>CM074725.1:180557740-183116847 GCA_037306005.1 Rhinophrynus dorsalis | reverse complement strand
TCCCCTTCTCTCTCTCTCTCTCTCCCCTTCTCTCTCCCCTCTCTCTCCCTTCTCTCTCTCTCTCTCTCCCTCTCTCTCTCTCTCTCTCTCTCTCTCTCCTCCTCTCCCTCCCTCTCCCCCCCTCTCTCTCCCTCTCCCCCTCTCTCTCTCTCTCTCTCTCTCTCTCCTCTCTCTCTCTCTCTCTCCCTCTCCTCTCTCTCTCTCTCCCTCCCTATGTTTTGACTTTTAACCATTGATTTAAGTGGGCATTAACGCCTTGTATGCTAGAGAGGTCTGCACCACATTTTCCCCCAGTATGTTGGATATCTCTAGTATTCAAATGATTAAAAGCCCCATTTAAATCCATGGGGATATTAATTTATCCCATATAATACAGGTGGTTTGATCCAGAATTACTCCTCCTTTTTATTGTATGTAAGGCTTAGGCAGTCCCAGTCATTTTAGAAGGTCTGTACTGCAATATATTGGAAAGGTTATGGAAAAGACACTAAAGGAAGCCACATTTTAGAAGGTTAAAGGCAGCATGCAGCCCTCAGCCCATTGCTTGATATGCCTCATCTAGGGGGACTTGTTTTTATTGAGTATAGCTCTAGCTACATCTCACTCACAATGCTTAAATGTAAGTCTGGGGGTATCTGGCATTCCCAAGTAGATCAGACTTGCCTATCATTTCAGACATGGTCAGCCATTTTGGTGGGATTAGTTTTATATGTACATGGAAATGTATCCTCTGTTATCGCACTAGAGAACTAAAATGTGATGTTTCTAGATGGTAACTAGGGTTGCCACCCAGCCTGTATTTACCGGCAGGCTGGTAAAAAATTGGCTTCTGTCAATGTTAAGTCTATGTAAGGAATGCCATGGCCGGTATTTTTTTTGAAGAAAAGGTGGCAACCTTGTGGGAACTAGCCACAGAACAAGCAATTTCTGTTTGTTAATTGTAAGGGAGCTTTCCATATCTTTTGACTTGTCACATCTTACTGGGCTGTTTTGACGAGATGGCACATCAAACATTAAAATCTTCAGAGTGCACAGGTGTGTGCCACAAACACCCCAGGAAAGTTATCTTTCACTGCACAGGACCAAGGCAGTCAGTCTTCAGCCAAACCCTGCCCCTTCTACACATTGTGAGTTACAGTGAATCACATGCAAACATAAGTCTCAGCTGAGTAAGCCAGTGCTTACTTATCCTTAAAAAACAGTATGTCATTTGTTGGGGTACACTACATGAAAAAGAGTTATATTGTGGTTGAACAAAGACTTGGTGAAAATGCCAAAATGGATGTCGCCTTGTGGTGAAAAATAGTCCTGGTGCTTAAGTGGTCCATTCCCCCATCCATTGATATATTTACGTTTAAAGCTCCAATATATTCTGCATCTTTGGACAAGGCATACAATGGTTGCTAACAGTGGTGATTAACCATGTGAGTGCCAGAGCCCCTCTGGTCCTTTAAGGGTTAAGTAGACTTTGCCTGTTTCAGTTTGAAGAAAAACTTACAGCAAGTGTCATGTCTACCTCCATTGATATGACATTCAGAATAGATTTCCAATGTTATTCATAAGGGCCATTGGGATTTTATGGCCGTAGATATGTGAGTGGGGATTATTATAAGGAGGTGTTATTTCTTCTTTAAACACAGATCTGCTAGTTAGAGTTTACATTTCACGCATTGAAACTTTACTAACACCTTTGTCATTTATCTATGTGGTGGTACTAGTCTTATTATTTTTGTTCCACAGGATCTTGGCTTCGACTACTATTTAATAGGGGAGTCTTTTGAGACCTCTGTTCCATGGGACAGGTAAGAAAACACAGTGCTAACATTTTGGGGACACGTGTGTCTTTATTTTAAGAATTGGTTAAAAACAAACATTTAAGCCTTCTCTAGCAACCAAAGGGTCTATCTGCCTTTTTCTACCCCTGTATATCTATGCAGCCTTTTGGGAGACTCAAGGGTGACCTGTGCAGTCCCAATGTATTGAAGATCTCCTGCATCAAAGGGGGTAACTTTATACATTTGGTGCAGTTAAGCCCAAAATAGTTCCATTATTGTTTTATACACAACCTCTGTCTCTTTAAAGGGACAGTAATGTCCCCAAAAAAATCTTTATCTTAAAAAGTTTAACTATATGCAAAAAAACCATATCTCTCAAACCACTATTGTTTGAGAGATATTCACTGTCAAAGTTCCCCCTTCCCTCCCCTTTCCCTGATGTCAGCGCTGTGCTGACTGCAGGGGAATCCTGTCCGGGGACCAACTGGCGGGTCTGCAGCAGAGCCCCAATCACATTATTTAAAAAGAATGACTTCATCGGAAAGGTCTACAAAGTGTGCCTGGATTGCAAGCACACTTTATAGACCATTCTAATGAAGTAATTTGTTTTGAATAATGCGATTGCAGCTCTGCTGAAGAGCCTCCTCATGTTGGCCGACATGGATCTCCTGCTGTCAGCTTTACAGCTGACAGCAGGAAACGTCAAACTTTAGATGCAAATATCTCTCAAATCATAGCGGTTTGAGAGAGAGGTTTTTTTTGCATATGTTTGAACTTTTTAAGCACTACAAAATGCTAAATATTTTTTTCTGGGACATTATTAACACTTTAACCCTGTTAGTGCCGGAACGGTATCCAACAGATTGCTTTTTCATGCATTGGACATCCATCTGACACTCAAAGGGTTAATTACGTTGTTATGCTTCACCTTGACAAGCGGTCTCTTTGGACCGTAGAAAGCAAAAGAGGAACAGTTTTGGAGCTAACACACCTTTCTAGTACAACGTTTGCCAGTGTTTGTCCTCATGGAATAATGAGTTCATTTGTTAAGGATATCCTTACGTAATTACATGTGGTTGGTCAGTGGCTCAGTTGTTGGGATTAATCTAACTCTGCTTAATTAAGGATATCTCCTTTTGGTGTGCCCTAAGGACCATAGTGGGGGACCACTGCTGTAGCTATCATAGGCTTACAAGCCCCATTTCAAGAACAAATTAAATGATCAGTTAATTGATTTTAAACCCTAGAATGGAACACAGTAGAGATGTCTCTAGCAGTCGAATGGTTACAAGCCCAACTAAAGGAGCACTAATTTTTTTATGGAAAATAAATATATAATCGTAAAACAAGATTATTCCCTATGATGCAGATTTTTCATTGAAACGTTATTACAGTTCCTTTCATTAACCCCTTAAGGCCCAATTACATTTTCACATTTTTAGCGATCTACTTGTTTAACCAGATTTTGCCGCCTTATTGTCTTTTGTTTCCTTATAATGTTGTCTGACAAGTAACCTTTTAAAGGGATAGTAATGTTAGCAATAAAGTAGATCACCGAGTCTTCTTTATAGTAAATGTAACACATTGCTCTATTTTTAGCAATTTACACAAAAAATAAGTTGCTAAAAGAAGACTCGGCAATCTACTTTATTGCTAACTTTACTATGCCTTTAATTGGCTGAGCCACTAATTATTCCACCTAGGGCACCTAGCTGGAATATACTGGAAGCATGCATTGTTGGTAGTTATTGAGGAGCACATTCTCAATGTACTCTTCCTGGTGAAACACTTTCTAAATAAATACATTATCAGGATTGCTTACACTTTAATTTGGAACCATTTATAAATACATATCCCATAATTATTTTGCAAAATATCAAAAAGCACAATTACAGAAAACCATATATCGTTTTGTCATGTATTTCAAGAGAGTCACAAGATGTGAATTATAGTTTCCAGAGTGGAGGTTTTCAGAGGTTGGTAGCTCTGGGCTTGGATTTAATCCTTTGAGTGCCAGAAAAGTATCCAGTGTGTTGGATACAAGTCTGGCACTCGGAAGGTTAAATTACAATCCAAAAAAACTAAATATATAGACACAAAAGTAAATTTGAAAAGTGCACAAAATTGCAAGTTCATGGAATTGTCATTTGAGTTTGTACCCCAAGCCTGGATTGCTAGGCACCCCTAACACACAAACTGTAATTTCCAGGGTGCCACTAAAATATTATATGTACCGTAAAATCTTGCGTATAATACGCACAATTTTGCCCCTCTTCACCTTATTTGATGAGGGGGGTGCGTATTATACGTGAGACCTTAATTTTATTTAAAAAAAAAAAAACCCAAAAAAAAAACCATTGCCGCCGGTTTTCTCCTTCCCGGCTTACCCATCTTCTCTTCTGAAGTGCCTCCGTTTGCTTCAGCCTGACAGGGTGCCAGCAGGCGGCATGCTTGCATCCGCCGCCCGCTCCCAGCATGGCCCTGTCAGGACCTCTCCTTTGCAGCCAATGGGTAATGTCTTGCGAGGACTGCAAGGTCCTCGCCGGGGAATACCATAATTCCTATGCGCATAACTTGCAGCACCCTGGTTGAACTGTAGAAAAAAAAAGTTGTTTTTTTTTTTTTTGTTTGTGTTTTTCCATTCTTGAAATATATGAAAATAGGTACCTAGATGGCATTCAGTTAAAATGCTTCCTTATTGGTATTGGTTAAAGGGTTGGTAATGTCTAATATTACCAAATGCTAATATTGTAAATATTGGAATGATAAACTTAACCCCTTAAGGACCGGCCGCGCACGAGGAGGTCACTTAAGGACCACAGAGCATTTTTTTTTTTTTTTTTTCCCCCGAGATTCGATTCCTGACTCCCCAAACGGTGTGCAGCAGTGCGGAGAGCCCGGAATTCCATGACTGTCCAGGACTGTCATGGGTCCTTAAGAGGTTAATGAGACAAGTTCGATAGCACTTAAATTTATCCTCTCCCTCCCCTTTTCCAGACGTCAGCATCTAGCTGACGTCATGAGATCCAGGTCCCAGACCGGCCGGCGGCTCTTCTGAAGAGCCGTCTGAGTCGCACGACTCAGATCCACTGCTGACAGCTTTACAGCTCATCAGCAAAAGGGGGAAACTTTAAGCCAGTGGTTCTCAATCTTTTTTGTTCGGGGCACCCCTAACACATAATCTACAACATTCTGGGCCCCCCTAACAT
This sequence comes from Rhinophrynus dorsalis, assembly GCA_037306005.1. Classification (NCBI taxonomy): domain Eukaryota; kingdom Metazoa; phylum Chordata; class Amphibia; order Anura; family Rhinophrynidae; genus Rhinophrynus; species Rhinophrynus dorsalis. The sequence goes on along the minus strand of CM074725.1, from coordinate 183,111,863 downwards.
ATTTAATGTACTTTATCAAGGGCATAAGAAGGGTACAATACATAAATATACCGTTATTATTAGGTTTTATAATCATAATAACAAAACTAAATCTATTGTGCATAACAATTTCTATAAATCTTTATTTAAAAGTCCATTTTTGTCAGTCTTCATAGAAAACAAGGGGCAACCTAAGATGATGTCCGTGGCACACCAAAGTGCCATGGCACCCTGGTTGAGAATCACTGTTTTAAGCTCTTATATCTCTCAAACCATAAAGGTTTGAGAGATCGAATTTGTCCCATTAAGTTTATTATTTGAATACCTACAGTTTTAGGGTTTGTTAATGTTAGCCATTACTAAACCTTTAACACAGTGTAGAGCAGGGCTGTCCAGGTTCAGTCCTCAAGGTCCACCAACAGGCCAGTATTTTAGGATTTCCTTGTCTGAACACAGGTGGGCCAATCAAAATGAATGAGACACTCACTGATTAACTCACCTGTGCTTGATCAGGGAAATCCTTACATCCTGGCCTGGTGGTGGAACTTGAGGACTCAACCTGGACAGCCCTGCTGTTGAGTACTAAACTGCACCTGACATAATCTGTTTCCTTAACATTTGTCAAATATGGTTGTAAGAAACACAAAAATTAAGAAAAGATAGACTACGCATACTATTTTTGACAGGAGACAACTGGCCACATGAAATGAGGGGTCACTTGCATTTGTACCTGTAGGCTGGGGAGCACAGATGTTTTGAGTTGCTGGTAATTAAGGAAAATATGGATTACTGTGCAAATGTAAAAAAAAAAAAAAAAAGTACTTAAAGTGATAGTAATATTTCACAAAAACAGCAGCTCCCATTAATCTTCATAGTATGTGAGCCATAGAGAGTGTTATTTCAATACTGTCAGAGCTGTAGTTCAAGTAATTGAATGATAAAGTTTCCCCCTCCCACCCCTTTTACCTAGTGTAAGCCCCCACTTCTCAGATGTGGAATCCAGTCCATAGACCAGACAACTCACATCAAGGGTCAATATTCTTACTGTGAGAACAATGAAAATCCTGCCCCCATTGCCAGGTTTTTCAGCTTTTTCCCTTACCTTAATTGAAGATTGTCCCTATCTGCAATCTACCTGGACACTCCCTGCTGCTCTAAGCTGAACAGTGTTACATCAGTAAAAGGGGCGTGAGAGGGATGCTTTATCATTCAATTACTCTTGAACTACAACTCTGACAGAATTGAAATAACACTCTCCAAGGCCCAAATACTATGAAGATTAATTAGAGCTGTTTTTATTATGAAACATTACTATCCATTTAATGTGTGTGAAAATGTGATACCTGACTCACTTTTACCCCTAACCCCTCCTCCCCAACCTCTCATAACACAAGGGGCAGATCAAGGAGGCACCACTATTGCTTCTCAAATAATAAAAAAGTGAGGGGAGAGGGGAGATCAAGAGTACATTTTCACCAGGGGGCACCTCTTTTTGTTTCACTCCACTTGGGGGAGGTCTTAACTCCCTATAAAGCCACTAACCCCTTCAACACTATAGCGGACTCTATACATAATAATGTGTTTATTTCATATATACATATACAAATGTAACCAATACAGAGCCAAGTCTGACAGAAGCAAGTTCACTTTCTAGCAATAAAAGTTTGACAGAAATATAACCTAGTAAGCCTTTTGTGAATCTCTTCTGTGCCAGTGTGTCTCCATTCTACTGAGCCGCATATTATGGGAATGTAAACCATTGTCAGCCTAGTGTATTTCACTCTGCAGTCTTGATGGCTACTTCAAGGAAGTGGTCCCATCTTGTCTGGGAAAACACTGCAACCGCTGGAGAATTTTTCCAGTAGTTGTCTACCGATGTGAAAAAGTCTCCAAGCATATTAACACTTGGCGTGCCAAAAAGGTGTGCAACAAATTGAATCAGCTGACAATTGTATCTGTATGTTCCACTTTTAGGCATGATGTGATTTGTGATACGTGTTTCAATGTGCTAATCCATATGACCACATTTTGACAAACTATTAACCCTTTGAGTGCCAGAGGGGTACGCAACGCATTGCAAAGCAATACCATGCTTACCCCTCAGGCACTCAAAGGGTTAAACATGACTGAGATGCACATTGCAATCTCTGCCATTTTGTACACAATGTTTAATGTTTATTAAGCAAATGCATTATAACTAGCAGTGATTTATCACAAACTGATCTTGTTAAAGCAACATGAGCATCTCCTAATGATAAACCTCCACATTCCTCCACAATGCGTTCCACATCTCTATGGTGCTCAAATGGTTAACCCTTTGATTGCCCGAGGGGTACTCAGCACAAAGTAGGGAAATGGTTCTTCAAACTGAGATAAATGTTTTATGACACATTTCACTACCCGGTATCGTCCATTTTTTTATCCTTATATTGTAGCTCAAATGTTTATTTGAATCCTTAAAGTGACAGCAAACTTGCTTTTGGATAAAACCTTTGCATAATATGTAAATTAGAATTGCCAGTACTTTCTATTTAATTTTTTTCTCCTTACCTATATTTGTATTTACTTATTTTATATCCTTTTTACACTTTTATGTCCCTGACAAGGAGCTATCTGAATGTTTTCATAAAGTTTTCTGTGTAGTGCGTGAATGCAGACAGAATTAAACAATGTAAAACTGATGCAATGTATGAAAGCCAGTGAAACAATGTAGAAAAGCCAGCCCCTCTGTCACTACAGAATGCAGATGACTCAGTGTTGCAGTTAGACTACATTGTTGTATAATATCCATACCTGGGAACTCTCCGGTTTTGCCCTGGAGACTCCGAATTTCAAACTGAATTACCAGGTCTCCGGGGCAGTGTGTGAATCTCCGGGTGGGCAGAGTTTATGTAGAAACTCTGCCCACTTGTGCTCTATCCTGCCCAGTTCCTTCCACTTCCCGCCCTCTTGCCTTCATTTTGCAGGGTTTTTTTTTGTTTTTTTTTTGTCCCGCCCCCCCCCCCCCCCCTTTATGACACGAATCGCGTCATTTTCAGTACTGACAGGGTTACCCTTCGGGTAGCCCTACATGAAAAGTTCCCAGGTATGATAATATCTCTGCTTTCACAGTCTATGATAGAAAGCGGTCTTGAAACACATCCAGGGAGCGCAATGCCAATGCCATGTAGGAAAAAATAAATAAATAATGGAGGTGAAAAACAATATTAATAATTACAAGGTGAAGGCAATTTGACTTTGCATATATGGGGAAAGCTTTGCCATAAAACATCACCAGAATGCTTATGTTACCTACAATATGGCTCCCACTTAAAAAACTGCTCTGTGCTTTAGCAAATTACAGTTTCTCTTTAGTCCTCAGCTCTGCACTTTATCTTTTTTGTTTCTGTGTTCCAGGGTGCTGGATCTTTGTCGCAATGTGAAAGAGAGGATTGTTCGTGAATGCAAAGAAAGAGGTGTTCAGTTCCCTCCCCTTTCAACTTGCAGGTGTGTGTGCTTTTGACCCAATAATCTACAAATTGTCAATTCATTCCCTCCTGTAATGCATCATGATACATTTTGCTATCAATGTTATCCATAGAGATAATTTGCTTCTGCTGTCTGCTTGCTTTGGTATGCAAGGTCATAGTGCAGCCGCTGGTGATTTTATTTCAGGATGATAATCTGTGAAAGGGGGCACTATAATGTGATCTCTTCACTGGAATGATTACATTGGCACTTGATTAGTCATCTGACATTTTATTTTCCGGGTATTCACCAGCCAGCCAAGTATAACAAGATTGATTTGGGAGTTTAACCTCTATAAAAGTCATAGCATTGATTGGCATTGAAACTACATGAAATTCACATTAAGGTTTCATGGAGGAAATTTTAAAATGAATACAGCCACTTTGACAAACGTAATATAAATAAAGCATTATTGTGTGGTCGTTAATTCATACGACCATCATTTTATTGGTTTCAAATTGGAAAGAAATGCTTTAAAAAATCCGCAGGAAGTTTTATATTTTTGTTTTATACCAAGAAAGTAACATTTTTATGTCTCAGTGACATGTTATCTTTACTAGATTGAGCTAGATTAAATTGTTTGCAATTTAGCTGTTAAACTGCTTGCGAAGTTGTAAACAGTGTTGTAGATTTTATTTAGAACTAAAGAAAATAATTGAAGGATGTGGTAAAAAGATGAATAACAGATCTCTAAAAAGCCTTAACATCTGAAGAAATGCCCTTAAAACTTTCTTGGTGGTGCATTGCAAATGTGTCTCTATTATCTTTTTCTCGACTTTGGATAATTACAGGGCATATATCTTCATGCAGCAATGTTAACAAAAACAAGGTCTGAATTGTAAACCAAATTCTTTAGCACAAAAATGTCAAACATATTCTCCTTTTTCTCTGGCTTGTCATTACAAGTTTATGGTCAGACTTAGTTGATTATCTCTCTTCTGGTCCACTTCAGTTACATGAATGGGTGTAAATTGTATTATTTCTCCGCACAATGAAACTGCTGTGGTATGCATATAATGTAAACAGTCATGTAGAATGGCCACACGCAAATAAGCAACTAGATTATAAGATGTCTGATCACTCTATATAACTGTTGAAGGCCTGAGACTGCCTAAAGCCTATTGCTTTCTTTTGGAACATCTTTTGGAGCTGGTAAATGATTATTATTGCCATTCATTTTTACAGCAGAAGTATAATCTGCAGCACTGAATAACTGAGGAACTCACTGCAAAGATGACACACAGGGCAACAATTTTGTGGATAATAATATGTTGGTTAATCTTCTCCCCTTGGAGTAGATCTGCTGATGAAGCAGCAGTTGAATTGTGAGCTCCAGTAGACCAGCAAGAAGAGCAGAACTGGTTCTAAAAAGAGACCTTCCCCCTCCCCGGAGATCTCTCCTTGGTTCAGTGATAAGAAACTTAACTGCAAGAATGAAGTCTCACAGTTCAGTTTCATTGACCTGCGTGACTCCACCCCCATAGACCCTCTCTTTTTCTACTTGAAATCCTGCTAAGGAGTGTCTGTGAAGGCTGTTCTTGCAACCCGTGAAGTTTTGGCTGAGATTAACATAATTGGGGGTTAAGTTTCCACTGAGACAGTAAGTTTTCCCATATGAGCAGATTGGTAAAACATGATAAGCAAACAAAGGCAAATGGTCATACCTGGAAATTTTCAAAATGTAGATGACCCGAAGATCTCTGAAATAATAATCCATAATTTAGATAGTACCAGATATGTCCATGCTTGCTGTAACCCAGAGGTGCTCCAATCAGTCCTCAAGGAACTCTTTAGCATGCTATAACTTAGAGGCCTCATTGTTTGCACAGAACACACAAGATAAGCAGGACTTCTCCCTTTGCCTTTGTGGTAAAAATCTCACCAATTTAGAGACTGAATACCAGGTTAGTTGGCACAGATCATGTAGTGGGTAACATTGAGCTCTCTCTCCCCTTGAGAATTCAGCCTTTTGCTCCTTGATCTGGATCATAACCTTTCGTCATAGGCTCAGACACTTTGAATTCCAAGCTATGTATATTGTGGAGAGGACCCTGCTTTATGAGATCCTATGTTTAATCCTTTGGGTGGCAGATGGGTATCCAACACGTAATGCATTGTGAATAGTCAGTGTTAAAATGTTCCATAGTACTGTGCTGTTCTGTTAGGAGTTGGCAATAACATTGTAACATTAACTAACATTTGGTATGAAAAAGTTGATGCTGTGTAAAGCTCACAGTATAGAGGAAAGGAAAACTGGAGAATAAATTATATTGGGAAGATGATGCATGTCTAATACGTATGTTTGGCTTTTGTATTATATCAGTGGAAATAAGTTTTTAACAATTGCCATGCCTATGCTGCTCCGATTTACTAGTTTAGTATATCCCATTGTTTGTCTTCCCCAAATAACCAGGGCATTATATGGGTATATAATGCACTAGTAGGAAGGGTACACTTTAAAGTACTACTACATTGTTCTCCTGGTCCTTGTGTGTTTTATTTTAATACCTTAATGGCCGATGACTTGCCAGGACCATCAAGGCTGTCCAGGTATTAAGGACCTGTGACAGTTCTGACGCTTCAGGGAAGTTTGTGATTGCAGCACGCTGTCATGACGTGCTGTGTTCATAGATCACTTGCATGTAAAAATTTAAAAATAAATTAAGTGACCTGGTCCTCCAGAGTGCCCCCACCCCTGGACTGGGAGGTCCTTAAAGCGGAACTACCACCTGAACACAACTTTAGCTTAAATAACTCCCCATCTGGCAACTAGCTGCTTAGTAGCTCTAGTCGCCAGAATTATTACCTTGACAAATAGATTTAGCCTTTCTTCCTGACAGCATTACGGAACGCGTACATCTTGCCATAATGACGTCCGCGCACCTGTGCTGTCAGTCCCTTTTGGAGCCGGATCTAGGAGGCGTTGCTAGGAGCCGTCCGGCTCCAAAAGGGAACTGACAGCACAGGTGCGTGGACGTCATTATGGCAAGATGTCCGCATTCCGTGATTCTGTCAGCCTGGGAAGAAAGGCTAAATCTGTTTGTCAAGGTAATAATTCTGGCGACTAGCGCTACTAAGCAGCTAGTTGCCAGATGGGGAGTTATTTAAGCTAAAGTTGTGTTCAGGTGGTAGTTCTGCTTTAAGTGGTTAAAATCAGTCCACAGCGGTTCCTGTGTGGAAACAAATCAGAAAGTGGTTAGGTTTTCCAGGATTATGAGGACAATCATTGCATGTCCAGAAAATGGTTAATGATACAAAGTGTAGGAGCAACATGGACTCTTCCCTCTAGTACAGTATGCCCAGTTGGTATCCTGAAAATCTGTGAAAGGCACTCACAGAGAAATACTTGTTAAAGGAACATAAACGGTTCCATCAACACTTGTTTGCAGGTGATTTTTTTCCCAATCTGCGTAGACTACTAGTAGAGTAATTCACTGATGTACAGGAGACCTTTTATATTAATTAGCATTGTGATGCACAAGACTTTTCTAGAGAGAAACTAATTTGCAGCCTGTGCTGGTAAATTTTAAGCACTCACCAAGCTATTCATGAATGTTTAGCCTTATTGTCTAACTCCTGGAAGCTGCAATCTATTCAGATGTTTATCATTTCAAGGGATAGTAACACTTCGTTTTAACTTTATTTTATTTTGTAGGCATTAAAAAAACATGAAGAATGATATAAGTCTTATCTCTCAAACCTTTATGGTTTATGAGATATTCACAAGCAAAGTTCCCCTCCCCGCCCCTTTTTCCTAGTGTAAGCCATCTCTTCTCAGATGTGGATCAGGTTGTATGACAGTACAGATAACAGAAGGGGACAATTTTCTTTGTATGAAAACAATGAAAGCCCTTCCCCCCTTGAAAAGTTTCTCAGCTTTTTCCATTATCTTAATTGAAGATTGTCCCTCTGCAGTCTACCTGGGCATCTCCCTTCTTATCTGGTTGAACAGGGGGGGGATACTTTGTTTGTGAATATCTCTTAAACCATAAAGGTTTCAGAGATAAGACTTATATCATTCTTCATGTTTTTTTAATGCCTACAAAATAAAATAAAGTTAAAATGAAGTATTACTATCCCTTTCAGTTAAACATTTATGTACTTGCTTACACCACAATTTACAGTGTAATATAAGTTTCTCTAGCAATATTTGGTTCAACACCGGCGTTATGGTCCTTCAGCCTGTTGGATGATACTGTGGTCCCCAAAACATTCCTACTCAGTGTATTGGAGGCCTCTAGTAACCAAGAGGTTAAAACAAATTCTGCATTAGTTCAATACATCTCTTATTCACACACAAAAATAATATTTAAAAAAAGAACGTTTAGCAAGCTGCGGATAGGATAGGACAATGGGCCTTTCATTAAAATTCCCCTACATAGCTGTTGGGGTTGGCATTTTATGATCATGGGCAAGTTTAGAGGAAGAAATAATCAGACAAGGAGGAGGCAGCCAGGTAAACTTTAAAGGGATAGTAATACTTCGTTTTAACTTTATTTTATTTTGTAGGCATTAAAAAATATGAAGAATGATATAAGTCTTATCTCTCAAACCTTTATGGTTTAAGAGATATTCACAAGCAAAGTTTCCCCTCCCGCCCCTTTTACCTAGTGTAAACCATCTCTTTTCAGATGGGGATCTGGTTGTAAGACCAGACAGATAACAGCAGGGGACAATCTTCTTTATATGAAAACAATGAAAGCCCTGCCCCACTTGACAAGCTTTTCAGGTTTTTCCCTTATCTTAATTGAAGATTGTCCCTCTCTGTAGTCTACCTGGGCACCTCCCTTCTGCTCTGGCTGAAAAATATTACATCAGTAAAAGGGGCGGGGGGGGGATACTTTGTCATTGAATTACTCTTGATCTACAACTCTGACAGAATTGAAATAACACTCTCCAAGGTCCAAATACTATGATGATTAATTAGAGCTGCTTTTATTATGAAACGTTACTATCCCTTTAAAGACTTGAGGGGAGATGTTATTAAGGTGTGATAGAGGGGGCATAACATCTCCCGTGTGACAGACTCTCCAGTTGCTATGCTATTGTATGGAGCCATTGCACTAAGATTTGTTCAACTTGAGACATCTTAGTTCATTGGTCCTATAAAGTAACCCAGGAATTTGAGAGTTTATCACACTGGAGATGTGCCCTCCTCTTTATCACCTCTTTAGCACATCTTAGGGCATGGGTACCCTAGTTTGGTCCTCAATGGTTAACAGCAGTCCAGGATTTAAAGATTTCAGTGCCTGAAATGAATGATGACCGATGAGAGTTGGTACTATGTTAGCCGTAGAAATACAAGGGGCAAATATAGTTGTTGATACCTTTATTGGCTAACTAAGCAGATATAAAATGCAAGCTTTCAAGATCTTAGGTCTCTTCCTCAGGCATGTTATATAGATAAATATGAAAACATCTCACTTATATACAAGTACACATTACATTGTTTAGAATGATAAGAAAACGCAGTCCAGATCCAGATACTTTGATCAGTCAGTGGTAAATCTCCGGGGGCTCAAGAGAACGAAGTTCCCTGGTATGTTTTGTCGCATCAGTGATGAGCTAACATTGTTGTACTTGTTAACACTTTCAGTGCCAGATGAGTAGGCAGCACATTGCTTTTGAAATGCATTTCCTACCCCTCTGTCCCAGAAAGGGTTAAGAAAAGTATTTTCTCTCTCTAATATGTACAATTCTCAGGGTACTTTTCTCTGTTTGAATATAAGTGCACAGCTTGCCTACCTGTGACACGCGCCATGCAGTATTATCTTCAGTTCAAGGAAAGAGGAGGCATAACTTGGATTGTAAACAGGAGGATCAAAATGAATTCCTATACTTCAATAACTAGCATATTTCAGAAAAAAAATATATGTATCCAAGCTTTTGATAGCAGGGCTGAATTCCTGAACCTCCTATTACCTAACAAAGGCCTGGATTCTATTGCAGTTGATAAATTTATCAAGGGTTTTGTCAACAAATTTCTCCGTAGACTTCAATGGGAGTCTTAGATAAATTCTTTGCCCCTGAATTACTCCTGTTTTCTTTAACACAAGGCCCTGTATGTTTCATAGAGGCATATTTTTATGATGTACATTTGTGCCATTCCCAGGTGACGCGGTATAATTTAAAGGAATCCTTTGTTTGGTTAATTCCAATTTCGACCAGTGTTTTAACACTTTTGAGTTTGTCAAGTCACTGTGTTGAAAGAAGTGCAGATACCATAGAATAAGCACAGTGGGAGAGGAATGATTAGTCAACCTAACGACTGCTACATGTAACGTGTATACGGAGTATGAAGTCTACCGCTCAGAAACCTGATTCGGTTTTATGAGTATGTTTTAACAGCTGGTATTCAAAAGCTACTGTACTGGTCATTCTTTCATCAAGAGTAAGGCTGTGGGATAGCAAACCCCTTGCAGATGTCTTGTATGCCATAGAAGAAACAAAAAGGGAATTCTTCAAGAATTATATAAATATATGCCATCTACAGAAGGAACCATGTTTCTTCTTAGAAGATTGATATATTGGCATTGCAGTCACCATGGGGAACAAGTAATTGTCATCGATTTAAATTGATCTTTTGACCCTTTGCATGCCAGAGGGGTATGCAACTGTCAACACATCGTAGGCTTATCAGGCATCCAATGGGTTAATATGTTTACGCCAGGCCTCCTGCATGTGCATACATACTTGTATGTGTCTTGGTGGCATCCCGTGTGTGTATGTGTGTGGACTGTTGGATCAGCAGAGGATGAAACTACTTTATCAGGTTTTGACCTTGACATTGCAGTTTTATCTACATGCTGAAGTTTACATTAAGGAAAGCCAGCATCAAGTAAACACAATCTGTGAAACTGTCAAGGCTCACCTTCTAAGTTTAGACTAGACTAGATAGCCTCTGACCTTCAGCTCTGTGCACTTTTATTTATTACTATGATTCAGAAACAGGTACTGTAACAAGATAATCGTTTAGGTGTTTGTTTATAATAAAGATCTGTTTAACCCTTTGAGTGACAGAGGGGTGCACAAAGCATGGTTTTGGCACTCACTGGGTTAAAGGGACAGTAATGTTTCAATATCTAGAATGTTGTAACTCTTCCTTATGGTGTATACAACAGATCTGTTATGTTAGTAATGCTGAATTCAGTATTTATTGAGTGAAATAATATAATTTATCAGCCACACGGCCCTTCATCCTTTGAGCCCCAGAGCTGCAAGCTGATGGCAACGTGGAGAAATCTTCTTTCAGTATACAGAAGACTGCCCCCTTGATGAAGGAATGAATGGAGGCAGTTTGTGCCTCTTAACTCTCTCTCCGGTCAAGCAGATTCATGAAAAGGGGCGTGAGGTGGATAATTCATATTATTATTTCACGCGATATATACCGAATGCAGCATTACTAACATAACAGATCTGTTATATGCACCATAAGGAAGAATTGCAGCATTCTGGATATTAAAACATTACTATCCCTTTAAGAACTTGAACCCCTTATCTGAAAATGTCTAAACATTCCCTTTAATTTAAATGGGGCTTTTAACACCTAGAAAGCTAGAAAAATCTTAGAAGCAATGAGCTGAAGACCTTTCTAGCATTTAAGGTTAAAACCCCCATTTCTGTCAAAGCAAATATGTGGAATTTTTTTATGTCCTTTAGACTGTAAGCTGTATTGAGCAGGACTTTATCAGCGACAAAAAAATCATGAAAAAAAAAAAAAAAAAAAACAACAAAAAACAAACATGAGTTGTGAATCATCATGTCCTATGGGGCAGTTCACACAGGCAGCATGCACTGCGACTGTCACAGGGAGATGCAGCATGCTGCAACTTTCTTCAGTGCGATAACACAGCTACATATTTGTAGTATCGATTTCAATATAATCACACTGAAATCACAAAATAGTTTAAAGTAGCTGCAGTTTCTCTGCAGTTTTATCACTTCCGTCATCTTAGAGTGTGTGTGTATCTTTTTAATTTTATACAATGCCGCAGAATCCTTTTGGTGCTTTATCAATACAAGATAATAATAATCATAATAGTGTATAGTGCAGTTGGTTCACACCAGAATGATTCCACTTTTCTTTGCAAACATCTTACAAACTAACACTTTTTGTGTTGGGAATTTTGATCACTAGCTTATTTTATAACATTATAGATTCTCGTGCTGTGTCAGTGCTGGTCTTCTCAAGCTCAAAGTCATTGAGCAAATGTAGTAAGTAAAAGTGGAGTGGTGATCAATGCATCTTGTTGCTCTCCTTTCGGACATGCAAAGGGTTAAATGTTCATTAAACACTTGCATTCTAGAGAGGGAGGTTTCCAACCCCCTATGATGCAGTTGGTTTGCCCAAGAATTTCTCCTCTTTTTGTCATAATACAGGGGTAGTCAATTGTTGGACCTCCAGCTGCTGGTGAATTCATCCCCAAGCTGGTTGGGGATGATGGGATTTGTAGTCCCTACACCTCCCAACATTTAAAATGGACAAAGGAGGACACTGGTGTTTTAGGTGGTAGTGATGGGTGGCTGGTGGGCGGGGCATTACCAAGAATTTTTAGCTTATTTCATTATCTATTCACACCTCTTTGTGTAATTGAATAAATGATTTAGAGCAATACCAAAGTATTTTATTTACATAGACTAATTTATAAACCCATATATTGTTATTTATACAAGCATTAATGTGAGTTTTACTGCTGTGGAGCAAAGTGATACACTTCTATACACACCACACAGTCTAAACAGAGGGACACCAGGGTGGGAAAGAGGAACAGAGGGATTTGGATCTCAAAGAAGGACTGACCCTCTTAAAGAGGGACACTTGGGAGGTACTGTTGACTACCTCGTGACTTATAACATTAATCTGTTCGTCTAGAATTTGCCTAATCCATGTTATAGGGAATCTGATTACTTAGTAAGTTCTTCATTCTTTTCCAGGGTCACGCAGACATATGATGCCGGTGCCTGTGTCTATTTCTACTTTGCTTTTAACTACAGGGGTATAAGTGACCCAATTCATGTCTATGAAGAAATAGAGGTAATTTTCAAGTCTTCTCACTGTGATTGTTTTATAGTGCACTTTTTATTTTGCCAATTTAAATCTTGATGCCAAGTTAATAGGGTGACAGGAAGTCTGGACAGTGGTGTCACCTAGTGCTGAGCATAACATGGTTATATGATTAGGTGATTATTGCCCAAGCATGAAGCAGAGCAGTGCAGTTCAAATACTACATAGAATGCATCAGAAGGCAACTGTCAGCCTCCATACAATGAATTCACTATAACAGCATGATTGCTGAGATTTTCCTTGCAATGTCCAATGCATAAATTACAAACATGGGCGTCCACCAATCACATTGCTCATATCAACGTGGGCTAGCCACTTGCTTCTTTCCCCATCAGTATTTCATTGCTGCAAGAAAATGTAGGACAGAACGGTAAATAACACAGGTGGCTTAAATTGAGCAGCACTGTTATAACTGTTGTTCCTCTGCTGCAACTTCCATACAGTGTGACAGTTATGTGATTATTAAACGTTGCACAGACATCAGTGTATGCTAATATTGTCACTGTGAACGAACATAGCCTTAGGTACAGTTTGGGGAGAGTAGTATCCATGGTGTTGCTCCTCTTATGTTTAACTACTCAAGGACCAGAAGGATCTGCAGTGTATTACAAAACAATGTGTTGCACCTCCTCTGGTTCTCAAGGGATTAAGTAAAGTTAACACTTTAAGAACCATATTGCTTTTTTCACGTTTGTTTTGTTGGGGGCTGTAACAAGTTACAACAAGGATATATTTAAGATAAAAATGATTTTTAAAGGTGATTTTTTTTTTTTTAAACTCTTCTTTGTCCTTTTAATCTGTATTTGAGTTTAAAAAAAAAAAGGCTTTCCCTTTGTGTTGCTAGGCAAACTAGGATGCCAAGTCATGATATAATCTTTGATAACAGCAGAACTGCATTATTTTTGTGCTAGTTTAAAAGCCCATGTACATGGGCCAAGATCCGGGTGAGGTTAACCCTTTGATTGCCAGAGGGGTATGCAACGCATTGCTTTGCAATGCGTTGTGTACCCCTCTGGCAATCAAAGGGTTAAGAGGCCAGTCCTGCTGCCGACGCATTCATGCACTATAGAGACTGCCCGAAAGCAGAGAATGCTCCCAGGACAGAATTCCCAGCATGCTGTGCTCCCAGCATTCCTACACCTCCCAGTATCCTGTGCGTTTGGGCAGTCTCTACTGCACATGACGGATTATGACAAATATCCTAGAGCATTATTATATAGGGTTGTTTGTCACACAAGGCCCCAACCAACAAGTGTCAATAAAAATCATGTTGCATATAGTTTTCCTTTCTTCAATTTTTCTTCACAGTTCGCTGCCAGAGAAGAAATCCTTGCAAATGGTGGAAGCCTTTCACATCATCATGGAGGTAACACATTTTACTTTCTTTATGAATCATTAAAGGGATAGTAATGTCCCACAAAAAATATTTTTCATATTGTAGTCCTTATGGTGTGAGAGATATCTGCATTTAAAGTTCGTGATTTCCTGCTGTCAGCTGTAAAGCGGTTAGCAGGAGATCCGTGTCGGCTGACACGGAGGCTCTGCAGCAGAGCCGCAATCGCGTTATTTACAATGAATTACTTCATTGGAATGGTCTAAAAAAGTGTGCTTGGTTTGCAAGCACACTTTTTAGACCATTCCAGTGAACTAATTAATTGTAAATAACACGATTGCGGCTCTGCTGCAGAGCCGACACAGATCTCCTGCTGACAGCTTTACAGCTGACAGCAGGAAATCACAAACTTTAAATGCCTGTATCTCTCAAACCATAGCGGTTTGAGAGATACGTTTTTTGTGCTGTGCTCAACTTTCTAAGGGCTACAATTTGAAAAATAATTTTTGTGGGATATTACTATCCCTTTAAAGAATAGTTTACATAGTTTCAGTGATGATGTCCTTCAAGTTCAAACTTTGCCAGATCTCCTTTTTGATCCAGCATTGAAGCCTTTTCAATTTTTTTCTCAAGTGGATAAAAAATGTGCCCTAAGTTCGAAATGGCAATTTGATTTCTCTCTCTGTGTAGATCCTCCCTGCATTAAAATCATTTGTCATAATTTTCTGTATCTTTCTTTGCTGAAAGTGTCCAATACTTTTGCACCTCTTAAACGTATTGAATATAGGCCTGAAAGGGATAGTAATACTTATATATATATTTTTCACATTCTATGTTGTAGGATTTATCCCCCTGAGTAAAACAAGGATACTCCCACTGCTGAGAGATATTTTATTAAAAATCATAACAGCTCAAACTTAAATTTTGTAGCTGCAATATCACAGTGGCCTGAAAATTTACAGTGGTGCTGTTGCTACACCATCCTATGGACTGCTCTGGTCCATTGACCATAAATCTCCATAGGATGGTGTAGCAACAGTGCCACTGTGATATTGCACCTAAAAATTCAAGTTTGAGCTGTTATAACTTTTTAATAAAATATCTATCAGCAGTTGGCGTGCCCTTGTTTTATTCAGGGGCATAAACCCTACAACATATATTTTTTTACATTTTAAGTATTACTATCCCTTTAAGGCGGTATGCAAGAAAGTGGAGCATTTGCTATTTTTTTGAAAGCCATAAATGTATACGTTATTTGTGATTGCTCACGTTTGGATGCAAAAACACATTAACACCTTGATTCTGAATAGCACTTGCTCCTTAATTAACGGCAAAGTTAGTGAATACCCCTAAATTGATGGGAAAGTAAGCCAGATGCATATAAATATGTGCTAATTGCTTTGTGAAATTAGGTGCAGTCACTTATCCATTCACAAAACAACTGACATTTTAGCCATGCCTACTATATGAAACGCATTCACAAAAAAGTGCAAACGTTCGCTAATTCTGGAAAATACGTTTGCGGTTTTTTGATGCTATTAATTTTTCCATTAAAAGTTCACTGTAAATAGCGATTGAGCATGTTTCTTGCAGTCCATCGTTCATGTCATCTTTGCATTTACACATGCTTCTATAAAACTGTTGAATACTTTTTATTTCACTTGCAATAGTCTGATTGTTAATTGTCCAGCAAAGTGTGACATCCAGAATGCTTGGGGCAAAGTTGGCCAGAGTTACACCCATTCTGCCAGTGGAGTTTTGCTTACAGGCCTTTTTGGACTGTGTCAGATTACATTTTGGGTTAAACAATTGCTGAGGGAGCCACACCATTCAGTTCAGTGGGAACATAACTACATGAATATGTACCTTTTAAACCTATTAGGTGT
Source organism: Rhinophrynus dorsalis (assembly GCA_037306005.1). NCBI lineage: Eukaryota > Metazoa > Chordata > Amphibia > Anura > Rhinophrynidae > Rhinophrynus > Rhinophrynus dorsalis. Next base: position 183,096,094 of record CM074725.1, on the reverse strand, counting down.
GTGTCATTCATGTAGCAGTCCAGTTTAGTCTGTCTATCCCTGTTTGTAGTTGTAGTCTGGCAGCAGCTGGAGGGCCTTAGGTTGTCCACCTCTTATCTAATGTATACAAACTAAGCTATTTTGTATGGATTTATATTGCGGCGGAGTTGCTGTAGTCCATTTCTCATCCTATATAATAATTTGCTAGGATGTTTGTCACGATGCAGTCATGTGCAGTAGAGATTGTCCGCGTTTGGGCAGTCTCTACTGCGCATGATTGCATCGCCTGAGTGAGGCGACGCAAGTCTGCATCGCTTGGAGCAGTGAGGTAGCAGCCTCTTAACCCTTTGAGTGCCAGAGGGGTACGCAACTCATTGCAAAGCAATGCGTTGCGTATCCCTCTGGCACTCAAAGGGTTTAACATTACCCGGACCTTGGCCTATGTACACGGGCTTTTACACTAGTATTATATAATATGCATATATGGGAACTCTCAGGGTTTGACCCTAATCTCAGAGTCAAGGGCCAAACTCTCAGTCAGAGAGTTGTGTTACCTACTATACTTTGTCCCAATTAAATGTTTCTTTAGTCTCTAAATTGGTGCCATTTATACCAGAAAGACAGAGGAAGCTGTCCAGCTTGTCTTGCTTATGTTTAGGCAGTGAGATCTCTAAACTGTAGCATCTTAACGGTTCCTTGCGAATGACTGGAGCACCTCTGTGTTAGAGCAAGCAGGTACATCCTTATATAATAATTCGCTAAGTTGTGTGTAACGCCCGACATGCGCAGTAGACACTGCTGTGTGTGCTGCAGTCATGCGCAGTACAGACTGTCCGCGCCGCGGCTGATACAGAGCTGGGCGCTCCGAAGGAGCGTCCAGCTCTGTATCAGCAGTGGCGCGGGCAGTCTCTACTGCGCGTGACTGCCCCGCGACCGGCTGCCAGAGGCACTGTGGCCCGTGTAACGGGCTGTTCAACTAGTATTACATAAAATCTCCATTATGGAAAGCTTTAAGGTTTGACGTTTCAGAGATCTCAGTATTAGCTCTTCTTGAAAGTTCTCAAGTGTGATAATCCCATAATATAAAAGGCCAGATGTATGTTTGTCCAGTGCAGTCATGCACAGTAGACACTGCCCGAATGCATAGACTGCTGGGAGGTGTAGTTCTGTGGTTTTACACACTTTGGCCTGTGTACACTGGCTGTTTTTACTAGTATGAACATAAAACACCATGTGTGAGTTTTTTTTCGCTCTGTGCACCTATTTTCTAATTTGAAAAGGTATGGATTAACCCAGTTGGTGTGCCATAGGGGTATCTATTGCTATGCAATGCAATGCATTGGATACCGTTCTGGCTCTCAAAATGTTAACTGTGGACATCAGTGGCGATGGATAGATAAAGGAGCCCTCCAGTAGTAGCGAACTAATATTTTCCATAGTTGTTCTCAAATTGTGTTCTGTGGAACCTCAGGGCTCCCATGGAACACATTTTAGTAATGGTGAACTGGAAACAAAGCTGGTGGTGCATAATGAATTAGTGGTTCTGCGAGTATCCTCAGATATGGGATAAGATAAAAATATTCTAAGAGTACAATGTTGTTTCAGTCGGATTTTTCTTGTAATCAGCACTGTAGCCTAGGCCGGTGATTTCAATAGGTTAATATTCTAATCAGCACTGTAGCTTAGGCCAGGGATTTCATTTGGACTTCTCTTCTAATCAGCACTGTAGCCTAGGCCAGGGATTTCACTTGGATTTCTCTTCTAATCAGCACTGTAGCTTAGGCCAGGTATTTCATCTGGACTTCTCTTCTAATCAGCACTGTAGCCTAGGCCGGGGATTTCATTTGGACTTCTCTTCTAATCAGCACTGTAACCTAGGCCGGGGATTTCATTTGGACTTCTCTTCTAATCAGCACTGTAGCCTAGGCCATGAATTTCATTTGGATTAATCTTCTATTCAGCACTGTAGCTTAGACCAGGGATTTCATTTGGATTTTTCTTATAATCAGCACTGTAGCTTAGGCCAGGGATTTCATTTGGATTTTTCTTATAATCAGCACTGTAGCTTAGGCCAGGGATTTCATTTGGATTTCTCTTCTAATCAGCACTGTAGCTTAGGCCAGGGATTTCATTTGGATTTCTCTTCTAATCAGCACTGTAGCCTAGGCCAGGGATTTCATTTGGATTTCTCTTCTAATCAGCACTGTAGCCTAGGCCGAGGATTTCATTTGGATTTCTTTTCTAATCAGCACTGTAGCCTAGGCTGGAGATTTCATTTGGATTTCTCTTCTAATCAGCACTGTAGCCTAGGTCAGGGATTTCACCTGGATTTCTCTTCTAATCAGCACTGTAGCCTAGGCTGGAGATTTCATTTGGATTTCTCTTCTAATCAGCACTGTAGCCTACGTCAGGGAGTAGTCCATTGTTGGACCTCCAGCTGTTGTGGATGACAACTCCCATCCAGGTGTGATTTTCCAAAAATAAAGGTACAAAGTCACCTTATTCTTGGCGGACAAAGTGTCCGAAAAGATACAGGGTTACTGATAACATGTACAGGGTCACAGACCTGGTATGACCTAGGCATTGGATCCCTTTCTAGCATACAAGAGGTTAAAGGATTTGGTTGATAGGGTTCCAGATATCTTTTGTGGGTAACTAAAGGGTTCCACCACTGGAAACCTTCTGAGAACCAGTGGGTCAAATCAGTGATTCTCTGATCCAGTCCTGGCCCACGAGTAGGTCAGGTTTTCAGGATATCCCTAAATAAGCACAGACAGAATAATCACAATCACTGAGCAATGAATTGCTTATCTGTGATTAAGCAACTGTATCTTCAAAAGTTGACCTGTTTGTGGGACCAAAGGAGTGATGTTGAGAAAAACTGGTGTCTATCATCAGAGACACTCCTGTTTTGTGGGTTGTTATAGGCATGTAATACGTTGCACCACTTGGTACACGTTTTCTCTGCATTATTTATTTATATGATTCTGTGAATACATAGGGGACCTCACTGCACAGTTTGGAGCAACGGCTAACCCTTTGAGTGCCAGAGGGGTATGCAACACAATTTGATGAAAAAAAAACTCACGATGTGCCAGAACAGTCACCGGTACTTAACATACAAACACTCATGACAGTGCTGGCACATCACTGGTCTTTCAGGGGTTAAAGAAAAATCACATCTGAAAATACAGTAGAGAAAAGAAGTTATGTCCTGGAGTATATAAAATATATTCAGAAAACATACGTGGATGTGTTTTTAATAACTTCACAAAATATTATAACCGGCAGTAAATATTCTTTTACAAAAAACACTACTTTTCTTTTGATAACTGATTACATACTATTGCTGTGTAGTACCAGAGGCATGGTGTATTTGCTCAAAGCTGAACTTTTAAAGGGATAGTAATACTTTAATTGTACTGATCCCCATCTTGTAGAAAAAAAAATGTAATGCCCCCAATCACATCTCTCAAACCTTTGTGGTTTGAGAGAAAATCGAATTAACCCCCCCCCTCCCCCTTTCCCTGACATCAGTGTACATCTGTATGCAGGGGAATCCGATCCTGGCCATCCATCGGCTCTGCAGCAGAGCCGAGATTGCGTTAATGAAGAAAAAATCCTTCACTGAAACGGTCTTCTACGTGTGCAAAAGCACACGTAGAAGACAGTTTCAGTGAAGGATTTTTTCTTCTTTAACGTGATCTCAGCTCTGTTGCAGAGCCCTGGATGGTCTTACGACAGAATACTCCTGGAGTCAGCTAGAACGCTGATCTCAGAGAAAGGGGGTGGGGGGCTTTGAAATCGATTTTCTCTCAAACCATAAAGGTTTGAGAGCTGTGATTGGGGGCATTAAAAAACTTTTTTTTAAGTTCTACAAGATGGGGATTAGTAAAATTAAAGTATTACTAATCCCTTAAAGGGGAATAATACACTTGCAATAAGTCTCTCTTAAAAGTGAACTGTACCTTAGTAGTAAGTGGCTCTTATTTTGTTTCACACAATCATTTACCTGGGTAAATGTTCTTCACTTAGCAGTCGGATACACATATATAGTTTACTTTGAACCCTTTGCGTGCCAGAGGGGTACGCAATGCATTGCTTTGCAACGCATTGCGTACCCCACTGGCACTCAAAGTAGTAAGCATTTGATCTCTTGTAATGCAGTGCAGTGCACAACGCAAAGCAATGTGTTATGTACCCCTCTGGCACTCAAGGGGTTAAATTATGATAGGACTGGTTAAAAACTTGTATCTCTTATTCCCCTTTCACACTGGCAACACCAATATGCTGAAAGGTAACATTCTGGGATTTTTAGTGTCTTTCACATGGGCAACTATCCCCTTGTATTGTTGCACCAAATCCAGCATACTGCAACTTTACTATATTTCATCAGGAACGTAGTAAAGTTGTAAGACGTAAGCTCTGAACAGTGGCCTTTGGGGCTGCATGCATACCTATCACACACTGTGTTAGAGATTGTGATGCTTATCACAACATCCAGTGTGTGTCAGCCAGGAATATTGGCTGGTACTCACTTGAAATAATCAGCAGACATGTTTCTCCTGCGTCCAGATTACCAGAACAGAGGAGATAGGTGAGTGTAATGACACAAGCAAGAGAACTGTTCCAAGGGGCTGTAACAGTTCTGTTTACCGTGTGAAACGGGCCTTATGATCTGTTGAGGCCCATTGTTTCCTGTGAGGGAGTGTGACCTCAGCAGGCTTGGATAGAGATCGTTGTAAATAGGAAACTGAAGATATAATGCAAAAATACATACATAGATATACCTGACTGCTGTATGAAAGGATCCCTATCTAAGTAAGTTAATATGTTAATGTATAAGCCACTTATTCTTAGAGAATAGTTCCCCTTTAATTTAACAGCCTAATCTGCTGAGGAAGGTGCTTTTTATGCAAAAGTCATGTATGTCTACCTCTACAACATAGTGCAAATCTCTATAGAAGTACTGAATTGCTGTGTGAAGGATACTTAAGTAAATCATAACTAATTCTGTTAAAATAATAAATGCTTATTCCTTGGGTATATTTCCCTTTAATGTGTTATATAAGTAGCAAAGCTGGCATTTGGTTAGGGTTGTTAAAATGTTCATGTTACCATTCTAAACAATCTATCGGCTGGCGTCCTCTATTGCAGGCTTGGCTTCTGCATAATCACACGTAACCTAATATATTTACATCAATGGGGATTAAACAGGCTGTAAAATTCACTGATGGCAATGCACCAGTAGTGGCAGAAAAGTAATACAGGATTTATGGTTGTGGTGTTTGAAACCAAGTGTGTGTACGGAATTTACCTTGTCCGTACAGCCATAAAAGGCAATTGTATGTGAAGGACAAAGCTTTGAGTTGTGCCTATGTCCTATTTTACGTTGCTAGTGAACAATGCTTGGTAGAATGGCTCATCAACGTGTTGATGTGTACACATGGTGATATGGCTGTATTCAATATTTTTTTGTGTGGGTGTATGTATAATATACGCAAACATACCTTATGTTAAAAAGAATAGTAGAGTAATTCCAGAGCAATCTGACTTCATCATATAGGAGGACTAAAAATTCCTACTGATTTAAAGCGGAACTACCACCCAATAAAAATATTGGCCCACATAATTGCCCGTCTGGCGACTAGCTGCTCAGTAGCGCTAGTCACCAGAATTATTACCAGATTAAAGAGAAATCACTATTCTTCCCAGTCTGACAGCGGACATCTTGCCATAGTGACGTCCGCGCGCCTGCGATGTCAGTCCCTTTTGGAGCCGGCGGGCTCCTAGCAACGCCTCCTAGACCCGGCTGGGTCTGACAGCGCAGACGCGTGGACATCACTATGGCAAGATGTCCGCACTCCGTCCTGCTGTCAGTCCTGGAAAAATAGCGATTTCTCTTAAATCTGGTAATAATTCTGGAGACTAGCGCTACTGAGCAGCTAGTCACCAGATGGGCAATTATGTGGGGAAATCTTTTTATTGGGTGGTAGTTCTGCTTTAAGTGTGACTTTTAAACCCCACAAATGCTCACGAGCTCTCCTTTGTATTGCATTACAATGCACTGGATACCTCTCTACCATTCAAAGGCTAAAAGTCCCATTTAAATCACTGAGTATTTTTAAAACTCTTCTTAACTCAGTTGGAATTTTTATTTGTCCCCTATGGTGCAATTTGCTTGCTCCAGACCTGCATCTCTAAGTGGAAAGAAAAAATATTCTATTCAGCTACTTATTTTTACACTGTTCTATGGACCCTGTGCACTAAGGTCACTTCAACTTCATAATGAGGCTCCATAGAATCACATTGCAACTGGAGAATTTCTCTGACCGCTGAGCTTCTCACCTTTATCAGACCTTAGTATAGAAATACCCAGTACTTGAGCATGTGCCATATTGAATTTCTAATGAGTGAATGAAAATAACAGCCTGTGATTCACTTGTATGTGCTTAAGTAGGGATATCCTCAAGTCTTGGCCTGTTATTGGGCCCAGAGACCTAGACTCGAGAATCGCTGATCTAGATGAACAATGACCTGCCACAAAATAGTTTCCTTTTAATTGTGATCTTTATCGTTGGGAAAGTTTTGTAAACGACCCCTACTGAAGTGTTTAGTTTAGCTAACTCAGGCGTTACAGAAAGAATACTGCATCGATCATACACGCTGGGTTTTTATTTTATCACATTAACAATATGGAGAGGTTTATTTTGTTTCCATTATTTGTATTTAACCCAGATGTTCCTTTATACTGTGCACTGAGCAGTAGTTGTTCGGTATTGGTTATTCTGAACTGGTTTATGATTGTTTTTGGATCAATGATACCATAATTTTGTTCCACTCGTATTCCCCACTGCCATAACAACAGACTAGTGAAACCTATGGACTTCCACAGTATTTGTTGGTTTTGAAATGATCCTGGCTTAGTATTCACATTACTAGCATATAACCTGTGAATACTAAAGGATCTTTAGCATCCAAGGGATTTACCCTTTGTGTGCCAGAGTGGTATACAAAGCATGTATGTGCTTCACATAATGTTTGTCTTGTAGCCTGATCAACACACCCAAGGATGAGCAATGCTGTACATTACTGCATTCTGCGATTTGTAGTCTGTTATTAGACAGGGAACAATCATCAATTCTTATTGATATAAACACACTTTTAAGCCCTTAAATGCCAGCAATGTCTCCTAAATATTTCAGAGCACTGGAGACCTCATTAGCACTGAGGGGTTAAAAGCCCACATGTCAATCAGTGGCTATTTTTGTTTGTTTCTGGTATATTCCAGAATTGATTCACTTTTGGCATAATGCATTTAACCCATTGTATCTTGTAATGTTTTATTATTTCTGTAAATCATTTTTCTCCTTATTGTTTAGAGCAGAAACTGAACTTCAGTAGTACAAATTCTTGTTAAAAATGTTCATGAATATCAATTGCCGCTTTTACCAGCTTAAAGGTGGAAATCCATAATACTGAAGTGCTGATTCCAGGGCTGAACTTTATTGCCCATAAATTCAGAAGATGTACATCTATATGAATGTGACTCTTAACCCTTTAAGGGCTACGGGAGTGGGGGGGGAATTACCTAGGTATGTGTTGTGACTCTTCAAATATTTTGTTTGTGCAGTTGCCTGTATATGATTTTCTTAGTCCACAGCTCCTCAAAATAAATAAGAGACATCTGCAACAGTGAAAAAGACATTTAACCCTTTGAAAGCCAGAGATGTATCCAACACATTGCAATGCAATGTATACACCTCCGTCTCTCAGAAGGTTAATTAAATATACCTGCCTTTGTCTGGAGGACACCTACATAGGTAGATCCTTTGAGTGCCAAATGGTACCCTTCTTGTTTTTAAAATTGCAAGTTTATGCCCCAGACTCTTAAATGAATACAACGATCATCTTTCCACTGTCCTGATTGTTGTTTTATCTTTATCATGAGGATTTTGACCAAAAATGTTAGTTGAATATCTAATATATATTCATGGATATTATTCTGCACAGTATGTTCTTTGTTATTGTTACTGCGATACTTAAGAAAAATGATAGTTATTCATTGTACTCCTAAGTCCTTAAAAAAATTGAGGTGTGCGGTGAAAATTCCACATTACATGTTAGTGGTGAGTTAAGAGTGAAAAGATTGAGAACCGCTGATCACATCCTTAGAAACAGGGTCCCTCTCCACTGCTTGCATCGAACTGTGCACATGGCTTGAACCAACCTAATGCATTTTTAATGTACCATGCAATTCAAATGCACCATTTCTAGTAGGGAGATTAGCACCATTACATGCCTCAAACTGGGAACAAGACCTGGGTTTTAACCTCTTAATGATTAACCCCTTAACGACCCATGACGCTCCAGGACCGTCATAGGTTGTTTTGCCTTAAGGACCCATGATGGTCCTGGACTGTCATGGGTTAAATGATAGCAGCGCACCTCCGTGTACGCTGCTATCGTTAATTCCAGGCTGAAACTGAGCACTCCGGTACCGGCACGTTCAGTCTCAGCCACTTTCACTTGTGCCGGGTCATGTACTGGCATTGTGAATGAAAGAGGCAGTAGTATTGCCCCTGTATCTCAACTCTGCTTGTCTGTCCCTTACAATCAAAGTAAGGGACAGAGGAGCAGAGAGGAGACACCTAGTGGTTAAAAAAAAATGCAACAGCTTGGGGTATTAACACCTTCACTGCTGTGCTGGAGGCTGTCTGGATGCAGGTCAATTTTTGACTTGCTAAAATCAACTTTTTTTTTTTTGTTTTGTTTTTTTTGTTTTGTTTTTTTAAAATCAACATGTCAATTACCAAAATTGGAAGTGTGATTGTCGTGGAGCTATGTAATTATGTTAATACATTTATACACACCACCAAATTTTTTTTTAATGTTTTCTTTGATTGTACTAAAATAAATGGTGGGCTATCCATATAAGTGTGGTAGCAAAAAAAAAGCCCTGTTTGTGCGTAAAAAAACTGTATATAATTTTCATGGGTAAAATAAAGTACTTAGAGGGAAAACACTGTTGAACAAAGACATAGTCAAAAAGGTCATAAATGGTCCGGTCCTTAAGTGAAATCCACCTCAGATTGTCCTGGTCCTTAAAGGGTTAATGACATGCCAGGACTGTTACACAGTCCTGGCACGCCAAGCGTTAATGATCACAGCATTCCTCAGGGCCCACTGTGATTATTGCAGGGAGACTGTACCTCATTGCTCCAAGACCGGAGCAGTCAGTTCCAGCTTTTTCCCGGTGGCTCAGCACATGTGATCCATGCTGCAGAGATCACATGTGCTTATAGAGCCACATGACATAGGCAATGTATGCAAACATTCCATCTGTCTTTGTTTTCTACCTCTATCCTCCTCATTGGGATCAAGGAGAAGAGAGTTCCTAGTGGCTCAAATGGTCGCAGATTTAGGCACTTTTGTTGTACTGGGATCAGAACTGGTGGGGAAAGCTTAAAAAATCATTATATTGAACCCTCTTTGTAAAACTGAATAAATAATTTTCATCAACATCAAAATATTTATTTGCACATAAAATTGATATACATATACATGAAGTTTAAACAAATATTAAAGTGAGTTTTATTACTGTGGAGAAATGCGATACATTTATATGCCTACCATACAGTCTGATCTCCTGAAAGAGGGACATAGGGATTTTCTTCTTACAGGGACAGTACCCGTATAAAAAGGGACATTTGGGAGGTATGAAGGAACATTCATACATTTTATCCATCTCTGTTAAAAATACATTAACTGAGCAAAAAACATAACATCAAAACCTATAAAATGTTGTTTTTGTCATTTTTTTCTTTTTATATCATAATCAAATGATGGGTTATACTCATACCTGGGAACTTCCAGTCGAGGGCTACCCGGAGGGTAGTCCTCTGTTCACCAGGGGGTGACAAAAATGACGCTAATCGCGTCAAAAAGGGGCGGGGCTTGCCGCGAGTGGGGGGGGGGGGCTTAACCCTTTGAGTGCCAGAGTGGTACGGAATGCATTGCAAAGCAATGCATTCCTTACCACTCTGGCACTCAGAGGGCTGGGGACTGAGTATCAGCAGGAGAAAAAGCGGATGTGGCAGAGTTTCAATAGAAACTCTCCACATCCGGAGGAATCGGCCTCTGCCCCGGAGACCCGGTAAAGTTCTGTCAGAACCGGAGTCTCCGGGGCAAATCCGGAGAGTTCCCAGGTATGGTTATACTTATAAATATGGCATCAAAAAAAAAAACTCTGCTTATCCTTAACAAAAAAGGCATATCAACTGTGTGAGCATAATAAATGAATTAGAGGAAAATCTGGTTGAACAAAGGCATACTAAAAAAAAGACCAAAATGGTCCTCTAGTATTAAAAAACAAAAAAAAAAACCTTTGTCACCAAGGGGTTTAGCATGAGACCAGGGGAGAAATTATGCAAGGTGTGATAGGAAGGTGTTAAAGTGGAGATGACTTCTCCAATTCCTGTGTTATTCTATGGAGCCTATGGCTCTTAGTGCATTTTTGTCCGACTCCGCAGGCCTTCATCAACTATATGTGGATGAAAGTATGGTGAAAATGTTGAATTGCAATAAAACTGCACCCTTAAAAACATACAATAAAGCTTAACCCTTTAACCTTAGAGTGCCAGAGAGGTATGTGTTGGATACCTCTCTGGCACTCAAAGGGTTAAGGACCAGATGTATGTGCAATGTTTGCAAAGCAATGCGTTTTACACACCTCTGGTCCTTACAAAGGGTTGAAGTCCACTGATCCCCCTCTATTCTCTCCTGTAAAAATAAAAAAACCTTTTTCATATTGAAAGCTTTGTATGTGGCTTTTCTCATTGATTGGTGAATATATCCTGCAAACCTGTTGAACCTTTAAACCTATATAGCTCAAAACAAAGCACAAGATAATACAAATTGGATTTGTTTTAGCATGTGCTGCATGAACTTGCTGCTCTGAATTACCTAAATGAAATCATCTTTATTTACTGACCTTGACGACTTGGCCTGACATTCTTAGCTGAGCTTTTGAGTTTCATTGAAGAGAAAAAAGAAAAAGAAAAAAAAAAGGGGGGGGGGAATATTGATGCTATTTCTCTTGTACTGTTTGGTCATGTAATTGTGATTAATAATGGTTGCTTTCACTATCTGGAAACAGACAGGCTGGTTTGTCTGCCTACAATCATGCTGTGATAAATGGAGCTATTTTAACTCTGGTTTTGTGTATTAAAGAAAACAGATGTAGTCTAAGACTTCAGGCTATAAGGAAGTATAAATGCTGTTTAACGCCACTTCCCAGTGCTTGTTATTGTAAATGAAAAGCCGGTGACTTTTCACTATTTTCTGCTGCAATTGCATTTTTCTTCTCCATTTCTTAATTTGGGGAAAGAAGTCATAGAATTCCTCTTTGTTGATCACAGTTATTATTCTTTGAAATATACTTTTTTGCAGACATCATCCTTTTTTTTTTTTTTTTTTTTTTTTTTTTTTTTCCCTCTTTTTTTCTCTCTTCTTTTCCATTACGTGCTTCACACTATGAGCACCACAGGGGTATCACCTGTCTGGCGTTCAAATGGTTAACTATGGAAACCTCCAGTGTTCTAATATGGTTATGCTAACAAAAAAGTGGATCAATTCTGGAGAAAACTAGCTACACTTTAGGGGAGAAGAAAAAAAGTTATCCTTTATTTAAACTGGCCTTTTATCCATTTGGATGATAAAGAGATCTCTTAAAGGGATAGTAATACTTAAAATGTAAAAAAAAAAATATGTTGTAGGGTTTATCCCCCTGAGTAAAACAAAAGTACTCCCACTGCTGAAAGGTGTTTCATTCAAAAGTTATTAATTTTCAAAGTTGAATTTTTTAGGTGCAATATCACAGTGGCCTGAAATTGTACAGTGGCGCTGTTGATACACGATCCTATGGACAGCTCTGGTCCCGGGACCATAAATCTCCATAGGATGGTGTAGCAACAGCACCACTGTACAATTTCAGGCCACTGTGATATTGCACCTAAAAAATTCAACTTTGAAAATTAATAACTTTTGAATGAAACACCTTTCAGCAGTAGGGGAGTACTCTTGTTTTACTCAGGGGGATAAACCCTACAACATTTTTTTTTTTTTTTTTTTTTTTTTTACATTTTAACTATTACTATCCCTTTAAAGTATTGCTTTGCAGTATGTTTTAGACTTCTAGTATTCCGCTGAATAAAATCCATATTTGAATCAATGGAAGTTGGGGCCATTTTTTTTAAATTTGTCCCATTATCCAAAAGCAGCCAGTGGCTTGATGGTAATTACCAAGTTCCAAAGCCCTAGTTTCATAGCGACGATCATAGCTGGGAACTTTCTGGTTTTGCCCCTGAATTACCGGGTCTCCGGGGCAGAGTCTGGTTCTCAGGATTTGGGGAGTTGCTGCTGAAATTCTGCTCACATGTTCTCAATCCTACTCACATGTTCTCAATCCTACCCTGTTCCTCCCACTCCCCACCCTCTCCTCCTCCTTCCATAGTCTATTCTAGCGATTTTTTTTTTTTTTTTTTTTTCTTTTAGAATTCCCGCCCCCACTCACGATTAAGCCCTGCTCCTTTTATTATGCGAATTGCGTCATTTCTCTCCCCCTCATTGGCATCAGAGGGCTCACCTTCAGGTAGCCCCAACCAAGAAGTTCCCAAGTATGGGTCAGATCTTAAGTCAGCAAACTGTTCCCCTAAAGGCCACATATGCAGTCCTCTAGTTCTATAAAGTGCTAGTTTTAACCCTTTATGGACCAGAGGTGTGCACAAAGTATTGCACACTTTTCTAGTCTTTGAAGGGTTAACCATTGATTTGACCTACAAGTGTCAAAGCATTCAAATTCTCCCTAAGAGTGACAGATACAGGTTTAAAGGAGCAGTGAACTTTTTTTAAACATAATTTTATTGAGAAAAAGTTTTGAACAATTAAAAGCAAGAAAATTCATTGGACACACTATACAAAATAAGATGTCAAAACTATTAAATGATAATCGTCCCAGTACCAGAACTCAAGTGGTGATGCCCCTCTGGTTTCGAAGGAAATGTCAGACACAGACAAGCAAATGTAAACTCTAAATATTCCTGAGGTAGGCCTAAATTTGTGGTAATGATGTATAAGCAGAACATAAGTGGGTCACGGGGTGACGATTAAGTCGCCCAGCGAAACCACAGCTCAGTTAACGTATCCAAGGACTAATAAAGAGTAAAAAACAAAACAAGAACATACTGAACAAAATATGAACATGCCCAAACTGGGAACCAGGCACCCCCAAGTGAACTTTTTTAATCCTTTGCGAACCAGAGGGGTACGCAACGCAACGCATTGCTTTGCATGCCCCTCTGCACTGAAAGGGTTCATATGAAAACATATATTATAGAGATTTTCATGATGAGTAAAGCAAAGGTATATCCACTGCTGCCTGTTGCTTTATTTAAAAGTAATAACAGTTCAGATTGTCAGGAAGTGTGTGACAGCATCATTACTTTCTAAAAGTTCCTATCCATTTCTATGGGGAGCAGCAGTCAGTGACTCAAGTTCTCTCATGTTGTGCATCATTAAAAAATGTCTTTAGGACATCAGTTTAAGGCGTAATTATATTTTTAATGCAAAATCTTCCAGCAGTGGGAGTACTCAGTAGGAAAAGCACCAAACCATAAGAGGAGGTTTCAAGAAAGGGCAACAGAGTTCCAGCATGTGAAAATAGCAGTGGCCCATGTTTTGAACCCTGAGGTACCCTACTCTCAACTGTATTGGAGAATGTTCAGTTTACAACACACTGTTCCCTATCATTCATCCAGGTTTATGTCTAGTTAAAAAGGTTCTCCCTTAGTCCCATTTTCCTTATTTTATACACCAACCTCCTGTGTGGCACTGTATCAAATGCCTTTTTTGCAAAATCTAGATAGACTACATCTACTACTTATCATTATCTAGGTTGCTACTTACTTCATTGAAAGTCCAAAGATTTGTTGGGCAAGACGTATTCCTCATAAAATCTTGTTGATTCCTGCTAATAATCTTATTTTCTGCAGTGTGATTCTGAATATAATTCCTTATTATCCCTTCTAACAGTTTTCCAACTACAGAGGTCAAACTCACAGGATTATAATTCCCATGTTCTGTTTTAGTTCCCTTCTTAAAAGGGATGTATCACCTTACTACAAGTTTGCCTTAAAGGGATAGCAGTGTCCCACAAAAAATATTTTGCAAATTGTAGTCCTTAAAAAGTTGACCAAAGAGTAAAAACCATCTCTCAAACCGCTATGGTTTGAGAGATATCTGCGTGTAAAGTATGTGATTTCCTGCTGTCAGCTGTAAAGCTGTCAGCAGGAGATCCGTGTCAGCCAACACAGAGGCTCTGCAGCAGAGCCGCAATTGCATTATTTACAATGAATTACTTCATTGGAATGGTCTAAAAAGTGGACAGTCCATACTGTAACTCCCATCACTGAAGAAGCCTTCAGTGTGAGATGTTTTGGGTCATTGAGTTCTGTGAAAAAAATAATTTCTGCCTTCATAGACATGATATTCAGCACTTAATTAATATTCATTTTGTACAACCAGTCCATGCAGACCTGAATCATATCAGCCATTAGCATTTTCTGCCAGAGGTGTAGTACCCCTCTGGCAGTCAAAGAGTTTAGGTTAGTGGGGGTTCATTATTAGTAGGTATTACTTTTCCTTTAAAGGAAACAAACATGATGTGTTTACCTTTAAATTATTACATAATTTCAGATATAATTTATTAATCTTCACCCCCTGCAATGTGTTGCCATGTCCTGAAGGGGCACAATTTAGGTATTTATGGCTAGTCACAGGGCTCACATTATTAATCTTTGGTGTGCCAATACCCACATCGCTTGTGATTTTGTAAGCTTTTACAGCAAGATTGGTCATCCTATGGCTGCTGTTGAACTACAACTCCCATCATCCTCAGCCAGCATTTGGCTGAATGATAACCATTGGGAGGCCATAGGTTGACCTCACTGTCTTACATCTTCTGGTGTCAAGTCGCTCAATTAAGGTATTAAATGCTCCTGTGAGTGGGGATAGCACAAATAATTTACTTGAAGTTAAACGTGTATTGTTTTATTATTTTTGTTTTAACTCCTTAGATGCCAGAGATTTCTCTAGTGCATGTCTCTTGCATCCATGGCATTAAAAGTACTGCAGTAATGTACATTACGTTTTCCCGCCATAGCAAGGAAAGGCAGAGTTCTTGGGTCATTTAGTAACATACACAGGACCAAAAAGGGCCGTTTCCCGTCTTTCATCGTGGTTTTCCCATTTCAAATTTAGTTCTGTTTTGCTTCTACCTAAGGAAGGAAACAGGGTTTCAAATTCCACTTTGAATGAGGTAGTGATCTTACTATTAAGTATGTAGTAGATAATGCAAGTTAAAAAGCCAGTTCCCTGACTAAATTGAACCACCCTGATTTTCTACCATTTAGTCTAAGTTCACACTGGTGACTTGGCTGCACTGCAAGATGCCCAAGCTTGCCTACCTTCATACTCCTGTGTCCCTCCAGTGATCCTATTTCACAGGGGGCATGAAGGAGTTGTGACAATGGTCTGCTTTTATGGGCATCAGCCGTACATGATTATCTGACGCCAGTGTGGGCTGAACAGTTATTGAGGATGAGATGAGCATCACAACCACCAATATCACTAGTGTGAACATTCTGCATGGCATTCAAATTGGGTATGCTGCAAGCTAGATGTACCAGTCACAGAACACATCTAGGTTGCATCTTGCTGCTTTTCTGTGTGACCCACAAGGTAAAGATTGTCCACTTGAACAACACAATTGGCATGGGCATCTGTAGAAATGTTTTCAGGGGGCAAGGCCATAATATGGCACCCTGCCAGTCCACAGAAGGCCCTGTGTTTATGTGGAGGGGTCAAGTGTGTAGGGGTGGACAAGTGCCCCCCTTCTGGACGCCCATGACATTGGAGCCAAACAGTTTCATTTTTTGTAGAGAAAAGGACAGGGGGCACCAATAGTGCCCTATCACACTATATGTATATAAAACAGAGCAAATATTACAATTACACTCACATTTGAGATTGGCTGTGTAATAAACATACGCATATACACTGCTAAACCAGCAAACAGAGAAATTCCTACCTTCTCTGTTCAGTTTGATATAGATGCAATCACTTTTCAGTCCAGGAACAAAAATCTCCAAAAACTACAAGTTTGATCTTCATCCAAGATATTTTAATTAATGAATTAAAAACAATTAAAACATACCACTGAATACTGCTACCAATTACACAGCTACACGCTGCTTCCTCAGGCTTGTGGTAACAAAACAAACACCACTGAGTAAGCAGAGTTTAGCTTCATAACGCGTAGCAGTACTCAGTGGTAGATTTTAATTGTTTTTAATTCATTTTTAAATATCTTAGATGAATATCACGTTTGCCTTTCTTGGAGATTTTTGTTCCTGGATTGCAACGTGACTGCATTTATATTAAACTGAACAGAGACGGTAGGAATTTTTCTGTATGAGGGTTTAGCTGTGTATATGCGTATATGTTTATTACACACCCATTCTCAAATGTCAGAGTAATTGTAATATTTGCTTTGTTTTATATACATATAGTGTGACAGGGCACTATTGGAGCCCCTGTTCTTTTCTCTGCATGTACTTAACTTTTGGGTGGAGTCCATTGGGGTGAGCAGCCAGGTTGGAGGAGATTTATCACCAGTGCTGTTTAAGGGAGAAGCTCTAATTCCCTGGGCTTTATAGCTGGTCTGTACATAAGTGCATTCCCAGCATCTACATCTAGTGAGTAGCTATCTAAGGGTGATGGTCATACCTGGGAACTTCCAATTGAGGGCTACCCGGATGGGAGTCCTCTGTTCAGCAGGGGGTGACAATAATGACGCTAATCGCTTCAAAAAGGGGCAGGGCTTGATGCGAGTGGTGGGGGGCAGGGCTTAAAGGTGTCACACAGAAGGCTGGGGAAGGAGGAACAGTGGGAGAAAAAGCAAATGTGGCAGAGTTTCAATAGAAACTCCCCACGTCCGGAGGAATTAGTCTCTGCCCCGGAGACCCAGTAAAGCTCTGTCAGAACCGGAGTCTCCGGGGCAAATCCAGGGAGTTCCCAGGTATGGTGATGGTGTGGTAAATTTAAATAGTGAAGAGGATATTACACAAGAAGCACCTTCTTTCTTTGTTTCTCCGAGGTTTAATTTTTTGGGCAGTTAATGCAATATTCAAAGTCCTGCACAAATGTAGCCTTACACTTCAGTAGAATTAAAATGGACCTGTCACCTTTAATTCAGATTTGCATATTTGAAAACATCATTAGAAACTGCCTACATGTCCTATTAGCTGATGCCTGATTTAGAATATACTGATACATTTATCTGTGGTGAGTGGAGTGACACATATACAAATTTATGTTAATTAAGCTATCAGTGCAGCACAAAGCTTAATTAGCATTTAAAAGCCACACTGGAAAGGACTTTCTTTTTTTTAGAAATCAAATTGTCAGTATCTCCTGATCAAGGATTTAATATGTATTCATATTGTGACAATGTTATAGGAAAACTAATAACCAACAATTAACTGGAGAAACACACTTAAATACCTTTTAAGTCCATTCTAGGCTCTGTAAAAAGTCTGTTTTTCTGAGGTGTAATTTCTAGTCTTACATAAGCTCTGAGGTAGCAGACGTTCCCAGATTTTCCAGGGCTTCCATTGATTGATTGTCCAGGACTGTCTGAGAATGATGATAATGTTAGAACTTTTCCAAATACAAGAGAATTGGGCACTTATCATAATCAATTAATAGACTTTAGTCTAATCTCTCAATACAAATAGAACAAACATTAAATAAAAGCTCTCTGAACAGGACGATTCACACATTTGGTGTTAATGTTCCTTTAAAGGGATAGTAAAGTTTCACAAAAACAGCAGCTCCAATTAATCTTCATAGCAGGGCTTATAATTTTAAGTCCTTTGCTACTAGCCAGACCTGAAAAGTTACTCACCACTGCAAGCCAAAACATACCCACCAGGGCTTAATTTCTACTCGCCAGGGCTAAATTTTCACTCGCCATTGGCTAGTGGTGAGTGGAAATTTTGAGCCTTGTTCATAGTATTTGGACCATGGAGAGTATTATTTCAATACTATCAGAGTTGTAGTTCAAGAGTAATTGAATGATAAAGTATCTCCCTCCCGCCCCTTTTACCTAGTGTAAGCCACCTTCCCTCAGATGTAGAATCTGGTCTTAAGACCAGACAGCTCACAGCAACGGACAATCTTCTTACTGCGAGGACAATGAAAACCTTCCCCTCCCCCTTGACAGGTTTTTCATGTTTTTCCCTTATGCTAATTGAAGATTGTCCCTCTCTGCAAGCTATGTGGACACCTCCTTGCTGCTCTGAGGAGAACAGTGTTACATCAGTAAAAGGGGCGAGAGGGGGATACTTTATCATTCAGTTACTCTCAAACTACAACTCTGACGGTATTGCAATAACACTCTACATGGCCCAACTACTGCCATGTGCTCTTAGATTTGTTTAGGTTTACGTTATAATTTTTACATTACGTATGGGGCTCTATAATCTGCCCCCATTAGGCAGCTCCCATCATTGGTTTCCCTGGAGTTATATTGTCCAATTCACAGGTGTTTTCTGTTTGGACAATTTCTAGAGATGCACCAATACCAATTTTTTAAGACCAAGTACAAGTACCGATACTTTTTTCAAGTACTCACCGATACCAATTACCCATACTTTTTTTTGCGGTCATTTGCCAGTTTTCCATGTACCTAAAGTATAAATATATATATATATATATGCTTTAGGTACTTGGAAAACTGGCAAATGACTGCAAAAAAAGTGTCGGTGAGTACTTGAAATATATACACACACATACACCACCTCTTGATTCTCCCCTTTTGCCTCTTTCTCCCCCTCTTGATTCCCACCTTTTGCTTCATTCACCCCCTCTTGAGCCCCCTCCTTTTGCCTTGGCTCTTTTTCCCCCTCCTTGACTCTTGATCCCCCTTTCTCCCCCTCCTTGACTCTTGATCCCACCCTTTTGCCTCTATCTCGACCTCCCGATCCCCCTTCCTTTTGCCTCTTCTTGGCCCCCCTCCTTTTTTTTTTTTTTTTTTTGTTCCTCCCTTAGTCCATTTTGCCTCTCTTTCTCCGCGGCAACGCTCCGACGCTGCAGAAGGAGAGAGGCGACTGGGGAGCATTGTGAGCAGCTCCCTGGGCTCCTTCTCTACAGCACCGACCCTGACACAGGGTATCGGTGCTGGCATTGGCCACATTTGCGCGAGTACGAGTACTCACGCAAATGCCGGTATCGGTACCGATACCAGTATCGGTGCAACCCTAACAATTTCCAAGTGGAAGTTGACTTGATAAGTCTGTTCCTCATTGCTTAACCTCTGTGAGGTTCTGCTTTATATAGATGTGAGCCTGAAGGCAGAAGACTGGTGAGTAACCCTTTGAGTATGATGGTTCTACTCTGTGTCCTACTACTATCTTATCTGCATATTATGTGATGAATATGCAATTACTCTTTATTTAATCCTCTCTCATGTTTGTTTCAGTGTGGTAAAGATGGCTTCTCTGCTTGTGTTTTTGTTTGTTTTTTCCTTTTTTCTTTCAAATTTAACCCTCTCAGTGCTAGTTAGTACACTGGTTGCTATTAGACACTTTCTTTGCTTCTGTGTTTATCTGGTTTACGGTAGACCTTATTTGTATCCTATCTCTAGTTCTTGGAACATTGTACTATATATTTAACAATTATATGAGCTTCCCTGCTGCCAAATAAGTTAGTCTTTATCTGAACTTCCTGTTTTGACTACTATTAAACATTGTATTGTATGTTCCCCCTTGAAAGAAATGCATGTAATCTTCTCTTAAATGTATCCATTGTATCTACCATAACCACATCCTTGGGCAAGGAATTCCACAATTTAAAGGGATAGTAATGTTTCCTAATAAAAGCAGCTCTAATTAATCATCATAGTATTTGGACTTTGGAGAGTGTTATTTCAATTCTGTCAGAGTTGTAGTTCAAGAGTAATTGAGTGATAAAGTATCCCCCTCCCACCCCTTTTACTGGTGTAACAGTGCTCAGCCAGAGCAGAAGAGAGATGCCCAGGTAGATTGCAGAGAGAGACAATCTTCAGTTAAGATAAGCGGAAAAACCTGAAAAACTTGTCAAGGGGTTCAGGGCTTTCATTGTTGTCATAGGAAGATTATTATCCCCTGCTGTTATCTGTCTGGTCTAGCAACCAGCTTCCACATCTGAGAAGAGATGGCTTACACTAGGTAAAAGGGGCGGAAGGGGGAAACTTTATCATTCAGTTACTCTTGAACCACAACTCTGACAGTATTGAAATAACACTCTATATGGCTCAAATACTATGAATACTAATTGGAGCTGCTGTTTTTGTGAAACATTACTATCCCTTTAACAGACCTTAATGTAAACATCCCCTTCCTCTGCTGAATTTGAAACCTCCTTTGCTCTAAATTCAAGGGTGGCCCCTGGTTATTTGATTAGGCCTTGAAATGAAAATCTCACCAGAGAGATCCTTGTATTGACCTATCATATTCTTGTACATTGTGATGAGATCTCCTCTTAATCGTCTTTTCTTTAGATTAAATAAACCACGTTTGTCTAGGCATTCCTCATTCAACAAGTCTTTATTCCCCTAATTAATTTTGTTACTATCTCTGCATCCAGTTATGTTACTTTGGTCAGAGTAGGCTCTTTCTTCTCCTGATCATGCTCTATTGCACGATCGGTGTTCTGATTGGCCAATGGTGAGAGTTTTGCCACACACTGCAGCTGGAGATTCATGGTTGCGAAGTTTAAAATAATGGGCAAAAACTATGTTGCTTACAATCCTCTGTTTCCCAGGTCTGTTTCTGATTGGTTAGGCAATTTTTTTGGTCTGCCATCTTACGCCTCCATTACTTATACTGCACAGAGGCTGGCTCTCCTGCTCTTTGTATGTCAGATAAGATCATTCTGAGCTTTCTGGGGGCTTTGTATCATACTGATTATACTTTAAACTAACGTTTTATATAGTAAAAACCCAAGGATTCTGAGGTTTCCCTGCCCCACCCCAAATTCACTGTTCCTCATGTCATGCTGGAATTCCAAGGGAATATTCTGGGTCCCTCCTGCATTGTGGCCTTACTACGCTCCCGGGGCTATCCAGCACCGATCAAGAGCCAACTTGGTTTAAAATCCTTATGTCCTCAGTGGCATCCACCCATCAGGCAAGTTCATGCTGTTTTTAAGGAACATTCCCAGATTGCTGGGGAAACATCTCATGAGGAGATTGAGAGGAACAAAATATGGATTCTTCCTTGTCCTTTGGAGGGAATCCCTACGAAATTGACCCAATCCCCTCCACAGATGGGCTCATTAGAGCGGTGTTGGAGACCCTTCAGGTATTTGAGGCCACTGATGGGGGATCTGCCTCTCTGGATATCTTTGAAAGACTCAAGAAAGACTCTCCTGTCTTCCCTCCTAACAACACCCTAGACCAGGTTCTGTTAGAAGAGCGGAAGCCCCCAGATAAGATATTTTTTTTCTTAATAAACGTATCTATCGACTATATCCCTTTACAGCTGATACACTAATGCTGTGGGCTTCTCTCTCTCTGCTATTGACACCCAACAATATCACACTTAGCCAAAAATACATCTCTTCCATTGGCAGATGCTGCAAGCCTTAAATATCAGGCTGACAAACACCTTGATTCCCTACTAAAGACACTTTGCTGCTACAGGGGCAGCTCTGTTGGCCTATTTTTTACCTCTGCCTGGGTCAGTAAGCAAATAGCTGTCTGTGGTGAGCAGCATTTCAAAGCCATATGCTCTATTATTCCTAAGAATGACCTTTTAATTATGCTTTGCAACTTTTTAAGCTAATGAGTATCTTTGATGCTGCCAGGTTCTCTCTCAGCCCTCTTTCTTGCTGTACTCTACACCTTGTGGTTAAAGGTTTGGTCTGCAGACCAGTCTTCCAAGAAGAATCTTTTAGGATCAAACCTAAACAAGTTAATTAGTGATGCTACTAGAGGCAGGAGTACTTTTCTATTTGAGAGGCTGGGATGTAACCCTGGGTGTTATGACAACTATGGGAAGGTGTACTGGAGTCTCCAGTCAGTCGGCATCCTGGAAATCAGTGCCATCCACGTGACACTTCTTCACTTGTCTCAAGGGACGCACTGGCTTACATCAACCAAGGAAGAACTCAAAGTAAGTCAGCCTGGAAGAAGATACGAGAGCTGAAAGCTTACATTCCAGCAATTTCAGCAGTCCACATACCAGAAGTAGAAAAACATGGTTGCTGAATTTCTCAGTCATCAAGACATGGATCCAGGAAACTGGGAAATCAGCAAGTGTTCGAACAAATAGTCCAACATTGGGGGGTCTGTCAACTGGGGATCTTATGTCCTCTCCGGAGAACAGGAAGGTCCCTCTATTCTGCACAGTTGCAAAGGATCCCTTGACATTTGCGAGGGACACAATATCAATGCGTTTCCTCCATTCAGTCTAATCCTCTGGGTGCTACAAACATCTGGATGGAGATGGCTCTAGTCATTTTGATTGCTCCATTCTGGCCCTGTCAGGCTTGGTTTGCAGACCTTCTCAATCTATTTATCCAGAAACCGTTCCATCTTCCACTGAGCCTGGATCTCCTGATCCAGGGTCCCATTTGGTACCAGGATATGGAAAGGTAACTTTGATGGCATGTCTCTGAAGCCCCAACCTAAGAAGGAACGCATTCTCAGAGGATGTAATTTCCACCATGGTCCAGACTAGAAAGCCTGACTCTTTCAAAACATTCCATAAGAAATGGGCTTCTTTCATCATTGGTGCTTCTGACAAATATGTCTTCCCTGACCTTTCATCTTACTACAGTTCTGGCATTTTTGCAAGATGGTGTGAAGAAGGGTCTCATTCAGAGCTCTAGTTAGGTACAGATATCTTCCCTTTCATTCCTCTTCCAGAGGTGTATTGTTCTGAATGATTTTAAGACTTTGTTCAAAGGGTGGCTCATTACTTCCCTTTTTCAGGGTTCCTGTAGGGTTAACTTGGTCCTTAGCATCCTTCAGAGACTTCCTTTTGAACCTCTTTCCCCAGTCTGAGTTTTTTGACTCTCAAGGTGGCTTTTCATTTAGTCACTGTTTCCATACAGAGGATTGTTGATACAAGCCCTGTCTTGTAACTCTTCTTTCCTGGTATTTTATCAGGACAAAGCCATACTTTGTACCTCCTAAGAGTTCTGTCCTAAGGTTGTCTCAGATTTTCACATCAATCAGGAAATTGTCCTTACTTGAATTGCCCTTCCTCAAAACAGGAGAAGAATGTTCACCTGTTGGATTTAGTGCAATGCCTTAAGTATTATGTGCATCTTATGCAGCCTTTCCACAAGGCTAATTCCCTCTTTCATTCCTGAGGGTCCTAGAGCATGTCAGGCAGCATCCAAAGTCACTATTGCTTATTGCTTCTTGGATCAAGGATACCATATGCCATGTGTATGATATGGAAGATACCTTTTCCTATCAAAGTTTCCGCACACTCAACCACATCTGTTGATGCTTCCTGGGCCTACAATGAGCAAGCATCTACTGAACAGCTACACAAGGCTGCAAAGTGGTCCCCCTTGCACACATACAGCAAGTACTATGTGTCAGTGTTTGGTCCTTGGCCGAGATGAGCTTTGGCCAGTAGGTCCTTTAGGCAATAGTGCCTGTCTATGGACTTTTTTCCTTTTTTCTCCCACTACATATTTACATAGTAAATAAGGCTAAATAGACACAAGTCCATCAAGTTCAACCTTCTCCTCATACCCCAGTAACTGAGAATTTTATAGCTTTCCTGCTGCCAATTAAGTTAGTCTTTATCTGACCTTCCTGATCTGCCTACTGATAAACAGTATAACTCTGTATGTTCCCTTTTGAAAGAAATGTATCTAATCTGCAATCTTGGGTATGCTTTTGTATATCCCCATGCTTCCTGTATTCCATATTGGACATAAGAGAAAATAGGATTTTAGTGAGCTTACCATTGTTATTTTCTCTTTAGTCCATATGGAGGACTCCCACTCAGAGAGAAAATAGTGGGTTTTTTTCTTCCCTTAGCAGAGGAGTACTCTTGGGGTCTTTATGCTTTTTGTTTTTTTTTTCTGTGCTACTTCTTACACATGAATCTGAGTTTAAGGTGGGTGTTGAGCTGGAAGAGGAGGATGAAGTCTTTGTTCAAAAGACCCTTGATTTATTTATTGATTTATTTTTTAAGTGCCCTGCTGTCTGGTGGAGGGAGCTCAATCTCATGATTCCTGTGTTCCATATGGATTAAAGAGAGACGTTTTTAATGATAAGTTCACTAAAATCCTGCACATGGATGCAAGGGCCCATGCCTGGGATGCCCTTATACTTTGGGAGACAAACAATTGCGAGGAGCACCCATCAAGCGCGAACAAGATAAAGTGTCTTGTTCTAGGCATGGTAGCCTCTCGGTGGTGCTACAACTCACGTTTTTCACTCCCATGTGCCATTGCAGAGAGAGAATGTCTATATTCATATCAGACTGATCCCGTCCACAGACAGTCCAGCTCTGAAATGTTAGGCACGAGGGAAACAGCATAATAACAGACATACATTTCGTCCTATATGGGCCTCGTCAGTGTGGTGCAGATGAATCCCTCTGCTCTGTCAGTCCCGGTCTCCCTTCAAAAGCATTGCATTGTCCCGAAAGGCACCGGTAGGGACTGGCACAGACTGCACTAACATGGCCGTCAGTCTTGGAAGATTAAGGATTTCTGTAGAATCGGTTCGTTCTGAGAGGTACTATAACTATTATTAAGCTAGTCACTACCTGCCTAATTATTGCAGGGCAACTTTACCTATGGTGGTAGTTCCGCTTTAAAATCTTACCATGGCTGTAACTGCTTGGTCAACACTGCCTAATCTGTTGGTGTTTTAAAACCAAGTGCTAATAATAAAACACACGTAGTGTGAATACATTCTAAAAAACAGGCCTGACTTCTGTGACATGTCAAGACAATTTTTACTCTTTTCCTTTTATTTAACAACACCTTGAGTAACATAGGGGTATGCGACATATTTCTTTGAAATGCATTGCTCACCCCTGTAGTCCTCTAGAAATTAAGTGGTAATATGTTTTACCTTTTGTGCTGATTAGTAAGGCATAGCAAATACCAGTTGTGGTAAAAGTCTATCAAGGGCAAACGGGGGGGGGGGGGTCCAGTTGTCCAGAAACCTCCTTCTTTGCTCCTGTCTAACCAGATAAAGGCAAAACCTTTGAGCCCTAGAATGAGAGGCTTGCTGTGTCTTATCTGTTCTGTAGCTTTCCTGCAGCTGTTGTGGGACTACAGCATCTATCAGCCTCAGTTGGCTGACAATGATGAAACTGTAGGCCAACAGCTGCTGGACTCAGATTTAGTGTATCTGTTCTATCAACTGGTATCTACAGTAACCATTGGATGCAGTAATACAAAGTTTCTTCACCACGGTCCTCAAATAACCAAATAATCCATGCCTGAACACAGGTGTGGTGTTAGTGGATTGTTCTATCAGATTAGTTCAACTGTGTACAGGTTGGGAATCCCAGAAAGCTGCAAAGTTAGGGTACCTGAGGACCGTGGTTGAGAAACTCTGCAGTATTTATTTTTTTAAAAAATTTGGAAAAATCTGGGTTTGTACCACTTGATACAAAAGGATTTGCTTATGAGAACTTAGAGGGTAGAGCTGAAATGAATCTCCTTCTGTCGATTGATTGCAACACCTTTTTGACTCCGTTGTCAGAGACTGCTCCGGCAACTAAGTTTAAGTTTCATTGTGTTCCCACAATCCACAAGCAACATGGGAGGGGTATGCACTGAACTATGAGTGGAAACATGTGGCTCCCCATTATCCCATCATCCTCAGCAAGCCAACAGTAGCTGGAGAAATGCAAACTGTGAATCCTTAGGTTACAGTGATAGAAAAGCACAAAGCAACATATTAATCCCAAGTATTATTATCTATTGCATAGTAACATAGTTGATGAGGATGAAAAATTACATGCATCCATGAAGTTCAGCCCATGCCATATCACCCCAGAAGAATCCAAAAACAATAAAACATTTAAGCCATTTCTGGTTAAGCTGCAAGTGGGTAAAAAAAAGTATTTCATGTCTCAAAATGACAGTAGGATATTTCCCTGGATCAACATCCTATCGTTATGAACTGTCATAATTCTATATATTGAGTATTATGTTTTTTTAAAACAATTACTGTATCTGCAAGCAAAGCATCCCAAGGTCGATAAATCCATTATGTTACTGCCTTTACTTTAAAGAATCCCTGCCTTTGTTTTAATTGAAAACACCTTTCCTCTCATCTTAAAGGGTTAGTAATGTCAAAAAAAGTTTTTTGCATTTAGAAGAGCTTAAAAAGTTGAGCTAAGTGCAAAAAAAGTACCTCTGAAACCTCTATGGTTTGAGACATACAGGCATTTAAAGTTCAATGTCTCCTACTGACAGCTGCAATGCTGTCAGCAGGAGAATCCATGTCGGTCAAAATGGAGGCTCTGCAGCAGAGCCATAATCTCGTTAGTTACAACAAATCCCTTCATTGGAATGGTCTAAAACTTTAAATGCCCGTATCTCTCAAACCATAGCGGTTTCAGAGATATGTTTTCTTGCATTTAGCTCGGCTTTTTAAGCTCTTCTAAATGCAGAAAACTTTTTTTGGATATTATTAACCCTTTAATGGATGACCACTTGTTCTTTGCTCAGCTCTTTTAGTAAATAGTTCCTTGGAGAGTTCTTTGTATTGACCTTGAATTTATTTCTAAATGGAAATCATATCACCCCTTAGACACCTCTTCTCTAATATAAACAAACCCAGTTTGGCTAGTCTCTCTTTTTAACATAGCTCCTCCACACCCCTTACCAATTTTTTGCATGTCTGCACTTTTTACAGTTCATTAATATATTTTTTAAGAAATAATGTACAAAACTGTACTCCATATTCTAGATGAGGCCTCACCAAGGATTTGTTTAGCAGTATAATTATATTCTTATTCCATGCATCTGTACTCCTTTTTATGCAGGATAGTACCTTATTTCTCTTGCAAGAGTTGACTGACACTGCACACTAGTGTGAAGTCTATTTCTATCTATTCCTAAGTCTTTCTCTAAAGAGAATTCCCTAAGTACTTTCCCATTTAATAGATGTGTAGCATGTTTGTTTCTAAAGCCCAGATGCATAAACAAATTAAACAACATTGGGCCCAGGACTGAACCCTATGGCATCCCACTTACAAATTTAGACCAATTTGAAAAGGTTTCATTTACAGCTCCCTGCAATCTATCATTCAACCAGTTCTCCATTTATCCAGAGATCCATGTTCTAAGTGTCCAGGGGGCTCGTGGCTATTCCACAAGTTGTAAGAGTTACTAGAAATCAGCAACAGAGAAGACTACATTTCCCAGAATGCCAGTTTTACTGGCTTTCTTACGACTGGCTGCCAGTTTTGCAGTCACCATTTGCCTCAAATGCCCATCAAATGTCCACCCATGGCAAGGAAACTGTGTCTTTTTCATTCCCCCCGCCGGCAAATGGAGGTTCACAGTCCTCTCAAGCTCGCTCTGCAGCAAAACTCGGATAGATCTGGCAGCCCAAGTAAGCAGCTACAAGGGCTAACCCTGTCAAGTATTCTTCCACGTGACTCACAGAATCCTGGTTGTTACCTGTTGGGGGTCGTCTCTGCCTTTTTGAGACGAATGGGAGTCCTCGATCATGGACCAGTGGGTTTTGCGTGTAATCTCAGAAGGATACCACATAGATTTCAGGTCCATTTCACTTCTTTTTGTCAAGGGTGCTGTAAGAGCCAGACAAGGCATTGCTGTTCCAGGAAGCAGTGGATTCCCTGCTGGCAAAGCAGGTTCTGGTTCCAGTACCTCTCCCAGAGTGGTGTGGTCCAGGATCCAACCTGTTTGTGGTTCCTAGGAAGGACAGCTGCTGATGTCCCATCCTGGACTTCAAATGTCTCAAGTATGTGATGACTACACACTTCAAGATGGAATCTTTGCATTCTGTCATTGAGCCAATGTGCTCTGGACAGTATCTGGCATCTCTGGACCTTATTCCTATTCACCCAGATGGCGAAGAGATACCTGCATTTTGCTGTAGACTCAGACCACTATCAGTTCATGGCCCAGGGCATTTCCATGACTTCCTACCTAAACGATCTTTTGCTCAAGGCTCTCTTGAAGAGCTCTTGCCTCGTCACGTTCAGGAATGCTCCTGACCACTGGTCCACCATGGATCTTGAACATGCTCAAGCATTCTCTGGTGCCTTACCAGGAACTTGTGTTTCTGGAGATGAGGTTTGACACCCATCAGGGGAAGGGCTTCCTACCCGAGGACAAGATTCTTCTTGTGATGCAGGAAATATCCCAGGCCCTGGAGTGGCCCTTGGCCATAATTGGGCAGTACACGAGAGCTCTGTGCAGACAGGTGTCGACACTAAATGCTGTACCTTACTCTCAGGTCCACACGAGGAACTTCAGAGGAATGTCATCCAAAGCTGGTATGGGAGTCTGGAACATTTGGATCAACAGATCCCTCCCCCTCTCTCTTCCTCTCTCTTTCCTTCCATCTCTCTCCCCCTGTCTCGCCCCCCTCCCTCCAGGGATGGTTGCACCAGTGCAACCTGGAACAGTGAAAACCCTTTATGATTACAGAGTGGATCCTGGTCACGGCAGATGCCAGCCTGAGTGACTGAAGTGCAGTTCTTGGCCACCTGGGGGCCGAATGCAGATGGCTCAGGAAGAGACCTTTCAGTCCATCAATGTCTTGGAACTCCAGGTGATCCGTTTCTTGTGTACTGGACCTCACTCTTGAAGGGGAAACCAGTGAGGGTTCATTCAGACAATGCCACAGCTGAGACATACATCAATCACCAAGTGGGCATTCTCAGTGCAGATGTTTGGTTCTAGTTGGCCCACTTTCTGACCATTTCAGCCATTTAGATTCCAGGGGTAGAAAACATTCTGGTGAGTGGGAACTCAACCCGAAGCATTCTACCTGATTGTGGGGGTGGTGCCAACGATAGATCTCATGGCCACCAGGGAAAACGGGAGATCCTCTGGCCTTTGCCATGGATGCAATGTTGATTTGGTGGCAGTTCCATCTCGCTTATGTGTTTCCCCCATTTCCTCTCATTCCCTGTGTGCTCCAGAAGATCAGGATAGCTGGTGTGACCGTCATTCTGGTCACCGCTTACTGGACCAGGAGGGCATGAAGTCATTGGTAAGAGAGCACTCCAGCTCACATGGAGAAATCATCCAACATCGGAGGAGGATGGAATGAGACAATACTTGGGGAGGGAACAGACGAAGGTTGACAGGTTGCGGTACAGAGCTGTATTCACAGCCTGTCCTACAGTGATGTCTCCGGCTCATTTTTAAAATGGTAATTTCGCTATAGCCTGCATTATGTAAATAAAAATTATTATTATTCGTTATTGCTATAGGAACATTTCACAGGGGCAAACTTGTATGGAGGTCAGATTTCCCCTTTAAATTACTTGCCATAACATGACCATTAAAATATGACATTGGAAAAACTGGCTTGAATACAACACAATTTTATACAATACATTATTAAAATAGTAAACAACTGGCAGTCTAATCAGACCCATTTAATGAATAATCTTTATATAAATATGAAGAGTCGTGGTGAGACTCTGCGTCCATGCCACCTGCATCCTGGGGTCCGCAGTAAGGAGGAATTATGCAACAGTCTTCCATATTGTCTCTTTGATAGGTGTACAGCTGGGGGCATGATTTTGACAGGATTATCCAGGCTAAGTCCCCCCCCCCACGAGCCATTCCTGTCAGAATCACTGCACAAAGCTCATCTGGGCAGTGATTTTGACTGGATTGGCCAGGGTGCAAGATGGGGGGCCCTCCCTCACAAATTTCATGACTCACACACCAAACATCCCTTTCCCCACCTAATTTTCTTCCTCCTGTTTACCACTTTGACTCTTCCTCCCTCCCTCTCACTCCTTTGCCTCCCCACCCCTCACTTTCACCACTTTACATCTCCTTCACACTTACATTAGTTTGCCACTTTGTCTCTTCTGCCATCCCTCCCATCCTCTGTTTCTCCACCAAACCAAACTAAGTGCGCACATGTTTGTCTTTAACTGTAGGAGTAATGCTGTTCTAGTATTGCTAGTCTATTTCTTATTCATCAGTGTCATTTATATTATTAAATACTGTTTTCAATATTAAAAATAGTCTATCATTTTTCAAACAGTTCTCCACACTTAAAGTATGGCCTACATAGAAGTATTAATATTTGAATTAATTTTTACTGATCTTTTTAAAAACATTTTATATTTAGACATTTTTAAAAGCCATAGAAATAATTTCAATGCTGAGTTCTAACCTTTGACATCTAGGTGATTTGCTACAGTTGTTCTGTGAGGAGTGTCTAAGAACTATAACTATTGGCATATAATCAATGGGGTAGAGAATGAACAGGCTTCAAGTAAAGGTAATGGCCCTTGTTCTCTTTTGATTTCTCCTGAAGAGTGAATTAAGATTAATAGAATGGGTATTTATTGCTGCTATTCATTTAGGCATATATTAAAAAATGGTGTTTGGTTAAATTCGTACGATAGATTTTATTAACTACCTGAATGCATAGTTTTGATTCTCTTGCAGTGCTTTGATATCAACTCTTAAACTGACATTCTTTGAGTTTTTTTTCCATGTAACCAGCAGCATACATCTTACTTATTCATGAAACATTTTAACTTCTCAAATGGGTTAATAGGAACTTGGGTAATAATTGAAAGGTTTTTTTTTGTTTTTTATAAATTTGGAACAATTTATTTGTTTTCTAGATTTTTGCTATCTGCACTCTCAAACTAAATTTTGTAATTAACCTGTCCTACAATAACTAAACATGTTTGTTTCTCATTTAAATGAAAACATATTAAAAAGTATTTTGTGACCATAAAGCAGATTTCAAAATGTAATTGCATTTGTTTGCTTTTTATATATTTTAAAAATTATTTTGAAAACTAGACATATTTCCCTTATAATTACTCAAACATTTACCTTTTATAATGCCATTTGGATTTTTTATTGGTCTTTCTATTGAGAAGTTCTCCATATTATTTTAATTATTTGAAAATGTGTTGTTGTTTTTTAAGTGGGTTAAGTCCATATGAATAGCTATCCCCATCCTATAAGGCTTTTTAATTATTTTGCCACCCTCTGTTTATCCCATTTCTTCATTCACAAACCATCAAGGATGTCTGTGTCTTAAAATGTCTACAAATCCTAATTCAGTATTTATCATCCTCAAACATATAAACTATGAACTAGAAGCCATTACAAAATGAATCTGAGAAATCCCATTTGACATTCCCATATGTTCTTGTCAACATACCCAGGGCTAAATTGAAGACCGAGATAGAACAGTGATTGGATAGTCATCTTGTACAGAAATGTAAATCAAAATCTGCCTTACATACTAACATTTCATCTGGGAGATCTGTGTGTTAATGGAAGTTATCAAAATGAAATATATATTTTCATAACTATGCTCTACAGTTGTTGCTTATCTCTTGTGTGCATCATGGTGTTCTTAAATTCTCTTTTGCCTTGGAATATCAATGTACACTTTTTTTTTTCCTCTAGAAAAACAAATATATATCTTTATTTACCCAGCAAATTATCATATATAATACAACACAATGGGCATGGTCTAACTGAGAAAAGTAAGAAAATATTTTCGTATAATTATGTAATTTTACAATATCCCCACCAAAATATTTAGCATCCTTAATAAAAGTAATGTTAAAAACATAAAATGTCATACCAATAAAGTTTTTAGAATTAGGTGATAGGGGTTTAAAATTTTTCAATATTTTTAATTTCCTTTTTTTTTCCTGCTTTTAAATGCCAGATTTGTAAAAAAATAAATAAATAAATAAATAAGTAGTAGATGGTGCTTCATCATTTACACACTGAACGCATTCATTTTCCATTTATGTTTGTGCATTTCAGTAGTGCTGTTGCATTCTAACATTCCCTGGAGGAACACAAAACTTCACATTAAGAATATTTGTACTTATCAGATACATTTATAAAGGACCCACGGACATTCCTTCTGTATCTTCTTGCTTTCCACTCCGCTAATCAAATGCACATTAGATTTATTATTGTAAAAGTGTAAACCATAGAAAATTTGACAAGATAGATGTGTAAATTATCACTCTGACAGAACTAATGATGCACTCCAAGCACCTTCTGTTTTCTAGCACTTGGTGAGCGACTTCATTAAATATGCAATGGCCGTTTGGTGGCTGCTCAGAAGTTAGTTGGTTTCCTTGTGGAATTGCTGTGCTGTATTACTTGAGGTGGATGAGCAGGCAGGCTTTCTGGCTGCTGGACACCCTGCTGTGACTCTGATGTACTCCATCTTGTTGGAGCACTTGTTTGAAGTATTTTCAGGACAATTGCATCTATAACCACAGGACACATTCCCTGTAGCTATATTACAGACAAGTTACTGTAAGAAAGGCTTGCTTTTGCATTTTGTGTGTTTGAAAATCAGTGTGATGCTCTGAAATGCTATATTAATCAGGCGTGTAATTTACAGAACTGGCCATTAGGGGATGAAAGGTCAATTTTTATCACACCCTTGAAAATAAGCATTCTGTAAAATATTCTAAGGCATGCTTATCATTCTGAATCTAGTTTTAATTGTTCATTTTTGTTTTTAAATGTAATTTTAGATTTTGCAATTCATAGCTCTTTATCAAATGGTTTGTTAAAAGTTGATAACTATTAGCAGAATATAAATACTTATCTTACGTTGTCTTGCTATTGTGATAACTTTTGCAGTTAGTAAAAAGTAAACAAGTTTTCCCTCTGAATAGCACATACTTTCCTTCCATAAATGTAATGCTAAAATTTGCAAATCTTTAAAATGGTGACTTATTTGGAAAGATGTCATTGTTAAAAAAAAAAATTTAGGTAAAATTACTTTTTCTAAAGCCATGAGTCCCATTCCAATTAAGACAATATTTTTTACTTAATTTATTTTTCAAAATTTCCAAATGATCAATAAATGTAACCCCAGTATTATGATTTGCCTTGTAAGGTATCATGAAAAAAAATAAGAAATATTAATGTAATCAACAGGTTTGTTTAAAAAAAAAAAAAAAAAAAAAAAAAAAAAAAAAAAAAAAATATCCAACCAGATACTTATACATTATATTTCAGAGTCCTCCTGAAAAAAATTTTTACTTTTGCTTTGTTTTTTTGGCTAGCTGGAATATTTGTAGTATTTGTCACAATTATTTTATTTTATAAATTAAAACTTACAATTAATAACTTTCCAGTATGTAAGAGGAAGGTCTCATGGCATTGGTTGCCTGTTCTACACTGTGTGAGCATAGCGCAGAAATGTTAATTTCAGTTACAGTTTAATGTCTGTGCTTACACTCTAGTAATACTTAATAAGCTGCTTTGGCTGACCCTCAAAGGGATACCTAGTAAACGAAAATGTTGTAAATAATACACAAAATACATATTTAAAGCATGCTGCACTTGATAATGTCTGCGGAGAATTGGAATTTCCATTAAATACTAAATATTGGTATTTTGTAATAGCTATCTGTTTATCAGTAAAGGTATTTTTCATTGCAAATCAGCTCTTGGCTTTAACCCTTTGAGTGCCAGAAGGCTAGTCAACCCGTTCCAAAGCAATGGGTTGGCTAGTCCTCAGGCACTCAAAGGGTTAAAAGCTTAATTTGAATAATTAAAAAATAAATACATTGGGGCAGTTGAGAAGGGGCATTGTGCCAAAAAGGGAATAAATGCCAGGAGTACTGTATGTTCTTTTATAAACAAACATGCTGCGAAAGTTACCATTTTCCACTATCATTTGTTATTCTGATGACAGCTTGATAGCCAGTGAATTGAGTACAAAGATGACTTAACTTTAACTTCTCGTAAAGGAAGGATCTATATCACTTTAAACTGTCATGTGGCATTTTGCCTGACATTGACAGGATATCCTACTTAAAAGGAATCTGTTCATTTTTAATAGGGAACACTTAAATTAGTTTTTTTTTTTTTTCCACCAGCCAGTCGTTGTTTAAGACTAATGCAGCTTTCTTTATAACAATAATACATGCACATGTAATTACAATGTTTTTGGTTTGATATGAAGAGGGTCACTAATGTTTTCAATGAGCCTTTAAAACACCAATATGACTCTCCTGAGCATTTAGGTGTTGCAGTCTCTTCTGGCACTCAAGGGGTTAATCAACAAAAGGTGTTTACAGTTATGGTTTTATTTGTTGTTGATTTTTTTTTCTTTTCTTTTTGTCTCTTTGGTTTGCATTTTTATGGTACAATAGTCAAATTTACTCCAGGAATGCCTCATTTAACATGCCTTACGAAAACACCTAAGTGATCTCTTGATAGCTTGCATTCTAAAGCTTCTCTGCCAAAAAAGGTATCACTTTCACTCTACCAGTCTCCAGATTTTTCCACTGTTAACACAGACTACCTTTAACCCATTTTAGTTTCACTGCCATCATAAAATTTGGCTTCAAATTTTGTTGTCCTTGTGCTGGGAGGGGGGTGGGGTGTGCAAAGCATTGCTTCACAAACACATTGTATATCCCATTGGCATTCAAAGGCTTAAGAGGAACTGTACAGTTCAAGTAACAATATTACATTTTTACATTTGTGATCCTAATAAAGTAAATTAAGATATGTAAGAATCTAACCAGTGTGTGGGACATGCTGTGAAAACATTGTTTGCATTTTCGTGATTACAGACAAAAAAAAAAAAAAGGAAAATTAAGTTCCTGCTTTCAGTTAATTTATTGTTACATGAATAGAATGATAACGGCTGATGCGCCAATTAAATTTTGACTATGAGCTAGTTGTAAATTTCTCCTACTCCATTTTTTTTTTTATTAAAATATCACAATATATGACAGTTAATAATCAGATTTCTGTATAAAGTACTTGGCAAACTGTTTATGGGTTGTATTTTTTTTATTTTCATGTTGAGTTAAATTAAAACCACTGAGATCTTATTTCACATCTGAACAAATAATCTCTGTTTTACCTAGCTTGAAATGCTATCTGTATTGCTTTAATAAAAGTAATTTAGAAAGAAAAAATTGCTTCAGTACATTTTTCTGGTTTTAATATTCAAAATATATTAGCATGTGCAGCATTTAAAATCATATGGCGTGGGAGAATCTGAAAAGAGACCTTCATAGACTGCTGCATTTTTTTGTAAGCCTTTGACTGTATTTGAATTGCAGTGGACACTCCTTTAGCATTTAAAGGGTTACACAGAGGCAATCCTAGAATAGTGGCCCGAAAACCCACATATGGCTATTGTAAGCAAATGTTTTAACTTTATTTCTCTCTGGATTCATGTGTGTTATAGTCAGTCAAGCTGATGTCTTAACAAAAACTGGAGCAGTTCTGGCGCAAACTAAGTACTCCATAGGGGATAATTTAAAGGAGCAGAAAACTTTTTTTAATGAAAAAATATAAATTGTAGGGCCTTTCCTGTTGAATAAAATAAATGTACTCCCACTGCTTATAGATGCATATTTCCAGAGTTATTACTGTTTAAAACTGTTTTTTTTTTTATATTGCCAGTGCCCTTTAGTGGTCAAATTCCAATCAGTTATTCTGTTACATTCTAATGGAGAGGAACGTCTGTGACTTACAGTTTTCCGTAGAAACTGCTGGTTCACTTCCTGTCAGAACAATCAGGAAGTAAACACAGTAAGCTCACTTCCTGGTTATTTGAACTGTTAGGACATTTGAATAAAACAACTGACAGCAGTGGTAGTGCCCTTGTTTCACTCAGCAGGAAAATATCTATAACATTTAGATTTTCATAAAAAAAAAGTTTACTACTCCTTTAACAAAAAAAATGCTCCCATATTTATATTTGGCTTTTTAACCCTTTGAGTGCCAGAGGGATACGCAATGCATTGCGCACCCCTCTGACACTCAAAGGATTAACCTCTTGAATGCTGGAAAGGTCTCCAACACATTGATAAAACAAACACTTGGCAGACGTCTCTAGCAGCCAAGAGAGTAAAAGCTACATTTATATCAGTGGGTATTTTATGTAACCCCTATGGTGCAGTTGTTTTGCCCCAATTCCTCTTAGTACATCAGCAGTACTACCTCTCAGTGTTTGAGTAGCACAGACTCACTGGATTGTATCTCCAGATGGCAATGACTTTCGTATTAGTGGAGTTACCACAGCACTGCATTAGGCCATCAGGTTTATATACCTTGACTTTAATTCAGTTGCTAATGATAAATTTATCACTTGATTTATGTTCAATAAATACTATAGTAGCCACTGAGGTCATCCTGTAATATAATGCACAGGAGCATTCGTACAATCTCTACAGCGCATGGCTGCGTTGCGTGCACCGCCAGTGAGGAGGCGGCAGTACCCAGAGCAGGATAGGTGCCTTGATCCTTTGAGTGCCAGAGGGGGTACACATCACCTGGACCTTGGCCCTTGTACATGGGCTTTTACACTAGTTTAGAGATAAAATAATTGATACATTTATCACCTGCAATTAAATCCAGTTCACTGATTCAGTAAAGTCCAGCTTCTTTAGTGGCATAGGTCATTTGAAAATGTAGAGGAAATCTAGACAGAATAGATAGAAGGTGGGGACCAGCCCTTAGACAATCATACTTCAAACAAATTCATAATCCTACAGTGAAGCTAATAATGAACGTGTCACTCATCCCAATGCTTAACACTATTAAATTAAAACTATGATTAAAATGGTGTGGTGCTGTTTAATCAAAAAGCCAAAGCAATTCTGGGGCAAACCAACTGAGCCATTGAGTGCATCCAATTGAATGTGAGACATCTGCAAAGTGTACATTGGCAACAACATTAGCATTCAAGAGCAATGTTTTGCACACTCCTCTGGTTTTCAGGTGGTTTAATCAGTAGAAATCTGGGGATTTTTTCTCTATGGTGCAGCATGATTGCATCACTGTGAGGGAGATGCACTAAGTTGTGATAAAGAGGAGATCACTTCTCCAATTCCTGTGTTCTTCTATGGAGCCTTTGCAGTAAGATCAAAGCTCAAGACATTTTAGTTCATGGACTCCATAGAATAACATAGGAACTGGAGAAGTGATGTCACTGGAGAAGTCATCTCTGCTTTATCTCCTCTTTCTGACGCTCAATGTCTCCACTTATTTTGTGAATATGGCTTGAAGTGTTTAGTATTTTTCAGTGATACCATCTTTTCTTGCATGGAGGACCTTATTTTAGGTAATAATGGGATTAGTACAAATGAACCGTTTTATCAAAGTGCTGACCAACCGCACAGTAGGAAACTAATGATAAAATAAAAATGGTTGGAGACTTTGCTGGCATTCAGTGAGTTAAAATCCCCTTTTAAAGCAATGATAATTCTAGGAATGGATTTGTCCCCTTATAGTGCAGTTGGTTTGTTTCAGAACCTCAGCTCAGAATTTCATTATTAGTTCACAAGTTAGGGTTTTTTTTTTATATTATGCAATCAACCTTACCTTACATGGGCATATGCAGAAATATTACATGGGGGGTGTAAAACCATGCAATTATATATACCCCAGACCAGCCTTCCCAGTCCCTACCAGGGAGTGTGAGTGGGTGGGGGACAAGTGCCCCCTCTTGACCGCACTCCCACATGCCGCTGTAGGTTTAACCCTTTGAGTGCCAGAGAGGTACCAATGCACTGACCTTTTTTTTTTTTTTTTTTTTTCCAGGGATCAATGAGCAGCGTGCAGCCACACGGGGACCCCTGAATTCCAAGACGTACATGTACATCATGGTGGATCCTTTAGGCACATTCTACCCATCGTGTACATGAACTTCCTTAAGGGGTTAAAAAAAAATTGCGTGGTGTGGTCTGTTAAAATATAGCCAATGACACCATTGTTGCAAAATAATGATCTTTTAAGAAATGCTTAACTCTGATTGCCAGGAGCTATCCAGCGCATTGCTTGTTGGATTGCCCTCTGGCACTCAAAAGGTTAAACATACGGCGCTAAACCTCATTCCACCCCTTTGGAAGTATATTGATGCCTTTAATTTTGCATATATATAACTAATTATGTAAACAACGGGGGCTACAGTAATAAGGACCTTATACACAAAGGAAAGGTGAAGCAATTCTGGAGCAAACCATCTGCATCACAGGGGACAAATACATTGTCCTCTTAATCTAAATGGGGCTTTAACCCCTCAACGACCCTTGACGGTCCTGGCACGTCATGGGTAGATTTCCATTAAGGACCCATGACGTGCATGGACCGTCATGGAATTCTGGGCTCCCAGCGCAGCTGCACGCCATTCAGTGGCGTGCGGATAAAAAAAAAAAAGTGGTCCTTAAGTGTCGCCGGGTGTGTTCGCTGCTGGTCCTTAAGAAGCCCTCAAATGACTGAGAAGGCTGCAAAACATTGCACTGAAATTCTTTTGAGACATTGATAATCTTCAGGGGGTTAAAAATCCATGTTTATATCAGTGGGAGTTTGAGCGAATGTTATTTTGTACCATGGTTTAGTTGGTTTATCCATAATTTCTCTTCTATTAGTTTGTGTGTTCAGTAAGCTAAAGAAATGCAATTCTGGGGCAGAATAGGGGAGAATTTCATATTCCCTTTTATCTAAGTGCAGCTTTTAACCCTTTGAGTGCCAGAGGGGTACGCAACGCATTGCTTTGCAATGCGTTGCGTGCCCCTTTGGTACTCAGAGAGTTAACCCGCTGAATGCTTGAAAGGTCTCGGAGTCCTAGCATTCAGTGCAGCCCTAACCAATGAATTCAAATAACTAGCCAATGAATTCAAAGACCTAGAATTCAAAGAACTAGTCAATGAATTCTTTACACAAAGAGCAGAGCTAAGAACAAGAGGTCATCCATTAAGACTAGAGGAAAGGCGCTTTCAACTAAAACAAAGGCAGGGATTCTTTACAGTAAGGGCAGTAAAGCTATGGAATTCTTTGCCTCGGCATGTTGTATTTGCAGATAATGCAACTGCTTTAAAAAAAGTAATGGATGTCTATCTAGCACAGAACAATATTGAAGATTATGACAAATGGCTTCAAAGTAGATAGGATGTTGATCCATGAAAATATCTGACTGCCATTTAGAGTCAGGAAGGAATTTTTTTTTACCCACTTGGGGCTAAATTAGAAATTGCTCCAGAGGTGGGGGTTTTTTTTGCCTT
The DNA here is from genome assembly GCA_037306005.1 of Rhinophrynus dorsalis. NCBI lineage: Eukaryota > Metazoa > Chordata > Amphibia > Anura > Rhinophrynidae > Rhinophrynus > Rhinophrynus dorsalis. The sequence continues at coordinate 183,056,759 of CM074725.1, read as the reverse complement.
CCTCTGGATCAACAGGGGTGTCTTTTGGCATGGGCTGGACTTGATTGACAGATGTCTTGTTTCAGTCTCATCAACTATGTTACTATGTTAAAGCGCAACTTTCATCCGCTATAAAGTCGCCCAGCTATAATTCAGCTTTAGAATATATATTTTGCCTTTGAAATGTAGGCCATTCTAAAGAATTAATCTTTGTAGGAGACCGGAACCCAGGCTACGGCGCAGACATCTTGTCTGTACGCCTGCGCTTTCAGTCCCGGTCTCCTGTAAGAAGCATTGCAATGTACCACATGGTAACCGGAAGGACTGACGGCGCAGACTGCTAAAACCTGGCCGTCAGTCACCTACAATGATGGATTTCTTTAGAATGGCCTATATTTCAAAGGTAAGATATATACTGAAGCTAGTCGCTACCTGCTTAATTATAGCAGGGTGACTTTATAGCGGATGAAAGTTCTGCTTTAAACTCTCCATTTAAATCAGTGAATAGATTGGGAATGTTCATTTGTTCCATTTAGTGCATTTGGTTTGCTCCAGAGCTGCATGTCTTTTAGCTTATTGAATATGGCCTTCTGTGTATCGAACATGTGCAAACATTTACCCTGTGGCTGCAGATTTTAACCCCTAATGACCGTTGATGTGCCACCATGTCATGGAATTCTGGGAAAAAAAAAAAAAAAAAAGCTCTGTGGTCCTTAACAGCCACCTTTGCACTGGATCGGGCGATCGTTAAAGGGTTAAAAACATAAAGAAAGGTCAAGCAAATAACATATGTATTGTATGGGATTAGGATGGACAATAAGTGGTGCCATTATGTGGAAAACAAAGTGCATAATTGGGGACAAGCTAAAATTCCCAAAATTCAACTTCAAGTGTTTGTATTTTATCTTTAAATCTTGGGGGCGGGGTTGTCCTTTGAGTGGTATAGAGATTTTCAGCCCATTCATAGGATTAAAATCCCTGTTTAAATCCAATGAGAATTTTCATTTGTCCATTATAGTGCAGTTGGTTTGACTCAGAACTTCACACAGAGGGCTATTTTCATCGGAAATTCAACATTAGATCTTAACCCTTTAAGGATGTACAACATCCCTCTGGTTCTTACAGGGTTAGCCTACATTTGTGAGCATGTACATGCATTATTATTAGTGTTTTTTATTAATCTGTGAATCTGCAAATGTTCATGTGTAATGGTGTGAATGATAAGTGAAAAGGGGATTTGGATGCGCTTAAATATACATTAAGTCCATAATGTAACTATTCAAGTGCTTGCTGATGGAAAAAAATTAAATGCATAAATCAGAGTTTTGTGTATCAGTTGCAACTAACCATTTATTAAATATACCCCATTTAACATTTCTGTAATATTTTACATTTAAATAACTCAATGACAACATATAGAACTATACCTATAGGAGTAAGTGGCTCTTAATTAGCTCTTTCTTAGTTAGGAGTCCATTATGCAGCAGTCAGGTTTATATACTATTTATGTGTCAAACCTTTGAATGAGAAATCCCATAGAAAAAAAGGCCGACCCACTTTCAGCAAAACGATGGCAGAATAGGATCAGCAGATTGTGAACTGGAGGTTTTCAGCTATAGAACAAGCTCCAGTGCTCAAAAATAAAATACAACATTTTGACTTGTATATGAATGCAATCTGTCTAAGTATTTGTTAAATTAAGATACATTTATACCTATAGGTATCGTATCCTGTAAATGGAGAAGCAACATTTTCTAATTAATAACCCCACTTTAGCTTACTGTGATCAGAGAATCCAAATGGCCTCTATGAATTTTGGCCCTGTGCCTTGTTCAGGAGCTAATATAATCAATCAGTCCTGAACGTCACATCCATGTGGGCAGACTTTACAGTTGATGGCATTTTTTTCAGTCTGAAGCAGCCTGGGTGCTGCATGAGCCTATTTAACCCTTAAAGGAGTAGTAAATTGATTTTTTTATTATAACCAATATGTTATAGAACCTTTCCTGCTGAGTAAAACAAGGTGACTCCCGCAGCTATCAGTTTTTTTTTTTATTCAAAAGTTATAATAGTTCAATAACCATTTACTTCCTGACCGTTCTGACAGGAAGTGACTTGGCAGTTTCTGTCATATTCTTTGGAGAAATGTATGTCACTTTTTCTTCTCCATTAGAATATCCTATATAATAATTTGCTAAAAAGTTTGTAACAATGCAGTCATGCGCAGTAGAGACTGCAGCAGTCATGCGCAGTAGAGACTGCTGCAGTCATGCGCAGTAGAGACTGCCCGCAACACGGCTGATAGGGAGCGGGGCGCTCCTAAGTATCAGCCGCGGCGTGGGCAGTCTCTACTGTACATGACTGCCCAGCGACCAGCTGGCACTGTGGCCCATGTACATGGGCTCTTCAACTAGTAACAGAATAACTAATTGGAATTTGACCACCGGAGGGCACTACTAATGTAAAGCAACACGGGTTTAAACTGTAATACTGCTGGAAAATGCATCTCTCAGCAGTGGAGTACCTTTATTTTACTCAACAGGAAATGCCCTACAATATCTATATATAGATAGATAGATATAATTTTTTTTTTTTTTTTTTTTTTTTGTAATTTAAAAAAAAAAAAAAAGTTTACTGCTCTTTTTAAGGACAGTAGGGGTGTTCAGTGCATTGCGATGAAATGAATTGCACACCTCTCTGAGTCTTAAAGGGATCAGATTAACATGTACAGTGGCAGAATTTGGGTCCTGTTCTGTTCATAACTGTCATGTCTGCCTCCATGGACATGACATCCAGGAGTTCTCTTGAACAAGGGTAGAATTCATGGGGGCCATTAGGATTTTCTACCCATAGTAGAGTAAGTGGGAGGTGGTTATGCACATTGCTGCACTGGTTACCTCTCTGGGCTCTCAGAAGGGTTAATTTTCTTTCTCTGCATTTAGTAACAAAATTTAATTTTCTTTCTTTATAGGATTCAATAATGCATGCCCTTTTCAAATGCCTTCAGACGATACCATTTAATATACAGGAGATGTTTCTTTGAGGGAGTGTCTTGACTTTTTATCTTTCAGCGTGTGTGTTTTTTTAAAATAGATCATTAGATTAAGGTTTTAGTCCTCTTGAAATAAATGTAGTTACCATTTCATTATTTGCTAAGCAACACATAATCTCCACCTAAGCCTCATCTACATTTTTGCAGTTTGCAAAGGAAAAAAAAAAAATCGGGCAGAGCTGAATGCCGTCTTCCTTTGGGAATACACCAAGCTTAATGAGCTTGATAGTCTGGTGGGCTCAATAAATCAAATAAAGGAAAACATTTCTCATTTCAGAATAAAAGCATTTATCACCCCCGTGTTTATTCATTCATGGTCAGAAGATTGATTGGCTTCTTGTATCATGGATGTATACCAAAGCATTTATTTTTATTTATTTAATTTTTTTTTCTCTTGTAGTGGGCAAGTTGCGGAAGCAGTGGCTGAAAGACAGTATTTCGGATGTTGGCTTTGGAATGCTGAAATCTGTCAAGAATTATGTGGACCCAAACAACATATTTGGAAACCGAAACCTTTTATAAACACAGCTATCTAATTCTAACAATTCTGTATGTGCGTCCTATTGTTTTAACCCCTTTTGCAGACAGAATGGGGTATCAATGCAAAGCTGCAAAAAGGGTTAATACTATTTTGTTGCCCCAGTAAACCAATACAGTTTGAGGATGAAATGTGATGAAGTGAGAACAAAGGTTATTCCTGTTGCCTAATGGAATGTTTAAAAGCACTCTTGCTTGGACCTGGGCTTAGCAATCAGTATTAAGAGGGGCAGCTGTGCAGCACTGGTTCCTTCTGACCCTATGTTACATTAACTTGCCCTCAGTTGTCAGGTCTTAGGAATTCACTTTATCTCAGCCAGCCTGTAAACCTGAAATGCATAGAAAGCTGCTGCTTACAACACATGATTGTTTCAGAAAGTGAGTTAGGGAAGACATTGATTTATCAGAATCTGTGCCCCCCATCAAAAGGTTGTTTTAGGACTTACCAATTGAATTTGTGTAAAAATAAGATACTGTGTGTACTGTCATGTTGCATGCTTACCTGTAACTAGCTGTAAAAGCCAAAGAGCACATGCAGATATTATATTAAGAGAAAAAAGCTCTTCAGGTTGGTCTTGAGTAGACAATCAAAGACCATGGGGGAGATTCACTAAGCGGTGATAATGTGGAGATGACTTCTCTGGTGATATCACTTCTCCAGCTTCTGTGTTATTCTATGGAACCTATGCACTAAGATCTCCAAAACTTCGTGCATAGGCTCCATAGAATAACATAGGAATTGGAGAAGTGATCAACTGGAGAAGTTCTCTCTACTTGATCACCTCTCTATCAAAGCTTAGTGAATCTCCCCCCATGGGTTTGAAGGGATAGAATATGGTGAGGGAGAAATAATTTTTGTATGCGTAGCTGGGAACTCTGTCTTCTACAGTCCCCGGAGGGGACTTGTTGTGTCGGTGGGAGGATGTAAATGACACAATTTGTGTCACAAAGGGGTGGGGCTTAATTGACTGTGTAATAAAGTAGGTGGGAAGTGGACAGAACGGGACGGGAAGAAGAACTGGTCAGGAAGTGGGAGGTACAGGCTGGAAATGGCAGAAGTAGGCAGAGTTTCATAATAAATTCACCACCACCGGAGAATCGGCTACTGTCCTCGGAGACCTGGTAATTCAGTGCAAACACCGGAGTCTCCAGTTCAGATCTGGAGAGTTCCCATGTATATTTTTATATAATAGGCAACAGGCACACATAGTACATAAGTAACACCTTTTTGAAAATAAGGGCACTACAGGCTCAAAACATTGATGTTGTATTCTGCAGATCTGATGAGTGTCTGTTCTATAATATTTTAACCCTTTGAGTACCAGGGAGGTATCCAACACATTACAACCCTTTGAGTGCCAGGAAAGTATCCAACGCATTGCGTCGGTTATCCCTTTCTGGCATTCAAAGCATTAAGCCTTTTTGTTGCACCTGTGCTAGGTAACGAACAAAAAATTCAGGGCTTTTCCTGCTGAGTATGAAAGGTGTTTCTACTACTGAAGGATGCTTCATTTAAAAGTTATCACAGTCTGAAATTGTATTCTGTGTAAGTGAATAAGATTAGTATTGTTTTGTGATATTCCATGTTATGATGGTGCTGTTTCTATTGCATACTGTGCAGCACTCCAGAGAAATAAACTGCAAAATTACCCCAATAACATGGACACAAAAAATCCCACACTTCCTCATACTAAACATGAAATCATTTTAATTTGTAGCAACCTTTGAAAACAATATCTCCCAGCTTTGGATAGACCATGATTTTACTTAGCAGTGAATGTCCTTTAAAATATGCATGTTTCATAATAAGGATTACTCTCCCTTTGACTGATTGTTCAGAGGGGTGTATCCAATGCATTGCTTTACAAAGCGTTGGATACCCTTCTGGCATTCAACGGGTTAAACTCAAGACCGTCATTCTGTGGTCTTCTAAGCAATTCCGGTTATTGGATACATGATTTAAAATGTCCATTAGGTTTAATTTCACATTTGATTACCATAGATCTTAGTTTATTTACAAGCAGGCTGAGAAAAGGGACGGATTCATCTGACTGAACATCTCTGAGGCAAGTTTGGGAGAAGTAGGAGTCTCCCTTTAGTATGAACAAAATAATTCCCTCCCTTTACAATATTCTGTGGCTGGCACATGGGCAGCCTTCTGTACTACCTACTTAGCGATACAGGTTTTCCATAACAATCTGTGAATAGGATACACAGAGCGGCAGGTCTTCATCTCTACGTTGGTGGATGCCAGATGCTCTGTGCAGAAGCATCCCCTACCGAGAGAACCAAGTCTGACGTACTTAACTGTCTGCAGAAGCAGCTGTTCGTTCTGCCTCTTGCTCGAATCTCTCCTGGGAAGAAGATGACATTAACATGATAAAGCTTACCCCCTTTGGATGATAGAGAGGTCTCCAATACTGCAGTGTGTTGGAGCTCTCTTTAGCCTCCAGAGCGGTTAAGTTAGACGGCCCTGCATTTTGAATGTTTAGAATAAGCCTTCTTGTTACATTCAATATTTAAGCACTTGCAATTAAAAAAATAACTGCTTCCTCACTTATATACAAAATTGTGGGGCTTTTGAAAACTAATTTCAAAGCATGTTCATCCTAGCATAACCGTTTCTCTTTTATGGGGTGATCACTGTCGTATTTGTAATTTAAAGGATTTAACCACCTTAAACAACCTTACACTATCAAGGTGACTTGCAGGCTTTATTCGGCATTGAATTTGGTACAGATTCTAATTTAGCCATAAAAACTTTTTGTACAGAGATGCTAACATCTTCATATTGTATGTGGAGTACAGAATTTATGATATAAAGTTATTGCTTTCACCCAGTCCGTTTCATTGTTTCTTTATGTTTCAAGAGATGGTTTTATAAGAACAAATTTTATTGGATATGACTTCATATAAATAATATTTAACTCAAGGTCACCAATAGTCTGTTAGCATATTTTGTTTGTACACTGAAATATGAGACAGGAGGAGTTGCATACACTGATGCAATTTTTCAGAGAAATAAATCATTTTTCTAAAATGCCAATTTTCTAAGCCGGTAAAGTCGTATCATGTGGTGCACACTAGTAAGAGCAACAAGCAAAATCCACAGCAAATGATTCAACTGAAATTTTTACTCTAACAAAAAAAAAAAAAAAAAAAAAAAAAAATATATATATATATATATATATATATATATATATAATATACCGTAAAATCTCGGGTATAATACGCACAATTTTACCCTACTTCACCTTATGTGAAGTGGGGGGTGCATATTATACCCGAGAGTTTTTTATTTAAAAAAAAAAAAAAAAAATTAAGCCTGCCAGATCCCTTCCCTCCCTCTCCCGGGACTATCTGCTGCTAAAATACCATTTACTTACGTCAAAATTCAAGTCTCCGCATTTTCCCCATTAGAAGGCAACATATAACCCATGTCAATATTCCCTGCGGGCGGCATACTTCCATTCGCCGCCCGCTTCCTTCCAGACCTACCGGCTCCAGCCAATGGTAGTGCCCTGTGAGGATCTTAAGGTCCTCACAGGGCAATACCATAGCCGGAAGGAAGCGGGCGGCGAATGGAAGCATGCCACCCGCAGGGAATATTGACATGGGTTATATGTTGCCTGCTAATGGGGAAAATGCGGGGAATTGAATTTTGACGTAAATAAATGGTATTTTAGCAGCGGATAGCTCCGGGGAAGGGAGGGAAGGAATCTGGAAGGCTTAATTTTTTTTTTCTTAAGAGGGGAAAACAAGGGTGTGTATTATACATAGGCACTCTTGTTTTCCCCTAAAATCTTGGGCATAATATACACCTGCGTATTATACACAGGTGCATATTATACATGAGATTTTATGGTATATAATTTTTTTTTTTCCAGTGAATCAGTAAAGTTTAATATGAGAACATGTTTTGTGGTTTTTTCCTGCTATATACAAGAAGGGTGCACACTGCTCTGTATCGCTTTATTCATAAGTGATTACATTCAAACTGTCATATAGTGGTGGAGCAGTGACTCTCCTCTCCTGTAGCATGTAGAATAACTGGATCCAGTGAACTGTCTGAACCCTAGGTGGCACTGTTGCTAATCATTTAATTAAAAATAAAAAATCAGTCTGAACTAAAATATCTTTTGAAAGAAGAAGCAACAAGCTTTGGGTGTACCTTTGTTTTACATGCCAGAAACAAATGTTGCTACTTGTCTAACAGTACAGGTACAAGTATTCACAGCGGATCACTGTATAGTTTATTTCTACTAAGACATTTTCACTTAACTTGTGCACTTTCCAAATAAGGTAATTTTCATATAATTCAGCTTAGTTTGGAACTATTTTTATTATTATATTATATTAGTATTTGTTAACTATAGTATTGGTACGTCCCAGGCGTGCTCTTCTTTTTCTTTATAGACCTGTCTCAAGTGGGACAGTTTTTGGACAATCCAACTACACCATAGGGGAGAAATAAAAATGGCCAAAACTTGCATCTTTTAGCCCATGGAGTGCCAGAGAGAGATCCAGCACTTTTGCAACACAAATTGGAGATTTCTCCAATTTCAATCAATGTGGAATTTTACTTTATTCTGTAAGGTGCAATTGGTTTACCCCAGAATTGCAGTACATTTGCCTTTATATCTGTGACCCAGTTTGCTTAGGTTATTTGGAAGGATAGACTGAGAAGATTAGTTCAGATGATACCGTTTTCTCATAGTTTGTATGAGGTTACTAATTCAGAATGTTTTAAGACAAGTAGGAGAAATTATTGCATTGGTCAACCCTCTGCCACCATAAGTTTCAACTTTTGTATGACGTTTTTTTTATTATTGTTTCATACAAAACTACAAATAAAAGATTTGGCATATCTCTGCTTGTATCTACACTAATCAGAATGGTAAGAAAATCTGACATTTCTGTTTAACCCCTTAGTGACAGGCCGCATGCGCACGTGGACGTCACTTAACACCCGGCTTTTTTTTTTTTTTTTTTTTTTTAACAAATTATTCCGGAGTCACCGAACGGCATGCAGCCGTGTGGGGACCCGGATTTCTGGGGCGTACCTGGTACGTCCATTGTCACTAAGTGACAGTTTTTGCAGGACGTACCAGGTAAGTCCATTGTCCTTAAGGGGTTAACAAACTAATATTTTTACTGTAATACATATTCTGGGTAATGGAAGGTAAGAGAACATTAACAGAATGAATACTTCCAGCTCAAAATTGACTCCCCTTTTTTATTAGTATACATTTTTCAAAAAAGCTCAGAATATATTGCACCACTGTACATTATTAGAGAGTAATTAAGCAAAATGACATACAGGTTCAAAAAACAAGATGGCTGCCTCTCACAGAAACCTATAGGCTCAGTGTACTGAAGTTAAACACAATTTAGGAGTCTGAGGAACTGTGCACTAATCTTTCCAGTGAGTAGAAGTGTTAGATATTCCAAACAACTTCACAGAACAAATTCCAGTAATGGCCAAGGATGGGACCAGTTCAGTTGCCTTATAGTGCTTAACATATAGGTTAGCCTAATTTATCCATAAATTACCTAATAACCAGCATTCGAAAACAATTGATGTTGATAATGGTTTAACCCATTGGACACTATAGAGGTCAACAAAGCATTGCAATGCATAGTGTTGGAGATCTCTTTAGTGCACAAGGAGTTAACTTTTTGAGTGCCACAGAGGTATCCAATGCATTCTGTTGGATACCTTTCTGGCACTCAAAGGGTTAAATGGTTTCTTTGGTGGGATTCCACTGAAATTTTACATTAATTCAAAGGGGTTCCACTGCAGGAAATATATTTGAGAATCACTGCCATAAATTATTATGAACAGGGAGTATATAAAAGCTTGAATCATTGGGGTGTGGCCTGGACAGCACCGGAGTTGGCTGTCTGAAGTCTTTGCTCTGTGGCACCTGAGTACCTTTTGGCATTTCATGGACTATAGATCCAATAAAAATACTTTATTTATGAAGGAAAGAAACACCTTTGTATAGAGACACAACTGGATGGCAAAATACAAACAAAATAAACGAAAATGCAACTTAAAAGCTTTGTCACAGAAGAAACAGGCTAGAGTACAGCATCTGACAGTAAAATGGAGGTGAGTGATAGGAATTCTGACAGGATTTCTAACACACCATTACCGGAAAACTCTACAACTCAACTCTATACTATTGAAGAAGACTTCTCAAACTCACCCGCTACCAAGTTAGATATATATAACCTTTTAGCAGACTTAAAATTGTTCATTAGAGAAGGAATTAAATAACTAAAAATAGATGTGGATCAACTTAGTGACAGAGTAAATGCATTAACACCTTAAGGACAATTGACGTGGCAGGACCGTCACGCTGGTCCGGCACATAAGGACCAGCGATGGTCCTGGCACATCACATACTTTTACTCACCACGCTCCTGTAGGAGCGAGGTGAGTAATACCGGGGACTGAAGTTGATTGCTCAAAGACTGGAGCGATCTCTTTCAGTCCCCCGTTCAGTGTGCCACCCCACGTGATCAGTTCCATAACATGGTCAGACCACGCTCCTATTTCACTGACACTCTTTCGCCCTCAGGCTGTAAATACTCCACGTATTTGGAAACTAGATTAATTCTTAATTAGAAAAGAGGAGGTTAAGGAGATCATAGAACGCAAAATTAAAGACTATATATCTCATAACTTAACACCGGATATATCTCCTCTAACTATATGGGAGGAGCACAAAAGTGTAATTAGAGGCGAATTGATACAACTCTCCTCCCGCTTTAAACGTTGTTGTCTTAAACAAATAGAAGATATTTTGCAATAAATTAATATATTAGAACGCCAACACAAACTTTCTCAATCAATATAATCTTTCCCTCGACTACCAGAACTAAGGAAACAATCAAATGGGATTTTACATGAAAATGTTGAACGACTATTTATGAGATCTAAATTAACATATTTTGAACAAGGATATAAACACGGTTCTTTATTAGCGAGACAATTAAAACAGCAAAAGCTCTGTTCATATATTCCTTCCATACGTAACACATCAGGATCACTGCTTCATACAGATTCCGAGATAGCGTCAACTTTTGCAATTTTTATACATATCTCTATAATATCAAGAGACCCCCTTCAAATGATGAATCTTTTATCAACAAGATTCAAAATTATTTGAAAATAGCAAATTTGCCCTCACTTTCTGAAGAGAATCAACAAGCTCTGGACTCTCCTATTACAATAGAAGAAGTACTAACCACCATCAGCTCATGACCAACTGGAAAATGTCCTGGCCCAGACAGTTTTTCTCAAATGTATTATAAAACCTTCCAAGACTCCCTTGCGCCTCTTCTAGTAGAATAGTTTTGCTCTTTTCCAACCTCAATTCATGATCATATAGCATCACTAGCTGCTCAAATAACGATCATACCAAAACCAGATAAAGACATATCCCATTGTTTTCTAATTACAGGCCTATTTCACTACTTAACATAGACGTTAAAACATATGCAAAAATTCTAGCTGAATGAATTAAATCACACCTATGTTATCTGATCCATCCAGACCAAGCTGGCTTTGTGCCAGGAAGAGAAACAAGAGTCAATACTCTGAAACTTTTGAACTTCATATTTCTTCACACTCTTTTGAACCGTCGATCTTCCTCACCAGAGATGCTGAAAAAGCATTTGATCGAATCAACTGGTCTTTCCTTAAACATACTTTACATGCTTTTGGATTCGGTCAAGGAATCATAAATAATATACTGGCTTTATACTCAAATACCACTGCACGGGTTAAAACTAACGGCTTTTGTATCGGAAACATTTAACATTAACAACGGTACAAGACAGGGTTACCCTCTTTCTCCTATTTTATTTATCCTTATTATTATGGAATCCTTGGCACAACATATTAGAAACAATCCAGATATTAAAGGAATATGTAGTGGTCATAAGGAAAATAAGAATTCAATGTTTGTGGACGAACAAACATTGACTAATTCACTAAACCCACTAGCTCGATGCAAGCTCTCATGTCAGAATTCCAAACATTCTCCTCATCGGCATGCAAAATAAATTATCATAAATCTGAAGCACTTCTGATAAGAATCCCTGCGAATTATATATGCACACTATGTAACTCTTTCCCTTTTAAATAGACTCTATCCTCTCTTAAATATCTTGGAGTTCACATAACTCCTTCAATACAGGGTATTTTTCAAGCAAATTATCCAACCTTACTAGCAACAGTTCTCCAAGACTTACAAAAATGGGATTTGTTATATATATCATGGATAGGGAAAGTTAATATTATAAAAATGAAAGTAGTTCTTAGATTTCTGTATTATTTTCAAACCTGACCCATACACATTCCTATATCTTATTTCAACCCGAGTCATACATAACTTTGTATGGCATTATCATCGACCTCGTATCAAGGGTGATGCACTAAGGCATCCTAAACAATCTGGAGGTTTGGGTATTCCAGACTTTAAATTATACTATCAGGCTGTGCTTTTATCATCTATTGCAGACTGGTCTAGAAATGGAGATTCAAAGCTATGGGTGAATATGGAACGATTTATAGTACCGGATGGGGATACACTTACAGAATTTTTCTTACCTAGTCAAGTAAGACATCCGGTACTCAGCTTACACCCAGTTATATCTACGATCATTAAGATCTGGAACAGGTGGAATAAATCTTTTTCTTTATCATCTTTTCCTGCCTTTTCTATGCCAGAAGTACTCCTTTTAATCTATTACAATTATCTTTTCCTGAATGGTCAAAAAATAAGAATCTCAAATTACAAGACTTCTTTCACAATGCATCAGTTCGATCTTTTCCATCCCTACAAGAACAATTATCTTTACTCCCTACAGAACTTTGGAATTATTTAAGTATTAAGCACTTTTTAAATAGCACAGCTATTTTAAATGGAGCTATTCGCCCACTGACACCATTTGAAAAATTGTGTACTTCTTCTAGTCCCCCTAAGAGATTTTTAGGAAGAATTTACTCATTGTTGCTTAAAACACAGTCTTCCTCATCGCTGGGTTATATGGAAGCTTGGGAAAAAGATTTAGATACGGAAATGTCTTATGATATGTGGAGGGAGATTTGGATAACTATTGCCATATCATCTATTTCAACACAAATTCTAGAATCTAATTACAAATTTGTCTTTAGATGGTATTATACACCTGTAAGGTTACATAAAATAAGTCAAGATTCAAGCTCATTATGTTGTCTTATCTTCACCATTGGTGGCATTGCTCTCTGATCCAAAATTTCTGGTCACAATGTTTATCACATATAGAACAGGTTCTCGACATTACTATACCAAGAGATCCACTTTTCACTCTGTTTTTTTCAAGACTTTCGGTATTTCCATTGGCAAAAAGGAAAATTCTACTAATTTTATTATCAGCAGCTAAAGTATTGATTCCCGCACACCGGAAGGATAAAAATCCACCATCCTTTTCAGAATGGATAATAAAGGCGAATGATCACCTCATCTTAACTAGACTTTCCAGACTCAAGAAAGGATTGGACAAAGCTCAATAACATCCTTGTTATCACATTGGAATCATTCAACTTTACCACAATCTACTGTCTCATCCTCTTTTTAGACTGGCTAGATGGATAGCTCTTAATTTTATTTTTTTTTTAATTTATTTATTTATTTTTCCCCCTCTACCTTTTCCCCTTGGACTTCCCTCCCCATTCAACTATTATTCTACTATTTATTTACTTTAATATGTTCTCCAACTCTGTCACGTTCTCTTACATCTCTTTAGACATTAAATAAAACACAACATAAAAGAAAATTTTAGAAAAAGTTTGTCTTTTACAGGTATGCAAAACAATGAGCTCATAACAGAATATATCGATAAATCCAGTAGTAATACCTGTAATACTTGATTGTCTATATTGTTCTCTGTATGCTTATGTTTTTGTAATCTGCTGGTTGTCTTTAATAAAAATAAATTAGGAAAAAAAAAAAAAAAAAAAAAAACGAATCATTGTTTCAACATGTCTATGTTCGCTGGCAAATCCACAACTTCATTTAAATAAGTACATGCCATGCTCAAAAATATCCTTTCTTGGACAAGAGATTCTCCCTAGTGTCCTAGCACTCCATTTGAACTGATTGTGTACTACTATATATTTATCTTTCCTTTCACTCTTTACTTGACACTGTTCAGTATGACTTTTGCTCACTGCATTTTACCAAGGCATAATGGTCAAGAAAGTCTTTTGACATAAGACAAATAAGAGCATTTCTGTAGCAAACCAACTGCACCATAAGGTACAAATAAAAAATACCAAGGGATGTTGCAGAGTTACAAAACATCAAAGACCCATGTAGAATCTGAGAGGTTAAAAAGCCTGAGGATTTCCATCCTAGGGAATTCAACCTATCAAGCATCCAAGGGGTTCAATCACAAATATACTCAAAATTACTTTCTCAGTTCTGTTGATTTTATTTAACTTGATCCCATTGTCTAAAACCTAAAGTGATTATCTTACATGCCAAGAATCCTTTAACCCTTTAAGGACCAGAGGGATGTGCAAGTCTGCAATCCTCTCTAGTCTTTAAAGAGTTGAGAAATATCAAGAGACCTTACAAAATATGTTGGGCCCAATGAATTCTGGGGCAAACCAGCTGCTGCACCATAGGGGACAAATACAAATTCACATTGATTTAAAGTGATCCTTGAATTCAAGTATACATATCTGAAAACTTCAATGCAAACTGCCTATATATCACGTTGGCCAAAAGACCTACACATGCATAGTTTAGGAGCTATTCATACTTAGAGACTTTCACTTTATCAGATATAAAAGTATCAATATCTCGTAATCTATTCATCTGCTGGACTTTTGGCTGATATACCTGGGAACTTTTGTCTTGTGGAATCCCTGGAGGGGAGTCCTGTGGCGCTGCTGGATGATTCATGTCCAAAAAGGAGTGGGGGTGGACCTTACTGGACATTGGCAAAGTAGGAGTAATAGGCTGGGGAAGGAGAGGAGGTAGGCAGGGAGAGGGAGAAACGCTGGGAAGGAGCACAATTGGTCAGGGTTTTATTAGAATCTCCCCACATCCGGAGAATCAGCCTCTACCCTGGAAACCCAGTAATCGGCTACAAAAACCGGAGTCTCCAGGCAAATCCAGAGACTTCCCAGCTATGCTGATATAGAACACTCAGGCATTTTTGAACAAAGTTTGCAAACTTAAATTCAAGGTGACAGGCCAACTTTAAATGGTGCTTTTTATCCCCTGAATGCTAGAAAAGTCAACCCACTAAGAAACAATGCGTTGTAGACCTCACTAGCATTCAAGGGGTTAAAAAAGACTCCTTTAGTTCAACATGAATTTTGAGTGTTTGTGTTTCCCCTCTAGTGCAGCTGGTTTGCTCCAAAATGTCCATTTTTTTATCCATATGTCCCATTGTATCTCTTGTTGTTCTGTGAACATCTAGTTTACTTTCCTACGAAATCATTCAAGAAGCATTAGTAAAGCAAATACTAATTAGATGATCTTGCTCAGCAGCCGGCCTGCAGAAATATGTATTAATGGATAAGTGAATGGTGATTAATTGCTCATGCTGAGAGTGATGTAATGAATACACAGGGGGTGTGGATATGAATCTCATTTCCATGCTATTTACTATACAACTTTTTCAATTTACCACAAATATTATGTGCTTAATGTCATATATTAGACATAGGACTGTATATTCCACAGTATGACTCAGTGAGCAACAGTTGGTACATCTCTTCTCTCATTACGTTCCATGGCTCCCTAGTATCACACAAGATTTGACCCATGCTTTTAAATGGGACATGTTAATGATTAGTACCGGAATGGCCAGCATGCAGCTTAGTAGGTCATTTTTTCACCAGTTGTGATTTAATAGCTATACTAGGACTATAAATTGGTAATATTAGATTGCCATGTAATGTATAAAGGGTATTGTTTATGCAACTGTAATAATATTAATTGGCTTACCCCACCCATAGTCCATTGGGTGCCTCTTCTTATAAGTTTCAGAGACGCACACCATCTGGTTAACACAAAAGCACACACTACACCAATCTACCTAGTCTAGACAAAGGTGCAAGTCCCAATCATTAAAAGGCAGGACTATTCATTTTACTTCTAGCTTACATGTGGGAAGGATGTTAGTTTTTCTTAGTAAGGTAGTGATTCTGAATCCAGTCTTCAGAATACACCAACATGTCAGGCTTGTAAGATATCTTTTTTTCAGCACAGAAAAATTAAAATAACTGAGCCACTTATTACTCACCTGTAATGAACCTGAGATATCCTGAAAACGTAAACTAATTGTGTGTCCTGTGGACTAACATTGATAATCACAGTACTGCGGTTTCCAAACCTGTCCAGAGGGACCGGAAAGATCTCCTGATATAAAGGATATCCTACAGTAAACACGTGTCTCAGGGTAAGTTCACTTGGACAACTTTATCTCACCATTCTGAATGTATGACAAAAATGATTCAGTTTGTAACATCATGTATTATGTATAAAGGCAAAGTGGTCAATTCTGAGGGTAAACCAACTCCACCACCGGGGATGTAAAAACTGTCCTAAAAGCCCTGTTGATTTAAATGGAGCTTTGTAAATCTTTGGGTGGTATGCACTAAGCTGTGATAAAAATTGAGATAACATCTCCAGTGAGCACTTCTTCAGGTCATACTGTATTCTATGGAGCCTATGCACTAAGATCTCTCCCACATGAAAAATCTTAGTGTGTGGGCTCCATAGAATGACATAGGAACTTGAGAAGTTCTCTCACTTTAGCCCCTCTTTATCAACCTTAGTGTGTCTTCTCCCTTGAGTTAATGTACCTAGCAACATGTCTGGTTGTCATATCCTCTAATAAGGTATGGTTTTTGCCTGTAGGCAGTGGAAAGAGGTGAAAAACCATGACCATGGCTCCACTAACTTCACGACCCACTCAGTTCCAATGTTCCTTTATCCAGTGACAACATGTAGTTTCCAGTTGTTGCTGGACTACATTTCTCTTCATCCTCAGCCTCTAAAGTTTTGCAGTTTCCCTTCCGCTACTATAGGCTGTGGTATGATTGTTAAAGGGATAGTAATACTTAAAAATTACTATCCCCCATGTTGTAGCCAGTAAAAAACAGAGTTAAATGAGACCAGCGGCATCTCTCAAACCTTTTTGATTTGAGAGATATCCACTTTCAAAGTTCCCTCTCCCTTGACGTCAGCATTCTAGCTGACAGCAAGTGAATCCGGTCCTGGGACGGGCGGAGGCTCTGCAGCAGAGCTAAGATCGCGTTAATAAAAAAGAAATCCTTAACTTAAAAGGTCTTCTACGTGTGCTTGCAAACCAAGCACACGTATAAGACCTTTTTAGTAAAGTATTTCTTTTTTATTAACGCAATCTTGGCTCTGCTGCAGAGCCGCCGGGTGATCCCAGGAGAAGATTCCCCTATTCTCAGCTAGAACGTTGACATCAGGGGAAAAGCCAAAAAGAGGGAACTTTGAAAGAGGTTATCTCTCAGACCATAAAGGTTTGAGAGATGCCGCTGGTCTCATTGAACTCCGTTTTTTTACTGTCTACAACATGGGGGATAGTCATTTTTAAGTATTACTATATCTTTAATAATATATCTATTCTATATTGAATAACAATTATGAGAAGAATCCATATAACACAACATAATAAAGTGAAAATGTAAAGTAAAAAGCTTGGTGGTAGTAGCTGGAGTAGAGGGTTATTAGGACCTTATTAATAAAGCTCAGTTCTGGACCAAAGACAGGGAGGAGTGAGACACTACTAACATGTATAGAGGCAGGAAAGCAGCGGGCTGGATAGGTAACTTAAACTAGGGCCATCACCAGCCCACAGGACATATTTTGGGCCAATTAATTGCACCATTAAAATACCCATTGATTTAAATGGGCATATTAACCCCTTGAATGCTATAGAGCATATCTAGCATTTAAGATGTTAAAAGCCAAATTTAAATCAATGGGAATTATGAGAATTTAGATTTGTCTCCTGTAATGCAGTTCTTTTTCCCCATAATTACACCTCTTTACCTTACTGAATATGTCCTTAAGTCCCTGTTTTATTTAACGATAAAGTATACATTGAGGAATGAGCCAAGTATGAGGAATGAAAGGATGGAATGAATGATGAATTAATCAATACATCAGTGTCCCTCTTCACCCACTGGTGCTGCTTTTAGAGATAAGAGGAATCTTGTTCAACCTTCATGAAAACCAGTCAGGATCTATCAATTCAAGGCTTATAGTTCGTAGGAGAAATGTGAGTGTATGAGTTATTTTTTAGTTTTTACTGTAATAAATAACACACTATTAGGAAGCCCGTGTATTGCCCTTTTATAATCCTAAGAAGAATATTTAAAGGGGACTATATGTATAGAAGCAGGTAATTAATGTATTTAACAGAATCATGCGTGTAGATGTCCTTCATACAGCAGTCAGTATACCTAGTTGCCTGTATTTTGAGCCATATCACAGCTTTGTATTTAGTTCATACTTCCTCACAATAATTAATATACTTTATTAAACTGACTGAGATTAAATCTAAAAAAACCTCTCATGTCCCTTTAGAATAATATAAACATTCTCAAACTAGTAAAATGTTACTGTCTGGCTATGGTCTACAGCACTGTTAACAGAAGCACAAAAAAGAAAAAAAAAAAAAAAAAGCTTTTTTTTTTTTTTTTTTGCATGCAAAACATATCTAGGGAGGCCTTTTAGATAACCCTTTGAGCTCCAGAGGGGTATGCAACGCACTCAAAGGGTTAAATGAATTAAGGGCCATGTATTCCAACAGTATACTTCCCTTTAATGTTAAAATGTCCTCTTCAGAATTATATAAAGATATATAACCAATATTTCATGCATGTGCTTGAATATAAATAAAAATATGCATTCACTGGTATGGGTTTGTTTTTTAAAGGAATAGTAATGGCTTAAATTAATAAAAAGTAATATTGTAGATAATGCAAAAAATAAATCTATCGGTGCAATTCCTATCTCTCAAACCTTTATGGTTTGACATCTAGAACGTTTCAAAGTTCTACTCTCACTGATGTCAGCTGTAAAGCTGACAGCAGGAGATGCATGTCAGCCAACACAAGGGAGCTCTTCAGCAGAGCCGAGATACCGAAATCTAAAAAGAAATACTTAATTGGAATGGTCTACAAAATATGCCTGGTTCGCAAGCACACTTTGTAGACCGTTCCAGTGAAGTAGTATCTCCGCTCTGCTGAAGAGCCACCTCCCGGTCTCCGGACCAGGATCTCCTGCTCTCAGCTAGACTCTGATGTCAGGGAAAGAGGAGGGAGAGGAGAACTTTAAAACGTTCTCTCTCTCTAACCATAAAGGTTTGAGAGATAGGTCTTGCACCAATCGATTTCTTTTTTCATTATCTACAATACTACTTTTAATTCATTTAAGCCATTACTAACCATTTAAAAAATAATCCTTTGCGTGCCAGTAGGATGGTAATCAATGCATTGGACACCACTCTGACACTCAAAGGGTTTACTCTGATTTAACAGTTTGGGAGACAAACTACAGAGTGGGTAATGCACACGGAACAGGAGCAATTTTGGTGTAAACCAACTGCACCACATGGGTCACACAAAAGGGATTTTTTTTTTAAACCCTTAAGGGCAAAGCCAAGTGCTGGAGACTAGTCTGTCATTTCAAAGCTTAGAATCCATTTAAAGGGATAGTAATGTTTCATAATAAAAGCAGCTCTAATTAATCATCATAGTATTTGGACCTTGGAGAGTGTTATTTCAATTCTGTCAGAGCTGTAGTTCAAGAGTAATTGAATGATAAAGTATCCCCCTCCCGCCCCTTCTGCTGATATAACACTGCTCACCTCCGAGCAGCAGGGAGTGTCCAGGTAGATTGCAGAGAGGGACAATCTTCAATTAAGATAAGGGAAAAAGCTGAAAAACCCGTCAAGGGGGGCAGGGTTTTCATTGTTCTCACAGTAAGAAGATCGTTCCTTGCTGTGAGATGTCTGGTCTATGGACTGGATTCCACATCTGAGGGGTGGTGGCTTACACTAGGTAAAAGGGGCGGGGGGGAATTTATCATTCAATTATTCTTGAACTACAACGGTCACAGTAATGAAATAACACTCTCTATGGCTCAAATACTATGAAGATTAATTGGAGCTGCTGTTTTTGTGTAACATTACTATCATTTTAACACGTTAAACACGTCAAAGTGTTAAATCAATGGCAATTTTATTCATTATTGTCTCCTGTGGTGCATTTGGTTTGGAATACCCCAACATTGCTCCTGTTCTGCTTAGTACAATAGTCCTAGTATTTTTTTCCTCTAATCCCTATGCATCAGAAACTAAAAACCAGCTTAAATTATCACTATCCATCAGGTCCAAAGAAAACCCAATGAGGAAAGCAAAGCAATGACAACGATAGTTTCCAGATTAGCATTTCACAATCTCATTTTAACAGGTTGGATTTGTCAAATACATTGTTTATTCAGGTGCTGTGTGTTTGTGGTCCACGTGTTCTCTGGGTAACAGGAGTGTGCAGAAAAGAAGAATCTGTGGATTGTCAGCACTTGTGGAGTACAATAAATATTACCTTATGCGCAGTGGTAATGTATATATAATGTGTGCACCAAAGAAAACAAACTGCTCCTAATATAAAAGGAAAGAGGGTTAATTAACATTTGCCTCTTCTTGATTACTTTTTTTCTGGGTGACTTGTGTTTGTGATTGATAACTGCATTCTTTAATTTCCTTAGGACCCAATGTTCAAAAGCATAAGCTAAGGGGCCCAAATTTATATGGGTTTGGGATAAAAAAGGCTGCACTGTGTGGACCTATTGCAGGGGTTTCTGGGAATGCTGTAGAAATGCTGTTATCTAGGAATTCCTGGGTGGAAACCAGTCATTTTGTTCTGGTTCAGTCATGTAAATGTACATGCAGTATACGTATATATAATATAGGTAAAGAAAACTAGAATCGTTCTGGGTCAAACTAACTGCACCATAGGGGACAAATTAAAACTTGACACTGATTTAAATTTGGAAGTCTAACCCCTTAATTTTAGAATGTTCTCCATTGCATTACAAACCAATGAATCTGAGTCCTCTCTAACATCGATGTGATTAAAATCATTATTTAAATCAGTTTGGATTTTTGTTTGACATCTAAAGTGCAGTTGGTTTGACTCACAATTACTCCATCATTCTTTTGAAATTAAGGGCCATAGTGCACATGGGTATTTTTCCACGTCAGTGTAATTGCACATCTATCTATTGGGCACCTATCTGGAATTCAAATGGTTAAATGAAATAGGAAATGTTTATTGTTTTTCAGTCCCAGGAGCATAGTTAATAAGCTAAATCAGAGCAATTCCCAAAAATGCTGAATTATTATTATTTAATTTTTTTGTGAAAGTATTTTACAGATTGTCCTGGACACACTTTATTAGGGTGACCAGACCTCACCTTTAACCGGGGACACACATGAAAAATACATACTGCAGGACTGCTTTAATTTCAGTTCAGTCCTGAAATATGCCTATTTCCTATGTGTCCCCGGTTAAAGGTGAGGTCTGGTCAGTCTACTCTTTACCTCAAAAGGGTGAAAGGCTGAGCTGACTCTGGGCTGGATTCAATTGCAGGAAATAAATGTTACCTCCCTTTTTATCAAAAATTTTCCTACTGAACTCTATAGGGAAACCTGGAGATAAAAGCAGAGATAAAATTATCACCTGCATTTGAATCCAGCCCATTGCCGGGACTAGAGCCTGCAGCCTTGCAGTTTGAACAGATTCTACAGCTGGTGCCTTAACCAACTAAGTCATCTCACCAGCATGGGCTTTTAACCTCTTGAATGCTAGATAGGTCTCCAAAGCAAAGCAATGCAGTAGAGATCTCACTAGCATTCATGGGGTTAAAAGCCTCATTTATATCAATGACAATTATTTTTCCACTATGATGCAGTTGGTTTGCTCCAGAATGACTTGTCATTACCTTACTGAATACAGCCTCTGGTCCTGTATAAAACAGGGCAGTCCAACATTCACCTTGAGAAATTCTAGGGACTGCACAATTGTTGCCAATAGCTTCTCTGGAGAAGTAAATGCATAATGATACACTTAACATTTCACAACACAGTTTACTGTTATTTTAACAGAAAAATGGAAGTATTTTAAATCGGAACTATGACCCCAAATTAAGTCCCCCCCCCGATAATTATTCTTATAGCGATAAGCTTAGAAATAGTAGTACTATCCAGAATAAGTACAGCGTTCTTAAGAAATCCTAATTCATCTGAGACTGAGCTTTAGAAGCATCTGCACCGTCAATCCCTTCCTGTTACCTTAAGGTAAAATGCAACCCACCTAGAGTAGACTGGGACAGACAGTGGAGGAGGTCCATAGATGTCTCTAAGGCAAGATGTCTGCACTGATACCTGTTTGTCTCAATCAAGTAGGATTTCTTAACCCCTTAAAGGGATAGTAATGTTTCATAAAAAAAGCACCTCTAATTAATCGTCATAGTATTTGGGCCTTGGAGAGTATTATTTAAATTCTGTCAGAGTTGTAGTTCAAGAGTAATTCAATTATAAATTATCCCTCCTCCCGCCCCTTTTACTGATGTAACACTGCTCAGCTTAGAGCAGCAGGGAGTGTCCAGGTAGATTGCAGAGAGGGACAATCTTCAATTAAGATAAGGGAAAAAGCTGAAAAACCTGTCAAGGGGGGCAGGGTTTTCATTGTTCTCACAGTAAGAAGGTTGTCCCCTGCTGTTATCTGTCTGGTCAAGCAACCAGATTCCACATCTGAGGTGAGCAGTGTTACACTAGGTAAAAGAGGTGGGAGGGGGATACTTTATCATTCAATTACTCTTGAACTACAACTCTGACAGTATTGAAATAACACTCTCTATGGCTCAAATAATATGAAGATTAATTGGAGCTGCTATTTTTGTGAAACATTAAAATCCCTTTAAGCATCAGCCATGCGGCCGGCACTGAAAGACCACGGAGGATTCTTTATTTTACAGGATCGGATTCAGGGCTCCACGAATGGCGTGCAGCCACACAGGGAGCCCTGAAATCCATGATGTGCCAGGACCGTCACTGATCTTTTAGGGAAGGTTTTTCCATGCCAGTCCTTGCACGCCATGGGACCTTAAGGGATTAATAACGCTGTACTTATGCTGGATAATACTGTTATTTCTATGCTTATCTCTGTATGAATAATTATTGGGGGCTTTAATTGAGGTGATAGTTTCACTTTAATAATTTGAGTGCAAAGTAATGTGTTGCGTACCCCTCTGGCACTCATAGGGGTTAATTCTTATATAATATATGTCTAGAGCTGTGCAATAAAGTATCTTTACAATTGGTTTACTAATCTATAGGTACTATTTGCATTGATGTAGAAACCTATAAGTTAAGGAGATAAGCATTTTTCAGAAAAAGACGAACACTACAAGAGAAAGTGGTCTAAAATTGGATGATGAAGTTCAGAAGTAATGTGCACAACACTGGTGGCCAGGCCAGGCAGGCCTCTTCGCTCTCCTCTTGCCCTGACACCAGGCAAGCAGCGTCATGATCACGTGACACAGGTCACAAGTTGTCTGCGGACCGCGATGCCAGAGCAGGGCTCTGATGAGATTGATGTACATTATGAAATGTGCGCAGGCAGGAGCAGCAAATGCGCACATACTGTATATGCCTGGAGAATTTAAGGTTTCACCCTGAGGCCCGGAGACACTGTTCTAAATCCGGAGTCTCTGCGTGAAATCTGGCAGGTTCCCAGCTATGCCCATCACCCTTGGCCAGCTGTTGGCTAGAAAGGAATAATGAATTGTAGTTGCCAGCAGCTTGCACATCCCTGATTCTGAATATCTCATTCAGACTTTTTAAGCCTATTGAGGTTGGAGTTTTTTTGGTACTCTTATTTTACATGAAAGTCATTGCTAACATGGGAGGAGTCATGATGAAAATATATGGGCCGTCTTTATTAAAATATAATCTACCAAGTCTTTTCTGTTGTTAACCATGGAAACACAGTGCAACTGCACAATAGTGAGAACTGCAAATTCACATTGAAATGAGTTTTTTCAGCCTCTTGAATACTAGTGACATCTCTAACGCATTTTGAAATAATGATTTGAAGACCTCTCTATCATTCAAAGGGTTACACGTCCCACTGAAGTCAATGGGAATTTGGGGAGTTTCTATTTACCCCCATGTTGCAGTTGAATTGCTCCAGAATTACTTAATTTCTTCATAGTACATCATCCTTATTGCCTGCTGTGAGTAAGCTACAACTAAAATCAGTCTATAGTGGAGCTCCGTAAATAGGCAACTATATATACAGTGCAAAACTTTATACATAGACTGGTCAGACTATTGTGTGAAGGATTTCCATATAAGTATGGCTATAGACATTGGGAAGGGATCTACCACCAGGGCCATGACCCCATCAACGTTATGGCCCACGTAGTCTCAATTTTCACTCTAATTCAGGAATGTAAGCCAGTGGTCTAAAGCAGCTGTTGAACTACAGTTACTACCCTTCCCAGCCATCCATCCAATGCTCTAAGATTTCTTAAGCTGAAGAGATCTTAGGCTTCATTGTTTAACATAGAAATTTGAGAGTTTATCCTACCTTCATCTATGCTTAGTGCAGATTTTTCCAACTAGAAAAATAGGCTGATTCATAGAATAATATAGGAATCTGAGAGATTCCTCTTACTGGAGTGAATTCTCTACTCATTTTATCACCTTAGTGGATCCTCTCCCACGTTATTTCTCTATATATTAGTTCCATGAGAGAGATCAGTTATCTATATATATATGAGAAAGTTCTGTGTGGGTGGGTGCACTAATGTGAGATTAAACCCCCCCAATGAATTAAGCTCTCCATTTCCTTTGTTTTTCTGTGGAGCCTATGCACTAACGTCTCTCTAACATAAGAAATCTTAGTGCATACGCTCCATACAATAATGCACAAGCTGTATAATCTGTTCAAACCTCAGGGTAGCAGGTTCTAGTCCCAGCAAGGTCAACTCAGTCTTTCACTCTTCAGAGGTTGATAACGTTTGAAAGGTTATCCCACTGGAGAATTGTTCTCCCGCCCTTTATCTCCACTTTAGTGCATCACTCCCATTTATATTCTGTCTGTTGGTCAATTCATCTGTCTGTCAACATACTAGGTCTGAGTCCAGTTATTTCTGCTAGGCCTGTAAGGGGGGTCCCAAGGGATTATGCATTAATGTATGGAAAAGAGGTGACCACCTCTCTAATGACAAACTGTACAGTTTCTATGTTATTCTATGGAGCCTATGAACTAAGGTCTTTCAAGCTTAAGAGATGTTAGTACATAGGCTCCATAGAATAACATAAGACTTGGAGAGTTTATCACACCTTAGTGCATCTCCCCCAGCTGTATTTATTCTGTGAGAATGTCTAACGTGTGTGTGTGTGTGTGTGTGTGTGTGTGTGTGTGTGTTCGTCTGTAGATACACTAAACTTTGATAATGGTCAAGTATGTTAATAGTGTGGTGAACTGGACCCGTATCAGTCTTGTGGTATGAACTAAGCTGTCTTCACCACATATACATGTAATTACTCCTCATATAAGGCTGTATTGCCATGCCTTCTCCCTTTCACTTATGTACAATTTTTTGGTGTCTAATTTGTAAGTGCATAGCTTCTCTCACTACTCAGTATTGTTTGATTCCCCACACATCACCAAACACAACTGTTTATTTATCATTCTAGTGTGATTGCCCATTGCTATATATATATATATATATATATATATATATATATATATATATATATATATATATATATATATATATATATATGTATAGGCTAGGAAGTTATCTATGTGCAAAATATGTGAGACTAGAAATCTATTATTTGCTAGGCCCATGAAAGAGTCTTTGTTTGTGTGCAAAATGTATGTGTCCAGTGATCTATGTATTAATGCTGTGAAAGTCCACTGTCTGTCTGTCTGTCTGTCTGTCTGTCTATCTATCTATCTGTCCATCCATCCTTCTACCTCTGTCTATCTATGTAATAAGTCAGTGAGATATTCCAGGAGGGTTATACACTAAGGCATGATAAAGAGGTAATAAAGCGAAGATGACTTCTCCAGTGATATCACTTCTCCAGTTCCTATGTTATTCCATGGAACCAATGCACTATGATGTTGCCAGCTTTGGAGATCTTAGTGCAATAGGAACTGTAGACGTTATATCACTGGAAAAGTCATCTTCACTTTGTCACCTCTTTATCACGCCTTAATGCATCTCCCCCCAGTTATCTGCTAGGTCCATGAGTGAATCCAATTGCCTGTCAATATGCTACCTGTAGGTGAGACTCCTGCTATCTAGCTAAGGGCAAAGCCAGTGAGAGAATACAGCTATCTAATTATATTGGATATGGCCAAAATATACACCAATGGGACTATCAAAACACATATGCACTGCAGGTACAGTGTGCTCACCCTGATAAAAAGTGCAGCCACTAACTGCCCTTCTCTTATGACAGATATGGCAAAATATGTCCTGTGGGCTGGTGAAGGCCCTCTAAGTTACCATCCAGCCCTCTGCTTTCCTGCCTCTATACATGTAAGCAGTGTCTCACTCCTCCCTTCCTTTTGCAGCAAATTTTGCTCGTTGTGCTTCTGAGCAGTACTGGCCAATTTTAATAACATAAAGAGGAGCAATTCTGGAATAAACCCACTGCACCATGAAGAGAAAGAGAATTCCCAAACATGATTAGTTTGACCAGCTATTAAAACAAAAATGAGGCTCCGCATAGATCAAACAGAAGTTCATGTTGTTTCTCTCCTTGTCCAATCTACACTCAGTCTTACTACATATATTGGTGGTCTCAATAAACAATAGACTATTTTGCATACAGTATAGACATGGCCGAGGGGAGCAAGGAGAAGAGAGGCATGGTCAACTGTCTTTGTGGGCCAATTTTGCTTGTGATAATGGTGGAAGCATTTTGTAGTGGGCTTCAAAAGCACATCCAATAATCCCCACTCTTGCCTATCTGTCAAGCAGGGGATATATGTGTTTTGTGGCCCTAACTGGTGATTTAGATAATAACAAATAAATAAAACTACACTTCTGGTAATTTACAAAATTTGTAACCTACAAAATACGCTCACCCCAAATGTTTTGCTTACCCCTAATCTAAGTGCTAAGTCTACGTTAGAGTTCAATAACCTATGTATATGATTGATCTGTGAGAAAGTCCAGTAATCTATCAAAGTGATAGACCAGGGATTGCTATCATCAATGTGCTAAATATGTGGTAAAATCTATCTGCTAAATTATGTGAGTCTAGTTGTCTACCTATATGATAAGTCATTTCAATGTATATATATACGTGTCTGACCCTAATTTAGATTAAATTTATCTATTAACATGGTTCAGGAAAGAGTCAAGTTATCTATTTATGCTAATGGATCCTGAAAGAATCCAGGGGAGAAATGCTTTAGGTACAAAAAAAAAAGAGGTCCTGTTTGGCAATATAGAGACAAATTTGGCCCAAGTCCATCTCATGGTATGCACTAAGTTGTTCTATGATTACTCCTGAAATATGCCTACATCACCATGCCTTCACTGTGCTTTTGTTGCTTGCACAATGTTTCAGTGTCTTCTTAATCTAGGGTTTATTTACATGTCAAAGTTAAAATGAATGAGGCATTTATGTCCAAAAGCTGGTGGTCGTGAGTGCACAGAAGCATTTTGCCATAGCTTTCTATGCAGTCCTCAGATTTTGCTTATTCAGGTACATGACCACAAATAAGACTTTTACATATTAGAAGTCATCAGGGTATTTTATAGTAGTCTATATCTGTGTACTTCAAAGTACAAAAAAGAAGTGCATTGGAAAGTTCACAATAGTAGATGATTTCAAAATTTTTCATATTTAAGTATATTTCAAATATCTTCATAGTTGCCTGATGTGAAAACATAAGACTGGATGTGTGAGGTTTAACGTTGGACTGCTGTGGAGAACTTGAAATATACTACTGTTGAGTAGTTTGACATTAGTCTGGTTATTAAATCGACGGCGACTTATACAATTATAACACATAGGTGAGCTTACACCAACGTCATATATATTAATAACCAATGTCACCGCTTCTTCCCTTGAATGCATAATTCTTAGTGCATATGACAAAGAATGTCTTACTGACCAAGGCGAAGTGCTCACATTACATCACCAAAATAGTTATCAGTACGATATACCAGTGAGGAAGTTCAATTTCTATATGATAGATCTGTGAGTTTGGTTTTCTACAGTATCTATGTGACAGACTTTGAGTGAGCCTAAATATCTAAGTGCTAAGCATGTGAGACAGTCCAGCTATATGTCTATGTGTGAGGCCCATAAAAGGGTCCAGTTATGTGTGCTAGACAATAGAAGGTATATGGTTAATTATTTGTGTGTTAGGATGTAAGAGTTGGGGGAAAGTTTATGCACTGAGGTGAGAACTCTCCATTAAATTAATTCTCAAACTCTTATGTTATTCTATGGAATTTTGTTTTAAAGTCGGAGAGCTTTAAGTGTATATTCTCCATAGAATAACATGGAAATTAGAGAGTTTCTCTCACTGGAGAGTTAATCTAATTTTCCCTCACCTTAGTACATCTCTCCCCAGGTATCTATCTACTGTATGAACTAGGCCTGAAATGAGTCCAGTCATTTATCTGTGCTAGGCCCATGAGAGACTACAGGGGGGTCATCATTAAGGTGAGATAAAAATGAGATCAGCTCTCCAGTGACCTAAAATCTCAAATTGCTGTTTTTCTATACACAACGGTCTCCCAACAAGAGAGATCTTATATAGGTTCCAAAGAACAACAGTGGAATTATTAAAGGGATAGTAATAGAACATTACCAAAGCAGCTCAGTTTGTTCATCATAATGAATAGTATTGCCAGCTGCTGCTCTTATTGTCCAAAACTGTACAATTACAATGTTACTTTATGCAGAAGTTTACTCCTCCCACCCCATTTCCAGCTCTAATGCTGTCTCCCCTTAGGTCTGAAGTCCGGTCACTTAACTGGACAAATCACAATGAGGCACAATCGTCCCTCGGTCAGTATAAGGAAAAACCTGCCCTCCTTGTCGAAGGAGGGCAGGTTTTTCCTAATACTAACTGAAGATTGTCCCTCATTGTGATCTGCCGTCGGATCTCGGAGGAAAAATGCTGACGTCGGGAAAAGTGGAGGGAGGGGTAAACTTCTGTATAAAATAACACTGTAATTGTATAGTTTTAGACAATGAGAGCAGCAGCCGGAAGCATTATTCCTTACTAGTTGAAGAGCCCGTTACATGGGCCACAGTGCCACTGGCAGTCGGTCTCGGTGCAGTCATGCTCAGTAGAGACTGCCGGCGCCACGACTGATACAGAGCGGGATGCTCCTTCAGAGTGCCCCGCTCTGTATCAGCCGCAGCGTGGGCAGAGCAGTCTCTACTGCGCATGACTGCAGCACGTGCAGCAGCGTCTACTGCGCATGATGCGGCATTACACGCGATTTAGCGAATTATTATATAGGATGATGAACAAACAATGCTGTTTTCGTAACATTCTATTACTATCTCTTTAACCTGTTAAGGACCCATGATGGTCCAGGACACATGACGGTCCTGGACCATCATGGGTTAAACTCTCCCATTGCTGCCGCATGGAGCAATTGGAGAGAGCGGGCTGGTTGTTGCTAAGTGCTCCGACACCGGGGCACTTAGTTTCAACCAGTAGAGACATTGTTGCAACATGTGAATAACTAGATTAGAGAGTCACATGTTGCAGAAGCAGAATGACAGGGACAGTAGTTACAAATACTGTCCCTGTCTCATCTCTCTGCATCCCTCCATCTTACACACTTCTGAGGTGGAGAGAGACATCTTGCTGCTGTGTTCCAGAGCATGTTCCAGTGTTTCTGTGAAGAAAAATAAAACTTTTAATTCAAAATTAACCCCTTGATCAGTGGTGTTGCAGTGATCAATACATCCACCCCCCCCCCGGTCACTCTAGTAGTGATCAGTTTGCTGCAGATCAACTTTTTCTGATCTGTGGTACATACCCCCATCCCCCTTGTATTTTTTTTACACTTTTTTAAAAATACATTTTTTAAAATAAAATCTGATTATTTAATGTAGTTTAGGTAGGTAGTTGGGTAGGTTTAGTCTACATGTGTTAGGGAAAGGTTTAGGGTTAGATTTAGGCTTAGGAGTAGAGAAGGGAAAAAAAACAACCCCCCCCCAAAAAAAACACAAAAAATATAATAATTATAGTTTAAATAGGCAGTTGAATTGGGTTAGGTAGGTTCAGGGTATATGTGGGTTAGGGTAAGTTATAGGGTTAGATTTAGGTTTAGGAGTAGCATAGGAAAAAAAAAAAGTTTATTTTATTTAAAAACATATTTTATATTATAAGCTAGTTTAGATAGGGAGTTGGGTTGGGTAGGTCAGGGAATACTTGTGTTTGGGTAAGGTTTAGGGTTAGGTTTAGGAGTAGCGTAGGAACCCCCCCAAAAAAAAACAAATTTATTTTATTTAAAAATGTATTTTATATTATAAGCTAGTTTAGATAGGTAGTTGGTTTGCGTAGGTTCAGGGAATATGTGTGTTAGAGTAAGGCTTAGGGATAGATTTAAGTTTAGGAGTAGCATATGAAAAAAAAATACAAAATACAAAAAAAAAGTATCATAGGAATAGTGACCGTTTGGGGTGAGAATTAGGTATAAAAGTTAGTAATTTATTTAGTTTAGAGTAGGTGTATACAATGCAGCGGAGGTACAGTTTAGAAGAGGAGTATTCCTTTGGTGTCTGACTCAGAAGCCACAAACACTGTGTCAGACTAAGACATCACTCAGTTTTCTGAGAGTGAGAGCAGCTCTAGTGATGACGCTGGGCCTTCTGTGAAAAAAAGATGCACTGCTCCAAGAGCTGCCCTGGCAAATGCCCCAAGAGCTGCCCCAGCAACTTCCCAAAGAGCTGCCCTACAAAATGCCCCAGGATCTGCCCCAAGACCTGCCACAAGTACTGCCCCAAGATCTGCCACAAGTACTGTATCATCAGCCAGTTTATTCCCACAAATTACTGAATTCACAGGCAACATAGGAATTCAAGTGGATGTGGCAGGATTTTCCCATGTTCAGTTTTTTATTTATTTTTGGGGGAAATCATGTCTCAAACAAATTTATATGCAGCCCAATATATTGCCGCCAACTAGTGATGAGAGAGCACCCCAATGCTCGGGTGTTCGGGTGCTCTGACCGAGCGCCCCCTGAGGCTCGAGTGCTCGGCCGAGCACCCGAGCCCCATTGAAGTCAATGGGAGGACTCGAGCATTACACCAGGCA
This sequence comes from Rhinophrynus dorsalis, assembly GCA_037306005.1. Lineage (NCBI taxonomy): Eukaryota > Metazoa > Chordata > Amphibia > Anura > Rhinophrynidae > Rhinophrynus > Rhinophrynus dorsalis. Next base: position 183,025,749 of record CM074725.1, on the reverse strand, counting down.
CCCCCTGCTCTGATGAGGGGAGGGTGCCTGGTCCATAGGAAAAGGGCAGAAAAGGATGGAAACACCACAGAAATGGTTCAGGGACAGCATAGGGAGGATGTCTGGATGCATCTTGGACTCCAACATCGCTGCTGGGAACGATCTTTCGCCCGTAGTACGCCATTTTTACAGACTGACCGTAAAACACACAAAAAGGAAAATAAAAACGACTTTAGGCGAAAAATTGTTACCAAACAGTATTTGCTGTATATTTACTTGTATATCATCTGCAAATTCTCCCAAAAATTTCCTCGATTTTTCTGAACTGAGGCCATGATTAAGAGGGAAACGTGCGCAGAGGCAAATTCTCCCAAAAATTTCCTTGATTTTATTGAACTGAGGCCATGATTAAGAGGGAAACGTGCGCAAAGGCAAATTCTCCCAAAAATTTCCTTGATTTTTCTGAACTGGGGCCATGATTAAGAGGGAAACGTGCGCTGAGCCGACCATCTAAAACATTATGGGTGAGGGTCTGCTGCGGAGCTGACCATCCTAAACATTATATGCGAAGGCCCGCTAGTGAGCTGACGCTATAAAACATTATATGAGAGGGCCCGCTAGAGAGCTGACCCAATAAAACATTATATGAGAAGGCCCGCTGGTGAGCTGACCTATATAAAAATTGTCAAACAGGGCCCGCTGGTGAGCTGGCCCTATATAAAAATTATATCACAGGGCCCGCTGGTGAGCTGGCCCTATATAAAAATTATATCCCAGGGCATATGGAAGAGGAGGAGGAGGATGAGAAGATTAAGAGTCAACCATATACCCGTTTTTTGGGTGGAAGGGGTGAATGGGAATACAGAGTATTCCCATCATTGTAAATAACATATATAAAGTGAGTTTATGTTCCCCCGGGGCTTTCCTCCAGTGGAGTGGAGAAGTCAGGGGAAATCCAGGCCTTGTTCATTTTTATAAGTGTCAACCTATCAGCATTGTCGGTGGAAAGGCGGATACGCTTATCTGTTATGATGCCACCAGCAGCACTAAATACCCGCTCAGACAGAACGCTGGCGGCAGGGCAGGCCAGCACCTCCAAGGCGTAGAGTGCCAGTTCATACCATGTGTCCAGCTTGGACACCCAGTAGTTGTAAGGCACAGAGGGATCATTGAGGACGCTGACACGGTCTGCTACGTACTCCTTCACCATCTTCCAAAACTTTTCCCTCCTTGTGACACTAGGCTGCGCATCAGGGTGAGGGTTCTGGCGGGGTGTCATGAAGGTGTCCCACGCCTTGGAGAGTGTTGCCCTGCCTTTGTCGGAACTGCTGTGTGCTCCCCTTTTCTCCCCTTCTCGGTTGGCCAAGGTAGCACGTACTCTGCCGCCAGCGTTGTCAGATGGAAAATTTTGGAGCAATTTTTCAACAAGAACCTTCTGGTATTGCACCATTTTGCTTGTCCTCTCCACCGGAGGAATGAGAGATGAGAAATTCTCTTTGTAGCGGGGGTCCAGAAGGGTGAACACCCAGTAATCCGTGTTGTTTAAAATGCGTATAACGCGTGGGTCACGGGAAAGGCAGCCTAACATAAAGTCAGCCATGTGTGCCAGAGTACCAACAGTCAAGATTTCGCTGTCCTCACCAGGAGGATGACTCTCAATCTCCTCATCCTCTTCCTCCTCTTCTGCCCACCCACGCTGAAGAGATGGAACTAAAGTTCCATGGCTACCCTCTGTAGCGGAGGCAACCGTGTCTTCCTCCTCCTCCTCCTCCTCCTCCGCCTCCTCCAATTGTCGCTGAGAAGACGAAGTGAGGGTGCTCTGGCTATCACCTTGTGTAAGCTCTTCCTCCCGCATTTCCACCTCTTCCACATGCAAAGCGTCGGTTTTAATTGTGAGCAACGAGCGTTTCAGTAGACACAGAAGTGGGATGGTTACACTGATAATAGCGTTATCGCCGCTCACCATCTGTGTCGATTCCTCAAAATTGCGTAAAACCTCACAGAGGTCTGACATCCATTCCCACTCCTCACTTCTGATTACAGGAAGTTGAACGGAGAGGCGACGACCGTGTAACAGCTGGTACTCCACTACTGCCCTCTGCTGCTCACAAAGCCAGGCCAACATGTGGAAGGTGGAGTTCCAGCGTGTGCTCACGTCACACAGCAGCCGGTGAGCTGGCAATTGTAAGCGCTGCTGCAGCTTCAACAGGCCGGCCGAAGCTGTAGATGACTTACGGAAATGTGCACACACGCGGCGCACCTTGGTCAAGAGATCATGCACATTGGGGTAGGTTTTTAGAAATCGCTGAACCACTAAATTAAATACATGCGCTAGGCATGGTACGTGTGTGAGCTTGCCGAGCTCCAAAGCCGCCACCAAGTTACGCCCATTATCACACACAACCATGCCTGGTTGCAGGTTGAGTGGCGAGAGCCACTGCTCGGTCTGGTGACTAATCCCCTGCAACAGCTCTGAGGCCGTGTGCTGTTTGTCCCCAAGGCAGATCAGCTTCAGCACGGCCTGTTGACGCTTCCCCACTGCAGTGCTACACTGCTTCCAGCTACTGGCTGATGGGGGAGTGGCGCTGCGTGTAGAGAATTCGGAGGTGGAAATGGAGGAGGAGGAGCCAATAACGTAGGTGCTGGCGGAAACCCTGATGGAGGTAGGGCCCGCAATCCTCGGCGTGGGTAGCACCCGTGCCATCCCAGGGTCCGAGTCGCTCCCAGCCTCCACGACATTCACCCAGTGTGCCGTCAGGGAAATGTAGCGTCCCTGGCCACAAGCACTTGTCCATGTGTCAGTCGTTAAGTGGACCTTCCCAGTAACTGCGTTGGTCAGGGCACGGGTGATGTTACGGGACACATGGTGGTGTAATGCGGGGATGGCACACCGGGAAAAGTAGTGGCGGCTGGGGACCGTGTACCGAGGGACAACTGCTGCCATCAGGCTGCGGAAGGACTCAGTGTCCACAAGCCTAAATGGCAGCATTTCGATGGCCAGTAATTTGGAAAGGTGTGAGGTTAGTGCTATGGCCTGTGGGTGGGTGGCTGGGTATTTTCGCTTGCGCTCAAATGCCTGGGGTAACGACATTTGGACGCTGTGCTGGGACAGGGAAGTGGATGTGGTCGCTGATGGTGCTTCAGATGGTACAGGTGCAGGGCGGGAGGTATGCGGGCCTGCGCCTTCGACAGGCGATTGGCCGGCACCGAAAACAGGGGAAGAGGAGGCAGTGGTGTGGCCTGCAGACACAGATGGGCGATCCAGGCGTTCCTCCCACTTACTACGGTGCTTGGATGCCATGTGTCGGATCATGCTGGTGGTGGTGAGGTTTCTAGTGTTCATGCCTCGGCTCATTCTGGTGTGGCACAGGTTGCAAACTACAATTCTTTTGTCGTCCGCACTTTCCTTAAAAAACGCCATACCGCGGAACACCTACCCTTTGGCAAGGGAGATTTACGCAAGGGGGTGCTCCGTGGAACATTTGCGGGCCGGTTTGGTGCGGTCCGCCTTCTTTCTGTAGCCACACCACTGCCTCTTCCAGCCTGTTGCGGTGCTGCAGATGGCTCACCCTCAGGACTGCTGTCATCGCTCGGCTCTACACCTTCCCAGGTGGGGTCAGTCACCTCATCGTCCACCAAGTCCTCCTCCACTTCCTCACTCTGATCATCCTCCTCATGTCTTGATCCCACCACATACTCAGTCATTGACAACTGTATAACATTCTCCTCAACAAGGTCTTGAGACAGTAATAGTGGTTGATTTAATAGCAACTGTGTCTCATCATCATCATCATCATCCACTACTTCCTTTGACCTTAAATGCCGTTCACATCTGTCATCTTCTTGTGATTGGGTACCCTCTAGAGGTTGTGAATCAGGGCACAAGATGTCATGTTCCTCTGCAAGCGTGCTTGGAGAGAGGGTCAAATGAAGGATTGGTGATGAGACGAGCTCATCACTATATCCCAGTGTGGGATCACTTCTTTGACCAGACCGTCTATGGTGGGAGGAAGGATGATCAGAGTGAGGATTATGTTGACCAGACTCTTGGCTACTGAGAGTGGACTTGGTGGAAGACAGGGTGGTGCTTAACCGACTGGAAGCAGTATCAGCTGACATCCAACCGACCACCTGTTCGCAGTGGTCGGACCTCGAGAGTGATGTCCTGCGACGCCCTGTAAAATTAGACATGAAGCTAGGTATGGTGGATGTCTTTCTTTCTTGTGCTCTGGCACCAGGCACAGTTTCTCCGCGTCCTGACCCGCGCCCTGAACTATCAGGATCACGTCCACTTCCCCGTCCCTTTTTACCCGCCTTCTTCATCTTACACGGAATATGTGACTTTGATATTTGAGTTTGAAAACTTAACAGTATTTCTTCCTATTCTGCAACTGTGCAGAGTACACAGAATAGGCTGCTAAACTGCGGTGACGCACACTGAATGGAATATGTGACTTTAATATTTGAGTTTGAAAACTTAACAGTATTTCTTCCTATTCTGCAACTGTGCAGAGTACACAGAATAGGCTGCTAAACTGCGGTGACGCACACTGAATGGAATATGTGACTTTAATATTTGAGTTTGAAGACTTAACAGTATTTCTTCCTATTCTGCAACTGTGCAGAGTACACAGAATAGGCTGCTAAACTGCGGTGACGCACACTGAATGGAATATGTGACTTTAATATTTGAGTTTGAAAACTTAAAAGTATTTCTTCCTATTCTGCAACTGTGCAGAGTACACAGAATAGGCTGCTAAACTGCGGTGACGCACACTGAATGGAATATGTGACTTTAATATTTGAGTTTGAAAACTTAACAGTATTTCTTCCTATTCTGCAACTGTGCAGAGTACACAGAATAGGCTGCTAAACTGCGGTGACGCACACTGAATGGAATATGTGACTTTAATATTTGAGTTTGAAGACTTAACAGTATTTCTTCCTATTCTGCAACTGTGCAGAGTACACAGAATAGGCTGCTAAACTGCGGTGACGCACACTGAATGGAATATGTGACTTTGATATTTGAGTTTGAAGACTTAACAGTATTTCTTCCTATTCTGCAACTGTGCAGAGTACACAGAATAGGCTGCTAAACTGCGGTGACGCACACTGAATGGAATATGTGACTTTAATATTTGAGTTTGAAGACTTAACAGTATTTCTTCCTATTCTGCAACTCTGCACAGTACACAGAATGTGCTGCTAAACTGCGGTGACGCACACTGAATGGAATATGTGACTTTGATATTTTAGTTTGAAGACTTAACAGTATTTCTTCCTATTCTGCAACTCTGCACAGTACACAGAATGTGCTGCTAAACTGCGGCGAAGCACACTGAATGGAATATGTGACTTTGATATTTTAGTTTGAAGACTTAACCGTATTTCTTCCTATTCTGCAACTCTGCACAGTACACAGAATGTGCTGCTAAACTGCGGCGACGCACACTGAATGGAATATGTGACTTTGATATTTTAGTTTGAAGACTTAACAGAATGTGCTCTAATCTGCAACTTTGCACACTAAACAGAATGTGCTCTAATCTGCAACTTTTTACACTAAACAGAATGTGCTCTAATCTGCAACTTTGCACACTAAACAGAATGTGCTCTAATCTGCAACTTTGCACACTAAACAGAATGTGCTCTAATCTGCAACTTTGCACACTAAACAGAATATATGAAATTTTTTTTTTTTGTTTTTTTCCCCCCACACAAAATAACCTGCTGCCCCCACACACAGTAGTCCTAAAAAGGACTTTTGGTTCTTTTTTTTTCACAATTTTGCTTTTTTTCTCCCTACACTGACTTTCCCTTCCTATCCTCATCTCTCCCTGGCTAAGACTGAGCCGAACTCGCTGGTCAGGTGCTATACAGCACCCGACCACGGGTTCTGGCCAGCCAATCAGTGTAATGCCAGCAGCCAACATGGCTGCTGGCATTACACCGATGTCAGAGCCTCCCTGCACGTTTATTGGCTGCGCAGCAGCCGCAAAACGTGCGGGGAGGAGACCCGAACATGGCGGGCGAGCACATGCGGTACTCGTACGAGTACCGCCATGTGCCGAGCAGAGCGATGCTCGAGCCGATCCGAGCATCGGCCGAGCATGCTCGCTCAACACTACCGCCAACCCATCAGCGTTCGTTTCCAAGGAAGAAATATCGCAACCCACAGACCTTATAGATTTCATCAGATTGAAATCCAGAGCAACACTAAAATATATGTGTAAATGTGTAAAATATATGTGTTTCACTGCCTTACTGCAGGTTTTGGGAGGGATTGGTGATAGAGTGGCAATTAAAAAATTGATGTAATGCAAATAGAATGAAAGCCAGGGTTGTCAACTCTTCTACAACATATACTTTTGGGGGTAAAATTAATTGCAGCATTGACAAACAGTCCAAAATATGACAAGGCGCCAGCTCTAAAACTGGCATGTCAGTAAAAGGAAACGAACATGTTCCAACTGGGCCCAGTAGATCCCCCAAATGCTGTTTTTTTTGTTTTGTTTTTTTTTACTTACGTCAAGTTTTATGAGGGATTGGTGGTAAAATAGCTGCGTAAAAAATGTGAAAATATACATAAAATGAAAGCCTGGGGTATCTACTTTCCAAAAATATACACTTTTGGGGGGAAATCTTAAAGTGGAGCACTGGTACACAGCCCCAAATGAGACATGGCACCAGTGACGCAAGCTGTGAAAATTCAAAGTGTGAAACTGGAAAAGAGCATGTTCCAATTCGGGCCCCGTAGCTCCCCCAAACCTTGAGAAACCTATGCATATGGGGTATTGCCGTACTCAGAAGAAGGAGCTGAACACTAATAAATGCATTTTTTTCAAATTTTCAACTATCCCGTGCTTGATATCAATAGTAATATTGAAATGTAAATGTGAAAACTGCAAAAAGCAAAATATTAACACAATTTTGAAAAATATTTCTGGAAAAACAGCTGCATAAAAAACTCCAAACTTCTCCTGATTATTTACCTTATGTTGTCTAGTTTTCAGAAACATATACCTTTGTGGGACATTTTTGGTTCTGGCACCGTCAGCTAAGCTATGATGCTCACATGCCAATTGTTGAAAAATTACAGGTTGGAAATAATGGCGTCCATCTTGTAATATTTACCTTGTAAATGTGAGAAGGGGATTGAAATACTAGGCATATGGGGTACTCATATATTCAGGAGAAGCAAATGAAAATATTTAGGGGTATTTTTTTGTAATGAACTAATGGTATGCAAATCCTGACAGGAAAATGTTGTTGTTTTTTTTATTTTATTTTTTGCTCTTTTTTCTATTTTAATCAAATTCAGCGATGAGGTATTCTTATATTTGTGGTATCAAAAGAACGCCCTACTTGTGCTTAAAAAACAGTATATAATTTGTGTGGGTGTACAAAAGGAATTAAAGAGAAAATGTGGTTGAACAATGACATAGTCAAAAAAGTCAAAATTGCTCCGGTCCTTAAGTGAAATCCACCTCAGATTTCCCGGTCTTTAAGGGGTTAAGGTTCTTTCATTAGGGTGTTTATCTAATCTTTGTCTCCCCTTTATCTCACCTTAGTACATCTCTCCCTCAATTGATTTGTTGCAAAGCACTGAAAACATCTCTAGCAAGCAAGGGGTTTATGATGAAATCAGTGACTAATTGATTAACCCTTTGAGTGCCAGAGTGGTACACAATGCATTGCTTTGCAATGCATTGCGTACCACTCTGGCATTCAAAGGGTTAGAACGTGCAGTATTTCGAAAATAGATTTTTGTACTTTTATTATTATTATTTTTTTCATTTTTCTGAATCTGTGTAGGAATCAAACTAAATATGTGTGTGTGTGCGCCTGCATGCGTGTCCGCGCACGTGTTGTGTGTGGAAGGACGTTCTGAAGAAAAAAAAACTCCATTCATAACTTACATCTGTTTTTACTTTGTACTTGAAAACGACACAAAAATGTTTAAAAGCTGATTGTGGATCATCTATTTTACTAAACAGGTCATTAACATTTTTCTTAGGGAAAAAATATAAGTGAATGCATCTTTAAATAATTAGATCCTTCAAAACATTTTGGTTAGGCGTAAGTTATTGCTGTTTAACTTGCACTGTGTGTATGTTTGTCAGGGGTAGATGGTGACTTAACGATGATTATTCTCTAGAATAGTACATTTGTATATTTTAATTAGTTAAGATGAATTTTGGTCACTTGCAAGGTAGAATTTTCGTGTTTTCACACCAATAGAGCGGAACGTGCAGTCACCTGTGTGTTTTTTCAGAGATGTAATTATACCTCTGCCATATTTAATCATCAGCCGTGCCCATTAATTGTTTACTTGCTGAAAGACACACATTATATTATAAATACTCAGTGCCCACAGCATCTACAATGGAAATGTTTGAGTGTTGGGTGATGAAGGTACAGAGAGTTATATTAGAATGGATGGGTGTGATTGAGGGGATATCAGGATAAATAATGAGAGAGTAAAAGATTTTGTGGTGGAGATCTAAGGAATTATTTAAAGAACAATAAGAAAGTTGTTTTGAGAGAGGAAATTATGGTACTTTTAACCCCTTAGACTGGGGGGTGGGTGCACTAAAGTTCAGTTCACTAAGGTTTAGGGGAATTTGATTAGATCACTCAAATTTGGCAAATAACATGACAGTTAGTGCATAAGACAAGATGGATTCAAGTGAAATTTTCCTCTATATTACTAATCAGGACTCTTACTGAACCTTAGTGTGTCCACCCCACTCCTGGGTAGTTAGTCTTTGGTCCTCCAAAGTCGGGGGGGGGGGGGGGTCAGACACAGTGTACATGGGGTCCTGTGGCCACCAGTGGGAAAGGGAACAAGGCTAGGGGGCAGCTACAAATCCCCATGGATGCCCTCTGAACCCCAGCCTTGTGCCCTTGGTAGTGCACAACATATATGGAATAAATATGATACAGAGCTGAAAGGATAATTGTGTACTGCTTGGTGTGCTTTGTTAACCCTTTGTGTGCTATGGGGGTGAGCAATGCACATCCCTATGACACTCAAAGGAACAAGGGAGTGAGTCCATTGTGCTGAAAGTATCTCCTGCACTCTCCTACTGGCCAAGTGGGGAAGCAGAGAGAATGCTCTTCATCTTCAGGGTTGTCTACTTCTGATAATATATGAGGGAAAGCATCCCTTCCACACTGACAGCAGTTTACAATCCTTCCTGCTTCTGACTGATTGAGGGCTGTTATTGCATAGGAAAGTACAGGGAGATCCCAACATCGCCAGCCTCAGGTAGGCAAAGGTGAGACTGTGAACTCTGACAGCAGAGGCTGCTATCGGAGTTTAGTGCATGTGGTGAAGAGCCACATTAACATATAAAAACCCATCTGCACACAATAATGGCTCATTATCCTGCCTTTCCATATGGAAATGAGTCATTATGCTTCATTTCCATATGAAAATAGGCCATTGTAATTGATGAGTGAAAATTCATGAACCTGGTGGAGGCATGTAGGATGGATGTCGATTTTTGCCAGCCATGTTGCCCTTGTTTTTTGGTCTGTTGGAAAGCAACCATCCCCCACAATTAGAATCCATTTCAATTATGCACAAATTAGTTAACAATTAATTTGTGAATTCAAAAGGCAGTTGGTATCTCCCTGAATTAACACCCTATCTGCATTCTAACCTGCTGTCATAATTTTCTATATTCTTAATTAAAAAGATATTCATTCTATCCATGTCTCTAACTCTCTATCTGCTAACTATGCATGTCTGCCATTGTTAGTTATTTCTGATCCGTCTTGTAATCAACTGCTAATTGTTTCTGTTTAAAATCTGATAACTAGACGAGATGCACTAAAGTGTGATAAAGAGGTGATAAAGTGGAGATGTCTTCTCCAGTGATATCACTTCTCCAAGACCTATGCTGTTCTATGGAACCATTGCACTAAGATTTCTCCAGCTTTGTAGATCCTAGTGCATTGGCTCTACAGAATAACATAGGAACTGGAGAAGTGATATCACTGGAGAAGTTATCTATGCATTATCACCTCTTTATCACATCTTAGTGCATAGCTCCCCTTGCATCAATTACAATCCATTGAGGTCTGTTGAAGTCCATTGCTTGTTGTGAGGAGACATGATACAGAGACAGATTTCAATAGATATCGCTATATAATGCAACTGCAGAAATAATTCAAAATATAAATAGATATAGATAACTGCTGGTCACCCTTCTAGGTAAGTTAATCTGTTAAACATATTAAGGGGTGCTTATTTTCAGTTAAATGTATAGTAATGTGCTCATATTAATGCAACTTTGATTACCGTATAATATGCACCTGTATATCATACGGAGGTGCATAATATACCAAAGATTTTAGGAGACAACAAGAGTGCTTATGTTTCCCTAGTGCTAAAAGAAAATTTAAGGCTTCCCTCCCTCCCTCGGGCCAAAAATAGCTGCCAAACCAAGACTTACTTGGTTGGCTGGAGGAGGAAGGTCCTGAAAGCCCACTGAAGGAAGCGGGCGGCAAATGGAAGCATGCTGCCTGCTGGGAAGCTTTGTATTTTGCCTTTCATCAATGCGAGAGATGCGGACTTCAGTGGAGAGTTAAATTTAAACCAAGTTAAGTCTTGGTTTGGCAGCCGTTTTGGCCCGGGGGAGGGAGGGAAGGTATCTGCTAACCCTAACTTTTTTTTTTAAACTCTCGTGTATAATACGCACCCCCCACTTCACATAAGGTGAAGTGGGGTAGAATTGTGCGCATTATACCCGAGATTTTACGGTATTCAATACACTATACCAAAATGTATCTTTCTAACTGTTCATAATGTTGTAGTCTTCGTTTCATTTTATATCAATGTCTCCCCCTCTCACCTCTTTCCCATAAGTAACACTATCTCCCCATAGATCGGAAATCTGGTGGCTTTACCAGACAGAATGCAACAAGGGAAAATCTTCTGCTTATCAGTATACGAAAACCCTGCCCCCTTTATGAAAGAAGGCAAGTGTTCCTTTATGCTGACAGGAGATTGTCCCTCGCCGCGATCCATCCAGACCAGCTTGCTGCTCCGAATTCCTCTGGAACTCAAAGGGTTGAAAATAATAATAATAAAAAAAAGAGATCAGAGTGAATACATTTGTTTGCAATGGTAAAAAATACATACAATTAAAACTGGGTTTTTATATCCTGTGAGGCAGGAAGGATTGGCTTAAATGTAAATGAAAAAAGAATAAAACACTCAAAGTAAAATGTGTGCAGACTGCAGAATGCATTCACAAGATCTAGATTAACGTGCCTTTGAGAAAGCAATTTTTAGCTGCAATAAATAAATAAATAAAAATAACAAACCAAAGAAAGCCCTTCCTACACCAGACAATTTTAAGACAGCTGCCTTGCTGCAAATATAATCCATGTGTCAGAATCTAATAAATAAAATATGTATAGAAAGCTGATATCACCTAAAATATGTATGACTTTTTGTCACAGTGTAACGTATTGGAGTGAAGATGTGTGCAGGATTGTTTTATTCCCAGAAGGCCTCTATTCCTTAACTATGCAGAATCTGTTCTCTGGATTACAGATTTTATTATGAAGGTTGTTCTAAAACCCCTACAGTGCCTTCATTGTATCATAAAATACCAAAACATAAGATAAAATGATTTACAGCACCAGTAGTACTCTTAACCCTTTTAGTAACAGAGGGTTGCCCAACTCATTGTAAAGGTTAAAGGGATAGTAATGTTTCATAATAAAAGCAGCTCTAATTAATCATCATAGTATTTGTACTTTGGAGAGTGTTATTTCAATTCTGTCAGAGTTGTAGTTCAAGAGTAATTCAATGACTAAGTATCCCCCTCCCGCCCCTTTTACTGATGTCACACTGTTCAGACAGAGCAGAAGGGAGGTGCCCAGGTAGACTGCAGAGAGGGACAATCTTCAATTAAGATAAGGGAAAAACCTGAAAAACGTGTCAAGGGGGGCAGGGCTTTCATTGTTTTCATAGGAATAAGATTGTCCCCTGCTGTTATCTGTCTGGTCTATGGACTGCATTCCACATCTGAGAAGAGATGGCTTACACTAGGTAAAAGGGGCAGGAGGGGAAATTTTGCTTGTGAATATCTCTCAAACTATAAAGGTTAGAGAGATAAGACTTATATCGTTCTTCATGTTTTTTTAATGCCTACAAAATAAAATGAAGATAAAACTAAGTATTACTATCCCTTTAAACCCTACACACCTTGATAATAGTAGATAGCTCTTATGTGCAAAACTACAGAGCAACATGTTTACATGATCATTAACCCCTAGATACTTATCTAGTAAGCAATGGGTTAAATAAACTGGAATATTCATATTTACAGTTTTAAATGAATCATAATTTAATTAAAACATATATGTTGGAGGACATTTCCTACTGATTGGAGATGATGCATTCACCACGTCACAAAATACATTTCTCTATTCTGTCTTTGAAGAAATTCTAGTCCCTGATTGTAGTTCTTCATAGAAAGCAATAACAACAGCACTACCTAGTTGTGACTTTTCATAAGTTGAATTTTAATTAAAGAAAACTAGTCTGACCTGTAATCACCTTTTAATGAAGCACCTGTTTTGCACATCAGGAAAAGCACTAACATTCTTTTCCAAAATTCACAATGCTATTTATTTAACAAATAAATTTAAATCATCCATAAGGCCCTTAAATTTGCTGTACTATGTGAATCATGTAGACGTTTGCCAGATCCGCACATGCACAAATCAGTTAGTTACATCTGTGCAACTGTCCACATTACACTGAATTACAATTATACATTTTCATGTCTTAGGGATTATAATCAGTGACACTGGAAGGTGGGGTAATATTAAGGGTGGTAATCTAATTTTGAGAATAGTATTACCACCTTGCTTCATACATAGAGATGGACAAAAAGTGCTATTTTCTTTTCATGGGAATTTTTTGAAACCCCCCCCCCCAAAAACACAGTTTTATCTTTTTTCATGAAAATTCCTGTGGATACAAAATCCATTAAAATGTCTGCCTTTTTGCTACCATCAATAAAGTTTTTAAGAGAGCTTGTCATTTTTTTGCCTAAGCTTTCTATGGTAGTGAGAATTCCCACTGCAATATTACTGTTACTGCATGTTAAAATGTAGAAATCCACAGCTGACAGTAAAAATTGATAGCAGGCTGAGCCCTACAGCAATATAAGTCTTGAAAAAGTTGATAATGAACTAAGGCCTGTGCCAAGGTAAGTCTTGAAACAATTGTTGGCAGGCTGAGGTCCACGGCAGTATAAGCCTTGAAAAAATTAACAGGCTGATTGGGACCTCCATGTGGCAGGTTGTTGCATTCTTGTAAGGAATATAAGGAATATAATGCATTCTTACCTTTACATTGCCATAGGCCTCAGAATGCTAAGCCCTGAAAAAATTGCTAGCAGCCTGAATTTTGCAGCAGCATAGGCCTTGGAAAAAAACGTTAGCTGTCGGAGTCCTGCAGGAACATAAGCCTCTGTAAAAACTGTTAGCAGACTGATAGGGACCTATGCCTTCCAACATTCTTAATAGGCGGTGTCCCTTAGCAACATCATCCTTAAAGGGATAGTAATGTTTCATAATAAAAGCAGCTCTAATTATTCATCATAGTATTTGGACTTTGGAGAGTGTTATTTCAATTCTGTCAGAGATGTAGTTTAGGAGTAATTCAGTGACAAAGTATCCCCCTCCCACCTCTTTTACTGATGTAACACTGCTCAGCCAGAGCAGAAGGGAGATGCCCAGGTAGATTGCAGAGAGGGACAATCTTCAATTAAGATAAGGGAAAAACCTGAAAAGCTTGTCAAGGGGGGCAGGGATTTCATTGTTTTCATAGGAATAAGAGTGTCCCCTTCTATTATCTGTCTGGTCTATGGACTACATTCCACATCTGAGAAGAGATGGCTTACACTAGGTAAAAGGGGTGGGAGGGGGAAACTTTGCTTGTGAATCTCTCTTAAACCGTAAAGGTTTGAGAGATAAGACATATCATTCTTCATGTTTTTTTAATGTCTACAAAATAAAATAAAGTTAAAACGAAGTATTATTATCCCTTTAAAAAATGGTTAGCAGGCTGGTAGGGACCTACATTTTAAGCTGCTGATGAGGCAGTTGGTTATACTCTTTCAAAGGAATGTAACACATTGTTAGCAGGCTGAGGCCTATGGCAAGGTAAGTCTTAAAAACTGTTAACAGGCTGAAGCCTACAGAAAGCTAAACTTCAAATATTGTTAGCGGGCTGAGTCCTTTATCAACATAAATGTTAGAAAATTGTTAGCAGGCTGGTAGGGATCGCTGGTCATGGGGCAAGTGGTTATGCCCTTGTAAAGAATGTAATACACTGTCAGCAGGCAGTATAACGATATTCCTGAATACTTTACATTCTGTTAGTTTCCACAGTGAACAGGAATTTCAATACAAGGTTTGGGGAACATTGTTATAGTCATTGGTGACCTGATTTTTTTAGGGATGGTGACAAACATGAGCCTCTGGGTGGTTATGTTGGATGAGCTTGATTTGAGCAGACATGCCAAGGTGTGATAAGTCCATCCCCTCTTCAATGCCTTTTTTACTCACTGTGCACATTGCAGTTTTCTCGTTATCCCAATAAAAATATTTCTGCTCCCATGATTCAGGGGAGGTGGATGAGGAGGAGGATTATAGTGACTGGATTACATTGCATTATTTGTCAATCATTCACCAATGATCATAGTACTAATCATCAGTAATGTTAACACCATTACATGTGTCATATTCTTCTATGTCTTACTTTTTTCCACTTCTACAAACTAGTATGGCATTAGATGCTGGTTAATTATTAAAACTATAAGTCTACCAACCCTGCTGCTGGAGGTAATGTGTCCTACTATCATTATCTATATAACCAGCTCCACTGAAAACCCTCACTGACTGCATACTTGCTCATGGGTAACTTATGGTTCCCACAACAGTACACGTGAGCACTGTCCACACATTTATTTGCAGTTCTCAAGTGGGTCATTATTTAATCTTAGAACATAACTATTCTGCAAGTATGCTTTATCCATCACATATGCAGTGGATATACTACTCGGAGGTAGACAATATTCATGTGCATCAGTTATCAACCAGTATTCTGGAAGAAAGTCCCATAAAGATATGGCAGTGCCACACTACCACCACCGCAAACGTTAGACTGCCACCCCTGAGAGACATTAATTGATTTCTGTGATGATGACATATCCTGAAAATTGTTGTGATGTTGTTGCCTGCCTACTTCCTTTTCATTGTTCTTTCTTGTAGTGTTGCCTCTAGATTTCTCTCACACCCTCCAAAATGCAAACTTCAACACAGTTCATAAGAATTTCATCTGCTTTCACATAATCCAATCCATCTGCTTCTCACACACTAGCATAAATCTAGAAATGTTATGTTTAAAGAGGGGATCCAATAACATAGTAAGAATGTATTCATGCAGGGGAGGGCTGGCAACTTGTGGCCGGGGGGCAAATACAATCAAGCAGCCCATTTCTACTATCGTTTGAGCCCACTCTCAAAGCCCACCTCCTTTTGTTAATTTTAAATGTGGCATTAATATCGTAAAGTAAAGTGATACCACGTAGCTCACATTAAAGTGGGCTAAACTGATATTACAGAGCTTACAATTTAAGTAAAGCTACAATAGTGATACTATAGAGCTTACTTTGGAAATGGGTTATGTAACTAATGTAGCCTCATTTGGATTGTAGCTTTAATTTGTACAGCACCATTTCAACTCTAAGCTCTGTGGTATCACTAGTGTTGCTCCATTTATAGCAACAAGATGGAGATTACATGAGACAGTGGCCCACTGGCCCAGACATATGACCGGCCCAGGGGGCAATTGCCACCCTGCCTCCCAGGCCAGCCCTCCCCTGTATTCATCTTTGCTTTTAATGGACACTATGAAAGGATCCTGCTCAAAGCATGTTAACATGTGGTTTAGCATTTCTATGTTGCCATTACTGTAATATCATCAGCCATGCTCTTAATTTTATTTCTGTAATAAATATATTAGTGAAAGTATCTCACAGATTCCTGCACCTGAATGACTAACCAGTGAGATGGCCCTCTCAAAAGGCTTCACAAGCTCATATAAATGACACATTAGCTGCCATTGACCAGGTGACAAAGAAGCCCCCTCCAAAGCTGTCCAGTTAAGCACTGTGAATTTAATGGCCTTGTTTTGCTCATACAAATTATCCAGCACATGCAATATGGAATTCCCCCCTGTAGGGGCCTTCATTTTAACATCGTAATGTGGAAGGTGTTTATGCCTTTGCTTGGAATGTAGTTCATTGTGAGAATAATAGAACTGGCTAAAATATCCACAGATTTTGTTGCAATATTTAGCATTTCTTTGATGGTTTCAGATTGCGAGTGGAATCAATTATCAGTTAGATTTTGGACAGGGCAAAGCATGGTACATGCTCCATATCTACTATTCTCCAGCCTTCTTCTTCTGCCCCAAGGATTGCAGTGTTATTTTTTTACAGAAAAGTACAGGATAGATATTCTAGCTTCAGAATCAGTAGCAGGTTTATTTTTAACTATGTTTTCACCCTTTACCCCCACACTGCACTTGTCCACAGAACAACTGGCTACCACTTAATTACTCCTAAATCAACAACCTCTCCCTCTCTTTGCCTGTCTACCTCTACGGCAGCTAGCATAAAAAATACAGCAGATTTCTTTCTCCCAAGCACATACTGACAGCATGCAGTAAACTGACACTGCCTTTTTTACTGACTAGTTGCACTGCTGGCACACATGGGGAACTTTTCACTCTGGTGGTGGGATTACTGCATTATCATTGATTTCAGTGCAATGCAATGCAATGCAAAAAGAGGAAAAACTGCATTTTTGCTCGTTTTTCTCATGTTTC
This sequence comes from Rhinophrynus dorsalis, assembly GCA_037306005.1. Lineage (NCBI taxonomy): Eukaryota > Metazoa > Chordata > Amphibia > Anura > Rhinophrynidae > Rhinophrynus > Rhinophrynus dorsalis. Next base: position 183,008,840 of record CM074725.1, on the reverse strand, counting down.
ATTTTTGAAGAAAAACCACTTGCTATACCCTATGCAAAAGATATCTCCAGGACATTCTGAAGTAATATGTTGGTGACATCTTTATCATCCAAAAGACTGAGTTTAGATTTCTTAAAGCGACGATAAAGTTATAAAATCTAAGTGCTTTATTCATATGAAGTACCTATTTATTGCCCCTTTAAGTAACCTCTACTTGAACCAATTGAAAAGGTGAATAGATTACCACTCTGAATGCAATTTCCTATATTTAAAATTAAATCAGTCTTGGGTTACATATTTCTGAACCCCATTTTCTTCTTTTGTTTGTTAAATCCTGTAAAGTTGTAGGTGGCCTACACCACCACAACCAAATTCGTTTTGAACCAGCATAAATTCTCAAAGAACAGAGTGTTTATCCAAATTGTTTATAGCACCAAATACACCAAGAGTGCCCCTCGCTTGTTTCCATATCTGGGAACTCTACGGATTTGCCCTGAAGATACTGTTTTTTAGTGTTAATTACGGATCTTGGGACAAAGGCTGATTCTCCTGCTGTGGTGAGTTTCCTGGGTAACTCTTCCCGCTTCTCTCCCTTTCTTCCTACTTCCCACTCTATTCCGCTCACTTGTGAGCACAATCCCAATTAAGCCCCACCCACCTGATTAAGCCCCACCCACTACATGATGCAATTTACGTGATTTACTCCATGAGCCCTCTCCTGGGTGCTTCACAGAAAAATGTTTCCAGGTATGCTCATTTCACGTAGCATTTAGCACTTGGTCGTAGACTAATGAGTGGACACTAGGGCCCTGATTCAATTGCTGATGCTAAATCAGGCGGTAGGGCAAAAATGTCTACCGATCGGTCCACACACTGTGTCACTGTTGGTATTCAATTGACCTACCAACTGAAACCACAACGAAGGTTGAGCCAAAGAAACTGACTTGTGGCGAAACGTCGTTGTATGTTTTAAGTTCCCAAAACTCTTGCTAAATACAGTGAGAAATGGGATTATTAAAGGAAACTGGGTCAAGCTCCATGTTTCACACACTGTCAAGCACCGAGCGTGAGCTCAAACACACAGTCACCCTCCCAAACACTAACTCTACATTACCCCTAACAGTGAAATGCAACAATACTAGCCTCAAAATTAAAAATGCTTCAAACAAATACTAATGACAGATATGCAGTTGTTTACTCTTCGAGTGCTGGAGGGGGTACGCAATATGGCTCTCAAAGGGTTAAATTTATGTATGTAGTCCAAGTCGACAAAATTATTTTTTTTCTCAAAAATGTTTCTAATCCATTTCACTATTGTATTTTATTTAGTCCAAACAGAAAAATATATTGTGGTAGTCGAGATATAGCATGTAAAAACAAAAGGAAAAAGAGCACAAAAGATGTGTCAGGTGTATATATTTCTCACTATGTGCTTATAATTAAAGCACTTACTAAAGATCTACTTGATTAGCTGTCCAAAGTAACACTTTCATCTCCCAGCGATGTGTCTGGATGCTGGATGTATGGAACGATGTCCATCTCAATTGACCGTTTGCGTGCCAGTATAAATTCATGGACCTGTGTGATAGAAGGGGGAAAGGCTCTATAAGGCTAGACTGTTTAATACAGATATATCCTGAGCATTGCCCCCTTTAGATCACCCTCACCGGATCTTATATGGAAGGTAGGCTCATCAAACAAACAACACACCACTCCAATCAGTCTACTTGATTGATAGCCCAGCGATGATACTGGATGTATAAGACGATGTCCGTATGAGTTAACCCTTGCCTACCAATTTAGATCTGTGAGCCTTTATGGTAAAAGGGGGGACAACCTCTCTAAGGGTAGACTATTTAATACAGATATATCCTGAGTATTGCACCCTTTAGATCGCACTGGCTTTTATATGGCCAGTCTCTGTTCAAAATGGTTCCCAGCCTTCCATTGGCTAGGATGTGTGCTTACTCACCACCCAGCCAATCAGCTCTTAGTGGGGGTATGACAAAGCCCACTAGAAGCTGATTGGCTGGCAGGTGCGTAAGCACATATCCAAGCCAGTAGAAGGCTGGGGACCATTTTGAACAGAGACTGGACAAATTTCACCTGCATTCCTGTCACCACTGCCTACAACAGCGGCGGAGCCGACAGAGTATTTTTACGTTTTCTATGACTCAATACATGATATATTTCGACTACCACAATATATTTTTCTATTTGGACTACATAATATACAATAGCGAAATGGATTGGAAAACTGTTTTCGTTTTGGAGAAAAAAACAAATTTTGTCAACTTGGACTGCCTGTACCCTTTGAGTGCCAGAGAGGTACACAACGCACTACTCTTCAATGCGTTGCATACCCCTCTGGCACTCAAAGGGTTAACGATTACATATATTTTTGATTAATTTTTATTTGTAGGATGTTTAATTTTGACTTCTTTTCTTCTTTTCTGGGATATCTTTGGGACACGGAAGATAGAAGATGACAGAAGAAGACAGACAGTGGATGACAGGTAAGTGTTATACAGCTCTGGGTTCTGGGTGTTAGGCTAGTGTTAGGGCTAGTATTGTTGCACTTCATGTTAGGGGTAGTGTGGGGTTGTTGAAGACCCAGCTGGACATCAGGATTACAGGTAAGTGTTTCTTTTCATGTGATGTTGTTAACTTAGTGAGTGCCAGTGGGATTTGCAATGCAATGCATAACCTAATGGTACTCATAGGGTTAATTTTCCTAACAGACCCATTTTCGAGGTACTTTTGATATATTGATATTTGGCTTAGGGCCCCATATCAACACATCCACTGGTCACTTTTTCCCCCTCCTTCAGTTCCTGTATCAGCAGGTTAAAACATGCGTTAGGGGAGCTTTCACCCATTAGAATGGGACCCTTAAGGCATCTTAACCCTTTCCGTGCAGAGGGGTACACAGTGCACTGCTTTACAATGTTTTGCTTACCCGTCTAGCACTGAAAGGGTTAATGACTTACACATGGAATTGAATGGTAAAATGAGACTGGTTTTAATGGGTTTCAATGGGCATCAACATTAGCGCCTGACGTACGTTTTTTTTAACCAGTATATTTTCATAGCACAGGAAACTGAATGGCTTACCGTGCTTGAAAAGATACCGATGGGGCCAACTGAATTGAGGCCTAGGCCCATAGTTATAATATATAATGATAATATATAGGCTGTATTTAACAAAACAGTACAGTGACTATGCCCTGAAACAGAGTGCAATACACATAAATCAATATCAAAAGAAGGAATAATAATGAGAAACAAAAGATACTTGTCACTTCTTCAGCACACTGAAAAGGACAACAGAACATGCAGGGGGAAAAAATACAGAAAAATAATGTTAAACATGAAACAATTGGCGAGATGCAGGAAACATGTGCAATCACTATTTCCCATATGAAAACCACTAGGAAATAGGTTTGCACATGATTTTGTTGAATTGCACATGATCATTCAAGATTAGCGAATGTCTGCGTATATTTATTTTTTGTGGGCGTGGCTAAGATTAACGAATCTGTGTGAGTCGAATAGCGAATGCGCCTAATGCAAGAACTGCTTTTGCAAATTAATTTATACTTCTGAGTACTGTTGTCGTAAAATGGAATTTTTCATGTGCAATTCAAGAAGTGTTCGGTATTTAGCTTCCTGGATTAGAACATGCACAAAATCTATCTGCTCAAAAAAATGCCTTTATCTGATGCAAACGTTTTTTGCATCGTGCCAAATGTCTCAAAAAAAAAAAAAAGAAATATCAGTAACTGAAATAAGGACAAAAAAATAAGATGGGACCAAATAATAGTGGAAATTATTTTCTATTTTATTAACCCTTTGAGCGCCAGGGGTGGTACTTCTCTGGGGCTCAAAGGATTACAAATTAGCAGTCAAAGCTCCCCCCCATGTACCATTCCAGTGTACAAGAAAATAATTCTATCACATCGCTAGTTGATGGTCAATAAAGAAACATGAACCCCAAGCAACAAATATATGATGCATGTTATAGCTTAATCATAATTTCCCTAATAATTAAAAAGTAATAAACAAACACCGAAGCAAGCTCAGCAAGTGCAGTAAAATTGTTACAAGTCACTTAATCAGGGGAAGAGAGGGATGAAGGATTTGTCCTCTAGCTAAGTTTGAGGTTTATCATTCAGTGAGAAGAGATGATGTCTCTCGTTCACTGCTCATCTCCAATATTCCCATGCGATCATTTGTAAATACTTATTTTATTTATTAGTTAACTAGGCTATTTTTATGGCTAGCAGGGAAATATTTCCTACTAGGCAGAGTAGGAAACTGCTTTGGACATTAAATTCGGAACTGTGGATCAGCTGTGCTGGCCATATCCACAGGGATAAGTCCTGGGCAACAAAATTCCAATGTTTCTGCACTGGTGCACTGGTTTATTTAGGTATCCTATTGAAATGTCGCTTTCTATTTGACAACCTACAAAACTGCGCATTCAGAAAGCCGACTGGTTGAAAAGGGTAACATTTATTTACCATATTATACATTGCTATGATACCATATTCTTATTTGGCCAGTTAATTTCTGGATTTTACTCAGAAACATTTAATTTGGCTGGGGGTGGGGTCATAAGAGAAGCAGGTGTATGGTTTCTTGTTGAGGGGTTTCTGACAAATATATCCAGCCATGATTGCTAGCATACAATGTCAAGGAAAATTGGCCAAAGTAGGAATTTCTGAGTGCACAAATGTATATGTAGTTCACCCATCTCATTGCTTTGGCTACCTCTCTGACACTCAAATGATGAAATGATCTTTGAATTGATAAGCTGAATAATAGGACATTTATTTAAAGGAAAAGCAATGCTTAGTATGAAATTATTATTTTGTTGGGCTTATTCTGCCTCGTTCAAATGTTATTTTAAAGAAAAACAGATATATATGTCAGATGGCTCATACTTTGAATGTGCTGTAGATATCTAGGATATATTGTGCTCGTTTTAGAAAATTGATGAAAGGTGTCCATACACAGTATGATGCCGTCAACCAGTTCCGTTCAATCTGGTCGATATTGATCAGACTGGTTGGTTATAGCATTGCGTATTGGCTACATAAAACAAGTCAGGCTAACCAAATTGATTATTTTGGTCACTCAGCCCGGCTTGAAAATTATGATCTCCTGGTGATCAGATTGCTCTGTGCTCAACAGACCAAACCACAGCGATCTTGCATGGGGTTTTGACATGGATCGTTCCAGTCAGATCTCACAGCCCCACACATGCACATAAAAGGCAATCTGATTTCAGTACTGTAGAAAAAAAAAAGAAGGGAGCAAGAAAACAAGGGGTGCCCCTGTATATATCAAACTGGATCAATAATTGACCACCACCGCACCCCTACTGTGCGCACTCACAAAAAGATCACGTCGGAGACGGCTTATGCCAACTCCGACAACACAAAACTTCTGGAGTATTTTCAACTGCCTCCAGACACAGTATTCTCCTTAGAGATGAATGGCTGCACCCTCACAGGTCTCGCTCTCCCACAGCGGTAGATCAAAAGTCCACCATAAAAATAAAAACACAAACAAAGGGGCGCCAATAGTGAAGTATATTGGAACAAAGTACTTATAAAAAATATAATGAAATTGCACTCACATTCAGATGTTGTCAGAACTCCACAATTTGGATCATCTGATTATGAAAGCATGCGGAAAATCAAACCGTCTCCGTTCGGTCCTTTCTCTTCTTGTATTTGAAGATGATGATCCCACAATCGGATATAACAGGCAGGCACTCAAGTAAATTATAACATATAATATATAAAATAATATACACCATAAACAGGCTAAGAATGCTAGTATGTGGGAAGGAACGATCAGATTAAGCGTTGGTTCCAACCAAAATTACCCTGTGTATGGACACCTTTAGGCAGAGCAGGAAGTGAGTGCAAAGAAAATGACTTCCACGTAATTGCAGAAGAACAGCAATTTCATATGTATCAGAGGCCTAGATTACACTGCAGTTGATTAATATTATCAAATGGGTTTCTTTAATATAGTCTCATTAAAGTTTATGGAGAAATGTGTAGATAAAACCTTTCATAAAGTTATCAACTGCAATGTAATCCAGGTCAGAGTATGAATATGTAAGTTGCATTTTAGCATTGATAGAACAAAAACAAAACAACAATATTTTACCCCGGCATTCCAATCTATATACCAATAAAATGTCACTGTCTGTGTATTCAGTGTCCAAAACTAAACCGTTCACACACAATATTTCTTGTAGATAGAAAGTCTTTCCAGTACTCATCACCTCAACAGGAACCATAAAATGGAAACAGGACGGGAAGGAAATTAATTGATAATGTAATAATCAACTGGATAAATAATAATATCCACTCACGTTTTTGTTACTTGTATTCAGCAAATGATTCTCCCTCAAGCAGGAACAGCATCAATGGATAAAGGATCTTATCCGCCCTCGTTGCATATACAGATGTGGACCAATTATACCAGGCATTCCCCTGAGGAAGTGCTATGTTTGCATAAAACGCGTTGGGCCTTGGGAGTTAGAGCACTGGTATCCCGAGGAGTTTGGCGTCTCGTAGTTGCTTGCTGCCAGTCTATCTGTTGTGGTACTAGTGTCCATTTGTCCATAATAGAGACCGAGGATCACGCCGGCTTCTGTTTGATACACATCTCCCTGGCGGGATTCTGACACTTGTGGATTGTGAATAATCTGTTTTTAGATATATTTTATTCTTTTTTGATACTTAATACATTTTTGCCACTTGGGAATACTTTATTGTTAGTTACCCCCTTTTTTGCTTGATAAGGCTGCACAATTCCTACAATATATAACGTGGAGCTAGTCTCCTGACAAGACTGAGATCCAGTCCTATCTGACGTGTGGATTAGGAAAAGCGTTCCCTTATTGTGCTATTATCTCATTGGGGTGACACATTTTTTATTCTGAGTACTCCTACAACATCGGAGAGCTGTTTCTTTGTCCCCGGCTAGTAGCAGTCTGAACACTTATATTTGGAAAAGTGGAGAAAGACAACAGTCTAACATGTAAGTGTGGATACGGGTAAGGGTTCCCCTTATTAACAAATATCTGATTGGAATCTATTTTCCACTTTGAGAACATCAGACTTTGTTGTACATCCTGGTATAATTGGTCCACACTGGTATATGCAACGAGGATGGATAAGATCCTTTATCCATTGAGGCTGTTCCTGCTTGAGGGAGAATCATTCGTGAGTGGATATTATTATTTTTTATCCAGTTGATTTCTGCATTATCAATTAATTCTCATCCCATCGTGTTTCCGCTTTATGGTTCCTGTTGAGGTCACGAGAACTTGAGAGATTTTCCATCTACAAGCAATATTGTGTGAACTGTTTAGTTATGGACATTGAATACACAGACGGTGAAATTTTATTGGTCTATAGATTGGAGTGCCGGGGTAAAATAACGTTGTTTTGTTTTTGTTCTGAGAATGACAGATCTAACCTTTAGCTGAACAAACTATATACCGTGCATATTATTTTGTCTTGTATGTGCAATTTGATTTACAGCGCTGAAGTTATATTTTCTTTTTGATTTTAGCATTGATATTCCTTTAAATGCTTGGTTGCAAGAGACGTCTCCAACACATCTAATTGCAATGTATTAGAGATGTCTCTACTATCCTAGAGGTTAAGGCTGATTTCACTTTGTCCATGCTATCTTTTCTATATTCCTGTCTCTTCCACTGATTACATCCATACTAATCTAATGTAAGCCCTTTCTTCATTTCACTTGCTTCACAATAAATAGAGGATATTGACAAATATAGTTTCCTGCACGAATGGGATAGAAATGATTTCATTTTACTAAGTGCAGTAGAATTGTTTGCATGCTTTTTCTTTTAACATTTTCCATCTGTTTCAGCTCTCCTTCTCCAAGAAAGGATTATTTAGAGTAAATTAAATTAAACCTGAGATCTGAAATGAAGGCTGGTAATTTAACTTTAATAAAGCTGGACTTTCCATTTGTTCCTTAACCTTTTGTTTGCTGGAGAGACTTCTGACACATTAAAAAAAAAATTGAAGGTCTCTCTAGTATCTGAGATGTTTAAAAGATCAGAATTGTTTGAGCATGAAAAAATATATAAATATGGCTTTCACTGCTAAGTCAAACAAGGGTATGTGCTGCTCTATGAGATGTTTTATTCAAAAGTTATTACAGCTCATAATAATATCTAAGCAGTAAGAGTTGTAGTGTACTTTACTACTCTTTTAATCCCTTTATGATCAGTGACGTACTAGGACCGTCACACAATTTGGTCCTACAAGGACCAATTCTGGCCTTAGCACATCATGGGTTAATGATCACATTATGCCTGAGGGCGCATTGCAATCATTACAGGGAGGCTATAACTGACTGCTCCAGGACAGAAGCAGTCACTTTCATCCTTCCCCCTAGTGTCCCCGCACATATGACCCCTGCTACAAAGATCACCTATTCCACTACATCGATCGCATGTGCTGGTGGAGCCACATGACAAAGGTAATGTATGTAAACATTGCCTGTCGCTATTCTTTGCCTTGTTCTTCCTCACTGTGTTCGCGAGGAAGAGAAGCTGAGAACAGAGCTCCAGAAAGATCAAAAGGCACAAAGAGGGGGTGTTTTTATTGTATGTGGAGGTGATGGGGCAGGACTGGTGGGAAGAGAAGATTTGGATCTTCTTGACCTATTGACACCTCTTTGTTTTGCTAAATAAAGGATTTAGAGCAAGATCAAGCCTTTTTATTTGTGCAGACTTAGTTCTAAACACATATACTGTAGTTTAAGCAAACATTAATGTGAGTTGTATTGCTGTGGAGCAGTGTGATACACGTATATACACACCAGGTAGTCTTATCTCCTCTCCTATGTAGAGGAACACCAGGGTGGGAAAGAGGGACATAAGAATTTTTGCCTAAGAGGGACAGTACACCCTTAAAAGAGACATTTGGAAGGTATTGTCACGGTTTGCAAGCAAAGACAAGTCAGACAGTAAAGTAAAATTCACCTTTATTAATGTAAGCGAATAATAACAATGATCAGGATTGCACAGAGGGTAACCAAGAGGCAGGGACTCTATCAGCAATAGAATGCCTCCCGATCCCAGAACTGCAAAGACTAAGCCGAAGACAATGGTAGTCTCTAAGCAGAGAGGAAGCGTAAGCCCGACGGTTCTCCCAATGATGGAATAGGAAGATGACTGACTCACTCCTGCAGCCAGCCAGGAGAAGACCGTCGCTAGAAGGTGAGACAACCAAAGAACCTACTGACTCATGCCTGCATTCAGTTATGTCAGAATCTGCCAGAGCTACAGGTCTGCACCAGATTGGGTGTCCACTACAAGGGCAACACGAGAGTGTAGTCGGACAGAGCCACAGGTCAGCACCAGGATGGATGGTCATACAAGCCTAGGTCATACACTGAGCGGCTAGTCAGCCAGATCCACAGGTCTACACCAGATTGGATGTCCACTACAAGGGGCGACATGAGAGAGTAGTCAGACAGAGCCACAGGTCAGCACCAGGATGGAAGGTCAGACAAGCCTAGTTCATACACGGAGCAGGTAGTCAGCCAGAGCCACAGGTCTGCACCAGATTGGGTGTCAGGCTCTGCTCTGCAGTACATGTGTCTGATACAAGAACATCTCCTCGTCCTATACTCCTCTTGCACTGAAGTCCTGGTTGTGTGAGCTTTTTTCCCTGGGGTCTGGAACAGTGCAGGAAGCACAAATGCTTTATTCACCCTGTGTGAATACTCAGTAAAGATGGGAAAGGAGGGATCTCACTTTGGCACATCTGCCTTTGTGAAGCATATGCAGCATAGGCATGCTGACATGTGTGCCAAAACAAAAATAAAAAGTCCAACTCCCATGCCAATGGTGCTGATACTTCTACTACCCATCTGAAAAACATGGACACAAGAAAGCTTTAACCAGTAAGAAGACCATATTGGCTGCAGGGACTTGCCATCAGCCAGCAGCAATCCCCCATCAGCCTTTTTCAGCCACCACCACCAATGGCTCCCTTCCAAGTCCCAACTTAAACACTCATTCAAAGTGTTCCCACTGATTGCCAAATCCCTCCACCAATGCCATTACCCTCTCCAGACAGCAATTATGTGCAGGCACAAATATGGCCATTTGTGTCCACACATTGCACCCTTTGTGCTGCAAGGACTACACACAGTAATGTTGTGGAAACAATCAGGATGCAGGGCACAACAGAACACCTAAGAACCATGCATCCTGCAGAATATGAGCACCTGCTAACAGGAAGGGTGAATTGGCAAATGGCAGTTAGATATTTCCCTGCGGATCAACATCCTATTTATCCTTCCATTACTACTATATTATTCATAAACATTAATCAGATGTCTTAGCAGTCGTCCAGCATTGGAATATGGTAGCAACCCTCCTCCTCCTTAGTGAGGCTACTTTGAGGACTGGGTTTTTTTCACTCACTGTCAAATGCAGCAGTTAGTCAAACTGCTACACCTCATGCCATCATCACTAGAATATGACTAGTTGTTGTCTTCAGTGTTCTTCACTTTTTTTTAATATTTCCAGCAGTGATGGAAGATTTTATAGGACTTTGACAAACATCCTCCTTGTGAGGGGAATGATCATCATTGTTTATTGTGCACTCTGCAGCAACCTTGTCTGCAGTCAGTTGTTGGACTACCACTTTGCTAACCTGTTACTGCATTACTACTACTCCTTTTGGCCTACCCCTGTACTAGTATATTTGCTGGACATTATTTAAGTGTGTGTGTGTGTGTGTGTGTGTGTGTGTGTGTGTGTGTGTGTGTGTGTGTGTGTGTGTGTGTGATGTCTTGCTCTTTTCAAAATACCATAACTCTTCTAGTATCTGTCTACCTCAGTCACAGCTCACGTCAGTCAGCTATCAGTCAAACTATTAATTAATTGATTGTCCCTATCACTGTCAACAATAAAAAAGAAAAAAATACTCCCTGTTTAACTGCTTCTTTCCCCAGACTCCCCTGACACAGAGATAATAACAGCCAAATCAGGAAGGAACTTGGATCACAGCTGCCAGTGTCTTCCCAGTCAGTCACACAGAATTTTGGGGTATTTTGGATAAATATCCTTTCTCCTTTCCTCTACCCCAGAGTCTCTCAGATTCCCTAAACACAGATAACACATTTCCTGCCTAAAAGACTCCATAAACTACACTCAAATTTTAATGTATTTGCCTATCCAAAGTAGCTGCAAAATTGTGCTTCTTTCTCTATCTCTCACAAATACAGAATTGACATGCTGTGAGAACATGACACCCCTTTTATACTATGCCTGTGGGAAAGAAGGGAAACTTGTCGCGTGGTGTTGGTGGGGGGGTCTTCAGTGTTACCATTGATTTCAGTGCAATGAAACCCAAAACATTTCCATTTTTCTCCTTTTATGCTTCTGAGGTGAAAAGTTTTACCCATCCCTAGTCAGGAGACCCTGTTAGATAAGAGTACCCTTCCTGTTTCCCACACCACAGATCTGGACCTGTTATTATTTTCCTTACTATTTTTGCTATTGAGCGGAATAGAAGTAATTTACAAATTTTCTGTTGGATCCAGGCCTTTTTACTTGCTGTAAAACAGCCTGCAACTGTGATGCAATGTCACTATATAAAATCAGGCTTTTGTAGTTGGGACTGCGGCCTACACCAGCCTACTGTAAATTAAAAGTCACATATTCTAATTGGTGAAGGTGAACACTAAAATTTTGAAATAGAAATAAATTATACCCAAACTCCCAACATTGAATGTACATTTGTAGAGCCTGGCATTTCATGGACATTCACTTGGAGAAAAACTGTAAGAAAACGTATTATTTTTTTCTCATAGCAGCGACAGTACTTTTATTTACTAGACTTTGAAGTAAATGCTCAGTAATAAATATAGCTGTCACCTGCTGTGTACCAGCCCAGGTTAAAATGACACATCTTGATAAGTGGACAAATGTCTCCTCATTCATTTTATTCCTAACTTGCCAAGCTTTGTTCAGAAATGGCTTAATAAAAAGCCATCCAGTAGTGCACAAGTGCGGTGTAGTTTGTTCTGCAACAAGCCGTACACAAAACAAACAATAGAGATGGGTGAGAGCATAAAGTCACAGTTGGTGGAAATTTTGTTAAAAAAATTAACCTCTTATATTTTAGCTGAGGTTAAGTAGTAACTTCTCAAATTTTGGAGACCTAGTCCCAAGTATCTTGCAAAATAGTGTCAGGGTCACAGGCAAGGGCCGAGGTAGGCAGCTGTTGTTGTCAGGGTAACAGGCAAAGGCCAAGGTAGGCAGCTATTGTTGTTGGCAGGGTAACAGGCAAGGGCTGAGGTAGGCAGCTAATGTTTTGGTCAGGGTCACAGACAATTGGTTGATGTTGGCAGAAATTAGATTAGTAAGGGTCATAAGCAGAGGTCAAGGCAAATGACAGGCAATAGAGCAAAGTCCATATGCACAAAAAAGAAAGTGGAGCAATTTGAGGACCAGTGAAACATTGTCCAAATTTATAGGCAATATATTACAACTGCAATCTGAGAAGGGTTTTTGAGGTGCCCCAGGAACCCCCTGTCATGACTCTAATATAAGTGGTGGCAGGTAGGAAATAGAGAGAGTATTCAATAGAAGTTAAACCTACTGCTCTGCTCTCTACTACTAGGAGCCCTGAAAGCCTCGTTCCCTGACACTAGACCCAAACATTGTGCATAGACACCAACTAATTTCCTGACATGCACACTTCTACCCATCTCTAGAAACAATGGCCACAGATTCAGCACTGTAGCTGGAGATGGGGCTAGACAGTTGCAGAGATCAGATCACAGTATTGTATGCAAAAAGCCAGGACGTCTGCATGTATATGGAGATACTATTGTCTCTGGGCCCATGTATTAGCCTTCAGGACAATGACTCCCACTCCAGGGGTCATCAGTACTGAGATGGGGATAAACAATGGGGAAGGTGGGAGTAGCCTTTGTTTACATGGAGATTGTTGGGGGGACTCTTGTAAGTCTTGTAAGAAGATCCCCATTGGTTGATTCAGATCTTCAGTGGTAAAGCTCTCTCCTGGAATGGAAGCCAGAATTCCTGAAATCTTTTGAAATCTGAGGAAAATGGCTGAGAGGGTCCATGGCTATGGGAAGCACACTTTCTTGGGTTTGTGAGATGGATACAAGCTTCAGCTGTACTCTGACTCCCCATACTTCATGACTGTGCTGCAATAAAAACATTTCTGATTGAAGATCTCCTTGCTCTGGATTCTTTTTTTTTATCACCAGTAAATAACCTATGGTAGGGTCCTTTTCATGCAAGTGAGCCTTGTCATATCCCCCTTGTATATTTCAGATCAGAGAGATGCAAAGCTTGAGCCGCACAATAATGCGAAAAGCTTGCTCTTGCTCTGCATATGACGAGGCCAGATGTGGGCAATCTATTCCGTCCATCTGAATTTGGATTACAGTTCACATCATCCTCAACTAGCCATTGACTGAGGATGATTGGGGTTGTAGTCCATCAACCCCTGAAAGAAAGTACGTTGACAACCCTTGGTCTATGCACTTGCAACTGGGTAAAGAATAGCACCAAACCAATTATAGATATAACTGTTCTATACTTATTATTTTTTCTAAATCGTTCTCTGAAATCTGGATTACCCAGTGGACACAGAGATTATTTGTATATGTCACTAATTATCTTCTTAACACTGGTTTAGGTTATTGACTACTTTAACTCTTTGAGTCCCAGAGAGGTACCTAATGCCTTGAGATGCAATGCATTAGCTACCTCTCAGACACTCAAAGGGCTAATATTACTAGTTTCACAGATTTTCTGTAAAAGTACAGTCTCTTCTGATGGAAACCGCATAGATTTGGATTTATCCATATGAAGAGATTAGCATTGCAATGCATTGGATATCCTTTTTATGGTTTATAAAAGAAAAAACAAAAAACATGTTACCCAGCCCTCTGATCCTTAAAGAATTAATGAGTTCAGCAATAAACCAATAAAACTGGTTGTTGCACTGGGACAAGAAACCAACTAAATTATAAGGTACACTTAAAGGGATAGTAATGTTTCATAATAAAAGCAGCTCTGATTAATCTTCATAGTATTTGGGCCTTGGAGAGTGTTATTTCACTACTGTCAGAGTTGTAGTTCAAGAGTAATTGAATGATAAAGTATCCCCCTCCCGCCCCTTCTACTGATGTAACACTGCTCAGCTTAGAGTAGCAGGGAGTGTCCAGGTAGATTGTAGATAGGGACAGTCTTCAATTAAGATAACAGAAAAAGCTGAAAAACCTGTCAAGGGGGGCAGAGCTTTCATTGTTCTCACAGTAAGAATTTTGACTCTTGATGTGCGTTGTCTGGTCTATGGACTGGATTCCACATCTGAGGAGTGGAGGCTTACACTCACAGTAATTAAATAACACTCTCTATGGCTCAAATACTATGAAGATTAATTGGGGCTGCTGTTTTTGTGAAACATTACTATCCCTTTAATTGGAGTCAAGCACCTACATTAATTTTGTCATACAAAGAAGTTGTAGGATTGAAAAGGGAGTATAATATAGACAAATACACTACAAATACAGTGATAATATAGACAATCCGTTTTCCTCAGTCTTTTAGGATTAAAGCATTTATAGAACTCGCTCCCGGGTGTTGGATATCAATGATTAAAAGGCCATAAGCTCATTCATTATAACAATTAAAGTAAGAAGCTCAGTCGGGTTGAACAGGAGTCATAATATCAAGTGTTGATTATTCTAAGTCAGAAGGAACAGAGGCCTTACTATCTGGGAGCAGAGAGAAGACAATCAGGAAAACATGGCAAGGAATGCTAGACTCTGGAGTAAGGCTCAATAATCAGGCAAACCTGAAGTGTATAGGAATGGAGTATAAAGAATGTCAGGGTGCAACCATAAGGTTCTGGAGGATGCTAGACTGCAAAATGTCCCAGGAATCATGAAAATAAGTTTATTGCTAAAAATGAGGCCTGTCCAGTATCCATGATAGGCCAGAGAATAAAGCTGTTGCTTCCCATTTCAGTATACTGGTTTCCAATCCTGATAGCTTTTCAAAGCATTGATGATGTCTCTAGTATCTAAGGCAGTGGTTCTCAACCTGTGGGTCAGGACCCCTTTGGGGGTCGAATGACGATTTGCCAGGGGTCGCCTAAAACCATCAAATATTTATATTTCAATTGATAACAGTAGCAAAATTGCAGCGATGAAGGAGCAACAAAAATAATTTTACTGTTAGGGGTCTCCACAACTTGGGAAATTTTATCAAAGGGTCGCAGCACTAGGAAGGTTGAGAACCGCTGATCTAAGGGATTAAACATGCAGGTTACAAGGTATCACTACAAAACAAAGGTTTTCAAGATAAGGGTGGAGATGCATTAAGGCGTATAAAGAGGTGATAAAGTACAGATGATTTCTCCAAGTATATAGTTAAGAGAAAACTTTTTTATTGTTTATAAAAGAATGGGGCATTTGTAGATAGATTCTGGGTAACGGCACCATAGGGAACAAGTAAAATATACCCAAACTAGTTGAACAGCCCGTTACACGGGCCACAGTGCCACTGCCACCCGGTTGCGGGGCAGTCACGAGCAGTGGAGACTGCCCGCGCCGCGGCTGATACAGAGCTGGAAGCTCCTTTGGAGCGCCCTGCTCTGTATTAGCCACGGCGCGGGCAGTCTCTACTGCGCATGACTGCAGCACGCGCAGCAGTCTCTACTGCACATGTCACGGCATTACACACAATTTAGTGAATTATTATATAGGATTTCTATTGAGTTAAATGGGACTTTTAATCCCTTAAATTCTTGAGCGGTATTTAATGTTATTGCCTGATACAATTTAGAATTCAAGGGGTAAAAAATACCAATTAAATTAACAGGAAATTTCATATGTTCCCTATATTGCTGCTGCTTTTCTCTAGAATGTACCCAGTTCCTCTTGTCTTTTAACTCTTCTCTTTATGATGTTGCTTGTCCAAGTTAATGGTTACCTTTTAGTAGACGGCAAGTATATTAGTTTCACAAGATCTGTTCTTCATAACACCGTGCTGACCATGGTCATCACATAGTCCTCTTTTTTATATATATTTATATATATTTATAATTCATTTAATAACTTTGACATTATGGAATTCAAGCTTACTGGTCCATAATTTAGATATTTCCCCTTTTGAATGATGATGCTACATTTGCTTCCATACAGTCACATGTCTCCATGCTAGTTACACCCTGAAGACAGATAAATATACTCCTTTAATGGCCTACTTATTGAACCTGCTTGGTGCTAGAGGGTCTCCAAAGTATCATGAAGCAGTGTATTTGGTCTTATCTCGCATTCAAGGGATCAGTACGTTTTATGTGTATTCATGTTATAGTTTAAGGATATTTTCAGTGCAATGTAACTGTGTCCCTATGTTTTTATATTTACAATAAAAGCGTTATTTTTACTTAACTTTGGAGGTGTTATCGGGGTCGATACATTGTTGCTGTATCGAAAGGAGAAGTGGAGATCCTATATCCAGCACCGACTGTTTGTCTGTGGTTGATATAGATATAATTAACAAGGAAGCCATTGCAACAGGCGACTGTACGGGATTGGGTGAGTAAAGCTCACAGTGATTTTTGTGTTGTACAATGACAAGTTTTGAACACACATATATGGACATGGAATTTGTTACTTTATCAGTACAATTGTTGAACTGTGTACAGGGAAGTCTGATATTTAAATCCATCCCTAAAGACAGGGAAAGTATTCTAAAATATTAAGGATTTTAGTGTAAAAATGTAGAGTAATGTTTTCACCTTTCACAAACACACCTAACCTATTACATACTAATGCTTTACCTACCCTCCTAGACCTGAGTACCTCTTATAACCATGCCTGGGAACTTTTTATTGTTGTCTCCCCGGAGGTGAGTCTTCTGCTACCATGGGTGGTGTGAAGAATGACAAGTATCGTGTCATAAAAGGGTGGGGCTTAACACGAGTGCCGGTTGAAGGGCTTAAAAGAAGGCTGGGGGGAAGGAGCAACACGGGGAGAAAGAGTGAGTAGAGTTTCAATAGAAACTCCCCACATCCGGAGGACTCAGCCTCTGCCCAGGAGACCTGGTAAAGCAGTGTCAAAACCGGAGTCTCCGGGGCAAATCCGGAGAGTTCCCAGGTATACTTATAACCAGGGCTGGATTTCCCATTAGGCAGAATAAGCAAGTGCATTTTGAGAGAAGCCTCAACTGTGCTGGTGGCCATGCCGACATTCTGAATTGTGGGTATGGCTAAAGTAATCTCAGTGTTCCTACACCAGTTTTATAACCCATTACAGGCTATTATTTAACCCACTGGATGCTAGAGAGTTAACAAAGCATTACAGAACAATGTGTTGGAGATTTCTCTAGCAACTGACGGGTTAAAGCTTTTTTTTTTTTTTTTTTTTTTTGCTTGTTATAGGCCAAGGGTATTATCTGAGCGAGGAAACAGTGGATGAGACTGGGGGTATGGTCATGCAAGAAGTGTGTGTGTGGGGTGTGTGACCATGGGTGAAGATAAGGGCACCTAGAGTGCCTTGCCTAGAGGAGCCTAGGATGTAAATTTGACCCTGCTCATTTTTCAAATAGCAAAAAAAACCCAAAATAAAACACATGAAACCACCAACAAATAAAAATGTAGTTTCCTATATACTTTTTGCTTTATAAAAATGTCTACAACACCAGGGGCAGATACTAAGATATGGAGCAATACTGGGGCAATCTAACTGCATTAATGGGGTATATAAAATTCCCATTGCTCTAAATGGGGATTTAAACCCTGTGAAGACAAGTGAGGTCTCCAATGCATTGCTTCTCTCTAAAAGTCAAGGGGTTAAAAGCCCAATTTAAATACATGGGAGTTATCCACTAAGGTGTGATAAAGAGATGATAAAGTGGAGTTGACTTCTCCAGTGATATCACTTCTTCAGTTCATACTTTATTCAATGGAGCCAATGCACTAAGATTTCTCCAGCCATTGAATATCCACATTAAAGGAGCAGTAAACTTTTTTATGAAAAAGAACAAAAAAATAAATAAAAATCATATACCGTAGTGCTGTTGCTGCTAACTGAAACAAGGATACACCCACTGCTAGGAGATGCATCTTTACAGAATTATTACAGTTTAATCTGTTGGTTCTTTAAATTAACAGTTACCTCTAGTGGTCAGATTTAATTTAGCTATTGTTTACATTCTATGGGAGAGATGAATTTCTGACAAAGAGTTCTCTGTAGATAGTGATAGGGTGACTTCCTGTCAGGAAGTAATCACACTGTCACTCACTCCTGGTAGTTATAACATTTGGATAAAATGATTAACAGTGGTGGGAGTACTGTTGTATTACACAGCAGAAAAAGTTCTATAACATATAGGTTATCACTAAAGTTACAAGTGTAGGAGAATAAGTATAATTTATGATGGGATATTTATAAGTATGTAATAAGGAAGTTAACCCTTTGCGTGCCAGAGTGGTACGCAATTCGTTGCGTACCACTCTGACACTCAAAGGGTTAATGTATTGCTTGTGCAATTTTAACATCATTACAGGTTCATTATTATACTTTCCATCGCAAACACTTATCTCATTAAACGTCTATAACAATGTTAATGAGAAGAAGCAATTAATCTGGTCCAGCGCAAGTCACCATACATTATATCAAGGACATTGCCTTGATAAATCACAAACCTAATAAATCTCAAATCTGAAAGTAATGTTATTGAAACAGTGATATCATTTAATGCTTCTTCATCAAAAATTGGGCCATTTTAATACATACATGGCCAGGGGCCTCTTTTTTGCAGGCTGGATTCACCAGCGCTATCATATGGCCCAGATATTAAAGGGACAGTGCCTCTTAGAAAAATATATTTTCTTACTAAATCCTTATTCTTTTATTGGGCAGCACAGTGGCTCAGTGGTTAGCACTGTTGCCTTGCAGCGCTGGGGTCCTGGGTTCAAATCCCACGAAGGACAACATCTGCAATGAGTTTGTATGTTCTCACTGTGTTTGCGTGGGTTTCCTCCGGGTACTCCGGTTTCCTCCCACACTCCAAAAAAAACACACTGATAGGTGAATTTAGATTGTGAGCCCCAATGGGGACAGGAACCAATATGAGTGTAAAGCGCTGCGGAATCTGTGTGCGCTATATAAATAAAGGATTATTATTACACTAAGAGGTCCTACAAATGTAAAAAAATAATAATTATAAGCCATGATAATATAGAAAATCAGGTTTCCTCATCTTTTTGAGAGTAAAGTACTTCTACATTTAAATGAAGAATTCGCCCCCAGGGGTTGGACCTTAGTGATTAAAAAGCCATAACAACAACGGATAGTAACACTTAAAATATAAAATCAAATATGTTGTAGGGTTTATCCCCCTGAGTAAAACAAGGGTACTCCCTCTGCTGAAAAGTGCTGTAATCAAAAGTGATGACAGCTCAAACTTTATTTTTTTAGATGCAGTATCACAGTGGCCTGAAATTGTACAGGGGCGCTGTTGCTACATCATGCTATGGACAGCTCTGATCAGTTGGCCATAAATTTCCATAGGATAACGTAGTAACAACGCCACTGTATAATTTCAGGCCACTATGATACTGCACCTACAAATTTCAAGTTTGAGGTGTAATAACTTTTGAATAAAGCACTTTTCAGCTGTGGGAGAGACCTTGTTTTACTCAGGGGTATAAACCCTACAACATATTTGTTTTTACATTTTAAGTATTACTATCCATATAAAGTAAGCAGCTCAGTCAAGCTGAAGAGTAGTGTTAATCAAAAGTGATGATTACTCCAGGTCAAAAAGAACAGAAGTCTTACTAACCAGGAGCAGAGAGAAGACAATCAGGAACACATGGCAAGCAATGCTAGCCCTCTGGAGTAAGGCTCAATAATCGGGCAAACCTGAAGTGTATAGGAATGGCGTATAAAGGAATTCAGTATAGAACTATAAGGTTCTGGAGGATGCTAGACTATAGTATGCCCCAGGAATCATGAAGATAAGGTTATTACTAAAAATGAAACCTGACCATTATCCAAGATAAACCAGTGACTAGAACTGTTGCTTCTCATGTCAGTAGACTGGGTTCCAATCCTGACAGCTTTTCAAATCATTAGTGAGGTCTCTAGTATCCAAGGGATTAAACATGCAGGTTACAAGGTATCACTACAAAAGAAAGATTTCCAATATAAGGGGGGGGGGTGCACTAAGGCATAGTAAAGAGGTGATAAAGTGGAGATGACTCCTCCAGTGATATCACTTCTCCAGTTCTTATGTTATTCTATGGAGCCTATGCACTAAGATTTCTCCAACCTTGGAGATCTTGGCGCATAGGGTACATAGAATAACATAAGAATTTGAGAAGTTATATCACTGGAGAAGTTATCTCTTCATTATCATGTCTTAGTCATACCTCCCAACATTTCAAATGGCCAAAGAGGGACACTTGTGTTTTAGGGGGTGTTGCTGGGGGTGTGACTGGTGGGCGCGGCATTACTGAGAGTTTTTAGGCTATTTCATGACCTATTGACACTTCCTTGTGTGACCTAATAAATTACTTATAACAAGACCAAAGTATTTTATTTACACAGACTAATTTATAAACACATATACTGACATTTAAAAAACATTAATATGAGTTTTATTGCTGTAGAGCAATGTGATACATTTATATATACACCCAACAATCTGATCTTCTAAAAAGAGGGACATTAGGGTGGTAAAGAGGGACAGAGGGATTTGGGTCTAAAAGAGGGACTGTCCCTCTTAAAGAGGGACACTTGGGAGGTATGCTTAGTGAAGAATCCCCAAAGTCTCATTGCTTTCTTCTTGACACTTAAAGGGATAGTAATAATTAATTATTACTAATCACTATATTAAAGTCCTTTTAAAAATAAATGTATTGCCCCCTGTGTCATCTCTCAAACCTTTATGGTTTGACAGATGATGACTCATAAAGTTCCCACTCCCCCCCCCTTCCCTGTTGTCAGTGTTCTAACTGACTGCAGGGAAGCAAGTTGTACGACTTTCAGGCGGCTCTCCAGCAGAGCCGCAATCGCGTTAATAAAAAAGAAAACTTTCCCTGAAATAGTCTTCTACGTGTGCTTGGTTTGCAAGCACACGTAGAAGACCGTTTTAGTGAAAGATTTTTTTTTTTAATTAACGTGATTGTGGCTCTGCTGTAGAGCCGCCTGATGATCTATGACCGGATTTCCCTTCAGTCAGCTACAACGCTGACATCGGGGAAGGGGGAGGGAGAGGGCAACTTTAGGAGCGATTATCTCTCAAACCATAAAGGTTTGAGAGATGACATGGGGGGCAATACATTTCTTTTTAAAAGGACTTTACTATAGGGATTAGTAATACTTAAGTATTACTATCCCTTTAACTTATAAATAGTGTAAAGTTGTTTGGGTCACCGAATGATAACCTCTAAATGACATGTTTCTCTCATCAAAAGATCTTTTTCACTAGTCTGGAAACAAGCAATTCGTTAATCTTCCAGATTGGTCCTGACTAGTGATGAGCGAGCACCCCAATGCTCGGATGTTCGGGTGCTCTGACCGAGCACCCCCTGAGGCTCGAGTGCTCGGCCGAGCACCCGAGCCCCATTGAAGTCAATGGGAGGACTCGAGCATTACACCAGGCACCCCCTGCTCTGATGAGGGGAGGGTGCCTGGTCCATAGGAAAAGGGCAGAAAAAGATGGAAACACTACAGAAATGGTTCAGGGACAGCATAGGGAGGATGTCTGGATGCACCTTGGACTCCAACATCGCTGCTGGGAACGATCTTTCGCCCGTAGTACGCCATTTTTACAGACTGACCGTAAAACACACAAAAAGGAAAATAAAAACGACTTTAGGCGAAAAATTGTTACCAAACAGTATTTGCTGTATATTTACTTGTATATCATCTGCAAATTCTCCCAAAAATTTCATCGATTTTCTGAAGTGAGGCCATGATTAAGAGGGAAACGTGCGCAGAGGCAAATTATCCCAAAAATTTCCTTGATTTTCAGAACTGAGGCCATGATTAAGAGGGAAACGTGCGCAGAGGCAAATTCTCCCAAAAATTTCCTTGATTTTCAGAACTGAGGCCATGATTAAGAGGGAAACGTGCGCAGAGGCAAATTCTCCCAAAAATTTCCTTGATTTTCAGAACTGAGGCCATGATTAAGAGGGAAACGTGCGCTGAGCTGACCATCTAAAACATTATGGGTGAGGGTCTGCTGCAGAGCTGACCATCCTAAACATTATATGCGAAGGCCCGCTAGTGAGCTGACGCTATAAAACATTATATGAGAGGGCCCGCTAGAGAGCTGACCCAATAAAACATTATATGAGAAGGCCCGCTGGTGAGCTGACCTATATAAAAATTGGCAAACAGGGCCCGCTGGTGAGCTGGCCCTATATAAAAATTATATCACAGGGCCCGCTGGTGAGCTGGCCCTATATAAAAATTATATCCCAGGGCACGCTGGTGAGCTGGCCCTATATAAAAATTATATCCCAGGGCATATGGAAGAGGAGGAGGAGGATGAGAACATTAAGAGTCAACCATATACCCGTTTTTGGGGTGGAAGGGGTGAATGGGAATACAGAGTATTCCCATCATTGTAAATAACATATATAAAGTGAGTTTATGTTCCCCCGGGGCTTTCCTCCAGTGGAGTGGAGAAGTCAGGGGAAATCCAGGCCTTGTTCATTTTTATAAGTGTCAACCTATCAGCATTGTCGGTGGAAAGGCGGATACGCTTATCTGTTATGATGCCACCAGCAGCACTAAATACCCGCTCAGACAGAACGCTGGCGGCAGGGCAGGCCAGCACCTCCAAGGCGTAGAGTGCCAGTTCATACCACGTGTCCAGCTTGGACACCCAGTAGTTGTAAGGCACAGAGGGATCATTGAGGACGCTGACACGGTCTGCTACGTACTCCTTCACCATCTTCCAAAACTTTTCCCTCCTTGTGACACTAGGCTGCGCATCAGGGTGAGGGTGCTGGCGGGGTGTCATGAAGGTGTCCCACGCCTTGGAGAGTGTTGCCCTGCCTTTGTCGGAACTGCTGTGTGCTCCCCTTTTCTCCCCTTCTCGGTTGGCCAAGGTAGCACGTACTCTGCCGCCAGCGTTGTCAGATGGAAAATTTTGGAGCAATTTTTCAACAAGAACCTTCTGGTATTGCACCATTTTGCTTGTCCTCTCCACCGGAGGAATGAGAGATGAGAAATTCTCTTTGTAGCGGGGGTCCAGAAGGGTGAACACCCAGTAATCCGTGTTGTCTAAAATGCGTACAACGCGTGGGTCACGGGAAAGGCAGCCTAACATAAAGTCAGCCATGTGTGCCAGAGTACCAACAGTCAAGATTTCGCTGTCCTCACCAGGAGGCTGACTCTCAATATCCTCATCCTCTTCCTCCTCTTCTGCCCACCCACGCTGAAGAGATGGAACTAAAGTTCCATGGCTACCCTCTGTAGCGGAGGCAACCGTGTCTTCCTCCTCCTCCTCCTCCTCCTCCTCCTCCTCCGCCTCCTCCAATTGTCGCTGAGAAGACGAAGTGAGGGTGCTCTGGCTATCACCTTGTGTAAGCTCTTCCTCCCCCATTTCCACCTCTTCCACATGCAAAGCGTCGGTTTTAATTGTGAGCAGCGAGCGTTTCAGTAGACACAGAAGTGGGATGGTTACACTGATAATAGCGTTATCGCCGCTCACCATCTGTGTCGATTCCTCAAAATTGCGTAAAACCTCGCAGAGGTCTGACATCCATTCCCACTCCTCACTTCTGATTACAGGAAGTTGAACGGAGAGGCGACGACCGTGTAACAGCTGGTACTCCACTACTGCCCTCTGCTGCTCACAAAGCCGGGCCAACATGTGGAAGGTGGAGTTCCAGCGCGTGCTCACGTCACACAGCAGCCGGTGAGCTGGCAATTGTAAGCGCTGCTGCAGCTTCAACAGGCCGGCCGAAGCTGTAGATGACTTACGGAAATGTGCACACACGCGGCGCACCTTGGTCAAGAGATCATGCACATTGGGGTAGGTTTTTAGAAATCGCTGCACCACTAAATTAAATACATGCGCTAGGCATGGTACGTGTGTGAGCTTGCCGAGCTCCAAAGCCGCCACCAAGTTACGCCCATTATCACACACAACCATGCCTGGTTGCAGGTTGAGTGGCGAGAGCCACTGCTCGGTCTGGTGACTAATCCCCTGCAACAGCTCTGAGGCCGTGTGCTGTTTGTCCCCAAGGCAGATCAGCTTCAGCACGGCCTGTTGACGCTTCCCCACTGCAGTGCTACACTGCTTCCAGCTACTGGCTGATGGGGGAGTGGCGGTGTGTGTAGAGAATTCGGAGGTGGAAACGGAGGAGGAGGAGCCAATAACGTAGGTGCTGGTGGAAACCCTGATGGAGGTAGGGCCCGCAATCCTCGGCGTGGGTAGCACCCGTGCCATCCCAGGGTCCGAGTCGCTCCCAGCCTCCACGACATTCACCCAGTGTGCCGTCAGGGAAATGTAGCGTCCCTGGCCACAAGCACTTGTCCATGTGTCAGTCGTTAAGTGGACCTTCCCAGTAACTGCGTTGGTCAGGGCACGGGTGATGTTACGGGACACATGGTGGTGTAATGCGGGGATGGCACACCGGGAAAAGTAGTGGCGGCTGGGGACCGCGTACCGAGGGACAGCTGCTGCCATCAGGCTGCGGAAGGACTCAGTGTCCACAAGCCTAAATGGCAGCATTTCGATGGCCAGTAATTTTGAAAGGTGTGAGGTTAGTGCTATGGCCTGTGGGTGGGTGGCTGGGTACTTTCTCTTGCGCTCAAATGCCTGGGGTAACGACATTTGGACGCTGTGCTGGGACAGGGAAGTGGATGTGGTCGCTGATGGTGCTTCAGATGGTACAGGTGCAGGGCGGGAGGTATGCGGGCCTGCGCCTTCGACAGGCGATTGGCCGGCACCGAAAACAGGGGAAGAGGAGGCAGTGGTGTGGCCTGCAGACACAGATGGGCGATCCAGGCGTTCCTCCCACTTACTACGGTGCTTGTATGCCATGTGTCGGATCATGCTGGTGGTGGTGAGGTTTCTAGTGTTCATGCCTCGGCTCATTCTGGTGTGGCACAGGTTGCAAACTACAATTCTTTTGTCGTCCGCACTTTCCTTAAAAAAACGCCATACCGCGGAACACCTACCCCTTGGCAAGGTAGATTTACGCAAGGGGGTGCTCCGTGGAACATTTGCGGGCCGGTTTGGTGCGGTCCGCCTTCTTTCTGTAGCCACACCACTGCCTCTTCCAGCCTGTTGCGGTGCTGCAGATGGCTCACCCTCAGGACTGCTGTCATCGCTCGGCTCTACACCTTCCCAGGTGGGGTCAGTCACCTCATCGTCCACCAAGTCCTCCTCCACTTCCTCACTCTGATCATCCTCCTCAAGTCTTGATCCCACCACATACTCAGTCATTGACAACTGTATAACATTCTCCTCAACAAGGTCTTGAGACGGAAATAGTGGTTGATTTAATGGCAACTGTGTCTCATCATCATCATCATCATCATCCACTACTTCCTTTGACCTTAAATGCCGTTCACATCTGTCATCTTCTTGTGATTGGGTAGCCTCTAGAGGTTGTGAATCAGGGCACAAGATGTCATGTTCCTCTGCAAGCGTGCTTGGAGAGAGGGTCAAATGAAGGATTGGTGATGAGACGAGCTCATCACTATATCCCAGTGTGGGATCACTTCTTTGACCAGACCGTGTATGGTGGGAGGAAGGATGATCAGAGTGAGGATTATGTTGACCAGACTCTTGGCTACTGAGAGTGGACTTGGTGGAAGACAGGGTGGTGCTTAACCGACTGGAAGCAGTATCAGCTGTCATCCAACCGACCACCTGTTCGCACTGGTCGGACCTCGAGAGTGATGTCCTGCGACGCCCTGTGAAATCAGACATGAAGCTAGGTATGGTGGATGTCTTTCTTTCTTGTGCTCTGGCACCAGGCACAGTTTCTCCGCGTCCTGACCCGCGCCCTGAACTTTCAGGATCACGTCCACTTCCCCGTCCCTTTTTACCCGCCTTCTTCATCTTACACGATATATATGACTTTAATATATATGAGTTTGAAAACTTAACAGTATTTCTTACTATTCTGCAACTCTGCAGAGTACACAGAATAGGCTGCTAAACTGCGGTGACACACACTGAATGGAATAAGTGACTTTAATATTTGAGTTTGAAAAATTAACAGTATTTCTTACTATTCTGCAACTCTGCAGAGTACACAGAATAGGCTGCTAAACTGCGGTGACACACACTGAATGGAATATGTGACTTTAATATTTGAGTTTGAAAACTTAACAGTATTTCTTACTATTCTGCAACTCTGCAGAGTACACAGAATAGGCTGTTAAACGGCGTTGAAACACACTGAATGGAATATGTGACTTTAATATTTGAGTTTGAAAACTTAACAGTATTTCTTATAATTCTGGAACTGTACAGAGTACACAGAATAGGCTGTTAAACGGCGGTGAAAGACACTGAATGGAATATGTGACTTTAATATTTGAGTTTGAAAACTTAACAGTATTTCTTATAATTCTGCAACTCTGCAGAGTACACAGAATAGGCTGTTAAACGGCGTTGAAACACACTGAATGGAATATGTGACTTTAATATTTGAGTTTGAAAACTTAACAGTATTTCTTACTATTCTGCAACTCTGCAGAGTACACAGAATAGGCTGTTAAACGGCGTTGAAACACACTGAATGGAATATGTGACTTTAATATTTGAGTTTGAAAACTTAACAGTATTTCTTATAATTCTGGAACTGTACAGAGTACACAGAATAGGCTGTTAAACGGCGGTGAAAGACACTGAATGGAATATGTGACTTTAATATTTGAGTTTGAAAACTTAACAGTATTTCTTATAATTCTGCAACTCTGCAGAGTACACAGAATAGGCTGTTAAACGGCGTTGAAACACACTGAATGGAATATGTGACTTTAATATTTGAGTTTGAAAACTTAACAGTATTTCTTATAATTCTGCAACTCTGCAGAGTACACAGAATAGGCTGTTAAACGGCGTTGAAACACACTGAATGGAATATGTGACTTTAATATTTGAGTTTGAAAACTTAACAGTATTTCTTATAATTCTGGAACTGTACAGAGTACACAGAATAGGCTGTTAAACGGCGGTGAAAGACACTGAATGGAATATGTGACTTTAATATTTGAGTTTGAAAACTTAACAGTATTTCTTATAATTCTGGAACTGTACAGAGTACACAGAATAGGCTGCTAAACTGCGGTGACACACACTGAATGGAATATGTGACTTTAATATTTGAGTTTGAAAACTTAACAGTATTTCTTACTATTCTGCAACTCTGCAGAGTACACAGAATAGGCTGTTAAACGGCGTTGAAACACACTGAATGGAATATGTGACTTTAATATTTGAGTTTGAAAACTTAACAGTATTTCTTATAATTCTGGAACTGTACAGAGTACACAGAATAGGCTGTTAAACGGCGGTGAAAGACACTGAATGGAATATGTGACTTTAATATTTGAGTTTGAAAACTTAACAGTATTTCTTATAATTCTGGAACTGTACAGAGTACACAGAATAGGCTGTTAAACGGCGGTGAAAGACACTGAATGGAATATGTGACTTTAATATTTGAGTTTGAAAACTTAACAGTATTTCTTATAATTCTGCAACTGTACAGAGTACACAGAATAGGCTGTTAAACGGCGGTGAAAGACACTGAATGGAATATGTGACTTTAATATTTGAGTTTGAAAACTTAACAGTATTTCTTATAATTCTGCAACTCTGCAGAGTACACAGAATAGGCTGTTAAACGGCGGTGAAAGACACTGAATGGAATATGTGACTTTGATATTTTAGTTTGAAGACTTAACAGTATTTCTTCCTATTCTGCAACTCTGCACAGTACACAGAATGTGCTGCTACACTGCGGCGAAGCACACTGAATGGAATATGTGACTTTGATATTTTAGTTTGAAGACTTAACAGTATTTCTTCCTATTCTGCAACTCTGCACAGTACACAGAATGTGCTGCTACACTGCGGCGAAGCACACTGAATGGAATATGTGACTTTGATATTTTAGTTTGAAGACTTAACAGTATTTCTTCCTATTCTGCAACTCTGCACAGTACACAGAATGTGCTGCTAAACTGCGGCGAAGCACACTGAATGGAATATGTGACTTTGATATTTTAGTTTGAAGACTTAACAGTATTTCTTCCTATTCTGCAACTCTGCACAGTACACAGAATGTGCTGCTACACTGCGGCGAAGCACACTGAATGGAATATGTGACTTTGATATTTTAGTTTGAAGACTTAACAGTATTTCTTCCTATTCTGCAACTCTGCACAGTACACAGAATGTGCTGCTAAACTGCGGCGAAGCACACTGAATGGAATATGTGACTTTGATATTTGAGTTTGAAGACTTAACAGTATTTCTTCCTATTCTGCAACTCTGCACAGTACACAGAATGTGCTGCTAAACTGCGGCGAAGCACACTGAATGGAATATGTGACTTTGATATTTTAGTTTGAAGACTTAACAGTATTTCTTCCTATTCTGCAACTCTGCACAGTACTCAGAATGTGCTGCTAAACTGCGGCGACGCACACTGAATGGAATACGTGACTTTGATATTTTAGTTTGAAGACTTAACAGAATGTGCTCTAATCTGCAACTTTGCACACTAAACAGAATGTGCTCTAATCTGCAACTTTGCACACTAAACAGAATGTGCTCTAATCTGCAACTTTGCACACTAAACAGAATGTGCTCTAATCTGCAACTGTGCACACTAAACAGAATGTGCTCTAATCTGCAACTTTGCACACTAAACAGAATATATATATTTTTTTTTTTTTTTTTTTTGTTTTTTTCCCCCCACACCAAATAACCTGCTGCCCCCACACACAGTAGTCCTAAAAAGGACTTTTGGTTCTTTTTTTTTCACAATTTTTGTTTTTTTCCTCCCTACACTGCCTTTCCCTTCCTATCCTCAGCTCTCCCTGGCTCAGACTGAGCCGAACTCGATGGTCAGGTGCTATACAGCACCTGACCACGGGTTCTGGCCAGCCAATCAGTGTAATGCCAGCAGCCAACATGGCTGCTGGCATTACACCGATGTCAGAGCCTCCCTGCACGTTTATTGGCTGCGCAGCAGCCGCAAAACGTGCGGGGAGGAGACCCGAACATGGCGGGCGAGCACATGCGGTACTCGTACGAGTACCGCCATGTGCCGAGCAGAGCGATGCTCGAGCCGATCCGAGCATCGGCCGAGCATGCTCGCTCAACACTAGTCCTGACGCCTAGTGTAATACCTTCTCAGGCAAGCTTACTCCATAAAATTGGAAGCATTTTCATATTTTTTCTTTTGAAATCACTATTCTTTAATGTGTTTTAGATCGAACCCTTTTGCAGGTTATTTTTCTACCCACAGTCCTGCCAAACTTTTCTTTGTCTTTTAAAGCAGCCCAGCTACAGTATGGGATAGACTTTTTTAACATTAATAAACTATATTATAAAAAACTGGAAACTAGTCATTCCTTGCAAGTTCCTAGTTTATTTTACTTAAATATGTGAAACATGATTATCATATTTTGCTTCTGCTCACAGAAGGAATGTCTTGGAGATTTTATTGCTCATTTATTTTGATTTCATTTTAGTGTGTCAATGGATATAAAACATGCCTGCCTGCACCTATAGCAAGTTCAGATCTGGAATCACATTAGATTTGCAGTGCAGTCTCACTGCATGCAATATACCTACTGCATGTGGGCCTGTCAATATCCTAAAAAATAATCATATCCAGCTTGGATCACAGCCTATAGGGTTGCTTGGGGCTGTCTGGTAAAAAAAAAAATGATACGTTGAAATGTAACTTTGGATTGTGCTGATCAAGCCTTCAGGGAGCTGTGAACTCTGCATCTGGAGCTATTGCACATACAACTTTGAATTACATTGTATGTTAAATTGTGTTATGTGATGGTATTGTCTATTTATTGTAATAGATACAGATGGTGGATGTCAGTCTCCAGGTAGAAAATGCTATCTTATTTACCTTAAACAGGTCAAATACTGGCTGTCCTGTTGGTATCATTTCTAACACCCCTCCCCATCAAGAAACTCCCAAATATACTAATGCTAGAGCATTTTTAAGACTAAAAGCTAGATTCTATTGCAGGAGACAAATGTTAACACCCATTTTATCAAACATTTTCCTGTTGAAGTCTATGGGGAAACCTGGAGATAAAAGCAAAGATTAAATTAGCCAATGTAATAGAATCCGGCCCCAAGCTGGCTTCTGGATTGGTGGCAGACACATCCAGGGGCAGGCTTAAAATGTGAGGCCAGAGAATTGCATGTGATGGGGGCAGGCTCCTCAACCAAACGTACAGCACCATAGTTGGTTTAGGAGGAGGCAGGGGACTAAGACCCTCTACCTCCTCAACCAAATGCGCACTCTGCTGTATGATCTTTGAGCCACTTGCTTCAGGAGGAGGCAGAGAACAAAAGCCACATACCTTTTTAACCAAGTTTGTGACACTGTGGTTGGCTTATGGGTTAATCTCCTCTGTTAAAAACAAATAAAATTCCACATGCCGCCTTTACAAAAAAAAAATATATATATTCAGACTTTGTGGTTGGACATCACATATGGTATTTTGATGGGATATAGGAGTGGTTGGTGTGTTTTGGGGGTGGGGGGGGGGTCTCCTGAAAATACCATATCCGGTTTTATTTTTGTGACTACGAGACATTATATCATTAATAAATGTTGATAATTTTTTATAGTATTTTGGTTTAATTATTATTGGTTTTGTGCCTCTGTTAATCCTCATCTTTTTCTTTTCTCTTTTTTAGTATATATTTCACATTTTAGAGGATTGAGTGCACCCCATATTTGATTGATATGGGTTTACCATATTTAGATATTTGAGGAGTGCTCCTATCAGTAGTTTTCTTTGTTGATTAAAGCGGAACTATCATCAAAGTTACATTTAGAACTTTTTAGGCAGACAGGTACTGGCTGGGATCTGCGCTGTCCGTCCCTTCTGTTGCCTTAAGGCACAAAGGCATTCAACTCACCAATCATGGAGGTGAAGGGGACGGAGTGGGCAGACACAGAGATGCCAGCTCTGCAAGATGTCTGCGCTGTTCCCCTCTGCCTGCCGAACCAGTTCTTTTTTCTCTAATGTCGGACTTATGCTGCAAAATACAACATTTATATGTATATTGCTAATGTATTAATGATTTGGGGCTGAATGTATCTTTGATGATAGTTCCACTTTAATTTTGTTTATGACTGCTCTTTCTTTTGAACATGAGGCCCAAAGTATTTTATTAATCTGAAATAATTGCGGAACTACCACCTGAAATACACTTTAGCTTAAATAACTCCCCATCTGACGACTAGCTGCTTAGTAGCGCTATTCACCAGAATTATTACATTGTTAAACAGATTTACCCTTTCTTCCCAGGCTGACAGCAGGACGGAGCGCAGACATTTTTCAATAGTAACATATGCACGCCTCTGCTGTAATGCTAGTGAAGCAATAAGTTCCAGACTTCTCTAAAATTCAAGGGATTAAAAGAAAATCACACTTAGGTAGATATCCACAGGGCTGGATTTACATATTAGGTGGCTGTAGGCAAGGAACCGTTGGCGATCCATAACAATATCCATTGTCACACTCCCAACAACACACTGCCCACTGTGTGCTCTGACATTATTATGGATAAGGAGTCTTTTTTCTTTCTTTAAATTCTGGGAAAAAAAAAGAAATATACAAACTACATTTCTGTAAGATTGGAAATGGTT
Source organism: Rhinophrynus dorsalis (assembly GCA_037306005.1). Classification (NCBI taxonomy): domain Eukaryota; kingdom Metazoa; phylum Chordata; class Amphibia; order Anura; family Rhinophrynidae; genus Rhinophrynus; species Rhinophrynus dorsalis. The sequence goes on along the minus strand of CM074725.1, from coordinate 182,976,882 downwards.
TCCATTTTCATTATGCTGTCAGAGCTGTTTTTGACGCCGTCTGTATGAACAATATTCATTGCAAGTTGTGACAAACAGTATCTAATGGGCTAACTTGATACATGCTGCTTTTCCTCTTGCCTTGAGGTTAGAGCTGGCTATGATTGACTGATAGTTAATATACTTTACACTGCTGCAACCTACAGCTCAAGCTGACAAATATATAGACATGCATGTAATTACAAAACGCATGATCCCTTTGTGGGTTCACCTGTTTAGATATTGCCTGCAGATCTAATTTTTTTTCATTAGCGATACGGTTTAGGCACATATCCACAGCAACGGGTTGTAAAGTGCTTTGGGGCAGAAGAAACTTTTGACAGATGGTTATTTTCAGTAAAAAAAAAGCCCTTGTTGCTTAAAAAAAAGCTTCCTAAACCATTAATGATCTTAGATAGTTTCATCAGTGCCTTCAGTAAGCGGTATGCTCAATATGGCCATTGCCTATTGGGTAGTCAAATATCTGATAGATTGACCAAGTGTATAGCACACTGTGCCCTGAGATGCCAATCTGTTAGGTATCAGCTAGATGCTATTCACGTCAAAGTTTCGCCCTTAACCCTTTGAGTGCCAGAGAGGTAGGTATCCAGTGCATTGTGTTGCAATGCATTAGATACCTCTCTGACATTCAAAGGGTTAAGGACCATAGGGGTTGCACATTCGTCAGGCCCTTAAAGATTTAAAGAGCAGCAGATCCACCTAAGATTTATAAGGTACAGCTATTTCTATTGAATAATGCTTCTGTTAACAGTTATTACAGAACAAACTTTTTTTTCCTACTTTCAGAATTTGAGTTCTTTTTTTTTATAGCAGCCAGGTGGCATTGTTCCTATAACTGTCTGTGAAGAACGGAGTGTCACAGACACAATGGGGGGAGATGCACTAAGGTGTGATAAAGAAGTGATAAAGCAGAAATGACTTCAGTTATTTCACTTCTCCAAGTCCATTATTCTATGGAATCAATGCACTAAGAGTTCTCTAAATTTGGAGATCTTAATGCATAGGCTCTATAGAATAACATAGGAACTGGAGAAGTGATATCAATGGATAAGTTATCTTTGCGTTATCACCTCTTTATCATTCCTTAGTGCATGACCCCAAAACTTTGTATAGATGGCAGTAGTAGAAACTCTAGCTGGTAGCAAGGCATCTTGAACTCAAGCAATAAGAAAAATGCCAGTTAAAACATTTAAAAGAAGTATCTACCAGCTTTGGTAGTACCCGCTTTGGTTTGATCAGCAGGGAAACCCCTACATAATTTGGGTAAACTGTACCTCTCATTTTATTGCTCAGTTCTAAATTGTAATAATCATTAGGTCCAGTCCAGAGGTTCTATTAGAGTAGGCAGCCACTTAAATTACCTTACTGGGAGGGACATCTCAGCTGTTCAGTTGTGGGTGTAGCCCGCACATTCCTAATATCCCAACCTTTGCTTAAGTATACTCACAAAAAAAGAAAATAAATTAACTAAATAATCCTTTTTGACTCTAAGATAAGATGTTTGAATATTTAACAGATCAACCTGTTACTTACATTGGCTATTAACATACAGGAACTTATGCAGATTGGACAATATGTTCAACTGTGGAGCCAACCAATTGCATCTCGGGTGTGGTGGTAGAAACATTGCCATTGAGTTAATTGTGAATTTTGCCCCTTGAATGCTTGCAAGGTCTTCAAAACATTGAGGAACAATACATAGGATACCTCTTTAGGATTCAAGAAGTTAAAACCCCATATTATTTCTTACCTGTGGTGCAGCTGATTTTCTCTGGAATTGCAAATATTTTGCTTTTTGCGTAGGTCCATAATTCATATATGTATGTATATTTATTTATATAGCGCTATATATGTACAAAGTGCTATACAGAAACAGTGATAGTACAGAGCAAAAATAGTAGACTTGTGCACAACAAAAATATGTTTGGTAAAATGCGATCTTGGACAAATTTTTTTTTTCATTCGTCGACTCCCCATTTCGGATCTGACTCGGACGAAATTCGACGACAGTCCAAATTATTCGTCAAATTTAAAATACAATAAAAAATTTAAATCAAATAAATGGAACCATTTCCAAGGTCTAAATGGAGATGGTGGAACAGGGTAAAGTGGAGATTTAGCTTTATGGTACTATGGATGAAGTAGATAAAGTATGGATGTAGCTAAATTTGAAGGAAGGCCTGCCTGCCTACACAACTGTGAGACTGGCTGATGTGTAATTATTCAAACAAATTCCTAATATTAACACAGAAAGAAAGGTGACTCTCCCTTCTGGTGGCAATAAGGCACCCTGCCTTCCTACACAACTGTCAGACTTGCTGATGTGTCACTCTGAAAATTATTCAAACAAATTCCTAATAATTTTCATATTTACATAGGAACAATAATGGCTCTCCCTTGCTGTTGCAATAAGGTTCTAGGCCTGCCTGCCAGCCTACACAACTGTGAGATTGGCTGTGTCACTGAAAATTATTCAAACTAATTCCTAATATGAATTTTAATAAACACAGGAACAAAGGTGACTTTTCCTTGCTGTGGTAATACTGTACTAGGCCTGCCTACACAACTGTGAGACTGGCTGATGTGTCACTCTGAAAATTATTCAAACAAATCCCTAATATTTTTAGTATTTTGCACAGGAACAAAGATGACTGTCCCTTGCAGTGGCAATAAGGCATTAATGTTGGCTGCCTGCCTATGCCTAATGCTACCTGCCTGCCTACACAACAACTGGACACTAATATCTCCTGCTTCTTCGCTCTCTGAGCTCCAACAAAGCACTAACAGGATACGCAGGCTGTCTGAGTGTCTGTGTCATTAGTCCAACCTCCATCATGAAACTAAGAGGCTAATTGGAATAGAGACAAAGCAGGAAAGTACCACATGAAACTGAGAAGCTAATTGGACTAGAGACATGGAGGGAAAGTATGGAGGGAAATTTGACGAATTTCCAAAATTTTCGACGACATTCGGACCAGGGCTGGTTGGATTCAGATTTTTTTTGAGGAATTACCCTTGCCTTTCGGACAGCCCGAATGTTGCAGAATGACCCCTTTTTCGTCGAATTCCAAATGACGAACCGAATAGCACAAGCCTAAAAAATACAGGACAGTGATTAGAGTATCAGGCAAAAGTGTAATCACTGCATTATTAGAGGCTGATAAGTTTAACCAAATGAGTCATACGTTGGTAAGGTGGTCCTGCCCTAAAGAGCTTACAATCTAATTAGTAATATTGACAACATACAGAGGCAGTAGGATGAGAATAATAGGTGCTGGTATGTATCTGTGTATACCCTATTCTGCATCTAACTCTTTTTTTAAATGTATCTATTTTAGCTGCCATCACCACATTCCAAGGTCAGGGAATCCACAATGAAGCAGTCTTTACTGTAAATATCTCCTTCTGCTACTGAAGTTGAAAGGGAGTTTAGCATGGCCCCATTTTTTGGTCCGTACTCTTTGATAAAGTGGCAAGTGAACACTGAACCATTTGTGTCAGCTTTAACATTTAACTCTCCAATAATATTCAGAGTCAGGAAAACACTATTAAATTAATGAAAAAGAGAAGGCAGTGCAAATAGAAAACTTGATATTCAGAGTGCAATAACATTGATTCAGGAATCTGTAGTACTGATACTCACAGAGTTGGTCTATCCGGTGTCTTCAATGCACCGCCTCGCAGGCAGGGAAAGCTCACTTGTCCTTGCTCAAGCAGGAAGACTTTCAGGTCTCAGTGATTGAGTGTCAGTATCCACAGGGTTAATCGCAGCATTCAAACCAAGGTATCAATCAATAAGTATCAGTATCCTCAAGGTTAATCCTGGCTTTTAAACCACAGGAGATAACCAAAAAATTGAGGTTCAAAAAACATGCTGAATGCATCAAAAACATTTATTTAAAAATACACATTTAAAAATAGTGTGTTACACACTTAAATGCATTTTATCCACAACTATATTAATGCTCATAAAAATGTAACACGTTTCGTAGCTTTTAACCGCTACTTTGTCAAACCACCATGAGCTTAATAGACAAACAATAAGAAACAAACAAACAGCACGCTTCCATTTAAAAAACCTCTTCTACCCTCCTCTTAGTTCTTTTCCCTCATTTTCACTATTAAATTAATGTCCTGGAGTGCATTACCAGCACTGGATCAATTACTCAGTGAAAAAAGCATCAATGAAATTGCTAGTTACAACAACTTAAATAGTAGTTTAATTCTCCTTTCCTCTACCCTTAATGGAAGTCCCATGAATCTGTGTTTAGGCCTTAGGATGAAATGTTCACTTGAGAGATATTCACCTTGACCTTGTATATACTTGTACAATGTATTTAGATTGCCTAATAGGCAATATTTTTGTAGAATCAATAAACCAAATTTGGAAATCATTCCTAAAATTTCAGTTCTTCTGTTCTTGTTGCATGTACCTGTATGTGTGGGTGCTGCTGTTTTCATACATGCAAAAAGACATAGATGCATTTATTGCAAGAAACAGAGTAAGTGTTATCTAAGAGCTGTGCCCTCTTTTGGTACATCAGCCCCAATGAAACCAATGTGAGGCAGAGGTTTTGTTGTGTATAAACTAAAACTTCCAAAAGAATCATTCTATATATAAAGTTATGTCTACATTATCAGGCTTAATAAAAAAGTAAATTAATTGCATGCCAAACCAATTTAAAATTGTGACCTGTAGCTCACAGCCTTAATTACATGAACAATAACTGAATTAGTTTATTAACGTACTGAGAAGGATCAGTGACCTCCCTGACAAATGGCAAGGTGGAAATAATTAATCTGGTCAATTAAAAAAGAAACAGACAAATGAAGAAGCCAAATCTGTCAATGTAGCACTGTAAGTTAGTGATCAGTGACCTGAAAAAAAGTGTGTGTTTATTTAAATCTGCCCTGTTTAGCTCTCTGCAGTCGGGGAGGTATCTATAACTCACTTAGGGATAGTAAGCTTCAGGTGTATTTTTCAGCATGATTGCAAAAGCTATAGATCTGTTTATCCACATGGATACTAGCCAGTGAAATATCCAATGCTTTGCTTCACAGTGAACAGGGGACATTTCTAGCATTCAAGGTTTTAAATGAGCACTAATGTTAAAATACAGCTTATTATATGAAACTAGTGTAAAAGCCCGTGTACATGGGCCAAGGTCCAGGTGATGTTAACCCTCTGGCACTCAAAGGTTTAAGAGGCAGGTCCCACTCTGCATACTGCCGCCACCTCACTGGCGGTGCATGCGATGCAGTCATGAGCTGTAGAGCCTGCCAGAATGCACAGAATGCTTCCAGCATCCCTACACCTCCCAGCATTCCTACGCCTCCCAGAATTCTGTGCGTTCGGGCAGTCTCTACTGCGCATGACTGCACTGGACAAACATTCTAGCGTTTTATTATATAGGATAGAGTGTTGTAACATTTAGAGAACATGGTCATCCTTTAGGCACATACTCCCAGTAAACATAGTTATACATAAATTTGACTCCCCATATCCATGCCTCTGACATCAAAGACCCCCCCCATACATAAGAAAACGATAACTGATACCTCTTGGTCAGAGAGTGGTCTAATCATTAAGAGGAACTGCCAATATTTCCCTTCACCTATATGAATTAGTTAGAAGAGAGATTCAGTTCTTCACTATTGATCATGGTATCCACTTTAGTAGAGGCCAACTAACCTGGAATACACACACACACTCACGCACACACGCACGCACGCACGCGCACACACACACATATATATACAATATATGTTCCAACTTAGCCTTTTATTAGATGTTACTCCCATTGTTAGTTGTAGAAGCATTATACATTTACAGCCTTCCCACACCTGCTCCTGTGAGCTCTGAAGAGGCAGCTGATGATTAATACTGGCAAGTTTATCATTACACCCACTAGCGCAGCCAATAGACAGAGAGGCAGCTGTTGATTCCTATTGGCAGCTTTTGCATTACACCTACTTATAAAGCCAATAGAAAGAAAGGCAGCTGTAGTTGCAACTTCAGCTCTAGGAGTAGGTGGGAAAAAAATCTTAAGAATGATCTGTAAAAGTAGGATTTTAAGTTTTTAATGCTGCTACTGACAGAGGTGCGAGTAGCAGCAATTAACTGGTAAAACACTCACGTGTTTTCATTTATTCATGATAGTTGCTAGCTAAATATAGTGTGTTTGAATAAATAGCAGCACCATTCATATACTGCTCATATGTGCAAACATTGTTTTACATTGTAATGTGTGTTGAAGAGAACAAGCATCATAAAAGTTAAAGCCCTGTCTTAGAGGTGCCAGAATTGGCACGTTAAAGAGACCTGATGTGATTAAATGAAGCAGTGCATGTTACCGTCTCTGCAGGAGGTGCACGACTGACATTAATGCCATATGTGTGGAACAACTCTGAAACAAAATAAACAGCTGTTGCCAGGAATCTGATTTCTGGAATCAAGGGAATTCAGTCATCTCATAAGACCTAACATGGATTAGATTTTTCTACTTGTGATTGTGTAGACACTAGCTTTATTTCAAATTAAATTAACCTCTTGTTCAAGAAAAAATATGTACATGTTATTTATTGGTATCTTCTTAGAGCTATAAAGGTGGCGAGATGGAGGGTTGTTATCAGTTTCACTAGGTGGCTGCTCTAGTATTGTTTCATTGTTAAATGATAGTGATGTTTCACTGAAACTGAATGATAAAGTATCCCCCTCCCGCACCTTTTACTGATGTAACACTGTTCATCTCAGAGCAGCAAGACTGTCCGGATGGATCTCAGAGAGGGATAATCTTCAGTAATGCATAAGGAAAAACATGAAAAATCTGTCAAGGGGGGCAGGGCTTTCATTGTTCTCACAGTAAGAAAACTGTCCCTTGCTGTGAGCTGTCTGGTTTGTGGACCAGATTCCACATCTGAGGGCAGGTGGATCATACTAGGTAAAAGGGGCGGGAGGGGAATGCTTTATCATTCAATTACTCATGAACTACAACTCTGACAGTATTGAAATAACATTTGCAGTCATTAAACCAACAACTAGATTGGCTTAGAGCAGACACCTGACCAACAGAAACCATATTGGAATCTGTGCCACAGGTGTCTGGTCTAAGCCAATCTACTTGTTGGTTTAATGATTGCAGATTCGGTGCACCGGTTTGCTTCACTAGTTAAAGATGTGAATATGTATCTTGTACTTAGCCTATGATTAAATGTAGTTATACCTGAAACGCGTTAGGTGAGTACAATAGCTTGGCTTGCCTATGCATCACCTCCTGCATATGTTATTTGATGATTTTCATCATTTTAAATGTCTTTTCTACAAAACATCTTTGATGTTTTTATCAACTACCTGCTGATTGGTTGTTATCTATGTGTATCAGATCTGTTAAGCACTCCCCTCCTGTTGTCTTCCCGTTTAAAGAAACCCATGCCGAGGTTGTGGGGGGCTGCCCCTGATCCGCACGACGTTTGGGCCAGGAGAGTGAATTCATTGAATTGAGAATATAAAAGTATCAATGCCTGACTGTGTGTAGCAACTTAGGCTTATTTGTTACTTGGTCTCATTCAATCGATTAACTGTATAGCAGTCAATGTTTTCAAAGTACATCTAAATCAATGGGAATCTTCATCTGTCCTCTGTGGGGCAGCAGATTTGCCCTAGAATTGCTCCTCCTTTTTTGCATGGGGCACTTGGTTTGCCTTGTCAAGAATTTCTTTCATTATTATACATTTTTTATCAACTGCCTGATAACAATAAATAGGAATTCCTTCAAAAAGCTTCACTACCTGTAACTGTCAGTTTGGGGAATTTGTCAATTACATTTTATTTAAGCTTGTATGAGTGTATATATGTGTGTGTCTGTGTGTGCGTGTATATATCTTTGCATGTGTGTATGCATGGAGGGTTGGGGGTAGGGAATGGTAACAACACATCCCATAACTCAAAAAAAGATAATACAAGTCTTAAAGATAATATATACGCAATCTATACTGAAGAAAGCAAATCGATATTCAGATTATGTATAGACTATTAAAAACATAAACGCATTTCATTTTATAAATAAATGTTGAGATGCCTACACACTGTGTTTTAGAATTTGTTATAAGAAACTTTATTGTAAAATATGTTTTTTTTTTTTTTTAAATATGTACACATTTTAATTATGAATGAAATACAAGCTACTTTGGCAGTGAGTGGATCGATTATTGTTTAGTCAAAGCTCATGGCACATAATATATTGTTAACTCCTTGGATGCTACAGATGTCTCGAATGCACTGTGAAGGTATATCATTTAAGACATCGCTTGCATCCAAGGAGTTAACCAAACTCGTGTTTCTCTCTTGTCAGTTTATTGCACTTCACTCTGAACAATTCACCTTATAAGAATGTTAAGTAATTGAAACGTCTACAATGGTTCTGACTAGTGATGATCGAGCACCCCGATGCTCGGGTGTTCGGGTGCTCTGGCCGAGCGCCCCCGGAGGCTCGAGTGCTCGGCCGAGCACCCGAGCCCCATTGAAGTCAATGGGAGGACTCGAGCATTACACCAGGCACCCCCTGCTCTGATGAGGGGAGGGTGCCTGGTTCATAGGAAAAGGTCAGAAAATGATGGAAACACCACAGAAATGGTTCAGGGACAGCATAGGGAGGATGTCTGGATGCATCTTGGACTCCAAAGTCGCTGCTGGGAACGATGTTTCGCCCATAGTACGCCATTTTTACAGACTGACCGTAAAACACACAAAAACAGGCACACTAAACAATATGTGACGCTAATCTGTGGCTAGGCACACTAAACAATATGTGACGCTAATCTGCGGCTAGGCACACGAAACAGAATGTGACGCTAATCTGCGGCTAGGCACACGAAACAGAATGTGACGCTAATCTGCGGCTAGGCACAGTGAACGGAATATGTGACGTTAATTTGTGAATTTGCACACTAAACAGAATGTGACAATAATCTATGGCTAGGCACACGTTTAAAATGGCCCTTTTTGTCGCTGCGTTGTAAAATCATTGGCCCTGTGCACCTAACAGAATATGTCAGCTTGTCACTGCACTGTGAAATATTTGTCCCTGTGCACCTAGTACAATGTCACCTTAGAACATGTCCCCCCCCCCACAAAAAAATGAAATTCTGCCACCCCCAAAAAAAATTAAATGCTGCCCCCACACACAACAGTCCTAAAAAGGACTTTTGGGTCTTGAAAGAGTTTCAACAATTTTATTCTCCCTACACTGACTTCCTGTGCATCTAGTATTATATGTCACCTTATAAATATCCCCCCCCCACAAAAAAAAGGAAATTGTGCCCCCCCAAACAAAATATAAATGCTGCCCCCACACACAACAGTCCTAAAAAGGACTTTTGGGTCTTGAAAGAGTTTCAACAATTTTATTCTCCCTACACTGACTTTCCCTGCCTAAGCGCATCTCTCCCTGGCTAAGAATGAGCCGAACTCGCGCGTCGGGTGCTATACAGCACCCGATCACGGGTTCTGGCCAGCCAATCAGTGTAATGCCAGCAGCCAACATGGCTGCTGGCATTACACTGATGTCAGAGCCTCCCCGCACGTTTATTGGCTGCGCAGCAGCTGCGAAACGTGCGGGGAGGAGACCCGAACATGGCGGGCGAGCACATGCGGTACTCGTACGAGTACCGCCATGTGCCGAGCAGAGCGATGCTCGAGCCGAACCGAGCTTCGGCCGAGCATGCTCGCTCATCACTAGTTCTGACTTAGCAAGGTCATCCATCCTTAAAGGGATAGTAATACTTCGTTTTAACTTTATTTTATTTTGTAGGCATTAAAAAAACATGAAGATCGATATAAGTCTTATCTCTCAAACCTTTATGGTTTAAGAGATATTCACAAACAAAGTATCCCCCCCCCTGTTCAACCAGATCAGAAGGGAGGTGCCCAGGTAGACTGCAGAGAGGGACAATCTTCAATTAAGATAAGGGAAAAAGCTGAAAAACTTGTCAAGGGGGGAAGGGCTTTCATTGTTTTCATACAAAGAAAATTGTCCCCTTCTGTTATCTGTCTGGTCATACAACCTGATCCACATCTGAGAAGAGATGGCTTACACTAGGTAAAAGGGGCGGGGAGGGGAACTTTGCTTGTGAATATCTCATAAACCATAAAGGACTGAGAGATAAGACTTCATGTTTTTTTAATGCCTACAACATAAAATAAAGTTAAAACGAAGTATTACTATCCCTTTAAAGAGATTCTAATGTTTCAAAATAAATGCATCTTCAATTACTCTTTATAGTTTTTGGGCCATATACAACAGTATTATTATTCTCTACATTGTGTAATTCCAGAGTAATTGAATTATAAACTGTCCCCCTCCCGCCCCTTTTCCTATTGTAAGCCGCCTCCCCTCAGATGTGGACTCTGGTCGCTTGACCAGACAGCTCACAGTTAGGGACAATCTTCTGGCTGTGAGCATAAGGAAAACCTTGCCCACCTTGAAGGAGGAAGGCAGGTTTTCCTGATGCTAAGAGAGGATTGTCCCTCACTGTGATCCATCCGGACAGTCTTGCTGTGCACCTTTACATAGGTAAAAGGGGCGGGAGGAGGACACTTTCTGACTCAGTTACTCTGGAACTACATATCATAGAGAATGATAATAACGCTCTATATAGCCCAAAATCTATAAAGAATAATCTGAGCTGCATTTATTTTGAAACATTACTATCCCTTTAATTAAACAGACCTCACTGATGCAGCTTCCTCCAGTCTTAATTCTGCTTTAACAACCTCCTTCCACCTTATACTCTTCCTATAACCTACTTTTCCCTGTTTTTTTGCCTTTACTAATAACTCCTTTTACCCCACACTGTCCTCTGTTCCCTCTAATACCCAACTCCTATTTTCCTATCCTCCTGCTTCCCCCACTATTTTTGCACTTTTCTCTATCCTGGATACATCCTCTGTTCCCCACCTGTACATTTTTCACATTTCCCCCCTTTTATTCCATCTCTTGCAGTCCATACCCTTCCTACCCCTACACTATTATTCCCTTTTTCACAAATGTCATATTATGATGGGCATATTTCTAATATGTATACAGTAATTTGTTAGTTCTACCTGGGTGGTATTTTCAGGTGGCTGCTGTCGGCACTAAGGGTCAGAGGTTTTCCTTGTGCAATCTAAAAAGTGATGGAAAGAATCTGCTACTTAAAATATAAAAGATAACAAAACATGGAATGTTAGATATTCATTTCACTAAATGGAATGTTAGATATGCACCAAACCTAAGAATACTGTCTCAATTCCAATTCCTCTGAGAAGTACATAAACTGAAATAGGTAGACAACTTCATAGTATAGGTGAAAGGGATACTTTCACCTAAAAACAACTAATGATTTTGAAACAACCTTCAGAATCCCCTGTATGTTGTGTTAGCTATTCATGTTTAGATAACTGTTTTTTTAGTTTAGATTTATACATTATGCTAATTAAGGCATGACATTCAGGCACTTCCTGTCTTAGCACTACATTTCCTCTCCCACACTCACTACCATTCAACCCTTTCAGAGCTAGGGGAGGTGGGCAATTCATTCCTGTGTCAGAGTGTGTGTCTGGGGGGTTATGTAAGGCTAAGAGAGGAAGTGCCTGCACAGCATGGCATAATTAGCATAATCTATATCACCAATAAAACTAGTAAAGATGAGCGAGCACCCCGATGCTCGGGTGCTCGGGTGCTCTGACCGAGCACCCCCTGATGCTCGAGTGCTCGGCCGAGCACCCGAGCCCCATTCAAATGAATGGGAGCACTCGAGCATTAAACCAGGCACCCCCTGCTCTGATGAGCGGAGGGTGCCTGGTCAATGTCCCCCTTCATCTCCGCTATGCCCCTCTTCCACAATGTCCCCCTTCATCTCCTATGCCATAGCGGAGATGAAGGGGGACATTGTGGAAGAGGGGCATAGCGGAGATGAAGGGGGACATTGTGGAAGAGGGGCATAGACTCTATGCCCCTCTTCCACAATGTCCCCCTTCATCTCCGCTATGCCCCTCTTCCACAATGTCCCCCTTCATCTCCTCTATGGCATAGGAGATGAAGGGGGACATTGTGGAAGAGGGGCATAGCGGAGATGAAGGGGCACATTGTGGAAGACGGGCATAGCGGAGATGAAGGGGGACATTGTGGAAGAGGGGCATAGAGTCTATGCCCCTCTTCCATAATGTCCCCCTTCATCTCCGCAATGCCCCCTTCATCTCCGCAATGCCCCCGTACCTCCATTCCCTGGTGGTCCAGCGGAGCGTCTTCGGATCTGTGCCTCTTCCGGCACACATCCTCTTCACCCGAGCATGTCGGGCGAGCACATGGCGGTACTCGTACGAGTACCGCCATGTGCAGAGCAGAGCGATGCTCGAGCCGATCCGAGCATCGGCCGAGCACGCTCGCTCAACACTAAAAACTAGTTTTCCCAAATATAACCGGCTAATAAACATGTAGGTTACTTTGTAAGCTCTTTAAAAATCACCAAAGTTGGATTTTGGTGATAATATACTTTTAATTTTCAAAGGCAAACATACTTGTCCAGCAAGCCCGGATCGAGTGTGAAGCAGGGAAGACATGGGAAGAACCAACTCCTGTAACTGATGAGCTTTCAGATAAACGCAGAAATCAGTAAGGGTAACCCCTCTTTAAAAGCTTCTCTTTTATTTTGCATATTAAAGGAATGATGAGGCTGTTCTGTTCTGCAGTGAACTGCCAAACTGAGTCAGCAAGAAGAAACCAGTCATCTCTGGTGCATTTCTTCCTGATGTGGGTCATCAGATTTTCACAAGTTCCTGCTCAACACTATATCCATGCTTGTATTCCAAGGGGTCCTCAGATAAACTGGACTTATGAAGATACTTCTAAATTTGATGGAACATTTCATTACTTAAAGGGATAGTAATACTTAAAATGTAAAAAAAAATGTTGTAGGGTTTATCCCCCTGAGTAAAACAAGGGTACTCCCTCTGCTGAAAGGTGTTTTATTCATAAGTTATTACAGCTCACATTTGAATTTTTAGGTGCAATATCACAGTGGCCTGAAATTGTACAGTGGCGCTGTTGCTACGCCATTGTATGGACAGGTTTGGTCCCAGGAGCAGAGCTGTCCATAGGATGATGCAGCAACAGCGCCACTGTATAATTTCAGGCCACTGTGATATTGCACCTAAAAAATTCAACTTTGAGCTGTAATATCTTATGAATAAAACACCTTTCAGCAGAGGGAGTACCTCTTACATTTCTTATATTTTATATTTAACCATTTGAGTGCCAGGGTTGCTTTGCAATGCGTTGCATACCCCTCTGGCTCTCAAAGCATTAAAGAAGCACATTGTGTTTTTTCACTTCTTGCTTTATTTTCTGCTCTTTGTGGGGTTTTATGCATTATTTACAAGTGCTGAACTCTCCCCCAGTTCCAGCTCAGCACTACTTGGCGTATACGTTTTTTCTAGTTTTTGCAGTTGCAGAATTTGGCAGCCTGTTTCCAATGTCTCCAGCTCCCTTACCTTGTATGAAGCATCAGCTGCCTGCCTGCACAACTGAAAGCTGTTGTGCAGCCAGATGTCCAGAACACAGATATGTACACTTAAATTAGTAATTTTACTGTACGATAACATGGCTGCTTGACACATTTAAATGAGCAATAAAAGGTTTTTGAATTTAAAAAAACATATATTGCAGGGCTTTAGTCTGTAGTTCACCTGGTGTTCAGATAGTTATTCTGTTATATTCTGTGAGAGAGGTGAGTCACTGACAACAGTCTTCCATAGAATATGTTCAAACTGTCAGGAACTGATTATTTCTTGACTCACTTCCTGACAGTTTGAACAGTTACAACCTTTAAATAAAACAACTGACAGCAGTGAGAATACAAACAAACAATGTATTGGCTGCACCAAACATTTCCTCTAGACACAAGGTATCCAGATAAAAATGCAATATATTTCTTGTATATTCAATGTATAAAACAACAAATGGCTTGAAAGAATAAAAAAATATATAGTTACTGACCGAGAGACATCTTCATGAGCAGGTGTGAGCTTACTGATCAATGCATTTCGCGTATTACAGCGCTTGGTCATGATCTAAAGCAGTGAGAATACTCTTTTACTCAGCTCTGGTGGTGGCTAATTATGCCATTTTCCTGTGCTATACACCAAGCATCTGAGCTGTAAGGTATTTAGCTTCTTTGATGAGCACATTGCCCTTAAAGGGATAGTAATACTTCGTTTTATCTTTATTTTATTTTGTGGGCATTAAAAAAACATGAACAATATAAGTCTTATCTCTCAAACCTTTATAGTTTAAGAGATATTCACAAGCAAAGTATCCCCCCCCTGTTCAGCCAGATCAGAAGGGAGGTGCCCAGGTAGACTGCAGAAAGGGACAATCTTCAATTAAGATAAGGGAAAAAGCTGAAAAACTTGTCAAGGGGGGAAAGGCTTTCATTGTTTTCATTGTAAGAAGAATGTCCCCTTCTGTTATCTGTCTGGTCTTACAACCAGATTCACATCTGAGAAGAGATGGCTTACACTAAGTAAAAAGGGCGGGAGGGGAAACTTTGCTTGTGAAGAGCTCTTAAACCATAAAGGTTTGAGAGATAAGACATATCATTCTTCATGTTTTTTTAATGCCTACAAAATAAAATAAAGTTAAAACAAAGTATTACTATTCCTTTAAAGGATAATAATGTTTCATAATAAAAGCAGCTCTAATTAATCATCATAGAATTTGGACTTTGGAGAGTGTTATTTCAGTACTGTCAGAGTTGTAGTTCAAGAGTAATTCATTAACAAAGTATCCCACTCTCAACCCTTTTACTGATGTAACACTGCTCAGCCAGAGCAGAAGGGAAGTGCCCAGGTAGACTGCAGAGAGGGACAATCTTCAATTAAGATAAGGGAAAAACCTGAAAAACTTGTCAAGAGGGGCAGGGCTTTCATTGTTTTCATAGGAAGAAGATTGTCCCCTTCTGTTATCTGTCTGGTCTATGGTCTGCATTCCACATCTGAGAAGAGATGGCTTACACTAGGTAAAAGGGGCGGGAGGGGAAACTTTGCTTGTGAATATCTCTCAAACCATAAAGGTTTGAGAGATAAGACTTCATGTTTTTTTAATGCCTACAACATAAAATAAAGTTAAAACGAAGTATTACTATCCCTTTAAAGAGATTCTAATGTTTCAAAATAAATGCATCTTCAATTACTCTTTATAGTTTTTGGGCCATATACAACAGTATTATTATTCTCTACATTGTGTAATTCCAGAGTAATTGAATTATAAACTGTCCCCCTCCCGCCCCTTTTCCTATTGTAAGCCGCCTCCCATACTTATATCGATCTTCATGTTTTTTTAATGTCTACAAAATCAAATAAAGATAAAACGAAGTATTACTATCCCTTTAACACAAAATATATACACTTATATAGGCTGTGTTAATGGCAATGTTAGCTTAACACAGCATACATAATTGTACATATTCTTGGAATATTCCCTTTGTGGATGAAAGGGGTGATAATCAAATAATCTGCTATTCATCTATTCAATGTCACTTCCAGGACTCATCTCTTCTGCTCCTTAAGAATGAAGACAACAGAAGGAAACCTTACACATTATTTTGTTATTGTAGATTAGCTTATTCTGTGGATACTTTACATTTTAAATAATTATCTTTAATAATATGAATTGTTGTCAAAGGGGAATTATACGTAAGAGACTCTTACTTTATGTGTATACTGTAGTTCTATCTATCTGCCTGCCTGCCTGTCTGTCTGTCTGTCTGTCTGTCTATCTATCTATCTATCTATCTATCTATCTATCTATCTATCTATCTATGTAGCTAGCTAGTTATATCTGTTAGTTGTTATTTTTTTCTCTCTCTCGTAGTCCACTGCTAATTGTTTCTGTTTAAAATCTGATAACTTGTATCTAGTACAATCCATTGAGGTCTACTGAAGAATATTACTTGTTCTGAGGAGGCATGATCTGGAGACAGACTTCAATAGGTAACACTATATACATATTAACCTATCTATACAGCATGGCCAAAAGTATGTGGATAACACTTCTACATAGTGGAGTTGGCTATTTCAGACACCCCAATTCTGACAGGTGTATAAAGTCAAGTAAACAGCCATGCAATCTGCATAGACAAACATAGTAAGTAAAATGGCCCTGCAGAGTCCAGTGACTTTCAAAGCGCCACCATCATAGGTTGCCACCTTTCCAACAAGTTAGTTCATCAAATTTATACCCTGCTAGAGCTGCCCCAGTCAACTGTAAGTGCTGTTATTGTGAAGCAGAAACATCTAGTAGCAACAACAGCTCAACCACAAAGTGGTATTCCACACAAACTCAAAGAATGGGACTGCAGAATGCTGAAGCACATAGCGCATAAAAATCATCTGTCCTCAACTGCAAGACTCACTATTGAATTCCAAACCATCTCTTTAAGCAACCTCATCACAAGAACTGTTTGTTGGGACCTTCATGAAGTTGGTTTCCATGGCCGAGCAGCTGCATACAAGTCTAAGATCACCATATTCAAGTGTCAACTGTAGTGGTGTAAATCTAACTGCTTTTGGAGTTTGGAACAGTGGAAACTTGTTGAATGGAGTGATGAATCACTCTTCACTGGATGAATCTGGCTTTCATGGATGGCAGAACACTACCCGTATAGTGACGATGCTAAATTTTGGTGTAGGAGGAATAATGATCTGGGGCTATTTTTTATGGTTTGGGCTAGGCCCCTTAGTTTCAGTGAAGTGACATCTTAATGCTACAAAAAAAAAATGATTCTAGACTATTCTGTGCATCAAACTTTTTGGCAACAGTTTAGAGAAGGCCCTTTCCTGTCTCATCATGACATTGCCTCATACAGAAATGGTTTGTCTAGATCGGTGTAGAAGAACTTTAGTGGCATGCGCAGAGCCCTAACCTCAATCCCATCTAACAGCTTTGTGGTGAACTGGAAAGCTGACTGTGAGCCAGGCCTAATCACCCAAATCTGTGCCTGACTTCGCTAAAGCTCTTGTTGAAGCAAATTCCATCTGCAATGTTCCAGCATCTAGTGGAGGGTGTTGTGGCAGCAAAGGTTGAACCAGCCCATGTTTTTGGAATTAGATGTTAAATGAGCAGGTGTCCACACACTTTTGGCTATCTATCTATCTATCTATCTATCTATCTATCTATCTATCTATCTATCTATCATATATCACCATGCATTTTATATGTAGTTACCTGTACTTACTGAACTTTATTCAACAGTCTCAGGCGGAAAACCCACTGAGAAATTCCTCTTTAGAACCATGTAAGAATTTTCAGATGACAGTAGAGTTTCAGTACAAAAAAATGTATGAAGGATCCATATCTCAGTGAGTCTTTCTGTGAATCAGTTGGATGCTATAGATGCTGCAAGAAGTTAAATCACGAGTAGACAAAATTTGAACCTCCAGCCCTTTGAGATTACAACTGTTATCATCCTCAACCAGCCAATGGCAGATGTGTTGATACAGCCAGGGTTGCAGAGACTTCCTCATTGGTCATGTGAGAAGAGGATGATCTGCACCATTAGTAATACCTCTTCTTGACTGAGAAGTGAATGTAAATGACAGAAAGTTATGTCTTGCTGGTTCTTGTACTTCTGATCTTGCACCGTGTTATCAGCTGGGCTGCTCCACAGAGAATGCATGAGTTCTGGATCTCAATGCCCTGGCTGAAGGATTAATTCACTAATTCATTCAAAAGTATGCTTTGTGATATTTCCTCTGCAGAGAAAGTTGGGAGAAGTAATATCTCTCACAATTGTTATATCTGTACAGCCAGCCAAACCCAAGGTAAGATTAGATTGGCCCAGTGGCCGTATTTTGCCTGTCTCTTGCTTACATTTACCCTTAACATTCCTGTTCTTTTAAAATATGTTATAGCTAAGAAAAAGATACAGATGCTCTAACATATTACTGTAGCAAATAGTGCACTTGGTGAACAAGCCATAGAAAGCAGACTGAAGTTAACAAGATGGCACTTTCCATATCCTCTGAAAACCAAATGCTCTAAAACAGATGTGCCGTTTTATTGAGATTTAAATTAGTCCATCACTAGTAAGAGGTAGGTTGTTAACTTCTAACAAATATAGCAACATAAAAGTGAAATGCCTAGTCATTTACCACATGCAGCTTCAGATGATTGTTCTATATAATGACTTTGCCCGAGACAAAAGGTAAAACTCAGAAATAAAATTTGTATTATATATTGTAAAGTCATTTGAATTGGATGGCCAGCATATATCATTTTTACCATTGGTTCTTAGGAATCATTAATATCTATGTTTATTGATTTTACCTGCACATTTCTGGGAAATTCGTTAATTTGAAGATTTACAATGAAATCCAGTTTGTAAAAACGAGACGCCAATAAATTTGTTCAGTCTTTTATGCATATATTGTTCTAAATGCCAATGGAAAAAAAGTCTCCAAGCCAGCTCGTTGGGAAAGGTTCAAGAAAGTTTGTCCTCAATCGCTGCTGAAACAAAAAGTAATACTAATTAGATATGGGATACTCTCAGTGTATTTTGGAGTGAGAAAGTTCTGTCCATGACCAATCAGTGTCTTTTAAACATCCTCAAGATGGAAAAATGTCACTGCCCAGCTACAGTCTACAGCAGTGTTCAAATGCAAAAAAGTAGCTAGATATTCCTGACTGCTGCATGAAAGACATATGTCTAAGCAATTCCTTCAGTTAAATGGATACTAATGTTTTAAAGTGAAAGCAGCTCCAAATAATTTTCATAGTATTTGGCCCATAGAAAGTGTCATTTCTATACTGTCAGAGTTGTAGTTCAAGAGTAATTGAATTATAAAGTATCCCCCTCCCGCCCCTTTTACTGATATAACACTGCTCACCTCAGAACAGAAAGGTGGTATCCAGATGGCTTGGAGAGGGACAATCTTTAATTAACATAATGAAAAAAACTGTCAAGGGGGGCAGGGTTTTCATTGTTCTCACATTAAGAAGATTGTCCCTTGCTGTGAGCTGTCTGGTCTTAAGGGGAGGTGGCTTACACTAGGTAAAAGGGGCAGGAGTGGGATATTTTATTATTCAATTACTCTTGAACCACAACTCTGACAGTATTGAAATAACACTCTCTATGGGCCAAATACTATGAAGATTATTTGGAGCTGCTTTTATTTTGAAACATTACTATCCCTTTAAACAAATTAACAGCCAAATATTCTACAAATCTCTTTTAATGTTAAATGTCCCCTTTATACTTATATAGATACATTTAATTGATTCTCAGCATGTGCTTATGAATGTGTTCTGCATTGATTCAGAATTAAAACAAAATGGACTTTAAATACTATATGTATTAACTGGTATGTGTTTTTAAAACTTAAAGTGATAGTCATCTTTTTTTTACTTTTTATATTCTGTAAGTGCATATTGTGTAAAGCCAGATTGTGTATGTTTATTTTTTTCCCATCTTCACCTTTTTTTTTTTTTTTTAAACTTTTATGTCCCAGACAATGAGCTCACTAAATTTCCATTTCCAGAAAGCTTTCTGTCAGGGAATGTGAAAGCAGGAATGGTGATACAATATAATGCAATCCCTGCAGCAGAAAAGCCTGGCTCCAATGCAGCATATAGAGCACTCACTGCTGCAGGGATAGTGTTACATTGTATCACTACTACTTCAGGGATAGTGTTACATTGTATCACTACTCCTTATTTCCCATTCCCTGACATTCCCTGACAGAAAACTCTCTGGAAACAGAAACTCAGTGAGCTCCCTGTCAGGTATGTAAAACTGAAAAAAAGGTGAAGATGCAAAAAGATAAAAAGTATAGACAAACTGACTTTACGTGTTATGATCTTGCAGAATATGTAGTGTCTGCAAGGAGGTTGATTCTCACTTTAAATACAGGTTAACAGATATGGAGAAAAACAACACTGAGGCTGATGTACAAAGAAGAATTGGATCAATTCTGGTGCAAATCCAAGGCATCAGCTCTATCGTTTGTCTTCAGAACCGTTAAATCATGGTTAAATCAGCTTTTTAGTGAGGCTAATGTACAAAAACAACTGGATCAATTTGGGGGAAAACATCATTAGGGAAGATTAAAGGGATAGTAATGGTTAATTTTAAGTTGATTTAATATTGTAGACATTAAAAAAAGATTAACATCAATGTAAGTCTTATCTCTCAAACCTTTATAGATTGAGAGATATAATTTGCTAAAGTTACCTTTTCCTGGCTGTTTTACTCAAGTCTGCCATCTAGCTGACAGCTGCAGATTCCAGTCATTTGACCAGACAGAGGCTCTTCAGCAGAGCTGAAATCACGCTATTTAGAAATAAATACTTCTTTGGAACGATCTACAAAGTGTGCTTGCAAGCCAGGCACACTTTGTAGACCGTTCCAAATGAAGTATTTATCTTTAGATATCGTTATATCGGCTCTGCTGAAGAGCCACATCTGGTCAAGCGACCAGAATCTGATTCTGACAGCTTTACAGCTCGTCAAGCAGAAAGCGGAGGGACCAGATAACTTAATTTTCCTATATCTCTCAAACCATAACAGTCAGAAAGATATGAATAAGTGCAAGTACTCTCTTTTAATTGTATCTACCATATAGTTAATACTTTTTTTCTGACATTACTTTCCCTTTAAAAAATACCCCTTTGTTTAAATGGGACTTTCAGCCTCTTGATTGTAAGAGAGTTCTATGGGTACCAGTGCAGTGGGATATGACTTGGACTCATAGATCAGTATGTGTGGTTCTCTGGTTGCCACTGGAATGGGACAGGACTGGGGGTCAGTATGACTGGTTCTATGGCTTCCACGTGATTCTGTGGTTACTGTGGGAAAAGTATGGGCATACAGTATATGTGGTTTTACCACTACTATGAAACAAGGCTGGGGTATATGTCTACCAGAACAGTGGGGGGTTGCATGGCTCTATAGCTACCAGTGCAATGGGACAAGGTTGGGGGGGGCAGTGGACGAAACTCTATGACTACCAGTGAAGTGGGACAAGGTCGAGGTTGAGTATGCATTGCTCTTTGGCTACCAGTGCAGTGGGATAAGGCTGGGGGAGTAGTATATTTGGCTCTATGGCTATCAGTGCAGTGGGATAAGGTTGGGGGGAGTAGTATACTTGTCTCTATGGCTACCATTGCAGTGGGATAAGGATGGGGGGGTTCAGTATACTTGGCTCTATGGCTACCAGTGCAGTGGGATAAGGATGGGGGAGGGGTTAGTATACTTGGCTCTATGGCTACCAGTGCAGTGGGATAAGGATGGGGGAGGGGTTAGTATACTTGGCTCTATGGCTATCAGTGCAGTGGGATAAGGATGGGGGTGTTTAGTATACTTGGCTGTACTGCTACCAGTGCAGTGGGATAAGGATGGGGGTGTTTAGTATACTTGGCTGTACTGCTACCAGTGCAGTGGGATAAGGATGGGGGTGTTTAGTATACTTGGCTGTATTGCTACCAGTGCAGTGGGATAAGGATGGGGGTGTTTAGTATACTTGGCTGTATTGCTACCAGTGCAGTGGGATAAGAATGGGGGTGGTTAGTATACTTGGCTGTATGGCTACCAGTGCAGTGGGATAAGGATGGGGGCGGGTTAGTATACTTGGCTCTATGGCTACCAATGCAGTGGGATAAGGATGGGGGGGCAGTATGTGGGATTCTATGGCTACCAGAGAGGTGGGATAAGACTGGGGGTCAGTATATGTGGTTCTATGGCTACCAGTGCAATAGGATAAGGATGGGGAGCAGTATGTGTGATTCTATGGCTACCAGTGCAGAGGGACAGGTTGAGGGTCAGTATACATGGCTCTATGTCTACTAGTGCTGTAGGACAAAGCTGGGGGTCACTGTGTGAACATCTGAAGAACTGCTCTTTTTGCAGGAATTCCAATGGAAAGCAAACAGTGCCTTTTTACACATTTCTTTTTAGAGAAGTTTGTAATTAATTGGGATTAAAATTTTGGGGAATTTTTATTTGTCTTCTATGGTGCAGTTATTCTTTATCCAAGGAACCCTTCAGTTATTAGTACATCAGTCTCAATCATATGTATTCATTGCCTTTTAAACCTTTAAAGGGATAGTAATGTTTCAAAATAAAAGCAGCTTCAATTAGTCTTCATAGTATTTGGGCCGTGGAGAGTGTTAAAATAAAGTATCCCCCTTTTACCTAGTGTAAGCCACCTCCCCTCAGATGTGGAATCTGATCTTAAGACTAGATAGCTCATAGCAAGGGACAATCCTCTTACTGTGAGAACAATGAAAACCCTGCCCCCCTTGACAGGTTTTTCAGGTTTTTCCCTTATGCTAGTTGAAGATTGTCCCTCTCTGCAAGCCATCTGGAAACCACCTTTCTGTTCTGAGGCGAGCAGTGTTACATCAGTAAAAGGGGCCGGAAGGGGATATTTTATCATTCAATTACTACTGAACTACAACTCTGACAGTATTGTAATAACACTCTCCGTGGCCCAAATACTGTGAAGATTAATTGGAACTGCTTTTATTTTGAAACATTACTATCCCTTTAAGGACCAGAGGGGTTTCCAAAGCACTGCTCCACAATACGTTCCACACTTCTCTGGTACATGGGTTAATAACTGTAAAGATGTGCAAAATAATAAGACCCTTTTGTGAACCTGAGCTCCAGTAAGATTAGATCTATTCTTCAGTGTTATATTTTGGTATTGTTTTATTATATCTGTAAAAAATTATACATGCAAACCTTCAAAAAAGATCCAAGAGGCCGGAACTGGAACTTTCAATTTAATGCTTGTGAATGCTCAATTTCTTTTGTTGTAATATATTTTGACAGTGTATTCTTTTAGCTTAATTGCCTTATCAATAGATACATTATGATGTGTAATTAATTTTGTAAAAAATATTGTATCTTATCAGTATATTGCACTGCTTGCAAATTCAACTGCACCTAGCATTATCCTGAATCATTAAGTGGTGCACAATCTGAAAGGCTTCTGAACGTTCTGATTAAATATAATTCTGCAGAAATTCTTTATAAAATTATGGATTATTGAAGTAAAGGATATAGAATGCATTTTTATGGATTTGTCTCAAGAAATGAATACTAAGATCATCAGAAAGAAGAAACACATTGTAATTAAAGATCAATTGATTCATCGTTGTTTACTATCATGGTAGTTTTATACTGTTGATCAGACTGAAAAACGTTCTTCAGAGGGATATAAACAGCAAAATTACACCATTAGGCATTTAACTGCATATCCCCTTTGTTAACCATTTGAATGGCAGAGGGGTACATAACGCATTGCAAAGCAATGCATTGAGTACCCCTTTGTCATTCAAAGGGTTAAAAAATGTTTTAATAACTTGTATACTAGAGAGATCTCCATTGCATTAGTATATACCTCTCCAACGTCCAAGGTTTTTTTTTTGTTTTTTTTTAAAAGTTAATTACACTATCCTATATAATAATTTACTAAATTGTTGTCAGAAGCTGTCATGCACAGTAGAGACGGCTGCACGTGCTTCAGTCATGCGCACTACAGACTGCCCGCGACGCGGCTGATAACGGAGAGGTGCTCCGAATTCAAACCATAGTCCTTGACTACGGTCTAAATTCGGACCATCCCGCTCCATATCAGCAGCGGTATGGGCAGTCTCTACCGTGCATGACTGCACCGCGGCCTTTGCTGGGTGACACTGTGCCCCGTGTACACGGGCTCTTCAACTAGTTGTGTAATATATTATTGACAACCTAAATTTCAGGTTACTCATATAAATAACTAGACCAGTTGCTGGGTTCGTAAAAGACCAAAAGGCTTTGCCCTACCAAATGTATTATTAATGTACTGTGTAACCCAATTGCACCATTACTAGTAAGGAGATTACCATTACATGCTCCACACTGACAACAAGAAATTGGGACATTAGCTCCCTGAACCAGTAGCCAGCAATAACTTCAGGGCCTGATTTACATGCCAGGCTCCCCTTGGCAAGGCTGTATAGGTGTACTTAGCTCTGCCGAGGTCCACACCCCACATGACCCCGCCCCCTGTGCCATCCATTGTTTCATGACACAAGGAATACTCTTGGGGATCTATGTTCAAAGAAGCAGCAAAACAGCTTTTGTCGTTTGTAACAACATTTCAAAGTACAATGTCATTGTTCTCATTAATATTTTCAGAGACTGTCAATTGTGATCGGAAATATGTCATTTTGTTGTTGATGTATGACTCCTGACTGAAATTGTCGTATGTAATGACAAAAATTTGGTGCTCTAGTATGCTGTTTCAGAGAAATGTCAGTAATATAAGTATGGTAATTGTGCTTGTTTTGGTGTTAGCAACAAAGAATTTTAGCATTGGTAATATGTTGTTAACCCTTTGAGTGTCACAGGGGTACTTTGCTCTGGCACTATAACGATTACAGAACGAAGGTAATTTTAAATGTGGTTTTGTTAATGTGTGTGAGAGCACAGAATGAATGATGTTTTCTATATGAGTGTCAGAATTATTGAAGTAATTAGGAATATAGAAACATATAGGAAATATATGCGAAAGAGAACTTACGAGTTAGTTTTATAAAAAATATATATTTGTTTGTATATATATATATATACTAGTTGAAGCGCCCGTTACACGGGCCACAGTGCCACTGCCAGCCCGTCGCGGTGCAGTCATGCTCAGTAGAGACTGCCCGCGCCGCGGCTGATACAGAGCAGGATGCTCCTTCAGAGCGCCCCGCTCTGTATCAGCCTCGTCACTGTCAGTCTCTACTGTGAATAACTACAGCACTCGCAGCAGCCTCTACTGCGCATGTCTGAGGCGTTACACACATTTTAGCGAATTATTATATAGGATATATTTTTTTTTTATTTACTCATTTCAGTATTTTGATACTTACATACATTTCACATGAAATCTGCCTATTTCAATATTTGCAACAGATGAATTGATATTTCCTTCAATTATTGGTTTCTCACATTCAGAGCTTCACATTCTTCCACTTTTTTCTTAAAATACAAATTCTGTCCTTTGCACAACTTTTTTTCCATGTATGACACATTTCTTTACCTGTATACAACGCTGGTGAATAGTTTAGTCCCACCCTTGCCCCACCCCTTTTCCCGGTACTTCTGGAGTCATTTCCTATACAAGGGATATTACTAGTATTCTGTTCTATATTCTACAGAAAATATGTCATTCATGCATACAATTATGTATTCTTGTCAGTCATACAACATTTTCTTTGAACATATGGCTCTTGGCCCATAACAAGCATGGGCTAAAAAAAAAGTTTTAATCCCTTGGTTGCTAGAGAGATCTCCATCTCATTGCTTCATAATGTGCTGGAAATTTCTGTAGTATCCAAGTGGGTTAAATAATAGCCTGTAAAGGAGTATAAAACTGGTGCAGGGATGCTGAGCTTGCTCTGGCCACACCCACAATTCAGAACATGGGTGTGACCAGCACAGCTGAGGAGCCTTTCAAAATTTGGAGCTTTAGGCAGTTGCCTACTCTGCCTATTGGAAAATACAACCCTGAATGCCTCTGCATATAGCACTTTACAAAACATTGCCAGATATGAAATAATAGCCTGTTAATTCTCAATTTGCTATCAGATATTGTCTATAACATCTGTAATGTTCTGTTATGAATAATAGTCTCATAAAGGACTCTTATTTTGTTTAATGAGCATAGCAATGACCATTTTAACCAGATGGATGAACCTGGGAGGTTTTTCTCTATTTTTAAAGCCAATAGTCTCAGCTGAGTTGGACAACCAATCTTTCTCAAAGACCATCTTTTCTCATCACATTCAGAGCTCATAAGGGTTGACTTGTAGAAAAGGTGTTATTTAGATCACTGATCAAAATGATAACTAGCACTGATCATGGCCTCAGGCTAGTCTATTAAATATTTTACACATATTTTGTAATCAAGTGCTATCTTCTTGTTATATCTTTCTGTACATAATTCTCAGCAGTATCTGCCAAGTAATGTGCACAAAACAGATATACAACTTTACCTCCAACCTATCTGTTTTACATTATGAGATGTCCAAAATTGATTAGATTATGTTAAAATGAAAACTGTGCAAGAATATGATGGCACGCAGTAAGTGTAGTTAGGTCAGTAATAGACCAAATCAAAATTTTAAAATCTTAAAAGGGAACTATCACCCCAAATAAAGTCCACCCCCCCAATTAGGCATCTAGCAATTAGTTTACCAATGAAACTCCTTAGTCAAAAATCCTACCTCTGTTGACACTGACAGCCAGGCAACAGCGCTCTAGTGGCATCTGCTCGCCTGCACTGTCAGTCCCTTCCGGTACCTGAAGATACCATGCAATGCCTCCTAGAGGAGACAGGACTGACGGCGGAGGCACCCAGATGTCTGTAAGCAAAGATGTCTGTGCTGTTGCCTGGTGGTCAGGGTCGGCTGAGACAGGATTTTTGATTTACGCGGTCTTTATTCTGCATAACAGTTTAATTGGTAAGCTTTTTTGCTAGAAGCCTAATTGGGGGGTGGACTTTATTTGGGGTGTTAGTTCCTCTTTAACCTTAGACTTGCAAACCAATAAGTCTGAAACAAAAACAAACAACATAGACCAAAGTGAGTATAGCAAATACAAAAGATTTATTAGATACAAAGCCTTACCTCCTGAAGAATTCATACACTTTATGTGTTTCACTGCCGCAAAGGTTGGTTCATCAGAGGGGCCGTTGGTGGTGATCTATAAGTCTGAGAATGATAGAATGGAGACTGCTTGAAACATTACTTAAAGGGATAGTAACCCTTTATCTTGATTTTACAAAACGTAAACAGTTCATAATATGAAAAGTCAGATTACCTATACTTTTTATGATTTTCCTTCATCTTCACCTATTTTTTTATATTTTTATGTCTCTGAAGTCCCCTGTGGCTCTTTCTTTCTCCAGAGAGTTTTCTGGTCAGTTGGCCATCAAAGCAGGATGGTGATACAATGTAACAATATTCCTTTAGCACTGAGTATTCTGTATGCTGCTTCTATCTTTATTACTTTTAATCTTCTCTGCATTGTAACAATATACCTTCTTTCACAGTCCCAGACAGATACTTTAAACAGATCCGGGGAACTCAATGTCAGGGACATAATAGTGTAAAAAAAGAAGTGAAGAAAGAAAAATAATAAAAATCTTAGACCTTAACCCCTTAACGACTGGCCGATCGGTGTGGAGCGGTCAGTTAAGGACCACGGAGGATTTCTTTTTTTGTTCCGGACTCCCCGAACGGCGTGCAGCCATGGGGGGAGCCCGGAATTCCATGACGGTCACAGTACGTCATGGGTCATTAAGTCAGATCAACCCATGACGTACTATGACAGTCAAGGGTCGTTAAGGGGTTAACTTTGCAAAGTCATAATAAACAGTGACTATCCTTTTAACCACTTTGTTGCTAAGCACATGATCATCCACGTCCTCTGTAGACATCCTAAAATTGTAAAGGATGTGGACAGCCACATCCTTTGTAGTACAGCAGTGAAGGGGTTACTATCTGGGACAGAGGCTTACCTTGAGTGAAGTCTTCAGTTCCTGACAGTCTTCGTTTGCTGTGGGAATCCTGTTGCATAAATTACATCATCACACAGGTGCGATGATGTCATTTGTACAGCCAGAACTCACTGGAACATTAGGGATTTTGTTTTACTCAGAAAAACCTGTTGAGTGCCAGAGGGGTATCCAATGCATTGTTTGTATCTCTCTAGCGCTCAAAGGGTAAAGAGCCTAGATTTCACCCCCCTGCTCCAAATGGGCCTAAAGTACCCTTGTTTACACCAGTAAAGTATAACGTTGTATGTTGTCACAATCACCGAACATTATATTAGAGTATGGGGGAAGGAACTCTTAAGAGATGTGATATTGGCACCCTTGCATCTAAAAATTGGGACTTACCTTGTTTGAAAAGGAGAATTCCCCTCTTTTGACATCCCAAATTACCTGACATAAACCAAATACATAGTGTGAGCATACAGAAAGTGGGTGGGTAGCTCTTAAAGCGGAACTACCATCTCCACTAAAGTCACCCTGCAATACTTATGCAGGTGGCGACTAGCTTTGTAATCATTATTTTACCTCTCAAAAGTGCCCATAAATAAAGTTTTTCTTAAACTTCCGAGACTGGAAGCCAGGTAGCACCAAGGACATGTTGAATCTTGAAAGGGTCCTCTTCACCCTTCACAGACATTGCACTGGCCCGAACGGCTCCGGAAGAGCCTGACGGCCAGGCTACTGCAGGTTACTCGGAAGCTTAAGGATAACTTTATTCGTGGGTACTTTTGAAAGGTAAAATAATGATTAGTAAGCTAGTCGCTACCTGCATAAGTATTGCAGGGCAACTTTAGTGGAGATGGTAGTTCCGCTTTAACTCTTAGCGTGCCAGAGAGGTATCTCCAAGTATTAAATATCTCCTCTTGCTCTAACAAATATAGGATGCTCTTTTATGAAAGGAGGGTCCCTCTCTTTCATTCAAGGGAACTTTTAAACCTTTGAGTGTCAAGAGGGTGATCAATGAATTGCTTCACAGTGCATTACTTACCCTCTTTGGCACTCAAAGGGTTAATAGTGTGTATGTGGGGTGATTTAGTTATCACCTCACATGCTGTAATTGTTTAACCCTTTCTGTGCCAGGGGCTTGGGCCATTTCTTAGAACCTGGAGACCAGACATATTTTCAGCATTTTTGCTATCTATATTCTATATAATAATTCACTAGGATATTTGTCACGATGCAGTCATGCACAGTAGAGACTGCCTGCATTCGGGAAGTCTCTACTGTGCATGATTGTATCGCATGAGTGAGGCAATGCAAGAGTGCATCGCATGGAGCAGTGAGGTTGCGGCCTCAGAGGGATACGCAACACATTGCAAAGCAATGCGTTGCATACCCCTCTGGCACTCAAAGGGTTAACATCACCCAGACCTTGGCCCGTTTACATGGGCTTTTACACTAGTGGGTTGTTTATAATTCAGCTTTCTTATGGTGCCTCATGTGATGTAAATGTTGCACTGTGTAACAAGCTATGATGCATAAATACAAAAAAATGTTAAAAGTGACATTTTGAAAATAGTGCTACAATATATGATAGTTATGAATATTTCAATTAATATTTTTTCCTTTAGTTATGCACGTAATGCTAGGGGCAGAAAGACAAGTTACCCCTCATTTGATGTCGGGGATTTCCAAAATAGTATGCCTTGTCTACTGTTTCTTATTGCCTGTAGCCATAGTATTTGGGCCATGGAGAGTGCTATTTCAATACTGTCAGAATTATAGTTCAAGAGTAATTGAATGATAAAGTATCCTCCTCCCGCCCCTTTTACATATTGTAAGCCATCTCCCCTCAGATGTGGAACCTGTTCCTGGGACCAGACATCTCTCAGCAAGGGACAGTCTTCTTACTGTGAGCATAAGGAAAACCTTGTCACCCTTGAAGATTGTCCCTCTCTACGATCTATCCGGACTGTTTTGCTACTTTGAGGTGAGCAGTGTTACATTAGTAAAAGGGGGGAGGGGGTACTTTATCAATTACTCTTGAACTACATATCTGTCAGTATCGAAATAACACTATCCATGGCCCAATATTAATTGAAGCTGCTTTTATTGTGAAACATTACTAATCCCTTTAAATATGTGCTCTTGTCTTGTATCTTCTATTTCAATTCTTCTTGTCCTTCCATTTTTAGTGATGCAAACACCCTCTATTTGCAGCTTGTGAAAATAGTCTGTGACTCAATCTGTAGCATCCAAATTAGGCATATATGTTATAGAATGATTGTTACTCTATCTTACTCTATTGCATTGATAAATAGTTTCTCTCTATTACTTTTTTGCTTAAGAACTTTACTTTATTACCAGTTTTTGGTTTTAGTTTCCCCGTTTAATTTTTTAGCTTTAGTTTGGCAATCATCTCGCCTCTGGCCTGCTGTTGAATCAACATTTTCTGCAGCACAGTACAAATAACAGACCTTGGAAAAATGACAGGCTGTAAATTAAGATTGATGCTGTGGGTAATGAAGACACAGAACAGTAGAGCTGGGAGGCTTGAATAGTTGTGTGCTGTCTGGCACTACTGAAGATACTGCTTGTTTCGTGTGGACTCTGCAGAAGGAGGGTTAGATCACACACATGAGAATGCAGTGGGCGGATAGGAGAATGCATTATTATCGTCCTCTGAAAGGAGAAATTGCCTTTTTATTGAATTATTTGTATAGAATATTTTTTTAATTTGTTATTTTCTTAAATCAAGTGCTACTGCACTACATTAATTAATTTTGCAATTTTTTGTTCTTCATTTATTAGGCAATTGTTATATTTTAGGGAGCAGCATTTGTAAACAGCCTGGGTCCTATCAGTTATTTATGGGTAGGAAAACTGACCCCCACTAGGCTAGAATTGGACATATGTGGTCCTAAGCCACAAACTTCACTAGTGATGTGCACAGCTTCCATAGAGTGTCTGTGTCAGGCCTTCAGATCTATGGGGACTCAGTTGCACAAGATAGAGACTGAATGGCAAGACTTCAGTCTTCCAGTTCAGTCTCTTCTAACAGTTCCAATGAGACCCCCAGTTCTGCTCCTTGCTAGTCCTTCAGGGCTCTCAATGCAGTTCCAGCTTCATTGGATAGGTCTGCTCCCAGGGGGAGACGCTCTGCTAAAAGGGTGCTATCAGAGTCATACTTGCCTTTTAACCCCTTGGATACTAGAGTCATCATCAACACATTGCTTTGAAATGCATTGGAGATGTCGCTATCAACTAAGAACGTAACCATTTCGGTGCCAAGACTTAAAGCATACAGTCTTGGCCTTTGCTTCATTTAAAAATAGATTTTTTTTTCTTAAATCAGACCTCAATGGGGAGGGCAAGCATCAGGACCCTTTTTTGTTTCCCCCCCTGCTATTGACCTCCCAGCGGGGAGCACCACAACTGGTATGTCAAACTCACGCACATACACACAAACAGAAAATAATTCAGTTGATCTTAATAGGGCTTTTAACTCATGGTGCTGAGATGCAAGGCACTTAAAAACTTTCTGGAGAAACCATGGAGAGCTTTACATTATGGAGAGCTTTACACTATCATCATGCAAACCGCATGTATGTTTGACACGCCTGCATTAGTTGTTCAGTAGAGGTGTCTGAAGGAAGCCAGAGTGCTCACCTACCTCTCACTGCAACCTGGGTCAAGTAGGAGAGTATTGGGATGATGGTTACATAATTGATGATATATGCAATAATGTGGTCATCATCCCCAATCCTCTCATGTGATCAACCCAGTGGGTAACAGTGTGAGGTAGGGGAGTGCTGTGCCTCCATTTGGTCACCTTTAGTGATTGCCTAGCACTATCCATTAGGTTCTGATGCCCCCCAACATTGAGGTCTGATTTTCATTGGGCAATGATCAGGGTCACAGTTTTATCTTTGAGAGCCCATCACAAACAGAGATCACTTAATGGGGAGCAATGATCAATGTCCCACTAGACCCATCTTATCTCCTCATGAATGGAAGAGCCCTCAGAGTCTCCCTGTGCATTCAATAGTTAGAAATAAAAATAATAATAATAATAACAGTAAAAATGTAAAAAAAATAAAATACAGAAATAACAGTAACAAAATCCTATATAATAATTCGCTAATATGTTTGTCAGAAGCTGTCATGAGCACTACAGACTGCCCGCGCCACGGCTGATAACAGAGCGGGCTCCGAATTCAGACCGTTTTCCTCTCTGCTCACCTTCGGAGGGCCCCGCTCCCTATCAGCCGCAGCGTGGGCAGTCTCTACTGTGCATGACTGCACCATGGCCGTTGCTGGGTGGCACTGTTGCCCGTGTACGCTGGCTCTTCAACTAGTATATGTATATATTATCACTATTATTATTAATACTAATAATACAAATAAGTAGTATAAACACAATATAAAGTTGCTCCATTCACACTGATGTACAGTCACCAAAAATAAGGGGTATACCCTATTTTTGGGTGACTGTTCACTGTGTGCTCTATAGAATGGTGTGCTTGGCGGACTGACAGTCCCCCCCCTTATTGTTCATGCTGCTACATCCTGGTGACTAGTGATGTTCATTGGGGATTTGCATTAATGAAGGCTTACACAAATGCTTATGTGGCCAATGTGCAGGCTAATCATAAGTTATTTAATTTTTCCAGTGATCATTGCAAATTATGTTATGTGCTGTTAACAATTTTGGGGCCCAGAGGATTACACACATATGTGCACATATACATATTGGGCATTGGTGTACTAAGGAACTACGTTCATATTTCATACTTTTTGTTACACTAGGCTTGAGTGAGATGTTGTTCTGTAAATTGTGACTTGTATATATTTTTATGAAAACAAAAGAAAATTTCTTGCCTGAAAGTTTTGTAAAAGACATAATAGTTTGGAATTTTCATGGATATCTATTTTCAGTAAGTGTACACTTTTATGGAGTTAGTTTGATGATAAAGGGTAATTGAGCATTTTGAACTAAGTTTAGTGTGTTTTGGTTTTCACCATGAAAATGTTGCTCATAAATTTTGTTATTTTGTTACAAATTTGAGGCCCTGGAGAGTAATATACATAAGTGTGCATATACATATTGGATATCAATATACTCAGGAGATACATGGAAATCATATTTCATACTGCTCTTGTTTATTACACTAAGCTTGTGTGAGAAGCTGTGCAGTAAATTATGACTTTAGTGTACATTTCTCAAAGAGTTCTCAATCTCTCATACATACTTTTGTATGATTACAGTCATTTTAGGGTATTTGTGCATTTTGAGTTTATATAGTTGAAAATACCCTTTTGCACTCCTGTTAATTTTTGGGTCTGTGCAGGCCATGAATGTAAGAAAAAAATATATTTGATTGGTGTATTCAGAAGATGCACACATTTTTTAAATGATTGAAATGTTAGCAAAAAATAAATAAGTTTGAGATGTAGTGGATAATATTACAAAACAATACATTTTACTGTTTCATATTTTGGATATATCTTGCTGCATGATGCAACATTTCCTTCATATGAGGCATCATAGCAAAGCTGAGCTTGTCCTAAAAAATACATAGTTTTCTATATTTATCTACTTAAAAAGTTACCCAGGGGAATCCTACCCAAAAGGATGGATAGAAAAATGTTGAAAATGTGTCTTGCCTTCAAGGTATTAAAAACTAAATGACCCAACCATCGAGTCATGAAAGGGTTAATAGAATGATTTCCCTAGGTAATAGTCATTCATATAGCATTTTTGTATACCTAGACACATTTTAATTGCATTTGATATCTCATGTGGTCTACTGCTAATTGATTCAAATTGCCATCTGATAAAGTGACCCTTACGGACCATTCAGGACTATTGAACCCCATTGTTTGTTGTGAGGAGGTTTGACCTATAGCTAGATTTCAAAAGAGATCACTATATATAAGCAACTGTAAATATAATGCAAAACATATATAGATAGCTGACTGTTATGAACGATATCTATCTAGGTAAATTAATATGGTAAACAAGTTGTCATTTATTCCTAGCATACATACAGACACCCTCCATAATTCTTTCAAAGCAAGATGAAAGCACATGAGCACATGATTTCAAGAAAAAGACCCATAAAATAGTGACTGTGTTTCAAGATCAGATGGCTGATTTTTTTAGGTACTTTCATGATCTGGATCTTGCTTGTCAAATGAACTCTTTCTTAAATGTCCCTCTACAAAGTCCTTTAGAGCAACATTTGAATGATTGCTCCTAGTTTTCAGAATCTCTTTGTGTGTTTGAGGATTTATCCATTTTCTCCTACTCTTTCTAACATTTACCAACTCGTTCTGGAAAACTTCAAATAACAGCCCTAAAGATTATCTGTTTACACAGTCATTTGATTAATGTACAATCTCCATTTTAACATTTTATAATGAATGTCCCTCTGGGTTTCAAACTATGCTGTTTTATATGTTTGGCCTCTCTTGTGGTTTTATGCTTTCATCATTTGTATTTGCGGAAAGATTGACATTTCATTGGGAAATAAAATAATTATTGGTCTTATTCATCAAGCTGAAAAGGTGCAATTCTAGATCAAACCAACTGTGGATAGGACTGAAATTGCATTGAAGACTTTTCTAGCATTTACATGGAGCCTTAATTAAATCAATGAGAATTTTAATTTCTCCTGTGGTACAGTTGGTTTGCTCCAGAATTAAACCTCTTTTAGCTTGATGAATAAGACCCATAACTAAACATTATTACCTGTTAAAAGTGTTTTTTTTACTTGTTTTGTTTTATCAGTATGTTTTGTGAAACAAACTTATGTTGTTGTAACTTAGGGTGGAATACAAGAAAGTGGAGTGTTTGCTATTTTATAAAAGTCATACATTTATGTGCTATTTGCTATTGTTCACATTTTGATGCAAGACACCTATTGGTAATCCTTTCACAAAATGGCAGACAGTTTAGCCATGCCCACTTTTTGAAACGCATACGCTAAAAAATTAGCAAAGTTCGCTAACTGAGAAAAAACATGCTCAGTTCAGTAACATTTTGATGCTAATCATTTTGACACAAAAAGTACACTGTAAATAGTGATTGCGCACGTTTCTTGCATTCCTCCCTTAGAGCCTTATTCAGAAAAGTAAAAGTGGAATAATTCTGGGTCCAACCCACTGCACCATAAGGGACAAATAAACATTTACATTGATTTAAGTAAGGTTTTTTAATCCCTTGTCCCATGTGTTGGACATCTCTCTAGCCTTCAAGGGTTGAAAACCCTATTTAAATCAAATGGAATTTGGGGACTATGTATATGTCCACCATTGCAGTTTATTTATCCATAACTGCTCCACTTTTGCTAAGGTTGATAATCCTTTCAGTGGCAAAAATTACTTTTGGGGACATAGTTGATTTATTTAGAATAAATTGAACAATTCTGGAGCAAGCCAACTGCACCATAGGGAAGGTACATAATCAGAACCCAAGGCTTTCACATCCCCCCTCAACACATACATATGGTCTGGAGCAAGTTTTACTAGCAGATGCTGATGCAGTCCTTAAAGTCCAGAAGCAACTTTGAACCATGAACCAATACAGACCCAAGGTTCATGGGAAGAGACAGAGGGGTAAGGCAATTTGTTTGCAGAGCCAGGGATCTGATGCATCATGGAATGTATTATATAATTTTTTTAGAGGGGTGTCCACTGAATTGATTTATAATCTGTTGGCCACTCCTCTGGTGCTCAAATAGTTCATGGAGAAAAGGGGAGGGGCTCAGGAATCACTGTTCTTCTCTTACTGGCTCACAGTAGCTATGTGTGTGATGATGTCAACAGCCAAGCAACGATAAGAAATTGGTCTTTTTGTAAAGGGTTATAGACTGAGCAGAGGTGTAGTGGAGGCCCCTGCAGCCCCGCCGGTCTTGGGCCCCCCAGAAATATTGGTCATATAGATTTCCGCTGGAGGCCCCACCAGACTTGAGGTTCCCAATAGCACATAAATTGAATATTAATAAGGTCCACACAAGCTCCAATAAAGTTTCCTCCTGCCGGCTGCTGTGCCAGCTCAAAAGTGAAACCAGTCATCAGGGTCCACAAAAATTCCTGCCCCCCATCATTGTCAGCGAGATTCTCTTTATTGAGTTATTGAGACTCAATTAAGGGAAGCTATTTCCTGACTGTGCAGGTGTGCGTGACCTTGTGGTCTGTGCTCCATGCTCAAGACGTCTTCACAGGTGCATGATGACAATACCATAGGGGAGCAGAGAAGAGTGTACCAGAAGCACGGCACAGCGACCGGACAAGAGCGCTGTGCTTCTGGCACGCTCTGTCTCTGTTCCCCTATGGTATTGTCATCATGCTCCTCTGAGGGCAGTGACAACGTCTTGCACATGGAGTGCAGACAACAAGGGGACAATGCGGAGGTGAACAATCGTGGGGACAATGTGGAAATGGACGAAAGGGACAATGTGTAGATGGACAATGGGGGCAATGTGGAAGTGGACAATGGGGACTCAAGACAATGTGGAAGTGGACAAAGGGGACAATATGTAGATAGATAATGGGGGCAATGTGGAGGTGGACAGTGGAGACACTGAAAGCAGACATCGGGGCAATGTGGAGGTGGGCAATAATAGGGACAATGTGGAAGTGGACAATGGGGAAGTGGACAAAGGGGGCAATGTGTAGATGGACAATGGGGGCAATGTGGAGATGGACAATCATGGGGAGAATGCGGAAACGGGCAATGGGGACTCAGGACAATGTGGAAGAGGACAAAGGGGACAATGTGTAGATGGACAATGGGGGGGGCAATGTGGAGGTGTACAATGGAGATACTGTGGAAGTGGACAATCATTGGAACAATGTGGAAGTGGACAAAGGGGACAATGTATAGATGGACAAGGGGGCAATGTGGAAGTTGACAAAGTGGAAGTGGACAATGGGCAGATGGACAATGGAGGTAATGTGGAGGTGGACAATGGAGACAATGTGGAGGTAGACAATGGAGACAATGTGTAGGTGGACAATGGGGGCAATGTGGAGGTGGACAATGCAGACAATGTGTAGGTGGAGAGTGGGGGCCAATTTGTAGGTGGACAATGAGGGCCAATGTGTAGGTGGACAATGGGGGATAAAATGTGGAGGTAAACAATGTGGTAGTGGGGAATAGCGACAATGAGTAGATGGACAATGGGGAAAATGTGGAGGTGGACAATGGGTACAATGCGGAGGTGGTGCGTGGTGGCCAATGTGGAGGTGGACAATGGGGGCCAGTGCAGAGGTGGACAGTGTGGAGGTGGACAATGGGGGCCAATGTGGAGGTGAACAATGTGGGAAGTTTGGAAGTGGGCAGTGTGGAGGTGGACAATGAGGGCCAATGTGGAAGTGGACAATGGGTACAATGCGGTGGTGGTCAGTGGTTGCCAATTTGGAGGTGGACGATGGGGGGGGCAATGTGGAGGTTAACTATGTTGGCAGTTTGGAGGTAGGCAGTGTGGAAGTGGACAATGTGGGCAGTGTAGAGGTGGACAGGGTGGACAGTGTGTGGAGGTGGGCAATGTAGAGGTGGATAGGGGGCAGTGTGGAGGTGGGCAGTGTCTGGAGGAGGACAGGGTAGACAGTGTGTGCAGGTGGGCAGTATGTGGAGGTGGGCAAAGGAAGAAGAGCAACTCTGGGCTGGCCAGTCCTCTAGGATATTTATGTGTCATGACATCAAGCTTAATGTGTCACATCTTTCCAAATATTTTCATTAAAGGAGAACTCATACCACCAAATAATAACCCTGTTTACCTATCACCAGAAAATTCTAATTTCTCCTATGATTTTTGCCATTGTGCCTTTGTTCAAGAGATAACATTTTTAATCAGTTCCTGGTGACATGTGCACCCATGTGATCTTTAAAGTGTTAAGATTACCATGTGCAATGAGCATAGTCCTGTGGTCTAGCTACCAAATGTCATGTCCTCCGTAATGGACAAGACATCCAGGATTGATAAAAATATGTTATCTCTTCAGCAACATAACAGGGGAAAAGTCATGGGGGATAGGATTGTATGATCAATGTAATGTAATTGTGTGTGGTAATTATTTGGCGGTGTTAGTTCTCATTTAAGGTATATTGTTTTTTGATGCACATATGACACAGAAATCTGGATTTTTCAGTGCATTTTACAGGTTGTATGATACTAGCAGAGTAAAAATTATACTTTTATTGGCTGAGTGTCTCTAGGATGCAAGCTTTGAAGACAACCAGGTCTCTTCTTCAGGCATAATAAGAATGAAGAATGAATACACAATACATGACTTTAAAAGTCATGAACATTGTTTTAATATATAAATTCTACTGGCAGTAATATTCTGATGAGTATGGACCATAAATATTCCATAGGCTCTACTAAAGTCACTTTGAAGTGGACTAGAAAATACAAAAAAGATTAACTTTTTCATGCTCCAGTGGATTCCAGTATTTAGCCAGAGATTGCTCAGTCTATATAATGCATGGGTTAATTCTACAAGCGCCAGAGGGCTGCACAACTCATTGCTTACAATGAGCTCCCTGGCA
Source organism: Rhinophrynus dorsalis (assembly GCA_037306005.1). NCBI lineage: Eukaryota > Metazoa > Chordata > Amphibia > Anura > Rhinophrynidae > Rhinophrynus > Rhinophrynus dorsalis. The sequence continues at coordinate 182,938,723 of CM074725.1, read as the reverse complement.
CCCAAAGGGAGCAAATTTATATTTATTTTGTGGGATAATGTCAAGTGCTGCAGGAGAATTTGCCCTTGAAATTGTTGTTTCAAGGGCAAATTCTCAGCACCTTATCTGTGCTATATATGTGTTCCACAAGTCCTTTGTAGACAGGGAAAAGTACCATTTTCTGTTGAATTCTTAAGGAAGCTCTTTGTCGCCAGTTGTTTCAGGCTGTGGGCTGTTTATAGGAGAAGAACGGTGGTCTTGAGAATATTCATTTTAATCTGCCATGAGTATGTTATATTATTTGGAGCTTTTTTGAGACTTTAAACACTACTTTAAGCTGTGGATTGTAGGTGACTACTAATGACACTCTATTATCTTCCTGTTGTTTGTATTCCAGGAGATTTCTTCTGGGTACACTGGTGGCTCTCTGAATTTGGATGTCCATGATCTTGGCATTATATCCATGACTGATAAAATCTATCCTGAGATTTTTAAAATCTCAGTCTGAAGTCTCAGAAATTATGCGGTTATACCTTTGGGCCTGGCTGTAAACAATATCATTTTTTTGTGTGTCTGGTATGGAAACTGTCATTTCAGAGACAATTAGGCCTGTATGTTGGTTTATGGTACAGAGATGTCTGGATGGAGTTGTTATTGATAATGATTGTAGTATCCAGAAAGTTAATTTGTTTGGGTGAATGGCTGAGTTTGAGGTTAATGGCGGGATGGAAGGCATTATCATTTTTGTGAAATGCCAAAAGTTCATCTTCGCTGTCAGTCCAAATGATTGGGATATCATCCATGTAGTGGAGGTAGACCAGTGGCTTTATTTGACAAGTGGACAAGAACTCCTCCTCCAATTTTGACATGAATAGGTTGGCATATTGTGGTGCCATTTGCATTTCCATGGTAGTTCCAGTCTTTTGTATGTATAGTTCTTGCCCAAATGTGACATAATTGTGCATAAGTATAAAGTGTACAGGTTCTCTGAGTAAGCCCTCTTCATTTAGGAATGCTTTGCAGGCTAAAATGTCCTCTTCTTGAGGAATATTGGTGTAGAGTAATTCCACAACCATAGTGGCTAGAATTGTTTCCCTTGGGATGGAGCCAAGGTCAGATGGTGTTAGGGACCAGGAACCAGACAGACACAAAAATGTAAAATGCCAAACACCTTTATTAAAATAACAAAAGCAAACAAAGCTAAGTTGTGATCCAGAAGCTTAAACCAAAAGACAAGCCAGGGTCCGGAACCAAGACAGGTACTCAGCTAAGCCGGGGTTAGGAATACAGAGATCAGTGATGTCAGGAACAAGCCAGGAGTTAGAAGCCACTGCCAGAAGGGACGCAAGAGGAAGCCAGATCATGAACATATAATCAGCAATTCAGGAGAACGCGCTTGCAGACAGAATCAGATACAAGGGCAATCAGGAAGTGAGCCAAGCTGCTTTAAATACCCTGTGAGGGTTGGCTGATAACATTTGGTGAGTAATCACAGAGAGGTCAGCTGATTCAGCCTGACCCAGAGCAGGGAAGGCAGCAGCAATGGATAGCAGAGCTCTAGATTAGCTCAGACAGCAGAATCAATAGCAGAATTAGAACAGCTCAGCCAAACCTTGACAGATGGTTTGTTTAAGACGCTGGTTGTTTAAAGGGATAGTAATACCTAAAATGTAAAAAAAAATATGTTGTAGGGTTTATCCCCCTGAGTAAAACAAGAGTACTCCCACTGCTGAAAGATGTTTCATTCAAAAGTTATTAATTTTCAAAGTTTAATTTTTTAGGTGCAATATCACAGTGGCCTGAAATTGTACAGTGGTGCTGTTGCTACACGATCCTATGGACAGCTCTGGTCTCAGGACCATAAATCTCCATAGGATGGTGTAGCAACAGTGCCACTGTAAAATTTCAGGCCACTGTGATATTGCACCTAAAAAATTCAACTTTGAAAATGAATAACTTTTGAATGAAACATCTTTCAGCAGTGGGAGTACTCTTGTTTTACTCAGGGGGATAAACCCTACAACATATTTTTTTTTACATTTTAGGTATTACTATCCCTTTAAGGTGTGTGGTGAAGGTGGCACACAAATATTTTTGATACTTTTACATTTAGAGTGTGTGCTCTTTTTTTGTTTTTTTACTACAGAATAATTGAAAGGTGAGAGAACCTACCTGGATGGAGCAGCGCAACTCCTTTTTCTTATTGTGGTGGAAGAAGAATTCAATTGGGACTCCACAGACTTTGTTTCTATTTTATTATTATTTTTACTTAAAGGGATAGTAATGTTCCAAAATAAAAGCAGCTCCAATCAATCTCCATAGTATTTGGGCCATGGAGAGTGTTATTTCAATATTGCAGTTGTAGTTCAAGAGTAATTGAGTGATAAAGTATCCCCCTCCCGCCCCTTTTACTGATGTAACTCTGGTCACCTCAGAACAGAAAGGTGGTGTCCAGATGGATTATAGAGAGGGGCAATCTTCAATTAACATAAGGGAAAAACCTGCCAAGGGGGGGCAGGGTTTTCATTGTTCTCACAGTGAGAATATTGTCCCTTGCTGTGAGCTGTCTGGTCTGTGGGGAGGCAGCTTACACTAGGTAAAAGGGGCAGGAGGAGGATACGTTATCATTCAATTACTCTTGGACTACAACTCTGACAATATTGAAATAACACTCTCCATGGCCCAAACACTATGAAGATTAATTGGAACTGCTATTTTTGTGAAACATTACTATCCCTTTAACGTTTTTTTAGGTTGTTTGTGTCTTCTATGTAGCTGGGTGTTGTTTTGACTAGTGGTTTCAAAATACTCTCTGCCCAACCAGTGTTTTTTCTGTGAAACTGCCTGTTCCAAATATTATCGGCCTTCCAGGATTTCCTTCCTTGTGGAAAGGAAGCATATAGAAGCATTCCACTCTTGGGTCTTCTAGAATGAGGACCTCCGAGTGGTCTCTAGTATTAGAAGGGAGTCCATTCATGATTTTTTAAGCTCTGTTGTCTAGTTAGTTGTGGGATTTTCTGGTAGTCTGTTGTAGTATCTTTCATCAATAAGTTTCCTGTGTGTATAGTCAGTTGTATTCATAATCATTACCGATGCCACCTTTGTCTGCCTGTTTAATGACTATGTTTTTGTTGATCTTTAGTGACTGTATTGATTTGTGTTCCTTAGTAGTTAGTTGTGTGCTAGTTTGTATTGTTTGTCAAGTACAGTTGATGTGAAGCTCTCTTTATACCTGTGAGGTTGCTCCCTGTTAGCATGGTCTATGTGGATTTTTTGTAGGTAAATTATAGTGGTGATTAACCCATTAAGGACCAGCGAGCGCACGCGCGGCCGGCACTTGCGGACCACGGTGCATTTTTTTAAAATTATTGCTTCTGGTTCAGGGCTTCCGGAGTGGCGTGCAGCTGCGCCAGAAGCCCTGAACTCCATGCCGTGCCAGGACCGTCATTGGTCCTTAAGCGCCGGACCGCCGTGATGGTCGTGGCACGGCAATGGTCCTTAAGGGGTTAAGTTCCGTGATTTGGCATGATTCATTGTTTTCTTTGTCATGAGAGAATTTTTTTAATCGAAGTTTTCTTAAGAACTCCTACATATCACTGCTGAGTTCTATTTTATCCATAGGTTGGTTGGGCAGAAGGAAAGTCCTTTTGAAAGTAGAGATAATTCCTCTTTTCTTGGCTTATGTTCTGTGAGGTTGACAACAAAATCTTTTGTTCTCCATGTGTTGTTGGTCCATTTAAATGCCTGGCCTTTTGACTTAGTCAGTCTGGTTTCTTCATTATATTTTTATAAGTGTTTTCACTTAGTATAGCTTTAGAATATCCATGTCTTTTCCCATATCTGCTTTGAGGGTGAATATCTCTGCTTTTACTTTGGTCTTGAGATATACAGCTTTTCTGAGGGCTGGCTGTTTCCCATTGTTCCAAGAGGAATTGCCTGGCACTTTGTGGACTGTCATTTTGGCAGGATCAGTATGATGTTCTTTAGAATAGTTCTTCACTGTGTAAAGCACTAGTGAGCTAAAAGGCATGGCACCCTGGGTGGGACACCATTCAGATAGAGCCTGCTGAATTCTATGTGGGCTCCATCCTAGTTGAGCATCTCCAACCATTTCTTTTGCATTCTCATGCTATAGGATTTTGATGTTCAAAATAATGAACAAGAGCTACTCACCAATTTGTGATAAAGATATATGATAAAGAGGAGATCACTCGCCCATTGAGATAAACTCTTCAAATCTTGTTTTATTCTATTGAGCACATGCACTAGGATCTCTCAAACTGGCAAAACCAGATGCATTGGCTCAACAGAATAACACAGGGGTTGAAGACGTTATATGCACTTTACCACCTTAGTGCATCTCCTTCCAAGAATAATTCTGGAATAAACCAACTACTCCTTAGATGACAAATAACAATCCCTTAGACTTGTGCACAGCAAAAATTTTAGGTAAAATTCGATTTCGGAAGAACTTTTTTTATATCGTTTGGAGGACCAGCATTTCGGCCCAGACCTGTTCGACTCGGACGAAATTCGACAATAGTCAGAATTATTAGGCCGAATTTAACATACTTTAAAAAATGACTCTCCCTTGTGGTGGAAATACGGTATTAGGCCTGCCTACCTGCCTACACAGCTGTGAGACTGGCTATGTCACTCTGAAAACTATTAAAACAAATTCCTAATATTTTTTATATTTTGCACAGGAACAAAAATTACTCTCCTTTGCAGTGGCCTACACAACAACTGGACACTCTCTATCTCCTTCTGCTCTCTCTGAGCTCCAACAACGGGCTAACAGGAAATGTAGGATGTCTGGGTGTCTGATGTGTTATTGGTCCAACCCCCATCATGAAACGAAGAAGCTAATTGGACTAGAGAGGGAGGGAAAGTATCATGTGCGCAGGTAGCTGTCATCCGAATTTCCGAAATTTATACCGAAGATTCTTACCAGGGCTGTTCGGATTCGGTTTAAAAAAAACGAACTACTTTTTCCTTTTGGACAGCCCGAATGACCCTTATTTGTCCGAATTCCGAAAACGGCCGAACCAATTCGCACAAGTCTACAATCCTTATTGATTACCCTCTGGCACACAAAGGGTTAAAGGGATAGTAACACTTAATATATAAAAAAATATTAATTGTAGGAATTATTCTCCTGAGTAAAACAAGGGTATTCCTGTTGCAGAGAGGCTTTTTACTAAAAAATGCAGCTTAAACATGATTTTTAGTGAAGTACCTGAATGGACTTACGTGTTACAGTGGTGCTGTTTCTACACCATCCTATGGACAGCTCCATAAGGTGGTGTGGCTACAGGGCCACTGAAACATTTCAGGACATTCAGATACTGCAATAGAAATATAGTTTTGATCTGCAGTAACTTATGAATAATATGCCTCTCACAGTAGGAGTGCCATTGCTTTACTAAGGGGGATAAAATCTGCCATGTGTATTTTTTACATATTAAAGAGATAGTAATGTTTTAAAATAAATGCTAGTCTATTAATCTTTATAGTTTTTTGTTCATTATTGCAGTCATGTCTGATGTGTAGTTCAAGAGTAAATAAGTTATAAAGAGTCCCTCTCCTGCCCTTTTTACCTATGGTACGCTGTCTCCCCTAAGATGTGGAATCCGGTCAGCTGACAATGAGGCACAATTTTTTTGCTGTGAGCATAAGAAAATCCTGCCTCCGTTGATGAAGGAGGGCAGGTTTTTCCTTATGCTCACTGAAGATTGTCCCTCTCTGGGCTCCATCTGGATGGTCTTGCTGCTCTGAGGTGAGCAGTGTTATGTCGGTGAAAGGGGTGTGAGTGGGACTCTTTATAACTAATTTACTCTTGCACTACAGTTCGGGCAATATTGTAATAATGCTGCTGATGGACAAAAAGCTATGACGATAAATCAACAGGGCATTTATTTTAAAACATTGCTTTCCCCTTAAGTGTAACTATTCCTTTGTTGCATGCTCCTCTGGCACTCAGTGGGTTAAATCAATAAAGGTTGTTATTTATCATAAACTCTACTATCTATCTATCTATCTATCTATCTATCTATCTATCTATCTATCAATCATATATTAGGTGTTGCTATCCGTTTAAATGGGTCTTTTAACCACATGAATGCTAGTGCTGTCTCCAATGGATTGGAGTAATGAAAGTAATGTGTTAGAGATCTCTTTAGCATTCAACAGGTTAAAAGCCTTTTTTTAAACTTACATATCTTGAAAAATATGCTTTTTTTATTCTTAACAATCAAAAAATGATACTGACTAAGTCTTGAGCCTTGACTAATTATGTCTAATGCTTAATATCTTGAGTATCTGTAATTTAGATTACTTTGCACTATCTCTGTCACTGTTACTGCTCCGATTAATGATCCATAGCTTACTGCACATTATCTTACCTGGATTCTGTGCTACAGTCAGAAGACTTTGGGACCCTTGTCCATATCATTGTATTAAGTTAATGTTTCATTAATATTTACAGCATTAACGGATACTCTTAGAGATGGCAGAATAATGAGAGTGTTTGTCAGAGCACTGAACATATTTGAGGATGATTTACAATACAAGTATTAGGTATTATGTTTCCCATTACTAAATACCTATTAGAATAAAATATAATTTTCAGATCTGGCATATATTTAATTTTTCTTTTGACCTTTTTATTCCATGTTTAAATTACACTTGAAGACATCACAAAAGTAATGTGATACATTATCTGTAATTAATAGCAAAATAAAAGTGTGGAATATTTTGAGTGGAACAAAGCTGAGGTTTCAGACGATGTGTCTGTATGAGTAAGAACTGATCTATTTCTACCTTCCACCAGTCTCTCTCTGATTTCATGCTAAAACAGGCACTGGGAGCAATTTTTTATGTTCAAAGAAGCAGCGAAATTGAAACGTTGTTACAAACGACAAAAGCTAAATATAGTGTCGTTGGGATCATTAATATTTTCAGAGAGTGTCGGTTGTGATTGGAAATATGTAGTTTGTTCTGACTGAAATTGTCATATGGAACGACAAAAAAATGTCTTAACTAAAGACAAAAATGTCTTAAAAAATGTCTTAACGACAAAAATGTCTTAAGTAAAGACAAAAATTCTCACATTCAGAACACATTCCCTCCACTTTTTTCTTAAAGTACAAATTTTGTCTTTTGAAAGACATTTTTTGTCGTGACTATTTTATTTTCCTCTATACGACACTGGAGAATAGTTTAGCCACACCCTAGCCACGCCCCTTTGTCCGTCAGTTCTGGAGTTGTGTCGTACACAACGGACATTACTAGTTTTTTGTCGTATACTCTATAGAAAATATGTCATTCATGCATTCAATTACTTATTTTTGTCTTTCATACGACAATTTTTTGTCGTTATCCCTTTGAACATACGTCCCTTAGCCTTACACGTGCCTAGCACCAAAGTTCTAAGCTATTTACACTGAAAATTCTCCTTGTAATGCCACTTGCACCAAGAGGAGGACAGCAAGAAAATGGTATGAGCTTTTTGGGGGCATTCCTTTCCACTATGTTTAATGCTATGTATAAAACAAGGTACAGAGAAAATTACATCTTTACTCAATTTACCTCTGCAAGCTACTGGGGAGGCATCAGTTTTATATTCCACTATTTCATCCATTGTATTTTTTATGCAGTGTTAGAAATATGAGATTTTATTTTGCCAACTGCTACGGTTCTTCAAATTAGCACTCACATATCATCTGCCTTGATGCAATTGGTAAAATTCAGTTTGCACACTAGAAAAACACAGGTTCTTCCACGACTTTCATGTCATGGCCACCCTAGTTGTGATGTCAGTAGGATGCTTCAGTTTGTATGTGTAACATCAGGAGGTAGGTCCATAGCACATACAGCTGTTTTTGTACCCAGGTGTTGGCATGCACTTCTGGGTGCAGGAAGTGTTCAATTGATGCAAATTATACAATACATTGCTGCCCTCCCCCCCAGGAGATCTCAATGTGTTGGAGACCTCTGTAGATTTCAGAAGATTACATAATGACCAGTAAAAGGATAATTAAAACAAAATAAACCATAAACCAAGTCTGTGGTGCAATGGTGTCGTGATTGCTCTGGTCACACCTGTTATTATATTTTACTTATTATTATACTTAGACCTGGGAATGTAGGAGTGGTGTGCACAGCTGAGGAGGACCTCAAAACTTGTTTCTCTAGGTAGTTGCCTACTCTGCCTAATGGGAAATCTGGCACTGATCACATGAATTCAGAAACAACGTATAGAGCATCTTTGTGTAGAATATGTGTCAGTTTTATTGCTTCTAGTGTGAGAAGCAATGTTAAAATGGAGTACTTACTGGCTGTGTACTGGCATATCTTCTCTCTTCTTTCTTTCTTCCCCATTACATGGTTTCAGATTGGTTCTCTAAACCCTCCGCAGGTCTTGCTCATCTCTAGTCCAACATAAACTTACAGCACTGCTGTGCTATCTAAGATATACAACTACATTTTCTTGCACATACTTTGCAAAACCACTTCTCTAAGCATGAAAAAACAATATGCATATTACAGTTGAGATTTTCGGTGCTGCAGGAAACTTCAGTTATGGGGATTTTGAAAGCTTAGTAGATGTGTGCAGAAAATGATGCAGCAGTTTAACCATTACCAGAGGAGCTTGGGATACTTTGCAACAAAGGGGTCATAGTGGACCCATCAGCATTAGTTTGCTTCAATTAAAATGGATTTGAACATTGCCTATATTTTGTACTAGTAATTTGTTAGTAATGTAAATATCTTTTGAGAAATTCACCTATATTTGTTGGTGGCACAATGTCCTGCAATGTGCTGGACCAATCTAATAGTGTCTAGGCAGAGCCAACACACAGTGGGGGCACATCTATTGGCACAGGGAGCAGTAAGTTTGGACTCAAATGTAATAGCACATTTTATACTGTTCTGGGTATTACATACTATGCCAGACAGTGCCACAAAAATTCCAAGGTTAAGTTCTCAAAATCTATTTATTTTACTTAGAAAATGGCTAGATAGATATTAAACTAAACTTGCTATAGTTGAAAAGCCCACTTCAAACACTTTGGGTGATAAAGAGGTGATAAAGTGGGGATGACTTCTCCAGTAGTGATGATCGAGCACCCCGATGCTCGGGTGTTCGGGTGCTCTGGCCGAGCGCCCCCGGAGGCTCGAGTGCTCGGCCGAGCACCCGAGCCCCATTGAAGTCAATGGGAGGACTCGAGCATTACACCAGGCACCCCCTGCTCTGATGAGGGGAGGGTGCCTGGTTCATAGGAAAAGGTCAGAAAATGATGGAAACACCACAAAAATGGTTCAGGGACAGCATAGGGAGGATGTCTGGATGCATCTTGGACTCCAATGTCGCTGCTGGGAACGATGTTTCACCCGTAGTACGCCATTTTTACAGACTAACCGTAAAACACACAAAAAGGAAGATAAAAACTAATCTGTGGCTAGGCACACTAAACAATATGTGGCGCTAATCTGCGGCTAGGCACACTAAACAATATGTGACGCTAATCTGCGGCTTGGCACACTAAACAATATGTGACGCTAATCTGCGGCTAGGCACACTAAACAATATGTGACTTTAATCTGTGGCTAGGCACACTAAACAATATGTGACGCTAATCTGCGGCTAGGCACACGAAACAGAATGTGACGCTAATCTGCGGCTAGGCACACAAAACAGAATGTGACGCTAATCTGCGGCTAGGCACAGTGAACGGAATATGTGATGTTAATTTGTGAATTTGCACACTAAACAGAATGTGACAATAATCTATGGCTAGGCACACGTTTAAAATGGCCCTTTTTGTCGCTGCGTTGTAAAATCATTGGCCCTGTGCACCTAACAGAATATGTCAGCTTGTCACTGCACTGCAAAACGTGCGGGGAGGAGACCCGAACATGGCGGGCGAGCACATGCGGTACTCGTACGAGTACCGCCATGTGCCGAGCAGAGCGATGCTCGAGCCGAACCGAGCTTCGGCCGAGCATGCTCACTCATCACTATTCTCCAGTGATATCATTTCTCCAGTTCCTGTGTTATTCTATAGATCTTGCGCACTAAGATCTCCGGAGTTAGAGAAAGCTTAGTGCATAGGCTCCATAGAGTAACATAAGAACTGGATAAGTTATATCACTAGAGAAATCAATTCCATGTGTGTCCAGAGAATTGTACAACTCATTGCAAAGCAATCTGTTGCACACCTCAGTGGCACTAAAAGAGTTAACGCAGTGTATTCTGATTCCTGTTGATGTAAGTCGTGTGCTCTGAATAGTGTCTCCTGCATTTAGTGCCTCCGCGACCAGCAGCTAAGTATGAATGTCTCTGCAGCTCATTACCTTTAACATTAAATCTAAAACATTCATCTATGTCCACGGATTCTGATCTGTCTGCAACCAAATCACTGAAGTGCTTAAATAATATCACTTGCCCTTTTTCACTGATATTTCTCTTTATGACAGAAAGGTCAGTAAGTCATATTCAGGTTTACAGTATCTGTGGAACATTCAGGCTGTCCGACACACCATTGGCTCTTAAAGAATGGTTGTGTTATTTTAAACTATACTGGGCAACATTACTATGGTGGTAATAATTAATCCCTGTGGCGATGGAGATGTTAATTAGCAAACAAATTATGTGGTCACTACTCCATATTATTTTTTTTAATGCAACAAGGTGAACAAATATTAGTATAGGGTCAGGATCTCACATATTAATAAAAAACAAAAATCTGGCAGAGGTCCTTGGGAACCACACCACCCACCCATCCCCCAACCCCAAGAAATACTGTGAGTGCTTAAAAACATATACTCACCTCGAGGTTGAAAGTCCAGCAGTGTCCTCAATGCCTTGGCCCACCACATCAGTAACCTAAGAGAAATAAAAAGAATGCCTAAAACCCACCTCCACACTTGATGTTGCTTATAAAAAGTAACCCCCCAACCACTTCTGTTCTTCCTGGGCTGCAGGGCCACATTTACCGTTAGGCAGAGTAGGCATCTGTCTACAGGCGCACCCCACAGAGGGGCGTCTGTCATTGAGACCCTTTAAAAAAAAAAAAAAAGTTGCCTCGGCACCTGCACTAACCCCCCCCCACCGCCCAGTCAGGTATATACCTCCTTCAGGACAGACCTGTAGATGCTGCGCTCCCTCGTCGGCTCTTTAGTATTACAGAGCGCTGGGAGATGACATCATCTCTCAGAGCTCTGCATGAAGAGAAGACCGTGCGGGAGCTCCAGCAGCTACAGGTCTGTGCAAAAGGAGGCACATACAGACCTCTCCTGCCGCTGGACCACCAGGGAAGAGGTAGGAAACGGACACTGGGGGGCAATGTGAAAATAATGGGGCAATATGGATCTGATGGGGGTCAAGATGGTGGTGATGGCAATGTAGAGATGATGGGGCAATGTATGCGAGGGTAAGTTGGAGCTGATGGCAATATGGAGCTGATGGGGGACAATATGGAGATGAAGGGGGCAATGTGAGGGTAAGTTTGAGCTGATGGGGGGCAATATGGAGATGATGGCAAAGTGGAACTGATGGGGGCAATGTGAGGGTAAGTTGTAGCTGATGGGGCAATAAGTAGCTGATGGGGGGCAATACGGAGATGATGGGGGCAATGTGAGGGTAAGTTGGAGCTGATGGGGCAATATGAAGCTGATGGGAGCAATGTGAGGGCAAGTTGGAGTTGATGGGGGCAATATGGAGATGATGAAGGCAATATGGAGATGATGGGGGCAATGTGGAGCTGATGGGGCAATATGTAGCTGACGGGACAATGTAAAGGCAATATGGAGATGATGGAGGGCAATGTGGAGATTAGGAGCATTGTGGAGGTGTCCAGTGGAGATGGCCAATGGGAGTGGGGGGTGCTTCAGATTTCTGTGCCTACAGGCTCCTGAGATGTAAATCCGGCCCTGCTGGGCTGTTACCAGGCCACAGTGGGAAAAAAACAGGGATTGGCTTATATGTGGACAACTCCAGATTACATTTTTTCCCATGCTTCCATTGGCTAAGATGTTGGATTACACAGGGAGTGCCTCAACTCCTACCCAATCACAGCAGGACTGAGAGGGCTTGGTCACTTGTTTTTGTTTTTTTTTTTTTGTGGCAGTGGGTTTTTAGTTTTTTTTTTTGTTTTTTTATTTATTTTAACTGATATGGAGGACCAAAGTCTTGAGGACATTGCTAGACCTCTGACATCAAGGTGAGTATAGGTTTTTAAACAATACACACACACCAATTCAAATGGGTGGTGGAATGGACACCTGGTTTTTCATGAAATGTGTTTAGGTATCTTGAGTGGAGTGGAGGACCAGTACATCACAGACAACAGCTGACCTCTGACATCCAAGTGAGTAAGTGTTTTTAAAGACACACATGCTTTACCATAGGGGGGGGTGGGAGGTTTGTAAAAAATGAAAATGGATGTCTTTGAACCCATATTAATGTTAACTGCACATGATCTCCCTTAGCAAGGGCAGAAGAAGGGGTCTTGATCCCGTCCTTGGGACTTTTTATGGTCAATGTTTGTTTAAATGTGGGCCCCCCCAGATTTAATTGATTTCATTGATTAACTTTAATTTCTTTGTATATATACATACATATATATATATATATATATATATATATATATATATATATATAAAAGAAAAAATATATATATTTTACTGTAAGTGTATAAGAAGACTAAAATGGCATTGCAGTATGGCAAGCAGTTTATTTCGCACTGTCCCATCTCTATGTTTAGTGATAGCATGTCTTAAGCAATATTCCATCTGCCACTACAGCCATGGCCTCTGGCAGTCTCCTCTACATGTTTATTCATTTTATCTGCATAACCATGCTGACCCCATACCTAATTATATGCACTGGTTAATTAACAATCAAAAGGGAATACACATTTATGTGAACTGGAACAGGCTGTATAACATTATATATATGCATACTGTATAATTCTAGTCTCAGGTCTGCTGTAAATATGCGTGAGTACCCTTTTTTAATCAAAGACAAAGTTTGTCCTACAGTGTAGCCATCTATATTCTAGTTTTATCAATTTTCTCTGCCAGAGAAAACTATAATATTGCAAAAGATGGGCATATGGGATGAACTTGCACAGTGCTTCTTCCTAAGCTTACTTTTCAAATTTGCCTGGGCTGAACTGGCTTGAAAACTGAACATTTTGCAGAGACAGATGGAATGCATTTAGCTTCCAATGTAAATGAGTGAACAAATGTACAAACTCATGGTTGACATTGGCATAGCTAACTGGATACATTGTATTGCCCACTTCTGATTTAACCCTGTACTTTCTGTAGACAAGAGGATGCAGAAAACTAAAGATTCTGGAGAAAGCAAGTGCACTGTGGGAGTGTGTGAGGGGGGGATAAAAACATTCCCAATTATTTAAATGTGGCTTTTAACCCTTTGTCCACCTCTGGTACACACCTTATTTGTTTGCCTCCATTCATTATCTTAACCCTTTGAGTGCCAGATGGGCACGCAACGCTTGCTTTGTAACACGTTGCGTACCCCTCTGTCACTCAAAGGGCTAAGTTCATCAAACACCTTACATGATTTGACATAGATAATTCATATAGAAAGAAAGAGCAATGCATAAAAATAACTTGATTTATATTTGTTGCTTAACATTGACGACTGTAACTGATGTCAGTCACACTCTTTAAAATGCAACCCTTTTGAAGCTATTACAGTTTTATTCTCTCCCATCTCTCCTTTTTTTTTGTGGCTTATACATGGGATCTAGTGATGGGACTAGGGTTGCCATGACAGTAAAACGTTTAAATGTTTCACAACTGATTTAAATAAAGTTGTTATATCCCTTTTAACTGGTTTGAATTCAGAAATATATTCTTATTGGCAAATGGTTTGTGAAAACTTAGATGTGGGTTAAAATTTTGTGTTATCAGCAGAGAACCCCCACCCCCTCCACCACACACACACACACACACACACACACACACACACACAATGCAAACTAACACTGATACTCTAAAATGCAAATGTCTTGGACCAATAAAAATCAAAACAGACACAAATATGATTTTTATGTTCATAATTGAAATACTATAAATGTGATACTTTTCTTAGCATTAGTGACCTCTTAAATCTTTGGTAGCTAGACAGTTCTTCCATGCAATGTATTGTAGGCATCACAAGAATCAAACGGAGATAACCATTAGAATGCCAGAGTCAGTTGGTATCGGTCCTCTTAAGGTTGATATTGGTCCTCTTAAGGTTGAGACAGGTGAATTGATTGGTGAGGACAAGGCTATGGCTGACACCTTAAACACATTCTTTTCTTCTGTATATGCAAAGGAAGCAACAATGACAGGCTATGGGCAAACAGACAAAACCACATAATTTCCTCTATTATGTACATAGTTTACTGAGGACAAAGTACACAAGAGACTGGAAAAGGTTATGGTGAATAAAGCTCCTGGACCTGATGGTATACATCCAAGGGTACTTGAAGAACTTAGTTCAGTAATAGCAAGGCCATTATACTTAATATTTATCGATTCGTTTTCATCAGGCATAGTGCCCTGTGATTGGAGGAAATCTGATGTAGTGCCATTGTTCAAAAAGGGGACAAGATCCAAACCAGGAAATTATAGACCTGAGAGCTTGACTTCCGTAGTGAGTAAGTATTCAAATCTATGTGAAGACATACAATATTATTAGTAGGAGTCAGCATGGTTTTATGAAGAATAGATTGTGTTAGTCTAATTTACTTGCATTTTGCAAAAGGATAAGTAGCAATTTGGACAAGGGAATTGCTGTTGAGGTAGTATACTTGGATGTTGCAAAAAGTCTTTTATACAATGCCTCACAACAGGTTACTGCATAAATTAAAAGGTTTCGGTTTGGGAGGTGATATCTGTACATGGATTGAGAACTGGTTAAATGATTGATGATAGAGAATTGTAATTTGATTATTAATGATCTAGAAGTGGGAATTGAAAGTAGGGTCTCAATCTTTGCTGAAGATACTAAGCTATGTAAGGAAATACATACAGAGCTGGATTTTTTTCTCTGCAGAAGGATTTAGAAATACTGAATGAACGGGCAGAAAAGTGGCAGATGACACTTAATAAAGATAATTATAAGGCTATGCATTTGGGCTGTAGAATCAAACATGCTACATATACACTAAATGGGAAACCACTTGGGGAATCCTCATTAGAGAAAGAAGTGTTCAGAGTCACTCAACTGCTGCAAGAGCAAACAGGGTACTATCCTGCATAAAAAGTGGTGTAGATGTATGGGATGCAAATGTAATTATACCTCAGTATAAATTCTTGGTAAGGCCTCATCCAGAATATGTAGTTTTGGGCACCAGTTCTTAAAAAATACATTATTGAACTGGAAAAAGTGCAGATGTGCAACAAAACTGATAATGGGGTTGGAGGATCTGAGTTATGTCCCTCATAGAAGACTCATAAATAAATTGCAGTGTTTGGGTCTAGATGTAAAAATAGTGAAATGGATAAGGCAATGGCTGAGTGACAGGAGACAGAAGGTGGTAGTCAATGGAGAATATTCGGACGAAAGGAGTGTTACTAGTGGAGTACCTCAGGGATCTGTACTGGGGCCCATTCTTTTTAATATTTTTATTAGTGATATTGCAAAAGGTCTTCAAGGAAAGGTATGCCTTTTTGCAGATGATGCAAAGATCTGCAATAGGGTAGACATTCCAGGGGGAAAAAGCCAAATGGCGAATGATTTAGGTAAATTAGAAGAATGGTCAAGAGTGTGGCAGATGCACTTTAACGTTGATAAATGTAAAATAATGCACTTGGGACATAAAAATCCAAAGGAAAAATATACCATTAAGGGTACTGTGCTGTCAGAGACAACAGAGGAAAGGGATTTGGGAGTAATTATTTCTAATGACTTAAAGGTAAGCAGGCAATGTAATAAATCGATGGGGAATGCAAGCAGGGCACTGGGTTGTATAGCTAGGGGCATTAGTAGCAGAAAAAGGGAAGTAGTCATGCCACTGTACAGATCTCTTGTTAGACCTCACCTAGAATATTGTGTACAGTACTGGATACCCCATCTCCAGAAGGATATTGATACTCTAGAGAAAATTCAAAGAAGGGCTACTAAAATGGTGACTGGTCTACAGGAAAAGAAATATCAGGATAGACTAAAGGATCTGAATATGTATAGCTTGGAGGAGAGAAGAGAGAGAGGGGATATGATAGAAACATTCAAATACATGAAGGGATTCAACAAAGTACAGGATGGAAGTATATTTCAAAAGAGTAAAAACGTTAGGACAAGAGGCCATAGTCTAAAACTAGAGGGACACAGGTTTAGATGTAATATAAGAAAGTTTTACTTCACTGAGAGGGTAGTAGACAAGTGGAATAGCCTACCAGCAGAAGTGGTAGATGTCAATACAGTGACAGAATTTAAGCTTGCATGGGATAGGCATAATGCGGTCCTTAACATAAGAAAAGGCCAAGGACCAAAAAAGGTTTGAGGTTGTGTGTTTTTTTTTTTTTTTTTTTTTTTTACACAGTAGGAAATTGGGCAGACTAGATGGGCCTAATGGTTCTTATCCGCCGTCAAATTCTATGTTTCTAATTCTAATTCTAAGTTATAAAAGAGACTAGCAAAACTGGGTTTGTTTACATTAAAGAACAGATGTCTAAGGGGAGATATGATTACTATTTACAAATATATTCAAGGTCAATACAAAGAACTCTCCAATAAATTATTTACTCAGGAGAGATGAGCTAATAATGAAAAGTCATACATTAAAACTAGGGAAAAGGCGCTTTTGACTAAAACAGGGGAAGGGTTTTTTTTTTACATTAAGGATGGTAAAGCTATGGAATTCTTTGCCTCGGGATGCTGCGCTTGCAGGTACTGTAACTGCTTTCTAAAAAGTAATGGATACGTATCTAACATAGAACAATATTGAGAATTATGACAGTTGGCTTAATAGCAGATGGGTCATTGGGATGGGATTCTAGGAACTATCTGACTGCCATTTGGCGTCAGGAAGGATATTTTGTACCCACTTGGGGCTAAATTGGAAATGGCTTCAATAGTTTTATTTTTGCCTTCCTCTGGATCAACGGGGTGATTTGGCATGGGCTGGACTTGATGGACTTAAGTCTTTTACAGCTTCATCAACTATGTTACAATGCACTGGATTCCCCTGTGGCAATGAAAGGGAATTAATATTTTAAACTGCTTGAAGATAATGTATGGAATCCTAATGTCGAATTTAAGTAAAGGAGTGGACAACCTTTTGGCTCTCCATTGTCTCCATCTGTTGAGTACTATAACATAACTGTCGCCAATCCGCATTTCCTTCCGTTTAGTAAATGTGTTCCATGCAGTAGCACAGATGAAAATAATACCAAAGACAATTCTGTGAGGTGAGTTTTCTTTTATTCTCATTTTTCTGTGAGGAAAAAAAGTAAAACAAAATAGCATACCTAATTCATTTCCAAAACATGCTCAATAAAAACAGGACTGAATTTAACAAAGTACAACTTAACAGGAATGGGTATTCGACTGAAATTCCAGAAAAAAAATGCAGTGACTTGACAGATCTAAAAGTAAAGACTATACAGTGAGGCTGATGAACTAAGTAAAGTGGTTTCATTCTGGATCTAACCAGTTGCACCAGAGAGATCAAAGAAAAATTCCCAGAATTCCCATTTATTTAAATGGTTCTTTTAAACCTTTGAGTGTCAGAGGGGTCTGCAACGCATTGCAATACACACAAAGGGTTAACTTCTTGAATGCTGTTGAGGTAGGTCTCCAACACACTTCAAAGCAATACATTGGAGACTGCATTAGCATTCAAGGGGTTAAAAGTCCCATTTAATTCAAAGTCCATTTTTATTTGTTCCCTTATGGTGCAGTTGGTTTGCTCCAAAATTGCACCATGCTTTTGTAATACGTCATCCTCAGTTACTGTAAATCATGATTGATGGCAAAATAAGTGCATATTTAATACGTATGAATTCATTTTGTGTTTGTGTATACAGAATAAAAATATACACACAGGTACACACATTCATATATTAATAAACAAAGTTTACAACAATATTTCTTTTTTTACAGAACTGGAAGATGCAATGTGCAACATGCAGACTTGAACGTACATTCAAACTAAACCTTTAAGGGTCATAAAAAACAAAACTGACCAGAGTAAAAGGAAAGGGATAACTCAGGCAGCGGAAGCATGTACCATGTAATGCCTTATTCAATAACATATTGCTAGAACTGACCTCTGGAACAGGGGTTGTCAATCTGTGGTTCTCCAGATGTTGTTGGACTGCAAGTTCCAGCATTCTCAGCTAGCCAATCGTACCTGAGAACACTGGTGGGTGTGTGTTTATAACCCTTTGACCAGGGCCGGATTTACATTCCAGGCTCCCCTAGGCAAGGCAATTTGGGCACCCTTAGCTCTGCCCATGGCCACACCCCACCAGTCTCATCCACTGTTTCCTGACACAGAATATACCTTTGGCCTACAACAAGGGAGGACATAAACGTTTTAAATCCTTGGATTCTAGAGAGAGGAGATCTGTAAAGGGGTGTATAATCTACTGCATGGATACAGAGATTGCTCTGGCCCCACCCACAATTCAGAATGTGGGTGTGGCCAGCACAGCTGAGACGCCCCTCAAAATTTGGAGCTCTAGGCAGGTGCCTAGTCTGCCTATTGGGATAGTGGGGTGTGCAATGCATTGCAAAGCAATGTGGGGGCACCCCTCTGGCACTGAAAGGGTTAAAATGTCTTGTGGTGGAGGGGCCTAATTTATGTGATTCTTGTCATATAGAGGAGGACTGAACTTGGGGGGAATGGGCAGAGAAAAAATAGACAGGTGGGCGGGGATAGTTCAGAAGTATGCAGATTGGGGTGAGAAGTAGGCAGGCTAATCAGAAAGTGGGCGGATCCACTTGCAACTCTCCAAATCTGGAGAAACAGGCTTAGACCACAGAGAGACATTATTTAAAGTGGAACTGTCACATTGTAACAAATATGTTATTTTAAAAGTTTACAAAATCAACTATATTCATTAGTCATGTTTAATTTAAAATAATAATTTTGACAGTATTTGGCTTTATTTGTCATTTTATGTATATTAGACAATACTGTCTGGCATGCCCGACAGATACTAACATTGCACATTGCTCTCACTCCCAACTGCCTCTTCCTGCTCTCCAGTATTAACTCATTTGTATAAACTGAAAATCTTCCAAATCCTGGCATGATAGATGATTCAACTGGGGTAAGAATGGACAGGAGGCAGTTCCACTTTAAGATTAAATACAGAAAAACCAGGTCCTAGTTCTACCAATGAATCTCTAGCTGCTGCTGGAAAACAACTCCCATTATCTTTAGCTACTTACTAACACTCCAGCTTCTGAGGGACTACAACCCCATCATCCTCAGCCAGATAATGGTTGGCTGGGGATGTTGGGAGTTGTAGTCAACCTCTGGAAAAACACAACTCTCCCCCCAACATAACATCTAGCAATGAAGATCTTCCTGTTGCTGCCAATTTTTATGGGTCTTGGTAGCTGTCTCAGACATTGATATGCACTATCTAACAGTTGAGGGATGCATGTGTTCAAAAAACCTTTACAATGAGCGCCAGTACTATATATATACCTTATAATATCTGCAACTTAGAGAAAGCCGACTGTCAGTACCTCATTAAAGGAGAACTAACACCTACTAATATTAACGCATCTTACCTTGCTTAAAACCTAATGGCCCCTATGAACTTTTCCATTGTGCATTTGTTCAAGAGATAATATTGTCAGTCAGTGCTGTTCTGTCCATAGTGGTGAACATGAGAGTTGTTCGAAGTTTTTTAAACTGAAGCAGCTAGAGCATGTCAGCCTGATTAACTCATTACTGCCTAAATGGTGCTTACCACATTTCCATGCAACGCCTTGCACATGCCTCTGGTCCTTAACCCTTTGCAATGCGCTGGATATCACTCTGGCACTCAAAGTGTTAAAAGCTTAACGGAGCAATAAACTTGTTTTATGAATATATATGTAGTGAAGGGATTTTCCTATTGAGTAAAATAAGGGTACTCCCACTGCCAAGAGATTTATATTTCCAGAGTTGTTACAGTTTAAACTCATGTTTTTTTACATTAGCAGTGCCCTCTAGTGGTCAAATTCTAATTATTTTTTCTGTTAGATTCTAATGGAGAGGAAAGTCAGAGACATACAGTTCTCCATAGAATGTGATAGAAACTACCTGTCACTTCCTGTCAATTAGAACTATCAGTAAGTAAACGCACAGTAAATTAACTTCCTGAATATTTGAACTGCTATAAATCTTAAATAATAATTAGCTAGAATGTTTGTCAGAAGCTGTCATGCGCAGTAGAGACTGCCCGAATGCTGGGAGTTCTGTGCCGGGAGCATTCTGTGCTTTCGGGCAGTATCTACAGTGCAAGAGTGCATCGGCAGCAGGAAGCAGAGCAGGGCCGGCCGCAAAGCAATACGTTGCGTACCCCTCTGGCACTCAAGGGGTTAGCATCGCCCGGACCTTGGCCCATGTACACGGGCTTTTACACTAGTTTTGAATAAAACCACTGACAGCAGCGGGAGTGACCTTGTTCTATTCAGCAGGAAATGCCCTATAAAATACATGTTTTCATAAAAAAAAGTTTATTGCCATTTAACATTACCATGTGAAGGGGCAGAGTTTGCGTCCTGTGGTCCCGCTAGGAGACATCCAGATGTAATCTCTTGAACAAAAGCAGAAGGGCAAAATTCACAGCAACTATTGGGATTTGCTCGTCATCATAAATACAGTAGGGGGCTACTATTAGGAGGTGTAACTTCTTCTTTAATATTAATATATAACTTAAAAATATGCAACTTAGAGAAACCCTGTAGTCAGTACCTTGTTAAGAGCAAAATCAAAAAGTCCAATATGTCAATGCAATGTTATGTATAGATATTTATATATATCATTTAAAATCTACTAGGCACTGCTGGTTGCAGTATTTGAAAGTCTTATGCGATTACTAAAAGTGGTTTCCTTAATAAATACCGAGTGCATGTCAATACAAAACAAGTAGTGCACAAGAAGTAGGGTAGATTACTAATGATACAAAATAACAGACAAAAGATCCATTGTCACAATCTAAAGTATACCTGAGCTGTGAGGAAAATAACCATTTTTTCTGTTCCTTTTGCCATTTCTCGTTTGGCTAGTTTTCTATATTATTTTGACTCTTATCATGTGATTTTGCTAATACTAGACCATTTATTGTGACACACAAATGGGGATTTCAGTGATTGCATGGAAGCAAAGTTAGGGCCTTATTAATCAAGCTAAATAAGTACAGTTCTGGAGCAAACTAACTACAACAAAAATTCACCAAATTCCCATGCCTGGGAACTTTGCCTCTGGTGCCGCTGGTGGAGTTCAATGACACGATTTGTGTCAGAAAAGGGGCATGACCTAATCATGAGTGGGGGCGGGTCTTCAAAAATATACAAACAATGGAAAAATAGCCTGGAGAAGGAGGAGAAGTGGGCAGGCAGAGGAACGAGCACACTGAGAAGACACAGAAGTGGGCAGAGTTTTATTAAAAACTCCCCACATCCGGAGAATCAGCCTCTGCCCCACAGACTCAGTAAATAGAAGCCAAAACTGGAGTCTTCGGGCCAAATCCGGAGAGTTCCCAGCTATGCAAATTCCCTTTGATTTAAATGAAGACTTCTCTACCATTCAACCCTCATAGGATCTCCAAATCTGTCTGCAAGCCTGATCACCAGTTACTGGATATCCACATGGACATCTTGAGGGTTATTCATTAAGGCATTATAAAGAGGTGATAAAGTGGAGATGACATCTCCAGTGATATCACTTCTCCACTTCCTGTGTTATTCTATGGAGCCTATGCATTAAGATCTCCAAAGTTCTATAAATCTTAGTGAACTGGCTCCATAGAATCACATAGGAACTGGAGAAATTATATAAATGGAGAAGTCATCTATGGTTTATACCCTCTTTATAACTCCTTAGTGAATATTCCCCATTAATTGCAAAGTTGGATCAAGTGAACAATCAGATATACACAGTCTTGTTAATCCTTTGAGTGCCAGAATGGTGATCATCACATTGTTCCACAATGTGTTGGTCACCTCTCTGGCATTTAAAGGGTTATATGAAGACTTTTCTACCATTTAGCCCTCATAGGATCTCAAAAAGCAGTTTCCAGGCCTGATCACGAGTGCAGAGTTTCTGGATATCCACATGAATGCAGATGGATTGATCATTTGATAGTTTGGATTATGTCTACAATCAGATGCACTGACTGATCTAGTTATGTTAACCCTTTGAGTGGCAGAGGGGAGATCAATGCACTGCACACCTCTCTGGCACTTAAAGGGTAAAACTGAGTAAGTACACAAAGCAAGCATTGTTAGTGACGCTTTTCAATTTAAAATTAATTAATAGGCCAAAAGAGGGTAGGCAACCTTTGGCTCTCCAGCTGTTGGAGAATGCAACTCTTATCATCCCTAACCAGCTGTTACCTGACTGGCGATGATGGAAGTTGTAATCCCCAACAGCTGGAGAACCAAAGGTTTCCTACTCTTGTGCCAAAACCTTCTCTCTGTAAGTGAAGATATATAAATAAAGTTATCATCAAAGTATCTGTAGACTTTCTTTTGATGGTTAACCATATGCATTCTACAGATGTCTCCAGTGATTTGAAAATTCATGTGTTGGAGACATCTAAAAAATCCAAGGGGTGGAAACAAATCTTTAACCCCTTGAGTGCCAGGGGGTACACAGCGCATTGCAAAGCAAAGGGGCAGGAGGGGGATTCTTTATAACTGCATTTCTGTTGAACTACATGTTGGAGCATATTGAAATATAGCGGTACATGTGCAAAAACATAAGAGGAGTAATCAGAGATGCGTTAATATTCATGTATTACTATCTCTTTAAATACAGGGTTTCTGAGACCAGAGGCTGATTCTCAGGGCTCAGTCAGTTGTCTTGTAACTCCACCCACTTCACTGCCAGTTTTGTCCACTCTGCTCCCAGTTTTTCCTACTCCCCTTCTATTTTAAGGACAAACTCCGCCCATCCCAATTAAGCCCTGCCCACTTTATGATGCTAATCATGTCATTAGTACACTCCCACCCCCAGACCTTATATGACCTCCGGAGGGCTGGTACAAGTAGGTTTCCAGCTATGCCTCTCTGGCAATCAAAAAGGTTAACCCTTTGAGTGACAGAGGGGTATGCAATGCATGGCAAAGCAATGCGTTGCGTACCCCTCTGGTACTCAAAGGGCTAAAGCCACCATTTAAATAAATCTGGGTATTCTTTGTATGTCTCCTATGGTGCAGTTGGTTTATTCCAAAATTGCTCCAGGAGGGAGCTTCACTAAGCGGTGATAAAGCGGAGATGACTTCTCCAATTTATCACTTCTCCAGTTCCTATGTTATTCTATGGAGCCTATTCACTAAGATCTCTAAAGTTGAAGTAATCTTAGTGCATAGGCTCCTTAGAATAACATAGGAACTGGAGAAGTGATAAACTGGAGCAGTGATCTCCACTATATCACCTCTTTATCACTGCTTAGTGAATCTCCCTCCAGGTCTTCTTAATACATGAGCCTCATTTTTTTGCACCACAGAAATTTGGTAAGCCTAGAACAATAGTTGTAAACATTTTATATGCATTGCAGTTTACAGCAGCCCTAATGTGTGTACTGCAATAATGGTCAAGTACTAGATCCCATTCCATTGATTTCTCACTGCTGATGAACACAACTGAAGTGATAGTCAACAGTTTCTGAATTTGACCCACAAGAAGCTGAGATACTGTAGGACAGGAGAAATAGATGGAAGCAATTACATACAGCAACTTGATGGATGGTTGACATTGTCGTGATTCCAGCGCAAAGCAGACTGCAATGCTATTACCAGTATTGGGCGTTGCTATGGGCAACTGTGCAGTGAATCCATTAAAGGGACCAGAATAAAAAACATATGGAAAAAAACCCTTATGATATAAGGAAGCTCTAAAAGGTCTTCTATGGAACTGAATACAGATTCTGGAGAACAACATATTTGTGACACAAAGTCCATTATTAATAAAAGTATCATAAACATCACTCTTATTAAAATGACCATGTCATCTAAAAAATTCAAATATCATGCACTCCTATAGCCATATACAGAAAAGAGGCAGAATTTTGGCGTCAACATAGGGGACAATTGAAAGTTCCCACTGAATTAACCCTTTGAGTCCAGAGAGGTATCTAACTCATTGCGTTACCCCATTTACAGCAAAGGTAATTTGAGGAATTTGTAATTGTCCCTTATGATGCAGCTAGTTTTTCTTCCACTTTTATTTGATGCATACTGCCCCGAGGCAGAAATTGCATAATATTTGAATATAATGGCAATGTGAATGTCCATGTGGAAAGGATTATCAAGCTTATTAAACAACATAAAATTATAACTTTTTCTGGCTCACAGTCAACACCTCCTTGGGAAGCAGGGGGGCGGATTACTCCAGCAACCATTGAATCACCACGGGACAGTGATTTTGATAGGAGCGGCCAGAAGGGGAGCAGCAACCCTGGCTGCTCTTGTCAAAATCACTGTAGCGAGATTCTCAGGGGCGGAGATTTTCATTGGAGGCGAAGCCCCCTGGACACTCCTGTGAAAATCGCTGCAGTGAGATTCACCTCCAGCGAATTGCACTGGCTCCCCAACAATAGATTCAAGATTTCCTTTGATTTTTGAATTTACCTCAAGACGTCCATTGCACTTGGGGTATTTACCTCAAGACGTCCATTGCACTTGGGGATGAAATGGCCACTCACGTCCACAAGAAGAGCAAGTTATCAAAGGTTTTCAGGATCATGCACAAAAGAGAGAATTTCTAAAAATGCTGGCTATGAGTGCTTGATAGATTATAAACGCTTTTCATACTAATCCACTGTATACTACAAATGTCTCCAATTCATTGCTTCACAATACGTTTGAGACCGATAATGTTAAATAATAAGGGCTTTGTAGTTGTTTTGGATATATTCCATGGCCCTAGCAACATTGTACCATAAATGAATACCATGAAGATTGAGCAGAACATTATGATTTCTGAGTAGGGTTCCATAATCAGCCATTTAAAAATGGAAATTAATTAAAGTTGACAGATCTACATTATGTACCTTTAAGTGTTTCCGTTAACCCATTGAGTGCCCGATACCTCTATGGCACTCAATGGGTTAAATGGCCCATTACAGGGGAGATATGCAATATGGTGAAAGAGGTGAGAGAAGTCACTCTAATAGGATAAACTCCCCAATTAGTACATTAGTCTATGAAGCCTTATTTTTATGTTGATATGATTTTAGTGCAGGATTGTCCGATAGGTAGATTGCACTCTACCACTAGATCACTAAGTGGTTACTGGTATAAAGCGAGATCTATGTTTCAGTAGTGTTTTCCAAATCCTTCCAACAATGAAGGAGTTAATGTGATGACAGTTAAAAGTTGCACAACAGGAGACAGCAAAAAAATTCCCATTGGGTTAAAGGTGTTTTGAACCTCTTGAATGTTAATGAGGTCCCCAATGCTCTGTTTCGACACATTTAAATCAATAGGAAATGTTGAAAGTTTTATATGTGTGCTATAGTACAGTTGGTTTGCCTCAGACTTACTTCAGTAACAGATTTTTTTAACGATAATATGTATGTTGTTTTGGTCCAAAGTTATTGTATACAGACAAGCAATATAAGTATACATGATGGTGTGGGAACCCTCGAAGCATGCTGGTAAGGTAGGAAATCATATCAGGATAACTAATTAAAAAAAAGTAAATCCCAAGTTAACCCTTTGGGTGCCAAGGAAGTATCCAACACATTGCAGCACAATGCGTTGAATACCTCTCTGGTGCTCAAAGTGTTAATCAGATGCAAAAACACGGGACAAAATAGAAGTTCCTAAATTCCCACACATTTGAACAGAGCTTTGCAATGCACTGAAAGCCTCTCTAACTTTCAGAGGGTTAAAAAGCGCAATTTCATTAACAGGAATTTTTATGTGTCCCCTCTGATGTAGTTGGTTTACTCCAGAATAAAGTTTTTTATAAATATGGCCCCAAGTCCGTAATGTCTGGGCTCCCCTGAGTTAGCACATAGGCTCCATAAAATAACATAGGAACCAAAAGTTTATTTTAAGTTGGATTCAAAACTGCTTTTAAAAATCACCTATATTTATGTTAGACGTTTATTTAAAACTATAGCTTATGAAATATTTATCCTTATTTGTCGGTTTATACAAATCATCTAGTGCTTCCTGCTAGGAAGTGGCAGTTGGGAGGAATAGGGGAATGTTAGTATCTGTCACACAAGGCTGAGCCAGTCATTTCTGACTAATATGCATAAACTGACAGATAAAGCTAAATATCTTCAAAACTATTCCTATACATAAATAATGGCTAACAAAAGTATAGGTGATTCTTAAAGCTCTTTTATAAAACTCATTACACAGTATTACTTCCATTTTAATAGAAAGTATATTACACCTTTTTCTCACCATATTGCAGAAAGAGGCAACCTTTAGTACTTTTGCTGTTGGGGACTATAACTCCCATTGTCCTCAATCAGCCTTTCACTGCTTGGGGATGATGGAAGGTGTAGGGGTAGATGCACTAAATGGTGATAAAGTGGAAAAGACTTCTCCAGTAATATCACTTCTCCAGTTCCTATGTTATTCTATGGACAAATACACTAAGCTTTCTCCAGCTTTGGAGATATTAGTGCATAGGCTCCACAGAATAATACCAGGACTGGAGAAGTGATCTCTGCGTTATCACCTCTTTATCACGCCTTAGTGCATAACTCCTATTGTCTCCTACAGCTGTAGAACCAAAGGTTGCCTATGTCTTAGTGTATCTCCCCCCAGGAGTCATTTACAAGTCTATATGAAGAACTTAGCTCTTCCAAAGATCAGAGCATTTATTTCTAAATAATTATAAAGAAAAAAGAATTAATATCTCTGTACATATTAAGAGCATGCAGGATTAGGCTTTTACGTTTGATTCTTTGTGCTTATATAATTACAAGGGCTGGAAGTAGATCATTTTTGCATAAATATAATGAATCACCTGGTTTTAGTAGTCACCTCTTAATAGGTTTTAAAATGTTCAATTCCATGATTAAGAGAACTGACCCATGAGTCATCTACTGTAGATCTGGATATACTTAACTTTGCTGACCTGTAACACTTAAGGTTTAATGGTTGTTGGCCATACATCAATGTGATGTTTGACCTGTTGTCAACATGGCTGCATTTTCTTTTTAAGAGAGCAAATTGCACAATAAATAGCCAACAGGAAAAAAGGAGGTAGTCAAAGTCTAGTCTGATGCTACTCTGACCCTTCAGTATTTATCCATACTTGACAATTAACAGTCACGATACCAATCATTACCATCTGGAAGTTATCTGGAAAACACAAGACTAATACACATCTACACAATTGAAAACTGGAGAAGAGAAGGTTTCAAGCGGGTGAAATTATGCTATTCTAATCAACCCTTTCAGTGCCAGACGGTGTCCAAATCGTTGTGGAAAAATTAATTGGACGCCCCTCTCGCAATCAAAGGGTAATGACTGAGTCTGAACTTTTTTTTATGATCACAATATCCTCAAAATAAAGGTGGAAAAATAGATTTAAAAAAAGTAATTGTTATTAATTTTTTAATAATAGAATTTCTCTGCATAGTTCATTTTATCTTTGGGCAACCTGGAAATCCGATGCAATTCCAGTAGTTCATGAGTTAACCCTTTGAGTGCCAGAGGGGTACATGCGTTGCGAACCCCTCTGGCACTCAAAGGGTTAACCACTGTGAATGCCACAAGGGTACGTAAAACAAATCGTTATTTTTTTTTTTTTGTGAGGCAAAATAAATGAAAACTGAATTCACCAGTAGCATTGTTTTAGCATAATGCAAGCACGTAGGAGAAAATAACACCCCAACAGGCAGGCAATATTTTTTTTTTTTCTATAGTTATATGAGAAAAGCAAACACTAAATAAAAATATGCATTATTCATTTTTTTCAGCAGTTTTTCTATTGAATGCAATGATTATATTGTGCATTGTAGTAACGGTGCTGTATAAAATCAGCTGAGTTAGTAGTCCATCAACATCAGCTTCAAGACAGCATTTCATCCTTTGCACAGCGGCAGTTAACAGTTTGCAAAGCTTCAATGAGTGCTGTTGGTGCTCTTGAACATCAAAACATTCTTGCGTCTCCTCTTCAGCTTTTTCAACACCACTATACTTTCCCCTTTGTCTTTATCTTCAAACCACTGAGCTTCCAGGCAAAAGCCAAACCATGACCAATAGATTTATTCTCCTTCTATAAAAGCACGGCTGCAGTAACTTAATTGAACAGCTAAGCTTATGACAGCCTTTTAAGATAACTTTCACGCATGGCAGCAGTTGACTTACAAGCTTAAGTCTTTAAGAGACACTCTAAGGTTGGTTGAGGAGAGGAAGCTGGCGTAGGGAAGGATGTGGCGGAAGTGCTTCCTTGTAATCTTTTTTGGTGCAATTCTTCCCACTTCGATCTGTTTGCAATCACTGAGTCCAACATTGGCTTAAGTTTCCCATTGATCTTTACTAGAGACTGCAAAACACAAAGAATATAACATAATATAGTTTAAAATAACTTCACATATTTTATTATACAACAACCTTAATTACAATATAAAAATGTAATTGCTGTTGTATCCTGATTATTTTTGTGCGTGATTTTATTTTTTGCCAGTCTGTTAAATTTAGAGGTGGCGTGCATCAAAATGATGTTACTGTTTTACTAGAGATCAGTGAAGCTACCATCTGTTCAATAATTAAATTAACTGAACTTGTAATATTAAGACATTTTACAATATTACATATTATGGGAGGAATACATTTCAACTCATACATAAATCCCAAATAATAGGTAATTATGTTCAGGCCGTTATGGGATTTATACCCTAATGCTCTATATATAAGTGCTTACTGTTAGGACTTTTCTGTTCGGGACTTTTTGATCTTTATGTTTACTAAGAGATATCACACCTATTGAAAATGCCTGTACATATAGGATTCAGTAAGTTGTTTAGGCTGTGTTCACAAGGGTGCTTTGAACACTGCTACAAAGAGGCCGGTGTCATTTACCATCATTGTCCCTGTGCACCCTAGGTCAGTGTTTATCAGCCTTCTCAATAGCATGTACCCTTTAATTATAAACAATTGTCATAAGTACCCCAGAACTCAAATGGAGTATATTGAACCACATCTTATGACTGAAGAAAGGGCAGACACTGCTAATAGAACACACACACACAATCTCACCACATACAGTGTCTCTCAGACACACACAGTTTCTCTCTCACACACACAGGCGCAGTCTCCAAAACAGTCTTACACAAACACTTGCGCGCACACGTACACACACAACAATGGTCAAGAAAATAAGGGTACTCCCTACAGTCTTTTTACCACACTGTTCAGCATTCTGCTTTCCACTGAACGGTTTTAAGCACCTCTTACCTGTTCATTGGCTCACATTGAACACAAGAAAATTATTAAATGACTCCAAGGTAACATTTCACATTCAGTCTTAAGGATCTACATAAGCTTCAATACACCTGCCCTGAAAAATGATGACTTACCTGCAGTGTAGAATCCCTGGGCTGGTATTCAGACAAATTATGCAAGCACAACCACTGTCAGAGTTTTTACTTGTGCCAAATACTCCCATTGGTACAAGTATCACAGATTGAGGAACTACGGCTTAGTTGATCACATTGTGAGATACGTGATTGAGGCATAACTAATGAGCAACCCACATGAGTTTCATCCAAACGTAATTACCTTACACCCACTTCTTCTGGTCATTGACTGAATAGCCCATAGGATGCTACAAAGCAGATCCTGTCTGCTGAAAAATTTCTGTGCTCTGCTTTGAATGCAGGAACATTTCAGTATTCTGCATCTGGGCTGCATGAGGCAAAATTACACATGTAAATAGCCCCCCAAAAAAGCAATGTGATGCAATTTCAGCCATTTCTTTCTTTCTAAGAAATACTGCTAAAAAAACGCAAAATAAAACTAACCTTTTTCTTAAAGTTATGATAACTGAGACGGTTATGCAATTTTTCCACTCAGCATATGCAGGAATACTGCTCATCTTACATGATACATTTGTCGCAAAATTCTCACCATCACTGCAGACTGGAGAAGGTGATATTTATGAAATAAATTGTGGCATTTTTATTTGGACATACACTAAAGGACATTGTTCCATATTTAGCATGGAAAACATTTAGAATATCTGGAGAAAACTCTCTCTAAGGTATACATCAAACCAATAGCCCATTTGAAATCAACGGAATATCAAAGTGCACCTAATTTACTAAACTTTTGCCCTGAAAAATGTGTCCAGTATTTTAGTGTTCATATTTTGTAGAGTTGCTGAAATAATGTTAGAATTACCTTCACACACAATGGTGAATATATTTCCACAAGTAAATTGACACATTATCAAGATCACAAACTTTGTCAATGGGCCAACAACAAAAGTAATATTCAACTTAATGTTTCTGTAAATATCTTAATTATAATTTATATAGCTTTGAAAATAAATCCATTATACAAATGCCAATAGGGAATAAAAACCTAATAATTAGAGAATGCATTTTAAAAAATCATGCTTATAGATTTTCTTATGTAAGTCCAATTAATTGTCAAGCGGGCTGAAGTGCCGTTTATTCTGCACACGTCTCTGTAAGAATTAACCCTTTCATAACCTCAATGCAGGCTGAATGAAGAAGAGTGAAAAACATGCTATTTATTACTCCAACTAAGCTGAACTGAGGGAAAGAATCCTGGGTCTGCAGGCTGGTGTTCCTAAGTAAGTTTCTATAATTAAAGGGATAGTAATACTTCGTTTTAACTTTATTTTATTTTGTAGGCATTAAAAAACATGAAGAATGATATAAGTCTTATCTCTCAAACCTTTATGGTTTATGAGATATTCACAAGCAAAGTTTCCCCTTCCCGCCCCTTTTACCTAGTGTAAGCCACCTCTTCTCAGATGTGAATCTGGTTGTAAGACCAGACAGATAACAGAAGAGGACAATTTTCTTTGTATTAAAACAATGAAAGCCCTTCCCCCCTTGACAAGTTTTTCAGCTTTTTCCCTTATCTTAATTGAAGATTGTCCCTCTCTGCAGTCTACCTGGGCACCTCCCTTCTGATCTGGTTGAACAGGGAAGGGATACTTTGTTTGTGAATATCTCTTAAACCATAAAGGTTTGAGAGATAAGACATATCATTCTTCATGTTTTTTTAATGCCTACAAAATAAAGTTAAAACGAAGTATTACTATCCCTTTAAACATGTAATTCATGCTGCAGTCACAAACATCAATGTGCTGTTTCAGGAAGTGACATGACAATCTCGCGCTTTCATGCAGTTAATACATTGTGTGTGCACACAAGGTTTTGTATGAGACCTTTGAAATGGATACCATCTTAGTGCATAGGCTCTATAGAATAACATAGGAACTGGGATTTGGAGAAGTGATATCACTAGAGAACTCATCTCCACCTTATCACCTCTCTATCACGCCTTAGTGCGTATCCCCCCCAAAGTAATTGTGGAGAAACCAACTGCAGGCACGTGCACACATAGACACCAAGGGGGGCTTGAGCACCTGCCCTTTTTGTCCAAAGTGCCCTCGTGCCCTTTTTTTAAATATATATTTTGAATAAATAATTATGAGAAGTGCCCTTTTTTTCATTGGAGCCCCTGCCCCCCAAAATGTCTGTGCACGTCCCTGACCAACTGCAGTGAGGGAAGACACATTCCCATTGATTTCAAAGGAGTTTTTATCCCATTGAATGCTAGAGGTCTATGACATATTGGTTCACAATGTGTAGCATACCTCTCTAGCATCCAAGGAGTTAAAAACATAATTTAAATCAATTGGGATTTTTATTTGTCACTATGATGCTGTTGGCTTCTTCCAGAATGACTTCAGAGGGAGATGCACTAAAGGTCGAAGAGGGCTCACAATGTTGATGTCCTGTCAGAGCAGTGTCAAAGGCACATCAACAGTATGCACTAAAGTGTCTTCGATATCCTATCTCCATAAATCTGACAAAAATCTGCCCACATCGAGCTAACCAACTTATCCTTAGTGGCCAAAAGGAGTACCCCCAAAAAAAACAAACACACATATGTTGCAGACTTTTCTAACATTCAGGGGGTTAAAAATTCAATTTCAATGGTTCAGTTGGTTTGCTCCAGAATGGCTTACCTTTTTCTGCATATGACCCGTAGTACATGCGCCATAGTCAAAGTTACTTATTACAGCTATTGTTGCATTCCTATGGTAGACTTTACCAGGATTTATTCCATCTCTGTTACAGTACCAGTGCAATGAGCAGTTACTTCTCATGTCTGAATTTCACACAATTACTTGGTGAGAAAGTCCACACAAGTCAACAGGGAGAATGTACTATGGCAATTCTGCGCTGACTCACACACTGAAATAAATAGTTTTGTCCCTACACCTGCCTAATGTCAATTTACTAAGCTGTGTATGCCACATGTCCTTCTTTTAATGCTTCTTGCACTAAGGGGAAGACAGTAGGCAGTCTGTGGGTGCTTTGAAGCATTTCTTTCCTCTACTCCTTATGACTATGCACTAATCAAGGCATTTAGAAGTGAATGCCATTTCTCTGCTCGTGATATGGGGCTGGTATGCAGGGTTTGCTGGCATTAACCACTGAGGGCAAGAGTGGTATGAAACTTCACAATGCGTTGCGCTGTACTCTGGCATTCAAAGGGTTAAAGTCCAGTGATGGAGGAGATTATCCACCAGTACAGTGATCATCTGCTGTAGTGCTTACCCCGGGGGAGCCACTGTTATTAGAGTCTAACAAGATGATACTGGTGAAGTTATACATTTACCCAGTGAGACTAGAGCCATTCTGGAACAAACCAACTGCACCACTGGGAATTTCTAAAATCCCCATTGCTTTAAATGTGGGTTATTAACCGCTCTAGCATTTAACGGGTTGAAAAACCACATTTAAATCAATTGGATGTTTTATTTGTCCCCTATGGTGCAGGTGGTTTGCTCCAGAATTTCTTCATTTCTTTTTAGTACATCAGCAGGTCCCCTTAGCTATAAACAGTTTTACAGCATGGGGACTATAATCGTAATTATGTTATGTGTAATATAATGAAAGGGCATAACATTTTCAATAAATATCCTTTGATAATTGCCTGATTAATTGTAGTAAAGTTGTCATATTCAGGATAAGATGCTGGTCATGCACATAAGCATCATAATAGGATTCTTGTAGACACAGAGGGGGAAATTGATTGTCTATTACTACACTAGCTGAACAAGAGACCTATTAATTTCTACCCTAACAGAATCAATTACATTTACAGCTCACACACAGGTAATATAAATAGTAAGAGTTGTACAAAACTGATTATATGCACAAAGGGACGTATATTCAAAGGGAGAACTAAAAATTCCCATTGATTTGCACAGGGATTTTAACATCTTAAAGGGATAGTAATACTTTGTTTTATCTTTATTTTATTTTGTACGCATTAAAAAACATGTAGAACAATATAAGTCTTATCTCTCAAACAAGCAAAGTTTCCCCTCCCGCCCCTTTTACTTAGTGTAAGCCATCTCTTCTCAGATGTGGAATCCAGTCCAAAGGCCAGACAGATAACAGAAGGGGACAATCTTCTTCCTATGAGAACAATGGAAGCCCTGCTCCCCTTGACAAGCTTTCCAGGTTTTTCCCTTATCTTAATTGAAGATTGTCCCTTTCTTCAATCTACCTGGGCACCTCCCTTCTGCTCTGTCTGAACAGTGTTCCATCAGTAAAAGGAGCAGGAGGGGGATACTTTGTCATTGAATTACTCCTGAACTACAACTCTGACAGAATTGAAATAAAACTCTCCAAAGTCCAAATACGATGATGATTAATTAGAGCTGCTTTTATTATGAAACATTACTATCCCTTTAAATGTTATAAGTCTTCACAATGCTTTGGAGACCTCTCTAACATTCAAGAGGTTAAAATCCCAATTTAAATCAGTGGAATTTTTTCACGCTTCCCTATTGTGCAAATGGTTTGCCCTAGAACCTCTCCAATTTTCTTTTGAACATATGGCTCTAAAGTATTTGAACTCATGTTGGTCTTCACTGACAAAGATATAGCCTTCTTCATTTCATCTGGTTGTAAATGCAATTCAGTGTCTTTGAAGTCAACTTCACTGCAGACGGCAATAAACATTCTTCTATTTCAGATTTACTGAAGGAGACACTTTCACACAGGTGACTTTGTAGAAAAACTCTTACAGTGCAATTTTTTTGTAGCACGACTTTTTTGTAGAACCTGCACATGTAGGAGTGTTTTTAGTGCTACAGTGTAGCAAGGTTTTACTAGCATCCCATTATCTCAATAGAAATAGACGTGATTAGGAAAGCACAACTACCTGCAACAGCTGTGCAATTTTAACCCCTTAATGTCTGGAAGTCCTGGGGTTGGATTGCCCTAAAGGACCACATAGATGTCATTCAGAGAGTCGTTAAATATGAGAGATCACGTGTATCCGCTCACCGAAAGAGAGGCTGAAACTAAGCTCTCTGATCTTGGAGCAGTCAGGTTCAGACTCCAATAGAGATCACACAGTTGTGATCACAAAACCCGTGAAGTGCGGTAGCACTGTGATCATAAAACCCATGATATGCAGGAGCACTGTGATCACAAAACCAATGATATGCAGGAGCACTGTGATCACAAAACCCATGATGTGCGGGAGCACTGTGATCACAAAACCCATGATGTGCGGGAGCGCTGTGATCACAAAACCCATGATATGCGGGAGCACTGTGATCACAAAACCCATGATATGCAGGAGCTCTGTGATCACAAAACCCATAATGTGCGGGAGCTCTGTGATCACAAAACCCATGATATGCAGGAGCTCTGTGATCACAAAACCCATAATGTGCGGGAGCTCTGTGATCACAAAACCCATGATATACAGGAGCTCTGTGATCACAAAACCCATGATATGCAGGAGCTCTGTGATCACAAAACCCATGATATGTGGGAGCACTGTGATCACAAAACCCATGATGTGTGGAAGCGCTGTGATCACAAAACCCATGATGTGCGGGAGCACTGTGATCACAAAACCTATGATATGTGGGAGCACTGTGATCACAAAACCCATGATGTGTGGAAGCGCTGTGATCACAAAACCCGTGATGTGCAGGAGAGCTGTGATCACAAAACCCATGATATGCGGGAGCGCTGTGATCACAAAACCCATGATGTGTGGAAGCGCTGTGATCACAAAACCCATGATGTGCGGGAGCTCTGTGATCACAAAACCCATGATGCGCGGGAGCACTGTGATCACAAAACCTATGATATGTGGGAGCACTGTGATCACAAAACCCATGATGTGTGGAAGCGCTGTGATCACAAAACCCGTGATGTGCAGGAGAGCTGTGATCACAAAACCCATGATATGCAGGAGCACTGTGATCACAAAACCCATGATATGCGGGAGCGCTGTGATCACAAAACCCATGATGTGCGAGAGCACTGTGATCACAAAACCCATGATATGCAGGAGCACTGTGATCACAAAACCCATGATGTGCGAGAGCACTGTGATCACAAAACCCATGATATGCTGTAGCACTGTGATCACAAAACCCATGATATGCAGGAGCACTGTGATCACAAAACCCATGATATGCAGGAGCACTGTGATCACAAAACCCATGATGCGCGGGAGCACTGTGATCACAAAACCCATGATGTGTGGGAGCTCTGTGATCACAAAACCCATGATATGCAGGAGCACTGTGATCACAAAACCCATGATGTGCGGGAGCACTGTGATCACAAAACCCATGATATGCAGGAGCACTGTGATCACAAAACCCATGATGCGCGGGAGCACTGTGATCACAAAACCCATGATATGCAGGAGCACTGTGATCACAAAACCCATGATGCACGGGAGCTCTGTGATCACAAAACCCATGATGTGTGGGAGCACTGTGATCACAAAACCCATGATATGCGGGAGCGCTGTGATCACAAAACCCATGATATGCAGGAGCACTGTGATCACAAAACCCATGATGCGCGGGAGCACTGTGATCACAAAACCCATGATATACAGGAGCTCTGTGATCACAAAACCCATGATGTGTGGGAGCTCTGTGATCACAAAACCCATGATGTGTGGGAGCACTGTGATCACAAAACCCATGATATGCGGGAGCGCTGTGATCACAAAACCCATGATGCGCGGGAGCACTGTGATCACAAAACCCATGATGTGTGGGAGCACTGTGATCACAAAACCCATGAAGTTCCAGGACCATCATTGTCCCTTAAGGCATGGACACTGGTGATGTGCAAGGATCATCACCGGTCATTATGGGGTTAATGCAATTTCAGTGTGATTCTATTGAAATCAATACTACACATTTGTGTCTGAGTGTTTGCACTAGGAAAGTTGCAGCATGCTGTGTGTCTGCAACATTTGCAGCTCATGCGATCTGTGTAAAATGCCCCACAGGACACAATGATTGACAATAATTTTCTGTTAATGCAAAAATGTCGCAGTGTAAAAACGGCCTTAGTCAATGGAAACATTGTAAAAAATACTACAATTAGCTTTCAAAACTACCAATCTCAAGCTGGCCTAGTTTGCTGCAAACCTTAACATGAAAGAACCAGTTCACTCATCTCTACTTGAAAACGTCTGCTATGCTTTCTATTCAATAAAATTAACATTCGTGTCAGTGTAACATTTTTTTTTCAGTGGCAATTTATGAATTGTTATTCTATTACATCTCTAGGATGGCACCAGGAAGGTTTTGCATCATTTCATGTTAGTAAATAAGCATAGGGCTCTGCCTAATTGATCTCCACAATGAACAAATTGGGAAGTGTTGGAACTATAGATCAGTGCAACACTGCAGTCCAGATGGTTATGATAGAAGCATTTGGAGAATCTCCTCCATGCAAATGCTGCAAAGCTATAGTGTGTAGGGAACGTATTCCACTGATGCTGATGTGGTAATTAAGTAAGGATAGTCTGGGCACTAAAAACTCACAATTCATCTGTTTGCCATCACTGATAACCAATCTGTATGCTGGCCCTGGGAAAGGATAAGCATGCGTGCCTAGATTGAACCCTTTAAATGTCTGCAGATCATAACACTAAGCCCAATGAAGAATTTTCTGGGAAGTGCTGCACAGAAGTCTAATCTATAACTTGCAGATAAACTAGGCCTGCTTGGTTTACCAAGGATCCTTTAACATTGCTGACTATACCGTAGCTACAGCAAAGCATGGAAAAATGCATGTACTGTGAATCATTGTGTTCTATGGGGCAATTCACACAGGCAACATATGTTGAAGTTGTTGCAGAGATATGCAGTATGGCTTTCAGTGGAATCACAGTGAAATCACACAACTATCAAACGTAGCTGTGGTTTCCCTGTCAATTTGTCACTTCTATTTCTATTGGGAGAATAGGATACTCGGAAAACCTTGCTACATTATAGAACTACAAATGTAGCAATATTTTCAGTTGTTACAAAAAAGTAATGCTACAAAACGTAGAGCTGCGAGAAAGTAATGCTACAAAAGTAATCTAAGTAAAAGATCCCTTAGTGATAAGTATAAAGCCCATTTTACACAGACAAGACCAATACAGCAATGCAACTTTGGATTTGGTTCCTGTTTTGTGACTTCCTATGCTGGTTATTGTGCCTTTTACATGGCTGATTATCACCTTGCATGATTTTAATGGATTCCCTTAGGAACCCAGGAAAGTTTCAGTAAGAAAGGTCTGAACAGGAGCCAACAGGGTTGCTGGCAGACCATCACCCCTGTGGGACAAGGTACATGAAAAACAAGGTAAGGGTAGGACAGCACAGGGATAGGGAAAGTAGAGAAGTGTACTATGGTCAACATGATGAGACAGAAATAAAAGTAGTGTTTTAATATACAATAATATAGATATGTAAGTCAAATGTGTAGATATAAAATATACTAAAAGAAAAACAAAGAGGAGTGTACTAATAGAATCTAAAGTGCAATAGGTACACACTATAGGTTACACAGTGTGAAGGTAACCAGAGACACAGAAGCAACAGCGTTCCAAAATAATGTGTATGACAAGATGGCAGTGTTTTGAGTTGGTATAGATGTACCCTTAGTTTGATGCAACAAATACAAGCATGTACAAAATCAGAGCTGGTACAGAGGTACCCTTACTTTAACCCTATGAGTCCCAGAGAGGTGTCCAATGCATTGCAAGGTAATGTGATGGATACACCTTTGGCACTCATATAGCTAAATGCAGCAGATATAAGCAAATCAAAGGTCATACAGTTGGTAAAGTTTCCATTATAGTAGATCATGTAGAAGTAAATAAACCATTTGGGTACATGTGTACCCTTACATTATAATCATTGAATACAAGTTTCTTAAAAAGAGGTCATAGAACCCGCTCCGTGGTTCTCTGCAATTCGATTTCTCCCAGTTATCTTCCTGAGTCAGCCAAGCTGGGCCAACCAAACCTCTTTTTGGGGCATGAGCTTTTTCACAATGTGTCTGATTATTATATCAAGGTAAGGGTATATCTATACCAGCTCATAACACTGCCATATTGCTCCTTTTCAGTGGTGGAAGACTGAGCCTTTACCTTACAGTGAATTATTTGGCCATATCACATGAAAACTCATTTTCTAATTCATCTTTATCAAAAGAAGTGGAGGATAGTGGAGGAATATTTTCTATATGAAGGTGGAACCTTTTGGATAACTTTTACAAACAGCCTACTCATGAGGAGAAGGATCATCATCATTTATTGCACATATTGCAGCAACCATGATCACAGTCAGTCTCTATAGTAAGATATTACTACCACCAACACATCCATTCACTCCTCCTACTCCTTTCCCCCAAACCTAGCAAGTTTGTAGGATATAATGAGAGCAGTGTTCATTTTTACAGCAGAATACACAACATGATGAAGTGATGCTTTGTCCACCTGAAAAAAATATATGAAACATATCTCTAGTATTTGTCACTTTCAGTCTCAGCTGCAGCTCAGGTGAAGGATCTGTCATCTATAAGTGAAAGTGTTTTTTTCAAATACTTTCCCTGTCCATCACAAAGAAACGTCAACCATACTCTATGCAACCGCAAGCAACTCCATCTCTTTTCATTTGCCTGTCTGACTCTACAAGTAACTAGTGACAAAATTTCAGCAGCAGCTTTTTCTTTCTCTTCCAACTTGACTGTACAGTACAATATGAGGGATAGACATGTTAGCTTCAGTATCTGTAGCAATAAAGGTTAAGGTGAGCGCATCTGCTGGTGCAGCCATGCAGCAACACCACACCTCAGTATATGCTTGACCTTCTTGTTCTTGCAGATGTAGAAATGAGTGTATGTATATAAGTACTCACAGTATGTAAATTTGCACTTGTCTGTTTGTCAGGAATGTATTAAGTATGTCAGTGACTCACTGAGTCTCAGTAGAGTATCAGGCTCTGCCAGCTCATGTAGGAATGTGGATCAGCTGCCAGTCACTCATTTGTAAGAAGGTGTTTTTTTTAACGCTCCTTTCTCCCATCACACCCACACTCAGAGAACAACTGGTAGTGGCTTCCACCGATATTACGATCAAGGAACTCCAGCTCCATCTCTTTCTGCTTGTCTGCATACCCTAACTTGCATAAAAATTCAGTAAGTGTAATGTTATGGATTAGGTATACAGTTTTGGGCACCTGTTCTAAAAAAATGCATTACTGAACTGGAAAAAGTACAGACAAATATCACAAATCTGATAAAAGAAATGGGAGATTTGTTATAAAGAGAGACAAGTTAATATATGTTTGTTTACATTAGAGAAAATGTATATAAGGGTTGATATGACTACTATTTACAAATATATTCAAGGCTAATACACACACTCTCTGGGGAACTCTTTAATTAAAGAGCAGAGCAAATAAGAAGGGAGCAAGGAAACGTGCCTTCTGATTTAGGATTTTTTTTACATTAGGGTAGTAAGGATGTGGAATTCCTCGCCTCAGGAGGATACCTTGACAGATAATGCGGCAACTTTAAAAAAAGTATTGGGTACCTTTATAGCTAAGAACAATATAGATTATTATAACAATTGATTTCAGTGCAGATAGAATATGGTCCAGTGAGATATCTAACTCCATCTTAGAGTCAGGAAGGAATTTATTTTGCCCCCCCAAAAAAAAACTGGAAGTGACTTCAATGCTTTTTGTTTTTCTTCTCTACCTCTGAATCAACAAAAACAAGAGATCTAAGGCAAAGGCTGAACATGATAGAAATATGTCTTTTTTCCAGCTTCACAACTACGTTATTGTGTATTTAAATCAACTGGAATATTTATGTGAGTTTAATTTCAACCCTCTGTGCAGTTGGTTTGCTTCAGAATTGCACTTCTCTAGCTTGATGAATAAGACCATTTGAGTGCTACAGGGTTATGGAATGCATTGTGAACCAATACAATAGTAAGGCACCTACTGAAGGCCGCTACATGTCTCTACATCCCAACGTACCTGTCACACATTTAGTTCCTTGAGTGCCAGAGGAATGCGCAATGCGTTGCGAAGCAATGCACTGTACTCCAGAGTATAAATAAGAACTAACTCCCACTAATAATAACCACTATTTACATTACTTTGACCAGATAATCCTAATGGCCCGTATGATTTCTTCCCTTGCTTATTCTTTCAAGAAATAATATCTTCATGAAACACCTCTGGACCTTAAATGGTTAAGATTACCATGCACAGTGAGTGCAGTCTGAGGCTGTGTGGTCTCACTAGCAACTGTTCTCACCCATCAATCAACATTACATCAGGGATAGGCTGAATAGGTTATCTCCTAAAGCAGAACTATCACTCAAATTAAAGTTACACCCAAATCATTATGCACATAGCGATACACATATCCATATTAGTATTATACTGAATAATTCTGGTGTTATTGAGAAATCTAAATTGTTCTGGGACACACAGGCAGACATCAGCGCAGACATCTTGCCAAAGAGACATCTGTGTGCCTGCACTGTCCATCTCGGTCTCCTCTAGGATTGGTGAGGAGGAGTTGCATTGTACCTTAAGGTACAGGAAGTGACTGACTGCAGGTGCACAGATGCCAGCAGAGCAAGATGCCTGCGTGTGTGTCTCAGAACGAGTTGGATTTCTCAATAATGCTGAACTTATTCAGGATAATACTAGTATGGATATGCATATCACTATGTGCATAATGATTTGGGGGGCACTTTAGTCTGAGTG
Source organism: Rhinophrynus dorsalis (assembly GCA_037306005.1). Lineage (NCBI taxonomy): Eukaryota > Metazoa > Chordata > Amphibia > Anura > Rhinophrynidae > Rhinophrynus > Rhinophrynus dorsalis. Next base: position 182,897,241 of record CM074725.1, on the reverse strand, counting down.
ATAGTTCTGCTTTAAACAAAGGCACAGGAGCAAAATTCTTAGGTGTTATTAGGATTTTCCGGCCATAGTAAGCTAAGTGGATGTTATTATTAGGAGGTATTCATTTTACTTTAAAGCATTAACGCTTTGAATGGGATGCCCAACATGTGAATTTGCAGTTTGCTATTTCCAAAGATCAATGTGAAACATTAAGACAGAAATCAGCAAAAAAAAAAACTAAAAAATCAAACACACAACAAAACAAAACCCTTCCAATTTCCCATATGGGGTTTTTATAATTCATTCAGTAACATATTACTGTCTAATTAATTGTGGAGTAATGACTTGATAAATTGTCATTAAATGCTAACACACTGTAAAACTGATGAAAGCCAAAATCATTAAAAATACTGTCTGATACTATACAGATGTTGCAAGCAATGTGCATCTGTCAGTTTGCAGGGGATGTCACACTGAAGCTGAGGTTCTAAGAAGAACGGGAACAATTCTGGTGCAAATCAGCTGTACCACAGGCAATAAATCATATGGATTTAAATGGGGATTTTAACCCTTTGAGTGCCAGAGAGGTATACAATGCTCTGCAATGAGTTACACACGGCTCTGGCACTCAAAGGACAATTCCCTTGAACGCTAGAATGGTCTCCATCCCCAACACGTAGCAGGATGCTTTACTTTTGAAATGTTGCACGCTTAAGAGCGTATGACACGAAGATGGTATAACCTGGTCTTCGGCTTCAAAATTGCCACGTCAGAATCTCACCTGAATCAAAAGGGCAAGATTCTTATGGTACAGCTTAAAACGTTGCCTCCATATACTCAGATTGCTACAGCATTGGATGCGTACTGTATTGTTAACCCCTTGGATGCCCACATCTTGTTATTCAGTTACTATAATCGGATACATTGTGGTTTAAAACACATTACGTTGTCTTGTAAGCTTGTACTGTAACCTTGTGTAGCATGATAAATAAACTCACTGTGGTTGGAGGCACAGCTTAACCCTTTGAGTGCCAGAGGGGTACGGAACGCAATGCCACAGTGAGGTTATTTATCACACTGTGCAGGTTTACAGTACAAGCTTACAAGACGTAATGCGTTTTAAACCACAACATATCCGATTATAGTAACTGAATAACAAGATGTGGGCATCCAAGGGGTTAACATTGTAGTACACATCCAATACAGTAACGATCTGAGTATATGGGGTCGATGTTTTACAATGCGCCATAAGAATCTCGCTCTTTTGATTTGGGCGAGATTCTGACGTGGTGCTTTTGAAGCCGCCAATCAGTTTATACCGTCTTCATGTCGCATGTTCTTATGTGTGCGATATTTCAAAAGGATACCTTGCAGGACCAGCTGGATTTACAGGCAAAATTCAGGGAAGGGTGAAAATGTCAACTTCATGTTTAATCGTTTGAGTGCGAGAGAGGCATTTATATAACACATTGCATGGCAATGCACTGGATACCTTTTTGGCACTCAAAGGGTAAAGGTTTGTGGGGTCTCTTAGAGTAGATAAGCTCCCCAATGCTGGATTTACTGAGAAAAGGCATACTATTTTTCATTTAGAAATCATAAAACTTAATTATCTTTAGCAGATTTGCTTTTTTAGGTATTAAACTTTGTTTCATTTTTCATTTGCTAATCATAAACTGCACGTCCATGTTACTTTATCCTTCTGGTTATTGTTTTACAGCACATAACACTCATTCCTTTCTGTATGAATTTCTGTGTGTCATGCTCTGACACATAAGTCTAATGTCTGAACACAAACTGAAGCAAATCTGGGGCAAACCAATGGCATTGCACTGTAACGGAAAATACAAATGCTCATTTATTTAATTTGAGATTTTATCCCCTTGAATGTTAAGAGAGATCTTTAATGAATTGCTAAGCAATGCGTTGGAGGCCTCTCTAACCTATAAGGGTTTAAAAGCTCAATGTAAATCAATTGGAAATTGGAGACATTTTTGGTTGTCCCCTATAGTGCAAGTGGTTTGCCCTAGGATTGCTCTACTTTGACTTTATACATAAGACCCATAGACTTGTAATGAAGACATGCATTGGTAATTGCATTTTAGAATGGAAGAAACAGTTAGCTGATAAAGCACAGAGGACCAGTACCCAGAGCCGGATTTTCCGTAAGGTAGAGTAGGCATCTGCCTACAGGCGCACCCTACAGAGGGGCGCCTGCCATTGCAATGGATATTTTTTATTTATTTATTTATTTTAAATTGAGATGCCTCGCCACGCCGCCCATCACATTGTAAGCTGTGCCATTAGCTGCTGAGCTCTCCGGGCTCTTTAGTAATGCAGAGCGCTGGGAAATGACATCATCTCCAAGTGCTCTGCATTACTAAAGAGAAGACGCGTGGGAGCTCCAGCAGCTGCAGGTGTGTGTAGAAGCACAGATCTCTCCTACCGCTGGACCACCAGGGAGGTAGGAAACAGATGTGGGGGAGAGAATGAGGCTTAATTTGGAGATAATGGGGGCAATGTGAGGTCAAGCAATGTGGAGCTGATGGGGGGGCAATGTGGAGCAGGTGGGGGGCAATGTGAAGGCAAAATGGAGTTGAATGGGGCAATGTTGAGATGATGGGGCAATATGAGGGCAATGTGGAGCTGATGGGGTCAATGTGGAGCTGATGGGGGGCAATGTGGAGTTGATGGGGGCAATGTGGAGATGATGGGGGCAATGTGAGGGCAATATGGAGATATGGAGCATTGTGGAGGTAGCCAATGGGTGGGGGGTGCTTCAGATATCTGTACCTGCAGGCTCCTGAGATGTAAATACGGCCCTGCCAGCACTCATGAATAAGCAGCTGAAGGCATAAAGCAGACAGGTGTTTGGGAGGAGATATATATATATATATATATATATATATATATAATATATATATAGCACAAGGGTTAGACAGCCCCGGTGCCTCAAGAGCTACCAACAGTGCAGTGACTGAGCCATTAGTGCTCCAACTGGGATATCCTGAAAACAGGCACTGTTGGTAGCTCTTGAGGACCAGGGTTGGCCACCACTGTATTAAACTATATTTGAGTAAAACGTCTTTAATACATATTAGAGAATATAATCTTATAATGCGGTAGTTTCCATTTAATCCCATGAATGATAAAGAGGTCTCCAAAGCATTGTAAAATAATGCATTGGAGTCCACTCTAGAATCCAATGGGTTAAATAATGGGTGTCTAAAATTCTCTCTCACAAGACAAATGTGGCCAGCCTCACCCCGGGGTATGACCCTCCTGGGATTTGTTTTAATACGAAACATATTTTTTTCCAATTTAGCGCACACATGATCTAGAAGGCTAGTAGGGGCTAACCACTTGGCCATTGTGTAACTGACACCCTTTATTTCTCAACAACAGTTCTATCTGTTGAATATTAATATCCTCATTGACTTGATCAATGACTCATTTACATATTTGTTCTAATTTATGGAGTTTTGTTAGAAATGTCAAAATGAAATAATAAGCTTGCTTTAAATTCAAGGTAGCCTTATATTTGATTCCTATTGGTGATTTGGTAAATACGTGTGACCCAAATCATTCTGATGCTGTTATTTATCCTCTGACTCATCCAGTACCCGATACCACTGTATTTCCCATGAAGCCCTGAAAACACTGTGTTCTGAAGCAGCCCCCAGCTGTATCGTTGTCTCCTCAGGCTCCTCTAGTGTCCGATGCCTCTGCTTTTCACCTGAAGCCATGTTATAAAGCAGCACACTTGAGAGATATTACTTCATCATGCAGCTTGGAGTTCTTCACTTGTGGTCTGTGTAATAGGAGATAACAGAGGCAACACTAAACCTGCACTTTGCTCTAGAACACAATATTTTTAGGGAAATACAGGGGTATCAGACGCTGGTTATGCAACAAACTAAATGACAGCTTCAGACTGAATTGGGCTATATGTAATCTCAAACCATACGTGGCTGCAGCAGGAGTTGAATCACTGTTGTTGCAATGCACTGGGGCCTAGGGCAGAACTGGGATAGCTGAACTGGCCACTTTCCTGTGTTACAGGCCCTTTATCCATTTGAGTGCTATTTGGGAGTGTGATACATTACACACTGCTCTGGCATGCAGGTGGGTAAACTTTTATTTTTAAACAGTGCTTGACAAAGTGAAAATATAGGGTGGCCAGCAAGAATGGGGGGGGGGCAATTCCCCTCATATGGTGTTTAAGGGAAAGATTAGTATTGCTGATGGCATAGCTGAGTCTAACACTGAGGAAAAAGTAGTATTTGCTGTACTGGTTGCCTCTAAGCTCTTAGATTGATGATGTATTTATTACACTTCACCACTGTAAAAACTTTATTGTTATTCCTGTGATTGGCATGGTCATTCAAGCGCAGCAAGAAATAAAATATAGGTTTGCTGGCTGAGCTGGGGCATGTGCACTTCCCTCTCTATACCATGTGAGACAGAGTTCTGTACCAGCCTATAGCTGATGATGCAGGAAGTGGCAATGTGGTAGATGGAGAGAGAAAGGGGTAACAGCTATTCACATTTATTGGTGAGTGGAAGACATGAGAGTGAGGAGAAAGTTGCAGGAGAGACTCATGTGTGTATGTTGCAGGTGCTTAGGAAGGGTGAAAAAGGCATGGTGGGTAGGAGAAATATGCCTCTTTTATGTGTATCAGGGTAGGATGAGGAAAGCCTGCAGAGAAGAAAGATGGGAGGAAAGATAACTGGCTGGTGGATAAAAAGATAGAGAGAGAGAGAGACCCAAGGGGAGTAGAATGGCCAACAAGTGTAAGATGCAGGTGGCTGTTGAGCAAATGGAAAAACAATGTATGAGCCACAGACTGAATTACACCAGAATTATATGGGTAGCTATGTCACAACTGTCACAATTTTTTTTCCCTGAAGGGCTGGTGACGGCCCTGGCACGTCATGTATTTTGTGCTTACAGCCCTCCTGCGGGAGTGCTGTGAGCACTAACAGGGTCTGAAATTGACCTCTCCAAGATGAGGCGGTCTCTCCCAGACCCCTGTTCGGTGCACTGGTACACATCATCAGTCACGTGTGCCGGTGCGCAGACAACAATCAAAGCTTTCCTTATGGGAAGGTCACTTCTGTGTATCACTGGTCATTATGGGGTGAAGGAGTGAGTCATCTAGACATCTGGGTGAAATGCACTAAGGTGTGATAAAGAGGAGATAATTCCCAATGTTTTATGTAACTCCTATGTTATTCTATGCAGCCAATGCACTAATGTAACTCAAGTTAGATATGTTAGTGCATTGGCAGCAGAAAATAACACAGTTCATCACACTGGAGATATTATCTCCACTTTATCAAACCTTTATCACATCTTAGAGAGAGATAGCTCAGTTGGTTAATGCACCAGCTATAGAAACTGTTAAAACTTCACACAGGTTCTAGGCTTGGCATGTCAGGGTCAGCCCAGACTTTTCTCCTTCCAAGGAAGGTAAAATGGGTACAATTATCTTGGGTAATAATAACATCTGTACCCCAGGGTATACCTGAAATTGAGGGACAATATAAATGTATTCTTCCTGGCAAAATACTTTGATATTATCATTATAAAAGCCCCAAGGGGTTCCGTTACTAACAGTTTACACACACACATATATATATATATATATATATATATATATATATATATATATATATTAAGATCCATGTTAGGACCAAAACGTTGACCATTTAATAAAATATTATTTAATATTGAAAAATATAGCTGCCTGCTATCTATCTATCTATCTATCTATCTATCGCTCTATCATTTATCTATCCATCATCTATCTATCTATAAAAATGTATCCCCCTTTTATTATGTTTGTGCCCAAGCCATTGTATAACTACTTGTGCTAATCTATTCTTCTAATTAAAAAAATCAACGTAACCCTTTTGAGCGCCAGTGGGGTATCCGAAGCGTTGCAATACCCCTGTAGCACTCAAAGGGTTAACTACACATGAAAACTAGCTAGAAAATCAACTAATACTAAAACAAGGTTTGATATCAACTACACGATTTAGAATGACCCCTTCTCTACCTGAAATCTAATTAAAACCTAATTTGATTACTACATCTCTGACTCGGCTATACTTATTACATTTCTGTAATCAATTTTCTTTTATGAAGCTTCTGGGAAATTATCTCAAAAGCAACACATTTTTCTCTTCCTTGGCAGGTTGTTGAACATTTACTGAATTACATTCCTAGCACCTGCCTGGGATCTCAATTATGCCTAGAGTTTACTTCTAAAGCCATTTAGGTTTATTTGAGTTTAGTCCAATCAGCTTTCTCCAATATCTCATTGTAAGCCCTTGATTTTATGTTTAATTTTCCTATTTGTTGAAAGGCAAATGGATTGATGTACCATTTGTCTTTTTAACTGCTTACCTTACGTACTGTCATTTTATTGTGCAGTTATAGAGAACAATACGTCACACCATCCATTAGCAGAATCACAACTTTGTGCACCTAGATGGTCAGAATTAATTGAATTTGGCTTAAAGGTGTCAGAATTTTAGCTGCATTCAATAACCTAAAGAGGTGCAATTCTGAAGCTAACCAATTGCACCATAGGGACAAATAATCATTGCCAAAATCCCCACTGATATAAATGGGTGTTTTAACCCCAGAATTCTAGAGAGGTTTCTCAGCACATAGAATTCCCTGAAAAGGTAGCGGAGCATAGTGAAGTGGAATCATGTCTAGGTGAGGGGATTAGAAGAGGAGTGATGTTCCCAAACTGGTAAGTGAGGTTTCTAAGATTGGAGGAAATTGGGGCTATTTGCCCTCCTCCGAAAACTATGATGTTGACGTGACATAGCATAGGTGATTGTCCTTGCTTTCTAAGGGGATATTTCATGTTTTACAAAATAATTCTTACTGTGATTCATTCCTTGGGGAAGCAACCCTATGGAAGCATTCCCCCTGGAACTTTGGTCACAGGTAGTTATGTTAACCATTGGAGCTAGGTGACAGGGCCCAGTGGGGTAATTGATGCTATAAGGAGATGATAAAGAGATGTATGAATTTTTATCAATGAGCATGTGCCCAGTCAGTTTGGTCATGTGTGATCATAAGGTTCTGAATGTTGTCTTATACTATCAGGAAGGACTTCATATCCTATATAATAATTCACCAAAACGTGTGTCATGGGCAGTAGAGACTGCTGCACGTGCTGCAATCAGGTACAGTAGAGACTGCCCGCGCCGTGGCTGATACAGCTCCGAAGGAACGTCCAGCTCTGTATCAGCCGCGGCGCGGGCAGTCTCTACTGCGCATGACTGCCCAGTGACCGGCTGGCAGTGGCACTGTGGGCCGTGTAACGGGCTCTTCAACTAGTTTAGATTTATATTGTTGTTATGTATGTTTATATGTTAATAAAGAATGACCAACGGTTTATTAAAGGGATAGTAATACTTCGTTTTAACTTTATTTTATTTTGTAGGCATTAAAAAAACATGAAGAATGATATAAGTCTGATGTCTCAAACCTTTATGGTTTAAGAGATATTCACAAGCAAAGCGTCCCCCTCCCGCCCCTTTTACTGATGTAACACTTTTCAGCCAGGGCAGAAGGGAGCTGCCCAGGTAGACTGCAGAGAGGGACAATCTTCAATTAAGATAAGGGAAAAACCTGAAAAGCTTGTCAAGGGGGGCAGGGATTTCATTGTTTTCATAGGAATAAGAGTGTCCCCTTCTGTTATCTGTCCAGTCTATGGACTGCATTCCACATCTGAGAAGAGATTGTTTACAGTAGGTAAAAGGGGCGGGAGGGGGAAACTTTGCTTGTGAATATCTCATAAACCATAAAGGTTTGAGAGATAAGACATATCATTCTTCATGTTTTTTAATGCCTACAAAATAAAATAAAGTTAAAATGAAGTATTACTATCCCTTTAATTCAATAAAGTTATGGCCTGTTCTTCCTCCACCTGGGTGTCTCTAGGTTTTTATTTAGTACCCAGTACCAAAGACACGATTTGCATGCCAGCATTCTAGGAGTTAAAACCCTCATTTACATCAGTGGGCATTTTTATTCCCCCCATGACACATTTGGTTTACTCCAGGACTGCCCTTTATGCAGAAAAGTAAACCTTCTCAATCCTTAGTCCTAATCAAACAGCTATGACAAACAGCTGTGTTTGCAAATGGGTTAAAAATATAACCCCTTCCTGTCCTCTGAATTATACCTTAGAAATATGTCTGTTGCTATGCACTACAGAAATGGTATCTTCTAGTGCATGAGCATTAGGGTAACCACATTTACTTTCTGCCATTAGGGTTGCCACCCAGCAGGTATTTTACCGGCAGGCCAGTAAAAAATTGGCTTCTGTCCAATGTTAAGTCTATGGAGAGAATGCCATGGCCGGTATTTTTTTTAAGAAAAGGTAGCAACCCTATCTGCCATTCAGGGACACATCTTTAATGATCAAGTCACAGCAAAGTCAGGCCCATACAAATACAATTCATATCTAAAATAGGTGCTAAAATCAATATAATAGTGCTGCACCTGTCTTTTGTCTGCGCGAGAATTCCCGCCATGGAAATGCTGCACCAAAATAATGCAAGTTTGAGTTGCAATATGTTTTGAATAAAACATCACTCATCAGTGGGAGATGTATCTTTTTTTTCCTCAGCAGAAAAAAATAATGTGCAGATCGCTATTGGTTTAACTAGCGCATTATTTCCTTGTAATGCAGGTACTAATCATACATTACAGGGAAATAATGCATCAGTTAGAACCAATACCCAATTGTTCACTATGGTATATTTCAGCAGTGGGCTATCATTGTTTTGGTGGTTGGTGGTGGATCAGACAGTTTAAAATAGATGTCTCACAGTCACTGAAATCTAAAAAGAAATACTTCATTGGAAGGGTCTACAAAGTGTGCTTGCTCACAGGCACACTTTGTAGACCATTCTAATGAAGTATTTCTTTTTAGATTTTGGTATTTCATCTCTGCAGAAGACCCTCTGGCTGGTCCCAGGACCAGGATCTCCTACTGTCAGCTAGAGGCTGACCTCTGTGAAAGGGGAGGGGGGAACTTCAAAATGTTATATCTCTCAAATCATAAAGGTCTGAGAGCCTGGAATCAATGGATTTCTTTTTTGAATATCTACAATATTATTTTGTACTTCTATAAGACATTACTAACCCTTTAAAGGCATAGCACCATAATCAGTGATTCTGCTTAAAGGAGCAGTAAACATATTTTTATGAAAACATGTATTTTATAAAGCTTTCCCTGCTGAATAAAACAAGGTCACTCCCATCAATGTCAGATTTTTTATTCAAAACTTATAGCAGTTCAAATAATCAGGAAGTGAATTTACTGTGTTTACTTCCTGATAGTTCTAACTGACAGGAAGTGACAGGCAGTTTCTATCACATTCTATGGAGAATTGTATGTCTCTGACTTTCCTGACTTTCCTCTCCATTAGAATCTAACAGAAAAACTATTTAGAATTTGACCACTAGAGGGCACTGTTAATGTAAAAAAACATGGGTTTAAACTGTAATAAATCTGGAAATATAAATCTCTCAGCAGTGGGAGTACCCTTATTTTACTCAACAGGAAAATCCCTACAATATATATTTTTTCATAAAAAAAGTTTACTGCTCCTTTAAATCATGACACTGTGCTACTAACAAATAGAGGTTTATTTTTCAAAGACTATATTACGAATGGCTCACACAACACATATACAATTTAAATTCGCCTTAAAATTAACTAAACTTGTGTTAGGTTGACATCTACTTTAAATTAGCCTATAATGGAATTTCATATTTATTAGTAGCACAGTGTTGAGATTTAAGCAAAATAAGTTTATGTGCTGGACCAATATTACCACTCACTGAGCGAATCTAGGCAGAGCACACACACACTGGGGACATTTCTGACAGGACAGAGAGTGATAAATTTAGTCTCAAACAGAACTAATTACCATACTAGCAAGGAATTAGCATAAAATGCCACATTATCTCAGCAAAACATAAAGGTAAATTTCTCAAAAAATAGTTATTTTGCAGAAAAAAATGACTAGTAAAACACAAATTAGGTCTCTTTATAACAAACTAAAAGTAAGGTGACAGGTCCATTTTAAAGTGATAGTAATGTCTCTTTAAAATTATTTGCCCGAGTCTTCGGGTATGTTAAAAGAAACATACTGCGCTACGTCTACTTCTTTGTAGTTCAAAAGTTATGAAGCACTAAAGATCCCCCACCCACCCCTTTCTGGCTGCCTCCCACAGTCTGAGATAGGGTATTGTGACTTGACGGGTGCAGAGAGGGGAAAAACTTAAACAAGTAAATATAAGGAAATCCAGCACCTCTTGATGAAGTAGGGCAGGATTTCCCTTTGCTTACTGAAGCTTGTCCCTTGCTGCAGCCGTCCCCACCAGACTGCATCTTCTGAGTGACATGGGAAGAAGAGGCAGGCATTGGATCTTCAGTGCTTCATAACTTTTGAACGACACAGAAGTAAGCGCTTAGACATAGCGCAACATGTTCCTTTTAAAGGGGATCTCTATCACGGTCCCCGTGACTTTCTGTCAATCTGACCTGATTTGCCTGTGCATTGGTGGAGACTGATTGGCCCGCCCAGGATGTGCCGTTATATGCTGGAGCTTGGGCACTTGTCAGTTGCCCTTTCGTGGTGTTCCTGTTGCTGCGCCTTGTTGCCATATTCCTGTGCCTCCTGTGTACCGACCTGGCTAGTCTGACTCTTCTCCTGCTTCTGCTCCGTGATTTTGACCCGGTTCTGGCTGACGACCCTGCTCCGTGAATTGATCTGGCTCTGGATGACGACCATGCTCCGTGACTTGACCCGGTTCTGGCTGACGACCCTGCTCCGTGATTCATTCTGGCCTGTCTGCTGTTCCGGTACTGTTCTGGTCCTGCCTGCTATTCTGGTTGCTATTCCGGCCTGTCTGCTGTTCCAGTTACTGTTCCGGTTCTGCCTGCTGTTCCGGTTGCTATTCCGGCCTGTCTGCTGTTCCAGTTACCGTTCCGGTTCTGCCTGCTGTTCTGGTTGCCATTCCGGCCTGCCTGTAGTTCCAGTCACCGTTCCGGATCTGCCTGCTGTTCCAGTGTTCCTGCATCATTCCGGTCGCCTCGGAGACATTCTGAACTGTTTAAGCGACTCACTGTTCCTCTCAATTGTCAGTAGCTGTAGCCTGAGGTTGCTTTGCCTTCTGCTGGTTGCCAAGGTATTCGCTCCTGTGCAGAACCACTTAACCCTTGCAGTGCCTGTAGTCTCCGGTCTAGTGCCTCCGATATATCTTGCCAAGCATACGTTTTCTGACGTGAGCCTTTCCTCTGAGTGCTTCTGTGTGTCTCTCATTCACCATCAGAGCCTTGTCCGTTCCGTGCTCATATTCTGGCTCAGGGCCACAGACGCTGAAGGTACATTCCCATTGCACTCCAGAGGGCGCCGGCTCTACTACAGCTTGTGCAGTCACCATCAGTACAGCACCCAAGGGGTGTCAGGGCACAATCCAAGTGGCACACGCAGGGTTACTACTTTTCCAGTTAAGGGCGATTTTGGTTCTGATCACTACAGCGTGGCAATAGCATTCCTCTGTAGCCCACGGTGGTGGTACCGGCTCAGCTCTGGACTTTGTTGCGCTACTATACCAACTTGAGAGTGTATTCAGTGCAGTTACTTCTCTATCCAGCTATTGAGAGACTGTGTTCCAGAGACTGCTATTTATCCCGGGCGTTGGCCAATCTTGTTATATCTCACCCATTTCATTTGTTAACCCTTTGGGGGAATACTCCCTATCCATTCATAGCACCTATCACTATCATTGTGTGCATTCACTTTGTCATTATTGCCATTATTACTATTTCTGTACTGGCCTCTAGGGACACTGTTTTATTTTCAATAAAACTGTGTTTTTACTTCATACCCTGGTCTGAGTGTCAGAAAACCGCAACAATCTCTCACCCCTATAAAAGTTAAGCTTATTAGATAAAGCATATAGCGATAGTGATGAAAACGTTAATTCGTTTTTAAAAAAATATGCTATGTGGGCTAATACTATTGATTACATAGTGCCCTGCGCCCTGCTTCCACATACACAGGTCTTGCTTCTCTGCCTCTGCTCCCTTCCCACTACCCAGCCTCCTCCAATGACGGAGGCTTCCTGCCTGTAAGCTGGAGCGATCTCATTGGCTAGCTATCAATCTCTGCCAATGAGATTGCTCTAGCTTACAGACAGAAAGCCTCCATCATCGGAGGAGGCTGGGAGCAGAGGCAGTGCAGTAATCTGTGTCAAGACAAATGTATGCAGAAGTAGGGCGCAGGGCACTATGCAATCAATAGTTTTAGCCCACAGAGCGTATTTTTTTTAACTAATTAACATTTTCATCATTATAGCTATATACTGTATCTAATAAGCCTAACTTTTATAGGGGTGAGAGATCCCTTTTAATATACAGAAGACTCGGGCAACAAATTTTAAATAGACATTACTATCACTTTAAAGACTTTTCATTCAAAACTTTTTAAAGCTTATATCAAAAGCTCAAACTAACGCCCAGAAAGTAATTCCCTTTTTTATAATGCAGCCTGTAGGAGAGCTTGGGGGTTATGCACTTAGGCTAATAAAGAAGTGATAAAGCGGAGAGAGGACTTCTTCAGTTCCTGTGTTATTCTATGCAGGCTATGCACTAAAATGTCCAAAGCTGGAGAAATCTTAGTACATAGGCTCCATAGAATAACATACGAACTGGAGAAGTGCTAAACTGGAGAAGTCTCCACTTTATCACCTCTTTATTACACCTTAGCACATCTCTCCCCGTGAATCAAAGATTGGATACCTCTCTAACCCTAAAGTGTTAATAAAAAGTAACTTTGGAGCAAACAAATGCACCATAGGGGACACATAAACATTTCCAGTTTTTTCACTGGGTTATTCAAGAGGCAAAAAACTATATTTAAATCAAAGTGATTTTGTTTGTCTGCTATAGTGCAGCTGGTTTGTTCCACCAATGATCCACATATTAAATCAGCATTACTGTGTTGGATTCATACAGCCACATGTAACAGAATATTACTTCTGTAAAATGAGGCTGCAGTGTCAGAACAACAGCAAGTGGGGATTATATTAAGAGACAGAAGCCATGAAATGACAATTGAAAACTGAAGCCACACAACTGACTCTTTTCCAAAGGGGAAGAGCAATTTGAAATCTTTTTTTGGAGCAGTATTCTTAGTTGATATACTGGCTGTCTGAGAAAGTCACATACTGACGCTGATGCACTAACGTGAAGAGGAGCAATTATTGAACTAACCAAGTGGACCACAGGAAAAAAATCCATTTACATTAATGGGAATCTGCATTTGCCCCCATGGCATAATTGGTTTGCTTTAAGGGGTTAGTAATAGCTTAAAATAAAAACTAGTAGTATTGTAGATAAGGAAAATAGAAATCCATCGGTGCAAATCCTTTATGGTTTGAGAGATAGAACGTTTTAAAGTTCTCCTCTCCCTCCCCTTTCCCTGACTTCACTATATAGCTGACTGCCCAAGATCCTAGTCCTGGGACCGTCAGGCGGCTTTTCAGCAGAGCCAAGATACCACAATCTAAAAAGAACTACTTCATTGGAATGGTCTACAAAGTGTGCTTGCAAACCAGGCACACCTTGTAGACCATTCCAATGAAGTATTTCTTTTTAGATTTCGGTCTCACTGCTCTGCCGAAGAGCTGCTTCGAGTAGGCCGACTTGAATCTCCTGCTGTCAGTACACTTGCGGCTCTATGTAAATAAACATATTAATTCATTCACCTACAAATTTGGTAATGAGAGAGAGAGAGAGAGAAAGAGAGAGAAAGAGGGAGAGAGAGAGAGAGAGAGAGAGAGAGAGGTGTATTGCACACCTCTCTGGTCCTTACGGTTTTAAGCCCTTTTTCCATGTTGCATTTCCCCTTTAAGACTTTATTTAGGCTAGCCATGTTAGTCCAGTGGTATAGATGCCAAATTAATGAGTATCACAGTATTTTTAAATAGTAAAATCCTTTTGACTTGATAATCTTTTTGACTTGATAAAGGGAACTTGTTCTAAAAACTGAATGTTAATAAGATAAAAAGTATTATTACATACTGTGACATTCATTCATTTGCCCTTTAAGACTCAGATATAGTTTAAAAAATGCCAAAATGTAAGCAATGCAGTGGATATCCTTCAGGCACTCTAATGTTTAATTACCAGTTCTGTAACAGTTGTGAAGCAGGGAGATTAGCAAGTATCAATAAAGCTGTAAATTTAAGAGAATTAGGATTTACAGTAATTTCTTATTTTATTGGTAAGAGGAGCCTTGTGCATATAATTTTACAGTGCATATGGCCTTTACTTGGAAGGAGCTGCTATACCAATTAAAAAGTGATATGGTCTGTCAAGGGTTGACATATATTTCTTTAATATGAGCTGTGTGACAGTCACAGCAATGATTCTGTGTGACAATTATTGGGAAGAAGTACACTTACTTATAGTCCAAAACCAGTAATATATAGGTAGAAATGTACCAAAAATGAAATTTCTGCTAATTGCACAAGTGAAACTCCACTGTGCCATATGTACAAATAGGAAGTTGAACAATTCGGAGGTAAACCAGCTGAACCAAGGATGAATGCGTTGGATGCCTCTCTAGCAGTCAAGGGGTTAAAAGTCCCAGTAAATGGGAATTTGGGGTATTTGTATTTGTGCCTTAAGGTGCAGTTGGTGCACCTCAGAATGGCCCAGTATTTTAGGCTGACCAAACCTCACATTTAAAGGGACAGTAATGTCCCATAAAAAATGCTTAGAGTTTTGTAGAGGTTTAAAAAATAAATGATATGACACAAATCCTATCTCTCAAACTGCTATGTTTTGAGAGATATCCTTCATTAAAGTTCCCCTCTCCCTCCCCTTCTCCTGACATCAGCTGTAAGCTGACAGCAGGAGTTCCTGGTCTGGGAACCGACAAGCGGCTCTTCAGCAGAGCCGCAATAGCACAATTTAAAAAGAAATACTTCTTTGGAATGGTCTACAAAGTGTGTCTGGTTTGCAAGCACACTTTTTAGACTGTTCCAAAGAAGTATTTCTTTTTAAATCAGTCTATTGCGGCTCTGCTGAAGAGCATCCTCGTGTCGGCTGACACTGATCTTCTTCTGTCAGCTTTACAGCTGACATCAGGAGAAGAGGAACTTGCGGAGGATATCTCTCAAACATAGGATTTGTGTCATATTGTTTATTTTTTTAACCTCTACAAAACTCTAAGCATTTTATATGGAACATTACTGTCCCTTTATTCTGCATGTTCCCTTTGTCTCCATTGTATATACTAAGAAAGTGGTGCAATTCTGGAGCAAAGCAGCACCAAAAGAACAAACAGAAATTCCCAAACTGCCCATTGATTTAGCCCTTTAAGTGCCGGGGTGGGGGTATGCTTTGCAATGCATTTCTTTGCAAAGCACTGCATATCCCTCTAGAATTCAAAGGGTTAAATGGGGCTTTTAGCCACTTGAATGCTAGAGAGGTCTCCAAAGCATTGACCCCAATTATACTGAATTTTTATTTGTTCCCTATACATTGCTGCAGTAGGTTTGTTCACTGTTGCACCACTTAGTACATCAGCCTCACAGTGCGCAATCTCCTAGGGAGTAGATGAAATATGTATCATGGGCAGAAATAGTTAAAAAATGTCCTGTTTTGCTTTCAGCAGGGAGGCCGTTTTCATCAATTTCTTCCCGCAGAGACGATCTGCGAGTGATTGTGTGTGCATGTTTGTGCACATGTATGTGTGTGATCACGTGTGTATATATATGTGTGTGTGTGTGTGTGTGTGATTGAAGTTGAAGCCCACTGAAATCAATGGGCTCTACCTTCCAGAATAGTCAGAAAAGACATTTTTTCCTGAAGGAAATTCCATAGAAAGAAGAAACATCTCTCCTGCTCAGTAAAAATAAATTTACACTTTTTGCCCATCCCTACAAAGAAGGCACTGTTCTTTTAAAAATAATTCCTGTGGTGTAATTTCTGGGATCATTGCATTTCATACAGTGCCTCTATGGAAGGGTTAAAATGGTGGATACTGATGGTATACTATTGACCATCTTTGGTAATAAAAATATTTCACGCAGTGTGCAAGTTACATAGATATTAACCATTTGACTGCCAGGGGGTGTGAATGCCTATCACATTTGTCTATATGTGTCTTGACAAGGCAGGTAATAAATCACTAGTCCACCCTAGGAGCCATATTTCTATACCTGGAGTAAAACCATATTCCAGTATCTGCAGCACTGGCTCACTTTCAACAACTCCCTTCCTAATAAATTAGTTTGTATCGCACTCATGGGGCTGACGGACTCCATCCATATATTACAGAAAGATTAAGCTCCTACAGCGCACATCCCAGTCAGAGATCTACAGTGTTTTAATTCACAGTCCTGCTGTTCTAACAAGAGTTGCCCAGAAATCTATTGGCCTCCTCATGAACTTTATTCCACAATAAAAGTAGTGTGATTTAAACAGTGAAGCAATGCACTTTGCATACAGAATGAGTGGTGCTGTAACTTGTTGCAATGATACAAAAGTCATGGCAGCTAAGAGTTGTGGCCTACTAATTAATTATTGGTTGAACAGCCCTGTATCCAGAGACATAAAAATGAAGAATTAAAATTAACTCCATCCCAGCTTTAATTTCACCATTTTCTTCCAAAGTGACTTCAAGTTTATTACAATGATCACCACATTACTGCCCTGCGAGGACAGGGCCAGGTAACCTGTTGACCTCCAAGGTGGCAACGGGCAAAAATATTTGCTACAAACAATGAAAAATACAAAAATGTCATCATGTACTGTACTGTAAAATTAACATTTGCAGTCAAGTTGTGAGAGAAAAAGAGCTACTGCTTAATTATTCACACAAGCTACAAGTAAAGGCAGACAGGCAAAGAGGATAAGCTGGAGTTGCTTGTGTTTGCAGGGATTGCTGGTATAATTTTATTGTATAAGGTGTGACAGACAATGACAGTTAAAAAAATAAAACAAAAAACACCTTTTTGACTGATAGGTGACATATCACCTGAGATGCAACCAAGACTGACAGTGACAGAAACTGGAGACAGTGGCATACATTATACATTATTTTCATATGAACAAAACATAATTCCACAAGCTAACAGCTCAGTCTAGTACTTTACAGTTAAATATAACTGTTAAAATCATGTCCACCAAGCCTGCTAGGGGCAGGGGCAAGGGAAAAGGTGTAGAAAGAGTGCATGGGTGTGTTTGTGGTGGTGCAAACTCATACTATAAAAACTGATTGTGGCCAAGTTTGTGCATTGAAGATGGCGATCTTCCTCCTGAGGAGGCTGTTTGTGAAAGCGGCATGAAAAGTTCCTCCTACTACTAAACCTTTAAACAACATTAAAGATGATTACCAGTTTAATTCTAGTGTTTTTGCCATAGCAGAGGAGGGGCAGATTTAGCACTGAGACCCAATGCTGTGTCAGACAGTGACAGTAACATGCAGGGAGGAGCATGACTCTGAGTTAGTTGGAGGTGACAATAGCCATAGAGTACCTACAAGTACCAGACCCACAGCCATCACCATCACCACTGCTAGAAGCAATCATGTTGTTAAATAAAGTTATACTGTTCTTCTTTGTGCTATCAACCCACACTTACTAAGGTCTTAGAAAGAAGTCAAAAACTGCACAAGCATAACCAAGTGAGTCTATGAAATGGCAAACATGCCAAAATGTTGGCGGTTGACTTGATGTCTTATTCTTTTATAGAAAATAGCATTTTTTGAAGAACTGATGTTATGTCTTGTACCTCGCTGGCATACTCCAAGTCATGGTTATTTTTAAAGGTTGGCTTTGCTGGAGTTGTACAAGCAGGTGGTTTGAGTCATGGGCAAAGCCTGGAAACATCATAATGCAAGACGGTTCCCCTGACCACACTATGTGGACAAGTGGTCAGAATAAAGACTATATGAATGCTCAACGGGTATTACTTCTATCAGTGAGTAGCAGCATGCTGTAGGTGACCGCAAACATTGCTTCTGGGTCTGGCATTAGAAGTAACTGCCAGCTGCAATGTAGCTCATACCAGATGCATGTCACTTTATGCATTCAGAGCTTTAAGAAACAATTCTACAAAGCTGTGGATGTGTTAAATAAACTGTATCAGGTCACAGAGTGACTTATACCCCACTCAATGAAAGCTAGCTTTGTGTCAGTTGACAATGGCTCACAAAAAATATTTGCCTTCAGAGTAGAAGATATGTGCCTTTTCCTGCTTCAACATGGTCTAAATCTAATTGTTACTTGATTCCTCAGAATCTGAAACCCTCAAATATATTCTAAATCTCTCCTGCAAACTCTATATGCGTTATAACTAGCCGTTTAGTGCTCACAATGCATTACATGCCTTGCAAGAGAACAACCACCTCCTCCATAAAGAGCTTTAAATTAAGGTCTCTACCAGGTGGAATTCCACTTTGAACATACTAGAGCATTTTTTATTAGTAGAAGAAGGCCAATAGTGACGGGGCTTTTTTGTCACCTGGTCAATGGGACTTATACGAGCTGCTGAAGCCTTCTGAGGATGGACAGCTGCTGGGTAGTTATGTGAGTGCAGGAATCAGTGAGATACTTCCACTAATATATTTAGTATAAAAAAATGAAGAGCATGGCTGATGATTGTTATTGTCAACACACACATAAACCAAATGATGAATAACTTGTTAACATTCTTTGAGCAGGATCCCCATATAATGTTCATTAAAAGCAATGAGCCAGCATGGGTTTATGAAGAAAAGATCATGTCAGACTCATTTACTTGCATTTTCCAAAAAAGTAAGTAGCAATTAGGACAAGGTAATTGCTGTTGATGTAGTATACTTGGATTTTGCTAAATCCTTTGACAGAGTGCCTCACAACAGGTTACTGCATAAATTAAAAGGCATAGATTTGAGAGGTGATATCTGTACATGGATTGAGAACTGGTTAAATGATAGATGGCAAAGAGTTGTTGTAAACTGAACCTTTTCAAGTTGGTCTAAAGTTGGAAGTGGGTGACACGGGGTTCAATCCTGGGCCCAATGCTTTTTATTTTTTTTTTTATGATCTAGAAGTGGGAATTGAAAGTACTGTCTCAATCTTTGCTGATGACACTAAGCTCTGTAAGGAAATACATACAGAGCTGGATGCTTTTTATCTGCAGAAGGATTTAGATAAACTGAGTGAGTGGGCAGAAAAGTGGCAGATGACATTTAATGTAGATAAATGTAAGGTTATGCATTTGGACTGTAGAAACAAACATGCTACATATACACTTAATGGGAAACTGCTTGGGGAATCCTCATTAGAGACAGATTTAGAAGTACTGATAGACAATAGACTTCACAGTAGTGTGCAGAGTCACTCAGCTGTTGCATATAGGTAGCTATACTGCATGAAAAGAAGCAAAGATGCATGAGATGCAAATATAATTCTACTTCTGCATAAATCCTTGGTAAGGCCTCATCTAGAATATGGAGTACAGTTTTGGGCACCAGTTCTTAAAAAATACATTACTGAATTAGAAAAAGTGCAGAGACATGCAACAAAACTGCTAAAGGGATTGGAGGATCTATGTTATAAGGAGAGAATAGCAAAACTGGGTTTGTTTACATTAGAGAAGTCTAAGGGGTGATACAATTAAGATTTACAAATATATTCAAGGTCAATACAAAGAACTCTCCAATGATTTATTGGAAATAAGCTAAGCACGAGAGGTCATCCATTAAGACTAGAGAAAAGGTGCTTTCAACTAAAACAAAGGCAGGGATTTTTTTACAGTAAGGGCTGTATAGCTATGGAATTCTTTGCCTCGTGATTCTGTGCTTGCAGATACTGTAACTGCTTTAAAAAAAGTAATGGATACTTATCTAGCATGGAACAATATTGAGAAATATGACAGCTGGCTTCAAAAGCAGATATGTTGTTGATCGAGGGAACTATCTGACTGCCATTTGGAGTCAGGAAGGAATTTTTTACCTACTTGGGGCCAATTGGAAATGGTTTTTGCCTTCCTCTGGATCAACAGGGGTGATTGGGCATGGGTTGGACTTGATGGATGCATGCCTTTTTCAGCCTCTGCAACTATTTTACTATGTTAATGAGGAATACAGTTTAGCTACATTGATGGACCTCTGCTTTAACCTTTTGAGTGCCATAGGTGTGCCCAACACATTGCAATGCGATGTGCTATATATCATCTGGCAGTCGATGGGTTAAACATAACATTTATGCATTTGTTCAAAGGCATGAGCAGCATTACTCTTAGTAATCGGATTCATAATCGGACATAGAAATAAATCCTTATAGACTGAGTGGAAGTTTGCACTGTGGAGGAAGAGCGAGGGAGAAAAAAACCTAGGGGCAAATCTACTAGACTGCATGGTTAAAAGAAGAAAAAGGATTCTATTAATGTGTCACATAGGAGACAGTCTAATAATGGTAGAAGGGGGGGGGGAGCATTGTCACACTTCTGTGGAATTTGCTAACAGAATATATGTTGGTAACTGTCTATTTCAAAGAAGTTCCCATGGGTAGTAGTAATGGGGTTGGGATTGGGACTGTAAATCTCATCAACCCAGAGGTGAGATGGGAAAGTGGTAGTCCGTACTAGCTCTAGAGCTGAGGCTGCAGTAACACCACAAGCCACCACCACTCCAGATCCATCTGGAGAGAAGTTGCTGTCCAGTCACTGTAATCCTTCTTCTCCTCCGCCTCCTCTAAAATCATGGATGTTGGAATATTTTTCCTTGGGAGCAGGGAAGGACTGTGCAGTTATCAACAACTGATATGTGCAAAGTGTCTGAAAAAGGTTATGAAGACAAGAAAGAACTGGGATGACTCATCTAATTAAGCATTTTGACAATATTACCGTAAAATCTCAGGTATAATACGCAGGTGTATATTATGCAGATTTTAGGGGAAATAAGAGTGGCTATGTATATTACGCACCCTTGTTTTCCCCCTTACTAAAAAAAAAAAAAATATTGGCAGATACCTTCCCTCCCTTCCCCCATTGCAATATGCTTTCAAAATAAGCCTTACTTCCATTCCACTGAAGTCCCCATCTTACCTGCAGGCGGAATGCTTGCATTTGCCGCCTGCTTCTTCCAATGCACTGTCAGGAACTTCCGCCTACGGTATTGCCCTGTGAGGACCTTGAGATCCTCAGAGGGCATTACCATTGGCTGGAGGCAGAAGTCCTGACAGCTCATTGAAAGAAGCGGGCGGCAAATGTATTGTTCTGGCTTGGGGGTCTGAGTAGAGACAAAGTGCATATTTCGTCTTTGCACACACACAGCAGTAATATGGGGCTTCAAGAAGGGAGGAAGTTTGTCCCTGCCCAGACCCCATATTAACCATCACTGATTAAGCCAGAAGAAGAGAATGGCTTCCCATGACCCTGCAGTTCTCAATGCAGGATTGGTTGAGCAGTATGTATTCATTTTTGAGTGACAGGAACAATATACCGCTAATCAGGACAACATGCCCTTTTGATTAAGCTAGTTTAGCATTTGGGTTTAGTGTTAGTTTAAAAGGATATTTAACCTCCTGAATGCTAGTAAGGGCTCTTTGCCTTGCAAAGCAAAGTGTTGGAGACATCTTTGGCATTCAAGGGGTTAAAAGCCCATTTAAATCAAAGTGAAATTTATTCATTTTAGCTGTATATGTTGCACTGGATTTCTCCTCTTTTTGTGTTTTTGCATAAGGCCCAAGTGGCTTAACTCTCTGAGTGCCTGAGGTGTTACAAGTCATTTCTCCACAAAGCAATGCTTTGCAGATATTTGTAGCATCTAAGTGGTTATGGTCATACCGGGGAACTTCATCCTTTTGAGCCCCCGGAGAAGGCTCATGTGCTGCAACCGGAGAGATGTGAACGAAGTGATTCGCATCATAAAGAGGTCTGGGTCAGGTGGGTGGGGCTTATCATCCTTGTGTCATAAAGAAGGCAGGAAATTGGTATTTCAACGTGGGAAGGAGGAGAAGTGGGTAGGAAGTGGGTGGAACAGGGTGAGAAGGAAGATAAGTGGGCAGGAAGTGGGAAGAACAGGGTGGGTAGGAGGAGAAGTCGACAAGAAGTGGGAGGAACAGGGTGGGTAGGAGGAGAAGTGGGAAGAGTTTCACTAACCGACGCCAGAGAATCGGTCTCTGTCTCTTGAGACACTGTCATTAACTCTAAAAACTGAAGTATCCAGGACAGATCTGGAGATTTCCCAGGTATGTTTATGGGTCATATACACACACTCAAAGAGCTAGTCAGAGACGCTCAACTAGAAATAAGCCTGTCCTCGAAGTGATGAGGCTCTATAGGTAAGTATCCTACCCAGGGTGCAATCTCTGGGTAGGATATTTATCTTATAGAGCCTCATCAATTTGAAGGCAGGCTCGTTCCTAGTTAACTAGCTCTTTGCATATGCAAATTACCCTTGGGGCTAGTCACCCTAAGGGTAACAGGGTAATCAAGACGTGGACCCCTTGCTCACAGTGTCTAGAGAGATCAGCTGTACCTCAGTGATGAGGTCCAGAAAGGCTGAAAAAAAAAAAAAAAAAAAAAAAAAAAACTATTATATATATATATATATATATATATATATATATATATATATAAAATAATATGTCTGGGTTTGGCTGCTTCTCTTGTTCAGAGAGAAATTGCCTGGCACTTTGTGGCTGGACTGTGTTTTGGTAGGATCGATATAATATGCTTTAGGATATTTTCTCTCTGTGAGAAGCACTAGTGAGCTAAAAGAGATTGTACCCTGGTTAGGATACTTATCCTATAGACCCTCATCAATTTGAGGGCAGACTCATTCCTAGTCGAGTGTCTCTGACTAGCTTTTTGCATATGCAAATTACCCTTGTGGCTAAGGGTAACAGTTTAATCCAGACTTGGACCCCTTGCTCACAGTGCCTAGAGAGATCAGCTGCACCACACTGATGAGGCCCAAAAAGGCTGAAACTTATGTCTGGGGTTGGCTGCTTCTCTTTTTCAGAGAGGAATTGCCTGACATTTTGTGGCTGAACTGCCTTTTGGTAAGATCAGAATGATGTGCCTTAGGATATTTCCTCTCTGTGACAAGTATTAGTTAGCTAAAAGATATTGCACCCCGGGTAGGATACTTATCCTATAGAGTCTCATCAATTTGAGGGCAGGGTTGTTCCTAGTTGAGCGTCTCTGACTACCTCTTTGCATATGCAAATTTCCCTTGGAGCTAGTAACCCTAAGGGTAACAGGGTAATCCAGACATGGACCCCTTGCTCACAGTGCCTATAGAGATCAGCTGCGCCTCACCGATGAGGCCCAAAAAGGCCAAAATGTATGTCTGGGGTTGGTTGCTTTGCTTGTTCAGAGAGGAATTACCTGGTACTTCGTGGCTGGACTGCCTTTTGGTAAGATCAGAATGATGTGCTTTAGGATATTTCCTCTCTGTGACAAGTATTAGTTAGCTAAAAGATATTGCACCCCGGGTCGGATACTTATCCTATAGAGTCTCATCAATTTGAGGACAGGTTCGTTCCTAGTTGAGTGTCTCTGACTAGCTCTTTGCACATGCAAATTACCATTGGGGCTAGTCACCCTAAGGTTAACAGGGTAATCCAGACATGAACCCCTTGCTCACAGTGCCTAGAGAGATCAGCTGCATCTCACTGACAACAAGGCCAAAATGTACATCTGGGATTGACTGCCTCTCTTGTTCAGAGAGGAATTGCCTCGCACTTCATAGCTGGACTGATTTTTGGCAGGATCAGTATGATATGCTTTAGGATATTTTCTCTCTGTGAAAAGCACTAGTGAGCTAAAAGAGATTGCACCTTGGTTAGGATACTTATCCTATAGAGCTTTGTCAATCTGAGGACAGGCTTGTTCCTAGTTGAGCATCTCTGACTAGCTCTTTGCATATGCAAGTTAATCTTGGGTCTAGTCACCCTAAGGGTAACAGGGTAATCCAGATGTGGACCACTTGCTCACAGCGACTAGAGAGATTAACTGCACCTCACTAACAAGACAAAAAAAGAAAAAAAAAAAAAAAGCAAGCCAAGCCAAGCCAAGCCAAGCCAAGCCAAGCCAAGCCAAGCCAAGCCAAGCCAAGCCAAGCCAAGCCAAGCCAAGCCAAGCCAAGCCAAGCCAAGCCAAGCCAAGCCAAGATCAGTATGATGTTCTTTAGGATATTTCCTCTCTGTGACAAGTATTAGTTAGCTAAAAGATATTGCACCCCGGGTAGGATACTTATCCTATAGAGTCTCATCAATTTGAGGGCAGGGTTGTTCCTAGTTGAGCGTCTCTGACTACCTCTTTGCATATGCAAATTTCCCTTGGAGCTAGTCACCCTAAGGGTAACAGGGTAATCCAGACATGGACCCCTTGCTCACAGTGCCTATAGAGATCAGCTGCGCCTCACCGATGAGTGTATGTCTGGGGTTGGTTGCTTCGCTTGTTCAGAGAGGAATTACCTGGCACTTCGTGGCTGGACTGCCTTTTGGTAGGATCAGTATGATGTGCTTTAGGATATTGCCTCTCTATGGAAAGCACTAGTGAGCTAAATGAGATTGCACCCTGGTTAGGATACTTATCCTATAGAGCCTTGTCAATTTGAGGGCAGGCTTGTTCCTAGTTGAACGTCTTTGTCCAGCTCTTTTCATATACATACACTGGTAGAAATGACTGCACCATTGTGAATTAAATTCCTCATACTCCTCAGGCACTCAAAGGATTAAATGATTGAATACTAGAGAATGGTCTACAATGCATTGCAAAGTATGAAATCAATGGGGATTTGGGGAATTCTATTTGTTGGTTTGCTCCAGAATTGCCCCACATTTGTCTTTGTGTATATGACCTTAAGTCTTCAAATCTAAGCTGCCAGAATCTATTCTCGTCAATGTTTACATTGAGAAGCAATCAATGTCCTTCTTTGCTGTTAGTAAACCTCTTAAGAAAAGTCTTCCATTGGTATTAATCTCATATCCAAAGCTACTTTCTCCTGATTTACCTGGCTGCAAGCTGGGGATGGTATGAGGATTCAGATATGTTTAAGTCTCCTTTGAAGCCAAAATGCTTCATCCATCATCGTTTTTAGCCTCTTTCTGAAGTAGTATATTTTGCTATTTGTCTTTCCTGAAAATAGAATAGTGATATAGTCACTCATTCATCATCTTTCAGATACGTCTTACAGTTTCCCAGACTGTTTTCTTTGCTGTCTTTTCAATCTTAACTTGTCTGTTTCTTTATTAATTTTCTCTGCCTCTTGTGAGCATCTTACTTTGCATCTATTTTTTTTTTCACTGTGACGTCTGTCTCCGGTTTTCATAATACCTCCTGTGTTTTTTATGGTAGATGATCATTTCTAAGGGCCACAGGTACAGAGACAAAGCAGAACAATTCTTGGTACTAAGGACACTACAGAGATCACTGGTAAGGCTTCACCAGGAATACTGTTTACATTTCCGGAGACCACATCTCCTAAAGGACACTAATAAACTGGAGGCAATTCAACGAAGAGCTGCTAAAACGGCGCAGGATCTTCATGACACAGGGTACATGGTAGACTCAAAGATCTTAATATTCATAGCTTGGAAGAAAGGAGGGAAAGGACTGATATGATAGAAACAGATTTTGACAGCAGATAAGATCCATTTGGCCCATCTAGTCTGCCCGTTTTCCTACTGTAAAAACCTCAAACCTTGGCTATTCCACTTATCTACTACCCTCTCAGTGAAGTAAAACTTTCATACATTACATTACATAGAAATCTTTAAAAATATTAAGGAATATAATATAGCTCAGAAGGGAAGAATTTTTCAGAAAAAGGAATACTTAAAAAAGAGGTCATAATCTAAAATTGGAGGGTGGAAAATTCTGAAGTACTACTTTACAAAAAAAGGTGATAGACAGGGCTGGATTTCCCAACAGGCAGAGTAGACAACTGCCTAAGCTCCAAATTTTGAGGGGCTCCTCAGCTGTGCTGGTCACACCCACATTCCCTGTTGTGAGTGTGTCCAGAGCAGTTTCAGTGTTCCTGCATCACTTTTATACTCCATTACATGATATTATTTAACCCTTAGGTGTTAGAGAGATCTCCAAAGCATTGTGGAGCAACCCAGGGGTTAAAGCTTTTTTGGTTTTTGCTTGTTATAGGCGAAGAGTATTATCTGTGCCAGGAAACAGTGGATAGAACAAGGGGCAGGGCCATGTGAGGAATGGGGATGTGACCACGGCCGGAGCTAAGGGCATACAGTGCCTTGCTTAGGGGTGCCTGGGATGTAAATCTGGCCCTGGTGAGAGAATCATGGAATCACCTCCCAGCAGAGGTTGTGGGAACTAATACTGTTAGAGAAATAAAACAATGTCTGGAATAGATGTCTATTTTGAGAAGTATGTAAGACTGGAAGACTTGTTTGAATTTGCTGACCTTTAAATTACTTGTCCAGTTGTACAATATGAGTGCACATTTAGAGACAGGACTTGACCCTGACAGATCCTGAAAGGCAAGGGGAGATACAACCAATGGCTGCTCTGGAGACAGGTAGAGGGATAGGGAGCTCTGTGATATCACTAGTGTAGATCTATTTTAGTTGTAAGCACTACAGTATCACTAGTTAGCACGCTTTCAACTATAAACTCTGTTGTGTGATTAGTTCCCACTTTTGCTCTTTACCCACCATAAGGAGCAAACCTGGGAACTAGTGACACAACAGAGTTTACAGTTGAAAGCGTACTAACTAGTGATACTGTAGTGCTCACAACTGTAATAGGGATACACTAGTAATACCACAGTGCTTACAATTGAAATGGGGCTACATTATTGATGTCACAGTGCTCATAACTGAAATAGTGCAACATTAGTGATGCCACAGTGCTTGCAATTTTAATTGAGCTATACCAGTGATACCACAGAGCTAACAATTAAAACTGAGCTACATTTGTAATACCACAGAGCTTACAAATGAAGTGGTGCTATATTAGCAATATCACAGAGCTTACAACTGAAATGGAACTACACTACTTGGAATACAACAGAACTTACAGCTGAAGTGGAGCTACACTACTAGTGAAGCTCCATTTTAAGTGTATGCTCAGTGGCATCACTAGTGTCGCTCTATTTCATTTGTAAGCTCTGCAGTATCACTAATGTAGCTCTATTTGTATTGCAAGCTCTGTGGTATCATTAATAGTGTAGCTCCATTTCAATGGAAAGCTCTTTGGTATCCCTAGTGATGCATTATTTCAATGTTATGCTCTGTGGAATCACTAGTGCAGCTCAGTTTCAATTGTAAGCTCTGTCGTATCACTAAAGTAGCTCAAATTCAATAGGGAGGTCTATGATATCACTAGTGTTTCTCAGGATCAGCAGCGTAGCACCATGTAAACTTAAAATTCTGTGGTATCACTAGCTTAGCACCATTACATTTGTAAGCATTATGACATCAATAGTGTAGCTCCATTTCAACTGTAAGCTCTGTGGTATCACTAGTGTAACTTAATTTTTATTGTATGCTCAGTTTATCATGTATGTAGCTTCATTCCAATTGTTCTGTGATATCCAGCATAACACCATTTCACCTGCAAGCATGGTTATGTCACTATAGTTGCTCAATTTCAATTGTATGCTGTGCTCAATTTTAATTGTACGCTCTGTAGTATCGCTAATCTAGCATAATTTAAATTGTTAGCTAAGTGATATCACTGAAGTAGCTCCATTTCAGTTGTAAACTCTGTGGTATTACTACTAGTGTAGTTCCATTCCATTTGTACTATCACTAATGTAGCACCATTTACATTTTAAGCTCTGTGGCATCACTAGTGTAGTTCAACTTCAAATGCAAGCTCTGTGGTATCACTAATGTAGCCCCATTTCAGTTGTAATATGTGTGGTATCACTAGTGTAGCTCCATTTCAACTATAACTAAGCTCAGTAGTATCACTAATGTAGTTCACTTTCAATTGTAAGCTCTGTGGTATCACTAGTGTAGCACAACTTCAACTGTAAGCTCTGTGGTATGATTGCCTTACTTCATAACATTAATTCCAATAATAAAATTAACAAAAAAGGGGTGGGCTGAGACCAGGGTCTGGAGCAACAGTAGAAGTGGGCCACTTGATTGTACTTTTCCTACAAGCCAAGGGTTGACAGTACTTCCCTGATAGAATCTCCCTGCTAAATTTCCATCTCCAGTGATCTGAACTCACCTCCATTCCCCAAGGGCCTCCTGCTGATGGCTGGCTCACATGTCTGCCAAATATTACTGGATACATAAATCAGCCATTCATTGCAGGTTTTGATGAGCATCGCAACCTATAATGTTGATAATGAGGAAGAGTCTGCCAACACCTGTATAGGCTGCCATACAGATAAGCCCTGCTGCAACTTTACTGTATTCCTGAATGAGCACAGTAAAGTTGCAGCATGCTGTGCTTTGATACTTTGATGTGAGGCAATAGGTGCCCATTCAGAATGCAACACAGACCAGCAGCTTGTCTATAACATCTCTATAACGCCTCTATAACATCTCTATAACTTCGCTATTACATCTCTGTAACGTCTCTATTCATGATAGGTTTCTTGTAAAGTTTTTCTCATTGAAAATAATAGGATTGTGGTCCATATTCAGTAAGCTAAAGAAGAGGAATTCTGGAGCATAAATCAGTGAACATGCATCTTGCAAGGCACCACATCTTTGTAAATAGATAAAAATCAGAACTGAACATTTTTCACTCACCCCCAATTTGGCAGGTAAAGGACAATTACTCTTTATTAAATCTTGGACACCTTAAATGAGATCTAACACCCCCTCCTTAACCCCTTACGATTGCTCGATTCGATGCATGGGCGACCATTAAGGACCAATACAAAAAAAACGGAATGTGTTCAACAACATACAAGCCAAAAGATGTGAGAGGCTCTGAGCACGAACAAAAGCACAATGCACCACTCAAGAGCATCACATTTTAGCTCTCTAGTGCCATTACAGAGGAGAAATCGCCACATACATATTAGACTAATCCCGACCATAAGGGCAGTCCAGTACCAAAATGATGGGCAAATCCCCTCTGCATGGAAAAACCAGCTGACCCCAGACGTACATTTCGGCCTTATTTCGGCCTTTTCAGTGAGGTGCAGCTGGCTTCCCTAGGCACTGAGATTACCCTTTACACTTAGGGAGAGACCCTAAGTGTTTCGCAGAAACAAGCCAAAAGATATGAGAGGCTCTGAGCACGAACGAAAGCACAATGGTCTGTTCTCCAACTAGTCACCACTCAAGAGCTCTCTAGTGCCATTAAAGAGGAGAAATCTCCACATACCTATTATACTAACCCCACCCATAAGAGCAGTCCAGTACCAAAATGATGGGCAAGGCTCATCTGCACAGACAAAAACACAGCTAATCCCAGACATATTTTCCGGTCTTATTTGGACCTCATCAGTGAGATGCAGCTGGCTTCCCTAGGCACTGAGAGCAAGGGGTCTACGTCCAGATTACCCTTTACACTTAGGGAGAGACCCTAAGCGTTTCGCAGAAACGAGCCAAAGGATGTGAGAGGCTCTGAGCACGAACAAAAGCACAATGGCCTGTTCTCTGGTTAGTCACCGCTCAACAGCATCACATTTTAGCTCTCTAGTGCCATTACAGAGGAGAAATCTCCACATACATATTAGACAAATCCTGCCCATGAGGGCAATCCAGTACCAGAATGATGGGCAAGTCCCCTCTGCACGGAAAAACCAGCTAACTCCAGACGTACGTTTCGGCCTTATTTGGGCCTCGTCAGTGTTAAGGGTAATCCAGATGTGGACCCCTTGCTCTCAGTGCCTAGGGAAGCCAGCTGCTCCTCACTGACGAAGCCCAAATAAGGCCGAAACGTACGTCTGGGGTTAGCTGGTTTTTCCGTGCAGAGGGGATTTGCCCATCATTTTGATACTGGACCGCCCTTATGGGTGGAATTAGTCTAATATGTATGTGGAAATTTCTCCTCTGTAATGGCACTAGAGAGCTAAAATGTGATGCTCTTGAGTGGTGACTAGCCAGAGAACAGGCCATTGTGTTTTTGTTCGTGCTCAGAGCCTCTCACATCATTTTTTTGTCTTGGGGTCTCTCCCTAAGCGTTACAGGTAATCCAGACGTGGACCCCTTGATCTCAGTGCCTAGGGAAGACAGCTGTACATCACTGATAAAGCCTAAATAAGTCTGAAATGTATGTCTGGGCTTAGCTGGGTTTTCCATGCGGAGAGACTTGCCTACCATTTTGGTACTGGACTGCTGTCATGGGCAGGATTAGTCTAATATGTATGTGGAAATTTCTCCTCTGTAATAGCACTAGAGAGCTTAAATGTGATGCTCTTGGGTGGTGACTAGCCAGAAAACAGGCCATTGGGCTTTTGTTTGTGCTCAGAGTCTCTTACATCATTTTTTGGCTTGTATCTGCGAAACACTTGGGATCTCTCCCTAAGTGTTAAGGGTAATCCAGACGTGGACCTCTTGCTCTCAGTGCCTAGGGAAGCCAGCTGCACCTCACTGACGAGGCCCAAATAAGGCCCAAACGTACGTCTGGGGTTAGCTGTTTTTTCCGTGCAGCGGGGACTTGCTCATCATTTTGGTACTGGACTGCCCTTATGGTCGGGATTAGTCTAATATGTATGTGGAGATTTTTCCTCTGTAATGGCACTAGAGAGCTAAAATGTGATGCTCTTGAGTGGTGACTAGACAGGGAACAGGACATTGTGCTTTTGTTTGTGCTCAGAGCCTCTCACATCATGTTTTGGCTTGTATCAACAACCTACAAGACCAGAATATCTCCAAATCCTATTATGATATCAAACTCACTCCCCCTGTGCACCATGAACATATACTAAAATAATATACCAGGGCAATCCAGGTAGGAAAAATAAAAGAGGAAGCAATGAAACAGAAGTAAAAAATACAACAAACAAATTAATGAAGAATGATAAACTGTCTCAACAGTCTATATAGTACTATAATGTAAACTGAACATAAAACCAAGTGTTAAAACTTATCTCCTGTATTGTTGAATGGTTCAGTGAAACAAGAAATGATTCTATGGAAGATGTAGATGAAAATATCACACAATGAAGATGATGAACAAGATGACACAAATAGTCCGAACGGGCTAGTAAGGGTTAGCTTCTGAAGATGGTAAACAAAATGACACCAGGTCTATTAGAGTTAACTTTCAATGTAGCTCAATGTCGCTTTCCCGTAAAGGATCTTATCCCTCTTATAACACAGCATCTATGTAGAAAGGAGCACAAAAGAGTAACATCTAAAAGTAAAATCCTGACACTTTTAATTGCGCTAAAAGTTACAATTACACTCACCAGACTCCCTTTCTTTACAAGCCCATCAATCCTCTCGTTAATCACCTTCGATTAAGGTTACTTTTGTGTCTGGAAGAGCCACAACTCCTCCCCTATCTGACTAACTGAGACCTGTCAGGCCGTGCATAGTGGGATAGGAGCAAGAAACGGGGCAGTGGTGCACTAAGACACCATGAGCCGAGCGATCTGGATTAAAAACTCAAGTTTACCTGGACAGCCTGAAGGAGAGCGGAGTCTGAAACACAGAGGGCAAGAAAATCGGAGGCGATTTACTGGAGGATTGGTGGGCTTGTAAAGAAAGGGAGTCTGGTGAGTGTAATTGTATCTTTCAGCGCACTTAAAATTGTCAAAATTTTAATTTTAGATGTTGCTTTTTTGTGCTCCTTTCTACATAGAGACCGTTAAGGACCACTGAGCTTCTTTTTTCTCATACTATTCTGGCAGAGCAGAGCAGCATGCAGCCACCCTGCCATCCCAGAATTCCATGATGTGCCAGGACTGTCACTGGTCCTTAAGTGCCGGGACTGGCTTGACAGTTCTGGCACGTCATGGGTCCGTAAGGTGTTTAAGGGGTAAGATTACTATATTTAGTGAACAGAGTTTGTGGTCTTGTGGTCCTGACAGCAACTATCATTTCTCTCTCTCCCTGGATATGACATCCCGAATTGAATGAATCTTGAAATAAAGAGCAAGAGAAAATACATAGGGGACGTTAGGATTTTTTTCGCCATAATAAGGAAAGTGGGGGTGGTGTTAGTTCTCCTTTAATAGTCATAAAGGTAGAATTATTAAGTGGCTTACCTTATGTCAATAGTTGTTCCACTGGACTCACAGCTAGGTCAAATACACAATAAAGAATAAGGAACAAAACAAGTACATTCTAATACATAAAGACATAGTAATGCATATATATAAACACATCTCCAATGACTACTCATATGTTTTTACACATGTACCGCTATATTTCAATATCCTTCGATGTGTAGTTCAACAGTAAAGCAGTTATAAATAATCCCCTTCATGCCCCTTTTACCTCTTCTCTGCCGCCTCCCCTCAGATGTAGAATCTGGTCCCTTGACCAGACAGCTCCCAGCAAGGGACAATCTTCTCACTGTGAGCATAAGGAAAACCCTGTCCCCCTTGAAGAAGGAGGTCAGGATTTTCCTTATGCTATTAGAAGATTGTCCCTCTCTGCGCGCTGTCCGGACAGTCTTGGAGAGAAGTGTTAAAAAGGGCGGGAGAGGAGATTCTATATATTTGCATTTCTGTTAAACTGCACGTAGAAGGATACTAAAATATAGCGGAACATGTACAAAATCATATGAGGAGTCATCGGAGATGCGTTATATGATTTACTATCCCTTTAACTATGGAAATGTATTTAGTGGAACATAATGTAAAAAAACAATGTTTCAGTCTGCAACCGGAGGAAGATTCTGTTGCTGGTGACTGAAATACTGTTTATTTTCTTCATGTCCCACTAAAGAGAAGCCAATTGCAAACGATTTGAGGAGCCAATACACTGCAGACCCATCTGGCCCTTAAAGGGTTAAGAAAATCTGGTCGTAGATATTGGAAGCATGATATCTGCGCCAATGGGAATTAATCTGCCTCCCAGCAGAGGCTCCCAGTCTGTCTCAGAGCACAGACATGTAAACATTTCTAATCCACAAAAGAGTCTTGTTTTAGAACCATAGGTCACATTTTACATTTGATCCCGTTGTTTCTACATTCAATATTATTGTTGTTAAGATTATTTCCAAAAGAAAATCAACTAACATTATTATTGGCTGGTATATTAAGAGTGCAAATCAAAACAACCATTTCATGCTTGTTTAGTCAAAAAAGAAACATAATTTCTAGATAATTACTGTACTAGCTGGTGGCATTCTTACTACAATGTGCAATTAATCACTGAAATCTGATAATAGGCCTAGTTAAAACAGAGGTGAATATAAATAATAGGTCTAGTTAAAACGGAGGTGAATATAAATTGGGAAAAAGTATGCTACTGATCTCAATAAAAGCTAACATTTTTAACCCTTTTCAACATGAAGGCCTGCACCAGAGTGGCTACCGTTCCACAGAACAAGCTATTAAATCTAATAGTGCAATTAGTCATTGGAAGGCCCTGGTGTATCATTTCTGGGCCCTCTAACAAAAAAAAGATATATATTTTCACAGATGCATAGCTAGATCCGATCTGGGAATTTTCCAGATCTTCCTTGGAGACTCCGAGTTTTGGGGTATTACCTTGTCTCCGGGGACAGAGACTGATTCTCAGCATTAGTGCGTTTCCAGTGTAACTCCTCCTACTTATCATCATTCTGCCTACTTCCAACCCTGTTCCACTCAGTTCTTACTCATTCTAGTGTGAACCCCCACCCTTCCTCCTCCCCAGAGGCGTAACTAGAGTCACCGGGCCATGGTGCAAAAATTTACATGGGCCCCTTCCCACACTGCCCCAACTGGGTATGTCCACCTCTCCACATTGCCACCAATGTCCACCTCTCCACATTGCCCCCAATATCCACCTCTCCACATTGCTCCCAATGTCCTCCTCTCCACATTGCCCCCAATATCTACCTCTCCACATTGCTCCAACTGTCCACATTGTTCCCAATGTCCTCCTCTCCATACTGCTCCAACTCTCCACATTGCCCCCAATATCCACCTCCCCACATTGCCCCCAACTCTCCACATTGCCCCAATGTCCTCCTCTCCACATTGTTCCAACTCTCCACATTGCCCCCAATATCCACCTCTCCACATTGCCCCCAACTCTCCACATTGCCCTAATGTCCTCCTCTCCACATTGCCCCAACTCCCCACATTCTCAATATCCACCTCTCCACATTGCCCCAACTCTCCACATTACCCCCTATGTCCACCTCTCCACATTGCCCTCAGCTCTCCACATTGCCCCCAATATCCACCTCTCCACATT
Organism: Rhinophrynus dorsalis; assembly: GCA_037306005.1. Classification (NCBI taxonomy): domain Eukaryota; kingdom Metazoa; phylum Chordata; class Amphibia; order Anura; family Rhinophrynidae; genus Rhinophrynus; species Rhinophrynus dorsalis. The sequence continues at coordinate 182,862,902 of CM074725.1, read as the reverse complement.
GCCCAACTCCCCACATTCCCCCCAATATCCACCTCTCCACATTGCCCCAACTCTCCACATTGCTCTCAATGTCCTCCTCTCCACATTGCCCCCAGCTCACCACATTGCCCCCCAACTCTCCACAGTGCCCCCCTATGCCCACCTGTCCGCATTGCCCCCAACTCTACACATTGCCCCCAGTGCCCATCTCCTACCTCCCTGGTGGTCCTTCAGCACAGATTTCTATTAAGAGTTGGAGCTCCCACACAGTCCTCTCTCCAGTCATCTCCCAGTTCTCTGCATTAATAGAGTGCCGATGAGGGAGAGCTTAGCAGCTAGAGGTTCATGGTGCTGGACGGGGGGGTTGCAGGGGGGCGGCCGGGCCCCTGGAGTGACTGGCCCGGATGCAGGTGCAACCCCTATTGTTACTCCACTGCTCCTCTCGATCCCATCCACCTAAATTAAGTTCCATCCACTTTATGAAACTATTCACATCATTTAGATACTTCAGTTCCCAGCCTATTAACCCTCTCTGGGGCTCCAAAGTAGAAAATTCGCAGTCATGACTAGATAGGGCAGATGGGGCCCCCTTGGATGCTGATTAAAGGGGCAACTATTCAAATGATTGTTGCCCTCTGATCTGCACCTGTGGGAAGTCACGGTTAAGGAAGCTTGTATTGAATGCCCTAGTGGATCAGCTGGAGAGAGAGGCATGGTAGTCTGACAAGTGACCCCCTATTTTCTCAATAATCTTGCAATAGGCTCTGAACTGGGCGATTTTAAGTCTTGCAGTTAGTTATGTGGAGCTGCAACCGTGTTCACCATAGACCGCTAAGGATGAACTTGATCTTAGCAATAAATGGGAGTGTGCATGTGAAAAGAGAAGTCTGTAGCTTTGAGCCACAGGCTTCACGATTTTGTCTAGTAAAGTAAATCAAGTTTAAAGTATCCCCCTTCCATCCCTTTTACCTCTTGGAATGCACCTCCTGTCAGCTGTGGAATCTGGTCCCTTAACCGGACAGCTCACAATGAGGGACAATCTTCTCACTGTGAGCATAATGAAAACCCTGCCCTCCCTTGATGGAGGAGGGCAGGATTTTCATTACGCTCACGGAAGATGCTGGGGGAGTGCATTACTTAGGTATAAGGGGCAGGATAAGGATACTTTAAAATGGATTACTTTTGAACTACAATTCACACACAACTTACATACAGCGCTACATGAACCATAAAATAGGAGCATTAATCTGAGCTACATGTATTTGAATCCATTACTATCCCTTTAAACACTTAAGTGTATTCCTAATGGTAACAGGTATTCTGGATTTGGATCCTTTGCCTAGGGAGCCCTTCTGGTCTTACTGATGATGCCCATAGGAGGCCAGAACACAACTGGGGTTTGCTGGTACTGTGGTGCACAGGAAGGCTGCATTGTAGAGTTTGGCTGGTCTATATTAAAGTTTGTAATGGCACAAGAAAGTCACAATTGTGACCGATTACTCATGTACAGTTCTGATACCACAAAAAATGCCATTATCCCTTTGAGGGCAAGAGAGGTATTACAAACATTGTGTTGCAATGCATTGGATATCTCTCTCGCTCTCAATGGGTTACCCATATGGACAAAGAGAAGTGAAACAATTCTGGAGCAAGCCAGCTACACCATAGGGCACAAATAAGAATTCCCCAAATTTCCATTGATTAAAATAGGGCTTGAAACCACTTGAATGCTGGAGAGATCTGCAATGCATTTAAAGGCGGAGTTTTTAAGGTCTCCCTGGCATTCAGTTAAAAACGCTACATAAAGTCATCTGAATACTAGGATTTTTTTACTTGATACTTTTGTTGCACAAGGTTTGCTCTGGAATTGCTATTGCTTTGTTTTGTGTATATGGCCCTAAGTCATATTTGTTCTCAGTGAGCATCTCTCTCTATTATGGCTTTGTTACTTTTTAATTACTTGCTGTTAATTGGAAAAGCTGGTTCTATAGAGAAGCAGAGTAACTGGCACAAATGGGCAGTTGAGCCTGCGTAACAGTGGGCGTTTGCCCCCAGGCCAATGTGATTATAATTATTGGTGACACCCCAGGCGGTCAACTGCTTACTATTCAAGTTTCTAGAAGCTGCAGAACCTCTTGGGAAGCAGAGCTGTTAATCACCGTTCTGCCTCATGAAGTTACAACAAATACACAAAATAGTGATTGACAGATTTGCATCCCAAGAGATATGACAGCAGATGAGGTTTTTAGTATCACAAATCATTGCCAATTTCATACTTGTCCAGGCTGAGTGGAATAGTGGGGTTTCCTGTCCTGTCCATAAGCAGAGAAAACAAGACTCCTTTATGTTTAACCCTATGAGAGACAGAACGGATGAGCAACATATCTAGCACACAAAGAGCCTTATTCAGGAAGCTAAAGCCATAAGGAATTCTCCACTATGGCAGGTGTGTAACTAGAACCTGCTGGGCCTGAACAAAATCTGAGGCTGAACCTCCACTTTTCCATATGTCTGGAGCAAGCTTCTAGCTTGCGCATTTCGTCATCCCTCTAGCTAGAAACGAATTGACTGGGAGGTGGTGTGACTGCAGGGCACCTTCCTTGCCCTGCATAACTCCACACCCTAGACAAGGGGAGCATGGAAACCATTTTGAACAAAGACCAGCCATATAAAAGCCAGTCACTGTTCAAATTTCCCTCAATGTGGATCGGGCAACAGCCCGAAAAGTACGAGAAGAGTTTTTTTGTTCTTTTTATTCTGCCGTCGCCGGCAATGACGACAATAGCAACAATTGCACTTCATGGGTGTATTCTTCTTGTTTTCTACAGAGAACATTAGGGTTAGTGTTTGGGAGGTAGAGGTGAGGGTTATTGTGTTTTGTAGCTCATGCTCAATGTTTGAGACTATCAAATACCAAGCATTAACTAGTTTCCTTTGATGTTCCCATTTTTCACTTTATTTAGCGTGCATTAAGAAAAAGAAATAACACAAAGAATGCTTGCTTAGATTCTGTGGGCCCTAACTCTTCGTGGTTCATGTTGGTAGGGCAATTGAATTCCGATTGTAACACTGTGTGTACCATTCTGTATTATTTTTTGCCCAAATGTAGATAGATAGATAGATATATAGATAGATAGATAGATAGATAGATAGATAGATAGATAGATAAAAAAAAAGCAGTCAGATATTACTTAGGATCAGCATTCTATCTACTTTGAAACCAAATATCATAATTCTCAATATTGTTCTGTGCTAGGAAGGTATCCATTCTTTTTTGAAAGAAGCTACAGCATAATGCAAGCACAGCATCCTGAGTCAAGGAATTCTGTAATTATAGTTACCTTACTTTAAAACATCCCTGCCTTTGATTTTTTCAAAAGCACCTTTACCTCTAGTCTTAATGGATGACTTCTTGTTTTTTTGCTCAGCTCTTTGAGTAAATAGTTCCTTGCTCCTCTCTAGTTAAAAAGGAATCATTCTGGAGTAAGCCATGGGGAAAACAGACCAATTCTCCAAATTCCCATTTATTTTAAATAGTGCTTTTTTCTCTTGAATGCTACAGAACAGTGTCTTGGAGACATCACTAGCATTCTAGGGTTAAAAGCACCATTAAAATCAATGGAGAATTTTAATTTCCCTGCCATCCATGGCAGCAGAGCTGAGATGACCCTGCTGCACACGCTAAGAAAGGAAAATCTTATAGCTCCTAGTATGGAGCCCATTACCAGACCCTACATGTCTTTCCCTGTGGCGGAAGCAAGGTCTGGTTGTCTCCTGAGTGGGGATCAAGTCTTTTGACCATGTGTGGTTTAGGGATGCCATGTGGTGTCCTCCCTAGAAGGAGAAAGCTCCACTTCTCTCTCCTGCTGGACCCTTGCTTCCTTTAGATGGAGGAAATTCTGTCACGGCTTTCAGCACCCGGAGGAGTGCTGTCAACAATGAAAAGGGTGAGCTTTTCAAAATCCTGTGTATTTTGCCTTGCAGTTTAGGTCTCTTATATCAGTCAACTCTTTGTGGTGGTTCCTATTACTGAATTGGGATTCTGTGCATCCCAGTTATTTTCTTCGGCTGTGTCCATTTCCTATGCCTGCCATGTCTCCTAGCAAGAAGCTTTGTTTATCTTCCTCCCTCTATTTCCCTGATCTATTAACTGGAAGCTTATTGCTTTTTTCTTTTCACAGGATGTCTGCATCTGAAGATTCTCATGGAGGAGCCTGCACTAAAAAACACTTGAGCAACTACTTTTTTAATCTTGGGTTCATCCACCAAAGCTCAGTATGTTCACTGCAGCCTCTGTCACCAGATTTCTCAGTGTTTGTTTCAATGAATATCAAAAATGTGCAAGTAAGGTACATTACATCCTGTACCTCATGGAAAGGGATTTTACTTTAATCTGTCTCGGTATCCTAATAATCCTCAGGAGGATTCAGGATTATCACAGACTTTTTTTTTCATCAGAAAGCCACACTTCCACTTGTAACTGCAAAATCTACAATGGGCTTCCTTGCTCAGGGAGATTTTATAGTGATAGTAGACCTTTAGCATGCTTACTTACATGTTCCTTTCCCTAACTTTTTTTTAAGAGAGTTATAAGAGTTGAGTCCCTATAGCACGAAGAACATCTTACCTCCAGTTCACCATTCTTCTGTTTGGGCTCACCTCAGCTACCAGGACCTTTACTAAAGTTATGGTTGTGGTGGCAGCAGCCATCAGGGATGAAAGAGCAAGGTTTGTCCCATACCTGAATGATTGTCTTGTAGTAGCCTCTTCCAAGCTCCTTCTTCCTTCTCACTTAACTTTGGCTCTCTCCACATGCTCAGAATTAGGTTGACTTTTAAACTCAAAGTTGTCCAGCCCATGTCTTACACAAAGAAACAGTTTTGTGTGATTAAGTCTAGACTTGACAGAAAATAAAACTTTTCTCACAGGAGAGAGCATCATAAGAGCTCTAAAAAGGCAAATAGTTCCTTGACAATGTTTCACTTGAAACCTCTGCAAGGCTATGTCCTCAAAGCTTAGGAAAGAAGCATATCATCCCTGGAATACATGATTGTTCTTATACTACAGATCATATAATTTCTCACATGTTTATGAAGAGTATTCATCTCTGCTTTAGTACTCCCTGGCATATTTTGACATTAGAAATCATCACTACGTTTGCTATCAAGATAGACTTGTAAATCCAAAGAATGCAGAAGAGGACAGGCTCCATACCTTGGATGTCAGAACAGCCATTAAGATATAACATCAAATCGTCAAACCTTATGGTTACATTTTCAGGACCCCAGAAAGGATCAGAACCATCCAAAAGGACTGTAAACCACTGGATCAAGAACACTATTAGAGATGCATATCATGTGATGGATCAAGAACCACCTGCTGTTTTCCAGTAGCATTCTAAATGGCTATTGGCAGATTAATGGACAGAAAAAAAGAGATTTCTCCAGCCAAAATTTGTAAGACAGCAACCTAGAGCAGTCATCATACTATCTGCAAACACAACAGAACTGTCATTGCAAACCCAGAAGAAGCAACACATGACTTAACTCCCTTTTTACATAATACATTCTTTTTTGCCTGAATTTCTTGTCAGAGTCTCACTTGAGGGCTGAGGATCCTTAAATGTTTTTACTTTGGGAACAATTTCCCATCTTTAGCATTGTCTTATGGACATCTCAACCATGCTACCATTGTATATGAAGGAAAAGGAATTCAAAGGTAAGACAGAATTCACCTCTTCTTCTTTATTGTGTAGTTGGTTTGCCCCACAATGTCTCCAGTTTTCATTTAAACAGATAAACATAAGAATTGCTACACAATGCCTGTTGGTTACATTCACTTTTTCAAGGTTCTCTTATTTTTAACTTGCATATCAGTCTAGCATAATTTCCATAAAGCTGAATATCATTCTTTTTTTACTGATATCCAACTGAATAGAACATTATAACTCGCTGTAGTTTCTCTGGGTCACTGGATTGAATCCAGATGCAGACAGCTGTCTCATCCAGTATAGAGTAAACCAACATTTCCAATGAATGTTATCATTTTCTGCAAATAAAGAAAAAAATCTGACCCTGTGTGACTGCATGAATAACTAATCTGCATTCTAAAATAAGCAGTTTTAGTCATTTGATCTCTGTCTCCTGTAAAGGAACTTCATGTTTGAATCCTAACCCAATCAGTCTCAGTTCTGTTTTCTTACAATGCAGAAACAAGCTATATCCACATTCAAGGGCATAGAAGGTTATGAACATTAAAGGGGAAGAGTAAAAACATGTCAGCAATACTCATTTTCTGAGCTGACATTTGGGGTATGTACTAGAGCAGTGATTCTCAACCAGGGTGCTGTGGCACTTTGGTGTGCCATGGACATCAGCTTAAGGTGCCGCATGTTTCTATGAAGACTAACAAAAATGGACTTTTAAATAAATATTTATAGAAATTGTTATGCACAATATGTTTAATTTTGTTATTCTGATTGTAAGACCTAATAAAAGCTGTATATTTATGTATTGTACCTTGATTATGGCCTTGATAAAGTACATTAAAAATGTTATGGGTGCCCCGAATGTTCTAGATAACTTGTTAGGGGTGCTCCAAACAAAAAAAGATTGAGAACCACTGTACTAGAGTAAACAATCTCTTTAGTGCATATTCGTGCACACACTCTGCTCTCATTAAGACTGGAGATTATGAGGTCAGTTTGCACAAAGCATGATGTCATCATAAAAAAAATGTAAAAAAAAAAATACTTATTTTGTTAATATAATACACAAAATATCCAAAACATTTGTGTGGATTCTGAAAGTTTACAATATTCTTAAAACCCCAAAACAAATATGCATAGATACACATGCATGCATGGCTTGCACAGAACTCTAATTAACACGAGTTCATAATGGTATTTTAAAGGGATAGTAAATCTTCACAAAAACAGCAGCTCCAATTAATCTTCATAGTATTTGAGCCATAGAGAGTGTTATTTCAATACTGTCAGAGTTGTAGTTCAAGTAATGGTATGATAAAGTATCCTCCTCCTGCTCCTTTTACCTAGTGTAAGCCACCTACCCTCAGATGTGGAATCTTGTCTTGACACCAGACAGCTCACAAGAAGGAACAATCTTCTTAATGTGAACATAAGGAAAACTCTGCCCCCTTGAAAGGTTTTTCCTTTATGCTAATTGAATATTGCCCCTCTCTGGGATCCATCTGGACAGTCTTACTGCTCTGAGGTGAAACAAGCCAAAAATTATGTGAGAAGCTCTGAGTACGAACAAAAGCACAATGGCTAGTCACCGCTCAAGAGCATCACATTTTAGCTCTCTAGTGCCATTACGGAGGAGAAATTTCCACATACATATTAGACTAATCCCGCCCATAAGAGCAGTCCAGTACCAAAATGATGGGCAAGTCTCCCCTGCACGGAAAAACCAGCTAACCCCAGACATACGTTTTGGCCTTATTTTGGGCCTCGTCAGTGAGGTGCAGCTGGCTTCCTTAGGCACTGAGAGCAAGGGGTCCACGTCTGGATTACCCTTTACACTTAGGGAGAGACCCCAAGTGTTTTGCAGAAACAAGCCAAAAATGATGTGAGAAGCTCTGAGTACAAACAAAAGCACAATGGCCTGTTCTCCGGCTAGTCACCGCTCAAGAGCATCACATTTTAGCTCTCTAGTGCCATTACAGAGGAGAAATTTCCACATACATATTAGACTAGTCCCGCCCATAATGGCAGTCTAGTACCAAAATGATGGGCAAGTCTCCCCTGCATGGAAAAACCAGCTAACCCCAGACGTATGTTTTGACCTTATTTTGGGGCTCATCAGTGAGGTGCAGCTGGCTTCCCTAGGCACTGAGAGCAAGGGGTCCACATCTGGATTACCATTTACACTTAGGGAGAGACCCCAAGTGTTTTGCAGAAACAAGCCAAAAATGATGTGAGAAGCTCTGAGTACGAACAAAAGCACAATGGCCTGTTCTCCGGCTAGTCACTGCTCAAGAGCATCACATTTTAGCTCTCTAGTGCCATTACAAAGGAGAAATTTCCACATACATATTAGACTAATCCCGCCCATAAGAGTGGTTCAGTACATAATGATGGGCAAGTCTCCCCTGCATGGAAAAAACAGCTAACCCCAGACGTACGTTTCGTCCTTATTTTGGGCCTCGTCAGTGAGGTGAAGCTGGCTTCCCTAGGCACTGAGAGAAAGGGGTCCACTCACATCATTTTTGGCTTGTTTCTGTGAAACACTTAGGGTCTCTCCCTAAGTGTAAAGGGTAATCCAGACGTGGACCCCTTGCTCTCAGTGACTAGGGAAGCCAGCTGCACCTCACTGATGAGGCCCCAAATAAGGCAAAAATGTATGTTTGGGGTTAGCTGGTTTTTCTGTGCAGAGGAGACTTGCCCATCATTTTGGTGCTGGACTGCCCTTATGGGTGGGATTAGTCTAATATGTATGTGGAAATTTCTCCTCTGTAATGGCACTACAGAGCTCGAATGTGATGCTATTGAGCGGTGACTAGCCGGAGAACAGGCCATTGTGCTTTTGTTCGTGCTCAGAGCCTCTCACATCATTTTTGGCTTGTATTTGCTCTGAGGTGAGCAGTGTTACATCAGTAAAAGGGGTGGGAGGGAGATACTTTATCATTCAATTACTCTTGAACTACAACTCTGACAGTACTGAAATAAAACTCTCCATGGCCCAAATACTATGAAGATTAAATGGAGCTGCTTTTATTGTGAAACATTACTATCCCTTTAAAAGTTAAAAACTAAAATGCACATTCCATTGGTAGAAATGGTAAAACTACCATAAAAACAGCTCAAAAGCCATAGACATGCATATATTTCTTGAAAGTAGACTCATTTATGAATCAGAAAATGGCTGATGTCTCATTCTACATGAAATGATACAGGAAGGAAATTTTGTTAAAAAAGAGGTTTTTAAAAAGGATTTCAGAAATGTACACTAAAGTCATGATTTACTGTACAACATCTCAAGCAAACATAATGCAACACAGAAAACAATGATGAAATATGAATGTTGCTTATGTTCTGAATATATTGCCACCCAATATGTATATGTGCACCAATGAATGTCCTTCTATATGGCCCCAGATTGGTAACAGTACATAACTGAATTTCAATTCATATTTTCATGGATATAACTAAAATTTACTAAACATAGTTTGAAGGCATAATTACCTCATGACATCAATATAACTCACTTAAATCATGTATTTCATGTTGGTGAGCACAAATGTTTCTAGAAGGCTGCACTAAAAAGAAAAAATAAGCATTTGTTTATATTTCTACCACTTCAAAGGTATGATAATCTTTGAAAACTATGACATTTCCTACTGTATTCATTAGCCACTGCTCTTCTGACAAAAACGGAACCCCACTTGTATGAGCTGATTGTTATAGTTGGCAAGCAAGACAAGGAGTCAGATGGAATATTTAAGATCACCTTAATTAGAAATATATAAACAGTAATGCAAATAACAAATAACACACAGAGGGTGATCAAAGAGGCAAACACTGTATCAGAAATAGAAGTCTTCCAATAGATCCACCACACTGTCAGAGACTAGGCCTCAGCCCACTGTAGTCTCATGGTAAAAGGTAACGCCCAGAGGTAGCACTGACTCAGCCTGCAGTCAGTCTAGGAGAGGAGTCTCAATATCGTACGTAACCACAGAGACTACTGACTCACACCTGCAGTCAATAGCTAGGCGTCTGATAGAGCCCCAGGTCAGTACTAGGAAGGATGTCTGTGTAACGGGACCGACACACAGAGCGAACTGACAGGGCCCTCTAGTAAGCACCAGATAGGATAGTCAGACAAGTCAGGTCATACACAGAGCGGGTAGTCAGCCAGAGCCACAGGTTTGCACTAGATAGGCTATCCACTGAAGCGTTGGTATGCTGGATGCACAGTGGACAGAGCTCCAGGTCAACAACCAGAGTGGGTAGTCAGACAAGCCAGGTCATACACTGAGTGGGTAGTCAGCCAGAGCCACAGGTTTGCACCAGACAGGATATCCACTGAAGCATTAATATGCTGGATGTGCAGTGGACAGAGCCCCAGGTCAGCACCATAGTGGGTAGTCAGACAAGCCAGGTCATACATGGAGCGGGTAGTCAGTCAGAGCCACAGGTTTGCACCAGAAAGGATGTCTAAACCAAATCAGAATGCACAAGGAGAATGGTCAGACAGAGTCACAGGTCAACACCAGAATGGATGGACAGACAAGCCGGGTCATACACAGGAATCAGGAATACCAAATAAATTAACTGCTCAGAAAAACAACGTAAGGGTAACTGAGTCAGGACTCAGTCTGCCCTTTAAACCCCTCCTCAGGAAGTAGGTAGGAGGAGAAGCTCAGATGGAGGAAGTAGGTAGGAGAAGACTACAGGCCTCAAACACATAAAACAGAGGCCTGCAGCATGCTGAAGCGTTGTGCCTGCAGATGACGCATCTAGCATTGATGTGTCCAAAAGTTCATGGAAATGATGCCGGAAAGTCATTGTGAGCATCACCAGAAGCGGCGGCGCTACAAGATACTGTGACACTGATATTCTGTAAGGGATGCCACAAGCACAGAACTATGCCAACAATATCTCATTTTTTATTCTTACATTTTTCAGTTACCATATGTTTTTCCTTTACTACAATGGTTATAGCAACTACAGAAATTACCACAAGGTATACAAAGCATACCATTTTTTAAAATACACAACTAACTGCATCAAATGATAGGTCATTTGAATTTCTATCCATATGCTTGTGTGCACAACTATTTCCAGAACATACAAGAAAGAAAAAGGGACAGAGCAAGAAATCTATCTAAGTGTGATCCGGGTGGTTTGTCAATATAAACAGTTTCTTTCTCCCCCCTTCGAAATGGGTACTCACTCTCAGTCGGTCTCCGAGACAGCTCCTCCCAGTCCTCCTTTTGGTGTCTCTTACATCTTCTTTGTATCCTTCTTCTTACTACTATTGTAGTTGATGGATATTCTTATTGGGGGGTATTACTCTTAATTGGCTCAGAGTACAACAATAGTCTGTGGAGACTGCCTTGCATCCAAGTGTATATTTTTTCTCTTGAGTGTATATACTCATGTGGAGGGCGCATCCAACAGCCCAGGGGACAAAGCGTCAGTTTTCCCAAAAGCCATGAAGGGCGAAAAGGATCCAGTGTGAGAGAGTTAACAACCTTAAACCCACGAAACAATATAAGGTTACCCACTCACATTGACTTTAATTCTGATGTTGTTTTCCAATGGAAATGAAATGTGAAATAGTTTTAGTACACTATTTAATTATTTTTTTATGATTGAAAAGGTTTTTGTATCAGAAAGGAAACATTTTAGCTCTTGAATAGCAAAAGTGTATATATTTCCAGAACATATTGCTATAAGAAAAAGCTCATACTTTTTATGCTTAAATCCCTTAAAAGATACTAAAATCGTTAACACTATTGAATTACATAATACATGCAGGACCAAGTACCATCCCCAAAAAATGGTACCCCATCGATAAGGGTTGGCTTACTGTAGAGGGTGCCAGAGGCACAAAACTATACCTGCCACTTTTCTTTTTTAAATTAACAGTCAGCACTAAAAAGGATATGAAGAAAATGTATGTAAGGCTCATAATTCCTGCGTGTCTTATGTCCAAATCACTGCATGGATGACTTTTAAAATGAACAACTACAGGCAGTACTTTGGGCATGAGGATGCAGGCAGGCAAACCACCCCTGTAACCTCATGTCCAAATCACTTCACAAGTTCCTCTTGCACGCCAGTACTCATCTTCCCTGCCCACAGCTGTGAAAATCACACCCCAATGTGTACTGAAGTGTGTGGAACTCAGAGGAGTTTTGCATAACTCCACCTTACTGCTTCCCCTGGGCGTGTTTGTCCTTACACAGGTATAATTTAAGACACATGATGCATATATATATATATATATATATATATATATATATATATATCATTGATGAAGATCAGCACTCTCAGGACTGCTCTTTGGAAAACATAAGACAGCTTTATTCAGATCAACGTTTCGATCCTACACCGGGATCTTTATCAAGATGGACTGGTGCGTACTGCGCTATGTAAGTAGACTGTGGGTGCTGGCTTTGTAGCTCCATTCCGGGACTCTTTGTTGTCCCGGTGGGGGGTGACCCGGGATGCAGGACACAGACCTCCAATAAGGGACAGTCCCGGGACGCGTGGTCACCCTAGATTTGATATGCTATCCATAAGTAATCACTGAACCATGTGCTTCTTCAGGCTAGCTCAAATGTCCACTAGTAATCACAGAACCTCATTCACTGCTTCCCCAGCCTTAATCCACAGTCCTCCGGTCATCACAAACCCATGTACACTCCTTGCCCAGTATTTTTCCACTGTTCATTCATCCTCTGTCCTCTGGTAGTAGAAATGTACTACTACTATATACTTTAAAAAAATATATAGCAGGTCAGGTTACATGGTTTACTTCTCATTATTTTGTATGTGAAATGCAGAATTGTGAAAAATGGAAACAAATAATTTTATTTTATTTTTTGCAATTGCTAAATTTTAGAGGAAGACTTATACACAAAAACATGAATTTTAATGTTATAGAAAGGTGAGTTAATATTAAATGTGGAACCATAAGCATGTGATAGTGAAACACAAAAATAAATATACTCCCTGATTTTGTCATTCTCTTTTCATTTCAACTAAAAATGTTTTTGTATTCTGGGAAAAATGTCTTGATCATTTTAGGGGATATCCAAAAACCAATGATATATTTTGAAAGTACAAGGTCTGTTAGGGAAAAAAAATACAAAAAACGGTGCATGACTTGTGGGTTGATCACAGAAAAAAACCTAAAATTGCCATTTGACTGTAGACAGCAACAAATATTAGAAAACCTTCTCAGCACAGGGAGATGAACTGGCTTAGCAGTAAAGTGGTTAATATAGAAGCAGGGTCACCATTTGTTATTGCAGAAAAAATGTGACAATGTAATATTCAGGCCCACCTCAATACAAATCCCATCCCAAACCAGTTCTATAAATAATACTTTACAAAACTGGCTTACTAGTGGGGAATTCACCATACACACGCACACACACGCATATACCTACATACATACTTGCTCAACCCCTTTCAGGCATAGCTCGCCTCATAGAAGGTGAAACAGCTTCAATTCATCACAAGTCTCTCAGGACTTGTAGTATGAAGAATTCAGCCTCTTACTAAGTCTTAATATATTGTCACTGAGGGTTAAAGAAAATGCACTAGAATGCTTAAAATGAAAAGAGCATAGGTGATTTATTGCTGGCAAATTATAAACACAACCCATGCTGGGTGAGTCTCGTAAAGTCTTCAATCGCCAGTTAACCTCATATGGTCCAGAGGGTGACTCCTGTGGTATTTAAAGGGCTAAACGAACACTGATCTTAAAGGTGGACTTACTGTAGGAACAAGTGTCCAGTATATATAGGTATTTATTTATTTGCATATATCTGCAGTTTCTTGTTGACTCCCCAGTGTCCCTGAATGGGAAAATAGAAATGTGGTCACCCTATAGCAGTGGACTGAAAGAGAGTGTACTCTGGGAATTTTACAGTATGCTGTAAGTGTCCTGGATTTCCTTGAAAGAAAAAGCAGGTGAATTTTATTTAATTGCTCTCTCTTACATACTCTGCGGTGAGTGCAGGAAGCCTCCATTTGTTCACCGCAACTTGTAACAATGTTTCTACCGTTGCAGCAGCGGTATGTGAGTCCGCTAACCGTGTAAGATTGACTTGTGAGACACATCCTTGCTCAGTGAGTGCTGTGTATCAGGATGCCTAGAGTTAGTGCCAGTTCTGCTCCCTGCCCTGTTGTGTTGTTGTGCTCAGTGTTTCTTATGGACATATACAGGGAAACCGAGCCAATCACTGCTCGTAATGCTAAGAATTTTATTACTGTTGCTGGTCCCCAGTCTATGCTAAAGGTTTAGTGAGATCCAGACAGGAATATACATGTAGTGTCTTACACTAGCATTATTCATATACAGTTGCTTTGCATTGGGTTGCTCAGTACCTCCAGCATCCAAAGGGTTCAATCCAGTTGAAGTGCTCTCTGTTTTGAAAGACTGAATATGGTAACCCTAAATGACATCTATCTAGTTAAGTCTTTCTAGGAATCACAGGGTTAAGGGCCTCTTACTCCTAGTCAGTTGTTGAATCTCCTGCTGTGGGACATTACAACCCCTGACAAGCCCATTGCTGCTTTGGGATGATGTGGTATGTAGTCCCAAACAGCTGGAGATCCTACAGCTGATTGTCCCTGCCTTATGATACAGTTTCCCCTTTAAAGTACAGCTGCTATTATATGAAAGAGGATGATGTACAATTCCTAGCTGTACATGATAAGTTTGGACCCTAATTGTGAACTACACCTATAGGAGTAAGTGGTTTTAGTTCTCCTTCATAGGGGGCAATAATGTATAAATCCACCTGTGCATCAGGTTGCATAACAGCTCTCCAGGTTCTCTGTATTCAGGATCAGAGATCATATAAAGAGGAAACAGAGGCAAAACGATCTAAGAGTAGCACATTTATTTATAAAAAAAAACAAATGCGCACTCACTGGTCCCAAAACGGTTAAAGGTGTTTTGAGTCCTTATGCCCCCTGTTAGTCACTAAGCCACTTTCCTCCTTCTCTATAGTCCTATTGGGTGCTATTCCTGCTGGTATCCTTATTTTAGAGTTCTTTCTCAGACTCCCTTAACTCCCTAACTCCCCAGATGTTAGGCATACAGTTCTTATTGTTGATGGACACAGTCAGAGGGGTACCACTAAATAGTGGTAAGTACCGGAGGCAAGCAAGGTGGAATAAAGAGGCAGTCTATGGGGAGAATATAGAACCAGGGGACGTGGGGCTGGGACAACGTAGCTAAACACATTTTTGTCTGCATCCTACCGACTTCATCAAGGGCTCATTAACATAAAAATAAGTTCTCTCCACAGTCCGCCTCTTTAGTCCACCTGCTTGCCTCTGGTATCTACCACTATTTAGTGGTACTCCTCTGACTGTGTTCATCAGCAATAAGAACTGTATGTCTAACATCTGGCCAGTCATTACGGGAGTCTGAGAAAGACTCTAAAACGGGGGGACTATAGACAAGGAGGAAAGAGGTTTTGTGACTAACAGGGGGCATAGGGAACCCAAGACACCTTTAATCCTTTTGGGTCAAGTCAGTGCGCATTTGTCTTTTTACTTGTATGTCTTGGCAATATATGTGTTACTCTTAAATAGTTTTTCACCTGTTTCCTCTTTTATATGATCTGTGGTCCTGAATACTGAGAGCCTGGAGCGCTGTTATGCTAACCAGAACTTTTACTGTCCAGACGGTGGCGTGCAAGACCACCCATGCTGAATAGCTGCATGGACCTCAGCTGGAGGGAAATCGTTTGACATTGAGTATTACCCATCTTTTTAACTATTCTGCTACCTTATTTAACTTGTATGGGACTTACTTGTCTTTCCAGTGGACCTTCAGGTTTGCTTGTTTTACTATATATTATTTTATCTTTTTACACACTCACACACAGTTCAGTTTATTTATTGTACTACATTATTTATTCATTATTCCTTTTTGTTTTTATGTCTTTTATATTTTTTAGATTCTGACTCTTAATTGTGATTATCTATAGTGGGCCTTCTCTAGGTATTTGCTCAGTCCGGTTAAGATTTTTGCTCCACCATTGGTGTTAGCCTACAACTCCTGCACCTGCACTAGACTAGAGTGTATTATCACTTTAGTGCAGGGGTGTCCATTGGCTGGCAGTGAATGATAGGAGGTGTACACTACAACAGATGGAGGCCCTCAGATTTCCCATACCTGTTTTACTGCATACTGGCACAGACACTAAGTCATCGTTAAAGGGATAGTAATACTTCGTTTTATCTTTATTTTATTTTGTAGGCATTAAAAAAAACATGAAGAATGATATAAGTCTTATCTCTCAAACCTTTATGGTTTATGAGATATTCACAAGCAAAGTTCCCCTCCCCGCCCCTTTTACCTAGTGTAAGCCATCTCTTCTCAGATGTGAATCTGGTTGTAAGACCAGACAGATAACAGAAGGGGACATACTTCTTTGTATTAAAACAATGAAAGCCCTTCCCCCCTTGACAAGTTTTTCAGGTTTTTCCCTTATCTTAATTGAAGATTGTCCCTCTCTGATCTGGTTGAACAGGGAAGGGATACTTTGTTTGTGAATATCTCTTAAACCATAAAGGTTTGAGAGATAAGACTTATATCATTCTTCATGTTTTTTTAATGCCTACAAAATAAAATAAAGTTAAAACGAAGTATTACTATCCCTTTAAGACTGTAATTCAAGGAAGTCCCCCTTAAGTATTCACAAGGAAATAAAGCAAACTTACAACATGTCCTATACTTGTAGTTTAATAAAAGGCATTAAACATAGCACACATCAAAGAGAAGCCACAATACATACACTCATACACTCCCACACTCCCCTCCCCTCACTTCAAGCAGAGTCATGTTTAATGTATGTAGCGATATAAATTGACATTAGACAGGTGTACCAGTAAGAAATCAGTTCCCAAGTATGTTATAACATGGAAACATATTAACACTTCTACGCTATGAGGTCTGCATTATTTTGCTACAAAGTGGCAACCCTAAGTAATTACATTTATATTTTAGCATTATATTTGCAGTTGCATTTATTTGCTTATTCTCCTTTTAGGTCTGCTCGTAAAGGCAACAGTATCATGGCAACATTGTCACCATGAAGAATCACTCAAGAAAAGGTGCAATATACAATATGAAGCTGTTTTCTAGAAGGCTGTGTCGGCCTACATTCACACATAGATGCAGCAACTTCCTGAAGACTAGGGATTGTTGCTGGAAAGCTGCAGTAATGATGGTCTGTACTGCAGCTTTTGTGGTCACCAGGCAGAGTACAGATAAATAAATTAATTGTTATGCTCATTACAATAATCCAAACACTGACTGGCCCACATGGGCATCAGTTAATTATGTCTGGCTGATGTCAGTGTGGTCCAGCCTTCTCCTCTTCTCCTTCACCACCCTTGACTTATTGCAGGGACAGCACAGTGCACTGAGAATAGGCAGGCATTTCATAAAAAATTCCATTGTCCATTAGAACCATGTGAACATGTCAGTGCGATACCCCTCTATCACTCAAAGGGTTCACAAATATCTAGGTATGGAACCATTTCCATATGTATTTGTAAGCTGGAAAACATACTGTATTATTAAAGTAAATTGTCTTTTAGCATTAGTTTTCCTTTAAGGGATAAACATATCTATTATATGTAGAAGCTAGGCATGCACAGCTTCATTGTATGACACCAAGCTTTGTGTTTACCCTAAGGCATCTATAGCACTGATGTCAAGGGCTGCTGCTGCTGCCTGCCTTTAGTTGAGCATCAAGCTAATGGTTGCACAGCATGGTGTAAAGACTGCAGCAGGAAAGAGTAACAGACATCAATGCATTCCCTGAGGATACACCACTAGGAGGCAACTAAGGATTGTTTTGGACCATTCAGACTAGTCCGAACATAGAATACAGGCATTTATAATCCCCTGCATGATATTGCCCTTTTTCTGCCACCTTTATAATTAAAAGGAATGTCTTCAGGACCTACTTTAACCCCTTAGCTGATAGAGAGGTTTCTAACACAGTGCTTTGCTATGTTTTAGAAATGTCGCTGTTGGCCAAGGGGGTTAATCATCATGATTTAAGACAAATCTAGATGGTTGAGATGGAAAAAATAGGTTAATGAAAAGACAGATAATTAGACACACACTGTAGCTGCATTTGATGAACATATACATTTTTGTTGGGGTTATTGAATAACTAATGAATGATGTCGTTGTGCTATTAGAATTAAAATCATTTTCTCATATGCTATAACAGTTTATCTATATGAAGATACAAAAGAGAACTAAGACCTCATAGAAATAACCCCACTTATATTTTTATGATCAAAAAATCTTAATGGCCCCTATGAATGTTGCCCTTGTCCATGAGATAACAACTTCGATCCCGACAGACAAGACAGTTGCTAAAAGGACCAGAGGACTTCACAGGATCTCAGATTCCTAACCCTTTATCTGCATTACATCTGCATTTACCTGCTTTTATAGAGCACTTGAAATCAGTTCACACTTTATCACAATCCGACCATATACAGGGTGAGCAGACCTCACCATTAACCGGGGACACACATGAAAAATACATTCATCAGGGCTGTTTTGATTTCAGTGCAGTCCTGAAATATGCCTATTTCCTATGTGTCCCTGGTTCAAGGGAAGGTCTGGTCAGCCTAGCCATATATAGAAACACTCTGAGCAATCTAGAGGAGATGTTACTCAGCAATCACCCCTTGATAGTTCTCTGCAGCCATGCAGTAGAGGATCATGTGGTGACTGAAGACTTTATACACAGTAAAAACATGTATATAAGGATAGTGGACTGCTGTATGAAGGACTCCTACTTAAGTAACATTTTCTATAAACAAATGAAAAGCCACCTAATCCTAAAGAAATAGTTTCACTTGGACACCATCAGGACATCAAAAAAGACAGGGTCAATAGTTGTCTGGTTCTTCTCCTGTTCTGTTTGATGTCCTTCCATTTTTAAGATGATAACATGAAGTGTTTTGAATTGTGTCTTAAATTTATGTATCTAGTATCATGAGAGTGCTGCTTAACCCTTCTTCTATGTAATCCCTGGAGGACCAGAGGGTTGCACATATTGTTTCTCAGTGTGTTGCACACCCTTCTGGTCATCATGGGATAAATGCTACGATGAACAAGAAACATCTTTACCTGTGCACTGCTTTACTACAGGTGGAAGTCAACAATGCTGCAGTGACAGACTGTGTATGGGTGGCTCTGAGTCTACCAGTGGACAACTGAATGATTGAAACTTTTCATTGTCACTTTATTTTGTGTAAGATAAACCAAACAATAAAACCTTGTAACTCAATTTGTTTAAAGCAGAACTATCACCATCATAACACTGCCCCCCAATCAATTACTAATATAGAGATAGGTAAAGCCATACTTATTTTTAATAAGTCAGCATTATTAAAGAAAATCAACTTCTTCTGTAGGCATCCAGGGCGCAGAGCTTACAAGAGAAGCTCTGAGTGCCTGTGCCTTCAGCAACTTCCATTACCTTAAGGTAACCAACGAACGTCACCACCAATCCGGGCAGTGCACAGGACAGACAGAGCAGACTCAGAGGTAACTTTCCTCTAAGATGTCTGCGCTGTTGTCCGCTGTATGCCTGCAGAAGAAGCTGGTTTACTTAATAAGGGGGAGTTTTTCAGCATAATAAAAATTTGGTTTTACCTATACTACATTAGTAATGGATTTGGGGGCAAGATTATTATTCTGGTGATAGTTTTGCTTTAACGTGTGCACTTACGTCTACTCAACAGCCCAGTACATCTATATATTTTTGCATTGTATCTGCAGTTTCCTTTATATAGTGATCTCCTTTGAAGTCTGCTCTAGGTCAAACCTTATCACAGCAAACAAAAGGGTTGAATTGCTGATGTGGGTAAATTGCTTTTATCAGATTATAAACTAAAAACAGCTAGCCGTAGACTACAACTTACTTTATATGTAAAAGAATGGATTTTATAGATATAACTGACTGTTGTAAGGTAAGGCCTTCTGATAACCATATTAAGAAATACTTATTTGTAACGCATTGTTTTTATATTATCAGTACCAACAATAGCACTCAAATACATTAGACACTAGGATGACGATGATGATTATTTAAATTTAATGCTAATGAAATAGGATACAAGCCAGTATGAGATACTGATCCAACTACTAAAATAATATTACTAGTGTTGAGCGAGCACCCCGATGCTCGGGTGCTCGGGTGCTCTGACCGAGCACCCCCTGAGGCTCGAGTGCTCGGCCGAGCACCCGAGCCCCATTGAATACAATGGGGCGACACGAGCATTACACCAGGCACCCCCTGCTCTGATGAGGGGAGGGTGCCTGGTCAATGCCCCCCTTCATCTCCGCAATGTCCCCCTTCATCTCCGCAATGTCCCCCTTCATCTCCTCTATGCCCCTCTTCCACAATGTCCCCCTTCATCTCCGCTA
Source organism: Rhinophrynus dorsalis (assembly GCA_037306005.1). Taxonomy (NCBI): domain Eukaryota; kingdom Metazoa; phylum Chordata; class Amphibia; order Anura; family Rhinophrynidae; genus Rhinophrynus; species Rhinophrynus dorsalis. Next base: position 182,842,740 of record CM074725.1, on the reverse strand, counting down.
TGCCCCTCTTCCACAATGTCCCCCTTCATCTCCTCTATGGCATAGAGGAGATGAAGGGGGACATTGTGGAAGAGGGGCATAGCGGAGATGAAGGGGGACATTGTGGAAGAGAGGCATAGAGGAGATGAAGGGGGACATTGTGGAAGAGGGGCATAGCGGAGATGAAGGGGGACATTGTGGAAGAGAGGCATAGCGGAGATGAAGGGGGACATTGTGGAAGAGGGGCATAGAGTCTATGCCCCTCTTCCACAATGTCCCCCTTCATCTCCGCTATGCCCCTCTTCCACAATGTCCCCCTTCATCTCCGCAATGCCCCCTTCATCTCCGCAATGCCCCCGTACCTCCAGTCCCTGGTGGTCCAGCGGAGCGTCTTCAGATCTGTGCCTCCTCCGGCACAGATCCCCGCCACCCGAACATGGCGGGCGAGCACATGGCGGTACTCGACGAGTACCGCCATGTGCCGAGCAGAGCGATGCTCGAGCCGATCCGAGCATCGGCCGAGCACGCTCGCTCAACACTAAATATTACTTAAACATTTCACAGCCATTAATACATTATTATATATGAATTATATATAAAATTAATATAAATCAGGTCATACCTGGTACAGAGGCAAACAAATGTTGTCTATCCATTCAAGTTGTAATCTAGGAAGCTCATCTTTTCTGTTACGATCAAAAATGGCCTGGGGAAAAAAACGTTTGTACTTTTAACTTTCAAGATTGCTACTTATTTGGATAAAGTATTGTATGTTAGAGGGGACCCCCAACAGGGTGCAAGATGTACTTTTTGTTTTGGCAATTTAAAGCAACAAGAAAAAGACGTGCTCCAAGTAATGGCATGTAGCTCAAGCAAATGCAATTATTTAACCTGCTGATCGTCAGGCATGAGCACAATGCTTCACAATGCTTTGTAAACCCTTCTGATATTCAAAGGGGTACATATATAAATGGGAGTTCATCATGGACTCTCAACTAGGAGCACCTCTCATGTCCAGACACACAAAAATATATAGTTCTGGTTCTTACACAAGGATTCTTACGCTAGCGAATGCTGCACATGGGATTCGGCATTCCGTGCTCTTCGGGAAACCACTGGAAGTAGATGACGATCAGTCTTACTGCAGCCATTTTCACAGGAATGGCCAGCGGGGTGAACGTCCCTGGCCACTTCAGTGAAAATCCCCATCCCTGTGAATTTTGCTGCTGTGGTTTTGACAGGAGTGGCCAGGGGGGCTTCCTGTCAAAGTTACCTCCTCTGTGAATCTCACTGCAGCAATTTTGACAGGATTTCTCGTCAAGTGCCTGCCCTGTGTCGATTCCCTGGGTCAGGCACCCCCTGCCCCCTTGCCATCCCAGATATACCGGCACCGACTCAAAGGTGCTAGTTACCGGCTATGCCAGTAAAATACCATCCGGGTGGCAACCCTCATCCCAGGGAGGGGGCAAACAGTGACCCAGAGACAGATATGTGTGTATATATATATATATATATATATATATATATATATATTTATATATATATATAAAACAAACATATAAGTCCTAGCACTCTCCCAATCAAAATCAATGGCCTGGGTCCACAAAACATACATACCATCCTATCTTGACAAAGGCCCAAGGCAGGGCCGAAGGTCCTGTGAGTGCGGTCTTTGAACAACAAAGCTGTACATATATATATATATATATATATACTCACACACACACACACACACACACACACACAACTCTCCAGGACATACTTGAAAACAAGAACAATCTCATTGTATTCTTCCTGGTAAAACATTTTTCTAAATACAAAAAATAAAATTAAAAAAACACACATATACAAAATGTTTTTTCCATCTCTCCAGATGCTTTCTTTGTTTCTTTTGTTTTGTTTCTTTTTTGGTGTAACTTACTGAAGGTGTCAGTTTCAGTTCCGATCGTTCCCGGTCTCCTTGCTCGAAGAATTCGCTGGTAACTAATTCAGCCACCTAAAACATATAATAGTACTTTGAAATGCAGTTCATTGTTGTAGTTTATATAACCTCTTTGGCATGCTCATCTGTCACACAACAAGACTTTCACATACCCGCATCCCATCTCTAAACTTTCTCTACAAAATGTAAATATGCACGCTTGAGTCGAGTTCTGCCTGCCTCTGCTATTGCTGCTAATCAGTATTCTTTGTATTCACTGCTATTACCCTAGGGATGTGATGGCCAAGGAACACATTTGACTGAATGAGTGGAAAGCCCTCAAATTTAAAAACTATGCAGAAACGTATTTATCAATGTCACTGTGTGACAGTGCCTGAGGTATCTCCGTAAAGCAAGAATACTCACTGCCTGGAAGGTGGGAATGACTATAACGGAAAGATTACATCTCCCAATTTACTTTGCAGCTTAACTTTTTAGTTCATTTGTTTCCCTCAAAGAGAACAAAGCAAAAATAATCTTATTTTCAGTAGTAGTATTTGTATACTTGCAGCTCATTGAAGAAATAGAAATGTTTCCTTAACACTTCAGTTAATTAAATAGTTTGAAATTTAAGTTTGACCGATCTCATTCACACACTTAAAAATACTGTATTTGTCAAGTTATTAAATGTTTACCATCCCCCTCCCCTTTTTGTGATACAGCCCGTTCTCCTTAGAAGAGGCTGATGTGGAAGAATGGTTGCCAGACTAGGGTTGACAATGGCCAACCTAAATGGTAATCTGCCATAAAGCGAGTCCTGAGCACTAGCTTTATTGTAGCTAGTGCTCACCACTGACTAGACTGCTGTCTAGTGTTGCCATTGGGAACTGCAGCTCTCTCAGTCAGGCAAGCAGAATGGGCTTATGTCACATAAAGTTGGAGTGGATCATAAACTTTAAATAACTGGCCTAATATAACAGTTTTGAGCATGTGTCTGATGATAGTCATATTCTTAAATTGCTAAATATTGAATTAACTAAGGTATTAAGGAAAAAGTACTATCGCTTTAGATACTTTTTTATATGGAAATTAAACTCATTTATCACTTTTTGTTCCCTAATATAGCATAGCTCCAGTACATTGCTTTTTTCATTTGCATGTAACCCCTTGATATTATGGACACCTCCAAAGTATTATGAAGCAATGTACTGGAGAATTATCAAGGGAGTGTCCAGTTGCGCAGAACCATTATTGACCTATTTTTTAACACCTATCAGATCAGGGAGAGAGAAAGCTTTAGGGTCCAAGTAATCAGAATAATCGTGGCTGTGGTGTGCATATGTCATTGCCAACAGTGGGCAAAATGTGGCCTTTCTACAGCTGATATTGGGCAACAATTTCCACCATCCTCAGCCTATGATGGGAACTGAAGTCCAACAACAGCTGGGGATGCGCTAAGGTGTGTTAAAAAGAGGTGATAAAGAAGAGACACTTATCCAGTGAAATCAATTATCCAGCTCCTGTGTTATTTTATGGAGCCTATGCAATGAGATGTCTCAAATGGGACATCAAAAGGGTGTCATTTCACTAAGGATGCATCTGTGCCACCCCTATAAGTGGCACAAAGAAAATGAAAGGTTTAGCCTTGATTTTTTCTGTGTCCAGTCTGTACAGGGTGTGATTTACATCCCAGGCACCCCTAGGCAAGGCACCTTAGGTGCCCCTTAGCTCCACCCTTGACCACATCCCATTCCTCACATGGTCCCACCCCCATACTCATCCACTATTTCCTGGCACAGAAAATACCCTTGGCCTATAACAAGCAATGCAAAAAAGGCTTTAACCATTTGGCTCTCTAGCATCCAAGGGGTTAAATAATTGCATGTAAAGGGAAATAAAACCGGCGCAAGGACACTGAAATTGATGTGGCCACACCCTCAGTTCAGAATGTGGGTGTGGCTAGCAAAGCTGAGGCACCCCTCAGAATTTGGAGCTCTAGACAGTTGCCTACTCTGCCTATTGGGAAAACCAGCCTTGCCTGTATCTGGGAGCAGAGGAATGACACACCCAATAACACCCATATATTCACACTGTGGCAACGTCTTGGGCTACATGGCCCAAAGTGGTCATTTAAATGCCCAAAGAGCTTTTTACGTAGGGATTAATTAGGCACAAAACCATACAAAGCCTAAAAATCGTTATTTGAGCATGTTTTGAGCTAAAACAGTTTCTTATTTATACCAATCTCATTATCTTCATATAAGCAAATTACATTTAAAGGGATAGTAATGGTTAATTTTATGTTTCTTTAATATTGTAGGCATTAAAAAAATATTAACAACAATGTAAGTCGTATCTCTCAGACCTTTATGGCTTGAGAGATTTATGTGATAGAGTTAACTCTTCCTGGCTGTTTGAGAGAAGTCAGCGCCCTAGCTGACAGCAGCAGATTCCAGTCATTTCACCAGACAGAGGCTCTTCAGCAGAGCCGAAATTGCGCTCAAAATAAATACTTCATTGGAACGGTCTACATAGTGTTCCTGGTTTGCAAGCACACTTTGTAGACCGTTCCAATTACATATTTATTTCTAAATAGTGCAATTTCCACTCTACTGAAGAGCCTTCGTTAGGTCAAATGACTGGAATCTGCTGCTGTCAGCCAGGGAGCTGACTTCTCTCAAACAGCCAGGAAGAGGTAACTCTATCATGTATATCCATCAAGCCATAAAGGTCTGACAGATAAAACTTACATCGTTGTTAATATGCGTTGCGTACCCCTCAGGCACTCAAAGGGTTAAGTGCAAGGATTTCTCTTCATAACATGTCACCATTCTCCAGGCATGAGAACTTAAGGTTAAATTACGGTCTAATTCAAGGTTTAAGATCAACGTCTCGGAAATCTTGCACTAGTATTTTCACCAGGATAGAAAAGGTTAAATTTCTGTTTTGGGGCTTTTGTTGTAAGTCATGGTAACCCTTGTAATACTGTCCTATCAGCATGTTCTTCCCCTGCCCTGCTATAAATCAACACTTGCCTGTCTTGAAATCTCCCATGGTTTGGTCGCAGCTCCAAGGTCGCATGCTGTCATTAGCATTGATCTAGAAGAAAGAAGTTGATCAAAGCAAAACATAGTAAAGCTGTTCTTTTAGTCTTGTACAGATCTGAAATAGTTGGGCACAATGTGTCTATTTATCCGTATGTACACGGATGTATCCAGGTATTATGACTGTCTTTACAAAATGAAGATTCCAGTATTAAAGGGATAGTAACACCTAAAATGTAAAAAAAAAAATATGTTGTAGGGTTTATCCCCCTGAGTAAAACAAGCGTACTCCCACTGCTGAAAGGTGTTTCATTCAAAAGTTATTAATTTTCAAAGTTTAATTTTTTAGGTGCAATATCACAGTGGCCTGAAATTGTACAATGGCACTGTTGCTACACCATCCTATAGAGATTTATAGTCCCAGGTCCAGAGCTGTCTATAGGATCGTGTAGCAACAGCGCCACTGTACAATTTCAGGCCACTGTGATATTGCACCTAAAAAATTCAACTTTGAAAATTAATAACTTTTGAATGAAACACCTTTCAGTAGTGGGAATACTCTTGTTTTAATCAGGGAGATAAACCCTACAACATATTTTTTTTTACATTTTAAGTATTACTATCCCTTTAACAAGACATCAGAGACAGAAAACTGCAAGTTATTGAGCATTAAAGGGATAGTAATACTTAAAATGTAAAAAAAAATATGTTGTAGGGTTTATCCCCCTGAGTAAAACAAGAGTACTCCCACTGCTGAAAGGTGTTTCAATCAAAAGTTATTAATTTTCAAAGTTGAATTTTTTAGGTGCAATATCACAGTGGCCTGAAATTGTACAGTGCCGCTGTTGTTACATGATCCTATGGACAGCTCTGGTCCCGGGACCATAAATCTCCATAGGATGGTGTAGTACAATTTCAGGCCACTGTGATATTGCACCTAAAAAATTCAACTTTGAAAATTAATAACTTTTGAATGAAACACCTTTCAGCAGTGGGAGTACTCTTGTTTTACTCAGGGGGGATAAATCCTACAACATATTTTTTTACATTTTAAGTATTTTTATCCCTTTTAAACTTATAAAATAAACTCCAAGGGGCAATCATTAACACCATGGGTGCTGGAGACTGTTCTAGTATCTGAAGAGTTAAAATGTTCATGGGGCCACTTGATATGTAATCCCAATATGTTATGCCGTAGAATTTGTTGAGCATTTATGAATTGTTGTACATGATATTATCTATCTATATATCTATCTATCTATATTAAAAAAACAATAGCACTCCATGATAAGGTGGAAATACATAACTTCTATTGAGCTTGTAGTACAAAAAAGTTAACCCTTTAAGTGCCAGGGGGTATCCCCCCGGCACTCAAAGGTTAAATAAATTCAACCCCAAAGATTCCCTTGAGGTTATAAAGCCATGTGCAATTTTTCTGGTACATGAGAGTAAACACTAGGAGAAGATCAAATTGTTATACCTTGTGCATCGTACACTTATAAAACACATAAAGTGGCCCTGTCAGCATGAATTTAAGTCCAATGCTTTGCTTTGAAATTAGTTGAAGATATATCTAGAATCCAAGGAGTTGCGTTGAGTAGAGTAGGCTCTTTAACACTTTGAGTGTCAGAGGGATATGCAACATATTGCATCTCTGGCACTCAAAGGGTTAATATTCATAGGTAAAACAGTCACTATGAGGAGTTGTTCAGAAAGCAGACTCACCCCTCCACTTATCTGACTCCAATTAAATTGCACAAATTGGAAGCCAAGGTAAGGTCCAAGGCAAACACCAGGTATGCCCAACCATTATATGGTTCACTATTGACAAGCCGCCTTCTATTTGCACTGTACATCTTCTGTCATCGCCCTTTTCAACCACTCGATACTTAGCCTGCGACATCAGAATGTCACCCTTTTTATGAGGGCAACATTCTGATGTCATCTCTTTCAACCAGTCGGCATTTTTAATGCACTGTTTTGTTGGTTTCTAAATAGAAGGCAACATTTCAATAGGATACCTTATATAAAAGGGTACAGGAAAGCATGGTTGTAGTGGCAGACAGTGTATGTGTGGTTCTGTGATTACCAGATTGGTTAAAGTAGACAGTTATTGTGTTTTCTGGTAAGTTATCTCTTGTAACAAGGACTATCTAGGAGAACAAATAAAAATGAGATTCAAGTACTTGATGAAAGGCACTTGATTACTTTTGACAAATCACTTTGTCTGAAAGTTTGCCAGTCACCTTGAATTGACTTTGTGAAGACTTCCTTCAAAATAGCAAAATGCTGTAGATGCAGAATCAAGACGATATGAATTCTTTTATATCTATATGGTGATGTTTCTCAGTGCAACACAAAATGCTGACTGAGCTATGTGCTGCAATCAGAGATCAACTGTATTATATCTTAACCCCTTGAGTGTCAGAGAGGTATCCAATGCATTGCACTGTAATCTTAGAGACCTCTCAGGCACTTAAAGACGTTACCTATACTGGCCTTTTGTCAAACACTATGAATAGGCAGTTTTAGATACAGATTGTAAATATGTAAACTTCATTAAAGGTGGCAGATCCTCTTTAAATTGATAGTGCTGTTTCACAAAAAAAGCAGCTCCGATTAATCTTCATAGTATTTGGGCCGTGGAGAGTATTATTTCAATACCGTCAGATTTGTAGCTCAAGCGTAATTGAATGATAAAGTATCCCCCTCCTGCCCCTTTTACTGATGTAACACTGCTCACCTCAGAGCGGCAAGACTGTCTGGATGGATTGCAACAAAGGACAATCTTCAGTGAGCATGGAAAAACCTGAAAAACCTATCAAAGTGTGAGCTGCTTTTATTGTGAAACATTACTATCACTTTAAATTAACATTACCAACTATTATTCAATTTGATACTGATACAATGGATTTTAGATAGCAAAGCATTGGTGAGCTCTTGCATTCAATGGGTTAAATACTCATGTAAATCAATAGGGATTTGGGGAATCTTTATTTGTCCCCTACAGTGCACTTTACTCAGAATTTCTTCACTTTCTATATGTGCCGGGCCCTGTATACACAATAGAGGAACAATAGAATATTAAAGTTTTTTTCTTACCGGAATGTAACCCTGTGCGATTTAACATTCCAGTTGTATTCTCCTTTACTGACCAGTTCGAAAAACTCATTTCTTCTCCTGAAAACCAGAAAACAGAGGAAGGTTAATGGGATCAGAGATGTAAAAATAGAATTTTTTATAGGATGTGATGTTAAGAGATTTGCTTGCCACTTGCACCTGACAATGTTATCATGACAATTTATCAAGATGGATCAGACTGCTGCCTCGATGGAACATACAGCATCCCTTTGGAGAACCTGAGACATGTATTCTGTACAAGTGAAAAAATGAAATTTCTGTTCTTCAAAATATATGAACAAAGAGCTTAACTCATTCAGTGCCTAGCAGATGAGGTGCAAGATACCTCAATACACTGTACATTTATATATACACACACACATACACGCACACACATATATATATAGTAGATGCAGCTATTTTTATTGTATCCCTATCGTGGTATCTTGCAGTCTGTGTGATGCAGAATTGGCAGAAGTCCGAAAAAAAGAAAATCATATTTCCAGGACCCTGATTAGTCATGTGGTATGCTCCCAACCAAGTACCAGTTGTACTCAGTATGCCAAAGCCAGAAGTCAAAAACTGAGCAATTCTGGTACAAACCAGCAGCACCACAGGGGAGAGATCCAAATTCCCATGATGTTAAACTGTAATTTGAACTCTTTGGATGCTAGAGAATAATACATTGGCGATTTCTGTAGCATTCAAGGGGTTAACCCTTTGAGTGCCAGCAGGGTAAGCAACGCATTGTAGAACAATGTGTTGCGTACCCCTCTGGCACGCAAAGGGTTAACGTCCCTTTTAAATTAAACTAATGAGAATTTGGAGAATTGTTCCACTTTTGTCTTTATACTTATAGTTTAATTTTTCTATTCAGGTGTATGGGGTGCGACTTAGCAGCAGGCATTGGGCACCCATTTTATTCCTTCCTGTAGCGTAGTCACATGTGCAACTGTTCTGTACTATGAATAACTTTATTTACACGTCTATATACAATGTATGCATCATTTTACAAAAGTGGAATATACAATACACAAAATAAGGTAGGTCTTATAATAAATATAATGATCTGAATTAATTTAAGTATCATGATAATAGGAACAACAGGAGAGAGGTCCTGGCTCAAGCTGCTTATAGCCACTTGACTATTGCCTGTTACTTAGCCACACAGCATGTCCAAACAGATGCATGTGGTTCTCTAGGCTGCTAAATAACTGCATTGTGCCTTCCGGTATAAAAAGAATATTGGTACCTTGGTTCAATCAAACTGCTGGATATTCCCTTTAATGTTTTTGCTTTGTGCGGGTTCAGTGGTAACAGTGATGTGTGTAAGCTACGTGGGGAAATTAATGAATAAATATGTTTATTTATATAGTTTAGTACATTTATGTAAAGCTGTGTGTGCATGAACACAAGCATCAGCCTCATTCTCACAATGGAAGCCAATTGCAAGGCTCATTACATAGAAGCTGATAATGGATACTCAAGAGATTCTCTACTGTGAGGATTTCCAAAAAAAGTACACAATACATTTGTTTAGGTGGGGTGAACATGGGCTATAGCAGTGTTTCTCAACCCAAAACCCACTGCACAGTAACAGGTTAGGACTTAAAGAGATAGTAACTTTTTTTTTTTAACTTTATTTAACCCTTTGACTCCCACAGATGTATCCAAAGTAGCACAATGGGAGTTATGCACTAAGGAGTGATAAGCAGGTGATAAAGTGGAGATGACTTCTCCGGTGATATCACTTCTCCTTTTCCATTGTTATTCTATGGAACCAAGGCACTAAGATTTCTAGAACTTTGGAGATCTTAGTACATAGGCTCCATAGAATAGCATAGGAACTGGAGAATTGATATCACTGGAGAAGTCATCTCTTTATCACGCCTTAGTGCATAACCTCAAATGCATTGGATACCTTTCTGGCAACGAAAGGGTTATATTATATGTATGATTTTTACTATTATTATTTTTTTCATTTTTAATTTTTTCTACACTTTCATGTTCCCGATAGTGAGTTACATGGATCAGTTTCCCTAGAGCTTTCTGTCAGGAACTGTGAAAGCACGTATAGTGATACCAGGTATAAAAAGATACAATGTTAAAAATATGGCATACATAGAACTCAGTCCTGTGAAGACAGTGTTATATTGTATTACTATCTTGCTTTCAGCAGTATTTTTCAAACAGGCCCGGACTCTAGATGTTCCTGTTTGAGCACATATTGTAAATCAGAGTGCATATCTACACCTGTGGTGACTTAAGCTCTGCGTATGGGCACAAGACCCCACCATCATATTTACTGGCTGAAATTATTTCAACCAGTAAATATGATGTTGGGGTCTTGTGTCCATAGACAGAGCTCACACCAGTGCTGTAAATATGCACTCTGATTTACAATATGTCTGTAGACACCAACCAAGTGTAAGAGCATAACTGATATTTAGTTTGACCCAACACCTGCTTGTCAATTGTATGAGGAATTTGCTTTGTTTCTTTCCTGTGTATCTATATTCTACGTCACCTCTGATGCTGCTCCTGTACTCAAAAGGTTAGAATTTTCTGCTCCTGTACTCAAAGGGTTAGAAATTCTAACCCTTTGAGTACAAACTCAGACATCCCTGGTTATGAAAGGGTTAAAGTGGTGTCCTTCTTTGAAAGATTGCTATTTAACACTACTGCAATTGTAAAAAATAGTTATAAAATGTCACATAATGGATGTGGGTGTGTTTTGGTGGGCGTGGTTTTTGGGGGGGCAGCATTTCATCCTTGGACCCAGGTAGCACAATGTCTTGGGCCGGCACTGATCCAACTCCTGCACAGAGCTGTTTAGTCAATGACTAAGTGGGTGGGGGGACTGACAAAAGCATTTTGCATAAGAGCCTCAGTTCCACAGATTCTAGGCTCTTATGGAAAAACTACAAAACACATAAAAATAAAGAAAACACTAGTGAAGTTATTTCAGCTTGGTCTCTAAAATAAAACTTGCTTCTTGATTAAAGTTTCCCTTTAACGATCCCCCTCTTAGCTTTCTGTGGCCACAAACACCTTACGCTTTCTATGAATCTTCCCCTTGCTGATTGGTCCAAGAGATCACATCTCTTGAACAAATTCCCTTTATCTAAAGACAGTCATTGGCTGTGATGGGAATGATGAGAATTGTAGTCTCCAACAGATGGAGGTCAGACAATGTACTAAATTTGGCTTATATTGTCAAAGAAGGCTAACATGGTAACAGTGCTTCTCCCTGTGTGCCTATAAGAGCATATCCTATATAATAATTCGCTAAAATGTGTGTAATGACAAAATCATGCACAGTAGAGACTGCTGCACGTGCTGCAGTCATGCGCAGTAGAGGCTGCCCGCGCCAGGCTAATACAGAGCTGGACGCTCATTTGGAGCGTCCAGCTCTGTATCAGCCGCAGCGCGGGCAGTGACTGCCCCGAGACCGGCTGGCAGTGGCACTGTGGCCCATGTAACGGGCTCTTCAACTAGTTATGTTATAAAGGCTAACAACAATCCCAGAGATGGCAGTGGGATGGATTTAGCACACTCTGATATTTATAGTCCTGCTTTACTAGACATTTCTCTATTTCCTAGGAGCTGCTGTTTAACTTAGAAATGAAAGTCCCAGAAGAACTGAGAGAGAATTGATGTGACTTGTATCAACTGCGTCAATTCAATATAACAACACATTCAACTTGACAGATTTCCCAGACTTGTCAGTAGAACACATGCAGCTATAAGTTGGACAGCCTAAAGCATTAGTGGGAACATGTGGCTCTCCAACTGCTATTGGACTTCAACTTCCATCATCCCCAAACTAAGAAAGACACAGAAACAGTCACAGTGTGAGAGAGCAGGAGTAAGACAACGACTTGACACGTGAAGAGGCAGTAAATTAGAGGTAGAGCAAGGCCAAGAAAGAGAGAGAGACTAGAGAATAAGAGCAAGCGAGAAAGATAGACGGTCAAAGAAAGTGAAGGGGGGTGAGAGAGAATCAGATGGAGAACGAGTGATAAAGAATGAATGTGACACATAGACAGAGAGCAAGAGTAAGAGATGCAGAGTGAACGAGACATAAATACAGTAAGAGAGATTGAGACAGAACATGAAAGACTGGCAGAGAGCAAGAGAGTTACACAGGCTAAAAGGGTGAGAATGTGAACAAGAGTAAGAGAGAGTTTGAGACAGAGTGGGTAAGAGAGACTCAGAGAGAGTGAAAGTAAGAGATATTAGACAGCAGTATGAGATCAAGGCCACATGAGAGATAGAGTGAAATCAAGACTGAGACAGACTGTCAGAGAGAGAAAAAGAGACAGATTGAATCAGAGTGCATAAGTAAGATACTGAGAGTGAGAGAGACAGTGATCAAGGCAGAGTAAAAGAGAGACACAGAAAGAGAGAGAGCAATCATGAGTAAGAGACTGAGACAGACTGCGAAAATTATATATATATATATAGAGAGAGAGAACAAGACAGAGATTGAGGGAGTGTGAGTAAGTAAAAGATATTGAGAGTGAGAGAAAGAGATCAAGTCAGGGGGCGTGGTTTAGCAGCCGACTTGAATGGCCGCATAGCTTACTAGCTCCTGACTACAGGTCTGAGAAAGATCGCTTTTTATACTGTCACAACCTGCTGTGTTTTCTCTCTAGCGGTGGATCGAAGGGGGATTATGGTCAGAGGACGATCCCTGAAGAATTCTTCACAACTAAACGCTTTTTTCTCGAAGAAAAAAATCTACTCACCTCGGATCAAACGGAGCTAAGATGGCGGATCTTGAGGCCGTTCAGACTGCTACAGACGTCGCGCCAGGGACGGAGTCTGTTTTGCCCTCTATTATTCAGGTGCCCAATGCCCCTGTTGTGGACACATCGCCGTCCACTAAGAGCGATATCAACAACTTACTTTCAGAACTGAAATTGTTTCTCCGGGAAGAAATCCTTGAAGTCAGACGAGAAATACTGCACATTGGTGGGAGAGTAGAAGCCTTAGAGGAGAGTGTGGCGCACTTCTCCTCGTTCACATCTGAGTCCTCCAAATCGCTTCACTCTTTACAGCAACAGCAAGTTGACCTTATACTTAAAGTGGACAACTTGGAAAATCGGAATAGGAGAAACAATTTACGTTTGAGAGGCATATCTGAGGAGGTTGATCAAGTTCACTTACCTGACTTTCTACAGCGTTTATTCCTTTCTGTGACAAAGGCCCCACAGGACCGTGTTTTCTTGATAGATCGTGCTCACCGCGCACTTAAACCCAGAGGCCCCTCAGCAGACTCCCCAAGGGATGTCATTCTTCGCTTCCAGTCTTATCCGGATCGGGACGCAGTGTACAAAGCATCGAGAGGTACCCCGTCAGTACAATTCGAGGGGCATAACATATCAGTTTACCAAGACCTCTCGACCACCACAATCCAGTGGAGACGTGATATGAAACCCATCACTTTGGAACTTAGAGCACGACAAATCAAATACAGGTGGGGTTTTCCTATATCCCTTCTGGCTTCGGCTAATGGCACTACGCATATTCTGCGATATAAGGGAGATACCCGTGCTTTTGCTACTGCACTGAATCTACACCTACCGGAGGGATTTTTTGCCGCGTCGGATCAAGGTCCTGTTGATATGGACTGTGGATCGTCCACCTCACCTTGGAAACCCGCCTCAAAGAAAAGAAAAGCATCGAGGGCGATTCCGCTATCCCCTACCCAGGTGGTGGGTCCAGAGGTGGCGGGATGATTCCCTGGGAACGTTTCCATATAGACATTCTCCTCTTTGAGGCACTAAAGGGACTTTCCCGCCGTTCATTCTACCACTGGGACACCAGAGGACTTTCAGGTTTTAACTTATGGTCCCTTTGGGATATACAGCTTTAATATCTGTAGTTTATTTCCTGCTTCGATAGCAGGAATATTTGGGTTTAACTAGGGAGATGACTCCCCGGATTGGTTGGGTGCTGCACCCTGTCTCTCCCTTTGCCGTCCTGTCTGCTCCTTTCCTCTTTGGGAGGCGAGGGGTTGGGGGTGGATGGCGGGGGGACGGACGGGCTGCGACTATGTAGGAACCGGGCTAGCCTGTTGACTCCATATACTGGTTACTTTGGATGGGTTGATATTTGGAGAGAGAGAGTGGAAGAACGGGAATCAGTTTTGTATACGTTAAGGGATGTTAGGAAGCTGGAAGAGTGGGAAGCGATGGGAGAGGGGAGGGGGGATCGGGATGGGAGGAGAGCGGGACAGGGGATGAGCGTGGATAGAGAGGGAGGAAAGGGGTTAATGTGAACTACGAGAAGGTAAAGGAAAGGGAGAGAGAAAAAATCGGAGAGACAAAGGGTCTTAGGGGATTGTATGTCATGATGGACTGTATTTTTTGGATTATGCCTTGTGAATGGGGTGGGTGGGAGAGGCCTTCCCGAGTCATTAGTTAACTTCTCATGCTTCCTTTGGGAGCCACTGCCTTATGCATTCTCCTTGTGTGTGGCCGGGGATCAGTTTCTGTATTCTCGGCTAGACGGAATGGGGTAGAATACATTGCTTTGCTCTGTTGAGGTTACATTGGCTTGACGGTAATAATCTCTGTAGATGCATCAAGTCAGCAGACTCTGGTTGGTTGATTCAGCACTAGGGAAGACGCTCTCCCCCCCTGATTTACTTATGCACTTCCTCCATTGAGTTATCAGTGTTTTGTTTCCCGAATATTATATCGGTTAGACATATATATTGCTACATGTCTCCTGCTCACCTTTGCTCCTGTTTTCTTTTATGTTGCGCCCATTAAGGACGCTGCACCCTTTTTCGTTCTCTCCTGTCTTCACAGTGTTCTCCCTCTTATCTTCCATCCCGGTAGTACTGGTGGTTCTCACCCAGCCCTACATATGTTTATTAACAGCCGAGTTTGCCTTTCCATACTTGGTCACCACCCATTATAAATCTGTGCCTGTTTGCTTTGCCAGGTTTGTTCTATTGGTTGTGTCCATGTTTTAATTACAGTCCTGTAGTCTTATCTGCTACTCATTACTTTTACAGTTTATGAAATTGTCTATCTCATTTTCTTACTTTGTTCTCGCCCTCTTTGGGCTCATCCCCTTTTTATCGGTTGGATTGGGGGGTAGTTTTTATGCCTCCCATTCCAAGCGTGAGCCTTTTTCTTTCTTCTATTCTGTCCCCTATCCCTTTTTTTTTTTTTTTTTTTTTTTTTTTTCTCTTTCAGGTACGCACCGTGTCCGATGGTTTGTTTCCTTACAATTCCATCCGGATGATTCACTATGACCTCCAAAGCTCATGACATCCGCCCTACTCTGGTACACACATCCACTCTTACATTTTTGTCATATAATGTGAAGGGGTTAAATTCTCCTGTGAAGCGTTCCATGGCTCTTCATGATTTTCATCGCATGAAGGGTGACATAGTTTTTATCCAAGAGACACATTTTAAACGATCCAGGGAACTGACATTAACGAATAGATTCTTTTCCCAGGCATTTCTGAGCTCCTTTTCCCAGAAGAAAGCGGGAGTAGCTATTCTTGTGCACAAAAAGATCCCCTTTATCCTGTCCTCTTCTATTACTGACCCACAGGGACGGTTTATTTTTGTGAAGGGACTCATTGACTCTCAACTTTACACTTTTGCTTGTTTTTATTCCCCAAATTCGGCGTAGGACTCTTTTCTCTCTGCCACTCTTGACAAACTGGATACTTTTAAGGAAGGGGTGTTGGTAGTGGGGCGTGACCTTAACCTGCCACTCCAACCCTCCTTGGATTGTTCATCTGGACACTCTTCTTATCCTAAATCTTTAATTAAATCCGTACACAATTCACTACAGAGTCACAAACTCATTGATGCGTGGCGGATCTGTCACCCTGATCGTAAGGATTTTACTTTTTATTCCAATCCGCATGGCTTTTATTCTAGGATTGATTATTTCTTTTTATCACATGACCATCTTGATCTTTTGGAATCTGCAGCAATAGACGTCATTACCTGGTCTGACCATGCGCCTATTAGATTGGACTTACGGATGCCTAGGGGTCATCTTAGTGCTCCTACTTGGCGCCTTGATGGTACTTTGCTACAACAGGAGGATTCGAAAGCCTACATCTCCAAAGTCTTAGATCATTATATTGCTGAAAATGTGGATGAAGCTATCTCTCCCTTGTCTATATGGGCTGCTCATAAATGTGTTCTTCGGGGGGAGTTCATTAAATTGGCTGCCACATGTAAGAAACAACGTATGGCACGGATCCATCAACTTCTGTCTGATATTGCCCAACTAGAATACAATCATAAGACTTACGGCAGGGATTCGGACTTACTAAAGCTCACTCAATTACGGTCCCAACTATCCTCGCTACTAAATATCCGCATGGAACGTCTTTTTTTCAAAGCTAAATGTACATTCTTTGAGCATGGAAACAAAATTGGATCTCTCTTAGCTCGCCAGTTACGTCAGAGATTTGCGGCTCATTTTATCCCGTCTATCCGGGACTCTGCACATAAACTTGTGCATGACAAAACCTCTATTGCTGAGGCTTTCCGAACATTTTATGAATCGTTGTATAACTTGCAAGATCAGAAGTCATGTCCAGGGCCGACCCTAGAAGCGTCTATTTCGGCTTATCTTGATGCCGCAAATCTTCCTAGATTATCTCCTTCTGTCGTTGCCTCTCTTGAAACTCCGATCTCACTGATCGAAATCAGGAGGGCCATTGATGCTTTACCAGCTGGTAAAAGCCCTGGACCTGACGGATTTACCCACGTATACTATAAAACGTTTCGGGACAAACTGACCCCTCTACTCTGTGAGGCATTCAAAGCTCTTCCCACTGAGATAGGACATCATCCTTCGCTGACGGAAGCTCATATTACTGTTTTACCAAAGGCAGGTAAGGATCTGTTAAGATGTGAAAGCTATAGACCCATCTCGTTGCTTAATATTGATATCAAACTTTATGCGAAAATTTTAGCAGACCGAATAAAACCCTTGTTAGCCTCTCTGATACATACAGACCAAACTGGCTTTACCCCCAGACGGGAGGCACGTGATAATACCCGTAAATTGCTGAATATTATGTACTATCTGAGAACTGAGCGAATTCCTGCGGTCTTTTTATCTACTGATGCCGAAAAGGCTTTTGACCGGGTGAGCTGGCTTTTTCTCGAAAAATCCTTAACAGCTTTCGGATTTGGGCCGCTGATGTTGAGCTTAATTTTTGCACTCTATACGAACCCTTCAGCCCGGGTGAGGGTAAATGGTCATTTCTCTGACAGTTTTACCATAGCCAACGGTACTAGGCAAGGTTGTCCACTCTCTCCTATACTTTTTATATTACTTATGGAACCATTTGCACAACATATTCGTCTTAAGGAGGATATTGAGGGGGTCCGGATTGGATCTTCTGATTACAAATTAGCAATGTTTGCGGACGATGTACTTCTGACAGTCACTAACCCTATCTCTTCCTTGAGTTCAGTTCTTGAAGAAATGGCGTCCTTTGCTGCACTCTCTAATTTCAAGATTAATTCCACTAAATCGGAAGCGCTTAATTTGGGGCTACCAGAGGAGATGCTGCTTCGCTTGAAACGATTAACCCCATTTAAATGGTCAGATACTCATATTAAATATCTTGGAATTAATTTATCTCCATCTTTGGACTCCCTATACAGTCTAAACTTTCTACCACTGTTGCGTACTATTCGGAATGATTTCTTGACCTGGTCTAAACTTTATTTATCCTGGTACGGTAGGATAAATGTTATAAAAATGAATGTTCTGCCCCGTTTCATCTATTTACTGCAAACTTTGCCGATTCATATTCCTTCGAACTTCTTTTCCTTACTCAACCGCTCTATTTGTTGCTTTCTCTGGAGACAGAGACCTCCTAGGTTAGCCATGCGTTGCTTGTACTTACATAAATCTCAGGGGGGGCTTGGCCTACCTAACCTGCCTCTTTATTACCAATCCGCTGCAATTGCCTCTGTCCTAGATTGGACCCATAACGAAGGAGACAAGGCTTGGGTACGACTTGAACGTCAGTTATTGGTTCGCTTTGATCCACTTATAGAGTTGTTTCTACCTGCTAAGGAGAGGCATAAATCACTATATTCGCACCCCATTATCTCGCACGTTTTTGATGTCTGGTCGAAATGCAATAAAGCTGAGGTACTGGCGCACTCCCCTTCATTAGTTTCCTTGGTTTTCCATGCGAGGCATACCTCATTCTCTCTTCTCCGTACGGATTACCCTGGATGGCAATCTCATTCTGGTATACGCATTATGGATCTTATATCTAGTGGTTCGATCCGGTCCTTTGAAGAATTAAGAGAGGCTTATAATTTATCTAGCTCAGAAATCTGGAGATTTCTGCGTATTAAACATTTCTTAGACCATCCTACTTTAAGATCCCTTAGGACGTCGGTCCCATCTGATTTCGAGAAACTACTGATGATGATAACGCCTCCAGTCGGCAAACTAGGTAGGATCTACCGCATTCTATCAGTTCCACGGAGCCCTTCCAAACCAAGTTATGCACTGGCTTGGGAAAGGGAGCTCAATTGTGTACAATCTCTTGAAAATTGGAAGAATATATGGAAAGTGGCTTCATCGGCTTCCATCTCATCTACTATGTTGGAATCTCATTTCAAATTCCTGAGTCGATGGTATCTAACTCCCTCTCGACTTCATGCTTTTTATCCATCTGCTAGTGCCCTATGCTGGCGCTGTAAGTCGGTTATTGGCACTCCCTCGCATATCTGGTGGTATTGTCCTAAAATTCAGCCTTTCTGGTCCGAATGCCTAGATCTGATTGCAAAAAGTTTAAACATCTCTTTATCTAAAGACATATGGCAATCCCTCTTTCTGCTACATATACCCCGTTTATCTTACACCAACAGATCCCTTCTCTTTGCAATGCTACTCACGGCAAAGTCTCTGATTCCTCGTCATTGGAGAGATGTAAATCCCCCTACAATTGGGGAA
This sequence comes from Rhinophrynus dorsalis, assembly GCA_037306005.1. NCBI lineage: Eukaryota > Metazoa > Chordata > Amphibia > Anura > Rhinophrynidae > Rhinophrynus > Rhinophrynus dorsalis. Next base: position 182,823,696 of record CM074725.1, on the reverse strand, counting down.
TGGGCGAGCTCTGTGAGGTTACACATCTCAATGATGAGGATACAGATTGCTTCTAGATGTGGAGATCCGGATGCGGTGAATACATTCTTTTTATCATGTCCCTTTTAGGTGTATACCGTGATGGCGAACGTGTGTGAGTGGTGAGAGTGGGGTCTGGAGTAGTGGCGGGATGTCATTGTACTTTCTGAATGCGACTTTTGTTAAGACATTTCTGGATAATCCTCGGACTTGGTGCATTATAGCTCTATAGCTCTTTGCCCGGTGTGTGCTTTTTTTTTTTTTTTTTTTGCTTCTTTCCTCCTCACACCTGTCTCCTCCCATCTCTCTGTTTTTCCAACACTTGCAGCTGCCACACCCTTTCTAATTACGTAACTGATACAGCTAGCAATCACCATTTAAATGACTTTAAGTTGTGTTCTCTGATTCATTATTTCCATGAATGTAATGGGACATATATGTCAATGCTTTAAGTACTGGGTCTTTTTTGCGTGGCATCTGTTTTCTTTTTTTTTTTTTTTTTTTTTTTTCTTTTTTGTTTTTGTTTTGTATCCTTATATCTTTATCCTTGTATTGGCAACTATACTGTTACCTGTTATTTGACTCATGTTGATTGCCAATTGGTATTTGTAATGCTTTGATTTTTTTCTCCAATAAAGCTCTTTTGAAATTAAAAAAAAAAAAAAAAAGATCAAGTCAGAGATAGAGAGGTAAAGAGAAATAAAGAGATGAACATTGAGAGAGACTTGTCATAAGGAGAGGGTATGATCCATAAATAAGTATAGACACATCTATTTTGGGGATAACATACCACAGCTTTATTTAATTAATTTCTCTCACATTATTATTATTGTTCTTACTTAAACACAACAATAATTAATCAATAATTAATCATCAACTGACAGTCCTTGCCACACTGCCTTCCTTGAAACCAGGCACGGACTCATGCTAAAATCCCCACATTCTTCAGCACTACAGCTGATCCTAACATTCGTCAGCACTTACAGCTGACTCTCAAGAAATTACCCCATTGGCTATCCACTTTAGCTTCAATGGGTACTGTCACCTCCCATGACCTAAGTCCGGGGCAAACTACCAAAGGGTTTCCGCCCAAGGATAAAATCCACTAACTTTCCCACATCAGTTATTGATCTCTGAAAACCATGCAAGGACTATCCGCCCAGCTGAGACACACAAACACACCATAATAGGGAGGGATGCTTCCTTTGTCCTCTCTTCCTCCAAACAACAGTACACTTCCTGTCAACAACCCTTTTTAAGCCCTTTGCCTTAACTCCTCCCTATCACATATACTTCCTGTCTGGATCAACCCTCCCTGTGACATGTTTTTCCTCCTGTACCCTGCTGTTCCTTACCGGGGAATTCCTGATTGGGATGGGAATAGAAGTGAGTAAATAAGACTGAGAAGCACTGAGTGAGACAGAGAGAAAGAGGGAGTAAGATACAGAGACTAAGAGCAAGAGTGAATGAGACTAAAATAGAGGATGACAGAGAATAGGAGAAAGAGAAGGGAGACTTAGACAGTGTGAGAAAGATAGAGTATCAAACTGAGTCAGTGACAGGGAGAGTGAGAGAGAGAAAGAGTGCAGGAGTGAGTAACAAGGACAGTGACAGAGAGAAAGTGAGAGGGAGTAATAGAGACTGGGAGAGTTAAAGCAAGAGAGAGAATAAAAAAGACAAATTTAATGAGTGAGAGAGACAATAAAACCAACACTCTGGGTATCTGTGTATAATAATCTATATCAGGAGTGGCAGGGGAGGGCTGGCCTGGGGGGCAGAGGGGCAATTGCCCCCTGGGCCGGTCATAGGTCTGGGCTGGTGGGCCATTGCCTCACTCAATCTCCTTCTTGCTGCTGTAAATGGAGCTGCACTAGTGATACCACAGAGCTTACAACTGAAATGGAGCTACACTAGTGATACCACTGAGCTTACAACTGAAATGCATCTACACTAGTGATACCACTGAGCTTACAACTGAAATGGATGTACACTAGTGATACCACAGACCTTACAACTGAAGTGGATCTACACTAGTAATACCACAGAGCTTACAATTGAAATGTACCTACACTAGTGATACCACTGAGCTTACAACTGAAATGGATCTAACCTAGTGATACCACTGAGCTTACAACTGAAATGTACCTACACTAGTGATACCACTGAGCTTACAACTGAAATGGATCTAACCTAGTGATACCACTGAGCTTACAACTGAAATGGAGCTACACTAGTGATACCACAGATCTTACAACTGAAATGGATCTACACTAGTGATACCACAGAGCTTACAACTGAAATGGACCTACACTAGTGATACCACAGAGCTTACAACTGAAATGGATCTAACCTAGTGATACCACTGAGCTTACAACTGAAATGGATCTACACTAGTGATACCACTGAGCTTACAACTGAAATGGACCTACACTAGTGATACCACTGAGCTTACAACTGAAATGGATCTACATTAGTGATACCACAGAGCTTACAACTGAAATGGAGGTACACTAGTGATACTACAGAGCTTATAACTGAAATGGAGCTACACTAGTGATACCACAGAGCTTATAACTGAAATAGAGCTACACTAGTGATACCACAGAGCTTACAACTGAAATGGATCTACACTAGTGATACCACAGAGCTTACAACTGAAATGGTGGTGCACTAGTGATACCACAGAGCTTACAACTGAAATGGAGCTACACTAGTGATACCACAGAGCTTACAACTGAAATGGTGGTGCACTAGTGATACCACAGAGCTTATAACTGAAATGGTGCTGCACTAGTGATACCACAGAGCTTACAAATGAAATGGAGCTGCACTAGTGATACCACTGAGCTTACAACTGAAATGGAGGTACACTAGTGATACTACAGAGCTTATAACTGAAATGGAGCTACACTAGTGATACCACAGAGCTTATAACTGAAATGGAGCTACACTAGTGATACCACAGAGCTTACACCTGAAATGGTGGTGCACTAGTGATACCACAGAGCTTACAACTGAAATGGATCTACACTAGTGATACCACAGAGCTTACAACTGAAATGGAGCTGCACTAGTGATACCACAGAGCTTACAACTGAAATGGAGCTGCACTAGTGATACCGCAGAGCTTACAACTGAAATGGTAATACACTAGTGATACCACAGAGCTTACAACTGAAATGGAGCTGCACTAGTGATACCACAGAGCTTACAACTGAAATGGAGCTGCACTAGTGATACCACAGAGCTTACAACTGAAATGGATCTACACTAGTGATACCACAGAGCTTACAACTGAAATGGTACTACACTAGTGATACCACAGAGCTTACAACTGAAATGGATCTACACTAGTGATACCACAGAGCTTACAACTGAAATGGAGCTGCACTAGTGATACCACAGTGCTTACAACTGAAATGGATCTACACAAGTGATACCACAGAGCTTACAACTGGAATGGAGCTACACTAGTGATACCACAGAGCTTACAACTTAAACGGAGCTGCACAAGTGATACCACTGAGCTAGTGGTATCTCTAGTAGCATAACCCATTGCCATTGTAAGTTCTATGGTATCACTAGTGTAGCTTTAAATTGTAAGCTCTGTGGCATCACTAGTCTAGCTTCCATTCAATTGTAAGCTCTATGTTATCTCTAATGTAACTCCATTTCAAATGTAAGCTCTGTATTATCACTAGTTTAGCCCCATTCCAGTTGAAAGCTCTGTGGTATTATTTGTCTTACTTCACAGCATTAATAACAAGTTTAAAATAAGCAAAAAGAGGTGGGCTGTGACAGTGGGCTGGAACGATAGTTGAAATGGACCACTTGATTGTATTTGCCCCCCAGGCCACAAGTTGCCAGCCCTCCCTTGAGGAGTGGGCAAACTGTGGGACTGACCCCCGGACTGCCCCGGTGGGGGGTGTAATCTTGTCTACAGACTGCCCTTAGGGCTTGATTTACATCTGTGGCACCCTAAGACAAAATCATCCATAGCACCCTTAGCCCCACCCATGGCAACACCCCCTCTCCAAAGACCCCACCCTCTATCCAAATTCACTGTTTTCAGGTACAGCAAATGCTATTACCCTACAGAATGAAACCCCCTTGATTGCTAGTGAGGTCTACAGTGCATTGCTTTGTAAAGGGTTTGAGACCTCTCTACCATCCATTGGGTTAAATAATGGCCAGCAAAGGGGTCTGTAAACTGGCAAATAAACTGGCCTCCATAAACCAGGAGCATTGGGATTGTGCTAGCCACACCCACAACTCAGAATGTGGGTGTGACCAGCACAGCTGAGGCGCCCTTCAGAACTTTGAGCTCTAGGAAGTTGCCTGCTTTATCTAATGGAAAATCCAACCCTGACTGCATTTAAAAGCCTGTGTAGAGGGCATGTATAAATAACTGGGGGGCCTTCATATATTTTCTTACAATAAAGAGGGAGTATAGACCTGCTAGTGTTGCCTTTGAAGCTTCCTCTATATGATGCCATGAAGGTATGTGATTTTAGTTGGCATTCTACAATAAAGATGTCTTTTTAAATATTGTAAATATTCATGGTATTGAAAAGGATATTGATATTGTGGAGTCAATCATTATGAAGAAGCTATATGTTACAGACTCAATGATATGATGGGCGATTTATGTTAAGATATGCTGTACTACAGAGCCCCACTTAAAGGGGAAGTATACTAATAGGAATAAAGGACTCATAAAGCTTAAGATGGGTATATATATATATATATATATATAGATATAGATATATAGATATATATTAGTAGGGTATAGACGGCACTCACATGTTCTTTTAGAAGTCAAAAGGAGTAGTTTACTGAAATCGACGTTTCGGCTGTATTGCACAGCCTTTATCATGATAAAGGCTGTGCAATACAGCCGAAACGTTGATTTCAATAAACTACTATTCCTGACTTCTAAAAGAACCTGTGAGTGCTGTCTATACCCTACTGATACATGTATGTATGCTTTGCACTACTGATGTGCAGCCAGACATGAGAATCTGTTCACAGAGAGTAACACCTTTCAAATATGCTGGTGACATAGCTCAGTGGTAACGTCCCTGACTATGGAGCCTGTTCAAATCGCAAAGTTGTAGGTTCAAATCCTGGCAGGGTCAACTCAGCCCTTCATTCTTTTGAGGTTGATAAAATGAGTATCATTGATTGGGTAATAATAGCACCTCTTATTTCAGCTGCCGATTTGGTTAGTTCCAAGAGCGTGCGCTGAAAGCGCTTTGAGCCCCTCTGGGAGAAAGGTGCTATATAAATACAAGTTGTTATTATATATATATATTAATATAGCATACTTGAGTACAGTTTCATGTACTTGCTTTGTGCCATTTTAGGTCTGTATTCATTTTCACCTCCACAAAATAAACAATAGATAATATCAGTCTGATTGAGATTAATCATAAAAAGAGAGGCCCCCAACATAATTCTAATGGTACTTGAAACAGCTGGGTTTAAATGCAAAAAACAGTAAATAATAATAATCCTTTATTTATATAGCGCACACAGATTCCGCAGCGCTTTACACTCATATCGGTTAGATAAGTAACTGACTGCTATTTAATGGACAAATTCATAAGCAAGTCTTTCTATAGAACAAATTAATAACCACGTATTTCAGTGGTAAATTTTACCTTTAAGTAAATTATTCAGCTAAACAGATTTAAATTCATATATGTTTATTTCTTCTTTAATATTACACAGACTGTACAAAGGTTTATGGTTCCTGTTGCACAAAATCAATTACGTGAACTTTTGCAAGGCAACGGGAATCTGTTTTCTGAGCTGTTAAATTACGTGTCCCAGGGTAAAGCACTGGTGACAATTTGCAAGTCTACCAATAGTCAGAAAAGGGCAACAAATGACTTTGGTAGAAGTTAATTGCGAGAGGTAGTTTAAAATTAATGATTAGCAATCAGTCATAGTGAGACAATGAAAAAGAAAAACAGTTTCAACTGATTGTTTTGATAAATCATGTGTGTTTTTGCTACTTTCACATTTCTGCATCAGAGCTATCCATATAGTTTCTCTGTGTTACAGCTAAAGTATTAACCCTTTAAGAGGTGTGCAGAGTTGGTTGCTCTCATTCAACAATATACATAAGTAAGCATTCACATCACATTAAAATCATTGTTACGTTATAATTGAATTACTGTTGTGTCATCATTATTTATTTTTGTCTTTAAAGTGAAACAATCACCCTAAGAGAAGTTTAGTTAATTTTAAAGAAAATTAATAATTGCCTCTATGGTCTACTATTCAGTGTGTGTTGGGGGGGGGCGCGGATTGGCATCTCAGGTGCCCCTTGGCAAGGTACTCTAGGTGCCCTTAGCTCTGTCCATTGCCACCCACACATCGCATGACCCCACCGACAGTCTCATCCACTGTTTCCTAGCAAAGAAAGTACTCTTGGCCTTTTACAAAGAATAATGAAAAAAGATTTAAAGGGTTAGTGATGCCCATATTTAAGTTGAATCAGTATTGCAGATTTAAAAAAAATAAAGTATCTGGAGAAAGTACCATCTCTCAAACCTTTATGGTTTGAGAAATATTCACCGCTAAAGTTCCCCCTCCCTCCCCTTCTCCTGATGTCAGCACTCTACTGACAGCAGGTGATCCTGGTCCTGGGATCAGCCGTCAGCTTTTCAGCAGAGCCAAAATAGCAATCTTTAAAATAACTTCATTGGAATGGTTTACAAGAGATCTTTAAAAATAATTACTTAATTGGAACGGTTTACAAGAAATCTTTAAAAATAATTACTTAACTGGAACGGTCTACAAAGTGTGCCTGGTTTGCAAGCACACTTTGTAGACCGTTTCAATGAAGTATTTCTTTTTAAATATCGCTATTGTGGCTCTGCTGAAGAGCCTCCTCATGCTGGCTGACACAGATCTCCTTCTGTCAGCTTTACAGCTGACATCAGGGAGCAGGGACTTTTGTGGCGAATATCTCTAAAACCATAAAGATCTGAGAGATGGGACTTTCTCCAGATACTTTATTTTTCACATCTACAATACTGATTCAACTTAAATATGGGCACTGCTAACCCTTTAACCCCCATGGTTGCTAGAGAGATCTCCAATGAGAGAAATAAATAAAGGTTATTGCTCAAAACTTTCAATTTTACATAAAAATGTTCGGTAGAGCATCCATTCTCTGATTCTCCCCTTAGCCCAATTCATTGTTACCTGGTACAGACATTGCTCTTACCCAATAAAATATGAACAGAAAGAAAGCTATTAACCCCTTGGTTGCTAGATAGGTCTATAGTGCATTGCTTTACATAGTAACATAACAAAGTGATTTAGGTTGAAAAAAGACTTGCGTCCATCTAGTTAAAACCTTTTCCTATTCCTGTTTACCATCGTTGATCCAAAAGAAGGCAAAAAAAAACCCTCAATACAGCAATTTCAAATTCTGCCTTGAATGGGGGAAAATTCCTTCTTGATTCCAAATGGCAATCAGATTTCTCCTTGGATCAACAAACACTAACTAAATATTAATCCCAATACTAACGTACATAGCCCTCTGTGTTCTGCTCTTTTAAATAAGTATCCAGGCCCTTTTTAAAGGCATCTAATGTATTCGACAGCACCATCTCCTCAGGCAGTACATTCCATACCTTTATTGTCCTTACCGTAAAGAATCCCTTCCGCTGTTATAGATGAAATCTCCTTTCCTCAAGTCTAAGCGGGTGGTCCCTTGTCCTTTGTACTGTTCTGTTAATGAACAGTAGTGTTGAGCGAGCGTGCTCGGCCGATGCTCGGATCGGCTCGAGCATCGCTCTGCTCGGCACATGGCGGTACTCGTCGAGTACCGCCATGTGCTCGCCCGCCATGTTCGGGTGGCGGGGATCTGTGCCGGAAGAGGCACAGATCTGAAGACGCTCCGCTGGACCACCAGGGACTGGAGGTACGGGGGCATTGCGGAGATGAAGGGGGCATTGCGGAGATGAAGGGGGACATTGTGGAAGAGGGGCATAGCGGAGATGAAGGGGGACATTGTGGAAGAGGGGCATAGAGTCTATGCCCCTCTTCCACAATGTCCCCCTTCATCTCCGCTATGCCCCTCTTCCACAATGTCCCCCTTCATCTCCTCTATGCCCCTCTTCCACAATGTCCCCCTTCATCTCCGCTATGCCCCTCTTCCACAATGTCCCCCTTCATCTCCTCTATGCCATAGAGGAGATGAAGGGGGACATTGTGGAAGAGGGGCATAGCGGAGATGAAGGGGGACATTGTGGAAGAGGGGCATAGCGGAGATGAAGGGGGACATTGTGGAAGAGGGGCATAGCGGAGATGAAGGGGGCATAGCGGAGATGAAGGGGGACATTGCGGAGCTGAAGGGGGCATTCGGAGATGAAGGGGGCATAGCGGAGATGAAGGGGGGCATTGACCAGGCACCCTCCCCTCATCAGAGCAGGGGGTGCCTGGTATAATGCTCGTGTCGCCCCATTGGATTCAATGGGGCTCGGGTGCTCGGCCGAGCACTCGAGCCTCAGGGGGTGCTCGGTCAGAGCACCCGAGCACCCGAGCATCGGGGTGCTCGCTCAACACTAATGAACAGGTCTTTGGAGAGCCCTTTGTATGGGCCCTGAATATATTTATATAGTGTTATCATATCCCCTCTAAGACGCCGTTTTTCTAGTGTGTACAAGTTTAACTTTTCTAGCCTTTCTTCATAACTAAAACTTTCCATTCCCCTTACTAGTTTTGTAGCCCTCATCTGCACTCTCTCTAGTTCCATAATGTCCTTTTTCAGAAAGGGCGCCCAGAACTGAACAGCATTTCTAGGTGGGGTCTTACCATAGACCTTTAAAGAGGCATAATAATATCTTCCTCCCTTGAGTCAATACCCATTTTAATACATGCCAATATCTTATTGGCCTTTGCAGCTGCCAGCTGGCACTGCATGCTACTGCTAAGTCTATTGTCTACCATTACTCCCAAATCCTTTTCATTAGTAGATTTCCCCAGACAAACACCAACAATGAGTTGGAGGCCTCTTTAGAATCTATGGGCTTAAATAAAGGCCAGCAAAGAGGTCTGCAAATTGACAAATAAACTGGCCTCCATAAACCAGGAGCATTGGGACTGAGCTGGCCACATCCTAATCTTGGAATGTGGGTGTGGCCAGCACAGCTGAGGTGTCCTACAGACTTTGGAGCTCTAGGAAGTTACTTTGCCTAATGGGAAATCCAACCCTGACCGTTGCACAAAAAACTTCCATTAGGATACAAACACACTCTGGTGCTTCTGTGTTTGCACCATACCTGTGACTGCAGAATATATCTCTATACAAAACATATGTAATGCAAATATATTTATTAAAAGCACATAATGACGCCACAATTAAAGGAACATATTACATATTAATACCACATCCCTCTATGCATCAAATAAGCTTTCTAATCACTAAGACAAACAAGAACATCTAAAAAGTGAGTTAAAGAGAGATAAACTTTGTAGTGTGATAAACTCTCTGATCTGTGCTGAATAAAATCTAGTTGAAAATGAAGCTCCATAGAATAATACAGGAACTTAAGAATCTGTCTCACTGGGCAGTTTTTCCCATGTTAATTTCACCTTAATGCATAATCCCCCAGTGGTTCTTAGTAGATCACCCTCAGTGTCTGTGTCTTGCTCTTTCTTTGCACTCAGTTGTTCAGCTGAACAGAGAATAGAGCGCAAGAGACACACAGGGGAAAATTTACTAAACGGTTACAATCCCTTTTACACATGAAATAAGAGATCATCACTATAATCCCTGCTGATTTTGCTGTATATGCTGTATAATTGATAATGTAATATTATCAATATTATGATAATGTATATTATTATAAATTATTTATAAAGCAATTATTTTGCAGCAATGTACAACAGAATGTGCATGGAACTTAGACTATATCTATGTATATATATAGACTGAAAATTAAAGGACATTGAATCTGCTCCCATATATCCTCAGAAAAAAGTAAAAATCTAATATTATTAAAGGACTAGGGAATGGTACACTGCGTTGCCCGTTTGATTAGGCACACAGTGCACATCGGAGACCCGCTGATACGGTTGCTGCAGCGGTTTTCATAGAAGTGGGCAGGGGGCAATGCCCACTCCTGTGAAAATCGCTTCCCTGATTCACTGCATGAGACCAATCTCAGCCCCCCTGCCACACCGGGGCGGGGTGGACAGCAAACCAGAACCAACTTAGATATATATATTATATATAGATAGATAACTAACATCTGCTAATAATCCACACACTTACCATAGTATGGCAAGAAAATCCTAGTGGCCCCTATGAATTTTGTTCTAGAGCCTTTGATAAAGAGGTGATAAAGTGAAGATGACGTCTCCAGTTTATCACTTCTAAAATTCCTATGTTATTCTATGGCACCTATGCTACTAATATCTTATTGCATAGGCTCTATAGAATAATAGAGGAACTGGAGAAGTCATCTCCACTTTATCACCTCTTTATCGCTGCTTAGTGAATCCCTCCCCCCTCGGAGGCGGACATGGCAGTTGCTGGTGTTTTTTTCAAACTGAAGTGTACAAAGTGTATTAACCTACTTAATCCTTTAAAGACATGTGTAATGCATTGTGATTAAGATTACCATGTAAAGTGAGCAGAGTTTTAACATCTGTGGTCCTGTTAGCAACTGTAATGTCCGCCTCCATGGATATGACATCCAGAACTGATCTAAGTGTTATTTTTTTAATCAAGTCACAGTAGCCATTTAGTAAAGTAAGCAGGGGGTGGAGTTATTATTAGGAGGTATTAGTTCTCATTTAGCCCTTTGAGTACCAGAAAGTTTTGGATACTTCCCAGGCACTAAAGGGTTAATCATATACATTTAGCATATATTTTAAAAAAACAACTGGTACTAGACAGTCAACTTCAAAGGCAATTTAATTGTTCCTCCTACCACATGGGTGACTGTACTTGATTTATTACGTGCGGTGACCTCTTCTGTTATTCTATATGTGTATATAAGGGACATACAGATTCCTGTTATATGAAATAATAGCTCTACAGTCTAATGATCAAACACCCATCATGGATGTATTTAAGGAGCTGCCTCTTTAACTGTCCCCTTTGGAGTCTACAGAGATCTCCAGCGCATTGCTTTGCAATGAATTGGAGATGTCTCTAGCATTGAAAATCCTTCACAGTTCTGAGATGGTTTACATTGTAGCCACTGAACCTGTACGAGGATCACATTTGTCAAGCCCATCTGGCAGCCTCTGACATTTAAAATGAGCACGGCTCATTTGTACCAAATTGCAAGCAGTCTCGGAACAGTCTTACTTCATACAAAAAATGACTAATATGGTGGCACAAAGTATGTCTCCTGTGCCTTATGTCTAGCCATGTAAACAAGTACGCGGAGTGAGAATATTAACCCATTTTGTGCCAGGACGGCCAACAGCTCTTCTCTCTGCCTTGGGAAAGATTATAATGATAATCATGCTGTTTGCCATCTTTGCAATGTCGTGGCAGTGTGGCAGCATTGTCATACTTAAAGAATCAGAATATTTTTTTTCATGAAACAACATAAACTGTATGGCTTTTCCCACTGAGAAAACAAAGATACTCTACTGTTTGCATACCTCCCAACATTTCAAATTGCCAAAGAGGGACACTTGTGTTTTAGGGGGTATTGCTAGTAGTGTGGCTGGTGGGCGGGGCATTATCAATAATTTTTAGGCTATTTCATGACCTGTTGAGACCTCCTTGCGTAAACTAATAATTGACTTATAACAAGACCGAAGTATTTTATTTACACAGACTCATTTATAAATACATATACTGACATTTAAACTAACATTAATGTGAGTTTTATTGCTGTGGAGCAATGTGATACACTTATGTGATACACCACACAATCTGATCTCCTACAAAGAGGGACATCAGGGTGAGAAAGAGGGACAAAGGGATTTGGGTCTAAAAGAGGGACTGTCCCTCCTAAAGAGGGACACTTGGGAGGTATGTGTTTGGAGATGCATCTTTCTAAAGTATTTACAGTTTTTTTCTTAATAACAGTGTCATCTAGTGGTAAAATGTCAGGTAATTGTTCTGTTGCAGTCTATGGGAAAAGTGAGTCAATTACAACAGTTCTTCATTGAATGGGACAATAGTTGCTGAGTCACTTCCTGTCAATTTGAACTTTCAGGAAGTAGGCTCCCTGGACATCAATTTCCAGAAAATATAACAGTTATGAATTGTTATAACACAAACCTTCTAACATAAAGGTTTTAATTAAAATAAAGTTTACTGCTCCTTTAGGTTTGAACAGAACACCTATGCTATATGCATTTTTGAAAGTCTTATAACTTTGGAAGGGAATGGTGAATGTTCTCATTGCAATGCGGGTCCCTATAAAACTGGACGCATTTCATAAAAATCCATTCAATAGGGTTCAAGAATGACAGAATTTAAAAAGTACACTTTCCCTATGTTAAAATGTTGCACTTTTGTTTTGTCAAATTAATTCTACTCAAACAAGTGAAACAACATACAATAATGTTTATCTGTACTTTATAGATAACATATATCATGTAATTTGCTCTCATTCTGAATTTATGACATCATATAATCTCATATATAATGTACTTAATGTAATTAATTATGTAATTGATGATGCAATCAATTATATAATTGATAATATAAATGTTGACAGCATGTATGATGGAACCAGCAAAGCTGATAGGGGATGCACAGTTAATCTTTGAGAAACCTTAACCCAGCTCTTGTTCATTTGAATGATAACCTTAATTATCCATGAATGGACATAAATGTGTACTTGCTCCTTTATCATTGAGTGAGTGAGTGAGTGAGTGAGTAAACGGAGCAGCCACTCAAATAAACAAAAAGCCTATGCTTGGTCTAAGCCTCAAAGACAAGGTTGTCTACGGCAGGTCTATCCAAGTTCACTTGTCAAGGGCCACCAACAGGCCGGGATGTAAGGATTTCCCTGATTATAAACAGGTGAGTTAATCAGTGGCTCATTCATTTTGAAAACAATAGAGTGGGAACATTTATGTGGATGCCCCCACCAAGATAAGAGCTCTAATGCCAAAGAGGCGCTGTAGCAGCTTCAGGCATTAGTTTACTAATCTCTCTTTTTCAAAACAGTCATCAAATTGTGGCCAAATCTGAGTGCTATTGAGGTATACAATGGACTGTCGTTTAGTGCCAGTAAGGATTAGTTGTATGCTGTGTACTATGGAATGGCAACATGTTGTTTTCCAGCTGTTGCTAGACTACAACTACCATTCTCAAATGGCCAAATGGGAGTTATAGTTCATCAGCTATTAGAGAGCTGCCAGACACTGGTGTATTGAATGTATATATATATATATATATATATATATATATACACATACACAATTACGATTCTGTGCAAAAATGTGCTGATTTTCACTGATTATCTGAGATAACTACACTTAATGCCTTTTGCACCAAGGGAAGGGCAGTGGGGCAGTCAGTGGGCATTTCAGGTGTTCCTTTCCTCTACTGCTTGTTTAATGAGATATAGTGCATATCCTAAAGCACAGCCGCTGGCATTGGGCACTAACACTGGTGAGGCTGCTGCCAGATTTGTATGTTCTCCTCAATGTCAGAATTTTTTTATGGTAAACTGTTGTACGACTACACTGATTCTGCACAATGCTTGATATATATATATATATATATATATATATATATATATATTGCATTTGTGGTCACTTTTAACAAATAAGTAGAAAGTTGTGATTTGTTTCACTTAAACATTTGAGAACCACAGGTGTGTACAGCTTTTAACCTTTTGAGTGCCAGGGAGGTATCCAATGCATTTCCTCACTGGTACTCAAAAGGTTAACCTTTTGAGTGCCAGAGGGGTATGCAACGCATTGCTTAAGTACCCCTCTGGTACTCAAAGAGTTATTAAACAGGAGGGGTGTGCAGGCTTTGAAGTGGAACGATCACACATATTAAAGTTACCCCAAAATAATTATGCAAATAACGATAAGCATATCCATATTAGTATTATCCTAAATATGTCCGGTGTTATTGAAAAATCCAACTCATTCTGAGACGCACAGGCAGGCATCTTGCTGTAGAGACATTTGTGTTCCTGTGATGTCTGTCCTTTCATGTACCTTAAGGTACAATGCAACGCCCCCTAGAGGAGACTGGGACAGACAAAACAGGTGCACAGATATCTCTGTGGCAAGATGTCTGCACTGATGCCTGCCTGACCGTCTCAGAATGAGTTGGATTTCTCAATAACGCTGGACTTATTCCAAATAATACTAGTATGGATATGCTTATCGTTATATGCATAATTATTTGGGGGGCAACTTAAATTTGTATGATAGTCCCGCTTTAAGGACCAGAGGGGTGCACAACACATTCGAAAGCAATGATTTGGTCACCCCTCTATTCCCTAAAAGGGTTAAAATCAGTTTTCTTTCTAAGCTGTGCACAGGTGAGCATCCCAGCCCTGAAGGAGTTAAAGGGGACTGTTTCTGCAGAGCTGCATTAGAATAACAGCTATACCATGCTATCCTCCACTGTTTAAATTCCCCTTTTAACTCTTCAAGTGTTGGGTCTCTCACTCCTTCTCAGCTTAGAGGGAACACTGGTTAAATTGACCTCTTATGTTTCAGTAACATTGTATTGTACCAGCAACTGAGTGTTAGTATTCAAATAACTTTGGTTATTACTGTGATTAAATGAAAACAGTACTTTCAACTGGCCTATATCTTCCCTCCAAGCTATGAAATTTATATTCCACCTTTAACAGTTAACAAGACTGGGAATGGATTTCAGTGATGGCATTTTTCTTGAACCATAGGCTTGTAAAAACAATGGGGAGCCATTAGGATTCATGTAGCTGGGAATCTTGCCCTTAACATTCACACATAAATGGGCCGCTGGCTGCCTCAGCACATGCCCATCTGTCTAACGGGCATTGTGCCTGAACACAATGTGTACTGGCTGTCTGACTACAGCAAAGGGGAAATATGAACAATAATCTATCTGAAGCTCGCCTGAGGGAAATTCACTCTCCCTCTTCTGCTGAGAGGCAACAGAACCTGTCTGGTCCAAGTAAATTATAATGAAAAAAACAAAAAACAGAAAAGTATAAATAAAAAAGGTGATTTCTCCCAACTGAAATCCCCTGCATATGATCAGTAGCTAGTATGCTCTTTTATCACAACTTTCTTCTATTACTGAAAATAAATGAAACAAAATAATTATATGTAATTTGCACTGAAGAAACAAGTGAAAATGGGATTAACCCCCATATTGTTAGAGACATTTCAAGCATTCAAGGAGTTAAACACCTATATTTATTTATTTATACATTTTTCTGTATCATAGATCTCAATTTGAAGTCAGTCCATGACTCCTAACAATCCAAATTAGACATCAATATGATAAACCAGTAGCAGAACAAACCCCACCTAGATAGTTATGCAGAACCATGAAAAAAGAGGATCATATTGTAATACTGGAGTCTCCAGCTATACATTTAGGAAGACCTCATAACCAATAAAGAAAAATAAACAGATATACCCAACTGCAACATGGACAGTTTCCATTGTAACGTTTTCTGTTAATCCCTTGAGGACTGTATATGTGTGTAACATATTGTTTGAAATGTGTTGGGCACTCCTCTGGTCCTCAAGAGGTAAAAAAATGATTAGCCACTTATTTCCTCCACCTCTTTCTGTATCTAAGCAATGAAATATATGGCGTTGTCCATACACAAACTTTTACTGATCCATTTTCGTGCATGTACACATTTACATTAAAGGGATAGCAATGTTTCACAATAATGCAGCTCCAATTAATCTTCATAGTACTTGGGCCATAGAGAGTGTTATTTCAATTCTGTCAGAGTTGTAGTTCAAGAGTAATTGAATGATAAAGTATCCCCCTCCTGCCTCTTTTACTGATGTAACACTGCTCACCTTAGAACAGAAAGGTGGTATCCAGATGGCTTGCAGAGAGAGACAATCTTCAATTAGCATAAGGGAAAAACCTGTCAAGGGGGGCAGGGTTTCATTGTTCTCACAGATTTTCCCTTGCTGTGAGTTGTCTGGTCTGTGAACCAGATTCCATATCTGAAGGGAGGTGGCTTACACTAGGTAAACACGCAAACACTTTCTACAGTTATTTGGTAACATAAACATTTATACATTCCCACAAATATATTTCGTGTGTGTAAATGTAAGAGTGTCAACATGTCAGTGACTGTGTAATTACATGCCCATTCAGTGTAAAGATAGCCATTTAAATCCCATCGGCAGTAGTGAGGCAGAAGAATGAAGAGACAGGGTTGAATTTATTGGAGAATTCTCCAATACTCAAGCAAATAAAATCTCTATTTGTATTTGTCCTATATAGTGAATTTGACGTGATCCAGAATTAGTCCACTTTTTCGGACATTTACCTTGTGTTTATAAAATATATATCTTTTTTTTCCCTTCAAGTGAGCGATGTAAGCCTTGAGAACCAGAGGGCTATTCAAGCCTTTACACTATATTGTTAAATCATCTGACTCTCAGATAGTTAATATATGGTAAAACAAAGTCTCATTTGCCTTTAATTACTCCTTTTTATGGACTTTTGCCAGAAGCAGCGTGTTGATCGACTGTCTCACACTTTAATAAAGATTCAGTTTTGCATTAGAGCCAAATCATAAGTGAATGTCATGTCTGCAGTGAGTTAACAATGAACTTCTTCAGCATTTTTATAATTATACGAGAATTACCAGGGATACCATTTTCTGATTCATAAAGGAGTCTACTTTCAAGAAATATATGCATGGATATGGCTTTTGAGCTGTTTTTACGGTAGTTTTACCATTTCTACCAATGGAATGTGCATTTTAATTTTTAAAGTTTAAAGGGATAGTAATGTTTCACAATAAAAGTAGCTCCAATTAAACTTCATAGTATTTGGGCCATGGAGAGTATTATTTTGTTTTGAAATGTGTTGGGCACTCCTCTGGTCCTCAAGAAGTAAAAAAAAATGATTAGCCACTTATTTCCTCCCCCTCTTTCTGTGTCTAAGCAATGAAATATATGGCGTTGCCCATACACACATTTTTACTGATCCATTTTTGTGCATGTACACATTTACATTAAAAGGATAGCAATGTTTCAAAATAAAAGTCTGTCAGAGTTGTACTTCAAGAGTAATTGAATGATAAAGTATCCCCTTCTGCCCCTTTTAGTGATGTAACACTGTTCACCTCAAAGCAGAAAGGTGGTGTCCAGATGGCTTGCAGAGAGGGACAATTTTCAATTAGCATAAGGGAAAAACCTGAAAAACCTGTCCAGGTGGCAGGGCTTTCATTGTTCTCACAGTAAGAAGATTCTCCCTTGCTGTGAGCTATCTGGTCTGTGGACCAGATTCCACATCTGAGGGGAGGTGGCTTACTGTAACGGTTCCCCAAAGATGTTCAAGAGTCAGTACGGTATAGTGAAATGCAATTTATTATAATATAAGAAAGGTAGCACACAAGTAATACAACAGGAACAAGCAGAGGGTTACAAACCAGCAAGCACTGCTATCAGGAATAGTAGGCTGCCAAGCATGACCACACTGCTGAAGACTAGGCCTCAGAAACTGGTATTCTCTGCAGGAACCAGAAGCAGGAACAGGAACACAGGATCTTGATCCAACATAGCGAGAATACTGACTCATGTCTGCCATCCACTATAAGGATAAGACAAAAGAATAGTCAGACAGAGTCACAGGTCAGCCCCAGGTTGGATGGAAGACAAGCCAGGTCATATAAAGAGCAAATGGTAATAGAACTGCTTTGAAAAATGACGCAAGGGCAACTGAGTCAGGACTCAGACTGCCCTTTAAACCCCTCCTCAGGAAGTAGGTAGGAGGAGTAGGCTCAGAGGAAGGAAGTAGGTAGGAGGAGACTACAGGAAGCATGGCATAAAACAGAGGCCTGCTTCACTCTGAAGCCTCGCGCCTGCAGATGATGTGTGGGAAGACGCCGGGCGTCACTGAAGTGGCAGCGCTGGAAACAAGGTAGGCTTTGACACTTACACTAGGTAAAAGGGGTGGGAGGGGGATACTTTATCATTCAATTACTCTTGAATTACAGCTCTGACAGTATTGAAATAACACTCTCTATGGCTCAAATACTGTGAAGATTAATTGGAGCTGCTGTTTTTGTGAAACATTACTATTCCTTTATACTAGTCCCTTCTCTTCTAAGATGCATTTTTTTTTATTTTTGAAGGAGAACAGATCACCTATCCATGTCCTCTCCTCAATGGAAGTTTCTATCATGGAAGGATCTGCATGATTATTCCTCTCCATTAATTTATTCCACCCCTCTTCTGGAAATTGAGAGGTTTTAGCAGCCTAAGAGGTTGGAGAGAAATGCTACTAGTGTAGCGCCATTTAGTATATAGCTCTGTGGTTTCATTAGTGTAGCTCCATTTCAATTGTAAGCTCTGTAGTATCACTAGTGTAGCTCCATTTCAATTGTAAGCTCTGTAGTATCACTAGTGTAGCTCCATTTACAGCAGAAAGTGGGAGATTGAGTGAGGCAGTGGCTGACCAGGCTAGATATATGCCCAGCCCAGGCAGCAATTGCCTCCCTGCCTCCAGGACAGCCCTCCCCTGGATGGGAGTTGCAAGTCCCAGCAGCTGATATCCAACAGTTGACTACCCCTGGCCTAGATCCTCTTCCCCAGTGCGGTTGCACATGCATATGCATGCAGTGGTGTGATTGCTTTTGTACCTGCTCATAGGCGCAGGCATTTAAATTACATGCTTCAATATAATAGCTCAGTATGAAGAGAACCAGTGTTTGGCACATCCTCCTCTACATACAAATGACTTTTAAATCAACATAACTCCTATTTATTCCACTGTTATATCTTCCAGATTGCAGGAAAGGAGCAGTACATTTTTTATGAATACCTATATATTTCTCAGTTTTTCCTGCTGAGTAAAATAAGGGTACTTCCACTTCTGGTAGCAGGGCCGGCGCTACCATTAAGGCAGCACAGGCAGCTGCCTTAGGGCGCCGCAACAGAGGGGCGCAGAAAAGGGAGAAGCTGAGATTTTTTTTTTTAAATATATCTGCCGCGAGGGAGCGATCATTTACACTACCAAGCACTCCCTCGTGGCGTCTATGGGACGCTCACAACGCAGAGGACCCAGGCTCTGTAGTAATACAGAGCGCTGGGAGATGACATCATCTCCCAGCAATCTGAATTACTGAGAACAGCGTTGGGAGCTTCAGCTCTGTGCTGAAGGAGGCACAGAGCTCTCTTATGGCTAGACCACCAGGGACTCAAGGTAGGGGATCAGGGGGCATTGTGGAGATGAAGGGGCATTATGGAAGGGGCAATCTGGAGATGAAGGGGCATAAAGGAAGGAGCAATGTGGAGATGAAGGGACATAAAGGAAGGAGAAATGTGGAGATGAAGGGGCATTAAGGAAGGGGCATTGTGGAGATGAAGGGGCAATGTGGGGATGAAGGGGCATTATGGAAGGGCAATGTGGAGATGAAGGGGCATTATGGAAGTGGAAATGTGGAGATGAAGGGGCAATCTGGAGATGAAGAGGCATAAAGGAAGGAGCAATGTGGAGATGAAGGGACATAAAGGAAGGAGAAATGTGGAGATGAAGGGGCATTAAGGAAGGGGGCATTGTGGAGATGAAGGGGCAATGTGGGGATGAAGGGGCATTATGGAAGGGCAATGTGGAGATGAAGGGGCATTATGGAAGGGGAAATGTGGAGATGAAGGGGCAATGTGGAGATGAAGGGGCATTATGGAAGGGCAATGTGGAGATGAAGGGGCATTATGGAAGGGGAAATGTGGAGATGAAGGAGCAATGTGGAGATGAAAGGACATTATGGAAGGGGCATTGTGGAGATGAAGGAGCATTGTGGAGATGAAGGGAGCATTGTGGAAGGGGCAATGTTGAGATGAAGGGAGCATTGTGGAAGGTGCAATGTGGAGATGAAGGGAGCATTGTGGAAGGGGCAATGTTGACATGAAGGGAGCATTATGGAAGGGGAATTGTGGAGATGAAGGGGCATTGTGGAGATGAAGGGAGCATTGTGGAAGGGGCAATGTTGAGATGAAGGGAACATTGTGGAAGGTGCAATGTGGAGATGAAGGGAGCATTGTGGAAGGGGCATTGTGGAGATGAAGGGAGCATTGTGGAAGGGGCAATGTTGAGATGAAGGGAGCATTGTGGAAGGTGCAATGTGGAGATGAAGGGAGCATTGTGGAGGTGAATATGTGGGCAGGGGCAGGGGACTGTGGCAAGGTCGGGGGGGGCAGGTGGATTGTATCCTTGTCGTGGGGGGGCATCAAAATACACCTTCGTCTGTGTATACAAAAATCCTTGCGCCGGCCCAGGCTGGTAGCTGCTTTATCAAAATGTTGTAAGATTTAAAACTGTCAGGATGTGATAAATCAATGCAGTCCATGCAGAACTGCAGTTGGTGACTCACCTCTCCCATAGAATGCAAAAGAATATCTAAACCCAGGTGAACAGTAGCTAAACTTTTTGAACACTAGGGGGAACTGTTAGTGTAAAAAAAAAAAAATAAGTTGAAACTCTAATAACTTTGGAACAAAACATTTCCCAGTAGTGTGAGTACCATTTATTGTTTTACTCAGTAGGAAAAGCCCTACACATTGTTTTTTCATTAAAAAATGTACTCATCCATTAAAAAGAGCTTTACCGTCACATACTTTGTATGTACATAAAGGGCGTATAAAGTTTAATGCAGTAACTATCACTATATATATATATATATATATATATATATATATTAACATCTTAAGGGCTGGTGATGTGCCAGGACCATCATCAGTGAATGGTGACGGTCCTAGCATGTCATGGAATTCTGGGATGGCAGCTCTGCCATCCCAGAATTGAGGGGAAAAAAAACCCTCCATGGTCCTTAATAGCTGCCCTCCCCCCCCCCCCCCCCGCCGTTAGATTGGGTGTTAATTAAGGGATTAATAATTATTTGTTTAGACATTTTTGTATCCTGGAAATGTGCATATTTTTTTATCTAGCTAGAATTCCCGGGAGAAAACCAGCTGCATAGCGGACAAATAAATATTCACATTTATTTAAATACTAGTAGAAGAGCTCATGTACACTGGCCACAGTGCCACCCAGCAATGGCCACAGTGCAGTCATGCACAGTAGAGACTGCCTGCACTGCTGCTGATACGGAGCTCCATTATCAGCCACGGTGCGGGCAGTCTGTAGTGCGCATGCTGCAGCGCGGCCATTGCTGGGTGGCACTGTGGTCAGTGTCTCTAATGAGCATGAAGGCTTCTGAGAAACACACATTTAGCAAATTAGAATGACTTTTAATGGAGAAGCAACACATCTTAATTATAACCTCCCACTCCCCTTATTATGGCCAGTATATTGTATTGTTGCCTAAGAATTTTGCGCTTTTGGCTTGGTACAAGAGATAACATCTTCAGTCTATCCTGGAATTCTTGTTCACGGAGGCAGACATGACACAATGAAACAAGCAAACTGCATGAGCTTAGTTAATCTTTTAAGTTCCAGAGGGATGCGCAATGCATTGAGAAGAAATTCATTGCACACCCCTCTGATCCTTAAACCGTTAAGATTACCATGTGAAGTGTGTGGAATTTATGTAGTGTGATGCTGCTGGCAACTGTCATGTCCTCCTCCATGGATATGACATCCAATACTTATTGAAGATAAGGGGGAAGATTCACTAAGGTGTGATAAAGAGGCGATAAAGTGGAGATGACTTATCCAGCGATATCACTTCTCCAATTCCTATGTTATTCTTTGCAGTCTATTCACTAAGATTTCTTCAACTCTGGAGATCTCAGTGCATAGGCTCTATAGAATAATATAGCAACTGGAGAAGTGATATCACTGGAGAATTCATCTCCACTTTATCACAGCTTAGTGAATCTCCCCCTTTATCTCTTGAACCAAGAAGCAAGGGACAAATACACATGAATCAAATAACCAGGGGACACCCATTGAGACTGGAGGAAAGGAGGTTTCGACTTCAGCAGAGGAAGGGGTTTTTTTTAACAGTAAGGTCTGTTAAATTATGGAATTCATTGCCCAAGGATGTGGTTATGTCAGATACAATTGGTACATTTAAGATAAGATTAGATACATTTCTTTCAAAAGGGAACATACAGGGTCATACTGTGTATTAATAGGCAGATCAGGAAGGTCTGATAAAGACTAACTTATCTGGAAGCAGGAAAACTATATAATTCTCATGTCTCTGGGATATGAGGCAAAGGTTGGGCGTGATGGACTTGTGTCTTTTTTCAACCTAATTTACTATGCTACTATGTTACTATTGAGATATTCCTGTCATAATTAGGTAAATGGAGGGTTAATATTAACAGGTGTTACTTCTTTAACCCTTTGAGTGCTAGAGAAGCTCTGTTTAAATCAGTTGGAATTTTGGGAATGTTTATTTGTCCACTTATAGTAAAGTTTATTCATGCCAGAATTAGATCAGTTTTTTTAGTACATCTGCCTCAGTGAGTTGTAACTACAGTATTAGTAACACCTTACTTTGAATATAAACATAGATTATGACACATAATTGATTTTCTAATGTGTTTGTTTGCTTGGGTAATTTTTTACATCTTGATCACTTTGAAAATCACAGGAAAAGTCAGAAAAGTTTGGTAGAGAAAACATGTCGTAGTCAGTCACGCAAAGCTCTCTGACTTTCCGGAGTTTAGACAATCCCCCCCTAAATAGCAGACAACAGTTAAATTCACTGAAATCCTATACAGACTCCTAGCGAAGAGTTTACATTAAGAATCCTTTGCTGCCTGTATGTTTATGGCTGGGAGACTCCTGGGATGTATCAAATCTATTTAAACCTTTCATGATTGATACTAAATGACTAGAATTAAGTCATCATGACATGGAATATTAATGGCAGCAAGAACAGGAATTTAAGTAGATATTTTAAGTAGACAAAAGACAAACAAACTCACAGTTTTATGAGTTATTGTCATGAAAAGGAAAGCACATTTTATGATCAGGTAGACATACAATCCCAACTATTCTAATCAGTGGTGAAAAAATAAGGCCTTGTGGAATGATTATTTTATTTAAACTAAAAGTATCACTTAAAGGAATACAGGCGCCTCCTAATAATCACCCCCACTGAATTTAATTTGGGCACTATGCATCAGATCAGGGCGTATTGGTTCACCAGAATGTACCTTTAATGTTTTTGAATTTATTTTACCAGGAAGGATACATTTAAATTGTCTTTCAGTTTGAAGCATGATCTGGGCACTCATTTTATATAATTCAGAAGGCTGAGTTGACCTTAATCAAGACCTGTGACCTTGAGGTTGCAACAGATTCTGCAGCTGGTGAATTAACCAAATGATCTATCTTAGCAGCCTATTTCTAAAGCTCATTATCATTTTATAGAAATATGAGCTAGCAGTCTGAAACAAAATTACACCAATCTTATAGTAGCTGGGTACTTTGGCCAAAAAAGGTAGTTCTAGTAAACCCCTGAATAGTGCAAATCTGTCGTACACTAGTGATGACCCTGCACACACAATATAACAAGAAGTATTTAATAAGCATATCCAAAATCATGCCAGGAAGTACATCAACCCTTAATCAAAATACCCCCTCCTGAGTCTAGTTGATTGCCATTGGTGGAGATGGCAAGCAGGGGAGTCCCCTGGAAATCATGTCCACTGAGGTTCAGGGTTTAATGACTGCCTAAAAACTTAAATAGGAGGAGTCTGGGGTCCCAGAGTCCTGAAAAAGGAATCATGCATGCCTCCTTGAAAATTATATCCAGTACTGATTAAGGATTAATTTTGAAGAATCAATCCACACATATCTAATTCATAGTATCCATTGAGATATTCTGCCCAGGTTAAGGTAAATGGGTTTTAACATTGAGAGAAGCTAGTGTCCCTTTATTACCTGGATGTCAGAGACATATCCAACACATCGTGAAGCAATGCTTTTGGGGACATCTCTAACATTTAACCCTTTGAGTGCCAGAGAAGTATTTGATACCTCTCTGGCACTCAAAGGGCTAAAGGTATAGAAAGTTGCCCTTGTGTTAAAGGGCAGGCTGTAAAATATCTATATGAATACCTTTACAAAACTTGGCATGCCATCATTTGTAACAGGTGAAGTCAGCTATAACATACATTGACAAGTGCACATATAATTTGTTTGTGTGTAAAGTTATGAAACTGTAATCGTGTTGGTACACAGAAAAAACTAATCAGAGACCTGTAATAAATGAGGCAACATGAGACTTTTCCCATTTTTTCTGGACTGCCTCCATGCCTGCTGGGCTCGTAGTAAGATTATTTCCACTAATAACAAGCAAAACTGAGACGCTGAACAAATGTAAAGAGGAGCAATTATACAGCAAATGAACTGCACCAAAGGGGCAAAAGAAATTCATATTGATTTATACTAGGGGTTCAACTCTTAGAACCTCTCTAGCATTCAGAGTGATAAAACCCCATAAATCAATGTGAATTTTCTGGAATTTTCACATATCCCCTATGGTGCAAGTTGGTATGATCCAGACTTGCACCTTATTAGACCTATATTTCAATGAAAATCACTATACCATATAAGAGTACGCACACACACTCCCCCACTGCCACCCCTTTGGAGCAACTGGTACAAAGCTGCCAAATTTTCACAGAAAACATTTTGATGATAGGCGATAGGTAGGCTCAGCTCACAAAAGAAGGTCAGCGGCTTATTAGCAAACTTGTTGATTTGTACTTTCTCCAGCGGGTGGCACTGTAGAGCATACACTGCACAATTTCTCAATGCAACTTTTTACAATGCAGAAAAATCGCAATGAAGAAAACATGAAATACTTTAATAAGGTGTGTTACATGGGTATCTTATAATAAAGTCCATTAAAAATGTCCATTAAAATAGACCAGTTATTCCTCTCTGCGAGTTTTTCTTTAACCCTTTGAGCACCAGAGGGGTACGCAATGCATTGCAATGCATTGCATACCCCTCCGGCACTCAAAGGCTTAATGCACACTATTTTAACACATTCATACTGCAGCTTGGTGGTTTACGCTTGTAGTTTTTACTGTTATTCATCGTGTTCACGGACCACTTATTATATACAAGCTAAACTTACATTAATTCATATTAGATTCTGTTTTATTGTACACTGACTCTATGTTTCTCATTTATTAGGACACTATGGAAACAATGTTCAGATAGTCGTCATAATAAAAAAATTGTCAGATTGTGAATTGGTGTCAAGAGAAGGACAATATTTTCAGAAGAAAATATGTTGTAAAGAATGACAGTAAGAATATATTGATGAATATTGCCCTTAAAAATTCTTAATTTTGTCTTTGAAATGAACATTTTCAAAGAAACAAATATATATTTTTTTTGTCTTTACAAAAACAAATTTTCAAACAGACGTTTCGTTTACCCGTTAACGCCATACTACCACTCTCACTCCTGCCAATAGCACTTTAATGTGTCTTCTCTAAATATCAACCTTTTTTATTTTGTCAGGAAAAAAATGACATTAATCAGACAAAAAAGTGATGACTAAGATAGTATTTTTTTTCTGAAAACACTTTCTAATATGACGGTAGATTAAACCACTCCCACTTTTACGATTGCTTTTCCCTTTGATGGAGATGGCGGAATTGTATGCAAAAAATGACGGTAATATGTCTGAAAATTGACAGACCATGGTGTAAGAACTTTTTTATGCTGATTACAGACAATTTCAGATAACACAACTTTTTGAACATCTAGCCCTATATGGACACTTGGGATGTTAATGGAATTCAATTGTATGTATAGGTTTGTATATATAAATAAACATTATGGCATTTATATTTTTGATCATGTTTTATGCCCTTTGGGTTTCTTTCTGCATTCACTAGTAGTAATTTATCACCGATTTACAGATATTGTAGCACTAGGCATATGTTTTTTTCTGTTTCATTAATGCTAATTATATTATTTTTTTCTGTTTCATTGTAGCCCTAGGTATTTTTTTTTCTCTTTCATTGCTCTTGGGTCTTTAAGAGGCAAAAGGACAGCTATACCAGGATAGTGCACAATTGGCAGATACGCCAAACTAAGAGCAGACCTGAGATTGAAGTTGGGCCTGCTTTGTGACAAAGCTCTGGTGGACCAACAGGGGAACAGAATGGAGATGCAAAAAGTAGCCTACCATGCAGGAAGAGACTGAACTCCAAGACTGAAGTCTTGCAGTCCAGTCTCTTGACCTAAGAGATTCAGTTCACATAGATACTTTGGGTTTGAAAGCCTAACCCTCATACCTGGGCACCTTCTAGCCCCAAGCCGCTGGAAGTCTACTAAGGTCTGGGTATGGGAGTGTCCAAATGACGCAATGAGCATCATAAAGTGGCCGGATTTTGATTGAGTAGGATTGGGAGGAAGGGTTTTCATCTTAAAATTGGCAGAAAGTGGGAAGAACTATGGGAAGTGTGAGCAAAACTGAAAGTGAAGTGGGCAGATTTGCAAGGAAGAACTGTTCTCTGTCCCTGGAGACCCAGTAATTATGTATAAAACCAGAATTTCCAGCACAGATCCACAGTGTTCCCAGATATGCTGACCCAGTGGCACTATGGAGGCTGTGCACGCAGCTCTCAAAGTATTTGGAACAGAGCCACATAGTTCAGAGATGCACTCCATTCGAGGGGGTCAGACCCCCCAAAGGTTTTACAGGAGCAATGAGCTCCAAGCTTTTTGCTAAGGAGCAAATTTAGTAAAAGTCATAGCAGTTTTAACTCTTTGAATGACCGTAGAGTGTGCAAGACATTATGGAGCAATGCACTGCACACCCCTCATCAATCAAAGGGTTAAGAGTCATGTAATTCATTCATCAGGACAGAATGTCAGTGCAGCCATAATACATTCATACTTTTTTTTTGCCGGAACAAATATATTTTCTTATGGTTGTTTAGGTGTATGTATATGTATCTAGGAATACTTTGCAAAAATGAATAATCTTGTGCCAACTCAGTGATGATTTGACATTGGCACACTCCATGTGTGTAATGTGAAAACCACTCAAACGACAAACTAGCTGTCTCAGCACATAGCAAATCACTGCAATCTTCAGCCTGAATTTAGCTTTTTTTTTCTTCATTACTCTGGTTAATACGAAGATTGCTGGCATAAAATAAAAAAGCAGCTTATGCCGCGTGGTTGGGGAGAACCGGAATGTGACACAAATGCTTATTACAAATGCCACTAATAGGATTCAAAGTCATAAGAACAAAACAAAATTAATTTGTCTCATTCAGATTCATGGCATGACGAGGACATTAACAGCCTCAGAGGGGCTAAGTGCTAAGTTGGAGGAAGCATGTAGATCTTCCATTAACTAGTGCCTGGATTTTAACCCCTTACGGATCAGAGGGGTGTGCAACATAGTGAAGCAATGTACTGCACACCCCCTATAGTACTTAAGGGGTTAACTCAAACTGGTGCTAGACAAGACAAATCAGCAGGATTTTCTTTATTTATTTTTTTACAATTTAAAGGAACAGTAACAACTCCTTATACTAAACCCCCACTTATCTTAATCTGCGCTGAAATCCTAATGGTTACCATTAATCAAACTGGTGTGTGCTAGTTTAACTAGAAATGGATATCATGACTACAGATGCAGACATGACTCAACTTCAGACCTGAAGTGGGAGAAGTTTGGGGTCTTTGTGTCCAATAGCAATGAATAAGTTGACCAGGCCTGAACTTTAACCCTTTGAGTGACAGAGGGGTACGCAATGCATTCCGTACCCCCTCTGGCAGTCAAAGGGTTAAGTGTGGACACACAGGAAATATAAAAGTTTGAGGGCTGCTCTGAAATCAAAGCAGCCCTGCAGTATGCATTTTACATATATCTCAGCTGTTAATGTTTAGGTCTGGTCAGCCTAACAATAAAATCATGGCTGGCTCTGTGGACACGATCTCAAGTACTAATTAAAAACTTGTTTTAGATAATCAATCCCCATAGAATTGATTCAAACTCATTACAAGTATTTGCTGCATAGATTAAGATAAATTGGATTTTATTATTAGGAGGTGTTAGGTCAGTGTTCCTTTAACCATTTGAGTGCCAGAAAGGCATCTAATACATTGTGCTGCAATGCACTGGATACTTCTCTTGCACTCAAAGAGTTAATATTCTGCCAATGTCACTGAGATTTAATTATTCATTTATTTCAACACAGTTTAACCCCTTGGATGCAAGAGGGGTCTAAAAAAGCATTGGTTTGCACTGGAGACCTTTCTAACATCCAAGGCAATTTAAATGGAACTGTCATGCAAAGGAAGGATTTAATTGTATTTGAATGTACAATAAAACCTGTCTATAACTTATACTGGATGAGGTACTAGAGAAAGCTTATTTTTAAAGATATTAAAGGGATAGTAATACTTAAAGGGGAACTACCACCCCGCAATAACTTAAGCTTGACTGATTGCTCATCTGGCGACTAGCTGCTTATTAGCGCTAGTCGCCAGAAATATTACCCGGTTCTACAGATATCGGCGTTTTACCGATGGTGACAGGAGCAGGAAGCACGGACATCTCTTCACAGTGACGTCCGTGCGCCTGCGCTGTCAGTCCCTTTTGAACCGCGCGGTTCAAAAGGGACTGACAGCGCAGGCGCATGGACGTCACTGTGAAGAGACGTCCGTGCTTCCTGCTCCTGTCACCATCGGTAAAATGCCGATATCTGCAGAACCGGGTAATATTTCTGCCGACTAGCGCTACTAAGCAGCTAGTCGCCAGATGAGCAATCAGTCAAGCTTAAGTTATTGCGGGGTGGTAGTTCCCCTTTTATATGTAAAAAAGTGCATATTTTAGTGTTTATCCTCCTGAGTAAAACAAGGGTACTCCCATTGCTGAGAGGTGTTTTTATTCAATTGTTATTGCAGATCAAACTCCATTTTTTTAGGTGTAATATCTCAATTGCCTGAAATTGTACAGTGGCACTGTTGCTACACCATCCTATGGACAGCTCTGGTCAGTTGACCATAGGAAGGTGTAGCAACAGTACCCGTGTTTTACACAGGAGGGTAAGCTCGACAATATATATATATGTTTTTACATTAGTATTACTATCCCTTTATTTTTATGCAGAAAGAAAAAAATAGCCATTGTGGATCATGCCTACTGCATTAATGAACCTAATCAAACTTTCCACTGATTTAAATGGGGCTTCCTTCAATACTAATGAAATGCATTGGAGCCCTTTCTAGCAGTTGGTTAAGAGCCATATTTAAATCAATGGAAATTTTGATTAGATTCATTAATGCAGTCGGCATGCTCCACAATTGCTATTCTGTCACTCTCTGCATAATATCTTTAACCCTTTGAGTACCAGAGAGATGTGCATCACATTGCATTTTAATGCGGTGGATACCACTCTGACACTCAAAGGGTTAATGTTTTGTTTCATTGCCACCGGTGGTGATGTCACTTTCCTTCTCTGCATGGCACTGTAAGCAAAGTAACTTATTTATATAAAGTGTCAGGCATAGAGGGGAAATTACATCATCATAAATGTGTATGGATTAGAAATAAAACATTACATATCGTTACAAATCCTGGAAGGAGTTGTTGATATTACAAAAGAGTTAGAGATACAGAGAAGGAATATGTTTTACAATGTTGCTGCAAATACATTAATCCTTGCTTATTTTTAGCAAAACAAATGTATAAATATAACATTTCGAGTGCTAGAGGAGTATGTTATCCATCCCTCTGTAATGTCTTGCACATTCCTTTGGTACACAAAGTGTTAAATGCTCAATTTCCCACTAGGACAAAACTAAGATAAGTACAATTTTATGTTAAGTGCAGAAAAAATCAGATGCGGTTTTATTTGTGTTCTGATGTTACTCATTCACATAAAAATAGATATAAAAAAAAGTTTAACAAGCTTCCTATGTTGCTATGGCAATGGGCAGAGCCTTTGCTCTCAGTTTCTTTGAATCTGGTGATGTCAGCTGTTCAATTCTTACCTGGTCGTCTCGGATCCTACATCTTGCTAAAATTGATACTCTGTATAACTTATTATGCTGCTTTATCCTGCAACGTGATTATAAAATCCATCATTGTGATATGTACGAAGAACTAAACTGGCTAACACTTGAATGTAAACGTGCCCTTCCCTTCTCTTGCCTGGTTTATAACCACTTCTCTAGGAAGCTACCACAATATCTGAGCAGTATGCTTACTCCAGCTTTCCATACTAACTATAACCACTGCTAACAGCTCACCGAGTATCCCACACTACAAGTATCCCACACTACAAGTATACCACACTACACGTATACCACACTAAAAGTATCCCACACTACAAGTATACCACACTACAAGTATCCCACACTACAAGTATACCACATTACAAGTATACCACACTACAATATACCACATTACAAGTATACCACACTACAAGTATCCCACACTACAAGTATACCACATTACAAGTATACCACACTACAAGTATCCCACACTACAAGAAACAAGCCGGTCGCTCTGCATTCTTCTTCAGAGCTCTGAAAGTCTGGAATAACCTGCCCAAAAAACAGATATCCCAGTGTAAAATCCTTAAACATAACTGCTTCTTTATATCTAAAAAAATATATAACTGTATATACATCTTTAGTATGTATATATATATATATATATATATATAGAGAGAGAGAGAGAGAGAGAGAGAGAGAGAGAGAGAGAGAGTTAAGATTGTAGCCGTATTAGTCCAGTGATGTAGATGTAAAATAAAAACAAAATTAATATCTTGTAATACATTTTTTATTGGACTAACAGAATTTTGGATTGACAAGCTTTCGGGATAAACTCCCTTTCTCAAGTCTAAAGCATTTCTGAGC
This sequence comes from Rhinophrynus dorsalis, assembly GCA_037306005.1. Classification (NCBI taxonomy): domain Eukaryota; kingdom Metazoa; phylum Chordata; class Amphibia; order Anura; family Rhinophrynidae; genus Rhinophrynus; species Rhinophrynus dorsalis. Next base: position 182,792,693 of record CM074725.1, on the reverse strand, counting down.
ACAAGGACACAGAATTCACAGTTAATTCAGTTAATTCAAAGCTGTGTTGTATGCTGGGGTTAACACAGCGGGACTGCTGATAAGACCGGGACCAAGAGAAAATCCACACTCTTCTAGCAGAGGGTCATAAATACCCTGTGCAAGGCAGAGTGTGGGGGGGTGGTGAGAGAAAGAGAAGAAAAATACAGTACATGGTATGGGAGGGGAGAGAGTTAAAAAAAAATTGCACATATTAAGAATGCTACAATGCCAACAATCCAGTATGGGCATGCAGGCCTATATACAACTTGTGCCCATATAGATAGATATATACATACACATACATACACATATATATATCAACATATGCACATACACATACGTACACCCACATACATAAACACACACACATATATATACACACACATACATATTATCCTATATAATAATTCACTAGGATGTTTGTCAGAAGCTGTCATGCGTTGAGTTGCTCATACTCGTCCAGCCTTCAAGAATCCCGCTCCTCCATGAGATCTTAACTTGGTTTTGGCTGTTCTTCAGCGCCCTCCATTTGAGTCCTTGGCTACTATTCCTTTATGCCTGTTGAAGTGGACAATGGCCTTTCTCCTGGCGATCGTTTCCGTTCGCCGTGTCGCGGAGTTACATGCTCTGTCCTGTAGACCACCTTTTTTGGTTTTTCACAAGGACAAGACGGTGGTTCACACTTCTCAAGAGTTTCCTCCGAAAGAGGTTTCGGAGTTCCACATCAATCAGGAGATTGTGGTGCCTTCTTTCTGCCCTGACTCCACCTCTGACAAGGAGAGGGATTTCCACTTGTTGCATGTGGTGCATTGTCTCAAGTTTTTTGTATATCACACTGAGTCTATCAGGCAATCTGAAGCAGTGTTCGTCATTCCTGAGGGTCTCAGGGCAGGAAGACCTGCATCCAAAGTGACTATTGCTTCTTGGATCAAGTTCACAATTCATAAGGCTTTCGAGCTGAGGAAGAAGCCTGTCCCGTTTCGGGTCACGGCTCATTCTATAAGATCTATTGGGGCTTTTTCGGCTTACAAGAATCAGGCCTCTGCTGATCAGTTGTGCAAGGCTGCCACTTGGTCATCTGTGCACACCCTTTCGAAGCACTACAGTGTTGATATGCTGGCATGAGCTGACGCCAGCTTTGGGAGGAAGATCCTGGAGGCAGTCTTGCCTGTCTAGGATCTTCTTCGGTTCTTGGTGCTTCCTTCACTTTTGAGCCCTGTTGGCTCTAGTTCAGTGTGCTGTGTAACAGTTTGGGGTGTTGTTACCCCTGTTCAGTGTCCCTTGACACTTCATTGTTTTGTTGGGCTATCTCTGATCTGATGGGTCATATCTGCTCTGGTGACTTTGGGGGCCTTGTGCCTGGTCCTTGCCTTCCTTACCGCCTCTGGGAAACTCAATGGTTGGACATCCCAAAGTTACCAGTAACCTGTATTAGACAACAGAGAAAATAGGATTTTAGTCTTACCTAATAAATCCTTTTCTTAGTCCATATAGGTTATTGGTCTCCCACCCTGTCAAGGGACCAGGCTTGGCTCTCCTGTGGCAGACCGTGGGGGTCCTTCGGGGTCATGCTCACAGGAGTCTTCTTTCCCTTCCACTATCTAGTCAATAGTTAGTGACTCAAATCTTTCTGGAGCTGGTTGGCTAGCTGCAGCCAACAAGGGAAGGTAGGCTCCACCACCTGCATACAATTCTAGAATTGTTCCTGCCTACAATTAAAGGGACAGATTGCCTACCCAAAGTTACCACTAACTTGTATGGACTAAGAGAAAAGGATTTAACAGGTAAGACTAAAATCCTCTTTTCATATTTAGATGTTAGTTTCCTTTTTATATTTTTGGTTTGTCACAGTTTTAGAAATTTAAAGCTAAAGGAATCTCTAACACTGTGAAACAATGCATTGAAAATGGTTCTAGCATCCAAAGAGTTAAAAACTAAATACAAAAGTGTTTTTTTTCTGGATATTTCTGATACAGTTTATTCATATGTGTCCTACTGGGTAACAGTAAGTTGTGGCTCTTTAGAGTTCAACATTGCTTGAAAAAAGTAAAATGGTAACTTAAAAAACAATTGAAATATAATATTTTAGTTTACTAATGGTGATAACTATATCCTTTGCCTATTAGTAGTCAGTACATTAAGATTAGGCAACCTCTGGTGCTCCAGCTGTTGGGGATTACAACTCCCATAATTCCTAACTAGCCAATGAAGTTGCAGTCTCCAACAGCTGGAGAAAAAACGGTTGCTTATCCCGCTATAGCTTATTTTTCTTCATCAGGTGTGTATTGCAGGGATAAGCCCTGCCCAGTCATATGAAGTAACATTAGTGGGCGGGGCTTGAACTGACAGCAAATGTAACAAAAATGAATATACTCTTATGAGCAAATATAATAAATAAGATTTATTTGATTAACTTTCACAGTACAACAGAGTTTACTCTATACCTATATTTATTGATATGTGTGTTTTTGCAGAGAGGTAGAAAGAAAGAAATGCTTGCAATCTAACTTACATTTAAAACAAGTCACTGAGCTATGTAACTATTTCTTTTATATATTGAAAATGTTATCTTACCTACAATTAATGTTGCATTGTGCTATGAAGAAGTAGCGATAATAAAATCATGTCTTTGAATGTTATTGTCAGGAGAATATTGGAACTAATTATTCTGTTAATACCTTCAAGATAGAGAGGCATAAAGTGGGTCAGTGACTAAATTCAGGATTGTGAGGGGGAGGAGCTGATATGAACAAGTGTGCATAGAATACATCCATCCCCAATTTAATCTCTTGCATGCTAAAGCATTTGTCAAAGCATTGCAAAGCAATGCATTAGAAACCTCTCTAGTATCAGAAGGGCATACCTGGGAAATCTCAAGCTTTGACCCGAGTCTCAGGGTTTTGATCCAAATCTCAGCGTCTCAGGGTGAACTGTCAAATTCTCAGTGTAAAAGAGTCCAGTGCTACCTACTATATGATCTGCACCAATTAACTGCTTCTTGAGTCTCTAAATTGATTCCATTTGTACCAGAAAATACTAGGGAGATGTCCTGCCTGTCTTGTGTGGGTTCAAGCAGTGATATCACTATGGTGTGTTCTGTAAATGGTTCCTTGAAGACTGATAGGTGAACCTCTGGGATAGACTGTGGCAGGTCACATCACCTATAATGTATGTTATCAGAAACTTTATTGATTAATATTTCAGATATTTTAGGGTCTGATCATTTTGAAAGTTCCAAGGTATGCCAAAAGGTTAAATTACATGGTGTAACGCATTCTGCCCGTGCCACAAAAATCAGTTCTGTGAGAGAAAAATACATTATGCGTGACAGAACAATTTTTGTTAGATAATAATCAATTCGATGCCATGAAAAATCGATTTTGCTTCACTTAAAACTATTTTGTGCCACAAAATTTATCTTGTGAGACACCACATTGAGTCTGTGCAAGAAAAATGTATTTTGTGTTACAAAAATCAATTCTGTGCCATAAAATAACTTCTGCCAAGTTCTTTGACCAATTTTGTAGAATATTTTTGAATGAACTGTGAGCAAAATATGAGAATGACAAACAATTAACAAAATCAATATTTTTCCAAAAAAGTTGTAACATTGGACATTTTTGAAATGTTAAAGAATATAGCAAGATATAGAAGAAGACAGATCAATTAGCCATTTGAATGCCATGGGTATTGACACTTTTCTATACTCAAATGTTAATAATCTAGAATTATGGATATTTTTATATGAGGGAAAAAAGATCGGATCTAGCAACAAGCTCCAATAAATAAATACATAAGTGAATAGAAAGAACTGTCAGCCAGGTCTGCTTTCTAACTCATATAAAAACCTAGGCTATGAAAATACAAAAATAGATTTTATTACATTGCATGCCTATTTGTTTTTTAAAGGGATTGTGTTGTACTGTGTGCATATACATGTTTTATTGTTTTCACATACTGTAGATCAACTGCATGCATAATGTAACCATGAAAATGAGCAAAAATATAGACATATATTATCAGAGGATTTACTTTGATATACAACTGATAATTTGGGTTACTTTTCCCATCCCCTATAATTGAAAGGTGTACTATAGGAATAAATGGCTCTTAATTTTTTTAACAGAAGGACTTTCCCAGGAAGGTATCCATCAAACAGAATCCTATATAATAATTCGCTAGGATGTTTGTCAGAAGCCGTCATGCGCAGTAGAGACTTCCCGAATGCACAGAATGCTGGGAGCACGGAATGCTGGGAGTTCTGTGCTGTGAGCACGGAAAGCTGGAAGTTCTGTGCTGGGAGCATTCTGTGCTTTTGGGCAGTCTCTACAGTGCATGACGCAGAGCAGGACCGGCCTCTTAGCCCTTTGAGTGACAGAGGGGTACGCATCACATTGCTTTGCAATGCGTTGCGTGCCCCTCTGGCACTCAAAGGGTTAACATCACCCGGACCTTGGCCCGTGTACAAGGGCTTTTACACTAGTGTAGTTATAATTATATACTTTTTTTTTGCATTTAGTCTCTGTTGTAGATCTGATAAGGCAATTTATCCACAATATCCACTCAGCACTATTGAAGCCATTTGTTTGTGGTTAGATGGTAGAGGCAGATATAAGTAATGATCACCATATATAGCAAACTGCAGATATAATGCAAAATACTACATAAATAAACATACCTGACTGCTATATGAAGGACATCTTGGGGGAGATTAACTAAGATGTGAAAAAGAGGAAATAACTTTTCCAGTGGGATCAACTCTCCAATTCCAATGTTATTCTATGGAGCCTATGAGTTCCGTAACCCCTCTGCCACTGAAAGGGTTAAAACAGTTTATTCTGTTTGTACACTGATCTGTCCAGTTACAAAATGCAAATACCTACTCAAAATGAAGGGTGATGTCAGTAGCCAATATGGACTGCTTCAGGAGCTGCATCAGATCGCTGTACTGCTGTGAGGACAAGTTGGCGAAAATGTTGTGTCCCTGAAACACAAAAGCTACAAGGAATAAATAATTAAAGTAGATAACTTTGGAAGACATATTGATATAAGTGTTCACGAACTCTGCAACTGCATATTGTTAGCATTACATTACCTCTGTGTGCATTTATAACTCATAAAACATTAGAATTTTAAATCTTTTTTAAATAAAGATTTCAAGGATCAGGAACTGCCAGCTGGGAGTTGTAGCACAGTTTAGTAAACAGCCCTTTTTTTCTCCTTCAGAGAGAGTAATCACAAACATACATGGTAATGAGAGATGATTTACAGGCCAGAGCAATATCATCATCAATGTTATTATTATATCTATGACACATCCTTTGTATGTATATATATATATATATATATATATATATATATATATATATATATAAAAGCATGTATACAAAATCCTCCCTACCCCCTTAAGGACCAGAGGTCCAGGGAAGTTACCTTTCCTTAAGGACCGCTTTGATCCTTGCCGACACATCAGTACATGTGACCTGTTACGCGTACCGGCGAGCCGCTTTGAGGCCTAAGAGAGATCCCTCCAGTCTTTGAGTGGTCAATTTTAGGCCCCATTTTTACTTACAGCGCTCTTCCGAGAGCGCTGTAAGTAAAAAGGACGTGACGTGCTATGACCGTCACTGGTCCTTAAGGGTATAAGGACCGTGACGGTCATAGCATGTCATCTGATCCTTAAGGGGCTACTGTTGCCTCCCAGATCTGTGTGTGTGTGTGTGTGTGTGTGTGTGTGTGTGTGTTAGTGTGAACACGAGAGAGAGAGAGAGAGAGAGAGAAAGAGAGAGAGAGAGAGAGAGAGAGAGAGTGAAGAGGAATGTACTAATATGATGCCCTTCCAAACCAGGCAATGGAATAGATTTCTAACCCTACTCTTGACTAAAGACAATTTACTAAGTAACTTATGTTGGGAATCTTTTCCTTACCTCTGTTTGTGACAAGGGAAGGACAGTAAGGAAGTTATTACCATTCCTGGTAGTTTATTTCCACTGTGCCTTGTTTGATTTGATGTACTAACAAGATGCAAAAGAAACTGGCATAACTTTACTACAGTTCCCTATGCATGCTAAAGAGGTTTTCAGTGACTGCTTACATGAAAGTCTTGTTGACATAGAAGTGAGAGCACCTGTATGAACTAAAGCATTAAAATACTCTTGGCATACCCTGGGGGGCAGGTACTGGAGTCAGAGGCCAATGCCAGTAGAGCTATTGTGCTGGGTTTGTACATACCTCCCAGCGAGAGAGAGAGAGAGAGAGAGAGAGAGGTTCTGAGTGAAAATGACAGAGTGTTATAATAGTTGTGAGATCACATTCTAATAAAAGCCCCATGGGAAGAAAATAATGAGGGCCAGGGGAGGCTTACCACACCAACAGATTATAGTGATAGCAGATATCCTATATAAAACATATGTTAGTATCAGCCTTCCCAAATACCAAAGTCACCTGAATCTTATGAACAGCCATGTCATTAATCAACAAATTATCAGTTCTGTCTCTGCTGTGGAAGAGTGAAACATTTTATCAATGTTGTGCCTTTGTGATAAAATGTATCATTATTTCTTTTTTAGTGAAAGCTAGACATATTTTTAGTGCGACAAGACTGCTGGATGTGTAGATCCAACCATAACTGAGGACCAGGAAAAATCTGCCTAGGGGCCTTAACGTATAACATACAAGCTATATGAACTGGTAGATAAATTGGAATAAGATTTTTTCAACTTTGGAGATCTTAGTGCATAGGCTCCATAGAATAACATAGGAACTGAAGAATTGATAAACTGGAGAAGTCATCTCCACTTTATCGCCTCTTTATCACGCTTTAGTGACTAACCCCCCTAATGTCTTTGCTTTATATAATAGATAGGAGGTTGCACTGCATATGTATTTAGTGTAACTATGATAAGGTGATCATGTGACACATTGGGGGTTATTTATATGTATATAAATCCATTTCTTTGTACAAATAATTTCTTTTTGCTTGATAAAGAACCAAAAATGCCACAAGCATTTCCAGATCGTGTCCTATGGGGTAATAAGTATGTGTTTTATGAGTAAACTAACAGCGTGCTGGTCCATTTATATAGCATACCTCCCAAGTGTCCCTCTTTAGGAAGGACAGCCCCTCTTTTAGACCCAAATCCCTCTGTCCCTCTTTTTCACCCTAGTGTCCCTCTTTTTAGGAGATCAGACTGTGTGGTGTGTTTATAAGTGTATCACATTGCTCCACAGCAATATAATACACATTGTTTCTTTAAATGTCAGTATATGCGTTTATAAATTAGTCAGTGTAAATAAAATACTTTGGTCTTGTTATAGGTCATTTATTGGGTTACACAAGGAGGTGTCAACAGGTCATGAAATAGCCTAAAAATTCTTGGTAATGCCCTGCCAACCAGATACACTTCCCCAGCAATACCACCTAAACCATAAGTGTCCTTCTTTGACAATCTGAAATGTTGGGAGGTATGATACAGGGTGTGGATAAGCAAGTCATAATAAGGCAATGCAATTTCAAAATAAATTGCATGATTAACCATTAAATATACGACCCTCCATACATTCGTCTTCAACAATAATAAGATATGATAATTAACCCCTTAAATGCCAGAGAGGTAGTGAACACATTGCAATGCACCTCCCTGCCACTCAGAGGGTTAAATTACATTATCTGTGTATCAAGACAGGGAAGTGGGCGATTTTTACTTTTTAAGGACCAGAGTGGTTTGCAATGATTTGTACCCCCCTCCGGTCATTAACCCTTTGAGTGTCGGAAAGGCATCCAATGCATTGCGCCGGAATACACTACATACCTCTCTGGCACTCAAAGGGTTAAGCAAATATATCTTATTGGGTCATATGTGTAAAGATAAAAGTAGAATAATTCTGGGGCAAAACAATGGCACCAAAAGGGAAAAATATATAAATTCACATTCATTTAAATTAGGTTTTTAACCTCTTGAATACTGGGGAAGTCCCCAATGTATTGAGATCAATGTGCTGAAGATCCGTCCAGCGCGCAGGGAGTTAAGAGCACAAATTCAGTTATTAGGAACTAGTGTAAAAGCCTGTGTACATGGGAGTCCCAGCACCTGCTTTTGGGCAGTCTCTACTGCGCATGACTGCATCGGACAAACATACATCTGACCTTTTATATTATTAGGAATTTGGGGAATGTTTATTTGTTACCTGTGGTGCATTTGCGTACTTACCAACATTTAAAAAACAATTTCCAGGGACACTCCCCCCCCAACAAGTGTCACTGGTGATCCATAGTACTGTGTAGCGCAACAACAGCAGAAAACCGTGTACAATACCCTTAGAGCTGTACTCCTATCGCAGAACAGACACTGTGTACATCTAAGTGTCACATTAAATCATATAAATCAGCAATATTAACTCTGTGAGTGCCAGAGAGGGACACAATGCATTGCATACCACTCTGGCACTAAAAGGGTTAACATGTTGGGAAATGAGCAACCTATTAACCTTTTAATAATAAGCACGTAGAATATGGGTTACTAATACATTTTAAAACCAGGGATAAATAGAGGAACAGCAGGATATGGAGACAGGGAGCCAAAACAAGGGGCTGCCCCTGGAAATCAAGGACAGTTGGTAACCCTGTATTTGTTTTTTTACCCCCGACTTGCCCCACTGTTGTCTTTATACATATTCTTATGTTAACAAGATCTCCCCTTTAACACGGAATGCTTCTGTACAGGAACCCGTGCTACACTGCAGTGTGTTTTTCATAAGCATCCGGCATAAAATAGGAGGTCTGGTTCATATGCCCCAGTGTGTCATGTGAGCATACCTGGGTACTCTCAGGGTTTGACCCAAATCTCAGGGTCTCAGGGTGAAATGGCCAAATTCTCAGTGTGAGATAGTCCAGTGATAACTACTATCTCATGTGCACCAAGTAACTGCTGATTCAATCCCTAAATTGCTGCAATTTGTACCAAAAAGACAGGGAGACATCCTGCTTCACTTCTGTATGTTCAGGCAGTGAAAACTCTAAGTTACAGCATGTTAATCCTTTGAGTGCCAGAGGGGTACGCAATGCATTGCATACCCCTCTGGCACTCAAAGGGTTAAGGGATCCCTGAGGACTGATAAGACCACCTCCCGGTAAGAATAAGAAGGAATATAGCACCGGAAATCTATCTTCTGGGAAACTTTATCTCAGGGGCACCTCATTGTGCAAATCCCCAGGTATGACTATGAATCTGTTCACACTGGTGTTTTTCTCTGTGAATACCGCAGTGCAACATCAATGCATAGATGCGCCTACACAATTCAGGTATTGGTTTCAGTGGAATCACACAAATATTGCAGGTTGTTGCATTTTACTAGCCTTTGCGTGCTGGAGGGGTATCCATCGCATTGCAATGCATTGGATACCTCTCTGGCATTCAAAAGGTTAAAGGGATAGTAATACTTAAAATGTAAAAAAAATATATGTTATAGGGTTTATTCCCCTGAGTAAAACAAGTGGCGTTATTGCTACATCATCCTATGGACTGCTCTGGTCCGTAAACCATAAATCTCCATAGGATGGTGTAACAACAGCACCACTGTAAATTTTCAGGCCACTGTGATATTGTATCTAAAAAATTCAAGTTTGAGCTGTTATAATTTTTTAATAAAACACCTTTCAGCAGTGCGAGTACCCTTGTTTTACTCAGGGTGATAAAACCTACAACATATATTTATTTACGTTTTAAGTATTACTTTCCCTTTAACCCCTTAAGGACTACGTGACGTGGTATGACCGTCATGGTCCTTATACCCTTAAGGACCAGTGACGGTCATAGCACGCCACGTACTTTTTACTTACAGCGCTCTAACGGGAGTGCTGTAAGTTAAAACCGGGCCTAAAATTGATCACTCCAAGACCGGAGCGATCTCTCTTAGGCCTCAAACCGTCGCGCCGGTACCCGTAACAGGTCACGTGTACCGGCGCGTCGGCAAGGATCAAAGCAGTCCTTAAGGGAAGGTAACTTCCCTGGACCGCTGGTACTTAAGGGGTTAAGTGCAATTTTCTTGTTGTTTATATTGGAAGCATGGGATGCTGGTAGAAAAACAAAAACATGACAAAATCACATGCAAAATATAGGGAAAACACAGTAAGAACACAATATTTTTAATGACTTTCAAAACCTCAAAATATGACTCTAATGGCGGGATGCAAATAACGTGCGCATGCACTAAGTTGTGAGAGAAAATAGTGCACATTTTTGTGCGTGATGTTGAATTGAGCATGAAAAATCAGAATTAGCGAACAGGTGCGCACATTTTGTGTGTGTGGGCATGGTTATGTGGGCGTGGTGAGTTGGAAGCCTTGTACCTTAAAGGGATAGTAATACTCAATAATTACTAACCCCTATATTAAAGTCATATTAGAAAGAAATGTATTGCCCCCAGTGTCATCTCTCAAACCTTTATGATTTGAGAGATAATTGCTCCTAAAGTTCCCCACTCCCTCCCCCTTCCCCATTAATAAAAAAAAAATCCTTCACTGAAATGGTCTTCTACGTGTGCTTGGTTTGCAAGCACACGTAGAAGACCGTTTTAGTGAAAGTTTCTTTTTTTATTAACGCAATCTCGGCTCTGGTGCATATATTGCATATTTCAAGTATTTATATGTATATCGCTAACATATTAAGGATTTGGGGCTAAATGTAACTTTGATGAAAGTTCCGCTTTAAGAGCTAAAGGGGTGTGTAATACATTGTAAAGCAATGCACTGCAAAATCCTCTGGTTCTTAAAGGGGTAAAGACATACATTCTGGTATGCATTCAGAGGTGATCTCTGCACTGCTCAGGACCTCTGTGTTGTTGGGGAAGAGCAGTTGCTACATCCCAATCACAGGCAAAAGAAGAAATTCTTATTACATGAAACATATTTTCTTATGCAAATGGCAACTTGATAAGATTTCACTGTATCATTCAGGACATTCACTGAACACATACAGCTTCAGACATTATAACATTTTGACAACTCTGCCATCTAGTGGTGGATGCCTTGCTTCCATTCTCTCTGTTATTATGCAATGATTTTAAACAAATAATAACCCTTTATTTTGACTTTACATGTTCTGCCAGTATAAAATATGTACATTAAAGTTTCCTATACTGGTTTATTTAATTTATTTCATCTTCACCTAATTTTCTTTCTAATTTATGTCCCTGACAGTACATTCATTACATTTCTGTTTCCAGAGAGTTTTCTGATTGATAGACCATAAAAGCAGGATGTAATACAAAGTTACACTCCCTCTTCACCAATGAGTGCTCAGTGTGCTATCATGTTTACATTGTATCTCCTTTACTTTGTGTCTTTAGACTTGCTTCCATGTTCCCTGACAGAAAGCTCATTTTTAACTGTTGGATATTGAGTTATCTCTTGAGTATTGTGAGACATCCCTCGCATCCAAGTGTCAAGCAGATGTAAAAAAAGAGGTTGTTAGTTTTTTTTTTAATTTCCATTGGACAAAAATATGATACAAGTCTAATAAAGCACATAACAGTATCTGAATTGACAAACCTTAACCCCTTAAGGACCTGTGACATGCCAGGACAGTCACCGGTGTCCATGCCTTAAGTACTGGTGATGGTCTTGGCATGTCATGACTTTTGTGTTCACAGTGCACTTAAGCGAGTGCAGTGATCACTACGGGAGGCTGAAACTGACTGCATCAAGACCGGAGCGGTCCTTAAGGGTAAAGCAGCCCTGTGACCATAGTAAACAAATACACATTCTTCAGATTCCCATTGATTTAAATGGGACTTTTAACCCATAGATTGCTAGAGGTTTCACTGTAAAATTCAAGAGGTTAAGAGGCCCACCAGGGCAGGATCAAGGATTTTTGGTGCCCTAGGTGACCTATGACTCTGGTTCCCCCCACAAATCCCCTGCTATAGCCTGCAGATACAAGTGGCCACACCACAGCCTGTCAGACTTGGCCTTTACAGAACAGATTCCATTAGTGGCTCTGCATGCCACTGTTTCTGGGTCTGGACTGGGCTAGGCAGAGTAATGAATTACATGCAATGATGACAGATGCTGGGATTGGGCTGGGAAGGTGGGATCATGTGAGGAGTGGAGTGTGGCCATGTGCAGAGCTACGTACGTCTAGTGTGCCTTGCCTAAGGGAGTCTGTGATGTAAATCCGGTCCTGAACACTGCCTAAAAGACCAGTCAACTTTTTTATTTGTTTAGTAAAACAATAGTACCGCTAGTGCTAGGAGACTATTTATTCAAAGTTACAACTCAAACATTTTTATAATTAAACTGTAATTTGCTATTCTGGTCATCAGGTGACGCGGTTCCTATCTCTTAACAGGGAGAGCCATAGCCTATGATTCATGTGCTCCTACACAGTATATTATAAAATACTACCTATTGTACACTAGTTGGCGCTATTGCTAATAGTTGGATTAAAATAAAATATATATGTTTGATGAGTTTTGAATGAAAATGTTTCCAGTAGTGGATGTACACATGTTTTATACAGCAAAAAATATGTTTTTTTATTAAAAATGTGCAATGCCCCTTTTAGAAATATGATATTGCAAGTGCTGTTTTTCAGCAGACTGGGGAAACAATTTTCCTTTGCACTCCTCACTTGCTGGTCAGGAGGCTGTGTTTCTCAAGCAATGTTCCCTGTGGTGCTTTAGGGTCCCTGTTCCCCTGTAGGTGTAAGTGGCCCATACATTGGAAATGGCCCACAGCACTTTATGAGCGTGGCCCACAGCACTTTATGAGCGTGGCTATAGAACAATTAGGAGCACAATATATTTAACTACTTGGATGCTAGAGAGGTACTGGATGCTAGAGACGGGGTAACCCTTTGAGTGCCCAGGAATGAGTATTAAACCCTTTTGAGTGGCCAGTGATGAGTTATACATTGCTTCGCAATGCATTGCTTACCCTTTCTGGCACCCAAAGTGTTAAATGAATGTTTCCAAATGAATTCCTAGAGAGTACTACAAAATATTCTAAACAGAATCTCAGAGATAAAAGTCGTTTATAAAATTCACTACAATCTGGATGAAGTTGACGAGAGTCCCTCCTCCGCATTGCTGGAAGATTCTGGACAAAGCAATTATAATGGCTGCAGCACAGGAACGCACAATACTCCTGCCAATTTGAAACGCTGCTATGGAACACAGATGCCACGGTCAATGTAAAATCCAGATTTTTCTGTTTACCATTTAGAATTCTGAAATAACATTAAGCATTCAGGCACTATCAAGTACTATAGCACTCTCATTAATTTTTATTAATGCTAATGAAAGCTAAGGGCCAATCTGTAGCCAACACAAAGCCAGTGAGAGACAATCACTTGGGAGAGCAGATACAATGCAGACACAAATCAATGTTCCTTTTTTCTGCTTATTTTTCTCACAGCAGAAACAGATTTTCTTAACTCTGTGTGTTCCCAGTGGCACAGTGACTGATACTATGCTGGCCATTATGATGTAAATATGGGCTTACATTTACTGGGCAAAAAGCTCTTATGATAAGTTACATAGACAAACAGACATATAGACATTCTATCGCTCTATCTACTTATTTTACCACACACAGATTTATCATTGTTCAGCAGGGGAGGTACTAGGATACCTTGGGTTAAAATAATACATTATTAGCTCAATAACACCATTACTAGTAGGTTCAATAACACCATTACATGCCACTCGCTGGCAACAAGAGCTAGGCCTTTATGAATGAGACCTAGCGATTTAGTGCCCCCAGCCAGTATCCAGCAACATCTCTGATGTACTAAAGTGTGAATTGTTTTTTCATAGTATATGCTAAGGGATTGTTCACAATGGGAACTATACATATGTGGGATTTTCTGCAGAGGGAAGACATTGTCAGAAAACTGGGCCTTTCTCCTGCAGAAATTCCTTCAGAGGCACCCTTTTCCTCCAATTATTCCACACTGCCACATGGTACGAGTGTGTGAATGTGCATGTGTTTATGTATATGTGATCACTTGTGGGTGCATTGTGATATAATCATAGGAATGTCAGAAATGTGGTATGTTGCTATCAGAACTTGGCATAGGACCTCCTCAACTGAAGGTTTTGCACCTTCTGATGGCAAGTTTAGATGGTACTTCATTCCCACAAGAATTTTCATGTAAAGGAGGAATATAGCATCTTTTCTGCAGAAATTTGCACCACAGCACTAATCACCAGTACCTTAGGACACATTGGTACATATTACATTATTCACACTGGTGATATTTGCATGCAGGAATGCAGCCTGACACATCATGTTTCATTTCAGCTGTGTTCAGGTGTTGAGTGCAATGAAGTTGATTAGAGGTGATCTAAATGTCAGCATATGGGCCGGCGGGGCAGACTGTTCACATTGAGAACCTGGAAATTGTAAAGAATGGCTGATCCATGTGGACATCAACCAGTGATGTACAGCTGATGGCCACTTAGGCCGGCCATTAGCCAAACCTCTACCATGTCTACACAGATGTGGGGGCCCTTGATCAAATATCAGATATTCTATCTATATTTATATATAGATAAATATATACACACATACTACCAGTCAAAAGTTTTAGAACACCACCATTTTTCCAGTTTTTATTGAAATGTACACAGTTTAATGTCTCAGTGTACTCTGAAAATAAAGCATAGAACAAATAAAAAATTGGACATTAAAAAGAAATCATGGACTCGTTTTCCTTAACAAAATGTAATCTAAATTTTTGACTCATCAAAGTAGCCACCTTTTGCAGATATAACAGCTGAACACACTCGTGACATTCTTTCCACAGCGGAAATCAAATATTGTTCTGAAAGCTCTTCCCAACACTGTTGTAGACGTTCCCACAAATGTGCTGCACTTGTATGTTGCTTTGCCTTCACTCTTCTGTCCAGTTCATCCCAAACCAGCTTGATGGGATTTAAGTCTGGAGACTGTTCTGGCCATTCCATGATTTGAAGCCTACTGTCTTATTCTTTTCTCCTAAGGTAGTTCTGACACAACCTGGAGGTATGTTTTGGGTCATTATCTTGCTATAGGATAAACCCCTGACCAACTAGGCATGAACCAGAGGGTACTGCATGGTGCTGCAAAATGCTGTGGTAGGAGTATTGGTTCTGTGTGCCACTCACTCTGTGCAAGTCGCCGACTCTGGATCTAGCAAAAAAGCTCCAGACCTCCTCCTCCATGTTTGACAGTTGGTGTCACACACTCCTTTCACCTATTCGATGGCTTACCAAAACCCTGCGTGATGAACACATTTTGATTAATGGGTCCATAAGACCTTCTTCCAGACTTCAGTAGTCCACTGGTGGTGCTTCATGGCCCAGGAAAGTAATACAACAGCTAATGGTCCACATAATGTATATTGGTTGGTGGGTTGAACACATACAATGTCATGAGCCTCTCAGTACTAAAAACAATCATATCCTCACATACACTATACGGGTTTACATTCAATCACCAACAGCATCAAACACGCTAAATCATTCCTGAAAACACACTCACCTCTATCACTTTGTTCCATTTGGATTCACATTCACACAAGACCATATAAGCTAAAGGTGAATGTTCCCACTTGTGAAACCGGGCATCCATATACGTCAATTACTCATATAACAGGTGACCTATTGATTGATATTAACGTTTGCTCAGTATTGCATGTTAACCCTTTGAGTGCCAAAAGGGTAGACAACCAACTGTAGAGAAATGTGATGGATACCCTTCTGGCAATCAAGGGGTTAAGATCCTTACTACAAGTCATATGCTATATCCCAACTGTAATAATCCAGTCATAATTACTCAGAGGTAATCTTACAATCCCCCTTGCGTACTAGAGATGCTTCCAAAAAATCAGGGGTTATGCACTAAGGTGTGATAAATAGGTGATACAGTGAAGATGACATCTCCAGTGATAGCACTTCTCCAGTTCCTATGTTATTCTATAGATCTTATGCACTAAGATATCCAAGTTGGAGAAATCTTAGTGCATCGGCTCCATAGAATAATATAGGGACTGGAGACGTGCTGTCACTGGAGAAATCATCTCAGCTTTATCAACTATTTATCACACCTTAGTGCATCTCTCCCCCACTGTACAAAAGGCAGATTTTGTTTTTAGAAGGCACTCTGTGAGAAAGCTTGAGTCAAGGACTATGCCTCTTCATAGCAAGTGACTGGAACAGAATCAAAGTGGAATTTGTGTACTATGCAACATCGAATTCACTTACAGGACACGAGCAATGCAAGCACATCATAGATCATAGGACACAAACTAAATGATACAGTTTCTTCCTCTCACATCCACATCTGTTGGGGAGATGCATCAAGATTAGTGTTGAGCGAGCATGCTCGGCCGATGCTCGGATCGGCTCGAGCATCGCTCTGCTCGGCACATGGCGGTACTCGTACGAGTACCGCATGTGCTCGCCCGCCATGTTCGGGTCTCCTCCCCGCACGTTTTGCGGCTGCTGCGCAGCCAATAAACGTGCAGGGAGGCTCTGACATCGGTGTAATGCCAGCAGCCATGTTGGCTGCTGGCATTACACTGATTGGCTGGCCAGAACCCGTGGTCGGGTGCTGTATAGCACCTGACCATCGAGTTCGGCTCAGTCTGAGTCAGGGAGAGCTGAGGATAGGAAGGGAAAGGCAGTGTAGGGAGGAAAAAAACAAAAATTGTGAAAAAAAAGAACCAAAAGTCCTTTTTAGGACTACTGTGTGTGGGGGCAGCAGGTTATTTTGTGTGGGGGGAAAAAAACAAAAAAAAAAAAAAAAAATATTCTGTTTAGTGTGAAAAGTTGCAGATTAGAGCACATTCTGTTTAGTGTGCACAGTTGCAGATTAGAGCACATTCTGTTTAGTGTGCAAAGTTGCAGATTAGAGCACATTCTGTTTAGTGTGCAAAGTTGCAGATTAGAGCACATTCTGTTTAGTGTGCAAAGTTGCAGATTAGAGCACATTCTGTTAAGTCTTCAAACTAAAATATCAAAGTCACATATTCCATTCAGTGTGCGTCGCCGCAGTTTAGCAGCACATTCTGTGTACTGTGCAGAGTTGCAGAATAGGAAGAAATACTGTTAAGTCTTCAAACTAAAATATCAAAGTCACATATTCCATTCAGTGTGCTTCGCCGCAGTTTAGCAGCACATTCTGTGTACTGTGCAGAGTTGCAGAATAGGAAGAAATACTGTTAAGTCTTCAAACTAAAATATCAAAGTCACATATTCCATTCAGTGTGCTTCGCCGCAGTTTAGCAGCACATTCTGTGTACTGTGCAGAGTTGCAGAATAGGAAGAAATACTGTTAAGTCTTCAAACTAAAATATCAAAGTCACATATTCCATTCAGTGTGCGTCGCCGCAGTTTAGCAGCACATTCTGTGTACTGTGCAGAGTTGCAGAATAGGAAGAAATACTGTTAAGTCTTCAAACTAAAATATCAAAGTCACATATTCCATTCAGTGTGCTTCGCCGCAGTGTAGCAGCACATTCTGTGTACTGTGCAGAGTTGCAGAATAGGAAGAAATACTGTTAAGTCTTCAAACTAAAATATCAAAGTCACATATTCCATTCAGTGTGCTTCGCCGCAGTGTAGCAGCACATTCTGTGTAGTGTGCAGAGTTGCAGAATAGTAAGAAATACTGTTAAGTTTTCAAACTCAAATATTAAAGTCACATATTCCATTCAGTGTGTTTCACCGCCGTTTAGCAGCCTATTCTGTGTACTCTGCACAGTTGCAGAATAGTAAGAAATACTGTTAAGTTTTCAAACTAAAATATCAAAGTCACATATTCCATTCAGTGTGTATCACCGCCGTTTAGCAGCCTATTCTGTGTACTCTGCAGAGTTGCAGAATAGTAAGAAATACTGTTAAGTTTTCAAACTCAAATATTAAAGTCACATATTCCATTCAGTGTGTTTCACCGCCGTTTAGCAGCCTATTCTGTGTACTCTGCAGAGTTGCAGAATAGTAAGAAATACTGTTAAGTTTTCAAACTCAAATATAAAAGTCACATATTCCATTCAGTGTGTTTCACCGCCGTTTAGCAGCCTATTCTGTGTACTCTGCACAGTTGCAGAATAGTAAGAAATACTGTTAAGTTTTCAAACTCAAATATTAAAGTCACATATTCCATTCAGTGTGTTTCACCGCCGTTTAGCAGCCTATTCTGTGTACTCTGCACAGTTGGAGAATAGTAAGAAATACTGTTAAGTTTTCAAACTAAAATATCAAAGTCACATATTCCATTCAGTGTGTATCACCGCCGTTTAGCAGCCTATTCTGTGTACTCTGCAGAGTTGCAGAATAGTAAGAAATACTGTTAAGTTTTCAAACTCAAATATTAAAGTCACATATTCCATTCAGTGTGTTTCACCGCCGTTTAGCAGCCTATTCTGTGTACTCTGCACAGTTGCAGAATAGTAAGAAATACTGTTAAGTTTTCAAACTCAAATATTAAAGTCACATATTCCATTCAGTGTGTTTCACCGCCGTTTAGCAGCCTATTCTGTGTACTCTGCAGAGTTGCAGAATAGTAAGAAATACTGTTAAGTTTTCAAACTCAAATATTAAAGTCACATATTCCATTCAGTGTGTTTCACCGCCGTTTAGCAGCCTATTCTGTGTACTCTGCACAGTTGCAGAATAGTAAGAAATACTGTTAAGTTTTCAAACTAAAATATCAAAGTCACATATTCCATTCAGTGTGTATCACCGCCGTTTAGCAGCCTATTCTGTGTACTCTGCAGAGTTGCAGAATAGTAAGAAATACTGTTAAGTTTTCAAACTCAAATATTAAAGTCACATATTCCATTCAGTGTGTTTCACCGCCGTTTAGCAGCCTATTCTGTGTACTCTGCACAGTTGCAGAATAGTAAGAAATACTGTTAAGTTTTCAAACTCAAATATTAAAGTCACATATTCCATTCAGTGTGTTTCACCGCCGTCTAGCAGCCTATTCTGTGTACTCTGCACAGTTGCAGAATAGTAAGAAATACTGTTAAGTTTTCAAACTCAAATATTAAAGTCACATATTCCATTCAGTGTGTTTCACCGCCGTTTAGCAGCCTATTCTGTGTACTCTGCACAGTTGCAGTATAGTAAGAAATACTGTTAAGTTTTCAAACTCAAATATTAAAGTCACATATTCCATTCAGTGTGTTTCACCGCCGTTTAGCAGCCTATTCTGTGTACTCTGCACAGTTGCAGAATAGTAAGAAATACTGTTAAGTTTTCAAACTAAAATATCAAAGTCACATATTCCATTCAGTGTGTATCACCGCCGTTTAGCAGCCTATTCTGTGTACTCTGCACAGTTGCAGAATAGTAAGAAATACTGTTAAGTTTTCAAACTCAAATATTAAAGTCACATATTCCATTCAGTGTGTTTCACCGCCGTTTAGCAGCCTATTCTGTGTACTCTGCACAGTTGCAGAATAGTAAGAAATACTGTTAAGTTTTCAAACTCAAATATTAAAGTCACATATTCCATTCAGTGTGTTTCACCGCCGTTTAGCAGCCTATTCTGTGTACTCTGCACAGTTGCAGAATAGTAAGAAATACTGTTAAGTTTTCAAACTCAAATATTAAAGTCACATATTCCATTCAGTGTGTTTCACCGCCGTTTAGCAGCCTATTCTGTGTACTCTGCAGAGTTGCAGAATAGTAAGAAATACTGTTAAGTTTTCAAACTCAAATATTAAAGTCACATATTCCATTCAGTGTGTTTCACCGCCGTTTAGCAGCCTATTCTGTGTACTCTGCAGAGTTGCAGAATAGTAAGAAATAGTGTTAAGTTTTCAAACTCAAATATTAAAGTCACATATTCCATTCAGTGTGTATCACCGCCGTTTAGCAGCCTATTCTGTGTACTCTGCAGAGTTGCAGAATAGTAAGAAATACTGTTAAGTTTTCAAACTCAAATATTAAAGTCACATATTCCATTCAGTGTGTTTCACCGCCGTTTAGCAGCCTATTCTGTGTACTCTGCACAGTTGCAGAATAGTAAGAAATACTGTTAAGTTTTCAAACTCAAATATTAAAGTCACATATTCCATTCAGTGTGTTTCACCGCCGTTTAGCAGCCTATTCTGTGTACTCTGCACAGTTGCAGAATAGTAAGAAATACTGTTAAGTTTTCAAACTCAAATATTAAAGTCACATATTCTGTGTAAGATGAAGAAGGCGGGTAAAAAGGGACGGGGAAGTGGACGTGATCCTGAAAGTTCAGGGCGCGGGTCAGGACGCGGAGAAACTGTGCCTGGTGCCAGAGCACAAGAAAGAAAGACATCCACCATACCTAGCTTCATGTGTAATTTTACAGGGCGTCGCAGGACATCACTCTCGAGGTCCGACCACTGCGAACAGGTGGTCGGTTGGATGACAGCTGATACTGCTTCCAGTCGGTTAAGCACCACCCTGTCTTCCACCAAGTCCACTCTCAGTAGCCAAGAGTCTGGTCAACATAATCCTCACTCTGATCATCCTTCCTCCCACCATACACGGTCTGGTCAAAGAAGTGATCCCACACTGGGATATAGTGAGGAGCTCGTCTCATCACCAATCCTTCATTTGACCCTCTCTCCAAGCACGCTTGCAGAGGAACATGACATCTTGTGCCCTGATTCACAACCTCTAGAGGCTACCCAATCACAAGAAGATGACAGATGTGAACGGCATTTAAGGTCAAAGGAAGTAGTGGATGATGATGATGATGATGAGACACAGTTGCCATTAAATCAACCACTATTTCCGTCTCAAGACCTTGTTGAGGAGAATGTTATACAGTTGTCAATGACTGAGTATGTGGTGGGATCAAGACTTGAGGAGGATGATCAGAGTGAGGAAGTGGAGGAGGACTTGGTGGACGATGAGGTGACTGACCCCACCTGGGAAGGTGTAGAGCCGAGCGATGACAGCAGTCCTGAGGGTGAGCCATCTGCAGCACCGCAACAGGCTGGAAGAGGCAGTGGTGTGGCTACAGAAAGAAGGCGGACCGCACCAAACCGGCCCGCAAATGTTCCACGGAGCACCCCCTTGCGTAAATCTACCTTGCCAAAGGGTAGGTGTTCCGCGGTATGGCGTTTTTTTAAGGAAAGTGCGGATGACAAAAGAATTGTAGTTTGCAACCTGTGCCACACCAGAATGAGCCGAGGCATGAACACTAGAAACCTCACCACCACCAGCATGATCCGACACATGGCATCCAAGCACCGTAGTAAGTGGGAGGAACGCCTGGATCGCCCATCTGTGTCTGCAGGCCACACCACTGCCTCCTCTTCCCCTGTTTTCGGTGCCGGCCAATTGCCTGTCGAAGGCGCAGGCCCGCATACCTCCCGCCCTGCACCTGTACCATCTGAAGCACCATCAGCGACCACATCCACTTCCCTGTCCCAGCACAGCGTCCAAATGTCGTTACCCCAGGCATTTGAGCGCAAGAGAAAGTACCCAGCCACCCACCCACAGGCCATAGCACTAACCTCACACCTTTCAAAATTACTGGCCATCGAAATGCTGCCATTTAGGCTTGTGGACACTGAGTCCTTCCGCAGCCTGATGGCAGCAGCTGTCCCTCGGTACGCGGTCCCCAGCCGCCACTACTTTTCCCGGTGTGCCATCCCCGCATTACACCACCATGTGTCCCGTAACATCACCCGTGCCCTGACCAACGCAGTTACTGGGAAGGTCCACTTAACGACTGACACATGGACAAGTGCTTGTGGCCAGGGACGCTACATTTCCCTGACGGCACACTGGGTGAATGTCGTGGAGGCTGGGAGCGACTCGGACCCTGGGATGGCACGGGTGCTACCCACGCCGAGGATTGCGGGCCCTACCTCCATCAGGGTTTCCACCAGCACCTACGTTATTGGCTCCTCCTCCTCCGTTTCCACCTCCGAATTCTCTACACGCAGCGCCACTCCCCCATCAGCCAGTAGCTGGAAGCAGTGTAGCACTGCAGTGGGGAAGCGTCAACAGGCCGTGCTGAAGCTGATCTGCCTTGGGGACAAACAGCACATGGCCTCAGAGCTGTTGCAGGGGATTAGTCACCAGACCGAGCAGTGGCTCTCGCCACTCAACCTGCAACCAGGCATGGTTGTGTGTGATAATGGGCGTAACTTGGTGGCGGCTTTGGAGCTCGGCAAGCTCACACACGTACCATGCCTAGCGCATGTATTTAATTTAGTGGTGCAGCGATTTCTAAAAACCTACCCCAATGTGCATGATCTCTTGACCAAGGTGCGCCGCGTGTGTGCACATTTCCGTAAGTCATCTACAGCTTCGGCCGGCCTGTTGAAGCTGCAGCAGCGCTTACAATTGCCAGCTCACCGGCTGCTGTGTGACGTGAGCACGCACTGGAACTCCACCTTCCACATGTTGGCCCGGCTTTGTGAGCAGCAGAGGGCAGTAGTGGAGTACCAGCTGTTACACGGTCGTCGCCTCTCCGTTCAACTTCCTGTAATCAGAAGTGAGGAGTGGGAATGGATGTCAGACCTCTGCGAGGTTTTACGCAATTTTGAGGAATCGACACAGATGGTGAGCGGCGATAACGCTATTATCAGTGTAACCATCCCACTTCTGTGTCTACTGAAACGCTCGCTGCTCACAATTAAAACCGACGCTTTGCATGTGGAAGAGGTGGAAATGGGGGAGGAAGAGCTTACACAAGGTGATAGCCAGAGCACCCTCACTTCGTCTTCTCAGCGACAATTGGAGGAGGCGGAGGAGGAGGAGGAGGAGGAAGACACGGTTGCCTCCGCTACAGAGGGTAGCCATGGAACTTTAGTTCCATCTCTTCAGCGTGGGTGGGCAGAAGAGGAGGAAGAGGATGAGGAGATTGAGAGTCATCCTCCTGGTGAGGACAGCGAAATCTTGACTGTTGGTACTCTGGCACACATGGCTGACTTTATGTTAGGCTGCCTTTCCCGTGACCCACGCGTTATACGCATTGTAAACAACACGGATTACTGGGTGTTCACCCTTCTGGACCCCCGCTACAAAGAGAATTTCTCATCTCTCATTCCTCCGGTGGAGAGGACAAGCAAAATGGTGCAATACCAGAAGGTTCTTATCGAAAAATTGCTCCAAAATTTTCCATCTGACAACGCTGGCGGCAGAGTACGTGCTACCTTGGCCAACAGAGAAGGGGAGAAAAGGGGAGCACACAGCAGTTCCGACAAAGGCAGGGCAACACTCTCCAAGGCGTGGGACACCTTCATGACACCCCGCCAGCACCCTCACCCTGATGCGCAGCCTAGTGTCACAAGGAGGGAAAAGTTTTGGAAGATGGTGAAGGAGTACGTAGCGGACCGTGTCAGCGTCCTCAATGATCCCTCTGTGCCTTACAACTACTGGGTGTCCAAGCTGGACACGTGGTATGAACTGGCACTCTACGCCTTGGAGGTGCTGGCCTGCCCTGCCGCCAGCGTTCTGTCTGAGCGGGTATTTAGTGCTGCTGGTGGCATCATAACAGATAAGCGTATCCGCCTTTCCACCGACAATGCTGATAGGTTGACACTTATAAAAATGAACAAGGCCTGGATTTCCCCTGACTTCTCCACTCCACTGGAGGAAAGCCCCGGGGGAACATAAACTCACTTTATTATGTTATTTACAATGATGGGAATACTCTGTATTCCCATTCACCCCTTCCACCCAAAAAACGGGTATATGGTTGACTCTTAATCTTCTCATCCTCCTCCTCCTCTTCCATATGCCCTGTGCTATAATTTTTATATAGGGCCAGCTCACCAGCGGGCCCTGTGCTATAATTTTTATATAGGGCCAGCTCACCAGCGGGCCCTGTGATATAATTTTTATATAGGGCCAGCTCACCAGCGGGCCTTCTCATATAATGTTTTATTGGGTCAGCTCTCTAGCGGGCCCTCTCATATAATGTTTTATAGCGTCAGCTCACTAGCGGGCCTTCGCATATAATGTTTAGGATGGTCAGCTCTGCAGCAGACCCTCACCCATAATGTTTTAGATGGTCAGCTCAGCGCACGTTTCCCTCTTAATCATGGCCTCAGTTCTGAAAATCAAGGACATTTTTGGGAGAATTTGCCTCTGCGCACGTTTCCCTCTTAATCATGGCCTCAGTTCTGAAAATCAAGGAAATTTTTGGGAGAATTTGCCTCTGCGCACGTTTCCCTCTTAATCATGGCCTCAGTTCTGAAAATCAAGGAAATTTTTGGGAGAATTTGCCTCTGCGCACGTTTCCCTCTTAATCATGGCCTCACTTCCGAAAATCAAGGAAATTTTTGGGATAATTTGCAGATGATATACAAGTAAATATACAGCAAATATTGTTTGGTAACAATTTTTCGCCTAAAGTCGTTTTTATTTTCCTTTTTGTGTGTTTTATGGTCAGTCTGTAAAAATGGCTGACTACGGGCGAAAGATCGTTCCCAGCAGCGATGTTGGAGTCCAAGATGCATCCAGACATCCTCCCTATGCTGTCCCTGAACCATTTCTGTGGTGTTTCCATCCTTTTCTGCCCTTTTCCTATGGACCAGGCACCCTCCCCTCATCAGAGCAGGGGGTGCCTGGTGTAATGCTCGAGTCCTCCCATTGACTTCAATGGGGCTCGGGTGCTCGGCCGAGCACTCGAGCCTCAGGGGGTGCTCGGTCAGAGCACCCGAACACCCGAGCATTGGGGTGCTCGCTCATCACTAATCAAGATGTAATAAAGAGAATATAAAGAAGAGGTAAGTTCTCCAGTGATATAATTTCTACACTTCTTATATTATTCTGTGGAGTCAATGTACTAAGTGGGAGAAACCTCAGA
The DNA here is from genome assembly GCA_037306005.1 of Rhinophrynus dorsalis. Lineage (NCBI taxonomy): Eukaryota > Metazoa > Chordata > Amphibia > Anura > Rhinophrynidae > Rhinophrynus > Rhinophrynus dorsalis. The sequence goes on along the minus strand of CM074725.1, from coordinate 182,767,873 downwards.
GCTTAGGCTCCATAGAATAGTTATCTGCACTTTATCACGCCTTGGTTTATAACGTCCCACTTCTTTCCAGGAACTCAATTAACTTAAGATATATGGCATAATGTATAGGCTGAAGTGCATGCAAAACATTGCTGTAGAAACCCCTGTGGCATTCAAAGGGTTAAAATCCCAGACTTCCAAATGCAGCTGGTGGGTCTCTGTTGCCTGTTCGGATGCTGACACTAGTCTTTCAATGACACATCATTAGGAAAACGGGCCCCTCATTATGGGAATACCCCTATGCGACAGGCCATAAAACACATTATCCTTTCTGTAAGTGTCGCTTAAGCGCTGCATCCCAACAGACTAATGTATTGTCCTATTAACTACTTATTTAGGTGATGAATTTCTCCCACTGCTATCTATGTAAATCCTTGGTTTTATCAGCCCATAGTGGAAATACTGCTGTTGTTTTAATTTGCACTAAATAACTCTCACTCATTTGATTTCCCCAAAGCTTGTTTGTGTGAACTGGATGTTTCCGGGGAGGTTAGTAGAGAAACATATAGAACCAGAGATTAACCTTTTCAGTGCCAGCACCCCTCACAATGCATTGAACAACCAATCAGATCCACAACTAGTTAAATAGGAAAGTGATATGTATTAAGCAGTAATATTTCACCATGGAAAAAAGTATCAGCTAATTTCTAAATTCTGTACATCTGTAAAAAGAGAAGGGCCATATACATAGATGACTAACAATTCTGCATACCTCCCAACATTTCAAATGGCCAAAGAGGGACACTTTTATCTTAGGTGGTGTTTCTAGGGGTGCAGCTGGTGGACGGGGCATTATAAAAATGGTTTAGATTATTTCATTACCTATTGATACCTCATTGTGTAAATAAATAAATGATTTAGAGCAAGACCAAAGTATTTTATTTACACAGACTAATTTATAAACACATATATACTGAAGATTAACTAAACATTATGTGAGTTTTATTGCTGTGGAGTAGTGTTGAGCGAGCGTGCTCGGCCGATGCTCGGATCGGCTCGAGCATCGCTCTGCTCGGCACATGGCGGTACTCGTACGAGTACCGCCATGTGCTCGCCCGACATGTTCGGGTGAAGAGGATCTGTGCCGGAAGAGGCACAGATCCGAAGACGCTCCGCTGGACCACCAGGGAATGGAGGTACGGGGGCATTGCGGAGATGAAGGGGGCATTGCGGAGATGAAGGGGGACATTGTGGAAGAGGGGCATAGACTCTATGCCCCTCTTCCACAATGTCCCCCTTCATCTCCGCTATGCCCGTCTTCCACAATGTGCCCCTTCATCTCCGCTATGCCCCTCTTCCACAATGTCCCCCTTCATCTCCTATGCCATAGAGGAGATGAAGGGGGACATTGTGGAAGAGGGGCATAGCGGAGATGAAGGGGGACATTGTGGAAGAGGGGCATAGACTCTATGCCCCTCTTCCACAATGTCCCCCTTCATCTCCGCTATGCCCCTCTTCCACAATGTCCCCCTTCATCTCCGCTATGGCATAGGAGATGAAGGGGGACATTGTGGAAGAGGGGCATAGCGGAGATGAAGGGGGACATTGACCAGGCACCCTCCGCTCATCAGAGCAGGGGGTGCCTGGTTTAATGCTCGAGTGCTCCCATTCATTTGAATGGGGCTCGGGTGCTCGGCCGAGCACTCGAGCATCAGGGGGTGCTCGGTCAGAGCACCCGAGCACCCGAGCATCGGGGTGCTCGCTCATCCCTACTGTGGAGCAATGTGATGCATACTACTCATTATGATCTCCTAAAAAGAGGGACAAAAGAATAGAAAAGAGGGACAGTGGGATTTGTATCTCAAAGAGGGACTGTCCCTCCTAAAGAGGGACACTTGGGAGGTATGATTCTGGATCAAACCAATAGTATAATAGAGGACAAAAATAAATTACCCTTGATTTACATTTGGTATTTCAACCCCTTGAATTCTAGAGAGCTCTTGGACACTTCTCAAGCATTCACAGGGTTAAAATTCCCATTTAATTCAAAGGGAATATGTATTTGGCACAATGTAACAAAACATACCAACACCAGTTGTGCCAAGACCTAACTTCAAAGCTTTATTTAATGAATAAGAGTCTCAAATGAGAAACGTGTTGATCTTGGTTGGTGGTAACTTCCACTTGCTGTATCCCACTCCTTGAAGGTTATGCAGTAAGGCGTGATAAAGAGGTGTAAAGTGGAGATGATACCCCCAGTGATATCACTTCTCCAGTTCCTATGTTATTCTATAGAACCTATGCACTAAGATCACCAAAGCTGGAGAAATCTTAGTGCATTAGCTACATAGAATAACATAGGAACTGGAGAAGTGATATCACTGGAGAAGTCATCTCTGCTTTATCACCTCTTTATCACCACTTGGTGCATCTTCCACCCTGAGTCTCAATTCAATACAAGTAACAGTTTGCAACACATATATATTTAACTTTGTTTACAATAAAGGATATCTTGATGTTATAAGTTGTTCCTTTTGTCTTGGCACAAGCTGTGTTGGTATGCTTTGTTACATTGTGTTTAAAGGGATAGTAATACTTAAAGGGATAGTATTACTTAAAAAAGAATAATCCCTATGTTAAAGCCCTTCAATAAAGATGAAAAATGCCCCCAGCGGCATCTCTCAAACCATTATGGTTTGAGAGATAACCACTTTCAAAGTTCGCCCCTGGCTGACATCAGCATTCTAGCTTACAGCCTGGGAATCCGGTCCCGGGACCGTCTGCGGCTCTGCAGCAGAGCCGAGATCGCATTAATAAAAAAGCACACGTATAAGACCTTTCTAGTGATGGATTTCTTCTTTAGTAACGCGATCTCGACTCTGCTGCAGAGCCGCAGACGGTCCCGGGACCGGATTCCCAGGGTGTAAGCTATAATGCTGAAGTCAGCCAGGGGCAAACTTTGTAAGCGGTTATCTTGCAAACCATAAGAGTTTGAGAGATGCTGCTGGGGGTATTTTTCACCTTTAATGAAGGGCTTTAACATAGGGATTAGTCATTTTTAAGTAATACTATCCCTTTAATATGTAAAAAAATATATATTGTAGTATTTAGTCCCCTGAGTAAAAAAGTGTACAGTGGCGCTGTTGGTCCGCGGACCAGAGCTGTCCATAGGATGGTGTAACAACAGTGACACTGTACAATTTCAGGACACTGCGATATTGCACCTAAAAAATTCAACTTTGAGCTATAATAACTTTTGAATCAAACACCTTTCAGCAATGGGAATAATCTTGTTTTACTCAGGGGGATAAATCCTACAACATATTTTTTTTTACATTTTAAGAATTACTTTCCCTTTAACCCTTTGAGTGCCGGAGCGGTATCCAACTCATTGCATTGAATTGTTACTAATTACAGAGTATTTAGAGAATCTCTGAATTGAGCACACTGCTGCTAAAGAGTTACATTGCAGTGAGTTCTGGCATTGTTCTTCATGGACACATAAACCTGCTGAAGGTGTGAGATGCTACAGTACGTTAAGCGTGATTTTTAGAGCCGCTGAACAAGCTGTGGATGTTACACTGCAATTTTTATATTTGTCATCTGTGGCGCATTTGGCTTACCCCAGAATTGCTCCTCATTTCTTTTGTCCATAAGGGCCTAAGACTTTGTGTGGATCTTTACTATAAAAAGTCCAATTTTTCACTTCTTTCCTGTTCATACTCCTTTTTATCTCTACATTCACAGCTTCAACCTCCCTCGCTATCCCCTGTATTTTATACTCCTCACCTTTCCTCTCAACTGCAAGTCCTCTCTTAACCCTCAGTCCCTGTGTTCCTATCTCCATCTCCCCTCAGTTTTCTCTCACCCCAGCTCCCTAACGTCACTCTAAATATAACCTCCAACTTCTCATTTGCATTCTACAGCCAGTCTCTCACCCACCAACAGCAGTCTATCCCAACGTCTTACACCCTAGCTTCTCCTCTCCCCCACCCCAGTTTTTATTACCAACCCCACAGTCTCAGCCCCCCATACTTCTCTCTCTCGATCATCCCCATGATTCATCTACCTTCCACTTCTCCCTCACCCCCAGCTCATCTGTCTCCAGCCTCTCAATCCCCCCACGCATATTCTCTCAACCCTCCACTGGACTCCAGTCTATCCTCCTTATATTCCCACATCTCACTCCCCTTCTGTTTTCACTCACTTCTCTATCGATGTTACTAGCCCCTGTCATTCACCTACACAACCTTCTCTCTAACTAGGGTTGCGATTTTGTTCTAAAGACACAGCATTTTTTTTAACCAGACTGATATTGCTTCTTTCTCTACACAGCCCAATTCCTGTCACTCCTAGCTCTTCTAACTCTCATGATCCTCTTACTCCCCACCTTCTCTCTTACTCCCCACGCTTCTCCCCCACTTTATGGTTGCTGCTTCATTCCTTTAATACACATACCAGATGCATTGCAAAGCAATTTGCTGCATGCCCCTATGGTCCTTAAGGGAGTAAAGATGCAGAGAGCAGTACTACATAGGAAACAGTGCACCCAGGTGCTGTTTGACTACAGTTCTCACACATCATGTTATTTGCAATCCACTCCTGTTCCACCTTTTCTCCTTTAGTTCCCCAACATTTCATTCTTTCCAAAAAACACACAAACACTCAAGTGACCACATGCCCCTTTAAGTCCATTACACTTATGAAAATTTCATCCTACAGCACTGAACAGGATTCAGTGTTTGTTTTTTGGTTTTTAACAGTATTCAGTAAGTGTTTTTTTTTTTTTTATGTCCCCGACCTAAAGGTCTACATGATATGTAACTCCCTCTCTCGCACACACACACACACACACAAACACACGCACACTCACACACACACTCCACACAAACACACACACACACACACTCTTACTTATCTGTTCTTTGCCTTAGATATATGAAACATGTGTCTTTAATATGGCTACATTAACATTTCCTAAACCTTTTCAATGTAACCTGCAGCATTCAATGGGTTAGCTGACACCAGCAGGGCAGGTCAGCCAATATACATATGTATCATCCTTCTTATTCTCAAGTGGCTTACAGTGCTGACAGCTTAAAGGGTTAGTAATGTCTTAAGTAAATAAAAAGTAATACTGTAGATTATCAAAAAAGAAATCCATTGATGCCAGGCTGATCTCTCAAACCTTTATGGATTGAGAGATATAACGTTTTTAAGTTCTCCCCTCACTGATGTGAGCTGTAAAGATCTGTGTCAGCAGACTCAAGGCGGCTCTACAGCAGAGTCGAGATAGTGCTACGTAGCATGAAATACTTCATTGGAATGGTCTACAAAGCATGCCTGGTTTGCAAGCACACTTTGTAGACCGTTTCAATTAAGTATTTCTTTCTACATGGCGCTATATCAGTTCTGCTGAAGAGCCGCCTGCTGGTCCCGGGACCAGGATTTTCTTCTGTTAGCTAGAGGCTGATGTCAATGAAAGGGGAAGGAGAGATCAGACTGCCATCGATTAATTTATTTTTTGATTATCTACAATATTACTTTTTATTTATTTAAGACATGAGTAACCCTTTAACATGCTTCTGTTGATGCCTACAATGACAACAGGCGATTGGGTCATTGCCTAATAAAAAAAGGTTTAGTGTTTAATATTAAACACCTTGAGGACCACAGGAATGTCACAATTTTACCTCTCTGGTCCTTAAGGGGTTTAAATGGCTACAACTGACCAGAATTAGCTGTTAGATGTGCCACAAAGTAAATACATTACATAAGTATATTTCTCAGACAACTAAATCATCCATCATAATGTACTGCACTGGTAAACACTGGCCAAAGGAAACCATTTTATGTGCTATCTTTCCTCTGCTGTAATTTTTTTTTTTTTTCAATCCACAGTGCCATCTAGTGTACAACTGAGGCAACTGAAAATAATGCATCTAACTGTCAAAGAAAATCTGGTTCCTGCTGCATTACTAGATGTTTTCTATCACTTTTCATAGAGCACCAGAAACCTTAGCCCTTTGAGCGATAGATGGGGTGTTCAAAGGATGAACATCCCTCTAGTTCATGTTAATGTGAATCAGTCATCAAATATAATATTTAGAGACACTCAGTGGACAGATAAAATTACCAATATCATACTATCAAAATAGCTTGAATATGTCTAGGTCACGGTTATTTCCCAGCTCAGCCCAGCACTTTATGCAGTCAGGTACTGAGGGGAATGTATGCAGAGTAGTTTATTTCCTGCACAACCCATGCTAATATACATCCTCACAAACCCAGTGCATTTACCAATGTTTATATAAAAAGGCCTTAAGCAAACTCCAGTGCATGCAACTCCTCCTGCAAAAGACTTTCTAGGGATGGTAAACCAGTAAATCCAAGAACTAATTTAAATTAATAGCTTGGTCATGTGTCCCTAACTATGACTAAAGTGCTCCACTAGCTCAGGGGTTAGTAAGCACCTAACTGCTCACACTTGCAGGATAAGGTGACGGCTGCTCCAATTCAGTCCTGCTCTGATTGGTGAATGGCTGTTGGGGGGGGGGGGGGGGTCTTAGAAGGACAAACGTAACAACTTCTCAAACCTCATAGCACCAGTGTGATTGCAGAGTACCAAAATCTCTCTTTTTATCTGAAAAGTTGATTCAGTCATGAATAAAGAAATAAAATGGCCTGTTCATACCCATCTATAGTTGTTGGTGAGAGTCATTTGCTTTCTAGAGGTAATTACCAGGTGTCTGGGGTAGAGATTCTCTGGTGGTGGGGAGTTTCCTCTGAAACTCTGTCCTCTTCTCTTTCTCACCCTGTTCCTCTCACTTTCCACCCACTTCTCCTCCTTCCAACGCTGCCCACTTCACACCCACATTATGGCACAAGGACAATAAGCCACACACACCCAATGAAGCCTCACCCCTTTATGACAGTAATTGCGTCATTTACATCCCCCTGGTTGCAGCACAAGAACCCTCTCTGGGGGCTCAAAAGGACAAAGCTCCCAGGTATTATTTCAAGCTTTTAACCCCGAAAGACCGGGAAAATCTGAGGTGGATTTCACTTAAGTACCGGAGGAATTTTGACGTTTTTGACTATGTCGTGGTTAAACCATATTTTCTCTTTAATTCCTTTTGTACACCACACACATTATATACTGTTTTTTTAAGCACGAGTAAGGCTTTCTTTTGATACCACAATTATATGAATACCTCATTGTTTAATTTGCTTAAAATAGAAAAAAGAGCAAAAAAATAAAAAAACAACATTTTGCTTACATTTTCCTATTACGATTTGCATACCATTAGTTCATTACAAAATATACTCTTAAATATATTCATTTGCTTCTCCCCATATGCCTACTATTTCAATCCCTTTCTCACATTTACAAGGTAAATATTACAAGATGGATGCCATTACTTCCAACTTGTAATTTTTCAACAATTGGCATGTGAGCATCATAGCTTAGTTGATGGTGCCAGAACCAAAAATGTCCCACAAAGGTATATATTTCTGAAAACTAGACAGCATAAGGTAAATAATCAGGAGAATTTTGGAGTTTTTTTATGCAGCTATTTTTCCAGAAATATTTTTCAAAATTGTGGTATTATTTTTTGCAGTTTTCACACTTACATTTCAATATTACTGTTGCTATCAAGCACATGATAGTTGAAAATTTAAAAAAATGCATTGATTAGTGTTCAACTCCTTCTTCTGAGTACAGCAATATCCCATATTTATAGGTTTCTCAAGGTTTGTGGAAGCTACGGGGCCCAAACTGGAACATGCACGTTTCCAGTTTCACACTTTAAATTTTCAGAACTTGCGTCACTGATGCCATTTCTCATTTGGGCTGTGTAACAGTTCTCCACTTTAAGATTTCCCACCAAAATTGTATATTTTTGGAATGTAGACACCCCAGGCTTTCATTTTAAGTGTGTTTTCAAATTTTTTACACAGCCATTTTACCACCAATCCTGTGAAAACTTGACTTGATGTCAAGCACAAAATAAGTGAAGAGTTTATAAACTGCATTGTTTAGTTTGACTCAATATTTTGCATTGTTTTATCAGGGTCTGGGGGGGGGGGCTACTGGGCCCAGTTGGAACATGTTAGTTTCCTTTTACAGACATGCCATTTTTACAGCTGGTGCCTTTTCTCATTTTGGACTGTTTGGCAATGCTGCAATTAATTTTAACCCCAAAAGTATATGTTGTAGAAGAGTAGACAACCCTGGCTTTCATTCTATTTGGATTTTATCAATTTTTTTGCTGCCACTCTATCATCAATCCCTCCCAAAACTTGCAGTAAGGCAGTGAAACACCATTTTTTCACACTTATATTTTAGTGTTGCTCTGGATTTCAATCAGATGATATTTGCAGATTTTTAAGTGTTTTACATTAGTGGTGAGTTACATTGTCTGAGTATGGCAATGCCCAATATACATAGGTTTGTCAGGGTTTGGGCCCAGTAGGGAACATGTGTGTGTTTCCATTATCAGAGATGGAAAAAAACTTAGGGTTCTTTGCTTCCCGTTATATTTTGATAGTGTTAGATCTAAGGAGGGATGTGTTTTGAAAAATAAAAAAACAGGATATTTCAGGGGGAAAAAGTGGCCAAATAATAAAATAAACTTTACAGCGCTATTGCATTGTGCCTGCATGGTATTGCTTGAAGCAGTCACCAATGCAGAGGCCAGGTTTGGAAGGGCAATCAGGACAGTAAGTTGGGGTTTCTCTCCGTATTCCCTTTCGGTAGAAAACCCTGCAGCGCTTTTGTGGGTTTTTCTTTTGGGGGGTTGGGGGTTTATATAAAGAACATATACTACCCCAGGTTTTTGTGGAGTTATTTCTGTTGCCCCTTGAAGCAAAAATTGTGAAACAAGTTGGAGCTGATACTGCAGAAAACTAAATTTTAGAGTGGGGTTTGCCAATTTGAAAATTAAAAAAGAATTGTATTCTGCAGTCTGTATCATGTAAATGGCAACCTTTTTGTACCATGCCCTACACTTTTGTATGGTGAGGTACGGCTACATGAGTTGATCACACAGATCAACTGTCCCCATGTACTTATTGTAGTCTTTGATGCAGACTGGCTTTTTTAATACCCCCCCTTCTGCCACGAACAGAGACTGCCACAGTTTTGTCCTCATGCATGGTGGAAAGCATATATACTTCTTTTTGTCTTTAAACTTAACTGCCAGCAGCTCTTCTTGGCACAAAGATGAGGACATCCCATTTTTTAGTGTTTTTGCTACCAGTTCTTTGGGCATCTCCCTGCAATTGAGCCTGACAGTGCCACAGGCCACGGTGTCAAAATAAAAAAGTGACTTAAATAAAAGGGGGCTGGTGTAGTGGTTGTCAACATATAAATGATATCATTTATTTAATAAGGATTAAATTAGATCCCAAACAATTTTTCCATTTGTTCCCCTAGATTAGGGGCAACCAGAAGGGTCAAGTTGGCTGTCCTTGCCCTCGTAAATTCGAAAAGCCTGGGTATAGCCTGTGACACTTTTGCACAATTTATAAAGTTTAACACCGAATTTGGATCGCTTGGAGGGGATGTATTGCTTGAAACCTTACCTGCCTTTATATTTCATAAGGGATTCATCTATACTTATGTGTTTTTGGGGTATATACTTGGGCAAACTTTTCCTGTAAATGATTTATTAGGGGGCGAATTTTGAACAGTCTGTCATACTGGGGGTGTTCTTTTGGGAGGCACAGGGTATTATCACTAAAGTGCATGAAGCGCAAAATCATTTCATATCTAGTCCTGTTCATTGTTTTGGCGAATATAGGGGTATCATATATGGGGTTTTTATTCCAGTATGATCTAATACTTGATTTTTTAACTATTCCCATTGTCATTGTAAGGGCCCAGAATTTCTTAAATTCTAAAAGGTCTGTGGGTTGCCATATATCTTCCTTGGAAACGAACAATGATGGGTTGGCGGCAATACATTGGGCTGCATATAAATTTGTTTGAGACACGATTTCGATCAAAATTTCTTCCCCCAAAAATAAATAAAAAACTGAACATGGGTAAATCCTGTCACATCCACTTGAATTCCTGGGTTGCCCGTGAATTCAGGAATTTGTGGGCATAAGTTGGCTGATGATACCCATTCATCAGCAGGAGTGGCAGTACTTGTGGCAGGTCTTGGGGCATTTCTTAAAGGGATAGTAATACTTCATTTTAACTTTTTTTTATTTTGTAGGCATTAAAAAAACATGAAGAATGATATAAGTCTTATCTCTCAAACCTTTATGGTTTAAGATATATTCACAAACAAAGTATCCCCTCCTGTTCAACCAGATCAGAAGGGAGGTGCCCAGGTAGACTGCAAAGAGGGACAATCTTCAATTAAGATAAGGGAAAAAGCTGAAAAACTTGTCAAGGGGAGAAGGGCTTTCATTGTTTTCATGCAAAGAAAATTGTCCCCTTCTGTTATCTGTCCTGTCATACAACCAGACTCACATCTGAGAAGAGATGGCTTACACTAGGAAAAAGGGGCGGGGAGGGGAACTTTGCTTGTGTATATCTCATAAACCATAAAGGTTTGAGAGATAAGACTTATATCATTCTTCGTGTTTTTTTAATGCCTACAAAATAAAATAAAGTTAAAACGAAGTATTACTATCCCTTTAAGGTAGCTTTTGGGGCATTTCTTAGGGCAGCTCTTTGGGAAGGTCTTTGGGCATTTGCCAGGGCAGCTCCTGGGGCAGTTGCTGGGGCAGCTCTTGGGGCAGCTGCTCTCACTCTCAGAAAACTGAGTGATGTTGAAGTCTGACGCAGTGTCTGTGGCTTCTGAATCAGACGCCTCTTCTAAAGTGTACCTCCGCTACATTGTACACACCTACTCTAAACTAAATAAATTACTAACTTCTTTACCTAACTAAACCTAACTATACCTAACTCTCACCCAAAACGGTCACTAGTCCTATGATGATTTTTTTTTGTATTTTGTATTTTTTTTCTATGCTACTCCTAAACCTAAATCTATCCCTAAGCCTTACCCTAACACACGTATTCCCTGAACCTACCCAAACCAACTACCTATCTAAACTAGCTTATAATATAAAATCAATTTTTAAATAAAATAACCTTTTTTTTTCCCTATGCTACTCCTAATCCTAAATCTATCCCTAAGCCTTACCCTAACACACGTATTCCTTGAACCTACCCAACCCAACTACCGATCTAAACTAGCTTATAATATAAAATCAATTTTTAAATAAAATAACCTTTTTTTTTCCCTATGCTACTCCTAATCCTAAATCTAACCCTAAGCCTTACCCTAACACACGTATTCCTTGAACCTACCCAACCCAACTACCTATCCAAACTAGCTTATAATATAAAATCAATTTTTAAATAAAATAAACTCTTTTTTTGTTTTTTTTTAAACCTAAATCTTACCCTAAACCTTTCCCTAACACAAGTAGACTAAACCTACCCAACCACCTACCTAAACTACCTAAAATTTACTAAACAATCAGAATTTATTTAACATTTTCTTTTTTAACAAATGTAAAAAATTACAAGGGGGATGGGGGATGTAACACAGCAGCAAAAGCTGATCTGCAGCAAACTGATCACTACTAGAGTGATCAGAGGGGAAGAAATGTGTTGATCACCACAGGGGTTCATTCTGTTTTTTAACTGGGTTTTTTTTTCCACAGGAACGCTGGAACAGGCTCTGGAACACAGCAGCAAGATGTCTCTCTGTCTCTCTCCACCTCAGAAGTGTATAAGATGGAGGAAGGCAGAGAGATGTGACAGGGACAGTATTTGTAAATACTGTCCCTGTCATTCTGCTTCTGCAATATGTGATTTGCTATGTTGCAACAATGTTCCTACTGGCTGTAACTAAGTGCCCTGGTATTGGAGCGCTTAGTTACAGCCAGCCTGCGCTATCCTATCGCTCCGTGCGGCGATGGGATAGTTTAACCCATGACAGTCCAGGACTGTCATGGATTCTTAAGTGGAATCTACCCATGACAGTCCTGGACCGGCATGGGTCCTTAACTGGTTAATAAAGTTTCCAAAAATGCACACCTAAATTGAAGTTCACTTTAAGTTGAACAAGTCCCATTGCCAGCACTACAGCAGGCATAATGAAAAGGAAGAATATTGTTCTGATTTTTTCTTTGCCCCAACATGAGCGTATACTCTCTCTTGCTGCAAAATGGTGCCAAGTAGCCTTTCTTTGTTCCACATAAAACCTTAGTACATAGGCATGAGGCAGGCTCAGAACACAACAGAAATCCCCTCAGTAAATTGGTGTTGCTGAGTTTTATGTACTAAGTGGAGCAATTCTGAATCAAATCAGATGAACCATAGCAGACAAATAGAAGTACCCCAAATTCCCAATTAATTAACAGGGTCTTTTAAATGTAACAATTCTAGAAAGGACTCCATCCTAGTACATCTGCACAGGCAGCTGTCTCTTGCCCTTTTGAGTCATAATTCAACATTTCTTCCAAGTGTCCCTCTTTAGGAGGGACAGTCCCTCTTTGAGACCCAAATCCCTCTTTCCCTCTTTTCTACCCTTTTGTCCCTCTTTTTAGGAGAACATAATGAGTTGTGTGTATCACATTGCTCCACAGCAATAAAACTCACAAAAACGTGTTGTTAATCGTCAGTATATATGTGATTATACATAAATCTGTGTAAATAAAATAGTTTGGTTTTGCTCTAAATCATTTATCAGTTACACAAAGAGGTGCCAGTAAGTCAAGAAATAACCTAAACAATCTTGGTAATGCCCCACCCACAAGCCACGCCCTAGAAACACCACCTAAAACAGAAGTGTCCTTCTTTGGCCATTTGAAATATTGGGAGGTGTGATTCAATTATATTGAGATTTAAACCTTTGAGCACCAGATAGGTGTCTGACACATTGTTCCAGCATTCAGAGGGTTAATAATGTTCAGAAAGGAACCCTTTAAACCTATTTAAACCATTTAATCTCCGGTAAATTTAGAATGTAAGATAAAAGCTATTAGCTTCCAGAAACATTTAGATTTTTCTTTTTACTTGATTTACTCAAAAACTGTAAATACTGTAGTAGTATAATGTACAAGTAAATGGAAGATAGTGTGATGTTTTATGGTGGGTTTTACTTCCCCTTTAAAGCGAACTTTCACCTAAAATAAAAGTTTTACCATGGATTTTAATTAGACTGACCAGACCTCACCTTTAATCGGGGACACATAGGAAATAAGCATATTTCAGGACTGCGCTGAAATCAAAGCAGCCCTGCAGTATGTATTTTTCATGTGTGTCCCCGGTTAAAGGTGAGGTCTGGTCAGCCTAGTTTTAATCCTGAACCAAACATTAGTTATGTGTGTATTTTTTTTTCAAATCACCTAGTGGTGGAGACATTTACCCTTCAAAATCGGGCACTTCCGCGTTAAGGATTAAAACCCATGGTAAAACTTTTATTTTAGGTGAAAGTTCCGCTTTAAGAAGATAAAACAGCAATAAAACTCACAAAAACGTGTTGTTAATCGTCAGTATATATGTGATTATACATAAATCTGTGTAAATAAAATAGTTTGGTTTTGCTCTAAATCATTTATCAGTTACACAAAGAGGTGCCAGTAAGTCAAGAAATAACCTAAACAATCTTGGTAATGCCCCACCCACAAGCCACGCCCTAGAAACACCACCTAAAACAGAAGTGTCCTTCTTTGGCCATTTGAAATATTGGGAGGTGTGATTCAATTATATTGAGATTTAAACCTTTGAGCACCAGATAGGTGTCTGACACATTGTTCCAGCATTCAGAGGGTTAATAATGTTCAGAAAGGAACCCTTTAAACCTATTTAAACCATTTAATCTCCGGTAAATTTAGAATGTAAGATAAAAGCTATTAGCTTCCAGAAACATTTAGATTTTTCTTTTTACTTGATTTACTCAAAAACTGTAAATACTGTAGTAGTATAATGTACAAGTAAATGGAAGATAGTGTGATGTTTTATGGTGGGTTTTACTTCCCCTTTAAAGCGAACTTTCACCTAAAATAAAAGTTTTACCATGGATTTTAATTAGACTGACCAGACCTCACCTTTAATCGGGGACACATAGGAAATAAGCATATTTCAGGACTGCGCTGAAATCAAAGCAGCCCTGCAGTATGTATTTTTCATGTGTGTCCCCGGTTAAAGGTGAGGTCTGGTCAGCCTAGTTTTAATCCTGAACCAAACATTAGTTATGTGTGTATTTTTTTTTCAAATCACCTAGTGGTGGAGACATTTACCCTTCAAAATCGGGCACTTCCGCGTTAAGGATTAAAACCCATGGTAAAACTTTTATTTTAGGTGAAAGTTCCGCTTTAAGAAGAAAAGCAATACTATAACATGACTGAAACTGAAGGGGAAAACAAGTGTAAATATTAATTAAAAAATACTTAGGAAAGGGTGTTAGATGGACCAGCCTTGCAACAGAAGAAAAGTAAATTAATTTCAATGTACATGTAAAACCTGGCATTTATTGTATAAATGGTAAAATAAAATGGTTAATTGGCTGGTTTGTGCATATTTCCTGTCAAATTCTTTGTTTCTAAGTGAGCAGATGTTATATCATAATGTCCCACAAGCACTTGGCTGAAATTAGCCTACTTTGTCTACTGTACTGGGTTAAAAAGGTACATTTTGCTTTAGTCATTTAGTACCAATTCCTTTAAGGCAGAAGTGTTCAAGTTCAGTCCTTAACCCCTTAAGGGCCATTGACGTGGCAGGACCGTCACGCTGGTCCGGCACTTAAGGACCAGTGACGGTCCTGGCACGTCACGTACTTTTACTCACCGCGCTCCTGTAGGAGAGCGGTGAGTAATAACGGGGACTGAAGTTGATCACTCCAAGACCGGATCGATCTCTTTCAGTCCCCCATACGGTGTGCCGCCCCACATGATCAGTCACGTGAGACGTCACATCAAAGTTTCCTATGTGGTCCTTAAAGGACCGCACAGCCTGGGACCGCTGGTCCTTAAGGGGTTAAGGGCCACCAGCAGACCAGGATGTAAGGATTTCTCTGATTACGTACAGGTGAATCAGTCAAAATGAATGAATCACTGATTAACTCACCTGTGCTTAATCGGGGACATCCATAAATACTGGTTATTTATATAACTACAAGCATCTGGATGTGGGAGAGGCTGCATGGGGAATGTGCTTCCAGACTGAAACCAGTGTTAAGGTTGCAAAGAGTGACATCTAGTGTCAAATGTATGAAGGAAATATCAACTGCAAACAATTGGTGAACACTTTGTGCATCTCTCCTGTCAGATTCTATGTCTCTAAGTGAGCAGATGTTACATCATAATGCCACACCAACTCCTTTAAAGCAGGGGTGTCCAAGTTTAGTCCTGAAGGGCCACCAACAGGCCACGATTTAAGGATTTCCCTGATTAAGCACAGGTGAATCAGTCAAAATGAATGAGGCACTGATTACCTCACCTGTGTTTAATCAGGGAAATCCTTAACCCTTTGAGAGCCAGACTTACTGAGAGAAAGCAAGAGAGAGAGAACGTGGTAAAGACCAACAAGGTTCTGGTCTGCCTTGCCCCTTTATTGGCTTGCACAGTAAATTAATATAAATAAAACCATATAACTACAAGCATTTGGATCTGGGAGGGGCTACATGGGGAATGTGCTCTCCCAGACACTGAAACCAGTGTTAAGGTTGCAAACAGTGACACCTAGTGTCAAATGTATGAAGGAAATATCACCTGGAAACACGTGGTTAACACTTTGTGCATATTTCGTGTCAGATTCTATGTTTCTAAGTCAGCAGATGTTACATCATAATGTCACACAGGCACTTGGCTGACAGCCTACTTTGTCTACTGTACTGGGTTAAAAAGGTAAATTTTGCTTTAATTAGTCATTTATCACCAACTCCTTTAAAGCAGGAGTGTCCAAGTTCAGTCTTCGAGGGCCACCAACAGGCCAGGATGTAAGGATTTCCCTGATTAAGCACAGGTGAAACAGTCAAAATAAATGAACCACTGATTAACTCACCTGTGCTTAATCAGGGAAATCCTTAACCCTTTGAGTGCCAAAGGGGTACACAATGCATAGCTTTGCAATGCGTTGCTTACCCCTCTGGCACTCAAAGGATTGACTCCTGGTCTGTTTGTTACCCTTGTGGACTGAAATTGAGCAGCCCCGTTTTAACCCTTTGTAGGGTTTATCCCCCTGAGTAAATCAAGGGTTCCCCCACTGCTGAAAGGTGTTTTATTCAAAACTTATTACACCTCAAACTTGACTTTTTTTAGGTGAAGTATCTCAGTGGCCTGAATTTGTACAGGACACTGTTGCTACATCATCCTACAGACAGCTCTATTCAGTTGACTATATATCGCCATAGGATGGTGTAGCAACAACGCCACTGTACAAGTTCGGGACACTGTGATACTGCAACTAAAATATTCAAGTTTGAGCTGTAATAACTTTTGAATAAAACACCTTTCAGCAGTGGGAAGTAACCTTGTCTTACTCGGGGGATAAACATTACAACATATATATATATTTTTTTTACATTTTAAGTTTTACCATCCCTTTAAAACAACACTAACATCATAAAAAAGGTTGATATGGCTTTAAATATCATGTACTCACAGCCAGCATGTGTAAAACGTAATTATTCATATGCTACTTCCCTAAAATATAATCCAAAACATGCTTTTTTAGAGCATTGTTCTGATCAGAGAACATTTATTTAACTCTTTGAGTGCCAGAGGGGAAAGCAACGCATTGCATAGCAATGTAGTAAAAGGTCCATTAATTGATTTTATTTAGTGTCTGTTACTTGTTACTCCTGTATTGAGGTTAATCCCTGACAATCAGTGAGAGTCCTGGAAAAGGCAGGAATATCTGCTCCCTCAGAGCATGTGTAAGACTAGATCTTAGGTCACAGAAAACAAACAGAATTTCTTTACCGATGCTAACATGAAGCACATGGTCAGAAACATATAGGGAATATATGGAAAAGTAAAATCTGGAAACAAGTTTGTTTTTGTTTGTTATTTTCATGTATTTAGTTTTTTTGCAGGTGATATATGTACACTTATCATACACAATATAATCCTGCCCTTTACATGTCCCAAGTAAGGTGACCACATATCTCTTTAAATCAGGAACACTTACATAAACTCTACACACTGCAGGGTTGCACTGATTCCTGTGCAACCCGCACAGTGAAGATTTCGGAAGCGTCCCTCAGTTAAAGTGATATGTGGTCACCTTAGTCCCAAGGTGCTAGGGTTGCCACCCAGCCGGTATTATACCGGCAGGCTGGTAAAAAATTGTGTTCTTTCCAATGTTAGGTCTATGGAGGGAATGCCTTGGCCGGTATTTTTTTGAAGAAAAGGTGGAAACCCTACAAAGTGCTCTGAAACAACAGCACTGTATGCAACAGTCAGTGACTTCCCTAGATAGCCAGGACCCCTGGGCCTCATTCTTCTTGCATCGTTCTTTACATGAATGTCCCACTTCTTGCTTCTATTTCACTACTCTGTACAGCTCCAAGGAACAGCTCCAGATTTAGAGGGTTGCCTCAGATGTGCTGGCCACACCCACATACTGAATTCTGGGTGTGGCCAGAACAAGCTCTGTGTCCCTGCACCAGTTTTATACCCCTTTACAGGATAGTATTTAAAGGAATAGTATTGTTTCTTTATTAAAGTAAAACTGAGTCTTCTTCATACATTTTTATAATGATGTGTATCAGTAAAACCTTATTAAACTTTGACGAAGGAGGACAGGTTTTTTCTTATGCTGGATTGAAGATTGTCCCTTGTTGCATTCTGTCTGGACTGGCTTGCTGAGGTAAGTAAAAGGGGCAGGAGGGGGATATGTATTATAGTATAAATGTAAAATGGCAAAGTTTAATAATGTTTTACTGATACACATCTTTATGAAAAAGTAAGAAGAAGACTCGATTTTATTTTACTAATGAAACAATAGTAACCCTTTAACCCCTCAGATGTAAACCCAGCTCTGCCAACAAATATGATGATGTTTTGTAGATTAAAGATAATAATAACAACAACCAGAGCACCACCTGGGCGTAATGATGCAGAAGGCAGGGGTCCAGGGGCCATATTTATGAAACTAAGAAGAAGCTATTCCGAGGGCCGAATTTACATCTCAGGAGCCTGTAGGCACAGAAATCTGAAGCGCCCCCCCATTGGCCATCTGCACTGGACACCTCCACAATGCTCCTAATCTCCACATTGCCCCCCATCATCCCCATATTGCCCTCACATTGCCCCCATCAGCTCCAACTTGCCCCCTATCAGCTCCATATTGCCTTCACATTGCCCCATCATCTCCACATTGCCCCCATCATCTCCATATTGCCCACACATTGCCCCCCATCAGCTCCACATTGCCCCCATCAGCTCCAACTTGCCCTCACAATGCCCCCATCAGCTCCATACTGCCCCCATCAGCTCCAACTTGCCCCCCATCAGCTCCATATTGCCCTCACATTGCCCCAATCATCTCCACATTCCCATTATCTCCATATTGCCTTGCCCTCCATCAGCTCCACATTGCCCCCATCATCTCCGTGTTGTCCCCATCATCTCCATATTGCCTCCATCATCCCCATATTGCCCTCACATTGCCCCCCATCAGCTCCATATTGCCCCCATCAGCTCCAACTTTCCCTCACAATAGCTCCATATTGCACTCACATTGCCCCAATCATCTCCACATTGCCCCATTATCTCCATATTGCCTTGCCCCCCATTAGCTCCACATTGCCCCCATCATCTCCATATTATCCTCACATTGCCCTCCCGCCAGTGCCTGTTTCCTACCTCCCAGCAGCATGGCAGGAGAGGTCTGACCTGTAACTGCTGGAGCTCCAGAGCGGCCTTCTCTTCAGTAATGCAGAGCGCTGGGAGATGATGTCAGCTCCCAGCGCTCTGCATTACTAAAGAGCTGATGAGGGAGCTCAGCAGCTACAGGACTGTGCCGAAGAAGGCACAAACCTCACCATGTTGCTGGCGCCGGGCGCGCGGGGGTGTTAGTGTTACACCACTGCGCACAGCGCGGTGAGGCTAATTAAAAAATATATATATATATCCCAATGACAGGCTACCCTCTGTGGGGTGCACCTGTAGCCAGATGCCTACTCTGCCTTATGATAAATCCGGCCCTGACTATTACATAAAAAAACAAACATACCATAGGGAACAAATGAAAATTTTCATTAATTTAATTGGGGCTTTAACCCTTTGAGTCCCAGATAGGTATGTGTCACACACATACATGAATGCTAGAGAGGTCTCCAGTGCTTTGCAAGAGATTAAAAGCCAATTTAAATCAGTGGGGATTTGGTGAATGTTTATTTGTCTTGTGATGCAGCTGGTTCATGTCAGATTTACTGTCTTTATCCCTTTGAGTGCCAAAGGGGTAAACAGCTCATTGCTAGGCAATGAGTTGCTCATAGGGTGACCACATTTCCATTCTGCCATTCAGGGACACTGCGGAGATAAGAACAGTAGAGTACAGTAGAGTACTTGTCATCAGCTCTAATGCAGCTACATGGGAGGGGTCACTATACATCACTGGTCATCAGTTATCAACCCTCTCTTTCTCCGGAGCACCACAAAGTTCTAAACACTAGAGGGAGAACTGTCAATTAACTGCTGTAACAGAAATTGATGCCTATTGTGGGCTACAAGAAAATGTACATCACGTCCAAAGCCTTAGACTAGCATTACCCTGCATCAAAATTTGCACAGTTTCTCCTGTTTTATTTCAGGATTAAGGCCTCTAATATTTAGAGTTCTGTCTGGAAGCCATTTTCTTGTAGCCCAGCAGAGACATCACTTTCTGTCACAGTATGCAATGGGCAGTTCTCCTAGTGTCTAGAACTCTGTGCTCTGGAGTCTTCATTCAGGGACTTTATATTGTCCCAGAGAGGGCTGCCTGGAACATGGGACACACATTTAAAATCAGGGACTATCCTGGGCAATTAGGGACACGTGGTCACCCTAGTTTCCCACCCCTCTGGAACTCAAAGGGTTAATGTCCTGTATAGAGTCACACATCTCTCCTCTCCTTGTATTGCTAATGTAACCATGAGTGAGCACTGAGCATGTTCATACATTTCTCCTCCTCCTCCTCACATCCTGATTTGGTTTCACCCCCTGGTTATGATTTTTACAAGAACAAACCTGCTGGGAGGAGGAGGTGGTTTGAGATAAAATGTATACGCATGTTCAGTATCCTCACTGTTTCATTATCAGCAGATAGGGGATTATGCATGAAGGCGTGATAAAGAGGTGATAACATAGGGCCATATGTTCAAAGAATTAGCGAAATAACTTTTGTCGTTTGTAACGACTTTTCAAAGTACAGTGTCATTGGGATCATTAATATTTTCAGAGAGTCTCGGTTGCGTTCGGAAATATGTTGTTTGTCCTGACTGAAATTGTCGTATGTAACGACAAAAAAACGTCTTAACTAACGACAAAAATGTCTTAAAAAATGTCTTAACTAACGACAGAAATGTCTTAACCAAAGTCAAAAATTCTCACATTCAGAATACATTCCCTCCACTTTTTTTTTAATGTACAAATTTTGTCTTTTGAAAGTCATTTTTTGTCATTAGTTATGAAACATTTTCTTTTCCTCTATACGACACCAGAGAATAGTTTAGCCACGCCCTTGTCCCGCCCCTTTGCCCGTCAATTCTGGAGTTGTGTCGTACACAATGGACATTACTGCAGGAGTATCACGGTGCCCGTGATTTGCTGCAGTTACTTGTCTGTCACCAGTAGGGGGCTTCTATTGGCTGTCTGCAGATAGCCCGCCTCTTATTGACTATTTAAACCTGGATTGGGCACCCTTTGAGTGCCCTTTCGTGTTGTTTCTGACCTTCTTGCTACCACTATGCTAGTGATAGCTGGGCCTCTGTTCCAGTGTTCCTGAGTTCCTGATCTCATGTGTTCCTGAGTTCCTGATCTCTACTGTTCCAGTGTTTCCTGCATGCTGAAGTACTTCCAGTCCTGGTTCCGGCCTAGTCTCTGGTGTTGCAGTTCCTGCTGAACTTCTCTGCTGTTTTCTGACCTGACTGATCGTTGCTGGTTCCTGTCATCTCATCACCTGTCTTCAGTATCCTGGCGACCTTCTGCCTGGTCGCGTTGGTGACATTGCTACAATTCCGTGTTGGTCCCAGCGTGCGGACGCTGGTTTGCTCCCAAGCCTTGCGGCTATACAAACTCGCTTGTTACACCAGTGTGCGGTCACTGGTTTGCTCCAAAGCCTATCAGCTATACAAATCTGTGTTGGTCCCAGCGTGCGGACGCTGGTTTGCTCCTAAGCCTTGCGGCTATACAAACTCGCTTGTTACACCAGTGTGCGGTCACTGGTTTGCTCCAAAGCCTTTCAGCTATACAAATCTGTGTTGGTCCCAGCGTGCGGACGCTGGTTTGCTCCTAAGCCTTGCGGCTATACAAACTCGCTTGTTACACCAGTGTGCGGTCACTGGTTTGCTCCAAAGCCTATCAGCTATACAATTCTGTGTTGGTCCCAGCGTGCGGACGCTGGTTTGCTCCTAAGCCTTGCGGCTATACAAACTCACTTGTTACACCAGTGTGCGGTCACTGGTTTGCTCCAAAGCCTTTCAGCTATACAAATCTGTGTTGGTCCCAGCGTGCGGACGCTGGTTTGCTCCTAAGCCTTGCGGCTATACATACTCGCTTGTTACACCAGTGTGCGGTCACTGGTTTGCTCCAAAGCCTATCAGCTATACAAATCTGTGTTGGTCCCAGCGTGCGGACGCTGGTTTGCTCCTAAGCCTTGCGGCTATACTACTCGCTTGTTACTCCAGTGTGCGGTCACTGGTTTGCTCGCTAAGCCTAACGGCTATACTATTCAGTGTTGTTTCCAGCGTGCGGATGCTGGTTTGCTCCAAAGCCTTGCTGCTTAACGATTCTGCTAATTTGCCAGTTCCATCTGACTGCTGCTATTATCTCTGGGCTGCCCTGCCCGGTATTGGTAAGGCCGGTAGAACCTTTTGCCACATTCCATCTGAGGTTGCCTTACCCGGTATTGGCAGGGCCGGTAGAGCCTACATTGTGTATCTATTGAGGCTGCCTTGCCCGGTAATTTGGTAAGGCCGGTAAAACCGTTATGCTATTCCATCTGCAGGTTGCCTTACCCGGTATTGGCAAGGCCGGTAGAGCCTAAAGACTGTCCTGTCCGGTATTTGACAGGACCGGTAGAGTCTGCCTTCTGTCTGTGCTATATTCTGTATATATATATATGTATGTTATTGCCATCCTAATTTATCATTTATTATTTCAATAAAATTGATTTTTTTTTACCTAAAACTTGTGTCTGAGAGTCATAATAAACCGTGACAAGGAGTCAACCGCTTTTATGTAGCTTATGTTTGGGTCCTGCTTCTTTGGATATGGCAGTTGCCTTATTGTAGTGGTTTCTTGTCTTTTCTTTTAAGCAGTTGGAGAATCAAGATGCCCCTACTGTCTTCTACAAATCTCATTTAAAGAAGATTATCAAATGAAAGTGTCCTATTTGCCTGCTGGATATGAATTTAGCTTCTGTACCCCAGACAGAGGTATCCCTTGTCAGTATGTCTGAAAATATATGGACTCTTTCCACTACCATCACTAAAGAGATATGGAAGTCTCTCAAAGATAAGGAATATATGGTGGGTCCACCTTCTGCTTGTCACACCTATTGAACACCTACAGAAGTATCAGAATCTGAGGAGGGAGGGTACAATGATTTATATATGTATATTATAGAATGTATTTTCCCTTTGATCAAGAGAATTTGGGCATAACTGGACATCAAGGAAGATGTCAAACTCAAGATAATTGCAGATGAGCTCTACCTGGGCTGTAAGAAAAAAACAATGCTTTTCTCATAAATAAACTACATTTGGCTTTAATTAAGTAACAATGGGTGAACTGTATAACCAAATTAGATGTCTGCTTTGCTCAGCTGTCCCAAAAGACCACAATCCCAGAAGAGGACATTCAGTTTTTAAAGACCCAATTGATAATAAGGATGAAACAGTTCTCCATAGATGCTACAAGACAGAGAAGGCTTCTTTCAGACCCAGCATTGCTACCACATGTATATTCAGAGCCAAGTGTATGTGCTTGCTGTAGCCGAAGGAGGAAATTATTAATAAGGTCTCCAGGGAGAGGTGTTAAGGTCTGTCTCCATGCTTTGGTGAGCAGTCTGTTTAATATGTGATGTTATTTTCCATGTTCAGTGTATATCCACACTAGGTGGCAGGGCTTTACGACCGAGACATTGTGTGGCTGACTTCTCATCCAAGTGCAAGCTATGTGCTATGCCTTTTGAAGGCTAATTTGTCTTATGGAATGAGTTGGACACTTGCAGCATTCCTTGACAGAGTTTTTTTTTTTTTCTATTTCAAGACAAAAGGTCTAATTTTCTAAAGCCTGTTTTTTGCCTTTACAGAAACCTCAAAAGAAATCTCAGTTATAAAATACAAGCAAAAAAAAACATATTCAGCCAAGTATAAAGTACCCTAAGAGATCTGCACAAGACACAAATGGAAAATCTCAGTTCTGTCACCAGGATTCAAGTGCCATTGGGAGGCAGGTTACATTTCCTTTTCCAGTTGCAAAATATGACATGAAATTCCTGGGTTTTAGAATTTAAAAGAGAACGATCTGGTTCACGTATCTGCCTCACCAAAGATCTATCATGGTTCAATTCCTTTACTTCAGTATGAAGAGAGAAACTTTTCTCCTTGCCATACAAAGTCTAGTATATGCCAAATGAGAGACACATATGCCATAGGATTTTTAGTTCCTGAATCACTCATGTGGTCTCCCTCTAGTGTTAAATCTGACATTTCTCATTAATTTTGTGGTCACAGCACTCTTCCAAAAGGAAGGCATACAGTCAGCATTAGGGATCCTGCAACATAGGGATGTAATGTCAAGTACAGATCTACAGGAGACATACCTGCCTGTTCTCGTGGACACAGACTTTTGGAAATATCTCGCGTTAGCGATCAAGGCTGGTTTAAGTGCTTGTTATCTGCAGTTTCTGGCCCTATCATTCAGCTTTTCTTTATCTCCCAGAGTATTTAACAAGGTGATGGTGGTTGTGGCAGAGACCAGAAATTGCAGCCTTTCCCTACGTGGATGAATGGATTCTAAAGGCCTCCTCAACAACACTGCTGCAATCACATACTCAGCTGGTGAGCTACATATTACAATACCTTGGATGGCTATTAAATTTTGGGAAGATGGGTCTCTGACCATAGAGACAGAGGTTTCTGGGGCTAATACTAGACTCCACAGTGGGGAAAACTTTCTTGCCAGAAGATATGATAAGTAAACTACCTAAGTCAGCCACTTCAGAACATGGAGGCAGATGACAAATGATGTCCATTCTAGGGCTAAGAATGGCTTTGATAGAAGCAGTGCCCTGGGTGACATGCTTGCTTTATAACATGCAATGGCAAAGGGAGCTGTCCTCCTATCTTATGTGTTCAGGCAGTGAGATCTCTAAGTTGCATCATGTTATGCGCTCCTTGAGGACTTACTGACCCAACTCTTGGTTAGAGCAAGCAGAGACATTTTGACTAACATACATGTTCTTGTGAGATTTAATGTTTAATATTTCAAAGATCTCAGAGTCAACTAATTTTAAAAGTTCACAGCTATGCAGAGGGGTATCTATTGCATTGCTTCACAATGCATGGATACCTTTCTGGCACTCAGTAGATTAACAACCTGAATTCTAGAGAAGGATCCAGGGCATTATGGTAGCAAAAAATGTCAGATATCAAATGTATTGAATTCTTCAAACAGTACTACAAAATGTTAAACAGGCAGATAGTGCCACCTAGTGGATTTCTGTTTAAGCAACTAAAAAGGACAAAGCTTATGCATATAAATCAAAACAAATGTTATGGTGAGATGTCTTATTTGCAATTAGTCTTTTTCTGTTTTTACAATATATGTTGGATCCATTTAATTACATTTTATTGTACTATAATTAATCCCTGAATTTAACATCAAGTATACAATCCTTCCTCAGTTTTACAGAGTCAGATATCTACATCCAGTGGTCTATAATTTGGTTGAAAAATTATCAATATTCTGAAGACATTCTTAGGATGGGGGGTGCAGCACATTGTGAAGCAGTGCATTTCAAACCCTTCTGGTCCTTAAAGAGATAAATGCAACCCCAAATAAATACACTGACATCAATTTAAGAATAATAACCATTTTTAAAAATCTTGTAATTAATTGGGTACCCTGTCTATCCCCCCCCCCCCCACAAACCAAAATGACAAACTACAAATTGCGAGCCATATGCACAAAGTTACAGTGGAGAAGGGTTTAGTTGAAATTTTTTTGTTAAATGGAGATTAACTTCTCAGTGCCCGCAGAAGAGAAATCTCTGTGATCTGGTAACAAAGGGATAATAGGGATGTAGATCAGGCACATGGTGGTGGTGGGGGGTAGAAAGGGCTTTCCTAGGGCTTCCTAGCAGCCTCGCTTTGGGCTTGGCATCAGTTGGCATCATTGCAAATATGATACTAGATGCCAAATGGGTTATTCCAGTAGAAAGTATCACTTACCATACTGAGTGCTGAGTATTTTTCATCACTTCAAAAGGATTCTGTAAAGGTGTTTTTTTGAAGAAAGAAAAACGATTTGGAGATCAGTTCTGACCCTCAATCAGAATGTATTTGCAGGACTGACCAGCTGGAAATGTTTGCTGAATCAGAAAATAACCGTTCGACAAATATTTCCAGCAGAAACGGAATTCAATCCTTGGTATGTATATACCAAATTACAGTATTCAGTATGCATACTGACCAAAATGGAATGTCAGAAGTAGGAAAAAGGCTTGAAAAAAGTTTTCTTCCTAATATTTGTTTCAGACAAATGGAATGGAATATCAACCCAAGTCAGAGAATAACGCTCTGCTGAGATTAGATTCCCCAAATACTAAAGCAAATCCCTTCTAAGTTATTAATCTGTTTGTTAAACAAAAAGCAGAAGCTTAACTAAATACATTAAATGAAACTAAAAGACGTGTAGGTAGCAGGTTCACTTTAACCTCTTAACTCCCATGAAGTGCCAGGACCATCACAGCTGTCCGGGTGTCAACCCTTTGAGTGCCAGAGGGGTACGCAATGTACTGTAAAGCAATGCGTTGTGTACCCCTCTGGCACTCAAAGAGAGATGATCCTGGCACGTCACAAAAGTTTGTGATCGCACTGCACTGTGATCACAGATGACTTCCTTGAAAAACAATAAAACATGTCCTTGTCCTCCAGAATGTCCCACCACTGGACTACGCAGTCCTTAAGGGGTTAATGTTATAAAGACCAATAAGAATGCATTTATGGAGAAAATGATGACTAGACCACAACAAATGATTTAAATCATAATTTAACCCCTTTAGTGCCAGAACGTTGCGCTATGCATTGCACAGCAATGCGTTGGGTGCCCCTCTGGCACTCAAAGGGTTTAATGAAGTCCACCCTGTATAGTGCTGATGTCACCCAACTCTTTAGGAACACACCATACAATAGGTTTACAAGCACTCAGGTTGGTAAGTGATGTTGCACACTAATATAACTCCTGTGGTATATTTTCAGTGACCCCCAACTTCACCACTGGTAGCAAATGAAAATCCCCATTGATTTAAATTGGGCTTTTCACCCCTTTGATTGCTAGAGGGGTCTCCAAATGCATTGTTTCCCAATGGAATAGTTATTCAGTTTTCTTAGTACAGTGTTTCTCACATTAGTCTTTAGGACACACTAACAACTAAACAATCACAGGAGAGTAATCTGTGGCCCGGTCATTGTGATCATAACTGGCAACTTTCAAAATAAGCTGACCATGAGATCTTGTAAATGTTAACTCTTGAAGTTCCCATAATATAGATTCTTGTCAATGCGTCCCTGCCTGCTGTAATGAAGAGGTGCTCCAATCAGTGCCCGAGGAGACATTATCTCCTTAAGGACCTATGACGTGCCAGGACCATCATGGGCAAACTTGCCAAAAGGACCCATGAAGATCCTGGCATGTCATGGAATTCAGGGCACCCCGAGTGGCGTGCACCCTGAATCGAATCACAAAAAAATAAACTGCCCAGTGGTCCTTTACTGCTGGCCGCATGGCCAGTCCTTAAGGGGTTAATATACAAAACCTAAAGTTGTCACTACATGAACACACACACACAAGACAGGTAGGACTTCGTCCTCTGCCTTCCTGGTACAAGTGGCTCCAATTTTAAAGACTAAAGTAGCAAATAACTGGAGGACAATATATCATAGGTGGCAATGGACTCACTCACCCTGAGAATTTCGCCCTTCATCCTGAGATCTGGTTCAAAACCCTGAGTCTCAGGGTCAAACCCTTAAAGTTCCCAGGTAGGATTGTGATAGGTCTACCAGTGCTAACTTACAGTCCCCTGAAAACCTGACCAGAGGGTATGCTCTGAGGACTGTTGTTGAGAATCATTGCCATACCTGGGAGTTTAAATTAAGGACTCCCCAGAAGGGAGTCCTGTGGTGCCATTGGGGAGAGATAAATGCAATTTGTGTTGAAAAATGGGCAGGTTTAATTGTGAGTGAGGGTCGGGGCTTAATATACGTGGACAAAGTAGGAGGAATAGGTTGGGGAAAGAGGAAACGTGGGCAGGGAGTGGGAGGAAAAAACTGAGAAGGATCAGAAGTGAGCAGAATTTTATTAAATCAGCAGCACAAAACGGAGTCTCCGGGGCAAATCTGGAGAGTTCCCAGCGATGATCATTTCCTTAGTACATCAACCTCAGTGCTACCTTTAAGACAGTGTTTCCCACTATTAGTCCTCAAGGCACAATAACAGATTTCATTGCATAATTACAGGTGAGTAGACAGGGGCTCAGTCATTGTGATGGATCTACCTATGCTAACTTACTATCCATAATCATGGCCTGTTAGTTTGCTCTGAGGAATGTACAGGGCTGGATTTACATCCCAGGCACCCCTAGACAAGGCCCTTTTAGCATCCTTAACTCCACCCATGGCCACATCAACGGCCACACCCCCAGTCCCATCAACTGTTTCCTGGCACAGAAAATGCCTTGGGATATAAGCAAGAACAAAAAAAAAAACCTGTAACCCCTTGATTGCAGATACATACTTGGGAACTCTCAATGTTTGACCCTGAGACTCATGGTTTTGTCCCAAATCACATGTCCTCAGGGTGAAGGGCCAAATTCTCAGGGTGAGAGAGTTCTGTGTTACCTGCTAAAGTATTTGTCCCAATTAAATATTTCTTTATTCTCTAAATTGGTGCCATTTGTACCAGAAAAGACAGGGGGAGCTGTCCTGCTTGTCTTGTTTGTGCTTAGGCAATGAGATCTCCATGTTGTAGCATCTTAATGGTTCCTTGTGGACCAACTGGTGCACCTCTGTGTTAGAGCAAGCAGGTACAGATTGCATAACATCTACATTATAGGGTTAATATTTCAAGCATCTCAGGGTCAGCTCTTCTTGAAAGTTCCCATGTATGGAGACATCTCCAATCTATTGCACTAAAATATGTTAGGGATCTCTCTAGCATCCATGGGGGTTAAATTACAGCCTGTAAAGGGGTAAAATAGTGGTGCATTATCCCCTTAATGACCCATGGTGTGCCAGGACTGTCATGGGTAAACTTCTCTTAAGGACCCTTGACGGTCCTGGCACGTCATGGGTTAAATGATAGCAGAACACCTCTGTGCACGTTGCTATCATTCTTTTCAGACTGAAACTGACCACTCCGGGACTGGAGAGCTCAGCTTCAGTCCTTGTCTAGTCTGCAGGTTCGCTCCAGGAGCGATCACAGGTACTGCATTTACATTGAAAAAATCAGTGTGCTTTACACACAGACTTTGTGTCTGCTCTGTGCCTTTCTCTTCCTTACTATCAAAGTAAGGGAGAGAGAAGCAGAGAGCAGATACATAGAGAAATAAAATAATGCAGTAGATGGGGGTATTAACCCCTTCAGTACTGGTGCCGGGGGCTGGCTGGGTGCTGTACCATTTTTATATAAATAAATACTGGAACCAAGGTAGCACTTTTGGTCCATTACTATAATTAAAGATTCTGATCAAATCCCCCCTATATCATATTCATAACCCATGACTCGGATATAAAGAAGGACAGAAAAGAAGGACCGAAGGGAGCTAGTAGAGGGACCGACCGAAACTGGAGGTCAGATCCAGTTAAAACCTGTGACCTAGAGGCGGAAGCAGCCTCCATAAAAAGTGAGTACCCATTTGGAAGGGGGAATTCGGATTGTATAACTCCTGAGAAAATATGGATTACACTTAGAGGGATTTTCTGCGCCGTCCCTTGTTTTCTACTTTTTTCTACGCAGATCCATTTCTGACCTGCTAAAAGCAACTTTTTATTTTTTTTTTATTTTTTTAAAATTGTATTAATAAAGTAAATATTTTAAGTGTGATTGTTGTAGAGCCATGTAATAGAGTTATACACACTGCCAAATCATATAAGTGAAAAAGTAGGAAGAAGAAAGTGGGAAAAAGGAAGAAGTCAAGACGAGTCAGGGGAGGAAGGGAAAACAGAAAAAGAAAAGGAAAAAAAGGGGGGAAATTGGGCCACCAATCACCGTGGAGAATAAGTAATGGGCATTGCTAAGTTACTGAGTGCAGGAGGAAGAGTTGTACTATGGAGTGCAAGCAAAGGACTGAGCTACATATCAAGGGGAAACAGTGATGGGGCTTTAACCCCTTAAGGACCGGGAAAATATGAGGTGGATTTCACTTAAGGACCAGAGCAATTCTGACCTTTTTGACTACAAATTATATACTGTTATATACAAATAGGGCTTTCTTTTAATAAAACATTTACATGGATAACCCATCATTTACTTAATAAAAATTAAAGAAAAAAGGTAAAATGGGCTGCTTTAAGTGGGCACTGTTCCCCCTGGATGAAAATCCCCATGTCCCTCTTTCCTTCCCTATTTTCCTACATGGTCCATAATGAACTCATCAACAAACTAAAAGAACTTAAGTTCTTATGAACCTGTGGACTATGTCCCAGACTGAATATTGTAAATAAAATTATATTGGTGGCATTATAACAAACCAGGGGGCTCAGTACCAAGTCAGACAATAGAAACGATTTCCGCCACTGCACTGTACCCCTCCATAAGAGAACTTGTTCAATCAACCATTAAAAGAAAACCCACAGCCCAGAATTGTACCTCATCATTCAGCATCCAAAATACAACCCTTTGTGTTTTAACACTGTAAATATTTTTGACAGTAAAAAGAACACAATAAAAAAAACTGTAGAGGGTATATGCAGTATGGTGTGATAATGGTGTGATAAAGAGGATATAAATTATTGAGTGTGATAAACTCTCCCATACCTGTTATTCTGTGGAGTCCAAGCACTAACATGTGTCAATATGGGAAGATCTTAGTGCATAAATTCTATAGAATAACAAAGGTCTTGGTGAGTTCATCTCAAGGAGAAGTTCTCTCTTCTTTATCATACCTATGTGCATAACACCTCCAGTCTCCAGAATACTAAAAAGGAAAATTCTGGGTCTTGTACAACAGAAGAAAAAGAAAATAATTCTAGATCACTTGAAGAAAGAACATTTAGGGTTTCTAAAGTTCTTTCAACACAGAACCATTGAATTGATCCACTAAACTACAGTAAATCATGAAATACAAATAACTCTTACTCATATTTGGCCAGCACATCCATGTAATTTTCCAGTGTATATTAATGATAGTTTTTAAGTTCATAAGATACAATTTCTTTGGGGAAATGAACCAAGTAGTGACCAAACTCTCTTGTGACTAAAAGCTCTCCAATTCCTAAAATTATTGCATGGAAACAATTTATCAAAGTGTCCAAAGACTAGTTCTAGTCAGGCTCTATTTAACCCATTGACCTAAATGAACAAAAATGCTGCCCCACTGAACCCCCCGTACTACTTACGTGCTGTCCTGTGTTCCGCTAAAATCCCATCATTGGGAGGCATGTTGGTGGGCCTGCCCATTTCAATGTCAGTTGTACATGATTGGCTCACACACAAGTCAGCAACTGATTGGAAGCTGTGATGAGAATTACAACCTTGAATGTTATATGTTTGAAAGATCTGCATGGTGGCCCTGCAAGCTGCTACACAAATCATCCCTGCTGCAATTTCCCTGCATTTTGCATTAAGTGTAAAAAAGTTGCTGCAAGATAAAATAGGCTGCATTCGTGCATGATCATAAATACCCTAGTGAACAGCCTGGTGTGGTAAATTGCTTTAATGTTTGGTCATTAGCACAGTGATTGTATCTCTGTGCTAATATGGTGTGTATGAAATAGCCCTCATAGGAATCCACAGAATACTGCACTTGTGGGCCACCTGAGGCACCACAGTAGTTGCTGAATTACAATGCCCATCATCCTCAGTCTGGCAATTCACATCACTGAAGATGGAAGGAAGATAATAAGTAAACTAGCACATTCAAGGTAAGTACACAGAATTAAAGGGAAGAAAAGTCAACAGGTGAAATAAATTAACATATTACTCCTAGAATAATAAATGTTAAAATAAACCACTACTTTTCCTTTAAGTTTAGCACTTGGGTAAATGGCACATATAAGGTCCTAATTTAACAATTATCTATGTACCTCACTCTGAAGAATCATGACAGCGTGATTAAAATGATGGTGCTCCAGTGTGGCAGACGTTCCATAGAGCTGAGACAGAGCTGAGCCACTCCTGGAAGGAAAAGGAAAATGCATGTCAGTAAGCGGCATCCGTCATTGCACCATGGCTTCAGGGCATGTAGAGTGTCAGTGTCCTGCTGTTCTCCTTGCTCCTGATGAGCTGTGTCACTGACATACAGAGCCTTAGTGCTCAGTGACCCTGCACAGTCATGCACAATAGTCAGATATGCTGGTAGTTTGATGCTGGAATTTTCAGATAAATATTCTCTCTATCTGTCTCACTCTCTCATATACATCTTATATGTTAGAATTCCCTAGTAGAATTCCCACTATTAGTCTCTGAATCACACATATACTGTGTGACACCCCAGATCCCACATATATTGTCTGGCACCCCAGTTTTGTTCCACTGTCCCAATGGTAACCACAGACTCAAATATACACTGTAGGACACTCCAATCTTGTTCCACTGTCCCCTAGTAGTGTCAGAATCACACGTACACTGCCTGGCACCCAAGCCTTTGTCACTGTCCCACTGGTAGCCACCAAACCACACATGCACTGCCTGGCACCTTAGTTCTCTTTAATTGCCACTGGTCATCAAAGACTTGCATATACACTGTCTGAAGCCCCAGCCTTGTGCCACTGTCCCACTGATAGTCATAGCATCACACATACACTGTCTGACACCCCATCCATGTACAACTGGTCATCAAAGACTGGCTTATACACTGTCTGAAGCCACTGATAGTCATAGAATCACACATACACTGTCTGCCTCCCTAGTCTTGTTCCACTGTCCCACTGTTTGTCATATAATCACACATAAAATGCGTTGGAGGCCTCTCTAGGAATTAAGGGGTTAAAAGCCCCACTACATCGATTTTTATTGGTTACCTATAGTGTAGTTGAATTTTCCCAGAATTACCCTTTTCCTTAGTACATCGTTGTCTCAGCTATTGTATGATCTAGGGATCTGAGTGACATTGGATCTATTAACTACAATTCCCAGCTGGATATTTTTTGTTTTAGAGAAACGTATGCATTTGAATAAACATTATTTCACACATGTATGGTAGGGCCTTAAAAATAGTATTTATCTTTGCACTTGGGTCAATGATTTTTATTCCCGACCTTCTAATGCATAATTTGTACCTACTATAGGGATAGGCCTATTCTATTATTTGCACTTCTCTGATATGACTGTTAATCTACTACTGTTATATACCTGGAATGCAATTTATATTGTGTCTCTTTTTGAACCCATGTTCATGGTAACATGCTATATTTTGTTGTGTAATTTTCGGAATTCAATAAACAAGATAATAAAATAAATAAATCATAGGAGTATTTATTTTTCTTATTTCTATGATTCCTAGACCATGAATGCCTGTTCTGCTATGGGACTGGTCTTGGTTTTCCCAGGATTTACACACCTGAGTAATTGTACCAACAAATATATTAGTATATTAGCAATAGTGATCTTTAGTGATTTTATTCTCATTATTTTGAATGTTACTGTAGTCACACCCATTTCCTGTTATCCTATAGTGACAGTCTATACATAGGACTGCCGAGAATACATGACTCCCGAAGAAGGTTGTTTGCTGCCCTATTTACTTGTCTACAAGAAACCACCTGTTTAACCCCTTAACGACCCTTGACGGTCATAGTACGCCATGGGTTGATCTGAGTTAACGACTCATGACGTACTATGACCGTCATGGAATTCCGGGCTCCACCTGCGGCTGCACGCCGTTCGGGGAGTACAGAACCGGAATTTGAAAAAAAAAAATGCCCTGTGGTCCTTAAGTGACCGCGACGCGCCGATCTGCCGGTCGTTAAGGGGTTAATTTTATGGGAACTTTCTGTCTCCTTGTTTTACTTTGCAGTGTGAATAGGTGATTTTGTAGAAGTTATTTGTCCACCAATAGCGGCATTGCAGAGGATTTGTCCCCATGATGTATCTTGGGATACACATTTATGGAGAAATCCAAAAGTTCCAGCACAACCAGGACTATTACAAGGTCACATCTTCCCAATAAATGTTCTGGATCCTCAGTATTAATTCTTGAACCAAAGAGTGGATCTGGGTCCTAACAATATGAGGAAGATCAAGATGGGGAAAATGGTATCAGAAAACTCTTAAATGTAACCCATTTAACCCCTTCAGTGCTAGAGGCTTGGGAAACTTTTGTTCCCTGCTGGCCAGACACATTTTCAACTTTTTAGCTATCCATCTGTTCAGATACGATTCCCGCTGGTAACTTCCCGCTAGTAACTTTCTTGTTATATAGGGAAAACAAGATATCATTTTTTCCATAACAAATTAATCTTTTTCTAGGCACCTAAATTTCACACATCTTGTGACAAGCTATGATGTCATAAATACAAAAAATAAATAAAAAATGTGTTATTTTGCCATTATCATAAACTATATATCCAAAACATTTATGCTGTTAGGGAACATTTCAATTATTTTTAAAAGCCTTGGACCCCCTTAGTACAAAACTAACAAATATGTATAGTTTTACCAACATGCATAACCTGCACAGACCCCTATTATCTTTGAAAACTATAGAATGTCCTACTGCATTCATTAGGTACTGCATGTCTAAGAAAAATGGAACTGCACCTACCTGTTTTCTTTTTACAAATATGTATAGTTTTACCAACATGCATAACCTGCACAGACCCCTAATTATCAGGAGTGCAAAATTCCAGAAGGTGGCGCTAAAGAATTGGCTTTTTTTTACATTTCTACCCCTCCAATTGTACTAATATCTTTAAAAACTATAGAATGTCCTACTGCATTCATTAGGTACTGCATGTCTATGAAAAATGGAACTGCACCTACCTGTTTTCTTTTTAGAAATTAGCTGCTTGCAGACAGTGTATGAATCAAAGATATTCAAGTCAAACCATTTTGGAAATTAGACATTCACCTGCATCAAATGAGGGGTTGTTTGCCTTTCTACCCATAGGCCTGTGTGCACAATTAGTTCCATAAGTTGGTGCTATTTTTTTTTTTGCATTTCCACCACTTCAAATATACTAAAAACTATGACATCTCCTGATGTATTTCTAACAGCCCAAGAAAAATGGAACCCCATTCTTTTGTGAAATTACCTTTCTGCATTAAAATGGTCATAACCATTACAGATATGAAGTAAAGGTAATTCAGGCATACCCAGGGGCGGACTGACCATCGGGCATTCGGTCACGGACCGAGGGCCCGTGACCGAAGGGGGCCCGCCGCCGCCACTTCCAGAGCTGCTCAGCAGCTCTCCTACAACGGCCGCCGGGCCGTTCTAGTAATACAGAGCGCTGGGAGATGACATCATCTCCCAGCCTCTGCATTACTAGAGGCGCGCCCCAAGCCGCTGGACCACCAGGGACTGCAGGTAGGGGCATGGTGGAGATGAAGGGGGGTATTGTGGAGATGAAGGAGCAATGTGGAGATGGGTGCATTGTGGAGATGGGGGCATTGAGGAAGGGGCAATGTGGAGATGAAGGGGGTATTGTGGAAGGGGGCATTTTGGAGATGAAGGGGGTATTGTGGAAGGGGGCATTTTGGAGATGAAGGGGGTATTGTGGAAGGGGGCATTGTGGAGATGAAGGGGGGATTGTGGAAGGGGGCATTGTGGAGATGAAGGGGGTATTGTGGAAGGGGGCATTTTGGAGATGAAGGGGGGATTGTGGAAGGGGGCATTGTGGAGATGAAGGGGGCATTGTGGAAGGGGCATTGTGGAGATGAAGGGGGCATTGTGGAGATGAAGGGGGCAATATTGTGGAGATGAGATCAAGGGGGCATTGTGGAGAGAAGGGGGCATTGTGGAGATGAAGGGGGCAATGTGGAGAGAAGGGGGCATTGTGGAGATGAGATCAAGGGGGCAATGTGGAGAGAAGGGGGCATTGTGGAGAGAAGGGGGCATTGTGGAGATGAGATCAAGGGGGCATTGTGGAGAGAAGGGGGCAATGTGGAGATAGGGGGCATTGTGGAGATGAGATGAAGGGGGCAATGTGGAGATAGGGGGCATTGTGGAGATGAGATCAAGGGGGCATTGTGGAGAGAAGGGGGCATTGTGGCGATGAGATCAAGTGGGCATTGTGGAGAGAAGGGGGCATTGTGGTGATTAGATGAAGGGGGCATTGTGGAGAGAAGGGGGCATTCTGGCGATGAGATGAAGGGGGCAATGTGGAGATAGGGGGCATTGTGGCGATGAGATGAAGGGGGCAATGTGGAGATAGGGGGCATTGTGGCGATGAGATCAAGGGGGCATTGTGGAGATAGGGGGCATTGTGGCGATGAGATCAAGGGGGCATTGTGGAGATAGGGGGCATTGTGGCGATGAGATCAAGGGGGCATTGTGGAGAGAAGGGGGCATTGTGGCGATGAGATCAAGGGGGCATTGTGGAGAGAAGGGGGCATTGTGGCGATGAGATCAAGGGGGCATTGTGGAGAGAAGGGGGCATTGTGGCGATGAGATGATGGGGGCATTGTGGAGGTGGAAGGGGCATTGTGGAGGTGGAAGGGGCATTGTGGAGATTTCTGCAGGGGGCCCAGACCTCTTTTTGGACCAGGGGCCCTGGGTCCTGTCAGTCTGCCCCTGGGCATACCATTTTGGAAAGTAGACATTCACCTGCATGAAATCAGGGTCCACTTGACATTTTAACCCTAGGCTAGTGTGCACAATGTTTTCCAGAAAGTGGTGCTATAGGAAATAAATACAATTACAATTCATTCACTTGAAAGATACTAAAATCTTTGAACACCCCAGGATTTCTTGGTTTATCCTGTACCTCTGCCAGCCTGTGAAAACTGTACCTTATTGGGATGGGATGACATATTATACTGGGTGCAGGCAGATTGTGTGATTCCATGACTACCAGTGGAACAGAGGGTCAAAGTGTATATGCAGAGGTCTGCAACTAATAGTGAGCAGTGGAACCAGACTAGGGAAGTAGGTCAGACAGTGTTTGTGGGGGATTGTGTCTTCCAGTGGGCAGTAGAACCAGGCTTTGGGGGTCTGAGGTGTATGTGGGGTCTGTAGTGGGGCCAGGTGGGAGGGATCAGATAGCGTATGTGGGGGAGTGGACAGTGGATCAGAGGGCTGGGAGGGGTAGTGTATATGTGAGTTCCAAAGAAGATGTCCAATGCAGTTTAAACCTATACTTTTGATACCTCTCTTACATATATTTTTTTTTATTTCATTTTTTTTCATTATTCTTATTATTTACTTATTTGTAACCGTTTGAGTGTCAGTGGGGTACAGAATGCGTTGCAAAGCAATGTGTTGCATATCCCTTTGGCCCTCAAACGATTAACCTTGTCAGTGCCAGACAGGTATCCACTGTATTGCAATGCATTGGACACCTCTCTGGCAATCAAAGGGTTAAATTCAGACCTGGTGAGGTAACAGAACCCCTCCTAATGTCCCACCAGTTACTGATATGCCAGACAGTTCAGCTGAGAGATCTATGGAGGAGACTCAGAGGAGCAGTGTGGCTCCCCTGCGTTCATCCTACCAGAGGTACCAGGTAGGAGTGGATGGGATCAGGGAAAGCCTTCCTCTGCATGGGTGGCATGAAGTGGAATCCTTTCCTTGAGCTCTCCCACTACTGCCCAGAAGTTTGGGTAAGATGAAAAGCAGGGGAGCTACTCTCCTTGCCTGCGTGGTGTTTACTGATCTCCTAGCCCAGTGTTTCTCAACTCCTGTCCTCAAGACCCACTAACAGGCCAGGACTTAGGGGTTTCTCTGCTAGAGCACAGGTGTGGTGATCAGAGGCTCATTCACACTGATTAACTCACCTGTGCTCTAACAAGGAAATCATCACATCCTGGCCTGTTAGTGGGTCCTAAGGACAGGAGTTGAGAACTACTGTCCTAGCCGCACATCTGGGAGATCAGTAACTGGAGGGGGCATCAGAAGGAGTCCTGATGCCCCCACATGATTTTTGTGTTTTTTTTAATGTGGCCTCTGCATGCCAGTTATAACGGCTTATGCACTGGCCGCATTTCGGACGTACAATGTACAGGGTTCGCACAGCAGGAAAAGCTGGCCAAGACTGTACATTGTACTGCCTGGAACTCTAGGGATTAAAGGACCAGGTGTCAATAAGTGGGTGAAACACATAATCAGAAGAAAGGCAAGCAGCAGGGACAGTGAAGAAGATGTACTGGAGGGGCCAATAAATATTCCCATTGGTTTAAATGGAGTTTTTAAAGAGCAATTCTCATCTGATAGTAGCCCTACTGGAAGATCTGCTCCCCTGTAAGAGCACTGTGAGCCCCACCTGGCTTGAATCTGAAACACAATAGGTCTATAAGGAATGAACATACAACCCATGAGTATGTGGCTAAGAGCCATGGACTTCCAGCTGCTGAGATGAAGTGTTTTGGGGATCAACAGTGCAGCCCCAGGGTTTTTACTAAGAATGCTCTCACTGGATCAGCCTTAGTAAAATTGCCAGAGGGGTATGCAACACATTGCAAAGCCATCTGGCACTCAAAGAGTTAACTTCTTAACCATCTGAGTGCCAGAGGGCTATCCGAAGAATTGTTTAGCAAAGCATATGTTGAAATAATTATAGTACATGATTTGTGTTAGTTTTTTTACCACAGAATCATTCCAGTTCATCTTAGTACATCAGCCTCAAAGGTTTAACGGTATGTGCAGGCTTATATAAAGGTTAACTGCTCTGGGACTACAGTACTGCTCTGCATACAATAACATAATTCATCATGTACCATTAATCTCCGTTATTCAGGTGAAGTTAAGCAGTCCTGCACTCCACAGCACCCTAGAGGTTAGGAAAGACAGTAGTCTGGCGCTTTAAATGGTTAAAAACGAAAGAAAATGCAATTATGAAATTGAGAATTGTGGTGAGGGGGTGGAGATGAGGATTGGACTGTCACAAGAGATTTATGCTCCATACTATTCCACTTCTGGATCCCAGCCTATGGAGACAAGATGGCTTTTCATTCTCCAGAAAGGAAGGGAAGAGATTATGCTGGGAATGAATGCAGCGGGTGTCCCTCGAGTGAGACCCTACAAAGCTGTGCCGTTCTGATATTTAATCACCAGAGGCAACTGCAAAGTCAGGAGAGGAAACAGGATTCACAAAAATAAAGAAATAAAACAATACAAATTGAGGTTCAAGCCCGTTCACTGTTTCTCCATAGAGTGCTTTATTTAGAATTATGGGCCGTAGTCAGGAAACTAAAGGGTATAATTCTAGAGGAACGTGCACCATAGGAGACAAAGTTTCCAAAAATCCCCAGTGATTTCAGTTTTACCACTTCAGTACTAGAATGGCCCACAATGCAGTGAAAAGCAATGTGTTAGAGACTTCTCTGGCATCAATGAGTTAAATGGATAATAATACTTAAAATGTAAAAAAGATATGTTGTAGGGGTTATCCCCCTGAGTAAAACAAGGGTACTCCCACTGCTGAAATGTGTTTTATTCAAACGTTATTACATCTCACACTTGGTTTTTTAAGTGCAGTATCACAGTGGCCTGAAATTATGCAGTGGTGCTGTTGCCACACCATCCTATGGACAGCTCTGGTCAATTGACCACAAATCTCCATAGGATGGTGTAGCAACAGCGCCACTGTGATATTGCACCTAAAAAATTCATGTTTGAGCTGTAATAACTTTTTAATAAAACATCTTTCAGCCGTGGGAGTACCCTTGTTTTACTCAGGGAGATAAACCCTACAACAGTTTTTTTTCTACATTATAAGTATTACTATCCCTTTAAACACCCCATTTACAATAATGGACATTTTTACTTATACCTTATGAACCTCTTCGCTTAGAGTTTACTGTACCCTGAGTTTATTTACATTAACACATTGCTTCAATTGATCCTTACATAACCTGTCTTTGAGCAGGGCAGGGCCGGCGCTAGCATAAGGCGGCTTAGACAGCCGCCTTAGGGCGCCGCAGCGGAGGGGTGCCGAAATGGGGAGAATTATTATTTTTTTTATCCATTTTTTTAATGTTCTCCCTACTGCCCTCAATGATGACAGCCGAGACCACGTGTCACAATCGGAGATGCTGCGTGGAGCATGCTGGTGTTTTCCTTCCTCTGTTCTGAGGCCAGTGCAAGTTTAAAACTGGCGCCCAGCATGCACGATGCAGCTTCTCCGTGTGTGACGCAGTCCCGGCTGTCATCAGTGCGGGCAGTGTGGAGAAGAAGAGAAAGAAGAATAAGGAGGCACTGGGGGTGGGAGAGAAAAAAGTACATGGGGGGGGAAGAAAGAGAGGTACAGGGGGGGGAAGAGGTACAGAGGAGAGAAAGAGGCACAATGGGGGGGAGAAGTACATAGGAGGAAGAAGGAGAGGTACAAGAAGGGGGAAGAGGTACAGAGGGGAGAAAGAGGCACAAGGTGGGAGAGAAAGAAGTACATAGGGGAAGAAAGAGAGGTGCAAGGGGGAGGAAGAGGTACAAGGGGGAGAAAGAGAGGAACAAGGGTGAGAAGACACAAGGGGTTGAAAGAAGTACATGGGGCGAGAAAGAGAGGTGCAAGGGGAGAAAGAGGCACAAAGGGGAGAAAGAGGCAAAAGGGGTGAAAGAGGCACAAGGTGGGGTGAAAGAAGTACATGGGGGTGAAAGAAGTACATGGAGGAGAAAGAGAGTTGCAAAGGGGGGAAGAGGTACAAGGGGAAGAAAGAGGTGCAGAGGGTGAAAGAAGTACAAGGTGGGGAGAAAGAGAGGTGCAAATGGAGAAAGAGGCACAAAGGGGTGTAAGAAGTACAAGGGGGGTGAAAGAGGCACAGGGGTGAAAGAGGCACAAGGTGGGGTGAAACAAGTACATGGGGTGAAACAAGTACATGGGGGAGAAAGAGAGGTGCAAGGGGGAGAAGGCACAAGGGGGGAAGAGGTACAAAGGGGAGAAAGAGGTACAAGGGGGAGAAAGAAGTACAAGGGGCGAGATAGAGAGGTGCAAGGGGGAGAAGGCACAAGGGGGTAATAAAGTACAAGGGGGGTGAAAGAAGTATATGGGGGTGAAGGAGGCACAGGGGGGTGAAAGAGGCACAAGGTGGGGTGAAACAAGTACATGGGGGAGAAAGAGAGGTGCAAGGGGGAGAAGGCACAAGGGGGAA
This sequence comes from Rhinophrynus dorsalis, assembly GCA_037306005.1. Lineage (NCBI taxonomy): Eukaryota > Metazoa > Chordata > Amphibia > Anura > Rhinophrynidae > Rhinophrynus > Rhinophrynus dorsalis. The sequence goes on along the minus strand of CM074725.1, from coordinate 182,727,028 downwards.
GAGGTACAGAGGGGAGGAAGAGGTACAAGGGGGAGAAAGAGGTGCAGAGGGTGAAAGAAGTACAAGGGGCGAGATAGAGAGGTGCAAGGGGGAGAAGGCACAAGGGGGTAATAAAGTACAAGGGGGGGTGAAAGAAGTATATGGGGGTGAAAGAGGCACAGGGGGGTGGAAGAGGCACAAGGTGGGGTGAAAGAAGTACATGAGGGTGAAAGACGTACATGGGGGAGAAAGAGATTTGCAAGGGGGAGAAGGCACAAAGGGGGGAGGGGTACAGAGGGGAGAAAGAGGTACAAGGGGGAGAAAGAGGTGAAGAGGGTGAAAGAAGTACAAGGGGGGAGAAAGAGAGGTGCAAGGGGGGAGAAAGAGGTGCAAGAGTGAGAAGGCACAAGGGGGTGAAAGAAGTACAAGGGGGGAGAAAGAGGTGCAAGGGGGAGAAGGCACAAGGGGGTGAAAGAAGTACATGGGGTGAGAAAGAGAGGTGCAAGGGGAGAAAGAGGCACAAAGGGGAGAAAGAGGTACAAGGGAGGCAAGATGGAGAGAAATATATTATTTCTCTCCCTCTTGCCTCTTTATTCCCCCCCCTTGCATCTTTCTCTTTATTCCATTCTTAACTCTTCCTCCCTCTTTCCCCTTTATCTTTTCCACTACTTTTCTTTTTACCCTCTTGCCTCTTTATTCCACTCGTTATCCCTTATTTTCCTCCCTCTTTATCCCCTTATTGCATCCTTCTTTCTCCCCCTCTTGCCTTTCTCTTTATCCCACATCTTGCATCCTCTCTATCCTCTTCTTGCTCCTTTATTCTTCCTCTTGCATCCTCTCCATCCTCTCTTGCTCCTTTATCCTTCCTCTTGCATCCTCTCTCTTTCTCCCCTTCTTGCCTCTCTCCCCTTCTTTCCTCTCTATTTCTCCCCTTCTTTCCTCTCTATTTCTCCCCTTCTTTCCTCTCTCTTTCTCTCCTTCTTTCCTATTTCTCTCCTTCTTGCCTCTCTCTTTCTCCTCTTCCTGCCTTTCTCTTTTCTCCCCCTCTTGTGTCAATGTGGAGGGTAATGTGGGAGAGAGCAGGTGGCAATGTGGAGGCCTGTGAGGGAGAGAGGAGGCAGCGAGAGGCGTCCATGAGAAAATCCCCACACACCAATTGTGCTGTGACATCCCTGTGTCACCACGCTGGACTCGCTTGAATTTTCAGCAGCCGTTAAGCACCTAGTGCTCCGTGCTCATGGAGGAGCTGAGCCAGGAAGAAGAGGAGCACAATATCAGCAGCAGGCAAGTCAGCACATACCTATTTTATTTATGTGAATAGAGGGCAGATTATGACAATGCTTAGATTTGGGAGACACAATCTTTCAGTGATTGACATAGTATTAATTGTAATATCTGGTGACCTGTAATTTGATTACATGGGGTAATCACCAATAATGTTTAAGTCGGTCAGGTGTGTAAAATGTTGTGCCAGGGCCATTTTTAGGGTAGGGCACAATGGGCACCATGAAAAAGGGGGTATTATCATGCCTCCATCATTACCCATGCTGAAGGAAGGGACATTTAGTGTCAGAGAGGCAAACTGGCAGGCCTGAAGATCATATTCTGTGAGAGGTGGGCTCATACAGATTAGAGATGTAGTACACAGTCTGGAACCCAGATCACGAGAGGGTCCTGGATTGCCCCTACTGCATACATTTGTCCCAAAAAACTGTATGCGTTCCCAGGGTACCCAGGCTGCTACTGTTAGGTTGCTGAAGGCTCCAGGGCAGGGGCCTGCTCTCCTTGTGATGTGGCCTTCAGTGGCTCCGTTGGAAAATCTGACCGTGTGTGAATCCGAAAGGAATTATATTACGCAGTGTTTGAACTCACACACAGTCAGTGGGGGGATTGGCGGCGGGGGGGCATCAAAATGCACTTTCGCCTATGTAGACAAAAATCCTTGCACCGGCCCTGGAGCAGGGAGTGGTAATTTAACACTTTTAGTACCAGAGAAGTCTCCTGCACACCCCAAAATAATGCACTGGATTTTTCTTTACAGCAAATAGATTTGGGTGACTCATAACAGACACAAGTCTTTATCAGATTGTGAACTGAACCAAATAAAATAGAGATCAAATGCAAATAAAAGAGTAACGCCATAGGATTGCTGTTAGAATCACACCTACCAAATAAAATAGTAACTTGATAGGACTGCTGTTAGATGCACACCTGCCAAAAAAAGTCACTCATTCTTTGGGTATAGCTGCCTTTTAACCCTCTATGTGCCACAGGGGTGTGTAATGCATTGCACATCTCTCTGGCACTCAGAGGGTTAAGTTAAAACAAAGAGGAATCATTAATAATAAATAACAATGGAGGGACTTACTTGGCCTGGAAGGCATTATTGGTTCCCCTGTGATCAAGGTCATGACATAGGCATCCCACAATCACAGCCAAAATTTCAATCTCCGTCAATATTTCCTGAAAGCCTGCTGTCTGTGGACACATACACAAAGAAACTGAACGTGGTAACAGGTAGGCATGACATAGAAAGGCTCAAGTACAATGAAGAACTAGAGTCAATGTGGAGAAAACTAACTGTATCATAGGTGAGAAATAAACATTCCCACAATTTCCATTGAGTTAAAATGGGCTTTTAACCCTTTGTATGCTAGATAGGTCTCCAACACATTGTGAAGCAATGCATTAGAGACTTCTCTAACAGACAAGAGGATAAAAGGCACATTTAAGCCAATGGACTTTTTTTAATGTTCCCTATGATGCAGATGGTTTGCCCCAGAATAAAAATACTTCTTTTTAATACATTAGATTTGGTGTAGCAATATATATTTTCTTGTCTCTGTACATAAAAATAATAAAGCATATACAGTAAATGGGGGGAGAGCTGGCAACTTGAGGCCCAGGGGGCAAATACATTCAAGTGGCCCATTTCTATTATCGTTCCAGGCCACTGTCCCAGCCCACTCCCTCTTGTTAATTTTAAAATTGGCATTAATGTTGTGATGTAAGTCAAGTGATACCACATAGATTACAGTCGAAATGGGGCTACATTAGTGCACTACTACAAAGCTTACAATTTAAGTAAAGCTTACCTACTGATACTATAGAGCTTACAAAAGAAATGGGTTATGCTACTAGTTTAGCTCCATTTCAGTAGTAAGCTCTGTGGTATCACTAGTGTAGCTCCATTTACAGAAACAATTGGGAGATATAGAGAGGTGCAGTGGCCTACCAGCTCAGACATATGACCAGCCCAGGGGGCAATTGCTCCCCTGCCCCCCAGGCCAAACCTCCCCTGATCACTACTGAAAGGTGTTACTATAGCTCAGAAAGGTATGATCCTCTATCAGACCCCTACACTGCTGGGTGAGACACAGGATTGTACAGTTCTGGCTGCAACTGTAAAGCAGAACTTTCACCTATACTGAAGTGAACTTGTATTTGTTCCTTTTGTCTTTCATCACGTAATATTTGTGTTTTTTGTTTGTTTTTTTAAATACACTTAATAAATGTATATTTACCCAACTGTAGTTGCACAGTGATGGCGCGGTGGGACAAATGTGTCCCACTGAGCTTCCCAGGTCCTCCCAGAAGGCCGTCAATCCAGCCCACCCTCCAAGAGACATGTTGTGACAATTCATAAGTGCTACATTGTTGTTTAAAGGGATAGTAATGGTTAATTTTAAGTTGATTTAATATTGTAGACATTAAAAAAAGATTAACATCAATGTAAGTCTTATCTCTCAAATATTTATGGTTTGAGAGATATAACTTGCTAAAGTTACCTTTTCCTGGCTGTTTTACTCAAGTCTGCCATCTAGCTGACAGCTGCAGATCCAGTCATTTGACCAGATAGAGGCTCTTCAGCAGAGCTGAAATCACGCTATTTAGAAATAAATACTTCATTGGAACGGTCTACAAAGTGTGCTTGCAAGCCAGGCACACTTTGTAGACCGTTACAAATTAAGTATTTATCTTTAGATATCGTTATATCGGCACTGCTGAAGAGCCACATCTGGTCAAGAGACCAGAATGTGTTTCTGACAGCTTTACAGCTCGTCAAGCAGAAAGAGGAGGGACCGGAGAACTTTATTTTCCTATATCTCTCAAACTATAATGGTTTAAGAGATATAAATTAGTGCAAGTACTCTCTTTTAATTGTATATACCATATAGTTAATACTTTTTTTCTGACATTACTATCCCTTTAAATACCTTTGTTTTGCCTTCCTGGCAGCTGCAGCTGATCAGACCCTGATATTTTACCCCAAGCCCTGCTGTGTATTTCTCCTGCAATGTTCCCATAGTGCTGGATAAGAAAAAGATTGCTATGAGACCTACCCCCATACACATGCTTTAATGCAGAGCTACTAGTTTGACTAGCCTATCAAAAAGTAAAGGGATAGTAACCTTTTATTTTGACTTTTTATATTCTGCAAACACAAATATGTTAAAGGGACAGTAATGTCCCATAAAAAATATTTAGAGTTAGGTAGAGGTTGAAAAAAGAAACTAATTGCCACAAACCCTATCTCTCAAACAGCTAGAGTTTGAGAGGTATAGGGATTCCCCCCTCCCTCCCCTTCTCCTGATTTCACATGTAAAGCTGACAGCAGGAGATTTGAGTCGTTCGACTCGAGGAGGCTCTGCAGCAGAGCCGAAATCTCATTATTGCAAAATAATTAATTCAATGGAAAGGTCTGCAAAGTGTGCCTGGTTTGCAAGCACACTTTGTAGACTTTGCCAATGAATTAATTATTTTTAAGTAACGCGATTCCGGCCCTGCTGCAGAGCCGCCTGCCGGTGCCTGAACCGGAATCTCCTGCTGTTAGTTAGACGCTGACATCAGGAGAAGGGGAGGGAGGGGGAACTTTGAATCCCTATATCTCTCGAACCATAGCGGTTTGAGAGATGGGTTTGTGGCAATTAGTTTCTTTTTTCAACCTCTGCCTAATTCTAAATATTTTTTAGGAGACATTACTGACCCTTTGAGTCAAATTGTCTATACTTTTATTTTTTTAATTTCATGATTCTTTAATTTCCCCTTTTCCTTATATTATTACGTGGTCTCCATTTTAGTTTGTATTCATATTATTATTTATTACGGTTAGTATATACAACGGTTACTTCACTTGGTGAGCTTTATTTGTGTGGTTTATATATAATTTTTGATAATTCAGGGGCAAACCAAATGCGCCATAATTGGCAATAACTGAAATGGTTATTTTAACTCCTTGGATACTTGAGAGTTACCTCTTTAGCATTTGAATGGTTAAACACCTAATTTCAATCAATGGCATTTTTATTTGCCCCAATATTGCAGCTGTTCGGCCTCAGAAATACTCCAGTTTTCTTTCAACACAGGGCCCATAAGATGTCACAAAGGCCCATATTTATAAAATCAAACTGAGTTATTGTGGAGTAAACCAACTGCACCACAGGGGACAAATAACAATTCCTGTTAAATTAAGTTGGGCTTTTAACCCCTTGAATGCTAGAGTGCATTGCTATTAAAGTGCATTGCCATTAGAGTGCATTGCCATTGGAGTCCTCACTAGCATTCAAGGTGTTAAAGGGATAGTAATACTTAATAATTACTAATCCCTATATTAAAGTCATATTAAAAAGAAATGTATTGCCCCCAGTGTCATCTCTCAAACCTTTGTGGTTTGAGAGATAATCGCTCCTAAAGTTGTCCTCTCTTTCCCCCTTCCCCGAAGTCAGCGTTGTAGCTGACTGAAGGGAAATCCGGTCTTATGATCATCAAACGGCTCTGCAGCAGAGCCGAGATCGCATTAATAAAAAAAAAAACATTCACTAAAACGGTATTCTACGTGTGCTTGCAAACCAAGCACATGTAGAAGACCATTTCAGTGAAGGATTTCTTTTTTATTACGCGATCTTGGCTGTGCTGCAAAGCCGCCTGATGGTCGTACGACAGGCTTCCCTGCTGTCAGATAGAACGCTGACTACGGGGAAGGGGGAGGGAGAGGGTAACTTTAGGAGCGATTATCTCTCAAACCATAAAGGTTTGAGAGATGACACTGGGGGCAATACATTTCTTTTTAATATGATTTTAATATAGGGGTTAGTAATTATTAAGTATTACTATCCCTTTAAAAAGCATTATTCAAGAGCATTTGAATTTAGGAATTTGTATTTGTCCCCTGTGGGGCAGTTGGTTTGCTCCAGAATAACTACAGTTTTTATAAATAAGGGCCATCTATCACTGATCATTGTTTCTGTCAGGCTGAGTCAGCTACTTGGTTATTGAGCAGCCCAAGGGATGAGGCATGACAATTAATATTTTATTATGGCTGCATAGATATTTATGCCTTGCTGTGCATTTCTGCTATATCAACATATCAGTTGTACAGCTTAGTATTGTAAATCACCAGCATACCTGGGAATCCTCTGGATCTTACCCAGAGGCACTGGTTTTTATGCTCAATGGCCAGGTCTCAGAGGGCAGAGGCTGATTCTTAGGATTCACTGAGCTCCCTTTTCATCCCACCCACTTCACTGACAGTTATGGTCATGTTGTTCCAATCTCCAGCCATTTTAAGGGCAAACCCTACCTCACCTCCTTCCAATACTGCCCACTGTAATAAAGACTCACGTACATTATGACACAAATCATGTAATTTGGACACTCCCACCCCAGACCTTAGTGGACCTCCAGAGGCTTGGGGTAAGAAGATTCACAGGTCACCAGATACTACTCATTGGGTGTAAAATGAGGGAAGACAAAGAAACATGAACAGCATAGCTCAGTGGTGGGCACCTGGAGGTCCTATGGCCTCTTGTCACGTTCTGAGGTGCGCACACACACACACTCACACACACACACACACACCTTATTTAGAGAGGCTTCACCTGCAGCCACAGTCTGTTCCCTAGTACAGTGGGAAGAGGGTATAATTTCCTTCTTTAACAGAACAAACACATTCACATGCACACACACTTACACTCACACCCACACACTCCTACAAACACACACACTCGCAAACACTCATAAACACACAAACATTCACATTGTCACACACACTCACGTGCGCACACACACTCATACATGCACTCATACACACGCACACCTTATTTACATAGGCTTCTACTATTGCCCACAGTTTGTTCTCTGGTGAATAGACAAGATGAGGTACCCTCCCTTTACTACAACTCACACATACACACACACCCTGGTACAGTAGGAAGATGAGATAATTTCCCTCTGTCACAGAGCACATCCCACATTTTAAACACAAAAAGCACAAATTATTTTTTTTGCCTCAGTGAATACTTTTTTTTACACTTTCATTCTTCCACCTTAAATCCTTGGGCTCTAAAGAGGTCTCACAAATGAGGGGAGCATGCAAGAGGTTAACTTGCTTTTATCATCCCCTATTAAGAATACTTATTCATAATTGCAGCCCTTTGGTGAATTTGAGTACAGCATTTGAGAACTATGGATTGAATCTGGTTGTCCATCACTGATGATTGTATTTTAGCCCCTGTTCAGGAAGCAAAAGTCTGTACATTTTGAACAAACCATCTGTACCATAAAGGACAAATAAAAATACTCCATGCTTGTAATGAGGTTTTTACCCACTGAATGCTAGATAGGTGTTTAAGACACTGTGAATCATTCTAATTTGCAGATTATAAGAGTGTAATAATTCTCCCTGCTTGAGGAATATTCCCCGCAAATTAGCCCAGAAACAGTGAGAAGAATGAGAACCTTTGACCCCTTGGACAGGGCCGGATCTCCAAACAGGCAAAGTAGGGATCTGCCTAGTGCACCAAGTTTTGTGGGGTTCCTCAGCTTTGCTGGACACATGTTGCTAGAGCAATCCCAATGCCCTTGTACCAGATACTGAGGTGAATGTATGATGGCATTCGGTGATTACGCACTGGAATGGATTTTCAGACCCACCACCTTCCTAAATTCAATTTACTAACAGGTTAAGTATGGTAGAATTCCTCACCTTTACACTGCATGCACCAAGGGGAAGATGATGGGGCACTCTTTGAAATTTTAGGGTGGTTGTTTACTTTTTTACAGCTATGCACTAAACCAGGAGTAGAGGGAAAGGCACCCGTGTACTCAGTTTCCTTGCTCATGTTATGGGGATGTCATACTGGGCTTACTGGTATTAATGTCCTAAAGATGGTGGAGATTGTCTGCTACTATGCATTATAGGGATCATATGCTGTACTGTATACCCTGAAGTGGAGCCAATGCACTGGGGAATCCATGCAGTGGCAGATTAAACTATATTACAAAGAACTAAAATCAGATATATGTGAAAGGTCTGCATTGATCTAAATCTAATTTTCAGAAACCTGAGCCTGGGATTACTGAAAATACAGACATCCAGAGGGAAGAAAGGCAAGTGAATGAGCATAAGTGAGGAAAACTAAACTTTCTAAAATACTTGATTATAGAATAAGTGGCCACTACATGAGGGGATGTAAAATATTATGAGCATGAGCAATATCACAAGAGTATGTCTTATAAGCACATAGAGATTATTTTCCTGAATGGGGATACCACTTTATAGTATTAAATTCCATAGTATTGCTTCCCGATAGCAAATTTTCTAAGGTAACCCTTGTTGTGCCATAACACAAGCCAGATCAACAAAGCCACACAAATATAAGCTACAACAACTTTTTCCTTTGTACCTCTGTCTATTAACTAGTATGTCTGACTCAGTTACATCAATATAGTATCAACATTATCTTTAAGATTCTACATTTTTCTCTGCCACTCAAACAGACGTGTGTGGGAAAGAAACTAAAATGTATCTATAGGAGGCCACTACTAAATGGCTCTCTGATATTGTGGGAGAGGAATATGAATTTAGATGGATACGTGCATGTGTTTGCTTTCAGCTTTTCTGTATTCCCAGCATCGTAGTTATGGTATGAGTGAACTGGGCAGCAACGAGTACTGAGGACCTGGAGGAATCATCTGGATCAAAGGTTTCCTTCCACTGTGTGAAAAGGGCTTCATGAGGGCAGATGTATTCCACAAATATACAACTGTCACCCACACCTTTGGTGACCATCTTAGAAGTAGAGGCCATTTTGCTGTTATATGTTTTGATACATTTTAAGTTGTAAGGATTGTACACAATGGTGCTCGCCCCCTATTATTGGAATTTATTGACATGGCTGAAAATCATCTCTGGACGTGCATACAAATAGCACTTATGCTTTTCACACAAACATTAGAGTCACAAACATTTCTACAGACTACAGGCAGAGGCAAGCACATCATTAAGGGAATGGAGAGATTAAAGGAGCAGTAAACTTTTTTTTATGAAAACACATATTTTATAGAGAATTTCCTGCTGAATAAAACAAGGTCACTCCCACTGCTGTCAGATGTTTTATTCAAAATGTATAGCAGTTTAAATAACCAGGAAGTGAGTTTACTGTGTTTACTTCCTGATAGTTCTAACTGACAGGAAGTGACAGGCAGTTTCTATCACATTCTATGGAGAACTGTATGTCTCTGACTTTTCTGACTTTCCTCTCCATTAGAATCTGACAGGAAATCTAATTAGAATTTGACCACTAGAGGGCACTGCTAATGTAAAAAACATGGGATTAAACTGTAATAACTCTGGAAATATAAATCTCTCGGCAGTGGGAGTTCCTTTATTTTACTCAGTAGGAAAATCCCTACAATATATAGTTTTTCATAAAAAAAAGTTTACTGCTCCTTTAACTAAAATTGCTGATTCGATGTATATACTCAGAATTAAAGAAAAAGAGAACCAGCAGGTACAATAATTTAGATATACTGCTAAAAATGAAAAAGAAAATATATTTTTATTTTAATAAATACAGAAGGTAATGCTGTCTAAAAACACCATCCTCAAGCAAAGCATGGTAATGTATCTTCCAGCCCTAGAAGCTATAACAAGTAAAAAGAAATTTGTAAGAGACATATCTGCTTTATGCTTTGTTTGTTATATAGAATATTACAGGGAAACTTTCACATATAAAAAACTTTTGGCTACGTGCTTAAGTTAGTAAAACTGTATTAGAATTCGTGTTTTTTTTTTTTTTCTTTTTTTTTATGTTACTTACCGACTTCTTAGCTTGCTGTAACGATAGACCAGATAACTATCACTACGAAGGGAAGCGTGAACGAGCTCCTTGGGACAACCGGGAGGGAGGTGGGAAGTCCTGCACTGCTGTGCCAAAGATATAGTGTGTCTCAGAATGCGCAAGTGTCCAATATGAACTCTGCATATCTTAAAGGGACAGTAATGTTCCATAAAAAAATTATTCTTGTTTTGTAGACATTTCAAAAATAAATTATTTGGCACCAATCCTAATATTAGCCACTAATGTCCCCTCTTTCCTGCTGTCAGCTGTAAAGCTGACAGCAGGAGATTTGAGTCATGAGACTTGAGGAGGCTCTTCAACAGAGCCAAAATTGCATTATTAAAAAAGAACTACTTCAAAAACTACTGCATGGGAACAAACTACAAAGTGTGCTTCCAAACCAGGCACACTTTGTAGACCTTTCCAACTAAGTAATTATTTTTAAATAACGCAATCTCGGCTCTGCTGCAGAGCCACAGGCTGGTCCCAGGACCGGGATCTCCTGCTGTTAGCACAGCACTGACGTCAGGAGAAGGGGAGGAAGGGAGGAACCTTAGCGGAGAATATCTCTCAAACCATAAAGGTTTGAGAGATAGGATTGGTGCCAAATAATTTATTTTTTAAACATCTACAAAAGAAGCATATTTTTTAAGGGACATTAGTGTCCCTTTAAGAAGTAGGTAAGTAACATAAAAAAACAAGAATCCTAATATAGTTTTACTAATTTAAGCACATGGGAAAAGTTTTTTATATGTGAAAGTTGCCCTATATTAAGTCCTATCCTTAGTCTAATTAAAAAAACAATTTTTAAAGGGGGACTGAAAATCTATAACATGCCCATTAATCTGGGCTGGTACTGGTAAATAACATATTTTATAATTACTGAGCTGGTAGTGGTAAACAACATATTTTATAATTTTTTAGAGAGCCATAATGTACAGGATAATATTTTTTTATTTTATTTGGGACAAAAAGGTATCAGTACTGGGTACTGCCAAGTACCCCCACAACAAATCTCTGCTTAGTGTAATTCATTATTATTTCCTTATATGTCAGAGTTAAAAATAATAAGAGAAGAATATGTTGAAAATCATTCTGTCACATATTCATGCTGTTACCGCTGTATATTTCTTAAAGTGAAACTGTCCTCATCTAAAAAATTTTAAATAGCTTTCAATATCACCTATATGTTATGTTAATCATGTTCATTTAATACAACAGGTTTAGCTAGTTAGATTTATTTTTCAGTTTTTAGTATTCATATGGCATGTCATGCAGACATCCACACTAAGCCCTCTGTAACTGCCCTCCATAGTACTTTACCTCATACTTCCTTCGATATCCCCTCCGGTATTTAAAACGCTTTCTACTAAATGAAGAAAGGTGATCATCAAGATATCTAGCTATTTAATTCAATGTTTTATTTAAAATATCATAGCGAGAAGCTGATTACTGTTTCTCCATTATCATCAAAGAGGCTTCAGCTACTTTGCATGTTAATAGACGGATCATTTTCCGATCATGTGGTACTTAAAAAGATTAAAGAAGAGACAAACATGCTATAGGGTAAAAAAAGTCTGTAGCACTTACCGTTAACATGGCAAACATCAGCTGGCAAACATTAAAGGCATGCCGCCAGTTATGATAGAGAACCATTCGATAATTCTTCCTTACTGTCAACAGCCACCTGCACAAGGTCTGGAATACAAAAATGCCAGGAGAGGAAAAACATAAACATTTCTCCAAGACATGGAAGGGAATATTATTATTAATTCTGTAAACCATCACAATACCAGCACATGGGAACAGGGCTGGATTTCCAATTAGGCAGAATAGGACACCACCCAGGGAGCTAAACTTCAAGGGATGCTTCATCTGTGTTGGCCATGCCCACCTTACTGTGTTGTAGCTGTGGCCAGAACAATTCCAGTGTTCCCAAAACTAGACAGTTGTTCCTGTTTTATGAGGTCCAGTCAATTTACCAGTGTACATACCCATTTACAGATTACTATTGAAATGTCGCCCTCTATTTGGCAACAATCAAAAGGGAGCATTCATAATGTCGCCTGCATGAAAAGGGTGACACCAGAATGTTGCCCGCATCAAAAGGGTGACATTCTGATGTTGCACACTTAAGGGTTGCAAAATAGAGGGCGATATTTCAGTAGTAAACCACAGCATCTGCAGTGCTCTTAGAGACTGAAATATGTTGCCAAACGTATTAAGTTTTTCAATAGAAAACGTCCTGGGTCACAAGAACACAATAAGATATTAAGCTGCCCATCAAGTAATGTATTTCTCCACAGTGCGAGATACTGGAATATTTTAACTTCATAGAGATGCCCCCAACACTGTACCCACCTCATGCATCCTAAAGGAAACCAGGCATGTGGCCCACAGGGAAACAGGAGATGTTTCCCCAAGTGGAAGTGAAGACTCACTCCAAGGGGTCACATCAAAAGGGTCTCGGTTCACCCTGGCAGGGACCTCCTCCACCGGGACACTTCTCTCCCAGCACCAGCTTCAAGTCCACCCAGGGATACATCTTGGTGAGTACAGAGTTATAAAGTTAAAATATTCCAATATCTCGCAGGAAGCTTAATCTCTTATGTTTTATATTGAAAGAGCTTAATACTTTTGGCAACATATTTCAGTCCGTAAGAGCATTGCTAGGGCTACTATTGAAATGTCACCCTCTATTTGGCGACCCGTAAGCGTGCAAAATCAGAATGTCGCCCTTTGGATGCAGGCAAAATTATGATGTCCCCTTTTTATGCAGGCAACATTATGATATCGCCCCTTTTGATGGTTGCCAAATAGAGGGCAACTTTTCAATAGGATACCCCCTTTACAGGCTGTTGGTTTGCCCATTGGATGCTACAGAAGCCTCCAACTCATTGATTACTAATTTTATGAGACCTCTCTAACATCCAAGGGGTTAAGATATTTTTCGTACTTCTGTCTTATTGCTAGGTAGTAATAGATGACACTAAGAAGGCAAGGCTTCTAGTTTCCCCTAGGTAAGGGCACCATAGGTGCCCTGAGCCCAGGGGTAGCCAACCGTGGTCCTCAATAGCTACCAACAGTGTATGTTTTTGAGATATCCTAGCTGAAGCATTGGTGGACTAATCAGTCACTTCAATTAATCCACCTGCTCTCATTCAAGTATATAATGAAGATGTGCACTGTGGGTAGGTTTTTCAGATCAGGGTTGGCTACCCCTGCTTTAGCCTCACCTATGACCACAATTCCAACCATAGAACTCCCTAAGCCACACATTATGTTGCCTGGCACAAAAATACCTTTAGCCTATCCTATACAGGGGCACAAAAGTGATAAACTCTTTAATTGCTACATAGGTCTCTACAACATTGCTTCACAAAGTGTTGGATAACTCTCTACTGTCTCAGGAGTTAACTAATAGCCAGTAAAGGGGTTATAAAATGGGCATCATAGATAAGGAGCTGATGTCTGGTGCAAGGGCAATGTACTCCCACAAATCAGAATGTGGACGTGGCCAAAACTGCTAAGGCCCCCTTCAAATTGTACCGATTTAGGCTATTGTCTGCTTTAGCTAATGGTGAATTCTACCCTGTGCTAGGGGTGGAGTTATGGGCAGGTTAAGGTTGCCTAGGGTGAGTTGCCTAAAAGATATCTGAGTTGTAAATCCAGCCCTCCATAGGAAGCTGGTATCTGGTTTCTGCAGATATTTACCTCATAATCAATTTTAAACTTCTGCACCATCCCCAGCTCCATGAACATCCTGAGGGCTGCTGTAATCATGGCATCAACATCGAGAGAAAAGTCATCAAAATGGATATCATCAATGGACAGTTCTGACACCAAGGGGATGTTGGCTGCCTTGAATGACAGAGGTAACAATTACAAGTTGGATTAAAACAATTTCACTAAAGTGATTCAGAGACTCATGTTCCAAGGCAGTAGCACAAGACACTCCTAACATGTACTTTGGGATTTTCAGGGATCCTCTGACATTTTATAAATCATCTGTCATAGGTGTAATGAGGCGGTCAAGAACATAAATAGTTATTCTTATGTCTCAAATAAAAAAATACAGCATACTGAGCATAACAATTTCATAATCTTAAAGGGATAGTAATGTTTCATAATAAAAGCAGTTTTTGAACCTTGGAGAGTGTTATTTCAATTCTGTCAGAGTTGTAGTTCAAGAGTAATTCAATGACAAACTATCCTCCTCCCGCCCCTTTTACTGATGTAACACTGCTCAGCCAGAGCAGAAGGGAGGTGCCAGGTAGATTGCAGAGAGGGACAGTCTTCAATTAAGATAAGGGAAAGTCTGAAAATCTTGTCAAGGGGGGGCAGGGCTTTCATTGTTCTCATAGGAAGAAGATTGTCCCCTGCTGTTATCTGTCTGGTCTAACAACCAGATTCCACATCTGAGAAGACATGGCTTACACTAGGTAAAAGGGGCGGGAGAGGGAAACTTTATCCTTCAATTACTCTTGAACCACAGCTCTGACAGTATTGAAATAGCACTCTCTATGGCTCAAATACTATGAAGATTAATTGGAGCTGCTGTTTTTGTGAAACATTACTATCCCTTTAAAACTGAAATTCAACATTTGCACTTTGGTCTAAGTCTTTGTAAAAAAAAAAGTGCCAGTCTAAGCTGGTGTCTAGACCACAGCACAATGAATAAGAGCCAACTGCACTAAGGCAAAGGAGAACAATTCTGGGACAAAACAGCTTCACTGTAAGAAGACAAATTAATATTACTATCCCTTTAATGGAACAGTAAACTTTTTTTATGAAAAACATATATTGTAGGGAATTTCCTGTTGAGTAAAATAAGGGTGCTCCCATTGCTGACAGATGCATATCTCCAGAGTTATTACAGTTTAAACACTTGTTTATTTACATTAGCAGTGCCCTCTAGTGGTCAAATTCCAATTAGTTATCCTGTTACATTCTAATGGAGAAGAAAGTCAGTGACTTACAGTTCTCCATAGCATGTGATAGAAACTGCTAACTGACTTCCTGTCAGTTAGAATTATCAGGAAATAAACACAGTAAATTGTTTTCCTGATTATTTGAACTTTCGTAGCTTCTGAATAAAACAACTGACAGCGGTGGGTGTGTCCGTGTTTTACTCAGCAGGAAAAGATCTATAACATATATGTTTCCATAAAAAAGTTTAATGCTTCTTTGTATGGGACTTTTAACCCCTCAAATGTTAGAAAGGACTCTAGTGCATTGAAAAGCAATGTTTGGAGACATTTTCAGCATTCAGTGTGAGTACCAGAGAGATTCTCATCACATCGCTTTGCAATGTGTTCCATACCCCCATTTAATACAGTGGTAATGTTGGTAGTTCTCATTAACCTAAATGGGGTGTTTAATACCTTGAATGCTAGAGAGGTTGAATTTTGTTTGGCTCATGTAGTGCAGTTGGCTTGCTCCAAACTTTATGCTCACAGGGGGCTTCTTATGTTATTCTATGGAGCCTATACACTAAGATCTCCAAAGTTGAAGAAATATTAGCGCATAAGCTCCATAGGATAATAAAGGAACTGGAGAAGTGATATCACTGGAGAAGTTATCTCCTCTTTATTAACTGTTTATCAAGCCATAGTACATCTTCCCCATTGTATCACTACATCCATCTCATTAACCAATATGCAGTTACAGTAATGGATGGATGGGTATAGCATCCTATATAATAATTTGCTAGGATGTTTGTCACGATGCAGTCATGCGCAGAAGAGACTGCTCGCTTTTGGGCAGTCTCTACTGCACATGATTGCTTCGTGTGAGTGTGGCGACGCAAGACTACATTGTGTGGAGCAGTGAGGTAGCGGCCTCTTAACCCTTTGAGTGCAAAGCAATGAGTTGTGTACCCCTCTGGCACGCAAAGGGTTAACATTACCCGGACCTTGGCCCATGTACACGGGCTTTCACACTAGTATTAGTATATTTCTATAGAGAATGTTTTCAGAGTAAAATGAATGACATTATATTACAGGGCAAAACTGCATTATTGGCAGAGAAGACTATTTAGTGGCCAGGCTGTTTTATGGTGGCACTGTTACAATTGCTGTCTATGGGAAGGAGCTTTGTCAGTGACATGAAAATCAGTGCAACCACTCTTAACCAATGCAGTCCTGGATTGAATGGGGAAACTAATCACACCATAAAAATTATACGAGTTCATATAGGCAACAGAAAAGCAAAGCAATTCTAGGGCAGATTAAATGCACCACAGGAGAAAAATAAAATCTTCCATTTATTTAAATTAAACTTTAATCCTTGAATGCTAGACTGGTCTCCAATACAATTGCAAAGCAATGCATTGGAGAGCTCCCTAACATTCAAGGGAGTAAAATTCCTATAGTGAGTTGTTTGGTGCTTTAGTGCTGTGCAGTGTCTACAACTCATTTGGGTTCCACGGGAGTTCAGAGGCTTTGTAGTTTGTTCCTGGTTTTGTGTCTGTTAGCTTAGGGAAGTATAAGTGGTACAAAGGTATAGACCAGGCTTGTGCAAACCTCAGCAGCCTTCAGCTGTTGTTGTATTTCAGCTTCAGCAGAGGAAGGTTTTTTTTTCACAGTACAGATATAATGGATGCATTACTTACAAGAAGGAGCATACAGGTTTATACTGTGTATTAGCAGGTATAAAAAGGAAGTTCTGTAAAGACTAATACTCATTTGGCATTAGGAAAACTTATTTGATTCTAATTTTTCTGGGTTATGAGGCAAAGGTTGAACTTGATGGATGTTTGTCTTTTTTAAACCTAACTTACTATGTAGAAACCAGTGAATGCTACAGATGCCTCTAATGCAAAAGCAATGCAATGGAGATGTATGTAGCCTCCAAGAGGTTAATGGAAAAGCACTCAAAGTCTATTCACATCAGGCTCATGTGGAGAAAATGGTCCAAAAGTAATTATGGACATAACCATATTTGAATGTCATGGAATTGCTTACTGGTTACTTTCTATTGTAAAAACATCATACATGATATAAAAAAAACATATATTATGATAAATGGATTTGATCTCACATTTTATTATCATTTTATTATCTCTGTTACACACTATAACTTTTAAAATATATAAATTAAGTAATGGCAGTATGATCATGTACCATCAATGGCCAGGAGGTGGCAGCATAATATTCTTTTTTTACTTGGAGGAAACCAAATTACAGCTAATGTTGCCAGTTAGAAAGCATTCTATACTAGATACAATATCACAATGTCAGAAACAGAAACTAATGAAAAGAGTGTAAAAACATACAATGGGAATAGCTTACAAATAACTATGCTGCAAGAATTTTTTGTTTCGTTGTTTTACACCAAGGTAGTCAGCAGACTTTTTCCACTATACCAGTAGTTGAAAGAACAAACAGTTGAAATAACAAATAATTTGTTTAACCCTTTCAGCACCAAAGGGTTGAGCAACACACTAAGATTCACTAAGGAGTGATAAAGAGGTGATAAAGTGGAGATGACTTCCCCAGTTTATCACTTCTCCAGTTCCTGGTATTCTAAGGAGCCTATGCACTAAGATTTATTCAGCTTTGGTGATCTTAAAGAGATAGTAATGTTTCATAATAAAAGCAGCTCTATTTAATCATCATAGTATTTGGACTTTGGAGAGTGTTATTTCAATTCTGGCAGAGTTGTAGTTGAAGAGTAATTCAATGACAAAGTGTCACCCTCCCACCCCTTTTACTGATGTAACACTTTTCAGCCAGAGCAGAAGGGAGGTGCCCAGGTAGACTGCAGAGAGGGACAATCTTCAATTAAGATAAGGGAAAAACCTGAACAGCTTGTCATGGGGGGCAGGGCTTTCATTGTTTTCATTGTAAGAAGACTGTCCCCTACTGTTATCTGTCTGGTCTTACAACCAGATCCCCATCTGAGAAGAGGTGGCTTACACTAGGTAAAAGGGGCGGGAGGGGAAACTTTTCTTGTGAATATGTCTTAAACCATAAAGGTTTGAGAGATAAGACTTATATCATTCTTTATATTTTTTTAATGCCTAAAAATAAAATAAAGTTAAAACGAAGTATAACTATCCCTTTAATGAATAAGCTCCATAGAATAACATAGGAACTGGAGAAGTGATATCACTGGAGACGTCATCACCACTTAGGGAAATCTCTCCCATTGCTTCCCAATGTGTTCAGGGTAGGATTTACATCTCAGGTGCCCCTAGGCACAACACTCTCCGGTGCCCCTAGCCCCGCCTTTGCACCATCCCTAACCACACCCCTCATTTAGCCACACCCTCATTAACACTTGTATTTGTAATGTTTACTATCCAGCTAAGCAATAGTCCTCACTAAGAAAAGTGCCATTGTTGGTTTTACCATCAGTGCTGGAAGGCACCACACAGCAACAAATACTCTTTAAATTGTATTAAAATACTGAGATCTACATCCAGCCTGGTATAGCCTGCTGGGTGTTCTGATGTTTTGACAGGCGGAAGTCTCATAACAATCTGTGCTAACAGCAAATCCATGCTTCTCACTAACAGATCAGATCAGGAAGTCCTATAGTCTGAGCAGCATTTTATGAATATATTGTTCTCTGGGGCAGCGCATGCAAGTATGTCAGAATACCCAGCAAACTGTACCAGCACAAGAATGAATTGACAAAAACAGATTTTATTGAGCACAATCTTTATACTTTGTGTTTTAGGTTTATTAACCCCTTAACGACAGATGACTTACCAGGTACGTCCCGCAGAAACTGTCACTTAGTGACAGAGGACGTACCTGGTAAGTCACGGAAGTCAGGGTCTCCGTACGGCTGCACGCCGCTCGGAGACTCAGGACTTCTTTGAAAAAAAAAAAAATGTTCGGCGGGCGTTAAGGTGACAGCCGTGTACGAACGCGGCTGTCACTAAGGGGTTAAAAAAAGTGTTTCTTTTACACTTAAATTCCAACCACCCTGTTTTTTTAAATTGGATACAGGTTTGCCACTGTGAGTATAAAAGCGCCCCTCCATCTGATGCAACTCACTGGGTTAAATTAAATGAGTCAGGCTCCAAGTACCTGGTGACTCGCTGTCCCGTTAGGCAAATATGTTGACTGATTCAGAGCGCCATCCTCACTCACTGACTCTCCTTGTACTGATGACTAACTTTGGAGGCTGCGTGCGTTCGCATCATAAGAAGCGCAACGTGCATGCTCAGTTTAATTTTCGGTGTCGCGCATCGGCTTAAGCAATACGGCTGAGAATAAGTGTGTGTTACTTCATCCAAAGTGGCTTAAGCAATGCGGCTCAAGAAATATGTGTATTTCTTGATCCGAAGAGGCCAGGCATAAATCTCCAGACATGGATCATAAGGCTAACGATCCCAATGACAGGCTCCCCTCTGCGCGGTGTGCCTGTAGTCAGATGCCTACTCTGCCTTATTATAAATCCAGCCCTGAATGTGCTGCATACCCCTCTGGTACTCAAAGGGTTACAGGAACATAAACCCCTCCTGACCCCCCTCCCTGGCACACACACAGACTTACTTTATTTTGGGCAGAAAATCTTAGTGGCCAAAATTCATAAAAACTGTCTCATAAATACTGTCTGGACTAGTTCTCTAATAGGAGTCTTTAGTTAGTATAGGATGTCTTGCTCAGGGAGGCAGACATGATTCATTGATGTAAGACTCAAACTCCTCCCACTGAAGGGATCATTCAATGGTAAGAATATTTTAGTGGGAGGGATTTGAGTGATGAAAAAGAATCCTTGGAAATGATATCCAGTACTAAATAAATATGAAATTTGGAGAAGGAATTCCTTGGACGTTGTTAAGGCTCCTTTAAGCAATGGAAGAACCCCCAATTATTACATCTATTTATCATTTCCCCCTTCTACTACTGTAGCTTTGGGTGTTTGGCAGCAATACAAATTGTAACTTAAACCAGTAATTTAAGTGATGTCATTAAAACAGAAATCTAATGGTAGATCCAATGCCAGGCCTTATAAGGGGTGATATTTCCCTTTCTATAGCTCTGCTCCTGTGGGATAGGACCTGTTGATCTGCCCAAGGCTGTGCTGTGCACCCATCTATATAGCTAGACAGATGATTTACATACCTGGGAATTTTCAAGATCAGCTGACCCTGAGATCTTCAAAATATTAACCCATAAAGCTTCATAAAATGTAGATGTTATACAATATGTACCTGCTTGCTCTAACACAGTGGTGCTCCAGTAACTCCTCAA
Organism: Rhinophrynus dorsalis; assembly: GCA_037306005.1. Lineage (NCBI taxonomy): Eukaryota > Metazoa > Chordata > Amphibia > Anura > Rhinophrynidae > Rhinophrynus > Rhinophrynus dorsalis. The sequence continues at coordinate 182,706,717 of CM074725.1, read as the reverse complement.
GGAACCTGTGACATGCTACAATTTAGAGATCTCACTGCCTAAACACAAACAAGACAAGCAGGACATCCCCTTGTCTTTCTGGGACAAATGGAACTAATATAGAGACTAAAGAAACATTTAATTGGGAGAAATCATTTAGTAGGTAAAATAGACCTCTCACCCTGAGAATTTGGCCATTCACCCTGAGACTGTGAGATTTGGAACAAAACCCCAAGTCTCCGGTTCAGACCCTCAGAGGTCCCTGATTTTAGGTGTTGCAAAGGTGAACCTCACAGCTGTCTCATTGATCCTATCATGGAACTGACCTGAAAGATTAAAAGTCTTGCATTTTTGGTGCCAGATACTGTGTGTACTGGGGTCTGCCTCTGGGAACATCAGTGTAAGACGTCCAATACTTACCTGCTCTACTTTTAGGAATATGTGGATCTTAAATGGGGTACTGCAGATAAAAATAGTCTCCATTAGCATTAGAACTTAAACGACAGCAAGCACTGTTTGCCACCCCATAGCATATACAGGGAAATTATATTATCCTTATTTAATACATAGCATTAAACAAGACACATGGAAGGGAAAGGCCCAAAAATGCTCAGTGATTGTCCACTGCCATCCCTTTGGAACAAACATGTTAACCCTTTGAGTGTGAGAGAGTTATCCAAGGCATTGAGTCGCAAATGCCTTGGATATCTCACTCTGGCTTTCAAAGGGTTAAAGAGAGGATTTTTGGTGTAGGTAGCTTAGTAAATTGACATTGAGCAGGTCTAAGGACTAAGAAGTGATTCCAGCACCTGAGTTAGTACAGAATCCCAGTAGTACATTCACTCCACTGGGCCTTATTCATCACGTTAAAGAGGTGCAATGTTGGCGCACACTAATCACACATTACGAGACAAATCAAATTCAGCAAATTCTCATTTAATTAAATGGGGATTTTACCCCATGAATGCTAGTGCAGTCTCATGCAAGTTGCAATGTATTGGAGCACTCTCTAGAATTCAAGGGGTTCAAGGCCCCATTTAAATCAATGGTAATTTTCATCCCCCCCCCCCTGTGGTGCAGTTTTTTTTGCTACAAAACTGCACCTCATTAGATTGAATATGACGTTGTTCACCTGAAGGGTTCTAATGCAGGATTTTCTACTTTGCATTAAAGATACCAAGTTGCTCCCCATTGCTGTGGAATGGGCTGTTCCAATGGCAAATTTGCCATGCGCCACACAGGCCTAAAGTGGCTTGCCGAAACGTTCCTGAGTTTAACACATAACATAGAAGAGTTTTAGAAATTCTTTGGCCTACGGGGTTCTGTGCAGAATTTCCACTTACAATCAGATTGATGCATTGTTTACCTCAATGATCCAATCAATGACGTGTTCACTAGGGGTCAGACAATAACATTTAGATGACACACTCATGCGCCAACCATCATCTCTACATCCATAAATCCTCACTGGTTATAGCACTGCTGGGGAGAAATGCACGGACTGCACAGGTAAGTTTGATATGGAAGGTTTTATAGTTCTACATCGCAGAGCATTCAAATCACCAATGTGAATATAGCCTAAGGCCTAATAAGACTAACACTATGGGGCACCTGAGTATAATAATCTGTATATTTCACCCCTGGGCAATGCCAGGTCATTTATGCATTGTTAGTTGAATATATAATAGGTGTGCACTGCAGCATTTTGTCAAATTGTATTTTCTTTTTAACACAAGTACTTATGCAAAAATGCCTCTAGATAAAGTATATTTCAAATACTACAGAGCAGTCACATTCTAATGCTATTCAATCTAATCTCACTTTTAAAAAGTAAATTTCCTCAATATGCTCAATATCTGCAGAGATGCCAGTTATAACAGAGCATTGAGAAGCCTGCAGGAGCTTAATATGTATACCTCAGGGCACAGAAAGGATATGACTGAAGGTTTTACATAAAGGGATTTAACATAATGAAAGATAGAAGGTATATCAGAGAAAGAAGATATATTCTCAGGAACTGTAAGGACACATCACTGAATTGGTGGCGGGAAATTAGTTTATAATGATTTTAAAAGGAAATCATACCTAAAATATGCCCTGGATTACATAGCAGTTTATACATTTATAACTGGCTTTAACTACAAATTTCCCTATAGACTTCAATAAGACTCTGAGATGAAACCAAAGAATATTTATCACCTGGAATGTATTCTAACCCTAGGATAGGCTTATCCTATTGAATACCCAAGAGATCTCTCATGCAGTGGAGACCTCGTGGCATTCAAGGAGTTAAAAGAGGAATATAAATTTTGTGTGAAAATATGTTTTAGGATTTGTCTTGTTGAGTAAAAAAATGAAACTCCCATTGCTGAAAAAAAATTCTTGGGAAAAAAAAAACTTGTCCAGAAGGCATTTATATAAATAGTTCTGAGGGAGAGCTTTAGACTACAGCTCTCCATATTAATTAAGAGGAACAGCACAACATGATGCAGGGTGGTTTTAAATGGGTGCCAAGGATGCGACTGTGTCACACACTGGAAGCTGGATCCACTCTCTGCCAGTCAGACTGGCATACCTGGGAACTCTCCGGATTTGCCCCGGAGACTCCGGTTTTGACAGAGCTTTTCCGGGTCTCTGGGGCAGAAGCTGATTCCTCTGGATATGAGGAGTTTCTATTGAAACTCTGCCCACATCTGCTGTTTATCCCGGTGTTCCTCCTTCCCCAGCCTTCTGTGTGACACCTTTAAGCCCTGCCCCCTCAACTTGTGTCAAGATCCACCCCTTTTTGACACGATTTGCATCATTATTATCAACCCTTGCTGCATCAGAGGACTCCCCTCTGGGTAGACCTCAATTGGAAGTTCCCAGGTATACTGTTAACTAGTGTTGAGCGAGCACCCGGATGCTCGGGTGCTCGGGTGCTCTGACCGAGCACCCCCTGAGGCTCGAGTGCTCGGCCGAGCACCCGAGCCCCATTGACTTCAATGGGGCGACACCAGGCACCCCCTGCTCTGATGAGGGGAGGGTGCCTGGTCAATGCCCCCTTCATCTCCGCTATGCCCCCTTCATCTCCGAATGCCCCCTTCAGCTCCGCAATGTCCCCCTTCATCTCCGCTATGCCCCTCTTCCACAATGTGCCCCTTCATCTCCGCTATGCCCCTCTTCCACAATGTGCCCCTTCATCTCCGCTATGCCCCTCTTCCACAATGTCTCTATGGCATAGAGGAGATGAAGGGGGACATTGTGGAAGAGGGGCATAGCGGAGATGAAGGGGCACATTGTGGAAGAGGGGCATAGCGGAGATGAAGGGGGACATTGTGGAAGACGGGCATAGCGGAGATGAAGGGGGACATTGTGGAAGAGGGGCATAGAGTCTATGCCCCTCTTCCACAATGTCCCCCTTCATCTCCGCAATGCCCCCTTCATCTCCGCAATGCCCCCGTACCTCCAGTCCCTGGTGGTCCAGCGGAGCGTCTTCGGATCTGTGCCTCTTCCGGCACAGATCCCCGCCACCCGAACATGGCGGGAGAGCACATGGCGGTACTCGACGAGTACCGCCATGTGCCGAGCAGAGCGATGCTCGAGCCGATCCGAGCATCGGCCGAGCACGCTCGCTCATCACTACTGTTAACCCTTTGAGTGCTAGAGGGGTACACAACGCATTGCTCTGCAATGTGTTGCGTACCCTTCTGGCACTCAAAGTGTTAATCATTTGAGTGTCAGAGGGATATGCAATGCATTGCAAATTAATGAGTTGTGTACCCCTCTGGAACTCAAAGGGTTAATTTGGGCAGGTGTTTGGGGGGTCCGCAGTAGCATTGCCGGGGGGGGCTTATAAACACAGCAAGTGTGGCATGACAAGAAAGATCCTGAGGCTCTCAGACGGGGGGGGGGGATTCAGGGTGCAGAGTGTGCATCTGTGATTGGCCAGGCATTCCAGGGGGCGGGCCTGCACTGCCCTAAATTTATTATTTTGCCTGTTTTTTTTTCTGTTTTGCTCCAGAACTTGTGTCCTATTATTCCTGGCCTGGCTAGCCAGACAATTTGCTGTATTGAGCATAGGTGGGTGGCCTGTAGGTTCCCTGCTGACGCATGTCACGTGATGCTACACGGTGGTGAGAGCAGCCTGTGATATGGAGGACACAGGAGCAATGTTCCCTTCCAGGTGAGCACTTCCCCTTCCCATGATACAGTGCACTGTTCCTTTGCTCCCTCACACACATGTGAAGAAGACATGTCAGTAAGGGAGAGGTGTTAAACGATACTTGACTACCCCATTTGTAAGGGCACATAATGACGCATGGATCAATGGAAATAGTTTCATGTATTATTAATGGGGAAAAGTATTAAACATTTATTAAAACCAAATAAAAAAAGGGTTTATCATTATAAAAAAAAAGCATCTAAGAGGGTTAACATTAACAATGCTAAGCACATACATTCTCATTTCCAGGGACATAACTACAGGAAGTGCAGAGGGTGCAGATGTACTGGGACCCTGAATCCAAGGGGGCCCTACACGGTCCAGTATATTTGTTATGTCTCTATAAAAATATTTTTGGCGTTGGCAATTTTTATTCCAAAAATGTATTTTTAATGGGGCCCCCCAGTGCGTAGTTACACCAGTGCTCCTTTCCACAATGTGCTTGACTTGCCAGACAAACATATAGCAATAATTATGGATTGAGTTTATGCTGAAGGGCGTCTTAGGTCACAAGGTAATTCTCAGCAACCACATAGTCAGATGAAAGAGAAGACAATGGAACTGGTAAAATAATGATTCGTTCCAGCTCTTGCTGTGACTAATGCTGTTTCCTACATTCACTGTTTCAATATGCTTGTTTCCTTGCAGCATTCTTAAACCCATGAGCATCTATTTGATTGGCTATACAATTGTAAAGAAGCATAAGATTCTCCATAAACCAAGAGCATGCATTAAAAATTAATTCTATTCAGTTTCAGCCCTAACATTAATAGCATGTAATTTGTTTTTTAAACACATGGTTTCCATTTTTTATTTTGTTTACTTAGGTAGGAATCTTGCTGTGTTAAAATAAAATGTTCAGCTTTGAGCTACACTACTGCAGTCTAGCTTATTGATATACGGCTACAAAAGCATAAATGGAGCTAGCTGTGTCATTTAACCCTTAGAATACTAGAGGGGTATCACTTTTTCTTCTGGTGGAGGAGTCCTGTGGTGCTGTTGGGTAGGATAAATGACTCAATGTGTGTCATAAGTGGGCAAGGCTTAATCGTAAAGGCGGATGAGAGGTAGGTGGGTCAGAGAATAACGACAATCGTCCTGGAATTCTCTAGCCTTTGGGATGTCAATCTTTCTATTTGTGAAACAACAATTTTACATATAAAACAATGAGTAAGATATAGGATATATGAAGAAAGCTGTCCCTATAAAAGTCTATTGTTTTACAGGCTACTAGTTGAAGAGCCCATATACACAGGTCACAGTGCCACCCAGCACCGGAGTGGTACAGTCATGCACAGTACAGACTGCCCGCGCCGCGGCTGGGGAGCCTCCCCGAATTCAAACCGAAGGTGCGCAGAGAGGACTACGGTCTGAATTCGGAGTGGGACGGTCCGTTATCAGCCGTGGAGCGGGCAGTCTTCGGTGTGCAGAGAAGACTACGGTCTGAATTCGAAGCGGCCTGCTTTGTTATCAGCCACAGAGCGGGCAGTCTTCAGTGTGCAGAAAAGACTACGGTATGAATTCGGAGCAGCCCCCTCCGTTATCAGCCGTTGCGTGGGTCGTCTGTACTGCCCATGGCTTCAGCTTGCCCATCCGTCTACACTGCGCATGACAGCTTCTGACAAACATACATTTAGCTAATTATTTTATAGGATTGTTGACAGTGCCTTTGCTGCTGTTGGTTTTACAGTTCAGGTATGCTTATAGAGGTTCCCATTGAGCTCAAATATCATACATGAAACAGAAATAGAGTCGTGGGGTAAACATCACAAAAAAGTGGCATCTAAGTGTAGTCTATGATTTATCACGCAAAAAACGTATAGACAGCACATACAAAAAACACATATCTGTGTGTATTGTCTACAAGACAATAAAGGTACGAATTGGTGTTTTTATTAACCCTTCGAGTTGTGTTTTCTTTTGGCGCGGTCATACTTCAACTCAGATGTTTATAGTCTTACCCTGTGTTTGGACTTATTCCCTCTTAGAATTCTGCCATCACGCTCCAATTCAGGATATATATACATATATATTATCCCCGTGTTCCTCCTCCCCCCATTATATCATATAACTCATTTTAAAGGAGAAATCTGAAGAAATGAGTGTATATAAAACATCACTCAACATATTTGTGATATTTCTATTCAGGCAATCCCTAATATTTTTCTCTACACCATAGAAAAACCTCTTTACAGAGAAAACACAAATAAATTATCTTTTAATATTATAAAGTGAATGGTTTAACAAGGTTAAGATTTTATATACGTGTACACAGATATGTGGTTTTTGTATGTGCTGTCTATATGTTTTTTTTGTTTTATTAAATCATATACTACACTTAGAGGCAGGTTTTTTGCACTGTTTACCCCACTACCCTAAGGCTTACTTGTGAGTAGGGGGTGGGGCTTAAGAAAGTAGTACAAAAACAGACAGAATAGGCTGGAGAAGGAGGAGAAGTGGGAGGGAAATGGGAGGAACAGACAGGGAAGTAGCAGAACTGGACAGAGTTTCAATAGAAATCAGCCTCTGCCACGGAGACCCGGTAATGCCAGGTGAAAACCGGAGTCTCCAGGCTAAATCCGGAGAGTTACCAGCTATGATCATTGCAAAGCAATATGTTGTATACCCTTCGGGCATTCAAAGGGGGTTATTCAGTAAGGTGTGACAAAGAGGAGATAAAGTGGAGATGACTTCTCCACTGATATCACTTCTCCAATTCCTATGTTATTCTATGGAGCCTATGCACTAACATTTCTTAGGTTTTGGAGATCTTAGTGCATAGGCGCCATAGAATAAAATAGAAACTGGAGAAACGATATCACTGGCTAAATCATCTCCACTTTATCACCTGTTTATCACTCCTTAGTGCATAACCCGCAAAGAGTTAACACATCAATGAACAATGCAGGGGCATCTTAAAGAAAAAAAATTCCTCAAAAAATTTGTGAACCCCTTCTGGACCAGTGTGGTGTGCAACTCATTGTGAAGCAATGCTTTTCATACCTCTCTGGTACTCAAGGGGTTAACAACCATTTAACTGTACCCTGCGCATGCTGGATGCAAGAACAGAATTGGGTAAATTGAAGTTTATTTATATTTAATTTTATATATTAGCATGAAAAAAAATCATACTCACAGGACTGTATAAATAAACAAATGCATTCAAGTCTGTGGAGAAAAAATTGCCAACATTTAGTTTATTATCAGACCTTCATCAAGGCTCACGTGAAGATATGAGCTTCCACTGAAATGTTGGCAATTTTTGTTTTTTTTGCACTGTGAATAAAGTTTTGTTTCTTTGTTCAGTACTGTGGGTGGTTTTCTGCTTCTGTTGTACCAATACTTTAACCCCTTAACTACGGCGCGATCCGGGGATCGGCAGCCCTAGAGGACGACGGCACAACTGCACTTTTTTTTTTAACTGAAATGTATTCTGGGATTGCAGATCGGCGTGCAGCCACGTTACAATCCCAGAATTCCATGACATGCCAGGACCATCGCCAGTCCTTAACGTCCGGACTCACATGAAGGTCCTGGCATATCATGCATCCTTAAGGGGTTAATATCTACACAACAGAGGAGGCACTCACAGGATTTGAACGAGTGAAATGGGTGTTTAACAAGTTAGTGTTTCAGTCCTTGGCTTAGGCACCTTCCTTAATATAAAAAGGTCAGTAAGCAAAGGGCTAAAACAATGATTTTTACATTCTTCAGGGATCAGAGGTTGGCAACACACTGGACGACACCCATTTCATTTTTGTTCAAATCCTGTGTGCAGAGATGCAACACAATATACTAGGACCACACTGCCCCAAACCTCTCCAACATCATTCTGCCCTTCTCCCACCTTTACACACCTGCCACACCATTACACCCTGCCCACACAGTTATTCCATGCTCATACTGTTAACCCTTTGAGTGCCAGAGGGGTACGCAATGCATTGCTAAGCTAAGGACTTGAAAGACCTCTTTCAGTATTTATATAAATATATTCCTTTCTTCTTTGGGGAGTTGAATGGAGGTCTCCTGTATACCCCATCTTCAGCAATTTAAATCCCTTATGCGGTCTAATGACCCCATAAACCTGTTTAATTCACTCCCACCCTTCGTAAATAATTTTAACATAGATGTATGATGTATGATGATCCCTCCTTAAACTTATTTAAACCCCCACCTCTGATGGGCAATGTTAGGAACTAGTGTGTTCTCACAGACCCATAAATATGTTTTTGTCTCCTCATCTCACTGATTAAGTACAGGGGAGAAGGGAGAGGGTCAAGACACCTTCTGTGGTTGAGACTCCTCTTTTCCAGGTCCTCTGCTGTACTCAGAAATGGGAAATCTGGGGTGTAGGAACCAAGTTATGTTTTTAATATCAATACGTTTTTACGTTTTACTTTATTCATGCCAGATACAAATGTATTTTTAGTATTAACACCGGCGTGCTGAGCAATGAAGAAGAGCATCCAATACTTATGAGTAAAGATGAGCGTAATAATACAAGTAATCTCAGTTTTAATTCAAAACATGTTGTCTTTCAAAACCATCATGTTTTGAGAAACAAGTGTTTTGTTTCTGCATTTCCTTTCTTTTTCTTAATCATAATATAGCTGGAGTATAAATCACATGCAGATAAAAAGGCAGGTTTACTTGCCTTTAGTTGTCAATCACAGAATGTTCCTGTCTGGGGTACTTATCTGAACAAGGTAGGAGAACATCTTTCGGCAGGTCTCTACACATCTCACTGACTTCATCCACTCTCTCAACCACCTTCTCATTTTATTTTCAAAATTCTCTCCTCATCCTTCTCCCTCCATTCCTGACTCCATTCTAATTTACTCCCCCACCTTCACTCTCTCCCACAGTCCTGAAGCTTAGAGGCGTAACTAGAAGCCCCCGGGGCCTGGTGCAAGAAGTGCCACCCCCCCCCCCCACATTGGCCCCCCTCAACCACATTGACCCCCTCCACAATGCCCCTCAATCTCCACAATGTCCCCATCTCTTGCCTCCTACCTGGATCTCCCACGCGGTCCTCTAAGTAATGCAGAGCGCTGGGAGATGATGTCATCTCCCAGCACTCTGCATTACTAGAGCGCCAGAGGGAGATTGTGGGAGCCAGGTGGAGGGGTTGCAGGGGTGGCCGGGCCCCTGGAGTGCACCGGCCCGGTCGCAAGTGCAACCCCTATAGTTACGCCACCGCTGAAGCTGTTCAGTTTGGATCCTCCAACTCCATTCATTTTCATGCTCTCTGGTCTCCTCTCCCTGCCCCATACTCTGGCTCACTGTCTTCTTGTTCCATAGTCGTATTCCATACTATGTACCCTCTCTCTCCCGCACTCTAGCCTCTACATACTCCCACGCTCTTGCTCTCCCATCCTCCCCCAGTCCTACCCTCTCTGTTTCTAATTCCCCCTTCCAATCCTCATCCACTCTGTGCCTACTTCCCCTGTCTCACCACTATTCTTTCTGGTTCAGATTTGAACATATGGAATTTTCTCTAAGTCCTTTGGTTTAATCCACAAAACAATTTATTGACTTACTCATCCATGAGTATCCATTAAAAAAATATTTAGATCATATCTGTATTTAGATGCAAGGAGACACTTGCCCTTTCACAATGAAAGGCAATAAAACCTAAGCAATCTTTTTCAGCTGAATTAACAGTAACCTCACCCCTAAAGGAATATGGTATGGAGCAAAAAACAAAACTAAACATTCACTGATATATATATATATATATATTTTTTTTTTAAATCTGCATTTTTCCACAGCAAATAAAATCAAGTTTGCTGAGTTATGATTCACTAAAAATAAGAATATTACTCAGTTTCCATGTAATTCCCTTTCAGGCCCATTTTATATCCACTCATTAATGTATCACAGTGTACAATCCAGTTGTGTCTCCTAGCAACAGGCATAGGCAACTTAAATCTAAAGCAGAATAATAGTAAAAGCACATACACATATAAAAGATCATAAAGATTTTGCAAATCCATTACATTTTTACAGCTCGTGGGAGGTAACTGAATGCAGCATTCAAAATAACAATTTATGTAACAGATTTATGTATTGCCGCTACAAGTAAAATTAAAATTCCTTATACAGTTTCATGACTGGCAAATTATACATTGTCTTTATGACTCTCTTAGAGAGGACTAAACTAGTATTTCCCTGCCAGATATGGTCATACTGTAAAACTTTTACACAACAAATATAAATACAGTTTAGTTCAATAATAAAAATTATTTCTAAAAACAGTAAAGGAATTATTATGTATTATAATGAAAACATATATTTTAGTGCTTTTCCTGTTGAGTAAAACAAGTACTTCTGTTACTGAGGGAAGATTCATTAAAAAATTATTACAGCTCAGATTTGTTTGAAATTTTGTTTTAAATGAAAATTCAGTTTATAAACAGCATCCACCAGGTAAAACTGATTTTATTGCTCTCTGTAGAGAACTATAGTCAATGACATGGGCCTTGATTCAAATGTTGGAGTTAAGAAAAAAACAGGTGTTGTAGTTTTTTAAGTTTTTGAATGACTGGATGATTGATTCATTCATAAAAGTGCAGCGCTGGGCTTCTTATGAATGAACCCTGTGACAGGGTTTACTACAAGCACTTCTACTGGAGCCGGCTTAACAGTGGCTCCAGTAGATAGCAAAGGAAGGCAGCAAATGTCTTCCTTGTCACCCCATGGATCATCTATCCTACTGGATAGGTGATCCATGTTAGGGGGGATATCAGGAGGGGTCCTGATGTCCCCCTCAAGGTCTGAAATATATGTATATTCATAATAAAGCGCGTATAACCTACATTACACATAACTTTTTAATCAAGCACCTTCAAGCAATGGTAGTACCCTTGTTTTACTTAGCAGGACAATTCATATATTGTAAAAGTTTTAATAAAAAAATTGACAAATGTAGCCATTAAGTAAATCAGTACTGCAGGGAGTGAACAAAGACTCAATATCGAATCAAGCCTCTCTATGGGAGGCCCACAAGGCGATTTTTAGAGAGAAACTGATCATGATTACTTCATATTAGAACCATTTTCCAGCATAAAATCAATAATCTGACACAAGCTTTCTCATACAAAGAGCTATTCGCAAACACACTCTGGGGGAGATGCACTAAGGAGTAATAAAGAGGTGATAAAGGGGAGATGACTTCTACAGTGATATCACTTCTCCAATTCCTGGATTATTGGAGAAGTAATCTCCGCTTTGTCATCTCGTTATCACTCCTTAGTACATAACCCCCATTGACAATTATACCAAATGCAGTTAGTTAAGGTTCAATATTCTCCAAAATGATAAAGCAATATTTATGTGAGCAACGCAACAAAGCTTATATGATTTGCAAAAAAGAAAAAAAAAAATAGTATATATATATATATATATCCTATATTATAATTCGCTAAGGATGTTTGTCAGTAGCCGTCATGTGCAGTAGAGACGGCCGCGCGCAATGCAGTCATGTGCAATACTGATTGCCCAAACGTGCCGAGGCTGATACGGAGCAGGGAGCTCTGAAATCAGACCGTGGTCCTCTCAGCGCTGCCAGTGTTGGCCCGTGTACACGGGCTTTAAAACTAGTATATATATATATATATATATATATATATATATATATATATATATATATATATATATATAAAACATGAAGTCTGAGCTTTCTGATAAGAACAAAGAAAGAGTAACAATAGTTCACTGTCCAACATTAAAGGGGAAGTACATAGAGTAACCATCCCAGGTTTGCTAATAGTGTTTAAGACCAATTTTATTGGTACTTCTACCACTAGAGAGCAGTATTGCACAATTCTGCATTGTTTGATTACTATAAATGGAATGACCAGCCTGAGCTTCTATGTACAGTCACATGTACTTTCTCTTTTTAATATGCTGATAATTATCATTTAACCCCTTAAGGACCCGTGATGTGCTGTGACCATCAAGGAAACACTTCCTTTAAGGACCCATGATGGTCTTGGTATGTCATGAAATTCAGGTGTCCCCGCGTGGCTGCACGTCATATGCAGACCCCTGAATCCGCTGGGAAAAAAAAATGCCCTGTGGTCTTTAACTGCTGGTTTGTCACATGCAACCATATTTCCAGAGTTTAAGGATTATAATTAATTTATAAAATATTCTTGCACAGTTCTATAAACCAGTCTGAATTGTTCTCTTTAAACTTGCACAGTGAATAGAGAATATCTCCCATAATTCAGGGATGGGGAGGACATAGCAATCAAAAGTAACCACTTAGATGCTATAGACATCTCCAACATGCCTTGACAATATCTCTTGCAACCAAGGGGTTAACATGTCATGGTCATGAAACACTGTCTATAGGATTAACAATATATGAACCGTATTAAATGTTTGGAAACATGGTCAGACTAGATTAGTATATTGTTTCTCACCTGCCTTACTTTAGCATTTTATAATTTAAAAAAAATTATCTTTGTCTAAAAGACATGTCTATGCAAAGTTTATTAACCCTTTAAGAACCCTTTAGTGTACAAAGCATTGGCTTGCAATATGTTGCACTTGTCTGGTCATTAAAAGGTTAAGGCACATATGTGGCTGGATTCCTTTGCAGTGGTAAAAGTCCCTTTTTTTCTCTCACAGATTACTGTCCATGTCTGCAGGGAAATTTGGATATAAGGTTTGTTTTCTGAAATGAAAGGTAGCATGTCACCTCAGTCTGTAATGGTGTACTGTTCTGCTGGTGGCATATAACTGTGTACTGCTCAACTGATGGCATTTAATGGTATGAGATGCCGATTGATGTGTTGGTATAACACGTGCAGGTCTATTAACACTATGGTTGTCTGATATTGGATGCGGGTGGGATATATATATATCTCTTTCTGTCTTTATATGAGTTGGAGAAGTCTCCCTGACCCGCAGCCATGTATGGACACATTGTAGCCCAGAACATATTAAATCTGTTCACTGAGGCCTTATAAAGTAAACTGCAAATGTGTGGACATTAACTCGTAGTTCGGAACATATTTATTCTGCTCATTGAGGCGATGTATGGAATTGTAACATATTCTGTTTATTGAGGTGGTATATAGCATTGTACAGATAGAAGACTGTTAATGCGTGGACATTAACTCTTAAATAACTATTCAGATTTGGAGACATTTATGTCATACTAGCGAACGCATAGTTTGACCAAGTATGGTTTCCGTCGGTTCTATGATGCGTCTTCTAATTAAACCAATCATTAGCCTAGAGAGGGAATTTAAATAAGTGTGTTTTTTTTCCTAGTAAGAAAAAGAGATTCAGGCTTACTCCCTGTAATAAAGCTAAATCATTTGAACATTCACATTATGTACAGGCATTTCAAAATAGAAGGCATTCATTGCCTTGGGGATCTATCTACTGATGCCATCAGATTGGATGGTCAAATTAGATCTCAAAGATGAGTATCTGACAGTCCCCATTTGCCCACTATCTCAGAAGTTCCTTCAAATTCTATGGAACAGCAAGAAATGGCAGTTCACCTGCTTTCCCTTCTGACTATCATAAGCTCCCTGGTGTTTCAAAAGCTAATGAAACCAGTGTTCTTATTGTTGAGAAGCAGGGGAATAAGACTGATTATTTATCTGGACAACATGCTCATCATGTCTCAAGGTTTTCCTGACAATAAAAGAGCATTTGCAATTGACCATTCCACTTCTGTCTCAACTAAGGTTTAAAATAAATTGGAAGAAATCTATTCACCATCCGACCCAGTCAATAGTTTCTTGGGTTTGTGATCAACTCTGTAACCTTGTCTCTCCTTCCAGGACGGAAGCTGATAAGGATTCTGAAAGAAATCAGAGCTATCTTAAAAAAAATCTGATTTCCCTGAGAACCATTGCCAGGATAGTGGCTTATTCTCTGCGTCATTACATTGCCCTCCAGAGACTAAAGTGTCTCCATCTTCAGAAGGGATTGGGCTATTCGGATTTGATTCCCCTTTCTCTGGAAGAGAAGGATGAACAGACCTGGTGGTTAGGTCACATGGAGGCATGGAACGGGAGATCCATTTTTGGCATGTCTCCCGAGATAGTCATAGAATCAGATTCCAGCAACTTAGGCTGGGGAGCTTGATGTGCAGAGCTCACCACAGGAGGGGAATGGTCTCAAATGGAAATGAACATGAACATAAATTGTCTGCAACTACTAGAGGGGTCTTTTGCATCAGGAGTTTCACCAAAGAAAGTTTGGACTGCTGCATTCTCTTAAAGATGGACAATGTATCAGCAGTCAGATACATAAACCATCTGGGAGGCACCAAATCCAAAATTTTGGCCAACCTAGCCAAAGACTTTTGGAAATTTTGTCTCGACAAGAATATCTCCGTTCACGCAGAATACCTTCTGGGCCTTTCCAACAACACTGCAGACTGAAATTCCAGACATCTTTTGGATTCTAGCGATTGGACTCTTCACAAGTCTGTTTATCGGAAGACAGACCTTCTTTGGGGTCCTCTAGAGATAGACCTGTTTGCCTCACAGCTAAACAAACGCTTACCCATGGATCCCAGGGTCAAGGGAGCGTTAGCGGTAGACACATTCCTACAGAATTGTCATGGTCCCAGAAATTATGCTTTTCCTCCGCTGTCAATGATTCCCAGGGTCCTTCTACAGGTCAGGAAACAAACGGCGACCATTGTTGTAATAATCCCATTTTGAAAGTCTCAGCCATAATTTCCTCCACTGCTTGAATTGTCAGTAGATGTTCCACGTTATCTGAGTCTGTTTCCTCGTCTGTTAACGAATCCTTTGGAATTTCACCACGACATGTTGATCAATAATCAGTTGCATCTCATGGCATCTCTGATGTCAGGGGTCCCTGGTGCCTCAAAGGACTTTCGGGACCAGCTCAGTCCCTTATGTCAGAAGCCTGGGCCCCGTGTACACAAGCTTGTTACAAGTCATGCTGGACCATCTGGTCATGTTGGTGCATGGAACGGGGTCTGGATCACATTTCTGCAGATCTAAATAAATTCATCAATTTCCGTTCTTATTGCTTTCAGCAAGGAAAGGCCTATAGAACTATCAACTGCTACAGATCGGCCATTTCAGCAGGTCATGATCTGATTCATAATTTACCAGTTGGCCAGCATCCTTTAGCGTGCAAACTAATGCGAGGCATTACATTATCTAGACCTCCTAGTTCTAAATTTTCTGTTCATTGGGATGTCAATGTTATCCTACGATTTCTGGAGTCTTGGCCCGTTAATCATTCGTTATCGTTGAAACAACTTTCCGCCAAACTCACAATGTTACTTTGCTTGATTTTTTTCATCGAGTTTCTGATATCAAGGTTCTTGATATTAGGGAGCATGCTTTTGTTCCAGAGGGTATTAAATTTCAACTTACTAGAAGAACAAAAACTTTTTCTAGGGAGATTGTGTACCCCACTTTTCCTCTGAGACCTCAACTTTGTGTAGTGAGTTGTCTTTGATCTTATGAATTGGCTACTGCAAATGTCAGACCTTGTAATTCCCATCAGTTGTTATTTTCATTTAGGAAACCACATTTGCCAGTTTCATCTGCTATACTCACTAGATGGATACACTGGATCATGCAGTCAGCGGGTATCGATATTACTGATTTTAGAGCTCATTCTTCTTAAGGAGCTATGGCCTCAAAATGTTATCTTTCCGGGGGACATTTGGAAGACATCCTCAAAGCAGCTGACTGGTCCAGTGAATCCACCTTAAAGTAATTTTATTTTAAACCTAATGCACATGTGTCTGATAATTGATCAGCTTTGAATATGAAGCCTCCAGTCTTGTAATAAAATTCAGGGATTTTCATAACTTTGTGAAGGAAAGTCAGGATTTTATTAAAGACATGGAGAGGAATAGTATCCCTCCCATGGTATTCCCACCCTATCATAATTTTATTTTCTATCTCAGGTTAAAGGTTTATACTTCAAGACTATGTGCAGAGTTCTTAGACACAGTTGCAGTTGTAGTAATGTTATCAGTTTGGAGTTTATTCAAGGAAAGAAGAAGCTGCCTCAGGAGTTCTACACTGTATATGAGGGAGACACAGCTGATCGGATGACCACAGGCAAAGGGGCGTGCCTATGCTGGGAGACTCTTTTCTATTTTTTTCTTATGTGTTTCTATACTGTTATGCCTGGTTTGCAAGCACACGTTGTAGACCATTCAAATTAAGTATTTATTTCTATATCCCGCTATTTTGGCTCTGCTTAAGAGCCGCAGGACGGTCTGCAGATCAGGATCTCCTGCTGTAACCTATACAGTGATGTCAGTGCAAGAGGAGGGAAGGAGGGACTTTGGAAGCTTATATCTCTCAAATTATAAAGGTTTGATCAGACTGGGCGCAATTCATTTATTTTTTTACTATCTACATAATTACGTTTCAAAACACTATCTATTACTATCCCTTTAAGGCAATGTGCATTCATTTAATGAAATATAATACACAGTCTAAAAAACTTTAAAAATGTATTAAAGCTAGCAGTACCCATTCATGGGTTCAAGATGAGAACTAGCCATTTGGAAGAGGAATAAACAAAATGTTGGCATAATTATCAGTATATGTCACAAAGTGTGGGAGCGAGGGGACCCCTGAGAGGAAGATAGGTGGATTTAAGAGTAGGTTTGAGACAAAAAGTACTTACTCCTGAGAATAGGGTACAGCGCTGGTGAGCAGCTGGGTTGGGTTGAGAGCCACTGAGGTAACCTTGCTGCAGCTGTAGGAGAGAGTGGTTGCTGACCGCAAGGCTAGATACCAGGTATAGGTTGAACCAATGTCTGGACTGGATAGCTACCACAAGGACTGTGTAAGGAGTAAATAGGGATAAAAACAACGTATCTTCAAACAGCAGGAAAAGTATGTGTAGAGCTAAGAAGCAACAGCACGTAACAGACGAGAAATGACGTGTTACTTGTAGATGTACTGTTAACCACCCCTTGTATGTTATTGCCTGAGCTATCTGGAAGTGTTCTACAGACCACCCCTTGTATGCTATTGCCTGAACTACCTGGAAGGTGTTCTACAGACCACCCCTTGTATGCTATTGCCTGAACTACCTGGAAGGTGTTCTACAGACCACCCCTTGTATGCTATTGCCTGAACTACCCGGAAGGTGTTCTACAGACCACGCTTGTATGCTATTGCCTGAGCTATTGCCTGTTCTACAGTCCACCCCTTGTATGCTATTGCCTGAGATACCTGGAAGGTGTTCTACAGACCACCCTTGTATGCTATTGCCTGTTCTACAGACCACCCTTGTATGCTATTGCCTGAGCTACCTGGAAGGAGTTCTACAGACCACCCTTGTATGCTATTTGCAGAGGGAGGTTTAAAGGTTTGTACCTGAGACCTTCCCTCTGGCCTAAGCTAGTATCTGCATTTCTACAAGCTTGTTCCTGCTGTGCTTCTGAACCCTGGCTACATATGACCTTATCTCCTGTTCGCTGATTTGTACCTGGTTTGACTGCCTATTTTCTCAGTGATTATCTTATCTACAGTAAGATCCAATTCATCAGGTCTTTCAGTGTGTAATATTGGGCCACCTCGGTTTATGTAATCAGTTGCACCCTACACTGCAATCTTCCATTATCAGCTGTTCCATAGTGTACTGGGCTCACTCAAAAATTCCTCCTGTGGGGCTTTTAACACCTTGATTGCAAGAAAAACTAAGGCTGATACACTAAGAAAGTATGTGTGTGGAGGGAATTCTGGAGCAATTCAACTGTACCACAGGGAGCAAATAAAATATTATATTGCTTTAATTTGGGACTTTAACCCCTTGAATGTTAGAGACGTCTTCAAAGCATTGTAAAGCAATGCTTTGAAGACCTCTCTAGCAGTCAAGGAGTTAAAGGTCCCAGTTAAGTCCATGGGAAGTTTTATACCCCCTCTACAGTGCACTTAGTATGCTCCAGGAGTTAAAAGTCCAAATTAAGTCAAAGGGAATTTGTATCCCCCTCTATAGCGCACCTGGTGTGTTCCAAAGGAATATCAAAGCATTCCAAGGACAAATGTATATCTGAAGACGTCTGCTCCAGAAGAGACAAAAGATAGACGCAGTCAAATTATATAGGCACACTGACCTGTATAGTAATCTTTTCACAATCAGCGCCCACACACTGCAAAGCAATGACAACTCTGCTTGGGAATTTTATTTAGGGCAGCCCAGGGAGAAAACAAATCAAACCTGTTTCATGGCACAACAGTTTCAACAAATGCATTCAAGTACAAAGGAAATTGTTTTCTATTTAAGATGATCAGTTATATAGGTTATAGTCAATGCACAATTCCATAAACCTTTTCATGACGGCCAGTGCAAGCATTAGGCAAACTGGGTAACTGTATCGGGTGGCAGAATTTGAAGGGCATCAGCAGGGCCTTTTCTTTAGGGGGGCATAAAGGGGTAGCTCCCACCCATTTCAATATTTGCTACCATTTCCCCATATTCACATGTTTTTCCATATCCTATATAATAATTCACTAGGATGTTTGTCAGAAGCCGTCATGTGCAGTAGAGACCACACATGCTGCAGTCATGTGCAGTAGAGACTGTCCGTGCTGCAGTCATGCGCAGTACAGAGTGCCTGAACGCGCCATGGCTGATATGGAGCAGGGCACCGCGAATTCAGACTGATGTCCTCTCTGCGCACCTTCCTGGGACCGCTACAGCGCAGGCAGTGAACAGAGAGGCTCTGGGTACCAGCTAAGGCTGCTGTGTGGCACTGTGGCCCGTGTACACGGGCTTTTAAACTAGTAACTATATATATTAGTTGTAGAAGGTTAATTAATAACATGGAACCATTTAATCTAAAAGCACATTAACCTCTTAAATGCCAGAAGACATTCCCATGCCACTCAAGGGGTTAAGAGGAGATGGGCTTATTTACTTATTGGGGGCAGTCTAGCAATTTGCTCAGGTAAGTGGCTCTGAAACTTGATGGTGGAACCTATTTATTTCAAATTAAACCCTAGCGAAACCGTAATAATCAAATCCTTTACTGCCCTTCGATGTTAGCGAGGTCTACAATGCATGGTATCACACTGCTTCTAACACATAAGGGGTTAACTTTGTATCAGTATCCAATTTATTGGAATACTATTTGGCAGGAGTAACTTAGAAGAGCAATTTTTTTTATTTTGAAAAATATATGTTGTAGAGCTGATGAGTAAAAAAAGGGCATTCTCACTGATGCTTCATTCTAAAGGTATTAAAGCTCAAAATAAAATGTTTTTAAATTAAACTGCCAGTAACAAAGCCACCTGAGGCTCAGTTCTAATAGGGATGGTAAATCCATCGGTATTGCTCTAACAAGTACTCCTTGGTCCAGCACATATACTCATTCCTTGATGGTATACTATTACCTGCTAGGCAGGCTCAGTTACACGTGTAGGCCGCACAAATCCAACTGTAACTTATTGCAGCTTTGTATTCCCTGCAACTCACATAAATTAGGAAAGAAGCAGGAAAATAGCTAAACTTGATGGTTGACAGAGTGCTTGGGAGTAAAACATTGGCAGTGAGCTAGTTCCTGTTATACAATCACACAGACTGAAAAACTGTGTTCCCACCTTCAATACTATTGTGTGTGTGTGGGGGGGGGGGAGGACTGCAATACTATTGTGGGGGGTGCATTACTATTGTGGGAGGGTGGAAAAGTGGCACATTACTATTTTGGGAGGGTGTGGGGATGAAAGGGCAAACTTTACTGTTGGGGGAGGGTGGGGGAAGGGTGCTCCTTGTGCTTTTGATGAATTGATATTGGGATTTTGACCCTCTCCGATATTAGTTTATCTTATATTTCTGGTGTTGAGATGCTCAGAGCTCATACGTGTGTTTGCTTTTGCTGCTGTTCTCTTGTACAATAGTGGTTTTTAACATACATTGGGTTTGGGAGGCACAGAAATACAGGCAGAACATGCATCCCATCAACGTGAGTTAACACTCACTGCATACAATAGAACAGCAGATGCCTTGGGCTATTTTATTGATATCTAGGAGTGCAAAATGAACAAGCATCATGAATATTTAACTCTCACTGTTGATCACAGCACAGGTAATAGAACACCAAACTGTGACTTCAAAACTAATGATGCCATTTTTTTCTTCAAGGGAACCTAATTGAATCGAGCCCTTGGTGGCTACAAAGGCATTTCTATTGCATTCTATCCAAAATCTAGCAATCGTTGGTTTACCTATATATTAGTCTGTATTTTTGCTACCCTACCTTGGAAATGTGCAAGTGGCTTATGCAAATACTACAGTTTGTCTCTATATAGAATGGAATAAAATTATAGCTATTACCATCAAATGCCATTGCCATTCCTTCCAACTACTACCCTGCATCATAAAACGTGATATGCACACAATAGGTAATTACAGTATATTGCAACAGTATGAAGTCTCACTGTAGTTTACTTGACACATCTGCAGACATGCTGTAACTGACTCACTAGGAAATGGTAAATGGTGACAGCAGTGATATATTTAGCCTTATACTGAGAAGAAAATAACTATGAATCTTTATTTCTCTCTACAAGTACCAGAACGTCCTGGCATTTTCACTACTAAGCAAATGTGCTGACTATCCTTATTGGGTTAATTTTCCCATAATTTCAACAAATACTTTTGGATGCTAAAAATGTAAAATCATGACACATTTATGTGCTATGGCACCAAGGTTAATGCATCACATATTTCCATATATTTTAATGAGGTTATATTGTTTATGATGTACACGCATGGTATATGTCCATACATTCAAATAGGGCTAAGGAGCCATTTTCTTTAATTCTTTGATCATGACAAGGACATAGATAGATAGGAGTCCTTTACAACTCATTAGAGATGTCTTAAGAGGTTAAGTAAATAAAAATTCAATAGTTTCAATAATTTCTATATATATAATTCCCATTTAAATAGAAAATGTTATATTAATTCACATGCTTCTATGCTTATGTACCTGTCATATTAACCCGTTGAGTGCCAGAGGGGTAAGCAATGCATTGCAAAGCAATTTTTTTAAACAATATTTTTTGAAAGAGTTTACATAACAAGTAAAAAGCAACTGTAAGTAAATCATGAGAAAATAAATACATTTAAAAGGTATAAAAAGGATGAAGAATAACAGTCAAACCTTTTTTAATATTTCAGATTGTCGCCATAAGAACTATTAAAGGGGATCTACCACTCCGCAATAACTTTGCATGAATGAAGACTTCGTCTGGCGACTACCTGCTTAGTAGCGCTAGTCGCCAGAAACCTTCCTGGTTTGAAAGATTTTGCAGTTTTCCGGAGGCTCACAGTAGCAGGAAGCACGGACATCTCGTCATAGTGACGTCCGTGCGCCTCCGCTGTCAGTCCCTTTTGGAGCCGGGACTGACAGCGCAGGCGCACGGACGTCACTATGACGAGATGTCCGTGCTTCCTGCTACTGTGAGCCTCCGGAAAACTGCAAAATCTTTCAAACCAGGAAGGTTTCTGGCGACTAGAGCTACTAAGCAGCTAGTCGCCAGATGAAGTCTTAATTCACACAAAGTTATTGAGGGGTGGTAGTTCCCCTTTAAGCCAAGGACTCCAAACTTTACAATATTTCAAATAAGAATCCAGTTCAATTGAACACATAAATTCATTTTTACACACAGAATTTATTTTGCCCAAAATACCATTCCAGTGAAGACTATCAGTCTTCGAGTGTGAAGCTATGTACATTCTCGTAGCTGCACTAAGTACTGTTAATTTATCCTCAAATGTATTCAGTGTAGCAACTCTTCTCCCCAACAAAGCTTCCCAAATGCCAAGCGAGATTTCCTTATTGAAAAGGTTGGATAAAATATTTGACATTTTGCGCCAGAATTTCTGGGACAGCTCCACCAAATATGGAGGAAGGAGCCCTTCTCACCGCAGTTGCAAAAACATAAGTTTGACGCATCAGGGTATATTCTTGCACGTTTTTTGGGATCAAATATGTCTGGTGTAACATTTTAAAAGTCTGTTCACAAATATTGAAATGTAAACTACATTTAGAAATTCTTTTTAGCAATTCAGACCAGGCAGACTCCCCAGTTTGTTTGTTGGTCATATCCTCCCATAGATATTGACAGTTTAGGATTGTATAATTTTCAATAAATCCTATATAATAATTTGCTAAAACGTGTGTAAAGACGCAGTCATGCACAGTAGAGACTGCTGCGCGTGCTGCAGTCAAGCGCAGTAGAGACTGCCTGCACTGCGGCAGCTCCGTATCAGCTGTAGGACAGGCAGTCTCTACTGAGCATGACTGCCCACGTGACTGGCCGGCAGTGGCACTGTGGCCCCTGTAACGGGCTCTTCAACTAGTTTTCAATAAAAAGTCTATAGACGCATGAGATATCCCTAACACCAGGTTGCCAGACCAAGATCAAATGCTCAAAACTAGTTAGAGGAGTCAAGAGAAAATTCCCCAAATATGGTTTAATTTTAAGTTTCAGGGAGTTATACAAAGGTTTAAAGAGATCATGTACTCCTGTAATATCCTGAAACCCGTCCCACCCCACTAGATCCCCACGGAAGAAGAGCTGCTGCATGAAGAGGACACCCTTATCAACAATAACATGAATCTGTTGGATCTCAGCAGGATCCCAATTAAAAACACACTTATCAGTGATAGGAAGCATCTTGGATCTAAACTCAGTCAACTTCCAGGAACTTTTAATTTTATCCCACAAACTAATTGTATTAAAAGTATTATCTAAATACCTGAATGAACCTCCTTTGTCTAAAATTAGCCCAGAAAAATTAACAAACAAGGAATCAGACATGAACGATCTTTCTTGATCCACCCATTTAGGCCTAAAGGCATTGAGTTGCGTGCCCTTCTGGCACTCAAAAGGCTAAATGGGTATAAGAGAGAGGATACTGGGAAGAATGCTAATGAAAAATCATGTTGTCCGTATATGAAAGGGCATCTTAGAACATTAACCCCTTGAGTGTCACAGTTATCCAATACATTGTAATGCCATGCATTTGATACCTCTCTGCCACTTAAAGGGATAGTAATACTTTAATATTACTAATCCCCATAATGTAGCTATGGTACAAATAATTGAATTGAAAGGGGGGAACTTTGCATTCGGTTATCTCTCAAACCCAGGGACGTGCACAGATATTTTGGGGGGCAGGGGCTCAAAGGAAAAAAAGGGCACTTGTCATAATTATTTATTCAAAATATATATTTAAAAAAAAGGGCACGAGGGCACTTTGGTCAAAAAGGGCAGGTGCTCAAGCCCCCCTTGGTGTCTATGTGTGCACGTGCCTGCTCAAACCATAAATGTTTGAGAGATGAACCTGGGGGCAATTCAATTCTTTGTACCATAGCTACAATATGGGGATTAGTAATATTTAAGTATTACTATCCCTTTAAAGGTTAAAAGCATAACTGTCACTTTGTAACAAACAGAGCTAGTTCTGGCCCCCACTCCGTGACAGGATGCAGAGTAGAGTGGAGAGTTAGTATCTGATACATTGACACTAACTGACAAATACATAAAGCTAAATGTCTCAAGCTTTTGTTTTAAATTAAAAAATGGCTTAAAAAATGTTGACTTTGAAAGCTCTTTCAAAATCACCTATTTGTTACAAAGTGTTCCACTTTAAAGGAATACCACCTAGCAGACATATAAAAAGTATCTAGTTTTTACATATACCCTGATGGAGCAACCATTTCTGCCTTATTCAGAACTCCAAGTACCACATCAATCTAGAAGTGAATATTCAGGATTGTCTGTAAATGGGCTGAGATAAGAGAACGGCTTCTCTGAATACAAAAGCAGTGGACACAAATTACAATAAATGAACTGACAAACTCTTAACTTTCATTCAAAACAACTCTAACAAAATGAAATACTCTCAGACAGGCAAGCTATCAGTGAAGCTTTTATGACATATAAATGGCTATATAGAAGAGACCAAAATAATTCCTCTCTCCATAACTATTTCTTGTCAGACATCAGTCTGCCCACTCTCACTACGGAACAGAATAACTCTTTTAATGCTCCTATCACCCTTAATGAACTTACACGGATTCTTAAAAATCTTCACAATGAAATATTTCCCAGGCCACATGGCCTACTAGCCAAATTTAACAAAATCCTACAGACTGACATCTCACAGTCCTTACTTCCTTTTTATAATCATATTCTCACCTCAAAGCAGATGCCACCAGATTTTAACCTTGCTAAAATAACAGTCCATCCCAAACCGGAGAAAGGCCCCACCTTAGTTGAATCTTATGGACCAATCTCCCTTCCGAACATAGTCTATAACATTTTAAGCACACTTATGGCCAATAGATTAAGCAATATTTTACTTTATTCAATCCCACCAGAACAAACAGGATTCATACCTAGTAGACGATCCGTCACTAACATCCGTACACCTTTGGCGGTCTTTATAAAATCCTGTGACTTCCCTTGAAATCATAAGCATCTCATACATTTTGAAGCAGAAAAAGCTTTCGATAAAAATTCATGGCAGCATTTATTTCATTTATTATCTGTACAGGACTTTGGCCAACAATTTATAGACTGTATTAAATTAATTTATTCTTCCCCTAAAGCAATCATAACTACAAATAATTTGAACTCGCCAATGTTTGATCTTTATAAGGACATGAGGCAGGGCTGCCCATTATTGAGTCTTTTTAACTTAGCCTTGGATCCACTCCTTAGAAACCAAAACAATTTGTCAACTTTTAAAGGAGTTTCTTTAGTAGATAGGAAGTTAAAATATCAGTGTTGGCAGATGATCTGCTATTTTGTAAGCAACCTCTGCATAGCTCTACCTGCAAGACCTGCAAAATTTCTAATGTATCTAGGGATTCAAAATAAGCCTTAGCAAATCTGAAGCTCTCTGCCTTATGCCCCATCTGCCACATTTAAACATTGTCAGCTGTCCACTCAGGTGGACTAAACACCCCATTACATTTCTCAAACTTCAAATCCTTTTAGCTATAAAAGATCTGTATCATTTCAATATTCCTACGTTAATATCACAAATTACTATAGATTTCCAAAGCTGGAGACATCTATCTCTCTTTATTTTATTGGGAGCCTTAATTTCAAAAAGAGAGTAACCTTTCCTTACCTTTTGTAAAAATTCAGATGTTCCCTATTTATATACCTAATATGAATATACAAATGTTAAACTGTAAATTCCATGGTTTTATACGGAATGGTAAAAGACCTGAAATCAGCATTTTTTTAACTACAGCAACCAAAATCAAAGGAAGTGTGTATGGGGTGGAGTTTAGTTTACCCAATCTCTGACTTTACAATGTAAGCTGCCTACTCTGAAATGTTAAATATTGAATCAGTCTAATATCTACAATAACTCCTAGAGAGATCAAAGGTTCATTCAATACATCAATCTCACATATTTACTACATTTTCCAGAATACTTTCACATGGCACAACTAACACGATAATCGTTTTGACCGTCATTTCTTGGCAACATATGAGAAATCTGTTGTATGGTAACCAAAACTTTTCATTTTCAAAATGACATCCCAGATACTAAATTTAAACTCTGGGTGGATAAAAGCATATTTTATGCTAGCAATCTGACAGATACTAAACTTGTTTGCACTTCTGATGACTTTATATCTCAATAGGATTTTCCTCTTAAGCATCTCTTCATCTACCTACAGGCGAAGCACTATGTGCAAACTATTCTCCCTTTCCTCCATACTGAATTAGAGGATAACCTAATGGATTGTCTTCAACTAAAAACCCACCCTTTACAATGTAAATGTTGTGTATCTACTAAATTATTTTTTATGACCTCAAATACTTCTCATAAGCCCTCCAATTTGATAAGTGGCTACTAGATATTCAAGTCTTGACATGAGATCAGATATTAACTGGTTTTACTAGGAGACTGAAACATTCCCCAGCTTTTCACTTTCATGAACTATCATACAGACTCCTCCACCAAACTTTTGTCACTTTTAAACATACCCGTATTTCAGGACTCTCTGACACATCCTCTGGCATCAGATGTAACACACCTCAAGGGGCTAAAATTCATTCCCTATACTCCTGCTCACATATCCAATCTTTTTGGAAAAAGATAATTAGCTATACAATTAAAAACTTTAAACTCCCTGTATTTCTGTTTACCCCATCTTTCTTGCTTGGAATGTATGATTCTATATAATGATCCTAACAGCATCTCTAATTACGCTGCTAGACTTCATTATAGTAACAGCATTGAAAGTTATCCTCACTAACTGGCTGAATCCTGCCCCCCCTCCAAGATTTCCACAGTGGGAATCTTGACTGCTTCACTTTACAGATTTACATTGGATTATTGTCCTGTAGGATAGGGAACTACAAGAGGAAACGATTCTCTGCATGCGATCCATTCACACACACACACACACATTGTCAATAACACAACAAACTGAATTCTAGTATTGTTTCAGACATACAAGATGGATGGAGGAGAAAGAACGTAAGTAACTTCAACCACTAGTACCCGAAATTACTATGGGTCACTGAGACCTTCTTCCATTTTTCTTCACCCGGGGAGGCACCCATGTGGGATCAGCTGATATTTTCAAAAGTATGATAGATCTCTTACCATAGACATGATAGATCTCAGGGACATCATTTGTTTCTACAGTTATTTAGTTATTTTGAATGGGTCAATAGTTGTACTACCTAGCAATGTAATTACATTTCAACCCATGTTTCAAAATTGTTTATTTGGGCTAAAGGCCATGTGTACTGATGAGTTCTATGACATTGTTCCATATTTCTGAATTCTACATGCTGACGTAGATTCAATCGCTGTCTACTTCTTTACTTCAGAATGCATTATCTGTGGATTGTAATATTTGAAACTCAACATAAAAGTTTATTTAAAAAAATAATCTCGGAATAAGTTTACACACATGTTAAAAAGCAAGTCTACAATTATATTTTAGGGATGTAATATATGAATAATTATTATTTACATATGCTAGCTATACGAACATGATGATATGATGAAGTTATATCAACCTATTTCATTTTTAGTTGTTAATGTTCTATTAATATCCTATAACATAAAGTGGTAGAATGCGATGCTCACTCTGAGCCATAACCGCGCATGCGCAGTAGAGAGTCTCTACTGTGCATGTGTGGTTTAGCACACAGGGAGCTTCGCTATGAGCCATCTGGGGCTCCCCGCTAATGATCAGAACTTAACATTTAAAGGGAATGTAAAAAAAATATATGTTGTAGGGTTTATCTCCCTAAGTAAAACAAGGGTAATCCCACTGCTGAGAGATATTTTATTAAAAAATGATAACAGCTCAAACATGAATTTTTTTAGGTGCAATATCACAGTGGCCTGAAAATTTACAGTGGTGCTGTTGCCACACCATCCTATGGACTGCTCTGCTCCGTAGATCATAAATCTCAATAGGATGGCGTAGCAACAGCGCCACTGTAAATTTTCAGGTCACTGTGATATTGCACCTAAAAAATTCATGTTTGAGCTGTTATAATTTTTTAATAAAATATCTTTCAGCGGTGGGTGTACCCTTGTTTTACTCAGGGGGATAAACCCTACAACATATATTTTTTTACATTTTAAGTATTACTATCCCTTTAAAATTTCATGCATTTTTTTTTAATAGGCTGGAGAAGAAATTGAGAAAAAATAGTACTATTTTTACATTAGCACAGATGATTTAACCCTTTGGATGCCAAAGAGGTATTGCAATGCATTGAATCCTCTCTGGCATTCAAATGTTTAATCAGAGTTCCAAGGGCCACATTGTCAGTTATCATTTCTGACTGAATGTTTACAATCGTGATATCACTAGCATTAGATCTGTTATTATGTCTTCTCAACAGTTCAGACAGCTTTACTTTCAAGATGGCAAGTTAATAAGATTGAAAAAGCATTACTGTAAGTAATAAAAGTTATACTAACTGCTCTTTAGTCACCATATAACTCATAATAAAATTATGTCACGGACACCTACGCTCCTAATGCACTTAGAGAACTGAACTGAGTACAATTCTAGAGGTTTCTCATATTACTACTGCATGAATTTTATGGGTCAGCACAGTGCAGTGTATCTTCTGTCATTTCACCAAGTATAAAATGAAGATGCTAATGACTTGAATGTCTCTTATAATTTCATTTGAAATCAGGGGAATATAAATAAAGGCACAGACTGACAGACAAACAAGACAGAAGAGGCTGATTTGTGGGCCATTTATGGGTTATCATTTATTTATTAGTTTTTAACCTCATTAGGACCAGAGGGGTACGCAATTCATTCAAAACCTATTTTAGTGTGCTTACATGTATGTATGTGCAGAGAGAAACTGGATCATTGAACAGATATACTTTTGAGTTCAGGATTACCTCCAGATTTCAGCTAATCAGGGGAAGGCTGGCCTGGGGAGCAGTGAGGCAATTGCCTCCTGGGCCAATCATATGCCTGGGGCGGTGGGCCACTGCCTCATTTAATCTCCCTCTTGTTGCTGTAATGGAGTTACACTAGAGGTACCACAGAACGTACCATTGAAATAGGACTACACAAATGATATCACAGAGCTACAATCCTTACAGAGCTACACTAGTGGTACCACAGAACGTACAATTGAAATACAACTACACAAATGATATCACAGAGCTACAATCCATATGGAGCTACACTAGTGGCATAACCCATTTCCTTTGTCATCTCTATGTAACTAGCATAGATTTACTTAAATTGTAAGCTGTGTGGTGACACTATTGTAGCCCCATTTAAAGTGCAAGCTACATGGTACTTAATTTACAACATTAATGTAAATTTTAAAATTAACAAAAGGGGGTGTAGTGGGACAGTGGGCTGGAGCAATAGAAGAAATGGGCCATTTGATTGCATTTGCCCCCTAGTCCAAATGTTGCCAGCAATCCCCTGTAGCTACAGTAATAACAGTGCTATGTAGATGTGTGGGTGGAGCTGTGATCTCTACAGAGAGGAGAGAAGACACACCACATCCTCCATCTTGCACAGCCATACAAAGGCAAGCAACCAAGGGGTGAATATGTGACTCCACCAGCGCAGCTACACTGGATTTAGCCTACAATGACAATGGCTGCACTTCTGGATGTGTAGTACAGTGTGGTGTGGTGTATAACAGCCACCACACTCCGTAAGTGTTAGTACTTTTTTCCAGAAAAACTTCTTTCCCATAGCAGGAAAACCGAATAATTTCCTCTATACCAGACATATTAAACTCAAATATAGTGGAGGGCAGGGTACTCAACTTTTCACTCCTAGGAAGGTTTCTGCTTCACCAGTTTTGTTTCACTGTCCATGGATATCCACAGGGCCACCCATACACTATATGCTTCCCCAGCCTTGCCCACCTGCTAGTCACAGAATCACACATACACATTCAGACAAATCAGCCTCTTCTGATTTGTTCTAAATAATTCTCTCCCTGCCCCTCCAGCCATGTCTCTGTCACCTCTTCATCACTGCACAAATTTAACACACACACGGTCTTTGTTTTCCTCAGGATCTCCAGGCAGTACACATGAGAGAGGCCCAGCCCATCAGGTAGAACAGTAAAGTTTAAAAGCCAAGCCACCATCCCCAGTGTTTTCTTGTCCTAACTATGCAGGCTACACAACTAAAACATTCTTTTCACCATTTGTTTTGTTGTATGAGGACCCAGCTGGGCACCGCTGTGGCCGCCTGGTTAATTTCCCATCATGGGCAGTATCAGTGGGGGCCTAACCCCTTTGCCAGCCCCTTCCTGTCTGTTAGATCCCGCTGGATTATTTTTTGTTAGATACATCGGAGCTGATGCTCTGGCCACACCTGTTCTGGCTCCTTCTTCCCACAGACAGCAAAGCAAGTCACATTTGGTTGCTGAAATGCATTTTTGCATTTCACATATTGGTAGTCCTTAGTTATGGCAATAGGAGTGGACCAGATTTTACTGGTTCCTGGCATGTACATTTTACCATGGAGACGTTGGACTCCCCTCTGTGGAACTTGTGAATTGTTCTCCTTTATAACTGGGGTGTATGAAGGGGGTTTGGTGCGGCCTCCCCAGTTGGTCTCTGCATTGGCCTTTTCTGGTGATCCAGCAGATTTGTGTTGGAAGATATGTCTGTGGCTGGTTCCTCCTATTTTTGTCCCTGATACTTCTTATTATTGGGTTCATTGCTAATGTAGGATTTATTGTGTTCTTTCTATATGATTCTCTTGTAGGATGTCCTCTCCCTTGAATGATGTTCTTTCCATCTTCCTGGTATGTAAATCGCCTATAGAAACATCTTCTAACAAGAAGCAGTGCCTTAAATGCATCACAGAACGGACTACATCTTTTGCTCCTACAGCCATCTACACCAGTTCTTACTGGTATGGCAGTAATGATGTTGCTTTTCCAATCCATTGCCAAGGAGATTTTCTTGAATCTTAATCACTTGCCCTTCTGCCTCTTACTATCCTCATAGACAGTCTCTGGAAGTTTCATCATCAGATTCTAAAGTGTCATCTGAGCAAGGTTATATAGAAGATCCCTACATCTTTACAGATGAATGTACTGAATCCTTGGTCAGGTATATCTGGGCTTCCTTTGACATCAAAGAGGATGACAAGCCAACGTCTTTGGCAAACAAGCTATACTTGAAATACGTAAAGTCTTCCAATTCCATTAAGTAGTCACTCATCTTATCAAGCAACAATGAAGCTGTCCTGAGGAAAGACTATCCATCCCGAAGGCACTCATTAGCCTGTTTCCCTTTGTTCCCCAAGACACATAATTTGGGACCAGATTCCCAAGGTAGATGTCCATGTAGCAAGACTGTAAAAATAGACCACAATTCCAATGGAAGAAGGCTCAGGTTTTAAAGATCCCATGGACAAGAAAACTGAAATGGCTCTGAGAAGATGTTATGAATCAGCAGCTACTTCTTTCAGACCAAATGTAGCCACCATCTGTGTTTCCAGGGCTATGCAAATTTGGTTGGCTCAATTAAAATATATTCATAACAGAGTTTCCAGGGAAGACCTCCTTAAATCTGTCCTCAGACTTAGATTAGCAGCTGATTACATATGTGATACATTAGTGGAATCAGTCCACAAAGCCACAAGAATAAAAGTTCACTCAACTGCAGACGAAGAGCACTCCGGCTTAGGTAATGGATGTTGGACTTCTCTAAAAGCAACCTGTGCACTATGCTGTTCGAAAGAAAAATCTTATTTGGGCAGTAACCTGACTTTCTTTCACTCTCTCTTTGAAGAAAATAAATTGTTGCCCCATGACAAGCTTTTTTCCTTCCAGAAGTTAATTTTTCAACCATGCAGCAGTCCAAGAGGGAGGCAAGTCCCCTAGGTCCAGTCATCAAGGTCATGCTAAGTCCCATTTCAGACATTAGGCCGGTTACATGAGAAGGAGAAAGATTAATTATTTCTTTACCCAGTGGTAAAGTATTACCTCCAATCCCTGGGAGTTATGGATAATCAAAGACAGCTTATAAATTTGATTCCTTTCTCTTCCTCTTCTCAGATATCTGGTAACTCACATGCCCAAAAGTCACTACAAATGGAAATCTTTTCTGAATGCTTTTCAAGACTTGGTGGACACCAGAGTCCTGATACCAGTTTCCACTCAGTTTTTCAAGAAAGGCACGTAAGCCTCTGTCTTTTTATCTCAATATACTCAGGGGGGGAATTCCGCTTGGTAGTAAATTTAACTTACCTGAACCACTATATACGCCAAGAGCACTTCAAGATGAATATTCGTCTGAAAGGAGCAGGGATTTGTGAAAATTTTTGCCTCAAACCAAAATTGGCAAAAAATGGCACTTCTCGCATAAAGAAAAATTTCCAGAGAAAAGTGCAGTTTTCCCACTTTTTTCACTTAGCACATTGCATTGAAATCAATGGGAAGGCTGAATTTTTTCCCACCACATGCCAGTTTTCTCTTCTTTTCCTTCAGGCATATAAAAGGGTATCAGGCTCTCATAGCAAGCCGCTCTGTGTTTGTGAGAGGAAGAGAGAGCAGCACATTTTGAGCTAGAGAAAATAGGCAAATAAATTGGAGTTGAAGCTTAGTTTAGGGAGTCTTTTAGGTAGGACATTTGTTCTCTGTATTAGAACATTCACCCTAGATATCTACCACGTTGGATGCTATAACATCTTGTAGAGAGCTACTCTCCAGCATCCAAGGGGCTGATTTCTCTGTTTGCTGATCAGTGCATGGATATAAGTTCAGGCTGGCTGATTTTCATCTTCCATTGGGAGCTAGTTCTGACTGTTGTAACTTTCTGTGCATCGCATCAGAAGTGTCCATTCTTCTTATAACATCACAGGTGACACAGAGCAAACTACCATCAGAGCAGACTCCTGAATACAAGTGAAATAAAATTGCCTGCAAGTCTCTCCTATACAGTAAACATCTCTGTTCTACTCACATCAACCTTTTGCATTTCAGCTTATAAAGCACTAAAGGGGCATTAACAATGTGACATGAGTGTGTATGTAAAATGTGAAATGTGTGTGGATGTATATATATATATATATATATATATATATATATATATATATATATATATATATATACATATATATGTATAGTTAGGTCTGGAAACATTTGAACACTGAAACAAGTTTTGTTATTTCGGCTGTTTACCAAAATAAATTCAAGTTACAGTTAAATAATGAATATGGGCTTAAAGTGCAGTCTCTCAGCCTTAATTTGAGGGTATTCACATCCAAATTGGAGGAAGGGTTTGGGAATTACAGCTCTTTTATATGTAGACCCCTCTTTTTTTAAGGGACCAAAAGTAGTTGGACAATTGACTCAAAAGCTGTTTCATAAACAGGTGTGGGCTATTCCTTCGTTATTTCTAATCAATTAAGCAGGTAAAAGGTCTGGAGTTGATTCCAGGTGTGGCATTCACATTTGGAAGCTGTTGCTG
Organism: Rhinophrynus dorsalis; assembly: GCA_037306005.1. Classification (NCBI taxonomy): domain Eukaryota; kingdom Metazoa; phylum Chordata; class Amphibia; order Anura; family Rhinophrynidae; genus Rhinophrynus; species Rhinophrynus dorsalis. Next base: position 182,673,554 of record CM074725.1, on the reverse strand, counting down.
TGAACCCACAACATGCGGTCAAAGGAACTCTCAATGCAAATGCAGACCATCCTTAGGCTGCAAAAAAAAAAACCCCAGAATCGATCACAGAAATAGCAGGAATATTAGGAGTGGCCAAATTAATAGTCTGGTACATTATGAGAAATAAAGAATGCACTGGTGAGCTTTGCAACTGTCACGGTTTTGTTAAAGACTCTCAGACCAGTATGTAAAATAAAACACAGTTTTATTTAGCAATAATAACACATAAGGTCGCCCTCTAGTGGCGGTTGGTTGTACATAAATGATAGTGACTGGAAAATACAAAGTTAATGCAAGGAAAGCAAGTGCACATTTACCACCAAGGAAGGGGTATAACCCCGGAGGGTTAAGTCCTTTATAAATATTAGTTTCAAAGGGACTGTTTGGCACACCCTGGGTATGAGTAGGTTACGCTTAAGGTAACCACAAAGGGTTAAGTCCTTGATTATGATCAGTCTCTTAAGAGGATGCTTGGCACGCCCAAGGTGTAGATAAGCTGTGCTGAAGAAATGCTCACCAACAAGTGGATAGGAACTGTCTCGCCACGGTGTGTAGTATAGCAGAGCCCAATAGCCCCCCCACGGGCGTACCTACAGGAATGGCTACTGCTGGTGCAAGTGATCTTAGCCCCACGGGCGTGTATCGAACCTGCCTGCAGTGCAAGAGCTCCCAAGCCTCTTCAGACTCTACCGGACTGAGTATAATGAGACAGGGCCCAAAGCCCAACAGAAGTAGTACCGGAATGCTAGTGCTGAAGCCTTTGCCCGTCACCACTCGGTATAACAGAATCGCCCAGTGTATACAACGAGATAGATAGAGAGCCAAAGCGCCCAACCGGCCTAATAGGAAGTGAACACTCTACTGGGATGGTATCGAGTTGCCGACGGAGAGCGGCCAACTCAGCAAGAGTTTCACTATGAACGAGGCTCACGCTGGAGTAGGGAGAGTGGGACCGAGACAGCACTGGTAGGGTTAAAAGGCACGTTTACACAAGGCTTTTCTGCGGTAGCACAGCACTGCGGTCTGAGGGAGGCGCACACAGCTCTGCACGATAGTAACACTGCACTGCACGAAGTAACACCAGGCAAGACAGCCACACAAGTACTGGAACAGTGGATGATAATGTCGCGACGGCGACAAACCGGAACGTGGGTCTTCTGGAACCCGCTGGAGGTGATCTTGCGGGAGGAAGTCAGCAAGGCCGGATCGGAGCACGTAGGAGGTAGTCGTACCAGCCGGGTCATACACAAGCAGGAACGTCAGCCAAGCAGAGTCGAGATCCGGAGGAGAGAGTCAGACGAGCCGGGTCATACACAAGCAGGAACGTCAGCCAAGCAGAGTCGAGATCCGGAGGAGATAGTCAGATGAGCCAGGTCATACACAAGCAGGAACGTCAGCCAAGCAGAGTCGAGATCCGGAGGAGATAGTCAGACGAGCCGGGTCATACACAAGCAGGAACGTCAGCCAAGCAGAGTCGAGATCCGGAGGAGATAGTCAGATGAGCCGGGTCATACACAACCAGGAACACTGGAGAATGGTCAGGGCTAGCCAAATCGCTACACAGGAAACAGAAACGTAGCAACAGAACAACTGGCTCAGAAACACCACGAAAGGGCGCCGGACAGATGGAATTGCCAGGTATAAAAAGGAAACCAAGGGGCGGGCCAAACTAAGTGAACAAATCACCCTTGTACATAGAAGAGAGTGACAGCTAGATCACAGGCACTGTGATAGTACCCCCCCCTCAAAGACCCCCTCTCCCAGCTGGAGGCTTCGGTTTCTGAGGGTATTTGGAGTGGAAATTGCGCACAAGTCTGGGCACATGGAGGTCCTTCTGGTCAATCCAAGAGCGCTCCTCCGGGCCATAGCCCTTCCAGTGGACCAAGTATTGCAACTTCCCTCTAAGTCGCCTAGAATCAATAATGCTCTGGACCTCATATTCCTCTTGCCCCTGGACGTCCACCGGCCCAGGAACCACCGGAGTGGTCGTGTAACGATTGCAAACCAAGGGTTTCAACAAAGACACATGGAACACATTGTGAATGTGCATAGATGGTGGATGTTCCAATGCATAGGAGACCGGATTAATTTTGAGAATAATCTTAAATGGGCCAATAAACCGGGGAGCCAACTTATTTGAAGGGACTTGCAGGTTGAGGTTTCTGGAGGAAAGCCATACCCTATCCCCAACCTGGAAAGAGACCGCTGGCAGCCATCTGCGATTGGCATACCTCTGATGTCGTTGGAAGGACTGACTGAGGGTCCTTTGTACCTGTGCCCATGTGGAACGGAGCTGCTCCATATGCTCATCCAAAGCCGGAATCTGCTGAGACTGAAACGAATCCGGGAGCAAACCTGGCTGAAACCCATAATTGATTAAGAACGGGGAGCTCCCGGATGATGAGTTAACTGCACAGTTCCTGGCAAACTCCGCCCATGGCAACAGGTCGGCCCAATTGTCATGATGATCAGAGATGAAATAGCGCAGGAACTGTTCCAATCCCTGGTTGGCACGTTCAGCGGCTCCGTTGGTCTGGGGATGGTAGGCGGAAGAGAAGGACAATTGAATGCCCATCATGCCACAGAATGCCCTCCAGAACCTGGACACGAATTGACTCCCACGGTCCGAGACCACCACTCTGGGTACCCCGTACAAACGAAACACCTCACTAGCAAACACTTTAGCTAGTTCCTGAGCCGATGGAAGCCCTCTGAGTGGCACAAAATGAGCCATTTTGGAGAACCGATCAACCACCATAAGTATAAACGTAAACCCCCTCGAGTTAGGCAATTCTCCCATAAAATCAATAGAAATGTGGGACCAGGGTCGTTCCCCATTAGGCACAGGTTGGAGCAAGCCCACTGGAAGATGCCTGGGGGTCTTGGCACGGGCACATGTGGCACAGGCGGCAGTAAAGGCGGAACAATCGGCTCTGAGCATCGGCCACCAGAATAATTGCGAAAGAGACCATACCAGTTGATCCCTGCCAATGTGCCCGGCAGCCCTAGAGGAATGATAGGTCTCCAAAAGGCGAGTACGGAAAGGCTCTTCCACAAAGCATTTGCCAACTGGAGTCTCAGGTGGAGCCCTAGCTTGAGACCCCAGAATCTCCTCTCCCAGAGGTGAGGTTATACTAGTGCAGATAGTAGCCAAAATACGGTCAGGCTGAATGATGGGTACCGGCTCCTCCTCCCTGTCAGTGTCCGATGCAAACTGACGAGACAATGCGTCTGCCCTGATATTTTTAGACCCTGGAAGGTATGATACCACGAAGTTAAATCGGGACAGGAAGAGTGCCCACCTGGCCTGACGAGAAGACAACCTCTTAGCTTCAGAGAGATATGTCAAGTTCTTGTGATCGGTCAGGATCAATACTGGGTTCTTAGTACCCTCCAACAGGTGGCGCCACTCCTTCAATGCCAGAATAATAGCCAATAACTCTCTGTCGCCAATCTCATAGTGACTTTGTGCGGTAGACAACTTCTTAGAAAAAAACCCACAGGGTTTCAAGCTACCACCTCCCACAGGATGCTGGGAGAGTACTGCCCCAACCCCAACTTCGGAGGCGTCGACCTCCAACGTAAAAGGCAGGGAGGGGTTGGGATGGGACAGTACTGGAGCAGACGCAAAGGCAGATTTTAAGGTCTCAAACGCATTATCAGCGGCCTCAGACCACTGAGAGGGAGAAGCGCCCTTATGAGTTAAGTCAGACAAGGGTTTCACAATAGTGGAAAAGTTACGTATGAATTTCCTATAATAGTTGGAAAACCCTAAAAAGCGCTGAATCGCTTTTAACCCTTTAGGGCGAGGCCACTGCAATACCGCTGCCAACTTCTCTTGGTCCATAGCGATTCCATCCTTCGAGATTATGAACCCCAAGAATGGTACTTGTGACACATGGAACTTGCATTTTTCCAACTTGCAAAACAGCTTATTAGCCCTGAGTAGTGACAAAGCTTGCGTGACATCTTTAATATGCTGGGCTAGCGTAGAGGAGTGAATCAATATATCGTCCAGATATACCAGCACACAGGACTGAAGCATGTCACGCAAGATGTCATTAATCAGCTCCTGAAATACCGCAGGTGCATTACATAAGCCAAATGGCATTACCAGATATTCGTAGTGTCCCGTTCTGGTATTAAATGCCGTTTTCCACTCATCACCTTCTCTGATTCTTACTAGATTGTAAGCAGCCCGTAAATCAAGTTTGGTGAAGACAGAAGAGCCCTTCAATCTGTCAAATAACTCAGTGATGAGTGGAATAGGGTATGCATTCTTGGGCATCAGCTTGTTAAGCCCCCGGTAATCTATACAAGGCCTAAGTTCGCCATTTTTCTTCTTAACAAAGAAGAATCCGGCACCAGCCGGGGAGTTAGACTTGCGGATAATTCCTCTACTAAGGGCATCCTCAATGTACTCCTCCATAGCCCTGTTCTCTTCGCAAGACAGTGGGTAAGTACGACCCCTTGGAGGAAACACGCCAGGAGGCAGATCAATAGCGCAATCGTAGGTTCTGTGCTCGGGCAATGCGCTAGCCTCCCCTTGCTGAATACATCCCTGAATTCACCATATTCAACTGGTATAGCAGGGGAGGTACACATAATTTTCACAGGGATAGATAGGCAGTTTTCTTTACAGTAATTGGACCAGGCACTGACTTCGCATGTTTGCCAATCAAATTGAGGATTATGCCGGAGCAACCATGGAAACCCCAATATGACTGCATGGTGAGGAGAGCGGATAATCTGAAACTGAACCTCCTCTTTGTGGAGAGCCCCAACTGACATAGAGATAGGAATAGTCTCCATAGTAATAAAGACTGGCTCCAATGGTCTGCCATCAATGGCCTCTACTGCCAATGGACACTCCTTCTTGCATAGAGGAATATTGTGCAAGTCTGCGAAAGATTGGTCCATAAAGTATCCGGCTGCACCAGAGTCCACTAGTGCCAAGGTGTCTGCGCCCTTATCTGCCCAAAAGAACGTCACCTGGATGGTGGGTTTAGCAATATTAGGATCTGGGGACTGTTGTACACCACCTAGGGCCTGTCCCCCAAGGTACCTTAGGTGCGTGCGTTTCCCGGCCTTACCGGACAATTGCGCAAAAGGTGCCCCTGTTTGCCACAATAAAGACAGAGACCATGCTTTTTACGAAAAGACCTCTCCTCGTTGGAGAGTCTCGTGAAACCCAGTTGCATTGGCTCTGCTGCCTCTCCCTTGCGTTCAGGAGAAAAGGGTTGAGAGGGTGGGTCAAAGAAGCAGTTCACCCCATGCTTCCTGGAGGTTGCCTTTCGTGCCAACCTTCTCTCCCTGATACGGGAGTCAATGATCATTACATAGTCAATGAATTCATCTAGGTTACCGGGTACATCCCGGGCAGCAATTTCATCTTTAATTGTCTCGGAGAGCCCCTTAGCGAAGACTGCCAATAATGCCTCATCGTTTCAGCCCACCTCCGCAGCCAGGGTCCGAAATTCTATCGCATAACTGCCCAAGGAACGTTCGCCCTGCTGTATCTCCATTAGCTTTTTGGCAGCGGAGGCCACTCTACCAGGCACCTCAAACACACGGCGGAACTTTCTTACAAATTCATTAAAGTTCAGCGTGCAAGGTCTGGCACCTTCCCACAAGGGGTTCGCCCAAGCCAAAGCCTTGCCAGTTAGTAGCGATATCATGAAACCGACCCTGCTTCGGTCGTTAGGAAAAGCCTGAGGCGTTAATTCCAGATAGATCTCTAACTGGTTAATGAAGCCCCTGCATAGGGAAGGCTCGCCATCATATCTCAACGGTAACGGCGCCGTAGCCGTTAAGCCCCTGAAGCCCGTAGGAGGAGCTATAGGCGGATTGTCCGGTGTCAAGACTGAGGAGACCACCGGACTCGGATTAGGCTTGTCTAGGTGTATTGTACGCTCCAGCAGGGTTTGTAGAGCCAGTGCCAATTGATCTAAGCGCTGCTCTTGGGCATCCATTCTCCAGTGGATGTTTTGAGTGTTACCTTCGCCCTTACTGTCTGAGGTCATTTCGTACTGTCACGGTTTTGTTAAAGACTCTCAGACCAGTATGTAAAATAAAACACAGTTTTATTTAGCAATAATAACACATAAGGTCGCCCTCTAGTGGCCGTTGGTTGTACATAAATTATAGTAACTGCAAAATACAAAGTTAAAGGGATAGTAATACTTAAAATGTAAAAAAAAATATGTTGTAGGGTTTATCCCCCTGAGTAAAACAAGGGTACTCCCACTGCTGAAAGGTGTTTCATTCAAAAGTTATTAATTTTCAAAGTTGAATTTTTTAGGTGCAATATCACAGTGGCCTGAAATTGTAAAGTGGCGCTGTTGCTACACGATCCTATGGACAGCTCTGGTCAGTTGACCATAAATCTCCATAGGATGGTGTAGCAACAGCGCCACTGTACAATTTCAGGCCACTGTGATATTGCACCTAAAAAATTCAACTTTGAAAATTAATAACTTTTGAATGAAACACCTTTCAGCAGTGGGAGTACTCTTGTTTTACTCAGGGGGATAAACTCTACAACATATTTTTTTTTACGTTTTAAGTATTACTATCCCTTTAATGCACAAACGGAAAGCAAGTACACATTTACCACCAAGGAAGGGGTATAACCCCGGAGGGTTAAGTCCTTTATAAATATTAGTTTCAAAGGGACTGTTTGGCACGCCCTGGGTATGAGTAGGTTACGCTTAAGGTAACCACAAAGGGTTAAGTCCTTGATTCTGATCAGTCTCTTAAGAGGATGCTTGGCACGCCCAAGGTGTAGATAAGCTGTGCTGAAGAAATGCTCACCAACAAGTGGATAGGAACTGTCTCGCCACGGTGTGTAGTATAGCAGAGCCCAATAGCCCCCCACGGGCGTACCTACAGGAATGGCTACTGCTGGTGCAAGTGATCTTAGCCCCACGGGCGTGTATCGAACCGGCCTGCAGTGCAAGAGCTCCCAAGCCTCTGCAGACTCTACTGGACTGAGTATAATGAGACAGGGCCCAAAGCCCAACAGAAGTAGTACCGGAATGCTAGTGCTGAAGCCTTTGCCCGTCACCACTCGGTATAACGGAATCGCCCAGTGTATACAACGAGATAGATAGAGAGCCAAAGTGCCCAACCGGCCTAATAGGAAGTGAACACTCTACTGGGATGGTATCGAGTTGCCGACGGAGAGCGGCCAACTCAGCAAGAGTTTCACTATGAACGAGGCTCACACTGGAGTAGGGAGAGTGGGACCGAGACAGCACTGGTAGGGTTAAAAGGCACGTTTACACAAGGCTTTTCTGCGGTAGCACAGCACTGCGGTCTGAGGGAGGCGCACACAGCTCTGCACGATAGTAACACTGCACTGCACGAAGTAACACCAGGCAAGACAGCCACACAAGTACTGGAACAGTGGATGATAATGTCGCGACGGCGACAAACCGGAACGTGGGTCTTCTGGAACCCGCTGGAGGTGATCTTGCGGGAGGAAGTCAGCAAGGCCGGATCGGAGCACGTAGGAGGTAGTCGTACCAGCCGGGTCATACACAAGCAGGAACGTCAGCCAAGCAGAGTCGAGATCCGGAGGAGAGAGTCAGACGAGCCGGGTCATACACAAGCAGGAACGTCAGCCAAGCAGAGTCGAGATCCAAAGGAGATAGTCAGACGAGCCGGGTCATACACAAGCAGGAACGTCAGCCAAGCAGAGTCGAGATCCGGAGGAGATAGTCAGACGAGCCGGGTCATACACAAGCAGGAACGTCAGCCAAGCAGAGTCGAGATCCGGAGGAGATAGTCAGACGAGCCGGGTCATACACAAGCAGGAACACTGGAGAATGGTCAGGGCTAGCCAAATCGGTACACAGGAAACAGAAACGTAGCAACAGAACAACTGGCTCAGAAACACCACGAAAGGGCGCCTGACAGATGGAATTGCCAGGTATAAAAAGGAAACCAAGGGGCAGGCCAAACTAAGTGAACAAATCACCCTTGTACATAGAAGAGAGTGACAGCTAGATCACAGGCACTGTGATAGCAACACAAAAAGGCCTGAACGTCCACAGAAGAAAACAGTGGTGGATAATCGTAGGAACCTTTCCATGTTAAAGAAAAACTCCTTCACAACATCCAGCCAAGTGAAGAACACTCTCCAGGAGGTAGGCATATCATTATGCAAGTCTAACATAAAGAGAAGACTTCACGAGAGCAAATACAGAGGGTTCACCACAAGGTTGAAACCATTCATATGCCTCAAGAATAGAAAGGCCAGATTAGACTTTGCCAAAAACATCTAAAAAATCCAGCCCAGTTCTTGAACAGCATTTTTTGGACAGATGAAACTAAGATCAACCTGTACCAGAATGATCAGAAGGAAAAAGTATGGAGAAGGCTTGGAGCGGCTCATGATCAGAAGCATACCAAATAATCTGTAAAACACAATGGAGGCAGTGTGATGGCATGGGCAGGCATGGCTTCCAGTGGCACTGGGTAACTAGTGTTTATTGATGATATGACAGAAGACAGAAGCAGCCAGATTAATTCTGAAGTGTATAGGGATATATTGTCTGCTCAGATTTAGCCAAATTCAGTGAAGTTGATTAGATGGCACTTCACTTTACAGATGGACAATGACCCAAAACATACTTCAAAAGCAACCCAGGAGTTTTTTTAAGGCAAAGAAGTGGAATATTCTGCAATAGCAGAGTCAATCACCTGATCTCAACCCGATCAAGCATGCATTTCACTTGCTGAAGACAAAAGGTAAGGCAGAAAGACCCACGAACAAACAACTTAAGACAGCTGCAGAAAAGGCCTGGAAAAGCATCACAAAGGAGGAAACCCAGTGTTTGGTGATGTCCTTGCATTCCAGACTTCAAGCAGTCATTGCCTGCAAAGGATTCTCGACAAAGTATTAAAAATGAACATTTTATTTATGATTGTGTTAATTTGTCCAATTACATTTGAGACCCTGAAATAAGGGGACTGTGTATGAAAATGGTTGCATTTCTGTTTCATACAACCCCTTGAATTAAAGCTGAAAGTCTGCACTTCAATTGCATCTTGGTTGTTTCATTTCATATCCATTGTGGTGGCGTACAGAGCCAAAATGATGAAAATTGTGTCAGTGTCCGAATATTTCCGGATCTAACTTTAGATATATATATATATATATATATATATATATATATATATATGTGTGTGTGTGTGTGTATATATATATATATATATATATATATATATATATATAAAGAAATGGTAACAAAGCCATGTAGTGAGTGCACAAAATCAGGTCTTGTGAAAAAAAGTGTAAGTTTATTTGACAAATAAACTTACACTTTTTTCACAAGACCTGATTTTGTGCACTTACTACATGGTTTTGTTGGTATTTCTTTTTTTTTTTAATTTAAAGTTTATTTGTTTTTCCAAAATACAGGGGTACAGAAAAAAACAGGAAAGGGGTACATGAGGAAAAAATAGCAAAACAAAGAAAATAAAGGGCAGACAATCAGAACGTAGGAACAGTCAGGAAAGGAACACCAGAAAGAGGAAGAATGACAGAATAGAAAAAAAGGGGGGGAGGGGAATCAGGAAAATAACAGTGCACAATGGAAATCAGGAGGGAGCACCGAATCCACCCATGGAGACCAGATTTTAAAAAACGAAAAAGATGAGGCATGCAAGTAAGCAGTCATCTTCTCCATCCAGTGCAGCTGCCAGATGTGGCTATCCAAGGAGGCATGACAGGACAGCACAGACCTCCAGTGGTATGCAATATGACACCTGGTCATAGAGCAAACTCAAAACACCAATCTGTTAGCCGCAGATGACAAAAGGGGGTGTCAAGAGGATCTGTTGAGCAAAGCCATCCAAGGGTCAAGTTGCAACGAGACCCCCAAAGCCGAGCCCAAGAAAGCAAAAACATGAACCCACAGGGCCACCACCGAAGGGCAGTACCACCACATATGGAATTATGTGCCATCCAACCCACAGCCACAATAGCACAGTTGGGAGACAGTAGGATAAACTTGATTCAGTCTAGCAGGACAGTAATACCAACGACCTAGGACTTTTCCTTAACCAGCATACATGGAGTGAGACTGCGAAAGTTGAGAATTATGGAATTCCACTCTTCAGGATCCATTGACTCTCCGAGTTGCTCCTCCCAAAGGGCACGATAAGCCGGACGGGGAGGATAGAGTGAAGCTAAAAGGTGAGAATAGAGTCTGAAAATAGTCCCTTTTCTATGTAGAAGGGTAGAGCACAATAGTTCAAAAAGGGTACAGGACGAGGAGAGGATTTAAAGTAGGAAACGACAAAGTGTCATACCCAAAGAAAGCAAAAGAATTCAGAAGACTGGGCATGGTACCTTTCCAGAAATTGATCCCAAGATAGAAAAGTAGTCCCAAGGTACAGGTCAGAGACCCGTGTTATCCCCCATTTCTTTTTTCATATGAGTTTTTTGAGTAGCACCCAGGCAGTAGTTACCTATATTCTGAGGTCAAATAGGAGTTCCCAATTCTACAGTATTTATATATATATATATATATATATATATATATATATATATATATATATAATGTGAATGTGTATATTTATAATTGGTGTGTGTATATAATGAAAATGTGTATGTATAGCTGTTGTGTGTGTGTATGATTGTGTATGTGTGCTCATGCTTGTGTAAATGTAGGTCTAAATATGTGAGAGTGCCATTGTATTTGTGCTGTTGGGTTTGTGTGTGAGTATTTGACACGGTATAAGTATGATTTATTTTTTTCAAAGGTGTGTATGTGTGTGTGTGTGTGTGTGTGTGTATATGTATATAAAGGTGGATGGAAATGTTTGAGAATGCCCATGCTTTTGTGCCATTGTTTGTAAGTGCATTTTATTGTGTATATGTGTGTATGTGAGTACCTCTAAAAAATACTTGTCAAAATGTGTTTTAAAATGTACCATTCAATCCCATTTCAAAAATAATTTCAGAAGGAGAGACCCTGGGAAGCTCAAACCAATCTTCCGAAGTGACCTGTGGAGATATGTCATTTATAAACACATATACTTAAACAAACATTAATGTGAGTTTTATTGCTGTGGAGCAAAGTGATACACTTGTATACACACCACACAGCCTGATCTGGTAAACCAGTGGTTCCTAGCCCATGCCCTCAGGGCCCACTAACAGGCCAGGATTTGAGGCTTTCCTTTTGAAGATCACATGCAAGTTAATCAAACTCACTTAGCCTCTAATTAACTCAACTGCGTTTTAGCAAGGACGTCTTTAAATCCTGGCCTGTTAGTGGGTCATGAGGGCATGGGTTTGAAACCACTGTCCTAAACAGAGCAACACCAGGGATGGAAAGATGGGCAGAGGGATTTGTGTCTCAAATGGGGACTGTCCCTCCTAAAGAGGGACACTTAGCAGGCATGCCTGTATCACACATTAGTGCATTTCCCCAGTGGACTCTTGTATTTCTACATCCCAGATTCTGTTATTACGTTTCCTATGTTTCAGAGAAAGAAGAATTGATTTTTGCTCACAGATACACATGCATTTTGTTACCTATACATTTTTCTCTATGTCTGCTAGTTCAGTAAATATACAGCAATCTAATGGCCTTGTTCATCAAGCTAAATAGGTGCAATTGTGATGCTGACAGACCGCACCACAAGGTAGAACTAAAATTTCACAAATCTCCATAAATGTAAACGTGGATTGTAATTCTAACCCCTTGAATACTAGAAGTCTCCAATGGATTGTGAAAGAATGCACTGGAGAGCTCCTTAGCATTGAAGGAGTTAACTCTTTGAGTTCCAGGGTTAGCAGTGTGTTGCGTACCCCTCTTTCACCCAAAGGGTTAAAAATCCCAATTAAATAAATGGGAATTTTAATTTTTCCCTATGGCATAATTGGTTTGTTCCTGAATTGCACCTCTTCAGCTTGATGAACAGCAATGCATTGAAGTCCTCTTTAGCATTCAAGGGGTTAAACTCTCAACTCAAATCAGTGAATTTTTATTTGTTGCCTATGGCATAATTGGTTTGCTGTAGAGTTAGACTAATTTCCTTTGTGCATATGGCTCTTTTTAGAGCCAACATTTGCTAATAACACTCACAAGTAATCAAGATAATATTTTTCTACCATTCTGTTTACTTGCCTGGAATCCCTCTTGTACAATATCCATAGGGATCTTTACAGAGCTTTATTTGTACAGTGCACACACCAATGCTACATACAGAGCTATCAGCCAAGAGGGGACACACTATTAGCATTACACGCCTGCATCAAGCATTTTTTTAAAGTAGGTGATTCATTATTTTGGTGTTTTGCCATTCTCTTGTGTGATGTTTGCTCTATAAATGGGGAGATATCACGAGCCTATAAATAAAGCATCACAGTCATTAATTATTGATCTGCCTTGCACCACTCTTAGCTGCACAATTAGGTTAGCTGTTTTTTTTTGTTTTTGTTTTTTTACAGAACATCAATAGCCAGGATTTTACATAATGCCTTTAGAAAATTCATTACAGTTGATATTTCAAAGTCATGTGTTACTGTTTAAATTGGGTTAATCATAGCACTTGGTTAACCCTTTGAGTGAAAGTGGGGTGAGCATTGTAGAGCAATGTATTGTACAGCAATGCGTTGCTTACCTCTCTGGCATTCAAAGGGTTAAAGTGATCAGGCTATTCTAAACAAATCCACAAACAAATATGGAGAAATTATGGGACCTAGTATATAGTACTATGACAAGTACAAATTCCCCATCTCCCTATTGATTTAATCCTTTCAGTAACAGAGGGGTACCCAACGCATTTCACTCAAAGAGTTAAATGTGATTTTGAATCCTTTGGATGCTAGAGAGCTTTTCAACAGTTTGTATTACAATCAGTTTGAACTCTCTCTAGCATTCAAGAGGTTAAATGTTCCATTTAAATCAAATGGAATTCTGATATTTATGTGCGTACTTATAGTGCCACACAAGTTAGAAGCCCCATTTAAAGGAGCAGTACATTTTTACATGAAAAAATATGTTAATATTTTGATATTTTTGATTTAAAAAAAAAAATAAACACAACTGAGCTGTAATAACATTTGAATGAAAAATCAAGGGGTTGAAAGCCCCATTTCAATTAACTGGAGATTTGAGACTGTTTATGCTTCCCCTGTGATGAAGTTGGTTTGTTCCAAAATGTCTTGTCTTTTGTTTTGTGAATATGACTCCCCATGTTCTGCTAACTGGGAAAAGTAGGGCTTTTAGAGAAGTTTACTTTAAAAATAATTAGTTTAGAAATGCAATTCCTTTTTGTAATTAATGCCTCAACACAATGCACTAGAGATGTTTCAAGTACCCAAGGGCGATAGCGTTTACACTAGGTGCCTTTGAAATTAGACTGTGTTCCCGATTTCCTAGATAAAAATGCAATTCCAAACCTGCACAGCTGAAGCTCTGTGGAATAAGTTAGCACTTTATAAATAATTGATATTAATAAAAATAACAAAGAAAAAAACCTGTGATTAAAGTAACACAAATAACTCTGAATAACAGATTCCCCTCTTACCTTAATTTGAGCAGAAAATCCTAATTGTTGCAATCAATAAACCCTTTGAGTGCCAGAGGGGTATGCAGAGAATTGCAAAGCAATGTGTTGCATACCCCTCTGGAACTCAAAAGGTCAATTCTGCATGGATTGGTTAGCAAAAATTACTCTATAATTAGCAGTGGATATCATATCCATGGAGATTGACATGATTTATTTAGCACGACTCCAGGACCCAAAATGTTTATCACTGAAGACTTCCGTGTAGGGTGCTTGGAATCTGAGCTCAGAAGCAAAGAATCAGTGAACATGATGTCAAAGATATAAAGGAATTTGACATCCATAGTGGCCAGGATGGTGATTTCTGGAATGCGGCCCAAGTCAGTTAGTTTGTTTAAGAGATCTCTGGTGTCCAGAAGGAAGTAGGGTGTTCATTTTACCAGGGGTTTCAGGGTATTTTCTACCCAGCTAGAGAGATTCTCTGTGAGTGTGGCAATTTCTGAAATTATGGGTCTTCCCGGGGATTTCAACATTAGAGAACAGATAAGGCCCCTAATACAGGCAGATCCAAAAATAGACTCCTTCTACATGTTACCAAAAATACACAAACAAGAAAATCCAGGAAGACCCATAATTTCAGGAATGTTCACACTCACAGAGAATATCTCTGGCTGGGTAGAAAATCCCCTGAATCCCCTGGTAAAATGAACAACCACACCACTGATCTGTTAAACAAACTCACTGACTTGGGGCCAATTCCAGAGAGCACCATCCTGGCCACTATGGCTGTAGAATCCATTTACACCATCATTCCACACACAGATGGCATAGCTGCAGGCCAAGAATATCTGGAACAAAATAACACACCCATGGTATCTGTATCAAAACCCATACAGTTTATACTCAACCACAATTACTTCAAGTTTGGACAGGAACTCTACCATCAGAAAATGGGGACTGCAATTGGTACCTGAATGGCATCACAATATGCCAGTCTGTTTATGGCAAAATTAGAAGAGGATTTCCTGTCCACCTGCAAGATAAATCCCTTGGTCTATCTCCACTGCATAGATGATATTCTTATCATCTGGACCACTAATGAAGAAGAACTTCTCAAATTCCATGAAAACTACAATACATTCCACTCCAGTATCAACCTAACACTCAGTCACTCACTCACAAACATTAACTTCCTAGATACAACTATCAATATTAAGAACAACTCCATCCACAAATCCCTGTACCACAGACCAACCTACCTGAAAAACAATAGTTTCCACCCAAAACACACAAAGGACGCCATCATATATAGTCAGGTTATCAGATACAACCACATCTGTTCTAACATGGCAGACCATGACAATCACCTCCAGAAACTCAGAGGAGATTTTATTAAATGGGGTTACAGTGCAAAGATTATTGACAGTCAGATACAGAAGGCTAGCCACATACCAAGAAAAAAATTGTTGAGCTACAAAGAACAATATAAGGGAAACCGGGTGCCACTGGTGGTCACTTACCACCCCCAGGTTTAAGTTCTACACAAAATACCAAGAGAACTTCAGGCAACATTACATATGGATGAAAGACTTAAGAACATATTCCCACAGCCTCCCTTACTCTCCTTCTGAAAGCATCCCAATTTAAAACAACTGATGGAAAGGAGTGAACTGAATTAAAATACAAAAAATGGCACATCTGCCTTCCCAACAAGGAGGTGTGAAACCTGTGCACACATTTACACCACAGACAAGGTAACCATTCCAAACACCCAGTTACACCATAAGATCAATTGTACCTTCAGCTGAAAATCATCCAGTGTAATATACCTCATAGCGTGTGCAAAATGCCCAAAAGCTGTTTATGTGCGTGAAACTGGACAGCCATTACAAAAAAGGTTTAATTCCCACAGATCCAGTGTTAATAACAAAAAGACAGAGACACCAGTGGGAGAACAGTTTTGCCAAAATGGACACAGTGTCAGTTAAATTGGCTGTACTGATGTGATTGTTTCACACTCAGAGGGACAGAAATTATGGGAGGTTAAATTAATGATGCAGTTTAATGCTTTAAATAATGGGCTGAATAGAGACAGAAAATTCCTGTCACATTATCACATTGTGGATTAACCTTTACAACAGTCTCAGTGGGATCGTAAATACATTTGACCCTGTCAGACGAAGACTGCAATTTACCAATGACTGATTAAAGAACCTGTATCTGGACTGAGCTTTCTTATCTGCTTTCCATTTTAAGCAATTCAATGTGTACTTGTATATAAGAGAGGATTTTTCATATTTATCTGTAAAACATGCCTGAGGAAGAGACTTAAGAGGTCTTGAAAGCTTGCATCCTAAATCTGCTCAGTTAGCCAAACAGGTTATCCCACCATCAACAATTAAACAGATTATTGGACTGTGTACATATAACTCTGTATGAATAGATCATTTGAGAGCAGTAACAGATAATATAAGGCTTGGCCTGTACTGATATCACTAGTGATTTTTTTGGGCCTAGTTAATTGTCTTAGAGAAAAAGGAGTGTTTTTTAAAAATAGAATGTTATTAATAGGCGTTTAACACCTTAGCGAATGATGAAATACCAGGACCATCACATCTGTCCGGGCGTTAATGTCACGGAGTCAATGAAAATGCAAGCGACAAGTACATAAATTTAACTCCAATTTTATTATACATGCACAGGTATGCAGAAGCATAGCAGACCAAATCCTAGGGTGAGAACAACCAAAGACGGAGCAAGTGGTTCCAACCAGAAATAGGAGAATGCTCAAGAGGGTCTCACTGGATATAGCCAAGAACCGGAGATATGACGCAGTCAGTATGAGCACAGGAACAGGTAACGGCAATGCCCAAAGGAAACAGAAGTAATACTAGGCCGGAGCCACAGGTCTGCACTATAAAGGATAGTCAGACTTAGCCAAGGGTTATACACGGAGTAGTTAGTCAGCCAGAGCCACAGGTCAGCACCAGAATGGATAGCCAGACTATGCCAGGGGTCAAACACGGAGCGGGTAGTCAGCCAGAGCCACAGGTCTGTACCAGAACGGATAGTCAGACTTAGCCAAGGGTCATACATGGAGTAGTTAGTCAGCCAGAGCCACAGGTCAGCACCAGAATGGATAGTCAGACTACGCCAGGGGTCAAACACAAAGTGGGTAGTCAGCCAGAGCCACAGGTCTGTACCAGAATGGATAGTCAGACTTAGCCAAGGGTCATACATAGAGTAGTTAGTCTGCCAGAGCCACAGGTCAGCACCAGAATGGATAGTCAGACTATGCCAGGGGTCAAACATGGAGCGGGTAGTCAGCCAGAGCCACAGGTCCACACCAGAATGGACAGTCAGACAGACAAGGGTTATACACAGAGTAGTTAGTCAGCCAGGCCAGTGTCATACACAGAGAAGAGGGTCAGCACAAGATCAGGCACAGGACACAACAGCTACTACACTGGACACCAACGTAAGGGCAAAGGACAAGGTGTCCAGGCAGCTTATAAACTATGTGTCTGCCGGAAAGGAGGAGTACCCAACAAGCCCCATACATATAAGAAGTGGTGCGCATGTTGCTGAGACACGAGCTGATGCGTGCCCACACAAGAGGCACAGCTGTAATGCGGAAGTGAGCCACATTCAGAGGCGCGGCTAGAAGCTGCAAGGAGTCATGGACACAGCCGGCTCTCCAGCTGCCGACTGCAACAGTAAGTCACTTGTGACAGTAAAGGACCAGTGACGGTCCTGGCGCATCACGGAAGCTTGTGAAGGAAATGCGGCTGTATGCCGCACTGTAATCACAGATGACTTCCGTGAAAAAATAAATAAATTGCCCTTGTCCTCCAGAGCGCTCCACCACCTGGATCTTTATGGGGTTAAAAAAATGTAACACAACAGACAAGTTATTGGCTACAGATCACCACAATTAAGATAATATTCTAGTTAGTAGCGGTATCCTTTGGAAATTTCAACTAATTCACCACATTGCCATAATCAAAATGGCAACATGACAATCTCTCACTGCATGATAGCACGAGATTATCATGTCGCCTACCTAATGGTAGCATACAGAAACACTCCAGCTAAAAGTGTCTCTTATTTAAAATGCTGTAGCAGCTGTAGTGCCTGAGTGTGCTGCACATAATACATAATACTCTATGGTGCCTCTGTGGTTTAACCGTCACTTAAGGACCACAGAGCTTTTTTTTTTTTTACCCGATTCAGGGCTCCCTGTGCAGCGTGCAGCCCTGATTTCCATGATGTGCCAGGACCATCAGTGGTCCTTAAGTGTCGGACATCCATCCTGGCATGGCATTGGGCATTAAGGGGTTAAGCAGTGGTTCTCAACAGGTGAGTCATGCCACATTTATGTTGCAGCACCTAGATTAATGTGTTACAATGTTCCAAATATTTTCATCATTACATTTTTGATGCACACACTATTCACAGAAAACATTTTAAGGACCAGAGGGATGTGAAAACACACGGTGTAGAAGTGCATTACACACATCTCTGGTCCGTAAAAGGGTTAAAGGTTGTGAATTATGGTTCTTAAGTGTTAATTATTTAGGGAATCAATATCAACTGCATCTTTTAGCTTCAGTGCTTTCGTGTGTTATTGGTAGGAGTGGGTTGTTTGACGGGTTGTTTGAACTCTGAGACAATCCCCCCCGTTCCCTCCACATCCCCCTTCTAAATTTATTTATTTTTTCCTGTATCTCCTTCAATTTATACAGTGGCGATCTTCATTTTCAACTCATGCAAAAGTATTATCTACAGCACACGGAGATGTTACAGCTGCTACAACATTTTAAATAAGAGACACTTTTAGCTGGAGCTCTTCCTTATGTGACAGTTAGGTAGGTGACATGTCATGCAGTGCGAGATTGTCATGTCGCCATTTCGATCATGGCGACGTGGTGAATTAGTTGAAATGTTGCACGCTTTTTCAAAAGTGAACTGTCAGTGGCATACCTGTAGAATACAGATAGGGCTGATTTCCCATTAGGCAGTGCAGACGAATGCCTAGAGCAGGGTTAGGCAACCTGAGGCCCTCCATATGTTAAGAACTACAGTTGTCATCAGCGAGCCAAGAGACAGCCTCAGGTTGCTCATCCTTGACCTGTTTGTGAGAGAAGCCTAGATGTGCTGTCCATGTAAATATTACTGAGCTGTACTGTTGTCCAGCACAAGTCACAACCTCTTGCACCAGATACTTCCATGGTTTATAACAGAATATACTCCTGCACTAAACAGTATATTTCAACCCACAGATGTTAAAGGTCTCCAACATATTAGACTTCGGTAGCATCTAAGGGGTTAAGAAAGTTTTGATTTTGCATGTTATAAAGTAAGGATTTTTTTTTGTACCAGGCAACAGTGGATGGGTTGTGGAGGATTCCTATAACCTTTTGACATAGCTGGGAACTCTCCAGATTTGCCCCGGAGACTCCGGTTATGGCATCTGATTGCCAGGTCTCTTGGGAGAGAGAGGCTGATCCTCCAGGCGGTGGAGTTTTTAATGAAACTCTGCTCCTTCCCAGCCTGTTCCTCCCAGTTCCCTCCCACTTCTCCTCCTTCCTCACCCAGTTCCTTCCCCATCCCTTCTACTTTGTGACACTCCCACTAAGCCCCACCCCCTTTTGACGCTAATCATGTTTTGTTTGTTTTTTTATCCTGCAGCGGCACCACATGAGTGGGACTCCAGAACACAAAGTTCATAGATATATCCTTTGGGTGCCAGAGGGGTATTGTTTTGCAATGCATTGCATACCCCTCTGGCACTCAAAGTGTTAAGAAGTGAGGTGAGGCCACAGACAGAGCTAAAGGTACCTAAGATGTCTTACCTGGAGGCTCTTGTAATGCACATTTGCTGTGTGCATTTATCACTTTTTTGTAATAATGCTCTTTTATATAGAGAACACAAACTGTAATGACTGTTATTCATTCATGGAAAGATACATAAAGAGGCAAATACATTTGGAATTACATTTTTGCTTATTCAGTTCTGTCCTAATATTCAAGCATATCAGACACGAAGAATATAGGATAAGAAAAATATGTGGTGCATTGCAGTGAAATAAATAATTAGAGAAGCATATTTTGCTTGATGTAAACTTCTAGTTTATATCTGATAAACAAGGGAATTAAACAGAATTAAACAATTAAACTAGAACTGTCCCTTTATAAAGAGCTTTCAAAATCACTTATATTTCCTTAAGCCATTTTTTAATTTAAAGTAATAGAATATAACATATTTATATAATTATTAAAAATATTTTAATAAAATAAAATAATATATTTATATTTTAACTATTTGATAGCTTATACAAATTAGATCGTACTGGAAGGCATGCCAGACAGATATTACCATTCCACATGCTCTCCATCCGATCTGCCGCTCCCTGCTAGACAGTACTAGCTCATTTGCATAAATAGACAAATAAATACATCCAAACAGCTTAAATTATTGTTCGAAATAAAAAAATAGCAAAACTAAATAAAGTTGATTTTGAAAAATCGTATTATCAGCGGATAGTTCTTATATGGTCATTCTCACTGTGACCACTAGAGGTCACATTTACTTTATCATATATACTAGCTTCTAAGTTTTTTGTACTGTTTTGTAGATCCAAAAATATACACAAATGGCACCTGAAATGTAACTACTTCTTTAAATGTGCTAATTACCTTATATACAGAGAAAGGTTTAAAGTGCCATTGCAAATGCAGAATATGTAAAGTCAAATTGCCTACATGTTTTAGTATATATTTTTTCACCTTCATCTGGCTCTCAATATGTTGGATACCCCTTGGCACTCAAAAGGTTAAGCCAAGTAGATAGTCATTAGTCAATGTTTGGACCAGCAGCTGTTGGGGACTACAACTCCCATCATCCCCAACCAGCAATTTCTGGTGGGAACATTATTTTCAAGAGTAGTATGAAAAGAGACACATCTAAAAGCACAATGATTAAACAAAAAACAAAAAAAACAACTTTCATGAGTTGAGACAGGTGACACAGGTGGTTTTAAAAACAGTTTTTGTGTGCGTGTTTTGTGTGAGGGAATGTACAAATCTTGCAGCGCATCTCATTTTCTTAGCTTATATTTAGGATTAGAATTAAGTGGTAGGGTATGTACCAGCGGATACAAGTGCTTTAATGCATACCAGTGCGCACACACTGCCATAGTTAAAGTTTAAATACAGGTAAGTACAGAATGTCACTCCTACAGCATATGCATGAAAATAGACTAATATTACTCCAATGTCCTTTGCACCTTGTTACTACATAAAAATAAAAAACACCAGAGGAACAGAACACCCCAAAATGCCCATACATTTCCCCAATGTCCTGCCCTTGAAGCAAGCATCAAAAATTGGAGAAATTGGCAATAGGAGGGCACAGAGCATAACAAATGTTTCTAGTGCATATTTTAGCATAGAACCATGTTAGTGCACCCCCTCTGCTGATGGCCAAATTACCATTGGTGCAACAGGTGCAAAGCATTGGGGAACCAGACAACTTCAGGAACTCATTAAGTGCTAAAATAGTAGTATACAGTGGACTGGAGGCCCAAACATTATTTTGCAACAGGACCGCTTGATCCACCACCAGTAATAACTCTGAGTTTTAGTTTCTACTATTAGCCTAGATTCCATTCCATTAGAATGGATTTTCATTAAGCAAAATAGCCAAAAGAGGCCATCACATCCTGACCTCCATGTACTCCAAATTTGGCAATTCAGGATGCATAGCAACTGGAGGTGGCTTAAGCAAGGTGAGTACTTAAACCAGTATAGAATACACCTAACAACAATGTATGCACGTGTAAAATCACACAGACCAGACTTTCCAGCCTTCAATAGCAGTAGTGTCTAAACCAGACAGGTCAACGCCAGTCTTAGGAAGCCAATTGTTAGATATCTTGCCTAAAAGTTTAATTCTATCAAGACTTGAGTAATATATAAAGTCAGCAATGTTGTAAAGTCCTTATGAGTCCCTTTCTCCTGTAAACCCAGTGTCTTATAACTGGAATATTAAGAAGAAGCTTAAAAATGTACTTATGATTGAGATGAAATGCAAATGTAATAGATGAAGCAAATGTAGATTAACTTGAGTACACAAAAATGATGAATAGTGATGTAATGTCAATGCAACTCTCTCATCTGTGACCCTTCTCAACTGGTACAAAAACAACTTAAACTAGAGAAGAGAGATACATCTACAAAAAAGCCTGAGAAAAATAAAATTAAGATGAAAAAAAAATCGCACTTACAAGCTGTGCTGTCCTAGGCATAGCAAATCCCTAGTCCATTTAACCTCACAAGTTCCATCTTAAGTACACAGCATCAAACCATCTGATTTCTTCTTCTTTTAGTATCCTTTACTTTCTTTCCTCCTCCAAAGATCTTTTTGTCCACTTGGGCCTTTAAAGTCTTGCCTGTTTACGATGGACCAAAGTAAATCTAAATTCTTAAGGGTGAAGGCAAGACATTGATCAGGCCAAAATGGTCCCACTACCCAGGATACATTAAGGTACCAATGTGTAAACTATACATGACTGGGGATGATGGACAGGACACAGAGCTATAATCACCCAAGTGTCATGGACCTATTCTGTCTACTTCCTCAGGGATTAGTAGTGTTCCATCAATGGGTCATATTTCTAATCTCTTAACTCATTAATGTCCATACCTGCATTCCATCCAGATGTGATACAATATATTTAATATAGTAAAGATACATCACAAATAACACCATAAACTTATCTTTCTATGCTAGACCTTTCAATACATTTATCACATGAATTGTATCTTTCTGTAATGAAAGCAAATCAATACCTGAAACTATTGGTCTGCCAGGTGGACCTATTTTTTAAACCACTGTGAATGGGACTAATAGGTTTCTGAATTGCTTTTTCCAGTAGTTCAAGTATTCTAAACTTTGCAGTATGAATATTGGTATCCCATACTGTATGTGGGTATCCCACATGGGGTAGTAAATGTGCAACAAATGACCCTTTCCTCTATTCAGTCATCTACTAGTATAATATACACACAGTCTGGAATTTTTCATGTTTATCAAGGGCTTCTACGTACATAAATACACAAATACCGTACTGAATTATTATTAGGTCTCACAATCAGAATAACAAAAACAAACTGTGCATAAAGATTTCCATAAATATACATTTGAAACTCAGATTTCACATTTTTGTTCAAGTATTCATTAAAATAGGGCACCGTAAGGGGATATCTGTGACAATCCAAAGTGCCATGGCAACCTTGTTGTGAGTCTCTTACAACTGAAATGGAGCTACTCTAAGGATACCACAGAACTTACAATTAAAATGGAGTAACACTAATGATATACTGAACATACAATTGAGCTACACTAGTGATATCACAAAACTTACATTTGAAGTGGGGTAACACTAATGATACACTACCACGTAGCTTACAGTTTAAATGGATCTACACTAGTAAATCCACAGAGCTTATAGTTGAGATACACCAGAGTTTTGAGAATCAATAAGACTGGGACTTCTTTGGCACTGAAGGGGTTACAAGATCCATTTAAAACTATTAGAATTTGGGAAATGTTTATTTGTCCCCTGTGAAGCCATTAGCTTGCCCCAGAATTGTGCCGCCTTTCCTTTGTATATCAGTGTCACAGAGCAGTCTCCTTCCCACACTCAGGGCCTTATGTGCAAATGCAAAGCTGGAGAAATCTGTGGAAAACAAATTGCACAAATACAAAAAAATAAAGATTTATAACATTCATATTGATTTTAATGATGCTTTTAACCACCTGAGTGCTAGATAACAGTCTAGTGTACAAGGGGTTGGAAACTTAAGTTAAATCAATATGCATTTAAATTAATATGAATTACTATTTGTTTCCTATAATGCAGCTGGTTTGACCCAGACCACTCTACTGTTGTTCTTGTACATATGTCCCAGTGAGATAATTGTATGATGGGAGAGGAGATAGAGAAGACATAGATATTGGGTGCAAAAGACGAAAGGGAGGGGGAGCGCAAACAGAAAAAAAGAGGTTAATGCATATAAGAAATATTAAAATATAAATAAAATAAAATATTTCTAATATTTCTTATATGCATTCATCTCTTTTTTATATTTTCTTGAAGTTTTTATCAGACTTTATGACTCTCATTGAGTTTATATTTTTTTCTAAGAATCAGCCTACCATATTGCTTCTATATATCCTATATAATAAAAGGCCAGAAAGTTTGTCAGATGCAGTCATGCTCAGTAGAGACTGCCCGCGTTTGGCCAGACTCTACTGTGCATGATTGCATCGTGTGAGTGAAGTGGTGCAATTATGTGTGGTAAAGGCAGTACACAGAGCAGGCCCGGTTAATGTTAACCCTTTGCTTTGCAATCGTTGCGTACCCCTCTGGCACTCAAAGGGTTAAGAGGCCGGTCCTTCTCTGTGTACTGCCGATACTGTACTGCTCAATAGCACAACCTATAGCAATAAGGAACACATTGGAAAGTTAATCTCAGAGCATAAGACACTGTGTTATGTGCCCGTATGAACTAGTCCTAGGACAGCATTAAAAAGCTGTACATATCACAGAGGAGCTTAGCAATCCAGTAATACAGACATCAGAGACATAACTTCCTGTGACCTCTAACACAGAAAAGATACTCCCCACTCCGTGCATTGGGTGCTGCAGGTACAAAGGTCAGTGTTGACATTATTGTACCCGTTTCTTCTTCATACATGCCCCACTCTGTACGTATAATAACTGATTGCTATTTATATGCAGTCCAAAGCCAACCAGCAATATGAAACATCAAAGGCTCTCTCATTACAAGGTATGGATTTGTTACTTGATCTGTTGGATAACCAACAACATCTTCAAATGGAAAAATACATTTCTGAAGCTTCTAATTTTGTCAATGAAGGTGACTTTCTCATGGTCATAGTGTATATGCTCACAATAAAATATCCTAGCACTATTCAGTTACCATGACAACACGCATCCCTTTGTAACACAGATTCCTCCAAATACGTCACGGCTGATGAAATATGCCTAGAATGCTTATCACAAGGTGACTTCAGGTGTTGCAGATTTGCAAAAACAACCAGGTGTCTACACATAAAATTCATCTTCTGCATGATCCCAAAGACATAACTTTATTTATACAGAACTGTGGGTCTTAAACTGACTTACAAGGAACCCCAGACTTCCTTGAAAAAATGTAAGCAATGTAGAATAGCTGATGTAGTAGACAGTGTTTGCATAGATTTGTAACTACCAGTGGAAGTGTGGAAGATTGGAGCATTTTAAACAGTGTAATTGTAGTTTTTTCTTTTTTATTGCTTTTTCAGGAACATACAAACATATAATTTGAAGGTAGATAAGGCAGATATGAGTCTGCCCATTTCCTTATCTAGTTAGCTCATTTGTTTCATTCTCAGAATAGCCATATATCGTTCCCAAGACTTTTTAATATCATTTACCTTTTTATCCTCAACCACTCTTTCTAGGAGGCTATTCCCTTTATCTATTCGCCTTTCCATACAGTAGTTTTTTCTATAATTTTCCACCCTCCAATTTTAGGGCATGTCTTCTTGTTCTTGTATTTCTTTTATTCTTTAGAATTAATCCCTCCTGAACTTTACAAAATCCCTTAATAAATTTGAAGGTTTCACTCATATCGCCCATCATCATTCTATCTTCCAAGCTACGTACCTTAACCCCTTAAGGACCGGGAAAATCAGAGGTGGATTTGACTTAAGGACCGGAGCAATTCTGACCTTTTTGACTATGTCTTTGTTCAACAGTGTTTTCCCTCTTAGGCTTTTATTCCACCCCCATAAATGATATACTTTTTTTTTACAAACAAATAGGGCTTTCCTTTGATACCCCACTTATATGGATAACCCACCATTTACTTTATTCAAATTAAAGAAAAAGGTAAAAAAAATGTAAAAAACCCACCATTTTTGTTTTTTCTCTTGGATCAATTGGGCGCAAAGGGTTAAATTTTTATGGAGACTGCATGAAAGGTATGACTAGTCAGTCATACCTACAAAATGCTCAGTTTAAAGTGGCCACTGTCCCCCCTGGGTGAAAATCCCCATGTCCCTTTTTCCCACCCTATTTTCCCACTTTTTTGTTCATTATATTTGGCGGTATGTGTAAGTGTATTACATGACTCCACAACAATCACACTTCCAATTTTGTTTCTTGAGATGTTTTGTTTTTTTTAAATAAAATATTTTATTTGTAAAAAAAAAAGTGTGTTGTTTTTATTAAAAAAAAAAAAAGTGTATTTAGCAGGTCAGAAATTGACCTGCATCTAGCCATCCTCCTGCACCAGCAGTGAAGGGGTTAACACCCCCAGCTGCTGTATTTTTTATTTCCACTAGGTGTCTCCTCCCTGCTTCTCTGTCCCTTACTTTGATGTAAGGGACGCATTGGCAGAGAGGAGACACTAGAGGCAGTAAGTAGCACTGCCTCATTCATTGTTTTAGAATGCCGGTACATGTGATCGCTGACGCAGCGATCACATGACCTGGCACAACCGACGGAGGCTGAGACTGAACGGTCCGGTACTGGACCGCTCAGTCTCAGCCTGGATTGAATGGTAGCAGCGTGCACGGCGGCGCGCTGCTACCATTTAACACTTGACGTACCAGGACCGTCACTGGTCCTTAAAGCAAATTTACCCTTGACGGTCCTGGTACGTCGTTAAGGGGTTACGGTCTTGCAGACTTTCTTGATATGTTTTGGTATTTAGTCTACACATAATTTTAGTGGAGCTATTGTGAATAGTCTTTATTTTACTGATGTTCTTCTCGATATAGTGTCCAGAACTATAAACCATACTCTAAGATATGTTGGCTATTAATCTGTAAAACAACATTATTATATCTTTTTTTTTGTTGCCAATGCCTCTTCCTATACAACCAAATATCCTGCTGGCTTTCCCCATGGCTTTGCAGCATTACTTGTCTACCTTTATATCATCACCTATAACTAGGCTGACCATACCTCACCTTTAAAAAGGGACACACATGAAAAATGCATACTACAGGGTTGCTTTGATTTTGTTGCACTCCTGAAATATGCCTATTTCCTATATGTCCATTTTTAAAGGTGAGGTATGGTCAGCCTACATATAACTACTTCCAGTTCTCTTTCTTTTTCTGTTGTCAGTAGATTACATTAAGTCTATGTTCAGCCTTAGGGTTTTGATGTCCTATACACTGGCCCCATCTAATAATAATAGATAGATAGATAGATAGATAGATAGATAGATAGATAGATACATAGATAGATAGATACATAGATAGATAGACAGACAGACAGACAGACCATGTACAATTACCTGGCAAGTTACCTGATCCCTTTTAGCCTAATAATTTAAATAATGTAATCTTCAGCTGCTATTACCAACAACCATTCAAATATATTTGATAGCAATATTATGTTAACACTTTGGATTCTAGAGAGGTCTCTAATGCATTGCTTTGCAATGCATTAGAGATTGGTCCAGCAACCAAGGGGGTTAATTTTTTTTTTAACTTGTATGTTATAGTCTGAAGGTATTTTCTATATAAAAAAACAGAGGATGGCGCTGAGGCTGGGCCATGTGAGTAGTGTGAGTGGGCTCTTCTGTGCGCCTAAGGGAACCCAAGGTCCCCTGCCTTAGGGCCATCTGAGATTTAGCCCTTTGAGTGCAAAGCAATGCATTGTATAACCCCCTGGCATGCAATAGGTTAAATCCAGTCCTGAGCAAAAATGTAGTTTCCTATATGAAACTACACATTACTTTAAACAGACAGTGAAGGGGCTTAAGCTATCATCTATTCTAAACATATCTAATAGTTTCAATGACTATCTGTGTTCCAAGCTCCATCACAGTAGTATAAAATGGGGGGATGAGCATATAAGATTCTATTCTTATTATTAAACTGCATCTGCAGTTCAGTCAAGCTATGGAAACATTTACACATACAGTATAGGCATACATTTTACATTATGCTGTATTGTATAAGAGTAAATTGTATTTTGTTCATTTGATTCCTTGGATGGAAGGCCTCAGGTTTCCCAACTCTGGTCTAGAATGTTGAATTGTGAGAGGTGGAACAGACATTCTGGCCGCCCCCACTCTGTAGACTTGTTGGTGTGGCCTATATGTATAAAGAATGTGACGAGCACCCACCAATTACAAACAAAATAAAGTGTTTTGTCAAAAGGCATATTGGCCTAGCTATGGGGCTGCCTTACATTGCCTGCTGGCATTAAAGGGTAATGCCGGTGGAGTGTGTCCGCTGGTATGTACTACAGTGCTCATACACTGTAGAGAATACCCATAACCCCTTAAGGACCCATGACGGTCCTGGACCATCATGGAATTCCGGGCTCCCAGCGCGACTGCATGCCATTCGGGGAGTCTGGAATCGGATGCGCCAAAAAAAAAAATGGTCTGAGGTCCTTAAGTGACCACAACATGCGTGTGCGGCCGGTCCGTAAGGAGTTAAGTGCAGCCACTGATGTTAGAGGTAGCCATCATGCAGCTGAACTGGCACTTTCATACAGTTACCTCAATGCATGATTTGTGAAAGGTCCTCTGTTCATGCCAGAGGCAAATTGCAGACCTCCAGTGCAGGGATGGCTCTAGGTTTTTGGGGGCCCTAAGCAAAAAATCCACATGGATCGCACTTTTATTCCTGTGTTGATGTTTCTAATATGATCTTGCCATTTGATTTTGTTTACATGTGGCAGCCATGCTGTATAAGCGCTGTGTAGACCTCTGACCAAGTGGGGGCCCTAAGCAACCACTTATTCTATTTATATGGTAGCACCGCCACTGCTCCAGTGTATGCTTTTGCCAGTCCCTGTGCTATAGAAAGGAATGATCACTATGTGTCAGAGATTTCTCAATCAAGCAAGGGGAGAATGAGCTCTTTCTAAGGAAATATAATTTATGTAGACAATGTGATCATTGGCTAAAGTTAAAGTCCTGTATATTGCCAAGCAAAATAAGACAATAGCATGTTTTAAAGGGAACTTACCCTATTTTACTAAGTATGTTCCTGTGTGAGCACACCTATTAAATCGGCCCGAAATGTCCATTTTCAGCTATTTGGGGGGGGGGGTATCTGAAAACTGCCACACTTGGCTGGCAGGGGGCTGGAATGCAACCTGGAAGTTTGTGGCACAGAGCCACAAACATTGTGGGTTACAAATGCAGCCTTCATAGAGCCTTAGTAATCAGGCGTGGATGTCCTTCGCTAGGGTATGCGGTAGCTGTGCACCCAGCCCAACAAAACTGGACTGCGAGACTTCAGAGTCTCTCAGTTCAGTCTCTCTGGTGGGTAAGTGATGGAGGATCAGTGGTCTTTTTTCAGAACCTTCTCCTGCCACCACCACCCCCACTAATGCACCAGGGCATCGCCCAGCTTCATCTGCAGGTACTGGCAGGTAGTCTCAAAAGAACAGTGGAGTTAAATCTGGGGCATACCAATTGCATCATAGTGGACAAATACAAACTCCTAAAATTCTCATTTATTTTAATAGGGTTTTTAACCACTTGTATAAGAAAAGTATCTTACTCACTATGAAGCAATGCATTAGAGACCACTGCATTATTCAAGCTGAGTCCCATTTAAATTGATGGGGATTTTTATTTTTCCCCTATGGTCCCGTTGGATTTCCCAACAATTACTTGACTTTTCTTTTGAACAGAAGGCCCATAGCCTTATCACCAATGTATCATTTATACATTTCTGCTACAATATAGTTATGTATTCCTGCAACCTTTTTCTCTTCTATCTCATATATTGTACATTAAACGGTATGCTATAGATGTAGATTTAAGTTTATTTGTATGAGAAGTACTATATTCAGCTGAAGCTAATTTGTGACACTTTTTTCTGCATATTATATGCTGCTTGAGTTTCTGTGACACTGGAGAAATGAATTATCATCCAGTGCACACCGGACAAAATGAATCAGCACCAAGGACAGCAGCATGACAAAGTATAGTAATATTCCCAGATGACATCTCTTTCATTCTGAAGCAACGTCTCATTTCCTCTCTGCTACACTTTTCCAATATGGCAGTAATAATATGCAGGAGGGGTATCCAGACCTGTCCTGAAGTGCTATATACTGGCCTGGATTCAATAATATACATGATTAAGCAGCTGAATATTTAATACCATATTATTATGGAAAAATATATATTTTGTCAGGGTGTGCCTGCTGAAAAAAATAGTAAACTTCTACTGCTGTCAGTTGCTTTATTCAAAAGTAATAGCAGTACAAACTGTCATTGCTTTTTGTGGGTTGTAAAATGGAACTGCAGATGGACAATTCCAGCTGTCTAATTATATGTCAGGGATGCTGAAGTTCAGACATCAAAGACAACAAACAGGCTAGGATTTAATCATTTACCTGCTTGGGTACAGATGATTTACAATGCAATGGAGACCTCTCTAGCATTGCAAGCGGTTCAAAAGGGACTGACAGCGCAGGCGCACAGACGTCACTGTGAAGAGACGTCCGTGCTTCCTGCTCCTGTCACCATCGGTAAAACGCCGATATCTGCAGAACCGGGTAATATTTCTGGCGACTAGCGCTACTAAGCAGCTAGTTGCCAGATGAGCAATCAGTGAAGCTTAAGTTATTGCGGGGTGGTAGTTCCCCTTTAAATCCCATTTATATCAGTGAAAATATTTATTTATCCCCTATGGTATAATTGGTTTGCTCTGAATTGCTCTGTTTTTGTTTCATTTGTACGGCCCAATTTTAATATTTCTTGGTTTATAAATGCAATTACTTTAAACTACAGTGTTGTGAAACAAAATTGTCTGCCCCCAATCTTTAATATTGTATAATCTGTATTTGATTTGCTTTCAAATGCTCTACTAACTCTGTAACTTATACACTACAATGCAGGCTAACCCTTAAACTGAGGAGGCTAGCAACTTGTGGTCTGGGGGACAGCTGCAATCAAGTGTCCCATTTCCACTATAATTCCAGCTCACTGTCCCACCCCAACCCTTTTATTAATTTTAAAATTGTCATTACTGTTCTGAATTAAAGCGGAACTACCACCTCCACTATTCATTATTTTACCTCTCAAAAGTGCCCACGAATAAAGTTATCCTTAAGTTTCCGAGACTGGAATCCAGGCATCAACACAGACATTTTGAATGCGCGCCTGCCCTATCAGCCCTCTTCACCCTTCACAGGCATTGCACTGGCTCGGACAGCTCTGGAAGAGACTGACAGTGCACAGGCTGCAGTAACCTGGCCGTCAGTCTCAGAACCTTAAGGACAACTTTATTCCTGGGCACTTCTGAGAGGTAAAATAATGATTAGTAAGCTAGTTGCCACCTGTCTAAATATTGCAGGGTGACTTTAGTGCAGGTGGTAGTTCCGCTTTAAGGCAAGTGATACCACATAGTTCACAACTGAAATTTGGCTTCCCTACTGATACTACAGAGCTTCCAATTTATGCAAATCTACACTTGTGATACCATAGAACGTACAAGATAAATGGTTATGCTACTAATATAGCTCCATCTGGATCATAGCTATGTGGTATCATTTATCTAGCTCAAGTTCAATTGTAAGCTCTGTGGTATCAGTAGTGTAGGTCCATTTATATCTGCAAGCAGGAGATTGAGTGAAGCAGTGGCCCCTTGACAGGCCCAGGGGACAATTGACCGTTGCACCCAGGTCAGCCCTCCCCTCAAGGGTCATTTTTTCTGCCCTGTGGATATACAAAGTTGTGATGTAAAAATGCCAGGAAAAATGTATACCTATACTGGACTGTTGCATTTAGGACACCTAGGGCCAAATATACAAAATCAAAAGGCCATCAATTGTGGCACAAACCTTTAGCATCAAAGGGGCTAAAATACCCATTTATATCAATGGAAATTTCTATTTGTTCCCTTTTACCTGCGGTGATGCACACTTCTGGTCCAGAAGTTAAGTAGACTCATACAAAAACTGCAGTTTTTCTTACTTTTTTCCTCTTTTTTTCACTCCCTTGAAATCAATAAGAATAATGTAACCCTCCCTATACATGGAGTGTTTCCCCCATGGATTGCTGCCACACAAATGTATAAAAGTGGGGTGTCAATTGTAGTTGGGGGATAGAAAGAAAAAGAAAGCAGCTTGATTTATGGTGTTAGCTAGTTAGGCAGACAGGCAGAAGGAGCTGACAGATGCTATTCAGACATGCACAATACAGCATACATTCAAGACAAGACAAACAAACAACAGGTACAATTTGACATACTGTGTTACGTAGACACACTCATTGCCATATTCACACAGATAAGAACATGAGGGTCTAACATATTCATGTGTGGTGGAGTCTGGTGCTACAACTTCTGCTGTGTGCTTTATCCCTTATTGCTAGCTGCTACGTCTGAAGTGTCACGGTTTTTGAAGACTCTCAGACTTAAGGTTTGGTAAAATAATTTAACTTTATTAAAAGTTAAAGGCAGTCCCCGTAGGGTAAACATACATAACAATACAACAGTAATAGAACATACAATAGTTTCTAACGGCCTTGCCTAAATACAGGGCAAGGCAACCCAAGTGACAGTTTAAATGACAGACTCTACCGGCCTTGCCTATACCGGGTAAGGCAACCGTGAGATGACGTATACCGGTTCTACTGGCCTTACCAATACCGGGCAAGGCAGCCCAATGGAATGCAGAATGTAGGCTCTACCGGCTCTGCCAATACCGGGTAAGGCAACCTTAAAGATGGTGAATACAAGGTTCTACCGGCCTTACCAATACCGGGCAGGGCAGCCCAAAGGAGTACTGTAGTAGGCTCTACCGGCCCTGCCAATACCGGGTGAGGCAACCTACAGGATGGATCATCAAGGTTCTACCGGCCTCACCAATACCGGGCAGGGCAGCCTGAGCACGTAGACCAGCTGTCAGGTGACTAAGACAGCAGAGAGCATAAGTATAGAGACCTAAATCAGCAGAAGTCTATAGCCAGGGATAATCAGACAACTGCAAGGAAGTGGACAGCGACTGACCACAGTACTGGATGTTCAGGAGCAAACCAACGTCCACACGTTGGGACTAATGGTAAATAGCGCCACCAGGTTTAATGGAGCAAACCAGCGACCGCACACTGGAACCAACAATGTATATTGCAACCAGGTTTAGTGGCGCAAACCAGCGTCCGCACGCTGGAACCAACAATGTATATCGCAACCAGGTTTAGTGGAGCAAACCAGCGTCCGCACGCTGGAGCCAACAATGTGTATCGCAACCAGGTTTAGTGGAGCAAACCAGCGTCCGCACGCTGGAACCAACAATGTGTATCGCAACCAGGTTTAGTGGAGCAAACCAGCATCCGCACGCTGGAACCAACAATGTATATCGCAACCAGGTTTAGTGGAGCAAACCAGCGTCCGCACACTGGAACCAACAATGTATATCGCAACCAGGTTTAGTGGAGCAAACCAGCGTCCGCACGCTGGAGCCAACAAGGTATCTCGCAACCAGTTTAGTGGAGTAAACCAGCATCCGCACGCTGGGACCAACAATGTGTATTGCAACCGGGTTTAGTGGAGCAAACCAGCGTCCACACGCTGGAACCAACAATGAGTATTGTAACCAGGTTAGTGGAGTAGACCAGCGTCCGCACGCTGGAACCAACAATGTATATTGCAACCAGGTTTAGTGGAGTAAACCAGTGTCCACACGCTGGAACCAACAATGAATATTGCAACCAGGTTTAGTGGAGTAAACCAGCGTCCGCACGCTGGAACCAACAATGTGTATGCAATAGCAAGGAGAACAATATCGCCGGAGCAACAGCTGGAGCACGAGACTCAGGAACTCGTACAGGTTAACCCGCACGGTGCTGGAGCACAGGAACCCCGGAATACAGGCACACAGGAACGCTGAAACACTGGAACACCGGAACGTTAGCATACAGGAACACTGGAACACTGGAGCACCGGAACATTAACGTACAGGAACACTGGAACCCTGGAACACCGGAACGTAAATGTACAGGAACACTGGAACACCGGAACGTAGCATACATGAACACTGGAAACAGGCCCAGAGATCTGACAAGCAGGTCAGGCAGAGTGGAGTCAGAAACACCACGAAAGGGCAACCTGGAAGTGGTCAACCTGGGTTTAAAAAGGCTGTGTGAGGAGGGCTAATGACAGACAGCCAACCACGAATACTCAGCAAGTGACAGACACAGAGCTGCACGAATCACGGGCACCGTGATAGTAAGCTAACAGGTCTGTACTGTACAAATTAACACAGTAGTCCTTGCATGAGAAAACTGTTGAAATGTTGACACAAGTAGCTACTAGTGTAGAGACAGACAGGCAAAGAGGGGGAGCTGGAGTTGCTTGTGGTTGCAGAGAATCTGAGTGTAGTTCCCATTTTCAGAAACATTCACTACAAGTTCAATTGCAGCTGCTGCTTCTGCTAGTAGATCCTCCCACTTCATCATCAGTTCTTCAACTCCTCTTAGTCATTTTTTACACAGACTGAACACTCACTGTAGAGAGCATCAGGTAACAGCAGCAACACTTGTGTACTGGTAGAAACTGTAAGCTATTTTTTTTGCTTCATGGACTTGAAATACAGGCCTAATTCAAGATGTTATCTTTTGAACAAAGGCAGAAGGGTAATATTCATAGAGGGTGTTAGGATTTTTTGGAAGGGTTATTATCAGGAGGAGTTACTTCTCCTTTAACCACCTTTGGTTAAGCAAGGATATGATAAAAACCTGTTGGTGTGCCCAGAGGACTAACATTAAGAAACACTGGATTACATAATACACTGTCTCTAAATAATATATTCTTATCATACCTTCTATCAAAAGTAAGTTTTCCTAAAATTTATTTTACTACAGTGCTATAAACAAAAGGGACTTTTGGTTTATGTTTATGGCAGGCTGTTCAGATTTTCCTCATAATGAGGGAGATGCACTCAGATGAGGGAAGTCGCTCCAGTGAGACTAATCTCTCCAATCCTTATATTATTATATGAATCCTCTTTTTTCAAGCTGAAGAGGTTTCAGACACTTTAATGCATAAGCTTTCTACAGTAAGGCAGGAGTTGTAGAGATATGTCTGACTAGTGTATTCCCCCCCCCCATTGACTTCAAATGACCCAAAAAGTTAAATGGATAGTAATACTTTATTATTACTCTCGCCTATATTGTACATATTTGTAAAATAATTTAATAGCCCCCAGGTTCACCTCTCAAACCTTTATGGTTTGAGAGATAACCGAAGGCAAATTTCCCCCTCCCTCCCCCTTCCCTGAAGTCAGCGTTGTGCTGACTGCAGGGCTATCCAGTCTGACTTTCATCATGCAGCTCTGCAGCAGAGCTGCAATCCCGTTAGTGACAAAGAATTATTTCACTGAAACTGTCTTCTACATGTGTTTGCAAATAATTATTTTTCACTAACGGGATCTCGGCTCAGTTGTAGAGCCGCAAGCCTGTCGTACGACAGACTTCCCCTGCAGTCAGTACAACGCTGACTTCAGGGAAGGGGGAGAGAGGGGGGAACTTTGCCTTCGGTTATCTCCTAAGCCATAAAGGTTTGAGAGATGAACCTGGGGGCTATTAAATTATTTTAGAAATAGCTACAATATGGGGGATAGTAATAATAAAGTATTAATATACCTTTAAACATAATCTAAATAAATACGTTTTCTACAACCCCATGCTAATCTTTAAAGGATCCGACTACCAAAACAAAGCTATTTTTGAATGAAAGCTTCAATTAATCAATGAAAAATTAAAAAGATTGCCTACATTGCAATGGGGTGATTAAGGGGAATGAGATTAGGTACCCATGTATGGGTAAAGCATTCAAGGTTAAAGGATTTTTCAGGTGTCTCAGCTCATTTGTGGTGTACCTTATTAAGTGCCCATGTGGGCTAGGATACGTTGGAAAGACCACTAAGACATTAAAAGAAAAGATAGGACAGCACAAGTCAGATATTAGGACGAACAAGGATACGTCAGTGGCAAGGCACTTTAATAAAATGTGTCACAATATATCACAAATGAGATACCAAGTGTTGGAACAAGTAATGCCCCTGAAGAGGGGGGGAAATAGAGATAGAGTGTTATTACAAAGGGAGGCCAGATGGACTTATAGGTTAGATACGGTGGCGCCCCATGGCCTGAATGAACGTATAGAACAGTGCTTTCCAAACTGTGTTTCGCGACACGTTAGTGTGTCGGCTGCAGTGTGTAGGTGTGTCACAGGCAAAAGTGCCGTTTACACAGTGTGACTGTCATTCAACCCAAGCACAAGCTACACTGGGAGCAGAGATAAAACACTACTACTTAATGGTCGCATTTACACAGCGGGAGATTGCCTCCGTGTGCTGCATACAGCTGGAGCACCAGAAAAGATTTGTAACAGCTGGAGTGCCAGCTGTTACAAATCTTTTGGCGGTTCAGCTGTTAAAATCTTTTGAGATGCCACCTCCTCTATACCACTGCCCTCTCTTTGGGCTGCCAGGCTGGAGTGTCCCTGTGCGCTGAGGCTGCCTGTCACATGACTGCTGCTTCTACTTGTGGTGCCGATGAGACAGGACAGACGGACAGTACTTCTAAAATCAGTTATGCGCTATCTATTTAATAATGCAACATGAGAATCTTGCGCTTATATGTAGCGCAACATTCTCATGTCGCCCTTTTAAAAACCACAAGACATGCTTAATGCCTCCGCAGTATGAATGAATGGTTTTCATGAGATATGTTGTGTCCCCATATATCTTCTTATTACAATTTATGTATGTGTCTGTATCTCTTATAAGTTTAACCCCGGTTTGCTAGCAAAACTGAATTACTGTGTCACAAAATGATGCATGTCTAAAAAAGGGTGTCACCAACATGAAAAGTTTGGAAAGCTCTGGTACAGAATATAGATGGTTCTTGTAAAAACAAGGTATACATACTGTTGAAAAAATGTGCATTACTGGTTCCTATAGAGCCGTTGTATTTATTCAATATATTTCTTGATGTTGTGGATAGTTGAAGGGAAGTGGTATAGTTTTTAATTGTGTTTTATTTGAGTCTTCCTTTTTAGATCGTGGAACATGGGGTTGCATGCTATGAAACAAATGTTTACCAGTCAGTATGCTAATGCAGTAGAAACATATTTGTATGCGTCCCGATATTCTCAGTGTTAAACTAAGTGTAAGATTATGTTTATATTGTTTATATTTCTATGGCAACCAGATTGGGAGGTCGCGCTCAGGTGACATCACGGATGCATTGGCCCGGATGTGCTGGAGCGAGCCTCGCATGCTGGATGCTGTAGGGGAGGGGAGGGGTACTTAAAAGTGGCGATTCTCAATCAGTATATGTATAGTGGCCGAGCTGAGGAAGGGGGAATTCCCCCGAAACGTCTGATGGCCGGAGAGCATTCGTGCCTGCAAAACAATTTTGTATGAATATTTGAATAAAGTATTGGAGACTTTTTGCCATTGGTGAGTGCCTTTCCTCTTTCTTCGAATTGAATGAAAATTTAAAGGAGCGCTAATAACTAAAACAAACTTTGGTACTATACAATATAATACCCATTTCTCCATGTTAGCATCTATATAAATGCTCCATTTGTTTTCTGAGGCCTAATATCTAGTCTTACATATGCTCTCAGTTAGCAGCCCCTCCTGCCTTTTCCAGGGCTCCAAGTACCATAGCAATATAGAGATTACTATTGTCAGTTTTTTTTTGTCAGTATCCTTGACTGATTTTGCATCTTGTCCTGCACCTTTAAATATGCTCCTTCCTGATTGCTTTGCATGCCTTCCCAGCCTAGTTTTTCCAGTCTACACATTTTGTGTTTGCTGCCGTTTCAAGTTATTTCCAGCCTTGCTTTTGTCAATCTTTTTGGCTTCTCTTAAGTCCTTCTGAACTACTATCAATTGTTCTACTTCATGTCCTGATTCACACTGAAGAGTTTAACCTGCTTGCTTCTCCACCTTCAGTATTGCCGTGCTGCTTGCAGACATTCCAGTCCAGGATTTTGTCTACCTTCCTGTGATTCCTCACAGTCTTGCTGTCTCAAGAATTGTTCAATTTACTGTTTGCAGCCCTGCTCAGTATCTTCTGCCCTGCTCTGTTTCACTATGAAGTGGATTCCTATGGAAGGTTAATAATAATCAGTCCTGTTCCCATCAAGTGTTTATTCTTTGTTCCTGGATCTTATGCAGTGATTCAGTTAATCTAGTAGTTTATCTGTGTGTTAATTCTGATCTTGTTTATTTCTCTCCTTTGCAGTGCAGCTTTGGCAGTCAGTCTCCGCAGTATCTTTTGAATTGTGTGTTTGTTAACTCTATTAAAGGGATAGTAATGTTTAATAATAAAAACAGCTCTAATTAATCATCATAGTATTTGGACTTTGGAGGGTGTTATTTCAATTCTGTCAGAGTTGTAGTTCAAGAGTAATTCAATGGCAAAGTATCCCCCCTCCTGCCCCTTTTACTGATGTAACACTGTTCAGCCAGATCAGAAGGGAGGTGCTCAGGTAGACTGCAGAGAGGGACAATCTTCAATTAAGATAAGGGAAAAACTTACAAAACTTGTCAAGGGGGGCAGGGCTTTCATCGTTCTCATAGGAAGAAGATTGTCTCCTGCTGTTATCTGTCTGGTCTGTGGACTGGATTCCACATCTGAGAAGCGATGACTTACACTAGGTAAAAGGGGCAGGAGGGGAACTTTACTTGTGAATATCTCTCAAACCATAAAGGTTTGATAGATAAGACTTATACTGTTCTTCATGTTTTTAATGCCTAAAAAATAAAATAAAGATAAAACGAAGTATTACTATCCCTTTAAGTCTTATTCCCTTTACCTGTATTTTGCTGGTCATTGTTTCAGGATATCTCTTGTCAGGCATTAGCTTTAGTTTAATTTTAGTCTATTCTGTTTAGGCTCCTTCAGGGCTCTCCTACTCTGTGATACTCTCAAACAACACCTCCTCTTATTTCTCTAGTCCATTCATCCTGACCCCTCACTCCACATCCAGAGCTGGGGTATCTGGCCTTGCATTCAGCCCCTTTAGTTTGACCTAGGCTGCAGCAAGGCTGGACTTGGGGTGTTGATGCACTCTACAAATGATTCCTTGTGCTGCTCCCAGGTACTGGATATGTGATGTTGGATGGGGTTACAAGGTATTCCTCATTAGCTCTACTATTCAGGTATCTGTGACAGGTATCTAGGATTGTCTGTAAATGGACTGAGATAAGATAAAAGCCTTTATGAATACAAGAGAAGTGGACACTAATCACAATACATTAAATGACTTTTGCTCTTATCTCCCATTTAGTAAAAATAAAATTAAATGTATGTACATTGAATAGTCTTAAAAAACAAGTTTATTTAAAGATGTAAAATATGAGTAATTAATTTTTTACATTTGCGAGCTGTAAGCATATAATGTATAAAGTTCTCTATTTAGGTGTTAATGTTCCTTTTATGATGTAAGATGTATTTTCATAAAAAAACAACAACATAAAGCAGGAGAGGCTTGACTAGTGCAATCATATGTACACAAGGAGAGATGTGTACTAAAATGAGAGAAATGTGAGATAAATTCTCCAGTTCCAATGTTAATTTATTGGGCCTCATTTGCAGGTTGGAGAGATCTTAGTGCATCCATAAAGCAGCAGAGGAACTGGAGAGATCTCTCTCACTGAAGACACTTCTGTCATCTCCCACCATAGTGCAACTCCCTAATGGATGGAACAAATGGAACCTGAAACTTGTTGTAGTACATCAGTGGCAGAACACACCAAAATGAACATATAATACAACATATATTTGAGACCATGTAAACAATATGGTTCTTTATCACTTTCCACAAAAGAAACACTTCTCTCAGCTCTCACCTTAGTGACACTCCCTAAAGGATAGAACAACTGAATACAGCAACTTGCCATAGTATATCACTGGCAGAACACACCAAAATGAATATATAATACAACATATATTTGAGTCCATGTACAAAAAAATATCACATTCCACAAAAAGAGTATGCGACCTTGTGCAGAAAGCAAAAAATCAGCAACTCTGGGAAAAACCAGCAGCATCATGGGGGGGGAATTAAAGTTCCTACTCATTTAAAGGAGTGACAAACTTTTTTTCTGTGAAAAAATATATATTGTAGGACGTTTCCTGTTTAGAGATACATATTTCCAGAGTTACTACCATGTAAACCTGTGTTTTTTTATAACAGCAATGCCCTCTAGTGGTCAAATTCCAATTAGTTATTCTGTTACATGCCAATGAAGAGGAAAGTCAGTGACTTACAGTTCTACATAGAATGTGGTAGAAACTGCCTGTCACTTCCTGTCAGTTAGAACTATGGTTGGAGTTGCCTTGTTTTACTCAGCAGGAAAAGCTTTATAACATTTAGGTTTTCATTAAAAAAAGTCTACTGCTCGTTTAAACAGGTATATCACCACATTGAATGCCAGAGGGGTCTCTAACACTTTGCAAAGCAAGCACGGAAGACCTCTCTAACAATCAATGGGTTACAAGTTCTGTTTAAATCAATAGGAATTTTCAGAATGTTCATTTGTTCTCTATGGTGCAATCGGTTAGTTCCATAATTGAAATTTCTGTATAAGGCACAAGATGTTTATTTTGATTTAACACCTTAGGGACCATTGACATGACAGGACCATCACCAGTGGATTTGTGTTAAGGACCAGTAACAGTCCTGGCACGTCATAGAATTCTGGGATGGCAGCGCAGCTGCACTCCATTCTGCCATCCCAGACACTTCACAATAAAAATGCACTGTGGTCCTTAAGAGCCGCCCCCTGATGGATCGGGTGGTCATTAAGGGGTTAAACCAAATCATTTGTTTATTTTTATAACTGTGGTGCTGGGCTGTTGGCATAGCTAATGTTCTGTTTATTGTCCACACATCTTGTTTGTTTCTGTGTTACATAAAGTTCCATACAACGACTTACCACAAAAAAGTTATAAATGCTTTTGAAGTGCAAGATGATTTACTGTAAGAATACAATATTATTTTCTGATTCAGATCAGTTACATTCTCTGATACAGCCATGAAAGTTGAGATTGCCAGCAGATACGCTCAAAGCCTCCACATAACTAGATACAGTTTCAAACAGGATACCACTATACCTGCTTCCCTTGACTGCTTCAGAGGAACAAAGCATGAAAAGGAAAAAAATTACAAAAGAAATCTCAACTGAGGTAAAGTAGCAACAATGAATGTGCCTTAGCTGCAAGCTATGGAATATATTGTGGCCAACTTTTGCTCTTCTTTTATGTGTTCTAGGCTCTTCATGTAATAGTAATCTTAAAGGACCAAGAAACTTCTGTTATGGGAAAAAATAAGGATTTTTACTGCTGAGTAATTTAAGTGAACTGTCACTGCTGGTACATGTCGTTTTCCAAAGCTATTACCAATGAAACTGATGGTTTTTACATGAACAGTAATCTGACAGTCCACGTACAGTCCAACTGGTGTCCAGACAGTTATTTTATTAAATTCTATGGGTGAGGTTAGTCACCAAATGCATCCTCCGGATAGATAGATGTGTGTTCTTTGAGCCGTCTCATGTTGCTCTGACTTCTGTTTCCATGTACAACCTTGGCTTTCCTTCTACCAAGTCTGCTGTATACGACTACCAGTGTTTGATCTTGGCTTCCCTTCGGCCACTCCTGCTGTATCCAACTACCAGTGTACAACATCGGCTGTCATTCGACCCTGTCTGCTGTGTCCGACTGTGGTCTGTTTCAGCTGGCTTCCTAAACTTTCATCCTCAGAGTGATTTACTATCCAGTGGTGTGTGTGGAATACCTATCTTGTCATTTGGCTTCACGGCCAGAAACATTAACCCCAGCTTAGGCAGGAGCAAGGGAACACATCCACACTGCCTCCACCCTCTAGCATTGCTCCCCATTCAGCGCAAACTAGCCTCATAGTAGATCACACTGGTGCTTTTCCACACATTCCTTAATCTGATTCTGGTGTACGTTACAGATTCACCCTTCAGTATATGATTGTGTCATAAAAAACATACTACTCTATTAAGTGAATCGTGGTGACATTGGTTGGGGGGCTACCAGTAAACTTTGTTGTTGTTCGATCCAACCTGACCACTGTTATGTGCAATAACCATCAACTGCATATATCAAGAATTTGGGTGGTGTCAGTCAATGTTGTAGCTTAGTAAATCACCCCTTTTTAGACATGGCATATTACAACAAGGCTTGAAAAAGACCATAGTAATCTAAAGTAGTGCCTGTCTGAGACCTACAGTGATCAGTAAATAAGGATTAGATGAGCAGATTCACAGTATGCTTATCAATTGATACATTAATCTTACAGCATTGAAGGAAGAGGAACGATCAACTCAAAGAACCAATAATCCATCAAATTCAACCTCATTGCTTTCTTACATCATAATTTGATTAGACATAACATGTTACATTGTTAATGTCATCACAATTATATAAAATGTGCATTATTTACAGTATTTTACCTTAAACTTATCAACTTCAGCTTTTGAACACGTTGCATGATATGAAAGTACCTGCAGAAATGTAAAAGAAGTAAAATTAATTCAAAATGGCTTCTTTTGTACAGATAAAGTCAGTGCTGATGTGTGTTACTATAAAAACAAGTTTTAAAATCAACACAGACTTAGACTAACCCATCAGATACAGCGATGGAGACCTTTCTAGCATCCAATGGGTTAAACGAGGAGATTGTTGTATGAAAAATTATATTTTTGGGCAGTAAAACATGGGTATTTTTGCAGTTTGGAGACACTGCAACAGCTTATAAAAAGGACTTGTCCTTCAGCTAGCTCATCTGTTAACCCTTTGAGTGCCAGAGGGGTACGCAACGCATTGCTTTGCAATGCGTTGGGTACTCCTCCGGTACTCAAAGGGTTAAACAAATTTCAAACTTAGAGGCACTTATTCTTATAAGAATACGTAACTCTTACTCCTGTGATTGACAGAGGGGTGAGCAAAGCATTGTGAAGCAATGTGTTCAACACCCCTCAGGTAAGCAAAAGGTTATTAAAGGAACACTAAACACCTAAAAAGTAAACTGGGTTATTTATCTTTTAATATTATGGATTTTAGCCTTGAATGCGTAAAAACACATATATTTTAAGTTAGATAAGTAAACTCTAATCCTAAACTTGCATTTTAATGCATGTGTAAGCTATCCTATAAAGCCATGCTTTGGTTAAAGTGGAACTTTCACCTTTATTTGAAAACGGCATTAAAAACTGTTTAAATGTCATGGTAACCAAAAGACCAGCAAGTCTGCTAATGTAGGGCTGTCTGAGTTCAGTCCTCAAGGGCCACAACAGGCCAGGATGTAAGGATTTCCATGATTAAAAGGATAGTAATGTCCCAATAAAAGTCTCTGCAAAATGGTAGCTGGAATAAAAGAATACTTAATGGCCTTACTCATATGTCTCAAACCTTGATGGTTTGAGAGATATACGAAAATAAAGTTCTCTGTTCCCACCCCTTTCTGCCTGACGAGCTATAAAGCTGTCAGAGGCAGAATCTGATCCGGTGACCAGACGCGGCTCTTCAGGAGCGCTGGCATTGAGGTGAATACCTCATTGGAATGGTCTACAACGTGTGCACGCAAACCAGGCACACGTTCTAGACCATTCTGATGAAGTATTCATAGTTAGATATTTCGATGACAGCCCTTCTGAAGAGCCGCCGTCTGGCCCCGGAAACAGGACCTCATGCCATTAGCTATACAGCTGACGCATGAGAAGGGGGAGGGAGCGGAGGACTTTATTTTCTTATATCTCTCAAACCATCAAGGTTTGAGAGATACGAGTAAGGCCATTAAGTATTCTATTATTCCAGCTACCATTTTGTGGATACTTTTGTTGGGACATTACTATCCTTTTAAGCACAGGTGAGTTAATCAGTCGCTCACTCATTTTGATTGGCCCCCCTGTGCTTAACCCTTTGAGTGCCAGAAAGATATCCAATGCATTGCAGCTGGTCTGCTGGTGGCCCTTGAGGACTGATCTTGGGCAGCCCTGTGCTAATGTATACTAATTTTGGTACCCGTGCTGTATCAATGGCATTTTCATATGCTAATTAATCTAATCAATGATGTTTCACATGCTAATGAAGCCTTTTCAATTCCATGGTATATGCAAATGAAGGTTTCAATTACGTTTCATATGCTAATGAAGCTCTGTGCAGTACCAGGAAGTGTTTAGTTTTACTTTAAAGGGACAGTAATGACCCCCAAAAAATATTGTGTTTTGTAGTGTTTAAAAAAATTAATTATATGGTTCAAATCCTATCTCTCAAATCTTTATGGTTTGAGAGATATTCGAATGTAACGTTTCCCTTCTCCTGATGTCAGCTGTAAAGCTGACAGAAGGAGATCCGTGTCGGCCGACACAAGGAGGTTCTTCGGCAGAGCCGCAATAGCAATACTGGAAAATAATTACTTCATTGTAGACCTTTCCAATGAGTAATTATTTTCAAATGTTGTGATTTCGGCTCTGCTGAAGAGCTGCCGGCTGCTCCCAGGACCAGGATCTCCTGCTGTCAGCTAGATGCTGACGTCAGGAGAAGGGGTGGAAGCAGGGGACTTTACATGAGAATATCTCTCAAACCATAAAAGTTTGAGAGATAGGATTTAGACCATATTGTTTATTTTTTTTTAAATACTACAAAACACATTTTTTTTAATGGGGCATTACTGTCCCTTTAACCCGCATTAAAAGTGTGAATATCTCCTAAACTATACTTCTGTTGGCATTTTGGCTAACATGACAGAGATTTTACTGCAGTTTTCAAATATGTAAACTTGAATTAAGGTGACAGTTCCACTTTAGTTTTGCCTGCTTGGTTTGAAATAAATGGCATGAGCTAACGCAGTTAGTTTATTCATATTAGTACCCACCTCTCTGATATTGAGCTTTTTCTGCTGAGTAAAACAAGGGTACTTTAACTGCTGTCAATTGTTTTATTCAATACTACTTTTAAAGCCCGTGTAAACGGGCCAACAAACGCGGCACTGCAGTCATGCGCAGTACTGACTATCCGAACTCACCACAGCTGATAATGGAGCGGGGAGCTCTGAATTCAGACTGTAGCCCTCTC
The DNA here is from genome assembly GCA_037306005.1 of Rhinophrynus dorsalis. Taxonomy (NCBI): domain Eukaryota; kingdom Metazoa; phylum Chordata; class Amphibia; order Anura; family Rhinophrynidae; genus Rhinophrynus; species Rhinophrynus dorsalis. Next base: position 182,628,815 of record CM074725.1, on the reverse strand, counting down.
TGCGAACCTTTCTAGGAACCTCAGTCTCTACTGCGCATGACGGCTTCTGATAAACACACTTTTAGCAAATTATTATTTAGGATTTAATGGTTCAAATAATCAGGAAGTGAATTTACTATATGTTTACTTTCTGATTGTTCCAGCTGACAGGAAGTGACTCAGCAGTTTCTACCACATTCTGTGGAGAAATGTAAGTCACTGATTTTCCTTTCCATTAGAATGTAACAGAATTACTAATTGGAATTTGACCACTAGAGGGCACTGTTAATGTAAAAAAAAACACAGGTTTAATACCCCTGGAAATATGCATCTCTCAGCAGTGGGAGTATCCTTATTATACTCAACAGGAAAAGCCCTACAATATATATTTATATTTTCATAAAAAAAAGTTTACTGCTGCTTTAAGGCAAAAACCGAGTGATGGTCCTTGCATGTCACATGGTCCTTAAGGGGTTAAATATTGTTTCTGATATTTTTTAATTTGCATTGTTCACATCTTGTTTTTGCATCTTTTAGACATGCCTTGGACTGATACATAATCCCATTTCCGTGAATGGGAAAGCAATAGTACAGATATGACATGAATGGACACTATAAGCAAAAACAATGTATTTTCTGCCATTAATATCCATCCTCCCATTCATTCTTCTCAGTGCAAATAAAAGCTGGGCTGGATTTTCCACTAAGCAAAATAAGCAACTGCCTAGGGCACCAGATTGTACAGGGTTTATTAACCGTGCTGGATGCACTACAGTTCTGAGTGTGATGGAAGCAACCCTAATGACCTTGTTGCTGGTTTAATGTGACACTTTTTATTGTTTACAAATTGGTGCAATATACAGTTTAGATTCCAATTTGATTTGTTTAGTGACCATTTTAAATAACCCTTTACTGGACATTATTTAAATATTTGGTTGATAAAGTGATGTTGAATTAATTGAGATGCAATGCACTGGAGACTTTCCTAGCATCCGATATGTTAACCCTTTGAGTGCCAGAGGGGTGCACAATGCATTGCTCTGCAATTCTTTATGCATACCTCTGGTACATAAAGGGTTAAAGAGGATCTGTCACCTTAAGACAAGTTTAGTTTGTTTTACAGATAATTAAAATCGGTCTCTGTAAAATTAATTGTTTTTAAGAAACTAACCTTTATGTGTTGATGGCACAATGTGGCATTTTATTCAAATTTTCCAGAAAATATTCTAAGAAGTCCTGTTCAAGCCCAAATGTATCCCTCTCTGTGCTATTAGAAAATTCCCCAGCGGGTGGGCTCTGCCTAGGTTCATTCATTATACTTAGTACAGCATGTGCTAATATTGACCCAGCATAGAACCGAATTAGCATAAAGTGCCATAAATTGCCAAACAAAGGATAAATAATGGCTAACTCTTGTAGGCAGTTTTAAATTCTACTTCAAATGAACTAGACTTTTCATAGGGTCACTGGTCTACTATTAAAGCATGTTTGTCTTGTATAGGCTAATTGTATTTTCTGCATCAGGTAACAATGGATGTGGGTTGGAATCATGTGATGAACTGGGATGGGGCTATGGGCGGGGCTAAGACTGCCTAGAGTACTTTGCTTTGGTGCAGCTGAGATGAAAATACACTCGTAACAGGTTTTATCCACTTATTAATTGATTTTTATGTGGCTGTCTTGTTGCCTTTCATTTCAAGATAAAAAGAAAAAAAAAGACTTGTATTTTTCTTTCCTATAACAACCCGCACTAATGGTCATTTAGATGGGTTACAAACAGCAAGAGTTTATCTTCCTTAATCAGACCATTAGGGTTAAGAGTCCAGAAATCAGATCAGATTTCAAGAATATTTTTTTTTCTAATAATCACCTGTCATGATTTCAAACATCTCCTATGAAGTTAAAAGTTGCTTTGAAAAATCCAGATAATTGCTTCTACTCTATCTGCCTGTTCCATAAACTCAGATTAGTAACAGCAGCAGTGTGTGATTTTAGCTGCTGCTTACGGCAAGTGAACCGCACTCTAATGTGACAGCAGAGCGTAGAGTGTTAAAATACTAATCACCCTTCATTATGTAGTGTATCTTGATCTGACTGGAAAGACTGTGAGGTTGAGGTGCTTGGAAAAACTGAAATAATTCTGGAGTAAACCAATAACACCAATGGAGACATTAAAGGGGATGTATCACCTTAAAAAATCTTTTGACCATAGGTTTTGTTGCTAAAGTATCATTAGGGAAGCTGATATTCTATTTTTAATTCAGATAGAGCTGTGCTGAAGAATCAGCGTACTGCATTATGCTGACCAGCCCAGCTCTATCTGACTGCCTAATTCTCCTCCCACCGCCCTCCCAGCTGCCCCAGGGAGCGTGTTCACGCTTCCCTTCGGTGTGCTGTGAATGTCTTCTATTGTTATATCAAGCTCTGGTAAGCATTATACTGAGGTTGCAAACTCAGTATAATGTGAATCGGAGCTTGATAGAAGAAAAATGCTCAAAATGTCGATTAAGGCAAAAAGGTATCAAAATTGAGTACAGTCAATCAAAAGGAATGATCCCTGTAGCATGCAATCTTTTAACAAAGTAACTTAAAGGAGCAAACGTTTTTTATGTAAACCTATATGTTATAGAGTTTTTCCTGCGGAGTTAAAAAAAGGGTTCTCTTACTGCTGTCAGTTGTTTTATTCAAACTTTATAAAAGCTCAAATAATCAGAAGGTGAATTTTCTGTGCTTTTACTTCTTGATAGCTCTAACTGACAGGAAGTTACTTAGCAATTTCTATCACATTCTATGGAAAACTGTAAGTCACTGACTTTCCTCTCCATTAGAATGTAACAGAAAAACTATTTGGAAATAGACCACTAGAGGGCACTGCTAATGAAAAAAAAAGAGTTTAAACTGTATTAATTCTGGAAATATACATATATCTGTAGTGGGAGTACCCTTATTGTACTCAACAGTGAAAGCCCTACAATCCTATATAATAATTCGCTAAGTTGTGTGTAATGCCCGACATGCGCAGTAGAGACTGCCCGCGCCGCGGCTGATGCACAGCTGGGCGCTCAGAAGGAGCGTCCAGCTCTGTATCAGCAGTGGCGCGGTCAGTCTCCACTGCGTGTGACTGCTCCGCGACCGGCTGCCAGAGGCACTGTGGCCCGTGTAATGGGCTGTTCAACTAGTAGATGTATAATTCATAAAATGTTTACTACTCCTTAAAACCTTTGATTGCCAGAGTTGTACTCAACACATTGCGAATCAATGCATTACGTACCCCTGTGAAATTCAAAGTGTTAACAAAGTCAAGAGTGCAGTACAGAAAGGCATTTGGTTAAGATTAAACTGCAAATGCTGAAGCACATAGTAGGACTTATATATCCACTCTGGACAAAAGTCAAGGAGGACTAACAGATGCAGGGCACAGGAGGGAAAAAAACATGTGATGTCTGCACCTCCTGCCCTTGGATGTAAGAGTTCAGGAAAACATGGCAGGAGTATGGAAAAACAGGGAAGAACAGAAGAGAGAGCAAGAATAAAGAACAATGGATAGGGAGGAAAAAGCGAGTTGGAGGGGGAAATGGAGAAGAGAAAAACAAACATTTCTAAATTTCTAATTTCCATCTTCTCACTCTTTCCGTTAACTACCTATCCTAGTTTGACATATATCTATCTACCAATGGCTGCAGAGGCAGTGAATCTGATGGACTGAGAAAAAGTGGTGCAATTTTTTTTAGGGAAAAAAAAGTAATTCCCTCTGATTTGAAGGGAACTATCACCTCAAGCTAAAGTCTACCCCACCTAATTAGGCATCTAGAGATAAGCATAACAATCAACCCATTATGTAGAATAAGGACATCGTTAGTCAAAAGTCCTACCTCAGCCGATGTTGACGGCCAGGCAACAATGCACGCCCCTTTTGCACTCAAAGGGTTAACATGTACAAATGTCATATTTACTCACATCAAGTGCCACCGATTGCTTCGCCCAAGACTTCTTCACTTGATCATACATTATTGTGTTATTAATTCCAAGGCCACAGAAAATAACAAAAGCCTAAGGAAGGGACAAGGAAATATAAAGATTATTGTGTGTTTCATTTGATTCCAGGGGCTCCAAAAAAATAGCTATATATTCTAAACATTTAGCAGTTCTTTCTAAATTGTACACATATTTTTCCGTATGTCTCTGTAATCATGGTTGGGAAATCTTTGGTTTTGCCCCAGGGCAGGTCTGTGAACCCCGTCCCCACTCATGAATAAGTCCTGCCCCTTTTTATGCAAATTGCATCATATATCTCCCACAGCAGCACCAAAGGAGTCCCCCTATGGGGAGGTCAAAATGAAAAGTTCCCAGGTATGTCTGTAATATGACCTTGAACATACTACAAATGATAATAACACCCATCACATTAAACTGCAACAATTATGTTCACAGGGGCTCCTAATCTTGTCCATAGGCAATACCAACAAGCTTGGATTTTAAAGGATAGTAATGTTTCTAAATAAATGCAGCTCCAATTATTCTTTTTAGTTTTTGGGCCATGTAGAGCATTATTATCATTCTCTATGATGTGTAGTTCTACGATTCTCTACAATGTGTAGGTGGATTATACCTATTGTAAGCTGCCTCCCCTGAGATGTGGAATCTGGTTGCTTGATCAGACAGCTCGCAGTGAGGGACAATCTTCTGGCTGTGAGCATAAGGAGAACCTTGTCCCCTTGAAAGATGGGGCAAGTTTTTCCTTATGCTAATAGAGGATTGTCTCTTGCTATGATCCATCCAGATGGTCTTGCTGTGCAGTTTTGCATAGGTAAAAGGAGTGGGAGATTCAATTCCTCTGGAACTACACATCATAGTGACTGATAATAAAGCTCTACATGGCTCAAAAACTACAAAAAATAATCAGAGCTGCATTTATTTTGAAATATTACTATCCCTTTAAATAAATGGGACGTATTACCTGAATAGTTCCACTCTGACAGCTCTTCTCACGTGGGATAAGATTGGGTTGATGTAACTAAGACAGCACTGAGAAGATAGGGTGAATACCTATATAGCTGATTGGAGGGTCAGAAATCCCATCTGTGAAGCGATTCTTGAGATTAAGTTCTCTGTGCTTTCACAATCCCTGAAAGAAAGCTCTCCAGAAACATTCTGAGAGCTCCCCGCCAGGCACATAAAAGTTTAAAAAAAATAAAACAAATAGGTGAGGTTGAGAAAAAAAATAATGGGAAATTTTTCTACATTTTGAAGAATGTAGGAAAAGGAAGTTTAACTGTTACTTTAACCTGAATTGTGAACTAGAGAAGTCTTGCATTCCAGGTTCCAGTGGCTGTGCTCATCGACTCCATAGATAGCAACTAAGATTGCCAAAAGTAATAGTTATTTAAGAAGCGGTTTACGTAGAGCAGTGTTTTTCTAAGTGAAAAAAAATGCCAAAGTGATGCTTGAAAACTCACCAATCAGTGGCACACTTTGCAGCTGAGGAGTGTCATGGACTCAAGAACGAGAACTGGACCAATACTGAAGGTAACACAATCTTTATTAAGGAGCACAATGTACAGGACAATGGAAACAGCAAGAACTACAGGCAAAGTATAGGACGTCAGGATGGATCCCGTTGCTGTAGAGGTACTGACTAGCTCCAGAAAACAGAGGAAGGAAACAGTCTCAGGTCCGCACCTGAGGATCACTACAGGTCAGCACCTGAACAGACAAGATCCTGAGTAGGAACAAAGCTACAGGTACGACCTGTATGTCAACGTACCAAAGAAGGCAACTGTGCTACAGGTCCACACCTGTATAGACAAAGCTCCCAGGGAGACCAACTGCACTACAGGTCCGCACCTGAATGCCACAGAGGTACAAGGATGAGAGGAAGTCCACCAGAGCCACCAAGGGCACCCACTAAGTTATCCACTGGAGCATTGGTACAGTTGCGCAGCGGACAACCCCGGGCAATGCCAAGGTGGGTAGTCAGACAAGCCAGAATGGGACAGAGCGAAACTTAACCCAGACCTGTAGGTTTGAACCAGATTGAATGTCAGACAAGCAAGGGATCATACACGGAGTGGATAATCAGACAGAGCCATAGGTCAACCCCAGATTGGGTACTCAGGCAAGCCTAAGGTCATACACGGAAAGGTTAGTCAGCCAGAGCCGCAGGTTTGCACCAGATTGGATGTCAGACACACCAAGGGTCATACACGGAGCAGGTAGTCAGACAGAGCCACAGGTCAACACCAGAATGGATAGTCAGACAAACCGGTTCATACTCAGAGCAACAAGCACAACTGCACTGGAACACCACAAAAGGACAACTGAAGTGGTGTCCAGGCAGTTAATAAACAAACTGCTCCACCTCAAGAGGTGGAGCAGAAAATGTGCTGTACCTTTAAGAACCGGGTCGCACCGTCATCAGAGAATCCCTGTGATGCACGCCCGAGTTCAGATGCGGCTGGAGCCGCCAGGGGGTGCAACGAGGAGACCGGTCGCCTGGAAGGATACCAGGGTGTACCGGTATTCCTAGTGAGAGCAGCAAGCCGCGAGGGAACAGAAGCCGGCAACCTACCGGGTCTGGCGGTCGGCAGAAAGGTAAGCAACCGCTTACAAGGAGATTGCTCCTTTTGATTTAAAAGCAACAGGGTACAAAATACAGAAATGTTATATCTCAACACTGCAGTTCACCACAATTAATAGACTTATCTTAAACAGAACTTCTCATTAAAAATGCATAATAATTATGCATATGAGAGTTCTGAGGCTCCAATAGATGTAAATTGCATGATGTAATCAACTAGAGAAAACAAGCATAATAATAATGTTTCCCAAAAAATGTTCCAGGCTATCCTGCACTAACAAACTGCAATAGAAAAAGATTACATCAGTATTAATAGTAAAATGTCTACATTACAGCCAAATTAACATCATCCATCTTGGACCATTGTGATGTATTAAGTATAACCCTCCAGGAAGCAATCAGATTTAGAAATGCATTGGGAGATTAACCTTCAGAGGCATTTTATGCACAAGAGCCATCACACTTCTATTAGTTATAGAATGATTATGATTGTTGCAGTAAGATTTGCATTCATCATATTGAGATACAAAGGGAAAATGGAAGTTTAACCCCATGCCCAGATGCTGGAGTCAGCAAAGAGACAGAGTTGAAAAACATTCAAAGTGTCACTACTCAGGGTCACAACTAAGGGTTGTGCACGGAATAGTGCAGGAGTCGTCCTGCAGGGAAGGGAGTGCTTGGGGTTGTCGCTTGAGTTTGGAGCTTGTGGGCGGGGACTGCTAACAGCGACCCCTTGCAGCGGCCAAGGCCGGACAGAGGTGCTGGCCGCGAAGCCAGATGTCCAATCCCGGTTGAGCCGGAACCCGGACCCGGATGGGGACACTACTAACAGTACGAACTCCCCTGCAGGGGGGAGAAAAGGCTGGGGTGTGAAGGCTAGCGGGTGTGGGCCACCTAGTAGCGGAAACTCCCCAGAAGAGCGGACACTTTGGGAACCAATAGAAGCACAGACACTGATCTGAGACGAAGGAACAGGAGCGAGGTCTGGATAGCCGGGTTAGTACGCGAGAGATCTAGACACTGGGCTTTAAACAGGAGCGTGGTCTGGATAGCCGGGTCAGTACACGGGAGATCTGGACACTGGAAACACAAGAACATACTAGGCAGAGGTTCTGAGCAGAACGGAACACTGTGAGAGTGCTATGAATGCCGGGGAAGCAGGCCTGATATAGGAGCTGGAAGATGAGGTCATAGCCAAGATGACGCCGAACTCAGAAGTGCACAGGCGGCTCAGAGGAACAGGACCGGAGTGGCAAACAGACGCCGGAAGAGCAGTCCGCAAGAGAGTGGGAACGGAGGTAGGAGAGAGAATCGTGACACAAAGAAGCCGCAGGATTAAGTAAGTACTCACAAATAAGAGTGTAATCCACACCAGAAAGACTGAATATTTATAATAAAGCATTGTGAGAGGATTGTTCAGACACAACTCTGCTGCACAGATGGAGCTGACATGCAGTGTTCAGAGGTAAGGTCTAATTGCTTGCTAGAACTAACTAGAAGACATCAGTAATATTATACCATCAAACATCTTGCTTGTACACCATAATTAACATATTAATATCAGATGTTTGATAAAATAATAATTCATATATAACCAACAATTGTGATATTATATCCTCCTGGTGCAATTGTATGAACTCATAAAACAATATAGATTAACATCTTAGTGTAGCCTTCATTGTTCAGACTCAGTTATTTTGCTTGTTTGAGGGATATACACTATGTGCACAATTATTAGGCAAGTGAGTATTTTAATCATATCATCATTTTTATGCATATTTTCCAACTCCAAGCTGTATAAACTTGAATGCTTATTGGATTTAAGCATATCAGGTAATGTGCATTTGTGTAATGAGAGAGGGTGTGGCCTAAGGAGTAGAACACCCTATGTCAAGGTGTGCATAATTATTAGGCAGCTTCATTTCCTCAGGCAAAATGGGCAGAAAAAGAGAGCTAACTGACACCAAAAAAGTCAAAAATTGTAAAATGTATTTCAGAGGGATGCAGCACTCCTGAAATTGCTAAGATATTGGGGCGTGATCACAGAACCAACAAACGTTTTGTTGCAAATAGTCAACAGGGTTGCGAGAAACATGTTGAGAAAAAAGACACAAATTAACTGCGAGATTTGAGAAGAATCAAACATGATGCTACCAGGAACCCATTATCCTCCAGTGGTATCATATTCCAGAACTGCAACCTACCTGTAGTGTCCAGAAGTACTAGGTGTTCAGTGCTCAGAGACATGGCCACGGTAAGGAAGGCTGAAACCCGACCACCACTGAACAAGATACATAAGTTGAAATGTCAAGACTGGGCCAAGAAATATCTGAAGACAGATTTTTCAAAGCTTTTATGGACTGATGAGGTGAGAATGACTCTTGACGGTCCAGATGGATTGGCCTGTGGCTGGATCAGTAATGGGCACAGAGCTCCACTTTAACTCAGACGCCAGCAAGGTGGAGGAGGGGTACTGGTATGGGATGGTAATATCAACGATGAGCTAGTTGGAACTTTTTGGGTTAAAGATGGACTCAACTCCCAAACCTACTGCCAGTTTTTAGAAGACACTTTCTTCAAGAAATGGTACAGGAAAAAGTCTGCATCTTTCAAGAAGACCATGATTTTTATGCAGGACAATGCTCCATTGCATTCATCAAAGTACTCCACTGCGTGGCTAGCCAGTAAAAGCCTTAAAGATGATACAATAATGACATTACCCCCTTCCTCACCTGACCTAAATCCTGTTGAGAACTTGTGGGCCCTTCTTAATTGGAAGATTTAAGATGAAGGAAAACAGTACACCTCTCTGAACAGTGTCTGGGAGGCTGTGGTTGCTGCTGCACAAAAAGTTGATCGTCAACAGATCAAGAAACTGACAGACTCCATGAATGGAAGGCTTATGACTTGACTATTATTGAAAAGAAGGGTGGCTACATTGGTCACTGATTTTTTTTTTAAGGCACAAATGTTTATTTGTAAATTCTGAGTTGTTTGTTTAGTATTCTCACTTTAATTGATGAAAATAAACACTTAAGATGGGAAAATTATTGTTTTAACTTAGTTGCATAATAATTCTGCACACTAATAGTTGCCCAATAATTGTGCAGACATAGATAGTCTCCTAAGAAAACCAAAACCTCACTTTTACTTTCTTAAATATTCAGGTTTAAAGTTTCTTAACATTTTGGATTGACGGAGAGGACTGTAGTTGTTCAATAATAAAATTAATCTTTAAAAGTGCAACTTGACCAATAATTGTACACGCAGTGTAGTTATTATATGTGGCAGAATGGTCCAAGGTGATCTTAGGTTAATTTGGCTCTAATTTAGACATTAATGTGTCTTTTTTGTTAATACAGGATGGTCTATCACATTTTGTTTAAGGATAGATTGTCCAGAGCAATATATATAACATATATTAGTGTTATGTGCCTTTAATATACAGTGTTTTACGTTTTACATTAGATACAAGTCTATTTTTTGTGATAAACAGCAGAGCTCAGATAAAATATTTTTAAATTTGGTTCTGAAACTGATTTCCCTTGGTGCCAAATGGTTCCCAGAAGAAGTGCAAGGGGTTCCATGGTACAACTGTAAGTAATACTAAACAGTCTTTTGTCATGAAATAATGTTGACTTCAGCAGGACCTCAGAGGATGGAATCAAGTCTTCATTTTGAAATGTGCTCTTCTGTCTAAAGCACCCATAGCAACAAAGGCAGAATACCCAGAATCATGTGAGTACTAAGTCTTAAATTCCAGTATTATCTTAACTGGCAAAGAGTCTGATATAGAATTAACTAGAAGCAGCAACAGTGTTAGGTAATAGAAGCAAATAAGAGGAGCAAGCTGGGGACAGTAGACACAGAACAGTCAACGACCAAGCTGAGCTCACTAGCCAAAGAAGGATCTCCAGAAGACAGAATGTGGTCCTCAGATAAGCATGGCCCTAAATCAAGAGAGTACTCATCTGCCAAGAAGGACCCAGACGCTGGAGTGTTAGTCAATTAAATCTGGAAAGGACTGTTGGAAAACCAGAACTTTATGAAGGTTCTATTTGAAAGAATTAGGAGTAATTTGTTTTCTGCTTGAGTGCTGCTAGAGTCTCACACACCACAGTTAACATAATCTTTATCTGCCCTGATGTCATCTCCCCTTCCCACATCACACAGACACCAATGAATGTCTTATTACCTGATTTAAGTGAAGATGTCCTATGGAACTCTCTTAGAAATCCAAGGCTGCAAATGTTTTCAAAATGTTTTCACTGAAAAATGTACTACTGCACATGTCCCTGACTCCATCAAGAAGCCATGAACCATTCCAACATGCATTCCTCTTATCTAGCAACTTAAAGGAGGCTGTAGAAAACAACCCTTAAAAGTATTTTTTACATATGATTTGAGAAGGTTTACAGAAACACAGGGTAAATGTCTAAGTCTTTTGGAATCTCTAAATGGCATGCTACTTATCGAACTCATGACAAAATTTTGAAAGTGCTAATAAACATTTGGATAAGTATATCAGGTCAGAGGGTCTAAAAAAAAGAGGTTATGTTGTCATCTAAACTTCTTCTCCTTCCTGGAATGAGAATGACATTTGCTGATGCCTATATGTGATGTCTGATAGTGATTTTGGGCACATCAAAGCTTATATTTTTTTATGAAGTAGTCCTAACAAAATATGACCATTTCTAAACATTATATTGTTAAAAATGATGCAAACATAATATTAGTGTGTAATTACAAACATTTAAGAAAATATTAACTTACTTCAAATAGTCTTTGATCTGCATCATCAAAAGGCTTCCCATCTATCCTGTTCAATACCTGTGCTACACCTTTGGAAACAAAGAAAAAAACATAATTTCTGAATTGCAATGTACTGTACTGAACAAACAGTTAATAAAAGATTCAGGAGGTCTCTAAGACACACACATATAGAACAGAGAAACAATTAATACAACATAATATTTTATATTTCTTATCTTTATCATTTTGATCAGTTGCTTGTCTCTTTCTTTGTATAGCCTGAAAAGAATTGATACTATTGGGCCATTTCTAATGATCCCATACGTATTTTTTTCTGAACATATATTAGTACATATGTATATGTTTTTTTTTATTTTATTAAGTACATATATCAATTATTAATACTGAAATTGCTATTTGTTCCTGTGAACCTGGAGGTCTTGGTCAGTGGTTCTGACATTTCTTTAGTGGAAATGTAGTATTTCATGGCAGATTATAACTTGTCAGTACAGTCCCCATTGATAATGCATTATGTTATATGACATGCTATTGAAAATTGAAGTGCCCCCTGCTGCATATTGACTTTGTGCAATCATGAAGCCAATATATGACTCCACACAAAAAACTGATATTGTATAAAGTGTGTGTGTGTGTTTAATGCTGTGAGTGCCATATAGCAAGGATAGTAGCATGTTGCACCACAATCCTTATTTTCTAACCAGACAGAGTTGGAGAAAGCTCCTCCCCCTAGAGACATCTAGAAGGAGAAGCCCTGAAGACTCACCTAAAAATGTAAAAAAAAAAAAAAAAAAAGTGAAGTGGTAAACAAAACATGGGCAATCTGACTTTACATATTATGCACTTGCAGAATATAAAAAAGTAAGATATGGTGGAAATGTCACTTTAAATCCTAAAAGAGACAGAAGGAACCAAATTTTCTTCTCTGTTCTCTCATGGTAATTCCTCCTGCCTTTGGCTACTTGTGGCTGTTCTTTACAGTAACTTAAAAGTGGTACCTCAGTGGAATACTCTAGCATTATGGTGATATTAGCCACATTAAAATCAATGAAAATATGGGGTATTTTTATTTATCCTTTGTGGTTCAGTTGGGTCCAAGAATTGCTCAAATTGTTGTTACTACATAAGTATCATAGGCAAATATATATAAATGTGTCACTAATTAAAAAATAGATTAGAAAACATTTTTTGTCCGAGATAAAGCAGAGAACATACAAAAAGATTAACACCTAAAAAGGAAACACAGCCAAGACTCTTTCACATGGGTTACAGAACGGTAACAGACCCCTGCAACAGCTCTGTAACCCATGTAGTCTTCCTTACCTTCTGCATTCTACCACCAATCTAGATGTGTCTTATAGCCGACCCACATATGGGTCAGCTATTCACTGTAGGTTGCGATGAGCATTGCAACCTCCAAGAGTGCTCATGTGAAAAGTCTACCACTGACTCCTTAGGTTTCCTTGTAGACCTTCTTTATTCCATGTCTACTGTGTTTCTGAGGGAATGCCGTATAGATGCAAAGTACTGGACTTTGGAGTATTCCCACAAGGAGATAGCCACCTCATGTGAAAGGTATCATATTCCCGAATGGGATCTTTACAGTGGGTGACACATCCAGCACAACAATGCTACTTACTTGTCACCCATATGAAAGGGGCTTTATACTCAGTAAACTACGGAATAGTGACCTTTTAGTGTCATGTTGATACACATTTTTCTGTACATTTCCCAAACTCAGAAGGAGCTTTATTTGCAAATTGTACCTAGTTATTAACTTGTCTTTATATGAATGATACATATGGATGTCTGTCAATTACTAATAAAGAACTTTGTGAGCTTTAACCCTTTGAGCACTGGAGTGGTACGAAACATATTGCTTTGCAATGCGCTGCGTACCTTTGTGGCACTCAAAGGGTTAAGGGACGTGTTTATACATATGCCCCATTATGGGCCATATTCCTATTCAAGTTAAACAGGAAGAATACTCAAGCAAACCTGGGGGAAGAATTTTAGGAATTGTTTATTTGTCCCCTTGGGGGAGATTCACTAAAGCGTGATAAAGAGGTAATAAAGTGCAGATGATTTCTCCAATTCCTATGTTATCCGATGGAGCCTATGTACTAAGGTTTCTTCAGCTTTGGAGATCTTAGTGCATTGGCTCCATAGAATAACATAGGAACTGGAGAAATGATATCACTGGAGAAGTCATCTCTGCTTTATCACCTCTTAATCACGCTTTAGTGAATCTCCCCAAGTGGACAAATAAACAATTTCTAAAATTCTCATTGATTTAAATTGTTTTTAACCCCTTGAATACAAGAGAGATCCCTAATGCATTGCAAAGGAATCCATTACAGAATGTTCTAACATTTAAGGGGTTAAAAGTCCCCAGGTTAAATTGGAATTCTCATTTCTCACAATATAGTGAATTTGGTTTGCTCCAGAACTGAACCCCTTTCGCTAGATTAATATAGGTCTTTGTAATGTAAACAAGACAAGAAAATGACTTACCGATTATTTGATGGCTACTATTCCATATGGGAACACATAAAACCGATCTGATGTGGAATCCAGTAAACTGGTCAGCCTAAGACATACGGTAGAGGGAAAAAAAGAGGAAATAAGTATCTAGGAGGGTGAATGCCTATCGCTTTAAAGAGATAGTAATGTTTCATAATAAAAGCAGCTCCAATTAATCTTCATAGTATTTGGGCCATGGAGAGTGTTATTTCAGTACTGTCAGAGTTGTAGTTCAAGAGTAATTGAATGATAAAGTAGCCCCCTCCCACCCCTTTAACTGATGTAACACTGTTCACCTCAGAGCAGCAAGGTGGTGTCCAAGTGGATAGCAGAGAGGGACAATCTACAATTCGCATAAGGAAAAAACCTGAAAAACCTGTCAATGGGGGCAGGGCTTTCATTGTTCTCACAGTAAGAACATTGTCCCTTGCTGTTATCTGTCTGGTCTGTGGACCAGATTCCACATCTGAGGGAGGTAGCTTACATTAGGTAAAAGGGGTGGGGGGGATAGTTTATCATTCAATTACTCTTGAACTACAACTCTGACAGTACTGAAATAACACTCTCTATGGTCCAAATACTATGAAGATTAATTAGAACTGCTGTTTTTGTGAAACATTACTATCCCTTTAAAGCAAAAGCCCACTTTATCGCTACTTGAAAATTCTCCTCTTCAGGGAATCCTGTCAACTTCCCCATAACTATTATGAGCAAGGTCAGAACAACAGCCTGTCCAACCTCTACTCGCTCTCATTCCCTTCTCTCCAATCTACAACCCCATCATGACCTCCTTGTTAACACAGAACCTTTTTCTCCTAAACAGTTTGGCTACTTGACTGGACCACTGCACTGAGAAGCACTTCTGTCTCCCACCCACTGACCGGCAGTTCATGTGGCAGGAGGCACTTACACTTCACAGCACTTACACCTTCTGTGTCCCAACCAGTCTTCCTCTAGACTAGTGGTTCTCAATCTCTTTTTGTTTTTTGCAGGCACCCCTAAAATTTTAGATGTAACCCATCAAGGATGTTATGAAGGATACAAATAAGTGATATGTAGTTATTCTTAGGTCTCATAAAAAGAATAACAAAAAACCATTGTGCATAAAAATGCTCTTAAATATATATATGAAATGCAACAATCATATTTTTGTAAACAAAGGACACCTTAAGTGAACATTCATGGCATAACAAAGTGACATGATTCTCTGGTTGAGAATCACTGAAGCTCTCATGAGCAGGTCCCTCTGATCCTTTTGTTTAAAATGTTCCATTTGCACTTTTTTATGTTTCTGTATATCTTTTCCCTATTGATCAGTGCTGCAGAATAAGTTGGCGCTGTATTATAATAATAACTAGTTGAACAGCCCATTACACGGGCCACAGTGCCTCTAGCAGCCGGTCGCGGGGCAGTCAAGCGCAGTAGAGACTGGCTGCGCCACTGCTGATACAGAGTTGGACGCTCCTTCGGAGCGCCCAGCTCTGTATCAGCCGTGGCGCGGGCGGTCTGTACTGCGCATGACTGCCTCACACGCAGCAGTGTCTACTGCGCATGTCGGGCGTTACACACGATTTAGCGAATTATTATATAGGATGTTATATTCAAGATGTTTTACAGTAAATAAAACCTATATTAGTAAGCCAATCTTTGACTCACATTGATAATGCACATATAATCTTACACCACAAGGTTCCAATATATAGATCATGTAAAGACATCCACTATGTAGTCCAGGATAATAGATGGTTCGATGTTATGCAGATTTTGGAAGAAATTATTTCATAAAAGAGACTACATCCAATTACTCCTAGGACAACACTGACATTAGTGCAGATCTGTTTTCATTTTTGCCCTCAAGTCTCATTCAGATATAAACAATTAAAAACCCCAAACTGTTTTTCAAGTTGTTTGTGTTATAGTAGTAACAGAGGAGTGTCCTACCCCTCAATCCCTCCATCTGTACTGATGTCAGCTGCTAAAATCCTGCCCCACTGTATCAACTCATGTTGCACCTTTGGGTTTCCTTAAGTGAGATTTACTCATTGAGTGCCAAAGAGTTGTCTAACCCATTTTTTGCAATAAATTGGGCAACCCTCTGGTACCCAAAGGGTTAAAGGGGGCTTATCACTTTTCCAAGTTCTCCCCACACTGGCAGCTTCCATCTTTAAGGAATTTGCATGATTATATACCCTTGTTAATTTATTCAACCCCTCTGGTTGAGAGAGGTGATTTTTGGAAATGTGTATCATTAATTATGCAGTTTTATCTGATCAAATCAGAGAACAAAGCTCTGCTGACATTACATTACCCAACTACTAATTCAAAAAGCTCTGAAGCTATTAACCCATTAGCAACATAGCAAGGTATAGGCAGTTTAAACTTTCTAAAAAGCTGTGTAGGTAACCACAAATACACAGGAAGGGAGCTCTACATGGACCTGCCGGAGCTCACAGACCAATCAGGATACTTTCATTCATTTTATAAGATCCACTTTATTGGTAACAACATTAAAAGCAACAAAATTACGAGTGTCCAAAAGCTATCAGTGATAGTAATCTGCCTTATGCGTTTCATGAGTCAAGTGCCCACTTAGTCATAGGCTTGGATTACGACTATCAGTACACAATTTTTATAGAGTGCTGATGACCAAAACACATGCCCAATTACAAACTTGCAAACGGCAGTCAGCTGTGAGCAACGTCAATGAGCTCCATAACTCTGTCGCTCAATTCATGACATGCCCCAAAAGCTATCGTACCAAGCTGACTGTCATTTTGGTCACATAGCCCTGAACATATGCACATATCATTAAACATATAATAAAACATGAGTGAAATAAACATATATTCATAATAAAGTGCAAGAAAAAAACATAAATCGTCAACATACATCCCTTTTCTCAGAAGAGAATACATTGGATATATTAATAAATATAATCCTTAACCCTTTGAGTGCCAGATGGGTACGCACCACAGTTCTTTGCAATGTGTGGCACACCCCTCTGGCACTCAAAGTGTTCACACATCTGCTTACCTATGTAGGAGTCTTTCATACATCAGTCAGGTGTATCTCCCTATAGTTTCTTTGCATTAAATCTGCTTTTTCCTGTACATATAATGATCTCTATTGAAGCATGCCCCTAAGTTATACATTCTCAAATCAAGGAATAGGTCTCAGTAGATCTGGATTGATGGTAAGGGACACAAGACAATTTAAAGCTGGCTACAAGAGAGATCGAAAACAGTTAAAAATAGTACAGGTGCCCAAACTCAGTTTTAAGGCCACCTGCCTTTTATTGAGCAAATCAAGAAGTACTTATTCCTAGGATTTAGCTCTAGAACTGTAAGAAATAAACAGAACGATGTGCATTTTTGAAAGTGAATGTAGACTTCCTATCAGGTCACTGTAGATGGGCTAAGTCTTAATTTGATTTCATGCAGTAGACAGTCCCACATAATTCAACAAAAAACTGTGAATTTTTCTGACATAGATCCCAAAAATAATTGCTGCCCTTTAAAATGTATGAATCACACATATTCTTCTTCATGAGCAAGTTATGCAGAACAATTTATTGGCATAGACTTGAGATTTATGTGATACAGCAATAAGACATTAAAATGAACCCACTCCCAGTTTAAGAGGCTAATGGGACATAGCATGTATTTTAGAATAGGGCATATGGCAGAAGTAAATGTGGCATGCTAACTGCTGATGTGACATTACAACTGGGCAATCACCAATTTCCCCTGACATTACATTTTCCAGTTCCTCCAAATAATTCTGTTATTATATCTTCAAAACCTACCTATGCTTTTCTGAGTTTAACTAAGTGTTTAACTGTTATTACAAAAAGCAATATATCCTATATCTGTTTCATGCAGTGTAAAGCAAGGTACTCAAATTGATTTTTCATTCTACTGCAATTACAGCTGAAATTATTTTTGTAATCACTAGCACCATCTAGTATCCCAAAAGCCTTTTTTATAATGCGCTCTGTGGGAAAGCTTGAGTCACTGATTATGACCCCAATAGTAAATGACAGGAATAGCACCACCTGGTGAAAAGAAATAAAACTTTAGTTTAATTTAAAACAATGCTGTAAAACTTAAATCCCTAATTTAATGGTGGATTGGAGGGGCTGGCTGAAACCACATTACAGGTATGTGTTTAGCTAGTGGAGATAGAACGACAACTTGTTGCATCTACATCTATTTCCATTGTGTAACTACAAGTAATGTTTTTATTACTGGATCTAATGTAGCTACTGTAAAATCTCAGGTACAAAATGCACCTGTGTATAATACACAGGTGTATATTATAACTAAGATTTTAGGGGGAAACAAGAGTTCCTATGTATAATACGCACCTTTGTTTTCCCCCTTACTAAAAAAATGTATGGCTGGCAGATACCTTCCCTCCCTCCCCCAGCGCTATCCGCTCTCAAAATAAGGTTTACTTTGTTCCACTGAAGTCCCCACTGAAGCCAATAGAAGGGAAAGCAAATTAAAAACTTCATCTATGTAAATCTTCCCTGCAGGTGGCATGCTTGCATTTGCCACCCGCTTCCTTCAATGCATTGTCAAGACCTTCCGCCTACGGTATTGCTCTGTGAGAACCTTGAGATCCTCACAGGGCATTACGATTGGTTGGAGGAGGAAGGTCCTGAAAGCCCATTGAAGGAAGAAGGCAGCAAATGCAAGCATGCCGCCTGCAGGGAAGATTTACATAGATGACGTTTTTAATTTGCCTTCAGTGGAACAAAGCAAGCCTTGTTTTGAAAGTGGTTTGCGCCAGGGGAGGGAGGGAAGATATCTGCCACCTCTAATTTTTTTTAGTAAAAAAAACTATTGTGTATAATACGCACCCCCCACTTCACATAAGGTGAAGTGGGAAAAAATTGTTTGTATTATACCCAAGATTTTACTGTATATACTTGTGTTGTCTTTTATAACTCTCTGGGGGAGATTTATAAAAGCGGAGTTAATGCAAAGGAGACGTTAAAATAGCTGTACGATTGCCGCTGGTAGTTATAAAAGTCTTAAGGATAGTTTAGGAGGACATAACTCCATGTAGTGCATTTTTTTATAAAATGGAGTAAGGCAGTTTGTAAAAGTGCTCAGCAAATGTTTATATATCTCCCTCTATGTTATTAAATAGAGCCCAGACAAATAGGGCACCTTGGGCATAATTCATCAAGCTATAGTGGATCAGTTCTGGGCAAATCCTTTACACCTAAGGGGTAGGAAGAAAATTATGCAAGTTCCCATTGATTTAAATAATATATATAAATCATTGTATGCTAGACAGGTCTCCAATGCTTTGCCTAGCAATGCATTGGAGACCTGTGCAGCATTTAAGAAGTTAAAAGCCCATTAAAATCAATATGAATTTTCATTCCACCCCATGGTGCATTTGGTTTGCTCCAGAACTGCACCAATTTAATTTGAGGAATCAGATCCTTTACTAAGAAAGCAAATGTTGATCATGTCTGGAGCATACCGCAGTGGACTAGGAAAGGAAATATAAATTGCCAACAATTCCATTAACCATTAACCCTTTAAGGACCAGCCGCGCACTCACGTGGCGGTCACTTAAGGACCAGGGACCAATTTTTTTTTGGCAAATCTGATTCCTGACTCCCCGAACGGCGTGCAGCCGCGCAGGGAACCCGGAATTCCATGACGGTCCAGGACCGTCATGGGTCCTTAAGGGTATAACAACCCATGACGGTCCAGGACTGTCATGGATCCTTAAGAGGTTAAGGGCAAGTGATATGCCAGGACTCTCACACAATTCCATCCTTTGAGGACAGGTAACAGTCCTGGCATATCATGGGTTAATTACTGCAGTGCACTTCACAGCCTTCTGCAATCATTGCAGGAAGGCTGTAACTGATTGCTCCAGGATTGGAGCAGTTGGTTCCAGCCTTTCCCCATTGGCTCGGCACATGTGATCACTGCTACAGCACTCTTGCGTGCCAGATGAGCCATATGACGAACGCAATAAATGTCAACATTGCTTTTATTAGTGTTCTCTGCCACCCTCCTCCTCACTGTGATTGTGAGGCAGAGAGAAGCAAAAAACAGAGCCCCCAGTGCCTCAAATGGCCAAAGATGAGATACTTTTGTTGCACTGGGAACAGGACTGGTATGGAGACCTTAAAGGAAAATGTCCATGACATACTGGCCCCTCATTGTCTAAATAAATTAATGACTTAAAGCACAAACATTAATGTGAGTTTAATTGCTGTGCAGCAATGTGATACACGTAACCCCTTAGTGACGGCCGCGTGCAGACGCGGCCGTCACTTAACGTCCGTCTAACATTTTTTTTTTTTTTTTAAAGAATCCGGAGTCCCCGAACGGCGTGCAGCCGCGCGGGGAGCCGGATTTCCGGGACGTACATGTACGTCCTCTGTCACTAAGTGACAGCCACACAGGACGTACATGTACGTCCTGTGTCGCGAATGGGTTAAACACACTCCACACAGTTTGATCTCCTAAAAAAGGGACACCAGGATGGGAAAGGGGACATAAGGATTTTTGTCTTAGAGGGACAGTACCCCCCCAAAAAAAAAGGGCCACTTGGGAGCTATGTATGAATGAACATTCATTCCTTTTATCCAGTCCCTGTTAGAAATATACTAATGGAGCACAAGTCAACACAGGGAAACCTATAAAACTATTTTGGTTTTGTTTGTTTTTTTTAATTTTTTTTAAAAATATTATTATTTAACTAAATGATGGGTTCTACATATAAATGTGGAATCAAAAGAAAGCCCTGCTTATCCTTATAAATGTATATAATTTTTGGGTGTACTAATGAATTAGTGCAGGGGTGTCCAAGGTCAGTCCACAAGGGCCACTAACAGGCCAGGATGTAAGGATTTCCCTGATATAGCACAGGTGAGTTAATCAGTGGATCATTCATCTTGACTGACACCTGTGCTTAATCAGAGAAATCCTTACATCCTGATCTGTTGATGGCCCTTGAGGACTGAACTTGGACAGCCCTGAATTAGCGGAAAAATATGGTTAACCCTTTGAGTGCCAGAGGGGTAGGCATCGCATTGCTAAGCAATGCATTGCCTACCCCTCTGGCACTCAAAGGGTTAAACAAAGTTGTACTAAAAAGGTCATCAATGGGTATGCTCCACATTTGCTAATCTTGTGCTTTCTACATAGAGACCAAGAAGTCCTATTTTGTTTGCAGAGATCCGAGTCTGTATTTATCAATGAAATATCAAACGAGATGGAACAGACAAGTAACATCGCTCTCTACTTTCTTTGAGTTTGTTTTCCTTGATGAGTTAACAGGTTTACAGAAAACTGACTGCCTTGACCTATAAACAGTGAACCGAGTTCTTGGCTGAAAAATATCAAGTAAAAATCACATCATTTGAAGATCTGAGAAACATTTATACCATCTGACTAAAACTCAGGGAAACAAATCTGCTTCAGCTGTCATCAGATGGAGTCTTGTGGCTTCAGAATCTTTGAATTGAACTGGCAAATAAAATGGATTCTTACATTTTTAAAAACTGTGTTCAATTTCAAATAGCTGGTAATGTCAGTATAAAGTTAGAGCCAGGAAATGAATGGTTTTAACTTTTATAAATATTGTCATGCAATATCTACGATATAGCTTCTACTATTACAAGATATTATTTATTAAATGGATAGTAACCCCCTTTATTTTAATTTTACAAATTCTGAAAGTGCATAATATGTGAAGTGAAATTACTTATTTTCCTGACAGTAAGCTCCCTGGATCTGTTTCTGTTCAGTCATCCATCAAAACAGGATAGCAAAACAATGTAACACTGTCTCTGCAGTGTTGAGTGCTCCCTATGCTGTATGCTTTTCCTTTTTTTTTAACATTCATTTTTTTTATATTGTATTACTATCTGTGCAATGACATTCCTAAACACAAAACTCTCTGGAAACAGACCCAAGGAGATCACTTTCAAGGACATAAAAGTACAAAAATAAATATATAGGTGATGATTAAAAACCAAAAAAAAAAACATTTAGGCAATTTGACTTTGCATATTAGGCATTTGCAAAATATAAAAAATAAAAGTTTAGTATCCCTTTAAAGGAAAATTATCAGCTAAATTGGGGTCTGATCAGAGTATTGCAAACATAGAGACATATTAAGAAGAACTGGAGTAATTATGTGGCAAACCAAACTACAACACATGTCAACTGATTTAGCCATTTGAGTGCCAGAGGGGAATGATTCAATGCATTGCATTGCTATGTGTTGAATACCCCCTCTTGCACTGAAAGGGTTAAATGTGGCTTTAACACATGGAATGATAGAGATATCTTTAACTTCTCTAGTCTTCAAGGGATTAAAAACCCAATTTAAATAATCTATAATCTTAGGAATGTTTATTGTCCCTTATGGTGCAGTTGATTTGCTCCTAGACTCCACAAATTCCTCTTGTACATCACCCTCCCTAATTTGGTAAGTCTATGTATTAAACAAAGTAAATGTATGTATGTATGTATGTATCTTTATTTATATAGTGCCATACATGAACACAGTGCTTTACAGAAATAGTAATAGTGCAATACAAAAAATACAGGACAGGGTTAAGAGCTCTGGGGTAAAGTACAATTATTGCATTATTAGTGGGGGAAGAAGTGAAGCAAAGGGAATCATACACTGGGAAGGGGACCCTGCCTCAAAGAGCTTATCTAATTAGTAATCATGACAACACACAAAGCTTCAGTAAAGTAAGTACAGAATGATTTTAATGTAAATGTCATTGTGCACAAGGACAATATTGTCACTGAGATGCCCCCTTAAGCAGGTGGGTTTTTAGGAGATGCTTGATAGTGGTGAGTGTGGATGATTGGCGAATGATGATAGGGAGGGCATTCCAGAGTCAAGGGACAGCCAGTGAAAATGACAGCAGATAAGAGGTGGCTTCAGTAGTGTAACGAGAGGACAGAAAGAACCTTTGAGAAGAATTTAGGTGATGGGAAGGGGTGTAGTGGGAGATAAAAACAGAAATGTAAGGGGGCGCCAAGACCTTATGGGTAGCCAAGAGAGGGATTTCAGGAGTAGATGAGAGGGAAGGTATCTGGGAGTAAGGCTGGTTATTCATGCAACTAAACTGAGAAAAGACTGAAATGGAGAAATATGAGAGGTTGGAAGACCAGAGAGCAGATGACACATTCCTATAAGCATAGATTGCCTTTAGTAAAGTACATCTTACGACTTGATTTTGTGCGCTGTCATACTTGAAATGAGCAGTAAACATTTTTTTATGAAAACCTATTTGTCATAGGGCATTTTCTGCTGAGTACAACAAAGTTACTCCCATTGCTGTCAGTGGTTTCAGTCATAAGTTATAACAGTTCAAATTATCAGGAAGTGAATTTGCTGTGCAATTACTTCCTGATAGTTCTAACTGACGGAATGACTCAGCAGTTATGTCACATTGTGTAGAGAACTCTGTCATTGACTTTCCTCTCCATTAGAATGTAACAGAATAACTAATTGGAATTTGACCACTAGAGGACACTTCTAATGTAAAATAACACGTTTAAACTGTAATAATTCCTGAAATAGGCATCTCTCAGCAGTGGGAGCACCGTTGTATTACTCAAGAGGAAAAGACCTAAAATATATATTTTTCATAACAAAAATGTACTGCTCCTTTGAAAATATTTAAGCTATGTTCCATTATTCTTTGTGAATATTAAAGCTATGTTCCATTATGACTTAAGAAGATTCTCCCATGAATCTATGTTTGTCATGAGAGATATTCAAGGCAGACTTCGAGACTCTATGGAGTAAGCTGCCTGATACAGTTGCTGTAGTCCATAATTAGCTAGTATTGTAATCACCAGTATTTACCAATGATGGACAGCTAACTCAGCCAAAATAAGAAATAAATAATTGGGTTCATGTCTTTCTAATTTTAATCCTTTGAATGCCAACAAAAACATCTGGCACTCAGAAAGATGACTCTGGAATGAGAGAATGGAAGGGCCATGGCACATAATTACTGTGCTGTTTTTGCTAGTGGAACAGTTCATACCTGTATTACATATAACTAATTTACATAAATCCCTAGTAATAGAGACCTATTGTTTATACTCACATGGCTTTATAATCAAAAGAAAAGAGGCGCTAGATCTCCAGTGCACAGCTTCTAAAAGTGTTAGAGACTTCTTTAATATTCAAGTGGAAACAGTCCCATTTAAGTCACTGGGATTTTTTATTTTCTTGTCATGTGATGCAGCTTCAGAATTACACATTCATATATTCCTGGGAACTCTCTGGCTTTGCCCACTTCTCATACATTCTACCTCCCACTCTGTTCTGAATACTTCCCACCAACTTCCCCCTCTCAATCCTGATTAAGCAATGTCCACACATTTAATCCATGTCAGTTTATGACACGAATAGGGTCATTTAGACATGCCCAGTCGCAGAGCCCTCTCCAGGGGCTCACCAGAAGAAAGTTGCCAGGTATGTATATTTGTGTATATGTGTGTGTGTATATGTGTGTATATATATATATATATATATATATATATATATATATATATATATATATATATATATATACTGCACTGTGCAGAAGTCTTAGGCAGGTGTGAAAAAATGCTGTACTGTAAGAATGTTTTCAAAAATAGACATAGTTATATATATAGTTAATAGTTCACAAAATGTTTAGTGAAGGAAAATCTAAATCAAATCAATATTTGGTATGACCACCCTTTGTGTTCAAAACAGCATCAATTTGTCTAGGTACATTTTCACAAAGTCAGGCATATAGTCAGGTGTATGACTGATCATTAGCACCTATTTGTTATAATTATTTATCCACTTAATATGTGGGTTGAAACCGAAACAGCTGTGTAGGAGGAATAAACCTGGGGCGTGGAACAGCCAAACTTAGCTAGCAAGGTGAGGTTACTGAAGACAGTTTAATGTCAAAAGTCATACACTATAGTAAGACTGAGCACAGCAGCAAGACAAAATGTAGTTATACTGCATCTTTCCCAGGCAGAAATCGAGGCAGACAGGGTTTCCAGCTGTTCTGTCCAAGCTCATCTGAAGAAGCACAAAGAAACAGGCAACGTTGAGGACCATAGACGCAGTGGTCGACAAAGAAAATTTAGTGCAGCAGATGAAAAATACATCATGCTTACTTCCCTTCGCAATGAGATGTGCAGCAGTGCCATCAGCTCAGAACTGGCAGAAAATAGTGGCATCCTGGTACACCCACCTCCTGCTCAGAGAAGTCTGGACAGAAGTGGTTTTCATGGAAGACTCGCGGTCAAAAAGCCATATATCTATCACGGTGCCCGTGATTGCTGCAGTTCTCTGTCTATCACCTGCAGGGGGCTCCCATTGGCTGTCTGCAGTCAGCCCGCCTCTGGTTGCCTTTTTAAACTCAGTCTGGGCACCCTTTAGTGGCCCTTTCGTGGTGTCTCTGACAGCATTCACTTTGCCTGTCTGCTGAAGCTTTGGGCCTGTTTCTGAGTTCCTGAGTTCTTGAGTTCCTGAGTTCCTGAGTTTACCTGTGCCTGTGTTCCTGCCTGCTTGTCAGTTCCAGTCCGGTTCCGGTTGCTGTCGTTCCGGTTGCTAGCCGACATGCGGTGCTCGTCCCGGATGGTCCCAGCGTGCGGACGCTGGTTTACTCCATTAGCCTTGCGGCTCACAATACTGTTTGTTGGTCCCAGCGTGCGGACGCTGCTTTACTCCCTTAGCCTTGCGGCTCACAATCTGTCTGTTGGTCCCAGCGTGCAGACGCTGGTTTACTCCATTAGCCTTGCGGCTCACAATACTGTTTGTTGGTCCCAGCGTGCGGACGCTGGTTTACTCCCTTAGCCTTGCGGCTCACAATCTGTCTGTTGGTCCCAGCGTACGGACGCTGGTTTACTCCATTAGCCTTGCGGTTCGCAATACTGTCTGTTGGTCCTAGCGTGCGGACGCTGGTTTACTCCATTAGCCTTGCGGATCCCAATACTGTCTGTTGGTCCCACCGTGCGGACGCTGGTTTACTCCATTAGCCTTGCGGCTCACTATACTGTCTGTTGGTCCCAGCGTGCAGACGCTGGTTTACTCCATTAGCGTTGCGGCTCTCAATACTGTCTGTTGGTTCCAGCATGTGGACGCTGGTTTACTCCATTAGCCTTGCGGCTCACAATACTGTCTGTTGGTCCCAGCGTGCGGACGCTGGTTTACTCCATTAGCCTTACGGCTCACTATACTGTCTGTTGGTCCCAGCGTGCGGACGCTGGTTTGCTTCATTTGCCTTGTGGCTCGTTCTACTGCCTGTTGGTTCCAGCGTGCGGACGCTGGTTTACTCCATTTGCCTTGCGGCTCAAGGTACAGTTGTTGGTCCCAGCGTGCGGATGCTGGTTTACTCCCTGACTTGCAGTCAGGCTTCTGGTGCTGTCCAGTCCTAGCAGCACTTGTTTCAGATGTGTACCGACACTAGCCTCTCCTTGGGTGAGACAGCTTGACCGTATACTCCATTTACCATCCTACTGTCATTGTCATCTGACAGTCACTGGTCTTAGTGGTGTCTCCCTTCTTGGGCTGCCCTGCCCGGTATTGGTAAGGCCGGTAGAACCTTTCACTTTGCCACCTTTAGGTTGCCTTACCCGGTATTGGCAGGGCCGGTAGAGCCTATCCTTGGGTATCCATTCTGGGCTGCCCTGCCCGGTATTGGTAAGGCCGGTAGAACCTGTTATGTTGCCACTCCACGGTTGCCTTACCCGGTATTGGCAGGGCTGGTAGAGCCTATTCCTTGTGTATTCCTCAGGCTGCCCTGCCCGGTATTGGTAAGGCCGGTAGAACCAGTACGTTACCATCTTACGGTTGCCTTACCCGGTATTGGCAGGGCCGGTAGAGCCTACTTATCACTATTCCTTCAGTAACGCTTGGGTTGCCTTGCCAGTATTATTTGCAAGGCCGGTAGAACCTATCTCAATTGTCTATTGCTTATATGATGTTTGTATGTGTATGAAAACCCTATGGGATTGCCTTAACTTTTCAATAAAGTAATGTTTTTACCTAAACCTTACGTCTGAGAGTCTTAACAAGCCATGACAATATCCAGTGTGGAAACAAGGCCAAGCAACCCAACTATGCACGAAAACACAGGAACTGGGGTGCAGAAAACTGGCAGCAGGTGCTCTGAACTAATGGGTCAAAATTTAAAATATTTGGCTGTAACAGAAGGCAGTTTGTTCACTGAAAGGCTGGAGAGCGGTACAAGAATGAGTGTCTGCAGGCAACAGTGAAGCATGGTGGAAGTTCCTTGCGAGTTTGGGGCTGCATTTCTGTATATGGAGCTGGGGATTTGGTCAGAATTAATGGTCTCCTCAATGCTGAGAAGTATAGGCAGATGCTTATCTTTCATGCAATACCATCAGGGAGGAATCTGATTGGCCTCAAATTTATTCTGCAGCATGACAACGACCCCAAACATACAAACAAAGTAATCAAGAACTATCTTCAGCGTGAAGAAGAACAAGGAGTCCTGGAAATAATGGCATGGCCCCCACAGATCTCAACATCATTGAGTCTGTCTGGGATTACATGAAGAGAGAGAAGCAACCGAGGCACCTAAATCCACAAAAGAACTGTGGTTCGTTCTCCAAGATGTTTGGAACAACCTACCTTCTGAGATCCATTAGAAACTGGGTGCAAGTGTACCTAGAAGAACTGATATTGTTTTGAAGGCAAAGGGTGGTCATATCAAATATTTATTTGATTTAGATTTTTCTTCTGTTCACTTACTATGCAGTTTGTTAATTGATAAAAATAAATTATTAACATGTCTATTTTTGAAAGCATTCTACTATACAACATTTTTTCACAGCTGCCTAAGACTACTGCACAGTACTGTATACATATACAAATACATCAAACCAGCCAGGACCCTCAGGAATAATCTTACTCCAAATGTGTTTAATACAAAGTGTCAACATTTCAATTAACCAGTGTACATTTCATCAGGATATATATTGCATATACCATAGAAGAAAAGTTACCTACTTCAGCATCAAAGCGAGGATCCTGATAGGCATCACTGATATTCACTGGAAGACCCGTTGATGCGACTAGCTCAGCGATGCTGTTATTTACTAACCAGTCGGAGTATGATGATTTCTCCACACTGTCTTTGAAACTATAAGAAACAGTAATAAACAGAAATGAAACTGTTATAAAGTAAATAGATTTTTTTTTAAATGCCAGGTATTGTAACAATTTGGAGTATTCTTTTAACCACAGACATATGTTCTAGTCATTTTTATGACTCGCTTTTGGAAGGTATGATAAGGGAATTGTATTCACATTTGTACCTCATTACTTTTATGTATAATTCTTTTTGAGTAGCAGTAGTTATAGCAGCGGTTGGAAATAGGCATATACCTGCACGACGTCCTCAAAGGTTTCTGTTGAGACTCCAAGTCTGTTCTCTAGTGCAGTGAGAAGATACTTTAAAGGGATAGTAATGTTTCATAATAAAAGCAGCTCTAATTAATCATCATAGTATTTGGACTTTGGAGAGTGTTATTTCAATTCTGTGAGAGTTGTAGTTCAAGAGTAATTCAATGACAAAGTATCCCCCTCCCGCCCCTTTTACTGATGTCACACTGTTCAGCCAGATCAGAAGGGAGGTGCCCAGGTAGATTGCAGAGAGGGACAATCTTCAGTTAAGATAAGGGAAAAACCTGAAAAACTTGTCAAGGGGGGCAGGGATTTCATTGTTCTCATAAAAAGAAGATTGTCCCCTTCTGTTAAATGTCTGGTCTATGGACTGGATTCTACATCTGAGAAGAGATGGCTTACACTAGGTAAAAGGGGCAGGAGGGGAAACTTTGCTTGTGAATATCTCTCAAACCACAAAGGTTTGAGAGATAACATTTATATCATTCTTCATGTTTTTTAATGCCTACAAAATTAAATAAAGATAAAACGAAGTATTACTGTCCCTTTAATGATAGCCTCCTTAGTTTGCCTCACAGCATACATCCTTTCACACTCATAATGTTCCCCTTTAACCTCCAGGGTCCTAAAGTGGTTTTCAATGCACTGCAAAGCAATACCTTTCAAATGGCTAAAGAGGGGCATTTTTGTTTTATGTACTGCTAGAAGCACATCAGGGGGGTAGGACATTACTAAAAATCTTTAGGTTTCTTCATGACCTATTGACATGTCTTTATTTAAATTAATAGAACAAGACCAAAGTATTTGCACACACTAATTTATAAACATGTTCACTACAGTTTAAACAAACATTAATGTGCATTTTATTACTGTGGAGCAATGTTTAATCTGTCTACTCTGAGGCTCTCCTGTCTCTGAATGTGTTGGAGACAGTGGAGAAGCTTGTCATTTGTTGGCCCCGGTGCAAATATGGGGCTGGTGGGGCCCTAACAAAAATATCATAGGGGAGTAATTAAAACCTATTCAGCCCTGTGGCTCATGGGCCTTCTTGAATGTTGGACCCAACACAACTGCACCCCCTGTAGCAATGTTCCTAGCATTAATGGTGTTAAAAGCCATGTGTTGGAGACCTCTCTATCATCCAAAGAGTTAAATAACCGCTCTGCATCTCTAGTACCCAGGGAGTTCAATAACACATGTGCATCTCAAAAGTAATGGTGTATGTAAACATGTAAATAAACTGAATAGATAGTCTCTATAACACAGGGGTTAAAATAAGCCCAGTGCCAAAACTGGGCCCAGGTAAAGAAAGCAATACATTTCCTGTTTATCATATGAGCATATTTGAAATCCAATAGAGGGAACAGATGAATCCACCAGCACATCATTTTCAAATCTTGGACATTTGCATAAAATCTATGAGCCTGCACTGTGGGGTACATGATGACTTTAGCACATAGCACCCCACACACTCCGCCACTATGATGACTTTAATGGAAGCAAGCCCAAAATGCCTACTCCGAAGGAGCAGGAATCTGAACCAATACTATGCCAATTTCCTCTGTATCTTGTTAGCACATGTTGAGAAACAAGGCACAGAGCCACAGAAGTCCCTAAACAGTCTATAAACTCCCACACTGTCCTGCCTTTGAAGCATGCAGTGCAAATGGGAACACTTTCAGTGTGGATAGGTTAGTATGGGGTAGTCAATTGTCAGACCTACTACTGCTAGGGACTACATCTCCCATCATCCCCAAAGCACTGCGTACACTTGTGGCGCTATGTACATAAACATATTAATTCAATAAGACATTGGATGTACTCCATAGGAAGTAGCAGTGAACACAACAAAATACGTTGAGCTGTTTTAAGTGGTGTTATATTGTGATTTGTTGTATTATTATTAGTAGTAGTATTTGAAATAAACAGAGAAAATCTCTCTTGATCACTGTATCCAGTGTGCTGTT
This sequence comes from Rhinophrynus dorsalis, assembly GCA_037306005.1. Lineage (NCBI taxonomy): Eukaryota > Metazoa > Chordata > Amphibia > Anura > Rhinophrynidae > Rhinophrynus > Rhinophrynus dorsalis. Next base: position 182,598,566 of record CM074725.1, on the reverse strand, counting down.
TAACACTAGGGTATACTCCATAAAAACATATTAAAGCTAATTATTGCATACTGAGAAGCATTCTGGGTTTTTTTCTCCATAACATGGAAAGTGGAACACAACAGTGGTGGAACAATTAGCTCAATGTAAAGTGTAATAAACAAAGATGGAACCCAACTGGTCTAGCAAGAGGAAAGGAGAGATCTGGGGCTAGATTCTATTACAGGTGCTAATGTTATCTCTTCTTTTATCTCCAGTTTTCCCCATAGACTTCAATAGGAAAATGTATGATAAAACAGCAGTTAACATTTGGCACCTGCAATAGAATCTAGCCCCTGGAGAGAGAGCAAGAGAGAGACCATTCTATGATAAGAGCATGAAAAAGAAATCACAACAAGAGACAGGATACATCTCCCTAATATGTGAGTAACATTCCTGGTGCACCAAGGAGTTTTAGTTATGGAAAAACAGAAGGCTTAACACTTTGAGTGTCAGAGGGGTACACAACGCATTGCTTTGCAATGCGTTGCGTACCCCTCTGGCACTCAAAGGGTTAACAGTACTACAATTAGGGGAATTTGCTCTGCACTTCTTTGTTTTTGTATAGTTTACTTTTAATGTGAATGTGGAGGACCGTATCCATCTGGACACAGGTGAGACAAGCCCCATCTTTAACCCTTTCAGTGCCGGAGGCTCGGGCCATTTCCTGTACCCTGCAGGCCAGACACATTTTCAGCATTTTTGCTATCCTTCTGTTTACGCTTGATTTCCTCTTGGGATTTTTAGTTAAATATGGAAAACTATATATTGTTTTTTTCAGAACGAATTGAGCTTTCTCATGGTACCTTACATGAACAGAATTCTGCATCGTGCAAAAATCTATGATGTCATAATGACAAAAAAAAGTGAAAATTTACTAATTTTGCTAAAATCACATACTATGTATCAAAAACATTTACCTTGATTGAAAAAGTTTCAATTATTTGAAAAAGCCCTGAGTCCCCCGAGTAAAAAAATACCAAATTTGTATAGTTTTACCTACGTCCATGGCTAGCGTAGAGCCCTAATCACCAGCAGCGCAAAATGACATTTTCAACTTTATAAACTAAAATGCGCATTCTAGGGTTTTTGTGGTAAAACTACCCTAAAACAGTGGAATAACTAAATAAAACTATATATTTCTGAAAAGTAGACAACCTGCCGCATCTAATGAGGGGTAACTTACCTTCTTGCCCCAAGCCTGTTGTGTACAAATGCTTCCAGAAGGTGGCACTATAGGAAAAAAAATTGCATTTTCTTACGTTTCTGCCCCTTCATCTGTATGGAAATCTGTGAAAACCATGGAATTTCCAACTGTATTCATTAGCTAGTGCTCTTAGGAGAAAAATGACACCTCATTGGTATGAGTTCCCCTACCTTAGTGGGCGCTACAAGTACCAAACTACACCTATTGCAACCACTAATTTTTCTAACATTTTCTCAAACATTACTTGTCTGTACAAAAATGGTTATAACAACTAGAGAAGTGAAGAAAGGGTACACAAACCATACCATTTTGGAAAGAAGACAACCTACCGCATCTAATGAGGGGTGACTTGCCTTCTTACCCCAAGTCTGGTGTGCACAAATGCTTCCAGAAGGTGGCGCTAATGAAAAAAAAAGGCATTTTCTTACATTTCTGCCCCTTCAAATGTACTGAAATCTGTAAAAACCATGGAATTTCCAGCAGTATCCATTAGCTAGTGCTCTTAGGAGAAAAATGACACCCCATTGGCATGAGTTGACCTACCTCAGGGGGCGCTATAAGTGCAAAACGACATCTACTACAACTTCTAAGTTTTCTAACATTTTCTCAAACATTACTTGTCTATACAAAAATGGTTATAACAACTACAGAAGTGAAGAAAGGGTACACAAACCATACCATTTTGGAAAGAAGACAACCTACCGCATCTAATGAGGGGTGACTTGCCTTCTTACCCCAAGTCTGGTGTGCACAAATGCCTCCAGAAGGTGGCGCTAATGAAAAAAAAAATAGGATTTTAGTCTTACCTGTTAAATCCTTTTCACTTAGTCCAAACAGGTCACTGGTACTCTGGGAGGCGTAAGTCCCCTTTAATAGGCAGGAACAACTATGCAAATGATTTGCAAGGGGCGGAGCCTCCCCTCTTACTTAAGCCACCTTCTGGCCAGAGCCACTTAGATTGATTTGAGACCCTAAAACTGACCTCAGGTAAGCAAAAAGAAAGACTCCTGTGAGCATGCCCCAACGGTCTCCCACTGAATGCCACAGGAGAGCCAAGTCTGGTCCCTTGACAGGGTGGGAGACCAGTGACCTGTATGGACTAAGTGAAAAGGATTTAACAGGTAAGACTAAAATCCTATTTTCACTGTCGTCCAATACAGGTCACTGGTACTCTGGGATGTACAAACATTGAGCTGACCCAGAGGCGGGAAGTAAGGCAAGGACCAGGCGCAAGGCCCAAGTCGCTAGAACTGCTATGAACCAGTTAATTACATAGCCCAAACTGTAAGTGTCAACGGACACCAACCAAGGGAAACAATCCCTGAACTAACACAGCACACGGAACCAGAGCCAACCGGGCTCAACAGCAAGGAAGCACTAAGGATCACAGAGCGGAAGACCTAAACAGGCAAAACTGCCTCCAGGACCTTCCTACCAAAACTGGCATCAGCCGAAGCCAGTACATCAACTCGATAGTGCTTAGAAAACGTGTGCACAGAGGACCAAGTGGCCGCTCTGCACAGTTGATCAGCAGATGCCTGATTCTTGTAGGCCCAAGAGGCCCCAATAGATCTGGTGGAATGGGCAGTCACCCTGAAGGGAACATGCTTATTCCGCAACGTATAAGCTTCACGGATGGTAGCTTTAATCCAAGATGCAATAGAAACCTTGGCAGCCGGTCTCCCTGCCCTAGGCCCCTCAGGAATGACGAATAGAGCGTCAGACTTCCTGATAGACTCGGTGCGATGAACATAAAACTTGAGGCAACGCACCACATCCAACAAATGGAGATCACGTTCCTTGTCAGATGAAGGATTAGGACAGAAAGAGGGAACCACAATTTCTTGATTGATGTGAAACTCGGACACAACCTTGGGTAAGAATTCCTTGGTAGTGCGAAGCACAGCCTTATCCTTGTGGAACACCAGGTAAGGAGGTTTACAAGACAGAGCTTGTAACTCTGCTACCCGGCGAACCGAAACAATAGCCAAGAGAAAGACCATTTTCCAAGTCAAGAGACGTAAGGGAATGGAAGCCAAGGATTCAAACGGTGGTCGCTGGAGTACTCCCAGCACCAAATTGAGGTCCCACTGGGGAGTAGGACTCTTGAAGGCAGGCCGAACATGAGTCACACCTTGGAAGAAAACTCTGACATCAGGAAGGATAGCAATCCTTTCCTGGAAAAACACAGACAAGGCAGAGGTCTGAACCTTGAGGGAACTCAGACTGAGCCCCTTATCAACACCGTCCTGCAAGAAGGCCAGGACAGTGGGAAGATGAAATTCAAGTGACAAATGCTTATCAGTGCACCATGCAACAAAGGTTGACCATATGCGATGATAGATCTTGGAGGACACAGGCTTACGAGCACTAAGCATAGTCGACACCACAGAAGGAGAAAATCCTTTCTTTGCTAAAATCGAGGATTCAACCGCCATGCCATCAAATGGAGAGAGTGAACATCCTCCTTCCACAGATATCCCTGGAGAAGTAGATCCGGACGGGCAGGGAGCGGGATCGGATCCGACACTGACATGGCCATCAACTCCGGATACCAGGACTGGCGAGGCCAGTTTGGAGCGATCAGGATGACAGGACAACGCTCCTGCTTCAACTTCTGGATAACTCTGATCAATAGAGGAAGAGGAGGGAAGATGTAAGCCAGGGAGAAATCCCAAGGGATCGACAAGGCATCCACTGCTAGAGCAAGGGAGTCCCTCCACCGGGAGCAAAACACCGGAACCTTCCTGTTGTGTCTGGTAGCCATCAGGTCCACCACAGGCATCCCCCACCGCTGGGCGAGCATGTGAAACACCTCTGGATGAAGAGCCCATTCTCCGCTGTCGACGGTGTGATGACTGAGGAAGTCTGCCATGACGTTGTCCACGCCTGGAATATGAACTGCAGAGATGACAGGCACGTGATCTTCTGCCCAAGACAAAATATCCTTGACCTCCCACCAGGCGGAACCGCTTCTTGTGCCGCCTTGCCTGTTGATGTAAGCCACCGCCGTGGCGTTGTCGGACTCCACTCTGATCGGAAGACCGGTCAGTTGAGACTCCCAGTGCCTCAGGGCAAGCCGGACAGCTCGAAGTTCCAGAACATTGATGGAGAGAAGGGATTCCTCCAGATCCCATTTCCCCTGAGCACTGAAGCGACCCCAGACTGCACCCCAGCCCCGAAGGCTGGCATCCGTTGTGACTGTGGTCCAACGAGGAACTAGATAGGATCTCCCTTTCAGGAGATGAGAAAGATCCAACCACCAGTGCAGACTCGACTCGACATGAGGAGGTAGAGAGACGGCCAGATGTTGATGATCTGGATGATTCCTGCACGTCTGGATCACAAATTTCTGAAGTTCCCTGGAGTGGGCCATGGCAAATGGTACTGCTTCGATCGTGGAAATGAACTTCCCCACTAAAGACGACAACTTCGGTACCGGAATTTCATCCATGTCCAGAATCCCAGCTACTCGGACGGCTATCTGGCGAGCCACATCCTCTGGAAGAAACACCATGCATTGGCGAGTGTCGAACAGGAGACCCAGGAACAGAAGCCTCTGAGATGGAACCAAGTCCGACTTGTCCAGATTCAGGATCCAGCCATGACGGTTCAGAGTGTGCATACACATCTGTAATTGCTGATGGAGAAGCTCCGCTGAGGAGGCTTTCAGTAGGAGATCGTCCATGTAGGGGGTCACTCTGATCCCATCCTGATGAAGCACCGCTATCAAGGAGCCTAACACCCTCTGGAAGACCTGAGGGGCTGAAGTCAGCCCAAAGGGGAGCGCTGCAAACTGAAAGTGTCCCCTGTGGCAGGCAATCCTGAGATACCGCCTGCCCTCTGGATGAATAGGGACGTGAAGATAAGCATCCTGAAGGTCCAGGGAGGCAAGGAACTCCCCTGGAGACATTGCTGCAATCACAGAGCGCAGGGACTCCTGGCGGAAGTGAGAAGTCACCACATAGGCATTGAGATCTTTGAGATCCAAAATGGGACGAGCCCCTCCGTCCTTTGTGGCTACCACAAACAGGTTGGAATAGAATCCTGAACCTGTGTCCCCCTGAGGAACCGCCTCCAGGACCTCTTTGTCCAAGAGATCCTGAATAGCGTCGTCGAACAGACGCCTTTTTGTGGGTTCCTGAGAAGGACGAGTAAAATGGAACCGAAAAGGAGGAAGGGAGGAGAAAGGAATCCTGTATCCCTCTGACACCACCTGAAGAACCCATGGGTCCGCCACTGACTCCTCCCAAGTCCGGCGAAAGATGCGGAGACGACCACCTACAGCCGGATGCGGACCCGGGTTCGGCGAGTCATGCCGAAGCAGTCTTGGAGGTCTTGGCCTTGGGGGCAACTTTGGGCTTCCAGGACTGTTTGGGCTTGGAGGAGGAGCGCGTAGTAGGAGGACCCATTTGGGCCGAGGAGCGTGTCTCAGTCTGAAAGGAACGAAAGGACCGATTGCGTTTGGCTGGAAACTTTTTCTTAAAAACTGAGGGTAGAAGAGTACTTTTACCTCCAGTAGCCTCACTGATCATTTCTTTGAGTTCAGACCCAAAAAGCAAATTCCCCTGAAAGGGCAAGGAAAGCAAGGCTTTCTTGGAGGCTGTATCAGCAGACCAAATTTTCAGCCAAAGGGCGCGTCTACCCACCACAGAAGAAGTGGAGGCCCTCGCCATCATGCGCACAGCATCAAAGGCAGCGTCAGCAACATAGTTCTGAGCTTCAGAAATGTTAGCAAGAAGCTGTAACTGTTCAGAAACTGGAGCATCCTGGCGAACTGCTTCAGTCAGTTGCTCAGTCCAGGCCGCGATAGCCCTGTTAACCCATGCCACTGCAAAGGTTGGATGCATGGCAGTGCCAATAGAGGCAAAAATAGACTTAAGAGAAAGTTCCAATTTCTTATCCGTCCAATCCTGCAGGGCAGAGGCATCAGAGACAGCCAAAGCGGTAGACTTGGATAGCCTGGAAACAGGTGCATCCACCTTAGGAGGATGCACCCATTTAGCCAGCTCAGTCTCAGGAAAAGGGTACAGCTTAGCAAACTTTTTGGAGACAGAGGAAGATCTATCAGGATTCCTCCACGCCTCAGAGACTAGACGAGCAAGAGTAGGATTAGTTGGAAAACAAACAACTGGCTTAGATTGCTTTTTCTGAAAAACATCAGTAGGATCATAAGTGGATTCCTGAGTCAGAGGAAGGTTGAGCGTATTCAGAACCGCTCTGATCAGACCCTCAGCCGAAACTTCAGGGTCACACTCATAGGGGTCCCCAATGGATCTGTTAGATTCAATAACAGTACGTTCCTCAGCATCAGAATCTTGCAAGAGTTCTTCTTCAGAAGAATCAGTTACATCAGGAGCCCCCTGTGGCTTAGGCAGGGAGGTCCTGATAGTAGAGGGGGTCTGCCAGACCTGGAGAGCCCCCTGTCTCTGAGAGGGAAAGAGTTGAAGCGTGGATCTGAGATCCCTAGTGGCAGCTTTAAACTCCCTCACCCAAGATGGCTCAATAGCATGGCTGGGAAGCCCAGGGTTGCTATCTTGACCAGTACAATTAGGGCATAGATCCCCCAGATTATCACTAGACAGCCCAATGTGGCAAGAGGAGCAAAACGCCATGGGGGTAGCAGACCCCCCATCCTCCCTAGACTTGGGTCTAGCCCCTAGCTCCAGTGAAGCAGACATGCTCACAGCGTCAATATACCCCACTAATCACCCAGAAAAAGTATAAAGGATTAAAGTTTCACCCCAGAAATGTCTAAATTCGGACTTATCTGGCCAGCGAAGGGTTAATCTGTAGAGGAGAGAGAAGGCTCGGTCCCTGCGTAGTGTACTCGCATAGGAAAAGTACCACAAAATGGCGGCCGTCATGACAGCCAATCAGAAACGAGCGCGAACCAGGCGCTCATGGGAAATGTAGTTTTCCCTCTACAAGTACCCCAAACAGTGCCCGAAGCCCCCCTGAACACCCCACATAAATAAAACACAATCCGGATGATAGAGCAGGAGCCTAGCAGTAAAATGAGCCCTCTCTGGAGTTGCTGTGACAAGCGGTTCCAAAGATATGTCCCACACTGTGAATTCCCATAGAGAGTAAAGGAGCCATTGCGTCTGAGCGGGAAAAGCCGCGCTTAAAGGCGTGGAACTCAATTTTTAATAAAGTTTAAGAAAACATTAAAAAGTGCTCAAACAAGAATAAAACACATAAGAAACATAAGAAAACGAATATCCCAAGCTCCAAAACCCAGAGAATACCACAGAAATTGCATAAAACACTAAGATGCATAGATGTTCTACTACCTGGTGTGCAAAGCACTCCAGGAACAAATCAATCTAAGTGGCTCTGGCCAGAAGGTGGCTTAAGTAAGAGGGGAGGCTCCGCCCCTTGCAAATCATTTGCATAGTTGTTCCTGCCTATTAAAGGGGACTTACGCCTCCCAGAGTACCAGTGACCTGTATTGGACGACAGTGAAAGGCATTTTCTTACATTTCTGCCCCTTCAAATGTACTGAAATCTGTAAAAACCATGGAATTTCCAGCAGTATCCATTAGCTAGTGCTCTTAGGAGAAAAATGACACCCCATTGGCATGAGTTGACCTACCTCAGGGGGTGCTATAAGTGCAAAACGACACCTACTACAACTTCTAATTTTTCTAACATTTTCTCAAACATTACTTGTCTATACAAAAATGGTTATAACAACTACAGAAGTGAAGAAAGGGTACACAAACCATACCATTTTGGAAAGAAGACAACCTACCGCATCTAATGAGGGGTGACTTGCCTTCTTACCCCAAGTCTGGTGTGCACAAATTCCTCCAGAAGGGGGCGCTAATGAAAAAAAAGGCATTTTCTTACATTTTTGCCCCTTTAAATGTACTGAAATCTGTGAAAACCATTGATTTTTCAAATGTATTCTTTAGCTATGGCTCGTAGGAGAAAAGTGACACCTCATTCGTATGAGTACACATACCTTAGGGGGCGCTACAAGTACAAAACTACACCAACCTCTAATTTTTCTAACATTTTCTCAAACATTACTTCTCTATACAAAAATGGTTATAAGAACTAGAGAAGTGAAGAAAGGGTACACAAACGATACCATTTTGGAAAGAAGACAACCTGCCGCATCTAGTGAGGGGTGACTTGCCTTCTTACCCCAAGCCTGGAGTGCACAAATGCCTCCAGAAGGTGGTGCTAATGAAAAAAAAGGCATTTTCTTACATTTCTGCCCCTTCAAATGTATTGAAATCTGTAAAAACCATGGAATTTCCAACTGTATCCATTAGCTATTGCTCTTAGGAGAAAAATGACACCCCATTGGTATGAACTGAACTACCTTAGGGGGCGCTACAAGTACAAAACTACTACTGCTACAACCTCCTGATTTCTCTAACATTTTCTCAAACATTCTTGCGTGTATTAAAATGGTTATAACAGCTATAGAAGTGAAGAAAATGTAGCGAAACCATACCATTTTGGAAAGAAGATAACCTGCCGCATCTAATGAGGGGTCACTTGCCTTTCTACCCCTAAGTTAGTGTGCACAACTATTTCCAGAATGTGGTGCTACAGAAAAAAAAAACTTTTTTTTTTTTTTTTTTACAAATCAGTCACTTCAAAGATACGAAAATGGTTCAACACCATGGGATTTCCTAGGAGGACCTCCTGCCAGCCTACGATAAATGGTACCCCACTGCTGTGGGATGACATACCATATTGGGTGCCAGGAGTGTAGCTACCAGTTGAACAAGGATGGGGAAGCAAACAGCGTATGTATGATTCTATGGCTATCAGTGGTCAGTCAGTGTACGTGAGGACCTTTGACTGCCAGTGAAACCAGGTGGGGGGAGGGACGAGGGGTCAGGCAGTGTATGTGGGTATATCTACCACTGGGCAGAGCGCAAGTATGGCAGTGGTGGTGGGGGAGGTAAGGTAGTACATATGGGGGATCTGTGACTACCACTGTGCACTGTAAGTCCCCCACATACACTGTTTGATTTCCAGCCTGAATCCAGTGCGTATTGGCACTTGGGTTTACCAGTAGGCAGTGGAACCAGGCTGGGGGGGTCAAACTGTGGGAATGGGACTGCCAGTAGGCTGTGTAACTGGGCTGGTGGGTAGGGTACGGGGGGGGATTGAGTCATTTTGTGTGCATGCCACAGGGATGTCCGATGCATTGCAAAGCAATGCAATTGACCCCCTGTCGCACACAGAGGGTTCTTTTAAAAAAAAAAAAAAAAAAAATTCTTCTTTATTCATAGCTTGTTGGGTGGCCTTAGGGCCCCCCAACAAGCTTTGAATGTAAAGCAATAGTAAAAAAAAAAAAAGTCCTGTGTGTGCCACAGGAGGGGGTCTAAAATGAACCCCCTCCCCTGTGGCACTCAGAGGGTTAATTTTTTTTTGTCTGTTTTTTATAGACCTCATTGGGGGGCTTCAGGACCCTTCCTTATGTCCCCCAATGAGGTCTTAGTAAAAAAAAATATGGGCTAAAAGAATTGACCCTGTGAGTGTCACATGGTTCTCCAGCACATTGCAAAGCAATGTGCTGGGGACCAGTGCGGCACTCACAGAGTTAATTTTTTTTTTAATTATTATCAGACCTTGTGGGGGGACATCAGGAATTCTCCTGATGTCCCCCCAACAATCTCTGATTATAAAATTCTAAAAAATATTCCTACGTCTGCCACAGGAGGGGGGCTCTGCAATGAACCCCCTCCCCTGTGGCACACACAGGGTTATTTTTTTTTTTTTTTCTATTTTTTATAGACCTCATTGGGGGGCTTCAGGACCCTTCCTTATGTCCCCCAATGAGGTCTTAGTAAAAAAAAAAATATGGGCTAAAAGAATTGACCCTGTGAGTGTCACAGGGTTCTCCAACACATTGCAAAGCAATGTGCTGGGGACCACTGTGGCACTCACAGAGTTAATTTTTTTTTAATTATTATCAGACCTTGTGGGGGGACATCAGGAATTCTCCTGATGTACCCCCAACAATCTCTGATTATAAAATTCTAAAAAATATTCCTACGTCTGCCACAGGAGGGGGGCTCTGCAATGAACCCCCTCCCCTGTGGCACACACAGGGTTAATTTTTTTTTTTTTTCTATTTTTTATAGACCTCATTGGGGGGCTTCAGGACCCTTCCTTATGTCCCCCAATGAGGTCTTAGCAAAAAACAAAAAATATGGGCTAAAAGAATTGACCCTGTGAGTGTCACAGGGTTCTCCAACACATTGCAAAGCAATGTGTTGGGGACCACTGTGGCACTCACAGAGTTAATTTTTTTTTAATTATTATCAGACCTTGTGGGGGGACATCAGGAATTCTCCTGATGTCCCTCCAACAATCTCTGATTATAAAATACAAAAAAATATTCCTATGTCTGCCACAGGAGGGGGGCTCTGCAATGAACCCCCTCCCCTGTGGCACACAGGGTTTTTTTTTCTATTTTTTATAGACCTCATTGGGGGGCTTCAGGACCCTTCCTGAAGCCCCCCAATGAGGTCTCTGTAAAAAAAATACGGGCTGCAACAATTGACCCTGTGAGTGCCACAGGGATCCCCAGTGCATTGCAAAGCAATGCATTGGGGAACCCTGCAGCACTCACAGGGTTAATTTTTTTATTTATTTTTTTTCTTATTTATAATTTTTATTTTCAGACCTCGCTGGGGCACATCAGGACCCCTCCTGATGTGCACCCAGTTATTGATCTCCCAGCCGATTGGGCTGGGAGCTCAATATGGCGACAGAAGGAGAGCAAAAGCTCTCCTTCTGTTCACTCCTACCTCCGGTAGGAGTGATCTTCATCGGGGAAAGCCTTGTAACGTCATTGGTGACTATGTCACCAATGACGTTGGGAGGCTTCCCCCGGTCCCGCCCACTCCTACCCGGAAGTTCGGGTAGGAGAGGAGGGATAGGAGAAGCTCTGCTTCTCCTTAGTAAATATTGATCTCCCAGCTCGATCGGCTGGGAGATCAATACCTGGGGGGACATGAGGAGTAATCCTCATGTCCCCCCACGAGTGCCAGGCAATTTTTTTTTTTAAATGCGGCCACTGCATGCCGGTTATACTGGCCAATGCAGTGACTGCATTTAAGCTGTACAACGTATGAGCTTGGCACAGCAGGTACAGCTGTCCTCACTCGTACGTTGTACCCACTTGGCACTCTAGGGGTTAAAGGAGAGGGAGGTATGACTACTCCTGGTTCAGTACATAGATGACAGAGAGGAACAGCACCAGTAAATCTGTCTCTGTGCCTATGCCAATGTATGTTTTTGTACAGAAATACCTTTTACTTTTGCTCACGCTTTATAAACAACTCGGAGCTAGGGTGACCACATGTCCCTAAATGCCCGGGACTGTCCCTTAATATTGTCCTGTGTCCTGCATCCCAAATCATCTCCCTCCTGGACAATAAAGAGTACCAGAATGAAGGTAGCGATTAGCAAAGCTACCCAAGTCCCGTCTGTCCATTTAGTGTGCCCTACTCAGCCGGGACCTATTCTGCCTGCCTGCCAGTGCCACTGCCAGCCCAGTCTTATAGCCTGCTTACTTACAGCAAGGCTGTACGCCACCAGCCAGTGAAAGAGGAGAGTATTACAATAGTCCTCTCCTCATTGGCTGGCTGGTGAGTGCGTGACGCAGCATATAAGCTGGTGGTGCATGTCAAAAAAAAAGTTTGAGTGAGTGTCCATGATGGCCATGTTTTCGATGCGGCAGTGAGCAAGTTGAGACGCCATCGGTTGGAATGGAACAGGCACAAGGCAGCCGCACAGCACTTGATGCAGCAGCAGTGGCAAACTGGCAGCACAAACACATCTCCTCCTGTGCTCTCCAGGCAAGCGAGACTGAGTCCTGCCGGCGCCCGGCGCTCCTGAGGCTGTCAGTGAGAGAGTAACTCTACTGTCAGTAAGTCTTCAAGAACATTTTTACAGTTTTACATAGCTTATATGTCACTAACAGTTCAGATGACTTCAGTGTCCTGGAATGGGAAAATGGAAATGTGGTCACCCTAACTCTAGCATCCAAAGAGTTAACAAAAACAGCCACTTTCATATATAATGTCAAATAGTATAGTACCGCATGTGTAGAAACTGAAAATGGAAATTGTGCAACTTTCTCAATGTTCCTAGTTCTGGTTTAGTTCAGATAAATCCAATATAGCGTTACTGATGTTACACTGCCTAGAGGCACTCATTTGCACATCTTTGGCTAGTTCCTATATTACTGATTCACACAGAAATGTTGTTAGACCAGGAAGAAATGAAAAGTGTGAGATGAAAGTATTTTTAGATGAATCAACTTTAATATCGAGTGTGAAAAAGAGTTTTCAGAGACTACTGAAAGCTAGAAGCCAGAGTATGAATCCATTAACAGTTATGTGCTTACGTTATCTTGTGTAATCCATGTGCAATAAATAAAGGAACAGTACCTCCTACTCAGAAAATATTAGACTTTCTTAACCCTTTGAGGATTAAGGGCGTGCAAAGTACTGCTGAGAAATACGCTACACACCTCACTAGTCCTTACAGGGTTAATAAATACAGCACTGAAATGCCCATATGGGCCGAGATAATGTAAAAATGCAGGGTTTTTTTTTACATTTTACCATTTTTTAAATTGTTTTTTTTTTTATTTCTTTGGGTCTGGTAAGTTTAGAATAAATGAAAGAAAAACACATCGATGCAATAATAAGCAGTGTACATATGAGAAAATACATCCTTTGTACTTTTAACCACTTAACGACCAGAAGTTACATTCCCTTAACCCTTTAAGGACCAGGAAAATCTGAGGTGGATTTCACTTAAGGACCGGAACAATTCTGACCTTTTTGACTATGTCTTTGTTCAACAGTGTTTTCCCTCTAAGTACTTTGTTTTACCCATGAAAATGATATACTGTTTTTTCAAGCACAAATAGTGCTTTCTTTTGATACCACACTTATATGGATAGCCCACCATTTATTTTAGTAAAATTAAAGAAAACGGTAAAAAAAAAATGTACAAAACCACCATTTTTATTTTTTTCTTTTGGGATCATTTGGGCACAATGGGTTACAATTTTATGGAGACTGCATGAAAGGCATGACCGGTCAGTTATACCTACAAAGTTGGCAGTTTAAAATGGGCACTGTCACCCCTGGATGAAAATCCCCATGTCCCACTTTCCCACCCTATTTTTCCACTTTTTTATTGATGAGATTTGGCAGTGTGTATACGTGTACTACATGGTTCCACAACAGACTCTCATGATTGTTTGTTGAAACTTTGCTGTTATTTTAAAAACAAATGTGTATGTTTGTTTTTTTAAATTTAAAAAGAAAAGTGTCTCTTAGCAGGTCAGAAATGGACCTGCATCTAGCCAGCCTCCAGCACCAGCAGGGGTTAATACCCCAACTCCTGCATACTTTTTATTTAGTATGTGTCTGCTCGGTGCTTCTGTCTCCCTTACTTCAATAGTAAGGGAGAGGCACAGATCAGACACAAAGGCAGTGTGTCAAGCACACTGCCTTATTCAACCAAAATGCCCGTACATGTGACTCTCGATCATGTGAAACGGCAGACTAGACAAGGACTGAAGCTGAGCGCTCCGGTCCTGGAGCTCTCAGTTTCAGCCTTAAAAGAATGCTAGCAGCGTGCACAGAGGCGCCCTGCTATCATTTAACCCATGACGTGCCAGGAACGCCATGGGTCCTTAAGGGCGGTTTACCCATGATGGTCTTGGCACGTCATGGGTCATTAATGGGTTAAAGGACCGCTGTGATCGTTGTCGGCATGCCAGCACATGTGACTAATTACATGTACCGGTGCACAGATCGGGGGTCTGAAAGCGACAGCTTCAGTCTTGGATCAGTCAATTTCAGACCCGGCATGTGCTTACAGTGATCCCGCTGGAGCGCTATAATGCACAAAGTATCTGACACACCAGGACTGTCAACAGTCCTTCAGGAAACAAAAACTGTGATGGTCCTGGCACATACCTGTCATTAAGAGGTTACGGATGAACACGATATGAGGAAGAAAGTCACTACAACTTAACCTTTATTATAAGTAATTAAAATATTGATTTGTAGGACCAAAACATTAACCTATTTGTTAAACTTTTTTGCCTAGTTAATAAATTCTTTAAAAAGTGCAACTGGTGCTGCCTCTCACTACTGGATCTATGCTTAATTCTATTGAGGATTGTGCACCTGGGCAGAGATACAACGCAGAGTATGTGCCTCCAACCCTCCTGCTTATATATACATATATATATATATATATATATATATATATATATATATACCTGGGCAAAGGACACCAACTCTACTTAGGTGAGTACTACTCTAAAATAAATGAAATGAAGAGCCACTAATTCCTATAGTTAAATGAAACAAAAGATTATTTTATCAGCGCCCCTAGAAAATTCACAAAACAGGCTTACACTTCATCAAATAAAGAGAAATTGGGCAATCATTAAATGGACCATAAAAAAGAATATACTCCACCAAAAGGACTTAGAGCAATGTGTATGTGTGAGAATTATTCATAAACACGCATTAAAAAAAATGTTTACAATTATATAATAAGGATAACAAAAATAATAATAGTAGTAATAGTAATAACTCAAGTGAAGAGCAACACATGGGCAAGTAATAGAACCAAGGAAGTCTTTTCAGGAAATGCTAAAAAACAATATTATGAGATGAGATGACCAGATTATCTCTTTAAAGGTAACAGCACTCAAAAACATCTCTCTTATGCAGTAGTTTAAAATAAAAATGGCCTGGTCCACTTAGTGAAAAAGCATGAATCTGAATCGAGTATACAGACAGTGCAAAAAGAGACGACGAAAATAATCTAAGTGCAGTAGTTTATTGCATAACCAAAAAAATTATTATTATATCTTATTCCATTTCACTCCTTCTTGGGATTTATGCATCTCACAGTCCCTTCCCTGTTAGCCAACAATCTGAGTCCACTACAATCCATCTGATAAGTCTGTTTACCTACAGTCTTTGGATATACAGTATCGGACCAGCCTCAGTCCAGATGTTACAGTGCATCCACGATATAAGTGAACAATGCTGCTGATTAGAAGTTGTAAGACAAGTCCATGAAAACATCCATTTTGCTTAAAATGTTAGTAGTAGCAGAAAACAAAGCAGAGGATGGATTTGCAAAAACCTTGTTGCATGACTGTGAGCAATGTCCGTGGAGTTAGGCGGGCAACTGTGGGGCGGAAGGTGAGAAATCCGCAGTGGGAGTGGAAAGGACATGGTAAGTTACCATTTACTCTTAGAGAGACGCTAAGAGTTTAAAAAAAAAAAAAAGTATGTGAGAGGCTCTGAGGATGAACAAAAGCAATGTTGCCTGTTCTGCGGGTAGCCACCACTCAAGAGCATCATATTTTAGCTCTCTAGTTCCATCACAGGGAGAAATCCCACATACATATTACACTAATCACACCCAAACAGGCAGTCCGGTTAAAAAATGGGCAAGATTAGTCTGATATGTTCGTTGAAATTTCTCCTCTCTAATGGAACTAAACAGCTGAAATGTGATGCTCTTGTGTGATAACTAGAAGCGGAACATGCAACATTGCTTTTGTTCTTCCTTAGAGTATCTCACATACTTTCTTTTAAATCTCAGGTTCTCTCTCTGAGTGAAGGGAAATCCAGCAGTGGACCCCTTGCTCTCAATGCCTGGGGAAGCCAGCTGCACCTCATTGACAAGGAAAAAACATATGTCTGGGATTAGTAGGTATTTCTTTTATAGAGAAGGTTTGCCTGTTATTTTGCACCTCTATGGGCCTTTTGAGTAGGATTAGTCAGATATGTATTTACAAGTTCTGCCTCTGTAATGGCAGTAGAGAACTAACATCATGATCAAGCAGTGACTAGCTGCAGAGTAGACAACACTGTCTTTGTTCATCCGCAGATCCTCTTAGATCATTAGGCTTGTTGTTTTGCAAAACAGTTAGGGTGCCTCTCTAAATGTAAAGGGTAATCCAGACATGGACCTCCTGCTCTCAGTAGCTAAGAAAACCAGTTGCACCTCACTAACAAGGCCCAAACAAGGCCAAAATGTTCATCCATGGTTAGCTGGCATTTTTCTCATGCAGATGAGACTTGCCTGCCATGTTAGAAATGGACTGACCTTTTTGGCTACTAATACTTATGTGGAAATTTCTCATTTGTAGTGATGAGCGAGCACCCCAATGCTCGGGTGTTCGGGTGCTCTGACCGAGCGCCCCCGGAGGCTCGAGTGCTCGGCCGAGCACCCGAGCCCCATTGAAGTCAATGGGAGGACTCGAGCATTACACCAGGCACCCCCTGCTCTGATGAGGGGAGGGTGCCTGGTCCATAGGAAAAGGGCAGAAAAGGATGGAAACACCACAGAAATGGTTCAGGGACAGCATAGGGAGGATGTCTGGATGCATCTTGGACTCCAACATCGCTGCTGGGAACGATCTTTCGCCCGTAGTACGCCATTTTTACAGACTGACCGTAAAACACACAAAAAGGCAGATAAAAACGACTTTAGGCGAAAAATTGTTACCAAACAGTATTTGCTGTATATTTACTTGTATATCATCTGCAAATTCTCCCAAAAATTTCCTCGATTTTCAGAACTGGGGCCATGATTAAGAGGGAAACGTGCGCAGAGGCAAATTCTCCCAAAAATTTCCTTGATTTTATTGAACTGAGGCCATGATTAAGAGGGAAACGTGCGCAAAGGCAAATTCTCCCAAAAATTTCCTCGATTTTTCTGAACTGGGGCCATGATTAAGAGGGAAACGTGCGCTGAGCCGACCATCTAAAACATTATGGGTGAGGGTCTGCTGCGGAGCTGACCGTCCTAAACATTATATGCGAAGGCCCGCTAGTGAGCTGACGCTATAAAACATTATATGAGAGGGCCCGCTAGAGAGCTGACCCAATAAAACATTATATGAGAAGGCCCGCTGGTGAGCTGACCTATATAAAAATTGTCAAACAGGGCCCGCTGGTGAGCTGGCCCTATATAAAAATTATACCACAGGGCCCGCTGGTGAGCTGGCCCTATATAAAAATTATAGCACAGGGCATATGGAAGAGGAGGAGGAGGATGAGAAGATTAAGAGTCAACCATATACCCGTTTTTTGGGTGGAAGGGGTGAATGGGAATACAGAGTATTCCCATCATTGTAAATAACATATATAAAGTGAGTTTATGTTCCCCCGGGGCTTTCCTCCAGTGGAGTGGAGAAGTCAGGGGAAATCCAGGCCTTGTTCATTTTTATAAGTGTCAACCTATCAGCATTTTCGGTGGAAAGGCGGATACGCTTATCTGTTATGATGCCACCAGCAGCACTAAATACCCGCTCAGACAGAACGCTGGCGGCAGGGCAGGCCAGCACCTCCAAGGCGTAGAGTGCCAGTTCATACCACGTGTCCAGCTTGGACACCCAGTAGTTGTAAGGCACAGAGGGATCATTGAGGACGCTGACACGGTCTGCTACGTACTCCTTCACCATCTTCCAAAACTTTTCCCTCCTTGTGACACTAGGCTGCGCATCAGGGTGAGGGTGCTGGCGGGGTGTCATGAAGGTGTCCCACGCCTTGGAGAGTGTTGCCCTGCCTTTCTCGGCACTGCTGTGTGCTCCCCTTTTCTCCCCTTCTCGGTTGGCCAAGGTAGCACGTACTCTGCCGCCAGCGTTGTCAGATGGAAAATTTTGGAGCAATTTTTCAACAAGAACCTTCTGGTATTGCACCATTTTGCTTGTCCTCTCCACCGGAGGAATGAGAGATGAGAAATTCTCTTTGTAGCGGGGGTCCAGAAGGGTGAACACCCAGTAATCCGTGTTGTTTAAAATGCGTATAACGCGTGGGTCACGGGAAAGGCAGCCTAACATAAAGTCAGCCATGTGTGCCAGAGTATCAACAGTCAAGATTTCGCTGTCCTCACCAGGAGGATGACTCTCAATCTCCTCATCCTCTTCCTCCTCTTCTGCCCACCCACGCTGAAGAGATGGAACTAAAGTTCCATGGCTACCCTCTGTAGCGGAGGCAACCGTGTCTTCCTCCTCCTCCTCCTCCTCCTCCGCCTCCTCCAATTGTCGCTGAGAAGACGAAGTGAGGGTGCTCTGGCTATCACCTTGTGTAAGCTCTTCCTCCCGCATTTCCACCTCTTCCACATGCAAAGCGTCGGTTTTAATTGTGAGCAGCGAGCGTTTCAGTAGACACAGAAGTGGGATGGTTACACTGATAATAGCGTTATCGCCGCTCACCATCTGTGTCGATTCCTCAAAATTGCGTAAAACCTCACAGAGGTCTGACATCCATTCCCACTCCTCACTTCTGATTACAGGAAGTTGAACGGAGAGGCGACGACCGTGTAACAGCTGGTACTCCACTACTGCCCTCTGCTGCTCACAAAGCCGGGCCAACATGTGGAAGGTGGAGTTCCAGCGCGTGCTCACGTCACACAGCAGCCGGTGAGCTGGCAATTGTAAGCGCTGCTGCAGCTTGAACAGGCCGGCCGAAGCTGTAGATGACTTACGGAAATGTGCACACACGCGGCGCACCTTGGTCAAGAGATCATGCACATTGGGGTAGGTTTTTAGAAATCGCTGAACCACTAAATTAAATACATGCGCTAGGCATGGTACGTGTGTGAGCTTGCCGAGCTCCAAAGCCGCCACCAAGTTACGCCCATTATCACACACAACCATGCCTGGTTGCAGGTTGAGTGGCGAGAGCCACTGCTCGGTCTGGTGACTAATCCCCTGCAACAGCTCTGAGGCCGTGTGCTGTTTGTCCCCAAGGCAGATCAGCTTCAGCACGGCCTGTTGACGCTTCCCCACTGCAGTGCTACACTGCTTCCAGCTACTGGCTGATGGGGGAGTGGCGCTGCGTGTAGAGAATTCGGAGGTGGAAACGGAGGAGGAGGAGCCAATAACGTAGGTGCTGGCGGAAACCCTGATGGAGGTAGGGCCCGCAATCCTCAGCGTGGGTAGCACCCGTGCCATCCCAGGGTCCGAGTCGGTCCCAGCCTCCACGACATTCACCCAGTGTGCCGTCAGGGAAATGTAGCGTCCCTGGCCACAAGCACTTGTCCATGTGTCAGTCGTTAAGTGGACCTTCCCAGTAACTGCGTTGGTCAGGGCACGGGTGATGTTACGGGACACATGGTGGTGTAATGCGGGGATGGCACACCGGGAAAAGTAGTGACGGCTGGGGACCGCGTACCGAGGGACAGCTGCTGCCATCAGGCTGCGGAAGGACTCAGTGTCCACAACCTTAAATGGCAGCATTTCGATGGCCAGTAATTTGGAAAGGTGTGAGGTTAGTGCTATGGCCTGTGGGTGGGTGGCTGGGTATTTTCGCTTGCGCTCAAATGCCTGGGGTAACGACAATTAACGCTGTGCTGGGACAGGGAAGTGGATGTGGTCACTGATGGTGCTTCAGATGGTACAGGTGCAGGGCGGGAGGTATGCGGGCCTGCGCCTTCGACAGGCGATTGGCCGGCACCGAAAACAGGGGAAGAGGAGGCAGTGGTGTGGCCTGCAGACACAGATGGGCGATCCAGGCGTTCCTCCCACTTACTACGGTGCTTGGATGCCATGTGTCGGATCATGCTGGTGGTGGTGAGGTTTCTAGTGTTCATGCCTCGGCTCATTCTGGTGTGGCACAGGTTGCAAACTACAATTCTTTTGTCGTCCGCACTTTCCTTAAAAAAACGCCATACCGCGGAACACCTACCCTTTGGCAAGGGAGATTTACGCAAGGGGGTGCTCCGTGGAACATTTGCGGGCCGGTTTGGTGCGGTCCGCCTTCTTTCTGTAGCCACACCACTGCCTCTTCCAGCCTGTTGCGGTGCTGCAGATGGCTCACCCTCAGGACTGCTGTCATCGCTCGGCTCTACACCTTCCCAGGTGGGGTCAGTCACCTCATCGTCCACCAAGTCCTCCTCCACTTCCTCACTCTGATCATCCTCCTCATGTCTTGATCCCACCACATACTCAGTCATTGACAACTGTATAACATTCTCCTCAACAAGGTCTTGAGACAGTAATAGTGGTTGATTTAATGGCAACTGTGTCTCATCATCATCATCATCATCCACTACTTCCTTTGACCTTAAATGCCGTTCACATCTGTCATCTTCTTGTGATTGGGTACCCTCTAGAGGTTGTGAATCAGGGCACAAGATGTCATGTTCCTCTGCAAGCGTGCTTGGAGAGAGGGTCAAATGAAGGATTGGTGATGAGACGAGCTCATCACTATATCCCAGTGTGGGATCACTTCTTTGACCAGACCGTGTATGGTGGGAGGAAGGATGATCAGAGTGAGGATTATGTTGACCAGACTTTTGGCTACTGAGAGTGGACTTGGTGGAAGACAGGGTGGTGCTTAACCGACTGGAAGCAGTATCAGCTGACATCCAACCGACCACCTGTTCGCAGTGGTCGGACATCGAGAGTGATGTCCTGCGACGCCCTGTAAAATTAGACATGAAGCTAGGTATGGTGGATGTCTTTCTTTCTTGTGCTCTGGCACCAGGCACAGTTTCTCCGCGTCCTGACCCGCGCCCTGAACTATCAGGATCACGTCCACTTCCCCGTCCCTTTTTACCCGCCTTCTTCATCTTACACGGAATATGTGACTTTGATATTTTAGTTTGAAAACTTAACAGTATTTCTTCCTATTCTGCAACTGTGCAGAGTACACAGAATAGGCTGCTAAACTGCGGTGACGCACACTGAATGGAATATGTGACTTTAATATTTGAGTTTGAAGACTTAACAGTATTTCTTCCTATTCTGCAACTGTGCAGAGTACACAGAATAGGCTGCTAAACTGCGGTGACGCACACTGAATGGAATATGTGACTTTAATATTTGAGTTTGAAAACTTAACAGTATTTCTTCCTATTCTGCAACTGTGCAGAGTACACAGAATAGGCTGCTAAACTGCGGTGACGCACACTGAATGGAATATGTGACTTTAATATTTGAGTTTGAAAACAGTATTTCTTCCTATTCTGCAACTGTGCAGAGTACACAGAATAGGCTGCTAAACTGCGGTGACGCACACTGAATGGAATATGTGACTTTAATATTTGAGCTTGAAGACTTAACAGTATTTCTTCCTATTCTGCAACTGTGCAGAGTACACAGAATAGGCTGCTAAACTGCGGTGACGCACACTGAATGGAATATGTGACTTTAATATTTGAGTTTGAAAACTTAACAGTATTTCTTCCTATTCTGCAACTGTGCAGAGTACACAGAATAGGCTGCTAAACTGCGGTGACGCACACTGAATGGAATATGTGACTTTAATATTTGAGTTTGAAGACTTAACAGTATTTCTTCCTATTCTGCAACTGTGCAGAGTACACAGAATAGGCTGCTAAACTGCGGTGACGCACACTGAATGGAATATGTGACTTTAATATTTGAGTTTGAAAACTTAACAGTATTTCTTCCTATTCTGCAACTGTGCAGAGTACACAGAATAGGCTGCTAAACTGCGGTGACGCACACTGAATGGAATATGTGACTTTAATATCTGAGTTTGAAAACTTAACAGTATTTCTTCCTATTCTGCAACTGTGCAGAGTACACAGAATAGGCTGCTAAACTGCGGTGACGCACACTGAATGGAATATGTGACTTTAATATTTGAGTTTGAAGACTTAACAGTATTTCTTCCTTTTCTGCAACTGTGCAGAGTACACAGAATAGGCTGCTAAACTGCGGTGACGCACACTGAATGGAATATGTGACTTTAATATTTGAGTTTGAAGACTTAACAGTATTTCTTCCTATTCTGCAACTGTGCAGAGTACACAGAATAGGCTGCTAAACTGCGGTGACGCACACTGAATGGAATATGTGACTTTAATATTTGAGTTTGAAAACTTAACAGTATTTCTTCCTATTCTGCAACTGTGCAGAGTACACAGAATAGGCTGCTAAACTGCGGTGACGCACACTGAATGGAATATGTGACTTTAATATTTGAGTTTGAAAACTTAACAGTATTTCTTCCTATTCTGCAACTGTGCAGAGTACACAGAATAGGCTGCTAAACTGCGGTGACGCACACTGAATGGAATATGTGACTTTAATACTTGAGTTTGAAGACTTAACAGTATTTCTTCCTATTCTGCAACTGTGCAGAGTACACAGAATAGGCTGCTAAACTGCGGTGACGCACACTGAATGGAATATGTGACTTTAATATTTGAGTTTGAAAACTTAACAGTATTTCTTCCTATTCTGCAACTGTGCAGAGTACACAGAATAGGCTGCTAAACTGCGGTGACGCACACTGAATGGAATATGTGACTTTAATATTTGAGTTTGAAAACTTAACAGTATTTCTTCCTATTCTGCAACTGTGCAGAGTACACAGAATAGGCTGCTAAACTGCGGTGATGCACACTGAATGGAATATGTGACTTTGATATTTGAGTTTGAAAACTTAACAGTATTTCTTCCTATTCTGCAACTGTGCAGAGTACACAGAATAGGCTGCTAAACTGCGGTGACGCACACTGAATGGAATATGTGACTTTGATATTTGAGTTTGAAAACTTAACAGTATTTCTTCCTATTCTGCAACTGTGCAGAGTACACAGAATAGGCTGCTAAACTGCGGTGACGCACACTGAATGGAATATGTGACTTTAATATTTGAGTTTGAAAACTTAACAGTATTTCTTCCTATTCTGCAACTGTGCAGAGTACACAGAATAGGCTGCTAAACTGCGGTGACGCACACTGAATGGAATATGTGACTTTGATATTTGAGTTTGAAAACTTAACAGTATTTCTTCCTATTCTGCAACTGTGCAGAGTACACAGAATAGGCTGCTAAACTGCGGTGACGCACACTGAATGGAATATGTGACTTTAATATTTGAGTTTGAAAACTTAACAGTATTTCTTCCTATTCTGCAACTGTGCAGAGTACACAGAATAGGCTGCTAAACTGCGGTGACGCACACTGAATGGAATATGTGACTTTGATATTTGAGTTTGAAGACTTAACAGTATTTCTTCCTATTCTGCAACTGTGCAGAGTACACAGAATGTGCTGCTAAACTGCGGCGAAGCACACTGAATGGAATATGTGACTTTGATATTTGAGTTTGAAGACTTAACAGTATTTCTTCCTATTCTGCAACTCTGCAGAGTACACAGAATGTGCTGCTAAACTGCGGCGAAGCACACTGAATGGAATATGTGACTTTGATATTTGAGTTTGAAGACTTAACAGTATTTCTTCCTATTCTGCAACTCTGCACAGTACACAGAATGTGCTGCTAAACTGCGGCGAAGCACACTGAATGGAATATGTGACTTTGATATTTTAGTTTGAAGACTTAACAGTATTTCTTCCTATTCTGCAACTCTGCACAGTACACAGAATGTGCTGCTAAACTGCGGCGACGCACACTGAATGGAATATGTGACTTTGATATTTTAGTTTGAAGACTTAACAGAATGTGCTCTAATCTGCAACTTTGCACACTAAACAGAATGTGCTCTAATCTGCAACTTTGCACACTAAACAGAATGTGCTCTAATCTGCAACTTTGCACACTAAACAGAATGTGCTCTAATCTGCAACTTTGCACACTAAACAGAATATATGAAATTTTTTTTTTTTTGTTTTTTTCCCCCCACACAAAATAACCTGCTGCCCCCACACACAGTAGTCCTAAAAAGGACTTTTGGTTCTTTTTTTTTCACAATTTTGCTTTTTTTCTCCCTACACTGACTTTCCCTTCCTATCCTCATCTCTCCCTGGCTAAGACTGAGCCGAACTCGCTGGTCAGGTGCTATACAGCACCCGACCACGGGTTCTGGCCAGCCAATCAGTGTAATGCCAGCAGCCAACATGGCTGCTGGCATTACACCGATGTCAGAGCCTCCCTGCACGTTTATTGGCTGCGTAGCAGCCGCAAAACGTGCGGGGAGGAGACCCGAACATGGCGGGCGAGCACATGCGGTACTCGTACGAGTACCGCCATGTGCCGAGTAGAGCGATGCTCGAGCCGATCCGAGCATCGGCCGAGCATGCTCGCTCAACACTACTCATTTGTAATGGTACTAGAGAGCTAAAATGCAATGGTGATCTCAGGGTCAAATATATACTTTAGCTTGTTTTTGTTTTATTTTGAACTCTTAGAGTGTCTCCGTAAGAGTGAAGGGTAATCCATGTGGATCCCTTGCTCTCAGTGGCTAGGGAAAGAAGCTGCACCTTACTGGTGAGTCTTAAACAAGGCCATAGTGTATGTCTGGGATTAGCTGTTATTTCTAGTGCAGAGGGAACTGGCCCATCCTTTTGGAACTGGACTGCCCTTTTGGGTGGTATTAGTCTAATGTACGTGGACATTTCTTCTCTGTAATGGCTCTAGAAATCCAGAATGTGATGCTCATGAATGGTGAGGAAACATAGCTTTTGTTTTGTTCTCCATGACTCTCACTACATTTAGGGTGTCTCTCTAAGAAGGAGGTATAATCTAGGCATGGACCCCTTGCTCTCAGTGCCTAGAGAAACAGTTACAGCTCACTGAAATGGCACAAACAAGGTATTAGCTGACTATTAGTGTTAGAGGGTATTTCCCATGTGGAGGGCACTTCCCCATCATTTTGGAACTGGATTGCCCTTTTGGGAAGTATTAATCTAATATGTACCTGAAAATGTATCCTCTGTAATAGCACTTGAAAGCTAAAATGTGATGTTCTTGAGTGTTGACTAACTGCAAAACAGGCATAATTGCTTTTTTCACTCTCAGAGCCTCTAACATACAGTGAAAGAAAAAATTATTTGATCCCCTGCTGATTTTGTACGTTTGCCCACTGACAAAGAAATGATCAGTGTATAATTTTAATGGTAGGTTTATTTGAACAGTGAGAGACAGAATAACAACTAAAAAATTCAGAAAAACTAATTTAAAAAAAGTTATAAATTGATTTGCATTTTACTGAGTGAATAAATATTTGACCCCCTATCAATCAGCAAGATTTCTGGCTCCCAGATGTCTTTTATACAGATAACAAGCTGAAATTAGGAGCACTCCCTAAAAAGGAGTGCTTCTAATCTCAGCTTGTTACCTGTATAAAAGACACCTGTCCACAGAAGCAATCAATCAATCAGATTCCAAACTCTCCACCATGGCCAAGACCAAAGAGCTGTCCAAGGATGTCAGGGACAAGATTGTAGACCTACACAAGGCTGGAATGGGCTACAAGACCATCACCAAGCAGCTTGGTGAGAAGGTGACAACAGTTGGTGCGATTATTCGCAAATGGAAGAAACACAAAATAACTGTCAATCTCCCTCGGTCTGGGGCTCCATGCAATACCTCATCTTGTGGAGTTTCAATGATCATGAGAACGGTGAGGAATCAGCCCAGAACTACAAGGGAGGATCTTGTCAATGATCTCAAGGCAGTTGGGACCATAGTCACCAAGAAAACAATTGGTAACACACTACTCCTTGAAGGACTAAAATCCTGCAGCGCCCGCAAGATCCCCCTTCTCAATAAAGCACATGTACAGGCCCTTCTGAAGTTTGCCAATGAACATCTGAATGATTCAGAGGAGAACTGGTTGAAAGTGTTGTGGTCAGATGAGACCAAAATTGAGCTCTTTGGCATCAACTCAACTCTCCGTGTTTGGAGGAGGAGAATGCTGCCTATGACCCCAAGAACACCATTCCCACCGTCAAACATGGAGGTGGAAACATTATGCTTTGGGGGTGTTTTTCTGCTAAGGGGAAAGGACAACTTCACCGCATCAAAGGGACGATGGACGGGGCTATGTACTGTCAAATCTTGGGTGAGAACCTCCTTCCCTCAGCCAGGGTATTGAAAATGGGTTGTGGATGGGTATTCCAGCATGACAATGACCCAAAACACACGGCCAAGGCAACAAAGGAGTGGCTCAAGAAGAAGCACATTACGGTCCTGGAGTGGCCCAGCCAGTCTCCAGACCTTAATCCCATAGAAAATCGGTGGAGGGAGCTGAAGGTTCAAGTTGCCAAACGTCAGCCTCAAAACCTTAATGACTTGGAGAGGATCTGCAAAAAGGAGGTGGTCAAATTAATTGCTTTAGAACTCACCCCATTCTTTTACATTCGCAAACACACTCCATATTCCTCTCTTGTCAATCACCTACCTTGCCATTCTGTGTGCTCATTCTGCCTCCCGTCCTCTCTGCTCCTGCTCTGCTGTTCCAGCTCTCCAGAAATCAAGAGTCTTCACTGACTTGACAGAGCGACGCAGCAACATGTTGTCACTCTTCCTTCTCTGTCCATTCACTGTCCCAAGTTTGTTAACTGCTATGTTGCCTACTGGTGGGGCACATGAGCCCAAACAATCTGTCAGGGTCCCCCCAGGCCTGCCTCTAGTGATGCCAGTGACACAAAAAATTATGGGGGGCCCTCCAGTATAATAAAATGAGGGAAACACATAGGGGCCCCTGAGTCCGACGGGGGCCTCTGCTACGTGTCAAATGGTTAATCTAGCCCTCAAAGAGTTTATGTTTCCTGTCATAAAAACAGATGAGAAAAGACAGGGGAAGATGTCTAACTGACTTGCTTTACATTCAGTCCCTTATCAGTGCACTAGAATAAAACAGACATCAAATGAAATGGCACTCAAGGGTTAATCTGACCCTCAAAGGGTTAATATTTTTCCTGACAGTAAAGACATATGAGATGAGAGAGAAGAGGCTGGTGTATGACTGTCAGACCTGGCCCTTCTCTCTCCTCTCACATGACTTTAATGACAGGAAAAATATTAACCCTTTAAAGGGATAGTAATGTTTCACAAAAACAGCAGCTCTAATTAATCTTCATAGTATTTGTAGCCATAGGGAGTGTTATTTCAATACTGTCAGAGTTGTAGTTCAAGAGTAATTGAATGATAAAGTTTCCCCCTCCCGCCCCTTTTACCTAGTGTAAGCCATCTCTTCTCAGATATGGAATGTGGTTGCTAGACCAGACAGATAACAGCAGGGGACAATCTTCTTCCTATGAGAACAATGAAAGCCCTGCCCCCCTTTTAGGTTTTTCCCTTATCTTAATTGAAGATTGTCCCTCTCTGCAGTCTACCTGGGCACCTCCCTTCTGCTCTGGCTGAGCAATGTTACATCAATAAAAGGGGCAGGAGGAGGATACTTTATCATTCAATTACTCTTGAACTACAACTCTGACAGAATTGTAATAACACTCTCCAAGGCCCAAATACTATGATGATTAATTAGAGCCACTTTTATTATGAAACATTACTATCCCTTTAAGTGCTAGATTAACCCTCAAGTGTCATTTCATTGTAAGCCTGTTTGAATCTAAGTGTCTGAGAGAGGCTGAATGAAAAAAGCGAGTCAGACAATGGTCCCCTCTCTCTCCCCTTTCATTGGTCTTTAATGACAGGAAACAGATTAACCCTTTGAGTACTAGTGGGGTGCAACGCAACACCACTCTTGTACTAACAAGGTTAAACCATCAGAGATGTAAATGAAGTTGGACATGATATGTAAAATCTAGTCGGGGGAGAAGTTTTAATACTTATAGCTTGCTCACAATGCCTGCCGAGACAACAGTCCCTCCTTCTCCCCCTTGATGTCGCCTCTTGCTTCCAGCCTCCAGTGCCACTAAGTTGCTGCCTCTGACATCTTCTCTGCTCACTTTCTACCAGCCTGCATAGCAGGTGTTTCCAGACTTCAAGGAGCCCACTTGCTGGTTGTAATGACATCAATCCCAGTCTTCTGAGATGTCAGCAGCAGCTAAAGTGAGCAGGGCAGTGAGTGCACATAGACTCACCAGGGTCCGGAGGAGCTTAACTCTTTCAGTGCCAGAGGGCTATTCAAAGCATTGCTTAGCAATGTGTTGGATAAACCTCTAGCACCGAAAGGGTTAAGCAACAAGTGAATGGAGCCAGCACACTGTACTGTCCAGGGGCCCCAGCGATCCAATATGACATAACACGCAAAACTTTCTGGGGGCCCCCAAATCTGGCGGGGCCCCCCGCACCGCGGGGGTTGAGGGGGCCTCTGGTATGTCTCTGTTTGTACGCTATCAGTCTTCTGCTTTTTCTATGGTTAACATGGTACCACAATTTACTTATACACACATCTCTGTGGAGTCTTTAGAAGTAATAGAGGAAAACCACAGGCAATAGGGAAGGTATATACAGTGTAGACTTGTGTAAGAAAGACTAGGAGCAGTGGTCAGCACTTATAAAGCTTACACAACAGCAGTGCTCTGTCTGCCTTTTTGTAGTGCTCTTCATAAATAGTAAGTGACAGCTGAGAAGGAAAAGTGCACTGATAATCTGTTCTGACCAAGGACTATACACATTTGATGAACATTGTTAAACTGAGTGCATAGGAGGACAGTGACACACAGAAGAAAGTTAACTTGAACAATATGTACCACTAAAAAATATTTGCTAAAGAGGATAATGTTACTAGGATTTCAGAGTATCTTTATTACAAGAGAGCAATGTTTTCATGTACTTATTTTCCCTAGGTCTCTAAGATCCACTCTGCTGCGCCAGTTATCCTGACTGCCGTATACTTATACCACCAGGATGGGGGCAGGGACCCCAGATACACCAGGTTTACTTAATTCTTCATAATGATAGTTAGGCAAGCCATAGCCCAGGGGCATCTCATTTTTTTCAGTTGTAGGCCATATGATCAGAAATCCATACTTCTGAGGGCGACATTCATTTATTATTGAAAACAATAATGAATTAGGGCCTGTCAGCTATTCAAAATATATAGATTTTTTTTTGCAGTAAAAAACAGCAGCACAACTCAACTTTATTTGTATAACAGTACAATTATAGACCTTGTGCTAGTCCTACAGTACTGTTAGGCAGGTGGTTAGGCCTACTAGTTCATGTATTCAAGCTATTTAGGTAAAAATAAACGACACCTTGGGGTTAGGCTGACACATTTGGCCCACTGGCTGTATATTGGACACCCATGCCATAGCCTATCTCGTTATGGGCAACCTGAGGCCCTCTAGTTGTTCTGGCTTACATCCCATCAGCCCCAGCCAGCTATTAGAAATTAACTGTGTAGGAAGTGTACTGAGTGGTACTGGTACATATTTCCATTTTCAGATACTTATTTTGCTAATTTTGACTTTCAAATTCCATTTGCATGATACAATTTGCACCCCACGGTTGGCTTCACTCATTCTGCTCTCTGCTCTCAGCAGTATGCTGGCAAATTCAGCAGAGTATAGCCCCCTGCATGCTGACTGCATGGTAACAGGATGGAGCCAGGCTCTGCCTTGATCTCAGTGGGAAGAAGAAACATTCAGACTGGCATATTTAGCAAGTTAAGACATTTTGAAGCAAACCAACTACAGTACAGGAAATAAATTTAAAAAATTCACAAAATTACAATTTAATTAAATGGGGCTTTTAACCCATTCTCATTTAAGTGTTAGAAAAGTCATGTATATTTTCACACATACACTCAAAAATATATATATACACGCACAAGCACACACACATACACACAAACACACTCACACACACACTCACACACAGACACACAAACACACACACACACACATACACAAACACACACAAACACACACACACACATTCACACAGTCACACACACACACACACAGTCACACACACACACAAACAAACACACACAAACACACACACACACACACACAAACACACACACACACACACAAACACACACACACGTACATACACACACACACACACACACACAAACACACACACACACAAACACACACACACACAAACACACAAACACACACACACACACGTACATACACACAAACACATGCACTGTGTTTAATATGTGTTTTTATGTTAGTTGCCCTTTAAAATTTGCCGAATTACTCCAATAAATTGCAGGAGATTCACTAAGCAGTGATAAAGAGATGATAAAGTGGAAATGACATCACCCATTTATCACTTCTCCAGTTATTATTTTATTCTATACAGCCTATGCACTAAGATCTCCAAAGGTGAAAGAATCTTAGTGCATAGGTTCCATAGAATAACATAGGAACTAGAGGAGTGATATCACTGGAGAAGTTATCTCCACTTTATCACCACTTTATCTCCTCTTCATCACACTTTAATAAAGCTCCCCCATTGTCTCTAGCATCATCCATTGGACTAAAATGCACTATTGAAATATAATGTTCCAAAAATGTGTAGTATTGTGTAAAAATGTGTAATATTTATATTGTAACATGTTAATGCAAAGCCTTGAACTGAGATCAGAATACACCAATACAATAGTCTCTACAATAGCAGCACAGCTTATATTATGCTAATGATCTCATCCAGAAGGATGGAGAATTTTGTGGGTTTTTGCTTGAAGTGATCTAAAGAAAAAGATGTTTCATGCTGTGTCCTTTATGTTTATTCTCTTATACTCCAACAAACAGTCTCTAATAAGGCAAGCAAGTTACCACATTTGTACTAGGAAATCACATTCTCTAAAATGTATTTCTCAATTAAAATATGTATGTGTTACAACCTATATTAAAGGGATAGTAATGTTTCATAATAAAATCAGCTCCAATTAATCATCATAGTATTTTGACTTTGGAGAGTGTTATTTCAATTCTGCCAGAGTTATAGTTCAGGAGTAATTCAATGACAAAATGTCCCCTTCCCGCCCCTTTTACTGATGTAACACTCCTCAGCCAAAGAAGAAGGGAGGTGCCAAGGTAGATTGCAGAGAGGGACAATCTTCAATTAAGATAAGGGAAAAACATGAAAAGCTTGTCAAGGGGGGCAGGGATTTCATTGTTCTAATAGGAAGAAGATTGTCCCCTGCTGTTACCTGTCTGGTCTATGGACTGGATTCCACATCTGAGAAGAGATGGCTTACACTAGGTAAAAGGGGCGGGAGGGGGAAACTTTGCTTGTGAATATCTCTTAAACCATAAAGGTCTGAGAGATAAGACTTATATCATTCTTCATGTTTTTTTAATGCCTACAAAATAAAATAAAGTTAAAACGAAGTATTACTATCCCTTTAAATGTTTTTAACATACAAAAGTCAAGCCCTGAAACTGAACGGAATAGTTTCTCCAGTCTCTATTCCATTGTAACAGTTCTTGAATTTAATAAAATATGTTACAGACAGGGGTTTTCCCACTACAAGTAAAAATGTAAAATATATATTATTAATTTAAAGGGGATGTATCACATTATAAAAATGTGTTACCATATGTTTTGTTAATAAAAGTAATAATAGGAATGCTGTTTTTTTTGTTTTAAATCTAAGTACTTACAGAGATATTCTATCTTCTGTGCTATGTACTTCCGCATAATGTGCACAGCACAGTTCTTCTGCCCCAGCTGCCCCAAACAGCACATTCACTCTTCCCTTCGGTGTGTTGTGAATGGCTTCTATCATTATAAGAAGCTCCGGTTAGCATTATACTGAGGTTGCAACTTCAGTATAATGCAAACCGGAGCTTGATATAACGATAGAAGCCATGCACAGCACAACAAAGGGAAGCGTGAATGTGCTCCCTGGGGCAGCTGGGAGGGAGGTAGGAGGAGAATTCAGTCATGAAGCTGTGCCAAAGAATCAGCGTGTCCCATTATGCTGACTGGCACAGCTTAAATAGAGAATATCGTTGTACAAAAACAAAAGAAGCTTTCCTATTATTACTTTTATTAACAAAACATATGGTAACACATTTTATGAGGTGATACATCCCCTTTAATTTAAAACTGTACTTCTATGAATGTAAACATGTAAACATGTAAAAAGTGCCTCGCTCCATCCATGGCCGCACCACACTAATGAACGGTCCCCACTCGAAGTCAGGCCAGGGCTGGTAACATGTGGCCTGGGGGGCACATACAATCAAGTGGCCCATTTCTACTATTGTTCAAGCCCACTGTCTCAGCCCACCTCTTTTGTTAATTTTAAAATTGGCATTAATATTGTGAAGTAAGGCAAATGATACCACAGAGCTTACACTTGAAATGGAGCTACAGAGATTGCAATTGAAGTAAAAGCTACACTAGTGATACCATAGAGCTCACAAGGGAAATGGGTTATGATACTAGTGTAGATCCACTCAGATTGTAGCTCTATGGTATCATTGGTGTAGCTCCATTTCAATGGTAAGCTCTGTGGTATCACTACTGTAGCTCCATTTACAGCAGCAGGTGATAGATTGAGTGAGGCAGTGGCCCACCAACCCGGACATATGACTGGCTCAGGGGGCAATTGCCCCCCTGCCCCCCAGGCCAGCCCTCCCCTGCTCGAAGTCCTAGCCACTGTTTCCTGGCACACAATATACCCATGGCGTTTAACAAGCAAGGACAAAAGAAAAACATTAAGCCCCTGGTTGTTAGAGACAGATGTCCAGTGCATTGCTTCACAATGCATTGGAGATCTCTCTAGCATCCAAGAGGTTAAATAATAGAATGTAAATGCTATAAAACTGGTGCAGGGACATTGAGATTGCTCTTGTCATAATGTGGGTGTGGCCAGCACAGCTGAGGAGCCCCTGAAGATTGGAGCTCTAGACAGTTTCCTACTCTGCCTAATGGGAAAACCGGCCCTGAACATGCCTTTACATAAATACATGTCACTCAATGAGATTTAACCTAGATACATCTCCATTTTCCATTGTGTAGGATGTAACACTTCCTATGTTTACTTAACAGGATGATAGGACTAAAATGTGTAAATATGTTATAAGCGTATGCTAGATCAAGAATAGAAATCAATGTGCTTTCGCATGTCTACAGCTTCATAATAGAGAATGGAAACACAATATGGACAATCCTGTACATTTCTATCACATCCTGTTTTTTTATCCCTTTAGAACATTTTGTTCTAGAACCTCCTCTTCATTCTGCACAAAGGCCCTTGTGGGGTAACCAATTGCATCACAGAGGATGAAAACATATTCCCTTTGATTTAAATTGAGCCTTTAAATCCATTAAGGTTAGAGAAGCCTCCAGCACACTGATTTGCAAGACAATGGAGAAATATCTAGCCTTCAAGGGGTTAAAAGGCTCATCGTAACCCTTTGAGTGCAAGAGGGGTACACAACGCATTGCTTTGCAAAGCGCTGTGTACCCTCTGACACTCAAAGGGTTAAACTAATGGGGATTTTGGGAAGTTGCTATTTGTTCTCTATGGCTTGGTTGGTTTGTCCTGCAGACCCCATTCCTCTTTAGCTTTATGCTCTCCATTTTCTTGCCTCTCTGTTTTTGTCTGTCTCTTTCACTGTGGGCTGGATTCTATTACAGGTGCTAATTTTATCTCTGTGTTCATCTCCAGTTTCCCCATAGACTTCAACAGGAAAATTTTTGATAAAATGAGTGTTAAAGTGTTAGTAATGTCTAAAAAAAAGTTTTTTGCATTTAGAAGAGCTTAAAAAGCTGATCTAAATGCAAAAAAATGTATCTCTCAATCCACTATGGTTTAAGAGATACGGGCGTTTAAAGTTTGAGTTCTCCTACTGACAGATGTAAAGCTGTCAGCAGGAGATCCGTGTCGGTCAACACGCTGGTGCTTGAGAAGTGCCGGGATCTCGTTACTTACACAGAATCCCTTCACTGGAATGGTCTAAAACATGTGCCTGAATACTAGGCACATGTTTTAGACCATTCCAATGAAGGGATTCCATGTAAGTAAAGAGAACTCGGCACTTCTCAAGCGCCTCCGTGTCGACCGACACGGATCTCCTGCTGACAGCTTTACAGCTGTCAGTTGGAGAACTCAAACTTTAAATGCCCGTATCTCTTAAACCATAACGGTTTGAGAGATACGTTTTTTTTGCATTTAGATCAGCTTTTTAAGCTCTTCTAAATGCAAAAAAGATTTTTTCAGACATTACTAACACTTTAACATTTAGCGCCTGCAATAGAATCTTGCCCACTATCTCTGTCTTTCCCTCTCCTCTCTCTATGTTTTCTCTCTCCATCTCACTGTCTTTCTATTTCTTCTCTCTCTATCCATTTATTTCTCTCATTATCTCCCCTCTCTTTGTTTTTTCTCTCTCTTTCCCTCTCTCTCTCTCTTTCGCCACCTCTTTGTATGTTTGTCTCTCTCTCTTTCTTTCTCTACTTTCTCTTTGTCTTTGTTCATCTTTCTGTCTGTCTCTCTTTCTTCTCTATTTCTCTGTCTTTCTCTCTCCTCTTTGTCTTCTCTCTTTTTCTCTGCCTCTCTGTCTTCCTTTTTTCTCTGACTTCCTGTCTCTGTCTCTCTCTGCCCACAACATAATGCCTTTCTTAATTCTCACAATCTCCTCCATTTCCCCCAGTGTCATCAACATGCAACTCTCCAGCTGTTGTTGGACTAAAACCACGGTGGAAGATGGGATCTGCAGTGCAATTATATCTGGACAGCCACATGTTGCTCACCTCTGAAGTGGAGAATATAGATTCGTCTTGGTGTGAGTAGGTGTATAGGTAGGGTTGCCACCTTTTCTTCAAAAAAATACCAGCCAAGGCATTCCCTCCATACACTTAACATTGGACAGAAGCCAATTTTTTACCGGCCTGCCGGTAAAACACCGGCTGGGTGGCAACCCTATGTATAGGATATAGATCAGCTGTCTTTGATTGGATTTGTAGTCTTACATCAGCTGGAAAGCCACGTATTTCCCACAAGGAAATATGTGCAAGGAGGCAAATCAGTGAGAGGAGTGATTGATTTTGAACATTCTTTGAAAAATTCTTAGTCATGGAGTGCACAATAGGTGGCTCTTCAGATTTTACTGGACTATAAGTCTCATCATACTCAGCAGGTCATTGGAGACTACTTCAGCAATCAAGGGGTCCAACTCCTAAGCACCATTTAAATCAATAAGGATTTGTATTTGTACTATCTGGTGCTGTTGATTTGCCACATAATTGCTACTCAATACTTTGTGAATATTGCTCAGAGAAGTATACATTAGTATGGATAGAAAACAATTCCATGAAGCAGGCAGCTACAATGGCACAGAGCACCTAGACAAGGGGCTGACAACCTTTGGCTCTCCAGCTATCGGGGACTACAACTGCCAAGATTCCCAAACAGCTGCAGAGTGAAAGGTTGCCTACTCCTGCCCTTATAGGGATAGTAATGTTTCACAATAAAAGCAGATTCCACAATAAAAGCCAGATTCCACATTTGAGGGGAGGCGGCTTACACTATGTAAAAGGGGGAAGGAGAGGAATACTTTATCATTCAATTACTCTTAAACTACAACTACAGTATTGAAATAACACTCTTCATGACCCAAATACAATGAAGATTAATTGGAGCTCCTTTTTATGAAACATTACTACCCTTTAAGTATTGCATGTATTTCTACAGCTATTTACCCCAAATCCGGAGCAGTCAGTATCAGTCACGTTTGTCAGCTCATCTAATGGGATCAATGCAGTCATTAAGGGGAATCCACTCCCCAGGACTGTGGACTTTAAGGAGTTAAAGGAGACTTAGCTGCTCATAATAATAACACACCGCTTACCTTACTATGACCACAAACTCCTCATAGTTCATATACATTTTGACATGATGTCTCTGTTCAGTAATGGATGTCCTATCCATGGAGGCGGGCATCAGAGGCGTAACTAGAAGCCACCGGGCTCTGGAGCAGAAATTGCCATGGGCCCCCCCGACCACATTGCCCCCCCCATTGCCCCCAATCTCCACATTGCCCCTAATTTCCACATTGCCTCCACATTGCCCCCATTCTCCACATTGCCTCCACATTGCCCCCACAGTGCCCCCAATCTCCACATTGCTTCTACATTGCCCCCAGTCTCCACATTGCCTGAAAATTGCCCCCCAATCTCCACCTCCACATTGCCCCTATTGACAACCCAGTGTTCACCTCTGTGCCTCCTTCTGCACAGACCTCTATACAGCTAGAGCTCCCACGCAGTCCTTTCTTTAGTAATGCATTACTAGAGTGCCGAAGAGGGAGCTCAGCTGCTAGAGGTCTGTGCCGAAGAAGGCATAGACATCACCTTGTAACATGTTTTGCGGCGCCGGCTGGGAAGGTCGCAGGGGGCGTCTGGACCCGTGGAGTCACGGGGGCAGTCGCATGTGCAACCCCTATTGTTATGCCACTGGCAGGCATAACAGTTGGTGGCAGTTTTTTAAATTGAAGCAAGCTTAAAGCCTTAAGGACCTGAGGGGTGGCCGACACTTTGTAAAGCAATGTGTTGCCCACCCCTCTGGTCTTTAAAGTGTTAAGAATTACTGTGGGGGGGTCGTGGCCATGCAGCCATACTCAGCGGATGTGTTTTGGAACTGCTCCACAACTCCAAATCTAATTTAACGTCATCCGCTCAGTTACTGCATAAATACATCTGCTATCCTACAGAATAGTATTCCCCGCATCAAGTCCTCACCGGGTATACCTCTCTTTTGTGTACCGCATCCGTGACCTTGAGTACCATGGCTGTTGTGGTTGCACTCGATCTGCCTGCGGGCAGATTTGGAAGTAGACTCTCCGATTGCACCTTCTTTTGGGAGAGAACTAGGCACCCCGTCATCGTCATCACGAATGGAATCGTCTGGCCTAGCTGTGCAACAGACTGGGGCAGGGCTGGCACCTTCTGCGGACATACTAGCTACAACGTTTGCAGTACTAGCGGTGAGTGATTCTACCGGAAGCTAGACCTCACTGTATTGGCAAATTGTCTATGGCATGTGGACCCTGGTCTGTGCTCCCTCTGCTGCCTCATCTCCCCTTAGTGCTCCCTCCTGTCTGTTATTTTTGTCTCTTCCTAATACCCCTTTTTACCGCCCCCCCCCCCAGCCAGTAGGCCCACCTGGGTTCCCACATATTATTGGGTGACCTTCCTATGCTTTTACCTTGGGCTATGTGTGGAGCCCAAAAATTGAGCTTTTCTGACCCATTGAGTGGATACAGCTGGAAAGCCTATTCTTACTCAACTTGGAGTCCCGATCCTGTGGAGGTGTTTCTATGGTTTCCTGTTGACTCCTGCACATAATCTCCCCTGTTTGTTTTTTTCCTATTTTGTACCCGCTTCTGCCCCGTGTATTTTTGAAGACTAGTGGAACGCTCTCTTCACTTCAGTGCATTTTATTACCAGATTCCACATATATCGTATCATATGGGACACTACTACTAATCCCAAGATAATGCCCTGTTTGTTATTTTCCCTTTTTGTGTTACCCTGTCTTTTCCATATATTCTGCTCTCCTGTTGGGAACTGTAAGTAATACAAGAACCGCTTTAGCAGTTTCCTCAGCAAGTGATGACGGTATAACAGCTGAGGAAGCAGCAGAAGAATCCTCAGGACTGTCTTCGGAGCTACCATTAAGTCACTTTGAGGGCACACATGATGGTTTCCCTATGGTCCTGGCCTGCAATCAT
Organism: Rhinophrynus dorsalis; assembly: GCA_037306005.1. Classification (NCBI taxonomy): domain Eukaryota; kingdom Metazoa; phylum Chordata; class Amphibia; order Anura; family Rhinophrynidae; genus Rhinophrynus; species Rhinophrynus dorsalis. The sequence continues at coordinate 182,560,958 of CM074725.1, read as the reverse complement.
CAGAGTGGTGCTTAGTGGAGCTACCCTGGATATGTGAACTATCCTTTCTACCCTGTGGGCTCTCCAGACCCTTATGTGAACACATTGCCCTGTGGCACTTCTACTTCGCATTCCCCCAGCCTCCCTCTACAGTGTAATATTCAGCTTGTCTTAATTACCATCTTATTCAGCTATTCTGCTTTCATCTGTGTTACCATAGAGCATTTTGTTCACTCTACTGATCAGGCTAAAACCCTGCTCCCTCAGCGGGGAGACAAGAAGCACAACAAGTCCAAAAATTCTCAAATCGCTCTTCCTAAGCAGCCTTCTGCGGATTCTTCTGCTGCTGCCTCAGCTGTTATACTCTCATCACTTTCTGAGGAAACTGCTAAAGCGGTTCTTGTATTACTTACACCAGTTCTTGATACTAAACTAGATGCTATCCAGTCCTCTATTTATTCCATTTTAGGGGAAGTTAAAACTCATGGGGAACAATTAGTGGGTTTTACGCAATGTTTGAATGACTGTGAGATGAGAGTTGATGACTTCTGCAATACGATCCGCAGCTTGGAGGCCAAGGCTAATGCTCTTACAGATAAGGTTGATGACCTTGAAAATTGTAGCTGTCAGAACAATCTTCGCATTATTGGTTTGCCTGAGACGCTACGAGCCAAAGATTTGATGCATTTTCTGTGTACGGAGCTACCAGTCTTATTGAAAATTGAAGATTTAAGTGCTCCATTAGTAAACTGAATGAGCTCATCGGTTAGGCCAGGCTGTACAGCAAGAAGGGGACCGTCCCAGACCTGCCATATTCAAACTCCTTCATTACGATGACCGACAACGGCTCCTCTTTGCTCATAGAAAGCTGGACAGAGTTGAATATCTCAATTCACGACTTTTGCTGTTCCAGGATTTTTCAGCTAAGGTCTCTGCACAGAGGCATGGTTTTTCTGAAATCTGCAGTAAGCTCTTTAAGGGAAACATCAGGTTCGCTCTATTATATCCAGCACGTCTTAAGTCCTGGACGGTTCATCTACTCACTGGTTTGATTCTCCTGAGGAGGCTTGGGAATTCTACGAGAGTTTGTCTGCAAGTAATAATGAAAGGAGAGCTGGGGGACATTGATAGTTATGAGATTCTGTACTTTACAGGTTGCTGAATAATGCTTTACTGGATGTATCGGACTTACTCAGGGAGACATCTGTTAATTTGATAAGGATTTACACATCTTCCTGATGGTTGATGACACATTCGTCTGGATACAATGCCTGGTCACTTGGACTACGTATCCACTCGGGGGGCTTCCGCCTCCCTCTTTCCCAATTGGCTTCCCGGACATGGCCTGGTTGGCCCGATGTTTTGGATCTCCTTTCCCTTACCCCCATCTATTCTCACTTAGTGTCAGACTACCATAATGCTATAAGGTTTTTTCTAGTGAAGGAACCTTTGAATTGTAAAAGGGTTCTCATTGTAACTGTTCCGTTATTAACTAATCATATTGTTTTCTCCCTTACAGGTTTCGTGATCAAACTCTCTCTTTGACTTTCCCCCTAAGTCAGCTACCATTTTACTCCAGGTTATTTCTGGAGGTCCGCGGTGGTAGTCAGATGGAGACTTTTTCCTATATATATAAGGCCAATTGTCTTAGAGCATGAGGGGTTGGGACGAGTTAGATAATTTCTGCAGTGATTATATGTCTTCTGTGGCTGGGTGGGGATGTTTTTGGATGGAGGCTAAGGTGGCGTGGTGCACCTGTTGAGCCCCATTCTTGGGCGATGCGGGGGCACTGGGCTTCCTCTTCCCCCCACCCCCTTTTCTTTCTGCTTTCTCTTTGGTTTCCAAATGTTCTCCCTGTACTCTCCCTGTACCATTTTCACTTCCTTTTGCTCTTTTTCATCACTGCTGTACTTTGTCTCCGCCTCCTTAGGCTTATAGGTATATACTGGTGCAGGACTCTTTGAAATTTTGCCATATCACTACTGGGGCTTCTCTGATTAAGTTCAGTCTGGAACCAGCCCACGGGTTCACAAGAACATATGTTCTTTAAATTGTTGATGGATTCATTACAAGCTTTGTTTTTTGTGTTTAGTTTGTCATTTTAGTTTTGTTGATGCATGCTTCTGGGGGGGTTTATCTTGTGGTCGTCCCACCTCATGTTCATTTCTCTTAGTCAGACGGGCATCTCCTCACTGGGAGACACATTAGTCTTTCTGCTCAGTCTTACTGGTTTCTCTATACTTGGTTGCCAGCATAACTGACCCTACTTGTAAAACTTCTACCACTTCCCATTCTCTGTGTTTCACTTCCTGGAATGTTGGGGGCATACACAGTCCTATTAAGCGTAAGCAGATTCTGGGTCATCTCCATCGTTTACACACTCAAATTGCCCTATTGCAAGAAATGCATCTCACAGATTTAGACCATACTAAACTCCAGAGAGAATGGGTTGGGCATTGTATTACTGCATAAATCCCTTCCTTATACACATATACAGGCTATTCGGGATCCAGAGGGTCGGTTTCTGCTTTTACACTGTGAGATAGATCATAAACCTTTCCTGATATGTAATGTGTACTCCCCCAATGATCCTATGTACTCCTTTTTTGCTACTCTCCTTCCACTCTTGATGCCACACACTTCAGGCAATGTGCTATTGGGAGGGGATTTTAACAGCACACTTAATCTACGGTTGGATAGGAGTGGGCGCTCAACCATCTCTGATACCTCTTCTTCGAATCCTTTGCAGCGATTTATAGATCAAGTCCCTCTCACTGACATTTGGGGCCTTCTACACCCTATGGATAGACAGTATCGTTTTTTCTCGTATCCCCGCAGTACTTTTACTAGGATTGATTATTTCTTAGGGTCGGCAGCCATTCTCCCCTTGGTTACTGATTGTCAAATCCACGATATCCTCATTTCTGACCATGCCCCTGTTACCTTGCATATGTCATTCCGCCCACCTGTACATTCATCCTTTTATTGGCGTATGCCCTCCTTTCTAGCTCAATCTCCTGATTTCTTTGCTGGTCTTCGGAGTGCATGGCTTGCGTTTAAGTCTGACAATGCCCTTCATTCTTCGGACCCTATCCTCTTCTGGCCAACAGCAAAAACGGTTTTGACGGGTCATATTGTCTCCAATGTAGCAAAACTTCGTAAAGAAACAGCGACTAAACTCACTCAAGTGCAGCGTACGCTTACTGATTGCTACTCTGTTTATCTTGCCACTGACTTGACTTCAAACCGGTCCAGATACTTTGATGCGCGGAGGGCATAAGAGATGGTGCTGTATACTGCAGTGCAGTTTCCAATGTCCAAGCGTTCTGCACATTACTATCAGAAAGTGAATTTGCAGGGTCAGTTGTTGGCACACCTCACCAAACTTACACGAGGCCCTAATATTATTAATTCTATACAGCCGCGGAATTCAGGGGTTACAACTGACTCGGCAGGCATTATTGCAACTTTTGTCTTGTATTTTTCCAAGTTATATGGTCCTGAACCCGATGATACATTGGCTTGCTCTGATTTTCTGAGGCGTTTGCAACTGCCTGTGCTTACCAACAATCAGTGTTTGCTCTTGGAGGAGCCTATTACTGCTAGAGAGCTAAAACTGGTGCTTAAATCTCTGCATAATGCCAAGTCACCTGGTCCGGATGGCCTCCTGGCTGAGTTTTATAAAATCTTGCAGGATGACATCTCCCCTATGTTATTGTCTCTATATAATACCATATTTGATTCACATGTCATGCCCTCCTTTTTCACCCTTGCCCAGATTATTATGCTACCTAAACCAAGGAGAGATCCTAACCGGGTTGAATCCTATCGGCCAATCTCTCTTTTAAATACAGATTATAGGATTCTCAGTAAGATAATGGCAAATAGGCTCAATCAACTGCATCCTAGAATTATTACACCGGAACAAACGGGCTTCATCCTGGGCAGATATTCTGTGACTAGTATACGAACGGCAACAACGGCGCTTATTAAATCCTCTGACTTTCCATGCAACACTAATTTACTTATAAATCTGGATGCCGAGGAGGCTTTTGACAAAATTCTTTGGCCTTATCTGTTCCGGGTTCTGGAAGCGCAGGGCTTTGGCCCACAATTTCAGGCATTGATTGAACATTCTATATTAAACCCCAAGCCACGCTTTCCACTAACTCTATTAATTCCTCCCTCTTTCAACTTTTCAGGGGCACCAGGCAAAGTTGCCCCCTCTTCTTTTTAATTTAGCGTGGGATCCCTTTCTTCGCACATTGTTGATGCTGCAGGATTTTCAGGGTATTAGAGTGGGGACCGTGGAGACGAAAGTTGCTGCATTTGCAGACGATCTGTTGCTGTTTATTCGTAACCCACAGTTAGCCCTCCCTTCCATTATGAAAGTTTTTGAGAACTTTCAACGTATAGCCAGGTTTACAATCAATTTTAGTAAATCTGAGGCAATGTGGCTCTCTCTGCAACACCCCACTTTCATTGTCACTTTCTTGTCTTTTGAGATGGTCTGCTCATCATATTAAATTCTTGGGCATCCTTCTGCCAAGGGATATTGCTATGCTTTACCAGCCAATGTTGGTCCTTTGCTGACCAAGTTGACTGCGGACTTTCATACTTGGAGGACTTTGCCCCTGATGTTTATTGGCCGCAGTAACTTAATTAAAACGATAGTCTTTCCACGCATCCTGTACTTGATGCATATGCTTGCATTATACCTTTCCGCGCCGGATATACAATTACTCAACCATCGCTTTCAGGGGTTCATATGGGATGGTAAATGCCCTAAAATGAGCTTGGTCAAATTAACTCAACCTAAAAGGTCGGGTGTATTTAATTTTCCGCATCTGAGATTTTATAATAGGGCATGCCTGCTTCGATATGTGAAGGATGATACCTCGGTTTACATGGACTCCACCAGGGATCAATGCCTTTGTCCATTGCTTAACCTTTCATATCTTCTGCATGCTCCTTTAGTCGCTCTTCCCCCTCCCTGCGTAGCTAACCCTTTGCTAGCATCTACTATAAAGGCTTGGCAATACATACGACATCATCTATGTAAGTCTAAGTATGTCTCAGTTTTTCTACCCTTTCTTCGTAACTCTTCCTTTCAAAGTGGAAAGGCTGATACTCAATTCCTTTATTGGGCCTCTCGGGGTACAACAACAATGGGCCACTTATTAGATCCCCTGACTCAACAGCTATATCCCTTTCCAGACTTGAAATCTAAGTATGTTCTACCGTCTAACCACCTTTTTGCCTTTTTACAGGAGAAACATTATGTACAGTCTCTCTTGCTTGTATTATCTAAACAACTTACAGAAAATCCCCTAGACTGTCTGATTAAAAAGCTGTAGAGATGACCTTTAAAACTTCCCAAATTTATAGAAAGATTTTTTCAATGGCTCATGCTGATCTCGTCCCTTTGAGATCTTCTGGCTGGCTGACGGATATACCCACACTAACAGTGGATTTATTGGAATCTAGTTTTATACGTAGACTGAAATGCTCCCCGTCTACTTACTTTCATGACCTTTCTTACAGTTTATTACATAGATTATTTGTGACCCCTTTGGTGGCCCGTCGCATTGGCCTGGTTTTGGATTCTTCTTACCCCAAATGTAAAGACCCCAATGCAACTTTACTTCATATGACCTATTCATGTCCACATGTTTATTCCTTCTGGTCCAAGGTGTTTTTGTATATTACTATGAAACTTGTGATACCAATCGACTTTGCTACTCTGGCATTTCTTCTTGGAATGTATGACTCTTCCTCCCAGTTAACAATCAACCAAACAAAACTAACAGATTTTGCCCTTATGGTAGCATTAAAATATATTCTTGGCTTTGGCCCAATCCACCCCTGCTTAAGCAATGGATACTTAAATTATTTCACTTTACCAGATTACATTGGATGCTTGCTCTCTCTGATAAGGAGGTGTTGGGTGCCTGCTTCATCTCTCTTTGGGAACCTTTTACTCTTTCCCTACCTGCTGCTTGTCAGGCAGTCTTTTACCGCTGCTTTCAATATACTTCGTGGATGGGAGAGAGATTGCTAACAGATAGTGTCTTGGAGATTGTATTGGAGTTGGGGGGGTGATGATGCTCCATTTCCCCACTTAGATACAGAGGGGAGGGACCAGGAGTGGCTGGCATTACTCTATAAACTTCCTCTTTTGTCTGTTTTGGGCTTGGGGGGGACTTGGCCCCTTGGGGGCATGCACCTGTTCTATGTTCTATGTTTTGTTTTGCTTCACATAGGTATTGTTTATGGATGAGGACAATACAAATTAGGGTGGCTCTGCTAGATACCTTGTCAGTTACCGCTTTCCACCTATGACTTATTGTTATGTATCGCTCCTCCTGGTCTCTTTATAGGAATGAACAAATCAGTCAGTGTAGTGACATAATTTTATAGGTCCAGGAGGAGTCTCCCTGGTTATTTGCCTGGCGTACTGGCGTTTGGGTTTTTTTTATTTCAATTATATTCTAAGTTTTACTATGTCCTTAAAATATTTGTATGACTGTTTATATACATGTGAAATTTCAATAAAAAATGTATCAAAAAAAAAAAAATTACTGTGTGAAGTGAGCAGAATTTGAGTCTTATGGTCCTGCTAGTTACTGTCATGTCCACCTCCAAGGATAAAATTCACAGTAAGGTAAGGGGGAGTTACTAAAAATGTACTCCTGTAATGTGATTCAATTTTTCTTTTCAAAGGTAATTATCATTTAATGTCAATGTCAGAAATATTGATTTCTTTGTGTAGTGTTTGATAGTAGTACATTAAGGCTGTCAGACACTGATTCCCTGCAGGGAGGAATTCCTTGAACTGAATTGCTGGGCCTAGATCATTGTGCAAACCATCTAATCAAACTGCCAACATGACTCCACAGTACGCAGTGAACTTGCTTTTCCTGTATTATATGCTCCAGCTCCTAACCACAGGATATGAATAGCTCCAGCAACAGTATATTCCTTATTTTAAAATACAAATTATATAAACTGTGTGTGTTCTATTTTAAAATACAAATTATATCAACTGTGTGTGTGTGTCTAATACTCAGCTCTGTACTTTCCAATAGGCAGAGTGGGCAACTCCCTACAGTACCTAATTTGAAAGGCGCCTCAGCTGTGCTGGTCACAACCACATTCTGAATTTTGGGGGCTTGACCAGATCAATCTCAATGTCTTTACACCAGTTTTATACCCCTTTACAGGCTATTGTTTAACCCCTTGGATGCTAGAGTGACCTCCAACACATGCATTGGAGTTCTCTCTGCTATCCAATGGGTTAAACCTTTTTTTGTTCTTGTTTGTTATAGTTCAAGGATATTTTCTATGCCAGGAAGAGTGGATGGAACTAAGGATGGGGTCATGTGATAAGTGGGAGTGTGGAACTGGGCAGACCTAATGGTACCTAGAGTGCCTTGCATATGGGTGCTTGGGATATAAATCCTTCTCCTCTGATACTCATGGAGCATACAAGTGAAAAAGAATAAAAATAAATTAGTGTTATAAAGCAGCTACATTAAGAAATCCCCCGCAGTGAATAGAGTATGGGGAACATGCAAAAGGGGAGGGTTTAGGAAGTTAGGTAGGGGATTGTGGGATAAGTGGGATGTAGAGGGAAAGTGAAAACAGCAGTGTTTGCAGCATGGTGGAGCAAGCAGCGAGTGACTGGAGCGTTCCCAGTAATGTCTACTGTTTACTCTGATCGGTTTGGCTTCCCAGGAGGATTTGATGCCTGAGGTTCGGAGAGCGGCGTAGGATGGGGACCAGTGGCTGCAGGCTCAACTGGCCAGGCAGAATGCCTGTTCCTCTGGGGTGGCAGCAAGGAGGTCCTCTCCTTCCACAGCTTCTGGACGTCCTGTGCGCATGACTTGTGTCAGACCTCCCGCCTGGTTTAGCCCCAGTTCTGGGGTGGGAGAAGAAAGAGCAGGAGCCCAGTTCGGCACAGCAGGGATCAGGAACTGCATGCTATGCTGTAATCCAGTAGTGTTGTGCCGCATGCGTGGGGTAAGGCAGTACTTACAGACTTTGGCACGTGTGGCAGGGTCTCGAGCTTAGGCGCTAGGGAGCCCTGTGGCCCCTGTGGTGGGACAGTCTGCGGCTGCTGCTGCGGTTTCGCCTTCGAATGGTGTTTCCCATCCAGGAGGTACGTTGGGTGTAGAGACTGGGGGTGGGAGTCGCAGGGTTCTTGACCAGGTTGTGGGGTCTTTGTTAGTCATTCTCTAGCTTTTGCAGCAAGGGGGTTCCTTAGGGTACGGGGATTGGGCAGCTCATCTTGGGCCTCATGGTGTGGGTGTTCTTCCTTAGGGACGAGCCCTGTGGGGGGGTTTCCTGTCTCCTCTACCACCCTATCTCCCCTTCCATCAGGGTTGCCTGCTGTTTTGCTGCCAGGGGCCACATTGGGCACGGTGGTGGGGCCTGTGTTGCAGACTGTTCCTGTTGTCAGGTGTCAGGGTTCTGAGCTGGTGGTCACGGTCGGTGTTCCCAGGTCAGCATACGGGGCATCTTATGTCTGCAGGTCGGGACCTCCGGGCGTTCACCTCTGGGCGCGAGAAGATATGACAGGACGAGTTCATAGAGTTGTTCACCCTCTTGCCTTTGGAGTACATGCCTCTGGACAAGGAAGAGAAGGATGAATCCAAGCACCAGGAGAAGAAGCGGAGTCGTTATAGGTGGATTGACAAAGTTTTCGGGAATAGGAGCGGTTTCCACCCAAACGCTCGGCTCTTCTCAGGACCCTATCTGGAGTGCATGTAGGGTGTACAGGGATCTTTCCTGGTGGCATTACGATGAGCAATTCAGGCAGAGGATGGCCGTTTGGCCTTCTATGTCATGGGATTAGTTGGACATTGGCCTTGGTTGGCCATTATTATGTGGCTGTCATCGTTCCAGGTTGGTATGTTGTTGTTTCAGATCAGCGCTGGGGGGTTGGCAATTTAATGAGAGTAGCTGCAAGGTTGGGCAGTCCTGTCAGTTCCGGCAAGAGTGCTCCAGTTGTAGGGGCCCCCATGCCTTTGTCAAGTGCTGCAATAAGCGGAGAGCGTGTGGGGATATGAGCAAACAGGGGGTGGACGTCAATGTGGTTTGAACACATGCATCCTTGGCTTGCATGCTACCTGAATAGGGAGGAGGTGAGGGTGCTTAAGAAGGGTTCTCGTTTGGATTCTGGATCCCCTTTCGGTACCACGGGGTGGGTCATATGTTGGGAAAATTGCAGTCAGAGTGGGTGCATCCTGGGATAGTTCAGGAGAACCTGGATAAACAGATGGCCCTGGGCCGTATGGCTGGCCCCTTCCCTGTGCCTGCGTTTTCCAATTTACTGGTCTCCCCTTTGGGGGTTGTCCCCAAAAAGGACACTGGTAAATTTCGGATGATACATCATTTATCGTTCCCCTTCAGGGACTCGGTGAATTATGTTATTGGCAGGGATTCCAGCAGGGTCACGTACGTGTCTTTCAATAAGGTGGTCGGTATGGTGGTGCTTGTGGGATGTGGAGGGCTGATGACGAAGGTGGATGTGGAGTCCGAGTTCTGGCTCCTGTCTGTTCACCCGGAATGTCATCATCTGTTGGGATGACAATTTAGGGTTTCATATTATGTTGACTTGTCACTGCCGATGGGCTGTTCGATTTCTTGTGCTAATTTTGAGACCTTTAGCACATTTTTGGAGTGGATGGCGAAGATGGAGTTGGGCTTCGCCTCCATCACCCATTACCTCGATGATTTTCTGTGCGTGGGGTCAAGGGACTTTGTGGTTTGCACATGGTTGGTGAGGACCCTGCAGTGGGTAGTGAACATTTTTGGAGTTCCCTTGGTCCCAGACAAGACAGTGGGGCCGGTGACATGCTTGAGTTTTTTGGGAATAGTAATTGATTCGGTAGCGATGGAATGCCGGCTCCCGGGGACAAAGCTGGTGGGAGCTGTTTTGGAAGTGCGGAAGGAGACTTTGAAGCAAGTTTCAGTTTCTGGGGAAACGGAACTTCGCCTGTCACATTCTCCCGATGGAGAGAGGTTTTAGCCGGCACTTGGCTCATCTCAATTGTTTCCCTGATGTTTTGTTAAACCACATTAAACATGTTATATTAAACTTATAATTAAATGTTTTACACATTACATGTTTTACACATATACAGGCAAGGTATGCAGCCGTATACCTTGCCTATTAACCCTTTGAGTAATAGATGGTAGGAAACACATTGATAAGCAATGCCTTCCTACCTGTTTGGTACTCAAAGGGTTAAGTGTCAAATGAAGGACAGGTTCTGTCAAATATATGGCAGATCCTTTCTAATGAAGAGGTGAAAGTGGAATTGAGTTAGTATGTCGAATATATGCAAGATATGTTGACATACTAAGGGGGGGGGGATGTGAATGCTGTGAATGCTATTCAGAATTGTCGTAGTGTTGGTGATGTGTGAGGGGAGGAGATCCCTTCCACACTGACAACACTTCAATAATCCTGTATGCTAATAGGGACCTTCTCCAACCTTCCCCTTCCATCCGACAATTTTGGTGAATATGTCGATGTGTGTGCAGATCGAACTGTCAGAGTGATTCGAACACATCAACAACATCATATCAACACCGCATCAAATTTTAATGCATCTAGGCCTGTGACTTTTATTCAGATAATCCAGGAGAGAGTAGATTCTGTCTAACCCTTGGACAATATCAATCAATGTATTTATTTATTCATTTATTTATTTACGTTGCATTTTATTGATTTCTACAGCCTTAGGATGGGAATTTATTATTTATTTCATTTGTGTTTCAGTTCCTTTGAGTCTTCCAGATAAAATATCCATGCAATCGTTGATGTATTTAAGCTTTCTGCTGCCCTAGGCCTAACCAAGTGCATGCAACCCCCCCCTACACATTTTGCCACACCCTCACATTATCCAGCCCCCTACACATGCAACCCCCTTCCTTAAAGACACAGAAACATGAATATTAGCACTTATTACTAACATTCAATGGGGTAAAAGAGAGTGGAAATACAGTGGGGAATTCTATAGCTTTCAGAATTTCAATACCTTTAAAGATTTAGAAATTTAAAAAATGTCTGTTTTATTCTTTGAGCCATATTCTGCAAACATTTGTGCACACCAGGCTAATAATAAAATGCAAGTAGCCCCTCATTTGATGAAATGGGATATATACTTTCAGGAAATGTATGCTTTTAGGAGTTTATATTGATGTTATGGGGTAATGGTGCCTTCAAACTATGCTAAATACATTTTAGTTATCTCCATGAAAACTATTAAAAGTATATTATTTGATGTTACCAATATGGGCCCACAGGGAAGGACATACATTTGTGCACCTATACATATTGGGTATCAGTGTACTCAGAAGATTTGCAGTGTTCATATTATGTGCTTTTTTGATTTGTAATCTAAGCGTGCTTGCGCTGTACAATAAATTGTGACAGTGTAACTCTCTGAAACCTTTCTGCAAACCTCTATTTTTAACAAAATGTCCATGTTTCATCCTTTCGTGTAGGAAAAATATTAAGACATTTTCTGATTCGTAAGTCAGTCTGCTTCCTGTAAATATATGTTTTTATATTGGTATTAAGAAATTTTAGGGCAGGTTTAGCATGCAAGCAGTGGAATGTGCAATTTAGTTCATAAGGCTGAAAATACCCTTCTTTGGGCCCTGTTAATTATGGGTCTGTGCCAGCCATGCACATAGGTAAATCAATGCATATTTGTTATCAAACTACTTAAAAATAACAAATTTTCACAACCAACATTCATGTTTTTGACATATAGTTTATAATAGAAATATATGTTTTTTTTATTATTTCATTTTGTATTTATAACATCACAGCTTGTTGTTCAATGCTAAATTTAATTTATGTGAGTCACCATGAAAAAGCTGGATTTGTTCTGGAAAAAAAACCAACAACAAGAACCTATAGTTCTCATTGTATAACTAAAATGTTACTGACAGGAAGAATACCTAAAAGGACAGCAAAAATGCTGAAAATGTGTCCAACCTCCAGAATACAAAAAAATCTTCAAGTCTCTGGAAACAAAAGGGTTATAATATTTATCTTGTGTTGTAATTATAAATGACAAAGTGATTCAATATTCATCTGAATTTTGTGTTTTCATAAGTCCCAAAATATCTTTTATGAACTGTGTGGTTCCTAAGATATTTGAAGATGCCTTTTTCCCTACTGGAACACACACACACACACACACACACACACACACACACACACACACACACACACACATATACACACACACACATACACACACATATACACACACATATACACACACATATACACACACATACACACATATACACACACATTCACATATACACAAACATTCAGAATTAGACGGACATACACAAACACACACACACACACACACATACATACATACATACACACATATACACATATACACACACACATTCACATATACACAAACATTCACACTTAGACACAGACATACACACATAAACACACATATGCACAGGCATACACACACACACATACACACAGACATATACACACACACACACACACACACACACATATACATACACATACACACATACACATATACACACACACACTATACACACATCTGACAAATCAATTCAATAACCAAACTGTGAAATATAAGAAGTCAGAGATGCTCAACTAGGCTCATGAGCTTGCAAGGATATGCAAAAGCTCACTGGGACTGTGTCCTCGTGCCCAGGGTGCAATCTCTTTTAGCTCATTAATGCCATACACAGAGAGGAAATATTCTGAAGCTTATCATTCAAGTCCTGCCAAAATGACAGTCCAGCCACGAAATGCCAGACAATTCCTCTCTGAACAAGGGATTCCCCCATTACCCTTAGGGTGAATAACCTTAAGAGCAATTTGCATATAGATAGTAGAAATCATAGATGCTCAGCTAGGCTCTTTATAAGGGTAATGGGGGAATCCAGACGTGGACCCCTTGCTAAGAGTGGCATTTGTGAGCTAAAAGAGATTGTACCCTGGGCGCGAGGACACAGTCCCAGTGAGCCCTTTGCATACCCTTGCAAGCTCATGAGCCTAGTTGAGCATCTCTGATTTCTTCTATCAATAACTAAACTGTGGCAAGATGGCTTATTTCTAGTTATATTCATGGTATGCACTTGGAATAAAGGTATTTATAATAAAGGTATTATACATGTAATCCCCTAAAAAATAAAATGAAATAGGAACTAAGCATATTTAGCTTTTCTGATGCAGGGATATTTTGCTCCTGAACTCCATGGATGATAGAGACATCTCCAATGCACTGCTTCATTGTAAGGCTCATGTACTAAGAAGAACTGGGAGGAGATGCACTAAGGTTGAATATAGTGATGAGAATTTTGCCTTAGAGAATAAGACACACCTCGCCATATGCACTGAGAGCTAGTCATGCAAGGGGACAGGGAGAGACATCGATCACTAACATATGATGTTCATGTAGCATATGATGTTCATGGAAGTGTATCTTAACATGGCAGTCTCACACACACACACACACACACAGATATTCGGTGAAATAGAAATACTGGCAGGGGAACAAGTGGAAGCATGGAAAGGGGGAGAAAGGAGTGGGGACAGTGAGGAAAGAGAAGGAATGGGGAGCACAGATAGATACTAAGGAAGAAAACATGGGAGGGTGCAATAAAAAGGGACTAATGGAGAAATGGAAACACTGAGGGAGGAAAGTGACTAGGGGAGCACATGGACAGGCTAGGGATGAAATACTTAACCCTATGAGTGTCGGAAAGGTGACCAATGCATTCCAAAGCAATGCATTGAACATCTCTATACTACCAAAAGGGTTAAATAATTTTTTCCACACAGCTACATATAAGAAATGACAGGAGGGAGCCGGACCACATTGTTTAGTACTTAACTTCCCTCAGCCGTCAGTTTACTATACTCAGACCTACTCTATGTCATTGGAGGCTTATTGATTGCTCTGACTGCTGAATGAATTGTCTGTGCATTTAATGGGAACCCATAGTGTGACTGTGACCACTTGCTCTTCTCTCCACTACATGTGTGGGCAGAACAGAGAAGAGCAAGCGGGCACACTATGGGATCCTGATGCACGCACTGTAACTTCATTCTGTCATTGGAATGCTATGTATGCTTGCTATGGCACAGGGTAGGTCTGAGTGTAGTACACTGATGGCTGAGGGGAGTTTACTATTGTATAGTGCAGCCCAGCTCTACTCCCTCCTGTTACTTAAATGTAAGTAGGGAGAAACGATAACTGTCACTGGAATGAGAAGCAGGAGGGAGGCACATACAAAGCTAATGCAAGATCAACAATTTGCCAGTATTAAGGAGGAAAATTTGTTTCTGAGAGCTGCCACAACATCGCTAGCTATCAGAGCTTAATGACTGTGGTGAACAGCCAATTTAATATATAAACAAACCATCAGGAACAAAAGGACTTATTAAATGGGATCTATCACCCCTATACAAATTTGTCTAAAAAGTAAATTTATATAAGATATATAAAAGTATATAGTGGCTATCTGGTATACTATTGTCATTTTTTTTTTTTTGTTTAATTCTTTGTTTGGCTGAAGTTACACATTTAACAATGATCCTGTGCCTTCCTTCCGGACAGACTGCAGGTACAGCTCTGTACCACAGTCTGTCACTCTTCCTCTCAGCCCCTCCCTTGATCCAGCCTCCTCCAATGACGGAGGATTTCTGCATGTAAGCTGGACACTCTCATTGGACAGAGAGCACTCCAGTTTACAAGGAGAAATCCTCTGTCATCGGAGGAGGATGGATTGAGGGAGGGGACCAGAGGAAGAGTGACAGACTGTGGTACAGAGCTGTACCCTCAGTCTGTCCAGAAGGAAGGAACAGGATCATCGTTAAACGTGTAATTTCGGCCAAACAAAGTATTAAAAAAAAAAGACCCCTATAAACTCACTTTTTAGACAAACTTGTATAGGGGTGATAGGTTCCCTTTAAATCAGAATGCAATAAGCAAATGAGTAATTGGTGGAGGAGACACTGAAACATTGTAAATCATGGAGAGGCATGGAGAGGCGAGGCAAGGAGAGGCATGGAGAGGAATGGATAGGCATGGACAGACACTGGAGAGACATTGGGTTGCATGGAAGGGCTTGGAGAGGCACTGGAATGTATGGAGAGGCACAGGGAGGCATGAAGAGGCATGGCGATGTAGGTGCAATTGAGGCATGATTACAGGGATATGAGGGCAAGGACGGAGCAGCTACAACATCAGAGGGGTTAAAAATAGTGCCTATTGGGAAAGATTGTTTACAAAGTGTTACAAGAATAGTACAGTTATATATATTTTATATTTATATACAGTATATATTTTTATATATAAAACATGTCAGTGGTCATTGTTGGAAAGTTTTGTGATCTGTGTCTGCTACACCCCTGAGCTGGCAATGGGTGTAGTAAGACATGCTAGGGAGGTGCCCCCACATACTTCTCTATGTCAATTGTCAGAGAGACCAATTCCACCCAAAAAGGCAACACAGGCAGGGAATGGTTTGACAAATGCATGCAGGTAGCCACAAATGCATTCATCAAAGCATTCCCTGCAGAAACTTGCTCAAAACCATGTCACGGTTAAAACAATTCTCACACAGGCTGGTAAGGCTTTGACTGATGCATGCAGAACACTAGTCAAAGCATTATCTGATTATATTCAGACTTTGCCTCCTGTGCCATCCAGTCACCTCCAATGACCTCATCCCTGCTTGCCTCCACCCAGAAAAACTCTGTCCTCTCTCTGACTTGTCATCCTGGTGACACAATCAAATTGACCTCATTCCAAAGAGAGCAGCTCACAGATTGGGAAATGGCCATATCTCTCCCTTCCTCCTGCATATTCTGACATGATCAACGCTGTGCACCTTTGCAAATTATGAGTATATATAAAGTCAATTTAGCTTGTGTTATTAGCTTTAGCTGTTTATATTTCATTTTGTTCTTCATTACACCTTATTTTCACATTTTTTTTTTCATAGGGGCTTCAGTTATTATCTTTATTATCTGTACATTGCCACTTCCCATTAATGTTGGTATGGGATTCCCTTCCTCTTCACCATTAGTGTCTGTGTTACATGATACTGTTTTTAACTGTGACATTATGCATAATGTGGACACCAGTTTACATCACTAATTGAATAATTGTTTTAGCTTGTTTTCCAATTAGAGCACCGGATGTTTTGGCACTCTTTTCATGTTTGGATAAGGTTTTTAAGGAGCTTGTTTGTTGCACTATTGTAATCTTGAGAAAGGTTGCAGTGGTAGCCGAAATGTAGATTTCAATAAAATGTAACTTTATGTGAAGTTTCAAAAAAAGACCCCGTGAGTGTCGTCTCTCTCCACGAACTGTGTGCAGGGCTCAAAATTTCCACTCGCCACTAGCCAATGGCGAGTGAAAATTTAGCCCTGGCGAGTAGAAATTCAGCACTGGTGGGTATGTTATGGCTTGCAGGGGCGAGTAACTTTTCAGGTCTGGCTAGTAGCAAAGGACTTAAATTTATTAGCCCTGCTGTATGTATCATTTGCTTTCTTTGATGTGCACCCAGGTCAACTTGTTCCATTTACAGTGAGTGCATCCCAACACAAATGCTAATATATATATATATATGTAAGATAACAAACAAATAAGTATCTTGTAATACCTTTTTTATTGGACTAACAGAATTTTGTATTGACAAGCTTTTCGGGATAAACTCCCTTTCTCAAGTCTAAAGAAATGCTTTAGACTTGAGAAAGGGAGTTTATCCCAAAAGCTTGTCAATACATATATATATATATATATATATATATATATATATATATATATATATATATATATATATACACAGTATCTCACATAAATGAGTACACACCTCACAGTTTTGTAAATATTTTTATTTTATCTTTCATGTGACAATACTGAAGAAATGACACTCTGCTACAATGTAAAGTAGTTGAGTGTACACCCTGTATAACAGTGTAAATTTTCTGTCCCCCTCAATATAACTCAACACACAGCCATTCAGGTCACATTGCCAGTCCTTACAAACCCTGCAAATTTGGTGCAAATTAATTGCGTATTTTATTAGTACCACAACATAAAAAAATTTTCCCATATTAATTTGCATGCCAGTCAAATTTTTTCCCCTTTTTTAATCAGACCTGTAGTAAAATCTAACAAACAGATTCACACCAAATATAATTCAGTGATAGATATCATGGGGTACTATTCATTTTCCTTAAAGTGAAAAAGGTTCCTATTCCTGAGATACATATATTAAAAACATTTTATAGATAGATTTGACAGAAGCACTCTCTATTAAATTGAACTAATTCCCAAGTGCACAATTCCATTAACTTGAATACTTAGGAAACAAAGATATTCTTTAGCCATGGCAATAGAAAGAGTCTTGAGGAAAGACAGACATTTTGGCCGAAATGTTGACACATGACTTAAGTTATTTTCATTAAAGCACTGAAAATGCTCTTGTTTTTTCTTCAGTACATATATACATACTATTTCTACAACAGCATAAAATGAGAGAGCTTTTAATAAGAATGCCCAGTTTTTCATAAAATATAACATTATATTTGTTACTGATACATTAAATGTAAAACCTTCAAAACCTGTTAAAGATGCTTACCTGTTTTCAGCATCTGCACTGCATTTTGGAGAAAGTAGTTCAAAGGACTTTGTAAACTTCACCACCTGCCACACAAAAGCAGCTGTCACTTACAGGCACCAAAGTGTATTTTACTTGAATAATAATAACACTTATCTACTTAGAATAAATTCTTTATGGACTGGTTCACTACACTCATTCCAATGAAATCTTAGAAAAATATATGCAGAATTGATTTGTTATAGCTACTGGGATTTTTTTCCCCAGATTAAAATTTTTTTAAATTGATTATGAATTGTCAGAGCTCCTTTAACCCCTTAGTGACCGGCCACGCATGCATGCGACCGGCACTTAAAGGGATAGTAATACTTTTTAACTTTATTTTATTTTGTAGGCATTAAAAAAACATGAAGAATGATATAAGTCTTATCTCTCAAACCTTTATGGTTTAAGAGATATTCACAAGCAAAGTTTCCCCTCCTGCCCCTTTTACCTAGTGTAAGCCATCTCTTCTCAGATATGAATCTGGTTGTAAGACCAGACAGATAACAGAAGGGGACAATCTTCTTTGTATGAAAAGAATGAAAGCCCTTCCCCCCTTGACAAGTTTTTCAGCTTTTTCCGTTATCTTAATTGAAGATTGTCCCTCTCTGCAGTCTACCTGGGCACCTCCCTTCTGATCTGGTTGAACGGGGGGGGATACTTTGCTTGTGAATATCTCTTAAACCATAAAGGTTTGAGAGATAAGACTTATATCGTTCTTCATGTTTTTTTAATGCCTACAAAATAAAATAAAGATAAAACGAAGTATTACTATCCCTTTAACGCCCGCCAAACTTTTTTTCCCCATTGCATTGAACGACTTCCTGGACGTACATGTACGTCCATTGTTGCGATGGGGTTAACAATGTGTACTAGCTATAAATTACACCATCCCAACAAAATTTCTTTCTGTCTTAAAAAGGATTCTTCTTTAATATTTATTAGCGAATGTCCTGTCTCATGCTGTTCTTCTGAAACTGTTCTGACTTGTAACACAGTCAAACAAAATGAGTTTGTCATAATCACATTTAAAATTAATTATACTTTGTTATGCAAATTCTGCACTGAAAAATAAATCTACATTGCCATTGATAATGAACAAGCTATTGGCTATGGTTCAGAACAAAATGATAACACTATATTACAATAGAAGAGATAGAAAACTCACAGCGCTAACTCACATTAGCTTATACATTTAATTTCACAGATATAAATTGAGAACCCACGTAAATAAATATAGATAGCAGCAAGAAATATGGGAGTTCTCCAGGCTCCCCAGAATCAGGCCAAATCCTAAACAAAAAACCCAAAGCAAAACAAATCTGCGCTCCTCCATATGAACTATCCAAATGTGAACCCTGTGTAAAGCATATATTATACAACTTAGTAAATTTGGGGTCTTCGTTGCATATATATTACAATAGCATTTTATGATTGGATTTCATCTAATTAAAAGTAACAATGAAAATGCAGTCATTCTCTGTTTTGCAATTCAACTGAATTCTTTGAAAATGTATCCAACACCCAGGTTGAATTGTGCGTATCAATATGTTCTAATTAAAGAAGATGCAATCAAGTAAAATAAAATGTATACTTTTTAGAGATGTATATTTCCATTTCCAGAGTAGTTTAGCAATTATATTTATTATATGTATAATAATGTACACCAGTGTTTCCCAGCTCCAGTGCTAGGGACATAACAATATCCTGAGGACAATCACTGAGAATCACTGTTGTGTACCACGTGATATATATGTATAGGAATTTAAAACAATGTAAAAATTAGGTTTTCTATCAGAAAAAATAGGAGTAGTTTTATTATTCTACAGATCTAGCTCCTCTGTAAAGGAACACCAACACCTTCTAATAATAGGTTCATTTTTATAATGTTGTGGACAAAAATTGTGGTACTGAATGCACATTAAGCATGTCAATGTGTTGAAAAGGACAACATGAGAATCTCACCCTGCATAATAGCATCAGATTCTCATGTTGCCTCCTTAAATGTCGCTTGCAATCCTACCAGCTATGAGAGACCAACACAGCCCAGGGAGAAAAAGGTAGTGGGCAAGCCACTAGCTCAAGGCAGCCTAGGATGATCAGAGCAAATGCCGGATCCTGGGTGGCTAAGGTGCGGGGTAGGAACGCATCAGGCCCAGAAGACAGAGGGGGATAAAAGGCAGTGAGGCCACAGGAAAAATAAGCAGCAGAGCCATAACGTGAAATAAGTGGCAAGGCCACTGGAATACAAGTGACGAGGCCACAGACTAAATAAAGGGCTAAGCAGAATAAGTAGTGGGGCCGCTGAGGATAACAGGCGTGAGGCCTCAGGCAAAATATGTAGCTAGGCAGGGCCGCTGGGGATAACAAGAGAGGCAAGACGCAAGAAGGAGCGGCACCAAATTTAAGGAGAGGCACAACCTTTAAAGGGGCGACATGAGAATCTCGTGCTATTATGCAGGGCGAGATTCTCATGTTGCTCTTTTCAACACAGCGACATGCTTAACAACCCATGACGGTCCAGGACCGTCATGGGTCCTTAAGGGGTTAATGAGCTGTTTAGTTGCACAGTGTTTTGTCTGCTACTTTTTAAAAGGATACCCTAAAAATAAACCCCAACTCTTAATGGCCACTATTAACCCTTTAAGGACCGGATGACGTACTATGACCGTCACCGGTCCTTAAGGGTATAAGGACCGTGATGACGTACTATGACCGTCACGGTCCTTATACCCTTAAGGACCGGTGACGGTCATAGCACGTCACATACTTTTTACTTACAGCCCTCTACCGGGAGCACTGTAAAAAACAGGGCCTTAAACTGACTGTTCCAAGGCTGGAGCAGTCTCTCTTAGGCCTCAAAGCGGCACACCGGTACACATAACAGGTCATGTGTACCTGCGCGTCGGCAAGGATCAAAGCGGTCCTTAAGGGAAGGTAACTTCCCTGGACCGCTGGTCCTTAAGGGGTTAATACATTTTTCATGTATTGGTTCCCCATAATTAATATTTCATTGGTACTGGATATCATGTCTGTGGAGACAGATATGATTCCTTGCTGCAGGACTCAAGGACCCCAAACTTGTCCCACTGAAAACTATTTTCTCTCTCTCTCTCCCTCTCTCTCTCTCTCTCTCTCTCTGGTTTCGATTTCTACAACCACTCTCTCGCTGTCTACAAACTAAATCCTTTTAGCACGATGGATAGATTCATGTTTTTATAGTAGTGCAGCGGTAATTCTTGCAGCCATAGAAAGCTTTGGGAAATTGCCAATGTGTTATGGGAATTTCATTGCCTTTAGAAAAAAATGATTTTCTATCTGTGGGAATTTCTGCAAAAAAGGGACTAATTGCTCATCCCTAGATATACATGACAACCTATAATCATATAGAGCAGGCATGTCAAACTCAAATATAGTTAAGGGCCACAACATCATCATTTCCTTCAAAGGTGGGCTGCAATAATTATGCTTGGGTGCTGGTGCAGGCATAAGAGAGTGAAACCTGAGCTGATTTTGAAGGGGGAGACTTGGACAAACATAGCAAAGTAGGGTGGCTGGCATAGGCATGTGAGGGTGTTGGTGGCTTTTGCCAGTATCCAAGGGTGAGGCTAATAAAGGCTGGTGCAAGAAACCTGAGACGTAACCTGTGGCAAAACTGGTATTCGTTAAAGTGTGGAGAAGGAGGGGTGTGCAAAGGGTAGAGGGAGAGCCATGACAAAAGGAATGGAGGGGGCAGAGAGACACACACGCACACAGTAGGAGAGACACAGAGAGAGGGGAGTCAAGGGAAAAAGAGAGCGAGATGGGAGCAGTGAGAGGAAAGAAGAGGCCAACTACTGTTTTTTAGGAAACTGTAAACTTATTATATAGTGAATTGCCACTTTCCAGCTACTGACTACAACAGAATTCAAACACAATAAAGAAAGTACATATAGCAGATACATCAATATCTAAGTAAACCCTTTTTAAGCAAGTTAAAAGCCAATTATTTCTATAGTCATATTACTTATATTTCATGAGCCTCAATAGATTTTAAACAATATTATAAGAAAATGATCTAGTTGTAAAGTATAGAGAAGGGGTGGGTAGCTTGTTGTTGTTGGACTACACCTGCAATCATGTCAGCTGGATGATGGAATTGATAGCAGGAGCCCAGAGGCTGCCCACTCCTGCCTAAAGGTGTGAAGATTGTCATGAACTACAAAAATGAAGGCCCCAAACTGCAGAGTAGTACTTTTCTTATCTTGGTACGATATGTCTGCATGGAAATGTAATCCATTATTGGCATTGTTTCCCCTTTATAGAACGTGAGGCCCTCCAGCTGCTGCCAGACTATACCTCCTATCATTCCCATGCAATGATGGAAGCAGAAACCTAGCAGCAGTAGAAAGTCTCACTCCAGCCGTTTAGTACAACAACTTCCAACATCTGGTTGAGGATGATGGAAATTCTAGTCCCCAACAGCTTTACAACTGACTACCCCTGTCTAAATGCATTGGTACTGAATGACATCTGAACAAAGTCTTGGAAAACAGCTTACTGGTGACTCGATGTCCTCCAAAAGCAGCACAGAGCAGCGTTCACACTTCAGTAGAGTCTGGGCACGATGCATAATTTTCTTGACAATTTTCTCCAGGTCTGTCTGCTCCTCGAACAGGTCATTTACCACCTCCAGCAAAGCCTGTGCAACACACCAACATGTTTTACTATGGTTTTTATACTAAAGGCCAAGCATATTTGTTATATCTTTTCTAGCTACGCAAGTGGATCTCAGTTTTGTTTGCTCGAGGCAATTTAAAGGTTATTTGTCAAAGGTTAAAAAAGGCACAGATGCATAAATATGGTTATACTTTGGTCCCACCTTTACAATAACAAAAATGATTTCCAAAATTCAAACTCAACAAAACTTTTTGTCACAGTCTTCATAGAACAAAAGTGGCACCCTCTGCTGGTGCCCAAGATACACTGAAGTGCCATGGTACCCTGGTTGAGAATCACTTTGCTAGACTTTTATTTTTTATTTTCGTATATATATATATATATATATATATATTACAACAAATATTCTGCTTGCATCTTTTGCTTCTAAAGGATAAATATAAATGTACACATCACCATATAATCTACTTAAACTGATATGATAAAATTAAAAATGCATGTTCAAGCTATTTTTAACCCTTTGAGTGCCAGAGGGGTATGCAGCCCATTAAGAAGCAATGTGGTGTGTAACGTTTTGGCACTCAAAGGGTTAGTAGTCAAAGTAACTTTATCACCCTAAAGTTTTGATAATTACTATACATTGCATTAGCCATTGTTTGTTTATAACTAGTTTCTGAGTTATTTAGATTTATAGCTTGTGCTATTCCATACCTCCCAAGTGTCCCTCTTTTAGACCCAAATCCCTCTGTCCCTCTTTCCCACCTTGATGTCCCTCTTTTTAGGAAATCAGATTGTGTGGTGTGTATATAAATGTATCACACTGCTCTACAGCAATAAAATTCACATTATTGTTTGTTTAAACATCAGTATATGTGTTTATAAATTAGTCTGTGTAAATAAAATATTTTGGTCTTGTTATAAGTCATTTATTAGGTTATACAAGGAGCTGTCAACAGGTCATGAAACAGCTTAAAAATTATTTGTAATGCCACACCCCCAGCAAAACCCCCTAGAACACAAGTGTCCCTCTTTGGCAATTTGAAATTTTGGGAGGTATGCTGATCAAGGCATGCCAGGTAGGCACTTTCTGTCTTATCACTACATTACTTCCCCTACTCACTGAAAGAGTTACGGGTAGAGTTTTATCATGGGCAAGGCACCCTAGGTGCCTGCTTAGGGCCTGGTTAAGTTGGGGGCCCTGCCATGCAGGACCACTTTATCTAACAGGCTCAATTACTGTTGTTTTGATCGGCATTATGGTCAGCTAATAACAGTAAGCAATCAAATGTGAAGTTACCAGCTAGGCAGGCACAGGAGCTCTGCATCTCTGTCCCATTTCTATTGATGTAAGAGACAATGTGCTGCACCCACCCCTGGAATGGAGTGATATGTCACTCCAGGGATCTTCTCAGCATTCAGAAGGAGGTGGTGGCAGCAGCGGATATTAAACATTGCCAGTGTGTGTGTGGCCGAGGGGTTGAAAGAGAACTGTGGGTTGTATAGGAGGGGGCTTGAATGTGTAGAGGAGAGACATAAGAGTAGGGGAAGCTTCTGGAGGAGAGTCACGAGTGTGCTGGGGTGAACCTGCAGTGGGTGAAAGAGACCTGGTGTGTGGAAGAAATATACTTGTTTTTGGTGGGGAGGGGGAGAAGAGCCTGGGTAGAGAAGAGGTGGGGTGAAGGAGAGATAGACACACACTGCAGACCGGTCAACTGTGATGGGAACCCCTGACATCTAATATTGAACATGAGGAGTGCCAATGCCAGATAAACACCCATATACTGTGTGTTCATCCCTTCATCCGTCCTTCCATATCCTTCCTTCTTACAGCATATTTTACCATCCTTCACGCTACATTTTTCCTACATCTTCCTCCTTCATTGTTTCACCCTTTAATCCCCCCAGCTTCTTTCTCCTTACAGCTTCTTTCTCCCTCCATCCATCTTCCTCCCATCTTCTAGCTCCCTCCTTCCAGCGTCTTTAATCTTTCCATTTTCCTTTCTTCAACCCTCAATCTCCTCTGCCTCCATTACGTCATCATCTTCCTCCATCTTCTTCCTCCTCCCTAGCTTCTTCCTTTATGACACCATCTTTTTCCTCCCTACATCTCTCCATTTTTTCTTCCCCACTTTGCTCTTTCCTTTGTTTGACCTCCATGTCCCACATGCACTTTTTCTCCTTCTTTGCCCTTTCTCTCCCCCTTTGCCTTTGTTACCAAATTTTCCACTGTCTTTTCCCCTTTGCCCTCCTCTTCCCTTTTGTCATCTTTCTTCCCCAGTTGAATATAGTTATACTAGTTGAAGAGCCCGTGTACACGGGCCACAGTGCCACCCAGCAACGGCCGCAGTGCAGTCATGCACAGTAGAGACAGGCCGCGTTCTGAATTCGGAGCCCTGCTCTGTTATCAGGCGTGGCGCGGGCAGCCTGTAGTGCTCATGACTGCAGTGCACGCAGCCGTCCCTACTGCACATGACGGCTTCTGACAAACAATTTAACATATTATTATATAGGATTAGTGATACCACTGAGCTTACAATTCTGTGACTACCCATTGGTAGTCATAGAACTGTAAGCCCTGTGGTATCAAAATTTTAGTTGTAAGCTCTGTAGCAGGTACTACTATAAAATACATCTACAGATTGATTCCTTTTTGGGCAGCCTGGCCCTGTAATAATCAGATATGCAGATTTTAGAAAAAGGATGATTTTGCTGGATCATGCTCAACTTGCTCAACTGTCCTCCCGTTGGCACAGCTGGCATTTAAAGGAGGAACTCTTGAGTACTTCGCTTGCTAAATACATGTTAGTCAGATGTAGCAACAAAAAAGTTTATTCCAGCTACTGATTTAAGTCAGAATCCCCATTCACCCCAATGCAATTACTGGGTAAGCTTACTTGATTAATTTTAGCATAATAGCATAATAATGTACCAGTTATAAGTACCAAACAGCATTCAAATACATGCTATTGAAACTAGATTAACCCCTTGAATGCTAAGTAATGTTCTGGTGACATCTCTTGCATCCATCCCAGAGGTCAAATTGATTCTTTGTTAGAGTTTCAAAGAGTTATTGGGTGTCCAGGGTTTCACTACAGGAAAAAGACCGATAAGCAATGGATTAGACAAACAATGATGAGCTAACTACTTTTATTAACCCTTTGAGTGCCAGACGGGTACACAATGCATTGCAAAGCAATGTATTACATACCACTCTGGCATTCAAAGGGTTTAAAAAAATATACATTTGCAAATTGCGGAAATGCTTTTCTCTGTATTTGATTTGTAGTGCTGCTCTTTGAGACATTTTGTGCTTGAGCGAACTCCTCTCTAATGTACTGATGCCCGAGGCAGCAAATACATGAAGTCACTTTCTGCTACAGTTACATAACTGCGTAAAGTTTTCCACTTTTCTTCAAGTTGTTCTTCCAGTGCTGATAAAACCCTTGTATGCTAGTGTGGTTACCGGTGCATTGTTCATCAATGTGTTAGAGGATGTCCTGTCATACATGGGTTACAGGGATAATAATACCTATTCAAAAATATATATATATTGAGAGGATTTTCCTGCTTAAAGGGATAGTAATGTTTGATCATAAAAACAGCTTTGATTATTCTTCATAGTTTTTTTTTGACCATGTACAGTATTATTACAAGTTTGTATGATGTGTTCTTTAAGAGTAATTGAATTATAAAGTATCCCCCCTCCAGCCCCTTTTACCTATATAACACTGCTCTCCTCAGAACAGCAAGACCGTCCGCTGTGAGGGGCAATCTTCTGCAAGAATAAGGAAAACCCTGACGTCCTTTGTCAAGGGGGGGTAGGGTTTTCCTTATGCTCACAGCAAGAAGATTGTCCTTCGCTGTCCTTATTGTTATTCTTTTTTAAAGGGATAGTAATGTTTCAAAATAAAAGCAGCTCCAGTTAATCTTCATAGTATTTGGGCCACGGAGAGTGTTATTTCAATACTGTCAGAGTTGAAGTTCAAAAGCAATTGAATGATGAAATATCCACCTCCCGCCCCTTTTACTGATGTAACACTGCTCTCCTCAGAGCAGCAAGACTGTCTGGATGGATCACAGAGAGAGACAATCTTCAGCGAGCATAAGGAAAAATCTGAAACCCTGTCAAGCGGGGCAGGGTTTTCCTTGTGTTCACAGTAAGAAGATTGTCTCTTGCTGCGACCTGTCCAGCCAAGTGACCAGATAAAACATCTGAGGGGAGGCGGCTGACACTACGTAAAAGGGGGATATTTTTTCATTCAATTACTCTTGAACTACAACTCTGATAGTATTGAAATGACACTCTCTATGGCACAAATACTATGAAAATTAATCAGAGCTGCTTTTTTTGTTAACCCCTTAAGTACCAGCGGTCCAGGGAAGTTACCTTCCCTTAAGGACCGCTTTGATCCTTGCCGACGTGCCGGTACATGTGACCTGTTACGCGTTCCGGCGCGCCGCTTTGAGGCCTAAGAGAGATCGCTCCGGTCTTAGAGCGATCAATTTTAGGCCCCGTTTTTACTTACAGCTCTCCCGGTAGAGAACCGTAAGTAAAAAGTATGTGACGTGCTATGACCGTCACTTGTCCTCAAGGGTATAAGGACCATGATGGTCATACCACGTCACGTAGTCCTTAAGGGGTTAAACATCACTATCACTTTAACTATTTTTACAGTGGATGTGGATAAGACTACACTATGATTGCAAACTGAGGCCCTGTTTGAACTGACTTTTTTCTCTGGCATCCCATTTCTGAAGGAAACAACACAATAGAGCTAGTCGATTGTTTTTTGTGAAATATTACTATCACTTTAACTATTTTTACAGTGGAAGAGAATAAGACTACACTATGCTTGCAAACTGATGCCCTGCTTGTACTGGCCTTTTTCTCTAGTATCCCATATCTGAAGGAAAGAACAGTTTACATTAGAGGTAGTCAGTTGTTGGACTTCCAGCTCTTGGGGGTCTACAACTCCTATCATCATCAAGGGCTGGTTGGGGTTGATGGGATTTGTAGTCCCCCAATAGCTAGAAGTCCAATAATCTGACTACCCCAGGTTTACCTATTAGCGAAAGAAAGTTTGGATTTGGTTATTTATAAAAAATGCTGTTATAAAGCATGTACATTCAAGTTTGTAATGTTTGATTGGGTATTGCTCCGCTATTAGATTGATGAAACGTTTCAAAAAAATGAACCCATGACTCACTTTAGACTGCCTATCATATATGGACATCATTAAAGGGATAGTAATACTTAAAATGTAAAAAAAATGTTGTTATTCCCCTGAATAAAACAAGAGTACTCCCACTGCTGAAAGGTGTTTCATTCAAAAGTTATTAATTTTCAAAGTTGAATTTTTTAGGTGCAATATCACAGTGGCCTGAAATTGTAGAGTGGCGCTGTTGCTACACCATCCTCTGGAGATTTATGGTCCCGGGACCAGAGCTGTCCATAAGATTGTGTAGCAACAGCGCCACTGTACAATTTCAGGTCACTGTGATATTGCACCTAAAAAATTCAACTTTGAAAATTAATAACTTTTGAATGAAACACATTTCAGCAGTGGGAGTACTCTTGTTTTACTCAGGGGGATAAACCCTACAACATATTTTTTTTACATTTTAAGTATTACTATCCTTTTAACACCAGTTTGATAAATTGTCCCCATAGACCTATATTTATAAAGAAAAACTGGAGTTATTCTGGAGTAAACTAACTGGATCATAGTAGACAAATAACAATTACCAAATTCCCACGAGCTTTTTAACTCCTTCAATGCAGAGAGGTTCCAAAAATGTTTAGATTCTACGAAAAAGTTGTGCTACACCCTCATAAAAGAGCCGTTGCAACCAACAGAAATGAGGGATTCCTCTCTGGCACTCAAAGGGTTAAAAAGAATTAAAATCTCTAAAAACACAATTCAGAGTTGAGCAGTGTGTAGGGAGTTACACTTACCCGACTCCTGTCATATTCTTTTCTGGAAGCAGCAAAAAGCTGAGCATTAGAGATTGCAATTCCACAGAATGGGAGATACATCTGCATAACCTGTCAACAGCAAAAATAAATAGATAAGCAAAATTCTGAACAGCAAATGGCATATGAACTATAAAGAGGGCTGTATTTACCCAGGCACCCCTAGGTAAGACACTCTATGTGAGTTATGCACTAAGGCGTGATAAAGAGGTGATAAAGTGGAAATGACTTCAGTGATATCACTTCTCCTGTTCCTACATTATTCTATGGAACCGATTCACTAAACATACCTCCCAAGTGTCCCTTTTTAGGAGGGACAGTCCTCCTTTGAGACCCAAATCCCTCTTTCCCTCTTTTCTACCCTTCTGTCCCTCTTTTTAGGAGAACATAATGAGTTGTGTGTATTACATTGCTCCACACCAATAAAATTCACATAAATGTGTTGTTAATCTTCAGTATATATGTTATTATAAATTAATCTGTGTAAATAAAATAGGATTTTAGTCTTACCTGTTAAATCCTTTTCACTTAGTCCATACAGGTCACTGGTACTCTGGGAGGCGTAAGTCCCCTTTAATAGGCAGGAACAACTATGCAAATGATTTGCAAGGGGCGGAGCCTCCCCTCTTACTTAAGCCACCTTCTGGCCAGAGCCACTTAGATTGATTTGAGACCCTAAAACTGACCACAGGTAAGCAAAAAGAAAGACTCCTGTGAGCATGCCCTAACGGTCTCCCACTGAATGCCACAGGAGAGCCAAGACTGGTCCCTTGACAGGGTGGGAGACCAGTGACCTGTATGGACTAAGTGAAAAGGATTTAACAGGTAAGACTAAAATCCTATTTTCACTGTCGTCCAATACAGGTCACTGGTACTCTGGGATGTACAAACATTGAGCTGACCCAGAGGCGGGAAGTAAGGCAAGGACCAGGCGCAAGGCCCAAGTCACTAGAACTGCTATGAACCAGTTAATTACATAGCCCAAACTGTAAGTGTCAACGGACACCAACCAAGGGAAACAATCCCTGAACTAACACAGCACACGGAACTAGAGCCAACCGGGCTCAACAGCAAGGAAGCACTAAGGATCACAGAGCAGAAGACCTAAACAGGCAAAACTGCCTCCAGGACCTTCCTACCAAAACTTTCATCAGCCGAAGCCAGTACATAAACTCGATAGTGCCTAGAAAATGTGTGCACAGAGGACCAAGTGGCCACTCTGCACAGTTGATCAGCAGATGCCTGATTCTTGTATGCCCAAGAGGCCCCAATAGATCTGGTGAAATGGGCAGTCACCCTGAAGGGAACATGCTTATTCCGCAACTTATAAGCTTCACGGATGGTAGCTTTAATCCAAGATGCAATAGTAACCTTGGCAGCCGGTCTCCCTGCCCTAGGTCCCTCAGGAATGACGAATAGAGAGTCAGACTTCCTGATAGACTCGGTGCGATGAACATAAAACTTGAGGCAACGCACCACATCCAACAAATGGAGATCTCGTTCCTTGTCAGATGAAGGATTCGGGCAGAAAGAGGGAACCACAATTTCCTGATTGATGTGAAACTCGGACACAACCTTGGGTAAGAATTCCTTGGTAGTGCGAAGCACAGCCTTATCCTTGTGGAACACCAGGTAAGGAGGTTTACAAGACAGAGCTTGTAACTCTGCTACCCGGCGAACTGAGACAATAGCCAAAAGGAAGGCCATCTTCCAAGTCAAGAGACGTAATGGAATGGAAGCCAAGGATTCAAACGGGGGTCGCTGGAGAACTCCCAGCACCAAATTGAGATCCCACTGGGGAGCAGGACTCTTAAAGGCAGGCCGAACAAGAGTCACACCTTGGAAGAAAACTTTCACATCAGGAAGGATAGCAATCCGTTCCTGGAAAAACACAGACAAGGCAGAGGTCTGAACTTTGAGGGAACTCAGACTGAGCCCCTTATCAACACCGTCCTGCAAGAAGGCCAGGACAGTGGGAAGATGAAATTCAAGTGACAATTGCTTATCAGTGCACCATGCAACAAAGGTTGACCATATGCGATGATAGATCTTGGAGGACACAGGCTTACGAGCACTAAGCATAGTCGACACCACAGAAGGAGAAAATCCTTTCTTAGCTAAAATCGAGGATTCAACCGCCATGCCATCAAATGGAGAGAGTGAACATCCTCCTTCCACAGATAACCTTGGAGAAGAAGATCCGGACGGGCAGGGAGCGGAATCGGATCCAACACTGACAAGGCCATCAACTCCGGATACCAGGACTGGCGGCCAGTTTGGAGCGATCAAGATGACAGGACAACGCTCCTGCTTCAACTTCTGAATAACTCTGATCAATAGAGGAAGAGGAGGGAAGATGTAAGCCAGGGAGAAATCCCAAGGGATCGATAAGGCATCCACTGCTAGAGCAAGGGAGTCCCTCCACCGGGAGCAAAACACTGGAACCTTCCTGTCGTGTCTGGTAGCCATCAGGTCCACCACAGGCATCCCCCACCGCTGGGCGAGCATGTGAAACACCTCTGGATGAAGAGCCCATTCTCCGCTGTCGACGGTGTGACGACTGAGGAAGTCTGCCATGACGTTGTCTACGCCTGGAATATGAACTGCAGATATGACAGGCACGTGATCTTCTGCCCAAGACAAAATATCCTTGACTTCCCACCAGGCGGAACCGCTTCTTGTGCCGCCTTGCCTGTTGATGTAAGCCACTGCCGTGGCGTTGTCGGACTCCACTCTGATCGGAAGACCGGTCAGTTGAGACTCCCAGTGCCTCAGGGCAAGCCGGACAGCTCGAAGTTCCAGAACATTGATGGAGAGAAGGGATTCCTCCAGACCCCATTTCCCCTGAGCACTGAAGCGACCCCAGACTGCACCCCAGCCCCGAAGGCTGGCATCCGTTGTGACTGTGGTCCAACGAGGAACTAGAAAGGATCTCCCTTTCAGGAGATGAGAAAGATCCAACCACCAGTGCAGACTCGACTCGACATGAGGAGGTAGAGAGACGGCCAGATGTTGATGATCTGGATGATTCCTGCACGTCTGGATCCCAAATCTCTGAAGTTCCCTGGAGTGGGCCATGGCAAATGGTACTGCTTCGATCGTGGAAATGAACTTCCCCACTAAAGACGACAACTTCGGTACCGGAATTTCGTCCATGTCCAGAATCCCAGCTACTCGGACGGCTATCTGGTGAGCCACATCCTCTGGAAGAAACATCATGCATTGGCGAGTGTCGAACAGGAGACCCAGGAACAGAAGCCTCTGAGATGGAACCAAGTCCGACTTGTCCAGATTCAGGATCCAGCCATGACGGTTCAGAGTGTGCATACACTTCTGTAATTGCTGATGGAGAAGCTCCGCTGAGGAGGCTTTCAGTAGGAGATCGTCCATGTAGGGGGTCACTCTGATCCCATCCTGATGAAGCACCGCTATCAAGGAGCCTAACACCCTCTGGAAGACCTGAGGGGCTGAAGTCAGCCCAAAGGGGAGCGCTGTAAACTGAAAGTGTCCCCTGTGGCAGGCAATCCTGAGATACCGCCTGCTCTCTGGATGAATAGGGATATGAAGATAAGCATCCTGAAGGTCCAGGGAGGCAAAGAACTCCCCTGGAGACATTGCTGCAATCACAGAGCGCAGGGACTCCTGGCGGAAGTGGGAAGACACCACATAGGCATTGAGATCCAAAATGGGACGAGCCCCTCCGTCCTTTTTGGCTACCACAAACAGGTTGGAATAGAATCCTGAACCTGTGTCCCCCTGAGGAACCGCCTCCAGGACCTCTTTGTCCAAGAGATCCTGAATAGCGTCGTCTAACAGACGCCCTTTTGTGGGTTCCTGAGAAGGACGAGTAAAATGGAACCGAAAAGGAGGAAGGGAGGAGAAAGGGATCCTGTATCCCTCTGACACCACCTGAAGAACCCATGGGTCCGCCACTGACTCCTCCCAAGTCCGGCGAAAGATGCGGAGACGACCACCTACAGCCGGATGCGGACCCGGGTTCGGCGAGTCATGCCGAAGCAGTCTTGGAGGTCTTGGCCTTGGGGGCAACTTTGGGCTTCCAGGACTGTTTGGGCTTGGAGGAGGAGCGCGTAGTGGGAGGACCCGTTTGGGCCGAGGAGCGTGTCTCAGTCTGAAAGGAACGAAAGGACCGATTGCGTTTGGCTGGAAACTTCTTCTTAAAAACTGAGGGTAGAAGAGTACTTTTACCGCCAGTAGCCTCACTGATCATTTCTTTGAGTTCAGACCCAAAAAGCAAATTCCCCTGAAAGGGCAAGGAAAGCAAGGCTTTCTTAGAGGCTGTATCAGCAGACCAAATTTTCAGCCAAAGGGCGCGTCTAGCCACCACAGAAGAAGTGGAGGCCCTCGCCATCATGCGCACAGCATCAAAGGCAGCGTCAGCAACATAATTCTGAGCTTCAGAAATATTAGCGAGAAGCTGCAACTGTTCAGACACTGGTGCATCCTGGCGAACTGCTTCAGTCAGTCGTTCAGTCCAGGCCGCAATAGCTCTATTAACCCACGCCACTGCAAAGGTTGGACGCATGGCAGTGCCAATGGAGGCAAAAATAGACTTAAGAGAAAGTTCTAGCTTTTTATCCGTCCAATCCTGCAGGGCAGGGGCATCAGAGACAGCCAAAGCGGTAGACTTGGATAGCCTGGAAACAGGAGCATCCACCTTGGGGGGATGAACCCACTTTGCCAGCTCAGTCTCAGGAAAGGGGTACAGTTTAGCAAACTTTTTAGAGACAGAGGAGGATCTATCAGGATTCTTCCATGCCTCAGAGACTAGACGGGCAAGAGTAGGGTTAGTTGGAAAACAAACAACTGGCTTAGACTGCTTTTTCTGAAAAACATCAGTAGGATCATAAGTAGATTCTTGAGTCAGAGGAAGGTTGAGCGTATTCAGAACCGCTCTGATCAAACCCTCAGCCGAAACTTCAGGGTCACACTCATAGGGGTCCCCAATGGATCTGTTAGATTCAATAACAGTACGTTCCTCAGCATCAGAATCCTGCAAGAGTTCTTCTTCAGAAGAATCAGTTACATCAGGAGCCCCCTGTGGCTTAGGCAGGGAGGTCCTGATAGTAGAGGGGGTCTGCCAGATCTGGAGAGCCCCCTGTATCTGAGAGGGAAAGAGTTGAAGCGTGGATCTGAGATCCCTAGTGGCAGCTTTAAACTCCCTCACCCAAGATGGCTCAATAGCATGGCTGGGAAGCCCAGGGTTGCTATCTTGACCAGTACAATTAGGGCATAGATCCCCCACATTATCGCTAGCCAGCCCAATGTGGCAAGAGGAGCAAAACGCCATGGGGGTAGCAGACCCCCCATCCTCCTTAGACTTGGGTCTAGCCCCTAGCTCCAGTGAAGTAGACATGCTCACAGCGTCAATATACCCCACTAATAACACTATCACCCAGAAAAAGTATAAATGATTAAGTTTCACCCCAGAAATGTCTAAATTAGGACTTATCTGGCCAGCGAAGGGTTAATCTGTTGAGGAGAGAGAAGGCTCGGTCCCTGCGTAGTGTACTCGCTTAGGAAAAGTTCCACAAAATGGCGGCCGACATGACAGCCAATCAGAAACGAGCGGGAACCAGACGCTCATGGGAAATGTAGTTTTCCCTTCACAAGTACCCCAAACAGTGCCCGAAGCCCCCCTGAACACCCCACATAAATAAAACACATTCCGGATGATAGAGCAGGAGCCTAGCATCAAAATGAGACCTCTCTGAAGTTGCTGTGACAAGCGGTTCCAGAGATATGTCCCACACTGTGAATTCTCATAGAGAGTAAAGGAGCTCTTGCGTCTGAGCGGGAAAAAGCCACGCTTAAAGGCGCGGAACACCATTTTTAATAAAGTGTAAGAAAACTTTAAAAAATGCCCAAACAAGTATGAAACACATAAGAAACATAAGTAAACTAATATGCAAAGCTCCAAAACCCAGAGAATACCACAGAAATTGCATAAAACAGTAATAATGCAATAAAAACACCCTATGAGTGCTGGAGTGTATTGAAACTCCCAAATACAAGCCCATCAAAGGGACACTGTGGGGACAAGTGGACCTTCAGCACTCAATGGGTGACTCACCTTTCTTGCAGGACTTCTGTCTTCAGGTGACCATGATAGAGGAGGAATAAACCAGAGGCAAATTCCCCAGCAGGGAAGCTGCTTAACTCAAGCTGTCCCCTCTTCAGGGCATAAGGTCCACAGAAATCCCTGGGAGCTGCACTAGCCACTTCGGGTGAGGGCATTCACAGCCATGGTCACCCTCCTAATGGTGGTATTCCATATTGAATAAAAAAAATAACAAATGACTAAGTTGAAAGCATAGATGTTCTCTACCTGGTGTGCACAGCACCCAGGAACAAATCAATCTAAGTGGCTCTGGCCAGAAGGTGGCTTAAGTAAGAGGGGAGGCTACGCCCCTTGCAAATCATTTGCATAGTTGTTCCTGCCTATTAAAGGGGACTTACGCCTCCCAGAGTACCAGTGACCTGTATTGGACGACAGTGAAAATACTTTGGTCTTTGCTCTAAATCATTTATCAGTTACACAAAAAGGTTCCAATAGGTCAGGAAATAACCTAAAAATTCTTGGTAATGCCTCGCCCACCAGCCACACCCCCAGAAACACCACCTAAAACAGAAGTGTCCCTCTTTGGCCGTTTAAAATGTTGGGAGGTATGCACTAAGATTTCTCCAGCTTTGAAAATCTTAGTGCATAAGCTCTGTAGAATAACATAGGAACTGGAGAAGTGATATCACTGGAGATGTAATCATCACTTTATCACCTCTTTATCACAGTTTAGCTCTGGCCATGGCCACACCCACGCTCCTCACCTGACCCCGCCCCTAGTCCCATCCAATGTTTCCTGCACTATAAAAAAGCCAGAAGGAAAAAAGCATTAACCTCTTGGTTGCTGGAGAGATTTCCATTGCATTTCTCTGCAATGCATTGGAGAATTCTCTAGCATCCACAGGGTTCACTAATAGCCTGTAAAAGGGTATTAAACGGGTGCAGGTACATTGAGATTATGGATGTGGTCAGCCCAGCTGAGGCACCCCTCAAAATTTGAAGCTCCAGGCAGTTGCCTACTCTACCTATTGGGAAATTTGTCTCTGACTATAAATGTGAAATATAATTAATTTGTATACTATAGTCATGCTTTAATATATACAGCAAAATTCTAGCAAAAACACATCATAGTCTAGGGAAAATATTTTTGCAATGTTACAATAAAATGACACATTATCATTTAGCTCAGAGAGGACTACTCTAAGCATAAGGCACATTGACAGTCAGGCCATTCATGCACATTCTGTTAACCCTGTAAACTGTGCAGTACGTTGGCCCATAACCCTTTGAGAGCCAGTGAGATATCTAATGCATTGTATTGCAGTGGATTGGATACCTCACTGGCATTCAAAGGGTAATGTTAAATAAAATAATCACATTGTGGCCTGCTTGAAAACATAAAACTAGATTTTTGCAACATGGAAGATGTTTATTCTTAGTATGAAACTCTGAAACAAAGTTCAAGTTATTAGCCTAGCAAAGGATTATATATAGAGAGTCATCTAAGCTCTCATTCTGTGTGTACTTGCTTTTAACCCTTTGAGTGCCAGAGGGTACGGAACGCATTGCTTTGCAATGCGTTCTGTACCCCATGACACTCAAAGGGTTAAAGTCACTTCTTTATTTAGTAGTGTCTGGCCCTTTATTCAGTGTTCATTTCTCAATCTAACCCTTGAAAAAAGTTTACACATCTGGGATGTAGGCTTACTACTGAAATGTCACCCTCTATCTAGAGAACTTTGTTTTAAAATAAGATAATACAATTTGACACCCCCCCTACCACCACCACCACCATTAAATGGTAAATGGTCAATAGTAAACCATCTGAGGAGAAAGCGGTGACCAAGCCACTTCTCCATGCTGTGCCTTAAGATGCCATCTTCCTCTCACAAGCCCTAGTGACTGAGCATGAGTTTTTAGTCACCAGGGTTTATGAGAGGAAGAGGTTAAGGCACAGCATGGAGAAGTGCCTCGGGCACTGCTTTTTCCACACATGGAGGGTATGCATGGTTTAATATCGAAATGTTGCCATTTAATGGGGGGTATAGGGCAAATTGTATTATTTTATTTTAAAATAAACCTCACTGGGGTTTAGTATTGAAAGTTCTCCAAAGTTCTAGATGGCCGTGGGTTTAGTACTGAAAGTTCTCCAAAGTTCTACATGATCGTGAAGGGCAAGCTTTAAGTGTGCAACATCAGAATGTCACCCTTTTGATGTAGGTAACATTGTGATGTTGCTCTTTTTATGCAGGCAACATTATGATCTTGATCTTTTGATGGTCTCCAAATAGAGGGTGACATTTCCATTACCCCGGATGTATTTTCTTGGATGTTAGAGTGGTCTATTGTGGAGACCTATATAGCACCTAAAGAGCTATATAGTGAAATTCCCTAAATTCAAACCAGTAATGATGTTATAGGCAACAGTGTGCTATACATTTATATAAGACTCTTAATATACAGATTTAGAGAGATATACAAGAGATAAAAATAGCACAACCAATGATAAAACTCTTAAAGGGACAGAAATGTCCCATAAAAACTTTTTTATAGATTTATAGAGCCTTAGAAAATAAGCAGAATGGTACAAACCCCATCTCTCAAACCACTATGGTTTGAGAGACATAGGGATTCAAAGTTCCCCCCTCCCTCCCCTTCTCCTGATGTCAGCTGTAAAGCTGACAGCAGGAGAATCGAGGCGTACGACTCGAGGAGGCTCTGCAGCAGAGCTGAGATCAAGTTATCTATAAAGAATTAATTCAATGGAAACATCTACAAAGTGTGCCTGGTTTGCAAGCACACTTTGTAGACATTTCCAGTGAATGAATTCTTTATAGATAACGCAATCCCGGCTCTGTTGCAGAGCTGCCTTCTGTTCCCCGGACTGGAATCTCATGCTGTCAGCTAGACGCTGACATTAGGAGAAGGAGAGAGAGGGGTGAACTTTCAATGTCTCTGTTTGAGAGATAGGGTTTGCACCATTCTGCTTATTTTCTAAGGCTCTATAAAACTATAAAAAGTTTTTATGGGACATTACAGTCCCTTTAAGTTAATAAAATGTCTCATTTATATTTTTAACTTCTCTGCTAATGTGACTAAAAAAGAAGTCCATCAAACTGAATCTCTGCCAAGTCAACTTTGTTGATAAAGGGGAGGCAATAGTGTCTATTGTAGCTTAACATTCTCATTTGCAAATAAGTGAATATGTATTTGAAGGACAAATAAAACACTGAAATCAGATATGGATGTGAAATGTCCACAGCTTTATTGAATGTAAACACAATCCCCAAAGGTCCTTGCCAGACTATAATATGATTTGACATATTAGCTTAAAACCATTTTATCCAGGCATGGACACCAACTTGTAAACTTAAATTATGTAACCCCCATGTACTTGCTAATTAGAAACAAATCCCATGATGTGAAGTGACACTGGCACATATTCAGGATGATATCAAGTAATAAAAAAAATAAAGTACAACCTACAAAGTGGTAGATATT
The DNA here is from genome assembly GCA_037306005.1 of Rhinophrynus dorsalis. Lineage (NCBI taxonomy): Eukaryota > Metazoa > Chordata > Amphibia > Anura > Rhinophrynidae > Rhinophrynus > Rhinophrynus dorsalis. The sequence goes on along the minus strand of CM074725.1, from coordinate 182,523,060 downwards.
AGTGTTGAGCGAGCACCCCGATGCTCGGGTGCTCGGGTGCTCTGACCGAGCACCCCCTGAGGCTCGAGTGCTCGGCCGAGCACCCGAGCCCCATTGAATTGAATGGGGCGACACGAGCATTACACCAGGCACCCCCTGCTCTGATGAGGGGAGGGTGCCTGGTCAATGCCCCCCTTCATCTCCGCAATGTCCCCCTTCATCTCCGCAATGTCCCCCTTCATCTCCTCTATGCCCCTCTTCCACAATGTCCCCCTTCATCTCCGCTATGCCCCTCTTCCACAATGTCCCCCTTCATCTCCTCTATGGCATAGAGGAGATGAAGGGGGACATTGTGGAAGAGGGGCATAGCGGAGATGAAGGGGGACATTGTGGAAGAGGGGCATAGAGGAGATGAAGGGGGACATTGTGGAAGAGGGGCATAGCGGAGATGAAGGGGGACATTGTGGAAGAGGGGCATAGACTCTATGCCCCTCTTCCACAATGTCCCCCTTCATCTCCGCTATGCCCCTCTTCCACAATGTCCCCCTTCATCTCCGCTATGCCCCTCTTCCACAATGTCCCCCTTCATCTCCTCTATGCCCCTCTTCCACAATGTCCCCCTTCATCTCCACACTGTCCCCCTTCATCTCCGCAATGCCCCCTTCATCTCCGCAATGCCCCCGTACCTCCAGTCCCTGGTGGTCCAGCGGAGCGTCTTCAGATCTGTGCCTCCTCCGGCACAGATCCCCGCCACCCGAACATGGCGGGCGAGCACATGGCGGTACTCGACGAGTACCGCCATGAGCAGAGCGATGCTCGAGCCGATCCGAGCATCGGCCGAGCATGCTCGCTCAACACTAGTAGATATGTATTTTAGTGGTGGTGGTGGGTGACTGGCATGGTGTGGTTTGTGTATGTATTTTTACCATTGTCATACTCTATCCTCCTTGTCAGATTATTGACAAACATTACTTATCGGTCATAGCAGTGGTCCCATCTGTCCTCCACCTCTTCATCTGTGCTGCTGTTAATATATTTGTCCTGGCTTTGTCTGTCATGTGTGGTTTCTGCTATTACTACTACTGGAGCTAGATGTTGATGTAATTGTACTGCCACTACTACTAGGTGTCAAAGGTGTAGCACTTACAGCAGCAGCACCAGAGGTATTCTTCATATCTAACACTGTGGATGTTAACCTGTGTTGCTGTTGCTGGGTACTCAAAACAGGTGTGTGTGGCTGAATGGGACTTGGACTTTGAAGAGGCGATGATGACTGGTAGGGTGACTGTGTGCTTTTTGACATCTGTGCTTGTCCAGTGTCAGACTTTCCAATCCTTACTCAAACAGTTTATAGACAGGCACATTGCTCCTTAAAAGTGGCAAGAGATACAGCCTTTGAGTTTCTGCTAACCTTATAGCCCTGTCATCATCCTCACTCTAAACTTCATCTGTATCTGAACAAGAGAAGGATGCTTGAGGAATATATTCTAGATCTGCATCATCATCAGTCATCATTAGGTCATCCTCAGAAGCATCAGCATCACCTGACAGTTCTTGCCCACTGCTACCCTTATATTCCTCTAAACTTTTAGTCCCAAACAATTTCTTTTTACTTTTACTATAACAAAATTCACTACTACTTTGAGGACAGGTGTTTTGGTGTCTCACTGTCTGATGCAGCAGGCGGTTCAGCTGCTACACCTTCCTCTATTATGCTGTTGCCAGCATCATCAACACTTGAATGTGACTTGTTGTCCTCTTCAATGTTCTTCTTATTTGGTTCTATATTTCAACTGGCACTGGTGGTGCTGTTGTTCTTAGTTTTGCTGGGACCTTGTCAAACTGCATCCTCCCTTGGAGTAAAGGGATTATCATCATTGATTGCACACGCTGCAACAACCATTGCTGCAGTAGGTTTTTGAACTACACTGCTCCACCCCTCCCCCTTCCCCTTGTGAGTTTGCTGGACATTCTGCAACTACACTGTGTTTTTTTACTGTTCAGTGCACAACGCAACTGATGGAGCTGTATGATGCCTTGCCTAAGCCCAGTCAGTTGTCTGTCACTGTCACCTAAGATATTTTGTTTTTTATTCTTTTTTATTTTTTTTATTTTTTTATTTTATGCATTTTATTTTTTTAAGTTGTCCACCCTGTTGTTTTATCACAGTCTGTCCAAAAAAAATTATAACTGAAAAAGAAAATCAACAGTGTCTTTCCCCAAATAGGTTGCCTGTGTCTTGCCTGTCAGTCACATGGAATTTTGGAGTATCTGGGGGACAACCTCCTTCCTATCCCCTAGAGTGCCCCCAGACTCCCCTAATACAGAGAACAAATGTCCTACCTAAATGACTCCCTAAACTAAGCTTCAATTCCCCTTTATTTGCCTATCTCCTCTAGCTAAAAACATGCTGCTCTCTCCTCTCACAAACACAGAATGGCTGCTGTGAGAGCCTGACAGCCTTTTATATGGCTGTAGAACACTTTCGTGAAGTGTAGAAAACTTTCCTTCCCATTGATTTCAATGGGCGTAAAATGTGGGAAAAAGCGGAAAAACTGCACTTTTCACTGGAAATTTTTCGCCAAATGGAAAGTGCCATTATTCACTGATTTCAGTTTGAGGCGAAAATTTTCACCCATCCCTAGTCACAACCTAGTGTGATTTTAAATCTTCTCTGACTATTCACTCTGCCTCACCATTTAGTGTGATAAGAACCATTCAGCCCATCTAATCTGCCCAATTTTCCTCCTATAGAAACCTCAAACCTTATTTGGTCCTTGGTCTTGTATGATGTTCAGGATAGCCTTATGTTTATCCCATGCATACTTAAATTCTTCACTGTATTAACCTCTACCACTCCTATTAGGCTATTTCACTTATCTACCACCCTCTCAGTGAAGTAAAACTTTCTTGCATTACACCTAAGCCTCTGATCCACTAGTTTTAGACTATGACCTCTTGTCCTAACATTTCCACTCCTTTGAATTGTACTTCTCTCCTGTACTTTGTTGAATCCCTATAAGTATTTGAATGTTATTAAGAGGTGTTACCCCTCCTTTAAAAAAAAATAGTAATGTTTAGATATGAAGGCAACGTCAATTCTTCAAAATACTTTTTTATTACGAAGTGTACCATTCTAAGACTCCATAAAGTTGTCGTCTTTGTTTTATTTTATATTAAAGTGTCCCCCTCCTACTCCTTTTCCTTCTATCACAATGCCATAGCCTTAAAGCGGAACTTTCATGTAATACCAAGTTGCCATGCATTCATTAAACGCATGGCGACTGGCTTGAAAATAGATGGCTTACCATTAAAAAATAGCTGTGTTTAAAGAAATCCTTCCCGTTTCAGGACTGACGGGCAGGTTAGTGCGGTCTGTGCACCTGAGGCGTCAGCCCCTTCAGGTGACCATATGGTGCACTGCAGTCTACTCAGTGGAGACCGGGACTGACGGCGCAGGCACACAGACAAGATGTCTGTGCTGCAGCCTGGGTTCCGGACTCCAACCTGGAAGGATTTCTTTAGACACAGCTATTTTTTAACGGTAAGACATCTATTTTCAAGCTAGTCGCCATGCTTTTCATGAATGCATGGTGACTTGGTATTACATGAAAGTTCCGCTTTAAGCATATAAATCCTTTTATTATCCTTATTAAGTCCAGCATTATTTTCAAGTTCTTTGGAGACTCAATGGCAGACGTCAGGGCAGATATCTTGCCAGAGAGGCATCTGTGGGCCTGTGCTGTACATTCCTGCCTCAATGATTAGCAAGGTGGAGTTGCAAGGTACAGACAGGGATGGACAGCGCAGTTGCACAGAGGCCTCTACGCAAGATGATTGACGGTGAGTCTATGAAGAACTTTGATTTCTAAATAATGTTGAACTTTATAAGGATACTAAAAGGATTTATATGCTCAACTCTATTGTAAAAATTAATTGTGGGTCACTTTTATATGCACGATAGTTCTGCTTTAACCTTGTGCACTACTATTCTAAACTTCCTTTCCACGTTTTTGGGATTCTGATCGGTCCGCAAAGTGTTCATGTCCCTTGTGGAGTGGTTATGTTTAGGAAGGAAGAGTGGAAAGCAGAGTATCAAAGCTTGCAAAAGGAAACTATATATTAGAAAATCTAGAGTTCTTTGAGGCTGAAAAAATGTTTGACTTACATGTCTGTTACGGTTTAATTTGCGTGCCAAGGAGGTATCCAGAACATTGAGATACAATACAGTGGATACTCCTTTGGATCTAAAAGAATTCAATTTACTCTTTAAGCAGATAGTAATGTTTCACAATAAAAGCAGCTCAAATTAATCTTCATAGCAGGGCTCCAAATTTTAAAGCCCTGTATGAAAATTAAACATGCACATTAAACATGTCGCTATAATAAAAATGGCAACATGAGAATCTCGCATGTCGGGTAGTGAAAGGTTGCATCCCTGCCATCACTCACTTCTCCCCTCTGCTCCACAGTTCCACATAACTACACACAGCTGAGCGATGCCATGTGATAAGCAATATATTGAGGTGTTTTTTCCCCTTTAAAGGCAACAGCGAGGAAACTGCTCTTGACAGAGAATATACTTGGAGTGAATGTGATAGAGCTGAACGCGGACACATCAGCAGGGACTAGAGTTATCAAAGTATTCTGTCAAGAGCAGTTTCCTCACTGTTGCCTCAAAATCAGAGCCAGATCATAGGATGTCCCGCTTCCCAGGTACTACCCAGAAGCTTTGGCACCCTTGAAGCGTCAGGAAATTGGACTGAGTATGCACATCATAATATGCATGCGCCGTAATATACTCCTTTCCTGCGTCTGAGTAGTTGGAGTCCTCCTTGTTAGTAGCAGCACACTGACTGAGTGAGCGCGTTGACGGTACTGTGACATCACAGAGGTACTAATTTAATTTAAAAATTGAAGTCTATGTGAATAATGAATTGCTGAGAGAGAGGGGGGAACACGCTTATACCTAGGCACCAAGTCCTGTAAACTGCCAGCAATTAATTACACAGAAGTGGAGCTATAGTGTATCACAAGGTTATATGAGCTGTAGTGTATCACAGGGTTATATGACAGAACCGTGGTTGGCTAAATGTATTTAAAATTGAGACAAAAATATGTGAATGCAGTAGGGTGCAGGGCACAACATGTCGTTAACTACCAGTATACACATACAACTACAATGACTCCCCAAATCAGAAAATCACACACTTTCAGCTGCCGCATTTTGTGACACAATTAGAAAAATCAAAATTAGGACTACGACTGCCAGCTTGCTCCAGACACAAGGCAACATGCGCCTTACTCTTACCAATGAAAAACGATAATGGCAGGGAACGCACCTGGAAATGATGCATTTTTCTTATTTAATATTATATAACGCAAATGTTTTTGTTGGTGTTTTGTAGTAGTTGGAAAGGCAAAGTGATGTCTACTTTATTTATATAATTCGGAAATTCCATGATATAAATAAAGGAGACAAAGTCACTTTCATCTTGTTCGTTGAGTTCCTACATGTAAAGGAACCTCATTCTGTAAATAAAGGAACAAGTACCTCCTACAATATATAGTACTTATTCAATAATGATTTCCCTCTACCCAGTAATAACTTCTTAGTTTTATACTGTAGGTGTCATTAGAGGTGCCCAGGAATACAGGATTCTTTGTAGTGAACGTCTAGTGTCACTGGAAATGTTAGCAGATATTCTGTCAACATTTCAAAATTCAGTTTGAAGAACAGGGACTTTCATGTAGCACCAAGAGAGTGGGATATATTACTGCACGCCACACACTACTGATGGTGTCCCTGTGTTTAGGAGATCAGTCTGTGTGGTGCGTATATAATGTATCAAATTGCTCTACGGCAACAAATCTCACATCAACATTCGTTTAAACTTCAGAGTTTATCCTACTGATTAAAACATGGAAACTACAACTGTTGCAGGTTATTGCAGCTGGAACTTGAATTTGTGGCGCTATTGTTAGACCATGAGATGGGTGGGGTTAAAGGCAGGAATATGGGTGGGGCTAGGCATGGAAACTGGTGGTGAGTAACTTTTCAGGCCTGGTTAGTAGATCTGAACTTGAAATTTTGAGCCCTGTTCATAGTATTTGGGCCATGGATAGTGTTATGTCAATACTGTCAGAGTTGTAATTCAAGAGTAATTGAATGTTAAAGTATCCCCCTCCCATCCCTTTTACCGATGTAACACTGCTCACCTCCGAACAGCAAGACTGGATGGATCGCAGAGAGGGACAATCTTCAGTGAGCATAAGGAAAAACCTGAATTACCTGTCAAGGGGGCAGTGTTTTCCTTATGCTCACAGTAAGAAGATTGTCCCTTACTGCAACCTGTCCGGTCAAGTGACCAGATTCCACATCTGAGGGGAGGTGGCTTACACTAGGTAAAAGGGACGGGAGGGGGATACGTTATCATTCAATTACTCTTGTACTACAACTCTGACAGTATTGAAATAACACTCTCCATGGTCCATACACTATGAAGATTAACTGGAACTGCTTTTATTGAGAAACATTACTATCCCTTTAATGTAAAATAACTTTTTTGCAAAAATGATCGACTAATTAATATTATTACTATATAATTTGTACACTCAAATTTCCTATACCTTTCTATTTGATTCCTTCCTTACCATCACATTTTTTTGTTTTGTTTTTTACACTTTTTACATCTGAAAGTGAATTACTTGGAGCTCAGTTTCCAGGGAGTTTGCCGATCGATAGACCATCAAAACAAGATGTAATGCAAAGCTACAGTCTCCCCGCAGCACTGAATCCTCAGTGTGCTTTCTACTTTACATTATTTCTTCTGTTCATTGTATCACTAGACTAGCTTTCATGTTTCCCATCAGAAAGCTCTCTGAAAACATATCCACGTAGCTCATTGCCAGAGACATAAACATGTAAAAAGTAATGATTAAAAAAAAGTATATGTAATTTGGCTGTACATATTATTTACCTGAAGAATATGTAAAGTGAAAATAAAGGCTAATGTTCCTTCAAAGAAGAACATCTTCAGTATCACCTCTATCCTTGCTAGCTATTTTATTTTCAAATGATAGCTTATGTGATATCTAGCTTTATTTGTCAGTTTCTAAAAATTAGCTAGTATTTTGTGGTAGAAAGTAGCAGTTGGGATGGGGAGCAGTGTGACAATGTCTGCCAGTGCTGGCCAGATTTGCACTGACAAATAAATAACGCTAAATATATCAAGAACAAAAATTACCAATCTAAATATAGGTACTTTTGAAATCCCTCTCAAAGTGACATTTATGTTTTACCCCTTTAATGCTAGAAAAGCATTTTGTTGTAGACATCCAGTATGTTAACTGCAGTTGCCTATATTTAACCTATTGGGTGCTAGAGGGGTTTTCAGTCCATGGAGAACACTAGAGGCCTTTCTGCCATCCAAGTGTTTACATTTTAATCTATATTTACTGTATCCCTTCCTCCTCATAATTAATAACTGACTTCAAAGGTCTGAAAATGAAATCCTTTACTTTACTAGAAAGCTCCTGTCATGGTTCTTTAGAATTGTAGGATCAGATTGCAAAATGCCATCTTCCAGCTATATAGTATATCAATGTTCTAATGCCAAAAAGTATATATTAGTGTGCAAAGTGCCCCTTTAAAGCATATGAGGTTGATGAACTATGCAGAACTGGGGGACTCTGAGGTCTGATAAATGAGGGACAAAGAGGTTACAACTTGTTAAGCGATATATTCCCCTGTCCCCATGTTATTCTCTCAAGACTAGGCACTAAGGCCTCTCAAGCTGGAGTGATCTCGGTGCAAAGCTTCCATAGAATAACACAGGAAATTGAGAGTTTATCTCACGGTAGAAGTTATCACATCTTCATTGCCCCTTTCTAATGCCTTAGTACATAAACTACCTACACTACAGGGGGAAATATAAATTCCCCAAATTCCTAACAATTTCAATGGAAATTTTAACCCATGAATGCTAGGAAGGTCTCCAGGACTTTGCAAATCAATTCCCTGGAGACCTTTCTAGCATTCAGGGGGTTAAAACTCCTATTTAAATCAATTGGGATTGTATATGTCCTTATGGTACTGTAGTGTCCCATAATACATCATACATTTTTAAAAATGGCACATTTTGAGAAGTACAAAATGAATAATGCTTAGAGAACTTTCCTCTAAATCTGTCTTTTTTTTCCTTGTCCAAGATATTATACCCATATTTTTCAATAAATTAAAACCCTGTTATCATACACTTTTCAGTGTTTCTGGAAACTCTGTTTTATTTTGTCCGTTGACTTTATTGTTCTTTATTATTTATGCCTGTCATAGGACTGTAAGTCCTGAGAACTGTACCGAACCAATGTTAGAATTTAGTCACAGATGTTGTTTACGAGAAAAAGGGAGTAACTCCCAGAGGCACAGAAAATGGAGGGGATCTGGACACAAGATGTTGCCAGGGCCCCTCAACCTAAGAAAAAAGAGGGTGGTGTGAAACTTACACAGTTATCTAAGTGGTAATATTTCTTTTCCCCTGCTAAATGTAAAATCTCTCTGTCACACACATATTACTGAGAATCTTTGAATCAATACAAATTAAAATGTTCTTAAAAGGAAATGATCACAAAATATCTTATTATTAAATGTAACATAGAAACAGTTTTTAGTTGTATAATAACTAGTATTTATATAGCACCTTTCTCTTAGTGGGACTTAATGCACTATCTGAATTAACCAAATTGGCAGCTGAATAATTGGTGTTATTATTACCCAATCTATGGTACTCATTTATCGACCTCAGAAGGATGAAGGGCAGACTTGACCCTGCTAGGAAGTAAACCTGCAAACTTGCGGTTTAAGCAGGCTCTGCAGTTGGGGCATTTACCACCGACCTATCTATACTATAGGCGTGGAATGCTTCATTAGTGAAAATGTTTGCTCACAGCAAGAGTGGCCTGTAGCCTAACAATACCTGGACAGTGGCCTTTTCTGGTTTTAAAGGGATAGTAATGTTTCAAAATAAAAGCAGCTCCAATTAATCTTCACAGTATTTGGGCCATGGAGAGTGTTATTTCAACAACACTTATCCCCCTTCCGCCCCTCTTACCTAGTGTAAGCCACCTCCCTTCAGATGTGGAATCTGGTCTTAAGACCAGACAGTTCACAGCAAGGAACAATCTTCTTACTGTGAGAACAATTCATGCCCTGCCCCCCTTGACAATTTTTTTTCCTTATGCTAACTGAAGATTGCCCCTCTCTGCAAGCCATCTGGACACCACCTTTCTGTTCTGAGGTGAGCAGTGTTACATCAGTAAAAGGGGCGGGGGTGGGATACTTTATCATTCAATTACTCTTGAACTACAACTCTGACAGTATTGAAATAACACTCTCCATGGTCCAAATACTATGAAGATTAATTGGAGCTGCTTTTATTTTGAAACATTACTATCCCTTTAAGCATAAGCGATCATGTGCTAGTTTTTGATGTTATCCAGTGCTAGTCATGTTGTAAGCAGGCTTTTTGTTCCGTTCAAATATCTTTATCTACCTGCTATTAACAATGACTTGCTTGAAAATAATTGCTACAGTGCAACCACTAGGGTAAATTATAAATAGTTAAAGCAGACATCAATGAATATTCCCTATAGAATCCACATAAGTGAGAGCATAGGCTGAATCTTTTTATTATATATATGTAATATTGGATGATATTGTAGATATTTAATAATCACGTTATCATATAATATTTCTTATGATGAAAGTTTACAGTCTATCAGTGCTTTATGGAGTTTACTGTGATAGTTTCATGTTACTGCTTGTAGTGTAGATTAACATGTGAAAAGTAGAGCACTAGCTATTTTTATAACACCACAAATATATGCACTATTAGTGAATGTGCATGTTTTTATGCAGCCAACATAGTAATGCCTTGATGTCGAACAACACATAAGTGTAGATAAAAGATGAGAGTTGGTACCGTGTTAGCCATGGATATACAGGAGGCAAATTAAAATCAACTTGATACCTTTATTGGCTAACTGAGCCGATTTAAGATGCAAGATTTCAAGACCTCTCGGTTCTCTTCCTCAGGCATGTTATACAAATAAACATGAAAACATCTCTCTCTTAAATACAAGTCTACATTGCGTTGTTTAGAATACAATGGGGAAGATTCACTAAGTGGTGATAAAGAGGTGATAAAGAGGTGATGACTTCTCCAGTTTATCACTTCTCCAATTCCTTTGTTATTCTATGGAGCCTATGCACTATGATTTCTTCCGTTCTAGAGATCTTAGTGAATAGGCTCCACAGAATAACAAAGGAACTGGAGAAATGATAAACTAGAGAAGTCATCTCCACTTTATCACCTCTTTAGCACCACTTAGTGAATCTCCCCCAATGTGTACTTGTATTTAAGAGAAATGTTTTCATATTTTTCTGTATAACATGCCTGAGAAAAGACTTAAAGGGATAGTAATACTTCGTTTTATCTTTATTTTATTTTGTAGGCATTAAAAAAACATGAAGAACGATATAGGTCTTATCTCTCAAACCTTTTTGGTTTGAAAGATATTCGCAAGCAAAGTTTCCTCTCACTGACCAAAACGGTCAAGTCTACCTACCACAAGGTCTGACTTTTAATACAATTAAAAATAACCCACCAGGTTTGCCACACTGGCAAAGCCATGGCACACATCTGCTGCTAGTAAATATATATATATATATATATATATATATATATATATATATATATATATATATATATGTTTGCATTCAGGTACAAAAAGAATATATAATTAACTAGTTTTGTCAAAATAAATTGGAAAATACATAAAACGTATATGAATAAATATAGTTGTGTTTAGTTTCCCAATATGTGGTGGATGGAGCAGCATGGTTTTTTGAAAACCAAAAGTGGAACATCATGTCAAAAACATGGACACCACTGATTTAAATCAACATTAAAGCACATTTCTAGGAATTCATGGAGTGGGCAATATATCCACACTGGTCTTTCAATTCATTTCTTAAAACACAAGAAGAAGTGACCCATAAAATGTAAAGAATGACGTCTTACTATGAACAATACAAATTCTGAAACCAGAGATCTACTGTAGCATGAGCTTAGGTCAAAGTGCTTTCTGTTCAATGTTTTATGATAAAAAGATATTTTATTCAGATTAGACTATGAAAGGTTTGACCTAGCTTTCGTACATCAGATTTAGCAATTTTCCTCACTAATTTAAAATTACTAGTGATGAGCGAGCATGCTCGGCCGAAGCTCGGTTCGGCTCGAACATCGCTCTGCTCGGCACATGGCGGTACTCGTACGAGTACCGCATGTGCTCGCCCGCCATGTTCGGGTCTCCTCCCCGCACGTTTCGCGGCTCTGACATCAGTGTAATGCCAGCAGCCATGTTGGCTGCTGGCATTACACTGATTGGCTGGCCAGAACCCGTGATCGGGTGCTGTATAGCACCCGACGCGCGAGTTCGGCTCATTCTTAGCCAGGGAGAGATGCGCTTAGGCAGGGAAAGTCAGTGTAGGGAGAATAAAATTGTTGAAACTCTTTCAAGACCCAAAAGTCCTTTTTAGGACTGTTGTGTGTGGGGGCAGCATTTATATTTTGTTTGGGGGGGCACAATTTCCTTTTTTTTGTGGGGGGGATATATGTAAGGTGACATATAATACTAGATGCACAGGAAGTCAGTGTAGGGAGAATAAAATTGTTGAAACTCTTTCAAGACCCAAAAGTCCTTTTTAGGACTGTTGTGTGTGGGGGCAGCATTTAATTTTTTTTGGGGGTGGCAGAATTTCATTTTTTTGTGGGGGGGGACATGTTCTAAGGCGACATTGTACTAGGTGCACAGGGACAAATATTTCACAGTGCAGTGACAAGCTGACATATTCTGTTAGGTGCACAGGGCCAATGATTTTACAACGCAGCGACAAAAAGGGCCATTTTAAACGTGTGCCTAGCCATAGATTATTGTCACATTCTGTTTAGTGTGCAAATTCACAAATTAACGTCACATATTCCGTTCACTGTGCCTAGCCGCAGATTAGCGTCACATTCTGTTTCGTGTGCCTAGCCGCAGATTAGCGTCACATATTGTTTAGTGTGCCTAGCCGCAGATTAACGTCACATATTGTTTAGTGTGCCTAGCCGCAGATTAGCGTCACATATTGTTTAGTGTGCCTAGCCGCAGATTAGCGTCACATATTGTTTAGTGTGCCTAGCCGCAGATTAGCGTCACATATTGTTTAGTGTGCCTAGCCGCAGATTAGCGTCACATATTGTTTAGTGTGCCTAGCCGCAGATTAACGTCACATATTGTTTAGTGTGCCTAGCCGCAGATTAGCGTCACATATTGTTTAGTGTGCCTAGCCGCAGATTAACGTTACATATTGTTTAGTGTGCCTAGCCGCAGATTAGCGTCACATATTGTTTAGTGTGCCTAGCCGCAGATTAGTTTTTATCTTCCTTTTTGTGTGTTTTACGGTCAGTCTGTAAAAATGGCGTACTACGGGCGAAACATCGTTCCCAGCAGCGACGTTGGAGTCCAAGATGCATCCAGACATCCTCCCTATGCTGTCCCTGAACCATTTCTGTGGTGTTTCCATCATTTTCTGACCTTTTCCTATGAACCAGGCACCCTCCCCTCATCAGAGCAGGGGGTGCCTGGTGTAATGCTCGAGTCCTCCCATTGACTTCAATGGGGCTCGGGTGCTCGGCCAAGCACTCGAGCCTCCGGGGGCGCTCGGCCAGAGCACCCGAACACCCGAGCATCGGGGTGCTCGATCATCACTAAAAATTACCATTCAACAAGGAAATAATCTGGTTTATTCTATGCAATAATAAAAAAATGTCCTAACCGTTTACTTTTACTCTCTTGTCTTGTATTGTATTGTATTGCATTGTATATTTTTATTTATATAACACCAACCAGTGTACTTGGCAGTTTACAGATTACATTTAATATAGAAGGGGTACAATAAGTGCGGTGATTAAGTGCTTATATAGGCAGTCATAAAAGGAAAAACAGGTGAGTATACATTAGGATGAGAGGTCCCTGCCCCGTACAGCTTACAGTCTAAGTATAGGAAGGGTGACAGATACAAGCTGGTCGAGGAGGAAGTGCAGTGTTTGGCTTATGATGATAATGTTTGATAATGACAATGTTTCCATATTACTCTGTTGCTAGAGATAAAAGGTGCTATTTTAGCTTTGATTTAAAGTTGTTGAGGGTTGAGGCTTGGTGAATGGTGGGTGGTAGGGAGATCCAGAGGTAGGGGGCAGCAGGTGAGAAAGCTTTCAATCGTGAAACAGTGATAGTGGTTAAAGGGGCAGAGAGTCGTCCACCATGTGTGCTGCGTAGTGGACGTGCAGGAATATGGCGGGATATCAAAGATAAAATATAAGGTGGGGACAAGTGATGGAGAGCCTTGAAGGTAATGAGGAGGATTCTGAATGTGATACGCTGCTTTATGGGAAGCCATGACAGTGATTTTAAGAGTGGTGGGATGAGTACTGTTATGGAGGAGAGGAAGAGTATTCTGGTGGCTGAATTAAGAATTGATTGAAGAGGAGCGAAATGGTTAGTAGGAAGACCAATAAGTAAAGAGTTGTAGTAGTCCAGGTGAGAAAGGATAAGAGCATGCATGAGGGTTTCTGTTGTAGAGAATAATATGTAACTACACAAGAATGGGTCTAAAGGCAGGTATTTATTTTTTGTGCTAAAGGAAGGGGTCTTTTGATCCCTCCATCTACTACCTCGAGAGAAGGTACATGTTAAAGAAGCCAAAAGTTACACAAAAGAATGATGCCTTTTAAAATTAGCCCCTCTGTGTTTCTACAACATACTGGTACTCTTTTAAAGTGGAACTTTCATCCTAATACAATTGCCCCCAAAAATATTACTAACTTAGCGATATGCAAAGTCATAGTATCTTTAAGCGCAATAAGTCAGCAGTATTAAAGGAGCAGTAAACCTTTTTTATGAAAACACATATTTTATAGAGCATTTCCTGCTGAATAAAACAAGGGTACTCCCACTGCCAAGAGATTTATATTTCCAGAATTATTACAGTTTAAACCCATGTTTTTTTTACTTTAGCAGTGCCCTCTAGTGTTCAAATTCTAATTAGATTTCCTGTTAGATTCTAATGGAGAGGAAAGTCAGAAAAGTCAGAGACATACAGTTCTCCATAGAATGTGATAGAAACTGCCTGTCGCTTCCTGTCAGTTAGAACTATCAGGAAGTAACCACAGTAAATTCACTTCTTGGTTATTTAAGCTGCTATAAATTTTGAATAAAACATCTGACAGCGATGGGAGTACCCTTGTTTTATTCAGCAGGAAATGCTCTATAAAATATGTGTTTTCATAAAAAAAAGGTTTACTGCTCCTTTAAAGAAAAACCACATCTTCTGTAGCATCGGGCTGCACTCAAAGGGTTAAGGCACCAAGGAACATCACCAGCAATGCTGGCGGTGAACGGGACAGACAACACAGACTCAGAGGTACATTTACTCTAAGATGTCTGCCGTGTCTGTCCTCTAGTTCCTGCCAAAGATGTGGTTTTCCTTCAATACTGCTGACTTATTGCGCTTAAGGATAGTATGACTTTGCATATTGCTAGGTTAGTAATCTATTTGGGGGCAATTTTACTAGGATGACAGTTCCACTTTAACCTTTAAAAAAAAAACAAGACCATATCCCAAATCCTTTGTAATCCTTTAATGGAAAAAATAATACAAGTAAAAACAGATTAGCTCATCACTGGCCCAATGGCTAGTGACATCTAAGCTACAAACTGTAAACTTCCCATGAGTACTCTATTCTAATACACGAATTGCCGTTTTTTCAGCCAAACAGAATGTTAGAAGTTCCCAGCCAATCAGTGGATGGAAGTAACAGGGAACACATAAGGTCTATAGACACCATATTTTTGAGAACTTTCTCCCATGTGGAGAGGAAAGGAACAGGGAAGGGCGAAAAAATCCACTTCCCTTGCAAATGTGGGTGCCATGGACCCGACATTAAAAGGATAGTAATCTTTCACAAAAATAGCAGCTCCAATTAATCTTCGTAGTATCTGGGCCATGGAGATTGTTATTTCAGTACTGTCAGAGTTGTAGTTCAAGAGTAATTGAATGATAAATTATCCCCTTCCCACCCCTTTTACCTAGTGTAAGCCTCCTCCCCTCAGATGTGGAATCTGGTCACTTGACCAGACAGCTCACAGCAAGGGGCAATCTTCTTACCTGCCCCCCTTGACAGGTTTTTCCTTATCCTCAATGAAGATTGTCCCTCTCTGTGATCCATCCGGACAGTCTTGCTGCTCTGAGGTGAGTGGTGTTACATCAGTAAAAGGGGCGGGAGGGGGATACTTTATCATTCAATTACTCTTGAACTACAACTCTGACAGTATTGAAATAATGCTCTCCATAGCCCAAATACTATGAAAATTAATTGGAACTGCTTTTATTGTGAAACCTTACTATGCCTTTAATTATGTATTGAGTCCTCTTCTGTAGGGAGAAGACCCCTCCATTGTACAAGAGCAGAAGGCGGTTGAAAGACCTCTCCTGTATTAATATGGGGGTTTTAGACACCATAGCACTATAACACTGGAAACACTGTCAATGGGATGAAGGGAAGGAGTGTACAGAATGACCAAGATCTAACTGTAAATATATACAAAGATGATGTAGGGTGAAAATATAGTATTTATTCCTAGCACAAATGAATCCTCCTTCAGGTTCCTCGGCACCTAGTCCGATCAATTACAGGACAGCATTCTATCAATAGGTTGCAGTAACATGTATAAGAAAAAAAAATGTTCCCATACCTATTCTTACAGCATATTCGTATAATATTCTTCCTCCCAACCTGTGGAATTGCTAGTTCCACTAAAATGTTACCACTCAAAGGAAAAACCTTAAAATATAAAAATGCCAAGTGGCAGCATTTTCTTACAATTGTCCTTGCACACATTTTTATGGGATTAATTTTCTCACAGTGTTTTATCTGTTGTTCAGTTACTATCCACTGGCAAATGTTCCTAACGGTTACAGGTTATTTGTCCTTCTTGGATAGCTACCAATTGTCAGGTTCTCAATTGTTCTGTGTTGCAACCACAGTTGAGTGATTACACTGTTAATATTAAAGTGCCTTGCAGCTTCTCAGTTGTTAGTTTCCAAAGCCACAATACACAGTGGTAACTTAACATTATCTTCCTAGCTCAAGGATAGACAACTCCAGTCTTCAAGTGCCACTTAACAGTGCATGTTTTCAGGATATCTCTGCTTGAGTACAGGTAAATCAGTCAATGGTTCAGTCACTTTAACTAATCCATCTTTAATTAATCAGTAATATCCTGAAAGTATGCACTTTTATGCTATGTTGACACCTAGACGATGTTGTATATCAAGGATACTGAAAAGTAGACATGCCCAACACAAGAGTATCTAGGTTGCAGCATGCTGCATTATAGCACATGCTGTGAGGTAGAAACTGTTTGTATGAACACCCCCACTGGTGGCAATAGGGTTCACAGGGGTGCACTGAGCTCAGTATCAATAATAATAATCACATGAACAGAGACTTAGCAGGAATTGAGGACCAATGTCAAGGAGGAAGTTGACCTCACAGATTGCTGCTTATTCAAAGGGACACACTGCGGGGATTTTATATCCGCAGGGCTTAACTTATTTTTAAAATGAATGTTAACCCTTAACGGACCAGAAGGATGCACAATGCAATGTGAAGCAAATTGATCTTTAACCCTCTGAGTGCAAGCGAAGTATCTAATGCATTGCAACACTCTGTTTTTGATACTTCTCTAGCACTCAAAGGGTTTAAGAGGTTTCTAAAAGGGGTAATCACTTTTATCATATGAATAGCCTTCATTTAACAAGTTATTGACCCTTTAAGTCATTCTCTATGATATATATACAACTTAGGACAGGGAAGTAAAACGTATGGCCGATGGGCCATTTGTAACCCTCCAACATGGTCCCCTATGGTCATTCGTGAAATTTCTATTAACTAATTAAAAATATGCCCTGCTGTAAAAACATAATACTCCATAAGTGGACGTTAAGAATGACATTTAACCCTTTGAGTGCCAGAGGGGTATCCAAGGCATTGCAAAGCACTCAAAGTGTTAAAGAACATTAACCTCACAAACAAAATTAGCCACATTGTGTCTAAATAGGACACTGTATACATGCATTAAAGCAAGTATAGAATGATATTTTTAGCATGTACCATAAAATATAAAGTTTTTCCAGATACTAGCTATAAGTACATGATATTTAAAAGTATATCAACTGATTTCACTTTTATTTGTTATTGCACTTTAATGCTGAGTATGTAGAGGGATTTTACCACTTAAAACAACATTGGTGATTTTGAAGCTTAAGGTCATGTATATGTTATAGTAACTATTTTCTCTCTTTTTTAAAAAATAGTTTTTGAGTTATGTAGATGTATAGAATATGCTAATGAAATCATGCCATTTAGGCACTTCCTGTCTTAGACCTACCTTACATCCACCACTCAATGATACTTAAGCCTCTCAGTGCTAGGTAATTTACTGTGGCAGTAAGACAGGAAGTGCCTACACAGCATGACTTAAAAGTAGTTATATTAAATAAAAATGGCTAATGTGACATATAAATAATTTTGAAAGCTCTTTATCAAGGAATTCCATGTAATAACAAGTACAAACAAACACTTTGTATGTGTCTTTAAATAAAGGTAAAAGGTGGTTCTGTGTTAGCCATAGAGAAACCAGGAGACTGGTACAGTAAAAGTAATACCTTTATTGGCTGAGTAGCTTTAGAGTGCAAGCTTTCAAGACAACTCAGGCTCTTCATTTCTAAACATGCCTGACAAAGAGACCTGACATGTTTTGAAATCTTGCATTCTAAAGCTAGTCAGATAGCCAATCAATGTATTATTTTTACTCTACTAATCTCCTACTTTGTCTTTAAACCCTTAACGACCCTTGACGTGCCAAGATCATCAAGCCAGTCTCGGCACTTAAGGACTGTTGACGGTCCTGGCATGTCATGGAATTCTGGGGTGGCAGCGCAGCTGCATGCCGCTTTGTCACTCCAGAATCCATTGAGAAAAAACAAAAAGTTGCACGGTCCTTAACACCCGCCCCGAGCCAGATCGGGTAGTCGTTAAGGGGTTAAAGGGACAAAGCCACCTTATTTTGAATTTAAATATTATACAAGTGCATAACAGTCAAACTGACTATGCATTTTATTATTTTAGCTTTCATCTTCAACTATTTTTAACATTTATAGTGATGATGGGGAGCTATCTGAACTTGTTCTCAAAGAACTTTCTGCGTAGTAATGTGAAAGTACTGATAGAGAAACTATGTAGAAAAGCCTTCTAAAACAGCATACAAATCAATCAGTGCTGCAGGGAGACTATAACATTATAACAATACATAAATATCTCTGCTTTCACAGTCCAGTACTGGACTAAAAAAATAATAATAACAATAAAAATTATAGGCGATATGCTACCTTATTTAAGTTGAAATTTATCCCCTATAATTAAGTATACCCTAGAAATAAGTGACTCTTAATTTTTTAAACAGATTAATTTCCTAGGCAGGTGCCTTTCATACAGAAACCAGGTGTACCAGTCAATGTATTTTTGCATTATATATCTTTCCTGTATGCAGTGATCTCTATTGAGATTTGCCTCAAAGTCACACCACCCTGCTGCAAATAACTAGCTGCAATAGACTTGAATGGCTCATAAAGGACACACAATGATGTTATGAGTTTTTAATAAACCATTTGCAGTGGAAAAAGAGATCAAAACTGGTATATAGATATACCAGGCTGTTGTTTGAAGGTCACCTACCTTCTATTACACAAATTACAAGCCACTTATTCCTAGGGCCTAGTACCCCTTTATGACCAGGTGCACCAAGGGCAGTATGGGACAGTATGGATGACTTGGGTAATTCTTTTACCCTGCCCTTATTAATCAAAGCACAGAGGAATTGGCATTGACATAATTTCACTGAAATTCACTACACATGCTATATCTGATGGTTAAAAGGCTTGATCGGTTTGATGTCTTAATTGCGTTGGAGTGTGTGTGTGTGCTAGTATACACTAAAGGAATCATGCATTCTGGGCAATGTGAGGTATGCTGGCTGATGCCAGACTGAAACTCTCATCGTTCCGCACCAGTGAATGATGGCAGCTGTAGTCTGGCAGCACCGAAGGGCCTCACATTGACCAGTACTGCTATAATGCACAGCCAAAATGCAGTAACATGATTTGGAGGCTAATGTCTAAGAACATACTGGCAGATACGTACGTAACACCTATTGACTTTACTATACCTGGAAACTCTCTGGCTTTGGCCCAGTTGTCAGACGTAGTTACCAGATGTTCAGGGACAGAAACTTATTCTCCAGCTTACCAAGTTAACTGGTAACCCCACCCACTCCCAGAACCAGTTATGCCCAATCCCATGTCTGTTCTGCCCTTTTCCCTGCCCACTTCCCTGATCACTTCAGGGCAAACTCCACCTTTCCACCTCCTAATCCCACCCACACTAATTAACCCTCAAACACATTAGGATGCAAATTACATAATTGGACACTCCTATTCCCTTCCCTCCTTGATACTCCAGGGAGCATGGGCTTGAGGATTCCCAGATATGGTCTTTAGGTAATGAACACTGACAGTCACTGACAATTTGGTTTTGGTTGGACCTGTTAACTCTGTGAGACAACTTATTTCATTCTGGCATACAAATAAAATCAAGTATTCAAGGAGAATGATATCCTAAAATGCTTTGGCAAAGACTTAGTTTCATGAACAAGGAGAGTCAGTGCTGTAGTGACTTTTTAACAGCACTTCTATTGTTTACTGAATGCCAATGAAGACATAAAAATAGATTTGACCTAATCAGCCAAATGCCTTTTAGAAAATGCGTACACGATGTTGACATTCCTTCTGTCAGTTCTCCATTTGGAGGACAGCCCTTGCCATCTTAGACTTGACAAACTGTGCCTCTTTCTGTCTCTGATTTGTCTCACAGCAGCCTCAAATCAGTCCGCTCGTCTATATTATTTTCTTAAGCTAAACTGAGAAAATGGCTATAATGTTTAACCTAAGACTGATGCACTAGGAGGTGCTGGAGTAATTCTGAAGAAAACTAACTGTTCCATAAGGGATAAAAAAGATTTACAAAATACCCATCAATTTAAATGTGTTTGAAAGCTGTAAATCGCTATAACACTCAAGGGGTTAAAAGCCCCAATTAATTGGTCCTTGCACCTTGAATTCAGGTACACATATTTGAAAACACCATTAAAAAAGACTAAATATCATAATAGCCAAAAGACCAACAGATACATAGTAAGAGCTGTTCATACTTTTTGTTCTTCATGACAAGCTTTATTTTATGTTACGTAAAATCTAATTGCATCATAGAGATTGATTAGTATATTGTACTGCACTGAGAGACTATTGAAAGGTGGAGTCAGAGATGTCCTACTTGGTAGTACTAGTATCGTATACAGAGTGCATTCTCATTTAGCTCAGAAGTGTTACATACAAAGAGAAAATATCCTGAAGGATCTCATACTGGCCTGCACAGACATAGCCGTTTTGCCACAGGTGACATTTTAATGCTGTTTTGATGCTTGATATGTCCAGAGCGACATTCTCATAGTAAACCAAAAGAGGTTGCATCCTAGGTATGATATTGGTCCTTAAGACATGCAAGCACTGCTTACTGGTGCACTCAACCAGGCCACTTTAGGATGTATAAAGTTCTGTTGTGGTTTCTATATGGAGTTGATGAATCTTAAGGCGCTGCAGCTTCCCAAATGGTGAGGTCAGTACTTCACTCTCCATCGTAATCTGAATAGAAAAGAGAAAGCGCAAACCACCTCTAAGTCTAGTATCCCAGAGAGCATATCTGTATCCCGCTCCAAAGATATTACTTGCAAGATATAAAGGCTAAATCCTGCCTCTTGGAGTAATCGCAGGTACTGGTTTTTTGCTACCAGAGAATATTGATATGCAGTGATAACATATACTACTATATCATGTGTCTCTCACTGCAGTAAAAGATATAAGAAAGTGAGGAAGAGTACTCACGAAATGCGTAGGGTCTATAATTACATAATTTTTTGTTTTTATAAGTCAATAAAATATTTTCATTTAATCCTATATGCACTGGAGCACTGGTGGTTGTGGTTGAAATTCACAAGGTACCAGCCGAAGTGAACAGTCTGAATTGTATATCTGGTAGCAAAAACCAGTACATGCGATTACTCCAAGAGGCAGGATTTAGCCTCTATATCTTGTAAGTAAAATCTTTGGAGCGGGATACAGAAATGCTCTCTGGGATACTACAAGAGGCTTAAGAGGCTTCTAAACACTCTGGCAGGCTCATTATACCTGTTGGGCACCAATAACTATTATTATGAATATGTAAATTGCCCTTGGGCTTGGTCACTTGGTAAATGGTGGAATTATGATGTAGACCCCATGCTCACATGTGCCTAGAGAGAATAGCTGCACTGCATTGATGAGTATGAAGAAGGCCAAAACATGTCTAGGGTTGGCTGCTTCCTCTTTTTCAGAAAGGAATTGTCTGGCATTTTATGGCTACACTGTCACCTGGGCAGGACCAGTATGATATGGTTCAGGATATCTTCTCTCTCTGTGTATGGCATAAGATAAAAGAGGTTGCATCCTGGGTAGAATGTTAGTGCTAAACAGCCTGCTCTGGCATGGTCATTATAAGAGTTAAGTTCCCCTGAACATTATTTTACACCTAGAGAATATATAAATATCTCCTAAACTGTGAATTTGATATACTTTTGGCTAACATACCACACAGTGTTAAATTAACTTTCCAAACACAATAAACTCAGGTTTACTTTAATCCCTTAAGGACAAGCAATGTGTTGAACATCACACCGGTCCAAAAGGGGTTAAATCAATTGGAATCTGTATTTGTCCTCTATGGTGACGATCGTCTGCCCCAGAATGACTCCCAGTGGAAGAAGTACTAAGATTAAGTAAAGAGCTGAACTCTGCCTGGTGAAGTGCGACAGAGGGGTAAAGAGACAATTCATTAGCTTGTGATGTTGGTATAAATCTTACCTATATGTAGTAAGTTTAATTATTTAACACTGCAGTTATATTAGAAACAAGGCTAATGTAACTACTCAATAACAATATAATTCAAGGTTCTCCAGAGAAGTATAGTTCACCATGTTTAAAAGTTCTCCACAGCCGTGTATATTAAATTACTCCATAGCAGTCCAATGTAAAACTTTACCCTTTCAGTCTTATTTGAGGTTTCTCATTAGACAGAGATGGAGAACTTTGAAATACCCCTAGCTGGAGGGATAATGAGACACGCAATTATGACCCCTCCAGCTAGAAGCTGATTGGCAGGGAGGTGTGGTTATTTCAGGGCACTATTTGTGCCCTAAGTAACCACACTTCTCAGACAGTAGTAGCATGGGAACAAATTTGAACAGAAACTTCCAATATAAAAGCCAGTCTCTGTTCAGATTTCACTCATTTTGGCTCATGTAACAGCTTGAGAAGGTTTGTTTTTTCTTCTGTCTGAGGCAGAGAGCATTTTTTTTTACAGCGACAAAATATATATACAGAAGAAGAAGAAGGAGAAAGAAGAAGACTTCAAGACAAACTAAAGAGGAAAACCCTGTTGAACCTCCAACTTCAAGGTAAGTTTTACACCTGTAGGAAATATGTCACGGGACAGTGTTAGGTCTAGTAGTTGTTAACTTTATTATTGGTTAGGTGCAGTGCAGGGCCAGGGGGGTACTGTTAGGGTTAGTGTTTAGAAGGGAGGGGGAAGGGTGACTGTGTTATTAGCTCACTCTTGATGTTTGATACTATGTCAAACATCGAGCAGTAGACATTTTCCTTTGATGACCCCTTTATTTAGCATGCGTTGTGGGAATAAAAAGCTTTTACAAACGTTGGCTTTTAAGTCAAGTTTTGGCGAACAATGCTCCTTGTAGTTCATTTTGGTTGGGCAATTTAATTTGAAGGTACAATTATGTCAGGAACTCATTTTGCCCCTAATGTATGTTTTGCCGGCTCATATTAAATCGAGCCCTGGCCTGTTAGTGGGACTTGAGGGTACGGGTTGAGAACCATTGATTTTCACTAAAACTTTATATTTGAAGGCACACAGGAAGGAACAACCTGTTTTGAAGATGATGGGCCTGTAAAAAAGTGCAGGGGATGTACAAATACAATTCCACGCTAAAACAGACACTGAAATTCATTTTCTAACCCTACTCCTGGCTACACAAATTTACTAAGCTGCTTACACTGTACATTGTCCCCTTAATGCTGCTTGTACCAAGGGAAGGACAGTGAGGTGTTGTTTGAGTGCTTCAGGGCATTCCTTTCCTCTGCATCTTGTTAAAACAAAGCACAGAGGAACTGGCATAGCTTTACTAGATTTCCTTGTGCATGCTGGAGGGCAGGCAATCAGAACTTGCTGGCATTAAAGGCTTAATGACAGACAATTGTGTGATCTCTAGTGCTTACCCCTAAGTTCAGCCACCAGCATTGGAGGCTGACACCACTGAAGCTGCATAGGTGTATTTGTACACCCATGATGTGCTAAAATTCTCACAGTGGACCTTATATTTAAAGGTAAAGTTAAGCAATTCTGGAGTAAACCAACTAGACCACAGGAAAAACATGATATTTCCCAAAATTCCCAAGGATCTGAAAGGGGCGTTTAACCCCATGAATGTTAGGCAGGTATCTTTGGCTTTGTGTTTTAATCACCAGCAGCTAAAAGGTCAATATATAGTTCTCCAACATTGTCAAGTTATGTTAACCCTTTGAGTACCAGAGGGGTACACAATGAATTGCAAAAGAATGCACTGCATACTCCTCTGGCACCCAAATGGTTAATAACAGTATTGTTCTAATTTTTTTAAGGCTCTCATGTCTGCCTCCATGGAATAAATAAACATGTTATATTTTCAACAAAGGCAAAAGGGAAAAAATCATAGAAGACATTACTGTTTACTGGCTATAGTGAGTTAAGTTGAAATTATTATTAAGGTGTTAGTTCTCCTTTAAAGGAGCAGCATACCTTTTTTAAATAAAACCTATATGTTCTAGAACTTTTTCTGCCGAGTAAAACAAGTCCATTCACCCCAGTGTCAGTTTATCCAAATGTTATAACGGTTTTTATTTCCTGTAAGTTCTGACAGACAGCATGACTCAGCAGTTTCTATCACATGCTGTTTAGAACTGGTTGTCAGTGACTTTCCTCTCAAATAGAATGTAACAGAATAACTAATGGAATCTGATCACTAAAGGGCGCTCTTAATGTAAAAAAAAACAAACAAACAAGAGTTTACACTACAAACTATATATATATATATATATATATATATATATATATACCCTGTTCCAAATTATCATGCAAATGATATTTAAGTGTCACAAAGATTAAATATTTTGTTTTTCAGTTTAACTCATTAATGGCATTGTGTCTCAGGGCTCTTTTGATCACTGAAAACAATCTCGGACACCTGTGATAATTAGATTGCCAGGTGAGCCCAATTTAAGGAAAAACTACTAAATGTGGGTGTTCCACATTATTAAGCAGAGCACCATTTTCAAGCAATATGGGGAAGAAAAAGGATCTCTCTGCTGCCGAAAAGAGTGATATAGTTCAATGCCTTGGACGAGGTATGAAAACTTTAGATATTTCACGAAAACTTAAGCGTGATCATCACACTATTAAGAGATTTGTGGCTGATTCAGAGCGCAGACGGGTTCATGCAGATAAGGGCACATTGAGGAAGATTTCTGTCAGATCCATGCATCGATATCAAGAGAGCAGCTGCTAAAATACCATTACATAGCAGCAAACAGATATTTGAAGCTGCTGGTGCCTCTGGAGTCCCACGGACATCAAGGTGTAGAGTCCTCCAGAGTCTTGCAACTGTGCATAAACCTTCTATTCGGCCACCACTAACCAATGCTCACAAGCAGAAACGGCTGCATTGGGCAGAAAAATACATGAAGACTAATTTTCAAACAGTCCTGTTCACTGATGAGTGCCGTGCAACCCTGGATGGTCCAGATGGATGGAGTAGTGGATGGTTGGTGGACGGCCACCCTGTTCCAACAAGGCTGCGACATCAGCAAGGCGGTGGTGGAGTCATGTTTTGGGCCGGAATCATGGGAAGAGAGCTGGTCGGCCCCTTTAGGGCCCCCCAAGGTGTAAAGATGACCTCTGCAAAGTATGTGGAGTTTCTGACTGACCACTTTCTTCCCTGGTACAGAAGGAAGAACTATGCTTTCCATAATAAAATCATCTTCATGCATGACAATGCACCATCTCATGCTGCAAAGAATACCTCTGCATCAATGGCTGCTATGGGGATAAAAGGAGAGAAAGTCATGGTGTGGCCTCCATCCTCCCCTGACCTCAATCCTATTGAGAACCTTTGGAGCATCCTCAAGCAAAAGATCTATGAGGGTGGGAGGCAGTTTACATCTAAACAGCAGCTCTGGGAGGCTATTCTGACATCTTGCAAACAAATTCTAGCAGAAACTGTCCAAAAACTCACAAGTTCAATGGATGCAAGACTTGTGAAGCTGATATCAAATAAGGGGTCCTATGTTGAAATGTAACTTGACCTGTTAAAATGATTAAAAAGTTAAATGTTGTTAAAAGTTTGATTGAAATAGCTTTTGATTTCAGTAAATATGCTGCAAACACAACAAATGAGAATTTTCAGTTCTTTACAACCTGTAAAGTGTTTTGAAACTTACTGTGCGTAATAATTTGGAACAGTGCATTGTAAGTTTTTTATGTTTAAAAAAAATACTCTTATCATTAGGTGGTTTGTTCAATAAAATTTGAATTGTACTGTTAATAGTTGAAAACATGAGAATTATGCTGACTGTTATTTACATAAATTATTTAGGTAAATGAGAAAAATATCATTTGCATAATAATTTGGAACAGGGTGTATATATATAAATATATATATATATATATATATATATATATATACACATTATAAAAGTTTACTGCTCCTTCAAAAGTTTACTGCTCTTTTAAATCAATGGAGACCCTATGATACATTTGGTTTGCCTTGAATTATATCTCCATAGCTGGGAACTCTCCGTTTTGTCTCTGTATTACCAGGTCTCTGGGACAGAGGCTGATTCTGTGGATCTGGGGAGTTTTTTCTGAAACTCTGCCCACATCTACTTCTTCCCCATCTGTTTCTTCCATTTCTCCCCTTCCCCAGCTTATTCATTGCAGTTTTTGGAGCTCTGTGAAGCCCCGCCCCCACTCATGATTCAGTGCACATTTTTTACACAAATCATGTCATCTATCTCCCCTAGCAGCACCAAAGGAGACCCCCTCTGGGGAGTGCAAAATAAAAAGTTCACAGGTATGTAAATAAGGCCCTTTTTACACTTTATTCTTACTTAATTGGAGATAAGTTACAACTATAGCTCTTTAACATTTTTGTTAACCAAGATGTGTCCCTCAGGCCGACACAGTTACCCTCTCTTCTATGTACATTTGAAACACAACTTACGTTATAGCCTATTAGAATGTACAATAATATTGTGAACAAATTTGGCCTTTGCCTGTTCCACACCATCACAGTAAAAAACAATATGTCTGTAGATGTACATTTTTAAACATGACAAAAAAAGCTTCTGACTATCTTTCAACTAGGAACAGAGAAGGAACTGAGAAGAAGCTTCATAAAATCTTTATGACACTAGGCAAAAAAGTCAAGAACACAGTCTGGAAAGCTGTCATGCAGACGGTACAGTGAAGAAAACCAAAAGTGTGATGAAAAAAATATCAGGCAAAAAAAGTAATGACAGTACACAGTGGGGTTGATGTAGTAACAAAAAGTAGCTTCATTC
The DNA here is from genome assembly GCA_037306005.1 of Rhinophrynus dorsalis. Lineage (NCBI taxonomy): Eukaryota > Metazoa > Chordata > Amphibia > Anura > Rhinophrynidae > Rhinophrynus > Rhinophrynus dorsalis. Next base: position 182,496,095 of record CM074725.1, on the reverse strand, counting down.
TGGTGCATACCAATTGCACCATAAGGAACAAATATACATTCACAAAATCCCATTGAACTAAATGGGGATTTAACTCTCTGAATGATAGAATTGTCACCAATTCAGTGCAAAGCCAGGGCACTGCAAATGGCTGGCTGAGTATGGTAAAGCTCCAACAACTTACTACCTCTGTTCAACATCAACTCCATTACTGAAACAGTGCAGTGCTAATGGTATTAGGTTATGATCACTATAGTACATACTAGCGTTCAATCTCCACCATTGTTAGCACATTAATGCCAGAAAAACTCCTGTGTATTCAAAGGAAACCCATACATTATAGGACTTTACTCCACTGAGTAAAGCAAGGGTGCTCCAAGTGCTGGGAAATGATTTATTCACAAGAGATAACTGTTTATACTGACACAAAGTGATGGAGCTGTTAGTATCACATTCTGTGGAGAACTGTAGTCAGTGACTCATCTCTTCCATAAAATACAATAGGGAAACGATGTCAAACTTAATTTCTAAAGAGCCAAAAGAACTTTCTGAACACTAGAGGATACTGTTATTGTAAAAAAAAACAACAGTTCAAATTGCAACAGTTCTGGAATTAAACATTTCCCAGCAGCGGGAGTAAATTTGTTTTACTCAGAAAGAAAATCCCTACATCTTTCTTTTCATTAACGAGTTACAATGGGACTGTCTTGTTGAAAGCCATGCCATCTCCTACTACAGAATGTAAAGGTTTTACTTACGCTATTACTGTAAGAAGTAATTCAGTCAGGGTGTCCCAGCTACACCTGTCCTATCTGAATCTCCTGCTGGTCAGTTACATTGATAGACTTCCTAGTTCCACTTATTTCCCAAATGGGACGTTCTCAGTGCCCATAACCAGCGGAGGAGATCCCATGTTCAAGGTAATGTGTATGAACTCTTACTCAGAATAAACATAAAGACAGGTTTTGTGGATGAAGAAAAAGCCACAGTTTTATTTTCAAACATATTACAGATGTCAGAAAACTATATGTGATGTCCCAGCCTGTTATCATTTAACTTATCATAACTTTTAATGTAATGGATTCCAAACATTATAACACTTACAACATTCTCAACACCCCACTGGATGGCCATCAAACCTCACAGTGGTGTACCACCACTTTGTGTCCTTGGCATAAGTATGGGTGAATATAACATAGGCCACTGGCCTGAACAGCGCAGTCTACCAGGATGACTTCTAATTATATAAAACCCTCTTAGTCTGACAGGGACAAAAACACCATGACATAGTGCAAAAATAACTCACTAATACAATATAGGCCAAGATGGCTGGATCCCTTCTCCTAACTCATAACCGATCCCTAAGCCCCATGAGCCACGTTGTGCCAGTATAAGCCAGAGTGAGTATAACATAAGCTTCTGATCTGAACATTGGAGTCTACCAGTATGACTCCTAATTTCTCTCTTTTAATCTGGCAGGAACAAAATCCATAAATCAATTAGGTTCTCCCCAACAAACAAAAACATGGCCCTCTCAATGGAACACATAAGTCCCCCCTTAAGGAAGCCCAACCTCATGTATTCAACTGACTCCATCCTCCTCAAAGACGGGAATGGTTAGGATCTTCAAATACCCAATGCTGAACTAAAACACCACCATGGGAAATGACAAATTTAGCTATATTCTTGTTCAGCTTAATTCCTCATTTGTTAAGAGAAGTCTGCTCTTGCCATGTCTCCAGAGTGCTGGGGTATAATCTCCACCCAAATGAGCTGAAGATCCAGACATAAGATCAACAGCTTCAACAAATCCCTCTTTATCCACTCCCTCTTCTCCCTGAAACCTCAATTAGGAGACAAGATTATCACCTACAAGGTAAACCACTGAGATATCCAGACCAGTCCCCCTAAAGTCAACATACTGTAGTTGAGCCCACTTCATTCCCAAGACACCAAAATAGGAAACATGACTGATAGCTGCAATCTGTTGGCCCAAACAGATGCATGATTCCTATCCCAGTGGACAAATTATTGCCATTGAACTAAAACTGCAGGGAGGCCTAAATAGCTGGGCAGAGCAGCAATTGCAAGTGTAGCAATTTTATGTGCATAAGGAGATATTCTGGATATCTATTTTGCATCTATTTTGGCTAAGGAAATGGGGCCCAAGAACATGGATTTGGCTTTGTTTCTCACACCAGCACTATTTGGTTTAACAAGGAATTGTAAAAAAAGGATGTCTTGCATCTTTCCCAAAAGAGAACAGAGGTTGTCAGCAAGTGATTCAGAAGTTTTGTTAACAGGTATTTAAACTAGTAGATGGGGGGAAATGAAATGAATAAGGATAAATCCAAATTCCCCCCCACAATACTACACAGATGAATTTGAACAAGGTATGTCTGTGACACTTAGGTCAAAAAACAATAGACTGTGAGCCATGTATACAAATGCTTGCAGTTTAGAGAATAAGATCCCTGAATTTATTGACATTATAAATAGTGAAGATATGGACTTAGTGGGGATTACTGAGACCCGGTACAATGAAAAAATGACTGGATGTAGTAATACCAGGGTACCCTCTATTTAGAAAAGACAGGAAAGGCAGAAAAGGAGGAGGGATTGCCATTTATATTAAACATATCTTAAAGGTTAATCTTATACAGGGTATGGAGGAGAACACAGAGATTGTTTGGATAACTTTAGAATATTGGAATAAGGTGGCCACTAGTATAGGTGTGATCTATAGTCCCCCTGAACAAGCTGAGGAGTTGGATCATCTGCTGGTAAAGGAAGTAACTAAAATGACAATGAAAGATGAGGTTATTATTATGGGAGACTTAAAACTTTCTGATGTGGACTGGAAACAAAAGCATGAGATTCAGCCAGGAGTAGATATATCCTAAATTCTTTAAAAGAATTAGCTCTTAGTTAATTAGTAGAAGGTTGAAAGAAGAAAGAAGGAGTTTGAAAGGACAGAGGAGAGGCCAGACTACTGGGGATGAGCAGATTTAGAACATTCAAGGTTTTTATGCAAGAAACTAGTAGGTAAGCATAATGCATCAATGGCAAATACATACTCATTATTCTGATTAGCAAGAAATTATTCATGTAAGAGCTACTTACATGGGATAGAGAAAGTAGGTTTCTATTCACTGTTGTCCACTTCTCCATTGTCCCCTTAACATATCCGACCGCTTTTATATGAAACTATAGGTTACTGCTCTAGTTACCCCATTTTATGTAGGTCCCTCTATCAGCTCTCAGTGACTTCTTGGTGTATTGGGGATTTATAGCCCTCTTCACTTATTGTACAATCATATAGGAAATATTTGTTTTATTCTTTATAATACTTCACTTCTCACATATCTCTATGTCCTGTATTTAGTGTTATAATATTTCTCATTGATTTAGAAGTATTTTCTCCACTGACTAATTACCACTACTACACTTAGTACCAATTCCAGTGTGCACTGTTTCTTTTAGTTTTATGTTTTGGATATTGTGACCTGAGGGTACCCCAGGAATATACAGCAGCACGAGGAGGGGAAACTCAATGAAGAAGAGACAATTAGAAGAAGTCCATTCATCAATTGTAGGAGTATAAGAATCTGATATCTGTGGGAAGATGAAATAGAAGGACTAATTCCAATGGATGAACTTTGGAGTTCCCCTATTCATCGTCAACAAGAGCAACTTTTGAAGAACATCTTCAGGCATAAACACATGGTTCACAATAACTCAGTTGAATATATCAGTAAGATTCATCTTTCTTAAGATTACTTTATTTGATTATCCTGATTCAACTATACATATCTACCCCTCACTAGAACAGTTATTGGGAGATTCTCTCTTTACATCCATTTTCAATAGCTATCTTTGTGTCATTATCTATGCCATTTTTTATTCTTACTTTTTAATTTTATTATACTTTTTTGTCTGATTGATTAATATATTTGTAGGAGACTTCTATTTCCCATTTTTTTCTGTTCTGGATATATGGGCAAGAAAACTGTTAGCTGTTATCTTTCAGGAGGACTATCCAATATATCGTTTCTGTGGACTTGGTGAGCACCATTTCTATTTCTTTTGACGTGTTATTGACAGGACAGCTCTCCACAGGCCAACCGGAAGTTCAAATCTGCACTGCAGCTGAAGGCCCAAGAGGGAAGGGATGTAATATGGTGCAGAATCCAATGTTCCCATACATGGACTGGACCAGGCTAGTGGCAGTGCAAGATAAGCTAACAGCCATGCTGAGGAGGTATGCAAAAGGACCCCTTTGTGACAATGTGGATGAATGTTCTCCTTTTTTTTTGTGAAGTTAGCATGGCACCGGATGGAGCAAGATACTGCTCCAATTGTTAGCATGGCATTGGATGGTGCACGACTCCCCACTGTGTGGGCCAAGATGGATCACTGCAACTCCTATCAAGCTTAACCCAAATAAACTTATAAATAATCCTTAGGCCCAGCAACCACCTTGCTCTTCTATCCTACGCCCTCACTACACAGTATACTTTCCAGTTGTCCAAGTACAAAAGAATGATTTACATACTACTTTACTGATAATTATTTAACCACTTAAATGGTTGTGAGGTCCTTAAACAATTGCAATAATGCAGTGGAGATCTCTCACATCAAATGGGTTAAGAACTTTTTTGTGCTTATGTGTATAGCTTAGGGGTATTTTTTTTAGCACTACAAAACCCCTCTGATTTAATATAATCTTACATGACAAGGTTGCATAAATTGCTGGGTATGTCATAGCTAAAGAATGAAGAAATCATTCAGAATCAGGATTGACTTCACAATGGTGGTTCGATTCCTTTAGGTGCAATATATTGCTGCACACAGTGGGAAAGGAATCCAACCACCCTTGTAGAGGCAAGCCTGATCCTGAATGACTTCTTCATTCTGTGTGCAGCAATCCACTGCACTTCAAGAACAGCTGGGGAAATGCACTAAGGTGTGATAAAGAGAAGTGAGCATCTCAGCTGTGATAAACTGAACAAAGCTTTGCATACCTTAGTGCATCTCTCCCCGGGACTGCGATGTTGCTTATCCATCTTCTAGATACTGATGAACCTATTGGTAGGAAACTAATGCCTTAGGTTGTATAACCAAGAGACCCCTCCTGCTAGATATGCCTAGAAAGCACTTTATTTTACCTTTTGTCTATCACATTAATGGGCTGTAAATTCTGCCCTGTGCGAGAGAAAATGGGAGAGGAGGCAATGGAGTGCAGCATCCTCAGAATACTGGTCAGTGGGAGAACCTTACAGGATTTATGTGCCATTGCTGGTCCTAAGGAGGAAATTCTCAGACTTTCTGGTGACTTACAGCTGTTACTCAATAGCAAGAGTGATAAGAACTCAGTGCATCCAACTGTCTGTTCCATTAAGCCAGCTATTCAGCTGAAGGAAAGCAAAAAGCAGAAGACACAAACATAGTCAGATTTACTAAAGGGATTAAATAGTTGAGCAAAAAAAAATAAAGCAAAAAAATTACAGTGGAGCTAGCTCTTCTCAACAACGTTAAAATGTTTTCTTACAGTCCTAGAATGCCTGGGATAGGTTAGGTATACTGTGTGCAAGCACATAATATACAGTGAGGAAAAAATTGTTTGATCCCCTGCTGATTTTGTACGTTTGCCCACTGACAAAGAAATGATCAGTCTATAATTTTAATGGTAGGTTTATTTGAACAGTGAGAGACAGAATAACAACAAAAGAATCCAGAAAAACGCATTTCCAAAAAGTTATAAATTGATTGACCACCTATCAATCAGCAAGATTTCTGGCTCCCAGGTGTCATTTATACAGATAACAAGCTGAAATTAGGAGCACTCCCTTAAAGCACTCACTTAATTCCAGTGGAAGTCAGCTAAACCGGGAACAACTGGAGGCACTCACTATATTTTTGAGTGTGATATGGCATGAATTAAAGCTTTAATACCAGTGGGGTGTCCAATCTCTGGTACATGGACCATCTCTTGCCAACCATTGTACTAAACCTGCATGCTAGGCTGGGGTTGGGTCTGTGAATAATATATTCCACACTATCTGCCTCCAGGCTGTCTATATGGATGCTGCTCTCTCTGTAAGATCATGCTGGTAAAAGGCGGTAACATGTTAGCCAGGGGAAAAGGGACCTGAGAAAGAGAGCTAAGCTGTCTCAAAAGCTTGCATTCTAAAGCTACTCCTGCAAAGACCATGTTGAGACTCTGCATAAGATTCACAGTTTTGTGGCAGAGGGTGAGGTGCAGAGAAGTATTAAAGCTCCATAGGACCGCTGGGGCCTCACATCTCTTGATCTGTGCTTCTGACACAGAGTGCTGCTAGAAGGTACTCGCATTGTGGCATTAATGGAAGTGGGAGAAATTGGATGGTTCTGGCCTCTTTCAACGAAAAGGGCATCAAACACAAGATGTTAGTGGCAACAACAACAGGACATCTGTCTGTGATCCATCACTTACATTCAGTCCCCTCATGTTGTTATGGGCCCTAGGCAGTAGCCTAAGTTGCCATAATGGATGATGTGGTGGGTTGGCAGAAAAATAGTAGAAACAAGGTCAGTGGCCAGCTTGTAACTGACAAACAGTATCTCAGAATTTCAGACCAGCTCTCACCACACACACACACACACACACACACACACACACACACACACACACTAGGCATTTATAAGTATTGGTGCTCCCAGAAGTCCCCTGGGACATTGGTATATGTTACAGCTGCACCCTCTGTACTCCCTATAGTTATATCACCATAGCTTAAAGTGGATCTATCACATATAGATAAGTAATGCTCATTGGGTAGAGCATTTAGCAAAAAATTTAATATGTTACTCATTTAAAAAAAAAAAAAAAAAAAAAAGTTATCTACATAAAAATTCAAGTTTAAAAGGTGCCCAGCAGCCTGCTTCCGGCTTGCAGCACTGCCTCTGCTCCCGTCCCACTACCCAGCATCCTCCGATGACGGAGGCTTTCTTTCTCTAAGCTGGAACAATCACATTGGCAGAGATCGATATCTAGCAATGAGATCGCTCCAGCTTAGAGACAGACAGCCTCCGTCATCGGAGGATGTTGGGTAGTGGGATGGGAGCAGCGGAAGTAGGCTGCCGGGTACCTTTTAAACATTAATTTTTGCGCAGATAACGGGGTTTTGTCAAAAATGAGTAACATGTTTAACTTTTTCGCTAAATGCTCTAACTAATGAGCATTACTTTTCTATATGTGATAGATCCACTTTAACCCTTTGAGTGCCAGAGGGGTACTCAACACATTGCAATGCATTGCTTACCCCTCTGGCACTCAAAGGGTTCATCTGAATGTGGATTTTAATGTCTTCAAATCTATTCACTCTTACACTAGTTCCTATTTCAGTTTGGTTTTATAAGATTCTTAGGTTATTGGCATTGTCATTATAGAATCCATGTTTAACTTAGCAACTCATTTGGCCTCTGAAAAGAAACACAGACATTTCCAAAAATCCAGCCAAGTTTAGTCTGTATTGTTAAGTATGAAAACTGGCAATAAATATTAAATGTTTAATATTACCTTATAAAGTATTTTCAAAATACTGAACTATTGGCAATTTTTTTAATTACTTTTGTTTGAAATCATAGCATTTATTAATGTGGAAATTAGTTCAATTTTCCAGACAGCTATCATAATATTCCTGAAATCTAAATATCTACAAAAATAGATGGACAATTATTACATAATTATACACTCATAAAATGTGTATCAAACAGCTCTATATTTCTATTCTTAACCCTTTGAATGCCAGAGGGGTATGCAACACTTTACAAAGAACGTGCACACACAAACACACACAACCCTAGCAACTCCTCCCAACCTAGTCTACTAACCTCTCTGTTTCTTGGGGTCCAATGTGACTCTACCTTGTAGTCTCCATGTGGGCTGATGGACCAGGGTGCTAGGATATGACGTCATATCCCGGCACCCAGCATTAGCAGTCCATGTGAGGACTGAGACAGAGCACTGATCTGGTGGCATTTGCTTTCTAAGTGCACTGACCTCCCACTCCCTCATCCACCAGAGAGTGTGGGCTCCTCGGATCTCCCCAGCTGGCTCATGACCACACAGCTCACAGATCAGATAATCCCTCCTCGCTCAAAGGGTTAAAACCCTGTGCAACTATCACTCTGTCTTAACACCTGCTAGCCCATTTATGCAAATATTTGGATGTAGGGGAGTTATATGCTCAGTTACAACCTATTCAATACTTAGAAAATTGCATTATATCAGATTCTTAAAGGATAGTTATGTTTCAAAATAAAAGCAGCTCCAATTAATCTTCATAGTATTTGGGCCATAGAGAGTGTTATTTCAATACTGTCAGAGTTGTAGTTCAAGAGTAATTGAATGATAATATATCCCCCTCCCATCCCTTTTACCTAGTGTACGCCACTTCCTCTCGGATGTGGAATCTGGTGCTGAAACCAGACAGATCTCAGCAAGAGACAATCTTCTTACTGTGAGCATAAGGAAAACCCTTCCACCCTTGACAGGTTTTTCAGGTTTTTCCTTATGCTCACTGAAGATTGTTCCTCTCTGAGATCCATCCAGACAGTCTTGCTGCTCTGAGGTGAGCAGTACATCCGTAAAAGGGGCGGGGCTGGGATACTTTATCATTCAATTACTCTTGAACTACAACTCTGACAGTATTGACATAACACTCTCCATGGCCCAAATACTATGAAGATTAATTGGACCTGCTTTTATTTTGAAACATTACTATCCATTTAAAGGTATTGTAATGTTTTCATATGAAACACATATAACAGGTGGATTTACTGCCAAAAGGGACAAATAAAAATGTCCCAAATCACCACTGATCTAAATGAGGTGGGAGGGGGGTTCAACCCTTTGAATACTGAGACCTCCAGTTCATTGCTTTTAGCATCCAGCCCCATGTAAATCAATGGAAATGCTGCCCCCACCACCACCAATACATGCACACACACACTACAGCATTCAACTTTGCCCAAGAATTACTCCACTTTCCATGCAGCCTTCCTACATAGGACACCTTTTCAGGTGGCAAAAGTGATCCCCCCCAACACAGAGGTAGTGGTTTGTAAATCTATAATTCACAGGGCCATATGTATTTAAGCAAAGCATAGCATAGGGAACAAATAAAAAGGTTGCCATTGATGTAAATCTGGCTTTTTAACAACTTAAATGCTAAAGAGGTCTCCAACGCATTGCATCCCAATAGTTTGGAGACCTGTCTAACATTAATACCTTAAAAGCTCCATTTAAATGTATTGGGATTTTTATTTGTACCCTATGAAAAAGTTGGTTTGCTCCATAATTGCACACCTCCATTTTAATACATGCTGTCCATAAAGTTTTTGGGTGGCAGTAAATCAATGATTTGTTTTCCTTTACAGGTAAGTTAGTCTTTCTACAAATTAATCAGTATACTTAACCCCTTCGCATCCACTGACGTGCCAGGACCGTCACGACTGTCCAGCACTTAAGGACTAGTGACGGTCCTGGCACATCACATACTTTTTACTCACAGTGTTCCTGCAGGAGCTCCAAGACCGGTGCAATCTCTTTCAGTCCCCCGTTCGGCGTGCCGGAGCACCTGATCAGCCATGTGGGCCGGCACGTCAAACTTTTCTATCGGTCCTTAAAGGACCACACACCCCAGGACAGCTGGTCCTTAAGGAGTTAATATGAAAAACACATTTATGATGCATCTAATCTCAATGTTTATTTATGAACTTACATAAAAAACATTACTACAGTTGATATATTCTTAGATATCGTGAATAAGAATTATTCCAATTGAAATTGTTTTTCTTCTGCAGTAATGCTTAACATGGAAAAACATGTACTGCAGGGTTTCTCCTGCTAAGTAAAATAAGGGCATTCCACCTATTGAGAGATGTTTATTCAAAAGCTATTGCAGCTTAAACTTGCATTTTTTTGTGCTACTTCAATGGCTTGCAGTTGTATGGTGGCAGTGTTTCTACAGCAGTCTATGGATAGATATGGTCAGCAGATCATAAAGCGCCATAGGATGCAGTTGCAGCATCACTGCTATGTAAGTTCAGGCCATGGAATGTACTGCACCCTAAACAAATTAAGCTAATAATTTTTAAATAAAACATCTCTCAGCAGTCGGAGTACCCATTTTTACTAAGCAGTATAACGTCTGCACCATATTTCTTTTTTGTTAATCTTAAGCAAGACTATTTCTTCTTTTTGTGTATTTACTTGATCTTATCTGGTGATATTAGGGTAGGGTGACCACATTTCCATTCTGCCATTCCGGGACATGTGGTCACCCTACTGCGCGCGCTGCTCACTGCTCACTCACAGAATCCGACATCAGTCACTTCATAATTGTACGCTGCTGAGTTGGTCAGGGTCTGCGTCTGCATTGCCGTCTCAGAGTATCACTTCACATGCACACAGAACCAGCCAGAGCCAATGAGGAGAGGAACATTGTGCAAATCCTCTCTTCATTGGCTGGGAGCGTGGTGCGTGCAGTGTGCATGTGTTCAGAGGTGACTGGATGGTGAGTGACTCACTGTACCGGACCAGAATCCGGGACTGTACATTGTCCCGGAGGGGTATCAATCGGGACACGGGACATCAAACATAATTCAGGGACAGTCCCGGACGTTCCGGGACACGTGGTCACCCTATATTAGGGTTAGATATATTGATACAATTGCATGCTAAAACAGGCTCTGGAACATTTTTATGTGCTATATAACCTCCTAGAGATAATTTACTAAGCTACTTCGACCTGAATACACCACTTGAGCCAAGGGAGGGCATCAAAGGTGTTTTGAGGCATACTGTTCCTTTTTACCTTGTTTAATATCACATACTAAACAAAGCAAAGAGGACTGTGGCATGACTTTAATCGATTTACCTGAGTATAGAGGTAATGTTTGGGGCTTGTTCACATTAAAGTCTAAAGGGTAGCAGAGTGTGTGCACTAAAATGTTCAATGTAGGCTCTAGAGTAAACAATGTCTAAACACAGAAACTAAGATGCGCTAGCAGATTTGTATATTCCCCCCATTTTCACCCATCTCACTCTCTGATTTCTTTTCTTAAAGGGATAGTAATGTCAGAAAAAAGTATTAACTATATGGTATATACAATTAAAAGAGAGTACTTGCACTAATTTGTATCTCTCAAACTGTTATGGTTTGAGAGATATAGGAAAATAAAGTTCTCCGCTCCCTCCCCTTTCTGTTTGATGAGCTATAAAGCTGTCAGAAGCAGATTCTGGTCACTTGACCAGATGTGGCTCTTCAGCAGCGCCGATATAACTATATCTAAAGATAAATACTTAATTTGAAACGGTCTACAAAAGTGTGCCTGGCTTGCAAGCACACTTTGTAGACCGTTCCAATTAAGTATTTATTTCTAAATAGCGTGACCTCAGCTCTGCTGAAGAGCCTCTGTCTGGTCAAATGACTGGAATCTGCAGCTGTCAGCTAGATGGCAGACTTGAGTAAAACAGCCAGGAAAAGGTAACTTTAGCAAGTTATATCTCTCAAACCATAAATGTTTGAGAGATAAGACTTACATTGATGTTAATCTTTTTTTAATGTCTACAATATTAAATCAACTTAAAAGTAACCATTACTATCCCTTTAACTCATACTCCAATGTCTGGAAAAAAAAACAAACATATATATATATATATATATATATATATATATATATATATATATACATACATATAAAAATGTATGTCTGTGTCCAATATTGGATACATAATGGATATGTTTTTCTTATAAACATTAATGTAGTTGTGATTAAAAAAAATATATATATATATGTAAAACACAGAAAAACATTAAGGGTGATATATATGCAGCTGTGCAGCTGATCTTTTCAGTGCTGTGATCACCTGGCCTTGTTTAATCTCTTCCCCCCACTGCTAAAGACTTCAGAGAAGCAATGGAAATGTGTGGGCTGCTTTGGAAGTGAGCCACAACTTTCCAGGCAGTATTGTGTCTTGTGAACTACTGACACACACCTACGCACATTTCTGTAAAATGAAATTCATGGTCTGAAACATAATCTTCAGCGCATTTAATGTATGTGGCATTCATAAGTTAACAGAAGCAGAGGAAATTCTCAGTGTGCCTGATTTATACTGAGCTACAGTATGCTATGATTTGAAAGTATTTCTGTCTGTTTACACTGAACAGGGACTCCCAGTTTTTTAAAATGTGCATTCTAATTACAGATGAGTGAAAATCAGTGGTTCATTTTGTGAATTGATTTGGAGGGCCAATAGAAAATGTAGGATTCTTCCAAATCGATTCAGAATGAATCACAGTGGGAAGACATGCTAAGCAAAAAAGGGATGGGTTGTGAGTGGGAGCCCTGGAGAGTGAGGGAGATAGAGAGGGCAGGAGTGCTAGATAGTGCAGGAAACAGTGAAGGATTGTAGGAAAATGAGAGAGAGAGATAAAGAGAGAAAGAGAGAGAGAGAGAGAAGGGAAGAGATGGAGGGAGGCATAGCTCAGGAAAAGGTGAAAGATGAATGACTGTGGAGGAAAGACAAAGCAGGAGAGATAGAGAGAGAGGTGAGAGCTGTCCAGCAGTCCTGCCTCCTACTACTAAACCGGCAAAGAAGTTCTCCTAACTTGTTCAGAAATATGACCTGGACAGGAATCTATTTGACCTGATATCTAAAGGTAAACATCACATCGCATGCTAACTTTTCCTGTAATCTGATTGGTTAAAAGAGAATTAGCACTTAATAATAATGTTTCATTTACCTTACCATGTCCAAGAAAATTCCAATAGCCCCTATGGATTCTTTCTTCAAGAGAAAACATCTTCAGTTAGTCCTAGACGTCATGTCCATTGAGGCGAACATGACAGTTGCTGGCAGTGCCCTCCGACTAAAGAAGGCAGAGTACATGAGCCTGGCAGTGCCCTCCGACTAAAGAAGGCAGAGTACATGAGCCTGGCAGTGCCCTCCAACTAAAGAAGGCAGAGTACATGAGCCTGGCAGTGCCCTCCAACTAAAGAAGGCAGTGTACATGAGCCTGGCAGTGTCCTCCGACTAAAGAAGGCAGAGTACATGAGCCTGGCAGTGCCCTCCAACTAAAGAAGGCAGTGTACATGAGCCTGGCAGTGTCCTCTGACTAAAGAAGGCAGTGTACATGAGCCTGGCAGTGCCCTCCAACTAAAGAAGGAAGAGTACATGAGCCTGGCAGTGTCCTCCGACTAAAGAAGGCAGTGTACATGAGCCTGGCAGTGCCCTCCAACTAAAGAAGGCAGTGTACATGAGCCTGGCAGTGTTCTCCGACTAAAGAAGGCAGTGTACATGAGCCTGGCAGTGCCCTCCGACTAAAGAAGGCAGTGTACATGAGCCTGGCAGTGCCCTCCAACTAAAGAAGGCAGAGTACATGGGCCTGGCAGTGTTCTCCGACTAAAGAAGGCAGTGTACATGAGCCTGGCAGTGCCCTCCGACTAAAGAAGGCAGTGTACATGAGCCTGGCAGTGCCCTCCGACTAAAGAAGGCAGAGTACATGAGCCTGGCAGTGTTCTCCGACTAAAGAAGGCAGTGTACATGAGCCTGGCAGTGCCCTCCAACTAAAGAAGGCAGAGTACATGGGCCTGGCAGTGTTCTCCGACTAAAGAAGGCAGTGTCCATGAGCCTGGCAGTGCCCTCCGACTAAAGAAGGCAGTGTACATGAGCCTGGCAGTGTTCTCCAACTGAAGAAGGCAGAGTACATGAGCCTGGCAGTGCCCTCCGACTAAAGAAGGCAGAGTACATGAGCCTGGCAGTGTTCTCCGACTAAAGAAGGCAGTGTACATGAGCCTGGCAGTGCCCTCCAACTAAAGAAGGCAGAGTACATGGGCCTGGCAGTGTTCTCCGACTAAAGAAGGCAGTGTCCATGAGCCTGGCAGTGCCCTCCGACTAAAGAAGGCAGTGTACATGAGCCTGGCAGTGTTCTCCAACTGAAGAAGGCAGAGTACATGAGCCTAGTTGAACCTTTAAGGACCAAATGGGTGTTCAATACATTGTGAAATGTTAAGATTAACATGTGCAGTGAGTAGAGTTTTGTCCTGTGGTCCGGTAAGCAACTGTCATGTCTGCCTCCATGGACATGATTTCCAGGACTTATTCAAGATGATACCTCTTGAACAAAGAGGGGATCAAAGCAGTCCTTAAAGGAAAGTAATTCCTCTGGACTGTTGGTCATAAGGGGTTAAAACAGAAAACCTAAAAAAAAACCACCTGTTTCACAAGGTATTCATTTTGTTTTACAGAATAACATTCTATAAATGTAGTATTCTGAATTTAAATAATAATTTTGTGAATTTCTCATTCTAATAAATGAACATAATTAAAAAAGATAGGAAAATGGAAGAATTTGATGCAAACTTCTAAAATGTAACAGATAAATGCCTTTTTATCTTTGTTATACAGAGACTTCTATCAGCCAGCCTCTCTGTATATATCAGAGATGAATATTGTTAGTGTCAGCACAATGCGTCTCAGACTCTACAGACACTGCCATTGTTAAGTCTAATGTTCTGCTTGTGACGGCTTTGAAGTCATCATACTTCTTCATGGTGAGATCCCTTTCCCTGCACTCATTAGATAAGGTTCTTCTGGCATTATTCTCCAAAATAACCAACACTTTTCTAGTATTCACGGTATTAAAAACCAATTTTTAATCAACTGGAATTTGTATTTGTGCCTCAGTTATACGCTGGTCCTTGGTACATCATTGCTGTGTAATTTAATATATTAATTGCAAGCTAAATGGTATAGGAATATTTATTAAAATAGAAGGGCGCATGTAAGGTAGCTGAGGCTTCTGCACTAAAGCAACAGCCTGTTTTCGTGTGTCATTATCCTGCATCTATAACCATGCATTAAGCACACGTCATTGAAAACTACAGCTGATGAACCTGAAAGCAAGTCATGTGATTTGGAGATCTCAGTGTAAAGACTCTATAGAATAACAGAGGCACTGGAGAAGTGACAAACTGGACAAGTCATCTCCACTTTATCACCTCTTCATCACCACTTAGTGAATCTCCCCCTTTGTGTTTTATCACCATATCAATATATGTAACGTTTTAATGATACAGAACTGTAAATGGTAATTTCCTATAAAAGGCTCAAAATTACCATTAAGCTAAACATGCATCATGTAGGGTTTTCGACTATAAGGGGAGTTTAAGATGCGTTGGCCACAATGGTGTGGTAGTTAGCAGAGCAATAAATTTGCCCCTGCGCAAGTTTAATTACTAGCTTATATATCACTAAAATGTCAAATTTATATATTTTATAGTATATTAATAGTGTTTTGTGTTTGTAGAAGTACACACTAAGGGCATACTTTCCAAACAACATAACATTTTCTAATGGTTAGTATAAAATGCTGCCTGTGCCTGCTGCTACTGCTGTCAGTCTGCCTTCTTCATGTCCCCGAGAAATAGCAAGTATGACATTGGGGGACCCTCTGTCACATTGCTCATCACCTTCTCCAACAGGCAGTGAGATGTCTGTAATAGAGCAGCAGCAGCACAAAGGGACTAGTGGTGGTGGTGATGATGATGGTTGAGAACTTGGGGTGGAAGAGATATTAATGGCCTTTTTTAGCCCAAACTGAGAAGGAATGGGAGACAGGGATGAGGATGGGCATCACCACCACCAGCAGTAAGCTTATGGAATTTGCAATTGCTCTAATTCCTCCTGCTGCTGAGTTGCAAGGGCAGCAGGATGCTGAGTAGCAAACTAGTGTGCCATAGACCACCGTGGACACAGTGGGAATGGGGTCAACAAGTGATACGGGACTAGGTCAGGTTCCACTTGTCAGCAGCAGCAATACACCTGGTCCTAGTTGCAGTGCTGATTCTGAGGCAGCAGCAGCAACAGCAGCAACATCATCCTCTGCCCCAGACAGTGAAGGGGAATGTGGAGGACAAGAAGAAAGAGGCCATTCTTCCCCACCTGTTCCCTATCCCCTGAAGTCATGGGTGTTTCTCTTGGGGCAGGCACAGTGCTGTCATCACCAACGGCACTGTGCATGATTTGTGACAAGTCAGTGAGAAGGGGAAAAGAGGGAACACACCTTGGCACAACCACCCTGATAGCACACATAAAACACAGACACCATGACATTTATGTGAAACATGTTAAAGTCAAACACCCACCACAGAACACCGCTGTTGCTGTGCCCCATGACTCTCCAGTAAGACAACAAAAGGCGAGGCAGAGATCAAAGAGGAGGAAGAATAGAGAAACCCAGGCAGAGACCGGAAGTTCCATGATGAGTGAAACAACTAGCTCGCCATCATCTTCTTCCTCTAGGGTAACTACATCTTTTGCCAATCCACCTCGTTCATCATTACCTCCCCCAAATGATAGCCACTCTATAGATGTTAGGATGTGGCATTTCATGTGCACTGACCACACATGGCAGCGTGGTGGAGGAGAATCACTAGCAGGACATCAAGCGGCGTCTGAGGAGATTCCATCCAGCAGTAGATGGTGGCAGGAGGGTTCATCATTACTATTAAACTGTCAGTAAGTTGTCATGTGTCTTTAGCGGGGTGTAGACAAGGGGTATGGTGACAGCAGCAGTACTTGGTTTCTGGTGTCATGGCGTTTGGATACAGTTGTGTCCCCAGGTGTTATTTACCACACACACACTGTGCACTTTGCAGCTTCTGATTAGAGGCACAGTTCCTGCTCTCCAGGGAAAAATGTATCTTGTAGTAACAACACAACCATGATTTTGGAGGAGGAGCAGGTGGAGAAGAATTACTGGCCAGCTTCTTCTTTTCTCCACATATACTGGTGGCTACTTATTGTGCTGCTACTGCCTCAGGCGCATCACTGGAGCTAGTCGTGGCAAGTGGAACCTTCATCATCAATCACCCATGTTACTGCTGTTGTTGATCCCATTCCCTTTGAGCTTCTTAATCATCCTGCTGCTTAAACATCTCAGCAGCAGCAAGAACAGCAGTCACAAATTCAGCATCTAGATCAGGGCATTTGATAATGGCCATTGGCCATTGGCCACTGGCCAACAGGACATGACCATCTGGCTCTAGGGCAGAAGGGTTTGTGCTTTTAAAAAAAAAATATTTAAAAAAAATCCATAGTCCTACAAAAAATAAACAATTTTGGGGGGTTTATTTCTAACAAGCCTAAGTCCTTCAAATGAATATTTCCTTAGGGCTTGTGCCAAACAAGCCTAAGTCCTACAAATCAATGTTTCTTCAGGGCTTGTGCCTCTAATAATTCTAAGTCTTACAAATCAATGTTTCCTCTGGGTTTGGGCCTCTAACAAAAAATTTAACAAATCATCCTCTACAAAATACTCTGTCACATCAGATATCAGTCTACCCCAGCGGCAGCTTATGTCAGGGGGTTTCTGTCTCCAGGGGCGGACTGACCATACGGGCATTCCGTCACGGACCGAGGGCCCGTGACCGAAGGGGGCCAGCCGCCACTTCCAGCACTGCTCAGCAGCTCTCCAACGACCGTTCTAGTAATACAGAGCGCTGGGAGATGACATCATCTCCCAGCCTCTGCATTACTAGAGGCGTGCGGGACTTCGCACAGTATTAAGCCACGCCACTAGACCACCAGGGACTGGAGGTAGGGGCAGTGTGGAGATGAAGGGGCATGGTGGAAGGGGCGATGTGGAGATGGGGGCATTGTGGAGATGGGGAATTGTGGAGATGAAGGGGGCATTGTGGAGATGAAGGGTGCATTGTGGAAGGGGCATTGTGGAGATGAAGGGGGCATTGTGGAAGGGGCATTGTCGAATGGGCCTTGTGGAAGGGGCATTGTGGAGATGAAGGGGCAATGTGGAGATTTCTGCAGGGGGCCCAGACCTCTTTTTGGACCAGGGGCCCTGGGTCCTGTCAGTCCGCCCCTGTCTGTCTCCATCACTTTACATACAAATTTCTTATTTTATTTTTTTATTATCTGCCCCCCCAATACCTGTCAAGGACTCCCCCAAAAACAAATTCCCTGTTCAACTGATTCATTCCTCAGACTCCACCCACTAACACAGGCACCCTCCTCAGACCCCTTTTATACTATGTCTTATGGGGGTTTTTTAATTGTATTTAGGAGTTATTTTTTGTATTAACTGCTCCCAATCCCAGTAAACAAACCACCTAAAAAAACATTCCTGGTTCAACTGATTATGTCTTTACACTCCACCAACACAGACACCCTTATGCCCCTTTTATATTATGCATTTGGGAAATAAAATCATATTTGTTATGTGTTGTGTGTAAGTTCAGTGTTCCCATTGATTCCAATTGAATGAGCTAGGCGAAAAAAGTGGAAAAATGACACTTTTCGCTGGAAATTATTTGCCAAGTGGAAAGTGCCATTATTCGCCCATCCCTAATTGGCGAGAACATTAGCTGAAAGGTATAGGCTCAGTCTTCCACCACAGAAAACGAGTACTGTGCCTGTTTATAAACTTTGAGAAATCAATTAGAAAGTCTGATTTTGGACAAGTAAGGATGCCAAAAAATACACAATCATTCTGTCAATCATCATTAGCATCATCACCACTTCCAAGTTCAATCTCCCCTCAGCCACATACTATTTTTCAGTAAACAGCAGCAACACAGGTTATCAACATGCACAACCATAGCTATGATGAGTGCCTCTGCTTCTGTTGATATCACACCAGAAACACAGCCAAAGGTCTGATTGGGAGACACACGGTCAACATGTCAGAGGTGCTACAACTATCAGCAGTAGAAGCACTCCTAAAAATTGGTTCTGGGACACATAATAGTAATGATGTTGATGTGCTAGAGAGTGTACCAAGATGTTGTTCATTTCAAATATCTTTTATGGCTCCTGCCGCAAAGGAGTATGATTTTGAGATTGTTGTAGAAGATGACAAGAGTTGTAGAGTACCCACACATGCAACTGCCAAAACCCCTACCATCTCTACAAGTCTGTTGTTAAAGCAATAAAGTTACATAGTTCTTCTGCCCTGTACTGCTAACCCACACTAATGCATTCTCTGGGAGGAGTCAAAAACCTCATAAAAATAACCCAAAGTATGCATGTGGAATGGCAAAGTTGCCAAAATATTGGCAGTTGACATTCTGCCTTATTATTTTTAGAAAACAGAGATTTTAAAGTGCTGATGTCATGTGTTTCACACAGGTAGCATACCCCTAGGCTCATTTATTTTTCAAGTGTGGCATGACAGAATTGCACAAGCAGGTGTTTAGTGTGGTGCACAAAGGGCTGTAAATCTCCTATGGAAAGAAAATGCACTTGACAACAGAAATGTGCACAAGTGGACAGAGTACAGACTATATAATTGTCACTGCTCAGTGGGTATCCCTCCTACCAATGGGCAACAATAGCCTGTAGCATCAGGTCACAGTCAGCAATATTATATCTGGTTCTGGCAGTGTTATTAAAGGACAAGAGCTGGGTAACCAATACCAACTGCATTCCACTTTGTTCATGCAAAGTTTTAAGAGACAATCCCACAAAGCCATATATATGTGATAAAACTAGAGCAGGTGAAAGAGGAATGGCTTATACCCCATTCATTGGAAGTTGGCTTTGTGTCTGCTGATAATGGATCCAACATAATAGCTACCTTGAGAATAGGTGATATGGTATATGCACCTGCTTTGCCCATGTACTAAATATAGTTTAAGAAGCAGTATATATAAATGCTGTGGTGGTCCTGCCCAGATCTGCAACCTTACTGGTCAGAATGCCTCAACTCCATTCTAAAAGCTCTCCGGATCACTCTCCCCAGGGAACCTACTGCATTGTTGTTATACCTACACCTACCCCCTCTTCCCAAATCCCAGAAGGAGATATTACTGACAATATTGGATGCCGTGAAATCTTTGATACCGGTACATTGGAGGGCCAAATCCCCACCCTCCCAAGCGGAGTGGTGTCAAAAGGTGGATACATTTCTTAAATTTCATAGAAGGCCAGACTTAAACGGAATGAGGACTTTAGTGGCCTTAATACTTTCATTGACCAGTGGTCAGCCAACCGGGTCTCTACACAGTGACGTACCTCCTTCTTCGAGGATGGCTCTCTGGGTGGACCAATCCCAACCAGCACCTTCTTATCTTATTGCTCATCCTCCCCCTCTTTTCTGCTATTGTTTTCTTTACTTTACATTATTGTTGATTTTACCACATCACACTACAACTGAGTACTTTTCTGCACTCTTCTGCTCATCTTCTGATCTCTTTTATCAGCTTAGGTCTTTGCTAGTTGTGACAACTGCAGGCTACATATCATCATTCAGCATACCTCTTGTTGAGAGTGAGCACTCACAGCTACGTTTTGCATTTTCCCCCTACCCTGAAGACTATCTCCTCCCCTCTCTCCTTATGCTCTGCTACTTCTCCTTTTATCTCCTTTACTGATATTTCTCTTCTCATCTTTGTTTTCTTTTCTTCATACCGACTTGTGTTTACTCATATTTCTTAAAAGGCTTAATGATAATCCGAGTGGGTTCCATGCTTCCTATCCCAACTTTTGCTGTTAGTATAGTTTCAGGAAGCTCTTTGAATTGTCTCCAGGCTCATTGTTTGTACTTGACTCACCTGCATTTTGTTGTAACTGGATGACTACCATGCTTGTTCATTTGGATTTCATTGAACTCAATAAAAATTTGAATTAAAAAAAAAAAAAAAAAAAAAGAAGCAGTATATATATCCATTTCATTTTAAGATTCTAAACACTCACCCCTCCCAAATCAGTGGTAGTTGTATATGGTCATTCACTTAACATAAAATTCAATGTATCCCTATATATTAACCTAAGATAGCAGATCAGTCTGTGTTCCTAACCTTACCAGCCAATTGAAGCTTGGAGCGGTCTTATTATGACATAGCAGACAACATAATTAATAAGCCCCTTTAGAGTAACAATAAATCCTTAATGTCATCGGCCACCTTCCCCCCAGCAGCTCTCACCTCTCAACAATGAGACATGCCTTTATATAATATAGATTATGATGGAATGTGTTGAACACAATACTGCATATGAAAGTACATAAAAGCATTTGCAAGCTGCTTTAAAAACTTAAGTTGATTATATCTACATGGACTTCAGTGCCTGAACCCAGCTCCATTCAAGAGTCATTACCAGGGTTTGTAAGGCCTTTATTATTATTATCTTGCCACACAGTAGACAAAAACAGAATAGACACATAACAGAAGTAAAGCATAAATGGCAAATAAACTGGCCTGGCACTATATGTAGTAAAGAGCAGGGCTGATTGAGGCCACCAGTGTCCCCTGGGTGCAGGATAAAGTACCAGGCTCCATTAACCCTAAGGGGTTATGTAATAACTACACTTGTTTTCCCCTTCTGCTAAAAGTAAGTTTTCAAACTTGCAATACTAGAGAAATTATGAACTTACTTTAAATCAGCTTCATAGAATTTTGAGAGCACTCCTGGAGTTACATAATGCAAGGATCTTATACCTACTATTGCTTAAGGAATAAACAAGTGTTCATATCTGCATATAATGCTATATTTCACACATGGATTCATACATTCAGCACTCTGTATTGTGTTCTCCAGATAAAAGGGAAGAGAGAGGCACAGAGGGATCCAAACTGTGCAGTATGAGTATCAGGTTTTCTGATTGTGGGGGCCCCTTACTGCAGTGGTCCCTGCGTAGCTGCGTCCTGTTTTTAACTGAGAAAGAGTGTCACCACTAGCCCTGATTTATTAAAAGAAAATGAACACGAGAAAATCCTAATGACCTCTTTGAATTTTGCTCTTGTGTCTTTGTTCAAGAGATAACATTTTCAATCAGTCCTGGATGTAATGTATGTGGAGGTGCAATAATGTAATATATATGCAGAGGTATATTTCTCGGTGTTATATGTGTTTCCTGATGAAGGCATATTGAACTGTGCCAAAAATGCAAATAAATTGTCTAATTTTGCAAAGAAGCCTGGTATGACAGCAGAACATTATTATTCATTATTTATTATTAAAGCGGAACTATCATCCACATTATATTGAGTCCCAAATGCTAATAATAATAGCGATACGCATCTTTGTTCTTGTAATTTCAATAATAATTGAGGCATTAGTGAAAAAATAGTCCTTTATAGGCAGGAAAAAGGCAGATTAGGTGCTACACGTTGATACAAGTTGCAAGGGGTGATCTCCAAAACAGCACTCGAACGCTGCAATCCAGAAGCAATTCGTACAAACAAAGATATCAGGAGCAGTCACCTCTCTGTATGGTCGGACCACTCACGAATTGTAAAGAAAGATGAAGCCACATACCTCGGGCCAGTTAAAAACAATCAACTTTATTATTTTATTTTTATCTTGAATAAAACTCGACAAGCACATCCAGTGTCAGAGGGAGCGGGACACAGTTGCACTTAGTAGATGATAACCCAGAGCACGCCTAACATGTTTCACACTAAAAAGCGCTTAATTATAGACTAAGTGCACCAAGAAGGAAGTCTAATTTAAAAACAGTTAACATAACCCTGATTGGACACTATTAAAAAATGGCTTCATCTCTCTTTACAATTCGTGAGTGGTCCGACCATACAGAGCAGCGAATGCTCCTGATATCTTTGTTTGTATCTTTATAAGCAGACAGACATCGGCAGGGATCTTTCTGTAGGTGCTCTTTGCGCCAGCACTGTCAGTCCCTTCCAGTGCTTTAAGGTAACCAGGCACTGAACTCTTCAATCATGGAGGAGAAGGAGACGGAAGTAGACGCAGAGATGCCTTCTCAGCAATATGTCTGCGATGTTTGCCAATGCCTGTCTGGATATAAAGGTTTATTTTTCACTAATGCCACAATTATTATTGAACTTAAAAGAACGTAGATGCATATCTCTATTATTAGTATTTGAGGCTCAATATATTGTGGATGATAGTTCCACTTTAAATAAATAATTGTATTAGAAGTAGTAGTAGTAGTAGCAGACGTAGTAGCAGCAGTAGTAGTATTGTGCACCGTCCACTCGATTATCCTCCAACAGGATGCACAGGAAATGAGATCACCTCTGATATCGCCATAGCACAGTGTAAACAAACAACAAATGAACAGACATGGCTGATATCCATCAGTTAGGACTATTAAAAAACAAAAGGTAACATAAACCCCATTGCACTTACATAAGAGTAAGGTCTTGACATTATTTCATACTGATCTCCGTATCCAGCAAAAAGAAATAAGACTTCCTTTGTAGTAGGTGATTCTTTTTTTTGTATTTAAAAACAGGATCCACTTGAATCAGTCTGTTTCAAAGCGTTCTACCTCTTCTACAGGTGATCAATGGATCTCTAGCTGTCTCACATAATGAAGTGTCTTATAAAGACTGATTTGTTTCAGTACATTTTCTTATTATATTAGACTAAATTATGAAGTGTTGTACAATGGATACTCTTGATTTTTGCATGGTTGGTGCCCTGAAAACAAAAACATTTGCAAGAGCCCTATCCTAAAATTTACCAGTGTAGCCTCTAGCCTTAAATTTGTCTCTCATTTAACATACAATTCTTACTTCTCTCTTCCTCATCATTGCATTGGTTCTGTTCACTATGAACTTAATTGGGAAATAAGATGAGTTTCAATTCCAAGTTTTAAATGAAAACTCTTACTCTGTAATAACATATTTTTTCCCCTTACGAAATAAACTCATACACATGATAGTATCCCTTTTGTACACCAATATATCCAAGAAGTTGATTTCTATCCTGAATAAAAGAAAAAACTGATTCAAATGAACTAATATCTGCCACAAACTCAAAGACCCCTAGAGCCCTGCCACACCAAAACACATCAATGAAGCACCATCAACAAACCACTACATTGATGAAAATAATAAAACTAACGAGCTTGGTTTCTTTAAAGAAACAACCAAAAAGCATTGAAAAAAAGATAGTGCCAAGTATCTGATTTTCAACCTAAAATAATTGCACTTCCAGACCAATTGAAGCAGTTCAACAGATAATCGACAAGGAGTAAGCCCTTATATTTATGTCATAGAAAACATTCAACAGCCTCCATCTTCTTGCAATATTGATGTTGGAGTACATGGATGAAATGTCTAAAGTAACTAAAAATTATCAGTTATATTTTCATTAGACTTAAGTTTGTGAGAAAAGACCTGTATCTTTGCTGGAACAACAGGGTGTGCATGAAAATCAATTAATTCTGCAATAGGCTGTCCCATAGAGTCAGTGGCAGATACTACAGGTCTTGCTATAGTAGGGCTCTTCTCTTTGAGTTTGTAACAGATTCTATTTTAATCAATGCAGGTATTAATTTTAATCCAAGATAGAGAGCAAAAGAGATCAGCTTTGTAGATTTATTGGTTAACAAAAGGTATTCTAAGATCTGTGCAATTTTATTTAAAGGGATAGTAATACGTAAAATGTAAAAAAAAAATATGTTGTAGGGTTTATCCCCCTGAGTAAAACAAGAGTACTCCCACTGCTGAAAGGTGTTTCATTCAAAAGTTATTAATTTTCAAAGTTGAAATTTTTAGGTGCAATATCACAGTGGCCTGAAATTGTACAGTGGCGCTGTTGCTACACCATCCTATGGAGATTTATGGTCCCGGGACCAGAGCTGCCCATAGGATCGTGTAGCAACAGCACCACTGTACAATTTCAGGCCACTGTGATATTGCACCTAAAAAATTCAACTTTGAAAATTAATAACTTTTGAATGAAACACCTTTCAGCAGTGGGAGTACTCTTGTTTTACTCAGGGGGATAAACCCTAAAACATATTTGTTTTACATTTTAAGTATTACTATCCCTTTAATAAGGAACAGTTAGAAATATGTTAGTACATAGTGAAAGCTGTCATGCAACAAACTGATTTGAAATTTCTATTTCCCAAAGTTGATACAGGGCATGTCTAAATCTAGCATGCCAACATCAGTCTTTAGGTAAAGTCTTGGCATTTCCACTCAATTGCTGTGACATCTCTGCTCCTGTCAATAGTGCCAGGAGAGAGAAAGAGGTAGCCGAGACAGCTGTAAAGTGTATTTCAGCTACTGCATAACTCGAGTTTGTTCAGTTTTCCTCCCTTGTTTTATTGTAGCAGGGAGATTCCTAGGGCCTAGCATGGGTTCCCTGCTTTCTTATTCAGCAGACAATGGGGCTTGCAGGTAGCAGCAGTGGACAGTCAGGGACCGGGGGGTTAATGCTCCCCCCCCCCCACAGACTGGAGACTGTGGTATGTGAGGCCAAGGCTGTATCAGAACAGTAAGGTGAGTAATGTAACCACAGTTTCATTCTATATTGCCATACAAGTCAAGTGAGCGCAGATTTATGCACTCACATGATGGGAGGTAGCATGATTATTTGTGAAGTATATAGCTTGAAAAATATCTAATTCACTGGTCTTTAATTTAAAATATGAACATTTCCCTTGTTGCCAGTTATTACTGTGTATAACATTAAGAAAGTGCACTTCTCTTCCAGCCTGTACTGGAATGGGTGTGAAAAACAGCTTCCAGAATTACTATTTCATAAATGACTATTATAGTTATCTGATCATCACTATGGTCATTTGTGAACTGTAACCTTAGAATGTATAGGTTGCCAGGACTGGAGTTCCTAATGATTCATAACATATGAAAGTGTTGTGTAAGCAGCATCATATTAATAATATGTGGAACTGTACGTAGTGGGGTGATATTCTCTCTGACACAGTTTTCACTTAAAAACTAGAGCTTCACTTCAAACATGTAGGGACACAATTTAATCTGTCTCCTCTGAAATCACCATGACAGTGTCATGGTTTGCAAGCAAGACAAGAGTCAGACGGTATAATTAAAATCACCTTTATTAGAATATAGAATAGCAATATATATAAATAGACATTAGTCTCAGGAAGAAGCAGAGGGTAACCCAAGAGGCAGGGACTCTATCAGAAAAAGGAGGCTACCTCCAAGTTCCCAGACTGCAGAGACTAGGCCAAAGCGAATGGTAGTCTCATAAGCCAGAATGCCAAGCGTAGACCTGAACAGTCTCCCCTAATGATGGCAACCGAGGAGAATACTGACTCGCGCCTGCAGTCAGTCAGAGGAAGGCCGTCTCCCGAAAGGGAAGGCAACAAGGAAGACTACTGACTCACATCTGCAGTCAATAAAGTTATGCCAGAGCCACAGATTTGTACCAGTTAGGATGTCCACTTAGAACAGGAGGTAACACCGAGGGTAGCTGGACAGAGCCCCAGGTCAGCACCAGATTGGATAATCAGACAGGCCAAGGTCATACACTGAGCGGGTAGTCAGCCAGAGCCACAGGTTTGCCCCAGTTAGGATGTCCACTAAACAGGAGGCAACACAAAGGATAGATGGACAGAGCCCCAGGTCAGCACCAGGTTGGATAGTCAGACAAGCCAGGGTGATACACGGAGCTGGTAGTCAGCCAGAGGCAAAGATCTGCAACAGATTGGATGTCCAAACAATTAGGGAGCTCACAGAGAAAAGTCAGACAGTGCCACAGATCAGCATCATGATGGATGGTCAGACAAGCCAGGGTCATACACAGGATATCAGGAGCAAGCTAAATACAACTGCAATGAACAACAACGTAAGGGTAACTGGATAGAAAACCAGTTCCCTTAAAAACCAAGAGCCAGGAAGTAGATGGGAGGAGACTGACCAGATCCTCCTGTATAAATTGACACATGTCAGATAGATGCGTCAAGTGCTTGCATCCATCCTGTGTCATCTAGAGCCACTGAACCACCTAGCCAGAGGACACGGGTGGCTACTACAGATGCCAAGCAAGCCCAGGCCCAATCCTCAGAGTGACGCATGGGATGACGCCAAAGCATCATTTCGAGCCATCCACACCCTGCATCAACCAAGGCAGCGTTGCTGGATCTAAGGTAGGCTGTGACAGTAACCCCCCATCAAAGGCCCCTCCTCCAAGGGTCCAGTCGAGGTCTGTCAGGAAAACGAGCATGAAATCTGCATACCAAAATAGGAGCATGAACATCACTGGCAGGTATCCAGGAGCGCTCCTCTGGACCATACCCTTTCCAGTGTATCAGGTACTGAAGGCGCCCTCTAACCCACCTGGAGTCCAGAATGCTTTGAACCACAAATTCCTCATGATTATTGACCTTGACAGGAGCTGGCCGGACCATACTTGTGGTATAACGGTTACAAATCAGAGGTTTAAGCAAGGAGACATGGAACACATTGTGAATGGGCATGGAGGCTGGAAGCTCCAAAGCATAAGCCACAGGGTTAATTCTGCTCAGCACACGGAATGGACCAAGTTAAGTGAGGTGTCGTTCTGGAAGGATGCCTCCGCAGGCACTCCTTATATGAGGGTATCTCCCAAACCCGAGTGTCTATTAGGATAATAAATTATATCAGGTCATCCAACCCCTTAGGTAAATCGCGGGCAGCAATCTTATCCTTCATATAGTCACCAAGCCGTTGGGAAAAGGTGGCTACGAGAGCCACATTATTCCACCCGACCTCATCTGCCAGGGTCCGGAATTCAAATGCATAATCCTCCACTGTACGATTGCCCTAGTGGATGGTCATAAGTTGTTTCGAAGTCGAGGTCGCGCAACCTGACACATCAAAGACACGTTTAAAGGAGGCCTCAAATTCATTATAGTAGTAGATTATGGGTTTGTCCGTTCCCATAAAGGATTCACCCATGCCAATGCCCTGCTAGACAAAAGCGAGATCATCAGGCCGACCCTACTGCTCTCACTAGGGAAGGCATGTGGAATCATTTCTAGGTATATGCCCAGCTGGTTTAAAAAGCCGTGACACAGCAAAGGATCCCCACTGTAACGCTGTGGGAGCAGAACGGATCCAGACAACCCTCTGGCCACACCTTCATCAGAGGCCATCTGTACTGCCGGTGCCAAGGAAGGTTTCGAGCATTCCAAGTGAGACGTACAGCTAAGCAAGGTTTGCAAGGCCAGGGACAAATGATTGATGCGTTCATCTTGATCCTGCATCCTGTCCAAAATGCTCTGTAAAGGTAAGGGTAATTGGATAGAAAACCAGTTCCATTAAATACCAAGAGCCAGGAAGTAGATGGGTGGGGACTGACCAGCTCTTCCTGTATAAAGCTGGGGCCTGCATCATAGCGCAGCCTCGAGCCTGTAATTGATGCATCTCATCATCTAGATCCACTGAACCGCCTAGCCAGAGGACACGGGTGGCCACTACAGACGCCAAGCATGCCCAGGCCCAATCCTCGGAGTGACTCATGGGATTATGCCAAAGCGTCATTTCGAGCCATCCACACCCTGCGTCAAACAAGGAGGCATCCCTGGATCTAAGGTAGGCTGTGACAGACAGTTTATAAATCATTTAGCTGTAATCCTGATAGGTACAGGATGAACCTACCAGTATCATATCTGCACAAACCTTCAAAAAAATATAATTAAATGTAATACTGTGCATGTATTTGAAAGGGAAGAACAAGGCCTACATTGCACCTCAATGTGCTGCTTAACTTAAAGCACTTAAAGGCTTAATCATTTTGTGAAGAGAGCACAACAAAAACTAGATGCAAATAAATATCTCAATGCAAAGGGTACCCTGTTAGTTTTTATGAATTGTGCACATTTTTTCTAGTCTATGATCTTTCTGTTGCCTTTGGGAATGTCCTTTTGGTTTCTTGTAATTTGGTCATTTTATTGGCCTTAGGTATTGCTGAATTGTATTTCTGTATTTTTTTAGTTGTGTATCTGGCTCCTAAATTTTGGCTTCCACAGCTGAGCAATATTTGTCAAGACTTAGTTTCAGAAGTCTTTCCCAATAAGTTTTAGTATTATGCAGGTCAGTTGCTAAGTTCCCAAGACATGCGGATTTCCTCAATAGACCATGGGCTTGGGCAAACCTAACATATTATTAATGCATATCAATGGGACTATTACTAGTAGAGAGATTAGCACCATTGCATGTCCCAACCTGGCAAAAGGCCCCAGGATTTTTAAGGAACACTTTCACCTAAAAATAACTTTAGTGAATTTGAAAGAGCCTTCAAAATCAACAGACTTAAGTTTTTGCTAACTGGTATTAGCCATTTTTATTTAGAAAACAGGATTTTGATTCACTTAGATGCAAATATTATGCCAATAAAGGCATGGGACTGCCTATCTTAGCCCTATATTTCCTCCCCACTCATTGACTCCTCTCCTAAGCCATGTAAAGTGTAACCAGGTGTTAACAGGTAAAAACACTACAACTCCCAGTGTGCCAGGAGCAATTAATGTCAGATATTCCAGATACAGCCAAACTACAATTTACATCATGCCTCGCCAGCACACAGCTATTGGGAGATGATAGGAGATGTAGTCTGACAAAATCTGGAAGACATCGCTTTTGCCCAAGCTTGAGCTGTTAATATTTACAGACTATCAAGTATGCAGGAAATTGCATTTCCCATAATGCATGTTTTGATGCTCTGTCTGTAAATACTGAAATTTGAAAGGGCAAGTTTCAGCTCTTAAATGAATACAAATCCAACAACTGTCCCAAAATTTGCAGTTTAATGACTATCTGGTCAGCCTTCACCCATTTTTGGCAACCCTTTAGAGACCAGAGAAAAAATAACTAATTGAAATGTATACATGATCTTTAACAGATAAGAGTTGGTACCATGTTAGCTGTAGAAATACAGGAGGCAAATATAGTTGTTGATACCTTTATTGGCTAACGAAGCAGATTTAGAATGCAAGCTTTCAAGACCTTAGGTCTCTGCCTCAGGCATGTTATATAGATAAATACGAAAATATCCCTTATATACAAGTACACTTTTCATTGTTCAGAATGGAAATCAGATAAGAGAACACACCCCACATCTGCACGGCTACATTATGCAAGTGTTATTCCACTGCAGCCTTGCACTATGCATTTTTCATAAACAGTTCTTTTAACCCCTTCATCTCCAGGTTGAGGTTGTTAAACTTACATCTGGGGTTGGTAACCTTTGCCTTTTCAGTTGTGGACTACAACTCCCATCATCTTCAACCAGCCAGCAGCTGTAAACCCCAAAAGCTGGTGAGCAACAGGTTGCACCTCAAACAACCAAGAGGTTGAAGTGTCCCAATGAATCTGGATGAAATTAATAGAAATAGTGGTATTTTGTACCAGAGTAATTCTATTGAAATGCAAAGCCATTTCATCATACCAGACCCCACATTCCAAAGGGTGCATTGCATTGATCCCAAGAGCAAACAACATATGAAATGCAAATGAGGATTGTAAAGCTTCTTGATATAAACACGTCATGAAATAAGCCTTATAGAAAGTTGTCCTTGACATCAATACAGCATGTGACTTTGTAAATTGTGCCGAGATGGGAATCAAAAAATGTTGTTGCCATAACAAAAGATAGATAAATACAAAGAGTCAGGATGAAATATTTCCAAACACTGTCAAGAATGTTACAAACTACGCACATTTAGATTCAGTGCCATAGCAAGTGATGCTTTCCTGTAGTCATTCATCCAGCAATGTCAGCCAGCAACTGACAAAAATACTAGCCAATCATGAGCAGCCACTGTGAAACACAAATACTTAGAATTTAGAAAAGGAAAGTTTAACCCCTTAAGGACGCCACTTGAGGACAACAGGGCTTTTTTTTTTTTTAATTCCGGTTCAGGGCTTCCGGAGCGGCGTGCAGCCATGCCGGGAGCTCTGAACTCCATGTCATGCCAGGACCGTCACGGCTCCTTAAGTGCCGGACCGCCATGACGGTGCTGGCAAGTCAATGGTCCTTAAGGGGTTAAAAAGATGAAAAGACAACTCCATACAAATTTCAAGAGATCTTAAAAGCTTAGAACTTGGAAATATTTAGTGTACTAGCACTTTTAACCAATACTTGAACCCCTGAGCAGTATAGGTTTAATCCTTTGAGTGCCAGAGAGGTAGCCAACGCGTTGCGATGCTAGTGACATCACCAATGCATTACTTTGCATGTCAGGGTTATTGGGTGGGTGGTATGCAAATATACCAATACAGTTCCACCTGCATTTCAGTGTCTGCACGTAATGCATTACAGTGCCTGCACCTAGTGATATCCACATTACTAAAGCAAGGATACTCCCACTGCTGAGAGGTGTTATTGCAGCTCAAACTTGAATTTTTTAGATGCAGTATCAAAGTGGACTGAAACTGTACAGTGGCGCTGTTGCTACACCATACAAAGGAGATTTATGGTCAACTGACCAGATATGTCCATAGGATGGTGTGACAACAGCACCACTGTACAATGTCAGAACACTGTGATACTGCTCCTAAAAATTAAAGTCTGAGCTGTAATAACTTTTGAATAAAACAACTACCACCCCTTTATCTTAAATGTTATTAGTGCATTGGCTCATAGAATAACATAGGAACTGAATGTCCTGTTTATCACCCCATTATCACACCTAAGTGCATCTCCCCCTGTTATCAGGCAAGGAAATAAAAAAAAAACTGCACTGTTAAGGCTATCTAAGGTCTGCTGGTGAGTAAGGTGACCAAATATCCCGTTAAATGAGGGACATTCTTCAGACAGGAATCAGTGCAACCCTGCAGAGTGTGTGTGTGTGTGTGTGTGTGTGTGTGTGTGTGTGTGTGTGTGGTTAATGCAGAAAGTCCCTTACACCTGCCCCATAGCATGCATAGGAAACTGATGTAAAGTTACAACATTTCCTCTGCCACTTGTTTAACCCTTTGTGTGTCAGAGAGGTAGCCAATGCATTGCTTTACAATACGTTGGATACCTCTCTGGCATGCAAAAAGTTCATTCAAAGCCTTATCCAAGGCATACAGGAAAACATGCACATTAGTACCTGTAGACTGGGTCATTACCATCCCTTTGGCACAAGCAGTATAAAGGGGAGAATTTTGAGAAGCATTTAGTGTTGTAAGATAACTCAGTTGGTTAATTAACTGCCTCCAGCACGTCTTCAAATCTCAGAGTCACTGGTTCTAGTCCTGCCAAGATCAGCTCAGTCTTTCACCCAGCTGAGGTAGGTGGTATGATTACCCAGAACATAACTGCAAATAAGAGGCAGCCTTACTGTATCCTCCCTGGTAAAAACAATATGTTGTGTAACCCACGGAAGTCAAAGGGTTAAAAAAAACCATAGAACTCACTATGTACCTAAATGATGAGCAATATTCACAGAACAAGTTGGAATCATTTCATATTAAACCTGTTAATGTTAACATCTTAATGACCCTTGATGGTTCTGGCACATCATGGGAAGATTTGCATTAAGGACCCATGATGTGACAGGACCGTCATGGAATTTAGGGCTCCCTGCTTGGCTGCACGCCATTCGGGGAGCCCTGAAACTGAATTGCGGGGAAAAAAATGGTCAGTGGTCCTTAAAGCAGACCTTTCATCCGCTATAAAGTCGCCCAGCTATAATTCAGCTTTAGAATATATATTTTACCTTTGAAATGTAGGCCATTCTGAAGAAATCAATCATCGTAGGAGACCGGAACCCAGGCTACAGCGCAGACATCTTGTCTGCGTGCCTGCGCTGTCTGTCCTGGTCTCCTGTAAGAAGCATTACAATGTATCACATGGTAACCGGAAGGACTGACGGCGCAGGCATGCAGACTGAGATAACCCGGCCATCAGTCACCTACAATGATGGATTTCTTTAGAATGGCTTATATTTCAAAGGTAAAATATATGTTCTGAAGCTAGTCGCTACCTGCTTAATTATAGTAGGGCGACTTTATAGCAGATGAAAGTTCCGTTTTAAGTGACGGGCGTATGCCTGATAGGCCGTCCTTAAGGGGTTAAGTGGAAGCAGTTGCATCTGGAATTGTAACAGGTAATATTATTTAATGAGCAGAGCCAGATTTACATTCCAGCCGCTCCCTAGGCAAGGCACTCTCGTGCCCTTAGCTCTACCCATAGCCCCACTCCGACTCCTCTCACGACGCCACCCCAAGTCCAATCCACTGTTTCCTGGCAGAGAAAATACCCTTGACCTATAACAAGCCAGGACAAAAAAAGCTTTAACCCCTTTACTGCTAGAGAGATCTGAAACTCTATCATTGGAGATCCCTCTGGCATCCAAGTGGTTAACCAGAAACCTGTAAAGGGGTATAAACATGGTGCAGAGATACTGAGATTACTCTGGTCACACCTACAATTCAGAATGTGGGTGTGGCTAGTACAGCTGATGCACCTCTCAAAATTTGGAGCTCTAAGCAGTTGCCTACTCTGCCTATTGGGAAATCCTGCCTTCAAAATGAACCACAAACTAATGTATAACATTTTAACCCCCTTAAGGACTGGAGGTGTGTGTAACACAATGCATTGTGCAACCATCTGGTCCTTAAGCAGTTAAAATACCTGGGCAAACCAACTAGACCATAGGAAGCAAATAAAATGTTCATCTGCTTTAAAGGGATAGTAAACCTTTATACTGACATCACATATTCTGTAAGTGCATAATATATAAATTTAAATCACCTGTACGTTTCAATATAATTATTTTTAATTTTCAACTTTTTTTTATACTTTTGTCCCTGACATTCAGCTCCCTGCATCTGTTTCCAGAGACCTTTATTTCAAGGACTGTAAAAGGAGGTATTGATACGATGCAAAAATTATAGCATACAGAGCACTCAGTGGTGCAGGGATAGTGGTGTATTGTATCACTGTCCTGCTTTAATGGTCGACTCACCAGAGAACCCTCCAGAAACAGAAATCCACAGAGCTCGCTGAGATACATACATATATATATATATATATATATATATATATATATATATATATATATATATATGAAGATGCACTTGTGAAATGTGTAAAGTCCAAATAAAGGGTTAATGTACATTAGTTGTGTGTGTGAGGGGGTACTTCTCATCTGTCTACCTACCTAACATTTAATACACAGCACCTTCCTCTGTGATTCTGTGCACACAGAAAATCTTCTTGGCACATAATGGTTCTCATGATATTCTTTTCTTGTGGTGGACAGAATTACAGAGCGTTTTTTGGTGTTACCCAATGCTTCTTTCCATGGACTAATACTAAAAGTAAAACTAACACTTCATTATGAGTTGGGTGATTTTAAAAGGCTTTCAAAATCATCTTCACTTATGTTAGCCACCCTTTATTTAAAATTACTGTTTATGAGATATTTAGCTTTTTTATTTGTCAGTTTATGCAGCTTGTATTTTCTGGCAAGAAGTGGCAGTTGGGAGGGAGAGTGGAATGTTATTATATGACACGCCAGGCTATGTCAGTCAGTACTGCCCAATTTGCATAAACTGACAAAGAAAGGGAGCCAAATATCTCTTTATTGTTTTAAATAAACACTGACTAACAGATATAGGCGATTTTGAAAGTCATTATAAAGTGCTAGTTCTACTTTAAAGGGATAGTAATGTTTCAAAATAAAAGCAGCTCCAATTAATCTTCATGGTATTTGGGCCATGAGAGTGTTATTTCAATACTGTCAGAGTTGTAGTACAGGAGTAATTGAATGATAAATGATCCCCCCTCCCGCACCTTTTTACCTAGTGTAAGCCACCTCCCCCCTCATATGTGGAATCTGGTCTCTTGACCCAGACAGGTCACAGCAAGGTACAATCTTCTTACTGTGATCATAAAGAAAACCCTGCCCCCCCTTGACAGGTTTTTCAGGTTTTCCCTTATGATCACTGAAGACTGTCCCTGCGATCCGCTGCGATCCATCCGGACAGTCTTGCTGCTCTAATATTAGCAGTGTTATATCATTAAAGGGGTGGGAGGGGGATACTTTATCATTCAATTACTCTTGAACTACAACTCTGACAGTACTGAAATAACACTCTCCATGGCCCAAATACTATGAAGATTAATTGGAGCTGCTTTTATTTTTTAAACATTACTATCCTTTTAGGTGCAGAAGCTCCAGGCAGCTGTTGCACCTGATGAAGCTCTGTTTATTATAATTCCATCTATGTTTCAGTAGCACTGTGTAGGCTTGGGGGGCCTGCAAGCCATATTTTTGATACCCTTGCTCAAGACTGTACATTCATAAGCCATTAATGATGGCGAAGGGTGTCAAATCCAACTGAAGCCACAAAAGATGTTGGGGCCCTCCTGTCTTCTTCCCTTGATTGTGAGGTCAGGTCCTGGAACAAACAGAAGGGGCCTAGCCTTCACAATTGGTGGGAAACCAGGGGGGGAGGAGAAATGCTAATCTCATTGGGGGCAGGAAGTGAGGGGAGGCTTTAGGGATATATAAAAAGAGAGGCCACCTGTATTGTAGTGAATAACATTGTGCCAGTGTGGCTGCCCTGGCTGGGGTTATGCGGATAGTGCCATTCTCATGCCAGGACACCATGGTCCAGGCGCAAAACATTATGTGGGAGGGTTCCAAGGGATTAAATAGTTAAATAGGCCTTAAATAAACCTAGACCTTAATTTTCCCACCAAACCTGTTGTGTTTTTATTTCAAACTTAATTTGTATAATTTATGGCCTCCTACTATGCAGGAGTTGTGTGGGTCTGTAATACAGTCATTGTAAGGTGTGAGGAAAGAAGGGAAGGTTGAGCATGTGCATCTTATGTAAACACCAGCCATATAATACTGACTAAACAGCTTTCAAGAGAGAGTGCGTTGCATATGTACATAACTCTTTTTAAAGCGCACTATCACCCTATATAAAGCCCCCCCCCCCTAATAATCAGGCACATGGCGATTAGCTTCTTAACAGTGCTATTATCGGGAGCAAGTACCATGTTCAGAAGTAATCCTTCTTCTTCTGAGACTGGAGGACGGGCTTGTATGCAGACATCTTGGTTTAGAGACATCTGCGCACCTGCACTGTCCATTCCGGTTTCCTCTAGGAGGCATTTCATGGTACCTTAAGGTACCGGAAGGGACTGATGGCACAGGCGCGCAGACAACTCTAAAGCAAGAAGCCTGGACATCAGTCTCAGAAAAAGAAGGATTGCTTCAGATCGTGGTACTTGTTCCCTATAATAGCACTGTTAAGAAGCTAATCTCCCTATGCATAATTATTGGGGGTAGACTTTATATAGAGTGATAGTTATGCTTTAAAGGGATAGTAATACTTCGTTTTAACTTTATTTTATTTTGTAGGCATTAAAAAAACATGAAGAATTATATAATTCTTATATCTCTACACCTTTATGGTTTGAGAGATATTCACAAGCAAAGTTTCCCCCTCCCGCCCCTTTTACCTAGTGTAAGCCATCTCTTCTCAGATGTGGAATGCAGTCCATAGACCAGACAGATAACAGAAGGGGACACTCTTATTCCTATGAAAACAATGAAAGCCCTGCCCCCCTTGACTAGCTTTTCAGGTTTTTCCCTTATCTTAATTGAAGATTGTCCCTCTCTGCAGTCTACCTGAGCACCTCCCTTCTGCTCTGGCTGCACAGTGTGACATCAGTAAAAGGGGCGGGAGGGGGACAATTTGTCATTGAATTACTCTGGAACTATAACCCTGACAGAATTGAAATAACACTCTCCAAAGTCCAAATACTATGATGATTAATTACAGCTGCTTTTATTATGAAACATTACTATCTCTTTAAGTGTTGTATGTTCAAAAGAAAAGTGGAGGAGTTCAGGGAAAACCAATTGCATTATACGGGAGAAATAAAAAATCCCAAAGCAATGTGTGGGAGACCTCTCTAGCATTCAAATGGTTAAAATCACCATGTAAATGAATGGGCATTTTAGCTCACCCCTACAGTACAAATGGTCTGCCCCAGAACTTCTCCACTTTTCTTTTGAACATACAGCCCTAAGAAAAGGAATCTGCTATATAATAAGAGCTAACTGACAATGCTAGTTAATTGCACTCTGCTGGATCTGCAGGGTGCAGTTAGGTCAGACATATGAAACTCGTCATTCATTTCCCACTGAGTAATCAGTCAGAAGAGATGTGGAGAGAGTTCTGTTTGCAAGTGTAACATTAGATGAACCTTAGGCAGTTTTCTATAGTGTGGAACAGGCTAAGGGGTGTGTAGGGAAATAATAAGTTAACCCCTACAATGCTAGAGATGTCTACAATGTAATGCTTTGTAATTCTAAATGGGAAATAATCTTAGGAATGAGAGATTTTTAGTTTGAAGGATGTACCTAGGAGTCCTTCAAACTATATCTATGTACTTTTTTATTTGCATTTATTTTCTGTTGTACCCCAACTGTTCCAGTTTGCAATCTGTTGAAGACAAATTGCCCTTAAGAGCTAATCCAGGTCTACTGAAGTCCACTGTTTGGTGTGATCTAGTGGCACTGGTAGACTTCAATAGAGATCAGATCACTAGATAAAGGAAACTGCAGCTGTGATACAAAAAAAAAAACAATAAATAATTTTTTTTTAAAATCAATATACTGATAAACTGAGTGCTGTATGAAGGCCATTTACCTGTTACACAAATTAAGTAACTTATTCCTAGGGTGAATTTCCCTTTTAAAGGGAACCTATCACTTATTACAACTGCAATGATTTTCAAAGAGCTTTTCAATGTTACATATGTCCGGTATTTGACATACTTATTTACAAAACTAGCTTTTGAGTAATTTAGAAACAAATTATGTTAATGAAGGCCAAGATCTACAAAACCGATCACTTTTACTGACTTAACACTTTTAGCTCTAGGGGAAATGGTCAATTCATTGGGTTAAGAATTAGTAGGGGAAATTATGTAGGGCTAAGACAGATACTGTCTGCATGACATGCCTTAATTAGCACAATCTATATCCTGTTTATATAGTACTTTTCTTCCCATGGGGACTCAAATCATTATATTGATCTTTGAAAAGATGAAAGACTGGCTCAGTCCTTCCAAGGCTTGAACCTGTGACCTTGAGTCTTGGAGAGACACTATAGTTGGTATATTAAACAACCATGCTACCGCACAATCAATAGACTAGATCAGCTCAAAGCTAATGTTATCGATAAAAATGACTAATACAACACAGAGATGATTATGAAAGCACATTCAAAATTACCAAGGTTGTTTTTAGGTTATAGAGTCTTTTTAAAAATAGATTTTTTTATACAGAACTATCAGCTACAGCTGCTTAGTAAATTAATACATATGATTTTCTCACTAACAAACAGGTGTAGTGGTTTTTACCAGTCTCTTTGGAAAGGTATCCTTTTGAACTATTTTAACTATTTAAATAAGTCACCATGGTCAAAATGGCAACATAACAATCTCGCACTGCATGACAGAGTGAGATTATCATGTCGCCTACTTAATGGTCGCATACATCTGCAGCACGCAGAGGCGCTCCAGCTAAGAGTATCTATTACTTAAAAAGTAGTAGCAGCTGGAGTGCCTCTGTGTGCTGCATACATAATACTCTGTGTGCCCTGCATACAGCCTTATCAGGATGTTCCTGTAGGTGCCCAGCTATCAGTTTGATCTGTATCTCCATGTCAATTTTAGCTATACAAATCAAACTGATAGCAGGGCACCTACAGTAACATCATGATAAGGTTGTATGCAGGGCATACGAGTATTATGTATGCAGCACACGGATGCGCTCCAGCTGCTACTACATTTTACGCATTAGATACTCTTAGCTGGAGAGTATCAGTTTGTCAGGTCGCCATTTTGATCATGGCGACGTGGTGAATTACTTAGAAGGCCACACGCAGAAGAAGTGAACCCTTTGGAAACACAAGGACGTATGTACTAATTCAATTCCATTCCAAATTAAAGGGACAGTAATACTTAAAATATACTAATCCCTATATTGTAGGCATTAAAAAAAGAAATGAATTGCCTCCAGTGCAATCTTTCAAACCTTTACGGTTTGAGAGATAATCACTTGCAAAGTTACATCCTCCCTCCCCTTTCCCTGAAGTCAGCATTCTAGCTAACTGCAGGGGAATCCTGTCTTACGTGCATCAGTCGGCTCTGCAGCAGAGCCAAGATCACATTAATTAAAAAGAAATCCTTCACTGAAACGGTCTTCTACATGTGCTTGGTTTGCAAGCACACGTAGAAGACCGTTTCAGTGAAGGATTTCTTTTTTATTAACGCAATCTTGGCTCTGCTGCAGAGCCACCTGATGGTCATACGCCAGAATTCCCCTGCAGTTAGCTAGAATGCTGACTTCAGGGAAAGGGGAGGGAGGGAGGAACTTAGAGAGCGATTATGATTGCACTGGGGCAATTAATTTCTTTGTTTAATGCCTACAATATGGGGAATAGTAAATTTTAAGTATTACTATCCCTTTAAGAACTGGAAAACAATGTATAGAATGTAAGAAAGTGGAGCATTCACTAGTTTATGAAAGCTATAATTTATGCAATATTTGCGATTGCTCACGTTTTGATGCAAGTAACATACTAACTCCTTGATGCTGAATAGCACATGCTCCTAAATTGACTGCAAAGTTTGCCAGACATGTGAAAATGTGTGCAAACTGCATTGTTGAATTAGGAGCAATCGCTAATCCTCAGATAAAAAGGCAGACATTTTAGAGACACCCACTTTTTGAAACGCATTTGCAAAAAAAGAGCAAACATTTGCTAATTCTGAAAAAACATGCACAATTTAGTAACATTTTAGTGCTAATCATTTTGCCATCAAACGTACACTGTAAATAATGATTGTGCACGTTTCTTGCATTCCATCCTATCTTGCATGCTGTGTCTATGTACTAAGCTAGCTACACCAAATATTCTCCTCTTTTTCCACTTGCATCAAGAGGTGGGCAGTATGAAAGTGTATGGGAGGTTCTTGGCATTCCTTCCTCTGATCCTTGTTTATCATCAGGTACTAACAAGACAAAGAGAAAGTTGGCATAAAATGAGTCCATTCTAGGTGTGGAATTCAGGGCTTACTTTTACTAAAGGCATATTATTTACCCTCCATAGGTTGTTGTAATAACAGTGCCACTTTAACATTTGATACAATGGAGTTATTGCACCCTAAATTGACAGGTTAAGGTGCAACAACTTTTGAATAGAACACCTCTGAGCAATGGTAGTACCCTTTCCATATTTTCTATATTAAGTCTGATGAGCATGTTCACCAGTGTGCCCTGAAGTTGCTGTTGAGGTACCTCAGTTGGTTAACTGTTAAATATATCCACTATAGGAATGAGTGAAAATTCCTGTTTTGTTCCTGTGGGAAATTTAGTGAAAAAAAAGCATGAGTGAGGTATCTCCATACTGTGGACTTCATGGAATGCAGTGTTTCTGAGGGGATGCTACTACTACTACTACTGGGTGAAGATGTTAATGTAACTGTACTATTATTGGGTGCCAAAGGTGCAGCACTTACAAAAGCAGCAGAGTCACTCATCATAGCTAAGGCTGTGGATGTTGGAAACCTGTCTTGCAGCTGGTTACCCAACACTAGAGTGTGTGGATGAGTGGGGCTTGGACTTTGAAGATGTGACAATGCTGATGATGACTGACATGATAACTGTATTTCTGGGCATCTTTGCTTGTCCAAGGTCAGATTTTCCATTTGTTTTCTCAAGCAGTTTATAGACAGACATAGTGCTCCTTTTCAGTGGTGAAAGATTGAGCCTTTGCCTTTCATTTAACTTTCTGGCCATGTCATCATCATGTCTCTCACTCTCAACTTCATCTGTATATGAAGAAGAGTAGGATGTTCAGGGGATATATTCTAGATCTACATCATCATTGTCATCATCATCAGTCATCATTAGGTCATCCTTAGAATTGCCCACCACTTTTATATTCATCTAGACTTTTGAGGTCTCAAACAATTTCTTTTTCCTACTACTTTCACATGAGATGTTTTTGTGCTTGTTTGTCTCACTGTCAGATGCAGTAGATGGTTGAGCTGCTACATCTTCTTCCATTATCCCAACACTAGAATGTGACTTATAGCCTTCAATGTCCTTACATGGTTTTTTTAATTGTATTGGCGCTGGTGGTGTTGGTGGATATTTTGGTGGTACTTTGACGAACTGCATCCTTCTTGGGAGAAATGGATCACCATTATTTATTGCAGATTCTGCAGCAATCATAACTGCAGTCAGTTTTTGGACTACCACTTTACTCACACATCCCTACTCCTTTCACCCCCTTCCCCTTATGCATTTTCTAGACATTACTCAACTACCATGTGTGTGTTTTTACTGTAAAGTACACAATAGAACTGACTGGGTGTGATGTCTTACGTTGTCTCCTCTACAAAATATTCTGTCTCATCTAGCATCAGTTTGCCTTAGTCACAGCTCATATCAGGGACCCTGTCACCTATCAATTTTTATTTCTTTTTTATTATTATTTCATTTATATATTTTTAACTACCCCCCATCCCTATCACTGTCAATAAAAAAACACATTTAAAAAAAAACCCTGTTCAACTACTTCTTTCCCCAGACTCCCCTATCACAGAGATAACAGACAGATCAGGAACGAACTTGGATCATGACTTACTCTGTCTTTCCAATCAGTCACAGAATTTGGGATATTTGCGGTAAACCTAATTTGCTCCACTCTCACACACTCCCCAGATACATCTAACACAGAGATAATAACAGCCAAATAAGGAAGAAACTTGAATCACAGCTGCCTGTGTCTTTCTAATCAGTCACATAGAATGCTGGAGTATTTGGTGTAAATGTCCTTTGCTCTCTTCTCCCACCACCAGACATGTATAACACAGAGATAATAACAGCCAGATCAGAAAGAAACTTGGATCACAGCTTCCTGTATCTTTCCAATCAGTCACACAATATGTTGGGGTATTTGGGATAAGCCTATTTTGCTCCCTTCTCATACCCCCAGACACAGCTAACACAGAGATAATAAAAGTCAGAGCAGGAAGGATTTTGGATCATGACTGCCTGTGTCTTTCCAATGCATCACACAAAATATTGTGGTATTTGGGGTAAGCCTCCTTTGCTTCCTTCTCATACCCCCAGACATGCCTAACACAGTTATAATAATAGCCAGATCAGTAAGGAACTTGGATCACAGCTGCCTGTATCTTTCTATTCAGTCACACAGAATTTTGAGGTATTTGGGGTAAACCTCATTTTTTGCCCTTCACACTCCTCCAGAGTCCCCTAGCACAGTGCTGGTTTTTGAAGGAGAAGCTTGCAGGCACACTGGTAATGCCACTTTTTCCAGTATGGACAACTCTACAAGCACAGCAGCACTCGATGTGGCAAAATTACCAGTGTGTCTGCAATACTGTTCAAGCATCTCCCTCTAAAACCAGCACTAATGTGTTGTAGACCTCACTAGCACTTATTGGATTAAAACCACAGTTCAAACCAATGGGGATTTTTGTTTGTCCTTTATAGTGCAGCTAGTTTGCAACAAAATTGTTCCACTTTATTTTTGTACATAAGGTGCAATTCTGGAGCAAACCAACTGCACCATAGAGTACAAATACAAATTCCTATTTAATTAAATTGCACTTTTTACCCCTTGAATGCTAGAGAGGTCCCCAATGCCCTCTTTAGCATTCAGGTTGTTAAAACCCCCATTTAAAATAAAGGGGACTTTGTGAATTGCTATTTGTCCCCTATGGTGTAGTTGGGTTGCTTCATAATGGTTCCTCTTTACTTTTGTGCATAA
Organism: Rhinophrynus dorsalis; assembly: GCA_037306005.1. Lineage (NCBI taxonomy): Eukaryota > Metazoa > Chordata > Amphibia > Anura > Rhinophrynidae > Rhinophrynus > Rhinophrynus dorsalis. Next base: position 182,453,543 of record CM074725.1, on the reverse strand, counting down.
GGCCCTTACCCATTGGGTATGATTCAATAAACAAAGGAAGTACAACTCTAGATCAAACCAATTGCACCATAATGACATTTCCAAATAAGTTAAATGAGCATTTTAACTCCTGGAATGAGCTATGTGTTGGAGACCTCTCTAGAATTTATGTTCCCCATTAGGAAACTTTGGGAATTGTTATTTGCCCCCTCGTTTCCTCCAGAATTATTAGAAACCTAACCAATGTTATTTTCAGTCTTGCAGTCTTTGCGCTGTCAGGCTCCTGCACATGCTGAACTGATAAATTACAGCATTATAAAACACTGTTACAGATATACATAAACTATGTATTTAGGAAATAATGTTACTAGAATGGAGAATTACAGCAGAATAGTGGTCTCCTGTCATTACATAAACGTGAAACCCGAGCCAAGATGTTAATTATCAAAGTATGGGGCCATTGCCCTGTCATAATCTTTCTTTGCATTGAAATTATTCTTTTCCACTGCTCTTTGTAATTCCAATGCTTTCTTTTCAAACATAAGAGAAGTGCTTTAGAATCAGTATCATGACAATGACAAAAGCAGTAATTCATGTCTTAGATGTGTTATTTTCTTATTTTCTTATTAATAGCTAAAGTCAGAAATTAGCATCACATAGCCACGTGTTAGATCATTAGACTGGGGATGTTATGAGAGGTAAAGAGGACAGCAAAGCCATCCAAGTAAAGGGAACTGGAGACTGTCTTGGCCCTACCATTAAAGGGATAGTAATACTTGAAAATAATTGTATTTTATATTGTAGCCCTTAAAAAACATGAAAAATGATATAAGTCTTATCTCCCAAACCTTTATGGTTTGGGAGATATTCACATTTAAAATATAGTAAAATGCTCTTTTCCTCTTTTCAGCCAAGTCTGCCATCTAGTGGACAGATTTGGAATTCGGTCCACAGAGCAACCGGCAGCTCTTTAGCAGTGCCGAGATCACGATCTTTGAAAAGAACTACTTAATTGGAACTATCTACAAAGTGTGCCTGGCTTGAAAGCACACTTTGTAGATCATTCCAATTAAGAAATTCTTTTTAAAGATGGTGATCTCAGCACTTCTGGAGAGGCAAAGCCGGTCCCAGGACCAGATTCCAAATCTGAAGGGTGGAGCTATGATGTCACTCCAGGGGAAACTTTGCTTGTGAATATCTCTCAAACCATAAAGGTTTGGGAGATAAGACTTATATAATTTTTCAAGTTTTTTTAAGGGCTACAATATAAAATAAACTTATTTTCAAGTATTACTATCCCTTTAATGCTCAGTGAAGAGACGAGCATAGAGCACTGGTAGAAATTACAATAAAAATGCAATCTTGCTGCATCTTATTGTTTTTTTATTACGAAACCATTCACTTTCTTTCTTTCTTTTGTATTTAACTTTATTGCACTATGATTGGTTCTTGCTTTTTTTTCTCAGCCAATGTCGATTTTTTTTAGACACAAAACAGGTAAAAGTTTGTGTACAAATCAGTTTTGTCATAAAAACATTTTAATTTGTGAAACAGTACTATTTTTTTTAACCAAAAAGATATATTTTGCTGTCCAAAATATGTTTTGTGACAAAATCAGTTTTCTATGACAGAATCTATTTTCTCAAAAAAAAAAAATCAGTTTAGTCTCGCAAAATCAATAAAAACAAAAATGTAATTTTGTGTAACAAAATCACTCTTGTGACAAAAAAAATATTTTGGATGACAAAATCTATGTGTGAAATTTATTTTTTTACAAAACTCAATTTTGTGTAACAAACCAGTTTATAAAAATAATTAATTTTGCCATACAACGTATTCAGTTTTATGTAACAAAATCTATTTAGCTACACAAAACAATTTTGTGCAATAAATATGTGTCATTTTGTATCTAAATATTGTTTAGATTCCCGTGTTTAAAATTGTTATGAAACAATAAGAAAAGTACTTTTACAAGTCATCAGAACATACGAGAAAATATATATGGAAATGTACATTGTAAGTCTTTTCCTGTTGAGTAAAACAAGAATAAACTAGGATACTCCCACTGCCTGTAGGCTTTATATTCATAAATGATTTCAGTGCAAACTTGTACGTTTTGAGAAATGTAATAAGAATTTTTAATTAATTCAGTTTTTGTAATGATCAGACTAGGTGTGCCCAATGTAAGCTGCCTGGGTAAGGCTTTGCAGAGTGGGGTCACCATGAAGAGAATACAGACTGTTATATATATATATATATACACAGCAAACAACAAAACACAAAATACTGCTCAGTAGGCCTCTGTGAGCCAGATGCTAGACTGTGCTGGCTGGGAAACATAGCTAGCTAGCGGCGGCTGTCTAGGGAAGCCTTGCTGCAGCTTAGGCCGTGTTAGAGGTGCTGGCCACAAAGCCAGATAACAGGACGAAAACCCTAGACACAGACAACTACTCACCAAGTCTGGAATCAGTATAGGTAACCTACTGGCAGTACAGTTGTCTCTGTCGTAGTGTAGGAACAGGAACAGCCAGTCTTAGAATCAAGAGGTCTATGAAGAAGTTGAGCTCGACAAAAGTAATCAACAGCATCGAACTTGACAAGGTGATCGACAGAGTTGAATTCGAAATGTTGGTCAACAGCGTCGAACGCGACACAGAGGGCACAGGAGAGCCCCCAGAGTAGTCAACAAGCCAAGTCGGTAACAAGCAGGCTAAGACGGTACCAGGGATGAGACAGAAGAATAGTCGGGCAAGACAAAGTCAGATCCAGTCAAGCAAAGCAGTACACATTCAGCAGGCAGAAGAGGAGTCGAATAAATAAATCGAGGTCAAACCAACACAGGATACAGAAGCCAAATCAGTAGACAATACATGTTGAACTAATAAATTAGAGCATTATATACAGTTGAAACCAGAAGTTTACATACACTATATAAAAAGACACATATGCATGTTTTTCTCACTATCTGACATGAAATCAGAATAAACCTTACCCGTTTAAGGTCAATTAGGATTACCAAAATTATTTATATTTGCCAAATGCCAGACTAATGAGAGAGAAATAATTTTTTTAAGGCATCTTCATTACTTTCTGAAAGTCAAAAGTTTACATACATTTCATTAGTATTTGGTAGCATTGCCCTTAAACTGTATGACTTGGGTCAAACATTTTGGATATCCTTCCACAAGCTTCTCACAATAGTTGGTAGGAATTTTGGCCCATTCCTCCTGACAGAACTGGTGTAACTGAGCCATTGCACTTTGGTGCTCCTAAAATATCAAATTAGGGTGGCCTCGATTTTCTGTAAAACTTTGACAAAAAAAATTGAGATGTTGAGTTTCAAAGGTATGTTTGTGATTCTGTAATTCTCATTGTGAGATCTAATAATAACTATATATTTATATATTTGTAACCTTCATTACACACTTGATAAATGACATAAAAATGTTACGGTACTCTGAAAATTCCAGACTGTTTGTTAGGGGTACATTGACAGTTTTCAATTATCTTTAAAAATAGTTCAACATGTTTTGGGCACACAGAGCTACTTTAATGCCTCCACAGTGTATCACAACTGCTTTCATCAGGCGTAAAAGTACAATATATTGATACTGTAACAAGTTGCTTTATGGGTTGACACTGAAACTGTCATCTAAAAATTAATTAAAAAGTAGTCTGCTCACAGTCACTTGCATTTATAACAATTTTGTAAGAGTAATAAAACAATTGTCTTACTTTTCATAATATATCTTATTGTAGAGGTAATTTTAGCAAAGCCTGAATTAACTAGAAACTATCACCTGACTTAAAGTTGGGTTTATTTGAATGCTCATTTGCAATGCATCTGTAATCCTTGTAATTTTTTAAAATATATTTCAGTATTCACTGAGATACTTGCTTTTAAACATCAGCCTGTTATGTCACTTCAGGTCAGGCTGCAGATACAGCTCTGCAGCCTGTCAATCTTTGTCTGCTACCATCCCCACGTAGCACCTCGTTCCAACCTCCTCTGATGATGGAGGATTTCTCCATGTAAGCTGGAGCGAACTCTTGCCAATGATAGCGCTCCAGCTTACATGGAGAAATCCTTCGTCATCGGAGGAGGTTGCAACGAGGAGCTATGTGGAGAGGGGAGCAGACGAAGACTGACAGGCTGCAGTACAGAGCTGAAATTTAAAAACAAGTATCTTGGTGAATACCGAATTATATTTAAAAAAAATACAAGGATTACAGATACATTGCAAAGGAGCATTCAAATAAAGCCAACTTCAGGTAATAGTTCCCCTTTAAGTTTTATTCCAAAGCAGACATCATTCATCTGCCCAGCCTATAAAAAATTATACACTGCAACATTTAAGGTCCAAGTACTAAAAGATGAGAATGACAAACTAATACGTGATTAACAAAAGACATTCTTTATCTCTTAAATGATGAATGATTCACAGATGAATCCACTACAAATTATTTAAAGGGATAGTAATGTTTCATAATAAAAGCAGCTCTAATTAATCATCGTAGTATTTGGACTTTGGAGAGTGTTATTTCAATTCTGTCAGAGTTGTAGTTCAAGAGTAATTCAATGACAAAGTATCCCCCTCCCGCCCCTTTTACTGATGTAACACTGCTCAGCCAGAGCAGAAGGGAGGTGCCCAGGTAGATTGCAGGGAGGGACAATCTTCAATTAATATAAGGGAAAAACCTGAAAAACTTGTCAAGGTGGGCAGAGCTTTCATTGTTCTCATAGGAAGAAGATTGTCCCCTGCTGTTATCTGTCTGGTCTATGGACTGCATTCCACATCTAAGAAGAGATGGCTTACACTAGGTAAAAGGGGCGGGAGGGGAAACTTTGCTTGTGAATATCTCTCAAACCATAAAGGTTTGAGAGATAAGACTTATATAGTTCGTCATGTTTGTTTAATGCCTACAAAATAAAATAAAGATAAAACTAAGTATTGCTATCCCTTTAATGTTAGGAGAGTGTGTGTATATTGGGGGGGGGGATAATGTTATCGCTTTGTGAGAGATTTAAAATTACACTATCAAGAAAAAGTTGTATTTGTACCTTCAGACATTGTATATACTGAGTAATGCAGTTTTGCATTGTCACTGTCATAGAAAAACGCATTTTACTTTTATATTATTAGGAGGCTGTTAGAGAGGACTCCATTTCTTGAGAAGCAATATGCTGGAGACCTTTCTGTCAGAGAAGGGGGCTAATTATTTCTGAAATACATCCAAATTAATATCCACATTCCAAAAAATGATATCCAATCAGACATTTGATTTTTAAGGATGATTTTTTTTCTTAACCCCTTGAATGCTAGTAGATACATCCTGAACCCATTGCATTGCGGTACCCTGGAAATGCTTCCAGTATCCAAGCAGTTAAAAAAAATATCGGCTCATTTATTACTTTTCTACCCTAGTGTGCATTGCATTCTCAGGAAGAACCTTAGTAACTGCTGCTCAGACAGAGATCCTGCAGAAACACGCAATGCTCTCTCTGCCTAATTAGTAGTTCAAGCTCACAGGGCCTGAGGCAAAGTATGAAACCCTATGAGTCTCCAACTCCCAGCATTAGAAGTTGTATACTCATTGCAAGAAGCTGTCAAAGAATCAAAACGTATGATACATTTCTGATTGATAAATTTATATATTTATACTGTTATGTGCATATAAACTGTATACGTACATGTAAAATACATGTATAATGCTCAGTTTTGCTCCTTTTCACCTTATGTGAAGTGCGGGGTGCATATTATACATGACAGGAAAAAAAAAAAACATATATATATATATATCCACATGTCTGTTTCCTTCCCTCCACCCACCTCATTATGCTGCCACTTTTCCCTCCCGCTACTCACCCCCTCTGGAGGTATCTGGGATATCTGTGCAATGGGTAGTATGCTTGCATCTGCCTCCCGCTTTCTGCATCCCGCACCCCCTTGTGAGGACCTGTGTAAATTAAAGATATTTGTAGTGCCCTTTGAGGACCTGAAGGTCTTTGCAGGGCACTACTGTAGTTTCAGTGTGCAGAGGTCTATGCATTGGATCTACAGCAATGCCTTCAGCATAGCCGGATCACAGGCAAAGCACCCTAGGTGCCTGCCTAGGGCCCAGAGAAGTTGTGGAGGCCCGCCGGATTCTGCCTCCCTCCCAAAGAAAGCCAATAGCCAAACTTGTCCCACAGCAGACCGCTTAGTGTGCATGTATCAGAACTCTTCCTATTGTGCTGGCACATGCCCAAATGTGGGATTAGTTTGTCAAGTGGTGGTGGAGCTCATAAGGTAGAAGAGCTTTTGCCCACGCACTCCTCCGCACTCCCACGCACTCTCCAGAGATGTTGTTAGCATTCAAAGGGTTAAAAGTTCAATTTCAATGAATGTGAAATTAGGGAATGTTTATTTTTTCCCTATAGTGCAGTTTATTTTATCCAGAATTTTGCTGTTTTTGTTAGTACATTATCCCCACTCTCTATCTCTCTTCTTTTCCACTTTAACTTAATATCAAAGCATTAGCTGTGCTCAGTCAAGGTCATCACCATCCTGGCCCAGACCTACCTTCCTCCTAGCTCACAGTGCTGCTGTCTGCTGAGCCAAGCTATGTACATGGGTGGTGGGCTGTGGTCTCTCTAGGAATCCTGTGCCAACTGCGGGTGCTGGAGACACTGTTGCCTCCGGCATAGTAGGGACCTCTTTCTCCGAACAGGCTAAAGGCTGCATTTCATGCTGGGCATAGACTTATTGCTAGCAGCTGAGGGCATTTTATTCTCAGTCTTCTTTGTGATGGCAGTTAATTTTTGTTTCTTCCTGGGATCACCATGCTGGATTGGTGTCCCTTCCAGCTGTACAATCCACTTATAGAAATGCAGGTACGAGGTTAGGTTAGTGTTAGCTTTGAAAATGTCAGTGGTTTAAACAAATGCACTTTTTCAATAGCATCATGATAAGAAATGTAAGTGAAAAGAAAAGCTGGTGTAGGTGGCTGTCAGCTCACCCTTTGAGAGCCAGAACAGTGAGTAACACATTGCAGGGAATTGCGTTGATTTTCTTGCTGGTATTCGCTGGGTTAATGGGGAAAATCAATTGGCCCATCTGGCTCTCACTGTGGCAAGGTATTCTGCATGCCTTTTGCTCATACATATTACTGAGAAGCAAAAAAGACAGCAGGAGGTGTCTATTCATGTCTAGGGTCTTAATGGGGGCAGTGTGTGTGTGGTGGGAGTATGCAAGCTGCCATGGCTAGGATCTCTAATGTCCCCTGACCCATGATATCATCCTGGGGTGATTTCACAGTGAGTTGCATAAGGAGAAAGCCTTCATGATGCAAAGAGGTAGAATAGTTGACATGGAGTTTGTGTGTATGTACGTCTTCTTCCTCACTCTAGCATCTCCTTCCATCCCTTCCACCCTCAGTTCTGCTTCTTCTTCCATCTCTCAGTCTTCCTTCCCCTCCATCTTCTTCCTCCATTACTTCATGTTCTTTCTTCCTCCATCTTCTTATTCTCTTCAGGTTTTTCCTCCGTGTTCTTCCCCTTTTGTCCTCTTTTCCTGCATTTCAAATATATCTACATTGGTGACACCACGGGGCTTTCAATTATATGACTACCCATTGGTAGCTATATTTCAGTTGGTATCTCTGTATTATCACTATTTCAGTTGTAAGCTCTGTGTATCACTAATGTAGCTCCAATTCAATTGTATGCTCTTCTGTATTAGTAGTGTAGAACCATTTCAGCTGTAAGCTCTGTGGTATCCCTAGAGTGGCTCCATTTCAATTGTAAGCTCTGTGTATCAACAGTATAGCTCCATTTCAATTGTAAACTCTGTGGTATCACTAGTGTAGCTCCATTTCATTGTACCACAAAGCTTTTAATTGAAATGGTGTTTCACAAGTAACTAAATTTCGGTTGTATGCTCTGTGGGATCAATAGTGCTGCTCCAATTCAAATGTAAGCTCCGTGGTATCTAAAATGTATCTCCAATTCAATTTATACAATGTAGAAATGATACAATGTAAAAGCATAAAGCAATACCAAGCACCCATGGCAGAATGCAGGAAACATGCACAATTGCTATATCCAGTGTGAAAACCACTAGCGAATAGGTTTGCCTATGATTTTGTTGAATTGTGCATGAAAAATCAAGATTAACGAACAGCTGCACATTTTTTTTGTGGGCCTAATGCTCCTAATGCAGGAAATGCTTTTGCGAATGTGGAGTTTTGTCTTAAAAGCAATTCAAGAAGCATTTAGTATATGGCTTCCTGCATTAGAACATGCGCAAAATCTATCTGCTCTGTACATCAGCTTCAGTGCATATGCTCCTAATTACTGAAGACTGACCAAATAGTGAGGGTGATGTACTAAATAAAACTGGAGCAATTCTGGGTCAAACCAACTACGCTTTAAGAAACAATTAAAGATTCCCAAATTTCCCACTGTTTTAACCCTTTGAGTGCCAGAGGGTTATCCAATGCATTGCTTTGCAACGTTTTGGATACTTCTCTGGCATGCAAAGGGTTAAATAGAGTTTCGAGCCTTCAGCCCCTTGAATGCTAGCGAGGTCTCCAATGCCTTGCTTCCTAACATTGAAAAATAAATAACAGAATGAAACTATGTGCTTGGACGGGTAAAATCTCACTTGTTTACTTCATATTGGTACACAGAGGGAAAACAGCCATCGCTCTCTGCATTCGGATCTGTAGTCTTTAGATACACAGAAAACTTGTTTGCCTAAAAGTACTGCAGTCTCCTGAGCATCCTCCTATATTGTATCCTCCAAAAACAAAATCATTCCGTGTTCGCATTGTTCATACAAAAACCCCCTTGGACCATTCATACAAAGAAATAGTGGTTTAATTACGAGGCAAACCAACTGCATCTTGCTTTGGAGACCTCTCTATCATTCAGGCAGTTAACCCTTTGAATGCCAGAGGTGTATGCAATGCAATTGCCATGTTTTACCAAATCAGTCCTTCTTGGTTTGCTTCATGTTTTACTAGGTCTGCTCCTGTCAGCTGTTCAAGCCAGTTAAAAAAACTGACCCAATACGTCTGCGCTGTGCAAATGTACAATCATATATTGCCTATGTCATACAGCAATTGTATAATAAAGTCATAAGCAGCAATATAAACTTATGTTAAATATACCTGGGATCTTTCTTGTCCCAAGGCCCCGGAGAAACACTGTAGCACTAAGGATTTGAGTGTCCACATGCTGTATCAATTTGTTGGTGGGGCTTAATTGGGAAGGTGTGGGTGGGTGACTGAAAGTGGATTTTGACAGGAAGTAAGCGGGGAAGTGTATAGAATGGGTTTGGAGTGGGCGGTACAGACTGGAAAATGGGCAGGGTTACAGAAGAACTCAACGGAGGTTATGCACTAAGGTGTGATAAAGAGGCGATAAAGTGGAGATGACTTCTCCAATGATATCACTTCTCCAATTTCTGTGTTATTCTATGGAGCCTATGCACTAAGATTTCTCCAGCTTTGGAGATCTTAGTGCATAGGCTGTACAGAATACTATAGGAACTGGAGAAGTGATATTACTGGAGAAGTCATCTCCCCTTTATTACCTTTTTATCATGCTTTAGTGCATAACCTCCGACAGGTTAAAGAATGAGTATCTGTCCCTGGAGAACCTGTAATTCAATCTCAAAACTAGATGGTCCGATGTAGATCCAGATATGTCCCAGGTGTGATTATATTTACTGTAATACAAGCTGTACTGATCTTCTAAGACAAACTGGAGTAATTCTGCAGAAAACCAGCTGAACCATAAGGGAAAAATAAAAATTCTCATTGATTTATATGGATGTTCTAAACCATTCAGCACTAGCAGTCTTCAGCAATGCATTAGAGACCTCTCTAGCATTCAACTGGTTACATTTAAGCTCAATATAAATCAAAGGGAATTTGGAGAGTTTTATTTTCCCTTATGGTGTTGGGGAACTAAGATGTACTGCAGAAATTCTGGAACACCCACATTCTGAATTGTGGGTGTGGACAGAACAATCTCAATGTCCTAGCTCCAGTTGTATGAACTATTGCAGGCTGTTATTTAAACCCATAGATGATAGAGAGGTTGACAATGCATTGCTTAGCAATGCATTGGGAATCCCTCTAGAAACCAAGGGGTTCATTTTTTAATTCTTGCTTATTATGGACCAAGGGTATTTTCTGTGTCAGGAAAAAGTGGATGGGACTTGGGTTGGGGTCATGTGAGGAGCAGGGGTGTGTTCATGGGTGGAGTTAAGTGCTCCTACAATGCCTTGCCTAAGGGAGCCTGGGATGTACATCCAGTCCTGCCTATGGTACAGCTGGTTTGGTCTAGAATTCTTTCAGTTCTTCTTCAGTGTCATGGTGTCCACATAGATGTAACAGCAGTGGGGCAAGTTAAAGGCATAAGAACACTGAAATAATAGCAACAATAGCTTGAAACATAAGCAGAGCTCAATACCTAATGAGCAAAACAAAAGACAAAAAGTGATACTCTGTAGCCATTAGTAGCAGTAGCATACATAATGTAAGAACACCAATTATCCCCAACAAGTCAAGTCAGCAGAGCCAGAAATACTGCAAACGTGTATAGGTACAATTCAGAGAGAGTATCACTGTTCTATAACAGCTAATACTTCAGTAAATTGCTGGTTATCTATCGTATCGTACCATGCTTATATTTTACGAGCAGAAGGGACTGAACTACAACTTCTGTTTTGTGGAACACAGTTTTTTAATTAAAAAAATGTAGGACTTGTATTATGATAGTAGATTACAAAACAGAACATGTTAATTAACCCCTTAGCTGCTAGAGAGATTTCTAACACACTGCTTAGCAATGTGTTGAAGCCCTCTTCAATATAACCAACACGATTTGTTAAAAACTTGCATGTCGTCAAAATGTAGATGTCATGAAGAAATTAACCCCTTCAGGACCATGAAAATCTGAGGTCGTTTTCACTTAAGGACCGGAGCAATTCTGACCTTTTTGACTATGTCTTTGTTCAACAGTGTTTTCCCTCTAAGTCTTTTATTCCACCCCCATACATTATATACTGTTCTTTAAGCACAAATAGGGCTTTCTTTTGATACCCCACTTATATGGATAACCCAGCATTTACTTTATTAAAATTAAAAAAATTATAAAAAAATGTTAAAAAAACCCACCATTTTTGTTTTTTCTCTTGGGATCAATTGGGCGCAAAGGGTTAAATTTTTATGGAGACTGCATGAAAGGTATGACCGGTCAGTCATACCTACAAAATGCGCAGTTTAAAGTGGACACTGTCCCCCTGGGTGAAAATCCCCATGTCCCTTTTTCCCACCCTATTTTCCCACTTTTTTTTCTATGACATTTGGCGGTATATTACATTGGCTACACAACAATCACACTCCAAATTTTGTTTAATGAGATTTTGTTTTTTAATAAAATATTTTTTGTAATAAAAAAAAGTGTGTTGTGTTTATAAAAAAAAAAAAAAAAAAAAAGTGTATCATTGCAGGTCAGAAATTGACCTGCATTTAGCCAGCCTCCAGCACCAGCAGTGAAGGGGTTAATACCCCCAGCTGCTGTATTTTCTTTTACCACTAGGTGTCTCCTCTCTACTTCTCTCTCCCTTACTTTGATACCAAGGGAGACAGAGGTAGAGTAGAGACATACAGGCAGCATGGTTTGCATGCTGCCTCTATCTCTCAGAATGCCAGTACATGTGATCGCTGCTACGGCGATCACATGACCTGGCACAAGCAAGAAGGGCTGAGACTGAACGCCCCGTTCTCGGAGCATTCAGTCTCAGCCTGGAATTAATGATAGCAGCGTGCACGGAGGCACGCTGCTATCATTTAAGCCATGACGGTCTAGGACCGTCATGGGTCCTTAAGGGTATAACAACCCATGATGGTCCAGGACTGTCATAGGTCCTTAAGGGGTTAACCATAAAAAATTTTATGAGCAAAATGTTCAAAAAGTAAAGGTAACTTAATCAGAATGAACAAGTTCTTATGCCATGGTTTATCAATTCTCAGACATATTACCCTCATTTTTTGCATCTAATTCCGTCATCTCCGTCAAAGGGAAAAAGCCGTCTTAAAAGTGGACTTGGTTTAATCTACTGTTATAGTGTAAGGTATTTTCAGAAAAAATATTCTTTTAATTTTCACTTTTTTTGTCTGATTAAAGTCATTTTTTCCTAACAAAATAAAACTTGTCTAACTTTGGAGAAGACAAATTAAAGTATTTTAGCAGGTGTGAGAAGCAGTAGGATGAGTTAACAGGTAAAGACTAAAAAATGTCTTTGTTTCTTCAAAAATGTTTGTTACAAAGACAAAATCAAAGACATTTTAACATCAGACCATAATCTTTAATTCTTTATGACACATTTTCAAAAGTGACAGATTTACTTCGGAAAATATTGTCCTTTTACCACCAACTCATGATCCGACAATTTTTTCATTATGATGAATTTTTGAACATCTCACCCTATGTGTCTAGTGAGATACAAGGTCTGTATTTAATGCATTTTGAAACATGTCAGAAACTAACCTTAATGCTTATTGTCATGATAGCAGCTTCTCACCAGATGGTCCTATGAAACAGTGGGCTATTGCTGGAAAATAAGTGTAAGAATCAATATACAGTTACCAAAAATGCAGGCCGTCCATCCTAAAAAAAGATATTTAACTCTTTGATTGCCATGAGATGAGCACTTGAATTGTATTACATGAGGTCAGTAATAAAAATGCAACATCACATGAGACCAGTAAGGCATTAGGCCATCCATTACTGTAATGGTGTATTACCCTAGAGGTCTAAAGGAATAACAGGTGATAAAGGTACTGCGTCAACTGACATAGCTGAGAATCAGTCCTCACTGCACCCTGTTTTTATATTGATGAAAAGATATTAAGATGGTTAGAAAGAAAATGGGTTACAATGAATATAAAGAGGGGAAGTATTTTGCTGTGGAAGAAATTTACCCCTTGCCTTGTACACCCCTCTGGTCCTTAAGGGGTAAAGCTTCCAGTAAACAAATGTTGCTTTATCCATAGTTCTGGCATGATCAAATCTATGGCATGTCTTCTCCTCTAATCAGTCTTTATACTCTGCCTCTTTGGCAGGAAAGAACAACTAATTGCATTTGTTCTACATAACTCAAGATAACAAGTGAATGTTTACAGGCACGTTTTGTATCTCTGCTCCTTGGTGTGTTTCATGTGAACTCCAGCACTTAAAGATCACATGAAGGGTACGAGGAGAGGCATCAGCTTGTAAGCAAGAGTGTTCTCTTTATCTAAATATAGAATTTGGAAGGAACGTCTGCTGCTTTCTGCTCTATTTGGATTTATCCAATCTTCCAGAAACCATATGAACTAGATCAATCCCATTAGTTTATGGAATGCAAAGCAACCATAAATGTATTTCAGTAGCATCAAAGCAAGTGAAATATCCTGGATTCAGAGATCTTCGTTAAAACAGGACCTATATCCTTGAAATAAATGTCACTTAAAGGAATACTGACATCAAATGTGTGTTAATTGGTTGTAAAACAATTGTAAGTCTTGTATTCAGAAAGACTGTTTTTTTATGTCAGCTTATTTACAGTTAATGCTGAATAAACAATAGGAGACTAATAGCCATAGAAAAGGTAGGAATGTCTGCTCCATCTGAGCATATGTGATGCTACATTTTTGGACTCAAAAACAAACAGAGAGTTTTTAAAGATGCCGGTGTGGAGCAGAGGATATATAAGTTTATATAACCCCAGTTCATTTTTAGCTGTTTTTGTTCCTGTAACCCCTTAACAACCCATGACGTACATGTACATCACGAGGTTGCGGTCCCTAAAGGACCAATGACGTACATGTATCTCATGGAATTCTGGGCACCCCGTGTGGCTGCACGCCGTTCGGGGAGTCCAGAATCAGATTCTCAAAAACAAAAAAAAAATGCCACGTGGTCCTTAAGTGACCACCGTGTGACTGTGTGGCCGGTCTTTAAGGGGTTAAGGTTTTTAAAGGTGAAGGTAAGTACGGTAAGTTGGGTGTTATTATTAAGAGGTAAGTACAGCAAGCTGGGCGCTGTTATTAAGAGGTAAGTAAGGTAAGTTGAGGCTATTATTAAGAGGTAAGTATGGGTGCTATTATTAAGAGGTAAGTACGGCAAGCTGGGTGCTATTATTAAGAGGTAAGTACTGCAAACTGGGCGCTATTATTAATAGGCAAGTACGGCAGGCTGGGTGCTATTATTAAGAGGTAAGTATGGAAAGCTGGGTGCTATTATTAAGGTGTAAGTACAGCAAGCTAGGTGCTATTATTAAGAGGTAAGTACTGCAAACTGGGCGCTATTATTAAGAGGTAAGTATGGCAAGCTGGGTGCTATTATTAAGAGGTAAGTACTGCAAACTGGGCGCTATTATTAAGAGGTAAGTATGGCAAGCTGGGTGCTATTATTAAGCCGTAAGTATGTTAAGCTGGGTTCTATTATTAAGATGTAAGTACAGAAAGCTGGGTGCTATTATTAAGAGGTAAGCATGGCAAGCTGGGTGCTATTATTAAGATGTAACTACAGCAAGTTGGGTGCTATTATTAAGAGGTAAGTATGGCAAGCTGGGTGCTATTATTAAGATATATGTACATCAAGCTGGTGCTGTTATTAAGATGTGTATGGCAAGCTGGACGCTATTATTAAGATGTAAGTACAGCAAGCTGGACGCTATTATTAGGAGGTAAGTTAGGTAAGCTGGGGCTATTATTAGGAGGTTTATATAAAACTTCCTAATAATAGCCCCCGACCTACCTCACTATGGTCATAAAATCCTACTGGCCCCTAAGAATTTTGCCCTTGTACCTGTGTTGAACACATGACATCTTCAAATCAGAGATAAATGTCATCTTCATGAAGATGGACATGGCAGATGTCAGTAGGACAAAAGGACAAAAATTGCACCCACTGAACATGGTAATATTAACCCTTTAAAGGGATAGTAATGTTTCACAAAAATAGAAGCTCCAATTAATCTTCATAGTATTTGGGCCATGGAGAGTGTTACTTCAATACTGTCAGAGTTGTAGTTCAAGAGCAATTGAATCATAAAGTATCCCCCTCCAGCCCCTTTTACCTAGTGTAAGCCACCTCCCCTCAGACGTGGAATCTGATCTTAAGACCAGACAGCTCACAGCAAGGAACAATCTTCTTACTGTGAGAACAATGAAAGCCCTGCCCCCCTTGACAGATTTTTCAGGTTTTCCCTAATGCTAATTGAAGATTGTCCCTGTCTACAAGCCACCTGGACACCACCTTACTGCTCTGAAATGAGCAGTGTTACATCAGTAAAAGGAGCGGAAGGGATACTTTATCATTCAATTACTCTTGACCTACAATTCTGACAGTATTGAAATGACACTCTCTATGGCCCAAATACTATGAAGATTAATTGGAGATGCTTTTATTTTGAAACATTACTATCCCCTTAAGGACCACAGAGATGTGCAACACATTGCATCACAGCGAGGTGTGCACTCTTTTGGCCATAAAGGGTTCAGTAGGTTCATGCACTTTGCCTGCCTCCATTTGAAAAATATGCCAGCAAGTTTCATGTCTGCCCCCAAAACATGACATCCAGGACTATCTGAATATGTTATTTCTTCAACAAAGACACAAGGTCAAAATTCACAGGGACCATTAGGATTTTCATGCTTTGAGTACCCCTTGGCCACTCAAAGGGTTAAATAAAAATACAAACACAAAAACATCTTCTGTAATACATATAAACAACAGCAAAAATGGTAAATAATAACATCTACATAATATATTATTATTTTGTCCCTATAAAGAGGAAATATACCTATAGCAATAATTAGATCTTAACCCCTAAGATGCTAGGGAGATATCCAGCAAATTGAAAAGCATTGCACTGGAGACCTTTTTATTAATCAAGGGGCTAAAACCCAACAATAAATCACTGCGGAGTTGGTACATTTGTTTGTGTATATGGGCCAAGAGGTTTTTCTATGAAAAATGAGAAAATCAAAATATTTTGTTTTTGCAAGATAAAATATAGTATGATTAAGGTGACCATATATCCCTTTAAATGCAGTATAGTTTTCAAAAACACAATGCTGGGTTACACTGATTAATGTGTAGCCCGGCACAATGAACATTTCTTAAGTGTCCTGCATTTAAAGCGATATCTGATCACCTTAAGTATGATGGCCAGGAGCAGAGTTCCTTCTAGGGCAGAGTAGGCAACATTTGGCTCCCCATGTTTTGGGGACTACAAATCCCATCATCCCAAACCAGCCATTGGCTAGTTGCAGATTATGGGAGTTGTAGTCCCCCAACAGCTGGAGAGCCAAATGTTGTCTGTGTGTTTCCTGCATGGTCCAGCAGAATTACATTTTCTTCACAGATAATAACTCTCATTAAAGGATTAGTAATGTCCAATGATAATTTTATGCTGTGTTGTGGATTCAAAAAAAATACGTGGAGCAAATCCCATCTCTCAAACCTTTATGGTTTGAGAGATAGTCGCCTCTAAAGTTACCCCCTCTCTCCCCCTGACATCAGCGCTCTACTGACAGCAGGCGATCCCAGTCCTGGGACCAGCCAGCGGCTCTTCAGCAGAGCCGAAATAGCGATATTTAAAAAGAATCACTTAATTGGAACGGTCTACAAAGTGTGCCTGTCGGCTGACACGGATGTCCTTCTGTCAGCTTTACAGCTGACATCAGGAGAAGGGGAGGGATGGTTTGGGAGATGAGATTTGCTCCACATAATTTTTTTTTTTTTTAATCTACAACACAGCATAAAATTATCATTGGACATTACTAACCCTTTACATTATTTAAACTGCTTATAACTTCTGTTTTTGTTTTGCAAACAGGTTCATAGTTTTAGAGATATTTTATTTAGTAGTTGGGCAATCTAATCTCAGTAGAGCTTTGTTCTCTGATTTGGTCAGATTAAGCTGCATAATAATAACAATTTAAACTTCCAAGACTGTTAGAACCAGTCACTTTCCACCAGAGTGGAAATCATACAAATACTTTTAAGATGGCAGCTCCCACTGATGGGACAATTTGGGAATGTGATAGGTCCAATTTTAAAGCTTTTTCCTTTGCTTCTTATAATACAACTGCACAGACATTGTTTCAGCTCTGGTTCTCTCTGCACTGTTATTTGTATAAAACTTGTGTTTTGTGGTACACTGTATAATTTTAGTCTGCATAGAAAGTCAGTATTGATATTTTTCTCAGTCTAGAAGGACCGCTATTTGTGAACAGTCAGCCAGTCCTAAAGACCACATAAAATTGTCCGCAAGCCATGTTTTGCCCATCCCTGTCTTAGAGGAATCATTGCTCAAGAGACTACAATGGTTTTAAGACATCACACTTGCGGTGTATGTAAAAAGCCCATAAAACTGAATGCAAAGTGTGAGAGCTGCTTTACCTCTCTGTAGCAATATAAAGTAAACAAGTGAGATTTTACCAGTCCAAGCACAGTTTCATCCAGCTGTTTATTTTTCAGTGTTCTACTCAAAGTAAATTTATAGTGTTTAATACAGCAATGCTTCATAATATTTTAGCATTTTCTAATATGATTTAGTCCCATGGTTTATAGTCTCACATCTGTTAGTTGCATCTGGCTGGCAGAGCAAACCTTTTGCCTTGAGATCGACCACTGCTCCGTGTCTGATTTCATTTGCTATAGCTCAAGCATGCCAGTGCCTGCCAAGGCCAAACTTTCACTTTGCATTCCTTTTGTGTACAGTTCCCTTTGAGTGCCAGTGAGATATCCACCACATTTTGTTGCAATGCGTTGGATACTTCTCTGGAACTCCAAGGGTTAAGTTAAAGGGCAATTAACATGACAACAGCAATAATAATAATAATAATAATAGTCAGCCTTTTTACTAATTGACCCTTTGAGTGCCAGATGTTGGATACCTCTCTGGCACTCAAATGGTTAATTGCTGTTAGTGCCCCTTCAGGGAGCAGCAGAATGGTAAACTTACAGAGTTAGCTGTACAGGTCCACCCCAAGTTAGTTGTCCCATTTCAAACGGCAGTCTAATTTCTATGATTGGCAGATGGCTAAGACTTCTCAGCGGCAAATAGCAATCATTATTTCCTTCACGCTCTGAAGTTCACAACACAAACTCTGAGGTGGAGAAGTTGCAGACAGAAACTGTATAACAGTGCTGCTTCCATATGTGAGAGTAACTAGTAAAACATGACATTTAACATATTCATTTATTTGATTTTTTTCATGCTAGTTGCCTTTAACCCTTTGGGTGCTGGGGGGTGCACAACGCATTGCAAAAGAATGTGTTGTGTGCCCCTCTGGCACTCAAAGGGTTAAGAGACATGGAATAGCCTGTGCTGTTTCTCAGAAAGTTGTGGTAGCATATTTATCTAATTCCAGGCCAGGCTTTGGTAAGCACACGCAAAGCAAAAACAAATACATACAAAAAACAGAATATTCATCATACCTGGAAACTTTTTCTTTTGGCCACCCCAGAAGGGGAGGGTTGTGGTCAGGACCGGATTTACATCTCAGGAGCCTGTAGGCACAGAAACCTGAAGCGCCCCACCCCCCCATTGGCCTTCTCCACTGGACACCTCCACAATGCTTCTAATCTCCACATTGCCCCCATCATCTTCATATTGCCCTCACATTGACCCATCAGCTCCAACTTGCCCCCCATCAGCAGCACATTGCCCCCACTATATCCATGTTGCCCTCACATTGCCCCCCTTCGGCTCCAACTTCCATGTTGCCCTCACATTGTCTCCCTTCCATTGTCTGTTTCCTACCTCCCCCCGATGTCCCTTTCCTACCTCCCTGGCAGGAGATCTGTCTGTGCCTCCTTTGGCACAGTCCTGTAAGTGCTGGAGCTCCCGCGCGGTCTCCTATTCAGGAATGCAGAGTGCTGGGAGATGATGTCATCTCCCAGCGCTCTGCATTCCTAAAGAGCCGAAGAGGGAGCTCAGCACTTACAGGACTGTGCCAAAGGAGGCACAGACCTGTCCTGCCAGGGAGGTAGGAAATAGACAACTGGGGGGGCAGCAATGTGAGGGCGACATGGAGTCAGGGCCGGCCCAAGCCAATGTGCTGCCTGGGTCCAAGGATAAAAATGCTGCCCCTCCCCCACACTACCAAAACCATGCCCACCTTGAAAGATACATGCTGGCCAGTTCTATACCCGTAAGGCCCTTAATTGCCAGTGTGTGTGCAAAACCTCTGGTACTTTTACAAATACAGTGTAAAGGGAGCTCTGTCTATAGACCTCCACCTATACATAAGGCAGCTATGAACACACTGTGATCCTGGAGTGAATGATCACACAAAGAGAAAAAAAAGTATATATGGGTAAGTGCTCTAATCTCAAAAAATATAATAAAATCTATATAGATTGTAAATGATGGTGTAGAGATGTTGAGAGTACAAAACAATTTATTATGCACAATAAAAAAACAGGTGTCCCTGTATTGATCAATATTAAAGAAGTACATGTTTTAATACTGATCAATACAGATATACCTGTTTTTTTATTTTTTATTGTGCTTAATAAATTATTTTGTACTATCAACATCTCTACACCATCATTTACTACTTATATTGATTTTAAAACCTCTGACACTTCTGTGGAAGTGACACAGGGACAGCAGTGTAGGTATTTACCTGCACCTCTGGATTTATCCCACAACACAAGCTGCCATAGTTTGCTGGACAGTCTCTGCCTCAGAAGATCAGCACACAGGATCCCTGTCAGACCAGCACTCAGGATGTGCACCCTGCACTGTGTCTGTGGTGATCATCTGGCCTCTGCACAGTGTGACTGCTGCAGGACAAAAACATCTAACCCTGGGATACAGCAAGCAGGATCAACAAGGAGCGAGGTGCTGCCACATCATCTTGTTAAAAAATCACCTCTCAGCCCCACTGTTAAGCTAATCCCTATGGTCAATCAAGTCATGCAATGCATGAGTACCTGTTGAGAGATTCTGCCTGTCTCCGATGGCACAAGTAAGTTCCCGCTCTGACTCACTTAACTTCTCTGCTCACTGCACAGTTCACCATGCATTGCTTACTCACTGATGCTACCAATGAGGGTGGATTACAGGGTACTCTGTGTTGGCATTTTATGGCACTGAGCGCACGCGACCAATCAACTAGCCATTGAGGTGGCTAGTTTAAAAAACAAAAAAATCCCAAATGCAGGCGCCCCTTGGTGGCGTGCGCCTGTAGGCAGGTGCCTACTTTGCCTTATGGCAAACCCAGCCCTGGTTGTGGTGGCGTTTAGGCAGACAAATGATGCGATGTGCATCAAAAGGGGGTGGGGCTTAATCACGACTGGGGTCTGAGCTTCAGAAAGTTGTAAAACTATAGGCAATAGGGTGTGGAAGGAGGAGAAAGGGGCAGGGAGTGGGTGGAAGTGGGTGTGGGGGGGTGGAACTGATAGGGCAGAGTTTCTTAAGAAACTGCCCATACCCCGGAGAATCAGACTCTGCCCCAGAGGGTAATGCAGAGTCAAAACTGGAGTCTCCAGGGCAAACCTGGAGAGTTCCCAGCTATGATATTGATGCAAATCCTTATCTACTCAATATGAACCCTTTATATTGCAGAATATTACCGAGTACAATCACTGTTTTAAATCTGAGGTTTAGTCACATAATATGGCCATAGTATGCTAAGCTTACTGTTGTATAATGGGTTAGTATTGAGAAAATATGGATGCACATCAGTATCCTGTGTTTTACTCTTAGTTGTTTTGGACAAAATATATTGCAATCCTGCTCTTTAAATGTATTTTTTTCTTGGTGTGTGTTTACCAAAACATAGTTCAGTAACAGAAAGGCCATTATATTTAGCTAGTTTTAAAGCTCGTGTACACGGGCCAACACTGGCGGCATTGCAGTCATGCTCAGTACAGACTGCCTGTGCCGCGGCTGATATGGAGTGGGCCAAGAAGGTGCGCAGAAAGGACTACTATCTGAATTCGGAGCACCCAGCTCCGTATCAACCGCGACGCAGGCAGTCAGTACTGCGCATGACTGTAGTGCGTACAGCCGTCTCTACTGCGCATGATGGCTTCTGACAAACTTCCTTAGTGAATTATAATATAGGATATTAATTGAGTCTCCCTCATTGGACACAGTGCCCTGTTATTGGAGGAAAATAAATGCAGTCCTGTTATTTAAAAGGGGGGGCAATATCTAAACCTGAAAATTATAGACCTTTGAGTTAAACTTAAATAATAGTGGGTAGGATACAAGAAAGTTTACTAAAGGATAGTATTCAGGGCTATGTGAAACAGTATGAAACAGAATGTGTCATCTTGGACAAGGGTATTGCTGTTGGTGTATTGTATCTGCATTTTGCAAAAGTCTTTGATATTGTGCCTCACATCAAGTTACTACATAAATGAAAAGGCTCTGGCTTGGGAGGTGATATCTGTGCATGGACAGAGTACTGGTTAAATGATATAAAATGCAGAGAGTTGTAAGTGGAGCCTTTTTGAGTGTAAAGTTGAAAATGGAATGCCTCAGGGTTCAGTCTTGGACCTAATGCTTAATTTGTCTTTTAATTATCCTGACGTGAGTGTTGAAAGTAGTGTCCCAATCTTTGACACTGATCTATGTAAGCAAATACATACATAGCAGAATGCTTTATTTCTCTGCAGAAAATGTATATAAACTGAGTGTGTGGGCAAGAAAAAAAAAAATTGCAAACGAGGTTTAATATAGATAAATGTAAGGTTATGCACTTGGGTTACAGAAAGAAGCATGCCACATATACACTAAATTATAAATAATGACTAGCCAAATTAGATGTGTCTATGTTAGAGAAAAGGAGTCTAAGGGGTGATATGATTACCATTTACAAATATGTGGTGCTTTCTAAGTAAACAAACTAAGGTTATTCCTTATGAAAATATATACACCTGATCTGTATAGTTATATTTATTTTATGGTCTTCTTTTTTTTCAATGCAGATAGAATGTTCAATGCATGTAGACTGTTGATCCAGGGAAGTTTATAATTGCCTTTTGGGGACAGGAAGGGTTTTGTTTTACCAACTTGTGGTATAAGTGAAAATTGATTCTATAAGTTTTGTTTTTGTTGCTGTTATTTTTACCTTCCTTTGGATTAAGGGCAAACTCTGAACTTGAAGGGCGCATGTCTTTTTTTTAGCTTCATCTACTATGTTAAAATGAATGCTAAAGGTCCCCAATACAATGCTTTGCTTACAAATGCTTTTTAAATCAATTGAAGGTTTAGATTCTTTTTTATTATTCCCCTAGAGTGCAGCCTGTTTGCCCCAGAATTGCTCCTGTTTTTTTGGTTTGTTTTTTAATAAACTTACTTTCCATAAATCTATACATGGATGTAGATATAGTCTCCTGGCAGAAAAAAGTGAACTCTGTAATAACGTTTGAAAGACGTATATCCCACCATTAGGAACATTCTGCTGTATGCAACATTTTTTTAATAATTAGGGTTTACTACGGCTTTAGGTTTTATTGAATTACTAGTAAGTGCACGCTGCTGCCCCAGAGCCAGGAGCAGAGACATGACGTGAGCCATCCGGAGCGGGGCAGCACGTTCAGCGAATCTCTACTGCGCATGACTGCAGTCATGAGCAATAGAGACTCGCCGAATACGCTGATCCTTAGCGGGGAGCTCCAGACGGCTCAGAGCGAAGCTCCCTGTGTGCGAAACTACACATGCACAGTAGAGACTCTCTACTGCACATGCACGGTTACGGCTCATAGTAAGCGACGCATACTACCACTTTATGTAACAGGATGTGGATTTTTAAATATATATCTATGAATGTTACAACATTCACTTTTGTTTAGGAATAATATAAATTATATTGCTGAGTTAAACTACAATTGCTGTGTATGGCTTCCATTACCAAGAAGACTCTGTTGCAGTGTTGCAGTAAAATAAAGAATAACTGTTGTGAAAGTCACTCATATACCTTTTGACATAGAAACAATTATATTGATTTGGTGGAACTTGTTACAACAATCAGCTGCAGTAAAGATGCTGGTCTAACCCAAGGCGCTTCTGTTGTCACTGCTTTTGTATTCTGTTGTTTCTGAATTTATTAATCCCTTCACTGCTAGAGACATCTCCAACACATTTATTCACAATTGAAAACATACAAATGCAAAAATATTATGAGGCACCCAAAATTGGGTAAATAACATTTTTCCAGGATGAGGAAGTCAGAAGGCTCTCTGAAAAGAGTGGAACGGAGCTAGGGCTGTGTGCAAACTTGACAGTAGGACAAAACCCAAGCCAAAAACAATAGAATTATGCAGAGAACTGTCAAAACCAGTGCTCCTGTGTGCCAGACGGTAAAAGAAAAAGAAGGGAGTCACAGATTACATGGAACTGAGAGAAGATGGAATGTGGATGAGTAAGTCCCCTCATCAAAGAGAGACAATACAAGCAGAACAGTTGACTTACCACTACTGCTCACTAATATAGTCTCAGAGAGCTGCATAAGAATTTCACATGATCCTTGTGATACCAGTATAGACCAGAGGTTCTCAACCCGTGCCCTCAGTGGCCACTAACAGGCCAGGACTTAGAAATTCCCCTGCTAGAACACAAGTGTGTTGATCAGAGGCTCAGTAGTATTGATTAACTCACCTGTGCTCTTAAAAGGAAATTCTCAAATCCTGGCCTGTTAGTAGCCACTGAGGGCACCGGGTTGAGAACCACTGGTATATACCATATTCAAACACACGTTTCTAAAGCAAGTGAGTGGATAAAAGGTGACATTTAGAGGAGAGGCTGAAATGTGTTTTATTCACTTCAATTAAAAATATGGTGTATTAACACATATTTTTAAAATGTCCTGTCATTAAGGATTTCGTTTCATATTCTATACACAGGAATTCATGAGATATTACACATATTCAGTTCTGATTCGAGATTAACTTTCCTCTATAAAATTTAATTTTTATTCAGTTATTTATTTATTCATTCATCTACTAATGAAGATAGATAGATAGATAGATAGATAGATAGATAGATAGATAGATAGATAATTTTTTTTTTATTATATGAACAATGGTATCTGGTATTTTCCTTTACCCGTGTCTGCTGCTCAATTTAGCATGCTTGGCATTTGCATCAAAAGCAAGAATTTCCCTTTCTTACATAAGATCAGATCAGTCCATTTATTCACACAATTTGGGGAGCTTCATATTATTTTTGCTTTTTATTTGTTCATTTATACAAATTTTTGGTGGGAAGTGTATTATAAGAGCAGCCCACCCAATCGCTTTCAAGTATTTTTAATTTGGTATTATTTGTTATTATATTGCTCTGCAGTGCAGTGTAGACCTCTGTATAATCTAAGGAGTTATAAAGGAATCTGAATTCTAAAATATTGAAATACATTCAAACAGGGACATTGGATACTAACGTCATTTAAGTTGGGCTTTTTTCCAACTACATAAAATACCTTAGGATTATACTTCCTCCTGAAACAGTTGCCATAGAAAAATTCTAGTATTAGGACAAAACAGGCAAAGATGCCCTATAGTCCTCACAAACCTTATAAATGTAGTCTGTTTTTTTCCACTATTAAATAACTAGTGTAAAAGCCTGTGTACACGGGCCAAGGTCTGGGTGATGTTAACCCTTTGAGTGCCAGAGGGGTACGCAACGCATTGCTTTGCAATGCGTTGCGTACCCCTCTGGCACTCAAAGGGTTAAGAGGCCGGTCCTGCTCTGTGTCCTGCTGCCGACACAGTCATGCACTGTAGAGACTGCCTGAAAGCACAGAATGCTCCCAGCATTCCTACATCTCCCAGCATTCTGTGTGTTCGGGCAGTCTCTACCACACATGACGGCTTCTGACAAACATTCTAGCGAATTATTATATAGGATTTCTCCAGGACTCCTAAATGCAGTAGATTTTTTCCTTCCTCTTTATCTGTTTGGTAAACAAAGGTGGTGTTAAATGCATTGCTTTGCAATGTGTTACACGGATACCTGGGAACTTTCTTCTTTGGAACTCCTGGAAAGGGCTCGTGGGCTGAGAATGAACATGTCTAAATAATGTGATTTGAGTCATAATGTGGGTGTGGTTAATCAGGTGACCAGGGCTTAATCTGGATTGAGGAAGAAAGGTGGGGTTTAATAGCAGAATGGGCAGGAAGCATGCAGAATAGAGTGGGAAGTAGGTAGAACTGAAGAGAAATGGGCAGGGTTACCCATGAAACTCGCCAAAGCCAGAGAATCAAACTCTGTCCCCAGAGACCTGGTAATTGGCTCTAAAAACTGGATTCCCTGGGACAGATCCAGAGAGCTCCCATGCATGTTTACACACCCTCTACTCCTTAATGGGTTAAACCTCCCAATAATATCGATCAGAAGCCAGTTCAATTAATGGAATTTGAAGGAGAAGCATGAGATGAAACGGTCGGGTGGTATTTCACCAGAAGAGTACGGATTGGCAGCAATGACTATTCCCTGTTGCCATAGTAACACAAGAAGTTCAGTAATGGGATTTTAATCATTTTTAGGAGAATAAGAGATGTGAAAAAATGCACAAATCTGATATTACTGTACTTATTTCTGTTTTGCCCAAGGATGCACTGACCCAACCTCTACAAATGGTTCACTTTTAAAAGCTTGCACGTTAAACAGCATGTGACCACAGGGCACATTCAGCATGTCGCCCAGGTTAAAAGGGCGACATGAGAATCTCACACTGTAGGAAAGCGCGAGATTCTCATGTCGCAAAATGAAATGTTGCTCTTTCCTTCATAGCTAACCTTCCCTGCACCAGCCATCAATGTGTGAAAGAAAGAAAAAATAGTACCACAACAACGTATTTTCCCGGCTCACTCTCCCCTTCTCAACTCCTCTTCCCTGCAGTGCTTCAGGTGCTGTTCTGGTTACTTCATCTGCATCTTGCTGAGCATCTCTCTCCCTCCACCAATATTGTTTGATTTATAACTGTAAGGTTTTTATAAGAGAATTACACATCATTCCCAACCAGCCGTTGGTTGGCTGGGGATGATGGGAGTTGTAGTCTGTAACACTTGAAGGCGCTGACCCAAAGTGTAATTCTCTTGAAGGGTGGAGCAGAGAGGAGAAGGGGAAAGAGACACTCAGCAAGATGCAGATGAAGTGGATGAGATAACCAGAACAGCACTGGACGCACTGCGGGGAAGAGGAGCTGAGAAAAGGAGAGAGAGCCGGGGCAATAGGTTGTTGTGGTACTATTTTTTCTTTCTTCCACACATTGATGGCTGGCGCGGGGAAGGTTAGCTAAGAACGGAAGATGCGACATTTCTTTCTGCAACATGAGAATCTCACGCTTTCCTACAGTGCGAGATTCTCATAGCGACATGCTGAATGCGCCCTGTGGTTACACGCTGTTTTGCGTGCGACCTTTTAACAGCATACCCTAGACTAATGCAGAATGACATTTCCATAAGCATACTACATTAAAGGGATAGTAATGTTTCACAAAAACAGCAGCTCCAATTAATCTTCATAGTATTTGAGCCATAGAGAGTGTTATTTCAATACTGTAAGAGTTGTAGTTCAAGAGTAATTGAATAATAGCGTTTCCCCATCCTGCCCCTTTTACCTAGTGTAAGCCCCCTCACCTCAGATGAGGAATCTGGTCCATAGACCAGACAGCTCATAGCAAGGAACAATCTTCTTACTGTGAGAACAATGAAAACCCTGCCCCCCTTGACAGGTTTTTCAGCTTTTTCCCTTATCTTAATTGAAGATTTTCCCTCTCTGCAATCTACCTGTACACACCCTGCTGCTCTGCGCTTAGCAGTGTTATATCAGTAAAAGGGGCGGGAGGGGGGATACTTTATCATTCAATTACTCTTGAACTACAACTCTGATAGAATTGAAATAACACTCTCCATGGCCCAAATGCTATGAAGATTAATTAGAGCTGCTTTTATTATGAAACGAAACATTACTATCCCTTTAAAGTGGAAATAATACCTGATAGCAATTTAGGTGATTTTGAAAGTGCTTTCAAAATCACCTATATTTATGGTAGACATTTTTATTCAAAAAATAGTTCATGAGATATTTAGTTTTATTTACTTGTCAGTTTATGCAAATGAGACAATATTGGTAGGAACACCTGCCAGGCACTACCATTCCACAAGGGCCCCCATCTTGTCACTTCCACAGCCCAACATTATCTAAATTACATAAACTCACAAATAAATGAAGCTAAATATCTCATAAACACAAATATAGGTGATTCGAATGATTATTCAGAATCATCCACTTTTTACAAAGTGACGATTCCACTTTAACCCCTTGGTTGCTAGAGTGGTCTCCAGTGCAATGCGTTACATACCCCTCTGGCACTCAAAGGGTTAAACATATACATCTAACATGGCACACTTCATTCCCACATCTCTTAGATCTCTGAGTCTCTCATCTTTTCTGCATTCAGACAAGCTGAGTCGGATGATTCTGCAGGTGTGATGTGCGTGGGAGTGAATGCAGGGCAATAAAAAGCTGGTGGAAACCTCATTAGGGTTAATCGTCATCCAATAAATCATTACACAAGCTGCTTTCACTCTACTGTTTTGTTGATTTGGGGAAAAGCGAGATGAGTAAACAGAGGAATTTTTAATACGTACATTTATCTGTTAACGTTAATTCATCATGTAGAATATAGAGTTTGTTAACCCCTTGGATTCTAAAGACATCTCCATCTCCAAGGCATTGTAAAGTAATACCAGATGACTTACAAATCTATGGGGTTAAAGATGCTGGCTTCGAATGGTAACTCTGAGTGCCAGAGAGGCGTATAATGTGCTTGCACTTTACATTACAGATAAGGTGACCAGAAATCCCTTTAAACGCAGGATGCTTATGAAAAACACACATAGAAGGGCTGCAATGATTCCAGGGCACTAATGCAGAAATACATTTATAGAAACATCCTGCATGTAAAAGGATATCTGGTCACCTTAATAATATTAAGCTCTCTGAATCAGAGTCCTTTTCGATACCATTTGTTTTAATCAGTTCTGTATGTCAATTTTATATGTGACCGCATAGCCTTTTAACCTTTTGAGTGCCAGAGGGGTGTACAACGCATTGCAAAGCGATGCGTTGCGTACCCCTCTGGCACTGAAAGGGTTAAATCAGTGACACAGTTTCTCCGGGGAAGAGTCTGATTGTCCAGGGTGTGGGCAATTTCTTAAGAAACTCTGCTCATTTGTGGTTCTTCCCTATCAGTTCCACCCACTCCCTGCCTGTTTCCATACCTGGTAACTTCGAAATGCTTTCTTCCCAGAGGGGAGTCCAGTGGTGCGGTAGGGGTGAGTAAAATGATGCAAATTGCACCAAAAAGGGGTGGGGCTTGATGTGAGCTTGGGGGCAGGGCTTAACAGGTGTGACACAAATAGTAAAATAAGACAGGGGAAGGAGGAACACAGGGGGAAAGAGCAGAAGTGGACAGAAACTCACCACATCCAGAGACTCAGCCTTTGTCCCGGAGACCTGGTAAAGCAGTGTGAAATCCAGAGAGTTCCCAGGTATGCCCATTTCTCCTCCTTCCCCAGCCTATTGCCTATAGTTTTACAGCTTTCTAAAGCCCCGCCCCCTTTTGACGCAAATTGCACCATTTGTCTCTTTGAAAGGCACCACAGGGAGACCAGAAGAAAAAGTTCCCAGATCTGGTAATGCAGAATATGTAGACACTAAGTAAAGCATAATAATAATAATAATAATAATAATATGAACATGCACAAGTATATATGTGTCCTTAATTAACCCCTTGAGTGCCAGAGGAGTAGCCAAAGCATTGCTTTGCAAATGCGTTGGCTACACCTCTGGCACTGAAAATTACAGGGGTGGTCGGGTTACATTACACATAGGACAAAGGCTGATGTACTAAAGAGACGTGATGCAAATCTGGCCTAAACCAACTGCACCTTAGGGGGCAAGTAAAAATCATGCAATGCATTACTGATCTTTCTAGGATTAAAAGGTTTAAAAAATGAATTTAAGTCAATAGGAATTTGGGGGAATTTGATTGTTCCGCATGGTGCAGTTTTTTTCTCCAGAATTGCTTGACCTTCTTTAACCCCAATTAAGGACTCGGGCTATTTCACACAATAAATGAGCAGTATACAATAATTATGAAAAATATGTTGTTCAGCTTATCCTACAGAGTAAAACAAGCGTATTCCCAGTATTTGGAAACTGGTATTGTTTGTAGCATGAGACGACAGTATATAGTCCACATTGTTACTGGCTAGCACCCTTCCTTTGTTTTTTCTATGTTGTTCTAACCCTATACTGCTCGTTTAAGGAATGCATAATAATTCACCCTTCTTTCTCTGTATTAAATGAGGTTTATAGAGAAATATCTATAATTGCAATGTATCCCGCTGAGTAAACTATATGTAGAATGGTGATAATTCATGTTGGAATCCCTTATCAGACACTACGTTTGTTTAACATCAATTTACTAAGCTACATACACCAGAATTCCTCCCTTTAACTTCACTTTATTAGGGATTTATACAAAATGAAAGATTGGGCAAACAAGTGGAATATGAAGTTTAATGTGGGGAAGTGTAAAGTCATGCATTTGGGAGGAAATAATCCCAAGGCTACTTATAAACTTAATGGAATAATTTTAGGGGACTCGTTGCTAGAGAAAGACCTCGGTATCCTTGTCAACTACAAACTTGGAAACAGTGACCAGTGTCAAACAGCAGTAGCAAAGGCAAACAAAATCCTGTCTTGCATAAAAAGAGGTATTGAAGCAAGAGTGGATAACATCATTTTGTCATTGTACAAATCTCTGGTAAGACCTCACAGGGTACAGCGAAGAACAACAAAATTAATTAAGAGAATGGAGGACTTGACGTATAAGGAACAACTAGACAAACTTGGTTTATTTACTCTAGAGAAAAGACAACTAAGAGGAGACCTTATCACACTGTACAAATATATGAGAGGTCAATACAAGGATCTCTGTGGTGAGCTATTTATTCCAAGGCCTAGTCAGGTGACCAGAGGACACCCCTTGATATTAGAGGAAAGGAGGTTTAGACTTCAGCAGAGGAAGGGGTTTTTTACAGTAAGGTCTGTTAAATTGTGGAATTCTTTGCCCAAGGAGGTGGTTATGGCAGATACAATGGATACATTCAAGAGAAGATTAGATACATTTCCTTCAAAAGGGAACATACAAGGTTATACTGTTTATTAGTAGGCAGATCAGGTAGGTCTGAAAAAGACTAACTTATTTGGTAGCAGGATAGCTATACAGTTCTCATGTCACTAGGGTATGAGGCAAAGGTTGGTTGAACTTGATGGATTTGTGTCTTTAGTCAACCTAATTTACTATGTTACTATGTTACTTGCTGCAGTGGGATGATAATGGGACAGCCTGTGGGTGTTTCTGAGTGTTCCTTTCTGCTACTTTCTGTTTATGGATGTGCACTAAACAAAGTGTAGGGGAGAAAGGCAAGATTTAACCATCATGTAAGTGTTCTGCTTTACAATGTACTGAAGACCATTATAAAATTCAAAAGATTCAAATCTTCCCTTTAACCCCGAGTGCAACAAGGTTGTACAGCACTTTGCTCTGCAATGTGTTACATACCCCTGCAGCATTCAAAAGGTTATGAACCTGAAAGGTATAGAAAGAAAGTTGGTGCACCACCTATTGTGGAGTAGTAAGGGTTCTGGACAAGCCAACCAAAAGGAATGTGCTGGGATAATTCATTTAAAACTAAAAGGAAAAGAGAAGAGAAATCCACTATTGGCATCAAACTTACCCGTATATACAATATGAGATTTAAAGCCCGTATACATGGGCCAACACTGGCGGCACTGCAGTCATGCGCAATACTGACTGCCTGAACGTGCTGCGGCTTATACAGAGAGGCGCGCTTCAAATTCAGACCCTAGTCCTCTGCGCACCTTCCGGTGCACAGAGAGGACTCCAGTCTGAATTTGGAGCTCCCCGCTCTTTATAAGCTGCGGCGTGGGAACTCTGTACTGCGCATGACTGCAGTGCGCGCAGCCATCTCTACCGCGCATGACGGCTTCTGACAAACATACTTTGCAAATTATAACATAGCATGGGCACCCAAATCAAACAAATGAGCCTAGATCAAGAGTATTGATTCAAATTTAAAATTTACATTTTATTAAATATCAACATATATAAAATAAATAAAACTCAGTAAATTAAACTAAAAGTTATAGCTCCATATCCATTAGATCCAAATTACTCAAGTTTCTTTATAGAGAGCTCAGTCTACAACTAATTCTCATTTTTAGGAACTGTTGTAGAATAAGCTCTCTATTTACATAATGAAGTTGAGTGATTATGGATTGAGGATAATACTCAAGCGGTTCTTAACATCACCCAAGTCAGTTTGTCCCGTGTACTGTTACCTTTTTTTGATAAATCGTTATTATTATTGCAATTAATTTATTTTTAATGGCAGATTCCTAGCCTCTATAATTGTTAAAATCTTTGAAGCCACATGTACAATTGCAATTATAGCGATATAATTTTCTTATAGCTGCTATTTTGGTACAAATCGACTACAGTTGGTTCTCTGTTCATGCAGTGCATATAACAATATTTCTAACTCTGGACGAATAATAAGTATGTTATTACGTTTGCAACCGTCTTAGGGCTTTGTAAAGTGATTTCAAATCCACCATAGTTGTTTAGAGGATATATATTCTCTTTAAAAGTGCAATTATACATCGTTTATTATGAATACATACTTCTTGCAACTCTTTGTTGTCCCTACAATCCTCTATTTCACCTTGTCTTAAGGTGTAACTAACACTTTATAATGACGGGTGATAAGGAAACAGATTTTCAAAAACACATTTATCATGCCAAACATATGTGAGAGGCTCTGATGATGAACAAAAGGTTAATCCAGACATGGACCGGTTTTTCTCAATACCTACGGAAACCAACTGCATTTCACTGATGAGGCCCAAACAGAGTTGAAACGTACCTTGTATTTCCCAAGTGAGGAAGGGACATGCCTGTCATTTTAGAACTGGGCCTCTCTCTTTGTTGGGATTAGTCTACTATGCATATGGAAGTATCTCCTCTGTAATGGCACAAGAGAGCTAAAATGTTATGCTTCTGAGCGGTGACTAGCTGCAGAACAGGCAACATGGCTACTGAGCGGTGACTAGCTGCAGAACAGGCAACATTGCTACTGAGCGGTGACTAGCTGCAGAACAGGCAACATTGCTACTGAGCGGTGACTAGCTGCAGAACAGGCAACATTGCTACTGAGCGGTGACTAGCTGCAGAACAGGCAACATGGCTACTGAGCGGTGACTAGCTGCAGAACAGGCAACATGGCTACTGAGCGGTGACTAGCTGCAGAACAGGCAACATTGATTTTTTTTTTGTCCTCATAGCTTCTCACACACTCTGGCATGTAAACTCACATTTATGTTTATAATTTTTTACGTAAAAAAACTATAATTCGTGTGATATTTTTAGCCAGCACTTCCTGGTAGGTTATAACAGGTTGTTCCAGCCAGTACTGTAAAATTTGCATAAACTGACAAATCATGAGATGGCTCAGTTGGTTAATGCATCAGCTGTAGAATCTGTTCAGTCCTCAGGGTCACAGGTTCTAGTTCCAGCAGGGTCAACTCAGCCTTTCCTCCTTCCGAGGTCGAAAAAATGAGTACCATTAAATTGGGTAATAATATCTATACCCCCAGGACATACTTGCAAACAAGAGACAATCTCAATCCATCCTTCTTGGTAGAATATTATTATATTATAAACAACAGTGTTAAATAAAGAATTGTGTGTGTGTTTGTGTAATGCTCTTTCTAATCCCATACATTTTTATAAAGTGTTAGTCCCACTTAAAAAACAAAACATCATTAACACTTTGAACAAAAGCTCACAAGTCAGTTATTTCAGGAGACCTAATCGTAATGGGACTAAACCAAATCCAATTAAGGTTCTAAGTAGGAATATAAACACACCTGATATTGTGTTGCATTGATTAAAGTCATCTGTTCAGTTTGTAAATCTGATTGAAGTTATGTTTAACATTATGTTACAGTAGTAAGAAATAAAGTAAGAAATTAAGACAAAGAGCTACAAAAACAGTACTGATAATGAGGAAGTAACAGGGAAGTTTTTTTCTGTTATGAAGAGGTTCAAGATTTCCTTACTGTTAGAAAACTTGCCTGATTAAACTGCTTAACAAGGCAAGAGGTTGATTGAACTCATTAACAAAAGAATTAACTCAGCAGTTTCGAAATGCAATATATTGTAACATGTCACTATAAAGGATCAAAATCACTTTTTTCCAGGAGAAAATGGGTTTGATTATAAGAAATATGGTCAAAACATTTCTAATTAACAAGGAATGGAGAAGTGGAAACCTTTAAAGGAGCATGAATCCACTGGGTATCAACAAGTTTAAGTGCACTGGAAACTTCACTGGCATATATCATAGTATTCAAAACCCACTTTGATGAATCGCTTTATACAAGACCTCTTTAGTATTATCTTTGCTCTGTTTGCCCATGAAGGCCTGCCCATGAATAAACACTGAGTGCACGTTCCTAGTTACAATAAGGATTACGCCTGGGGTATCAGCTGCTGAGATATAGGGACACGTAAGTTTGTAGGAGAGAGAGGAGATAATCCTTTCACCCTACTCTCAATCCAAATTCACAGGGGTGCAAGCCAGTCTTCACATACTGTGGGATAACACTGTCTTAAGGTGCATGCAGGATGGAC
Source organism: Rhinophrynus dorsalis (assembly GCA_037306005.1). Taxonomy (NCBI): domain Eukaryota; kingdom Metazoa; phylum Chordata; class Amphibia; order Anura; family Rhinophrynidae; genus Rhinophrynus; species Rhinophrynus dorsalis. The sequence goes on along the minus strand of CM074725.1, from coordinate 182,419,763 downwards.
AATAGCTGTCCACAAAGGGAATCCTAGGATTCAGCCTTACAGAAAGATGGAGGTTGTGCTGCCCTGATTCACAAAGGAAAGCTTTGTCAGCTCGACAACTGGCTTGACCATATCTCCTGGTGGGAATGCAGGTTCCACATTGGTCACTCCAGAGCTCAGCATGAGGAACTGAGGGAGTGTGGTTCTAGGAGGACTGTATAAATGTTGGGGCCATACTGACCAAATGTTGTTACTCTGTTTGGCTCAGGAATGTCATCTTGGGGAGGACATATATTCTGGTCCTGCTTTAATGCCTCATGAAGCTATTTCTGGAATAATGTTAAAATATGAGAGTTGGTACTGTGTTAGCCATAGAAATACAGGAGGCAAATATAGTCACATTTTTAAATTGCATTTCTATGGCTAACACAGAACCAATTCTCAACCTGGAAGATACCCCAATGTACTGCACACAAATGAGTATGAAAAACCCCCTAAAGAAATGTGCACAACTGGATAGCGACATCTTCTTGTTGACTACATGCAAAAAGGAAAATGTAATCCCTAAAGGCCTCATGCTGAAGAATCCTACCCTGGACACATACAACAGCAGGTTTACACAGCCACTATGTACCTTGACTTCACTGAGGCTACATAGAAATCTTATTGGGATCTGCTACACAACTTGACTATATTTGCCTCCTAGAATAAAGTCTGCAGTGATTTCAACTCAGCAGCCTGATTCTATCTTTTTCATCTCAAACCAAAGGCAGAGAGCCAGTCCAGCACAGGGTTTCTACACCACCATGTGTGTCAAATCCACTAGATGCTTAACCCTCAAAGGGTTAAGAGACCTCCAATGCATTGCATTACACAGAAAGATGAACAAAAAAATGATCACTTATTGCAACTTTATGTTGTCCCTACAAACCTCTACTGAACCTTGTCTTAAAGGGATAGTAATACTTCATTTTAACTTTATTTTATTTTGTAGGCATTAAAAAAACATGAAGAATGATATAAGTCTTATCTCTGAAACCTTTATGGTTTAAGAGATATTCACAAACAAAGTATCCCCCCCCTCTTCAACCAGATCAGAAGGGAGATGCCCAGGTAGACTGCAGAGAGGGACAATCTTCAATTAAGATAATGGAAAAAGCTGAAAAACTTGTCAAGGGGGGAAGGGCTTTCATTGTTTTCATACAAAGAAAATTGTCCCCTTCTGTTATCTGTACTGTCATACAACCAGACTCACATCTGAGAAGAGATGGCTTACACTAGGTAAAAGGGGCGGGGAGGGGAACTTTGCTCGTGAATATCTCATAAACCATAAAGGTTTGAGAGATAAGACTTATATCATTCTTCGTGTTTTTTTTAATGCCTACAAAATAAAATAAAGTTAAAACGAAGTATTACTATCCCTTTAAAGTGTAAATAACACTTTATAATGACAGGTTATTAGGAAAGAGTAGCATATAATAACTAAAGGAGCATAATCTGCCACATGTATAGTGTGTATATGTGTATGTACATGTGGCTTTTTTTGCTGAACTGTAACTCATCATTTTCATCTCACCAATCTACTGATGAGGATTATGGTAGCTGTACTTCATCAACTGCTGAAGAATCATGTAAAACTACCTACAGTTGGAATGACCAGGAGAATGAGGAGTACTTAGAGAGTGAACAGGGGACTCCTCCAACAAGGGATTACTGAGTAAGAGGCTGGGATGTGAGACTTGGGAACGGCTCTGGGGGGCGTGGGTTGCCTAGACCAGAGTTGTGCTGTGCTGAGCCGCCTACAGGTGCTGGCCACGAAGCCAGATGCTGTGGTCCCAAGCAGTAGAACCGCTGGGTGACCCCGGATAATCCCAGCCTAGACAAACTATGCTAAGTAATCCCCAGGGAGAATAGACAAACCCTCCAAACAGGAACAAAAGTACTCACTCAGAGTTCCAGAGCTGATAGAAAATCTAGATCACACAAAAGTAGGCAGCCAACAGGAGCAGGCTGAGGCTGGGTCAGACAGTCCAGAACATACACAGGAACATTGGCAGCAGGAGCAGACAGAGGCTGGGTCAGAAGGTCCGTATCATACATAGGAAGACTGGCAACTGGAGCAGGCAGAAGCTGGGTCAGACGGTCCGGATCATACACAGGAAGACTGGCAACAGGAGCAGGCAGGGGCTGAGTCAGACGGTCCGGATCATACACAGGAAAATTGGCTACTGGAGCAGGCAGAGGCTGGGTCAGACGGTCCGGATCATACACAGGGAGGCAGAAACAAAGATGATGGATTCACACAGAAATGCAGACTAGACGTTATAATAACGCATCTAACCGAGCAAGGAAGCAAACTAAGAAGGCCACCAACTGGAAGTGAACTGAAAGAGAGGCGGGGATGCCGTCTGGACCATAGGAAATGGATGCATGCGCGTAGGATGTGTCCAAGGGCAGAGGCAGGGCAAGAAGCCATAAAAGAAGCAGGCAAAGGAGCAAGGGGGTAAGCGAGGCATGACAAATCATAAATTGGCCATCCCAGACCAAAATAGTCCTTATAGCATAAATTGGCCTCTGATCTTGATGTTCAGTATTAATACACAGATTCACAACTGAGAGATTTGCTAAAGATAATGTTTACATTTCAACAATAAGCCCCAACAGCTGGCAGCCCCAACAGGCCTTAATTTTAGGATCCCCTTGGTACATGTCACTATGTCTAGTGGGAAATCTGACTCGATTCTGTATTCAAACTGTTCCATTATATGAGTATGTTTCCTTAACCGCTCCTCAATCTTCTACACATAAGGTGTTTCTTTATTATCCAGTGACAATCAGGAGAAATTGGAACTGCTCCTGAGCAGCTGTGGAATGGAAGCAAAGAGGGCTGATTTTTTTGTGTGTAGCCCAAAGTAATTCACAATCTACTCTTTTATTTTAACTGAATGGCTATATATGCATATAGATTAGTCAATTGAAATTGACAAACCAGATGGAAGGTCAGAAAAGATTTAATTAGAAAAGTTGATTTCTATCTAGCATGAGAGTTAATGTACCTTAGAGACGAACGTCATGAAAGTGGGCATAATGAAATTAAAGCAGCACATAATGTTCAAAGTTCTAATCCCAGGAAAAATCTATTGAGTGGTTTTAAAATACAGTAGAGCATCACATGCACTTCTTGTCTTAAAGATGACATCAGTACTAAGGCATAAAGCAGATTTTCATAGATTTTGTGCCCTAAGAATACTTGGAAGTGTTACTGTTATTATTCAGGTATATGAAAGTTCCAACATGTGGCAACTATGGACTGTTTTAACCCCTTGAGTGCCAGTGTGGTATTAAATGCATTGATTGACAATACTTTGGATACCCCTCTGTCACACAAAGGGTAAATGGCCACATAGGACACAACCAAAATAATTTGGCACTAGCTGTGAAGACTTGGTCATTTTGGGAAAGTTAAAGCATGTTTTTCCTACTATGTGATCTATGGAATCACAGTGCTGGCAGAAGTACATATAGGACACTTAGTTTTTGTTATATGTACACCACACCCCTAATCTCTAAGGGTAAGAGTAGGACACAGGCAATCAAATGTTTACATCAACCCTGTACTTTCCCTCTGTGTGGTGACTCCAACTGTCTTTATTACAATTATTTACAAGAGAAAAAGGAGTTGTGTGATTTTGGAGAATATTTGGGAAAATTGTTTTAGGATTTTAGCCAGAGGCGTAACTAGAAGACACAGGGCCCTGGTGCAAGAATTGCCATGGACCCCCCCCCCGACCACATTGCCCCCCCAACCACATTGGCCACCTCCACATTGCCCCCATCTCCACTCCCCCCAATCTCCATAATGCCCCCCAATCTCTGCAATGCCCCTCAATTTCCACAATGCCCCTCATTCTCTGCAATGCCCTTCAATCTCCACAATGTCCCCCAATCTCCATAATGCCTCTCAATCTCCAAAATGCTCCCATTTCCACATTGCCCATCTCCTACCTCCCAATTGGTCCAGTTGCATGGCAGGAGATGTCTATGTATCCTTCTGCACAGACCTATATGCAGGTTGAGCTCCTGCGTGGTCCTCTTCAGTAATGCAGATCACTGGGAGGTGATGTCATCTCCCAGCACTCTGCATTACTAGAGTGCCGGAGAGAGATCAGCTGTTACAGGTTTGTGCCGAAGAAGGCACAGACCTCAGTGGCGATAATCAAATTGCGGGCGGCTGGTGCCAGGCGGCGGGGGTCACAAGGGGTGTCTGGGCTCATGGAGTGACGGTCCCGGTCTCAGGTGCGATCCCTGCGACCCCTATAGTTACACCACTGATTTGTCATGGGTACTGTAGGACTCTGAAGCTGTTGCTGGGGAGCAACGCTAGAGTGCGTGGCTTGGGATCGGAGACAGTTGCCCCTATCCCTTGCTGTGGTTGAAGCCAAGTTAAAGTTGCTGGACGCAAAGCCAGATGCCCGATCCCAGTTGAGCCGGGACCCTGGCCAGGATAGGCGTAGGGGTGAACCGTACTGCTTCAGATCCTACTAGTCAGGAGGATCCCTATAGCAGAAGATGGGAAGTAGCTCAATCAGATGCAGGTAAGCAGGCAGAGGCCAGAGGCAAGTCAGTCATCAGGAGGTGAAGGCTACCAGAGAGTAGGCAACCACAAGAAGGATTAGGAATATCAGTGGTAGCCAGAGACAAAGCTACGCACAAATCCCCCCAAGGAGGCAGGGAAAATGGAGTATGGACCCAGAGTCCAGAGTAGGAAGGCTAATCTCAGAGAGGCCAGAAGGAACCCTCCAAGGAGGCAGGGAACCCCAACACACTGCCTAGGTGACCCTGGGTTTTTTGGACTAGACTAGAACCGCGGGCCAGGACTGCACACAACTCAACCTCACTACCTGAATATGCCCAACTGTGGAGTGAGACTGCCAAATAACGATCCGGTGGCGATGAACAACAAGGAGGATGGCAAACAATAATGCACCCTAGCTTAGCCCCAGACAGGACACGACTGTCTACCAGTGAGCTCCTGCACTACGGTAACTCTAGGCAACAAGACCAGTAACTACCAGCCAGCAAGTCAGTGACCCCAAGCAAAAACCCTGAAAGGGAAGGAAGGATCATGCAACCGAGGTCGTCAGTCGCCAAACCTTCACTAAACCCAACAGGAGGGCGGAGCCAGAAGGTCAGCTTGCAATGGAAGCGGGCCAAAGGAAAATCGCTAGCCGCAAGACGGCCAGTGGTGGACGGCTGCACTTAGAGAGTGAGGCCTGTCCTAACACAGGTAGACTAGTGAGGAGAGGAGGCAGCTACTAGGAATGCAACAAAAGCATGGTCAGACAATCCGCGTCACCGGGGGCATCGGGAACCAATGGAGAGAGCAATAAAATAGTCAAGTAACAAGTCATGGGTCACCAGGGGCAGATGGAACAACGGAGGAGAGACAAGCCAACGAAACTCGGATGGAACAATCGAGGACAGGATGCATGGAAATCAGGTAACTCTGGAACACAACACAGCTCAAATAATCTGTGCCGGACTCGCACATAATCAAGGTCTATAATCCCTGAATAGCCAATGGCAATGCAAAGCCTGACCCTGAGATAGCTGGGAAAGCCATGAGCATGGGAAATAGCGTGTCGTGACATGATTTTAGCTCAGTGCAAGCAATTTGGCTCTATGTAGTTTGAGGCATCAGCTCCCATAAGAGCCCATGTCTGATCATTGGTGAAAGTTATGGCTTTTCCTCCCTACCCCTCACTTGACACATATTAGCCATGCAGCTGGCACCTAACCACATCCGTAAGATGAAGCTCCTGCTCCTATCTATTAGATGGGGCTGGACAGAGAGAAGGAGGAACAATTTCCTGGCTGATGTGAAACTCAAACAAAACCTTAGGAAAGAACCTTACAGGAGTACACAGAACCACACTATATGGGTATAAAACCAGAAAAGGGGACTTACAGGCAAAATCCTAAAGTTCAGTCACCTACCGAACTGACACAATAGCCACGAGGAAGACTGTCTTCAGGGTCATCAAACAAAGTGAAACCACAAAGGTTCAAAAACAGGATCTTATTGTACTTACTGTTAAATCCTTTTCTCTTAGGCCATATTGAACACATGAACCATGGGGTAAAATCTCATCCAGGAGGGCAGGGGCTTCAAAAAAAGATCTCTGAGATAGAGACTCCCTCTTCCCTTCCACTGTACCCCCTACCTGCTAAGCCCAGTTTTCATGTATAGCAAAGAGAAAACAGAGGGCCTCTGAGCACCTCTCTGCCCGGTGGACTCAACCCAATGTTTTTTTCTCCAGGAGAGAGTCCTACGTTCCACATGGACTAAGAAAAAATTATTTAAAGGGATAGTAATACTTAAAATGTAAAAAAAAATATGTTGTAGGGTTTATCCCCCTGAGTAAAACAAGGGTACTCCCACTGCTGAAAGGTGTTTCATTCAAAAGTTATTCATTTTCAAAGTTGAATTTTTTAGGTGCAATATCACAGTGGCCTGAAATTGTACAGTGGCGCTGTTGCTACATGATCCTATGGACAGCTCTGATCCCGGGACCATAAATCTCCATAGAATGGTGTAGCAACAGCGCCACTGTACAATTTCAGGCCACTGTGATATTGCACCTAAAAATTCAACTTTGAAAATTAATAACTTTTGAATTAAACACCTTTCAGCAGTGGGAGTACCCTTGTTTTACTCAGGAGGATAAACCCTACAACATATTTTTTTTTACATTTTAAGTATTACTATCCCTTTAATGGTAAGTACACTAAAATCATCTTTTCTGTCATCCATTGTAGAGCACAGGAACCATTGGTATATACCAAAGCTATCCAGCAAGATTCTAGGGAAGGAAAAGGAAAAACCTCCATCACAAGCCAGTATCCACAGGACCAAACTGGTATAACATGAACCTCAGGTTGGCAAACCAAATAATAGGAAATAAACAGGAAACCAACAGGGTTCTGAGAAGAGATACACTAAATTTTCCTTACCTAAAGTGACTAAGAGAGATACTTTACAGACTAACTTCCAAGAGACAAGCAAGTACAACTGACACTGACTGTTACAACAGGCATAAGAAAAGTGACCAGCATATTACTGACTAAGGTCTATCATCCTGTACTGTTAAAAAAGTAAGACTGCATTGACATAGGGGGATAGAGAGTGAGAGAGAGAAGGCAGCAGCTGAAATCCTCTTGATACTAGCTACAGGAAGAGAGGGGGACATATACAGTTGCACTTGCAGAGAGTTTGTTATTTTTTATTTATTTATTTTTATTTCAGACAGTGACAGCGACAGTTGAAGATAGAAAACAAAAATATTTTGAATGGAAGGACACAGGGACCATGAGGTCATCTGTGACTGAGGCAGATAGATATTAGAAGAGACAAAGTGTTTTGTAAAGGGAAAGACATGACACACAATCAGACCTCTTGTGTACCTCACTGTTAAAATGTCCAGCAAATGTACTCAGGGTAGAGGTAGGGGGTAGAAGTAAGAGCAGGGCATAGCCATGTTAGTAAAGTGGCAGTCTAAAAGCTGATTGTAGTCATGGTTGCTGCAGCATGTTTAATAAATGATGTTGGTCCTTCTCCTCTTGAGGAGGCTGTTTGTCAGTCGCATAAAAATTTCCACCATCAGTAATAATAATAAACCATCTAAGAACACTGAACATGACAACAAGTCACATTCTAGTGTTAATAGCATTTTGAAGGAAGGTGTAAAAGTTCAATCAACTGGTGATTCTGACAATGACACTAACAAGTACAACAAAGTAGCAAAAGTTCTGAAAATCCCTCTAAGGGGAAAAGTAAAAAGAAACTGTTTGAGACTTCAAAAAACCTAGAGAATGGGGAAGAATCATCGACAGAAGCTGATGATGAGCTAATAACGGATGATGATGTTGATCTAGAATATATTCCTCCAGCATCCTCCTCTTCTTCTCATGAAGAAGAAGTTGAGAGTGAGAGAGATGAGGACATGGACAGAAAATTACCTGAAAGAACAAGGGTAAATTTTCCACCACTAAAAGGGAGCGCTATGCCTTTATAAACTGTATTAAAAATAATTAGAAACTCTGACACTGGACAAGTAAAAATGCCTGCAAATACACAATCATCCTGTCAGTCATCATCAGCTTTATCACCACTTCCAAGTCCAACCCCTACCCAGCCACACACAAACAATTTTTGAGTGACAGTAACATGAGTCATCAACATTCACAACCCTAGCTATGATGAGTGCATCTTCTTCTTTTGCAAGTGTAGCACCTTTGATACCTACAAAGTAGTACAACTGCAATATCTAGTCCCAGTAGTAGCAGTAGTAGTAGTAGTAGTAGTAGTAGACCCTCAGGAACCCCTCAGTCCATGAAGTCTACCCTTAGTTAATGTTAAGGACAAAAGGACTCAGTCTGCTAATATGTCGATGCTCACAACTTTTAATTATGGCTGTTGATTTTTCCTCTTTAGACATAGCAAAAGTAGTGCTGAGGAAAATACAAAAGAGGCCCAGGGTAGCACCCATTCCAAGCAGACTGGCATTCATTGAGACCATGGCACTGCTGAAGCCACCAGCAAAATTTCTCCTGCATCTGAACAGACAGACACAGATGAGACTGATGCCTGCACCAATTCCTGAAAATGTCCAGCTGCAATTCACGCTTGTGGAATTGAGGTAATGGAATTGACAGAGTAGATATCATGTAACCAAGCACCTTCATGTACTCCTGCTCCTTCATTGATGGCCAGGATAATGCCCGAGACACCTGAAGTGACAAGGACTGAATCTTGTTGTCTGGGAGAAACACCCTCCCTTGGAGTGTATTGAATCATTTAGCTAGAAAATTAAGGACCTGGGATGGAACAACAGAGATTTTTTTAAATTAGTACCCAACTGTGGTGTTGCAGGATAGAGATAAACTCCTGAATATGAGTACATATGATTACCTCTGAAGGAGCCTTGAGTAAAAGGTTGTCTAGGTTGGGACTCAAACAGATCCCCTTAGTGCAGATATGAGCTGAAAAAGCAGGCATGACATTTCTGAAGACCCACGGAGTAGTCGCTAGACCAAAAGTAAGGGCAGGGAACTGGAAGTGACTGCCCTGAAACGCAAATCGCAGGAAGCACTGATGATCTAGATTTCTCAAGATGCACATATAAGTGACCTTCAAGTCTAGGGAGGCTAGAAACTGCCCTGGAAACATAGCCACAATGACAGAGCATCAAAACTCCATTCTGAACTGTGGGGCCAGCACAAAGTGGTTGTGGCACTTTATTTCCAGAACAGCACAGCATCTGTTGTCTTTTTTGGGACACAGAAGAGATTTGAATAGAATCTAGTGAATCGTTAATAAGAAGAAACAGGAATCAACATCTGCATGTCTAACATGGAGGAAACCTTTTCTAAGAATCCGGATCCAGAAGAACTCTGAACAAGAAAAGATAGTGAGGGGATATGAAGTCTATACGATTCCCTTTTGAAATTACCCACAAAACCCACTGATCCTTCACAGAAATGGCCCATGTTTCATGGAAAAAATGGAAGTGACCTTCTATGGGCAAAGGAGAATTGGGCCACCGATAGTCCTGAGGAGGTGGACTTGTCAGCCTTAGGTTTCTGAACAGTTTCTTCGCCTGCCCAAGCCTACTTGGGTTTTGAGAGAGGACGTGCCTGTGCTGCCGGGATAAATGGTGCACTAGAGGCATCTGTGCTGCCAGGGGTAAAGTAAAAATGTCTTCCATGGAAAGAAGGCATGCTTAAGCATAACCTGAAGCAATAAAGCACTCTTGCTCCCACTGGCATGGATGATAACCTTCTCCAATTCAGGGCCAAATAATTGTTTGCCTACAAAAAAGGAGGACAAGCCCAAGACTCCTTGGATGATTGGTTAGTCGTCCAGGTCTTAAGCCACAGAGTGCAATGCACAGAGGCAGAAAAGGCTGAGGCCTTGCCAGAAAGTCTAGCAGCATCAAAGGCCACTTCAGCAAGTTAAGCATTAGCATCAAGACCCTTAACAGCATCCCCTTGGACACCTTACAACACCCCAGATACTTATAGCCATAGTACCCCAGAAAATAGCAAAGACAGGACATAAAGCAGCACAAGTGGCCACAACATTTGCCACAGGATCTGCCAGCAGCAGCACCATGTTTTGCCGGGACAAGAAATTGGGGGATCAACCGTAGGAGGAGTGCCAGTATGCAGAATTCAAAATGTTAGAGGATTATACTAAGATTACCTATTCCCATGCCAAAAACCCTCAGAAAAACAGGTTTCTGGAGAATTTAGCCATTTCCATTTAAAACAAAGCTGTGGCTCCTCACCCATTTAAAATAGCAACACCCGGTAATAGGAGGGGTTAAGATTGCACCTCAAAAGTAGCACAATGAAACCACCCGCAGCCTCCTAGGTGCGATAGTGTAACGGTTTTCAGTACACTCAGAGGCAGGATGTTTGGTAAAACACAGTTTTATTGAAACCAGCCAGAATAAAGTAACCCTCGCGGGTCCAGCATATAGCTAACACGTAATACTGACACAGGACAGGTTACAGAGTAAACATTAACCCACACGGGTCCAGTACATATATCTGAGAGCAAAATATATATTACTGACACAGGTCAGGTTACAGTTCGTGTGAATCAGCGAGACTACTATAGGAAGGTGCTATTAGGCCAGGAGGCTGATACTGATAGGCCCTAATAGCAGAAGGCCCAAGAAACACTCTCTACGCAGAGAGTGATACAATAGCGACTTAGCCACAATGGGTGAGCGAGGCCCTGAATGAGTAACGGACTACCAGACAACACAGGTTCACTGCAACCGGAGGTACAGTGTAACGCTAAACCGAAACAGCAGTAACTGCGACCCAAGGATAAGGCACCAGACCGCAAGGGTTAACGAACGCTCAGGCTTGATGGAAACTGCCAGGTAGTAGAGACAAACTGAGGCGCCCAGGAGACCAACCTCAGTAGGAGAGCAGTAACAAGCCAAGTGTACAGTGTGCAACCAGGAATAGCTCCTACCCTAGGGTATAGAAATACAAGGCACAATTGCGTAATTGGGTCACAGTAGCTGAACAACTAGAGCAGCAATAGAGGCAACCAATCCAGGTGTTAAACAAGACCTGGACAGAGCACCGGAAAGATTCCCCAACCGGATAACCGGACGGGGTAGTTAACCGGGCCTGAGTGATACACAGGGCAGGAGTCTCAGCCAATCCGGGTTGATACACAGAGCAGGAACATCCTCCAAACCGGGTCGGTACACAGAGGAGGAATGTTAGCAAATCCAGGTTGATACACAGAGCAGGAACGTCAGCCAGGCCGGGTCAGTACACAGAGCAGGAACGTCAGCCAATCCTGGTCGGTACACAGAGCAGGAACGTCAGCCAGGCCGGGTCGGTACACAGAGCAGGAACGTCGACCAATCTGGGTCTGTACACAGAGCAGGAACGCAATCAGGCAGAGTAGTCAGTCAGTCTGGGTCATACACAGGATTCACACTATATACACAGCAAGCACTAAGCAACGGGAACACCACAAAAGGGCCCTGCAGAAGTGACAGGGCTCAGTACTTAAAGGCTAACACTGGGTGGAGCAACATCACGCTAGCCAATAAAAAGGCATCAGGAAACAACACTGTCAAAATGTTTAAAGCAATACACAGGCACCGTGATAGATAGGCCACATAGAAGCTCTGTGCATGAATCCAAAATGGCCACAGAGTGGACACCCTGGTCTTGAAAGGTCTAGGTCGAAATTCATTAAAATTAAAGAACAAACCTAGGTCTGAAACAGTGATGAAAAGTGAGAGTCAGCTCTGTGGTATACCTAGTGTAGCTCTATTTGATTTGTAAGCTAGGTGGTATCTCTAGCATAGTACCATTTTGATTAAAGCACTATCTTTAGAGTAGATCAGTTAAGATTGTAAGCTCTGTGATATCATCAGTGTTGCTCCATTTCAATTGTAAACTCTGTGGTGTTGTCCAGATTATCTGTGAATGGGCTGAGACAAGAATAACAGCCTTTCTAGATACAAGAACAGCATTAATTACAATCAATCATTTCTTATAGCTCAAAACAAACAGCACAAAAACATTATGTAAATGCACTCTATACAGGACAATGTACACATGTATGAAAGCATACAATTTAGGATTATATTTTAGGAATATAACATACAAAAAATATACTAGCTATAAGTACATGATATTTAGAGTTATGTGAGGCTATTTCATTTTTTGGTGATAGTGTTCATTTAATAAGGTTTCCAGTGCATTGTGAGATCTCTCTTTTATTTTAGGCATACCTAACAGCACTTTTGCCCGAGGCTTCTGAAGGACTGGGGATGAGAGTGTCCAAACAATGTTATATTCTTAATAATATGGGTGGGGTTTAATCAGAGTGGGAGGGACTGGGAGGAAGGAAGGTAGTGTTTTTGAGCAAAATGGGCAGGAAAACAGGGAGAACATGACCGACAGTGGGGAGAGAGAGCTCCCAGTTATGATTCTAGGGATTAAAGCAGAACTATCACCCCAAATTTAGCCCCACTCAATAATTATTCATATATCAATGCTCTTATAAATAGTAGTATTATCCAGCATAAGTACATCATTATTAAGAAGTCTACTTGATCTGAGACTGATGGGCAGGTTTCTTGCTTTAGAAAAGAAAAAGAAAAGAGGAAACGGCGCAAAAGAGTCCTTCTAAGCGCAAGGTTGAACCTTCACCAAAAACACCGTGGAATAAATCGTCAGAATATTACTCACATTTTTCAGAGGCACACAACCTGCCTCCTGGTTTCTGCGTTTTCACTGGCTTCCACCCCAGTATGGTGATCTGCTCCACTCTGGGTTTTTAGATGAATATAATCTTTTCCAAAATTCTTCAATAGGAATGGCAAGCATGAAGTGACGAAACGCGTTAGCTGTAGTACTGATTGTTCTGTTTTACTAAGCATATATAGATTTTATCAATTTCTGTATTTTATATTGATGTGTATATTATTTTATCATTCAGGCTTTTTTATTTAGCCAATTATCTTATCCTGTATTGATATTTTTTCATCCATTTTTATATATATTCTTCTGAAAAGAAATAAATTTATACCAAATTATACTCACATATAGAGTTTCTGAAACACTGGTTCCATTATTGAAGAATAGGAGTGGAAAAAATAAGATAAAAGAAGGTTGGGTCCACTATAGCATTGGATTTTGATTATATCCTCTGTCTAAGTGGCAATTACCACATATATACTTGCCATTCCTATTGAAGAATTTTGGAAAAGATTATATTCATCTAAAAACCCAGAGTGGAGCAGATCACCATACTGGGGTGGAAGCCAGTGAAAACGCAGAAACCAGGAGGCAGGTTGTGTGCCTCTGAAAAATGTGAGTAATATTCTGACGATTTATTCCACGGTGTTTTTGGTGAAGGTTCAACCTCTTGTGATAAAGATACTGCGCTTAGAAGGACTCTTTTGCGCCGTTTCCTCTTTTCTTTTTCTTTTTTAGTTCTTCTAATTTGGAGTGGGAACCCAATCTCCTTGGAAACGTGCAGCATTGGACTCATAAAACGCAGTGTATTGAAAGGAAAAGAATCAAGACCCCATAGTATTTTTTATTATACTTTCTATTGTTTTTCTATTATTTTCATTATTGTTTACTCATTGCTTATACATATTGTTGTCATTCATACAATTGTGTTTTCCCTTTACAATTTTCTATTTATACTTTTGAAGGCATACTGTGGGAAGAGGCGCAGTGGTTGGGGAGTTGGTTTTATTTATCTATCTTGCCTCCCTATTTGTGTATATATATATTTCTTGCTTTAGAAGCATCTGCGCACCTGCACCTTTAGTCCCTTCCTGTTACCATAAGGTACAATGCAACACTTCCTAGAGGAGACCTGGGATGGACAGCAAAGGCACTGAGATGTCTCTAAGCCAAGATGTCTGCTCTTATGCCTGCATGTTTGTCTTGATCAAGTAGGATTTCTTAATAATGTTGTACTTATGCTGGATAATACTACTATTTCTATGCTTATCGCTATATGAATAATTATTCTGGGGGGACTTTATTTGAGGTGATCCGCTTTAAAAACACAGGAGTAGAAAAGTTATGATAAAACAGAAGACAATTTTCCTTGCTCTTTCCACTGCTAAGGGGAAATCACTGTCAAATAAATGCAACAGGAGAAGATACACATCTCTTATTCTGGAACTTTCTTGATATTGATTGCATAATGTGCAAGAATATTGTGTTTTAAATGCTAAAATGAGTGTCCCTTAGGCTATCTAGATCTGTTGGGTTAACAAGAGAAATGGTGTGTAATGTCCAAACTCGTCTTTGAAAATTTGCAGTGATATACATTACATATTCTCTATTTATACCAATCAGAACTTCATTAATATGTAGTGTGTTATACTACTGAACGTATTGGATTCTACACTGGGAATCAGTTTCACATTATACAAGGAATTAAACCTGACTTTTTATGCTAAATGTTGAATATGTTAAAATAAACTATAGAAAAGTATATTATTTTTTTTTTCAATGTCAGCTATGCTTGATAACTTGACATTGGTGTTAAATTACCAACTACAAATTGAACCTTGACATTTGCTTTTACTTCTCAGCAGAGCAAGTGTAAATAATTCTATTTCATGTAATTCAAATTAGGTTCTTATATGCAAGTCTGAAAAAACGTGTCTTATTCATAATCCATGATAACATACTGTATATACATTATTCTTACCAGATTTCTCTGAAGCCTTAGACAGAAATATGTCCACTTGATTTGAATCACATATTCCTGAATCTTTTACTATTTTCAACTTAGAATGATTCATGTAATATGTTGTTAATTAGTAAAATATTTCACTGTTACGATATTTCTGTAAAAGATTAAATCTAACAAAAATAACTGTTATAAACAGGGCTGTATTGTATAAGCTGACAATGTGCAATTCTAACTGTATTATAGGGGTGAAATGTATAATTCATTTATTTGTTTTATCAGTAAGAATATATTGAGCTTGCTCTTATTTCATATATGTCATGGGAAGTACTTACAATACAGATATACACATACATACACAAGGCTCAAAATTTCCACTTGCCACTAGCCAATGGCGAGTGAAAATTTAGCCCTGGCGAGTAGAAATTCAGCTCTGGTGGGTATGTTATGACTTACAGTGGCGAATAACTTTTCAGGTCTGGCTAGTAGCAAAGGACTTCAAATTTTAAGCCCTGTACACATTTTAGAAAAATAAACACAATACATCAGCATTTATATACGTTTACATGTTGTATTATTAAGTTATTATTTTTAGGAAATTTAACCCGGCAGAAGATTTTATTTTTTCATGTAGGTTTTTTCAGGCTTTTGGAGCTCTGTATAGAGAAAACAGATTGACCTGCTTTCTTCTTGTATTTTGGAAGGTGTTTGTGTTGCTGGCAGTGGAGCTGAGGTTATAGGAGATGTGGACAGTTGAGGTGAGCAGCATTCTGCTCACACAGTGTGATAGTTTTCCAAAATAAATTGTTATAAACTAGGCAAGAAAGTTGAAGGGTACATCTGGATTGTTAGCCTATTTAGTGGTTTAATCCTTTAAGTACCAGAGGGGTATCCCAAAACACTGCAAAGAAACTCATTGTATACCCTTCTGACACTCAAAGGGTTAAACACATTGCAATAATGGGCAGTGTAATTACAAAGAAAACAAAGAGGCATCATTAATTATTGTGTTGACTTTGCAACAATGGATTTGTGGGGCAGAAGCATATATTGCATTTAAGTAGTCAATGATTCCCATCTGGTGCACAATACATTTTCTTACCAGGAACCTAAGGAAAGATTTGTTTACATAGTTCCATACTAAATTAGGTTCAAATAAGACACAAGTCTATCAAGTCCAACCTTTGCCACAGTATAGTCAAGAAAAGAAGAATTATTTATATAAGCCTTACCAACTCTAAATGGGTATTAGTCTGTTTACCAGAACTTCCTGTTTTAACTACTAACACACAGGATAACCCTGTATGTTCCCTTTGCTAGAAATGCATCTGAACATCTCTTAAATGTATCAATTGTATCTGCCATTACCAATGGGGAAAGAATTCTACAATTTAACAGACCTTACCGTAAAAAAAAAAACTTCCTCTGCTGAGGTTGAAATCTCCTTTCCTCTATTCCTTGGGGTGGCCCCTGGTTGTTTTAGGAGGCCTTGAAATGAAAAGCTCAGTAGAGAAATCCTTACATATACTTATACATTCTAACAAGATCTCCTGTTAGGTGTCTTTTCTCTAGAGTAAATAAACTAAGTTTCTCAAAATGTTCTTCATTCTTTAAATCCTCCATTTCCTTCATTCATTTTGTTGCTCTTCTCTGTGCTCTCTCCAGTTCTAGAATTTCCATTTTTAGTAATGGTGTTCAAAACCGCAAAGCATATCTAAGGTGAGGTCTTACCAACAATTTGTAAAGTGGCAAAATTATGTTATTCACACTTGCTTCAAACTCCATTTTTATACAAGACAGAACTTTAATTTCGTTACTGCCTTGTGACACTGATCACTATTTCCAAATCTACATTTTACATGGACTCCCAGGTATTTATCTAGCAACCAGTCTCCCAAAATGATACTATTAAGTTCATAAGTAGTATTGTGATTTTTTTGGTCCAAATGCATAACTTAACATTTTCCCACGTTAAAGTTCATATTCCATTTGTTTACTCAATCTGCCATTTTATATAAATACCTCTGTAGAGAATAAACATTCTTCTCTTAATTTATTAGCTTCCATAATTTTGTGTCATCTGCAAATATTAAAATTTGCTTTCTATACCTATTTCCAGGTCATTTATAAACACTTTTAAAAAGCAATAGACCGAGTACTGAACCCTGAGATACTATCCTTCAACCAATTTTCTATCCAGTTGCAAATTTTAACCCCTAGACCCAATTTCCTTATTTTATATACCAGTCTCCTGTTTGGTACAGTATCAAATGGCTTTGCAAAATCTAGATATACAGTAATGTGCAAAGGTTTTAGGCAGGTGTGAAAAAATGCTGTAAAATAAGAATGCTTTCAAAAATAGACATGTAGACATGTTAATAGTTTATTTTTATCAATTAACAAAATGCATAGTTAGTGAACAGAAGAAAAATCTAAACAGAATCAACATTTGGTGTGATCACCCTTTACCTTCAAAACAGCATCAATTCTTCTAGCTACACTTGCACAAACTCAGGGATTTTGTAGGCACATAGTCAGGTGTATGATTAAACAATTATACCAAACATGTGCTAATGATCATCAATTTAATATGTAGGTTGAAATCATTATCTGAAACAGAAACAGCTGTGTAGGTGTAACGGTTTTTTAGACACTGAGACCAGCAGGTTAGAATAAAACACAGTTTTATTAAAAATAAATAAAGAGGAAAGATCGCCCTCTACAGGCAACACAAAATAATAGCGATATATATACAGATATGCCTTCACAGGCCCAGTATACAGAAGCAAAAGAATCACATATACTGTCTCAGGACAGGCACACAGTAGCGAGGATACTCAATGGTTAAATACAATAATCAGTCAATCTCTGTTGTGGTGTTTGGCACGCCCAAGGTGGTGATGAGGCAGCAATTGGTGTTAGATGATGCAACACCTAAAGTTCTTAAGGCTAGAAAGCTGCTAGGCAGTACCGGAATAGTGGTAGAGTCTGCAGAGAAGTTGCAGTCAATAACCCCCACGGGCGTAGTAACGGAGACAACTTAAACTGCAGGTGCTTGAGTCAATAACCCCCACGGGCGTAACAACGGAGATGGCTACACTGCAAGAGCTTGCCAATAGCCCCCACGGGCGTAATAACGGAGACCAACTGCACAGGATTAGCTTGAGCCAATAGCCCCCACGGGCGTATACCGGAGACAACCTGCACTGCAAGAGCTTGAGCCAATAGCCCCCACGGGCGTAACAACGGAGACCACCCTGCGCTGCAAGTGCTTGAGCCAATAGCCCAGCGTGTAACGGAGAGAACACAGCTAGAGCAAGAGTCTATAGCGCCTCCCGCGGGTGCGGTAAAGGAAACCGACTACTCTGCTAGTTGACAAGGTGAGCCGCCGTCTAGACAAGGCTTACATCGCGGCCAGCTCAGCAGATGTAGCGGAGAAGCAGCATCGGCTCTGCAAATGTAAATGAAGGCTTATATAAGGAGACAGCAGCACTGCAAGGGTTAATAGCAGATCAAGGATCGGAGGCTCAGCTATAGTGGGTATCACTCTGCAAGTGAAAGGAAGGCTCAGCAACGGAAGCACAGCTCTGCAAGTGTAATGGAGACTCAGCACTGGAGACACGGCTCTACAAGTGTTAAAGAGACAAATACGATCAGCCCGGTCATGAGCTCAGCGGAAGTCAGAATGTCGCCACGGCGACACCGGGCAGCAGGAAGCAGGAACAAAGGCAGGTTCTGAAGCAAGCCGGTTCAGGTCACGGAGCAGGAAGTCAGCCAGGCCGGGTCAGATCACGGAGGTGGTTCTCAGACAAGCCAGATCAGTCACGAGCAGGAACGTCAGCCAAGCCGGGTCAGATCGTGGAGGAAGTTCTCAGACAACCCAGATCAGTCACGAGCAGGAACATCAGCCAAGCCGGGTCAAATCACAAAGCAGGAACACAGGAGCATAGTCAAAACAGGCTAAATCGGTACACAGGAATCAGGAACACTGGAACACAGCAACAGCAACACTGGCTCTGGAACACCACGAAAGGGCACCTGACAGGTGCCAATGGCCAGGCATAAAAAGGTCACCAGGGGCAGGCCAAACAGACTCAGCCAATCGGAGCGCACTACAAGCGAGCGTGACAGAGAGAGATCACGGGCACCGTGATAGTAGGAGGAATAAAACTGGGTGAGGAACATCCAAACTCAGCTAAAAAGGTGAGGTTGCTGAGACAGTTTAATGTAAAAAGTCATACACCATGGCAAGACTGAGCACAGCAACAAGACACAAGTTAGTTATACTGCATCAGCAAGGTCTGTCCCAGGCAGAAATTTCAAGGCAGACAGAGGTTTACAGATGTGCTGTCCTAGCACAAAGAAAGAGGCAACACTGAGGACAGTAGACGCATTGGTCGGCCAAGGGAACTGTGCAGAAGCAGATGAAAGACACATCATGCTTACTTCCCTTAGCAATTGGAAGATGTCCAGTGGTGCCATCAACTCAGAATTGGCAGAAAAAAGTGGAACCCTGGTACACCCATCTACTGTTCAGAGAAGTCTGGTTAGAAGTGGTCTTCATGGAAGACTTGCGGCCAAAAAAGCCATACCTCAGAGGTGGAAATAAGGCAAAGCTACCCAACTATGCATGAAAACACAGGAACTGGGGTGCAGAAAAATGGCAGCAGGTACTCTGGACTGATGAGTCAAAATCTGAAATATTTGGCTTTAGCAGAAGGCAGTTTGTTCGCCGAAGGGCTGAAAAGCGGTAAAAAAAATTAGTATCTGCAGGGAACAGTGAAGCATGGTGTAGATTCCTTGAAAGTTTGGGGCTGCCGAAGTAATTAAGAGCTATCTTCAGAGTAAAGAAGAACAAGGAGTCCTGGAAGTGATGGTATGGCCCCCACAGAGCCCTGATCTCAACAACATCTAGTCTGTCTGGGATTACATGAAGAGAGAGAAGCAACTGAGGCTGCCTAAATCAACAGAAGAACTGTGTTTAGTTCTCCAAGATATCTGGAACAAGCTACCTGCAAAGTTCCTTAAAAAACTCAGCGCAAGTGTACCTAGAAGAATTGGTAGTGTTTTGAAGTCAAAGGGTGGTGGTCACATCAAATAATTGTTAAAAAATACTCTATTAACATGTCTATTTTTGAAAGCATTCTTACTTTACAACATTTTTTCACACCTGCCTAAGACCTTTGCACATTACTGTTCTACATCAAACATCAAGCATAAATAGATGTATTGAAACAAAAGTGGATAGCAACATTTTTCCACTGTGCAAATCACTGGCTAGATCTCAACTTGAAAATGTTCTGCAGTTTTGGGAAATTGAATTATTATATTCTAGAATTGGAGAGAGTATAGTGAAGATCAACAAAAGTAATTAAGGGACTGGATGATTTGAAGTAAGAAGAATACCTAGCCAAACTTGGTTTATTTAATCTAGAAAAAATATGCCTAAGAGAGGGTTCTTTGTATTAGTATATGCAAGGTCACTACAATGATCTCTCTTGTGAGCTTTTCATTCCAAGGCCTGATCAAATTACTTGGGGAAACGCCATAGATTAGAGCTAAAGAGATTTCAACTTTAGCACAGGAAGGTTTTTTATAGTAAGGTCTGTTAATTTGTGGAATTCTTTGCCCAAAGATGTGGTAATGGCAGATACAATAAATACATTTAACAGAAAATGAGATGCATTTCTTTCAAGAGGGATCATTTGATGGGGCCATGACCTTTGTGCCCCACCTTTTTCCTCTACCTGTGCATATACATATATTTATCATCTTTTCATACATTAAAACAGCTTGGATTTATGTACAAAAGAAAAGAGGAACATTTCTGGGCTTTTAAGCCTTTGAATGCTATAGAGTTCTCAAATGCATTGCAAAGAAATGTGTTGGATTCCTCTCTTGAATTCAAGTTATAACAAATCCTTATTTCATTTAATGTAGTTTCCTGTGTTCTTACAGTGCTCTTGGTTTGCTCCAGAAATTCTTCTCTTTTCTTTTGTACATAACAGCATCTGAAGTAAACATTCAAATCCACCAGCACATCTCCACAATGTTAGCTTCCAACACCAAAGGCCACATTTATGGGTATGCACTGCAGAGCATGACTGCTGTATGGCATACCAGAGCACAAAGTCTGCTATCATTAGGACTTTAATGCCAGCAAGCCCAGTACTCCTGCCTCATAGCAAGTGCAAAAAATGACAGAAAGTTACACCATTTCCTCTGAGCACTGTTTAATAATATATGGCATCAAACAAGGCATAGATTAAATGAATGCTCCAACACACACACACACACACACACACACACACACACACACACACACACACACACACACACACACACACACACACACACACACACACACACACACACACACACACACACACACACACACACACACAGAGATTGTCCCACTGCCCTCCTTTTGATGGAAGGTGTTAATGGAAGAATTTTCCACAGAAGTAGCTTAGTAAATTGTCATTATGTAAAATAGGGCTGGAACAGGGATGTACAAATTAGGTCCTCAAGAGCTACCAATGGTCCAAGATTTAAAGATTTCCCTGCTGGACAGGTGGCCAAATCAAAATAAAGGAGTCACTGATTTACTCATCTATGCTTAATCAGGGAAATCCTTAAATTCTGGCCTGTTGGTGGTCCTTGGAGATCAAACTTTGAAACCAGTATCAATTCTAGCTCCTCTTAAAGCAGAAAATTGCATTAGCACATCATCCCCTTCCCCCACCAAGTCTTCCTCCTCTCCATCTTTATAGAAATTGGTTTCTTATTTATTTATTTATTTATTTTAACTACACCAATACTAATCTTTTTGTTGGAATGTTTGAAACAAAAAATAGTGTAAAAATCTGTGTCCCTCTGTCAATTTATTCTTCTCTTGTGTAAAGAACCATGGCAAAAATACAAGACATACATATATATATATCCTATATAATAATCCGCTAAAACGTGTGTAACGACGCAGTCATGCACGGTAGAGTCTGCTGTGCGTGCTGCAGTCATGCTCAGTAGAGACAGCCCGTGATGAGGCTGATACAGAGCAGGGCGCTCCGAAGGAGCATCCCGCTCTGTGTCAGCCACAGAGAGGGCAGTCTCTACTGAGCATGACTGCACCGCAAGCGGCTGGCACTGTATCAGCCGCGGCATGGGCAGTCTCTACTGTGTATGACTGCCCCACGACCGGCTGGCAGTGGCACTGTGGCCCGTGTAACGGGTTCTTCAACTAATATATATATATATATATATATATATATATATATATATATATATATACACATATATATTTTTCTTTTTACAATTTTCCTGTTTTCTTCGATACATTGTTTCTGAAAAAAGGCTGTGAAAAATATTATACTTAACCGTGAAAGATATGCTGTAATATCAAATGTCTTTCCTAATATAAAATGTAAGTAAAATAAAATATATGTGAGGTGAAGGAAAAGAAAGAAAGTTGCATTATCTTCTAAATGAGTTAAAAGGCATTTGAGATAAACATTCTTTCAGAATGATGGTTAACACATTTATCAACCGGCCGTCCATTTTTAATTCCTGAGATCTTGGGTAGGATGATACATTAAGGCGGGAGAGAAAGTAGAAATGACTTCACTAGTGACATTACTCCTACAAGTCCTATTTTATTCTATAGAGCCAATGCACTAAGCTTTCTTCAACTTTGGAGAGATCTTAGTGCATAGGATCTATAGAACAACATAGGAATTGCAGAAGTGATATCACTGAGGAAGTCATCTCCACTTTATTACGTGTTTATCATTCCTTATTGCATAACTCTCAATGTGGTATTACTAGGAGATAATGCATAAAATATTATAAATAGAGTTTTAAATGTGTTTATTTATAATAGTCTGAACTTGGAAGTGTATTATTTTTGTGGCCATATTTTGGCAGAGCATTCATCATTGCAACAATGAAGTAGGAGTTTTTTAAGGGCATTAGAATGACTGACACTGCAACTATCGTGCTCTATTTGATTCTAAGATGCTGTAAAGGAAACGTATCAACTGAAAATAAGTCACGGTAACCCCTCCCACCAAACATCCTCAAACTGCATTTGAAGACTGAGAAGGACAAAGTTTATAAAGTTTTTCCTTCTTTTACAGCCAGTCTGCTTTTAAGAGCCAATCTGATTTTATTAGTTTACCAGTGGTTTACATCTTTAATGGCTCTAAATCAGGGGTTAATTGCAATCTTTATTTCATGAGACAAGTAGCTCTTTTAGAATGAATATGTGCCGGGATGAAGGATGCACCCAATCCATTTCTATTTTAGGATTTTTGCAAATTATTAAATCTTAGGAAAAAAAAGTAATTGAAAACCAAGCCAAAAATTACCAGTAATCCTTTCATTAAAAAAAAAAAAAAATAATCAACAAAAAATGTTATATACACAGAACTGAAAGGCCCTAGAGCATTTGTTACTCATTCAGCTGTGATTGTCTGCATTTCATTTCCTAATATATTAAACTGGTACCAGAACTAGAGGGTTCATATTCAACCAAATCCAATTCCAACCAGTAACACCAGGATTTCGCTCAAATACCAAGCCAAATTACAGATTCAGGCCTTTCCTAGTAAATATTTATTAACCCCATTGCTTCATGATAGGTCGCACACTCCTCTGGTCCATAAGGGGTTAAGGCCCATATTTATAAATGCAAGCTGGAGTTATACTGGAGTAAACCAACTGCACCATAGGGGACAAATGAAAATTTCTAAATTCCCATGCCCATAAACAGATTTTTTAACCCCTTAAATGTTAAAGGGGTCTCCAGTGCATTGCTTTGCAATCCCTTAGAAACCTCTCTAGCTTTCAAGGGGTTAAAAGCCCAATTTAATTTAACAGGAATGTTTATTTGTCCCCTATGGTGCAGCTGGTTTACTCCAGAATAATTCCAGTTTTCAGACATATGGGTCTAAGAGCTGAATAACAATGCAGCTTTTGTTACAGATAAAAACTAAAAAGAAAATAAGATAAATCTGCACCACTTTATATTTATTGCTTCAGTGTGAGCCTATACTTATCATGCACTACTCCTTAGAACACTCATATTTTAGCTCACTATTCCTGTAGCTTGGCAAAAATATTTACAAGCTTGTCTGTCATGCCAAAGCATCCAATCTGGGCATGTTCTATCTAATACATTTACTGTATCATATAGCTTACAATTTGTTCCAAATTTGAAGCTTTAATTACTGCTTTATAGGGGTTTTCAATGACTGAGTTTGTCATATATAATATGTACTTAGCCAAATCCTTGAGACACCACACACCGGTATCAGCTGAAGGAGGTGAAGTGTGATTTATTGAGTCATCCCTCCAACTTGCCGAAAGTTTTCAGTCCACTCATGGTTGCCCCAATGAAGGTTCGTGCTTGGCTGAGTATACCTTATTATTGCTTCTAGGGGACGAGCATCAATCCTAGTATTATTCTATATTCCTGAGTGCCACTGTCATCTGTTTGCCCATATATATATATATATATATATATATATATATATATACATACACAGTTCAAAAGTTTGGGTTCACTTACAAATGTCCTTGTTTTCCATCAAATGGTCAAGGTTAGAAATAATGATTTTTAATTTAAATAATAATTGTGTCCTTCAAACTTTGCTTTCATCAAAGAATCTTCTATTTGCAGCAATTACAACCTTGCAGACCTTTGGCATTCTAGTTATCAATTTGTTGAAGTAATGTGAAGAGAGTCCATCCCCTGCTTCTGCACCTCCCACAATTTACATTGGTTTGATGGGCAGTTCTTACGTACCGTATGGTCAATCTGCTCCCATAACAGAAACAAGGACATTTGTAAGTGACCTCAAACTTTAGAACTGTAGTGTGTGTGTGTGTGTGTCTGTGTGTTTATATATATATATATATATATATATATATATATATATATATATATATACATATACACACACACACACACACTATATGATGTTTTAGCACCATGAGAAATTATTTCCCTAAAAAGGTCATGTTCCTTCTTATTTGAAAGGTTGTAGACCTGTGTTCTATAGCCTCCCAATGCCTTGGAGATGAGGTCCCAATGCCTTGGAGATGCTTCCAGTGCTCAGGGGGTCATAGAAGTCAACCTGATATATGGTCCCAATGTCAGTATCCTACTTATTAGGCAAGAAACACTTTTTATGTTCTGAAATTAAATCCTGAGACACTGCTATTGTTAAATATAGGAGTGTTGTGATCAATAGCAGTGAAGCTTCATTTATTTATTTTTTATCCAGTCAATTACTTTCAAGCATTGTGCATCTGTGGAAGACAATCCCCTGGAGTAGATAATTCATGCAGGTGTCACTCTTGTTAATTGCTCAGATAAGTCATGACGATTTTACTGACACAAAGCAGTTGTAAGGCATTTGCACTGCAATTAACCCCATCCAAATGTGAAATTGGCCAATGTACCACTTCAGGCAGGAATTATATAGCGATAGAAACCCAAAGTGTTGTTCTAACAGATCATAAGGCAGATCTGTATTACAATGCATCATGGGCAATGTTGTAGTGCTGAAGTCTGAAGATAATGTACTTTAACCCCTTGGATGCTAGAGGTGTTTCCAACACAATGGTTCACAATATATTGGAGATGTCTCTAGTTCCTTAGAATGGGATCAAAGCTGGGGCAAACCAAGTGCATTACAGGGGACAAATATACATCTGCATTGGTTAAAATAGGGACTAACCCACTGGATGCTAAAAAGCCTCTATATGCAAGCTTTTGCAAATATTATCAATAGCACTTGACAAACAAATATACAGAGCCCTGTGCTCAAAGGAAAAGTGCAGTCACCCACCACAGGGACAAACAAGCTGTGCCCACAACGATGTCCATAAAATTCTCCTCCACTAATGCAATTACATGAGCAATGTCTCAGCACTGCAGTGTCGTAGAACAACTTTTCCTCTTTTAATGTCTTGCTGGGATTGATCAGAATAAAGATGTATAATTCTTATTGGGGTAGCTTGATAGAGTGCCCAAAGTGTATGATCGATCCTCCTGAGGAAGTGGAACAGAGATTCCATGATACATACTAGGCACACTATCCCCCTACCCCACTAGCACTATACATCTGTATTCTGGTCCCTACCACTGCCCCTGTGTGGTCCCATCCCTAACCCAACTATCAGTCCACTCACCTTTACTGCCTGAATAGCGTTCACTAAGACAGGAGAATATATAGATCAGACCCAATATTTGGGCAGTCTAAACCTTCCCAGCAAAGAATCAACAGAGGAAAAAGCTGTTCCAGGAGCAGTATAGTGGGCATTGTGGTGGGTACAGTTTGTTGGCTTACAAGGGTAGGCCAAAAATGTAGCTTTCAGGCATACGATACCCAGTTATTCCACATCTTTCATTCATCTCCACAATCTACATTTTTATCACACCTTAAATTGTTTTCTGTTTGTGCTGTTAAAACACCCCCTGGATGATTTTGTGGCCCAAGAAGTATGACTGCTATAACAACAGCTCCACACTTAAAAGAAGGCCATGAGCTGTAATAACTTTGGAGTAGGAGTCTTAATTAGGACAAAAAACTCTAAAATTATAAATTATTACATATTAAACACTATTTCGTCTTTAAGATATATGATACTGCATGTGCAGTTAATTAAAGGGATAGTAATGTTTCAAAATAAAAGCAGCTCCAATTAATCTTCATAGTATTTGGGCCATGGAGAGTGTTATTTCAATACTGTCAGAGCTGTAGTTCAAGAGTAATTGAACGATAAAGTATCCCTCTCCTGCCCCTTTTACCTAGCGTAAGCCGCCTCCCCTCAGATGTGGAATCTGGTCTTAAGACCAGACAGCTCACAGCAAGGATCAATCTTCTTACTGTGAAAACAATTAAAACCCCTTATGCTAATTGAAGATTGTCCCTCTCGGCAAGCCATCTGGACACTGCCTTTCTTTTCGGAGGTAAGCAGTGTTACATCAGTAAAAGGGGCGGGAGGGGGATACTTTATCATTCAATTACTCTTGAACTACAACTGTGACAGTATTGAAATAACACTCTTCATGGCCCAAATACTATGAAGATTAATTGGAGCTGCTTTTATTTTGAAACATTACTATCCTTTTTAAGCAGGCAGAGGGAAGCAGTTTTCCTTTATATACCTTATTTTCTGTTCAAGAAGCTGTAAGCTACTGAGCATGACACATCAGTGAATCAGAGTTACCCCCTCATTCTTTAAAGCCAAAGGCATTTGAAACATGCATGCTGCTGGTTTTAAATAGCTATTGATTGCAACATTGTTGCTGGTTGCTGTGCACATGTACTTGGGGTTTAAAGAGATGAGCTGATAACTATGAAGTGAAAAGTGCTTCCCCCAACATGCTGAGTTACAGCACATGCAATTTTACATCAAGGTGTAAACATAAATAAAATTCATTATCAGAATGTTACTGCATGATCTTTCATAGAAAAGAAACGTATACTTTAGCATTAGTGCTTCTGTGAAGCAATATGTTGGAATGGGGAGTGGCTAATTTCCCAAAAAGACCTAGAACTTGGGCCAACATAATGCATTAGTGCACCATACAGCCCAATCATGCACTTCTACTAGTAGGGAGATTATTACCATTACATGCTCTGGTGAAAGACCTGGGGCTTTAAGCATGAGACCTGGAGTTTTATCCCCTTCACCCAGTATATAGCAATGCCTCTGCCCAGAAGATTTCTCTAGCACCCATGGAGCTAAAGCAACATGACTAAACCTCCCGTTTGTGCAACGTTTACAATGGTAACTTGGATCTGCTCTTTTATAGTGTAGGCCAAGCTGGTCAGGCTAATGTACCTTTGATTTTCTACATTTTCAGGCAATCTTATTGCATGGGAGGTGTGTCAGAGGTGTGACAGATGGCCCTCCAACCTGGGCATCAGCCACTTAGGATTGGCTAACAGCCACTTGGGTGGGCTAGTTTAAAATGAACCTCTCTCTCAAGCTCCAATATTACACATGTGCACAATCCACACAGCTGCCCACACGGCGACTTACAAATCAGTCTTGCCTGTCGCAGAACTTATTAAAGTTGCAACATGCTGTTTTCCAGTGAATTCTGTGAGTCACAGATCACATGTGTGAATGACACCATATGAGTCAATTAATTTCATTTTTGGGCAATTAATGCAGTATTCAGAATCAATGCTACTGTTTCCTATGTGAACTTACGTTTTGTACAGGGCAAATAAAAAAACAACAAACTATAGATCTGCACTGGTCCTTGTGCAGCTATGCATAAGTGTGCTTGAGCACTCCTTGTAGATCCTTCCAGTAAAGTAACTCTTTTTATGTCTCTCGATCTTGGCTCTGCTGAAGAGCCTCCAATGGTCCTGGGACCGGATTCCCCTGCAGTCAGCTAGAGCGCTGAAGTCAGGAAAAGGGGAGGGAGGGGGAATCTATAGGACTGGGGGCATTTAGCTTATTTTTTAATAGCTACGAAATTCGGTTTTATTAAATTGTGACAATACCATCCCTTTAAAGGGGAATTCTGGTCACCTTCGGCCGAGGGTATCTCTGTCTGTGTACAGTTTTGTGTCACCTGACTGACTTTGTGAACTGTAATCTATCCAGATCTCTACTTTAATTGGGGACACATGAAGTATGGATAATGCACTGTGATTAACCCTGTGAGTGCCAGAGGGGTACTTGCAATGCGTTTTGTACCCCTCTGGCACTCAAAGGGTTAAAACAGGACTGCCAAATGCAGTCTGGTCATCTTAGTGAGCAAGATTGGGAAAGCATACTCTTTGGGTCCTATGCATACCTGGGAACTCTTGTGCCACTGGAGTGTATAATTGCATCAAATTGTAGCCAAAAGGGGGTGGGTTTATCCATGAATGGGGGTGGGGTTTCCAGGACATCACAAAAGTGTACAAAAAGTGAGAGGTACTGAGGGGGGAAGGAGGAAAATTGGGAAGGACAGGATGGAAGGGAGCAGAAGTGGGCAGAGTTTTAAAAGAAACTCCCCACATCCGTAATATCAGCCTCTGACCTGGTAATTCAACTTTGGGGACAAATACAAATTCCCATTAGTTTAAATGACATGTCTGACAATTTTAATGCTAGAAGGTGTTAAAAGACCCATTCAAGATATTGACCCTTTGAGTGACAGAGGGGTATGCAGAATACCCCTCTGGCACTCAAAGGGTTAGAAGACCCATTTAAATCAATGGGATGTTCATTTTTTCCCCTATATTGCACTTGATCTGAGTCAGAATTAAACCTCTTTCCTTTTGAGCTTTTGAGCACAGGGTCCTATATCCTTATTTTCAAGTGCTAATGTACTTGCCATTGGAAAATGTATAAAATGTCTTAACTTGTACTGATTAAGGTGACCAAATATCCCTTTAAATGAACAGTTGCATTGATTCCTTTGCACTCCTGCAGAATTAAGTTTTCATAAGCACCCCTGATTTAAAGGGAGATGCAGTCGTCTTAGTATAGGAATTCAGGAATTCTAATCAATAGGTTAGAAAAGCTTTATTGCACTGCAAAGTACACAAATCCCAGTCTTCATGAATAGGTAATTACGAGTAAACTCAAAGAAAATGGCCTTTGACATGCTCTGTAACTCAAGAGCACAGTGATTTAGAGATGATTGCGTAGCTGACTGGAGATATTAGATTACTAATTAGTTTGCTCACTTGCCTGCAACAATTGTTGCTCTCCTTAACCCTTCGAGTGCCAGATGGGTATCCAGTGCATTGCGACGCAATGCGCTGCATAACTCTCTGGCGCTTAAAGGATTAAGCTTGCTGTCTTACAAATCTACATAACGGGGTCATGCATCTTTCATTGTTTCCTACATTTGGCACTTGTTCAGACGCAGTTGTTCCAATGGGTTTGCATGATTAACTAGGGAAGATATATCTTATTTTCTCACTGAGCGTAAGGCAACCCCCCAACTTTTGCTGTTAGCTCCGTGAAAAAGAAATAAAAGTGCTGAATATAAGCTGACCCTGTGTGTGTGTGTCTGTCTCTCACTTGATTTCTGTCACCCTCCCTTCATCTGCCTCCCCTTAATTTTCCTTCATTCAGCTTATCATCTCCATCCTCATCTCCCTCTCTTTATCTTCATCCACATCACCCTCCCTTCATCTGCCTCCCCTTAATTTTCCTGCATTCAGCTTATCATCTCCATCCTCATCTCCCTCTCTTTATCTTCATCCTCATCACCTTCCCTTCATCTGCCTCCCCTTAATTTTCCTTCATTCAGCTTATCATCTCCATCCTCCTCTCCCTCTCTTTATCTTCATCCTCATCACCCTCCCTTCATCTGCCTCCCCTTAATTTTCCTTCATACAGCTTATCATCTCCATCCTCATCTCCCTCTCTATATCTGCATCCACATCACCCTCCCTTCATCTGCCTCCCCTTAATTTTCCTTCATTCATCTCAACATCTCCATCCTCATCTCCCTCTCTTTATCTTCATCTTCATCACCCTTCCTTCATCTGCCTCCCCTTAATTTTCACCCTTCCTTCATCTGCCTCCCCTTAATTTTCCTTCATTCAGCTTATAATCTCCATCCTCATCTCCCTCTCTTTATCTTCATCCTCATCACCCTCCCTTCATCTGCCTCCCCTTAATTTTCCTTCATTCAGCTTATCATCTCCATCCTCATCTCCCTCTCATTATCTTCATCCTCATCTCCATCATCATTACCCTCCCTTCATCTCCATCCTCACTGTCCTCCCTTCATTACTTCATCTCACTTTCATCTCCCTCCCCTTCATTAATTCATCTCACTCACATCTCCATCTTATCTCAATCTTATCCTCCCAACTACCTGTGCAGTCTCAAACAGGATGTGGTGTGGAGGTAACAAATCATGTCCGGTTTGAGTCTGTGTATCCATTGAAGGTCCTACAAGGACCTAAACTGAAATGGCATTTACCATATGCAAGGAGGTGGGTGGTGAATTCAAAAGTGTTGCTCGCCTGACAACACCTCTATAAGGCTACAGCATGCAGCATTAATATAGGGCGACCTTGAATATAAGGCAAGGTCGTCTTTTCATTCTAAAATGCATGAAAAATTCTTGCCTTATAATTGAGCAAATATGGTATATTGTGGGATAAAAGTGAAAGTATGGCTAAAAACAACTCTTAACTCTTAAAGGACCAAATGTTGTTCAATGCATTGCTTAGCAATGCATTGCGCATTCCTTTGTACCTTAAAGCAGTGTTTCTCAACTCCTGCCCTCAGGGCCCACTAACAGGCCAGGACTTAGGGATTTCTCTGCTAGAGCACAGGTGTGCTGATCAGAGACTCATTCACACTGATTAACTCACCTGTGCTCTAACAAGGAAATCATCAAATCCTGGCCTGGTAGTGGGTCCTGAGGACAGGAGTTAAGAAACACTGCCTTAAAGGGTTATGGAACTTAAAATATTGTGTATTCCTCCCTTTGATCATTCTGTTTCTTCAGTGTAACTATAATTATCTCCTTTTTCTTTGGAAAGTACCCAGGATTAGTCTTATGCTGGTATGCATTTTCTTCCAATCTTGCGCAATCATTTTTCTTAGCAATAGTAAGTAGTAGTAGTAATAGAGGCAGCAGCAACAATACTTTTATATTTTCTTATAACACTAACACTAATTTATACTTTATTAACTACAAGAGTTACACGCTCAAATATATGTTTTCATGCAAGTTTCTTATTAATCATTACATTAATTATTACATTATGTATGCATGTATGTACATTTACATAAAAAGAGTATTAATTAATGTTTATAATAAAAAAATATGTATTGTACGTTATTTTCTGCTGTGTATAAGAAGATTCATTCAAAAGTTATAACAGATGAAACTGTCACAAAGTGGTGGAGCTGTTACTCTCACATTCCATGCAGAGCTGCAGTCAGTGACTCACTTCTGCCATAGAATAACTTTTTGGATGCTGCATGGACTGTTTGGACACTTGGGGGGAGATGCCCTAAGGTTCAATGCTACGGCGATGTGTGTCTGTCCGTGTGTGGCGAGCTTTAATCAGCAGCACCGCTGGCATCTGCTCACATCAATCTTCCCTAAGCCCCTCTTCAGAAGACTGCTCAGACTCAAAGGATTCCCCTTATAGTGTGAAGTATAGTTTGAAGTCAAAGGTGATTCTAAGGGCCCTATGTATGAAGAGTTAGCAAAATAGCTTTTGTCATTTGTAATGACTTTTCAAAGAACAGTGTAGTTGGGATCATTAATATTTTCAGAGAGCGTCAGTTGTGGTCGGAAATAGGACATTTGTCCTGACTGAAATTGTCGTATGTAACGACAAAAAAATGTCTTAAATAACGACAAAAATGTCTTTAAAAATGTCTTAACTAAAGAAAAAAATTCTCACATTCAGAACTTTTGCAAGACATTTTTTTTCGTTAGTTACGACAAATGTTCTTTTCCTCTATACGACACTGGAGAATAGTTTAGCCACGCCCTTGCCAGGCCCCGTTACACGTCAATCCTCGAGTGGTGTCGTACACAACGGACATTACTAGTTTTTTGTCGTATTCTCTTTAGAAAATATGTCGTTCATGCATACAATTACTTATTTTTGTCTTTCATACAACATTTTTGTGTCGTTATCCCTTTGAACATACGGCCCTAAGACAGTGAGTTTGAGAAGAAGATGCAGTTAGGGAGTTGTTATCATTGAGGCATATAGTAATTTAATGTGTTCAAGGTATATAACAACTATTATTGTGCATCACAGCAAGCTTTGAGATAAATGACATTGGATGGATAGAAGTGATATCAGATGAAGCTCATTACAACATACTCAGCAAATAAAATTGATTGCCTTGTTATAAATGAGCACATTTTTCAAACCAGGTACAGTTCACTTAGTGATTTACACTTGAAGCAATACAGCAAAGGGAATTAAATACAATGTGTTTATAGTTAATTTAATTTATGAATATTATAGGTATACTTAGAAACACAGAATTTGATGGCAGATAAGAAACATTTGGCCCATCTAGTCTGCCCATTTTCCTACCGTAAAAACCTCAGATCCTTGGTCTTGTCTTAAGTTCAGGACAGCCTTATGCCTATCCCATGTATGCTTAAATTCTGTCACTGTATTAACTTCTACCACTTCTGCTGGTTGGCTATTCCACTTATCTACTACCCTCTTGGTGGAGTAAAACTCTAGTTTTATACTATGGCCCCTCGTCCTAACAGTTTTACTCATTGAAATGTACTTCCATCCTGCACTTTATTGAATCCCTTCATGTATTTGAATGTTTCTATCATATCTCCTCTCTCTCTTCTCTCCTCCAAGCTATACATGTTCAGATCCTTTAGTCCATCCTGATATTTCCTTTCCTGTAAACCAGCCACCATTTTAGTAGCCCTTCTCTGAATTTTCTCTAGAGTATCTGTATCCTTCTGCAGATGAGGTCTCCAGTACTGTACACAATACTCTAGGTGAGGTCTAACTAGAGATCTGTAGAGTGGCATGACTACTTCCCTTTTTCTGCTATTAATGCACTTAGCTATACAACCCAGCACCCTGCTTGCATTCCCCACTGCTTTATTACATTTCCTGTCTACCTTTAAGTCATTCGAAACAATTACTCCCAAAAAAATCCCTTACCTCTGTTGTCTCTGACAGCACTGTACCCTTAATAGTATATTTTTCCTTTGGAATTTTACTTCCAAAGTGCATTAGTTTACATTTATCAACATTAAACTGCAGCTGCCACACTCTTGTCCATTCTTCTAATATACCTAAATCATTTGTTTTTTGGCTTATACCCCCAGGAATGTCTACCCTGTTGCAGATCTTTGTGTCATCTGCAAAAAGGCATACCTTACCTTGAACAGCTTTTGCAATATCACTAATAAAATATTAAAAAGAATGGGCCCCAGTACAGATTCCTGAGATACCCCACTAGAAACACTCCCCTCGTCTATACTGAATACCACCATTTGTCTCCTGTCACTCAGTCATTGCCTTATCCATTTAACTGTTTTTACTTCCAGACCCAAATACTGCAATTTATTAATGAGAAAAGATGCCACAGATAAGAAATGTGATTATTGATCAGTGTGAAAACAAAGTGTCTGGTAATGTGAGCAGAAGCCAGTGGTACTGCTTAGAGAAGTCAACGCTGGCCTTGAGCAGTGTTTCTGGAAACATGCTCAGATGTGAGCAGATGCAAAGAATGTGTGTGTGTGTACGAGCACCCAATCGTAGTAGGGGGTAATAGTTCTCATTTAATCACATTTTATATATTAGTAAATTATACATTTCTAAACATTGCCATTCATGAAGAATCCATGCTCTGGAAAAAATAACATATTTTTGGCAAAAATAATGTAATAATAACACTGCTTTATCAATCTACTTATTCAGTTTATGGCTTCATAAACCTGTCCCAAAATTCAGTATTCATAGCACAAACACATCCGTCAATAAGTTTTCACAAACCAGAAATAATCCTTGTTTAGTAAAGATGCAATTATTAACACTGAGTTACTTATATTAATGTGGAGTTTTGACCATGTCTGTAGCTGCATCAAAAGCTACAGGGAGATCTCAACATCAACCTCAGGCTGTAAACTCTGACAGCATAGGCAACTTTTGTAGCTTAGTGAATGTGGTGATATGCCCCATTAACTTATAAATATGAATTCTACAGTGGCTCATTAAAGGGATAGTAATGTTTCATAATAAAATCAGCTCCAATTAATCATCATAGTATTTGGACTTTGGAGAGTGTTATTTCAATGTCAGAGTTGTAGTTCAAGAGTAATTCAATGACAAATTATCCCCCTCCCGCCACTTTTACTGATGTAACACTGTTCAGCGAGAGCAGAAGGGAGGGCCAATCTTCAATTAAGATAAGGGAAAAACCCGAAAAACTTGTCAAGAGGGGCAGGGCTTTCATTGTTCCCATAGGAAGAAGATTGTCCCCTGCTGTTATCTGTCTGGTCTATGGACTGCATTCCACATCTGAGAAGAGATGGCTTAAACTAGGTAAAAGGGGCGGGAGAGGAAACTTTGCTTGTGAATATCTCTCAAACCATAAAGGTTTGAGAGATAAGACTTATATCGTTCATGTTTTTTTAATGCCTACAAAATAAAATAAAGCCAGATATGATGACACACTTAGGGATGAGTGGCTAGGGGAAAACCAGTCTCCTGCACACCAATCCTTTCCATTGCTTCTTATGATGAGCTTTTTATAATGTCATTTAACCCCTTAAGGACCAGCAGTCCCGGGGTGTGCGGTCCTTTAAGGACCACATAGGAAACTTTGACGTGACGTCCCACGTGACTGATTACGTGGGGCGGCACGCCGAACGGGTGACTGAAAGAGATCAATCCGGTATTGGAGCGATCAACTTCAGTCCCCGGAATTACTCACCGCTCTCCTACAGGAGCACGGTGAGTAAAAGTACGTGACGTGCCAGGACCGTCACTGGTCCTTAAGTGCCGGACCAGCATGACTGTCCTTCCACATCAATGGTCCTTAAGGGGTTAAGATAAGTATTTTTTTTTTTTCGCTATTGATGTGGGTCAGTTTTGTCATTGACACTAATTTATATTACGTGGAGTTTTTCATTTTTTCACAGAATTAAAAGTGTTTAGATTATTCAGACATTATTAGCTGATAACTTTTTTGTATACTTCTTTATTTATTTCTTGTTATGACTGGGGATAATTTATATATATATATATGTTGTTTATATATAGCAATGGATATATAGGTTTACTTATATACAGAGTGAGGAGATTTGTATTAACTATATCTAATCATTTTGATTTTTCACTTGGATGTATGTTTCTTCACTATTTATAGAGTGTTCCTGGCGGGATTATATTACCCTTATTTGTTTTTAGTTGTTTTTAGATCATCTATACTTTGTATTAATAAAGAATTTTGATCCTTTTGTAAATTTTGTGTCTGTTGAGTGCCTCCATTATCAGACTTCTTTTAGAAGGGAGTAGAGAAGTCTCTTTCATCTTCCCTACACCTCTCTATTGACACAAATATGACACAAGATCGCCAAACTGGCCCAGGTGGTACAGTTCTAACGGTGTAAAACAGGGGTGGCCAATCCCAGTCCTCGATCTACCAACAGTGCAGGTTTTTGAGATATCTAGGGTTAAACACATGTGAGCCACTTAGTAATTCACCTGTGCCCTAGCATGGTTACCCTGAAAACAGGAGGACCAGGGTTGGCTACCACTGTTGTAAAATAAAAAGGTTTGGAACAAAGCATCTCACAGCAAGTTATGTTTCATTTTTTCATTATGAAAATGTACTGGTCCTTAACCCCTTAAGGACCAGCCGTGCACGCACGGTGAGGTCACTTAAGGACCAGGGACCTTTTTTTTTTCCGGAATCGGATTCCAGACTCTCCGAACAGCATGTAGCTGCGCAGGGAGCCCAGAATTCCATGACGGTCCTGGACCGTCATGGGTCCTTAACCCCATCCCGACAAATGACTTACCAGGTACGTCCCGCAAAAACTGTCACTTAGTGACAGAGGATGTACCTAGTAAGTCCCGGAAGTCCGGGTCTCTGTGCGGCTGCACGCCGTTTGGGGACTCCGGAATCGTTTTTTTTTTTTTAAATGTTAGTCGGGCGGTAAGGTGACAGCCGCGTAAGCATGCGGCTGTCACTAAGGGGTTAAGGGTATAACAACCCATGATGGTCCAGGACCGTCATGGGTCCTTAAGGGTATAACAACCCATGACGGTCCAGGTCCGTCGTGAGTCCTTAAGGGTATAACAACCCATGACGGTCCAGGACCGTCATGGGTCCTTAAGGAGTTAAACCCTATGAATGCCAGAGGGCTATGCGACACATTGCTTTACAATCATTACACACCCATCTGGTACTCAAAAAGTTAACCTGAGAAATATTTGTATAGAATATTTCAAAAAAAGCATTATTCTTTTTTCTTTTTCCCATTTCTCTAATGTGCCAACCATATTAGCACATAACCTAATTTCTTTTAATGCAGCTGTAATGGGATCTTTCTCATTTCATTGAGGGATTCAGTTCTCTGCAATCTGTAATAACATTTTAGTAACAAGGACACATTTTGACAGATACTAAAAGAAAGGGCATGCTTTTAAAATTCAATCTTCACGAGATTCATTTGAAATTGTCTGAAAGCAATGCGTTTTTTCTTCATTTAAATGATATCAGCAAATTGAACCAATAATGTTCTAATTAATTTTCTAGAAAGCGCAATAAGCATAAAACTATGAAACTGAATATGATAAGCACTTATTTACATGGATCAATTTTCAAATTAAAATAAATTCTCTGATAGCCTGCTGAAAACTGTACTGAGGCTAATGTGCTCAGAGAATGGGGACAATTCTGGACAAACCAATTGCAAAGTAGGAGACAAATGAATATCTCCTTTCACTTAAGTGGATCTATTAACCCCTTGAATGCTAGAGATCTCCAATTCATGACTTCCCCTATGGAGCAGTTGGTTTGTCCAGAATTGATCGACTTCTTCCCAGCGCATCAGGGTCATAAGGCATTATGCATCATGGGGTCATGTGAGAAGTGGAAGTTTGAACACCTTTGGTGTCTGAGATGTGAATCCAGCACTGCAGGATATACCAAGCTATATGTAGTCTATGGACACTGATCCAAAACATGGAGAGAACTGTACATTATTATCCCTTTGAGCGCCAGAGAGGTATCCAATGCACTGCAACGCAATGCACTGGATACCTTTCTTGCACTCAAAGTGTTATTGCTGCCAAAGGGGGAGGGGATACATCATTTCAGGACCTTGGCAACAAGGACCATAAAGGTACAGTTTTGTTCCTGGCAATGTCTGGTCCCGCCATACCTCCATGTAGGATGGACATTGATCTCCTCTTTGGGTACTGCCATTATAATTATGGGGAACTTTAATGTTCCTGATGTGGACTGGAAAAACCAAGCAGCAGGTTCAGCCAGGAGTAGAGATATCCTAAATTCTTTACAAGGATTAGCTCTTAGTCAATTAGTAGAAGAGCCGACTAGGAAGGAAACCACACTAGATTTATTATTTACTAATGGAGACTTGGTATCAGATGTACCTGTAGGAGAGTGTTTGCGCTCCAGTGATCATCAATCTGTGTGGTTTAATATAAAAACAGAGGCTGAGTTGCACCACACAAAAACAAAGGTTCAAGACTTTAAAAAAGGCTGATTTTTCTAAAATGGAAACATTTTTATGTCAGTCTTTAACAACTTGGAGATCTTTAGATGTAGTCCAGGAGAAATGGTATTATCTGAAATGTGTTTTGCTAAATGGGATTCAACAAAGTGCAGGATGGAAGTATATTTCAAAGGACTAAAACTGTTAGGACAAGAAGCCATAGTCAAAAACTAGAGGGGCACAGGTTTAGATGTAATACTTCACTGAGAGGATAGTAGATAAGTGGAATAGCCTACCAGCAGAAGAGGTAGAAGTTAATACAGTGACAGAATTTAAGCATCCATGGGATAGGCATAAGGCTGTCCTTAAGAAAAGACCAAGGACCAAAAAAGGTTTGAGGTTTTTAATGTAGGAAAATGGGCAGACTAGATGGGCCAAAATGGTTCTTTCTGCCATCAAATTCTATGTTTCTATGTTTAAATGTCACTAGCCCAATAGTAAGGCATGGGTCAAACGAGATACAGATTTGAGGATGCACATTATGACTACAACATGGCTGGATTTTTTGTACCTGATCTGGCTATCAGTATCAAGACCTCTTTTATCTGAATCTTCCATTGATATTTTGCTTACATGCTGTGTTTGATATAATGGGTCTCCAGTAGTGATGATCGAGCACCCCGATGCTCGGGTGTTTGGGTGCTCTGGCCGAGCGCCCCCGGAGGCTCGAGTGCTCGGCCGAGCACCCGAGCCCCATTGAAGTCAATGGGAGGACTCGAGCATTACACCAGGCACCCCCTGCTCTGATAAGGGGAGGGTGCCTGGTTCATAGGAAAAG
Source organism: Rhinophrynus dorsalis (assembly GCA_037306005.1). Classification (NCBI taxonomy): domain Eukaryota; kingdom Metazoa; phylum Chordata; class Amphibia; order Anura; family Rhinophrynidae; genus Rhinophrynus; species Rhinophrynus dorsalis. Next base: position 182,380,997 of record CM074725.1, on the reverse strand, counting down.
GTCAGAAAATGATGGAAACACCACAGAAATGGTTCAGGGACAGCATAGGGAGGATGTCTGGATGCATCTTGGACTCCAACGTCGCTGCTGGGAACGATGTTTCGCCCGTAGTACGCCATTTTTACAGACTGACCGTAAAACACACAAAAAGGAAGATAAAAACGATTTTAGGCGAAAAATTGTTACCAAACAGTATTTGCTGTATATTTACTTGTATATCATCTGCAAATTCTGCAAAATATTTCATTGATTTTTCGGAACTGGGGCCATGATTAAGAGGGAAACGTGCGCAGCGTAAAGCAGGTGTTCAACGTGGTTATGGCCCGGGTAAGGTACAGCATTCAGGAACGGAGGCCGCAGCTACCACAGGTTTTACAACATGTCCGTTTGCCCTTGTTAAGTCCAAAATTTATAGTTGGAACAGTGGGGTCTGATCCATTGAGTAAAAGTGACGAAGTGACTTAGTGGATGAAGCCAAGAACTACCTTCTGCTCTGTCGAACACCCCAGCCCTATTTAATTCAATGGGAGGACCTGAGGCACTCCGATACAACCTGTATATCACAAAATGGAGGGCCTCATTCACATTGTGGTACAATAGTTCAGGTAGTGGTCCAACACTCATAAAGCCTATGCACTAAGTGAAAGGGCTGCCAAAAATTAGACTGAAATGTCACTCCAATACACCCTTTATTACACATAAAGGAGGGCATCATACACACCCTTGAAAAATTAGGATTAATGGCCTGCTGGTGACCCTCTAAAACATTAGGGGCGAGGGCATGCCGCTAAGCTGACCATCTAAAACATTAGGAATTAGGGTCTGCTGCTGAGCCGACCATCTAAAACATTATGGGTGAGGGTCTGCTGCTGAGCTGACCATCCTAAACATTATATGCGAAGGCCCGCTAGTGAGCTGACGCTATAAAACATTATATGAGAGGGCCCGCTAGAGAGCTGACCCAATAAAACATTATATGAGAAGGCCCGCTGGTGAGCTGACCTATACAAAAATTGTCAAACAGGGCCCGCTGGTGAGCTGGCCCTATATAAAAATTATATCACAGGGCCCGCTGGTGAGCTGGCCCTATATAAAAATTATATCACAGGGTATATGGAAGAGGAGGAGGAGGATGAGAAGATTAAGAGTCAACCATATACCCGTTTTTTGGGTGGAAGGGGTGAATGGGAATACAGAGTATTCCCATCATTGTAAATAACATATCTAAAGTGACTTTATGTTCACCCGGGGCTTTCCTCCAGTGGAGTGGAGAAGTCAGGGGAAATCCAGGCCTTGTTCATTTTTATAAGTGTCAACCTATCAGCATTTTCGGTGGAAAGGCGGATACGCTTATCTGTTATGATGCCACCAGCAGCACTAAATACCCGCTCAGACAGAAAGCTGGCGGCAGGGCAGGCCAGCACCTCCAAGGCGTAGAGTGCCAGTTCATACCACGTGTCCAGCTTGGACACCCAGTAGTTGTAAGGCACAGAGGGATCATTGAGGACGCTGACACGGTCTGCTACGTACTCCTTCACCATCTTCCAAAACTTTTCCCTCCTTGTGACACTAGGCTGCGCATCAGGGTGAGGGTGCTGGCGGGGTGTCATGAAGGTGTCCCACGCCTTGGAGAGTGTTGCCCTGCCTTTGTCGGAACTGCTGTGTGCTCCCCTTTTCTCCCCTTCTCGGTTGGCCAAGGTAGCACGTACTCTGCCGCCAGCGTTGTCAGATGGAAAATTTTGGAGCAATTTTTCGACAAGAACCGTCTGGTATTGCACCATTTTGCTTGTCCTCTCCACCGGAGGAATGAGAGATGAGAAATTCTCTTTGTAGCGGGGGTCCAGAAGGGTGAACACCCAGTAATCCGTGTTGTCTAAAATGCGTATAACGCGTGGGTCACGGGAAAGGCAGCCTAACATAAAGTCAGCCATGTGTGCCAGAGTACCAACAGGCAAGATTTCGCTGTCCTCACCAGGAGGATGACTCTCAATCTCCTCATCCTCTTCCTCCTCTTCTGCCCACCCACGCTGAAGAGATGGAAATAAAGTTCCATGGCTACCCTCTGTAGCGGAGGCAACCGTGTCTTCCTCCTCCTCCTCCTCCTCCGCCTCCTCCAATTGTCGCTGAGAAGACGAAGTGAGGGTGCTCTGGCTATCACCTTGTGTAAGCTCTTCCTCCCCCATTTCCACCTCTTCCACATGCAAAGCGTCGGTTTTAATTGTGAGCAGCGAGCGTTTCAGTAGACACAGAAGTGGGATGGTTACACTGATAATAGCGTTATCGCCGCTCACCATCTGTGTCGATTCCTCAAAATTGCGTAAAACCTCACAGAGGTCTGACATCCATTCCCACTCCTCACTTCTGATTAGAGGAAGTTGAACGGAGAGGCAACGACCGTGTAACAGCTGGTACTCCACTACTGCCCTCTGCTGCTCACAAAGCCGGGCCAACATGTGGAAGGTGGAGTTCCAGCGCATGCTCACGTCACACAGCAGCCGGTGAGCTGGCAATTGTAAGCGCTGCTGCAGCTTCAACAGGCCGGCTGAAGCTGTAGATGACTTACGGAAATGTGCACACACGCGGCGCACCTTGGTCAAGAGATCATGCAAATTGGGGTAGGTTTTTAGAAATCGCTGAACCACTAAATTAAATACATGCGCTAGGCATGGTACGTGTGTGAGCTTGCCGAGCTCCAAAGCCGCCACCAAGTTACGCCCATTATCACACACAACCATGCCTGGTTGCAGGTTGAGTGGCGAGAGCCACTGCTCGGTCTGGTGACTAATCCCCTGCAACAGCTCTGAGGCCGTGTGCTGTTTGTCCCCAAGGCAGATCAGCTTCAGCACGGCCTGTTGACGCTTCCCCACTGCAGTGCTACACTGCTTCCAGCTACCGGCTGATGGGTGAGTGGCGCTGCGCGCAGAGAATTCGGAGGTGGAAACGGAGGAGGAGGAGCCAATAACGTAGGTGCTGGCGGAAACCCTGATGGAGGTAGGGCCCGCAATCCTCGGCGTGGGTAGCACCTGTGCCATCCCAGGGTCCGAGTCGCTCCCAGCCTCCACGACATTCACCCAGTGTGCCGTCAGGGAAATGTAGCGTCCCTGGCCACAAGCACTTGTCCATGTGTCAGTCGTTAAGTGGACCTTCCCAGTAACTGCGTTGGTCAGGGCACGGGTGATGTTAAGGGACACATGGTGGTGTAAGGCGGGGACGGCACACCGGGAAAAGTAGTGGCGGCTGGGGACTGAGTACCGAGGGACAGCTGCTGCCATCAGGCTGCGGAAGGACTCAGTGTACACAAGCCTAAATGGCAGCATTTCGATGGCCAGTAATTTGGAAAGGTGTGAGGTTAGTGCTATGGCCTGTGGGTGGGTGGCTGGGTATTTTCGCTTGCGCTCAAATGCCTGGGGTAACGACATTTGGATGCTGCGCTGGGGCAGGGAAGTGGATGTGGTCGCTGATGGTGCTTCAGATGGTACAGGTGCAGGGCGGGAGGTATGCGGGCCTGCGCCTTCGACAGGCGATTGGCCGGCACCGAAAACAGGGGAAGAGGAGGCAGTGGTGTGGCCTGCAGACACAGATTGGCGATCCGGGCGTTCCTCCCACTTATTACGGTGCTTGGATGCCATGTGTCGGATCATGCTGGTGGTGGTGAGGTTTCTAGTGTTCATGCCTCGGCTCATTCTGGTGTGGCACAGGTTGCAAACTACAATTTTTTTGTCGTCCGCACTTTCCTTAAAAAAACGCCATACCACGGAACACCTAGCCCTTGGCAAGGGAGATTTACGCAAGGGGGTGCTCCGTGGAACATTTGCGGGCCGGTTTGGTGAGGTCCGCCTTCTTTCTTTAGCCACACCACTGCCTCTTCCAGCCTGTTGCGGTGCTGCAGATGGCTCACCCTCAGGACTGCTGTCATCGCTCGGCTCTCCACCTTCCCAGGTGGGGTCAGTGACCTCATCGTCCACCAAGTCCTCCTCCACTTCCTCACTCTGATCATCCTCCTCATTTCTTGATCCCACCACATCCTCAGTCATTGACAACTGTGTATCATCCTCCTCATCAAGGTCTTGAGACAGTAATTGTGGTTGATTTGATGGCAACTGTGTCTCATCATCATCATCCACTTCCTTTGACCTTAAATGCCGTTCCCCTCTGTCATCTTCTTGTGATTGGGTACCCTCTAGAGGTTGTGAATCAGGGCACAAGATCTCATGTTCCTCTGCAAGCGTGCTTGGAGAGAGGTTCAAATCAAGGATTGGTGATGAGACGAGCTCCTCACTATATCCCAGTGTGGGATCACTTCTTTGGCCAGACCCTCTATGGTGGGAGGAAGGATGATCAGGGTGAGGATTATGTTGACCAGACTCTTGGCTAGTGAGAGTGGACTTGGTGGAAGACAGGGTGGTGCTTAACCGACTGGAAGCAATATCAGCTGAAATCCAACCGACCACCTGTTCGCAGTGGTCTGACCTCGAGAGTGATGTCCTGTGACGCCCTGTAAACTGAGACATGAAGCTAGGTATGGTGGATGTCTTTCTGTCTTGTGCTCTGGCACCAGGCACAGTTTCTACGCGTCCTGACCCGCGCCCTGAACTATCAGGATCACGTCCACTTCCCCGTCCCTTTTTACCCGCCTTCTTCATATTAAACGGAATATATGCCGGTAATCTGCGGCTAGGCACACGAAACAGAATGTGACGCTAATCTGCGGCTAGGCACAGTGAACGGAATATGTGACGTTAATTTGTGAATTTGCACACTAAACAATATGTGACGTTAATTTGTGAATTTGCACACTAAACAATATGTGACGCTAATCTGCGGCTAGGCACACGAAACAGAATGTGACGCTAATCTGCGGCTAGGCACACGAAACAGAATGTGACGCTAATCTGCGGCTAGGCACAGTGAACGGAATATGTGACGTTAATTTGTGAATTTGCACACTAAACAATATGTGACTTTAATTTGTGAATTTGCACACTAAACAATATGTGACGCTAATCTGCGGCTAGGCACACGAAACAGAATGTGACGCTAATCTGCGGCTAGGCACAGTGAACGGAATATGTGACGTTAATTTGTGAATTTGCACACTAAACAGAATGTGACAATAATCTATGGCTAGGCACACGTTTAAAATGGCCCTTTTTGTCGCTGCGTTGTAAAATATTTGTACCTGTGCACCTAGTACAATGTCACCTTACTAATATCCCCCCCACAAAAAAAAATGAAATTGTGCCCCCCCAAACAAAATATAAATGCTGCCCCCACACACAACAGTCCTAAAAAGGACTTTTGGGTCTTGAAAGAGTACCAACACTTTTATTCTCCCTACACTGACTTTCCCTGCCTGATCGCATCTCTCCCTGGCTGAGAATGAGCAGAACTCGCGAGTCGGGTGCTATACAGCACCCGATCACGGGTTCTGGCCAGCCAATCAGTGTAATGCCAGCAGCCAACATGGCTGCTGGCATTACACTGATGTCAGAGCCTCCCCGCACGTTTATTGGCTGCGCAGCAGCCGCGAAACGTGCGGGGAGGAGACCCGAACATGGCGGGCGAGCACATGCGGTACTCGTACGAGTACCGCCATGTGCCGAACAGAGCGATGCTCGAGCCGAACCGAGCTTCGGCCGAGCATGCTCGCTCATCACTAGTCTCCAGCAACTATCTATCATTTCTAGCAAGAACACATCAGTGGGAGGAGTTGTGCATCCTGGACTCAAAAAAAAAGGTTAATTTCTGCCACCTCTGAAAAACATCATGTATATATAAAATTCAAAGGGTTTTTGATTCGCTGTCAGCAACATCCCGAGGCGTTACAAAGCTGAAGTTATGCAAAACTCCCCTTTGGCAATTGGGTGGCCTCCTCAGCCAAATGAGTAGACGGTGCCAGTTGCCCATTGGGAGGGGGCAGGGGGTGAAGCCACTTTCCTCCTCAGCCAAAATGACACTGCAAGTTGCACCCTCTGCCTCTTCAGCCAAAAGGACACTGTGAGTTGCCCTCCTCAAATGATCCTCTTTACTACTTCACCCTTCTCCAACCCTCCCCTTTACCTCTTTCCCCTCCTCGTATCTTCCCCTTCACCTCATCACTGCCCCCTCCTCCCCTTGCCCTTATCTCTTCATTAAAAAAAAATTCAGACCTTGTGTTGGGGTATCAGGCCCAATCATAATGCCTCACAGCTACTGATCTACCAGCCGATTCAGATGGGAGATCAATAGAGGTGACGCAAGGGAGCAACAGGGCTCCCCTGCTTCCATCCTTCCCGATCTACTGGGTAGGAGGGGGCGGGTTTGGGAAACCCTCTCACATCAATCCAGGAAAGCCTCCCACACTGACGGAAAGGGTTCTCCCCCAAAACAAATGTAACGTTTTGACTGCCAGAGAGGTATCCAGCACATTGAAACACAATGCTTTGGAACCTCTCTGGAAATCAAAGAGTTAAGTGCACATCAGAAGTTGTGTCACTTATACTAGTGTACAAATAAAACAATAATTCTGGAGAACCTTACCATGTAGAACTTATATTAAAAAGGTGGAATTATGGATCAAACCAACTGCTCAGTATAGGAAAAATAGGAATTCCCAACATTCACATTGATTTAAATAGGGATTTTAACGTTTCAAGTTTAGGACTCCAATGGATTGCAAAGCAACCCCTTGGAGACCTAGCTAGTATTCAAGGGGTTAAAAGCTTAATTCAAGACAATAGGGCTATTTAGTTCTCCCCTACAGTGTAGCTGGTTCTCCACAGATATCCTCCAGTTTTCTATTGAGCGTAAGGTCCCATGGAGCCATTAGGACTTTCTGCCGAGATCAAGACAAATGGAGGGGGATATTAGTTCTCGTTTAAGCAGAACATTAGCCATCTAAATGTGAAATTCCCTGCATGTGAATGAAAAGGCAGGATAACAATTTTTTAACTCTTAAAATAAATATTCTTTCTTTTGGCGAGTAAAGCGTTCCATGCTTTTCAAGTGTCATTTATCAGGCTTCATTTCCAAAATAAGAGATTTTTGCCTTAACCCCTTAAGGACCAGCGAGATCCCACGCGGTCGGCACTTGCGGACCACGGGGCATTTTTTTTTATTATCTCTTCCGTTTCAGGGCTTCCAGAGCAGCGTGCAGCCGCGCCGGGAGCCCTGAACTCCATGCAGTGCCAGGACTGTCATTGGTCCTTAAGTGCCGGGCCGCAGTGATGGTCCTGGCACTGCAATGGTCCTTAAGGGGTTAATCACTTTTTATGTTACCTCAGTCTGTGGATGATGGTTTCAGTTGTTGGGGTTTATTTATTTACTAGTGTAAAAGCCCATGTACACGGGCCAAGGTCCGGGTAATGTTAACACTTTGAGTGCCAGAGGGGTACACAACGCATTGCTACCGCTACCTCACTGCTCCACGCGATGCAGTCTTGCGTCACCTCACTCAAGCGATGCAATCATGCGCATAAAGACTGCCCGAATGTGGGCAGTCTGTACTGCACATGACTGTATCGTGACAAACATCCTAGCGACTTATTATATAGGATTCATTTATTTATTAACCCTTTGAGTGGCCGGGGTTTGCAAAGCATTGCATCACCTGCAGTGGAATTCAGTCATTTCACTATTTACAAATAAAATTGAAAAATGTATGCTTATTTATTAACCTTTTGAGTGTCAGAGAGGTGTCCAGAAGTAGGGATAAATAAAAGAACAAAAATAGAAACATTTATAGAGTGAATTATGTTGCAGTTGGGATTCCTGGAAGTGACCCTCAATTTGTATTTACTTTATTTGCTACAGCTGTAGATTTATTAATGGTAAGAAAGGATGAATTTACTCCAAGTTATAATAATAACTTAGAATAATTTCAGCCAATGGTGTCTATTACATCTGATGATGGTGGTCAAGGAAGAGCTCAAGGCTTTAGAAACTCCTTATAGATTGTAAACCCTCATGTGCAGGGCCCTATTTTTTCTTATGCTTCTGCTTAATTATTTTAATCTAAAACTGTTTTTATATATATTTTTTATTATTTATTCATGTAACCTGATGAAAACCCTGATGGAATATATTTCCAGGTTTTATATAGTTTATTTGAATTAATCTTGTTCAAATGTCAGGCCAGAGAAAGGGTCAAGGGCCAACACCATTTAAAGTGTTAGTAATGTCAAACAATTTCTTGTAATAGATGTGTAGAGGCTAAAAAAAGATTATCATTGCCACAAACCCCATCTCTCAAACCACTATGGTTTGAGAGATATTGGCAGTGAGAGCTCCCCCCTCCCTCCCCTTCTCTTGATGTCTGCTGTAGAGCTGACAGAAGGGGATCCGTGTCAGCCGACATGATGAGGCTCTTCAGCAGGGAGGGAAGGGGGAACTTTCATTGCCAATATCTCTCAAACCATAGCGTTTTGAGAGATGGGGATTGTGGCAATGTTAATCTTTTTTTAGCCTCTACAAATCTATTACAATAAATTTTTCAACATTACTAACACTTTAAAATAGTGGTGAACATATTCCTTTCAGGAACGTAAACTTTCAATGAAATTCTGACTACCCGATTGATATGGCAAAACAATGTTCGGTTTTCCCAGACTTGTTTAACATTTTTCAATGAACAATTTTGAGGAAATTAATTTTCTCGCTGTGAACAAGACTACAGTCTGTAACAGACATTTATGAAAGCTAGCTGGTACTAAATATTTGTACTGCTTATTACAGGATGGTACACTTTGTAATGTTCCAGCCTTCCATACACCACCCTAGTCTTGTTCCACTATCCACTATTACTTAAGTTAGTTTTATGGACCCACTTAAACTGATTAAAGGAACCCTGGAATTCCACAAAACAGACTGTCCAAATTGTTTATACCTTAGCCCCCTGGTACTCAAAATGTTAAATGCAATATCTGAAAAGTAAAAATAGGAAAAAGGATGTATATCAATCCAGAAGTAATAAATTTGCCTGGTTGAAACAGAGCGCCCTACACCTAAGTTCGATAAATCATAAAGTATGTGATAACACTGAAATAAACCAACAATATAAGCTTAAAATATGTGAAATATTGATATAATAGCATGGATAGCCGACAATCCTATATAATAAAATGCTAGCGATGTTTGTCAGAAGCCGTCATGCACAGTTTAGACTGCGTGTTCGGGCAGTCTCTACTGCTCAAGACTGAATCGCATGGAGCAATGCGTTGCATACCCCTCTGGCATAGGGTGACCAGACCTCACCTTTAAAGGGATAGTAATACTTAAAATGTAAAAAAAAATATGTTGTAGGGTTTATCCTCCTGAGTAAAACAAGGGTACTCCCACTGCTGAAAGGTGTTTCATTCAAAAGTTATTAATTTTCAAAGTTGAATTTTTTAGGTGCAATATCACAGTGGCCTGAAATTGTACAGTGGCGCTGTTGCTACACGATCCTATGGACAGCTCTGGTCAGTTGACCATAAATCTCCATAGGATGGTGTAGCAACAGCGCCACTGTACAATTTCAGGCCACTGTGATATTGCACCTAAAAAATTAAACTTTGAAAATTAATAACTTTTGAATGAAACACCTTTCAGCAGTGGGAGTACCCTTGTTTTACTCAGGGAGATAAACCCTACAACATATTTTTTTTTACATTTTAAGTATTACTATCCCTTTAACCGGGGACACTTAGGAAAAATGCATACTGCAGGACTGCTTTGATTTCAGTGAAGTACTGAAATATACCTATTTCCTATGTGTCCCTGGTTAAAGGTGAGGTCTGGTCAGCCTACTCTGGCACTCAAAGGGTTAACATTACCCGGACCTTGGCCCGTGTACACTGACTTTTACTCTAGTTAATTAAGAAAAGAATGTATATCATCCTTGATACAGGTAAATAGTAATAACAAGAGAAAGTATGAAAGTGGAATAAACATGATCAAGCACTACAATAAACGAAATCAAATGAATACAAAATGGCAGAAAGGAACTGAAAAATTCAGTCAAATGTTGTCATATAGGAATGAGTCAATGACAAGATATAAAGTATGATTTGAAATGATATCTGTATGATCCAAAATGAATGGAATTATATGGATTATTCTGTCCTTAGGTGCTGTCAGAGGTTAAGCCGAAGGTATACCGAGTCTGACGCTAGTTCCACTTAACCAGATCCCTTTGGGGTAAGCCAAAGCTCAATGAACTAGCGGGAAAAAAAAGCAGAGAATGTTGGATTCAATGTTGGATTCAAATGAACATCATTTATTAGTAAGACAGTAAAACTGACATACGATGAAACGCAAAATACATAAATAATAAAAGGTAAATAAAAGAGATTGAGGTCTAGATGATCCTGGATATTAACTGAAACAAAGCAATATCTAAAGAAATGCTTAAATAATCTTAAAAAAAAGAAAAACAAATATAATGAGCTACTGGACCAACTGATTCATTATATAATTAATAATAATTATAAAAAGTCCTACTGGATACAAATATAACAAAGAAAACAACTAAAATTGATATACACTTTTCCATAATGAATTATTACTCTATATATGCTAAAACCACAGTTAGAGAAATGTTTATAGAGGATCCTTAAAATCGTCTAATGTGCAGAATCATTCAAATTGTAGCAGTCATGGAGATGAGAGATAAAATAAGACAAACAATCTGTATGTAAATGTACAAAGTAGTAATTGTTGACACTGATAATTTAGATCTTTAGTTGCTCATTCCAAGCATATTCTTAGATAGGGGCATATCAAATCACGCCTTATCACTCTCAGTCTCTCACTGTGCCAACCAAGGGCTGGATTCTATTGCAGGTGCTAATTTTATCACCGCGTGCATCTCCAGTTTTCCCCATAGACTTCAATAGGAAAATGTTTGATAAAACGGGTGTTAACATTTAGCACCCACAATAGAATCTAGCCCCAAATGTTTTCCTGAAGATCAGCACCTCTATTGAATGAAATGCTGATTTCGGTACTAGATTTTCTTTAACTTCTTGAATGGTAGCTATGTTTAAAGGGATAGTAATACCTAAAATGTAAAAAAAAATATGTTGTAGGGTTTATCCCCCTGAGTAAAACAAGAGTACTCCCACTGCTGAAAAATGTTTCATTCAAAAGTTATTAATTTTCAAAGTTGAATTTTTTAGGTGCAATATCACAGTGGCCTGAAATTGTACAGTGGCGCTGTTGCTACACGATCCTATGGACAGCTCTGGTCTCAGGACCATAAATCTCCATAGGATGGTGTAGCAACAGCGCCACTGTAAAATTTCAGGCCACTGTGATATTCCACCTAAAAAATTCAACTTTGAAAATTAATAACTTTTGAATGAAACATCTTTCAGCAGTGGGAGTACTCTTGTTTTACTCAGGGGGATAAACCCTACAACATATTTTTTTTTACATTTTAGGTATTACTATCCCTTTAACATCTCTCATACGTCAAAGAAATGCTAAACAGGCCTCAATGGAAAGCTTGAGAGTTGGAAGCCCATGGTACAGGGCTTAAAATTTGAAGTCCTTTGCTACTAGCCAGACATGAAAAGTTACTCGCCACTGCAAGCCATAACATACCCACCAGGGCTGAATTTTTACTCGCCAGGGCTAAATTTTCACTCGCCATTGGCTAGTGGCGAATGGAAATTTTGAGCCCTGCCATGGTGGATACTGGAAATTGGAGGATGGAGAACGACAAAAACCACATTGTGGACCCGGGACTGAAATCAGAATATAATTCAATGGATGTGCTGATCTCCAAAAAAACATCTGGCAGGGACAATGAAAGACTGTGATAGGGCCTTTGGACCATGATCTCTTTTATTTACCTTTTATTATTTGTTATATATATTGCACCTCCTTATATGTCAGTTATACTGTGTTACTAATACATTCTGTTTATTTGATTCCAACATCACTACAATTAGATGCGTTCTTTTGTGCTCTTCCCCCTTTTTAACTCTTGTTAAATGCAATATCTGCTAAATTTAAAATTGCTTTTATGTTTTCAGCTTTATACACTGCTGCATTTTTATATACAAAATACAATAATAATAATCATCATGACAATATGACTGTCATAAACACTAGCCTCATGGTAGCTGTTAAACACAGAATGACCTGCAGTCTGGCTTTAGTCTCATCATGCAGATTTGAAGGGTATCTTCCTTTTGGAATCTGTGTCCAGCTTCTGATAACAGAGCAGAAACACTGAGAGAGGTCATTCTGTGCCTATGCTTAAGTGTCCCTTTACATGAAATACATTAAGATACTTTACCTGTTATTTGTACCTTGACCCTCTTTATTTATTTTGCATTTTAATTGTATATTAATAAAGCTTTTTAAATTTTACTTGTGCTTATTTGCTTCCCATCTTCCACTGACAGGATCTGGTGGGCACTCCTTTTTTGTTTCTACAGTTTTAAATGGTTCCATTCGGAAAAGCATGTGGACTCATGGTAGCTGTATTACAGATTGTGGTTGTACTGTATCATAGATACATAGAATCTGACGGCAGGTAAGAACCATTCGGCCCATCTACTCTGCCCATTTTCCTACTGGTCCTTACTCTTTTCTTATGTTAAGGACAGCTTTATGCCTATCCCGTGCATGCTTAAATTTGGTCACTGTATTAACTTCTACCACTTCTGCTGGTAGGTTATTCCACTTATCTACTACCCTCTCAGTGAAGTAACCTTTCTTACATTAAGTCTAAACCTGTGTTTAGACTATGGACTCTTGTCCTAACATTTTACTCCTTTGAAATGTACTTCCATCCTGCACTTTGTTGAATCCCTTCATGTATTTGAATGTTTCTATCATATCCCTCTCTCTCATCTCTCCTCCAAGCTATACATGTTCAGATCCTTAGTCTATCCTGATATTTATTTTCCTGTAAACCAGTCACCATTTTAGTAGCCCTTCTCTGAATTTTCTCTAGAGTATCTATATCCTTCTGGAGATGGGGTCTCCAGTACTGTATACAATATTCTAGGTAGGTCTAACAAGAGATCTGTAGTGTGGCATGACCATTTCTCTTTTTCTGCTACTAATACCCCTAGCTATACAACCCAGTACCATGCTTGAATTCCTCACCGCTTTGTTACATTGCCTGCCTACCTTTAAGTCATTAGAAATAATTACTTCCAAATCCCTTACCTCTGTTGTCTCTGACAGCACTGTAACCTTAATAGTATATTTTTTCTTTGGATTTTTATATCCCAAGTACATTATTTCACATTTATCAACAGTAAACTGCAGCTGCAGTTATTTTCACATGTTATGGTAGGTGTAAGAACCTTGTATTGTAGAAATCCAGGTGTAATCTCAATAAAGCTGATTTAATATTAATTAAAGTTAGTTAATAAAGGCCAGAGTATTCACTTTTAACAGAAAGAGAAACATGAGAAGTTATTACTCAAACCCTTGAATGCTAGATAGATCTCCATTACAATATGAAGCAATGTGTTACTTACCTCTTTATCAGCCAGGATGTTAAAGGGGCCTGATAGTTTATACTTTGGACTAGAAAGGGTAGTAAAGTTGGCTCTAAACACTTGGTTGGGCACTGAAGGTGGGATGGAGGGATGAGGAATCACAATTTACATAACAATCACTTATACGGATCCAAGAATGTCCTACTCGGATAAAAACTATAATAGTACTGTCCCTAGGTAGTAATTTAAAATAGTGTGGTCCTTACAGTCCTCTGTTTCTTGCCTGTAGTATACAATATGTAAATGAATGAGGCACTCACCGCTCGTAGCTAAACAGCAAAACGTGTTTTATTGCACTTCGTTCCACTCATATACGGTTTACAGCAAGGCAGTGGTGTATTTCGGGCTCAAGAACGTTTCGAGGACTACACTGTCCTCTTCTTCAGCACAGCACAGGTGGGCTGTGCTGAAGAAGAGGACAGTGTAGTCCTCGAAACGTTCTTGAGACTGATATACACTACTGCCTTGCTGTAAACTGTATACGAGTGGAACAAAGTGCAATAAAACACGTTTTGCTGTTTAGCTACGAGCGGTGAGTGCCTCATTCATTTACATATTGTGCATTACATAGTCTCACTGTGGAGAAAGGTGGACAGAGTGAGAGTACCCCCGGGATAATAATTGATTTAAAGGAACATTAAGCTTTCCATATAACGAATTGTGGAGTGAATTTGGAGTGCGGATATTTTCTGTATTGCCTGTAGTATCATATATTGATGCTCCACAGTTGTGTTGCAGTACACATGCAAAATATAAAATGGGGAAGGGTAGGACAATGCAGATCCTCTAAATGTAGTATATGAATACAGTTTATTCAAAACAAATATAGGAGTAAAACAATTAAGTTAAGCTAAAATGTTCTTATGTCTATACATGTATATAAACTAGCTACTGGATGCACATATAATAGCATGTGGAAAAATGTATAAATATCTGATATAGTCATAAAGTCCCAAATAAGAGGAAAGAAACACAGTATCTGAAAAAGAAAAATATCCCAAAGAGCACTGTGTGTGTGGGGCTGGAGCATAAAGAAGAGAGAGATTTATAATAAATGTATAATCTCTCTAACTAGGATTATGTCGGCATGTCAGTGGCAATACAGGACTACATGCAGGGACACTTGTAAATGAGGAATAAGTAAGTCCATGTTAACATCAATAATAACACTGGCCACTTACAAACAGTATTCTTGGAAGCATCTCATCTGAAAAGGGCTCTGTCTGGAGTTCAATATAGTAAAGATGTGTTCTTACTTTAAATTAAACAGGCGCGTGCCCATAGCTAGATGTGTCTCTTTAGATGCCAGTCTTTCTGTCCTTCGCACCAAAATGCATCCTCTGAACCAAGTCTGTGCTCATATTCTCATCCTTGCCATCTCCTAGACTTTCAATATCTTGTTCTTCCTTGTGGGGAACACGGAGGCAGAGGGACACAGTCAGTAGTCAAGTGTTTAAAGGGATAGTAATACTTAAAATGTAAAAAAAAAATGTTGTAGGGTTTATCCCTCCGAGTAAAACAAGAGTACTCCCACTGCTGAAAGGTGTTTCATTCAAAAGTTATTAATTTTCAAAGTTGAAATTTTTAGGTGCAATATCACAGTGGCCTGAAATTGTACAGTGGCGCTGTTGCTACACCATCCTATGGACAGCTCTGGTCCCGGGACCATAAATTAATAACTTTTGAATGAAACACCTTTCAGCACTGGGAGTACACTTGTTTTACTCAGGGGGATAAACCCTACAACATATTTTTTTTACTTTTTAAGTATTACTATCCCTTTAAGCCAAAATATGTAATGCACTTATGTGAACAGTCATAAGCCATGTCTGACCTGTTAGTGTCAGGGGAGCAGAGGGCTGGCAGAAAGCGTGATCTGTGCGGTACAGGCTGTCTTCATGATTCTTCAGAAAATGCATTCATAAAGCTTCCTCCTCACAGTGCAGCTCTCCACTTGGCATTTATGTGCTTGCATCAGTCTGGGAGTCTATACAAATTCATCTGACAGCAAATTAAGCTACATCATGCCCCTCTGCTGGATGATATAGGTTAGCTTGCATTCAAATAGATTTGTATAGACTCCCAGCCTAGTGGAAATACAGAATCACCAAGAAGAGAAAATAGCTTTATGAATGCACTCAGTGAAGAAACGAAAAAACAGACGACAGCCTGTACCCCAGTGATCATCCTTACACTTAACTGCTCAGAGCAGTGAAGCACAAGAAGGTAAGACTGTGGATGGTCCCACTCCTCTCCCCCTTCATATGTCTCTCCTCCCCCTCCATGACACCCCCATTATTCTCCCACTCTCCATGGCGGGCCCATCACTCTTCACCTTCCCCCTGACTCCCTACCATTACTCTCTGCTTTCTCTTACAAGAGATTGGTAGTTTTATGCCAACATCAAATAATCAGTGTTTCTCCCCAACTGTTTGCATTCCAAATTCTTAGTACATAAGGATTAGTGTGTCTTCTTCTCCATGGAGAAGCGTTCTTATCACAAATCTGCCAGCACTATATCGAACCTTAGATCATCTCCCATCCCCCCGAGTAAATGTGGAATAAACCAAGTGCACGGTAATTTAACCCTTTGAGTGTCCGAGGGGTACGCAATGCATTGCTATGCAAAGCGTTGTGTACCCCAGTGGCACTCAACGGGTTAAATAAGGATTTTAAACCCCAGTATGACAGAGTGCTCTTCAGTTCAATTTGAGGTATAATTTGCACCAAAATTACTGTAGTCCTCCTTTGTACATCTACCTCAATAAGACTCAAAAAAGCACAATCTATGCTGATGCAATTACATTAGTGCTCATAAATTTACAGCTGCCAAGGAACTTTGAAACAAAAGTTACCGCCAGTGAAAAAATGAAATAAATAAGAAACGTAGAAGGAGGAGGTATCACCCCTCAAGGGACTGATCATTCTGGAAGATGGTAAACAGCCCTCAGTTATTGCTTTTATTACACTTTGCGCATAGCAACTGTTTTTGCAAATATTGCAAAATTCTTTCAAATGCATTTAGTGAGCTTATAAAAACTGAGGTTTGAGACAAATTGAAAATGTAATGTTTTACAAATATGGTCCCTTGACTAAAAAAAACTATCATTTTCAACAAATCTTGTATCTTGAAAGAACAATCAGAGAAAGAAAAAAGCTGCAGTGTTTGAATGTGACATGAAATTGGCTTGTTTCTTTATTTTCCAGTTCTGCATGTTAAAGTAAAACTGTCATTTCATACGGCCACATTCGGAAACTAAAATAAGAGCAATTCTCAAGCAAACTATATTTTCCACAGAGGACAAATACACATTTCCATTTATTTAAATGGTGTTTGAATGCTAGAAAGAGCTACAAAGCAATACAAGCCCTCTAGCATTCAAGTGCCAGAGCGGTATCCAAAGCATTGCGTTGTAATACAAAAAGAAAGAATGGTAAGCACAAAAGAACGATATCTGTCACTCTAAGGATAAGGAAAATAAACAGCTAGACTCATCAAGACTCCAACGTGAGAACTAAAAAACAAACAAAATGATGCTGTAGTGGAATCGCCACTGCACACAATTATACTCATATAAGTTGACCCCATACCCCACACAATGAAACAATACTGTATATATCTGTACACATTAAAACTGCACCAATACAATGTAAGTCTTCATAAAAAAACAACAACGTGGTAAGTCCACAACCAAGAGAGTTAATCCGGTGAGATGTCTTGGTTAATGCGATATCCTCCAGAGCTGCCGCACACACCTCCATATATATCGGGTGCTCCCAGGCTTCACATGTAATCAGCAAATTATCTCCAATAAGCCGAGAACTCCATTTGAATAAAATGTATTCTTTCAATGGAACATCTTAAAAGTCATTAAGTCCGACGTTTCTATTTGTTTGTCCCTGATGAAAGTCCATGTAAGGACTGAAAGGTCGGACTTAATGACTTTTAAGATGTTCCAATGAAAGAATACATTTTATTCAAATGAATTGCTCGGCTTATTGGAGAGGATCAGTTGGTTAATGAACCAGCTGTAGAATCTGTTCAAGCCGCAAGGTCCCGGCAAGGTCAGCTCAGCCTTTTCCCCTTCTGAGGTAGATAAAATGAGCCCAGGACATACTTGAAAACAACAGACAATCTCAATGTATTCTTCCTGGTACAGTACTTTTACATTAAGAAAAAAAAAAGATTGATACATAAAATAAAAATCGAAAGAACACACCTTATTGAAATAGGAGGATAAAGTCCCACTTGTGGGCTGATAAGATAATATGGTATCAGTAAATGAGGGTTACCCCCATCAAGTGAACCCCAGCCAGTATGTGATTCATGTGCAGCTTGTAAGATTCCCTGGGGATCTGATCCAACTTGACAGAACAAGGAATTTTCCATCAGTGGGAACAGATGCAGCAACAGGACTTCTAAGAGAAGGAGAACACGGTTACGTGACTACTTGGGGCTTGGGGACCCCAAGACGCTGTTTACCCTGTTGGGTTATTGTGAGTGCATAATTGTTTGTTTTTATTGTGTTATTGTAATAAACGCATATTACACTTAGTATCCGCTTCATGTTTTAATCTTCCATGTATGGTGGTCTCGAATAAGTTGTTCTTTGGAGCACAGTCAAATTCACAATATTTGGATTGATTTGTAATACCCTTGATACCTCTCTGGCACGCAAAGGGTTAAAGTGGACCTTTTACCTTGATTAAAATTTATATATTTCCAAACTGTATTAAAAACTGTCTATTTGTCATGCTAGCCAAAAAAAAACAACAAATGTACAGGTAAAGAGATACTCAAACTTGTTACCATATGCTAATGTATGCTAATTGCAGTACCCATACGGAACCAATGACGTTTCATATGCTAATTCAGCTTTTCAGTGATGTTCCATATGCTAAGGAATCTCTGTGCAGTACCAGGACAATTTCACTTTCCCTTCCACCAGAAATAAGCGTGGATATCTCTTCAACTATACATCTGTTGGAATTTTTGTAAACATGACTAGTGTTGAGCGAGCATGCTCGGCCGAAGCTCGGTTCGGCTCGAGCATCGCTCTGCTCGGCACATGGCGGTACTCGTACGAGTACCGCATGTGCTCGCCCGCCATGTTCGGGTCTCCTCCCCGCACGTTTCACGGCTGCTACGCAGCCAATAAACGTGCAGGGAGGCTCTGACATCAGTGTAATGCCAGCAGCCATGTTGGCTGCTGGCATTACACTGATTGGCTGGCCAGAACCCGTGATCGGGTGCTGTATAGCACCTGACCAGCGAGTTCGGCTCAGTCTTAGCCAGGGAGAGATGAGGATAGGAAGGGAAAGTCAGTGTAAGGAGAAGAAAAGCAATTGTGAAAAAAAAAAAGAACCAAAAGTCCTTTTTAGGACTACTGTGTGTGGGGGCAGCAGTTTATTTTGTGTGGGGGGGCAGAGAAAAAAAAAAAAAAAATCTTCATATATTCTGTTCACTGTGCCTAGCCGCAGATTAGCAGCACATTCTGTTTAGTGTGCAAAGTTGCAGATTAGAGCACATTCTGTTCAGTGTGCAAAGTTGCAGATTAGCAGCACATTCTTTTTAGTGTGCAAAGTTGCAGATTAGAGCACATTCTGTTTAGTGTGCAAAGTTGCAGATTAGCAGCACATTCTTTTTACTGTGCAAAGTTTCAGAATAGGAAAACATTCTGTTAAGTGTTCAAACTGTAAAATATCAAAGTCACATATTCCATTCACTGTGCGTAGCCGCAGTTAAGAAGCAAATTCTGTGTACTGTGCAAAGTTTCAGAATAGGAAAACATTCTGGTAAGTGTTCAAACTGTAAAATATCAAAGTCACATATTCCATTCACTGTGAGTAGCCGCAGTTAAGAAGCAAATTCTGTGTACTGTGCACAGTTTCAGAATAGGAAAACATTCTGTTAAGTGTTCAAACTGTAAAATATCAAAGTCACATATTCCATTCACTGTGCGTAGCCGCAGTTAAGAAGCAAATTCTGTGTACTGTGCAAAGTTTCAGAATAGGAAAACATTCTGGTAAGTGTTCAAACTGTAAAATATCAAAGTCACATATTCCATTCACTGTGAGTAGCCGCAGTTAAGAAGCAAATTCTGTGTACTGTGCACAGTTTCAGAATAGGAAAACATTCTGTTAAGTGTTCAAACTGTAAAATATCAAAGTCACATATTCCATTCACTGTGCGTAGCCACAGTTAAGAAGCAAATTCTGTGTACTGTGCAAAGTTTCAGAATAGGAAAACATTCTGTTAAGTGTTCAAACTGTAAAATATCAAAGTCACATATTCCATTCACTGTGCGTAGCCGCAGTTAAGAAGCAAATTCTGTGTACTGTGCACAGTTTCAGAATAGGAAAAAATTCTGTTAAGTCTTCAAACTGTAAAATATCAAAGTCACATATTCCATTCACTGTGCGTAGCCGCAGTTAAGAAGCAAATTCTGTTTACTGTGCACAGTTTCAGAATAGGAAAACATTCTGTTAAGTGTTCAAACTGTAAAATATCAAAGTCACATATTCCATTCACTGTGCGTAGCCGCAGTTAAGAAGCAAATTCTGTGTACTGTGCACAGTTTCAGAATAGGAAAACATTCTGTTAAGTGTTCAAACTGTAAAATATCAAAGTCACATATTCCATTCACTGTGCGTAGCCGCAGTTATGAAGCAAATTCTGTTTACTGTGCACAGTTTCAGAATAGGAAAACATTCTGTTAAGTGTTCAAACTGTAAAATATCAAAGTCACATATTCCATTCACTGTGCGTAGCCGCAGTTAAGAAGCAAATTCTGTGTACTGTGCACAGTTTCAGAATAGGAAAACATTCTGTTAAGTCTTCAAACTGTAAAATATCAAAGTCACATATTCCATTCACTGTGCGTAGCCGCAGTTAAGAAGCAAATTCTGTTTACTGTGCACAGTTTCAGAATAGGAAAACATTCTGTTAAGTGTTCAAACTGTAAAATATCAAAGTCACATATTCCATTCACTGTGCGTAGCCGCAGTTAAGAAGCAAATTCTGTGTACTGTGCACAGTTTCAGAATAGGAAAACATTCTGTTAAGTGTTCAAACTGTAAAATATCAAAGTCACATATTCCATTCACTGTGCGTAGCCGCAGTTAAGAAGCAAATTCTGTTTACTGTGCACAGTTTCAGAATAGGAAAACATTCTGTTAAGTGTTCAAACTGTAAAATATCAAAGTCACATATTCCATTCACTGTGCGTAGCCGCAGTTAAGAAGCAAATTCTGTGTACTGTGCACAGTTTCAGAATAGGAAAACATTCTGTTAAGTGTTCAAACTGTAAAATATCAAAGTCACATATTCCATTCACTGTGCGTAGCCGCAGTTAAGAAGCAAATTCTGTGTACTGTGCACAGTTTCAGAATAGGAAAACATTCTGTTAAGTGTTCAAACTGTAAAATATCTAAGTCACATATTCCATTCACTGTGCGTAGCCGCAGTTAAGAAGCAAATTCTGTTTACTGTGCACAGTTTCAGAATAGGAAAACATTCTGTTAAGTGTTCAAACTGTAAAATATCAAAGTCACATATTCCATTCACTGTGCGTAGCCGCAGTTAAGAAGCAAATTCTGTGTACTGTGCACAGTTTCAGAATAGGAAAACATTCTGTTAAGTGTTCAAACTGTAAAATATCAAAGTCACATATTCCATTCACTGTGCGTAGCCGCAGTTAAGAAGCAAATTCTGTGTACTGTGCACAGTTTCAGAATAGGAAAACATTCTGTTAAGTGTTCAAACTGTAAAATATCAAAGTCACATATTCCATTCACTGTGCGTAGCCGCAGTTAAGAAGCAAATTCTGTTTACTGTGCAAAGTTGCAGATTTGCAGCACATATTCCGTGTAATATGAAGAAGGCGGGTAAAAAGGGACGGGGAAGTGGACGTGATCCTGATAGTTCAGGGCGCGGGTCAGGACGCGTAGAAACTGCGCCTGGTGCCAGAGCACAAGACAGAAAGACATCCACCATACCTAGCTTCATGTCTCATTTTACAGGGCGTCGCAGGACATCACTCTCGAGGTCCGACCACTGCGAACAGGTGGTCGGTTGGATGTCAGCTGATACTGCTTCCAGTCGGTTAAGCACCACCCTGTCTTCCACCAAGTCCACTCTCAGTAGCCAAGAGTCTGGTCAACATAATCCTCACTCTGATCATCCTTCCTCCCACCATAGAGGCTCTGGTCAAAGAAGTGATCCCACACTGGGATATAGTGAGGAGCTCGTCTCATCACCAATCCTTAATTTGAACCTCTCTCCAAGCACGCTTGCAGAGGAACATGACATCTTGTGCCCTGATTCACAACCTCTAGAGGGTACCCAATCACAAGAAGATGACAGAGGTGAACGGCATTTAAGGTCAAAGGAAGTGGATGATGATGATGATGAGACACAGTTGCCATTAAATCAACCACTATTACTGTCTCAAGACCTTGATGAGGAGGATGATATACAGTTGTCAATGACTGAGTATGTGGTGTGATCAAGACATGAGGAGGATGATCAGAGTGAGGAAGTGGAGGAGGACTTGGTGGACGATGAGGTGACTGACCCCACCTGGGAAGGTGTAGAGCCGAGCGATGACAGCAGTCCTGAGGGTGAGCCATCTGCAGCACCGCAACAGGCTGGAAGAGGCAGTGGTGTGGCTACAGAAAGAAGGCGGACCGCACCAAACCGGCCCGCAAATGTTCCACGGAGCACCCCCTTGCGTAAATCTCCCTTGCCAAGGGGTAGGTGTTCCGCGGTATGGCGTTTTTTTAAGGAAAGTGCGGACGACAAAAGAATTGTAGTTTGCAACCTGTGCCACACCAGAATGAGCCGAGGCATGAACACTAGAAACCTCACCACCACCAGCATGATCCGACACATGGCATCCAAGCACCGTAATAAGTGGGAGGAACGCCTGGATCGCCCATCTGTGTCTGCAGGCCACACCACTGCCTCCTCTTCCCCTGTTTTCGGTGCCAGCCAATCGCCTGTCGAAGGCGCAGGCCCGCATACCTCCCGCCCTGCACCTGTACCATCTGAAGCACCATCAGCGACCACATCCACTTCCCTGTCCCAGCACAGCGTCCAAATGTCGTTACCCCAGGCATTTGAGCGCAAGCGAAAATACCCAGCCACCCACCCACAGGCCATAGCACTAACCTCACACCTTTCCAAATTACTGGCCATCGAAATGCTGCCATTTAGGCTTGTGGAGACTGAGTCCTTCCGCAGCCTGATGGCAGCAGCTGTCCCTCGGTACGCAGTCCCCAGCCGCCACTACTTTTCCCGGTGTGCCGTCCCCGCCTTACACCACCATGTGTCCCGTAACATCACCCGTGCCCTGACCAACGCAGTTACTGGGAAGGTCCACTTAACGACTGACACATGGACAAGTGCTTGTGGCCAGGGACGCTACATTTCCCTGACGGCACACTGGGTGAATGTCGTGGAGGCTGGGAGCGACTCGGACCCTGGGATTGCACATGTGCTACCCACGCCGAGGATTGCGGGCCCTACCTCCATCAGGGTTTCCGCCAGCACCTACGTTATTGGCTCCTCCTCCTCCGTTTCCACCTCCGAATTCTCTGCGCGCAGCGCCACTCACCCATCAGCCGGTAGCTGGAAGCAGTGTAGCACTGCAGTGGGGAAGCGTCAACAGGCCGTGCTGAAGCTGATCTGCCTTGGGGACAAACAGCACACGGCCTCAGAGCTGTTGCAGGGGATTAGTCACCAGACCGAGCAGTGGCTCTCGCCACTCAACCTGCAACCAGGCATGGTTGTGTGTGATAATGGGCGTAACTTGGTGGCGGCTTTGGAGCTCGGCAAGCTCACACACGTACCATGCCTAGCGCATGTATTTAATTTAGTGGTTCAGAGATTTCTAAAAACCTACCCCAATTTGCATGATCTCTTGACCAAGGTGCGCCGCGTGTGTGCACATTTCCGTAAGTCATCTACAGCTTCAGCCGGCCTGTTGAAGCTGCAGCAGCGCTTACAATTGCCAGCTCACCGGCTGCTGTGTGACGTGAGCACGCGCTGGAACTCCACCTTCCACATGTTGGCCCGGCTTTGTGAGCAGCAGAGGGCAGTAGTGGAGTACCAGCTGTTACACGGTCGTCGCCTCTCCGTTCAGTGTGGGGGAATGGATGTCAGACCTCTGTGAGGTTTTACGCAATTTTGAGGAATCGACACAGATGGTGAGCGGCGATAACGCTATTATCAGTGTAACCATCCCACTTCTGTGTCTACTGAAACACTCGCTGCTCACAATTAAAACCGACGCTTTGCATGTGGAAGAGGTGGAAATGGGGGAGGAAGAGCTTACACAAGGTGATAGCCAGAGCACCCTCACTTCGTCTTCTCAGCGACAATTGGAGGAGGCGGAGGAGGAGGAGGAGGAAGACACGGTTGCCTCCGCTACAGAGGGTAGCCATGGAACTTTAGTTCCATCTCTTCAGCGTGGGTGGGCAGAAGAGGAGGAAGAGGATGAGGAGATTGAGAGTCATCCTCCTGGTGAGGACAGCGAAATCTTGCCTGTTGGTACTCTGGCACACATGGCTGACTTTATGTTAGGCTGCCTTTCCCGTGACCCACGCGTTACACGCATTTTAGACAACACGGATTACTGGGTGTTCACCCTTCTGGACCCCCGCTACAAAGAGAATTTCTCATCTCTCATTCCTCCGGTGGAGAGGACAAGCAAAATGGTGCAATACCAGAAGGTTCTTGTTGAAAAATTGCTCCAAAATTTTCCATCTGACAACACTGGCGGCAGAGTACGTGCTACCTTGGCCAACCGAGAAGGGGAGAAAAGGGGAGCACACAGCAGTTCCGACAAAGGCAGGGCAACACTCTCCAAGGCGTGGGACACCTTCATGACACCCCGCCAGCACCCTCACCCTGATGCGCAGCCTAGTGTCACAAGGAGGGAAAAGTTTTGGAAGATGGTGAAGGAGTACGTAGCAGACCGTGTCAGCGTCCTCAATGATCCCTCTGTGCCTTACAACTACTGGGTGTCCAAGCTGGACACGTGGTATGAACTGGCACTCTACGCCTTGGAGGTGCTGGCCTGCCCTGCCGCCAGCGTTCTGTCTGAACGGGTATTTAGTGCTGCTGGTGGCATCATAACAGATAAGCGTATCCGCCTTTCCACCGAAAATGCTGATAGGTTGACACTTATAAAAATGAACAAGGCCTGGATTTCCCCTGACTTCTCCACTCCACTGGAGGAAAGCCCCGGAGGAACATAAAGTGACTTTATATATGTTATTTTATTTACAATGATGGGAATACTCTGTATTCCCATTCACCCCTTCCACCCAAAAAACGGGTATATGGTTGACTCTCTTCCATATACCCGGTGATATAATTTTTATATAGGGCCAGCTCACCAGCGGGCCCAGTGATATAATTTTTATATAGGGCCAGCTCACCAGCGGGCCCTGTTTGACAATTTTTGTATAGGTCAGCTCACCAGCGGGCCTTCTCATATAATGTTTTATTGGGTCAGCTCTCTAGCGGGCCCTCTCATATAATGTTTTATAGCGTCAGCTCACTAGCGGGCCTTCGCATATAATGTTTAGGATGGTCAGCTCCGCAGCAGACCCTCACCCATAATGTTTTGGATGGTCGGCTCAGCGCACGTTTCCCTCTTAATCATGGCCCCAGTTCAGAAAAATCGAGGAAATTTTTGGGAGAATTTGCCTTTGCGCACGTTTCCCTCTTAATCATGGCCTCAGTTCAGAAAAATCAAGGAAATTTTTGGGAGAATTTGCCTCTGCACACGTTTCCCTCTTAATCATGGCCTCAGTTCAGAAAAATCGAGGAAATTTTTTGGAGAATTTGCAGATGATATACAAGTAAATATACAGCAAATACTGTTTGGTAACAATTTTTCGCCTAAAGTCGTTTTTATCTGCCTTTTTGTGTGTTTTACGGTCAGTCTGTAAAAATGGCGTACTACGGGCGAAAGATCGTTCCCAGCAGCGATGTTGGAGTCCAAGATGCATCCAGACATTCTCCCTATGCTGTCCCTGAACCATTTCTGTGGTGTTTCCATCATTTTCTGCCCTTTTCCTATGGACCAGGCACCCTCCCCTCATCAGAGCAGGGGGTGCCTGGTGTAATGCTCGAGTCCTCCTATTGACTTCAATGGGGCTCGGGTGCTCGGCCGAGCACTCGAGCCTCCGGGGGCGCTCGGTCAGAGCACCCGAACACCCGAGCATTGGGGTGCTCGCTCATCACTAAACATGACACATGCACAATTTTGAATGAAGTTTTCAAATATGTAAAGAAAATTCAAGGTAATAGGTCCACTTTAAATAAACTATTCATGAATAGAGCACTATATTCTATATCTATTAGATTAAAATATATAAAAAAACACATATACATATATCTGGGAACTCTCTGCCCCCTCCCCCCCCCAGCCACTGATTTTCAGAGTTAATTATCGGGTCACTGGGGATAGAGGTTGATTCTGTGGCTTGGTGAATTTTGGGGAAAGCCACACCTTCCATCCTCTTAGTCTTGCCTCTCCAATTAATCCCTGCCCACTTTATGACACTAACAACACCATTTCAACACTCCCCTTCTTGGTACTCCTGGAGATGAGGGACAAAAAGGTTCCCAAGTATGCATAAAGTTGTTTTTGTAGTTACAAATAAAAGAGTTTAAAACAGGAATGGACAAACTGCTGTCCTCCAAATGTTGTCAGACTACAATTTTGATCCGATGGCCAGTTTAGGATGATGGGAGTTGCAGTACAACAGCATTTAGAGAGTGATGGGTTACCCATGCCTGAATTCAAATAACCAAAATACCTGTTTTACATACCACATATTCTTTTTATACTTGCAGGGTTAACCATATCAGAAGTATAATGAAGAAACCAATTACACTACTAGTGAGACTGGCATTTAAAATGGGTAAATTACATTCTAAAAGTTTTATTACATCCAAAGTAGGGATCTCAAAATAGTTTATTTTTCATTAGGCTTGCAAGTATTAAATGCAGAACATTTATATTTTAACAGCTAATTACATTGTTCTCTTGACAGATGCCGTCTCCAAAAGTTTGCCATTAGTCTCATCTGTCAAAACTGTAAAAATGATAAAATAATGACTATGTTGCTACAAATCTAAAAAGTATTGAATTATTTACATGTTGGAACATACAAATATTTTATTTATAGCATAGCAATATTTTGCACAGTTTAGTGAAAATAATTAAAAACCCACCATCAAGAATGGATGTTAAACTCAGGCGTACTCAAGTCATCCTATGAGCTCCTTAGCCCTGCCCTTGACTACACCCCCACTGTTGACATGACCCAACCCTCCAGTCCCACTGACTGCTGCCTAGCAAGGAAATTCCCAAAGTGAATAAAATACCCACAGACTACGGTCTGAATTCGGAGCCCCACTCCATTATCACCTGCAGAGCAGAGCAGTCTTTAGTGTGCATGAAGGCTTCTGACAAACACACATTTAGCTAATTATTATATAGGATGAAGCAAAAAATCCCTTTGATTTTGATTGGGTTTTTCTTTTGATATGTATGGTACATATATTTTGTCCCAGAATGTTCTACTGTTGCTTTGGCATGCATACTACTTAGTTAACTTGTTGGCTTAACTTATTAGAAGTGTATAACTTATTTACTTTTGGTCATGTCAGATCAATGTTTCAGTCAGGATCTTTTTTTAACCCTTTGAGTGCCAGAGATTATCCAGCGCATTGCAACCACTGAGTTGGATATGTCTCTGGAAAAGGGTTAAAGATCAAAAACAGTCACAAAGGGTTGCGTGTATGAACTCAAAAGCACTACTGTAAATGTTATTAGCTTCTAGTGTCGATAGCTGCTCTTCAACATATGCATTATAGTATGTGATCAGTTATGCATACTGGTGGGCAATCTCCACCATCATTAGGAATTTGATGTCATGGAGTACCATGTTTCTTGGAGGAGTAATCGCTGATGAATGAAGGAAGAAATTCTATAATTTTGAAATAATTTGTTAAATTTTAAGGGGTGGAAAAGTAAAAAAGTGCCTATTTTTTCCTGTAGCACCACCTTCTAGAAGCATTTGTGCATACCGTGTTAGGGATAGAAAGCAAATGACCCCTCATTTGAAGTGCTGGGTTGTCTTCTTTTCAAAATGGTGTGCTTCATTTACCTTTTCTTCATTTCTGTAGTTGGGACAACCATTTTAGTACAGACAAGTCATGTATTAAAAACAAAAAGAGATATTAGAGCTTGTAGTTGGTGAGTCAACTCATATCAATGAGATACCATTTTTCTCTTGAAAGCAATAGATAATGATTACACTAGGAAATTCCATAGTTTTCTTTTTTTACATTTGAAGTGGTGTAGATGCCTATTTGATTCCTTTACTGTCACATTCTGGAAACAATTGTGCATACCAGGCTAAAGGCAGATTGGTAAGTGACTGCTCGTTTGATGCAGAAGATATCAGCTTCTAGGAAACATATACTTTTATATTGTTCTTGAGCTGTTTTACAGTAGTGTTATCATGTAGCAAATGTAATGTTCATTTTGGTTAACCCTTTAAGGACCGGCAAAATCTGAGGTTGTTTTCCCTTAAGGACCGGAGCAATTCTGACCTTTTTGACTATGTCTTTGTTCAACAGTGTTTTCCCTCTTAGGCTTTTATTACACCCCCATAAATTATATACTGTATTTTAAGCACAAATAGGGCTTTCATTTGATACCCTATTTATATGGATAACCCACCATTCACTTTATTAAAATTTTAAAAAAGATAAAAAAAAATGTTAAAAAAAAAACATTTTTGATTTTTCTCTTGGGATCAATTGGCCACAAAGGGTTACATTTTTATGGAGACTGCATGAAAAGTATGACCGGTCAGTCATACCTACAAAATGCGCAGTTTAAAGTGGCCACTGTCCTCCCTGGGTGAAAATCCCCATGTCCCTTTTTCCCACCCTATTTTGACACTTTTTTGTCCCTGGCATTTGGTGGTGTATATAAGTGTATTACATGGCTCCACAACAATCAGTCTCAGCCTGGAATTAATGATAGCAGCGTGCACAGAGGCACGCTGCTATCATTTAAGCCATGACGGTCCTGGACCGTCATGGGTCGTTAAGGGAATAACAACCCATGACGGTGCAGGACCATCATGGGTCCTTAAGGGGTTAATAAAGTTGAAAAGTTGAAAATACCATTTGGCGCTCCTGTTAATTAGGGATCTGTTCAGGCCATGGTAAAATTATTTTCTTGATCAATAAAGAGATATTTCTTTGAGTCCCTCAGATACCGCTCCCTCTTTTCACTTATGTATGTTTTTTTATTGGGATTGTGTACCTGGGCATTGATTTTGAGAAGAGTGAGTGAGCACCTGGGAAAGAACTTTATATATGTCCCTTATCCTAACCAGAACTCTGGCTCTATATTTAGCACTTGACCTTTATGTACTCTGTAATGTCTCCAATTACCACTTTAGATTGTAAGCTTTCGGACAGGGACCTCCAGTGTTCACTTTGCAAAGCACTTGTAACCCTGCATTGTCATTGTAAACCCTTAAATTATAAAGCACTGCATACACTTGTGGCACTATATAATCATATTCATTCATTCTTTCATTCATAATTGAGATTTTCACTACCAACGTAAGTGTTTTTGAGATATAGTTTATGATAGTGGAGAATATGCATATTTGTTTTACTTTTTTGTATTTATGACACCATAACTTGTCATATGACGCAAATGTGGTTTTTGTGAGATGCCATGAAAAAGCAGAATTTGTCCAGAAAAAAACAATATACCGTTTCCATATATATCTATAAAGTTAACAAGGGAAATCATATTTAACAGATCAATAGCAATAATGCTGAAAATGTGTCCGGACAGTAGAGTACAGAAAATTCCACAAACTCCTGGCACTGAAAGGGTTAAATGCAAACCTACTTCACAGAGAGGATGTGCCTTTATATTGTTTGTTTAGCTAGCCTAGAGCTGGCAAACCCTACTCAGAATGACCTACTAGCTTGTGATCCCTGGAACATCTTATCTAGAAAATTTGTTATTGAAGTAAAACAGAACCTCACCCAGTACACCAGGATGATTAGTAGCTGATAGGCAGCCTAACAGACACCAAAAATAGTTCAGGAATAAAGACAAGTGCACTGAAAAGCTTTGGCTTATGAAAAGTGTTTTGATGAGTCTGACATTTGTGAACTGACGAGGTCAGATTTCCCATTAGACAAGACAGGAAACTGCCTGCAGTTTCATGTCTTGAGAGGAGCCTCAGTTTTGTTGTCCACACCTACATTTTGAGTTGTGAGTATTGCCGCAGAAATCTCTTTGATTTGTGCATATGGTGCTAAGAGGCAAATTGGCGTTGTCGGTAATGTTTAGTGTTGTAAGAACTTCATCCTGTTTGAGCCAAAACAGTAAACGAGAACTAAGACCTCATCTTAATACCCAATCACTTTCCTTACTATGGCCAGAACATGTTATTGCCCCCATGAATTTCGCTCTTGTGCCTTTGTTAGAGATAACATATTCAATCTATCTGGAATGTCATGTCCATGGAGCCAGACATGACAGTTGCTGGCAGTTTTTTCAACCTAACGAAGAAATAATTCAAGAACCTACTTAACCCTTTAAGGACCAGAAGGGTGCACAATACACAAATTCCTATGGTCCTTAAATAATAAAACCATGTGCGGTAGGCGGAGTGTGTACCCTAGTATAAAATAGCGGGTTATCAAACACTGTATTAATGTAACTTATCAACCATTCCTACAATCATGGGCGTCCGGAGGGGGGGCAAGGGGAGCACTTGCCCCCCCCTACAATTACCCCCCTCCATATAAATAAAGGGGCTAGATGGGCTGGCCTGGGGGTCATATTATGACTTTGCCCCCCCTGGAAAAATGTCTACGGACACCACTGCCTACAATGTACCGTAAACCTGAATCGACTCACCACGATCATCGTAAGGATGGATGCAACTTCACGAGAAAATGCAGAATGGTGGAAGCACTCCAATCAAACAAAAGTGAAGATAAAAACACTCCTTTATTCAGAGATTAAATCCAAAAACAAGATGGCTTTATGAGATGGGAACAGTCATAAGACTCAACAGCAGTCTTATGCTTTTCGTGCTACCTCTTGTATTTAATCATAGATTAAAAAAGCAGCTGGAAACAGTGATACATATACAGAATTAAAACAAAATATTGGCTAAACCATTTCCAAGACAATGTTGACCCCATGAAACAATTAACTAATAAATACATAAATGAAAAATGTAATTCATACTTGATTTGATACATGGTGTCCAGGACCGGATCTTCCAGTAGGCAGAAAAGGCAAATACCTAGAGCTTCAGATTTTGAGGGGTGTGTCAGCTGTGCTGACCACACCCACATTCTGAATTGTGGGCATGGTCAAAGAAATGCCAATCTCCCTGTACCAATTTTTACACTCCTTTACAGACTATAGAGATCTCCACTTCATTTTGGAGCAATGCATTGGAGATCTCTCTATCAATCAAAGGATTAAAGCGTTTTTCATTCTTGCTTGTTATAGGCCACAAGGATTTTCTGTGCAAGGAAACAGCGGATGGGACTGGAAGCAGGGTCATGTGAGGAGTGGAGGTGTGGTCATGGGCAGAGCTAAGGGCATCTAGAATGCCTTGTCCAGGGGCATCTGAGATGTTAATCCAGCTCTGATGGTGTTATGTATTCACCAGTGTATCAGTAACATAAATGTAAACAAAATATGTTTTCATTAATAACAAAATATGTCTATATGTATTATATGTATTAGAAGACGTGTAGATATAACACCATGGACACAATACAAACCAACAAAAATGACAAAAGTTAGATGTATACATATATCCCCCCCAAAAAATACAAGAAAAAAATAAGCCACAAAAAGATAAGAAAAAGCATAATCCCATATACAAAGGAAAATGCCACCGTTGTTAAGCAATATACAGAAGCCAAAAGGGAAACATAGAGAGAGCTATTGGGAAAAAGGTTATTATTTAGAATAAGTGGACTAAACAATATGACCAATGTCCTATTGGTGACTAGATGAAGACTAGAAGACAGGACCCTAGTTTTCAAAGTAAAAATCCAAAACACCTCTTGTTTACTGATATATTGTATAAGATACCCTCAGCTCCATGGAACTTTATCATTCTCTATACCGTGAAACCTGACAGCTGCGGCATTTCCATGATGAAGTTTCAAAACATATAAGGCTATCGCAGAATCCCCATCATCATTTTCAGTTTGATTGAGATGTTCCCTCCCTTTTTTGCATATACTTATAATAAGACTTAATACATGTGGACAACTCATTCCTTCAACTATACATAAGTTAAACCATATTGACCAATGAAACAGAAAAGCCTTGCAAAGAAGTTAATAGCCATATCATAACCAAATAATATCAACTTAAAAAGAAGGTGTAAACCTATACATTGCATCCCAAGGGTCTAGATATAGAATTAGTTGTATCTGTTCAGTGATGGGTACCCCTGGGGAGTAATAGGCAGATATTTAAAGGGGGTGGTATTTTAGTAATTATTAGCATTTTTCATTTGTTTTTTGTATATATGAGCGTATGCATATATGTTTTTGTGTGAGTTTATATATCCCTTTGTATGAAAGAGAGATATCCAGCGCAGTGTGCATGTGTTTTTATAGGTATGTGCATAGATGTGCATTTGTATTTATATTCTCCCACCCCTAATCATGTTTGCCAAAGAAGGATAGGATGTTATGATTATAGATTACAATAAGTGATATATAATATAATTTTATTTATATTTTTATTCATATACGTTTGCATTACCTATTTATTCCTATTCCTTATTGGGCCCTTTAGCTATGTATTGCTGTCTGAATAGGAGACAATATTCTCATTTACTATTTTCATTGAAATATTCTCATTTATATATTTAGTAGCTCCAGTAGCTGTTTACATCCAGAAAGGTATTGAACAGATTAAACTTTCTTGCTGGTACAAAATTTAAACCCCTACTCAAAACACAAATCTGGGCTGATGTCAAACTATTGCTGGATAAATTTATAACATTTACATGTATCATTCCTGTATTGAACAGTTTATCTCTTATGGTATCTCTTTTTGCCTTGCTCAGTAGCCTCCATCTCTTTGGCTTTTGGTATGTTTTCATGAAGATTCCTTCATTCATTCATTTTTGTAGGCCCGCTCATTTTTGAAGGGGTATGGGAGGCAACATCAGATTCCCAGACATTTAGATCTTGGAAAAGGCGTTTATTTTCCCATAGTAGAAAAAGATGAAACAGAATCATGTGTGGTGTCCATATCACTAGACACAATATCCTGATCCAACTGACTTTCAGGATTACAAATGCTGACCTTTCTCTCAGATTTTTTTTCTTTTTAATGGACCTTACAGCATCTTGATCATAGCTGAGTTTGTGCCCTGTGGTCCTGCTAGGAACTGTCATCTCTGCAGCCATGGACTTGGCATCCAGGACTGAGTGAAGATATTAATTCTTGGCAAATGCAAATTTGCATGAGGCCATTAGGATATTCTGGCCACAGTAGGGTAGGTGGGAAGTTACTATAGGTGTGAGCTCTGCTTTAAGCATATTAGATCAGATGAGTACAAGTGATCAAAATGGATGTGGAATTCTGTGTCCTTACAGGAGCAGTAAACTTTTTTTATGAAAAAATATATATTGAGGGAGTTTCCTATTGATTAAATATGGGTACTCCCACTGCAGAGAGATTTATAATTCCAGAGCTATTACAGTATAAACCCTTGTTTTTTTACATTAGAAGTGCCCTTTAGTGGTCAAATTCTAATTAGATTTCCTGTTAGATTCTAATGGAGAGGAAAGTCAGAAAAGTCAGAGACATACAGTTTTCCATAGAATGTGATAGAAACTGCCTGTCACTTCCTGTCAGTTAGAACTATCAGGAAGTAGACACAGTAAATTCACTTCCTAATTATTTAAACTGCTATACATTTTAATTAAACATCTAACAGCAGTGGAAGTGACCTTGTTTTATTCAGCAGAAATGCTCTATAAAATATGGGTTTTCATAAAAAAAGGTTTACTGCTCCTTTAAGTAAAACTTTAAAGGGATAGTAACACTCCTGAGTAAAAGAGGGGTATTCCCACTGCTGAAAGAAGTTTTATTCAAAAGTTATTGCAGCTCAAATTTGATTTTTTTAAGTGCAGTATCACAGTGTCCTGAAATTGTACAGTGGCACTCTTTCTACACCCTTCTATGGATCGCTCTGGTCAGTTGACTATATACCTCCATAGAATGGTGACGTAACAGTGATTCTGTATAATTTCAGGTGAAATTGAGATATTGCACCTAAAAAAATTTAAGTTTGAGCTGCAATAACTTTTGAATAAAACCTCTCAGCAGTGGAAGTTCTCTTGTTGTATTCAGGAGGATAAACCCTACAATTTTTACACTTAATGTGTAAAAAAATATGTTGTAGGGTTTATCTCCCTGCGCAAAACAAAGGTACTTCTAGTGCTCAAAGGAAATTTATGTTCAAGTGACCAGATCTGTCCATAGGATGGTGTAACAACAGCGCCACTGTACAATTTCAGGACACTGTGATACTGCACCTAAAAAAATGTAACTTTGAGCTATACAAACTTTTTAATACAACACCTTTCAGCAGGGCCGGATTTGCCATCAGGCAAAGTAGGCACCTGCCTACAGGCGCACGCCAACGAGGGGCGCCTGCCATTTGTATTTTTTTTTTTTTTATATTCTTTTTAAAAAAAAAAAAAAAAAAAAATAGCCACCTCGCTGGCTGCGCCGGCGGCACCCACGCACATTGCCCGCCCCCCCAGTCTTGTACCTGATGGAGCTCCCTTGTCGCCTCTTTAGGAATGCAGAGCGCTGGGAGCTAATGGGGGGAGATAATGGGGGGCAATGTGGAGCTAATGGGGGGGAAGTTGGATCCAATGGGGGCAATGTGGAGATGGTGGGGGCAAGTTGGAGCTGATGGGGTGGGGGGCAATGTGAGGGCAATGTGGAGCTGATGGGGGCAATATGGAGCTGATGGGGGACATTGTGAGGGCAATGTGGAGCTGATGGGGCAATATGGAGCTGATGGGAGGCATTGTGAGGGCAATGTGGAGCTGATGGGGGGCAGTGTGAGGGCAGTATGGTATATGGAGATGATGGGGGCAGTATGCAGCTGATGGGGGCAATGTGAGGGCAATATGGTATATGGAGATGATGGGGGCAATGTGAGGGTGATATATGAGATGATGGTGGCAAGCTGGAGCTAATGGGGTCAATGTGGCGATGATGGGGGCAATGTGAGGGCAATATGGAGATGATGGGGGGCAACTTGGAGATTAGGATCATTGTGGAGGTATCCAGTGCAGATGGTCCACGGGGGGGGGGGGGGCTTCAAATTTCTGTGCCTACAGGCTCCTGAGATGTAAATCCAGCCCTCCCTTTCAGAAGTAGGTGTACTCTTGTTATACTCAGGAGGATAAACCCTACAACATTTTTTTTTTTTTTTTTTTTTTTTTACATTTTAGGTATTACTTTCCCTTTAAGTCAGAGCCTCAAAAACGTTTTTTGAGCTGAAACCCTTTAATTTTAAATGAAACCTCCATGGAACTATAAGAACCAATGTTGGGATGCAAGAAACGCGCGCAAGCGCTAAGTTGTGAGAGAAAATTGATAGTGAATGCATTTACGCATGATTTTACTGAATTGAGTATGAAAAATCTAAAATACCAAATTAGTGCACGCATTTTGTGTTTGTGGCCGTGGTCGTGTGGGCCTGGTTATGATTAGCGAATCTGAGTGGAGTAGAGAATGCGTCTAATGCAGGAAGTGATATTGCGAACGATTTTATACGTCTGTTTGGTGGTGTAACAAATACTATATTTTGTGCGCAAATCTAGGAAATTGATGCTCAATTCAAGATTCTTTCGGTAAACGGCTTCCTGGATTACAACTTGCGAAATAGCTACTTGCGCAGGTTAAAATCATTATTTCACGTATAGCGCTTGGGAACATTTCTTGCATTCTGCCACAAAACCCTTGAAATGTGTTAGAAATCCCTCTAGCATTCAATGAGTTAAAAGCATCAGTTAATTCACTTCTGGAATAGATCAAATGTATGTTTTCACTGATACAAATCTGGGTTTGATCCTTTTAACACTACAGAGCTGTCCAATAAGACCTCTCTAGTATTCACTGGGCTAAAAGCCCCATTTAAATCAATGGTATTTGTTCTCTAAAGTGCAGTTGGTTTGCCCCTGAAATACTCCACTTGTTACTTTGTACATATGCCCCCATGTTCACAGTGCCTTTATATATGCAGAGTGCAGTCTGCAGTGTTGCCATGGGAACCCCGTCATTAGAAATTAAGCACAGATTTGTAACCCTAAGAAAACAATAATAAAGGGTGAATTTCAGAGGATCAAATACTGCCAATATATATGATATACAACAGCATTACCATCTGGATTTATTTTGATCACAATGAATACCTCAGCCATTAAGATGGCATTTTCCATTTTTCATCTAAACATACTTAAAGTGATAATAAAACACCTTTGTAACTTTGTATATCCTCCAGGTGTATAATATGTAACATCTAATTGCAAGTACTTTGTGTTTTTTTTTAATCTTTACCAATTTTTTTAAACATGTTAATGTCCCTGACAGGATGGTCACTGAACTATTTACAGAGGGTTTTTTCAAGGGCTGTGAAAGCAGGTATAGTGAAACAATTTAACACTGCCCATGCAGCTGGCATTGCATCGTTTTGTATCACTGTCTAATGCTTTCACAGTCCCTGACAGAAAGCTCTCTGCAAACAAAGATTCGGGGGGCTCAATGTCAGGTATATAAAAGTGTAGGAAAAAAAAACAAGTAAGATGAAAAAAAGAAAT
This sequence comes from Rhinophrynus dorsalis, assembly GCA_037306005.1. Classification (NCBI taxonomy): domain Eukaryota; kingdom Metazoa; phylum Chordata; class Amphibia; order Anura; family Rhinophrynidae; genus Rhinophrynus; species Rhinophrynus dorsalis. The sequence continues at coordinate 182,344,556 of CM074725.1, read as the reverse complement.
AAAATAAAAAGTGTATCCAAGTAGACTTTACAGGAGGATGATTCACTTTAATACGTCTATAATAAGTTATAATTCAATGCATTTTTCAGATACTTTACTAGAGAAGCACAAAAAACGATCATGGGCTGGATTCTATTACAGGTGCTAATTTTATCTCTGCTTTTATCTCCAGTTTTCCTCATAGACTTCAATGGGAACATGTTTGATAAAACAGGTGTTGACATTTAGCACCTGCAGTAGCCCCATATTCTCTGATCATGCAGCTGGCATTGCACCATTTTGTATCACTATCTACTACTTTCACAATCCCTGACAGAAAGCTCTCTGCAAACACGGATTCAGGGAGCTCAATGTCAGGTATATAGAAGTATAGAAAAAAAGTAAGATGAAAAAATAAATAAAATAAAAAGTATATTCAAGTTGACTTTACAGGAGTATAATTTACTTTAAAGGGGAATATACACATCAGATAAACTTGTGCCCATTTTCTTTATTTAGTAAAACTAGATTAGCGTTGTTGTTTTTTTTAAGTCTTACTAACCTAGTACTGAAGATATGCAGAGTTAAAATACTGCACCTCCGCATTGCGCAACATCCTCTGTGTGCGGTACCAAGCCACACGACTTCCCACCTTCCTCCCAGCTGCCCCAGGGAGCACGTTCACGCTTCCCTTCTAGGTGGCATTTATGTGAGCTATGATTACAACAAGCTCCGTTTACCATGCACAAGTTTATCTGATGTGAATGTTCCCCTTTAATACTTCTATAATAAGTTATAATTCAATGAATTTTTCAGATACTTTACTAAAGAAGCACAGGAAATGATCATATTCTATTCTGATGTCAGCAGAATGCATATGAATATGTATGAGCTATGGAGTGTGTGATTAGCAGTAGGTATCAATCATCTCTCTTCCCTGTTGTGCTGCAGTTTCTATTGGCCCAGGGCAAAGCAATAACCCTTTAAGGACCAGAGTGGCGTGTAGTTCTCCTTAAAGAGAATACAAATCCTAAAAGAACAATAGTAAGTAGGTAATAGACTTTAAAGGGATAGTATTGTTTCACAAAAAACTAGCTCTAATTAATCTTCATTGTATTTCAGCCAAGGAGAGTGTTATTTCAATACTGTCCAAGTTGTAGTTCAACAGTAATTGAATGATAAAGTATTCCCCTCCCTCCCCTTTTACTGATGTAACACTACTCACCTCAGAGCAGCAAAACTGTCCAGATGGATCACAGAGAGGGACAATCTTCAGTGAGCGTAAGGAAAAACCTATCAATGAGGGGGCAGAGTTTTCCTTATGTTCAGAGTAAGACAATTGTGGGGGATGTGTAAAAAGCCTTCTTAGTGTATACTTAGGAATTGTTGCTAAAATTCACAACACCTGATCACATTTATAAAGAAGAAAAGTCACATTTATAAATATGTATATCTGAGAATATTCTTAGGTAGGAGATATGTCTGAGAGCAGTAAAAGATTGTGTATCCTGATTACTACACGCAGACCTCAAGATGTTGGATAATGTAAGCGTACATCTGTCTCACTTGTTTTTTGAAATACATCCAAAGATACTGTTACATTTGGAACTTGCTACTAAGAGCAAATATAGATACTTTAAATAAGGGCACATCTACATCGATATACATTTATGCATGCTTTTTACATGCCCCCTATACTTTGTATATTTTATCTCCTCTTAAGTATTTGCCTATTTTTCCATATATGTGTATATAGAATAACATTGTCAATTTTTCTATTTTTTGATATATACAAAGATCATAATAAATATTTATTTTTGTGTGCCAACACGCTCCCATCACCTGATATCGTAATTTTCTATAAATATTATTATTCTCGCAATAGATAACACTAACTTCACATTTTGGGAAATACTACACTTACTACCATCTTCTCTGTTTTTTTTTCTCTTCTGTTGCAATGACCCACACTGCATCTCCCATATTCTTCAATACGCACTCACGGATCTGCGTACTCTGGGATCAAGCAGCAATCAAAACAGAATACAGACTATCTATTATTGCAACACCAGCAACTATCACACACACATACAAATAGAATTTTATAAATTCAAAAACAAAGGTACAAGGGTATTGTAACACATATATTTTAGGCACTCAAAGACAGAAGTCAAGCACTGGTGCCATCAAAAAAAATCCCTAAAACTGCCTTTATTTTTGGCGCAATTAGCAAATTTCTTTATAACTACATTGGGACACAATTCTAATTCCTACTCCACTTTTCAAAAAAGTCAACTAACTGGAGTTAGTACTTTTTAGAAAATGTTGTTGTTTATATATAAACTTATTTCGCTTTGAGACACTTTTACAGACAATTTCTTTATAACTTCAGTTTTCTACATCTCCCCCATTGTTCCTTGATGTGAGCTGTCTGGTGCCAGGACCAGATTCCACATCTGAGGGGAGGAGGCTTACACTAGGTAAAAGAGGCGGGAAGGGGATACTTTATCATTCAATTACTCTTGAACTACAAGTCTGACAGTACTGAAATAACACTCTCCATGGCCCAAATATTATACAGATTAATTGCAGTTGATGTGAAACATTACTATAACTTTAAAGGAGAACAAACATCTCACTCACTTACCTTACTATAGCCCCTTTGCTCATATGCCTTTGTTCAAGAGATAACACCTTCAATCGGTCCTGAATGGCATATCCATGGAGGTAGATATGACAGTTACTAGCAGGACCAAAATACTTCAAATTCTGCACATGGTAATCTTAACTCTTTAGTGACCAGAGAGGTGTGTAATGCATTGCTTTTCTATGTGCTGTACAGCACTCTGCACCTGAAAAGGTTATGTAGGTTTATGTACTCCGTTTGCTTCAGATTGGGAAACAGCCAGAAACTGTCATGTCCACCTCCTTGGACATAACATCAATGCATTGCACTGAATACCTCTCTGTCACTCATATGGTTAAAGATGTTATCTGTTGAACAAAGGAGAGTGGGGGTTATTAAGAGGTGTGTTTGCTCATGTGGCATGCAGAATGTTCTAAGCTTGGGCTGTGCTTTATTGTGAGGAAACTGAATGGGGAGAATTTTATTCAAAATGTTAACATCGTGCCTTGGAACACTCCGGATTTGCCCCAAAGAGTTAATTACCAGGTGTCCAGAGACAGCGGCCGATTCTCCAACTGTGGTGAAAATCCTGGGTAACTCTGTTCATTTCTCATATATTCTGCCTACATCCAATCCTGTTCTGCCCACTTCCCCTCTCAATCCCAATTAAGCCCATCCCACCCGATTAACCCATTCCCACTTTATTGGCGTTATTTAGACATTCACAATTGCAGCCCATGAGCCTTTCTCTGAGAGTTCAACTGAAAAAAGTTTACAGGTGTGGATAACATTCTGTTAATCTTCGGGTTAAGGGGAAATTTTAACAATTTGAATGCTGCGCAATGTGTTGGACACCCCTCTGACACTCAAAGAAAATGTGCTTTAGAAGGAGTGTATACCCAAAAGTAGGGTAAGCTGAACCCCCTTTTAATACTAGGGAGATCTCCAATGCATTGTAAAGCAATTTTAAGGGACTGAATAACTGTAAATGGTAGAAATGTCTGTAACTCATTATTAGGCATCTAGCATTCAAACAGTTACAAAAATCTTTCCTCTGTCTCTTTATTGTATGTGATTCCAACACATTCAAACACATAACAAACATGATATCTCCCTGTGCCTTTCAGATAGAAATAGCACCAGTTTTGAGAATAAAGAAGCAATAAGTTGGTGGAGATCATGTAAAAGGTAAGATTTAACTCTCCCACCCAGAGAATTTGGCCCTTTAAATTGAGACCACTGTTATTTACTGTAATTTCCAATTACTGGGGGGTAATCAGTGATGCAATTTCCCATCACTGGTGGGAAATTGCATTATTCAACTGTCATCCAAAAAACTTGCTCATACGTACGGCTCCATAGGCTGAATGTAGTTTTGGGTGACTGTGTGATAGCGGCATGTCAAACTCAAACACAGGGCCGCCTACTCAACATTTTTCTTCAAGGGGGGGCATACCATCAGCTGCTAGAGTCCATACATTTCATGTTAACAAGGAACCATATGAAGGACCTTATGAATATCACCTTGTGAATACCCAATTTCTCAACATATAGCTGCTCTGTTCATTTAAACAAAGTATCGTAGAGATTATTCTGCGGATAATCCAGGATCCTCTGTTTAGTTACATTTGTGTACCTAATAAATTTATGAAGTTGCGACATCCTGCAGCATTTTGTATCTAAAGACATTGTGTACTTCTTCAACTAAGTGACATATATACCAAGTTAGGCGCTGGACTACATGCATACAGGCATTTACACCCAAGTAAAGAGCCTGCAGCACTGGTGTGTCAAGGACCTTGGAGTGTCCTGTGTGATGCAATGTCAAGAAGTTGACACGTAAGTACAAAGGATGTATTTGGGATCATGCTATCCACATGTACTGCTCAATAACAGAATGTTATATACATATAAACCTATATAATACTAATGTTTCAGATCTTGCTTTGAACATGAGTGTTGTGATGTCATGGAGACCCACAACTGTTTGTCAAGACTATATGGAATTACATAATTGAGACATTTTCTGTTATCATGATATGTAGCACACAGGAGTGAATGAGACTGTACAGACATTTCTACGCTAATTCTCCTTGTGTCGTATTCTTTACCAGGCATCACAGGATGTGTAGGTCTATACTGCAGGCACCACTCAGCCTGTGCCAATAGTCAGTGTGTTACATGGCGTGTGTTACATGGCACTGGACTTGCTTTTGCTATATTCACTTTCTTTTTATTTTTTGGTTTGTGTGCGTATGTGCGTGTGTGTGTATGTGTGTGTGTATAAAATCTGTGAATGTTGAGAAAGATGATACAGTGTCTGACAATCCACATAAATATACCAAAATTGTAGATCCATAAAATAATTTATTAAATATATATAGGGGTAGAATAAACTTATCTCGACAAAGAAAATAAAATCAAACAGAAAACATATGAAATATCATAACAGTGTATAATAACACCAAAAAATAATATTTAAAAATGTAAACTTACATGGGTCAATAGAATTCTGAGTACACAATGTATCCCCCGGCCGAGAAAGTTTATATGCAGGATTCTGCTTGATAAAGCACAATTAGAGTGTGAAACGAGTTGCAGTGTTTAATATTTTCTTCAAAGAATGTCCACCAAGGTAGTCACTACCTAGGTGTATCTAGAAGTGACAACACTGGTGGACATTGTTTGATGTGCTTATTTCTCCTGTGGATTTGGAGACTGGGGTCTTTTTGGGGACCTCATTTTAACACATTTCAAAGCAGTTTTACCAATTAGAGGGCCTTTTGTGTGTGTCTTTTTGCCGAAGGTAACTGTGAAGCAGGTGGTCAACATAGGTGGTCCTAAGTGGTCTCCCAGAATATCCTGGACGTTATCTTTACCAAGCTTAACAATGTTTGGACAAATTTTGAATGACACCCTAATATTTATTAGCACAGTAATATTATATTTGCCTAATACAGGTCATACATTTGCACCTTTTATAGAGAAGCGCAGGTTTGTCTTTTTTTCTTGCATTTTGTATAGTTGTCCACTACATGCTCCATGTCCTCTTTCTCTTGCAAAGGTCAGAGATAACTGAAGGACAAAATGGATGCCCCAGTACCACAACTATCACAAATTCTCTAAGTGAAATACAAAGAAGAGGCAAGGAATTGATTAAAAAAGTATTTGTTTTCTGATCTATATAATATTGGCATGTAAATAATCCTTTTCACAATTTAAAGGCACACTTCCATTTAAGATAAATCAATATAGATTTTTATGTATAGATATAGTAAATATAATATCTTATTTCACTACAAATTACATTCTAAATCATTAGTAAACTGACAGAGAAAAAAATAAAAGAACGTGGCATAATCATTTAAAAGTAATTATGGTTTCAGGTATTTTACTCATATATAGTTATTTTAGAAAATGTTAATCTGAACTGTAAAAAATCATAATTTCTAAGCAGAAAATACTTCAGTCAACAAATGTTATGAAAGGAGACCACGCAATTGTGCATGGTTTGATTGTTTTCTATGTTTGTTGCTCTACTGATCTATCTATAAAACTCATGGCAGAGAATTTCTGATGTAGGCAGCTATCCATGAAAAGTCACATAATCTATGATCCATGTTTATATAACTGCACAACACGTCTGACTCAAGACTTGCTTTACTCAGTAAATTACTGTTCCAGTATATCATTGCAGCACATCACCCATTAATGACATATTAATCTGCTAGCCTCGTTCAATATGATACTAATTAAACGACAATTGGATTAAATCTGGGCTCAAGCCAATAACATTATAGGGAATAAATACAAGTTCACTTTAATTTAAATAGGTCTTTTGAACACCATAATACAAAGTATTCAAGGGGGTTGAAACAGCGTTTTAAATTAATTGGAATTTATGGAGTTTTATATGTCACTTCTAGTGCAGTTGGTTTGTTCAGAATAGTGCATCCTTGTCTAATTGTACATATTTCTATTTACCATGCAAAAATAAACTCAAGTTCAGTTATGTCCTGCAAAAAAGGAATTAATGTATACAATCTAGTACACTTATTTAAGTGTTTTAATTGGCAGAAACTGCCAATAGCCATTTCGCATTGTATTGTGTATTTAATTAATCCCACAATGTCAATTATCATTAGCAAGGAAATTCTATCTCCACAGAACACTAAAATATTTACTAGACGTTCTGTAATTATCATCTTCACGGAAAAAAATATTTTATTGACCCAGAATACTTCAAACACTCAATATATCTAAGTTAAAACATAAAGTATGTTTAAAAGTATTTAATGTTTCAGACAGAATGTGCACAAGAAAATATTTTATTCAGCAGAGAGTATATTCACCTGAGGAGTCAATGCAAGTCCCCTGACAACAAGGCATACCACCATTAAGATAGGGAAATGGTAGTCCCTGAAGAAATGTCTAAGAAAGGCAACTCCTGCAAGGAAAGAGGTTCCATCAGAGGTGACAACTCAAAATGTCCCACAAGATCTCAGTGGGGATAATTCTGATGAATATTCAGGGCTATGGAAGTGTGCCTATATTGCAGAGAATGGCCATGGTATATGTGTAATGTGTGGGCAGGCATTGTCCTGCTAAAGTGGAGTGCCGGGAATGTTCTGGATAAATGTTCTGTATGACAGGCTTGACAATCAGGTCTACACACAGGTGGTCTGTGCATGGTGCCTCCCCTCACCATTACACCAGAAGCTGGCCCTCAGTAGCCTTGGGTAATGCATGCTTCTGCATGTAGGTGTTTAGCCATCATTTGGCTATTGTACCATTCTATATAGTGGCAGGAATTTTCTTGCCACCAGTGGTGTTGGGCTCTGTACCATCCTAACTGACAGGTCATGTGCAATAACAGTAGAGGCAGGCCTGGTGGGATCATCTTGCCTATAGACCGATAGTTTTGTAAGCTACCTTAATGGCTTCTGTCAACACAGCTATACCAGTGGCTCTCTTGAGGTAATCTTGGAGTGTGCTCAATTCTATTCTTGGGAACTGACAAGCCTGTCAAACTCAGAATGCCACTGTGAGCAAGGCAATACCATTAAAACAACAAAGTATTTTCATTAAATTAAAGTTTTACAAAGAAGAAGAACTTGAAGTGACAGTCAACCTCCTTTTTCACTTTACATATTCTGCAAGAGCAAAATATGTAAAGTTAAGTTGTCTATACTTTTTATTATTATTTTTGGTTTTGTCTTCTCCATTGTGTTCACTTTTTTATGTCCCTAATAGTGAGCTCTCTGAATTTCTGTTTGCAATGAACTTTTGTCAGGAATTGTGGAAACTGATGGTAATGCAGTGTAACACTATCCCAACAGCAGAAAACACTGCCTCCAGTCTACTAACTACAACATACAGAGTATTCATTGCTCCAGTGATAATGTTACATTGCATTACTATCCCTGCATTCACAGTGCCTGATAGAAAGCTCTATGGAAGTAAAAATTCTAGGAGTTTACTCTCAGGGACATAAATGTGTGACAATATTAGTGAATATGAAAAAATATATAAATAAACATATAAGAAATCTGACTTTATATATTTTGCACTTGCAGAATATATAAAGGGGAAAAAAGAGGGTTGACAGTCACTTTAAAGCCAAACAAGTACCTTACTAACTAGCAGCAATGATCAAAAGTATTTATCTGATTCAAGAGCATTACATTAAGTAATATACTGCCTTTTCTAATGTATGTGTAAAAAGTTGCTGCTCCTTTAACCAGAAGCAGGAGCAAGGCCATTGGGATTGTACTGGCCACTGAAAATTAGGGTTCCTAACCCAGATCATGGGCATTCCTCAATGTGCTATGTTAATCACCAACTGCAGCCCAATAGAGAATGAATGGATCCAGTGGTGCTGTACATTGCATAAACTTAGAATCTATCTGCTGGGCACATTTGCCCTTGGGAAATAAATAGTAAGGACACTGTCACCGTACAGTCATTTATTTAAACTCCAATGTATTATAGATTGAAAATGTAAATAAAATATAAAGCAAATCAAGTTTTTTCTTTTAAATGAAAAAATAATCAGTTATTATGTATCTTTTATATTGTGTCACATATTTCAGATTGAAAAAGCTCACAAATTAAGTGTGTACAGATTCCCTTTCGCAAACGTCAATTGTTGTCAAGGTAACGAGACACAGTGATGTCACAATACAGATTTGCAGCGGATGCAATCACTTGGTAATGATAGAGATACTAGTGTAGAAAGTGAATCTGCACATTTTATATGTGTTTATTTTATATACTGAGGGTCTTATTCATCACGTTAAAGAGGTGCATTTCTGAAGGAAATCAATTTCATGTGTTGGACACCTATGAAACCTTCAAGGGGTTAAAGGCAGTATTTCAATCAATGTGAATTTGTGCACAGTTTCTAAATCCCATACATTGTAATAATATGCACACAATCCTCTTTTCCTATTATTGTTAAACCTAAATTATAACTTATAGTTGTCTCAGAACAGAAGTATTCCATGTATACCATGTGATGCACCCCATAAATATAACTTACTTACCCCCCTGGGTGTCAGAGAGAGAATAAAATAATATAAGAAAAGTAGCTGGTGACTCAGATGAGAAAATCAGAGCCATTTGCAGTAAGATCAAGAGGAGTAATTCTGGAGCAAACCAACTGCACCATGTTGGAATTATGATGATTATATGTAGGGAAATGAAAGGGTTAACCAGGTGCCGACATACCTTCCAGTTCTGTCTAGGGGTATGTTATCTGCAGTATTCCATTTTTGCATTCCTTTGAGACTTCCTGGTGTAACCCTGTGTAGAACTGGAGAGTGTTCTCTCTGTATTTCATTTGTACCAATAAATCTGCATCCATACCTCCCAACATTTCAAATGGCCAAAGAGGGACACTTTTGTATTAGGTGGTGTACATGGGGCGTGGCTGGTGGACGGGGCATTACTGAAAATTTTTCGGCTAATTCATGACCTATTGACAACTCTGTGTGTAACCTAATAAATGACATATAACAAGACCAATGTATTTTATTTACACAGACTAATTTATAAACACATATACTGAAGTTAAACAAACATTAATGTGAGTGTTATTGCTGTAGAACAACATAAAACACTTATAGATACAACACAAATTCTTGATTCCTAAAAAGAGGGACATCAGGGTGGGAAAGAGGGACAAGGGGATTTGGGTCTAAAAGAGGGACTGTCCCTCCTAAAGAGGGACACTTGGAGGGTATGTGCATCCATATTGAAAAAAAGAGAATTCTCATGACTTTATCCAAGAACTACCTCTTACATATACCATACCCCTAGACGGAGCTGGAAGTTATGTCGGCACCTGGTTAACCCTTACATTCCCCTAAATATAATCATCCTAATTTCGACACACAAAATGAGCAAGGCCGGATTTACATCCCATGCTTCCCTGGGCAAGGCACTCTTGGTGCTCTTAGCTCTGCCATGGCCACACCTTCACTCCTCACTTGACCCCACGACCAGTCCCATCCAATGTTTCCTGGCACAGAAAATACCCTTGGCCTACAACACTAACCCCTTGATTGCTAGAGAGATCTCCAAAGCATTGCTCCACAATTCGATGGAGATGTCTCTAGCAGTCAAGGGGTTAAATTATAGCCTGTAAAGGGGTATATAACATACTGCAGGGACAATACAATTGATCTGGCCACACCCACCATTTAGAATGTAAGTGTAGCCAGCACAGCTAAGGCGCCCTTCACAAATATGGAGCTCTAGGCAGTGCCTACTCTGCCTACCGGTAAATCTGGCCCTGCATAGAAGACAAATGCAAATTTCTACAATTTCATTTGATTTAAATGGGGCTTTTAACTCCTCGAATGCTAGAGAGCTTCAACACATTGTTATGCAATGGGCTTGCATTCAATGAGGTAAAAGATCCAGGGGGCATCACCTTGGGCTTCTAACAGTCCCATTTTTACAGAAAAGAACCAATTTAATCCTTTGGTCAGACACTCAGTGGGGAGTGAGGCAGGACTCTGTGCACAATATGTATATATGGCAGATTTTCCCACAAATAGGAAGAAAGGAATTTTCATGATTTAACATAATGGATGTGGGTATGTTTTAGTGGGTGTGGTTTGGGAAGGCAGCATTTCATCCTTAGACCCAGGCAGCACAGTGTCTTGGGCCGGTCCTGTATGTGTGTTTGTGTGGGTGTTTGGGCGCGGCTTTATGTGTGTATGTATGTATGTGTGTTTCTGTGTATGTGTGTGTGTGGGTTGGTGTCTGTTTGTGCAGTGGCATATTTAGGCAAACAAAAGAGCAGAAAAAGGACAGAGCAACAATCTTCTAAGTGTAACAGAGATTATAACAAATTGATGAAAATAGCATTCCCTTCCCTCCAAAATGGGTGCTGACAAAGACAGAGGCTACCTGTGCCTCTAGGATATAAGCCTTAACTGTGGCCGAACCCCAGTCCTGGTCAGTCGTCACCTACCTTTTCTATTTTCTCTCCTTCTCGCCTCTTACCACTCCTTCCGAACTACCCTCTGGACCTCTTTCTTCACAGATGGATATCTTTAACCCCTTAAGGACGGTCAATCACTCATGCGGTCATCACTTAAGGATAACGGACCTTTTTTTTTTTTTTTGACGCATCAGCTTCTGGGCTCCCCGAACGGAGTGCAGCTGTGCACGGAGCCCGGAATTCCATGACGGTCCAGGTTAAGGGGTTAAGGAGCGGTATAAAATCCCTTATATTAAGAGAGGACAAGGGGAATAAATGGGGCAACTGCCATATAATTAAAATACTATTTATTAAAGATAAATTGTTACAAAAATGCTACATCAGCATGATTATGGTCCAACACGTTTCACGTTCTGTCGATTCTTCAGGGAGATTCAGGTGTTGTATGTTTGGTGATTATGTCAGTTTATGTTATCCATTTCGTTCTTAAGGGTTCGACGTCATCATTATATTGGTGTTATGTGTATATATATATATATATATATATATATATATATATATATCATCATCATTATATTGGTGCTATAGTATTTAAAAAAACATACTATAATTTAGAGGACACACTGCCTGAACGCAATCAAGACAAGCTGGACTTCTCCCTCACCCTTACTAGTAGAAATGGAGGGAATTTGGAGACTGAAAAGCAGTTAATTAGTTCAGATTGCATAGTAGGTATCAGTGGACTTCACTCACTCTGAAAATTTGGCTCTTCACCCTAAGATTTGGGACAAAACCCAAAGTATGCATATGGGTGCACTGGAAAGTTTCCCACTGGGCTTCATACATCCCAAGTGTCCCTCTATCAGAAGGACCCAAACCCCCCTCTTTAAGACCCAGATCCCTCTTTCCCACTCCGGTGTCCCTGTGTTTAGGAGATCAGACTGTGTGGTGTATATATAAGTGTATCAAATTGCTCCACAGCAATAAAACTCACATTAATGTTTGTTTAAACTTCAGTATATGTGTTTATAAATTAGTCTGTGTAAATAAAATACTTTGGTCTTGCTCTAAATCCTTTATTCAGGTACACAAAGAGACGTCAATAGGTCATGAAATAACCTAAAACATTTTTGGCCAGAGAGTGCTCCTGCTTACATGCAGAAACCTTCCGTCATCGGAGGAGGCTGAATCGAGGGAGGGGAGAAGAGGAAGAGTGGCAGACTGCGGTACAGAGATGGTAACCACAGTCTGTCCTGAAGTAGGTGCAGGGCAATCTTTACTCATTTATTTTTGGAAAACTAACGATTTTATTACAAAAATGAAAATGTTATAACATCTAGTCGCTACATAAACTATTTAGACCAACATGTATAGGGGTGATAGATCCCCTTTAAGCATTTCTGAGCCAGGCATGCCAGAGCTATAGATGTCTTCAGTGCAAACCAAATTGCAGGGTTTAGGCCTATCCCTGGTGTTGTACAGGTGGATGAATCAAATAAGAAACACCTATGTAAACAGTCAGCGTTCTATCTCAGGGAACCCAAGGCAAGCTATTGTACATGCCTACAGCCACAGCCTGTTAAAACCTCCACTTTAACCTTGACCCCAGTGTCATCTTCTGTTCCCTGGTACAGAAAATATCTTTAGCATATAACATAAAGTTGTTTTTAACCACTTAATTGTTAGAAAGTTCTCCAGTGCATTTGCCATGCATTGGAGTCCTCTCTAGCATCCAAGGAGGTTAAATAGTAGGCAGTAAAATGATAACAAAAATGGAACATAAGCGCATCATTATAAAACAGAAGCTGATGTCTGCTGTGGGGACAGTGGAATCTCTCTGACCACACCCACAACTCAGAATGAGGGTGTGGCCAGCACGGCTGAGACTCTGGACAGTTGTCTACTCTGCCTAATGGAAAATTCAGCCCTGGATAGAGAAATGATTTGGGGCATATAAAAGGTGACCTCCCATGGCATTCCTGACAACTGTCCCTTATTTCCAGGACAGTATCTGATTCTGTTCCTGGATCCTGTTGTCATTGTTTTTGTCCCTAGTTTTAAAATTGAGCCTCAATGCCATATGCTATATGCTTTTCATTAAACATTGATTTGGTTATAAGCTTCCTTACATGTTAATATTGCTTATTTATGTAATTGATTGTAGTATTTAGGTATTGGTAGAGTAGAGCGTATGCTGCTCTGCAAGTGCAGTTTTAAATCTATTGTGCAAAGTTTTCTGTTGCCTACCCACAATGTGGTACTATGGACCACTAGTGATGCAGTGACATGGGACTGCTCAGGGGAAATGTGTCCAAAGAATTGGTTTTGGAAATGTTGCCATGCCATGACAGTCTAGAGCAATCTGTGCTGGAACTAAACCATGACTTGGAGGTCTATCAGTTTAGGTGCCAAAGACAAGAGCAGCCACCATAAACAGTAAGTGATGGGTACCCAAATCCGACCCTTGATGTATATGGGACTGACAGTAAGTGGAGCCTATGGCATAACCCCCTGCCAGCCAAGAGGGACAGTTTTCTAATTTCAAAGCAGCCAAAACAGAAGCAGCCATTTTTGATTGTGCAGAGTAGTGCCTGGCTTTTTACTAGGTCTGCTGCCATAGTAGCAGATTCATTAAAATCCAGCTAAAGTGAAAATTTACAGTGGTTTTTTGCATTGTGCCTTCAAGCATTTTTATATCACTTTTAAACAAAAAGAAAAATTGTATATGAAAATTTTGCAAATTAATAAAATAATTAAGTGAACAGCAGTAAAAGCTGATGTAGGTTACAAAAGACAGAGATAATACGTGGGTGAAAAGCTAAGCACAATGAGGCTGGTGTTCTGCAATCATTTATTGGTTTGCTTGATATTTTATGTTGCACGGACACATACATTATATTATACTAGAAAAAGGGGCACATCGTTGTTCGTTGGGATTATGTCCTTTGAGTGCATCAGGGCTATTCAACTCATTGATTGACAATGGTTTGGGGATCAGTGAAAGATTTGTATTCAGGGGTCAGGTCCTGGGGAAAAAAAGTGTGGGAACTCACCCAAGATTCCACCACCACCCCCCACCCAAAATAAATATGTATGGGTCATGTCAAGTGTTTTTCTCTCTATATATATCTGTGTGTGTATAATTGCATTTATGAGTGTGTCTATCTCACTCTATGTATGTCAGTGCATGTGTGTGGGAGTTTCTATGTCTGTGTTTGTCTGTTGCATGTGTCTTTGTCTCTATCACTGTTGCATGCATGCACACACATTGCTCCCCGATCATCTCCACATTGCCCTCACATTTCCCCCATCTGCTCCAACTTGCCACCCATCATCTCTACATTGCCCTCACATTTTCCCCCATCAGATCCAACTTGCCCCCATCATCTCCACATTGCCCTCACATTTCCCCCATTAGCTCCACTTTGTCCCCACCAGCTCCCCTTTGCTCACTCCACTTTGTCCCCATCAGCACCAATTTCCCCCATCACCTCCAATTTGCCCCATCAGCTCTACCTTGCCCCACACCAGCTCCAACTTGCCCTGCCATCAGCTCCAACTTGCCCCCCATCAGCTCCAACTTGCCCCACCAGCTCCACTTTGCCCCCACCAGCTCCATTTTGCCCCCATCAGCTCCAACTTGCATCCCATCAGCTCCACTTTGCACCCACCAGCTCCACTTTGCCCCCATCAGCTCCAACTTGCCCCTGCCAGCTCCATTTTGCCCCCATCAGCTCCACGTTGCACCCACCAGCTCCACTTTGCCCCCACCAGCTCCAACTTACCCCTAACAGCTCCATTTTGCCCCCATCAGCTCAACTTTGCCCCCATCAGATCCACTTTGCACCCACCAGCTCCAACTTGCCCCCCACCAGCTTCAACTTGCCCCCACCAGCTCCAACTTGCCCCCCACCAGCTTCACTTTGCCCCAACCAGCTCCAACTTGCCCCTACCAGCTCCACTTCCCCCCATCAGCTCCACTTTGCCATCATCAGCTCCACTTTGCACCCACCAGCTCCAACATGCCCCCACCAGCTCTACTTTGCCCCTACCAGCTCCACTTTGCCCCCACTTCTCCCCCATCAGCTCCAACTTGCCCCAATCAGCTCCACTTTGCCCCCACCAGTTCTACTTTGCCCCCCATAAGCTCCACTTTTCCCCACCATCAACTCCAACTTGCCCCCCATCAGCTCCACATTGCCCCCTGTGTTCGTTTACTACCTCCCTGGTGGTCCAGTGGCCTGGCAGGAGAGGTCTGTGCCTCCTTTGGCACAGAACTGTAGCTGCTGGAGCTCCTGCGTGGTGTTCTTTTCAGCAATGCAGAGCGCGCTGGGAGATGATGTCATCTCCCAGCGTTCTCTGCATTACTAAAGATCCTACAGTGACTATGGAGCTTGTTGTCTTGCGGTGCCGGGAGGGGGAGTCCTGCTATCGGAACGACGTTACTGCTCTGGAAAATGTACAGGAACGCCGTTCCCACACATTCTTGCAGGACTCCAGCCCTGTTTGTATTCGAGAGTCAAAGATGTATCCATGCAGTGAAATGTGCTGGATATCTCTTTGGTACTGAAGGAACCCGACATACTGCCCATTTTCTTTGGTTCCTTTAAACCCCTTCAGTACCAAAGAGGAATCCAACACATTCTACTGTATGGATACCTCTTTGGTTCTCGAAGACTTAACCCTTTCACTGCCGCAAATGTACCCAAACCATTGTCGATCAATATGTTGCTTACATTTCTGGCATTCAAAGGAGCTCAGCAGTGGAGGCGGCAGGAACAGGTCTGTGGCCAGGTGGGCAAAGGTGGCAACTGGGGGTAGGTGGCTGACCATAATCATGCTGGGAGGGAAGGTAGGCTCCATGGCTCTCTATGGGCCTCCTTGAGGAATGGAACAAGAAGGATACGAGATGCAGCCTCTTGTAGAAACAAAATTAATTTTTTTTTACCAAAACCAGGGTGATTGCGTCCTGCAGTACAATTGCATATCCTGGCCACTGTCATACTGTAGAGTTGCATATCTAAGGCAGACAAGACAGAGCCAGGATATGCAACTGTACTGCGTGACTGTTTGGAGGACATTTCCCCCAGTTGTGTTGGTCTGTGTTGCAGGCCAAATGTTTAGATACATGAAATATTTTAAAAATAACTGCCTTCCTTAGCCCCTTGACTGCCAGGATGTTCCGATTGGTGCTGCAGGTTGTCTTCAGTGGCGTTACTACAGGTCCAGCTGAGGGCAGCGTGAGTGAGTTTGAGAAAGTGTGTGTGAGGCAGCCATGTTGTTTTTTATTTTTGAGCCAGATTTTGAGGATGCGCATTGAAACCTGAAAGTCCTGACAGGGAACTCAGGCAAATTTGAATGTGCCAAGGATCATGGAGAGTGAACAGCAATAGCGGAAGTGAGCAACAAACACAAGCATGCCACCCACCAAAAAGACTCCCAGGCTGCCTCCTCAGGTGCTCAATCACCTGCAAAATGTGAGATGGGTGGAGGGAAGGACAGTGGGGGCTCACATAAGAATATGGAGGATGAAAAAAAAAGGAAGCAAATGGGGAGGCACACATTTGTATTTTTGTTTTCACTTTGGTTTTTTGAACTCATGTATTATACGTTCCCCCCACTTCACATAAGGTGATATGGGGTAAAAAAGTCTGTATTATACCCGAGATTTTATTGTATGTACTTAGATGTTGTTGTATCCTGGTGCTGACTACTACATTAAAACACTTAAGTTCGTTGGTGAAACAAATAAAGAGTCTAGAGCAATTCTGGAGCAAACCAACTGCATCATAGGGGGCAAATCAAAATTGCAATTGATTTAAATTGGTCTTTTAACTGCTTAAATCTTACAGAGGTTGCCAGTGTATTGAGAAGAGATATGCTGCTGTAGACCACTTGCTTTTAATGAGTTCAAAGCTTTTTTTAAATTAATGGAAATTTTGATTTCACCTCGTGCTGAGGGTGGTTTTCTCCAGAATTACACCTGGGGGGTTATGCAATAAAGTGTGATAAAGAGGTAACAAAGTATAGATGACTTCTCCATTGATATCGCTTCTCCAATTCCTATGTTGTTCTATGGTGCATATGCACTAAGATCTCTCCAAGAGGCTCCATAGAATAACATAGGTACTGGAGAAGTGATATCAATAGAGAAGTCATCTCCACATTATCACCTGTTTATCACACCTTAGTGCATAACCCTTCAGTTATTCATAGTGATTCAGCCTCAGAGGCTTACCTCAGATATGGTACATATTAGTAAATCATATAATTTCACAATGGCTCCAGTGCTTTACAAGTACAGAGCTGCCTGAAGAGGTAATAACTGGGGAAAATGTCACATTTGTGAAAAGCTATTAAAGAAATAATTTAACTGACAAAACAAAGAGAACAAATATGCATGTTGTGCAGTTCATCCTTTCCAATACACCGTCTCTGAAGCATGGCATGGCATTAAATATGCTACAAAATGGATTCTGTATGTTCATGGTTGTACAAACTCATATTAGTGGTGCTCAGTTAAGGTCCCTAGGACCCTTTTCACATGGATGACACCAATACAGTGATGATGTGTGGGATAAAGGCAAGCTATTAGGCTATGTTACCTTTCACATGGGTGACTATTACCTTGCATTAATCCACCAAAGTCCAGCATGCTGCACCTTTACTACAATCACAATGAACTACAGTAAAGATGTGGCAAGGCAGATCTGCATGGCAATGTATGAGTCTGCAGGCAGACCTTCCACACATGCAATACTGTAGGTTCTGATGCTTACTGCATCTTCCAATGAACTGGCAACACATGTGGGTGTCTGCCAGTAATATTTGGCTAATGCTCACAGCCACATACCCCCCCTGCAAGGAGATCACTAGGTGAATGCAGGAGAATTTGAGTGCAGAATACAGGAGATAGAAATAGCAGGGTGTTGCTTAGATTTCTGACACCCATGTGATAGAGTCAATAATAATGGGATTCTAAGACCTCCTGGTGTGGGAAGATGTACCAGCAAAATGCTAGCACATTAAAACAGTTGCTTTGTTTATTGCTTTCCATTTTCCATAGTTACCAAAATCCTGCTCTCTAAGTCATAAGGCCCTATAAACAAAAGAAATGTGGAGGGATTCTGATTCTGGGAAAAAAACATTCGTTGGCTGAGGATGATTGGAATTATAGTCCAACAAAAGTTGGAGACCTCAAGTTGCATATGGCTTAGGCTTGGAGTGGGTCATACAACTGTTGGGGCCATGGTCTTTGTGGCAACCACTTTCCACTGACAAAGGAAACTATGCAGCATCACTACGCCTATTCTATAACGGCTTGCATGCCAGAGAATATCCAGAGGGTTAAGGCATTTGGCTGCCTAAGGAGTTCCTTTCTGGGCCTTCTATACACAAGAATATTTGAAAAATCCGGGAGCAAATCAATTGCATCATAGGAGATAAATAAACATTCCTATTGATGAAAGTTGAACTTTAATCACCTTAGGGGTTATGTACAAAAGAGTTATAAAGAGGTGATAAAGAAGAGATGACTTGTCTAGTGATATCACTTCTCCAGTTCCTATGTTATTCTGTGGATCCAATGCACTAAGATCTCCAAAGTTCTAGATATCTTAGTGAATTGGAGAAGTGATATCACTGGAGAAATAATCTCTGCTTTATCAACTCTTTATCAAGCCTTAGTGAATCTCTCCTACAGAGTTCTAAAGTAGTCCCCAATGCATTACTTTGTAATGCACCAGAGAACTTGAGTGGTCAGGAGAAGCCTAGTTTATATCAGAATTGTATTTGTGCAGTTGATGCCCCAGGATTACCCCACGTTTCTTTTGAAATGATGTTATGAAAAATGTGGTGTTAAAGTGGCATAAAGCTGAAGGTCATAATTTAAAAAGAACCTGACGCCAGTCCTGGAGGCCTTAAGGCAACATAGTTTTATTTCTGGAACGCAACAGAATTATCACCACAATCTTAAAGCCAGGTGTAATCTGCTCTTAAGCACTGCAGGCATAACAACAGCTTACCAACGCCTTATTTATAACAACGCCCATTCTTTTATAAATATGAATTTACATTATCAGCAGTTGCTAAGAAGCTTTTTATAAATCTCCCAAAGTCTTTTTCTTGTTAATAAATGTGTTTATACTTTGGGGATTCTTCCTTGACAAGCAAGGTATTGCTATACTATTAACTATTTGCCCTCCATTTTCAAATTGTTCTGCAAAATTTTCATTTTAAAGGAAAAATATATGGTCAATAATCCACTGCCAGCCAATACCCTCAGAGCTGTGGCAAAAGATTTCCGATAGCTTATTACTCATCCAATGCTTGTCCTTTTTCTGTTCAGATCGCTGATATCTGCAAAGCTGGATGGATGACATCAGAGCTTGGGAGCATTTTGCTTCTTCCTAAGAAGCCTAGTGATGATGGATTCATTGACATTAAGGCTCTATGGAACCTCTATTGAGAGAGATTAAAAAGCTCCCATGAGCATAGAGTAAGGCGCTAACATCACCCAACTTTGCAGATATGGATGAACTGCACAGCAAGCCAGGAGAGAACTGGTAACTTTTAAGAAATATGGGAACTCTTTTACCATAGCTCTGAATGCCCTGGCAGTGGGTTTAAATGTCTTTTATTGACCCTGTATTCCCCTTTAAAAGGTTAGGTATCATATAATTCTTCTGTACATTGTAAAATGAATTGGTGATTTCTTAGGTAGCCAAGGGGTTGTGAAAATGAATATTGTATTAAAAGTACAGTGAACATTTCACTCTAAAAACCATCATTACTCACATATTATGCCATACAGATTTATTATAACTATATAATGTTTCTATACTGAATGTTTGGATAATCAGATTTTAGCTACTGAATGATTGGTTCTACTATCAGTTAAGGAAGCAAAAACAAATGCAATCAGTAGACTTGTGCACGGGAAATAAATTTGGTAAAATTCGATTTCGGACAATTTTTTTTTCTTATTCAGTCAATCCGAAAATCGGACCAGACCTGTTCAACTTGGACAAAATTAGGAAGGAATCCGAATTCTTCAGCCGAATTTACCATGCTTTTAAAAATACAATAAAATCAAAATTAGATAAATAAAAATAAATGGAACCTTTTCCAGGTCTAAATGAAGATGGTGGAACAGGGTAAGGTGGAGCTTTAGCCTTATGGTGCTGTAGATGAAGCATGGATGCAGCTATTTGAAGGAAGAAGGAAGACTGAGGATGACTGGAGCAGGCAGGACTCATAGACATAAAACTTTTCTTAGATTAATAGTTAGACTACAAAACTGAGGAAGCCTGGAGCAGGCAGAACTCAGTAGATAAATATATATATGACTTTTCTTAGATTAGAGTTAGACTACAAAACTGAGGAAGTCTGGAGAAGGCAGGACTCATAGACATATGACTTTTCTAAGATTAGAGTTAGACTACAAAAATGAGGAAGCCTGGAGCAGACAGGACCCAGTAGAAAATATATATGACTTTACTTAGATTAGAGTTAGACTACAAAATTAAGGAAGCCTGGAGCAGGCAGGACTCATAGACATATGACTTTTCTTAGATTAGAGTTAGACTACAAAACTGAGGAAGCCTGGAGCAGGCAGGAGCCAGTAGAAAAATATATACAGCTTTACTTAGATTAGAGTTAGACTACAAAACTGAGGAAGTCTGGAGAAGGCAGGACTCATAGACATATGACTTTTCTAAGATTAGAGTTAGACTACAAAAATGAGGAAGCCTGGAGCAGACAGGACCCAGTAGAAAATATATACGACTTTACTTAGATTAGAGTTAGACTACAAAATTAAGGAAGCCTGGAGCAGGCAGGACTCATAGACATACGACTTTTCTTAGATTAGAGTTAGACTACAAAACTGAGGAAGCCTGGAGCAGGCAGGAGCCAGTAGAAAAATATATACAGCTTTACTTAGATTAGAGTTAGACTACAAAACTGAGGAAGTCTGGAGAAGGCAGGACTCATAGACATATGACTTTTCTAAGATTAGAGTTAGACTACAAAAATGAGGAAGCCTGGAGCAGACAGGACCCAGTAGAAAATATATACGACTTTACTTAGATTAGAGTTAGACTACAAAATTAAGGAAGCCTGGAGCAGGCAGGACTCATAGACATACGACTTTTCTTAGATTAGAGTTAGACTACAAAACTGAGGAAGCCTGGAGCAGGCAGGAGCCAGTAGAAAAATATATACAGCTTTACTTAGATTAGAGTTAGACTACAAAACCGAGGAAGCCTGGAGCATGCAGGACTCATAGACATATGACTTTTCTTAGATTAGAGTTAGACTAAAACACTGAGGAAGCGTGGAGCAGGCAGGACTCAGTAGGTAAACATATATGACTTTTCTTAGATTAGAGTTAGACCACAAAACCGAGGAAGCATGGAGCAGGCAGGACTCATAGACATATGACTTTTTATCAGATTAGAGTTAGACTACAAAATTGAGGAAGCCTGGAGCAGGCAGGACTCATGACTTGAGGAAGGCCAGCTGAGCCTGGCCGAAACGTTGATCTTGATGTAATAAATCTATTTTTTCTCATATTGGAAGTCCCGTGAGTGCCTCGATCTCTCCATCCACACATGTTATAATCAAATAACATCGTAAAGAAATGTGAGCAATCAACAGTTTAGCAGCAATGTTTCAGTCCTCTCCCCGAAAAATAATCATGAAAAAATAAATACATTACAGAGAAGAGAAACAAGTTTTGGTGGGGGGATAGTGAACCTCCCTTCTAACATTTTTTGTGACCAGATAGGTCACTTCATCTGAGGAGAACAATGTTAGCATGAAACACATGCGGACAAAAAGGGTCTCACGTCTGTAAGTTTATCTAATTTTTTTCATTATATAGTTATGGATAACAATGGATTGGCAAACTCATCTGGCAATCTAAGGATTTAGCAATATTATCTATTTGCCTTCATTTTTTCATATTGAATTGTATTAAATCTGCCCAATAGTTTGGAAGGAGGTTTATGCTAAAACCTTTGGAACCAAAAAAGTCTCAAGGCATAATAATGTGCATTAAAGACCTAAGAGATTGAGAATATATAACCTAATTAGATCAAATACTTTACCAATTTACAGTGAACATTTCGCCCTGTGCACTATCATATATGCAAACAGGACAGTGAAATCTCTAATAGGGATATGGAACAAAAAGCTTAATGCCCACAACAGACCAAGGGAAAAAAAGGAGTAATATCAGCTTTATACTATGTCAAAAAATGACAAAACTATTAATTTTAAGTATGATAAATATGAACCAAGAAAACAAAGGACAGACTCTTCTGCTGGAGAACACTGCACCTTCCTTCAGAGGTGTTTCCTGACCTTACTGATTTTTTCATCAGTAAAATATAATAGAACTAGCTGAAGAGCTCGTTACACGGGCCACAGTGCCACTGGCAGCTGGTTGAGGGGCAGTCATGCACAGTAGAGACTGCCCACGCTGTGGCTGATACAGTGCCAGCCGGTCGCAGTACAGTCATGCTCAGTAGAGATTGCCCGCGCCGCGACTGATACAGAGCGGGAAGCTCCTTTGGAGTGTCCAGCTCTGTATCAGCCTCGTCACTGGCAGTCTCTACTGAGCATGACTGTGGTGTTACACACATTTCAGTGAATTATTATATAGGATGCTCGGTTATTTTGGGTTTTTCTGAATATTGCTTTAAGCAGTAATTTGATTTAGAAGTAGAACATACTATGCTATTCGTAATAGTGATGAATAAATGTTATGTCTTAGACTTTATTCTTTGGCCAACAATACTTTATATACCGAACTGGTCTCCATACTGTAGGAATATTGTTGTACTTATCTAATCAGTGGGAATTTACCACTGAATTGACATAGGAATTCACATATCTTGCTTTTCTTTTGATCTTTTCATTAGGACATGAAATGCATCAGGTGGGAGGATAACTATTGAAGCAAAATGGTGTCTTATTTGTGTAAGGTTGTTTCCCTTCTTATTATATAGTTATAAGTTACGTTTACAGACAGAACGGTTTATAACATGTCAAAGCTTACATTATACCATCAGTTAACCATTTGAGCATTAAAAAACATGTGCAATGCATTGCACACTCCTCAGTCACTCAGAGTTAATTTTTAACTTCCTAGTACAAAATATCACAAAAATTTAAATGTGTTGAATTAAACAGTATTACAAAAAGATCTTAAATGTCAGTCTTACTTTTTCATCATCTTCAACAAAGGGGGCTCCTCCTGGAGTTTTGTTTATAGCTTGAGCGACACCTATAATCTCCCCATCACTGCTCCTTATTGGCATGCACAGTAAGGACTTTGTCTTGTACCCAGTCAGCTTGTCTATTTCATCACTGAATCGCCTGTCCTGCAAGAGACAAGGGTGGAAATGAAAACACAACCGATTTGAACATTTTTTACATTTCTTTAACTAGTAGTTATGATGAATGCATTAGGGTCCAAAACAATGTATTGCACACACCTCTTGACCTTAAAGGATTAGCAGCATTTTCCACCTTATGTAACCCTAATATACACTTCCACCCTTGTTTGTACACTTACAACCCCCAATTCAAAATCAGGCCTCTACATTAACAAAACACAGATATTCTCTAGCATCCAATAAATTAAAACAATGATTCTTAATGGTATAGTAATGCTTCACAAAAAAAGCAGCTCCAATTAATCTTCATAGTATTTGGGTTGTGAAGAGTATTATTTCAATACTGTCAGAGTTGAAGTTCAAGAGTAATTGAATGATAAAGTATCCCCCTCCCGCCCTTTTAGTGTAAGCCACCTCCCAGCAGATGTGGAATCTGGTCGCTTGACCGGAGCGATCACAGAAAGGGAGAATCGTGTTACTGTGAGCATAAGGAAAACTCTGCACCCTTGACAGATTTTTCAGGTTTTTCCTTATGCTCACTGAAGATTATCCCTCTCTGCAATCCATCTGGACAGTCTTGCTGCTCTGAGGTGAGCAGTGTTACATCAGTAAAAGGGGCAGGAGGGGGATACTTTATCATTCAATTACTCTTGAATTAAAACTCTGACAGTATTGAAATAAACTCTCCATGGCCCAAATACCATGAACATTAATTGGTGCTGCCTTTATTGTGAACATTACTATACCTTTAATGTTAGTCCTCAGGACACAGCAACAGAGAAATGCATTGGACATCTCTCCGCCTTAGTGCATCACTCCCATTGGCTGCTGTATTGTGGAAAATTACATTTTAAATATGAGAGGTCTTAAGGAGTGTTTGAATATATTTATAATTGGGAGGAGATTTGAGAGAAAAGGATAGGGGCATGAGATTTTTTACTTTTGTAGTTGTGAAACAGATCTTGGCTCTTCCATGCAAAGTCATCATAACAGGCTGTTGAGCCTATACACAAATAACATCATGTCCCTCTCTCATAAAACAGAAATCTGCTAATAAAGGGTATGACATTTCACATGTATCCTAATCACACCAATATAATGACCTTGAAACAAGATACCAAGAATTATATCCACCTTGGTCCATAAAATCACATTCAAACACTTTTTATGTTATGAAATTGATAATGCTTCCTAAACAAAACAGAAATATACTTACCTAAGGATAAAAATAGTTCCGACTACTTTAATGATTTATGAAAATGTTCTCTAAGGTAGGGGTAGGCCTACCCCCCGCTAATAAAAAAGTCTTTTTAGTACAGAAAATTGGGATTACAATGTAAATAAATGACATTTTATTTTTCTGTTATCTGCAAAAAGAGCTTGGTTAGAGTGCTTTCCAAGCCACAAGACTAATATGTATTAAGACTATGTTCTTTATAATTAGAAACAAAATAATATTTCATCTAAGTACCAATAACCTGATAAAATGTCAACGTGACACTATAACACTTACAAAACATGAAATGTCATTATCATTAACGTTCTCGCTCCAGAAATCTCTTTTGTAAATTGCTTTAATACACTTTATGCCTGTTTGAAACTTCCACTTAAGACTTTACTTTAAATAGCACAGAAATGCATCTGAAAAAGTCAGTTTAGATAGACGTTTGTATAGTTTTCATACAGCCAGCACAATTACTTTAGGTTCCAGCTGGACCATGGAATATCTGAATAGTTGAGAAAGAAGGAGGGAATGCTAAGGACACAATACCCTTAAAGGAACACTAACATTTCCTAATACTCCCCACTTATCTTAATCTGGGCAGAAAATCCTACTGGGCACAATTAATCAATTCTGCATGTGATGGTTTTTCAAAATTAATATTTAATTAGTGCTGAATATCCTGCTCATGGAGGCAGACATGATTGTTCTTGCAGGACTTTCAGTGTGAGGAGTTTGGAGACCTTTGAGTCATGCAACAAGAAACCCCTGTTTGAAATGGGCCACAAAAAAGCATAACTGCATTTAACTATGCTGAAACGCTTTTGCTCTTTATCAGTTCATTGCCCAGTTTGTCCAAATATCTTAACATAGAAGAAACATCCTGTTTTTATTTTATTACCTTATGTAATATTGTGTCATTAGCAGATAAAGTGCTTTCAATGCCCACATGAATGGCAAACAAACTGAAAAGACTTGGAAGAAGGACAGATTCATGAAGGATGTCATTTACAACTTTTGTTCAATCTGAGCGTAAACAATTCTATCCTTCAGTCAGTTTTCTATATGTGTAGAGTCATTTCACTAAAGGCCTATATCTTTTAACCCTTTGAGTGCCAGAGAGGTATCCACAATGCACTGGATACCTCTCTGGTACGCAAAGGGTTAAAGGAGAACTAACAATGGATCCTAGTAATACCCCCACATGCCTTGCCATAGTCAGAAAGTGATAATGGCCCCCTTGAATTTTGCCCTTCTGCCTTTGTTCAAGAGATAACTTCACCAATCAGCCCTGGATGTCTTTCCCATGGGGGCAGACATGACAGTTGCTGGCAGTTTTTTAAACTGAAGCAGGCAGAGTGCATGAGATTGCTTAATCCTTTAAGTGTTAAGATTACCAAGTACTCTGAGCAGAATTTAACATACTCTGGTTCAGTAAGCAAATGTCATATGTGCGCCCATGGACGTTACACCTAGCATAGACAAAAGGGCAAAATGCATAGGATTTTCTGGCCATAACAAGGTAGGTATGGGGTTATTATTAGTAGTTGTTTATTTTATAGATTAACATCTTGTCAGGGCCAGCCTTAGAGGTGTGCAACCTGTGAGGTGCTCTGCCACTCCAAAAGGGACCTATGTGCTGTCTACCTATCAAGTGACACCATGCCAGATATTAGTGGGTCCCAGAAGATTAAATATAGTGGTCTAAACACTTCTAAACTAATCTCCTTGAGTACCAGTGGATTTATGCTATCTGGTTGGGACTATTTTTATTCACCCTAAAGCAAATTATACCATATAAATTAGTGGCTCTCAATGTTTAACAGATGACTTTATCTAGGTAGATATCCTTCATATCCATATACTTTTTATGCATTTTATCTCCGGTGTCTCAGTTTATAATCTGAAAAGGAAAATTGGCCCTTACAAACCATTCAGGTCTATTAAGTCCATTGTTTTCTGTGAGAAGGTGTGATCTATGGGTAGACTTCAATAGAGATCACTAAATACAAGAACTATAGATATAATGCAAAAAATTATATAAAGAAATAGACCTGATAGCTATAAGATGGCAGCTACCTAAGTCAGTCTGTTAAATAAAATAAGAGTAATGTAGGCATATATCGCCATCAATGTTATCTAACTGCTTCCTGCACTAGCATTTAACTTGTGGGAGGTGGAGTTTTGGCTCTGTTAGTATTCAAGTTTTCATGCATCTGTACATCTAAAACATATAACGGAAATACATGTGCTTAACCCTCTTTCAAAGCAATGCTTTGGAGACATCTTTAGCATCTTAGGGAATAAAGCATCTACCATCTGATAGTTCCCATTAACCAACTAATTTAACTATTTCAGTTTTCAATGAACCAACACCTTTTTGCCATTTATTTACTTGAAGTTTTATTTTTATTTGGATCAGTCTTGCTCACGTAGGCAATTCATTTTTTATTTTCACTAACTCACTTGCTTAATGGAAGATGTTTATGTATTGCTTATAATTTTCCCTGCTACTCACGTACATGCTTTAAATATCCACCTATTCCTTTCTACCACTGTAATTAGCTTCATAAAGAGTAGGATGAGTTTGAAAACTCATTCAAAATCATCATTATTTATGTTAGCCATTCCTTATTTAAAACAATAATTTAGGAGATATTTGCTTTAGTTGTCAGTTTATGTAAATTAGGTTGTACAGGTTGGCACAGCCTGGTATGGCATAAACTAATTTGCCATCCTCCCTCTCAACTGCCATTTCCTACCAGGAAGTACAGTTTACTGTGAATTAACTGACAAATAAATAAAACTCTCTTAAAAGCATGGCTCTCAACCATGTTGCTGTGTACCAACGACATCTAGTTGGGGTGCCTCTTGTTTTCTATAAAGCCTTTGACAAAAAATGCAAACATTGAGATTCAAATGTATATTTAAGGATATTCTTATGCACGATATGCTTGCTTTTGTTATTCTGATTGTGAAAACTAAAAATAAGTATATTTTATTTATTTCTACTCTTTATTACGCCCTTGACAAATTACATAAAATGTAACGTCTCTCAGAAATTCAAGATATCATAAAATATAGCTTAAAATAAATAAAGGTTAACCTAAATTAACATTACTATAAATGATTCTGAGAGCCCTTTCAAAATCACCCAAGTCATTTTTAAGTAGAATTTCTAGCTTAACTCTTAGCATGCCAGAAAGGAATTCTTGCAATGCACTGGATACGTCTCTGGCACTCAAAGGGTTCAGATGCATTGAATTTAATTTGTTTCTCTTAAGTTTGATGCACAGGGACATACACTTTAAAGTGTAATTGGTTAACATTTTAAAGGATGTTCTTTTTTCTTATGTAAATTTTCCAGACAAGACTTTGCTATGCTAAGGGCATTGCTAAAGCTTAAAGGTTTAAATGTAAAAATTTACCAGTGCAGCTTCATTGGCATTAGCCTCTAACGCTAGTAGCTGCACTTCAAGGTATGTACTATGGCCTAATGATCAATGCAGTACATACAGGTGGACAATATCTGCTATTAATAGGACCTTGATCCCAGCAAACCCCATACCCCAGCCCCTAGCATGCTCAGGGAAATATTGTACACTCACTCTATTTCCTCTATCCCTTGTTAACCACTTGCATGCCAGAGATGTATCCAATGCATTGCTTTGGATAACTCTCTGGTACTCAAAGGGTTAAGTGCATCACCATACACAAGGTGTAGAGGAAATGAACACCCAAAATGCCCATAGACTGCTTCATTGTCCTCCCCTTGGTGCCAGATGTATTAAAGTGATGTTTGTAGTTCAAAAGTTATTCAGCGCTAAAGACCCCCGCCTGCCCCTTTCTGGCCGCCTCCCTCTGAAGCTTAAATCTGGTCATGTGACTTTAAGGCTGCAGCGAGGGACAAACTTCAGGAAGTAAGTATAAGGGAAATCCTGTCCCACCCTTGAAGAAGGAGAGTAGGAATTCCATTTGCTTACTGAAGTTTGTACCTCGCTGCAGCCGTCCTCATCAGACTGCATCTTCAGCGTGACATGCCAGAAAGGGGAGGGCAGGGGATCTTTATTGTTTCATAACTTTTGAACTACAAACAAGAAAGGTATTAGACATAGCACAATTGGTTACTTTTAAAATACAGAAGACTCAGTGAGCAACTTTTAAAACGACATAACTATCACTTTACGTGAAGGAATTCTGGTGTACGTTGGTCAATAAATTGGCATCAAGCAGGTGCAGGAACAATTAATCAAATCCAGCACCTGACAGAGCAGAATCCTCACTGTACATTCCATGGATCAGAATAAAGTTTGCCTTCCTGAATCATCACTGTACATTCCATAGATTAGAATAAAGTTTGCCTTCCTGAATCATCACTGTACATTCCATAGATCAGAATAAAGTTTGCCTTCCTGAATCATCACTGTACATTCCATAGATCAGAATAAAGTTTGCCTTCCTGAATCATCACTGTACATTCCATAGATCAGAATAAAGTTTGCCTTCCTGAATCATCACTGTACATTCCATAGATTAGAATAAAGTTTTCCTTCCTGAAAAAATGGTCCTGGAAGAAGAACTTCTGCCTGTAGAAGACAAATACCAGATGTAATTCCATACATATCACAGGAACTGGAGAACTTCTTCTGTCTGCTTACTAAATCTAGGCCTTAATTTTTCTCTGAATTTGGAATAAACTAATGTAATCATTACAAGGCAACAGCTCTGCTGGTTTCATGTTATGTACAGTATATTTGTTATAATGACAGCCTGAAGGAAACTGTGATTGTAACACTCAGGATACCCGCATAAACAGGAGGAGACAAAAAACAGTCCCACACACACAACTGGCAACGTATCTTAAAGGAGAACTAACTCATCCAAATAATTACCCCTCACCTACCTAAACTATGGCCAGAAAATCCTAATGGTGGCTATGTATTTTGCCCCTGTGCTTTTGTTCAGTACGTTTTCAATCAGTGCTGGATGTCATGTCTTTGGTGGCGGATATGATAGTTACTAGCAGGACCTATGACCAATGGACCTCAGACTCTGCTCGCTACACGTTTAATCTTAACCCTTTAAGGATAAGAGGGGTGTACAACACATTGCTTCTCAATAAATTGTAGACCCTCTGGTCATTAACCCTTTGAGTGCCAGAGATGCAATGTGTTGGTTATCTCTCTGGCACTCAAAGGGTTAAACTGTTAAGTTGGCTCAGGCATTCTGCCTTCTTCAGTCTGAAATTGCAATCAAATCTCATATCCATCTCTATGGACCTGACATCATACTGATCCTGCCATAATGGCAGTCCAGTCACAAAGTGCAAGGAAATTCCTATCCAAACAAGCAAAGCAGTCAACCCCAGATGTATGTTGTGGCCTTGTTAGTGAGGTGTAGCTGATTTCTTTAAGCACTTAGAGAGAGGGATCCATTACTAGATTCTCCTGTTACCATTTGGGTGATTAACTCTAAGGGTAATTTGCATATACAAACTGGTCAGAGTCACTCAATTAGGAACAAGCCTGCACTAATATTGAGCAGGCTCTATAAGAATGGTATCATACCCAGAGTACAGGCTCTTTTAGCTCACTAGTGCCTTACACAGAGATGAAATATCCTAATGTCCATCATACTTGTCCTACCAAAACATCAGTCCAGCCACAAAATGCCAGGCAATTTCTCTTTGAGCAAGAAAAGTAGCCAATCCCAGTTATACACTTGAGTCTTGTTAGGCCTCATAAGTGAGGTGTAGCTGATCTTTTTAGTCACTGTGAGTGAGGGATCCACTACTGCATTCCCCTGTTACCCTTAGGGTGACCAACCCTAAGGGTAATTTGCATATCCAAACAAACTGGTCAGACATCGAACTAAGAACATGCCTGCCCAGCAGGCTCTACAGCAATGTTATCCTACCCAGGGTGCAGTCTCATTTAGCTCACTAGCACCTTACACAGAGAGGGAATATCCTAATGCCCATCATTCTGGTCCTGTCAGAATGGCAGTCTAGCCTAAATGTACCAAACAGCTCTCCCTCTGAACCAGAGCAGCACCCAGACTCAGGTGTACATTCTAGCTTTGTTAATGAGGTATAGCTGATCTCTCTAGGCACTGTGAGAAAGGAATCCACTGATGGATTCTCTTGTTACCCTTAGGGCGACCAACCCTAAGGATAATTCACATATCAACACAAACTGGTCAGAGAAGCAGTCCAGCCATAAAGTGCCAAGCAACGCTCCTCTGAACAGAAACAGCAGCCAACACCAGGCAGATGTTTCAACCTTGGTGGCCTTATCACTGAGATGCAGTCAGTCTCTCCAAATACTGTGAGCAAGGGGTCCACAGCTGGATTCTCCTGTTATAATTAAGGTGACCAACCCTAAGGGTCATTTGCATATGTAGGCAAAATGGTCAGACTCTCTCAATTAGGAACAAGCCTTTAGCTAGTAAGCTAAAAGAGACTGCACCCTGCGTAGGACACTTTTCTTGTAGAGCCTGCTCAATTTTAAGTTGAGTGTCTCTGACCAGCACTTTGCATATGCAAATTACACTTAGGATTGGTCACCCTAAAGGTAGCACGGTGATCCAGACGTGGACTTCTTGCTCACAGTGCCTAGAGAGATCAGCTGCACCTCACTGACATTACCCAACAAGGCCAAAATGTGTATATGGTTTTTTTATGGAGAGAAATTGCCTGGTACTTTTTGGCTGGACTGTCTTTTTGATACAATCAGTATGATCTAAGATATTTTCTCTCTGTGAAAGGTACTATTGATCAAAAAGAAATTGCACTCTATCTAGTACACTATTCCTATAGAGCCTGCTCAATTCTAAGGCGGGCTCATTTCTAGTTGAGCTTCTCTAACCAGCTTTTCGCATCTTTTGAACAAAGGCACAATGGAAAATGAATTATTCATAGGGGCCATTAAGATTTTTGATCATAGTAAGAGTAGCTGGGGATTATTATTATTATTATAACTTGTTGGTTCTCCTTTTAAGGAGTATCATGTTTTATCAACCATGAAGCAATATGTAAGTGATAGATTAAGAGCGCAATATAATTCTTTCTCATTTCATCTTTTGCAGATTCAATATGATGGATTAATGGATTACACCCAGAACAAAGATGTTTTCACGCCGTAGGACTCACATCTCCATCCACTGGGGAAAATCATATTACTCAAGATGAAGGGCTTCTACTGACCCAGTTCTTGCTAGTGTGCTACTCATGGCTTATAACAGGGGACCCATCCTGTTTTCCCACATTTGGGTGCATACCTCCCAACATTTCAAACAGCCAAAGAGGGACACTTTTATTTTAGGTGGTGTTGGTAGGGGCACACCTGCTGGGTGGGCATTAACTACAGTGTTTAGGCTATTTCATGACCTATTGACAGCTTTTAATAAAAAGGATTGCTACAGAATTGTACCACCTTAGCTTGTTGAATATGATACCTAATCAAGTGCATACTTTATAAAGTCAAACTCCCTGTACTTTTTAGTTATTTTTATTTTTTCATCATTACCTCTTTTCTATTTCCAGGGAGCTTTCTGTGAGGAACTGGGAAAGCAGAGACAATGACATAATGTAATGCCATCCTTGCAGCAGAAAATCCAGCCTCCAGTCTTTTAAATACACCATACAGAGCACTCAGCGCTGCAAGTATGCCTGCTTCAGTTTAAAAAAAAATAGTAGAAGCAACTGTCATGTCTGCTCTATGGACATGACAACCAAGACCGAAGATGTTATCTCTTGAACAAGGGTACAAAGGAAAAATGCATTGGGTCCAAAAGAACTTTAAAAGTTTAAACCCTTTTAAAGTTTAAACCGCTTAGATGTTAGAGACATTTCAAAGTGTTGCAACATTCACAGGATTAAATTATCTGTCTAGTATAGGACTGCAGAAAATTGAAAATAAACTGGTCAAATTATTATACAAAAATGGACATAGCAAAATACATCCTGGTAAGTAATCAGTGACCACAAAACTGAGCTAAGACTCCTTTTACTTTTAGGCACCAATTGATAGTTTGCCTACTCTGCCTAATGGGAAAACCAGCAGCTGGCATCTTAAAGTTGCTTTTGTAGCTATGCTTGATATATCTATTCCAAACACACACCTATGTTCAGCTGCTCTTTTGCACCTGGTATGATTGAAACTGTTTTTGGCGCAATGGAATTATTACACAACAAAACAAAACAAAGTACAATTAAAACTAAGTAATGTTTATGACACGTTTTCCTTGCAGAGATCTAGGTTGATTTTTATTTTTTTCCCCCAAACAGCAGACAGCATGTCTTCCTGCTGTTCATTCTAAGCTTGATCGACTTAATAACAATGGTTCTGGGAAAAGAGTGGTGGCAGCTCTGTAGAAGAAAATGATGTACAAGTTCAATATTTAGCATTGTTCGTGGTGTGCTCACTATAATGCAGTTAATTTGTTCAACAAATCTTTCTATCTGCCCGCAATTGGAGCCTGACAACAAGACAACTATCTTGATCACCAACAACATCAATCTTTTGCTGTAGGATTGAGAAGTCATGAATTGATCTGTTGCAGTTAGTTCCCTCTGTATCCTGAAGGTTCCTTGCCTTTTTTTCTTGCCTTTAATGATGAACGCTGACATATGAATAGTCTTTTCAACCCCCTTAGTTGCTAGGATTCCAATACATTGCTTCACAATATATTGAGATTGCTCAAGCATCCTAGGGGTTTATATATAACTATCACAAAAATGATTTGCACAAATTTTATCAAGTACTTGTATCACTAACCCCTTGAGTGACAGAGGGGTATTCAACGCATTGCTTTACAATGCATTGCGTACCCCTCTGGTGCTCAAAGGGTTGAAAAGTATGTCTCATTTAACCCTTTAAGCACGGTATGAATCAAAATTATTTTCAACTGTAATATAATGCATATTATTCACATTTAACTACTATAGCTAAAATATACAATATAAATTTACAAATTACTGTAATCTTTCCCCACAGTCAGATTTATGGACATTTTCTTTACTTTGTGCGATATGTTTCACGCATTAGCAAAACCATCACCATGGAATTCAATGGCAGAGGAATTATGAAAAAGCTGATAAAAATGACGCGTTTCGCCATTGTCATATTTCTGGCAAACATTGTTAAGAAAGACCAAAAAAAGAGATAGGGTAAATATATCAATCCTTCCGTGCAGCAAATTATTTGCTCTTATTGGTAAGCTTAACCCTTTGAGTATCAGCGACAATCAACTCATTAAATTGCAGTGCATTGGATAGCTCTTGGGCACTTTGTGATTTAAAAACCAGGGCCCATATTTACAAATGCAAATTGGAGTTATTTTGGAGTAAACCTACTGCACCATAGGGGACAGATACAAATTTCTAAATCCCCATGCATTTGAACAGATATTTTTATCTCACTGAATGCACTCAAGGGTTAAAAAAACAATTTAATTTAAAATGAATTTTTATTTGTCCCCTATAATGCAGTTGGTTTACTCCAGAATAACTCCACTTCACTTTTATCAATATGGACCATTGTGCCACAAGCACTGAGATTAATATGTGGATGCCCAAACTCCCCTATAGCATTCTTAGGGAAGTATAAAAATTTCATGCCACTTTTTTGGTGCCTTGTTAATAAAGGGTCATAAATAAGAAGCAGAGGCCTGGAATGCTCCAAAATGCCCATACATTCTTCCATTGCCTCCTTTTGATGAGGAAAACCTTCAGTGCAGTAACTTAGTACATAGGTGTTAGGAAGGCGAAGCACACAGAGTTCATTTCCTGTACCTTATTCAGTATATGCTGATGACTGGGGAGCACTGTTGATCAGCTCTCCTCTAAGTATTTGCACATCAGCTTTGTTTAGCAGATCAAGTGCAAGATACCAGAGTTTGCCAAGTGGAGGAGACCACAGTTTATATTTCTACATTAGGTTTTCAATCATTTTCCTTCATTCATTATCCACCAGACACAAGGGTGACGTGAACTGTATTTTATGGACTCCATTCTATGGAGTATTTAATAATCAATATTCTGTATAATAATGTTCACATTTTCAATGTGCCTTTTAACTAGGGTGACCAGCGCACCTTTAACCGGGGACACATATGAAAAATGCAAACTGCAGGGCTGCTTTGATTTCAGTGCATTTCTGAAATATGTCCATTTCCTCTGTGTCCCTGGTTAAAGGTGATGTCTGGTCAGCCTACTTTTAACCCCTTGAATGCTAGCAAGGTCTCCGACACATTGCTTCACAATGCGTTGGAGACATTTTTAGCATTCAGGGGGTTAAAGGTCAGATTTTATTTGTCCCCTTACAGTTGGTTGCCCCAGAAATGTCTCCGCTTTTGTATTTAACCCTTTGAGCGCCAGAAGGGTGTACAATGCATTGCAAAGCAATGCGTTGCTTACCCCTCAGACACTCAAAGGGTTAAGCATGTGGTTCTAAGGGGGAGGCATAAAAACCATTCTTAGTTTATGTCTAAGAAATATTGTTATAATTTGGAATGACAGGTCCGAATATAAACAAGTACAGTATATAATTAAGTCTCTATTTGAGAAAATTTGCTAATGGGAATTCTATTTTTGCATAAATACCTTATACACTCTATCACTTAACATCTTAACCCCTTAGCAACCGATGACGTACCCGGACCGTCACACTGGTCCAGCACTTAAGGACCAATGACGGTCCTGGCACGT
The DNA here is from genome assembly GCA_037306005.1 of Rhinophrynus dorsalis. Classification (NCBI taxonomy): domain Eukaryota; kingdom Metazoa; phylum Chordata; class Amphibia; order Anura; family Rhinophrynidae; genus Rhinophrynus; species Rhinophrynus dorsalis. Next base: position 182,309,165 of record CM074725.1, on the reverse strand, counting down.
CATGGAGTTCAGGGCTCCCGGTGCAGCTGCACGCCACTCCGGAAGCCCTGAACCAGAAGTGATAATAAAAACAAAAAGCCCTGTGGTCACTAAGTGCCTGCTGCGCGTGTGTGTGCGCTGGTCATTAAGGGGTTAAATACTTCTATTACGAAGAGGTAATATGTGGCGTTAAGATTTAAGCACTAAAACTACCTTTATTTTTGTCGTAATTAGAAAATATCTTTATTCATGAACGTCAACATAATTCATATTTAAACCATGACTATTTCTACTCCACTTTTCATATCAGTCAAAAAGGCCAACTGATTGATGTGGGTACTAAGCAAAAATGTCACTAAACATGTGTATATATATATATATATATATATATATATATATATATATATATACATATATACCCTTATTATTACAACAATTTTATACATTCCCCCTGTCTGTGTGTTTAAACTGCTGATGAGGTGAATGTGGGAAGAGAATAATTTTTCCACAATGTAAAGATTAACAGTCGATAAAAACATATACACTCACACACGTCTTCTCTGTTTCTTCATTTAATATTAGCTTTTGTTTATGTCAAGCATTTCTGAATTCTGTGGCTGCATTTCCCTTGTGGTTCTTCATTGAGTTTCCTTGACTGCAGACGTGTGTTTCTGTATTTCCATGAGCCAACTGCCTATAGCAGAGACAGGAATGCTTTTTGTTTTACAATTGCCTTTCTTTGAAATATGTTTCTTTCCACTGTAAGTTAGACAGCCTTGAGGAATCTAAAATTTCCCCTTCGTCCCCCATCTGCTCTTACTTCCAGGTACAATAGGCTTGTGCTAAAAACATGTGGTAACTTCAGTTGTTATTTGGACTTCTGTTTTATGTCCTTGAGAGACAGGCCGCGCTGCTAGGAGCTGGCTGAGGGGGCTAAAGCTCCAGGGTGGAGATGCACTAAGGTGTGATATAATCGTAAAGTCTGTCTGGTGATGTGTGGAGATCACTTCATCTTGATGAACAAGACACACTTTACCATACGCACTATGAATTTGGTAAGCAAAGGAAGGACTGGATACATTGATCATTAGCATATGATCGTTGGTGATTGGTGATGTCTTGTAATGGTATCTCTGTATTGCAGTTAATAACCAGACTAATGTGAAATATAGTGAACTGTTCTCCACTTTAGAGAATGGCAAATTGGTCTCCCCTTTAAAATATGCCCCCCATCACGGATCAACCCACTTAGTCCGTATGTTAATCCAGCCTGGGGGGAAGAAGTGCAGGGAAGCAAGTGCCCCTCTTGTCCCAACCCCCTCAACCCACCCCACCACAGATGCTAATGTCTTATTGCCAGTTGGGAACATGTAATGATGCAACTCTCACTCCTCGTAATGGTGCAATTTAACCCATTTTTATCACCATATGTTGATATATAAGCCCTGTGTATAAAGATGATACATATAAATATGAACAAAAAGAAAAACAGCTATTTTTGTCATTATTCTGCCCCTGATGATCTGCATGAAATTAGTGTAGTTGTCATAAATTGGCTCTAAATAAATTAGCCTGCAAATGATCTGCAAAACTGAACTGTCACCTGCTTTGATCTTTTTATCACAATTTGAGGGAGGAATGTGCCTTTTTTAACATTTACCCATTTGAGCCACTTGCTTTTTGGCTAGACACAGTGGCATACCTACAGGGCCTCTGTACATGGGCCGTTAGTAGGACCCGCCAACATCTGAAATGCAAAGCAAAGAAAGAAGAAACTCACAATGATGGGTGTGTGTTAGTGATGAGCGAGCACCCCAATGCTCGGGTGTTCGGGTGCTCTGACCGAGCACCCCCTGAGGCTCGAGTGCTCGGCCGAGCACCCGAGCCCCATTGAAGTCAATGGGAGGACTCGAGCATTACACCAGGCACCCCCTGCTCTGATGAGGGGAGGGTGCCTGGTCCATAGGAAAAGGGCAGAAAAGGATGGAAACACCACAGAAATGGTTCAGGGACAGCATAGGGAGGATGTCTGGATGCATCTTGGACTCCAACATCGCTGCTGGGAACGATCTTTCGCCCGTAGTACGCCATTTTTACAGACTGACCATAAAACACACAAAAAGGAAAATAAAAACGACTGTAGGCGAAAAATTGTTACCAAACAATATTTGCTGTATATTTACTTGTATATCATCTGCAAATTCTCCCAAAAATTTCCTTGATTTTCTGAAGTGAGGCCATGATTAAGAGGGAAACGTGCGCAGAGGCAAATTCTCCCAAAAATTTCCTTGATTTTCAGAACTGAGGCCATGATTAAGAGGGAAACGTGCGCAGAGGCAAATTCTCCCAAAAATTTCCTTGATTTTCAGAACTGAGGCCATGATTAAGAGGGAAACGTGCGCAGAGGCAAATTCTCCCAAAAATTTCCTTGATTTTCAGAATTGAGGCCATGATTAAGAGGGAAACGTGCGCAGAGGCAAATTCTCCCAAAAATTTCCTTGATTTTCAGAACTGAGGCCATGATTAAGAGGGAAACGTGCGCAGAGGCAAATTCTCCCAAAAATTTCCTTGATTTTATTGAACTGAGGCCATGATTAAGAGGGAAACGTGCGCTGAGCTGACCATCTAAAACATTATGGGTGAGGGTCTGCTGCAGAGCTGACCATCCTAAACATTATATGCGAAGGCCCGCTAGTGAGCTGACGCTATAAAACATTATATGAGAGGGCCCGCTAGAGAGCTGACCCAATAAAACATTATATGAGAAGGCCCGCTGGTGAGCTGACCTATATAAAAATTGTCAAACAGGGCCCGCTGGTGAGCTGGCCCTATATAAAAATTATATCACAGGGCCCGCTGGTGAGCTGGCCCTATATAAAAATTATATCACAGGGCCCGCTGGTGAGCTGGCCCTATATAAAAATTATATCCCAGGGCATATGGAAGAGGAGGATGAGAAGATTAAGAGTCAACCATATACCCGTTTTTTGGGTGGAAGGGGTGAATGGGAATACAGAGTATTCCCATCATTGTAAATAACATATATAAAGTGAGTTTATGTTCCCCCGGGGCTTTCCTCCAGTGGAGTGGAGAAGTCAGGGGAAATCCAGGCCTTGTTCATTTTTATAAGTGTCAACCTATCAGCATTGTCGGTGGAAAGGCGGATACGCTTATCTGTTATGATGCCACCAGCAGCACTAAATACCCGCTCAGACAGAACGCTGGCGGCAGGGCAGGCCAGCACCTCCAAGGCGTAGAGTGCCAGTTCATACCACGTGTCCAGCTTGGACACCCAGTAGTTGTAAGGCACAGAGGGATCATTGAGGACGCTGACACGGTCTGCTACGTACTCCTTCACCATCTTCCAAAACTTTTCCCTCCTTGTGACACTAGGCTGCGCATCAGGGTGAGGGTGCTGGCGGGGTGTCATGAAGGTGTCCCACGCCTTGGAGAGTGTTGCCCTGTCTTTGTCGGAACTGCTGTGTGCTCCCCTTTTCTCCCCTTCTCTGTTGGCCAAGGTAGCACGTACTCTGCCGCCAGCGTTGTCAGATGGAAAATTTTGGAGCAATTTTTCGACAAGAACCTTCTGGTATTGCACCATTTTGCTTGTCCTCTCCACCGGAGGAATGAGAGATGAGAAATTCTCTTTGTAGCGGGGGTCCAGAAGGGTGAACACCCAGTAATCCGTGTTGTTTAAAATGCGTATAACGCGTGGGTCACGGGAAAGGCAGCCTAACATAAAGTCAGCCATGTGTGCCAGAGTACCAACAGTCAAGATTTCGCTGTCCTCACCAGGAGGATGACTCTCAATATCCTCATCCTCTTCCTCCTCTTCTGCCCACCCACGCTGAAGAGATGGAACTAAAGTTCCATGGCTACCCTCTGTAGCGGAGGCAACCGTGTCTTCCTCCTCCTCCTCCTCCTCCTCCGTCTCCTCCAATTGTCGCTGAGAAGACGAAGTGAGGGTGCTCTGGCTATCACCTTGTGTAAGCTCTTCCTCCCCCATTTCCACCTCTTCCACATGCAAAGCGTCGGTTTTAATTGTGAGCAGCGAGCGTTTCAGTAGACACAGAAGTGGGATGGTTACACTGATAATAGCGTTATCGCCGCTCACCATCTGTGTCGATTCCTCAAAATTGCGTAAAACCTCGCAGAGGTCTGACATCCATTCCCACTCCTCACTTCTGATTACAGGAAGTTGAACGGAGAGGCGACGACCGTGTAACAGCTGGTACTCCACTACTGCCCTCTGCTGCTCACAAAGCCGGGCCAACATGTGGAAGGTGGAGTTCCAGCGCGTGCTCACGTCACACAGCAGCCGGTGAGCTGGCAATTGTAAGCGCTGCTGCAGCTTCAACAGGCCGGCCGAAGCTGTAGATGACTTACGGAAATGTGCACACACGCGGCGCACCTTGGTCAAGAGATCATGCACATTGGGGTAGGTTTTTAGAAATCGCTGCACCACTAAATTAAATACATGCGCTAGGCATGGTACGTGTGTGAGCTTGCCGAGCTCCAAAGCCGCCACCAAGTTACGCCCATTATCACACACAACCATGCCTGGTTGCAGGTTGAGTGGCGAGAGCCACTGCTCGGTCTGGTGACTAATCCCCTGCAACAGCTCTGAGGCCGTGTGCTGTTTGTCCCCAAGGCAGATCAGCTTCAGCACGGCCTGTTGACGCTTCCCCACTGCAGTGCTACACTGCTTCCAGCTACTGGCTGATGGGGGAGTGGCGCTGCGTGTAGAGAATTCGGAGGTGGAAACGGAGGAGGAGGAGCCAATAACGTAGGTGCTGGCGGAAACCCTGATGGAGGTAGGGCCCGCAATCCTCGGCATGGGTAGCACCCGTGCCATCCCAGGGTCCGAGTCGCTCCCAGCCTCCACGACATTCACCCAGTGTGCCGTCAGGGAAATGTAGCGTCCCTGGCCACAAGCACTTGTCCATGTGTCAGTCGTTAAGTGGACCTTCCCAGTAACTGCGTTGGTCAGGGCACGGGTGATGTTACGGGACACATGGTGGTGTAATGCGGGGATGGCACACCGGGAAAAGTAGTGGCGGCTGGGGACCGCGTACCGAGGGACAGCTGCTGCCATCAGGCTGCGGAAGGACTCAGTGTCCACAAGCCTAAATGGCAGCATTTCGATGGCCAGTAATTTGGAAAGGTGTGAGGTTAGTGCTATGGCCTGTGGGTGGGTGGCTGGGTACTTTCTCTTGCGCTCAAATGCCTGGGGTAACGACATTTGGACGCTGCGCTGGGACAGGGAAGTGGATGTGGTCGCTGATGGTGCTTCAGATGGTACAGGTGCAGGGCGGGAGGTATGCGGGCCTGCGCCTTCGACAGGCGATTGGCCGGCACCGAAAACAGGGGAAGAGGAGGAAGTGGTGTGGCCTGCAGACACAGATGGGCGATCCAGGCGTTCCTCCCACTTACTACGGTGCTTGGATGCCATGTGTCGGATCATGCTGGTGGTGGTGAGGTTTCTAGTGTTCATGCCTCGGCTCATTCTGGTGTGGCACAGGTTGCAAACTACAATTCTTTTGTCGTCCGCACTTTCCTTAAAAAAACGCCATACCGCGGAACACCTACCCTTTGGCAAGGTAGATTTACGCAAGGGGGTGCTCCGTGGAACATTTGCGGGCCGGTTTGGTGCGGTCCGCCTTCTTTCTGTAGCCACACCACTGCCTCTTCCAGCCTGTTGCGGTGCTGCAGATGGCTCACCCTCAGGACTGCTGTCATCGCTCGGCTCTACACCTTCCCAGGTGGGGTCAGTCACCTCATCGTCCACCAAGTCCTCCTCCACTTCCTCACTCTGATCATCCTCCTCAAGTCTTGATCCCACCACATACTCAGTCATTGACAACTGTATAACATTCTCCTCAACAAGGTCTTGAGACGGAAATAGTGGTTGATTTAATGGCAACTGTGTCTCATCATCATCATCATCATCCACTACTTCCTTTGACCTTAAATGCCGTTCACATCTGTCATCTTCTTGTGATTGGGTAGCCTCTAGAGGTTGTGAATCAGGGCACAAGATGTCATGTTCCTCTGCAAGCGTGCTTGGAGAGAGGGTCAAATGAAGGATTGGTGATGAGACGAGCTCCTCACTATATCCCAGTGTGGGATCACTTCTTTGACCAGACCGTCTATGGTGGGAGGAAGGATGATCAGAGTGAGGATTATGTTGACCAGACTCTTGGCTATTGAGAGTGGACTTGGTGGAAGACAGGGTGGTGCTTAACCGACTGGAAGCAGTATCAGCTGTCATCCAACCGACCACCTGTTCGCAGTGGTCGGACCTCGAGAGTGATGTCCTGCGACGCCCTGTAAAATTAGACATGAAGCTAGGTATGGTGGATGTCTTTCTTTCTTGTGCTCTGGCACCAGGCACAGTTTCTCCGCGTCCTGACCCGCGCCCTGAACTATCAGGATCACGTCCACTTCCCCGTCCCTTTTTACCCGCCTTCTTCATCTTACACGGAATATGTGACTTTAATATTTGAGTTTGAAAACTTAACAGTATTTCTTCCTAGTCTGCAACTGTGCAGAGTACACAGAATAGGCTGCTAAACGGCGGTGACACACACTGAATGGAATATGTGACTTTAATATTTGAGTTTGAAAACTTAACAGTATTTCTTCCTAGTCTGCAACTGTGCAGAGTACACAGAATAGGCTGCTAAACGGCGGTGACACACACTGAATGGAATATGTGACTTTAATATTTTAGTTTGAAAACTTAACAGTATTTCTTCCTAGTCTGCAACTGTGCAGAGTACACAGAATAGGCTGCTAAACTGCGGTGACACACACTGAATGGAATATGTGACTTTAATATTTGAGTTTGAAAACTTAACAGTATTTCTTCCTATTCTGCAACTGTGCAGAGTACACAGAATAGGCTGCTAAACGGCGGTGACACACACTGAATGGAATATGTGACTTTAATATTTTAGTTTGAAAACTTAACAGTATTTCTTCCTAGTCTGCAACTGTGCAGAGTACACAGAATAGGCTGCTAAACTGCGGTGACACACACTGAATGGAATATGTGACTTTAATATTTGAGTTTGAAAACTTAACAGTATTTCTTCCTATTCTGCAACTGTGCAGAGTACACAGAATAGGCTGCTAAACGGCGGTGACACACACTGAATGGAATATGTGACTTTAATATTTGAGTTTGAAAACTTAACAGTATTTCTTCCTATTCTGCAACTGTGCAGAGTACACAGAATAGGCTGCTAAACGGCGGTGACACACACTGAATGGAATATGTGACTTTAATATTTGAGTTTGAAAACTTAACAGTATTTCTTCCTAGTCTGCAACTGTGCAGAGTACACAGAATAGGCTGCTAAACTGCGGTGACGAACACAGAATGGAATATGTGACTTTAATATTTGAGTTTGAAAACTTAACAGTATTTCTTCCTATTCTGCAACTGTGCAGAGTACACACAATAGGCTGCTAAACGGCGGTGACACACACTGAATGGAATATGTGACTTTAATATTTTAGTTTGAAAACTTAACAGTATTTCTTCCTAGTCTGCAACTGTGCAGAGTACACAGAATAGGCTGCTAAACGGCGGTGACACACACTGAATGGAATATGTGACTTTAATATTTTAGTTTGAAAACTTAACAGTATTTCTTCCTATTCTGCAACTGTGCAGAGTACACACAATAGGCTGCTAAACGGCGGTGACACACACTGAATGGAATATGTGACTTTAATATTTGAGTTTGAAAACTTAACAGTATTTCTTCCTAGTCTGCAACTGTGCAGAGTACACAGAATAGGCTGCTAAACGGCGGTGACACACACTGAATGGAATATGTGACTTTAATATTTTAGTTTGAAAACTTAACAGTATTTCTTCCTAGTCTGCAACTGTGCAGAGTACACAGAATAGGCTGCTAAACTGCGGTGACACACACTGAATGGAATATGTGACTTTAATATTTGAGTTTGAAAACTTAACAGTATTTCTTCCTATTCTGCAACTGTGCAGAGTAAACAGAATAGGCTGCTAAACGGCGGTGACACACACTGAATGGAATATGTGACTTTAATATTTGAGTTTGAAAACTTAACAGTATTTCTTCCTAGTCTGCAACTGTGCAGAGTACACAGAATAGGCTGCTAAACGGCGGTGACACACACTGAATGGAATATGTGACTTTAATATTTGAGTTTGAAGACTTAACAGTATTTCTTCCTATTCTGCAACTCTGCACACTACACAGAATGTGCTGCTACACTGCGGCGAAGCACACTGAATGGAATATGTGACTTTGATATTTTAGTTTGAAGACTTAACAGTATTTCTTCCTATTCTGCAACTCTGCACAGTACACAGAATGTGCTGCTAAACTGCGGCGAAGCACACTGAATGGAATATGTGACTTTGATATTTTAGTTTGAAGACTTAACAGTATTTCTTCCTATTCTGCAACTCTGCACAGTACACAGAATGTGCTGCTACACTGCGGCGAAGCACACTGAATGGAATATGTGACTTTGATATTTTAGTTTGAAGACTTAACAGTATTTCTTCCTATTCTGCAACTCTGCACAGTACACAGAATGTGCTGCTAAACTGCGGCGAAGCACACTGAATGGAATATGTGACTTTGATATTTTAGTTTGAAGACTTAACAGTATTTCTTCCTATTCTGCAACTCTGCACAGTACACAGAATGTGCTGCTAAACTGCGGCGAAGCACACTGAATGGAATATGTGACTTTGATATTTTAGTTTGAAGACTTAACAGTATTTCTTCCTATTCTGCAACTCTGCACAGTACACAGAATGTGCTGCTAAACTGCGGCGACGCACACTGAATGGAATATGTGACTTTGATATTTTAGTTTGAAGACTTAACAGAATGTGCTCTAATCTGCAACTTTGCACACTAAACAGAATGTGCTCTAATCTGCAACTTTGCACACTAAACAGAATGTGCTCTAATCTGCAACTTTGCACACTAAACAGAATGTGCTCTAATCTGCAACTGTGCACACTAAACAGAATGTGCTCTAATCTGCAACTTTGCACACTAAACAGAATATATTTTTTTTTTTTTTTTTTTTTCCCCCCCACACAAAATAACCTGCTGCCCCCACACACAGTAGTCCTAAAAAGGACTTTTGGTTCTTTTTTTTCACAATTTTGCTTGTTTTCCTCCCTACACTGCCTTTCCCTTCCTATCCTCAGCTCTCCCTGGCTAAGACTGAGCCGAACTCGATGGTCAGGTGCTATACAGCACCCGACCACGGGTTCTGGCCAGCCAATCAGTGTAATGCCAGCAGCCAACATGGCTGCTGGCATTACACCGATGTCAGAGCCTCCCTGCACGTTTATTGGCTGCGCAGCAGCCGCAAAACGTGAGGGGAGGAGACCTGAACATGGCGGGCGAGCACATGCGGTACTCGTACAAGTACCGCCATGTGCCGAGCAGAGCGATGCTCGAGCCGATCCGAGCATCGGCCGAGCATGCTCGCTCAACACTAGTGTGTGTGTGTGGGGTGGGGGTGTCTGTCAGTCTTATGAACAGCAGCATAACTAGAAGCCTCCAGGCCCTGGTGCAAGAAGTGCCATGGGCCCCCCCACCACCACCACATTGACTCAACCACACTGACCCCCTCTACAATGCCCCTCAATCTTCACAATGCCCCCATCTCCTACCTCCCTGGAGCTCCCGCGCGGTCCTCTTTGTAATGCAGAACGCTGGGAGATGATGTCATCTCCCAGCGCTCGCTCTACATTACTAGAGCGCCGGAGGGAGATTGTGGGCGCCAGGCAGAGGAGTCACAGGGGGTGGCCGGGCCCCTGGAGTGACGGGCCCGTCACTGCTTATGAAGATATTAGATATTTTATTTATTTATATTTAGGAGCTTTTAACTAGCTGTTTTTTAAATCCAGTCTCCTTACAAGAATTTCTGAGGGGCAATTTTAAATTTAGAAGAGATGTTAATATGCATTAGAGATGACTTGCTTAAAATGGGGTATCATGGTAAGGTAAGCAACATATTTTGGTCAAACTCCTTATTTTTTGGCAGTTAACCAAAATGTTATTATTTATGCTCCACACGGGGTTCACATTTGGGTAATTTTATGGCAAAATGCAGGATTGCTTTTTTGCTTTTGCCAAATATCTGAAATGTGATGGGGCTGGTGTGTGTGCCTCTTCCATCACACATCTATTTATAATCACTCCCTTTTGGTCCTTGCACAATCATATAATGAAGTGCTCCAGGATATGACAACATATCTCAGCACTATGTATCGTTAGGCCATGGAGGGACCTTGAGGGACCACTGCTATAGAGGGCTGTGCTGGAGGAGGCCCAGACTTCAGTTCCAAAGTACCAGAGGTGAGGTCCCCTCCTGTCACCAGGAAAGACAGACAAGTACGACTGGTCACAGGAATGTTTTTTTATCCAGAAGTTGGGAGGGAGATAAAAGGGGGGGGGGGCTTGAGAAGGGGGAACTGAGAGATAAACTACAGAGGAAGAGACAGGGGGACACTGAGCGAGACAGAGATAAAAGGGGACTAGGGGAGATATGATATGTTGGCGATAAAAGGAGGCATGGGGAAAGAGGGGATCCAAATGACCCATGGAAGAAGATTGAGGGGTAGAGAAGAGTAGGAGGTATGATGTCTACATAATTTACTAAATAAATTTAGGGGAACAGGAGAGAGAGAAAAGTTGTAGAAGTTATAGATACAGACCTGCACATTCACAAATAAGTAGCTATGACAGCTTCTAGCTGCCTGCTTCTCTACAGCTATATCCAGACACATTCAGTTTTAATTATGACTTGACTGTATTTGTTATTTCTATGTATGTCTCCTAAACTTTGCTTAAAACAAAGTTGCTGTTTACACCTACCTGCATCCCAAACAAGACCACACTCTGTGGCTGATACACTAGGAAAATGTGGTGCAATTCTGGACCAAACCAACTGTATCATGAAAGTATTTTACCAGGAACGATACACAGAGGTTGTCTCTCATTTTTAAGTATGTTCCTGACGAAGTGATACTGGAATCGCGAAACATGTTGGGCTACTTTCAGCTACGTTTATCTGTGCAATATTGTACTAATAGCTTTAGTCCATATATTTTTAACAAATCTATTTATACAATATATAATTATTTTAAGAGTCAGTTATCCCGTTTTTTTGTTCTCTCTGTTATAACAATACTCTCTAACTAAATTGATCCCCAAGGATTAGGAGCATATATATTTGAAAGGAGAGCTCCACAACAGACCTTGGAAGGTTTAAGAGATATCAGGAAAAGGAGAGAAGGAAGACTGGTGAGCAACTGACCAGGGCTGGAGGTCTGATCCATTTGAGGCCTTGAGGCAGTAGTAGCCTCTACAATTGTGTGTACCAACTTTGTAGGGATCAAGAGGGGATATCAGTAATACTAACTGAAAGTAATCTTGGTTGCATTTAGAGAAGAGTTGCTCTGTCGCTTTTCTCTTTCTATATCTTATGTTCTGGACTCATTTTATGTACCTTAGAAGGGTGAAAGGCTGAGTTGACATTGCTGGGATTAGAACCTTTCATCCTGATGTTTGAACAAATTGTACAGAGAGTGTATTAACCAACTGAACCATCTCCCCAGCATCACCATAAGGAATGCATTTGTCAAATTCCCATTGATATAACTGGGGCATTTGACAGCTTGAATGCTAGAAAGGTCACCAGTGCATTGCATTATAACACATTGGAGACCTCTCTAGCATTGAAGGGGTTAAAAACCCTATTTAAATGAATGGAGGTGTTTGTTTATTCCTTACTAGTTGAAGACCCCGTTACACGGGCCACAGTGCCACTGCCACCCGGTCACGGGACAGTCATGCGCAGTAGACACTGCCCGCGCCGCGGCTGATACAGAGCTGGACGCCTCTGTATCAGCCGTGGTGCGGGCAGTCTCTACTGCGCATGACTGCAGCACACGCAGCAGTGTCTACTGAGCATAACGTGGCGTTACACACGTTTTAGCGAATTATTATATAGGATAATGCACATACTTTGCCCCAGAAGTGCAGAATTTATGTTTAGTACATGACCCTCTGTTATTAAATCGCATGTGTTTTTATCACAATAATATAATTTTATTATTGGTACTAACGATTCTCTTGTGGATGCTATATCACATGTTATTATATAGTCCTCTTGAGAATACACAACAAAGGACTGTATGTGTGTGTGTGCTGTTTACTTTAAACTGGACTGCGTATAAAAAGTGAGTGTTGGCTCTAATTTAGCCCTGCAGTATGCATTTTTCAGAAGAGTCCCAGTTTAAAGGGATAATAATGTCTTCCATAAAGTAGCTCTCCAAGTCTTTTCTAGTGTAAAACTAACACATTGTGCTGTGTTAAATCACTTACTTTGATGTAGTTCCAAAGATATTACGTGCAAAAAGATCCCTCTCCCGCGACTTCTGGCCACATCACGGTGCAGCTATCTGTTGTCCGGATCGAGAGTGGTGAGGGACAAACTTCAGTAACCAAAGGAACATCCTGCCCTTCTTCATCAAGGCAGGGTTTTCCTTACACTTACTGACTGAAGTTCGTCCCTCGCTGCATCCTTCCGGTCCCACCACCAGATTGCAGTTCTAAGGGGAGGTGGCCAGAAGAGGTGGGAGGGGTATCGTTGTACATGTAATATCTTTGGAACTACATCAAAGTAAGCGATTTAACACAGCGCAATGTGTTTTACACTAGGGAAGACTAGGAGAACTACTTTATGAAAGCCATTACTATCCATTTAATAGGGATGTTTTATACATGTAATATATGCAAATGAGTTTTAGATAGATGCCTAGGAACCTTCTTGTCTCAAGCCTCCTGAGGACCACTAAGTTTTAGAAGTGGGAGTGTCCAAATGATGTACTTTGTATCATAAAGTAGGTGGGGCTTGATTGGGGTAGGTGGAGTTGAGAGGAGAAGAGGTGGAGTTTGCCCTTAAAATGAGAGAAGATTGGGAAGAACAGGGAGAAGAGTAACTGGAACTGGCACCGAGGTGGTTGGAGTTACAAAGGAACTCACTGAGCCCTGAGAATCAGTCTCTATCCCTAGAGACTCAGTAATTAAGTATAAAAACTGGAGTCTCCATGTCAAATCTGGAGAGTCCACAGGTGTCTTTAGATACCCTTGATTGCAGGGCCGGTGCTACCATTAAGGCAGGACAGGCAGCTGCCATAGGCCGCCGCAACGGAGGGGCACCAAAAAGGGGGAAGCTGGGATTTTTTTTTTAATATATATATCTGCCGCGAGGGATCACTGATTTACACCACCAAGCTCTTCCTCGCTGTGTCTATGTGACACAACGCAGAGCGACCCAGGCTCTGTAGTAATACAGAGCGCTGGGAGATGACATCATCTCCCAGTGCTCTGCATTACTGAGAGCAGCGCGCGTGAGCTTCAGCTCTGTACAGAAGAAGGCACAGAGCTCTAAGTTATGGCACGCCGCTAGACTACCAGGGACTCAAGGTAAGGGATGAAGGGGCAATGTGGAGATGAAGGTGCATTATGGAAGGGGCATTGTGGAGATGAAGGGGTAATGTGGAAGGGGCATTGTGGAGATGAAGGGGCATTATGGAAGGGGCAATGTGGAGATGAAGGGGCATTGTGGAGATTAAGGGGCACTATGAAAGGGGCAATGTGGAGATGAAGCGGGCATTGTGGAAGGGGCATTGTAGAGATGAAGGGGCAATGTGGAGATAAGGGAGCATTGTGGAAAGGGAATTGTGGAGATAAGGGGGCATTGTGGAGATGAAGGGGCAATGTGGAGATGAAGGGAGCATTGTGGAAAGGGCATTGTGGAGATGAAGGGGCAATGTGGAGATGAAGGGAGCATTGTGGAAAGGGCATTGTGGAGATGAAGGGGCATTATGAAAGGGGCAATGTGGAGATGAAGGGAGCATTGTGGAGATGAAGGGGCATTGTGGAGATGAAGGGGCATTATGGAAGGGGCAATGTGGAGATGAACGGGGCATTGTGGAAGGGGCATTGTGGAGATGAAGGGGCAATGTGTAGATAAGGGTGCATTGTGGAAGGGGCATTGTGGCGATAAGGGGGCATTGTGGAAGGTGCATTGTGGAGATGAAGGAGCAATGTGGAGATGAAGGGAGCATTGTGGAAGGGCAATGTGGAGGTGGGAAGAGTGTGGAGGTGAATATGTGAGCGGGGGCAGGGGTTAGTGTCCTGGTCGGGGGGGGCATCAAAATGCACCTTCGCCTGTGTATACAAAGATCCTTGCACCGGCCCTGCAAAAACACAGTTCTTGGCATTGTGCATCAAACCTGCTTTGCCATGTATAAATCAATTACCTGGTTGTCCCTCTTTGGTCAGTTCAAATGCTGGGAGGTATGGCTTAAATGCTAGAGAACAACACTATTTTTTGTTTTGTATTATTCTGTTTTTTCTTTCTCCCTACGATGTACTTGATTCGCTCCTAATTTTCACTGCTTCTCTGTTTCACATGCGGCCCAAATATATTGTAACAGGATAAAAATGTGTTCTTAACAGAAGACAACAGATTGCACTAGGCCCTAAAGAATGTGAAAACCATGTAATCACTCATACAGATCTTGTTATTACAATGCAATGCTTTGTAATCAGACACAGGAGTAGAAGCAGCATTTATTTCATATAAGGACAGAGCCGGATTTCTCATAAGGCAGAGTAGGCATCCCCCTACAGGCGCACCCCACAGAGGGGCGCCTGTCATTGGGACCCGTTTTTTATTTATTTATTTATATATATATTTTTTTTTAATTATCCTAACCCCCTACTCAGTCAGGTCTGCGCCTCCTTTGGCACAGACCTGTAGCTGCTGAGCTCCCTCGTGAGCTCTTTAGGAATGCAGAGCGCTGGGTGATGAGCTGATGGGGCAATGTGGAGATAAGGGCAATGTGAGGGCAATATGGAGCTGGTGGGGGGCAAGTTGGAGCTGATGGGGGGCAGTGTGAGGGTAATATGGAGCTGATGGGGGGCAATATGGAGCTGATGGCTGCCAATATGAGGGCAATATGGAGCTGATGGGGGGCAATATGGAGCTGATGGCTGCCAATATGAGGGCAATATGGAGCTGATGGGGGCAATATAGAGCTGATGGGGGGCAAGTTGGAGCTGATGGGGGAAATATAGAGCTAATGGGGGGCAATTTGAGGGCAATATGGAGATGATGGGGGCAGTGTGGAGATTAGGAGCCTTGTGGAGGTGTCCAGTGGAGATGGCCAATGGGGGGGGCACTTCAGATTTCTGTGCCTACAGGCTCCTGAGATGTAAATCCGGCCCTGTATAAGGGAATGTATCAGGAGAGTAAGGCTTCACAAAACAATGGTCCATATTTATAAACGCAAATTGGAGTTCTTCTGGAACAAAACAACTGCATGCACGTAGGGGACAAAAAATTCCTAAATTCCCATGCACTTGAATAGAGCTTTTTAACCTCGTGAATGGCAGTGGACACCTCTCTAGCTTTCAAGGGGTTAAAAGCACAATTTATTTTACTAGAATTTGTATTTGTCCCCTATGGTGCTGTTGGATTATGCCAGAATAATCGCAGATTGCATTGATAAATATGGACCAGTGCGCATAATGCACTAAGAACAATTAAATAATTTCTGGAACAAACCAAATGTACCACTGAGGAAAAACATTCCTGAATTTTGCATTGATTTAAGCAACAAACCACAAAACAGGCCTTGCAACAGTGATATAAAAGGTAAGATAAATACACATTGAAATAGTGTGGTGCTCTCTAGGGCTGAACACATCATACCATATAAAGACAATGGAGAAAGACCCCAAAAGACAGACTTATCAGAATGAGGCACTCAAAAAACAATTATAAGTAATAGGAAAAACAATTAAACTTTATTAACAAGTCAATTATAGACAAATGCAATAATTAGCTAAAACAGTAAAAAAATTAAAAACATACACAGACCAGTTGACCATGGACTTGAATCTATTACCAGCGATAAAACCGGCGTGTTACATTAAAAACAAGCAACATGTGTTACGCCTGTACTCTATTGCGGTAAAATGAAACTGGCATAGACAGCACATTTCTAACAAAATTGGCGCTGTCTGCTTTTATTCAACTATCGCCTAAAAAAACCACGCAAAATGTCAAAGATCAAGGAAATAGGCATACGTTTGATGTCAGAAAGATCTAGTTTAGCGTTAGATGTGTTCCCCACATTTTTAAAATCCGACATAGAGTGCCCCTTCGACATATTAACCCCCCCTTTGAAATTCGAATTATAGTGCTTTCTTTCATCATTTCATTTCGACAAATATTGTTCATATTCGACATTTTAACCTCCCCCTTCAAAATTCGACTTACAGTGCTCCCATGACTTTCTTTCACCATTTAAATTCGACATTGTTCTTCTCCAATTTTTTTCGACATGTCCTTGTTGTATTTGTATTGCATGATTAACCCCATGAGTACCAGAGAGGTAGCAACCCATTGCAATGTGTTTGCTACCCCTCTGGTACTCATAGGTTTAATAGGCAATGTATGCGGCTGCATACCTTGCCTGTATATGTGCATTATTATTATTTTTTTTATTAAATTTTAGTTGTATGTCAGATAAATAGTTCAAACCTCAAGGGGGTATCAGGACCCCTCCTGATACCCCCTAGCATTGATCACCTATCCAGAAGGATAGGTGATCAATGCAGGCGACAATTGCCAGCATTTTCACTACAGCCCATTTAACATATGTGTAACATATGTTATATGGACTTTCTTATAATGTATATTATTATATTTATTTAAAAAATATAATTCAGACCTCGAGGGGGACATCAGGACCCCTCCTGACACCCCCCCCCAAGCATGGATAACCTATCTATTAGGATAGGTTATCCATGCAGGCAATCATTGCCGTTTTTTAAACAAAGCGCATATAACCTATGTTTAAGATAGGTTATATGTGCTTTTATAAATAAATATGACTTTCAGACCTCGAGGGGGTCACCAGGACCCCTCCTGACACCCCCCCTTACATGAATCATCTATCCAGAAGGATAGATGATCCATGTGGTGACTTTTTAAATAAAGCACATATAACCTATGTTTAACATAGGTTATATGCACTTCTTATAAATAAACATGACTTTCAGACCTCAAGGAGGGTACCAGGACACCTCCTGATATCCCCCCTGTCATGGATCATCTATCCAAAAGTATAGATGATCCACGGGGCGACATGGAAGGCATTTTCTGCCTTCTTTAGTACTGGAGCAGCTGTATAAGCCACTTCCAATATAAGTGTTGCCTTGAATGAATGAACCCTGTCACTGGGTCATTCTTAGAAAGAGCAACACTGTGCTTTCATTAATGAATCAGTTACCAGATCTGAAAATAAGGTAAGGAAACTTAAATTTAAAAAAAAAAAAAAAAAAAAAGCTTATTAGATATTTGAGAAATCTTCAAAGCAAGACCTTTTTAACATCCCAGGTATTAAAAAACTGGATTGAATGCAGTGTTATATTAAAGAGCATTGACTAGTGAATAAAGGATTCAGTAATGCAAGAAAACAGGAAATTCTACATTCTTTGTTATGTTAATAAAAGCACATATCTCAGTAAAGTCATCCTAAGTTTAATAAGTATAGAAAACACAGTGCATTGTTAAGTGCACCCATAAAAACATGTTTAGCTTAATTAAGCCTAAAGGCTCATTCAAAAGCGTAATATTAATGACAAGAAAAATAATGAACAAATTGCCCCCCCCAATCAAGATATTCACAAATTACTATTGTCTCCTGTGAACTCAGTGTATTCATAAAATTGACAGTGGAGGATGTGATACATAACCAGGAAACAGCTAAACACCTACAATTTAGTATTTTGATACATTCTGAGGTCCTGGAGAAAATTATGGATCCATCTGAACTGATACATAAGAAATCATGGAGGGAGACATAGGAGACAGATGAGGGAGGGAGTTTCTGGAAGAGAATGGGATATGATTGACTCGTGATTGTCTTCCTGCTGTCTGATTGGTTACAATGGCTAAATTCCCAGAAACATTTCATAAAATGACTGTTCCAAGTGAGTATCACCCAATTATGTTTGGCTGATGCCAACACAGACCAGCCATCCTGCTCTCCTACCAGGGGCATCCACAGAAATGTTTCCCGGGGGGGCACTCATCAGCCCCAATAATGTGGGGGCAACTGTAGGGTGGCAAGTGCCCCCCACTTCTGATGCCCATATCTCCTTCATGTACAAACAGTAAAGTGAAAGTATACCAATGGGAGTAATTGACTCTTTAAATGAGAACTTACACCTCCCATTAATAACCCCCACTTGCCTTATTATTTCCAGAAAATCCTAATGGCCCAATGAATTTGGTCCTTGTACCTTCACTCAAGAAATACCATCTTGATTCAGTCCAGGGGACATGACTGTTGCGGGCAGGACAACAGGACCTCAAACCCTGCTTACAGCATATGGTAATCTTAACTCTGTAAGGACCAGAGGTGTGTGCAACCCATTGCTTCATAATGTCTTGCACAATCCTATGGTCCTTAATTAGGCTCACGTACTCTGGCCTGGGGGGCAATTTCCCCCTGGGACAGTCATATGTCTGGGCTGGTGGACCACCCACTTTAAAATACTCCACTTACCTGATGATCAAAAGCAAAAACCCTGATAAGATAAGGGGGATAAGATCCGAAGGAGCGTCCAACTCTGTATCAGCCGCGGCGCGGGCAGTCTCTACTGCGCGTGACTGCCCCGCGACCGGGTGGCAGTGGCACTGTGGCCCGTGTAACGGGCTGTTCAACTAGTAGATTCAGGAAAGGATAACTCTGAAGATGCAGCTGCGTTTATTGATAAGGTTAGGTACAGTTACAACAAAATAATCCCAAGGCTAAGGTTTCAGCATTTATGTGCAGGGGAGGTAACATCTCATGGAGGGTTAAAGGCACTTGTAAGAATCATATTCATTCAGCAGGAAATAGACTCAGGGCTACAAATTCTTTGAGGAGTAGCTCCTCTTGGATGAAATGGATACTGAAATGTTCTTTATATCAAACTAGTGTAAAAGCCCGTGTATACGGGCAAAGGTCTGGGTAATGTTAACCCTGTGAATGCCAGAGGGGTACGCAAAGCATTGCTTTGCAATGCTTTGTGTACCCCTCTGGCACTCAAAGGGTTAAGCGGCCTCTACCTCACTGCTCCGACGATGCAATCATGCACAGTAGCGACTGCACGAACACGGGCAGTCTCTACTGTGCATGACGGCTTCTGACAAACATCCTAGCAAATTATTATATAGGATGATAAGACATATAAGGAAAGATTGCAGAACTTTACAATCTAGGGGAACATAAATGTTCATCCCTCTGCTTTAGTTAAACGTCTACAGATGGAATTCACTTTACGTACTACTAGTAAAACAAGTCACAGCTTATTTAACAACAGTATTTCATGTCATACAACTAACAGAGACAAATAAACTTCTTCAGTATGATGGTTTGAGGTTCTAACAACCTGTTCATTTGATTTTTAGCTCCAATATACTTGAATGGGAATGGCAGACTCTTTGTTAGGTGTCTCCTAGGGGGCCACAACAGAGAATTTCTTATTGACACAGGTTTCTGGGCAGGGAACCAGTAACTGGTTGACATCTGGTGGTTCTAGAACATACTTGATCCACAGTTGACTGGCACAAGGGGTACTCATGCCCTGCCTTTAACTGGGGGCCTGGCATTTACTATTAATATTGTTTATGTTATGTGCTTATGCTATGTGTTATTGTTATATGTATGTATGGGTTAACTTTTGTGAAATAATGACTAATTAAAGCACAGGCTGACCATATGTACCATTTTAAACAGGCCAGTGCCATTTTTTTTTCATATTTCCAGACCATCCCATCTTTTTAATATAAATGTCAATTTTGTCCCATTTTTAATATAACTTATATATAGTTTTTAATTTTTTGTAAAAAACTGAACGCGGCTTGTTTATTTCTCATAAGATAAAGTAAATCGGAACATCTTTTCGTCACACTAGTGGTTTTACTGTGGTTTTACTGCACACATTGATTACATAGAGTCTTATGACTCGAGTGACTCATAACTAAGACTCTTGAGTCTATGGTAAATCACCATAGAGTCTCTTAGACAGTGATATGAAGACAAGTAATAAGACTCTATGGTAATCAATGCGTACAGTAAACACAGTAAAACCACTAGTGTGAGTGACGAAGAGAGGAAGTTCTGATTTACTTCAGGGGCAGGATTTTTTGGCCAGAGAGAGAGAACACCACTAGTAAGAGACGGAGCAAATCCCTTCTCGTTACTTGCATCTTACTATGATCGGACTCAGAGTAACGGGCTGTCTGTCTGTCCCACACCCTGTCCCGTTTTTGTCTCAAGGAAATATGGTCAGCCTATTAAAGCAGTGATTCTCACCCAGGATGCCGTGGCACTTTGGTGTGCCAGGGACATCAAGCTGAGGTGCCCCAATTTTCCTATGAAGACTTTGACAAAAATTTGAATATTGACTTTCCAATGTAAATTTATGGAAATTGTTATGCACAATATGTTCATTTTTGTTATTATGACTGGAGACCAAATAATAACTGTATATTTATGTATTGTATCCTTCATTATGCTCTTGATAAATTACATTAAATATGTTATGGGTGACCCGAAAGGGATTTCTCGAGTAAAAAAGAGATGAGAACCACTGTATTAAAGGCTGCAGCCTTATATCTCTACTCCTTTCTGTTTGGTATGTGTTATTTGACTTGATTCAAGCCTGGGCATCTATCAGAATATTTCTTGTTTCTGTTCAATATTTTATGTGAATGCAAGAGGCATGTTTTGCTTCTCAATTAATTCAAGCCCTGCTCTTATTTACAATTACAGTTTGCATAAGCAATAATAGAGGGCCTGTATGATCATTCCCACTCACTGTAATGCAAAATTAACCATAAAACAGATTTAAAACCCACAGAGGAAATAACTGAAAATAGCTGGGTTTCACAATAGGACATTTACAATACACGCAATTTTTGTTGTTCAATATTCAGTAACCAAGGTATGTAATACAGTATTATAGTGCCATATTAAAAATGTGTGCAGTTCTGACCAACTACACCAGAGGGGCCAAATAAAAACTCCCAGTGGGTTTAACCCTTAGAAGGCCAATGCATTGTGTATCCCTCTAGCACTCAAAAGCCTAATGGGGCTTTGCAATGCGTTGGAGACCTCTTGGCATTCAAGGGGTTAAAATCCCATGCAATTAGGTTTTCCCCAGGACTGCATCTCTTTAGCATCTTGAATGTGGACCAGAACGGTTTAACATATGAGGTATAATGCAAAAGTTTTCAACCTCCCGTCTTCAAGGACCTAACAGCTGTGCAAGTTTTCAGAATCTCCTCACATGAATGCAAGCGAATGTCTTTAGCTGTCAGAATGGAGTGAATGTATGAATCACCCAGCATAGTTCCCTAAGCTTAGTCTCCAATGCCAGTGACTGCACCCAGAAGAATACACTACGGCTTATATTTGCTTGTAGTGCAAACCGGCACACACAAACACACACTCCAATGTTATTAAGACTTTAATGCCAGGAAGCTCCTTATGCTTGCCTCATACCATGTGCTGTAAAATAAATGACGTCATTTAATACATGATATTAACTGATGTGGCTCAGAATTCATCTTGGATTGTCTCCTAAAAATAGAGTTCCAAATTCCGGTTTTCAATTAACATGAGCATGGAGGGTTTTCAAGGTATTCAGAGTGCTGTTAGACTATTTCATGGATGAGTAGTTGGGGAAAAGTATGAATCTGATTCTGGGCAAAACACAGGAGCTAGAATACATTTTCTAGTAGGGTGACCACCTGTCCCTGATTACTCAGGACAGTCCCTGATTTTGAATGTGTGTCCCTTGTCCCTAATGATGACGTCCTGGGACAATAAAAAGTCCTGGAAAAAAGACTCCAGAGCAAAGAGATCTGAACACTAGAAGGAGAACATCCCATTGCCTACTGTGACAGGAAGTGACACCACTGTTGGACTACAAGAAAATGGCCTCCAGACAGATCGCTAAACACTAGAGAGAATGGAGCCTTCATCCTGATATCAAACAGGAGCTGCAATACAATTTTGTAGTAGTATAAGGCTAGTCTAAGGGCGTAGTACCTGTTCTTGTAGCCCACCACAGTCATCACTTTCTGTCATGGCAGTCAAAGGGCAGTTCCCCCTCTAGTGTTTGGAACTCTGTGGTGAACCAGATAAAGAGCAGGCAGTGTACTTCTGTCTGGTGATGTACAATGACCTCTTCTGCATGACTGCACTAAAGCCGAGGACAAGTACTCTGCTACTCTCGTCTCTGCAGTGTCCCTGAATGGCAGACTGGATATGTGGACACCCTATTTTCTAGCCTACACTTGCCTGACACCAATTTGCTAAGCTACTTGCCAGATACGCTCTCCTTAATGACTCTTGTGCCAAGCAGAGGGAAGTCTATGGGCATTCTGGGACAATACCGTAATTTTGTGCCCCAGATGATGCATGCATAGCCCCTTACACAGCAAGTGTCAGGTTTTCACACCAGACACTTTAAGTTTTTTTTTGTTTGTTTTTTTAATGAAAGTGTTTTACTAGGAAGGATACACTGAATTGTCTCTCATTTTCGAGTATGTCCAGGGTACTCATTTTATCTACCTCAGGAGGATGAAAGGCTTAACTGACCTTGTCAGGACTAGAACCTGTGTCCCAGAGATTTGAACCATTGGCCAACTGAGCTATTTCACCATATCTTTACAGAAGGTATTTACAGATGCCCATGGGTTAAAAAAGAAGTAACATCTCCTAAAAATAGCACACACACATATTACAATGGCCAGAAAATCCTAATGGCCCCTGTGGATTTGCTCTTGTGCCTTTTGTTCAAGAGATAACATCTTCATTTTGTCCTGGATGTCATATCATGGATACAGACATGACAATTTCTGGCACATTTTTAAACTGCAGGAGACTGTACAGGAGACTACTTAAAGGGATAGTAATGTCTTAATGTTATAAAAAGTAATATTGTAGTGCAGAAAATAAGAAATCTATCTGTGCTATTCCTATCTCTCAAACATTTATGGTTTGAGAGATATTCACATCTAAAGTATCCCCCTCCCTGATGGTCCGGGGACCGACAGGCAGTTCTTCAGCACAGCCGAAATAGGGTGAATGAAAAAGAAATACTTCACTGGAACGGTCTTGGTTTGCAAGCACACTTTTTTAGACTGTTCCAAAGAAGTATTTATTTTTCATTTGCATTATTTCGGCTCTGCTGAAGAGCCTCCTCGAGTCGGCCGACTCGCATCTCCGTCTGTCAGCTTTACAGCTGATATCAGGGAGGGGAAAACTTTAGATGTGAATATCTCTCAAACCATAAAGGTTTGAGAGATAGGAATAGCACCACTGGATTTCTTATTTTCTGCACTACAATATTACTTTTTATAACATTTAGACATTACTATCCATTTAAACCTTTAAAGACCAGAGGTTTAACCTTAAAGGCTTAAAGGGATAGTAATACTTCATTTTATCTTTATTTTATTTTTGTAGGCATTAAAAAAATATGAAGAATGATATAAGTCTTATCTCTCAAACCTTTATGGTTTAAGAGATATTCACAAGCAAAGTTTCCCCTCCCCGCCCCTTTTACCTAGTGTAAGCCATCTCTTCTCAGATGTGGAATCTGGTTGTAAGGCTAGACAGATAATAGAAGGGGACAGTCTTTTTCCTATGAGAACAATGAAAGCCCTGCCCCCCTTGACAAGTTTTTCAGGTTTTTCCCTTATCTTAATTGAAGATTGTCCCTCTCTGCAGTCTACCTGGGCACCTCCCTTCTGATCTGGCTGAACAGTGTGACATCAGTAAAAGGGACGGGAGGGGGACACTTTGTAATTGAATTACTCCTGAACTACAACTCTGACAGAACTGAAATAGCACTCTCCAAAGTCCAAATACTATGATGATTAATTGGAGCTGTCTTTATTATGAAACATTACTGTTCCTTTAAGATTACCATGTGCAATGTCCAGAATTTGTGCTCTGTGAACCTGTTGGCAAATTTTATGTCTACCCCCACTGACATGATATCCAGGACTGACTGAAGATGTTATCTCTTAAACAGAGACAAAAGGCAAAATCAATAGGGGCCTTTAGGATTTTCAGACCATACTGAGGTATTTGCGGGTTATTATAGGGGGCTATACATGCAGCCTCTGGGACTACAATGGAAATGATTGCTTCTCCTTTAAGTCAGCGACAGGCAACCAAAAACTCCATATGTGTCCCTCAAGTTAATCAAAGGGCAGCAAATTATGGTTAATAATTCGAAATAGGGGTTCAGAAAAAGGTAGATTAAAGCGAAAGTCATTTTGTAGTAAAACAGATTATTTTGAAGTAGCTATCAAAATCACCTTTGTATGCTAGCCATTTTTTATTTCAAACAATAATTGATGAGATATTTAGCTTCATTTGTCATTGTATTGAAATGAGCTAGAACTGCCCACCAGGTGGCGGCAGGTATGATAGCGAGCAGAGTGGAATGTTAGTATGTGGCTTGCATGCCAGATAGTGCTGTCTATTTTGGATAAACTGACAAAGAAAAAAGCAAAATATCTTGTATACTATGTATAGTGGTACTTAAAATTAAAAAAAATATATGTTGTAGAGTACCCCCCTGAGTAAAACAAGCTGCTGAAAAGTGTTTTATTCAAAAGTTATTATAGCTAAAAGTTGAATTGTTTAGGTGCGGTATCTTAGTGACCTGAAATTGTACAGTGGCGCTGTTGCTACACCATCCTATGGAGATTTATGGTCCCGGGACCAGAGCTGTCCATAGGATGGTGTAGCAACAGAGCCACTGTACAATTTCAGGCCACTGTGATACTGCACCTAAAATTGTAAACTTTGAGCTGTAATAACTTTGCACAAAACACCTTTCAGCACTGGAAGTACCCTTGTTTTACTCAGGGGGATAAACACTACAATATATATTTTTTACATATTAATTATTACTATCCTTTAATAAAAAAAATGGCTAACAGTGGGGGGGGGCTTGAAGCTGATTGGCTTGGAGGTGCATAAGCACACATCCCAGACAATGGCTGTGAGTCATTTTGAACAGAGACTGCCCATACATAAAAGCAGTCTCTGTTCAAATTCCCTCACAGTGGAACAATGCTCTGCAATGCATTACGTACCCCTTTGGCTCTCAAGGAGTTAAACTATGCATAGATGCGCTGGTTCTTTTTATGGTACATTTATTGATATCTCTTAATTTTTTTACAGGTACAGGATGAGGAGATGGAAGACAGAAGAAGGACCAGAGGAAGAAAGAAGAGAGAAGAAGGAAGAGAGAAGAAAGAAGATTAAAGAAAAAAGAAGAAGGACAGTGGATAACAGGTAAGTATAACACAGATAATCTAACAATTGGTTAGACATGTTTGATAGTATGTCAGGCAACAATCATTAGTGTTTTTCCTTTGAAGTTCCCATTATTGTCACTATTTAGCTGCGTTTTGGGAACCTAGAGCACAAAACGGGCATTTGACCACATGACCTTTTCTGTGGCCTAACATCCCTTGTGCTTTCAGCTGGCAGGGCCTTTGAATGCCGATTAGACATTTTATTCTGTCAGTCAGTATACAATTTAGCCCTATCAGTTGTTTTACCGGACCTCTTTACTTTGAGACCAAAGTTTCTAATTTTTATATGAAGACCCATACATAAAAATCTGTATTTTGCACCTTCAGAGAGGCAAATTGATAGTGAATTTAGGGTGGAATTTAAGAAAAGTGTGCATGTGCTATTTCCAGTGTAAAAACCACTAGGGAATAGGTCTGTGCATGATTTTGTTGAAGTGAAAAATCAAGATTAGCGAACAGCTGCACATTTTTGTTTTTGTGTGTGTGTGATCAGGATTAACGACCTGAGTGGAATAGCAAATGCACCTAATGCAGGAAGTGCTATTGTGAGCAATTATAAACATCTGTGTAGTGTTGTTGTAAAAGATCATTTTTTTATGCGCAATGCAAGAAGCATTCGTTATAAGACATCCTAGACTAGAACATGCGCAATATCTATCTGCGCAGGAAAAATGCCTTCAGCGCATGTGCACATTTCTTGAAGACTCATAAATATTTGCTAATTGAATACAGAGAATATACCCTCCAAAACAGTTGTTTGTCATTCATCTTATCAGATTTTAAATTAATAAAACAAACTTTTTTGCATTCGGGGTAATAGTATTTTATCATGTTTAGGGAATATCTACAAATCAAAGGTGTCTTTTGAAAATGCAGGGTCTGTTAAAAAAAAGGGTGCATGTGATGTGTGGGTTGTTCACTGGAAAACACCAAACTTTGTAATTAGAATGTAAGTGTTGCTATAACATTCTTCATACTGAGGGAAGGGGTTGAAAAGGCTTAGCAGCAAAGTGGTTAATCCCTTGGATGTTAGAAAGGACTACCAAGCACCCAAAAGGCTAATGAGGGGCAGTGTAGGTATAAAGGGAGGTATGCTCAGAGGAAAAAGAAATAGAGTGTGCACTTTTTGGGATGCATCTAGGGTGGATGTGTGATATGGTAGAGAGAGATGATCTCCTCTCCCCTCTGTACCAGAGAACACACTGGGGGTACTGGAGATACCTCTGTGGGGCCCCGGTTGCCCACCACTGGTTTATACCTTTAAAGATCAGAGGGCTGTACAACACCTCTGATCAATTAAGGGTTAAGTGGTGGACTTCATTTGTTTAATCCAGCCCTCCTACCAGCAGTGGGTGTAAATCAGGCAATTAAAATTGCACATAGCAGCTGTTTCATCTCTGTACAGTGCAGTGTTAGGCTTTTTTCTTCCAAGCCTGCTCCCATTGGACCATACTTAGTAAAAGTATATATACTTGCCCTTTAATAACTTTGAAGTCCTCATAATATACAGGCAGTGGATCATGTGCGATTACGTAGATTACCGTCTTATGGTATATCTAATGTGGTCTTTGATCTTGAAATTGACTTCAAGGGATGAAGATTTAAAGTTGTATTGATTTTTGAATATATGTTGGTGGCATGCTTTGTATTACCCACAGTTAGTATTATTCCCCATGGAATTTCTTAGCCAATACTTTTTTTTTTTCCATTTGTCTTTATCTTCTTGTAAGCAATGCATTACAGATGTCTCTTGCAGCCAAGGTGTTAAACATGTAGGTACTAAATTCCATTATAAATGTGAACCTTTGTTAAGATGTGTTTGTGATAATTGGTTAATATTTTTTTTTTAAATTCATCCTGCTTGAAAAATGAAATATCCATTTAAATTTATTGGACTGCTTGTTAATATATATAATAAAAATACTTAATAAGGATTTGTTTTAAGGTTTTTAGCCTTATCGGCTTTCCATACGTTTTTCTAGGCACTCCCAGAACTTTAATAGAATTTAGGATCCAAGATCCTAAAGACAGTCTAGATTTTGGGAAGAGATGGATTTACCATTAGGCAGAGCAGGCAACCGCCTAGAGTTTTAGATTTCGAAGGGCGTCTCAGAAATGCCGGCCAAACCCATATTCTGAATTGTGCCAACACAGTCCAAAAGTCTGCAAAAGACACCTAATCTCGGTTTATTGTGTTTGGTTTTTTTTACCAGTTTATATACTAATTTGGCCAGATTATTTGCCAGTTCACATATAATTTTACTGGCCATGTGTAAAGTGTTTCATTGAAGACCTCCCTAGCATCAAAGTAGCTAAAATCTTGTGTATGCTTGTATGCTAAAGTCTAAGAGTATTTTCTATGTCAGACAATAACAGATTAGGCTGGGGTTGGTGTCATGGAAGGAAAAAAGGTGGGACCATGGGCGTGGCCAAGGGCACCTAGGATGCCTTGTCTACTGATGCCTGAGATGTAAATTCATAATTGCTTTTTAGGCAAAAACATTCATAAGACCTTCTCTTATTTATTCACCTTTAAGACCTGTGTGGACATCACAGAAAAACTAATACAGTAACTGTGTAAATAGGCATTGGAGCTGATTTATTAGTGCTACACTTTGTACTAACAAGGGGCAGAGGAAAGTGCCATAACTCCATTTTCTTGTGCATGCTAAAATAGTGCTCATTACAAGGTGACATGAGAATCTCACCCTGTATGTAGTACTTGGGTGCTGAGGTTCCGTTCACATAACTTAGAGTCACAAGGAAAATACGGAATCCCAGCACCTGAGTACTACAAACTAAACGATCCTGTGAAGACAGCGAGAATTATGCGGCACAATGATCTTACTAAGGTATCTGATATCTAAAGAGGGGATATTGGGGGGGGGATGCTATACAGGTATTTTACAAGCACAATCTGATCATCTCTATGTATGTGGATATTTATCTACCACCTCACAAATAAAGATGGAATAAATAGCATTATTTAGGCAGAGGTTGGTGGGAGTTGTAGTCCTGTGACAGCTTGCCCATATTTTGTATACTGGCAGGAGTATCCAAGAATGCTACCTAATGCAGATTAAAGTAACCAAGCGACGTTTTAGCCGGCAACATGAGAATTTCATGCTTTTCATGCAGGGTGAGATTCTCATGTCACCCTTGTAATCATGATGATATGGTGAATTTGCCTTCATGTCACATGCTATTTTGTATGCAACATTTTAAAAGTGAACCGATTGGCAGAGGGGTACGCAACGCATTGCAAAGCAAGTACCTCTCTAGCACTCAAAGGATAAAGATAAGAGGTCCACTTTGTCTATTTGAGAAGTTTTGCATCAGAGGTACCCCATGTGTCCAGGGGTTAAAGGCATAGTAACATATACATATAAATGTGTGCATTTATATATATATATATATATATATATATATATATATATATATATATACATGTACCACGAGAAGGCAGCACCAGTGGGACTTTTATGAAGGAAAAAAGGCAACTTGATAAAGGTCCTGGGTTAGGACAAAACATTGACACAGTAAAAGTTTTTTCCTTCATAAAAGTCTCACTAGTTATACATGCATTACTGTTTTAGGATTGTGCACCTGGGCACTATACTTGATAGAGTGAGTCCTTCCATCCTTCCAATTCTCCCTCTCCCTCTCTCTCTCTCTCTGTATATATATATATATATATATATATATATATATATATCCAAAATACGATCACGATCTACAAAACAAAAGTCTGGGTGCCAATCCAAACAAGATTTAAATAGCAAAGTCCATAAAGAGAATTGGACTCACAGGTCTTTACATGGTGAAGAAAAAGTGCTGGTTTGTTCCGACAGATAGATGTGTATATATATATATATATATATATATATATATATATATATATATATATATAATATGTGTGTGTGCTTGTATAGATAGATAGATAGATAGATAGATAGATAGATAGATAGAGAGATAGATAGATAGATGTGTTTATATATACTGTATGTGTGTGTGCATGGATAGATAGATAGATAGATAGATAGATAGATAGATAGATGTGTTTATATATACTGTATGTGTGTGTGCATGGATAGATAGATAGATAGATAGATAGATAGATAGATAGATAGATAGATAGATGTGTTTATATATACTGTATGTGTGTGTGCATGGATAGCTAGCTACATGAACAATGGTATAAGTTTTATCTCTCAAACCTTTATGGTTTATGAGATATTCACAAGCAAAGTTTCCCGTCTCGCCCCTTTTACCTAGTGTAAGCAATCTCTTCTCAGATGTGGAATGCAGTCTATAGACCAGACAGATAACAGAAGGGGACAATCTTCTTCCTATGAGAACAATGAAATCCCTTCCCCCCCCATGACAAGCTTTTCAGGTTTTTCCCTTATCTTAATTGAAGATTGTCCCTCTCTGCAATCTACCTGGGCACCTCCCTTCTGACCTGGCTGAACAGTGTTACATCAGTAAAAGGGGCAGGAGGGGGACACTTTGTCATTGAATTACTCTTGAACTACAACTCTGACAGAATTGAAATAACACTCTCCAAAGTCCAAATACTATGATGATTAATTAGAGCTGCTTTTATTATGAAACATTACTATCCCTTTAATACTTCATTGAAATGGTCTACAAAGTGTGCCTGGTTTGCAAACTTACATCATTGTTAATATTTTCTTAAGGGCTACAATATTAAATATACTTAATTTTAACCATTTCTGTCCCTTTAAGATATTTTTATTATTTCTTCTTTATTTGCCCTGCATTTTTCATGAACTCCCCCTTTATAACAGCTAATTATCGGAACAGTTTTACTTGTCCTTTTCAGCCATTTGAAATCTTATTCCAACTCATGATGGAAACTGTCATCAGCTCCCCCAGTGCAGAAACCCAGCATTACTAAATCTTCAGGTAAATAAACCTGCTGAAACCTTCTGAAAGGACATGCAAGGAATTTTTCAGAGCAAATAGGAAAATCACAGGAGGGTGGTAAACTTGTGAGAAATAAGGTAAAAAGAGCACTAATTTACTTATAATGTGAAGTTAGTAGAATGGAACAGGCTCTTTAGAAGTAGTTAGGATTAACACTGTCAATGAGAAATGATTAGACACAAGGGAACTCCTTGTGATTACACAGCATACCATATGAACAAAAAAAAGAGGGGAGTCGTTCTCGAGCAAACGCAGGGATTTGAAAAATTAACTAAATTCCTACTGATGTAAAGGAATTAACCCATTGAATACCAGTGAGTTATTCAACATATTACAAATCAATTCATTGGAGTCCTCTAGCATTCAAGGTGATAAAAGCCCCAATTGATGGTGGATTATTGTTTGTCCTATATGGTGCAGTTGATTTACCCCTGAATTACTCCACTTTTCTTTTGGTATATGGATATACCTGGGAACTGTACCCCAGAGATACCAGTTTTTAGCATTAACCCTTTGAGTGCCAGAGAGATGTATCCAACTCATTCAAACACTTTGTGGCACTCAAAGGGTTAATTACCGATGACTGATGTTGATTTGCAGGCTTGACAAGCTTCCCATGTAACTCCCTCACCCATTCTGCCCACTCCCTGCCCGTTTCTCTTATGTCCTTTCCTGGGAACTTTTTCTTCTAGGCCTAGATGCATTAAATGTCGATGTGGTGTCGGGATGATATTGTCGATGTGTTTGAAGGGGAGGGTTGGAGAAGGTCCCTATTAGCATACAGGATTTTCGAAGTGCTGTCGGTGTGGAAGGGATCTCCTCCCCTCACACATTACCAACAGTACGACAATTCTGTACAGCATTCTCTGTGCTTCCCTACCCAGCCAGTAGGGGAACACAGAGAAGGCTTTCAGCACCATGGGCAGCATTACAATACACAAAACTAGTACACCAAGCACTACACAATGTCCCCCCCCTCGACATACCCGGCTCTTAGTATGTCAACATATATTGCATATATTCGACATATTAACTCCATCCGACTTTCACCTCAGGAACTGCCATTTAGTCAATGAACATGTCCTTTATTCAACACTTAATCCTTTGAGTACCAGAGAGGTAGGAAGGCATTGCTTAGCAATGTGTTTCCTACCCCTCTGGTACTCAAAGGGTTAATAGGCAAGGTATGGGCTGCATACCTTGCCTGTATATGTGTGTGTGTGTGTGTGTGATAAATAAATATATATGTATATATATATATACATAAAATATATATAATATATATATATATATATATCCTATATAATAATTCGCTAAAACGTCTGTAACAACGCAGTCACGCTCAGTAGAGACTGCCTGCGCCTTGGCTGATACAGAGCTGGACGCTCCGAAGGAGCGACCGGCTGGCTGTGGCACTGTGGCCCGTGTAACAGGTTCTTCAACTAGTATCTATATAATTGGCAAGTATTGCTTTCTTCCATGCTGGTCCATATGCACACCTGGGAACCATCTTGTCCCCATACACTGGAGTAAGATGATGAACTAGTGAATGTTCAAATGCATGATTCATGTAATAATGCGAGGGGGCAATGTGTTGCCTATCCCTCTGGCACTCAAAGGGTTAATGGGGGTGGGACTGGGAGTAGGACATAGGCAGTCCTGGAAACTCTTTGTATTTGCCCTGTAGACTGCGGTTTTTGTAGTGAATTACCAGGTCTCTGGGGAAGAGGCTGATGGTGGGGAGTTGCTTATGAAACTCCACCAACTTCAGCTCCTTCCCAGCCTCTTCCTCCCACTTCTTCTCCTTCCCCAACCTGTTCTGCCCACTGCCCACATACTTCCTGCCCACTTTATTATACATCCCCTTAAGAACTGCCCCTGCCCACAATTAAGCCCCACCTATTTGTGTCATTTTTATCCTCGCACCAGTACCATATGAGTCCCCTACAGAGAGTCTTTGGCCTAGATGCACTGAAGGTTGAAGAGGGCTACGAATGTCGATGTTCTTTCAGAGCAGCATCATAGGCACATCCTCAGTATTCACAACGTGTCTACAACATCACTTCACCAGAACTCAAACAAAAAGATACCCACATCGACATTCATTCGGCATGCCTTCACCATGTCTGCAAATTTTTATTCTTCAAATCGACAATTGCTTATTTCCATATGGAACTGAAGCATAATGAGATGCATTCGTATGCAAGGAGGTGTGTTGATATTATAATGTGACACTTCGACTCATTCAGTAAACTCCGATAGCAGCCTCGGCTGTCGGAGTTCACAGTCTCCACTTCACCTAACTCATGCTGTCGTAGCTGTGATCTCCCCTGTACTTTCCTATGGAGTAACAGCAGGGAGAGCTTGATGCTGCATGCAGCTGTAAAGCCGGCAGCATTATGAAGGCAGTAAATGCCTTTGGGGTCGACCTTTTGGATAGATGATCCATGATAGGGGGCTATCAGGAGGGGTCCTGGTGCCCCTCTGGAAGTCTGATCATTTAATTTCATGTTAAAAGCATCATATTACCTATGTTTCACATAGGTTATATGCCCTTGATTTAATAAAAGCGCAGTTGTCGGCCTCATGTTATGGGGGTGTCATGAGGGGTCATTATACTTAAGGTCTAATGTTTGCTTTAATACAATTCAAAACATATTTTCATAAAAATACATATATAGATAGATAGATAGATAGATAGATATCTTGAGTCAAAAGAAGATAACACTCTCAGGTCTTGCTTACGTAAGTATTTTGATGAAGGGCCACATTGGGGCCGAAACGTTGATGGAATAAACAAGAACATTTTTTCACTACTACAAGACCTGTGGGTGTTATCTTCTTTTGACTCAAGTTGAATACACAATTTATCAGACTGGCACCCAGGCAAATTGAACAATATAAGACAGTGCACACCTTGGGACAATTCTTTATATATATATATATATATATATATATATATATATATATATCTCAAACAGGAATCCATGTGTGCATGTGATATGATAGGTCATGTTTGCTTAGAAGTAATTCCTAGCAGCAGAAGAAGAAATATACATTAAAAAAGTGAAGGTCGAGCACATTCAGAATCCGTTAACCTGATTTTTTTTGCACTCTTTTTGTTTGTTTGAGTGATATTAATCGCACCTGTTAATGTTATATCACTTTTAATCATTCTTAACCAATCTGTGTTCTGGTGGATTTGTACATTTTCCCCCCCCATGGGCTATTAGTGGTTCCTGAGGGCAAGTTTGAGAAACACTAATCTGTAACATTAGCAACACATTGAATATTTATTAATATCGCTATTTTTTCTTTCTGTTTCCATAAAAAATTAACACTGTTAATAAAAATTCTCATTGCTTTTAAGAAAAGTTAGGAGTGTTAATAAAATATTTCAAGGGATCTAAAATGTGAGATAAGTGGGGGTTGATATTATTACTACAAAATCTTACAAGATACTAGTGTTCTTTAACATCAACCCTTAAAGTTATAGTAATACCTCTATTAAAGTTGATGTCTGAGTCGTCTTTACTTTTTTTGTAACACATAGCTCTATATTTCATTACTTATAGATTTGTAGTTGAAGCACTATTCAAGCTGAAAGGATCTCCCTCCTGGTCCTTCTGGCCGCCTCCCCTTAGATCTGGAATCTGGTCTTGGAACCGGATGGATGCAGCTATGGGCAATCTTCATTCCGTAATGAAAACCCTGCCTGCCTTGAAGGAGGACAGGATTTTCCTTTTGCTTGCTGAAGATTGTCCCTCTCTGCTCTCCATCCGGACCAGACTGAGAGGCTCAGTGATGCAGGGAAAGGGGTCGGATGGGGATCCTTTTGGCTCTAAGAGTGCTTGAACTACAAAGGTAAGTAATGAAATGTAGAGCTAAGTAAAGAAGACTCAGACATCAACTTTAATAGAAGTATTACTATCACCTTAAGTTAATTTCTAAAAGGTTAAATTCAAAATGAAAGTGACCATCTACAGACTACTGTAGCAGTGTGTTCTCTGCCCAGCGCTTAGTTATATTTAGATGCCCATCACCAGGGTTGGCCCTTGGAGAGGTGCAACATGTGCTGAGATAATGAAGGCTGAGCCTCCCCCAAACCTACGGTCCCTATAAAGCAGCACAGTGAATACACTGCCTTAGGCTGAGGAGGCAAATTTTGAGAGGTGATAAAGAGGTGATAAAGAAGAGATAACTTCTCCAGTGAGATCACTTCTCCAGTTCCTATTCCTATGCACTAGGATTTATCCAACTTTAGAGATCTTAGTGTATTGTCTCCATAGAGTAACATAGGAACTGGAGAAGTGATATCACTGGAGACGTCATCTCCGCTTTATCACCTCATTATCACACCTTAGTGCTTAACCCCCGAGGAATCAACCCTGGACTCCTTGAATTCATAGGTTAAATCCCCTTAGCACCATATGATTTCACTACGCTTTGCTTCACCATGCTTCACATACCCCTCTGGTCCTTAAGAGGTTTAAGAATAATATATATATAATGAGTATACATGTCTTTTCTCCAATCTCCCCATTAAAACGACATTAGCACCTAAAATGATCTAGGGTTATACATTCTTAAATACTTCTGACATCACACTGAGCCAGGCCCTTCGCTCCCTGACAGTGTCCTGTGTGTGTGCTCAGTGGCAGACCAATTCCCTCTTACAGCTAGAAACAGAGTGTAAGAGGTGACTGCCAGTGAGCACACAGATCACATTTGGACAGAGAAGGCTACCTCTGCATACACTTGTAAATAAGTCTGAGTACCAATGCTCAGTTTATCCATATCCGTTTAACCATCTGACTGCCACACACGTGTGCAGCGAAATGCATTGCACAACCCACTATTTAATAGGGGGGAAAGAAGGGAGCTGTAGCCTCACTAAACTTGCTGTTCTTTAACCCTTTCATTGCCAGAAGGATGTCCAGCCACTGGACCCTACTCTGGCACTCAAAAGGTCAATGTAATGTGCAATGTCCTCTCCCCCTTGCCTCTCTCTCTCTCTCTCTCTCTCACTCCTCCATGCCTCCCAAGTGTCCCTCTTTAGGAGGGACAACCCCTCTTTTAGACCTAAGTCCCACTCTCCCTCTTTCCCACCCTAATGTCCCTCTTTTTAGGAGATCAGATTGAGTGGTGTGTATATAAGTGTATCATATTACTCTACAGCAATAAAACTCACATTATTGTTTCTTTAAACTTCAGTGTATGTGTTTATAAATTTGTCTGCTTAAATAAAATACTTTTGTCTTGTTATAAGGCATTTATTAGGTAACTCAATAGGTCAATAGGTCATGAAACAGCCTAAAAATTCTCGTTAATGCCCCGCCCACCAGTCCCACCCCCAGCAACACCCCCTAAAACACAATTGTCCTCTTTAAAATTTTGGGAGGTATGCTCCTCCCAGTGTACCCTAAACCCCCATATTCTCACTCTCTCATTTATCTTCACCTTGTTGCCCATGCCACTTCTCTTCCCCCATTGCCCCCTCTCTCCTACTTCTCTCTCATTGCCTTTATTCCTCACCTTGCCTTTCCTCCCCAAAGTTTGCCATTTTCGTCTCTTTCTTTATCCCCTTTGCCTAAACTTTCCTAGTTCCTCTGCCTTTGCCCTCCTCTTCCCTTTTAACCTTCTCGCTTACCCAGCTGAAATACAACTATACTTCAATCTGCTGCATGCCTCACTTGCCCAACTTTCAGTCTGTCTACACACCAAGACAGCTGACTTCAACATCAGTTGTGCTCAGAATTCCAGCACAGTAGGGGTTACATCTTGGTGCCCTGCATCACAGTTTTCATCTCCCATCTGGAAGGTATTGCTTGTCTCATCCTAATCAATGCAGATAATTTCCATCTGTTGGGTGCCCCACTTGCATAACTTTATCTCTAGCTGCATCCCAAGGTCTCTGACTTCATGGACCCTTTTACCCAGGAACATCAACTGCACTCAGAATCTCAGCACAGAAAGTGTTGAACTCTAATGTTATGCATCATAAGTTTTCATAAATCACCATCTAGAATGTATTTGGAAGTTCCATCCCACTAGACTCGGATCATTTTCACCTATTGGGTGCCTCACTTGCAAAACCTTCTCTCAGTCTGTACCCCAAGGCAGTAGAAAGGTTGCCAAATGGCTACTGTTAACTTCCATTCCTGCCACTACTGCAAAGATGCTCACCTCCTGTACAGTAACTCAGACAATTTTATTATGTTCCCAGCTTTTTTGAATTACGATAATCATTTTATTCTTGCTTCTTTTTGTTTTGCAGTTTTTGTCTATACCATTTTTTTCACAATGCACCCTGAACATTCCTTTCCCATATCCCCCTTTCTGTTATCACCCTAATTATGCAGTCACCAGGCCCACACACTATCTTCTTTACTCCCACGTGAAGAAATCCTGCAGCTCCCTCTCTTTACTCTCCCTCTCTGT
Organism: Rhinophrynus dorsalis; assembly: GCA_037306005.1. Lineage (NCBI taxonomy): Eukaryota > Metazoa > Chordata > Amphibia > Anura > Rhinophrynidae > Rhinophrynus > Rhinophrynus dorsalis. Next base: position 182,272,286 of record CM074725.1, on the reverse strand, counting down.
GTCTGCTGCTTCTCCTGCTCTGTGGTGAGATATCCCTCACTGAAGGTATCACTCACATATCCTCACCTAATCCTGAATCTGCTGCTTAACAACTCTAAACTCCATTCTGCTACTTTGCATTTAATCTGTCTTCAACCCCTACATCTCTGGGGGAATGCACTAAGGTGTGATAAAAAGGTGATAAATCGGAGATGACTTCTCAGGTGATATAGATTCTCCAAGTCCTATGTAATTCTTTCGAGCCTGTGCACTAAGATTCCTCCAACCATGGGGATGACAGTGCCTAGGCGCCATGCAGTAACATAGGAACTGGAGAAGTGATATCACAGGATAAGTTATCTCCATGTTATCCCCTCTTTATCACACCTTAGTACATAACCCTCTTGGGGGTTATCACTTCTCCAGTTCTTATGTTTTCTATAGAGAATATGCAATAAGATCTCCAAAGCTGGAGAAATCTTAGTGCTTTGGCTCCATAGAACAACATAGGAACTGTAGAGGTGATATCAATGTCACAAGTCATCTCCGCTTTATCACCTCTTATCACACTTAAGTGTATCTCCCACTCCCTTGTGTTTCAATTTTGTTCCCATTCCTCTAGATTGTAAGTCCTCTGTTCCTCTTGTTTCAGTCAAAATATATGTTTTTGTAATCATTGTTTCAGTTATGGTACAGTTCTGAGGAAAGTATTGGTACTGAAGAAATGTAACATAAAAAGATTATACCACATAGCTTACAATTCTCTGACTGCCTGTTGGTAGTCATACAACTGTAAACTCTGTGATATCACTCGAGTAGCTACATTTCAACTCAGAGCTTTGTAGCATCACTATTCAGTTGTAAGCTCTGTATGTCAATTGTATGCTCTGTGGTATCACTAGTGTAGCTCAATTTCAATTGTAAGTTCTGTGAATTCAATAGTGTACATTAATTTCAATTGTAGGAACTGTGGTATCTCTAGTATAGCTCCATTTCAATTGTAAGCTTTGTGGTTGGCACCGTATAAATAAGGAATAATAATAATAATAATAATAGTGCCATTTCAATTCTAAGCTCTGTGGTACCACTAGTGTAGCTCAATTTCAGTCATGAGCTCTGTGGTATTATTAGTATAACTCAATTTTAATTATAAGCTCTGCTTTATCATTGGTATACCTCAGATCCAACTGAAAGCTCTGTGGTATAACTAATGTAGCTCAATTTCACTTATAAGCTCTGTGGTGTTACCATAGCTGGGAACTCTAGGAAGACTCAGGTTTTTGCTGTTGATTACTGGGTCTCTGAGGCAGAGGCTGATTCTCCCGATGTGGAGAGTTTTTAATTAAACTCTGCCCACTTTCTACTCCTTCTCTGCCTGTTCCTCCCACTCCCTGCCCTCTTCTCCCCCTTCCCTAGCCTATTCCTAGCACTTTTTTCACGTCTATGAACCCCGCCCATTTTGTGCCACCAATGGCCTTATTTATCTCACCAAGCAGCACCACAGGACTCCTCAGAAGTCAGAGTTCCCGGATATGGGCGTTACTAATGTAGCAACATTTCAGTTGGAAGTTCTGTGTTATCCCTGGTGTAGCTCCCTTTCAGTTGTAAGCATTGTGGTATCACTTTAGTTTCTCCTTTTCAGTAAGCTCTTTGGTGTCACTAGTGCAACTCAATTTCAGATGTAAGCTCTGTGGTATCACCAGACTAATGTCCAAAAATTAATGCCAGATATAAAATTAACAATAGAGGGTGAGCTGGAAAGGTAGGCTGAAGAGATATTGTACAAATGGGCCCTTGATTGTACTTGCTCCCCACACCCAAAGTTGCCAGCCCTACCATTGTGGTAACACATAACAACATAGCTGAGAACTCTCTGGTTTTGCCCCGGAGACTCCGGTTTTCACTCTGCATTACAGGGTCTCCGGTGCAGAGACTGATTCTCTGGATGTGGGAAGTTTCTTCTGAAACTCTGCCCACATCTGCTCCTTCCCCGTCTGTTTCTCCAATTTATCCTCCTTCCTTGGCGTATTCCTTACAGATTTTGCAGGTCTGTGAAGCCCCGCCCCCACTCCCAATAAAGCTCTGCCCCTTTTTGAAGCAAATCCCATCATCTATCTCCCACATCGGCACCAAAGGAGTCAGCCTCCGTGGAGAGCAAAATAAAAGATTTCTGGCACTGAAAGGTTTAACACTTTGCAATGCATTGTGTACCCTCCTGGCACAGAAAGGGTTAAAATAAGTACATGGTACAAAAGATTGCAAAATGTAATATGCCACAGAACGATAATTCACTTTTCCTGTTTTTTTAATATTTTGTATGTTGTAATCTGGTGGAATCAGAACATCTTACATTCCTTTAACTTTATTAGCAGCTTTTCTTTCGGAGATTTGAGTTTGCCCCTGAGGGTGTGATAATGTTCTTCTGCCGTGTGCAGCTTGTTAGGAAAGGCTTTACCAGAGACAAAATCGCCTGCTTCCCGTATCTGCCCATTTCCCTAATAGAACTTATAAATAAGATAAATGATTTTTAATAATGCAGTCTCTTTCTAGAGGCATCTAAGCAGAGTTCAATCCAAATCGATAACCAAAGTAGCATTTTAAAACGCAGAGTAATCATTACTGCTTTTTCCTACGTCATGTGTTTCAGACGCACAGAAGATCAAAGGAGACACATAGTAAATCAAAAGCATTGATCCCATTGTTCATTGGTTTTACTCATTAAGGATGAGTTACACTTCTATTACAGAGCAGATAGGATCGCATAAACTACTGTGTACAGCAGAGTCTTACATTCACTTCCCTAACCTGTGTGCATGGAAACATTAAGCTGCTGTCTGTTAAAGGGACAGTTCAGATTGATGTGGCAAAAATATAAATTACATTTTAAACTGTTAGCTGTTAGAGATGCCTCTAATATGTTGTTTTGCAATGCTTTGGAGACCTTTTTTACATGCGTCCAAGTGGTTACACTATTCAATTAACCCTTTGATTGCCAGAGAGGTATGCAACGCATTGCTTTGCAATGCGTTGTATACCCCTCTGGCACTCAAACGGTTAAAGGAACACTAACACCTCTTAAAGGGGATCTATCACCCCTATACAAGTGTGTATAATGGAAATTTATATAGTGATTAGCTGGTATACAATTTTTTTTAATTCTTTGTTTAACCGAAATTAATCATGTAAAGAGGATCCCGTGTCTTCCTTCCGGACAGAGTGCAGTTACAGATTTGTACCGCAGTCTGTCACTCTTCCTCTGCTCCCCTCCCTCGATCCAGCCTCCTCCAATGACAGAGGCTTTCTGCATATAAGCTGGAGCAGTCTCTGGCCAATGAGAGAGCTCCAGCTTACAGGCAGAAATCCTCCATCATCGGAGGAGGATGGATCAAGGGAGGGGAGCAGAGGAAGAGTGACAGACTGCGGTACAAATCTGTAACTGCAGTCTGTCCGGAAGGAAGACACGGGATCATCTTTACACGTTTAATTTCGGCTAAACAAAGAATTAAAAAAATAAAAATTACAATTTTATACCAGCTATATAAACTTCCATTTTAGACAAACTTGTATAGGGGTGATAGATCCCCTTCAATAACAGCTCCCCACACACACACACACACACGCACACACACACACACACAAACTACATATATAAAATCCTTAGGGCCCTTGATTAGCTCTCTGCAATCATTCCATTGAAATGTGTTTTACTAAACGCTACAGAACATTGCATTAAACATGTCAGCAAGGGTAAAAGAAAAAGAAAACCACTGTGGTACTCAGCAGAAGTGGCAAATATAGTAAAAGAGAAAAAAGAAGCATTTAAGAAATATAAGCAGAAGCAGAAGGAAGAAGATAGGTATTGGTACAAAACTAAGTTGAAGGAGGCCAAATGTATTATTAGATGTGCCAAAGCACACACATAGGAAAAAATTGGCCAGTCAATAAAAAAGGGGGATAAAACATTTTTTAGATATATAAGTGAAAGGAGGAAAACGAAACAAGGAATAGTTAGACTAAAAACAAAAGATGGAAACTATGTAAATGAGAATAAAGGGCTAGCTGACTGTCTCAATGAATATTTCTGTTCAGTTTTACAGAGGAAGATGAAGGGAAGGGACCTCTGTTAGAAAAAAGAAATGGCAAGACATGGGAAACATGCATGTTTACAGAAGAAGAAGTTCTAATTCAACTTTCTAAGGTAAAAACAGATAAATCAATGAGTCCAGATGGGATACACCCAAAGATATTAAAAGAACTTAAGTGTGTTCTGGCAAAACCTTTAACAGAATTATTCAATCAGTCACTAGCAACAGGAATAGTTCCAGAAGATTGGAAGGTAGCAAATGTAGTACTGCTTCACAAAAAAGGTAGCAGGGAAGAGTCTGGTAACTACAGACCAGTAAGTCTTACATCAGTAGTGGGAAAATTAATGGAGAGTATGTTAAAGGAAAGAATTGTTGAATATCTGAATATGAATAGCTTGCAAGATACCAAACAGCATGGGTTTACAGCAGGGAGATGTTGTCAAACTAACCTCATAGATTTTTTGACTGGGTAACTAAAATAATAGATCAAGGGGGAGCAGTAGATATAGCTTATCTAGATTTCAGTAAAGCATTTGACACTGTCCCTCATAGAAGACTCATAAATAAATTGCAGTGTTTGGGTCTAGATGTAAAAATAGTGAAATGGATAAGGCAATGGCTGAGTGACAGGAGACAGAAGGTGGTAGTCAATGGAGAATATTCGGATGAAAGGAGTGTTACTAGTGGAGTACCTCAGGGATCTGTACTGGGGCCCATTCTTTTTAATATTTTTATTAGTGATATTGCAAAAGGTCTTCAAGGAAAGGTATGCCTTTTTGCAGATGATGCAAAGATCTGCAATAGGGTAGACATTCCAGGGGGAAAATGCCAAATGGCGAATGATTTAGGTAAATTAGAAGAATGGTCAAGAGTGTGGCAGATGCACTGTAACGTTGATAAATGTAAAATAATGCACTTGGGACATAAAAATCCAAAGGAAAAATATACTATTAAGGGTACTGTGCTGTCAGAGACAACAGAGGAAAGGGATTTGGGAGTAATTATTTCTAATGACTTAAAGGCAAGCAGGCAATGTAATAAAGCAGTGGGGAATGCAAGCAGGGCACTGGGTTGTATAGCTAGGGGCATTAGTAGCAGAAAAAGGGAAGTGGTCATGCCACTCTACAGATCTCTAGTTAGACCTCACCTAGAATATTGTGTACAGTACTGGAGACCCCATCTCCAGAAGGATATTGATACTTTAGAGAAAATTCAAAGAAGGGCTACTAAAATGGTGACTGGTCTACAGGAAAAGAAATATCAGGATAGACTAAAGGATCTGAATATGTATAGCTTGGAGGAGAGAAGAGAGAGAGGGGATATGATAGAAACGTTCAAATACATAAAGGGATTCAACAAAGTACAGGATGGAAGTATATTTCAAAAGAGTAAAAATGTTAGGACAAGAGGCCATAGTCTAAAACTAGAGGGACACAGGTTTAGATGTAATGTAAGAACGTTTTACTTCGCTGAGAGGGTAGTAGACAAGTGGAATAGCCTACCAGCAGAAGTGGTAGATGTCAATACAGTGACAGAATTTAAGCATGCATGGGATAGGCATAAGGAGGTCCTTAACATAAGAAAAGACCAAGGACCAAAAAAGGTTTGAGGTTGTGTTTTTTTTTTTGTTTGTTTTACAGTAGGAAATTCGGCAGACTAGATGGGCCGAATGTTTCTTATCTGCCGTCAAATTTTATGTTTCTATGTTTCAATGCCCCAGGGTGGCAGGGGTGGAGATCAGCAGCAGGCAGCAAATTGGGGGCAATGAATTTCACAGGTATGAAGCCCCCTTGCCCAGTCCTATAAAAAATCACTGCAGCAAGATTCACAGGGGCAGCAATTTTCACAGGAGTGGGTAGAGGGCGAAACCCCACCACCACGCACACACAAGTGAAAAGTGATGCAGCAAGACCCACAGTTGCAGCAGTCCAGCTGGTCCCCGAACTGCACAGTGTGCCCAGTCTTATGGGAAATGGCATGCACCATCACTAATATATATATATATATATATATACACACACACAAATGTGAGTGCTGAACCTTGGTCTTTAACTATCTATACTATCCCAGTGAGTCTGAGCACCTAGGCAAAAGTAAAGACTTAAGTGAGAGTGCTTCCCAACTGATATATATATATATATATATATACCCAGTTGTACAGCGCTGCGGAGTTAGTTGGCGCTATATAAATAAAGAATAATAATAATAATAATAGTGAGAGAGAGATGCACACAATCACACGTAAGAACATATATGTTTGATTAAAAATAAATAACAAAGGAGTTGTTACGCATTTTGTTCATTTTTGAGCAAAAAAAATAGCCCCCCAAATTATTTCCCATCTGGCCCTGAGATAACACATAGATACAAGAATCATCTATGGTTCTTAAGAACAAGTACATGGTTTTGTATTGTGTCAGTTTCCAGCTATAGGCTACAAAGGAGTTCCAATGCAAAAAAAAAAGGCATATAGCTATACCTGTCTGATGTTTAGAGTTTAGAGTACGCCTAACAAGGTAAATCCATCTATTAAAATAAATTAAGAGTATTTTATTGTGTTGGAATAATTCCCTTTTAAAAACTTAGAACAAAATTGTTATAATTAACTGGAGGGATATATTAAAGAAGGCTTGTCAAACGCAAATGTAGTGGCTGCCAAAAAGCATTTTTGCTGGTTCCTTTTGAGCGTCTTTGCTGGGTGCATAATCCCATTACAGCCAACAGTAAATGATTTATTGGTAATGTAAAATATTGGTATTTTTTCATTAACCCTTTAAGGACCAGAGGGGTGTGCAACACATTGCTTTGAGAGTTTTTCTGGCTTGTAACCCTTAAAGTGTCAGATGAGTGTACAATACATGGCTTTGTCGTGCATTTGGCACCTCTCTAGCACTCAAATGGTTATGATGTTAATGTGTATTTTGTGCACAAAATGTAGCTCTTTACTAAGAAAGAACCATTTCATCTAAGCCTCCCATTATTCTTTTTTCCATATACATACAATTATAGAATCTCTTATTGACATTTTAGAAAAAAGTGAATCTTATGTGACTGGGTCCAAATAGAGACACAAGCCATAAGGCTCCTTTCTCAGTTCAGTAAATATCAGTCAAAGAAGCACACAATGAGCCAGTCCAGATGAATCAAGCTGCTGGACCTGTTTGACTTCAGAGAACTGGGATCAGATCTTCCAGTGGCGTTTATCATATTTAGAACTTTGTGTCACTGAGGGAATCTACAAGTAGGATTCTGTGCAAGAACATGCTCTGTAATCAATTTTCTAGCCCTACACAAATCTGTTAACCCTTAACCCCTTAAGGACCCTTTGGAAGTATATAGTCATCCATTTTTACTGGACTTTAAGCCCAATGGACAAACATCTATATATGACCAGATGTAGTGAAAGCAGTGACAGCTCTCCTGAGATGTTGCCAGAGAAAAGAGCAGGTGGTCTCTTGACAGCCCATGTCTACAGTCAGTGTGGGACATCTGGGGTTGGCTGTTTTTCTCTTGCAGGGGGGACTTGCCTGTTATTTTTGAACTAAAACTCCCTTTTTGTCTGGATTAGTCTAATATGAACTTGGAAATTTCTCATCTGAAATTGCAGCGGAGAGCTAAAATGTGAAACTCCTGCACAGTGACTAATTCTGCTTTTATTCATTCACAATGAGTGTTTGATATGTTTTGGCATGATTGTAAAACTCATTGTCTCCCTAAGTGTAAAGGATTAATTCGGACATGCACCCTGGGTTCTCAGTGCCTTATGATTATGGTTGCTTCTTGTTGGGCTTGGGAGCCTTCGGCTGAGTTTTTAGAATAGCGTGGTATTTTTTTTGCATTTGTTTTGAAGTTCCGTTATCTTTTTTTGGGGGGTCAGAACTAGTCTAGAGAAGCTTGTTCAGATATAGCACTAGTTAACACATAAAACTTCTGGGTGTTACTGGAAGTAGAAGAGTAATCACATTTGGTTTTTTTCATTGTTTGTGATATTCTGCCTTTTGTGGCTTAATTTTGAAACACATTAAAGAGGAACTACCACGGCATAACAAGTTTATCTTAAATAACTTCCCATCTGGCGACTAGCTGCTTAGTAGCGCTAGTCACCAGAATGATTACCTTATTAAATAGATTTCTCCTTTCTTCCCCATCTGACAGGCAGGACAGGGTGAGGACATCTTGCCATTGTGACGTCCGCGCGCCTGCTCTCTCAGTCCCAGCCGACTGTAGGAGGTGTTGCTAGGAGCCATTCGGCTCCAGAAGAGACTGACAGAGCAGAAGCGCAGACGTCACTATGGCAAGATGTCCTCGCTCCGTCCTGCCTGTCAGCCGGGGAAGAAAGGAGAAATCTATTTAATAAGGTAATAATTCTGGTGACTAGCGCTACTAAGCAGCTAGTCGCCAGATGGGAAGTTATTTAAGATAAACTTGCTATGCGGTGGTAGTTCCTCTTTAAGTTGTCTCAGTAGGGGAAAAGGGGCAATCCATATGTAGACCCCTTGCTTTCAGCTCCTAGGGAATCTAACTGCACCTCATTGCTATAGCTAAACAAGTCCAAAATATATGTCTGAAGTCAGCTGTTTTGTGGAGAAGGCACTTACATGTTATTTTGAAACTGAACTGCCCTTGTGGGAGGGGTAAATCTGATATGAACCTGGGCATTTCTTCTCTGTAATTGCACTAAAGAACTAACATGTAAAACTCCTGTTATTTTTTTTCAGTGAGTATTTTTGTAGGGCACATTTTTTGGCTTGATTTTGCAAACCTCTAGGGTGTCACTCTAAGAGTAAAGGGTTATAAAGATGTGTACAGATTCCCCTCAATGCCTAGCAAAGCCAGCTGTATCTTCTTGTTGAGAAGTACTTGTAGCAAAGGTTGGTCTTTCCCATGCAAAGGAGACTTGTTTATTGCATTACAATTATTTTCAGCAAGAAGGGCATCCTGCACATCTCAATGACATGGCCTAGTTACAGTATATCTCTGAGAAAGCACATGAAAGAGTGCTCTCCAATTTAAGAACTATATAACCATGTGTTTTAGATTACACTTTGCTCACTTATCTTATTTGCTCACTGGCTGAAGCACTTAAGGGGACTTAAACTTTCCCGTTTTAGTATTTCATAGGCCATTCCACAAGCTGTTCTGCAAAACAGGAAAAATCCTGGTGGCAGAGCAAATCAAAGTATAAATGAATAAAATGATTAAAAGCACATTTAACAAACACGTTCTCTGTGACAAGGACCTTTTCCTTGGGGTACTTTGTGTCTGACATCTGAGGAAAAGGTAATTGAAACCTAGAAATTCATTGGTTAAAAAGACCATTGTTTTTAATACTTGTATTTATTAAATCATTTATACTTTGATATGATCTGCCACTTGGATTTATCCTTGTTTTACAGCTTTCATAATGGCCTGTGATATATTCAAACAGGGGCTCTTCAGCCTGCAAGGATTGCTATATTGGCAAATAAGATAAGGGAGTGAAGTATATATCTAAAATATATACTCATGTATTTCTTATGTTGTGTGTTTTTTTCTGTTTTTTTTTCTGGTTGTTGTATTCTTTGTTAAAGGGGGATTGACCTATGAATCCATGAGAGCAGCTGACTGTCCAGTGAGAAACATCAGTGTCAAGGTAGTACAAATATCCTCCACTGGCAAGATAGGTACATTATACAAAATGCCAAGCAAATTCTCTCTGAACAAAAGCAGCAGCCAACCCCACACATACATTTTGGCCTTGTTGACCTTGTCATTAAGGTGATGCTGATGTCTTGAAATACTGTTAGCAAGGGGTCCAATGCTAGATTCCCCTATTAACCTTAGGGTGACTAATTTCAAGGATAATCTGCATATGTAAAGTAGGAGTCAGCAACACTCAACTAGGAATGAGCATGCAATAGAAATTTGAAGGCTCTCTAGGAGTGGTGTCATATCAAGGGTGCAGGCTCTTTTACCCACTAGTGCTTTTACACAATCTTGTTGGCCTCTCTCTCTCTCTCTCTCTCTCTCTCTCTCTCTCTCTCTCTCTCTCTCTCTCTCTCTCTCTCTCTCTCTCTCTCTCTCTCTCTCTCTCTCTCTCTCTCTCTCTCTCTCTCTCTCTCTCTCTCTCTCTCTCTCTCTCTCTCTCAGGAGTCAGGGACCCTCAGCTAGGAACAAATCTGCAATAGAAATTTGCAGGCTCACTAGGAGACCAGTATGAAATACTTTAGGATATTTTCTCTCTGTGAGAGGAGCAAGTGGGCTAAAAGAGACTGCACCATGAGTAGGACACCACTCTCATTCCTAATTGAGTGCTCTGACATCCCAAAATAAATATGCAAAGTATCCATGGTATTAATCACCCCAAGGATAATAGGGGAATCCAGCACTGGGTCCCTTGCTCACAGTGCTGAGAGAGATCTGCTGCAATTCCCTATTGATGTCTAACAAGGTTGAAATGTGTGTCTGCTCAGAGAGGAATTACTTGGCATTTTGTTACTGGGCTGCTGTTATGGTAGGACTGGCATAATATACTTTAGAACATTTTCTCTCTGTGAAAGGTACTAGTGAGCTAAAAGAGACTAGGTAGGACCCCACTTCTAGAGAGCCTGCAAATTTGTATGGCAGGCTTGTTTCTAATTGAGCATCTCTGACTCCTGATATGACTATATTTCAATGATAAGATCCAGCAAAGGTGACATGCATCTCTCTGTTGGCTGGTTTTCTAGAGCTGGACTTATCAGTAGACCAAGCACATTCTGCTTTTGTTCACTTTCATTAAGAGTTTCTTCTTTGACTAAGGCTTAAATGTAGGTCCAGATCTGGCTGAAATTTGTGTGTTTTTTGTGGACAGATTTGTCTGATATTTGGGTGGGTATTTCATGTCTTTGGCTTGGTTTTTGATAGCAATGGGGTGTCTCCTTAAGGCTAAATGGTAATCTAGTTTTTAAACTCCCTCTTCCTGAGGGCTTTAAAATCACTGTAAAAGTTCAACAAGGCTGAATCATATATATATATATATGGGGTTGGCTGTCATTCTGGGCTTGACACTCCCTTTTTGGTAGAAATAGTGTAATGTAAACAAGGGACATTTTCTACTGTAATGATATTAAAGAACTGAAATGTGAAAGCCCTGACTGGTAATTAGCTCTAAAACAAACTCATTCTGCTTATATTAAGTCTCAGAGAGTAATCACATTTTGGCTTGATTTTAGAACTTCAATGGTGTCTACTTTTGGGTAAAGGGTAATCCAGGCATGGACCCCTTGCTCTCAGTGTCCCAGGAAGCCAACTACACTTTGTTAACAAGGCTAAGCATAGCTTAAACATATGGTTGTGGTTGGCTATTATTTTGGAACCAGTCCATCTTTTCTGTGTATTAGTCTGATGTGACCATGAAAGCTTCTTCTCTGTAATATCATTAGATTTAAAGGGATAGTATTGTCTAATTAAAAAAAAATTCAGTTATGTAGCCATTCAAAAAATAAACGAAACAATCCTAGCCCCATCTTTCAAACCTTTATGTTTTGAGAGATATATGCAGCTAAAGTTACCCCCTCCCTTCCCTTTCCCTGTTGTCAGTGACCACAGCTGACCACAGGGGAATCAGGTCTCGGGACTGTCGGAGGCTCTACACTTTGTAGACCGTACCAATGAAGTAGTTCTTTTTATATCTCACAATCTCGGCTCTTGTTTAGAGCGTCCAACGGTCCCGGGACCAGATTCCCCTGCAGTCAGCTAAAGCTCTGACATCAGGGAAAGGGGAGGGAGGGGGGAAATAAAAGAATTAGCTCACTTTACTAGTAATCATTGGTAAGGAACTTTATATTTTAGTTTTCTAGTCCCAATACAGAGAATACATTACCAAGATCATATTAGACTAATCTCACCCAGAATGGGCAGAGCAACTCCAAAGTCTCCTCTGCATGAGAAAAAAAAATCTGCTTTGTGGCCAGTCACTGTTCAGAAGTTTCACATTTTAAAGGGATAGTATTGTCTAATTTTAAAAAAATTAAATCTTGTAGCCATTAAAAAAATAATCTAAATGAGCCTAGACTAGTGATGAGCGAGCGTGCTCGGCCGATGCTCGGATCGGCTCGAGCATCGCTCTGCTCGGCACATGGCGGTACTCGTCGAGTACCGCCATGTGCTCTCCCGCCATGTTCGGGTGGCGGGGATCTGTGCCGGAAGAGGCACAGATCCGAAGACGCTCCGCTGGACCACCAGGGACTGGAGGTACGGGGGCATTGCGGAGATGAAGGGGGCATTGCGGAGATGAAGGGGGACATTGTGGAAGAGGGGCATAGACTCTATGCCCCTCTTCCACAATGTCCCCCTTCATCTCCGCTATGCCCGTCTTCCACAATGTCCCCCTTCATCTCCGCTATGCCCCTCTTCCACAATGTGCCCCTTCATCTCCGCTATGCCCCTCTTCCACAACGTCCCCCTTCATCTCCACTATGCCATAGAGGAGATGAAGGGGGACATTGTGGAAGAGGGGCATAGCGGAGATGAAGGGGCACATTGTGGAAGAGGGGCATAGCGGAGATGAAGGGGCACATTGTGGAAGAGGGGCATAGCGGAGATGAAGGGGGACATTGCGGAGCTGAAGGGGGCATTCGGAGATGAAGGGGGCATAGCGGAGATGAAGGGGGCATTGACCAGGCACCCTCCCCTCATCAGAGCAGGGGGTGCCTGGTGTCGCCCCATTGACTTGAATGGGGCTCAGGTGCTCGGCCGAGCACTCGAGCCTCAGGGGGTGCTCGGTCAGAGCACCCGAGCACCCGAGCATCGGGGTGCTCGCTCAACACTAGCCTAGACCCTTCTCTCAAACCTTTATGGTTTGAGAGGTTTTTGGAGCTAAATTTAATTCCTTTGTTCTCGGTTTTTCACTTTTGGCTTGATTTAGGAATCTTCTATGATATCTCCCTAAGGGTAAAGGATGATCAAGGTGTGGACTCCTCACTCTCCGTGCCATAGGAAGTTATACTTTGTTGATAAGGTCAAATGTATCTAAAACATGTGGTTAGCAATGGTTATCATTTTAGAGCCGGTCTATCTATTGTGTGTATAAGCTTGGTAGAAACATCTTCTCTGCAATATAATTAGAAAGATAGAATGTGAGCCTCCTAAACAGCAGTTAGCTGTAAATTAAGTAAATTCTCATTCTGTTTACTCTGAGAGTGTACTCAGGGAAGGGCTGGCCGGGGGGGCATGTGGGCAATTGCCCCCTGGGCTGCTCATATGTCTGGGCTGTGGGTCACTGCCTCACTGGATCTCATGCTTGCTAAATGGAGCTACACTAGTGATACCACAAAGCTTATAACTGAAATGGAGCTACACAAATGATACCACAGAGCTACAATACAAATGGAGCTACACTAGTAGCATAACCCATTTTCTTTGTAAAGCCTATGGTATCACTAGTGTAGCTTTACTTAAATTGTAAGCTTTGTTGTATCAGTAGTGTAGCCCCATTTCAACTGTATGTATCACTTGCCTTTCTTCACATTAATGGCAGTTTTAAAATTAACAAAAGGAGTGGGCTGGGACAGTAGGTTCGAGCAATAGTAGAAATGGGCCATTTGATTTTATTTGTATTTGTCCCCCCGGGCCACATGTTGCCAGCCCTCCCCTGAGTGTACTTCACAATTTTTGATAGGTTTTGCAAACTCTTGGAGTATCTATCTAATGGTGAAGGGTAATCCAGTTGTGTACCCCTTGCTCTTTTTGACTAGGAAGCCCACCAAGGCCAAAATGTTCAGCTGAGTTTGGCTGGTTTTCTTGTGAGGAGGGAACTTGCCTGTTGATTTGGACAGGGTCTCCCTTTTGAGTGGAGTTAGTCTGATGTGATTTTGGAAATGTATCCTCTTTAATGGCACTAGAGAGTGGAATGTGAAACTCTTGAGTGGGGACTAGCAGTAGAGCCATCAAATTCTACTTTTTTCCAACTCATTGAGTATTTTGAATTGTTGGCTTGATTTTGAAAACCTTTTGAGTTGTCTTCAAGGGAAAAGGAAATTTAGGAAGTAGACCATTGATCTCATTGGCTAGGTCAGCAAGCTACACATCAATGATGTGGACAAACAAAAACAAAACTTAAGGCTGGGCTGTGGGTGTAGCATATTTTTTCTCATGCAAAGGAGACACTGGAGTTGGTCTCCCCATTTTGGGTGGGATTAGTCTTATATCATCTTGAAAATGTATTCTCTGTGCAGAACTAGAGCGCTAAAATATAAAGTTCATAACCAATGATTACTAGTAAATCAAGCTAATTCTTCTTGCCTTGCTTCTCAGTAGTTCCCATTTTTTGCCTGATTTAGACATCCCCTAGGATCTCTTCCTATGGGTAAAGGTAATCCATATGTGAACCTCTTGATCTCTGTGACTAAGGAAGCTTGGAACATAACATGACCAACCAACCGACCAAGCTTGGATAACTTCTGCTGTTCTAGGACTAGATTGCCATTGTAGACAGGATTTTTCTGGTGTGGCGTTGTATATTTCTTCTCTGTAAAAGCACTAGATAGCTAAAATGGAAAAGTTCTGTACAGTAACTAACAGCAGATCAGGCAAATTCTGCTTCTGTTCATTCTCAGGTTTATGAGTTTAGACTGAACACATAGACAGTGGCTCATTTCCAAGAACATGTGGGTTAATGAGACATTTACATATATGGAAATGCAGGATAATGAGCCATTTTTGTATTCATGTGGGTGTGTTTATATGTTAATGTGGCTCTTCACCATATTCACTAAACTCAAACAGCAGCCTATGCTGTCGGAGTTCACAGTCCCAACATTGCGTAGATGTTGGGATCTCCTTGTAGCTTCCTATGCAGTAACAGCCATCAATCAATCATAAGCAAGGAGAGTTGTCATACTGCTGGCGAAGTGTACAACATGCCCTTCTTTACAGATTGCCTGCAGTAGATAACCCTGAAGTCTGAGAACATCCTCACTGCTTCCCCTTTTGCTCATTGGGGGAGCTGAGAGGATCCCCTCAGCTCCACAAACAGCACAATTCCCTTAACCCAAAAGTGGAGCAAGCAAACTGCTTCATAGTGAACAAATTAGTCCAAAAGAACATCAGATCCCATCAGATATTAACAATTAATAATGACTGAGCTATCTGAGTATAAACGAGAGAGAGAGAGAGAGTAGATTTCTCATACAATCTAATAGGTGGGGACTAAATACCAAAATGGATCCACCTGATGATAATTCACTACACCAGATAAGACAGTGAAATACAGATGAGTATAATAACACCTTTTTTACATACTCTGCTGCATTTAGATCTCTTGTACTTTGTCTTCTCTCTTTTATTTCCCTGCAGATAATAGAAAGTGAAAGTGATTTGTGGTCCAGTGTTTGGGACAGAAGAACATCAGATCCCATCAAAGAATAGAAAGGTGTTATGTGGCACCATAGCTGGTTTCATCAGGTAAAGAAAGTAAAAGTGATTTGACATACGGTGTGGTCCCAGTGAGAATGGCAAAAAAGTGAAGGCATTGAGTGCCCAAGGATTGGAGGGAGAAAGTTCCCTAAACTCCCTGCCTCCAA
The DNA here is from genome assembly GCA_037306005.1 of Rhinophrynus dorsalis. Classification (NCBI taxonomy): domain Eukaryota; kingdom Metazoa; phylum Chordata; class Amphibia; order Anura; family Rhinophrynidae; genus Rhinophrynus; species Rhinophrynus dorsalis. The sequence goes on along the minus strand of CM074725.1, from coordinate 182,256,679 downwards.
TATTTTATTCAATACCTCCTTTGTCCCCTTCACCAGTTGCCTCTCTGACACACCTCCTCTGTCCTCTTTACTGCCTTCCCTACCCTGTGAGGGGACAGAGGAGGCGTGTCAGAGTGATGAAAGTCAAAGGGGATGGAGGAAGTGCAAATGGCATTTATCTCCCACAACAGAGTTCTTTTTCCCCAAGAACTCACTGCACAGCAATGTGCTGCATCTAGTCTTCAAAGATTCATTAAGGAGGCCAAACAAAGTTATAAGAATTATTTCTTGGATTTCTCTGTCCTGCATTTAATTGGCAGTTACCGTTTGTTAATTATCCTCTGACTAGAGGAGATAAGAGCACATCCCCAAACTGGTTCCTGTCATCCATTTGGAGAGTCAGTAAATGGACTCTCAGAGCTGAAAGAGGAGGTGATAGATAGGGATAAAACTTTTCACCTCAATAGTGAAACATGAGTAAAATTTCACATTTCACAGAGAGACACATTTTTTACAAAGTGCAGTTTTCACTCTTTTTTTGGCAAGCTCATAGAATTGAAATCAATGGGAAGACTGAATTTCTCCTCACCATGTTGCAAGTTTCCCTTTTTTTCCAACAGGCATAGTATAAAAGGGGAGTCGGGTTCCCACAGCATGTCATTCTGTGTTTGTATCATGGTGTTCGTGATTGCCCTCCGGAAGCGCTGTTGCAGTTTGCAGGCGACATTGTACTATCACTTCCTGAGTGTCGCGCTTATACGTGTTCGCTATTCTTATAGGCCTGTGGTAGTTGCCAGAGATAGTCTCCGCCTACTTGCTCGGCACATTCTGCCAGTACTACTTTGCCCTTTCGTGGTGTACCTGTGCACAAGCTCTTGTGATTATTTCCTATGCTCTGATCTGTGTATGACGTCTGGCTACATTTGACTCCGGCTACGTTCGATCTCGGACTTGTTGCCTTCCCCTCTGGTCTGACCCATGGCTCCGTATGACTACCGCTCTGTGCTGATCCCGGCTCTCGCTGACTATCCGATACTGTACCGACATTGGCTTGGCTGACTAACCGCTCAGTGCTGATCCCTGCTCCGGCTGACTATCTGATACGGTACTGACCTTGGCCTGGCTGACTAACTGCTCTGTGCTGACTCCGGCTCCAGCTGACTATCTGATACGTTTCCAACCCTTGGCCTGACTGAATCCACTCCTACGCTAGACCATGATCTAGCTGATCTCTCTGGTACAAGCTGTGCTCAGTATCCTCCAGCGGACCCAGACTTTGTCTCTGGCTATCCTATACTGCTTGATACCGACGGTTAGTGCCTTTGGGTGCACCCTAGCATACTAGGGATTTGAGTCACTGTTGCCCATAGCTACCCTAGCGTTCTGGGGAATTCTAATCGCCATTGCCTGTAGGTTTACCCTAGCATTCTCGGGTATCCGGGTCTATTACCTTGGTGTACCCTAGCATTCTAGGGAAGCATTTCTCTTTTTTGTTTGGGCAATTCCACTTTACCTGCACTAGTAGCTACTGCTCTCCTTGCTACCTTCCCATTCCGTAGTCAGATTGGGATCAGTTCCTGTTCTGTCAGTAGATCGTGTGCTGTCTCCACACCTGGTTCTGTGAGAGTTGGGGAAGTGCTTGTGCACTGTCTCCACACACCTGGTCCTGTGAGGGTTGGGGAAGTGCTTGTGCACTGTCTCCACACCTGGTCCTGTGAGGGTTGGGGAAGTGCTTTCCGTATTTATTTTTTGATCTTATTTTAATAAAGATATTGAATTTTCTGTATGTGTACTTGTCAATGTCGTTATTCCATAGTCACTCCGTGACAGTTTGTGAGAGGAAAAGAAAGCAGCAAATTTTTGAGTTAAAGAAGACAAGCTAATAAAGTAGAGTTCAAGCTTAGTTTAGGGAGTCTTGTAGGCAGGGAATATTTTCTCTGTATTAGGGGAGTCTGTGGGACAGGAAGGGAGAAAGGAGGTTGACCTCAGATACCCCAACATTAGGTGTGACTGAATGGCAGAAGTTATCCAAGTTTCTTCCTGATCTGACTGTTATCTCTGTCCTAGGGGAATCTGGGGGTGTGAGAAGGGAGCAAAGAAGCATTTCCCCAAATACCCCCAAATTCTGTGTGACTGACTGAGAACACACAGGCAAAGGTGATCCAAGTTTCTTCCTGATCTGGCTGTTATCTCTGTGCTGGGGAGTCTGGGGGTGTGTGAGAAGGGATAAAAAAGAATTACCCCAAATACTCCATAATTCTGTGTGACTAACTAGAAACACACAGACAGATGTGATCCAGGTTTATTCCTGATCTGGCTGTTATGTCTGAGCTAGGGGAGTCCAGGGTGGGAGAAGGGAGCAAAAGAGGTTTACTGCAAATACTCCAACATTTTGTGTGAACGAGTACACACAGGCAGCTGTGATCCAACTTCCTATCACGGTGCCCGTGATTGCTGAAATCCAGTGTCTATCACTTGTAGGGGGCTCCCATTGGCTGTCTGCCTTCAGCCGGCCTCACATTGCCTTTTTAAACTCAGTCTGGGCACCCTTTGGTTGCCCTTTCGTGGTGTCTCTGACTGCTTCCAGTTTCACCTTGCTACAGTAGCTGATTGGGCCTGTTGCTGTGTTCCTGAGTTCCTGAGTCGACCTGTTCCTGAGTTCCTGCCTGCTATGTCAGTTCCAGTCCGGTTCCGGTTGTATTCATCAGTACCTGATGTTCCTGCTGCCAGTCTTCATTGCCGTACCTGATCCGGTTGATCTTCTCTGCTGGTTCCTGTTGTTTCCTGCTTCCAGTTCCTGCATCTGTGGCGACATTGTTCCTCGCTCGCTTCGGCAACATTCCTCCTGTTGGTTCCCAGCGTGCGGACGCTGGTTCGCTCCACTAGCCTTGCGGCTACATCTAACACCTGTTGGTCCCAGCGTGCGGACGCTGGTTTGCTTCACTGGCCTTGTGGCTACTCTTATACCTGTTGGTCCCAGCGTGCGGACGCTGGTGTGCTCCTTTAAGCCTTGCAGCTACTCTACCATGTGCGGACGCTGGTTCGCTCCACTGGCCTTGCAGCTACTCCTTGCTGCCTGTTAGTTCCAGCGTGCGGATGCTGGTTTGCTCCACTAAGCCTTGCGGCTCACTTCACTGCCTGTTGGTTCCAGCATGCGGGCGCTGGTTTACTCCTTGGCCTGAAGGCCCATACACTGTACTATTGTTCCCAGAGTGCGGACGCTGGTTAGCTCCACTAAGCCTTGCAGCTACACTTCTCAGCCTGTTGGTTCCAGCGCGCGGGCGCTGGTTTACTCCTTGGTCTTACAGCCGTATTACAGTACTGTTGGTCCCAGCGTGCGGACGCTGGTTAGCACCTTAGTCCAGTAGCTGTACTTTACTAGCCTGTTGGTTCCCAGTGAGCGGACGCTGGTTTGCTCCACTGCCTTGTGGTGACATTTCTTTGTTTGTTGGTTACCAACGCGCGGGCGTTAGTTCGCTCCATGACCTGTGGGTTTACTCAAGATCATGCTTGAAGTTTCCCATCGTAAGGGCGCTGGTTTACTCCCGGTCTCTACACTCATGTACGTGATGGTCCAGAGTGCGCTGTCCAGTCCTAGACAGCTATGATTCCTACAGTACACGGGTACTAGAGTTTCAGACTACAGTGTAACCACTTGACCTGGTAGCCGCTATCGTTTCTGGTATACTGTCATTGCCATCTGACAGTCACTAGGTCATTGTGGTGGTCACCTTCCCTTTGGGCTGCCTTTGCCTGGTATATTGGTAAGGCCGGTAGAACAGTTCACTATTCCATCTTAAGGTTGCCTTACCCGGTATTGGCAGGGCTGGTAGAGCCTACTACATTGGTATTCCATCAGGCTGCCTTGCCCGGTATATTGGTAAGGCCGGTAGAACCGTTTACTATCCCATCTTAAGGTTGCCTTACCCGGTATTGGCAAGGCCGGTAGAGCCTACTACTCTGGTATTCCGTTAGGCTGCCCTGGCTGGTATATTGGCAGGGCCGGTAGAGCCACCTGTTCCTGACTCGCCCAGGTTGCCTTGCCCGGTATATTGGCAAGGCCGGTAGAACCTGTATTACTATTGTCATTATTGCCTGCGTATTCTATGTATTGTTTGTATGTGTATAAAACCCTATGGGATTATCTTAAACTTTTCAATAAAGTTGTGTTTTTACCTAACATTACGTTTGAGAGCCTTAACAAACCGTGACACTTCCTTCCTGATCTGGCTGTTATCTCTCTGTCAGAGGAGTCTGGGGAAAGAATTAATTGAACAGGGAGTGTGGTTTTTTTTCTTGACAGTGCTAGGGATAGGGAGGACAGTTGATAAAAAAAAAAAGTTATAAGTGACCGGGACAGGGACCTTGATGAAAAATACAAACATTAGTAATGTCCAGGAAATGCACAAGTGATATGGGGAGGGTGAAAGGATTAGGAGCAGTGCAGGGACATGTGAGTAAAGTGCTAGTCTAAAAACTGACTGCAGCCATGGTTGCTACAGAGTGTGCAATAAATGATGGTGATACCTCTTCATCTGAGGAAGATGTAGTTTGTCAAACGTTCCACCAGTACCATTAATAAACCATCTAAAAACAATGAAGACGACAACGAGTCACATTCCAGTGTTGATGGCATAGTGCAACTACTGCTGCGTCTGACAGTGAGACAAACAAGTGCAAAAACACCTCTACTGAAAGTAGTAGTGAATCTTGTGAAAATCCCTCAGAGGGGAAAAGTAAAAAGAAATTGTTTGATACCTCTAAATGCTTAGAAGAATATAAAAGTAGAGAGGAAGAAGTGGTGGGCAATGCTGAGGATGACCTAATTACTGATGATTATGTAGATCTAGAATATATCGCTACAGCATCCTCCTCTTCATCAGATACAGATGAAGATGAAAGTGAGAGAGATGATGACATGGCCAGAGAGTTATCTGAAAGGCAAAGGTGCAAAATTTCACCACAGAAAAGGAGCACTATGCCAGTCTATAAACTGAGAAAACAATTGAAAAGTCTGACCCCGGACCACCAAAAAATACATTCTGTCAGTCATCATCATCATCACCAGCGCTTCCGAGTCCCACTCATCCATACACACTACTAATCTTGAGTAACCAGCATCAAAACAGTTTATCAACATCTACAACCTTAGCAATGATGAGTGCCTCTGCTGCAGCTGTTGGAAGTGCAGCATCTGTGATACCTAGTAATAATATAATTTCAACAACATCTAGCCCCAGTATTAGTAGCAGCCTCCCAGGAACACAGCAGTCTATGAAGCCCACAGTATGGAGAAACTTCACTCACAATCCAAAAGCTAAGCATGTTGCTATCCATTGTCTGTATAAGAAGCACGTGAGTAGGGGGAAAGCAGACTCACAGCCTCACAACTAGCCACCTATTCAATGAGATCCCACCTGAAGCACAAGCACAGGTCTGACCAGGAGACACACCATCAACAGGTCAGACGTGCCACAACTAGCAGTAGCAGAAGTACTCCTAAAAGTTCCCGGGGTATGAGGTACATTCTAAAAGTGCTGTTAATGTGTCAGAGAGTGTGCCAAGATTTTCTGCTCCTGCTGCAGAGTAGTGTGACTCTGAGTTTCTTTTAGGAGTGTCCACACATACCGCCACCATCCTCACCACCTCCACAAATGATTTAGTTAAAGCAATAAAGTTACACAGTTCTTCCACTATGTAATGCCATCCCAAACTTACTAAGTTCTAAGAAAGAAGTCAAAACCTGCACAAAAATAATGCAAAAGTGCAGATGTGGAATAGTAAACTTGCCGAATTTTGGTGGTTGACATGCTTCCCTTTTCTTTTGTTGAAAATAGAGGCTTTAAAGAACAGATATCAGGTGTTGCACCCTGCTTGTATATCCCAAGTCACAGTTATTTTTCAACGATGGTTGTGCCAGTGTTACTTAAAGGGATAGTAATACTTCATTTTATCTTTATTTTATTTTGTAGGCATTAAAAAAACATGAAGAACGATATAGGTCTTATATCTCAAACCTTTATGGTTTAAGAGATATTCGCAAGCAAAGTATCCCCCCCCCCACCGTTCAGCTAGATCAGAAGGGAGGTGCCCAGGTAGACTGCAGAGAGGGACAATCTTCAATTAAGATAAGGGAAAAACCTGAAAAACTTGTCAAGGGGGGAAGGGCTTTCATTGTTTTCATACAAAGAAGAGTGTCCCCTGCTGTTATCTGTCTGGTCTTACAACCACATTTGAGAAGAGATGGCTTACACTAGGAAAAAGGTGCGGGAGGGGGAACTTTGCTTGTGAATATCTCTAAAACCATAAAGGTTTGAGAGATACGACTTATATCATTCTTCATGTTTTTTTAATGCCTACAAAATAAAATAAAGTTAAAACGAAGTATTACTATCCCTTTAAGCAGGACGTTAGTGTTGATGGCAAAGGACAAAGGCACTCAGTCTGCTAACAGTGTTTTCACGGAATATGTGTGTAGGACTCACATCTTTTATTTTTGGCTATTTATTTCTCCACTTCATCCCTTAGAAGAATTTATATTGAGGCGGGAAATCTTGTAGTCATCGAAAACATATATATATGTGTTGAGAGAGATATATAAAAGAGTTGCCTTGTTTAATAGAACTTAAAGTGGACATATTACTTACACAGCTTTTAGTCTCTACAAATTAAGAGACATTTCCTTATCATTGCAGTTTTTATATAACCCATTGGATGCTAGAATAAGGCAAAGGTAAACATTTCTACAATAGGAAAAGAAAATTGGCGAAAAATGCTGTTTTTAAACTCTCGCTGGAATTCTTGTGAGAAGATAATTTTTTAGATGATTTTCCCTCCACTTGCTGATGCACACTCTGGGGTATATCTCTCATCTTAAACACAGGCAGTGTCACAATTAAAGTGGAGCACTGGATCCTGATGGCATCATTACAATGGCTTAGGTTGGAGGAGATAAAAAATAGGAAGTCTCTGCTGAAAGGAGGCTTAAGGTGTAGCTAGCTAAGAGCTGGATTTAAAATGCTGACCACAAGTTCCAATATCAGACCCCAGTTGAGAAGGCTGCAGATCAGGATGAGTAAACCGGTTAGCTGGAAGAAGGCAGAGAAGACCATGAAGCATCAAATTTATATTGTTAAACAAACCCTTAGTCAAGAAGAGCAAAGTTCTAACAACGCCAGAAAGCAAATTGAAGGTCAGTATTTGCAGTGTACAGTCATGGTAAAGGCACAAGCAATGGTCAGAACTGGGAAGTCAACAGATAATAGAATCAAGTCTTCAGCACAAAGACTAACAACTGAGCACATAATATATAACTAAAAGACACTTAAATAAGTTCTGTAGAAAAACAAAAAGAAAACTTAAATGGGGTTCTGAAGTCCATATCAGCACAGTTAACTGTGCATAGTAGAATAGAAACCAACAATAACTGGTAAGCTGCGACATGACCCCCCCCCTCCCCATCAAAGACACTCACAGAAAAGTAGAACCAGGATGTTCAGGATGAGCCAGGTAAATATTACAAAGAAGATCAAGCTAATTGTCAAAAGAAGTTCCAAATAGCAATCTTCTGAACTGTAGCTTTTGTATTGCACAAGGTACTTTAGCTACATCTATAAAATCTTGAATCCAAAATGTCTTCCACCTTATAATCTTCCTGACTATCAATGACCACCAGAGGTGGAAGAACAGGAACCCTATTAGTCGCAAGGTTAGAAGTGACCGGTTTGAGCAGAGAGACATGAAAAACCAAATGCACAGAAAGTGGGGAGGTAGATCCAGTTGAATTGCTACCGGATTACTGCACCACAGGATCTTGTATGATTCAGTAAAACAAGCACCCAACTTTTTTGACGGTACAGATAACTGTAGATTGTTGGTGGAAATCCAGACTTGATAGGTCTTGGGAAAGCTCCGTCTAATATTTGCAGATGATTTGTATACAGATTGTGGTATAAGAAGACAGGTCTTCAGAGTCTGGAGGCAAGGAGATAAGCAAAGCTGAGCTGTAGTTTCAGGAACCTAAGAGGCAAGAATTGATCCTGTAAAGGAGGCAGAATGTAATCTGTAGTTGTCATAGGATAACGGTTTTGGTGAAATATTATTATTATTATTATTATTATTATTATTATAAGAAAACTCAACCTGAGGGGGAAAGTCAGTCCAGTTATCTTGTCTGTAAGGCATAAAACAATGCAAATATTCTTCAACAGGTGATTTAGTTCATTCTGTTGGTACATTTATTTGTAGATGTAAGGCAGAGGAAAGAGAAACCTTAATGCATAAATCAACACAGAATGATATCTAGAAAGTGGATGTAAATTGGGTTCCTTGTTCAGAGACTACCTAATCAGAGATTCCATGATAGCGAACAACTTTGTGTAAAATAGAGAAGCAATTTCGGAGATGGTAGTAAGTTTCTTACAAGGGATAAAGTGAGCCATTTTAGTTAATTAGTCAAATAGAACTAAGATAATCGTCTAGGAACATGCTGGGGGTAAACTTCACAATGGAATCCATCAATGTGTAAGACAATGGACAGGATGGCAGAGGATGACACAGGCAGAGGCAAACACTCTCCAGCAGTCCTAGTATGTGATCCCTTAGCCATAGCAGAGATTGTGCAGAAGATGACATAATTATCAACCAATTCATCTATCAAAAGTCTGGTGAATGCTTGGGTGACCACCTAAAGAGCCTTGTATATAATTTTAAGAATCTCCAGTCCTAATGGAGCGGTAACAAACACTCAAGCATTGAAAATCAACTGACCATCTTTGACCAAAAGTTCTTCCTTTGGTAGGTCCAAATATGACACAGAGTATATGTCAGATGTAAGAAACTGGCTTGGGGCTAGAATGTTATCATCTGTGGGTGGGCATTCCACAGGAAACTGGTAGGAGACAGTATCAGCCTTCCCATTTGTAATCTTGGATCCTAAGTAATATGGAATTGAAACAAGGAAAACAGCAAGGCCTCCCTGGCTTGATGAGGGTGTAAGTTGTGATGGTCCATAAAGATAGTAAAAAAGATGCTGTGTGTCTTCAAGTAGGTGATGCTATTCCTTGAGTGCCAGCTTAATTACCAAACGTTATCTTTTAAGGAAGACAGTTTGTCAAATTAAAAACTGACAGGCTATAATAAATCTTTGGGACCACAGAAAGAACGCGTCTGTGACAGCAGTCTATAATGCATTATCTTCCATAATATACAGCAAGGATGCATCTGAGTGCTAAAGAGAAGGAATCTCAGATAGGTATTTCTTGAGATCTTCAAAAGCCTTCTGAGCAGATTCGGACCAAGAGAAACAGATTTTTCTAAGAGGGACGATCAGCTTAGAGAAATTTCAGATAAACCACCTATAAAAGTCTATAAATCTGAAAATGTTTGAAAAAGCTTTACAGTCATAAGGATAAGCAAGTAAAAGGAGAAATAGGATGTCATCCGGATAAATAACTATGAACCAGTCCAGTGGATCACAAACAAATACATTCGCAAACAAGAAGTTCCTGGGCACTGCATAAGCCAAAATACACCACAAAATATTCAAAATACCCATAAAGTTTCAGAGGTGAAGCTATTTAGTGTGAAAGCTACTCCTGTGGGATCCATGTCTGGATCAGTTGTTCTGTCAGGCTGGAGGATCTGAGAAAAAGAGGAAGTCACTGATGAAAGGAGGCTTATTATTCATGCTAGCAAACACTACTTGAAATTCATTATCAGTCATAGGTGTATCCTTTCTGCAGCTAAAAGCTGTTGACCACAATGTTTGAATATCTGACTGCAGTTAAGCTTGGGGCAGATCTGGAGCAGTATAACGATAAGCTGGAAGAAAGCAGAGAAAAACAAGGAACATCAAAGCTGAATTACAAATCAGGAGAAGAGTTGATGACAACTAGAGGCCAGGGCAGGATAAATTCAGTCAGAGTCATTAAACAGTCAGAAGCTTGATGTGAGCTGAGGTAAGAAGGCAAGCAGAAGGTCAGGATGGGTGGAGTACAAGTAGTGTTAAGCCACTACCAAAGTTCAGAACCAAGAAGTCAATCAGCAAATAAAAGGACTAAGTATTCAGCCCAAGGGATAACAACTGAGCACAGGGCCTAGGCTAGAAGATGCTTAAATAGAAACAGAAGTCCGCCTATGCTCACTCACAATGCTGACCCAGAAGTGTGTGAGCCAAATTAAACTGCAAGCAGACACACACAGGTGCATAGGTGATCCGCTACTTGCCCCCACTCACAAAAGTAACACAGTGATCAACAAGGACCAGTCATGACACAGTGTGTCTCACAACAACCCAGATCCCTTCAGAACTGTTACAGAGCCCATATCTTCAGCTTCACTCCACACTAACTTCCACCAATCCTGGACCTTACAGCTTCCTGTGGTGAACATCTTAGCATACAGTATGACCTTGTCTCTCCAATCCATTTATACTTCCACCTCACACAGGACATACAGGACACTGCTTAAAGTCAACAAAAGCATGAACCATGTTGCTCACTTCAAGCGGTCTCCCTGTGAAGCACAGATTCATAGATCAGAGAAGCAAAAAGTTCAGGCAGTGGCTAGAGACTGTGTGTTGAAGCAGGTGATGTGGCTTCAATGTAATGCAACCTTGTTGCAAAACTCTAATTTCTAGACATTAATCCTCAGTTTTACTGAGAACACAAAAATTCATAGAAACTCAGGTGGGAGCAAAAATGAACTTTTTGTCTATCCCTTCTTAAGATGTCGCCAACAGGGGTCATTTTCTAAAACAAACGGTACTCAGCTACCTCAGTCTGTAATGGCGTACTGCCGTGCTGATGCCATGTAATACTGTATTGATTTGCTGGCTCACATAATGTGGGATAAAAAAAGTACCAGGTCATTGACCTGGCATATGCAAAGAGCTAGTCAGAGACGTTCAACTAGGAACGAGCCTGCCCTCAAGTGATGAGGCTTTATAGGATAAGTATCCTACCCAGGGTGCAATCTCTTTTAGCTCACTAGCGCCTTTCACAGAGAGGAAATATCCTAAAGCATATCATATTGGTCCTGCCATTACAGCAGTCCAACCACAAAACGCCAGGCAATTCCTCTCTGAACAAGAGAAGCAGCCAACCCCAGACATACATAGTGTTGAGCGAGCATGCTCGGCCGAAGCTCGGTTCGGCTCGAGCATCGCTCTGCTCGGCACATGGCGGTACTCGTACGAGTACCGCATGTGCTTGCCCGCCATGTTCGGGTCTCCTCCCCGCACGTTTCGCGGCTGCTGCGCAGCCAATAAACGTGCAGGGAGGCTCTGACATCAGTGTAATGCCAGCAGCCATGTTGGCTGCTGGCATTACACTGATTGGCTGGCCAGAACCCGTGATCGGGTGCTGTATAGCACCTGACCAGTGAGTTCGGCTCAGTCTTAGCCAGGGAGAGATGAGGATAGGAAGGGAAAGTCAGTGTAGGGAGAAGACAAGCAATTGTGAAAAAAAAAAAAGACCCAAAAGTCCTTTTTAGGACTACTGTGTGTGGGGGCAGCAGTTTATTTTGTGTGGGGGGAAAAAAAAAAAAAAAAAAAAAAAACTTCATATATTCTGTTTAGTGTGCAAAGTTGCAGATTAGAGCACATTCTGTTTAGTGTGCAAAGTTGCAGATTAGAGCACATTCTGTTCAGTGTGCAAAGTTGCAGATTAGCAGCACATTCTTTTTAGTGTGCAAAGTTGCAGATTAGAGCACATTCTGTTTAGTGTGCAAAGTTGCAGATTAGAGCACATTCTGTTTAGTGTGCAAAGTTGCAGATTAGAGCACATTCTGTTAAGTCTTCAAACTGTAAAATATCAAAGTCACATATTCCATTCACTGTGCGTCGCCGCATTTAAGAAGCAAATTCTGTTTACTGTGCAAAGTTTCAGAATAGGAAAACATTCTGTTAAGTCTTCAAACTGTAAAATATCAAAGTCACATATTCCATTCACTGTGCGTCGCCGCAGTTAAGAAGCAAATTCTGTGTACTGTGCACAGTTTCAGAATAGGAAAAAATTCTGTTAAGTCTTCAAACTGTAAAATATCAAAGTCACATATTCCATTCACTGTGCGTAGCCGCAGTTAAGAAGCAAATTCTGTGTGTGAGGCGCCGCGTGGCGGCTAGTAAACTGAAGCCCAATAGCAGGTAGACGCTCACCCGTATATAAACACCACACCCTGAGGAGACTAGATATATGACAGTCCCCCAAGATGTAGGTCATAACACAGGGGCAGGCTGTGTGGTCCACAGAACAGTGATGGTCAATCTGGATAGCCAGAGGTCAGGAGCATAGATATCAGCGGAGGTCTGTTTGGATAGCCAGGGGTCAGGAGTATAGAGATCAGCGGAGGTCAGTTTGGGTAGCCAGAGGTCAGGAGTATAGAGATCAGCGGAGGTCAGTTTGGGTAGCCAGAGGTCAGGAGTATAGAGATCAGCGGAGGTCAGTTTGGGTAGCCAGAGGTCAGGAGTATAGAGATCAGCGGAGGTCAGTTTGGGTAGCCAGAGGTCAGGAGTATAGAGATCAGCGGAGGTCAGTTTGGACAGCCAGAGGTCAGGAGTATAGTTATTAGCGGAGGTCAATATACTATGCCTGTGGTCAGAGGTCCGGGAGAGAGCAAACTGAGCCAGAATCAAGGAAGCCGGAACAGGTAATTGGTTGAAGGTAGCAGGTAACCGGTAGCAGGTAACTGGTTGCAGGTAACTGGAAATTTGTAGCAGGTAACTGATTACAGGTAACAGGTTACAGGTAAGGTTGAAGGTAACTGGTTGCAGGTAAATGGGAACTGGATGCAGGTAACAGGAGCTGCTTACAGGTCACTGGAGCTCAGAAAACAACTAAGCCCCGATAGAAGGGCGTTCAGGGCTTAAATAGGTACTGAGCAGCGTGACCTCATCACACCGCTCACCTGCCCAGCAGCCCAACCCCCTAGAGGGAAATAAGAACGAGAGGGGAGAGCTCCCCCGCCCCCCCACCGATGCTGCAGCAGGACCGTCGCACCCCGCCGACGTCATCCGTCGATGCGAGCCGCAGGCCATCCGCAACCGCACCGGGACAGAGACGGCAGATCTCCCCCCTCCTCCCTACTGATGGAGGCGACGGCTGTCGGCGGCGAGGGCTTGTGAGTACGAGCCTTACAGTACCCCCACCCCTAAACGCGCCTCCGGGAGCGTACTGGGCAAGGACGATCAGGATGGAGACGGTGAAAAGAACGCAGTTTAGCAGGAGCATGGATGTTGGCAGAGGGTTCCCAGGACCGCTCCTCCGGGCCGTAGTCTTTCCAATGAACCAGATACTCCAGACGACCCCTGCGCAGACGAGAATCCATGATCTCCTGCACCTCGAACTCCTCCTGCCCATCGACAAGAAGAGGCCCAGGAGGAGGAGGCTGTTGACCAGGGAATTGGTTCAAAACCCACGGTTTGATCAGAGAGACGTGGAACACTGGATGAATGTTCATGGTCACGGGTAATTGCAGACGAACAACTGCTGGGTTAAGCACTTGAATGATCTCAAAAGGCCCGATATAACGGGGCCCCAGCTTCTTTGATGGGCAAGAGAGGCGTAAATTGACAGTAGAGAGCCATACTTTGTCTCCGATCCTATAGGCAGGGGCGGAGGAGCGCCGTCTGTCGGCATAGTATTTGTACCTCCGTTGGGCGGCTAATAGCGATCTCCGGATGCTCAAGTTGGTCTGGGCCATAGTGTTAAGGCGATCCGAAACGCTAGGGACAGGACAAGATACAGGAGATCCAGGAATCATGATGGGGTGAAGACCAGTGTTGATGAAGAAAGGAGTCATATTGGTGGATCGGTGAACCTGATTATTAAAGGCAAATTCTGCCAAAGGGAGAAGGTGGATCCAATCATCCTGGAGATGTGTGGTGAAGCATCTAAGGTATTGTTCCAGTACCTGATTGGTACGCTCTGTTTGCCCATTCGTCTGGGGATGATAGGCCGTGGAAAGAGATCTCTGGAGATGAAGACCCTTGCAAAAGGCAGACCAAAAGCGTGATGTAAACTGTGTCCCACGGTCAGAGACTATGGTTTGGGGTAGACCGTGGAGTCGGAAAATTTCCTTGATAAACAAGATAGCAGTCTCAGAGGCCGAAGGTATTCCTTTGGTTGGTATAAAATGAGCCATCTTCGAGAACCTGTCCACCACCACAAAGATGCAGTTGTACCCCAACACTGGTGGGAGATCTGTAATGAAATCCATAGACAGGTTTGACCAGGGCCGCTCTGGTGTAGGTAATGGCTGTAGGAGGCCAGTAGGTTTAGCATGACGGTCTTTGGACCGGGCACAGGTAGGACAGGATGCAAGGTAGTGTATAACATCTTTTCGTAATTGGGGCCACCAAAAGGAGCGCAGAATTAGCTCCTCTGTTTTTCTCTGACCTCCGTGACCTGCCATATGGGAGTCATGACACATCTGAAGGACCTCAAGGCGGACTGAAGGAGGGACGAAGATACGGTTCTGGTACGTAAGTATTCCGTCTCTAGGCATCAAATAGGAATATTTCTGGGAAAGAGAGAGGTCGGTCTGTAATCGGAGGCGGTCCCAAAAGGTGGAAGAGGTTGCCAGGAAGTGATCATGACGAAGGACTGTCTCAACCACCTTAGGTGGTTCTTGTGTGGGACCCTCGGTGCGAGACAGAGCATCTGGCTTCCCATTCTTGGTACCTGGGCGATAGGTTATATGCATCTGGAAACGACTAAAGAACAAGGCCCAGCGGGCTTGTCGAGGACGAAGTCTACGGGCTGAGCGAAGATACTCCAGATTCCTATGGTCCGTGTATATCACTACGGGATGCAAGGATCCTTCCAATAAGTGTCGCCATTCTTCTAGTGCTTGTTTAATAGCGAGAAGTTCTCTATCTCCAACGTCATAATTCCTTTCTGAGTTAGTGAGGCGACGTGAATAGAAAGCCACTGGGTGGAGTAGGTCCTTTTCACCCTGTCTTTGAGACAGCACCGCACCAACTGCCGTTTGGGAGGCATCAACCTCCACTATGAATGGAACTTGAGGATTAGGAAGCATTAAGACAGGTGCTGAAGTGAATCGATGTTTCAGGATGGTGAAAGCCTCTTGTGCCTGGTCCGACCAAAGAAAACGTGCTGATTTTTTTGTCAAGGCTGTGATGGGTTGTATTATGTGGGAGAAGTTGCGGATAAACCTCCGATAGAAATTCGAGAATCCCACAAAACGTTGTACTCCTTTTTTGTCAGTAGGTGGTGGCCAATCCACGACTGCGGATACCTTCCGGGGATCCATCTGAAGACCACTGGGCGACAGTATATACCCCAGGAATTCTACTGTGTCGGTGTTGAATACGCACTTCTCCAGCTTAGCGTATAAATTGTGTTGGCGTAGACGTGAGAGCACCTTGGTCATATGAATGTAATGTTCCTCCTGGGTTGTGGAATAGACAAGTATGTCGTCCAGATATACTACGACAAAGACATCTAGATACTCTCTAAATACATCATTAAGGAAGTACTGGAAGGTAGCAGGGGCATTGCAGAGACCGAAGGGCATCACCCTGTATTCATAATGCCCATAACGCGAACGGAAGGCCGTCTTCCACTCATCGCCCTTACGGACGCGCACCAGATTGTAGGCTCCCCTCAAATCCAATTTGGAATAGACCTGAGCTGTACTCAACCTGTCCAGGAGTTCTGAAATCAAGGGTAAAGGGTACCGGTTTCTTACTGTGACTTCGTTCAGTTCTCGGTAATCCACACATGGACGTAATCCACCATCCTTCTTCCCCACAAAGAATATACCGGCTCCTGCAGGTGAGGTAGACGGGCGTATAAAGCCACTCTTGAGGTTCTCCTCAATGTACTCCTTGAGGATCTTCAATTCTGGCTCAGACAGTGGAAATATCCGACCGAAAGGGATAGGGGATCCTGGGAGGAGATCGATAGGGCAGTCGTAAGGACGATGAGGTGGTAATTTTTCTGCTTTCTTTTTCTCAAAGACGTCTGCAAATGGTGCATACATGGATGGTAGAACAGTCTTCGTCCCTTCAGAGCCTTTAGGTTCCATGATGAGACATGTTTCGGCAGTAGAAGGGAAGCAGTAGTGTCTGCAATGATTTGAAGTAAAAGTAATAGTGCCAACCGACCAATCAATCAGAGGATTGTGGAGGCGGAGCCAAGGCAACCCAAGGATAAGGGGAAACAAAGGAGAGAGCACCACGTCGAACTGCAAGGATTCCACATGACGTGAACCAAACAAGACTTGCAAGGAAATTGTCTCCTGGGTAACAGGACCAGACTTAAGTGGACTTCCATCCGCCACTTGTATTTGAAGAGGAGAAGTTTTCGTTAGAGTAGGTATGCCAAGAGAAGTAACAAGATCATGGTCGATAAAGCACCCGCTGGCTCCGGAGTCGATCATGGCATGGACTGGAACGGCTCTCTCAGTCCACTGTAGAAAAAGAGGAACAGAAAGATGAGGAGAAGTGGCTCCAGAAGGAAACGGTGTGCTGGAGTTAGAAACGAGGAGCTTACCTCTGGATCTCTGGGGTCTCTCCTTGCAGTCGCGGAGACGGTGGTCGGGTTTACCGCAGTATAGACAAAGATCTTGTGTTCTCCTGCGCGTTCGTTCGGCGGTGGTGATAGGACCCCGGAACAGGCCGATTTGCATGGGTTCTTCTGTCTCTGCATGAGACGTAGTAACAGGGACAGGCACGGTAATAGGACGGCGCTGTGGAGGGGTACTAGTGAAGGTCCTCTCTTGGCGTCTCTCCCTGAGACGTCTGTCCAGCTGGATAACCAGGTGTATGAGGGCCTCCAGCGATGTAGGCATACCAATGCGAGCAAGCTCGTCTTTGATTGGGTCTGACAGTCCAGTTCTGAACTGATCGACTAGCGCTGGTTCGTTCCATGCTGTTTCCAAGGCGAATCGTCTGAAATCAGTGACGTATTCTTCGGCAGGACGACGACCTTGCTTAAGAGCTCGTAAGGAAGCTTGGGCAGAGGAAGTCTTGAAAGGGTCATCGTATAGGGACTCTAAGGCATGAGAGAAGGAAGCCCAGCTGTCTAAGAGGGTGCTGCTGGTTTGAAGCAAATGGTGTGCCCAGGCTTGAGGTTCGTCGGTCAATAGGGAAATCACAGTACGGATCTTGACGAAATCGGAGGAGTAAGTGCGAGGCTTTAAAGAGAAGAGGATTTGGCAGGATGTAAAGAAAGAACGAAATCGGGTTCTCTCCCCTGAAAAC
The DNA here is from genome assembly GCA_037306005.1 of Rhinophrynus dorsalis. Lineage (NCBI taxonomy): Eukaryota > Metazoa > Chordata > Amphibia > Anura > Rhinophrynidae > Rhinophrynus > Rhinophrynus dorsalis. The sequence goes on along the minus strand of CM074725.1, from coordinate 182,239,473 downwards.
TTCTCGGGCAGGGCAACCAGAGGTTCTGGGGGAGCGGTAGCTACCTCGGCCGGTGGTATGGGTGGTGGAACAGGTTCTTCTGAAAGTGCAGCCAAAGCGGACCGCATCTCTTGCAGCTGATGCTGAAGGTTGGCCTGACCGGCCTGTAAGTCCTTGACTGTTTGGGTGAGCTTAGAGATTTGCTGGGTCAAGGTAGCCATAGCCTGTGCCATACCTGCGGGCTCCATAATGGCTTAGTTGTTATGTGAGGCGCCGCGTGGCGGCTAGTAAACTGAAGCCCAATAGCAGGTAGACGCTCACCCGTATATAAACACCACACCCTGAGGAGACTAGATATATGACAGTCCCCCAAGATGTAGGTCATAACACAGGGGCAGGCTGTGTGGTCCACAGAACAGTGATGGTCAATCTGGATAGCCAGGGGTCAGGAGCATAGATATCAGCGGAGGTCTGTTTGGATAGCCAGGGGTCAGGAGTATAGAGATCAGCGGAGGTCAGTTTGGGTAGCCAGAGGTCAGGAGTATAGAGATCAGCGGAGGTCAGTTTGGGTAGCCAGAGGTCAGGAGTATAGAGATCAGCGGAGGTCAGTTTGGGTAGCCAGAGGTCAGGAGTATAGAGATCAGCGGAGGTCAGTTTGGGTAGCCAGAGGTCAGGAGTATAGAGATCAGCGGAGGTCAGTTTGGGTAGCCAGAGGTCAGGAGTATAGAGATCAGCGGAGGTCAGTTTGGACAGCCAGAGGTCAGGAGTATAGTTATTAGCGGAGGTCAATATACTATGCCTGTGGTCAGAGGTCCGGGAGAGAGCAAACTGAGCCAGAATCAAGGAAGCCGGAACAGGTAATTGGTTGAAGGTAGCAGGTAACCGGTAGCAGGTAACTGGTTGCAGGTAACTGGAAATTTGTAGCAGGTAACTGATTACAGGTAACAGGTTACAGGTAAGGTTGAAGGTAACTGGTTGCAGGTAAATGGGAACTGGATGCAGGTAACAGGAGCTGCTTACAGGTCACTGGAGCTCAGAAAACAACTAAGCCCCGATAGAAGGGCGTTCAGGGCTTAAATAGGTACTGAGCAGCGTGACCTCATCACACCGCTCACCTGCCCAGCAGCCCAACCCCCTAGAGGGAAATAAGAACGAGAGGGGAGAGCTCCCCCGCCCCCCCCCCCCCCGATGCTGCAGCAGGACCGTCGCACCCCGCCGACGTCATCCGTCGATGCGAGCCGCAGGCCATCCGCAACCGCACCGGGACAGAGACGGCAGATCTCCCCCCTCCTCCCTACTGATGGAGGCGACGGCTGTCGGCGGCGAGGGCTTGTGAGTACGAGCCTTACACTGTGTACTGTGCACAGTTTCAGAATAGGAAAAAATTCTGTTAAGTCTTCAAACTGTAAAATATCAAAGTCACATATTCCATTCACTGTGCGTCGCCGCAGTTAAGAAGCAAATTCTGTGTACTGTGCACAGTTTCAGAATAGGAAAAAATTCTGTTAAGTCTTTAAACTGTAAAATATCAAAGTCACATATTCCATACACTGTGCGTAGCCGCAGTTAAGAAGCAAATTCTGTGTACTGTGCACAGTTTCAGAATAGGAAAAAATTCTGTTAAGTCTTCAAACTGTAAATTATCAAAGTCACATATTCCATTCACTGTGCGTAGCCGCAGTTAAGAAGCAAATTCTGTGTACTGTGCACAGTTTCAGAATAGGAAAAAATTCTGTTAAGTCTTCAAACTGTAAAATATCAAAGTCACATATTCCATTCACTGTGCCGAGCCGCAGTTAAGAAGCAAATTCTGTGTACTGTGCACAGTTTCAGAATAGGAAAAAATTCTGTTAATTCTTCAAACTGTAAAATATCAAAGTCACATATTCCATTCACTGTGCCGAGCCGCAGTTAAGAAGCAAATTCTGTTTACTGTGCACAGTTTCAGAATAGGAAAAAATTCTGTTAAGTCTTCAAACTGTAAAATATCAAAGTCACATATTCCATTCACTGTGCGTAGCCGCAGTTAAGAAGCAAATTCTGTGTACTGTGCACAGTTTCAGAATAGGAAAAAATTCTGTTAAGTCTTCAAACTGTAAAATATCAAAGTCACATATTCCATTCACTGTGCCGAGCCGCAGTTAAGAAGCAAATTCTGTGTACTGTGCAAAGTTGCAGATTTGCAGCACATATTCCGTGTAATATGAAGAAGGTGGGTAAAAAGGGACGGGGAAGTGGACGTGATCCTGATAGTTCAGGGCGCAGGTCAGGACGCGTAGAAACTGCGCCTGGTGCCAGAGCACAAGACAGAAAGACATCCACCATACCTAGCTTCATGTCTCATTTTACAGGGCGTCGCAGGACATCACTCTCGAGGTCCGACCACTGCGAACAGGTGGTCGGTTGGATGTCAGCTGATACTGCTTCCAGTCGGTTAAGCACCACCCTGTCTTCCACCAAGTCCACTCTCAGTAGCCAAGAGTCTGGTCAACATAATCCTCACTCTGATCATCCTTCCTCCCACCATAGAGGATCTGGTCAAAGAAGTGATCCCACACTGGGATATAGTGAGGAGCTCGTCTCATCACCAATCCTTAATTTGAACCTCTCTCCAAGCACGCTTGCAGAGGAACATGACATCTTGTGCCCTGATTCACAACCTCTAGAGGGTACCCAATCACAAGAAGATGACAGAGGTGAACGGCATTTAAGGTCAAAGGAAGTGGATGATGATGATGATGAGACACAGTTGCCATTACATCAACCACTATTACTGTCTCAAGACCTTGATGAGGAGGATGATATACAGTTGTCAATGACTGAGTATGTGGTGGGATCAAGACATGAGGAGGATGATCAGAGTGAGGAAGTGGAGGAGGACTTGGTGGACGATGAGGTGACTGACCCGACCTGGGAAGGTGTAGAGCCGAGCGATGACAGCAGTCCTGAGGGTGAGCCATCTGCAGCACCGCAACAGGCTGGAAGAGGCAGTGGTGTGGCTACAGAAAGAAGGCGGACCGCACCAAACCGGCCCGCAAATGTTCCACGGAGCACCCCCTTGCGTAAATCTCCCTTGCCAAGGGGTAGGTGTTCCGCGGTATGGCGTTTTTTTAAGGAAAGTGCGGACGACAAAAGAATTGTAGTTTGCAACCTGTGCCACACCAGAATGAGCCGAGGCTTGAACACTAGAAACCTCACCACCACCAGCATGATCCGACACATGGCATCCAAGCACCATAATAAGTGGGAGGAACGCCTGGATCGCCCATCTGTGTCTGCAGGCCACACCACTGCCTCCTCTTCCCCTGTTTTCGGTGCCGGCCAATCGCCTGTCGAAGGCGCAGGCCCGCATACCTCCCGCCCTGCACCTGTACCATCTGAAGCATCATCAGCGACCACATCCACTTCCCTGTCCCAGCACAGCGTCCAAATGTCGTTACCCCAGGCATTTGAGCGCAAGCGAAAATACCCAGCCACCCACCCACAGGCCATAGCACTAACCTCACACCTTTCCAAATTACTGGCCATCGAAATGCTGCCATTTAGGCTTGTGGAGACTGAGTCCTTCCGCAGCCTGATGGCAGCAGCTGTCCCTCGGTACGCGGTCCCCAGCCGCCACTACTTTTCCCGGTGTGCCATCCCCGCATTACACCACCATGTGTCCCGTAACATCACCCGTGCCCTGACCAACGCAGTTACTGGGAAGGTCCACTTAACGACTGACACATGGACAAGTGCTTGTGGCCAGGGACGCTACATTTCCCTGACGGCACACTGGGTGAATGTCGTGGAGGCTGGGAGCGACTCGGACCCTGGGATGGCACAGGTGCTACCCACGCCGAGGATTGCGGGCCCTACCTCCATCAGGGTTTCCGCCAGCACCTACGTTATTGGCTCCTCCTCCTCCGTTTCCACCTCCGAATTCTCTGCGCGCAGCGCCACTCACCCATCAGCCGGTAGCTGGAAGCAGTGTAGCACTGCAGTGGGGAAGCGTCAACAGGCCGTGCTGAAGCTGATCTGCCTTGGGGACAAACAGCACACGGCCTCAGAGCTGTTGCAGGGGATTAGTCACCAGACCGAGCAGTGGCTCTCGCCACTCAACCTGCAACCAGGCATGGTTGTGTGTGATAATGGGCGTAACTTGGTGGCGGCTTTGGAGCTCGGCAAGCTCACACACGTACCATGCCTAGCGCATGTATTTAATTTAGTGGTTCAGCGATTTCTAAAAACCTACCCCAATTTGCATGATCTCTTGACCAAGGTGCGCCGCGTGTGTGCACATTTCCGTAAGTCATCTACAGCTTCAGCCGGCCTGTTGAAGCTGCAGCAGCGCTTACAATTGCCAACTCACCGGCTGCTGTGTGACGTGAGCATGCGCTGGAACTCCACCTTCCACATGTTGTCCCGGCTTTGTGAGCAGCAGAGGGCAGTAGTGGAGTACCAGCTGTTACACGGTCGTCGCCTCTCCGTTCAACTTCCTGTAATCAGAAGTGAGGAGTGGGAATGAATGTCAGACCTCTGTGAGGTTTTACGCAATTTTGAGGAATCGACACAGATGGTGAGCGGCGATAACGCTATCATCAGTGTAACCATCCCACTTCTGTGTCTACTGAAACGCTCGCTGCTCACAATTAAAACTGACGCTTTGCATGTGGAAGAGGTGGAAATGCGGGAGGAAGAGCTTACACAAGGTGATAGCCAGAGCACCCTCACTTCGTCTTCTCAGCGACAATTGGAGGAGGCGGAGGAGGAGGAGGAGGAAGACACGGTTGCCTCCGCTACAGAGGGTAGCCATGGAACTTTAGTTCCATCTCTTCAGTGTGGGTGGGCAGAAGAGGAGGAAGAGGATGAGGAGATTGAGAGTCATCCTCCTGGTGAGGACAGCGAAATCTTGCCTGTTGGTACTCTGGCACACATGGCTGACTTTATGTTAGGCTGCCTTTCCCGTGACCCACGCGTTATACGCATTTTAGACAACACGGATTACTGGGTGTTCACCCTTCTGGACCCCCGCTACAAAGAGAATTTCTCATCTCTCATTCCTCCGGTGGAGAGGACAAGCAAAATGGTGCAATACCAGAAGGTTCTTGTCGAAAAATTGCTCCAAAATTTTCCATCTGACAACGCTGGCGGCAGAGTACGTGCTACCTTGGCCAACTGAGAAGGGGAGAAAAGGGGAGCACACAGCAGTTCCGACAAAGGCAGGGCAACACTCTCCAAGGCGTGGGACACCTTCATGACACCCCGCCAGCACCCTCACCCTGATGCGCAGCCTAGTGTCACAAGGAGGGAAATGTTTTGGAAGATGGTGAAGGAGTACGTAGCAGACCGTGTCAGCGTCCTCAATGATCCCTCTGTGCCTTACAACTACTGGGTGTCCAAGCTGGACACGTGGTATGAACTGGCACTCTACGCCTTGGAGGTGCTGGCCTGCCCTGCCGCCAGCGTTCTGTCTGAGCAGGTATTTAGTGCTGCTGGTGGCATCATAACAGATAAGCGTATCCGCCTTTCCACCGACAATGCTGATAGGTTGACACTTATAAAAATGAACAAGGCCTGGATTTCCCCTGACTTCTCCACTCCACTGGAGGAAAGCCCCGGGGGAACATAAACTCACTTTATATATTTTATTTACAATGATGGGAATACTCTGTATTCCCATTCACCCCTTCCACCCAAAAAATGGGTATATGGTTGACTCTCTTCCATATATAATTTTTATATAGGGCCAGCTCACCAGCGGGCCCAGTGATATAATTTTTATATAGGGCCAGCTCACCAGCGGGCCCTGTGATATAATTTTTATCTAGGGCCAGCTCACCAGCGGGCGCAGTTTGACAATTTTTGTATAGGTCAGCTCACCAGCGGGCTTTCTCATATAATGTTTTATTGGGTCAGCTCTCTAGCGGGCCCTCTCATATAATGTTTTATAGCGTCAGCTCACTAGCGGGCCTTCGCATATAATGTTTAGGATGGTCAGCTCCGCAGCAGACCCTCACCCATAATGTTTTAGATGGTCGGCTCAGCGCACGTTTCCCTCTTAATCATGGCCTCAGTTCAGAAAAATCAAGGAAATTTTTGGGAGAATTTGCCTTTGCGCACGTTTCCCTCTTAATCATGGCCCCAGTTCAGAAAAATCGAGGAAATTTTTGGGAGAATTTGCCTTTGCGCACGTTTCCCTCTTAATCATGGCCTCAGTTCAGAAAAATCGAGGACATTTTTGGGAGAATTTGCCTCTGCGCACGTTTCCCTCTTAATCATGGCCCCAGTTCAGAAAAATCGAGGAAATTTTTGGGAGAATTTGCCTTTGCGCACGTTTCCCTCTTAATCATGGCCTCAGTTCAGAAAAATCGAGGACATTTTTGGGAGAATTTGCCTCTGTGCACGTTTCCCTCTTAATCATGGCCCCAGTTCAGAAAAATCAAGGAAATTTTTTGGAGAATTTGCCTCTGCGCACGTTTCCCTCTTAATCATGGCCTCAGTTCAGAAAAATCGAGGAAATTTTTGGGACAATTTGCAGATGATATACAAGTAAATATACAGCAAATACTGTTTGGTAACAATTTTTCGCCTAAAGTCGTTTTTATCTGCCTTTTTGTGTGTTTTACGGTCAGTCTGTAAAAATGGCGTACTACGGGCAAAACATCGTTCCCAGCAGCGACGTTGGAGTCCAAGATGCATCCAGACATCCTCCCTGTGCTGTCCCTGAACCATTTCTGTGGTGTTTCCATCCTTTTCTGCCCTTTTCCTATGGACCAGGCACCCTCCCCTCATCAGAGCAGGGGGTGCCTGGTGTAATGCTCGAGTCCTCCCATTGACTTCAATGGGGCTCGGGTGCTCGGCCGAGCACTCGAGCCTCCGGGGGTGCTCGGTCAGAGCACCCGAACACCCGAGCATTGGGGTGCTCGCTCATCACTACTCATAAGCATTCCTCGGAATGCATTGGGGACATCTCTAGCATATATGGCAGTGACAGACAATGGGCGGATATTGGGCATCATGCAGCCCTCAGAGGCATATCCTGATGTCCCCAGCTACTATAGTGGGAAGAGGAGACAATTTTCCTTTACCCCATCACACACCCACATTCTACTCTACCCACATAATTACACACAAACATACACAAACATACGTTCTACTCTACCCATAAAATTACACACACACACACATTCTATTCTACCCACAAAATTACACACACACACACACACACACACACACATTCTACACTACTCTCAAAATTACACACACACATTCTACTCACAAAATCACACACACACACACACATTCTACTCTACCTGTAAAATTACACATACACGCGCATACATTCAACTCTACTCACAAAATTACACACACTCATTCTACTCTACCAACAAAATCACACAAACACACATTCTACGCTACCTTCAAAATTACACACACACATTCTGCTCTAACCACAAAATTACACGCCCACACACATTCTACTCTATGTCTGTCACTGATCTAAGGATTAAATAAAATATAGTAAAACATCAGGCAGTGAATGACTTTGTTTTAAAGAACAGAGTATGAATATCGTCAGAGATAAATGATAAGTGCTATAAACCCAGGAGACTGTAATACTCTTTGTGTATAGAAAAACATTTGTGTGTGCAATAACTGTGATTATCTAATAAAACTTCCAATTACCTTATAAGAACCTAAACCCTTTTTTTATAAGATCTTGAGGATGTGATCTTCCTTCGATGGAACGTCATTCTTTACACTGCACTAAAATGCTTTAGTAGGGAAAATGTATGTAACAGTGTTTGATCATTTGTTAGTGAATGCAAAGTCATTGATTCTCTTGTCTTTATGCTGTGCTGACAGGGGAGGGCTGGCAACTTATGGCCCAGGAGGCAAATACATTCAAGTGGCCCATTTCCATATAGTTCAAGCCCACTACTATAGAGCTTATAAGGGAAATGGTTTATGCTACTAGTTTAGCTCCATTTGGATTGTACCTCTGTGTTGTGATTTGTGTAGATCCATTTCAACTGTAAGCTCTCTGGTATCACTAGTGTAGCTCAATTTACAGCAGCAATTGGGAGAATTAGTGAGGAGCAGTGGCCCACCAGCCCAGACATATGACCGGCCCAGGGGGCAACTGCCCCCCTGCCCCCCAGGCCAGCCCTCCCCTGTGTGCTGATCTCTCACCAGACTCATGGAAAAGGCTGAAAAATTGTCCTTTGGGAATGATGGACACTGGGTGATGATTGTATGTTTTCAATGTGCATTCTGCTCAAACAGCAATCTGTTAACCCTTTGAGTATCAGAAGGGTATCTAAGACATTTCAAACTTTGTTGTTACTGGTTACAGTTTCATGCCTCCCAAGTGTCCCTCTTTAGGAGGGACAGTCCCTCTTTGAGACCCAAATCCCTCTGTCCCTCTTTCCCACCCTACTGTCCCTCTTTTTAGAAGATCAGACTGGGTGGTGTATATATAAGTGTATCACATCGCTCCACAGCAATAAAACTCACATTAATGTTTGTTTAAACTTCAGTATATGTGTTTATACATTAGTCTGTTTAAATAAAATACTTTGGTGTTGCTCTAGATTATTTATTAAGTTACACAAAGTGGAGTCAGTAGGTCATGAAATCACCTATAAATTCTTAATAATGCCCCCGCCCACCAGCCACACCCCCAGTAACACCCCCTAAAACAAAAGTGTCCCTCTTTGGCTATTTGAAATGTTGGGAGGTATGCAGTTTATGCAGCATTGGAAAACACTAACATGAGACAGCAGGAAACACATCATAAATAATTTAACCCCTTGGATGTAAGAGAGGTCCCCAAGGTATTGCTTTGTGTTGCATTGGAGACCTCTAGAATCCAAGAAGTTAAAGAGATAGTAACCCTTTAGTTTAACTACATTTTCTGTAAGTGCATAATATTTAAAATCATATTGCATATACAGTAAAAGTTTGGGTATAATACACACATTTTTACCCCATTTCATCTTTTTAAGTTATCCACAAGTAAAAAAAAAAAATTACAAATACTGGCCTCCCCTCGATCCTCCCTTCCCTCCCTACACCTCAATTAAGTTATCTGGAGCCCTCCACTTTCCCCCCTCTATGCACCTTCATGCCTCTACCCATTTGAAGATGCCCGAGTACAAAGGTCCTTACAGGGCAGAACTGTAGTTTCAGTACTATGATTCTGCTCTGTCGAGCACTCAGGCATCTTCCGGTGGGTAGAGGATCTTGCAAGGGAGAGCAGCAAGCGGCAAATGCAAGCATGACACTTACTGGATGGAGACCCTGGCTGTATAATCAGGGGGCTCCAGGGCTCGTGGGCATGGAGGTCCATAGAGGGGGGGAAGTGGAGGGCTCCAGATAACTTGAGGTGGAAGGAGGAAGGAAAGGGGGAGAGGGATTGAGGGGAGGCCAACATTTTGATTATTTTTTTTTGTGGGTAGAGGGTGACAGATGTACTAACATCTACACAGGGGTTTTATTAGACAAGTGATTTTATGGTAGGTTTTTTTTCATGATCATCTTTTATTTTACTCTTTTATGTCCCTAACAGTAAACTCCCTGGAGTTCTCTTTCTAGGAACTTTACTGCTCAGTCAGCCAGTGGTTTTCCACTGTAAATTTTCTAGATTGTTTCAGTATACCTTATTTCATTGTCCCTGACAGAAAGCTCACTGAAATCAGAACCAGGGTGCTTCATCTTTGGGACATACGTATATGAAAAAGTACATGCATTTTCACTGTATATTATGCACTTACGGCAAAGTCAAAATAAAGGGCTACTATTTCTTTAAAGGGGAACTATCATCTATGTTAATGTTGTCTTCATTTGCATGCTCCTGTGGACTGAATCTGCAATTTATTTATTTTTTTAACATAATGCTGTATTCTTCGAGATATCGGCTTTTATTGTTAATCCGGTGACATCAGTTCTGTACCACAGCCTTTCAATCTTTGTCTGTTCCCCTCCCCATGTAGAGCCTCATTCTCACCTCCTACTCAGATAGAGTCTTCCTCTGTGTGATCTGGAGCTCTCTCATTGGCAAGAGAGAGCTCCAGCTCACTTGGAGTAATCCTCCATCTTCAGCGCTACTTGGGGAGGGGAACAGACAGTGACTGACCGGCCTGTCCTAAAGTGACATCACCGGATTATCTTAAAAAGCCAATATCTCTACGAATAAAAAAATAAAGATTACAGATTCAGTCCACAGGAGCATCAAATGAAGACAGCATTAAAGGGATAGTAATACTTAAATTTAACTTTAATTCATGTTGTAGCCCTTAAAAAAACCTAATTAAATGACCCCAGTGGAATCCTGTCCCTGAACAAGTGGCGGCTCTGCAGCAGAGCTGAGATCTTGTTAATGAAAAAGAAATCCTTCTACATGTGCTTGCAAACACTGTCTTGGCTCTGCTGAAGAGCCTCCGCCGGTCCTGGGACAGGATTCCCCTGCAGTCAGCTAGAGCACTAACGTCAGGGGAGAGGGAACTTTGAAAGCGGATATCTCTCAAACCATAAAGGTTTGAGAGATGCTGCTGGGGTCATTTAATTTGTTTTTAAGGACTACAAGATGAATTAAAGTTATATTTAAGTATTACTATCCCTTCAATACAGGTGAGGGTTTCTCTTTAACACTTTGCATACCAGAGAAGTATTCAATACATTGTACTGGGAGGTCTGGATACCTCACTGCAAAGGTTTTGTATGTAGTACTTTAACCCCTTAAGGACTGGCGGTCATGGGACATTTCCGTCCCATAATGACCGCATAGGCGCACTTGGACGCACCGGTACACGTGACCTTGTCACGTGTACCGGCGCGTCATTATGGGGCCTGATAGAGATTGCTCCGATCTTGGAGTGGTCAATTTCAGGCCCTATTTTTACTTACAGCGCTCCCGGTAGAGCGCTGTAAGTAAAAAGTGCGTGACGTACCATGACCGTCATCGGTCCTTGAGTAGTTCAAGGACCGTGACGGTCCTGGTACGTCAAGGGTCCTTAAGAGGTTAAGCATGATTGCCAACCTATCATGCCTGAGCTAGTATATGCTCTGGAGAACCATCTAGCATTTAATGGGTTAAACACACTATGTAAATTATTAGGAATATTAGGGACTTTGATCCATCACCAATGCTTCAGAATAACTCCAGTTCTGCATAGTAAATCAGCCTCTGTGTCTCTATTATTCAATGGGTTATTTATTAATTTTCTCTTGACCTTGTGTTCTTCTTCCTGAAACCAAGACTATTGAAGTATTCATACTGATACATTTTCCCTTAAAATATATCTTTTCTCTTGACCTTCTCCTGATCTTTTTTTCATGAAACCAAGACTACAGAATGAGCAGTGCTTTCCAGCCCTGGGTGCTTGTATATATTCATTTAGATGCACTGAACATCCCTGTCTAAAAAACACATTATAGCAGACTTGCTATATAAGTCTAATGTCAAAGAGAAGAATTTGAAATATAATTACTATTTGATTTACTGAGTCTGATGTATTAAGTTGAAAGGGGGACATTTTTACGCTGACGTCAGGGGAGAGGGAAGGAGAGGGAACTTTGAAAGCGGATATCTCTCAAACCATAAAGGTTTGAAAGATGCTGCTGGGCTCTTTTAATTTAGTTTTTAAAGGCTACAAGATGGGGATAGTAAAATTTAAGTACTACTATCCCTTTAAACTCGTATTCAAGGAATTAAAAGCCACATTTGAATCAATGGTAATTTGGGGAGTTTTGTTTTATTATCATAGCTGGGAACTCTCCAGATTTGCCCTGGAGACTCTATGAACAGTATAATCGCTGCTTTAACAAAAAATATAACCTTCTATGCGGGTAGGGACTGGGTCTGCAAGATGTCTGTGCTGTCCGTCCCCTTCAGCTCCATGATTGGTGGGTTGAATTCCTTTGTGCTGAAGGGCACCGGAAGTGAAGGACAGCGCAGGTGCAGAGAGAGCCTACTGCAAGATCCCAGCTGGTGCCTGCCCGCATAGAAGGTTATATTTTTTGTTAAAGCAGCAATTATACTTGAAAATAACAATAAGTGTGTGCATAGCGCTAATATAATAATCATTTGCGGCACTATATTAGTTTAGTGAAAGGTCCACTTTAAGTAAATTACCGGGTCTCTGGGTAAAGAGGCTGATTCTATGGTGGTGGGGAGTTCCTTATCAAACTCTGCCCACTTCTGCTCCTTCCCACCGTGTTCCTCCCACGTCTCCTCTTTCCCCACCCTATTCTGCCCACTTCCCTCCTACTTTATTATGTTAATCCCCACCCATCCACAATCAAGCCCACCCCTTTTGACACAAATCTCGTAATTTATATCTTTCCACCGGCAACACAAGATTCCCCTCCAGGGACACTAGAAAAAAAAGTTCCCAGGTATGTTTTTTATACTTTTGTTCCATAATATCTTTATATAAGTTTTGTAGCATGCCTAAGAGCCATTTTTTTTTTTTTTTTTTTGACGAATCCATTTACTTGACCATTTGCTTACACATACTGCTTCATTCAGGGGATTTCAAAGCCCCACTGAACAATCCAGTGGGAATTTATGAAATTGGGATGTCCCCCTATGGTGCAGTTGATTTTCTACAGAATTACTCAAATTCCTTTTAGTACATCAGCCTCACTGACTGCTATGTAAAGCTAGGTCATCAAAATCTAAATAGATCGGCACATAAACAGCACAATATGCATACCTGGGAATTTCCTCCTGTTGATCTCCCAGAGAGGGCTCATGGGCTGTGATAAAGCCTAAGTTAATGACGTGATTCCAGTCATATAAGTGGGTGGCGCTTTATTGGTGGGTGTGGCTTAATCAGGATTGGGCTGATAAGTGGGAGGGAAGTGGGTGAAACAGGGTAGAAAAGAGGAGGAGTGGGCTGGAGCTGGAGAATCAACAACTGTCCAAACATGGTGATTAACGCTAAAAAAACAGGCAGATCCAGAGAGTTCCCATGTAGGTTAATATTGTTACGGTTCAGTACACTCAGACACGGAGGTATAGGTAAAAACACAGCTTTATTGAGATACACAATGAACAGTGTAACCCTCACGGGTCCAGTATAGCACAAACTGACACAAGACAGGTTACAAATGGTTTACCCACACGGGTCCAGTAAAGTGAACACACAATACTGACACAGGTAAATGTAACTGATACAGTGTATGAAACCCACTTAACTAGAGACGTGCTGGTCGTAGCACAATACAGGCTGAATGTCGCCTGATGGTAATAGGAGGCCACAGGAATGGACTGCAACTCAGGCTCTGGATGCCTGTGAATGTGACCAATGGTGGACGCCCACCATCGACTAACGGAATGGTCAGAACTCGTGCTTATATGGAGGCCCTACCAAAGCAACCCAGCACCGTGTGCACGTACTACCTGAAAGGGTTAATAGGCAATGGTAAATATGGATGGCAACCGGAAGCGCCCTACTCGTCAACAGAATACCAAGCCCAAACAATACAGCTCAACGGAACCCAATATGGTAGTGATAAGCGAGACCCCTTCCCCCGAAGGGGTTAATGGCGCTGTGGTCTGTACAACGGAAATCCCCAAAGGCGCCCTATTGAACTAACACAGACCAAGCGAGTGCAACACGGAGTGGAAGCAGCGAGACTCTGACAACGGATAATAAAGTGCAGGCAATGGGACTCAGCACTTGGACCAGACACAGGATAGGTGCCCAACCGGGAGGCTGGCAACAGCAACACGGATCAGCCAACTGGAACAGCAGAACAGGAACCTCGCCAGGATGAGGCAATAGAGAGATCAGGAACGTCAGCCAGGCCAAGTCAGTACACGGAGCAGAATCCTCAGATGTGCCAGGTCGGTACACAGAGCTGGGTCGTCAATCTCGCCGGGTCGGTACACGGAGCAGGAATGTCAGCCGGGCCGGGTCAGAACAGGAAGCAGGAACGTCAGCCAATCCGAATCAGTACACAGCAGCAGGAACGAGATAATAGCGTGATCAGGCAGTGCGTGGTCATACACTGGATCAGAACAACAATAACTAGCGCCAGGCATCAGGTACACCACGAAAGGGCACTCTCAGAGTGACAGCCCAGGGTATAAAAAGGCTGTCACTAGGAGGAGCAGTACAGGCAGCCAACAGGAGAACAGTATCAGCGTGATGGACAGAATGTCGCCCAGATCACGGGCACCGTGATAGTACCCTCCTCTCAAAGATCCCCCTCCGAGAATAGGGACCAGGCTACCGAGGGTACTTGGTATGGAATATGCACTGTAATCTGAGAGCTTGAAGGTCCTTGGAATCCACCCATGAAGGCTCCTCTGGGTCATAACCTTTCCAATGGACCAAATACTGCAATTTGCCCCTGAATCTGCGAGAGTCAATAATATTTTGCACCTCATATTCCTCCTGGCCTTGGATCTGAATAGGCCCCGGTGCCATGGGGGTAGTAGTATAACGATTACAGACCAGAGGTTTAAGCAGTGATACGTGGAACACATTATGAATACGCATGGATGGTGGGAGGTCCAGAGCATAAGACACAGGATTAATTTTGCGAATAACTTTGAATGGACCAATGAACTGGGGAGCCAACTTATTGCAAAGAGTCTGAAGGTTGAGATTCTTAGAGGAGAGCCAGACCCTGTCCCCAGCCTGGAAAGAGACCGCTGGCAGCTGCCTACGAATAGCTTGGCGCTGATACCGCTGAAACAAAGCATTCAGGGTCCTTTGTACCTGTGCCCAAGTGGAACGGAGTTGCTCCAAATGCTCATCCAGAGCTGGAATTTGTTGTGACTGAAATGAGTCTGGAAGCAAGCAGGGTTGAAACCTGTAATTGATGAGAAACGGGGAGCTTCCAGACGATGAATTAACCTCACAATTCCTGGCAAACTCCGCCCAAGGCAACAGGTCGACCCAGTTATCATGATGGTCAGGCACAAAACAGCGTAGAAATTGTTCCAAGCCCTGGTTGGCACGCTCAGCGGCTCCATTGGTCTGGGGATGATAAGCAGAGGAGAATGATAACTGTATGCCCATCTGAGCACAGAAAGCCTTCCAGAATCTTGATACAAATTGGCGCCCACGATCAGACACCAATACTCTGGGTACACCATGTAAACAAAACACCTCCCTGGCAAATACCCTTGCCAACTCCTGGGCGGAGGGAAGACCGGGCAGCGGCACGAAGTGTGCCATTTTCGAAAATTGATCAACAATCATCAGAGTAAATGAATGTCCCCTAGACACCGGTAACTCCCCCAGAAAATCAATAGAAACATGAGACCAAGGACGTTCACCATTGGGTACTGGTTGCAGCAAGCCCAGAGGCAGGTGTCTAGGGCACTTGGCATGGGCACAGGTAGAGCAGGCTGCGGTAAAAGCCATGCAATCAGCACGCAGAGAAGGCCACCAGAATAACTGCGAGAGTGACCAAATTAACTGATTTCTGCTGACATGCCCAGCGGCCTTGGAAGCATGGTAAGTTTCAAGGAGATGGGTACGGAGAGGCTCGGCAACAAAACATTTGCCCACTGGGGTCTCCGGAGGAGCATCAGACTGATTAGCAAGAATTTCGGACCCCAGAGGTGAAGTAATGCTGGTACGTAATGTGGCCAGAATGCGATCTGGCTGGATAATCGGTACCGGAACCTCCTCCCTCTCTGTGTCAGGGTTAAACTGCCTGGACAACGCATCTGCCCTGACATTCTTGGAACCAGGCAGATAAGACACAATTAAGTTAAATTGTGATAGGAATAAGGCCCACCTGGCCTGACGTGAGGACAACCTCTTTGCCTCAGAGAGATAAATAAGATTTTTGTGATCAGTCAGGATTAGTACAGGGGTATGGGTACCCTCTAACAGATGACGACATTCCTTGAGAGCCAAGATGATAGCCAACAACTCTCTGTCCCCAATTTCGTAGCGGCTTTGAGCAGTAGTTAATTTCTTAGAAAAAACCCCACAGGGCCTTAGCACACTCCCAGGGTCCAGGCGTTGAGATTGTACTGCCCCTACCCCAGATTCTGAGGCATCAACCTCCAAAGTAAGCGGTAGGGAAGGGTTAGGGTGGGATAGTACCGGAGCAGAAGCAAATGCAGACTTTAGAGACATAAACGCCTGTTCAGCCTCTTGAAACCACTGAGACGGATCAGCACCCTTGTGAGTTAGGTCAGACAGAGGTTTGACTATGGTCGAGAAATTCTTTATAAACTTCCTATAATAACTGTCAAAACCGAGAAAGCGTTGGATGGCCTTGAGCCCTTTGGGACATGGCCACTGGAGGACTGCTGCCAACTTGTCCCTGTCCATAGCGATGCCATCCTTAGAGATAATAAAGCCCAGGAAAGGTACCATGGGCTTATGGAATTCGCATTTCTCGGTTTTGCAATAGAGTTTATTCTCACGGAGTCTGCACAACACCGCTGTGACATCCTTAATGTGTTGTGACAAGTTGGCAGAATAGATAAGAATGTCGTCAAGGTAAACAACCACACAAGACTGTAACATGTCACGTAAAATGTCGTTAATAAATTCTAGGAATACAGCAGGTGCGTTACATAGACCAAATGCCATTACCAAGTATTCATAGTGACCCGACCTGGTATTGAATGCAGTTTTCCACTCATCACCGGCTCTTATCCTGACCAAATTATAGGCGGCACGTAGGTCAAGTTTAGTAAAGATGGAGGAGCCCTTTAGATGATCAAATAG
Source organism: Rhinophrynus dorsalis (assembly GCA_037306005.1). Lineage (NCBI taxonomy): Eukaryota > Metazoa > Chordata > Amphibia > Anura > Rhinophrynidae > Rhinophrynus > Rhinophrynus dorsalis. The sequence goes on along the minus strand of CM074725.1, from coordinate 182,222,800 downwards.
CTCGGTGATGAGTGGTATGGGGTAAGCATTTTTAGGCATAAGCTTATTCAAACCCCTGTAATCAATACAGGGGCGCAGCTCCCCACTTGTCTTTTTAACAAAGAAGAATCCTGCCCCCGCGGGCGAGGAAGACTTCCTAATAATGCCCCTCTGCAGGGCATCCACAATATAATCCTTCATTGCCTGATTCTCCTACAAGACAATGGGTACGCACGACCCTGAGGAGGAACGGCACCCGGAGGCAGATCAATCACACAATCGCATGCCCTATGAGGTGGCAAGGCGCTTGCCTCCCCTTTACTAAATACGTCTCTGAATTGCTCATGTTCAGCTGGCACTGAAGGGGAGGCACACATTATCCTCGTAGGGTGGGAAATGCAGTTTTTGTCGCAAAACTCGGACCATGCCGTAATCTCACAAGTTTGCCAGTTAAACCTAGTGTTGTGCATATGCAGCCACGGAAACCCCAAAATGAGAGCATGGTGCGGAGAACGGATGATCTGAAAATGTTGAACTTCGGAATGTAATGCCCCAATGCTCAACCTCAGGGGAATAGTCTCCATTGTAATCTGGGCAGGTACCAATGGCCTCCCATCGATGGCTTCAATAGTTAACGGAGCCTCCTTTGCCACCAAAGGAACATTGTGTGAGACTGCAAAAGTTTCATCCATGAAATATCCAGCCGCGCCAGAGTCAACAAGTGCCAAGGTTTTCACAGTTAGGTCTGCCCAGGAAACTACCACCTGTATGGTACGCTTTTGACTGGTTGGGTCCAGGGACTGCTGAACACCACCTAGGGCCCACCTTACAGCCCCCATTTCTCTCGCCCTTTGCTTGCGGTCTTTAGTTGCCATCCGTTCCCTGATACGGGAATCCATTAGTATAGTGAAATCGATAAGATCATCAAGGTCAGTTGGTAATTCTCTTGCGGCCGTCTCGTCCTTTAATCGATTACTGAGACCCTGTGCAAATGCCGCTACCAATGCCTCATTGTTCCAGCCCACCTCTGCTGCAAGGGTACGGAATTCTATCGCATAATCCGCCACTGTGCGAGACCCTGGTTGGATTTCCATCAATTTTTTAGCAGCAGAGGCGGCTTTACCTAGGAACCTCAAATACTCTACGAAACCCCCTTACAAACTCAGAGAAGTTCTGAGTACATGGTTTAGCGGACTCCCATAGCGGATTCGCCCAAGCCAGGGCTCTCCCCGTGAGCAAGGAGATCATAAACCCCACTTTACTGCGATCGGTGGGAAATGCAAGAGGGGTTAAATCCAGGAAAATCTCCAATTGGTTAATAAACCCCCTACACAGGTTAGGTTTGCCATCGTACCTGAGAGGTAATGGAGCGGTATCCATCAGCCCTTTATTAACGTTAGTGAGAGTACTCGACTGAGCCTCCGGTGTCAAAACGGGGGGGACCACCGGGGCTGGTACTGGTTTGTTCATGTGTGCAGTGCACTCAAAGATCGTTTGAACAGCCAATGCCAACTGGTCTAAGCGTTGTTCTTGGAGGTCCATTCTCCAATGGATACTCTGTGCATCACCTTTACCGTTACCATCTGAGGTCATGGCCCTTTCGTACTGTTACGGTTCAGTACACTCAGACAAGGAGGTATAGGTAAAAACATAGCTTTATTGAGACACACAATGAATAGTGTAACCCTCACGGGTCCAGTATAGCACAAACTGACACAAGACAGGTTACAAATGGTTAACCCACACGGGTCCAGTAAAGTGAACACACAATACTGACACAGGTCAGATAAATGTAACTGATACAGTGTATGAAACCCACTTAACTAGAGACGTGCTGGTCGTAGCACAATACAGGCTGAATGTCACCTGATGGTGATAGGATGCCACAGGAACGGACTGCAACTCAAGCTCTGGACGCCTGTGAATGTGACCAATGGTGGACGTCCACCAACGACTAACGGAATGGTCAGAACTCGTGCTTATACGGAGGCCCTACCGAAGCAACCCAGCACCATGTGCACGTACTACCTGAAAGGGTTAATGGGCAATGGTAAATATGGATGGCAACCAGAAGCGCCCTACACGTCAACAGAATACCAAGCCCAAACAATACAGCTCAATGGAACCCAATATGGTAGTGGTAAGCGAGACACCTTCCCCCGAAGGGGTTAATGGCGCTGTGGTCTGTACAATGGAAATCACCGGAGGCGCCCTACTGAACCAACACAGACCAAGCGAGTGCAACACGGAGTGGAAGCAGCGAGACTCTGACCACGGGTCTTAGAGTGCGAGCAACGGAGCACAGCTACTTGGACCAGTACACAGGATAGGTGCCCAACTGGGAGGCAGGCAACAGCAACACGGATCAGCCAACTGGAACAGCAGAACAGGAACCTCGCCAGGATGAGGTGATAGAGAGATCAGGAACGTCAGCCAGGACAAGTCAATATACGGAGCAGAATCCTCAGAAGCGCTGGGTCGGTACACAGAGCTGGGTCGTCAATCTCGCCGGGTCGGTACACAGAGCAGGAACATGAGCCGGGCCGGGTCAGAACAGGAAGCAGGAACGTCAGCCAATCCGAATCAGTACACAGCAGCAGGAACGAGACAATAGCGTGGTCAGGCAGTGCGGGGTCACACACTGGATCAGAACAACGATAACTAGCGCCAGGCATCAGGTACACCACGAAAGGGCACTCTCAGAGTGACAGCCCAGGGTATAAAAAGGCTGTCACTAGGAGGAGCAGTACAGGCAGCCAATAGGAGAACAGTATCAGCGTGATGGACAGAATGTCGCCCAGACACAAACTCAGTCAGCTAACCTAGAGAACCAATGGGGTGTTCACTGCATTCCCCATCTCTCTAGTTCTCAAAGGGTAAAAGGAACATAAGCATTTAACCCTTTGCGTGTCAGAAGGGTAAACAACGCATTGAAGAGCTGACACACAGAGGGTTAGTTTATAGGGATTCCCTGATGAGCAGAACAAGTGTATTCCAACTGACATATATTCCAGGTGTCCCTCTCTGAGATCCATATCACTGTGTCCCTCTTACCCACCCTGGTGCCCCTCTTTTTAGGACTTTGTCATGTATATATGTGTATCACATTGCTCTACAGAAATAAAACTCACATTAATGGTTGTTTAAACTTCAGTGTATGTTTTTATAAAATAGTCTGTATAACACCACCTAAAACCAAAGTGTTCCTCTTTGGTCATTTGCATTGATGGGAGATTTTTCCTTCAAAGCTTTGGGGTTTTCTTACATTCCACTGCAATTTTATATTATGGCCACTAGTTGGTGTTGTTTCTATAGCGAGCCACACTCTATGATTATAAGCCGTAATAATAATTGAACAAAATATCTGCCAGTAGTAGACGTACTCTTGTTTTACTCAAACAAGTACTATATCATATTTTCCATTAAAAAAAAAAAAGTGACTGCTCCTTTAACACAATTAACCCCAGAAAGTTGTACAGTGCATTGTGAATCAATGTGCTGCACCCCCTGCTTTACTTCAAGGGTTAAAGTAAGTCACAACATGTCCTATCTTTGTTGGAAGGCATCACCAAAAAAAGCAAATAGTTGTAAATGGTTTTCAAAACAAGTGTATGCATAGAGAACTTAATTATTTTTTCAAACTAATTGCTTCTAAAATACTTGCCACATGAAAGCTAACAGCCTGACTACATAATTGGAGGATAAGTCTTGCCCACTGTTGTTCTGTATAATAGTAAGCAATTCTGCTCTGTGGGGTGTAGTGCCCGGCTTATTGATCTGTGCCATCATGCTAGCTAATTCAACAGTCCTAAAAATTAAAGGGGAAGTCACAGCAATCTGAAAGGGGACAACTAGAAACAAAAAAAGCTAAACATTTATGTTTTTGTTCTTAACAGCATTAACATTTCCCGATACTTCTTGGTATTTACATACCACAGCGCAGTTAGAAAGAGCTAATACCGTAACAGATTGTATCAACAGATTTTTCTCGGCTATGAAACTGGTGATTCAGAGCTGGATTGTGTCCCATTTGTTATATGAACCCACTAGCTGAAATTTGGTACAGGAAAAAAAATGTACAGTTTTCAACACAGGGTTTGGAAGCCCAACAGTCACAAACTATAAGGTTAGAGATCCCGAGATTTCACTTTCAGTAACCATGGAGACTAAAAAGCATGTATCCCAATTAGACTGACAAGCAGAGCAGGCAAGTGGAAAAATCACAGAAACAGAGATTAATGATACTTAGACCACCCAGCCTGAATGTACTTTCTTATCTGGACACTAGGAAACATTGAGGCTGATGTACTAAGTAGATCTGGATCAATTCTGCAGCTAACTAGCTGCACCCTGGGGAAAAAATAAAAATTCCCATTAATTTAAATGGGACTTTTAATCTTTTTAATGCTAAGAGGTCTCCGACGCATTGCTTTGTGATGTGTTGGAGACCTCTCTAGAATTAAAATGGTTAAAATCCCCATTTAACCCCTTAATGACCCATGACGTGCCAGGACCATCATGTGAAAACTTCCCTAAAGGACGAGTGACGGTCCTGGCACGTCACGGATTTCAGGGCTCCCCACATGGCTACACACAATTCGGGGAGCCCTGAATCCGAGAAAAAAATGTGTTGTGGTCCTTAAGTGCTTAAGGGATTAAAGGGAAACTATCACTCGGATAGTGCCCTATCTGCATTGTAAATCACTGGGAACAAACGGGGGAGAAGAATGAGGGTCTGAAAAGAGACCTGAGAAGCCCCATCATTGGTTCTGTGAGATGAGAAAGAAATGCAATATTTTAGGCTTGCAGTTCATTCTCACTATCCAGTGTGACATGTGGCGCGATGCAGGAAATGTGCGCAATTACTATTTCCTGCGTGAAAACCACTAGGGAATAGGTTTGCCCATGATTTTGTTGAACTGTGATGAAAATTCAAGATTAGCGAAAGGCTGCGTATATTTGTTTTTTGTGGGCATGGCTAAGATTAACAAATCTGTGTGAGTGTAATAGCAAATGCGCCTAATGCAGGAACTGCTATTGCAAATTAATTTATACGTCTGTGTACTGTTGTCATAAAATGGAATTTTTTATGTACAATTCAAGAATCGTTCGGTATTTAGCTTCCTGGATTAGTACACGCGCAAAATCTATCTGCGCACAAATATTCCTTTATCTGATGCGAAGATTTCTTGCATCGTGCCACTAGTTCCTATAGATCCTCTGTGACCCGCTTGAAAGTCTGACAAAGAGGCTATATGGAGGATGCATGCACAACCCACAAAATTGTAGCTGAGAGCCACATACGTTCGGGTTGTGTTCCAGCCAAGAGTTTCAGTTTTCTAATGCTCCCCAAAAGGCTGATTGAACCCATTTTGGGACTGCATAGAGCAAGCCCGAGGTTTTTGCTCATACCTGGAAAATACACAAATTGGACTTTTTTGAGAAACCATATACTATAGTATACTCCTAGAGGTCAAAAGGAGAAGCACCTCTCTATGAGCTAAATCTAAAAAGAGAAAGGTAGACATCCATGATACAAAATACAACAAATATTTACAAATCTCTGTATATATATATATATAAAATTTGAAGTGGTTTCTGTTTCAATGCCTGTTTCAATGGGGGTATAGGAGTGGAGACTAGCCACACATAGCAATTATGGGGCAGCGATTTTCACAGGAGTGGGTGGGGCAACCCCAAGCCCCCAACCCATTCCTGTAAATATTACTGCAGCAAGACTCACTGCTGCAGTGGTCTACTGGGTTCCAGACCTGCACAATGTACCCAATTGCACGGGCAACGCCTTGCACAATTTGATAGTTATATATAATGGGGGAACCAAATATATGTAAATACTCAATTTACTTGGTTTGTAGATCCAAATATCATGAACCTAATAGTAAACAGAAAGACAGCAGTACAGAAAGTCTCTCTAAGTGTAGTTCTCCTAGTGCCTTCTGGGTCCATCACCTTCACTCCCATGCTCTCTTTGTGTCTTGCTCACATTTATAGGAAGTTATAAATACTTTACAAAACAATGCAGTGCTTCCAATGGAGAATACAAATGGTCTGCCAGAACAAAAAACACTTCCTCACACACAGTGAAATTATACAGTATTTATTTTCATTGTAATCATGCATCCATGACCAGAAATAATACAAAATGTAATATCAATCCTCTAAAATTATTGGGGATTAAAGTGCAACATCACACCAAAATACATATTCTTGGTAGTGCAATCACAAACCCCAAAACAATGCAGATTGTAATATCAATCCTCTAAAATTGTTGGGGGTTGAAGTGACAGCATCACACCAAAATTTGTCTTTTTCAATTCTTGGCAGTGCAGTCACAAACCCAGTTCCTTCCAGGCAGCAACCATTGCTGAATTTTGACATTTTCCTACATATAGCGCCACCTTTGTGTTCTTTTGTATATGTTATAAATACTGCCTCAAGTATACAGTACTTTCCTGGTATATGTCCCAGGAAGGTGTTCCAGGTCTTACTGATATCCAAAGTTCCACCGGTCTCCACATCCGAGAAATCTAGGACAACAATGGGATCCACAGGAAATACCTCTGTTCCCTTGTGCTTCCTAAATTTTGCCCCCAAAAAGGAAAACCTAAAACACTATCTTATTATGAGGACGGATCCCTGACTAAGAAATTGAACAAACTCTAGGGGCCAATTAAAAACAATATATTTATTTAAAATGTAGATAAAATATTAAAATACAGGTATATCCTCACTCTACACGCTCTGTGAGTTTCATAACGCTTTTAACTTCTTCTGAACACCTGGAGAGGTTCTTATTGTTTTGTGTTTTATGCAATGGGAAGTAGTCACCAAACTAAAGAGGTATAAATCTAGTGCAAACAAAAAGTCACAGGGGGAAGTTCCTGTTTAAATCAATGGGAATTGGCAGTATTTTCATTTCCCCACTATGGTGCAGTTGGTTTGCTACAGAATTGCAGCTCTGTAGCTTTATGAATAAGGTCCCATATTGGAGAATTGAAATATTGTTGTAGAATTTCAATAGCCATGTGAACATAGCACTAGACACTTCTCTCATTTCTAAATTTCACTTTTCAAGCCATAAGCTGGCCTGAAACATTAGTGCAATATTCCCAGTGGTGGATATAGTAAATGAGGGCCCAGGTGAAAAATCAGTTTTGGGCCCCAATTCAAATCAAACTACAGATTTTTTTTTATTTTCAGCATTAGTTGTCCCCTGATGTTGGCCGGGCCCTGTGCTTAGCACCTGCGTGGTAGTTTAGCTCCTGGGTACTCCACAGTACATGATTTCTCTGATAGCCAGGGAACCAGATATGTACACTGAACAATGAGGAGGAAGCTATGTTGTTCCACCTCTTTGCATCATTAAAGAATATGCTAATACCTTAGTATGGCCAGAAATTCCTAACGGACCCTTCAATCAGTCTTGGATGTCATGTTCATAGAGGCAGACATGGCAGTTGCTAGCAGGACCACAGGACTTCAAACTCTGGTCACTATACATGGTAATTTTAACCCTAAAGAGCTAGAGGGGTATGCAAAAGCATTGCATTGCAGTGTGTTGCACACCCATTTGATCCTCATGCTCTCTGCTTGATTTTGTGTGAAAAAACGGCAGCTACTGTCATGTCCACCTCCGTGTTTATAACATCTAAAACTGTTATATCTTGAACAAAGGCACAAGGGAAATAAATCATGAGGGCAATTAGGAATTTCTGTCCATAGTTAGGTAAGTAGCGGGCTATTATTAAAGGTGTTGGTTCTGCTTTAATAAATCCGTGGACATACATTGAGCGCTTTTCTGCTTTTTGTGCTTGTGTATATTTTTTCCAAATCCACCCACCGCTTGTCTTGGTGCAATACCACATTTCAGTAGAATGATTAAAAAGAGAACTGCATAATCACAGGGACTGGTATAGCTCACTGCATCCATGGTGGACAGGGAAGGAGCAGAATTGACAATCCTAGAACAGTTGCAGGCAAAATGTTACAGAGTAAAGGATTAAAAATGATGAATACATGGATGTGCACCAGTACTTTGATTTTAGCTATTTCGGTTAAAGGGGAACTATCAGCCCACATTATTAGGCATCTACTAATAAGCTTAAAGGAGCAGTAAACTTTAACAACCAAATTGTTATGCATAAAAAACTGCGCTAGTCAGAAATCCTTCCTCAGATGACACTGATGGCCAGGCAACATCTCTCTAGAGGCATCTGCACGCCTGCTCCATCAGTCCATTCTGGTACCTTAAGGTACCATGCCATGCCTCCTAGAGGAGACCTGGACTGATGGCTCAGACGTCTGTAAGCAAAGATGTCTGTGCTGTTGCCTGGCCGTCAGTGTCGGCTGAGGTAGGATTTTTGACTAATGCTGTCTTTATTTCACATAACGGTTTGATTGTTAAGCTCATAACTAGATGCCTAATTCAGTGGGGTGGACTTTAGTTGGGGTGATAAGTCCCCTTTAACATTTGTTGTACTCTAGCAATTTTAATATATATATATATATATATATATATAAATATATATATATATATATATATATATATATATATATATATATAGTATATAAACCGAAAAAGTAGGAGGCAGCACCAGTGGGACTTATTCAAAGATTTATTGATAAGGCAATTAAGTAACAAGAAGGTTGACCTTCATTGTCCCATCAATAAATCTTTGAATAAGTCTCACTGGTACTGCCTCCTACTTTTTCGTTTTATATACTATATATATATATATATATATATATATATATATATATATACTTTTTCGTTGTACATTGACTTTTTAGACGATTGTGCACCTGGGCATTTAAAATATGTAGAGTGAGTGCCTCCAACGCCCTCCTCCAGTTATATATATATAAAAATATATTAAGAACAGTATCGCAGAATGTAATAATACCTTTTTTATCGGCCTAACCTTCATATTTAGGGATAAACTTTCGAGAGTGATGCTCCCTTTTTCAAGTCTAAAGCATACTGGTTTTAAAAAAAATGCAACACGTATATTTAAAAAATCCGTGCTAAGGAAAGCACAGACTGGTGAGTATTAAATCACCTATTATATATTGGCAAATCAACATACCTGGGAACTTGCTCATCTCCCGGCTCCAGAGAGGGCTCATGTGCTGCCGACCTCGGGATGTCAATAATGCGATTCACGTAATGGCTTAATTGAGTAGGATGGGCTTATGCATATTTGTGACATTAAGTGGGCAGGAAGTGGGTAGAACATGGTGGGAAGGAGAAAAAAGAAGAAAAAACAGGAGGCGCTCCTAGTGTAAAATCTTCTGAGAACCAATAACACCAACCACCACCGTAAGAAGTCTACTCACAAAGATAGTGACTGAATAAAACACTTATGTGTAATTCAGCAGCAATGCTTTGGGGATTTGCTGTCTGCTCCCCTTGGACAGAATGATGGCAGCTCCACTCCAAACAACTCATGAACCAGAGTAGTAGTATATACAGGGCAAAGAAGGAAATGAGGAGAAAAAAGAGCGCCAATAGTGCGTTATCCCAATATAGCAATTGCTAATACATGATGTACAGGGAAGGAGGGAAGTGGGTGGGAAATGAGAGAAACAGGGTGAGAAGGAGAAGAAACTCACCACCACAGGATAAACAGTTTCTGTCCCCAAAGACCCGCTAATTCTGTCTGAAAACCGGAATCTCTGAGACAGATCCAGAGAGTTGCAAATCAACTGCACCAGAACAAATAAAAAATACCCATATCCCCATTGATTTAAATGGAGTTTTTAAAGGGACTCGATCACCAGTAAACAACTCTGCTGATTTTGAAAACGCTTTCAAAATCATCTTTATGTTATTATAGCCATGAGCAGGGGCGGATTGTAAGGGAATACCGGCCCGGGCTCCACCCCACACACCACACCCCCGGTGCGCACTGAAAGAATTGCAAATAAATTACAAGTGCTGTACAGCGCCGGACATCTCTCTCCTCCACTAACTTCCTTTAGTGCCCTCATTCTGCACTCAAGACAAAGTGGAGCGGAGGGGTAGAGAGATGGCCAGCGCTGTTCAGCACTTGTATTTTAATTGCAGTTCTTTCAGCGCGCACCGGAGAGGGAGAGAGTCTGCACCAAGTGGATCGCGACTTTTTAAAAGTGACCCGATATAGCGGCCCACCGGGGGATGCCCGATCCCCCAATAGGACAATCCGCCCATGGCCATGAGTGGCAGAGTTGTGCAACACACTACAACGCAAACCCCTCTAACACTAGTCTAATTACTAAACATCAAGAAATGCAGCCAATTCGATACACTGAGACGGGCATAAAGTTATTAAATTATCCTATTGGATCCTAGAGAGATCTACAAGGCATTGCTTCATTACACCACTCCAAGGTGTTAAAAGCTACATTTAAATCAAGTAGAATTTTTATGTTTCCTACAGTGCAGCCGGTTTGTCCAGAACTGCTCCATTGTTTGTCTTCATATAGATATACAGATATGCCACTGTGCCCTGATGATCTCCGCTGAGCCCTGATGATCTCTGATTCATAAAGAAAAACCTCAGGGAATTTATTACTCAGCTAGTTTTTGTCCTGATGTAGCTTATATAAAAATATCTAAGAAATGAATGTGATTTCCCAAATGAAAAATCCTATTGACGTCACACAGAAAACATGATGCATATAAACAGTCAGCCATTTTTTTTATAAAAGATGATGTCGAAGATAATATCCAAGAAAGGGTTAAACAAGAAAACCTATTAGGCTGGATACCTTCACATAAATAGATAAAATTAAATCTGAGAACTTTACACTATATTAGGTATTGACACACTACATCACAGTAAAGAATTGATTAAAATACTCAATCCCACATATTTGTGCAAAAATATATATAATTTATTAAATACAGTATTCTATATATAAAGTGTAAACAACAATGATTTAAATGAGTGACCTGCAATTACAATAGAAATACAGTAACTCAAACCAAAATTATCACCATTAGGATTACCAGCAATTAAAGGGTTAACCACACATAGGTATATTCAGAGATATTATATAACAATAATTGAACTCAGCAGCATAGAAAAGGATAATTGATCCTTCCAATATTAAAATACAGTTGGCAGCAACATATATGAATACCTCTGCCCCAGAAACTGTATAAACCATGCTAATTGAGGTTTAGGGTAGGTTGTCAGGTGAGCAAACTTTAATATTAAGCCATGTCCTCTGACAATTTCCTTATACCATATATAATAACCACATTTGGAGACTAACTGGAATAAAATCCCAAATACAGATCACTAAAATGTAATTATCTACCGATTTCAAATATTGCATACCTTCTAAATAAAACATATAAATTGCATTTAATATAGTCAATAATAGATTATACCAAGAATATACTCAGAATCAATCTAATAATATATGTCTAGATAGTATACCAAACTTCGAGCAACATATATCACAAATATGACTATAGCAGTCCCATGTAAAACCTATAGGTTACTCCAAGGGTTAAATCACTCGTAAAATATAGGATGCCACACCCAAGATGGCTACTTCTTTTGTTTAGTGAGATGTTTAAAAACTTTTCACTGAACTAAAGTTTAGATCCCAAACATACACAAAGAAATCCAAAGAAACACCTCAAAGAAAATAGACAAATAGCAGTTAAAGGGTTAATAAATGAATTCAAAGAATTCCCCAGATCAAATATTAGATATTATAACCTTTCCAGAAACACAATATATTATTCTAGAAATATAAAGAATTATATTAACTAATATATAACAAGGATCTATATATCTCACTGCTATAATCTATTTTACTCTTATCTGGCAAAATATTACAATTTACCAATAATAAATGAATTCTGCTTAATTTCAGAATTACTGCAGCTAATATAGCTTATTATAATTGATCCCAAATGGTTGGTCAGTCCAATTAAGACAAATTATAAGAAAAATAAAGTTTATTCATATATAGAAGAAATATGTATATGATTCTGAAATTTTGCAAAATTTAAATAAGAAAATATATAGTTACCAGTCCAAGTGTTTCTTAGGATCCCGTTATCAGTCTGCCAGGAACCACAGGAAAGAAAAAATCAGCCAAGACCGAAGAGGAAGCACCTTTTCTCTCTAAACTTGCATATTTATAATGTGAAATTACCCTTATCAGTATCTGCTCTGATTGGTTAAAGAGCCATCTCATTATGCAGTGACATCAGAATAAAATTATCTTAATTTTTGGGAATTCCTCAAAACACTGCTAGTAACGCTATGGACTCTAAAGAGGTCACTGTTACTCCACACTAAAATTCACCTTGATAATAATTCCTATCAATACAGAATAAGGTGTTCTGATTACTGTCATTAGATAAAAAAATGTCAAAGGTTATTCCATTGAATATCAATCTGTCACCCTACCAGACTTTCCCACATGGGAGAATATCTTTGTCTTAGACTTTTTGTCTCCAACTGGATATCAATAATCATAAAAGTCACCTAGATATTTTCAGTTCCCATCTAGGTAAATAGAGGCCTCTTGTCGAGAAGAATGAGCTTATTTAAACACATTTTAAACACAGATTTTAGAGAATTTGGTTTAAAAGAAAAATTAACCATTTCCTCCCCATCATGGCAATGTCTCTGACACAAAGAAGTGGAATTCTGGGGCAAACCAACACCACTATAGGGGGAAAAAGAAAACTTCCCATTTATCTAAACAGTTTTTCTAACCCCCTGAATGCTTGAGTGTTCTCCAACCCAACGCACTGCAGCACATTCCTGAGAATTTCCAGCTGCAGCTCCCGAGCATGGAATTAGCGGGCCTGTGACACCCGCCGAGACAACAGCTAGATCTTGTCTTCCAGCAGAAAGAGCCATCCCTAAAAAATAGAAGCTGAGACAGAATTATGTTGTCCAATACGGACACACACATCTGAAGCTGAAGATGCACAGCCTCCTTTGAAGTAGCTTTCAAAAAGCGATCAAGGGATATAATAAGCACCTGTGTATAATATGCATATTTTAAGGGAAAATATAAGTACTTGTGTATAACATGTACCCTCCTTCTCTCCCTTTACCCATAAAAAATTAAACTTCCCTCCCCAAAATCAATACTGTATCTTGACCCCCACTTTCCCTCCCTCTGCCTACTAATACCACTGCCTATAAGCATTATGAGTCACTGAGAAGGCAGCTGGAAGCTCTGTCCAGCAGGGGGCATGTTTTTATTTGCCGCCTATTTCCTCTGCTGCTCATCTGTCCTTTGAGAATATCTGCCATTGGAAAAATGTGTTGGGGACTTTCAGGTCCCGACAGGGCACTACCATAGCTTCAACAGGCATTGGTCAAAGCATTAAAACTACAGTAGTGCTCTATCGGGACTTAAAGTCTCAACAGGGAACCAACACATTTTGCCAATAGCAGGGGTCCTTAAAGGACAGAAGGGCAGCTGAGGAAGTGGGGTGGCAAATGGAAGCATGCTACACACTAAACAGAGCTTCCAGCTGCCCCTTCAGGTGCACACAATGGTCATAGGCAAAGGTATGGGTAAGTAGAGGGAGGGAAAGTGGGTGCTCAAAATACAGTATTGAGGTGCGGGGCTCAAAATACAGTTTTAAGGTGGGGAAGGGGGAGAGGGATCGAAGGGATCCCAGCGGATTAAGTTTTTTGTTTGATTTTTACCCAAGAATAATACATACACACCCACTTCACATAAGGAAAAATGGGGGAAAAAGGGTGTATTATATCCGAGATTTTACAGTGTACAATATCCTATATAATAATTTGCTAAGGATGTGTGTCAGAAGCCGTCATGCGCGGTAGAGATGGCTGCGCGCACTGCAGTCATGCGCAGTCCAGACTGCCCACTCTGTGGCTGATATGGAGCGGGGCGCTCCGAATTCAGACCGGAGTCCTCTCTGCGCACCTTCCTGGGACCATTTGCGAAGAGAGGACTATGGTCTCTACTGTGCATGACTGCACCATGGCCATTGTTGGGTGGCACTGTGGCCTGTGCACATGGGCTCTTCAACTAGTACAAAATAAAGCAGTCACAACTAGACAAAATACAAAGGGTTTGCAGCTTAGTTTAAGCCTTTGCAGATTGATGGAGAAGGAGAAAGGTATATAAATAATACTCATGAATAGTATGGGTCAGTAAAGGAGATCATCATTATCCCGTTCTACCAGGAAAGGTGAACTTGTTATTGTACGGATGACTGCATTTTCTTGAGACGATAATTATATATATTAGTTGTGTTTCCAATATAACTGGTTCCATGAACACTAAGCACATCTGATGAAGTACATGAAAGCCGCTTAGTCACTTGCACAGGAACTGCATGACTGCAAATCCAAACCAGGATATTTAATATAAAAGGAGAATTGACAAAACTTAATAACTCCACACAAATATACACAAGAGATAACGCTGTAAAATTGCAACATGGTGGACTTTGATGCGATGACAAGAGGCAATCGTCACCAGTGAAAAATCCACTACAGTCCAGCATGTTACCTTCTACCACAATTGAAAGATCCAAAGCAGCATATGTAGCCCGTGTGGAAAGGGCCATAGCGTTTAACACAGATTTCATTTAAATCTAAGGGGTTCTACCACAGTTTGAGAACCTCAATTCAATAGCACAATTGAAAACAGCTTTTATTGATGTGCAGAATAGCAAGCCACAAAAAAGTGACTATGGTACTCCCAGTTCTGCACTTTTGAATCATCCAACTTTATAAATCAAAAGTCATTTACAGCCTTTCCACCATGTTCCAAATTACTATGCAAGAGAAAACTGTGCAGCCAGACTAGAAATGGAAAACAGAAACCATAATCATGAAATCTACTTAACCCTTTTAGTACCATAGAGGTATCCAATGCATTGCAACTCTCTGGCACGTAAATGGGTTAATATGCATTGTAATATTTAGCATGTCTTGTGCAATACAGTAAATGATTTTTTTTCTCCCTTTTTCCTGTAAATGCAATGGATTAAGGACCTTGTTCATCCACCTAAAAAGGTGCAGTTCAGTCTCATTCCGTTGTATTCATCTCCCATAGACCATAGTGAAGGGTTTTCAAACCATAGACAAGACGGCTTCTGGGTTATGTTTCAGACTGCTCCCAACTTAGGGTTACATTTTTTCTGACCACCACAAATGGCTGACAGGAGCCTTTTTGGGGGCTACATGGAGAAACCCCTGGCTTTTTACAAAACCTGAGTCCATTGGATCAGACTTGGCAAAATATGATGATTGCCCTTTAAATAAAGCTTTCAAATCACTTCTGATTGCTTGATTTTATTCAGGCTACTTTACTCTGAAAAATGCCGATTTTATGGAGTAAAACCATGTTGGCTGAATCTCTTCGGAATAGGGAAGAAAGCACACAAGAAAGGGAGCCCAATGTTGCATGTCAATGACTAAACAACTCTGCGACTTTAGGAAGCAATAAATATACTATGAATGTGGTTGTAAGGGCAAATGCCAATCACACAACTAATAGGGCATTCAGAGAATTTGATTTGTCTCTGCTCTGGAGCACCATCAGTTCAAGGGTAGAAGAAGGAATAAAAAATGGTGCTGCTCCAAATCTCCAATAATAAAAAACTAATTTAATAAAAATAAGTAATAAAAACAATAATTTTGTGCTAAGATACAGTACTGGTTGGTTGGTGAGATTAGTTTGAGATTAATACACACATATTTAATTTTTTGGGGGTGGGCATGTTATTTAATATATCACTTATAATTAATGATCATACATTTTCACTTTTTATACCTTCTAGTGGGTATATGTCTTTATCACATGACATATGTTATTATGCGAGTTTATAATGAGGTGACAGTTATTTTCACTTTATCATGCATTTATATAGGCCCACTCTTGTTCTTAAACATTGTGTAGTGCGTCCAACATACTGGAATTTACATAAGTAAGTTAAGAGATAGTTTACAAAACGTGAAGCACACTTCATGTGAGAATCAATCACAAATCTTTCCCCTGTACTACTGGACTCAAAAGATGTGTTCTTATTGATTATGATTGAACAGGTATGACACCTACTTATACCACATTTGTAAGCTCCCTTAACTTTTCTTAACACTGGTTGATTTTCATTTGCATATGAGATATTGGATTGGACAAGCTGTTTATCCTGTTATACTCTTTTAACTTACTGGGTTCCAAGATATTATTTAAAGGCATAGTAATAGGCATTAAAAAAACATGAAGAATGATATAAGTCTTATCTCTCAAACCTTTATGGTTTAAAAGATATTCACAAGCAAAGTATCCCCCTCCGGCCCCTTTTTCCTAGTGTAAGCCATCTCTTCTCAGGTGGGGATCTGGTTGTAAGACCAGACAGATAACAGCAGGGGACAATCTTCTTTGTATGAAAACAATGAAAACTCTGCCCCCCTTGACAAGCTTTTCAGCTTTTTCCCTTATCTTAATTGAAGATTGTCCCTCTCTGCAGTCTACCTGGGCACCTCCCTTCTGAGCTGGCTGATCGGCGGGGGGGATACTTTGCTTGTGAATATCTCTTAAACCATAAAGGTTTGAGAGATAAGACTTATATCATTCTTCATGTTTTTTTTAATGCCTATAAAATAAAATAAAGATAAAACAAAGTATTACTATCCCTTTAAGCTCTTCGATCTTCTAAACACAACCTTTGGATGGATGGGTATACTGGATTTTAATAGGGTATCATCCTGTAAGATGCCCCAATGTTTATCCAAACTTTTACAGATTTTATTGCATTATAGATCGTTATAAATGTAGAAAATGAATCTTCCATTGGTTTTCTTTGGCTTCTCTTGGATTTGCCTAATGTCTCAGGTCGGACTTTTGAGCTATAATTTCTAGAAAGCATGCAAGAGTAGTTAATTGACTGGGATATGATTTGGCCTGAAACATTTTTTAAGAACTTCAGATTTGCAATCAAAGTCTGCCATAAAAGAACAATTCCATGTAATACAGTAGAATTGTACATAAGGTATGTTCCGCAACCATGAGCCATAATCGCAACTTTTAAAGGGATAGTAATGTTTCATAATAAAAGCAGCTCTAATTAATCATCATAGTATTTGGACTTTGGAGAGTGTTATTTCAATTCTGTCAGAGTAGTTCAAGAATAATTCAATAATAAAGTATCCCCCTCCCGCCCCTTTTACTGATGTAACACTCCTCAGCCAGAGCAGAAGGGAGGTGCCCAGGTAGACTGCAGAGAGGGACAATCTTCAATTAAGATAAGGGAAAAACCTGAAAAACGTGTCAAGGGAGGCAGGGCTTTCATTGTTCTAATAGAAAGAAAATTGTCCCCTTCTGTTATCTGTCTGGTCTTACAACTAGATTCCACATCTGAGAAGAGATGGCTTACACTAGGTAAAAGGGGCGGGAGGGGAAACTTTGCTTGTGAATAACTCTCAAACCATAAAGGTTTGAGAGATAAGACTTATATCATCCTTCATGATTTTTTAATGCCTACAAAATAAAATAAAGAAAAAAATGAAGTATTACTATCCCTTTAATGTCTAAAACGCTATTGCAATCTACTTTTTTGAAAAATATGCTTGTTTGTATATTACATTCTGCAATGCCCCTTAAGGTTAAATCCAAAAAGTTTATACTTAGAATAGTTACAGTGCTGCTGAAATTGATGCCCCAGATGTTATCATTCATATATTTAACAAACTCCAGTATCTTATCCCTAGTACCCTCCAAATGATAATGATGTCATCAATAAATCGACGGTAGAGCACAAAGTTCCCACCAAACGGACAATCGCCAAAAATCTTAAAGTATTCTAACTCTCTCTTTTCTTTCAAACTAAGGTTACATTTGGTTGCACCCATCCCCATAGACAATAGTGAAGGGTTCTCAAACCAAAGACAAGCAGGCTTCCAGGTTGTGTTACAGCCTACTGCCAGCTTATGGTTAGTTTTCTGACCCCCACAAATGGCTGGAAGGAGACTTTTTGGGGGCTTTATGGAGAAGCCCCTGGTTTTTTAAAAGCTTTGTACAAAGCTTGAGTCCATAGGAGCAGACTTGGTAAAATATGATGATTGCCCTTTAAATAAAGTTTTCTAATAACTTCCGATTGCTTGATTTTATTCAGGCAACTTTTCTCTGACAAATGTTGATTTTATAGAGTAAAACCAGGTTGGCTGAGTCTCTTTGGAACAGGCGTCAAGAAAAAAAATGACAGTGCAAATGTATGTTTCAAAGAGAATAATATTGTGCAATCAAGAGCTGTGTAACGAAGCATATAATAGAATTCCACCCTAGCATGAACTGTATCAATAATCTCAAATAACTAAAACTTAATGTTTTATCTGATTCATTTCTTCATTGTCTTTGCTCAAATAGCAAAAATTATTTCAGCTTACATAGCCGTGCAGCTGTAAAATCCTGCAGAGGAAATGTTTTAACAAAGGAAGAAAAAGCTGATAGCTTCAGAATGAAATACAGATTAATCTGTCCTGAGATTTTGTGAGTTTTGTATCACAAAGAGAGCAAGGAGCACATCTTGGTTCCCAACACAATAGGTTAGTGTTTCTCAACTCAACTACAACACTTGGGGGGAATCACTAAGGAATGATAAGGAATGATAATATGATGATGACTTCTCCAGTGATATAACTTCTCCAATTCTTATGTTATTCAATGGGGTCAATGCACTAACATTTATCCAGCTTTGGAGATCTTAGTGCATGGGCTCCATAGAATAACACAGGAAGTGGAGAAGTGATGTCACTGGAGATGTCATCACCACTTTCTCGCCTCTTTCTCACTTAGTGCATAACCCCCTTCATGTTTTCCAGAAATCCCTACTTAGACAGATCAATCACAATGACTGATCCCTTGATTATACATCTGTGATCAACTAGGGATATCTGTAAAACATAAATGGGGAGATGACCTCCAAGTCCAGTGTTATTCTATGGAGCCAATGCACTGAGGTTTCTCCAACTCTGGAGATCTCAACACAGGAGCCCTAAAATATGTCATAACTATGTGGGGACTTTTTATCTTGCTCTCCCTGGAGGGGGACTCCTTTGGTGCTGCTGTGGGAGATAGATGACATGATTTGCATCTTAAGGGGTGGAGCTTAATCTGGAGTTGGAGCAGGGCTCCACAGAACTGCAAAATCTGTAAGGAATACGGCAGGGAAGGAGGATAAATTGGAGAAATAGATGGGGAAGGAGCAGATGTGGGCAGAGTTTCAGGTGAAACTCCCCACAACTGAAGAATCAGCCTCTGCCCTGGAGACCCGGTAATGCAGAGTGAAATCCGGAGTCTCCGGGACAAACCCAGAGAGTTCCCAGCTACGACTATGTGATAATAACTATACAGGACATGTAATAGTGTACCCTGACCTGTCTGATGGCAATAGTGCATTTGGGCTGTGTGAAACCCTTACAAAACACATTAGGTGAGGGCTAACACCTGGGGAAAGATGCACTAAAGTGTTATAGAGAGAAGATAACATCCCCAGTTAGATAAACTTGCATTTTCTATGATTTTCTATTGAGCCCAGGCACTGGCATCACTCAGGTTAATATACTAAGAAGAAACATAGTAAATCTGCACTAAACCAACTGCATCATAGGGGACAAAAAATTCCACTTGATTTAAATAGAGACGTTAACCTCTTGAATGCTAGAGTAGTCACAGTGCATTGGCAAACGTACAAGGGGTTGAAAGGACCATTTAAATCAATGAAGATTTTATTGCTCCCCTATGATGCAGTTGGGTTCCTCCAGACTTACAACATTTCTGGTTAGTACATCAGCCTCAGCATTTTACATCTAACTCAAGCTGTATGTACAAAAGAAACACGGAGGAGTTCTGGGGCAAACCATTTGTACTATAAGGGGGAACTAAAAACTCCCATTAATTTAGATGAGGATTTCAACACCTTGAATGCTAGAGAGGCGTTCAAGCGGTTAAAATCCCCATTTAAATCGATGGAAATCTTTAGTTCTCCCCTTGGTCTGCCCTAGAACTCCTCCACTTTTTCTTAACGTAAAAGAGTAAAGATACTTATGTTTTCCTTTGTTGTGTTGCCTTATTCAATCTATTCCTAGGAACGTTAATCAGGACATAGTACAAAGAGGTACAGAGATATTAAAAATAGGAATCACAAGATTCACAACTGCAGTTTCCAAACTGCATTTAATAACACACTTTTAGCCATTTTTTGCCATCTTTCTAACTAGATAGTTCTTTTCTTATTTTAAAGAAAAAAATGAACACTTTGCATGCTAGAGGGGTGTACAACCCATTGATTTTCTTGGACAAATTCCTTATATCGAGAGGAACATCCAGAATTACATTGTCGACTCTAAAACGATTGCCTAAGGAGGGTGGGATTTCTTTACCAAACTGTATGTATTACCTTGCAGCTCACGGTCAGTATGCTTTGGTGTATGCTCAGTCTTATACCACACATGCATTTCCAAAATTCAATGAAATGTCTCTTTGTAACAAATATAAGTTGCACCACTTGTTTCTCCTGGGCTCTGCGATTAGCTTGGCATCATTCTCAACTACTCAGGCTATTTGCAGAATTTGGTCCATTATACAGCATGTTACATATACTGCACGTGAACCAAATACTACCTCGTGGGGTGAGCAGGGCTTGAAGCATCTACACAATCAGGACTTCAGTTCAGCTTGGTCAGCTTATGGAATTTCTACTCTAGGACAACTGTGTCATGATAACAAGCTTAAACAATTTGAACATTACATAGGCAATACAATATCCCAAATAAACTATTGTTTACTTGTGCTTTCAACATGCACTTCATGCTCAATGGGGTAACGGGGTACCTGACATTTCTTTATTTCCACTACTCTTCTTAGCCTCTAAGAAATGCCCTCAGAAGCCAATTTTGGTTATGTATGCCTTGTTGGAAAATTAAACTATGAAGGAAGATACTGCTCTACAATAAATGAAAGGGAGGTTTGGGTCACATGATGGACTGGGTGTGGTAGATGGCCAGCCTGGGTCCTAGAGTTGTGTCAGTGACAACTCACCACCAGCTAATCCAATAAAAATTCTACACATAACATACCATATACCTTTAGCATTACATAAAAATGGAAATCTTGATAATGATAGAAGTGTAAGGGGTGGGAATGCAAAGAGAACATTCTTAAACCTTATTTGGGACTGTCCGGAGATTTTTACCTTCTGGAAGCATGTGGCAGATACTGTTTAATTGGCTCTACAGAGGTCATGCCCTTGTCACTTAAAGTCTACATGTTGTCAATCCTCCCTAAAAAGTTCAGCCCGGCTACAGATATTATGTCTATTAACAAGGTTTTGGTGATGGCGCGAAATGGTGGTGACTATGGCATGGATGTGAGCCAGGCCTCCTAGTTACATTAACTGGGTCAAACTTGTCAGTTATACTGTCCCCCTCACTTTATTACTTTGCACAGGAGGTCTCCACAAAACTTCATATCTGACGAGCATGGCTCAACAATTACACTCAAAATGCCCAGTCTTAACTCATATATATTCATATATGTCCATCTACATTACAAGCTGTTAGGAAGACTAGATTAACATGCTCAGAATTATTAGACAGTTTAACTATGACATTTTCCTGAAGGGAACAACACTTATGAAGGGGTTAAGTATGTCCTGAACTTTTTAGCCAAAACTTTGAGACCAGGGGTACAGATCCACCAAATCAGCAGTAGGTCACCTGGATGGAAGCCACATCTCCAGCATGAATCACACTGGATGGTAGCTAATCTGGATGGTGTCAAATACCAATGGTTTATAATTTTATCATTCATTTCCCGGAGCAGCACATCAGAGGAGATGAAATGGATAGAATTGAAGGCACCATTCCAGTCGGCCAGAGAATGGGTAGTTAAAAGGTGATTCTTCTAGGTCTTGGAAAATATTAAAATGCATTGACTTGGAATCTCTACACCCAGTAAATTGTAAGAAAGTTCAGAATTTCTTCAATCAATGGAATATTTCTAAATGTCAACCCCCATAATAAATTATATATTTTTATACTTTGATAATTTGTCAGTCAGTTACATCATGTAGTCATGTAGATCTTCTTTCTGTCTACCTGGAGCCTTCTCCCTTCCTCCCTGCTCTATCATCTCCCTATAATTGTTCTCACTTCTAACCCCTTTTCCTTCTTCTTCCGTTTCCTCTTTTCTTGTCTTTTTTCCTCTTTTTCATCAGGCTATGCTCATATCATATACACGGGCTATCGTGAGGTTTTTAGTTGCTATTTCATAAGTCTGTTTGGATGAGTCCTTTATTGATTTTCTGGATGTTCCAGCTCCTGCTGCATTAAGGAAGAATGCTTACTTAGGTAAGTAGTTCTGTCACCCACACACGCATTAAAAGGCACCTATTCCTCTAAGTATAGTTCTCATTTAAATGGAATGTATACCTTTACAAATAATTGGCTCTTTATTGTTCAACAAGTGCTTATGTAGCTAGGGGTTCTTTATGCAGCAGAAAGAGATAGATTATATTACAGAGGCAGAGAGCGCGAGAGAGAGAGATGCAAAACATTTATTTACAGATATTCAGTTAACTCTGCTGTGTGAATGACTGCTACTTAGGTCATTCCTGTTAAATTAAGCACAAATGATTCCCACAAATGATTCCCTGTTAAATTAAGCACAAATGATTCAAAATGTGTTACACCATAATTCTTTGTCCACGATGCTTTATTCCCCAGATTTAGACATAAGCACACAGGAGATATAGACACAAAAAAGAGAGGACTAGTAAGTTAGCCAAGCAAATTATATAGCAATTTACCAGCACTGTAAAACAATATTAAAGTTATATCATACTAGCAGGACCAGTATAATAGGAGATCTGCAGGACAATGCACCATTATATGATACAAGAAGATTATTACATGAAATCAGCAGGGCAATGAATCCATGACTGTACAAAGACTAGCAAGCCAATACAAAATTACATGAGATCAGTAGGACAATACAATATTACTGTATATGTATCACTATATGAAATCATTACATTAACACATGAGATCAGCAGAACAATACACAGTTACTGGACATAATACCACAGTGGGGTCAAATGAGAAATAATTTGCTGGGCTGTTTAATATAGGAGGATTTTTGTTTGTTTAAAAAAAACCAATTAGAATAATCAACATCTCCCTTGATATTTATTTAATTGAACATTTATCTATTTGAGGATACAGGAGTTACAGTATTACAAGCTATCTGGGTAAGTCCATCTGCTGCACACAAAAATTGTATAGATATACCTGACTGCTGCATGAAAGACTCCAACACAGGTAAGTTCTTCTGTTACACATAGTAATTATATAGATATTCATGACTGTTCTCTCATACACAACAACACACAAACACAGTCAATCTCACTCACTCTTCCACACACTCTCTTTCCTACACATACACACTCATTCCCCTTACACATACACATACACACACACACAGGCACCTTTTCTCTCTCCTATAAACACACTCCTGTACACTCGCTCTACTACACACACACACACATTCTCTCTCTCTCTCATGCGCAGACACACTCTCTTGATCTCCTCATGCACCCACAAACAAATGCACACCCACACACACACTGTCCCACAAACAAATGAACATACACCCCTCACACACACACATGCTCTCTGTCTCCCTCACACTCCACACACACATTCACATAGAAAAACATTATCCCAAAGCCTTACAGGAGACCAGTAGGGCAAGATACCTTTCTAGGAAACCACCTTAAGGCAATATACCATTATATGATACCAGCAGGACAATTACCATCACAGGAGACTAGCAAGGCAATACAACATTACATGAGTCTAGCAGGGCAATATGCCATTATATGAGACCAGCAGGGCAATTACAATCACAGGACACCAGCAAGGAAATACACCCTTGCATGAGTCTACCAGGGCAATATACCATTATATGAGATCTGCATGGCAATGTACCATTACATGACACCAGTACAACCCCCCAGCCACAGACTATTTCTATTTCGCCAGCCTTTTTTCACCATTTCCTTTCCCCCAGTGTTTTTTCCAACTTTCTATCCCAGTCTTTCAACCTGTATCTCTCCCTGGTGTTTTCCCCTCTCTTTCATACCATTTTTCCTCCCCCCTCCCACACTCCACAGTCCCACCTTCACTCTCCATCAGACTCCCCTTTCTCTATTCTAGTGTTTTTGATCCCCCCCATCCCAAAACACCCTTTTTTCTTCCCTTCCTCACAGACCCCTTCTCTGCTAGTCATCTCCTTCCACCAGTATTCCCCTGGTGAACACTGTCTGACACCCCAGCCTTGTTCCACTTCCCACTGGTAGCCACAGAACTACACAAACAAGGAAGGTCATCCCAGCCTTCTTCTACTGTCCACTTGAAGTCTAAGAACCTCACATATACTTTCTGGCATCCCAGCATTGTTCCACTGGTAATCACCAGATATTCACTGTCTGACACCCCAGCCCTGTCCCACTCTCCCCTGGTAATCACAGAGCCACAATAACACTGTCAACCTACCTTTGGTCCTATGTCCACTGGTAATCACTGAGCCATATAAGCCTCTCCTCCAATCTTCCCCCTCCTTCACCTCCAGGCTTTCCCTCCCCTTTCCCTCTACCTCAATCTTTCCCTCCCACTCTCTCTCTCAATCCCCCCTCTCCCCCATTTCCCCTCTCTTTCTTACCACCCACTTTCTATCTTCCCATGTTTCACCCCTCGCTCTTCCTCAGTCTTTCACCCATTCTCTCCCAGTCTTTTCCCCCTTTCTCCCACCCTTCTGTCCCCCCAGTCTATTACCCCGCATCTCCCCCAGTTTTCTATCCTCTTTCTCTCCTCCTGTCTTTTTCTCTCTCCTCTCTTTTCACTCTTCTTTCTCCACCTAGTCCACCCTTTTTCTCTCCTTCCAGTCTCCCCCCTCTTTTATGAGGTCCCTTCCTACTTGCCTACCTTTCCTAGCATAGAAGGCCTCATGCCTGGTGATTCATCAGCATCCCTGGTGGTCCATCATTTGCAGAAAGAAGTCTGCACACCTTTCAGCCCAGACCTCTTTATTCATTTCCCTGGAGGTCCTCACATGTTCTAATAATAAAGAGTGCTGGCATATGTCATATCCTGATGATATAGCTTTCTGTGCCAGTGAAGCACAGAGCTCAGTCAGCAGGTTAGAAGAGATCTGATCTTTCCAACCAGCACCAGAGTTGCACCGTGGGACTGGTGGATTTATTGGGCCGGGTACACTGCACTGTTGACACCTGTGGAAAAAACATCCATAGCCAGCAGAACAATACATCACTACACGAGATCAGCATATCTTTACATGAGATCAACAAGACTATGCGCCTTTATTATATGTGATACCAGCAGATCAATACAACAGTACATAAGATGAGCATATTACATGAGATAAAAAGAGCAATGCACCTTTATTGTATATGATACCAGCAGGGCAATATACCACTACATGAACTCAGAAGATTATTACATGAGATCAGCAGGACAAAACACCATTACTGTACATGAGACCAGCAGGGCACTGTAACAATAAATTAGTTTAGGAGATTATTGCTTGAGATCAAAAGAGAAATACACTTCTATTGTACATGAGATCAACAAAGTGTTACAAGACAACAGTGGTGTAATATAGCATTACCTGAGATTTACAGGGCAATATATCATCCATATCGCACAACAAATGTCAGAAAATAGTGTATTGTCCACTGATCTTGTCACACCACTTAAAAATATACTGGGTCAAGGATCTGACATGACCTTAAAATCAGGCTTTTATAGTGCTAAATGTGAAACTGTGCATTTTAACAAATACGGGATAAAAACATTAAGGCGACTGTGTAATTATTCCCATATAAATCAGCCTGCATCCAAAACACATTGATTATATTGTGCCTTTTCAGGCATACCTGATGACTACACAATCATTTCTTGAGAAATCCTATCCTTATACTTTTTTAAACTCTCGCATGAAAAATTATACAATAAAATAAAGCAAGAAACCGAGGACCTTATGCAGAAGGCAAATGATGAACAGCTCTGGATCAAACCAACTGCACCATAGGGGGAATTTAAAGTCTGTTGCTTTAACACCTTAACAATCATCCAATGAGGGGCATGGACAGCCATTTTTTTTTTATTAACAGGTTGTAGGGTCGCCGGGCGGCATTCAGCCACGCGGCAACCCCAGAATTCCATGACGTGCTATGACCATTGCGATCCTTAAGTACCTGAACCGGCATAACGGTCCTGGCACATCAATGGTCATCATGGTGTTAAATGGGGGTTTTAACCTCTTAAACAAAATTTCTCATACACTCTGTGAAGTAATGCCTTGGAAACATACCTAGCATTTAAGATGTTAAAAGATCCATTTCAATCAATGGAAACTTTGGGAATTTCTATAATTCTCTATGGTACAGTTAGTATGTTCCAGAACTGTACAGCTTGACTCTGCATGGATAGGTTTTTGGATAAGTTCCCCCACATTCATGTTTAGTTAGTACTGGATATTATGTCCACGATTACTTAATGCAGTATCTACATCCCTAAACTTTGCCCTCTTCCTTGCATCCTAAGACGACATTTGTAGGAAAAGTTTGCGGTCTTGGAGTCTGGAAAAAAAGAATTATGTCCGCCTCCATGCACATTATATCAATACTAATCAAAGATTAATTCTGGGGAACCAAGTCACACAAAATGGATTAATAGCAGTCATAACAATTTCCAGCCCAAAATAAAGTAAGTGGTGTTTCATTATTAGCAGGTGTTATTGTTGCCTTACTTAATAATTTCACTGACTGACAAATTTTCTTCCTTTAAAGGAGCAGTAAACTTTAACTGCAGTTAAGGACCACAGAGCATTTTTTTAGCAATTCAGATTCTGGGGTCCCCAGGAGGTGTACAGGACCATCACTAGTCCTTAAGTGCAGAATTGCCGTGGCAGTACTGGCACACCATGGGTCCTTAAGGGGTTAACAATACACTATATATTATAGGCAGTCATTGCAGGGCCCTGTTGCCAACAGTTTTTTGGGCCCCTATCACAAGAATATTTTCACAGAGGCATAACTAATACCTATTGGACCTGAGCAGGTGGAATCCCTTGGATGCTGGGCCCTGGTGCAACTGCACCCATTGCACCTTCTGCAGTTAAATCCCTGGTCAGGGCAGGATTTATAATAAGGCAGAGTAGGCATCTTCCTATAGGCACACCACACAGAGGGGCGCCTGTCATTGGGATTGTTTATTTATTTATTTTTTTTAAATTAGCCAGACTTATGATGCATGGCTAGTACAGATTTTGCATCTTCCGCCCTCACTCCAGTCTATCTGCGTGACTGCGTCGCTCATGTGCGGCGGTGCGTGACAGACAGGAAACGTCAGACTTCAGTAGCACTTGGGGATTCCTGGGAAAGATAACGGCGAATGCGTGCACAGCAGCCAGCCCAGGTGACTGAAAATTGAATTTGAGGAAGGAAAAGGTTCTTTCTCTATGTGCTGAGTGCTCCCACTGCCCGGGTAGATGGCTGCTAGTGTCGCTGTGCGGTGCTCTCTTTTTGCAGACATTGCAGCTGGCCTGGCTGACACCTACCTGGCAGCCTGGTGTGGCAGTCACGATAAAGAGGGATTTGGGTCTCAAACGGGGGGGGGGGGGGCGCTTCATATTTCTGTGCCTACAGGCTCCCGAGATGTAAATCTGGCCCTGTCCCAGGTCTTAGGGGTTTTTTTCCTGCTGAGTAAAACAAGGGTAATCTCACTGCTGGAAGAGTTTTCATTCAAACGTTATTACAGTTCAGCTTATTTTCCTTTTAATTAACAATTATAACTAGTGTCTGAAATGTAATATTGTTTATTGCTGTACTCTGTTGGAGAGCTTGAATCACTAACCTTTGCAATAACCTTTGCAATTGGATACAAAACTGGTTGAAGGATAGGGAACAGTGTGTGGTTGTAAATGGACAATTCTCCAATAGAGTAAAAGTGGAAAGTGGAGTACCTCAGGGCTCAGTACTAGGTCCGCTGCTTTTTAATATGTTTATAAATGACCTGGAAATAGATATAGAAAGCAAAATATCAATATTTGCAGATGACACTAAATTATGCTGGGTAATTAATTCAGAACAGGATATTTGCTCTCTACAGAGGGATTTACAGAAAATGGCAGATTGGGCAAACAAATGGAATATGAAGTTTAATGTGGGGAAGTTTTAAGTCATGCATTTGGGAGGAAACAATCCCAATGCTACTTATGAACTTAATTGAATCATTTTAAGGGACTCATTGCTAGAGAAAGACCTGAGTATCCTTGTCATCTACAAACATGGAAACAGTGACCAATGTCAAACAGCAGTAGCAAAGGCAAACAAAATCCTGTCTTGCATAAAAAGACGTATTGAAGCAAGAGAGGATAACGTTATTTTGCCATTGTACAAATCATTGGTAAGACCTCACCTTGAGTATGCAGTGCAGTTTTGGGCACCAGTTCTGTAAAAGGAAATACTAGAACTAGAGAGGGTACAGTGAAGAGCAACAAAATTAATTAAGGGAATGGAGGACTTGACGTATGAGGAACGACTAGACAAACTTGGTTTATTTACTCTAGAGAAAAGACGACTAAGAGGAGACCTTATCACATTGTACAAGTATATGAGAGGTCAATACAAGGATCTCTGCAGTGAGCTATTTATTCCAAGGCCTGATCAGGTGACCAGGGGACACCCCTTGAGATTAGAGGAAAGGAGGTTTAGACTTCAGCTGAGAAGGGGTGTTTTTACAGTAAGGTCTGTTAAATTGTGGAATGAATTTCTTGCCAAAGGAGGTGGTTATGGCAGATACAATGGATACATTTAAGAGAAGGTTAGATACATTTCTTTCAAATGGGAACATACAGAATTATACTGTTTATCAGTAGGCAGATCAGTGAGGTCTGATAAAGACTAACTTATTTGGTAGCAGGCAAGCTATAAAATTCTCAGTCACTGAGGTAGGAGGCAAAGGTTGAACTTAATGGACTTGTGTCTTTATTCAGCCTAATTTACCAGTGGCGTAACTATAGGGGTCGCACCCGCGACCGGGCCCGTCGCTCCAGGGGGCCCAGACACCCCCTGCGACCCCTCTGCCTGGAGCCCACAATCTCCGTCTGGCACTGTAGTAATGCAGAGCGCTGGGAGATGACATCATCTCCCATCGCTCTGCATTACTGAAGAGGACCGCGCGGGAGATCAACACACCTCTCCGGGCTCCTGTCACTCCAAGGAGGTAGGACATGGGGGCATTTTGGAGAGGGCCAATGTAGTTGAGGGGGGAGAATGTGGTCCGAGGGGGGCGAATGTGGTCCGGGGGGGCCCATGGCGCTTCTTGCACCAGGCTTCTAGTTACGCCTCTGTAATTTACTATGTTACTAATTACAGCTCTCTATGGTAAGAGAAAGGAAAAGTGCCAGGTAGAAGGGTAGAAAAATAAAGGTGTACTGTTTTTTAACCCCTTAAATGCCAGGAGGTCACCAAAACATTGTTTTCAATGTACTGGAGACCTATCTGGAACTCACATTTACATTCCTCCAGTTGCTGTTGAACTACAACTTCCATTATCCTCTGCCTGTCAGTGGCTAACTGAAGATGAGAGGATTTGCAGTCTAACAACTGCTGGAGGACCACAGGTTACCAAACAGCAAATTACACACCTGCATCATTGATAGTAACAGTGACAAAATCATACTATCCCTTTCTATTAATTTTTAAAATGCTGTATTGTTCGCTCTTAACAATGAACTGAAAGGAACATCTGTTGCCTCTCTGTGCATATCGCTCAGAGCCTCGTTAAGTCTGTTTGTTTTGAAGTGGTTGGGTCTTCACTTGTTTAAATAATACAGAATCTATGTATGGCTTGCAGGTACAAGATGGAAACGGCAGGCAAGTCAGAGCCATAATGATGTAATGAAAACAAGCTTGTAATAATCCTCTCTCTAATGGCAATCAATCAGAAAATAAAGTTTTTTTGTGTTGCTGTGCTGTTGATTATAAAACAGTTTGTTTATTAAAATAGTATACATCTCAGCCTGTAGGCCCGGGGACTGAGGATACAATAACAGCTGGCTGGCTGGGGATGATAGGAATTGTAGTCCTCAACAGCTGAAGGGCCACATGTTGCCCATCTCTAAGTTGGCCAGATATTCCTTTAACCCTATGAGTGTCAGAGGTGTAAAGCAATGTGCTTCATACCCCTCTGGCACTCAAAGGGTTAAATGCAGAACACTTCTAAAAATGTCATTCTGCAGGACTTCACCAAAATGAGTGAAACCCTGCATTCTTCTTAACCCCTTAAGGACTGGCCACACGTGCGGCCAGCACTTAAGGACCATGGATCTTTTTTTTTTTGGGCTTATCCGATTCATGACTCCCCGAATGGAGTGCAGCTGTGCGGGGAGCTTTGAAATCCATAAGGGTCCTCGCATGTCATGGGTCCTTATCGCACGTCCAACCAATGTCGTTCCAGGACCGTCATGGGTCCTTAAGGGGTTAAAGTGGAATTTTCATGTTCCACCTCCCCCCTACATGTGTTTTAGAGTAACAGGGATAAACAAATACACAATTTAATTTGTATTATTACCCCCCACAGGCATAAAATGTACCTTCTTGTGCAGTAGTTTGGCTAAAAATATGTATTCCGAAATGTATAGAAAAATATACTTAGTTTGATTATTTTATATGTCTCTGACGATTTGTGTGGCCGATGTGGTGGCAAATACAGTAATATGTGGCACAGATCCCCCCTTCTGTCTCTCAAGGGCAAATGCCCATGCCACGCTGAGGGAATTTGAACAGAGCAGTCTCTGTTCAAATTCCCTCACAGCCATTCGCTGGGATGTGCTTACACACTTTCCAACCAATCAGCTTTGAGTGGTGGTGCTTCAAACTGATTGGCTGGGAAGTGCATAAGCACATCCCAGTCAATGGCTGTAAGGGAATTTGAAGAGAGACTGCCCATATATAAAGGCAGTCTCTGTTTAAATTCCCTCAGTGTGGAATGGCATTGGCTCATGAGGGACGGATGGGGGGTTCTGTGCCACACTTTACTGTCTTCGCCACCTATGCTGCCACACACAGCGGCGGAGACCAATAAAATAACCAAGCTAAGTATATTTTGCTATACATTTCAGAACACTTATTTTTAGACATTTGGAAACAGTTGGAAACATTTTACTAATTGGAGGCATGTTCATATTCCAAGCACACTAAGTCATCTTTAACCCTTTGAACCCCAGAGAGCTGAGCAACATGTACCCCTCTGGCACTCAAGGGGTTAAACTATGTATAGGTGCAGGTTATTTGTGGGAGCATAATACTTATATTTCTTTTTCAGCTAAGACAAGAAGAAAGAAGATACAAGACAGAAAAGAAGAAAGAAGCTGGACAGTAGCGACTAAGATGCTAAGGACTCCGCTGGACATCAGGCTTAAGGATGTGTTCTTTTGTATGTGATGTAGGTTTGTTACTTAGTCGGGTTAACCCTATGAGTGCCGGCGAGATAATTATACCCCACTGGCATTATAGGGTTAATTCTACTAACTTTGGACACATTTTTAGGTACTTTGGGCTTAGGGCCCCATATCAATACATCCACTGGGGACTAAGGTTTTTTTTTTCCTTTTATTTGCTGTTTTGGCTATTTGAAGGTCCGATAAGGGACTCTAGTTCCAAACAAACTGGATATTAAGGGCTCAATCCAAATGTTGGCGTTGACAGAAAAAACTGGTGACAGTGTTTTTTTAAGTCATGTATGCGATGCAAATGTTCCCACAAGTAAGAAATAACGGCAGTTTTGAAAACACAACGCTCGTCTCCAAAAGATCAAAATATCTTCCATTGAGGACAATGTAAAAGCTAACCCCAGAGCCATTCAAATGTTGGAGTTAGGGATAACGTGAGTTAAATTGCAACATTTTCCTCCAGAAATCTAACACACATTTTTTTAGCCGTACACTACAAAACTCAGAGTAAAAACCACCGTTGAGGAAAACAAAACAGGAGTTAAATTGCAACGTTTTCCAACTAAAATCTAACACCTACTTTGTTAGCACACAGCTTAGAGTAGGAAACCACCGTAGAGGAAAACAAAACAGGAGCTAAATTGCAACAAAGCAGGAGTTAAATAGCAACATTTACCTCCAGAAATCTGACTGAACTTGATACTTTGGGGTGCTGTGATTGGCTGTGGTGCTATGTAACATTTTTATTGTGTGTTTTTAGGTAAGATTTTCTATGCAACACAGGTTTAAGGCAAACGTGTATTTTGTTGGTCGCCGCTCGTTAGCCTTTCTGGGTAAGGAAGATTTGAATCTCACGTTACCCGATCTTGGTTAAATAGCGAAGGCAGTTTTTTCTTCATGTTGGGTTTAACGCCAACATTTGGATCGAGCTCTAAATTCCCTGCAATAAAGAGAGTCCCTTATCAGATCTTCATGGCTAACGCAGACAATATAATTGGAAATTGCAGTGTTTTCATTATTTGCTATGGGTGAAAACACCTTACTTTATCACCGATGGCTTTTTTTTTGCCGGCATTTTTTTCACAGCACAGGTAATTGAATAGCTTATTGTGCTTGAAAAAATGCCGTCGGCAGAAAAAACAGCCGTCTGCAACATTTGAACCGAGGCTTAAGTATCCTGCATTTAAAAGGCAATTATCACATTTTAATTAGTCTGGGAGCAGACTTAGGCAGATATTACTTTCCAATGGAAACAATGGGAAAATGACTTTTTTCACGCCTATTTCAAATTCTTTTATTATATTCAAGATAGTATATACGTAGAATTTTCAATTCAACATACATACATAAAATGGCTCAAGATAACATTGCAAGCAGCCATACTGATACTAGCAAAATGACCTTTACAAGGCTCCTTTGTCTGGTTAGATAGGCCTCCCAGACTCGGCTGCCTTGAGCTGAAATGGAATTCAGCCCATAAACAGTAGGAGTTTGATTCTGTTGGGCCCAGTAAAATGAGCGTTAGTGCCAAAATGAGTTCTGGCCAGCATCCTGTGCAATAAACGTTGATCGCAGGAATTAGTATTGCAGCCTAATGCTCATCACAGCTTTCTATTCCCATAGTGCATGCTAAATAGCATGAGAAGCAGGAACATCAATGGAAACAAGCTAACGTTTGATGTTTGACATACTGTCCAACGTTGACCATGAGGTAGATTCACAATCATTCTCTCCCCACTCTCCAATCAAACCTAATGTATATCTACTATACCTGCCTAATGTATATCTACTATGATATTTACACTGAAAATTCTCATCCTTATGCCTCTTGCAGAGGGGTCAGAGTGCAAGTGTAAAAATAGCTGATGGCTTAGAAATGAGCCAGAGGCCATTTTCAGGTTAATGGGCCCAGAATCTTCTTCCCCTCTGTATGGGAAATCATCATAAACTAACAATTGAAGTGAGCTGACTCCAGGCTGTGGGGAAGTACAGGGTATATGGTGGTGGCGGTGGTGGTGGGTGGTTGGATAAGTGTTAAAGGGGAGGAGTTATGTAAATAAAAGGTGGTTGTAGGCACAGGGGACAATAAAATTACCCTTGTTCTTGCTCTCTTTTGACTTTATTCATTTGAAGGGGATGTATCACCCCTATACAAGTTAGCCTGAATAGTTATATAGCAAATATGTGTACAAGTTTGTTCATTTGTATTTTAAAGCTCTAGTTTGTCGAAATGTAAGTAATAAATGCTGCCCTGCACCTACTTCTGCATAGACTCCAGTTCCTGCTCTGTAACCGCAGTCTGTCACTCTGTCTCTGCTCCCCTCCCTCTATCCAGCCTCCTCCGATGAGGAGGCTTTCTGCCTGTAAGCTGGAGTGGTCTCATTGGCAGAGACTGATATCTAGCCAATGAGTGCACTCCAGCTTACAGGCAGAAAGCTTCCATCATCAGAGGAGGCTGGTTAGAGGGAGGGGAGCAGAGGCAGAGTGACGGACCGCGGTTATAGGGATGATAACTGCCTTGTATGCGGAAGTCGGTGCAGGGCAGCATTAATTACTTAAATTTTGACCAACTAGAGTTTAAAAAAATAAATGAAGAAACTTTTACACATATTCGCTATATAATGTAACTATTCAGGCTAACTTGTATAGTGGTGATACATCCCCTTTAACTTTACTTCCCTATATCCCGTCCAAACTAAAGAACTTGTGTTCCAAACTGAGTAACTCTCCAAGCTTATAGAGATTATTCTCTCCTTGTCTTGCTTTCCCTGCTTGACTATGCTAAATACCAAGATGGTACTACTTAAATTCACACTATCAGTTTCATTCCTGAATTATCCAACCCAAAAATGGATTTAACTGTCAACATAGACTTCACATCCATGAAACATCCCATAAGACTGGTAATCTGTATCACATTATTTATGTAATTATTTATTTGTTTATTGTCAAGGTTATGTGAAAGTCTATAACTTACTTGGTGAGCAGATAGTTATCAAGTTAATTGATTTGTCACAGAAAGTTAAAGCTAAAATAGGTCATGTTATTTTGGAAAACAATTAATGGGATATTATTGTTTAATCCAAGAAGTTGCTCGGATATAACTATAGCAATGCTAATTGATAAAATGTGATAGTACAGGAAAATTTCCCTATCCAAACTTATAAGTATAGGAACATTTCCCTACCCAAGCTTATAATAATTCCTATAGAAAATAGATAACTATATTATTTAATATTGTTTAGATATTTTATATAGTATAACTGATTGAAATACAAATATTGTGCCAGTAATATCCATAAAGGACTAATGACCATAGACTTACTATGCAGTCCTTATATAATACTAAGAGTATTGGTTTCCCTAATATAACAAAATGTTTTATATTGATTGTTGAGAGTTTATAATATATTGTCTTGTCGTCTCTTGTACAACTAGCCTACATTTCTATTACTATATCTATATAAAAATGTTGAGATATAATTTAGTTTGTCAGGCTGTCATATGTGTGTCATAACTAATAACTGGTTGGCTAAACATTATTTATTTTATTTTAACACAAAGTCTTCATCAGTCAATAAATAATGTATTTTCATGTATTCAGCTACATGTTTTTTTGCCTCAATGTTACATAAATTATTAATGTGCCCAGTGTTACAATGTAGTTATTGTTTCCTTGATTAAGATATGGTAATGTGATATCATTTGAATGTCCACTTTGAACATATGCCATGTTATTGAGCCAACTGTGTGCCACATATCACATGCTTAGACTGAATCCATATCCATTTATATTTATTGGTTGAATATCTTTGGTTGTTTTCTAACATTTTCATATCCCATATATTGTATCGCTCATTTGTTGCTATAGCGATTATAATTTTTAAATATATATACCTTATAATTTAGAAATCGAATTATTTGTCTCATGCCTATATCTAGTTATTGAAGGTAACAACTCACTGTTATTTTCATTATTTAATCAAGGTATAATATTAATTAGGGAAATACAATAAAAATAAATACAATTCTCCCAATACACAAATACTCTGACAATTATTACACCTATATACTAACAAGAATCTTAGAATCTTATAGTAGTTATAGGCCCCAGGCTTCATCTTGCACTCTGCGTAGGGGAGGATGAATGGGCTGACCCTCAACCAGCTGGCAGGGAATATGTTTAATGGGTAGCTAACTCATTTCTGTTTTCTTGCCTCCCTAAAACTGCAGCAACAGTAACATCTCCTACAGAAGAGGTCCCACAAAAGCCAAGAACTTACCTGACAGCTACAATACATCTAGGGCCAGTAATGCTGAACTTCAAGGCTTAGCCAAATGTTTCCAGTGCAGGAGACACTGGCCTGGCAGTTAGGTCAAACTTACATTCTATTGCCATGATCTAATTAGGTGAAAGGGAGGAATGGTGGGTGGGCCTTCAATGTCCAGATCATCTATTATTTGTGTGAACTAGCCACCAACAGGGATTTAGACATGATATGGCAGCAGCAATTTTTGAATGTCCCTGCACCTCAGTGGCATACAGCTGGGCACAGGTTCTGTCCCAAGTTGCAGCTATTGGTCTGGGGTGCCATATAATGGAATTTGAAGGGGTATCCACAGGGGTCCCTTAAAAGAGATCAAATACCTTAATAAAAGATGAGACGTCTTTGTCACCTATTCATTGTCTTTATTTCTTTAAAGGGTTAGTAATGTCTTTTTTTAATAAAATCTATTATTGTAGATCCTGCTCCCGGGACTGTCCGGCAGCTCTTCAGCAAAGCAGAAATACCGCTATCTAAAAACAAATACTTAATTGGAACGTTCTGCAAGGTGTTCTTGCAAACCAGGAACACTTTGTAGACAGTTCCAATGAAGTATTTCTTTTTAGATAGCAGTATTTCGGCTCTATTGAAGATCAGCTGGCCGGTCCAGGGACCAGGATCTCTTTCTGCCAGCTTTACAGCTGACGTCTGTGAATGGGTGTGGGGGGGGGGTTATCATTGTAGATATATATATATATATATATATATATATATATATATATATATATATATCTCAAACTATAAAGGTTTGAGCAGGGCCGGCGCTACCATTCAGGCAGGACAGGCAGCTGCCTTAGGACGCCGAAAAGGGGGAAGCTGGGATTTTTTTTTTCTTTAATATTAATATCTGCCGCGAGGGAGCGCTGATTTACACTACCAAGCGCTCCCTCGCGGCGTCTATGTGACACACCATAGAGAGACCCAGGCTCTGTAGTAATACAGAGCGCTGGGAGATGACATCATCTCCCAGCGCTCTGCATTACTGAAAGCAGCACGCGGGAGCTTCAGCTCTGTGCCGAAGGAGGCACAGAGCTCTAAGTTATGGCACGCCACTAGACTACCAGGGACTCAAGGTAGGGGATGAAGGGGGCATTGTGGAGATGAAGGGAGCATTGTGGAAGGGGCAATGTGGAGATGGCGATGAAGGGAGCATTGTGGAGATGAAGGGAGCATTGTGGAAGGGTCAATGTGGAGATGAAGGGGGCATTGTGGAGATAAGGGGGCATTGTGGAGATGAGGGGCCAATGTGGAAGGGGCATTGTGGAGATAAGGGGGCATTGTGGAAGGGGCAATGTGGAGATGGCGATGAAGGGAGCATTGTGGAGATGAAGGGAGCATTGTGGAAGGGGCATTGTGGAGATAAGGGGGCATTGTGGAGATGAGGGGCCAATGTGGAAGGGGCATTGTGGAGATAAGGGGGCATTGTGGAAGGGGTAATGTGGAGATGGAGATGAAGGGAGCATTGTGGAGATGAAGGGAGCATTCTGGAAGGGGCATTGTGGAGATGAAAGGAGCATTGTGGAGGTGAATATGTGGGCGGGGGCAGGAGATTGTGGCAAGGTCAGGGGGGGATTGTGTCCGGGGGGGGCATCAAAATGCACCTTTGCCTGTGTATACAAAAATCCTTGCACCGGCCCTGGGTTTGAGAGACGGGACTTTCATCAGTTCGTTTATTTTGTAATGTCTAAAGTATTAGATTTTATTTAAATCAGACATTACTATCCCTTTAATTGCTTATGTTCTTTATTGTGTTAAGTGGGGTTTTGAAATGGGAGGGGACAGGTGTAGGGGATCTCTAAGGAGGAAGAAAAGCATAAGGGGTATTGGAATCTTAAGGGTTATTCTGGGGGGGGTCTGTTTCTCTGTTCATTGATTTTCACAATGTACTAACAAATGCTAAAGAGTAGGCTTAGGCTTCCTCACATTAGTCTTAACAATGGAAGAGTGTGTGTTAAAGCCTTCACACTAAAAGGCACATGTATACATTGAAATGTGATGTGTGTGCATTATGGAAATGCTTGTGCATACAGGCCCATTCCAAATTCATAACACTATTTCCCTTAACCCCTTTACGACCCTTAATATGCCAGGACATCATGCCAGTCCCGGCAATTAAGGACCAGTGATGGTCCTGGCACGTCATGGAATTCTGGAATAGCAGCATGGCTGCGAGCCACACTGCCATCCCAGAATTCAAATTGAAAAAAAAGCTCTGTGGCCCTTAAAGGCCTCCCGTGCTGGATCAGATCAAATGGTATTTAACATTATGACATTAAAAAATATAGTGTTTTTTAAAGTAGAAAAAAACAGCTCTAAATAATAACCCCCGAATACCTTACTATGGCCAGATATAACTAATGACCACTTTGAATTCTTCCCTTACATGTTGGTTAAAAAAAAATAACATCTTCCTTGATGTCATTTCCATGGAGGCAGACATGACATTTGCTAGTAGTTTGCTTTTTTAAGAAAAGCTGAAGCAGGCAGAGTGCATAAGCCTACATGAGATTGAGATGGTGGAAAGCCTGCCAAAATAGCACTCAAAACGAAAAATCAGATGTGTGGCCTGTGCACAGAGAGAAATGAATAAAACTTAACCTTTATTAGGAACACCAAAATTTCAATTGGAATAATAGGAAGAAAGCTAAAACCAAATGTAATGTACTGCAGGGGCAAAAACTGGCTTGTCAGTTAAAGTTATGATATAATTCCAATGTATATATGCATATATATCATTCCCTGCAGCAGTGTGAATTATCTGGCCACTTCAAGAGACTGCGTGTGTGGGTCCAGAGTGCACTGGTACCTCTCCTGCTAACAGATGTCAAAATGACCTCCATGGACATGACTTCCAGATGTTATATCTTGAAGAAAAGGACAAAGGAAAAATGTATAGGAGGCATTAAAATTTGCTGAACATAGTAAGGTAAGGTGTATTATTGAGAGGTGTTAGTTCTCCTTTAAAGCTCATTATGCTACTAGTTAAAAACTGCTATGCCCACCTCATATCAGCATTATAAACCTATGGCCTTCAGTGTACAGGTACCACCTCGGCTTCTCTTCCCCAAATCTGGTGTTCTGGGTTCTGGAGTAGCAGCTGATAATTTATGTGCACTGCTGTGATGTCACACTTACCTGCATAACCAATGGAAATGAAACTGCCACTGGCAGCTTCAGGTGAAAACATGTACAATTATAGTTGTACATTTATTAACATTGTTCTCTCAAAAGGTAAAAAGAGCGCTGATTAGCTAATAAAGGACTGAGCTGTAAAGGAGCAGTAAACTTTTTATCAGAAATTATGCTATAAGTCTTCTCCTGCTGGGAAAAAATGCTGCACTCCCCTTTCCTTGGAGATCCTTTGTACAAATTTATTATAGCTCAAACTTTTTTTTTTATATTAAACTGCAAATTTCTGAAGATCTCAAGATCTCCCATAGAGTGCATTAATAATAAAAATGTTTTCTGGGCACCTTCTGGCAGTAGGTGTGGTCTTGTTTTATTCTGTTTCTTAAAGACCCTATAACATATACACATTTCATAGAAATAATTACTGCTCCTTTAACATACATTTTTTATATGAGGGGTGGGAATTTTTTTTTTTTTTTTAATGTTCGTTATCCTTTAGTGACAAGAAGAAATTATCACTGTTCCTTTCTTTTTGAAGTCACTTAAGGACATTCTCCTTTCACACAGTGAAGTCAATCCTTTTACATTTAATGAACTGCATTTAGTTACTAAATCCATGTTTGTGTTTGTTGAGCCATCTAAATCCTAAAGTAAACAGTCCTCATCTCTCTCAGTGCCCAGTTAACATTTCCCTTCACATAAAGAATGAGAATCAAGTCCTACAAAATTTAAGTTTTCACATTTATGAAGCTTGATGTGAAATTATTTCATTTTGGGGTGAATCATTTGCGCCATGCGGGAAATGAAAGGTCCCGTTGATTTTAATTAAAATCTTAACACTTTAATGCTAGAAAGGTCTATAATGCATTGTAATGAACTACAGAGAGCAACCCGGCGCTGGCAGTTTAACCCCTTGAGTGGCAGAGGTGCATGCAACGAATTGCAGAACAACGCGTTGCATCCCTCTTTGGCACTCAAGGAGAGCATTTAACTCTGGCATAAACAGTTCTCCTTAAAGAGGACCTCTCACCTTATCAAGTCCTTCCTGTAGTGGGAACTTAAATCTTGAAAGGATTTTCATGAATATTCCTCCTTACCAATTATTCCACCCCTCTGGTAGAAACCCATTTTAGCAGTTTAAAAACATGAAGTTAGGAGATAAACTCCGCTGAGATTATATCCCCCAACTATTTAAACTAAATTCACTAAAACTGTCAACCTGATTGCAAAACAAAAAAGTGCACATTATAATCCATTTCAACAGAAACATTTAAAAAAAACTAAAAGCACAGTAGGTAACAAGTTCTTGTTAACTCTTTCAGTGCTGGGTTATTCTTATGTACATTTCAGTGGTACTGCCATCCCAAATCCAAAGTCCTGTATACTCACTGTTGCCATCTATTGGTTGAACACTGTATGTGAAGGACAGGTATTATCCCAAATCCAAAGTCCTGCGTACTCACTGTTTCTACCTATTGGTTGAACACTGGTTGTGAAGCACAGGTAATATCCCAAATCCAAAGTCCAGTGTATTCACTGTCTCCATCTCTTGGTTAAACCCTGGTTGTGAAGTAAAGGTATTATGTGACAGAGAACAGTACTGCCACCTATTGGTAGAAAACATTATGACCTGTGCACTAACTATAAGCATCTAACAGTTGATGCTGTGCATAGCAAAATTGTCTGGGAGTCTAATGCTACTGGCCAATAGCCAAGCAGTATGCAAATCTGTTACTGCTGATTTAGGTAAATTAGAAGAATGCACAAGACTGTGGCAGCTGCAGTTTAATGTTGATAAATGTAAAATAATGCACTTGGGACATAAAAATCCAAAGGAAAAATATATTGTTAAGGGTACTGTGCTGTCAGAGACAACAGAGGAAAGGGATTTGGAAGTAATTACTTCCAATGACTTAAAGGTAGGCAGGGAATGTAATAAAGCAGCGGGGAATGCAAGCAGGATGATGGGTTGTATAGCTAGGGGCATTAGTAGCAGAAAAAGGGAAGTAGTCATGCCACTCTACAGATCTCTAGTTAGACCTCACCTAGAGTATTGTGTACAGTACTGGAGACCCCATCTCCAGAAGGATATAGATACTCTAGAGAAAATTCAGAGAAGGGCTACTAAAATGGTGACTGGTTTACAGGAAAAGAAATATCAGTACATACTAAAGGTTCTGAACATGTATCGCTTGGAGGAGAGAAGAGAGAGAGAGGATATGATTGAAACATTCAAATACATGAATGGATTCAACAAAGTGCAGGATGGAAGTACATTTCAAAGGAGTAAAAATGTTAAGACAAGAGGCCATAGTCTAAAACTAGAGGGACACAGGTTTAGACATAATATAAGACAGTTTTACTTCACTGAGAGGATAGTAGATAAGTGGTATAGCATACCAGCAGAAGAGGTAGACTTTAATACAGTGACAGCATTTAAGCATGCATGGGACAGGCATAAGGCTGTCCTGAACATAAGAAAAGACCAGGGACCAAAAAAGGTTTGAGATTTTTAAAGTAGGAAAATGGTCAGACTAGATGGGCGGAATGGTTCTTATCTGCCATCAAATTCTATGTTTCTATTTCAGCACCTCAAGAGGGTTATGACTGTACTGACTTAAATTCTTCGCCATCCTACACCCCACTAATATTATACCATTATGTTTGCTATAAGTTCAGTGTTCTACACATTATGGTATTTTATTTATATGCATGTAGTGTCATCCTAAGTTAACTTTTGGCTGAAAAAGGACAGGCATTGTGCTTAAATATACTTAACTATTTGTTTTCTATACTTGATGCAGATACTATGGTGCTATTATGTTGATGGGGAGTTAGGCCAATATACTGAGAATCACATGGCCAACCCCAAGCTTGCACCTTCCATTCTCTGCTCCTCCACTCTGTTGACTCAAATGCCTATGA
Source organism: Rhinophrynus dorsalis (assembly GCA_037306005.1). Lineage (NCBI taxonomy): Eukaryota > Metazoa > Chordata > Amphibia > Anura > Rhinophrynidae > Rhinophrynus > Rhinophrynus dorsalis. The sequence continues at coordinate 182,180,879 of CM074725.1, read as the reverse complement.
CAAGAGCACCCTCAGCCCTGGCTCAGGCCCGAAATCCAGGAAGAAAGACAGATCAGCACTGTTATTTGTGTCAACAGGCGGGGAACTATGCAGCTGGATGCTGCAGGAACTGGCAACCACCCCACAAGCAGGTCCACTGTCAGGAGCACCCCTTGACTGAGAACGCCCCCTTTCCCTAGCCTGGCTTGGTTTGTACAGAATTCTATTTATTACCACAAATACCTGGCCTACACTTTGTCAGAAGATACCAAGCAGACATATGGGGTGGTCACTGTACAGCAGCAGCCCCACAGGGATAACAGGTGGCAGCACAAATTAATGGACAGACCATAAAAGGGATCAGAGATACTGGGGCTACTCTTACCCTTGTCAAAACCCTGCAAATGGATTTGGGGATTTGGTCAGAATTAATGGTCTCCTCAATGCTGAGAAGTACAGGCAGATACTTATCCATCATGCAATACCATCAGGGAGGAATTTGTTGGCCCTAAATTTATTCTGTTGCATGACAATGACCCCAAACATACAGCCAAAGTCATTAGGGAGAATCTTCAGTGTAAAGAAGAAGAAGGAGTCCTGGAAGTGATGTTATGGCCTCCACAGAGCTCTGATCTCAACATCATTGAATCTGTCTGGGATTACATGAAGAGAGAGAAGCAAGCGAGGCGCCTAAATCCACAGAAGAACTGTGGTTAGTTCTCCAACCTACCTACCAAGTTCCTTAAAAAAAAACCTAGAATAATTGATGCTGTTTTGAAGGCAAAGGGTGGTAACACCAAATACTGATTTGATTTACATTTTTCTTCTGTTCACTAACTATGCATTTTGTTAATTGATCAATATAAACTATTAACATGTCTATTTTTGAAAGCATTCTTACTTTACAGCATTTTTTCACACCCGCCTAAGGCTTTTGCACAGAACTGTCTGTATTCCTGTTAAGAGAGAGAGAGTGTGTGTGTGTAAGCATTAATGTAACCCTTTGTATGCCAGAGAGGAAGCCAACTATCCCTATGGCACTCAAAGGGTTAATCTTGTTTATTCTGTTTGTACCAGGAGATAGCTAGTCAGGTTACTGATAATGATTAGTGTGCACTGCTCTTGTATTTTTTTCTTAGCTCATTCATAGATAATTCTGGTCAACCATAGAAACAATGTAGAAGACCTATACCCTGAGGCTGGCCAGTCATGAGGAGGGAGGTTTATCAGTTTTGTGCTTCTGCACAGGCTTCTTTCCTGACCAAGCCTGCTGGGGTTTTGGGGTTGCTGAGGGAAGCGGTGTCTGGGCACACACCCATACTAGAGTCGGTAACAAAAACAACTCATCTTCTGTTGAAAAAATAATGTTTAGAAGTGACATGAAGCAAAAAGTGCTCTTGCCTCCAGTGCCACGACTGATACCCTTCTTCAGTTCTGAACGGCTGTTTGTCCACAAAAAGGAGACAAACCAAATTAAGCAAGCAAGTGTGATGCATGGTCACATAGAAAGTCAAGTCCTTTTCAGTAAGCTTAGAAACATCAGATGTCCAGAAACCCCAATGTGAGATCAGAGACAAAAAATATTCAGTACCTCAAATAATAAGACGTTTACTCCTGTTAAGTATATGACTGTGTGTGTTGGGGCGGGACCTAATTCCCTCCAGGGAGGAGAGGCACTAAGTTGTGATAAACAGGTGAGAAAAATGGAGATGACCTCTCTGGTGTGATAAAATCCCCAGTTCCTATGTTATTCAGTGGAGATAATGCACTATGATTTCTCCAACCTGAGAGATTTTAGTGTATGGGCTCCATTGAATAATATAGGTACTAGAGAGTCTATAAGACTAGAGAAATCATTTCCACCGTATCGCCTCTTTATTACACCTTATGGCATAACTCCCCTACACACTTTTCTAGAACCACAATTCCCATAATCTCCAGACAATCATTGTTCAGCTGCAGATGATGGGAGTTGTAGTCCAACCACAGCTGGAGGGATGCATATTGCCCATACCTGTCCTCATCAAAGACAGATGCAGTGGTTTCTTTGTACAGAGCTGCACAGACCAGTTCTATGTATCTTTTTATTTCACATTTATTAACTATTTTTGTAATTTATCTAGACACATTTTAAAAATGCTGGCTTTGCCATTGACTCATGGGTGCCATAATTCCACCAACTTTTAAAGGTTGAAAACTTGTCATTATTTTATAATATTCAAGACTGTACCAAAATAATGTTCCTAAGAATTATTTAACCCCTTAATGACCAGCGGTCCTGGGACGTTTCAATCCCATAATGACCGCTTTGATCCTTGCAGACGTGCCGGTACACATGGCCTGTTGCTTGTATCGGCGCGCCGCTTTGGGGCCTAAAAGAGATCATTCCAGTCTTGGAGCGGTCAATTTCAGGCCCCGTTTTTACTTACAGCGCTCCCGGTGGAGAGCTATAAGTAAACAGTATGTGACGTACCATGACCGTCATCAGTCCTTAAGTATTTAAGGACCGTGACAGTCATAGTACATCACGTAGTCCTTAAGGGGTTAAACCCTTTGAGTGTCAGAGGATTGCAATGTGTTGGATACCTCTCTGCCATTCAAAGGGTTAAGATTAGCTCAGCCTTTAAAAACATATCCTCAAATTGAATTGGTTTGATCTAGTAATGATACAGAATGAAGTATGTAGAAGATACCAGTGGTGTAACAATAGGGGTCACAGGGGTCGCACCTGCGACCGGGCCCGTCACTCCAGGGGCCCAGACGCCCCCTGTGACCCCCTTGCCCGCAGCAGTCGCTTAGCTGATTTCCAACTCGGCGCGCCGCTCTAGTAATACAGAGCGCTGGGAGATGACATCATCTCCCAGCCTCTGCATTACTACAGCGGCGCACGGGAGCTTCAGTTCTAGAGATCTGTGCCAAAGGAGACACAGATCTGTCAAACCACGACGCTAGACCACCAGGGACTGGAGGTAGGGCCAGGAGTATTGTGGAAGGGGCAATGTGGATATGAAGGGGAAATGTGGAGATGGGGGCACTGTGGAAGGGGAAATGTGGAGATGAATTGGAGATGGGGGCATTGTGGAAGGGGCATTGTGGAGATGATGTGGAGATGGGGGCATTGTGGAGATGAAGGGGCAAGGTGGAGATGAAGGGGGCATTGTGGAAGGGGCAATGTGGAGATGAAGGGTCATTGTGGAGATGAAGGGGCATTGTGGAAGGGGCAATGTAGACATGGAGGGGGCATTGTGGAGATGAAGGAGCAATGTGGAGGTGGCCAATATGGATTAGGGGGCCAATGTGGTCAGGGGGGCCCATGGCAATTCTTGCACCAGGGCCCGGTGGCGTATAGTTACGCCTCTGGAAGATACGGCACAGGTAGACAAGCAAGAGAAGGAGGTACAATACAATGGAGTTCCTCATTATCCACAGTATAATCCATATGAAGACAAAAAGTGGTGACAGACCTGTTGTCAGACTACAACTCCATCATCCTCAGCTGGGGTTGTAGTCCAACAACAGATGGCCAGCCACAGTCTGCCTACTTAATAAAGCACACTTAGTAGAATACATATGGAGAAAGAAAAATAAAAGCAAATTTGGAGCAAACCAAATGCACCACAGGGGACAAATAAAAATACCCATGTCCTTAAATGGGGATTTTAACCCCTTGCATGCAGTAGAGGTCTTGCGATGTGCCAGAGACGTTTCTAGCTTTCAACGGTTAACAGACCCATTTAATCTCTTCAGAATCAGAGGGGTGTGCAATGTATTTCCTTGCAATGCGTAGTGCTCCCCTCTGGTCCTTAGCGGGTTAAGTCAGTGGGAATTTGGGGAGTTTTCCTTTTTGCCATATGGTGCAGTTAGTTTGCACCATAATTGCTATTCTTTTGCTTTGTGCATATGCATACCGGGGAACTTCTTCTTGTGGACTGCCCAGAGGGAAGTCTTGTGGTGCCACTGGGTGAAGAAACATCATGTGATCTGTGTAAAAGAAAAAAAAAAAAAAGTGGGGCTTAATCAAGAGATGGGGATGGGCTTAAAATACATGGCCAGAGTAGGAGGAATAGGCTGGGGAAGGAGGAAGAAGAATAGGCAGGGAGTGGGAGGAACACACTGGGAAGACACAGAAGTGAGCAGAGTTTGATAAAAAAAACTCCTCACATCCAGAGAATCAGCCTCTGCCCCAGAGACCTGGTAATTATCAGCAAAAACCGGAGTCTCTGGGGCAAATCCGGGGAGTTCCCAGCTATGTGCATACGGCCTATAGTGCACATCTGGTTAAATAATGAAAGTTAGGCCATCTTAGTACTCAATTTCAATTTATCAAACTTGTCAAAAAAAGAGAGATTTTTAACCGTAGAGCCCAGTATTTTGTGGGATATTATACAGGGACTGTGAAAGTAATAGGACTTTCTGATATACAGTATGAGGCCTTCGTGCAGCAGTCAGATATGTCTGTTTACTTGTTTTGCATTACATAGCTGGACAGTACAACTGCACTATCTGAAAAAGCTTTCATGGCTCCTACAGAAATCTGTCAGGACTTTTCCCTCATTACTCATCCCACATTCAGCTGTTGAAATGTAGTGTCTATTGTGATGAGGTGTGTAAATGCAGACTAAAATGGGGCTCAGAAAGTATAGGCAACTGCAGATACAATGCAATTTTATGTGTAAATAGATAGACATGATTGCTGTATGAAAGACTCCTACCTAGCTAAGTGCTTCCTTTAAATAAAAGAAAAGCCATTTAATAGGTATTTGTTCCCTTGAGCTTTTCAGTTGCAGTTTATACAAAATGCTCATTCATATATACTCTATTTTTATTATTTTGTAGGAGCTCCAGTTAACCCGAATACTAGAGGCATCTCAAATGAATTGTGAAGCATCCAAGGGGTTAATGGTGCAATGCTTTGTGGGAGAAAATTAAGATACATACAGTAGCCTGATAAAGGGAGAAAAATATATCCTATCTGTGTTTTTGTTTTTGTTCTCACATCAGAAATTCAAATAAATTATATTAAAAGGCAGTTTAACCCTTTAAGGATCGACCGCACTTGCACGCACCCAGCACTTAAGGACCACGGGCCATTTTTTTTTTTTTTCGATCTGGTTCAGGGCTCCCAGAATGGCGTGCAGCCGCATGGTGAGCCCCGAAATCCATGACGATCCTGGCACATTATGGGTCCTTATAGCTCGCCAACTCATGATGTGCCAGGACCGTCATGGGTTCTTAAGTGGTTAACAAACGTCTTGAGTTGCTATGGCAACAGGGAGAGTTTTTGCTCTCATTTTGTTCTAATCTGGTCATATGAGCTGCTCAAATCCCATCCCACCCAGCCTCTCAGCTCATTCTGATCCACCAGATTTCCTTCAGTGGGGTTGTCTTTAAAGGAGCAGTAAACTTTTTTTATGAAAAAATATATTTTGTAGGGATTTTCCTATTGAGTAAAATAAGGGTACTCCCACTGCCGAGAGATTTATATTTCAGAGTTATTACAGTTTAAACCCAGTTTTTTTACATTAGAAGTGCCCTCTAGTGGTCAAATTCTAATTAGATTTCCTGTTAGATTCTACTGGAGAGGAAAGTCAGAAAAGTCAGAGACATACAGTTCTCCATAGAATGTGATAGAAACTGCTGAGTCACTTCTGGTCAGTTAGAACTATCAGGAAGTAAACACAGTAAATTCACTTCCTGATTATTTAAACTGCTATACGTTTTGAATAAAACATCTGACAGCGATGGGAGTACCCTTGTTTTATTCAGCAGGAAATATTCTATAAAATATGTGTTTTCATAAAAAAAGTTTACTGCTCCTTTAAATCATCAGTTGGGGTTTTAAAAGAAAAAAGCAGCTGAATTCAGAGGCCCCAGAAAACAGGGATAATATCAAAATCTAACTGTATATTTTAAGTGTGTAAACCACTTAGGCATGTCAGTGAAAGACTCACAATGCTGTATTTTTTAAATATTTCTTCATGTTGGAAGCACTCCTATTTTAAAGGTAACTATACTTTTAATAATAAGTGTCTCTTGTTTTTTTTTAATAGAAATGCTTACCTAGGTAAGTGACTTTCCTACAGGAATCAGGAATATCTTTTCATCCATTTTTATTTTTATTTGCATTTACCTGTATTTGCAGTTGCCTGTATTTACTAATCTACATTAATGTCTGCACTTAGTTCACACATCCCCAGAAAGAAAACTCTGAATGAGAAATCCCATAGAGAAAAGACACACCTATGATTCCTTGAATGCTACATACATATCATTTTGCAATGCATTAGAGACGTCTCTGTCATAAAAGGGGTTAGTTCTATTATAATAATAATAATAACTAGCATTTATATAGCGCCTTTCTCCCAGTGGGACTCAAAGCGCTGTCAGCGCACGCTCTCGGAATGAACCAAATTGGCAGCTGAAATAATAGATGTTATTATTACCCAATTAATGATACTCATTTATCGACCTCGGAAGGATGAAAGGTTGAGTTGACCCTGCAACCTTGTGGTTGGAATAGGCTCCAGAGTCAGGGACTTTACCACTGAGCTATCTCACCAGCTATTCACAGCCTCTTATCCTATATGTATAGTTAAGCTTTAAAGGGATAGCATTGCCATGCATTGATAAACCTGAATCTTGTAGGCATTCAGAAATAAAACTTAATGTCCCTAGTCTCATCTCTCAGACCTTTATGGTTTGATAGATATTTGGGACCAAAGTTCCCCCTCCCTTCCCTTCCCTTGACGTCAGCACACTAGCTGACTGCAGGGGAATCCGGTCCCTGGGCAGCAGAGCCGAGATCGCGTTATTGAACAAGAAATCCTTCACTGGAATGGTCTACAAAGTGTGCTTGGTTTGCAAGCACACTTTGCAGACCGTTCCAGTGAAGGATTTCATGTTCAATAACGCAATCTCGGCTCTGCTGAAGAGGCTCCGGCGGTCTGAATTCCCCTGCAGTCAGCTACAGCGCTGACATCAGGGGAAGGGGAGGGAGGGGGAACTTTGATCCCAGATATCTCTCAAACCTTAAAGGTCTGAGAGATTTATTTTTGAATGCCTACAAGATTCAGGTTTATCAATATATAACAATTCTATCCCTTTAAATATTTTTATATTTTAGCTTTTATCACTACCCTGGGCAATGTGAGCCCCTGCAGCTGTTACAAGACCACAATTCCCATCATCCTTTGACAGCCAATGGCTGGCAGAGGATGATGGGAGTTGTAGTTCATCAACAGCTGCGGACCTGACATTGTCAAGCCCTGACTTAAATGCTGGAGGCATAGTAATACTTCAGAGATGTCTGCAGGACTGCTGACAAAATGCCCAATGTCTGCAATGCTTCATTTGGGCAGAAAAAGATTAGCAGGTTTTGAGTTGCAGCAAATATCCACTTTTGCTTTCGTCTTTTGAATTATTTGCTGGCACATTTGCAGAACAAGCTGGAACAATAGTGCACACATCACTAAATGGTCTGCAGATAGTGCATCTAAGGGATACTGTTTGGTTACACTGCAGGGCACAGAGCACATGATCCCTCTATTTAACCAGTAAAGGTCCCACTGAAAATCATTAGGCCAGGGTTATTCTGAAATGGTTAAAAATAAATCAAACCAACATCATTGACTTAAAAATACTAGAAGAATACAGAACAACATAAAAATGCATGTTTTATGTTTAAAGGGACAATAAACTTTTTTTAATGAAAAATACACTTTTCAATCAAAAGTTATTGCATCTCAGATTATAAGCAGCATCACCAACTGGGGAGTTATGCACTATGGCATGTTAAAAAGGTGATAACGTGAAGATCACTTTTCCAGTGTTTTAAAGCGGAGCTATCTCTCCAACTAAAGCCCCCCAAGTAATTATTGATATAGAGATAATCATATAAATAATAGTATTATACAGAATCAGTCCATCGTTATTAAGAAATCCTACTTGATCAGAGATGAACAGGCAGGCATCAGCGCAGACATCTTGCCTTAGAGACATCTGTGCGCCTGCACTGTCTGTCCCGGTCTCCTCCAGGATTGGTGAGGAGGAGTAGCACTGTACCTTAAGGTACAGGAAGCGACTGACGGCGCAGGCATGTAGATGCCTCTAAAGCAAGAAGCCTGCCCGTCAGTTTCAGATCAAGTAGGATTTCTTAATAAAGCTGGACTTAGTCTGTATAATATTATTATTTATATGCTTATCGCTATATCAATAATTATTTGGGGGGCACTTTATTTGGAGGGCTAGTTCTGCTTTAAACTCTTCAAGGCCTATGCTTTTCTATGGAGCCTATGCATTAAGATCTCCCAAGCCAGAGATATCTTACTGCATTGGCTCCATAATTAATTTTATCACCTCTTTATCACACCTTAATGCATCTCCCCCCAGTGTCCAAAAGTCACATTTTATTTATAATGCACATAATGGCAGAACATGGGAGTTATGCACTAAAGCATGATAAATAAGTAATAAATCGGAGATGACGCCTCCACTGATATCACTTCTCCAGTTCCTATGTTATTCTATGGAGCCAATGTACTAAGATTTCTCCAGCTTCAGAGATCTTACTGCATGGGCTCTATAGAATGACGTAAGACCTGTAGAAGTGATATCACTGGAGAAGTTAGCTCCTCGTTATCACCTCTTAGTCACGCTTTAGTACATAACCCCCTTGAATCACTACTGCTGTAAGTGATAGCAACAGAACCAGCTGTTGACTACAAAAGAACATTGCAGCTTAATGTAAAGAGAAAAAAAAAGGTTGAATTGTAATACATTTTGAAGGAAAACTCTTCCAGCATTAGGGGTACCACAGTTTTACTGAGCAGGAAAAGAAATATAACATTTGGGGACAAAACGATTACAGTTTTTTAAGGATGATTCAGTGAATGGCATTATGTATTGGAATTTTATTTAAAGTGTTTTTCTCATCCCCAGTTTAATCAGAAGTTTGTTTTTTTAATGGCAATGAAGAGTCACATGTCCTTTAACCCCTTGAATGCTACAGATGTCTCCACAGAGGTAATCATGTGAGTCCTAAGGGGTGTGCAATGAGTTGTGGTGCAATCAGTTGCACAACTTCTGGCACTCAAAGAGTACACATATACACACACACAATCACACATACACCCCATACACACACTAAAAAGACTCTACTAAACTGTAAAAGTAAGGAAGGAGAGGTCAGCACCTTGTGGGAATGTTGGGTTATGTTTAAGTTGCAGTCTCTTTTGTAGTTTTAAAGGGATAGTAATACCTCATATATTTAAAGGGATAGTAATACTTCGTTTTAACTTTATTTTATTTTGTAGGCATTAAAAAAATGAAGAATGATGTAAGTCTTATCTCTCAAACCTTTATGGTTTATGAGATATTCACAAGCAAAGTTTCCCCCTCCCGCCCCTTTTACCTAGTGTAAGCCATCTTTTCTCAGATGTGGAATGCAGTCCATAGACTGGACAGATAACGGAAGGGGACACTCTTATTCCTATGAAAACAATGAAATCCCTGCCCCCCTTGACAAGCTTTTCAGGTTTTTCCCTTATCTTAATTGAAGATTGTCCCTCTGTGCAGTTTACCTGGGCTCCTCCCTTCTGCTCTGGCTAAACAGTGTGACATCAGTAAAAGGGGCGGGAGGGGGACACTTTGTCATTGAATTACTCTAGAACTACAACTCTGACAGAATTGAAATAACACTCTCCAAAGTCCAAATACTATGATGATTAATTAGAGCTGCTTTTATTATGAAACATTACTATCCCTTTAAGCAGTAATATTGAAGGCATTAAATAAATAAACAAAAGCATCCGTGTCTTTTTTCTATAACTTATATAGTTTGAGAATAATCACTATGTAAAGTTTACCCCTCCTGCCCCTTTAAGCTATGTCAGCTCTCTAGCTGACATACTTGGTTTCTGGTCCACAGACCGGGCGGCTTGTTTGGAGAGCTGAAATAGCATTGCATACAAAGAAAATATTAATGACAGCGGTCTACAAAGTGGGTACAACATTTACTGCCTCAAACCGTGCCCACTTTGTTGACCGAATATTTTCTGTGTATGTACTGCTATTTCGGCTCTCCAGATGAGCTGTCCGGTCTGTGGACCAGAATCCAAGTCTGAGAGATAGAGCTCTGACATAGCTAAAAGGGGCGGGAGGGGTAAACTTTACATAGATATTACTCTTAAACTATACAGGTTATAAAAAAAAAAGACAAATGCTTTAGTTTATTTATTTAATATCTTCAATATTAAAGCTTAAATATATGAAGTATTACTATGCCTTTAAACAAGGTTTTTGTTTTCACAGCATTCCTTGCTTTCAATATAAACAGCTGATATATAATACACTGAAAATGCAGCTACCTGTGTTATGAGTGCAATTTCATTGCAAACCCATTGAAACTCATACTACAAACCTGACAATGCCAAAACAAAAAGGCATTGTCAGACCAAAATGATGGCAAACTGCAATACTATGGGATATATACCGAGAAATCATACCTCCCAACATTTTAAATGGCCAAAGAGGGACACTTGTGTTTTAGGGGGTGTGGCTGGTAGGCGGGGCATTACCAAAAGTTTTTAGGCTATTTCATGACCTATTGACACTTCCTTCTGTGACCTAATAAATAACTTATAAAAAGACCAAAGTATTTTATTTACACAGACTAATTTATAAACACATATACTGACATTTAAAAAACATTAATGTGAGTTTTATTGTTGTAGAGCAATGTGATACACTTATACACACATCACACAGTCTGATCTTCTAAAAAGAGGGACACCAGGGTGGTAAAGAGGGACAGAGGGATTTGGGTCTAAAAGAGGGACTGTGCCTCCTAAAGAGGGACACTTGGGAGGTATGGTAAATTAACCATGTGAACAAGGAGCTGATGGAGTAACTCTGGAGTAATCCAGCACAGAACTAATTGGCCCACCTAGTCTACCCATTTCCCTATCTGGTTAGTGCTGACTTATTTTATTCTTAGAAAAAGCCATACATCACTCCCAAGAGTTCCTAACCCATTGATTACCAGAGAGGCAGCCGATGCATTGCTTCACAATGTGTTGAACACCACTCTGGTGCTCAGTGGGTTAAAGTCATTTAGTGGTTCAGCCTCAGGCACTTCTGCTGGGAGGCTGTTCCATTTATCTATCATTCATCTATCCTTCAGTAACTTTTATTATGTTTTCTTTTATTATTTGTCACCTTAGGAAATAAATAAAAAGTAATTGAAATGCTAAAGAGGTCTTACAATGTGTTGGAGACCTCACTAGCAGACAAGGGGTTAAAAGCTCTATTTAAGTCATGGGATTTTTTATTTGTTCCCTATGGTGATGCTGGTTTGCCTTTGAATTGCTCCTGTTCTTATTAGTACATAAGACTCAGTGAGGCTGATTTACTTATAAGTCCCAAGAGTGGGCGGGGGAGATGCACTAAGATGTGGTACAAAGGAGACAGTGTTTCTAGTGTGACAAACTCTTCAGGGGGAAATACACTAAGGTGTGATAGGAAGGTGATAAAGTGGAGATAACTTCTCCAGTGATATTACTTCTCCAATTTTTATGTTATTCTATAGAGCAAATGCACTAAGAGTTCTCCAGATTAGGGGACCCTAGCGCATGACCTTTATAAAATAACATAGGAATGGGAGAAGTGATACCACAGGAGATGTTATCCCCACTTTATCACACCTTAGTGCATCTTCCCCTGTTCCTATGCTCTTCTAGGGAGCCAATGCACTAAGATATATAATATCTATACTCAATGGGATGTTAGTGCATAGGCTCCATAGACTAACAAAGAAACTGGGGAGGTGACATCACTGGAGAATTGATCTGTATGTTATCCCCTGTGTATAACCCTGTAGTGCATTATCCCCCAGGGGAAGATGCACTCAGGTGTGATAAAGAGGTCAGTATGAGGAAATAAGGGAGGTTATGCACTAAGGCATGAAAAAGAGGTGATAAAAGTGGAGATAACGTCTCCAGTGATATCATTTCTCCAGTTCCTATGTTATTCTGTGGAGCCAATACACTAAGATATCCACATTTGGAGAAATCATAGTGCATTGGCTCTACAGAATAACATAGGAATTGGAGAAGTGATATCACTGGAGAAGTCATCTCCACTTTATCATCTCTTTATCATGCCTTAGTGCATCTCCCCTCTGTTCTCCAGTTCCTATGTTATCCTATTGATCCTATGTACTAAGATGTCTCATGTGGGAGAGCTCTTGGTTCATAGGCCCCATAGAATAACATAGGAACCGAAAAAATTATATCACTGGAGAATATATAGTCTATTTATAACATGTTTATCACACCTCAGTACATAACCCCCTGTGCTTTTCTAGGAAAACAATGGAACCATAGGAAACATGTAAAATGTCCCATTGAGTTCAGCGGGCTATTTAACCCCTTAAAAAGTCCTATTGAGACCAAGGGAATTGGAAACTTTGTATCTGTCACTTATGGTGCAGTTACTTTGCTCCAGAATTGCACCAGTTATTGTTAGTATATCAGCATCAATGTTACAAATTCATGTGTTTACACATTTGTCAGCATAGCTCCTCTTAAATTACTATCCAACTCCAGCAAATAAACTTGGGGGAAGGAACCAGAGCATGAGTGGGCAGTGTGAGCCCTTCAGCTGTTACTGAACTACAACTCCCATCATCTTGGCTGCCAGAGGTTGCTGTGAGCTGTAATCCAGTAATAGCTGGAAGGCCTCACCTTGACCTCCCCTGCACTATTCCATATGATAATTTCAGTGCATACCAGCTCAACACTCTGGAGCAATGCGCTGGATATCCCCCAGGCACTCAAAAGGTTAAAGCCAGCAAGCACCTTACACCTGTCCCATGGTATGTGCAAAAAACAGAGTAAAATTACACCATATCCTCTGTGCCATGTTTAATACATGGATTTAACCCTTTGAGAGCCAGAATGGAAGACAACGCATTACAAAGCATGCAAACCATAGTGGTTTGAGATATAGGATTTGTGGCATATCGTGTGGCATATTGTTTATTTTTTGATCGCTACAAAACCCTAAGCATATTTTATGGGACATTAACATAGTAACATAGTAAATTAGGTTGCATAAAGAACACAGGTCCATCAAGTTCAACCTTCGCCTCCTACCCCAGTGACTGAGAGATGTATAACTTTCCTGCTACCAAATAAGTTAGTCTTTATCAGATCTTCCTGATCTGCCTACTGAAAAACAGTATAACTCTGTATTTTCCCTTTTGAAAGAAATGTATCTAATCTTCTCTTAAATGTATCCATTGTATCTGCCATAACCACCTCCTTGGGCAAGGAATTCCACAATTTAACAGATCTTACTGTAAAAAAAAACCTTCATTTGCTGAAGTCTAAACCTCCTTTCCTCTAATCTCAAGGGGTGTCCCCTGGTCACCTGATCAGGCCTTGGAATAAATAGCTCACCACAGAGATCCTTGTATTGACCTCTCATATACTTGTACAATGTGATAAGGTCTCCTCTTAGTCGTCTTTTCTCTAGAGGAAACAAACCAAGTTTGTCTAGTCGTTCCTCATACGTCAAGTCCTCCATTCCCTTAATTCATTTTGTTGCTCTTCGCTGTACCCTCTCTAGTACTAGTATATCCTTTTTCAGAACTGGTGCCCAAAACTGCACTGCATGCTCAAGGTGAGGTCTTATCAATGATTTGTATAATGGACAAAATAATGTTATCCTCTCTTGCTTCAATACCTCTTTTTATGCAGGACAGGATTTTGTTTGCCTTTGCTACTGCTGTTTGACACTGGTCACTGTTTTCAAGTTTGTAGTTAACAAGGATACCCAGGTATTTCTCTAGCAATGAGTCCCCTAAAATGATTCCATATAATGTGATTAACACATTGAGTGCCAGATGGGTTCTCTGTGCAATTTGTTGCATATCCCTCTGGCATTCAAAGAGTGAAGTACTGAACGTCCCCCCTACAAATTGTGCAGGAAAATGCAATAAAACTCTTCTTTCCTCTGCTCCTTCTTAATGCATAACATAAAACAAGGTGCAGAGAAATGTAACACCCCAAAACACCCATACGCTTCCCCGCTGACCTCCTCTTGGTGCAAAAGGCATTAACGCTTTCAGTACCAGTACCCCTCTGGCACTGAAAGGGTTAAGAGGAGGATGGTCAGCCTCAGTAGCTTAGAAAATTGGCTTTAGGAATGAGTAGGACTAAGAAATCAGTTCCGATGATCAGTACATCCCCTCTAGTATGTACGTATACTTTATTTATATAGCGCTAACCAGCATACTTGGCACTTTACAGTTTACATTTGATATAGAAGGGGTACAATTATATAGACAATCATAATGGAAACACCAGGTGAGTATACATTAGGATAAAAGGTCCCTGCCCCATAGAGCTTACAATCTAGTATCTCCTCTTCCCATGATACCAGAGAATGCATACTGGGGGTGACCACAGAAGAAACCTTGAAGGCTACGTGCGGCCCCAGGGTCACCTATTTTTGCCCCCCACTTGTAAATGCTTCCAAATAATGTATTTGCTGGCATTCAAAATACAATACAATAAACTGGAGGACAATTGTTTGGGTCCAATTTTGGATCAAACCAACTGCACCAGGGGAAAAATGAAAATCCCTATTTATTTAATTTGAGATTTTAACCCCTTAAATGCTAAAGTGGTATCTAACTCACTGCAGTGCAATTTGTTTTAGCTCTCTCTAGCCTTCAAGGGGTTAAGATACCCAATTAAATCATGCATTAGGTGAATTTGTATTTGTCCCCTATGGTGCAGTTGGTGTGCTCCAGAATAGCACATCTTTTGCTTATTGAATTGCAACTATTTAATCAGAGCGTAAAAACAGCAAAGGGAATTCCTGCCACACAGAGCTCATAACAGAAGTGGAACAATTACACTGATAATTATAGCGTCTTGCTGAATTTCAGTTGGGGTTGGTATTACAAACCAGTCCACTCCAGTAATAAAATGATCACATATTCATGTGATGTGGGGGTGTCTTAGAATACACATGTGTATAAATAGGCTGACCCAACTGAAAAAGATTTCTCCAGCAAACAAGCAGTTAACCACTTTTTATGCGTAGTGGTGTTTCCAACATATTATAAAACTGTGCTTGAGTGACGTCTCTAGACTCTAGTGGGTTAACCAATTGCGTGGCACAGTAATGTGCAATGTACTGTACACCAATCTGGCATTCAAATTGTTAAACAATAAAAAATATGTAACCGCACACATGATCTTGGCATATTTCTTGATTTATCATATACATTATTTGCTTACATTTCCCCTAAAATAAAATACCATTTCCATTATTTTCGTGTTTTTTTTTTACAAAGTTAAACAACCCTTGGATGCAAGAGTGATCTCAAAAGAATTGATTCGCAATGCGTTAGAGACTTCTGTAGCACTCCAGGGGTTAAAATATGAAGAATGTCCCTAGATTCTCTTTGTAATATTTTGATGTACTACTACTATGAGCCTTTGAATACTAAATGAGTTATGTTGCTAAAGTTTTACCCTTTCAGAGTAACGATGTAACTGGAACACAAATGGTTAACAGTTGTTAGTAGAACAGATACGTTGAAATGCAGCTGTCGGTGTAAAAAAAACTGGGTCAGTTGCCTCTCAGGCAGCAGTAAATGTAACTCTTTAAACAACAGAGGAATGAGCAAATCATTAGGAAGCAATGTGTTGGACACTCATTTGGTCCTTAAAGAGTTAATGATTTGGCGCACCGTTGGAGGAATCGGCAGAGAGAAAAATAACGAATACAGAACAAAGTTATCAATCACTGTTTAGCACAAAGATCTAGGCATTGACAGACAACTGTACTTTCAAAGAGATCCTGCAGCAGCTGAGATCTTTCAATTCCAGAAGTACAATTTAAGCCAAATGCACAAATACAAAAGTGGATTCATTCGTGGGCACAGTAACTGTACAATAGGGAGCAAATAAAAATTCCCCACAATGCATTACTATGATGCAGCTGAGTTGCCCCAGGATTTTATTTTTTCTTGTATGGCAAGATTTCCTGTTATTTATATATATTTTATAGGAGGACCAACCCCCTCCTAATAATGACCCCTCTTACTTTTCTATGACCAGAAAATCCCAATGATCCCTAGAAACTTTGACATTTTGTCTTTGTTGAAGAGATGACATCTTCACTTATGCAGATACATGTCCATGGAGGCAGACATGCCAGTTGCTAGCAGGACTACATGACCTCGAATTCTATTCACTGTTGGTGGTGATCTTAACTCTTTAAGAATGAAAATGGTGCCTGCCCCTTTGGTCCTGAAATAGTTAATTATGCTCATGTACTCTTCCGACTTCAGTTTGAAAAGACTGCCAGCAACTATCATGTCCACTTTCATGCATATGACACCCAGGACTGACTGAAGATGTTACATACTGAACAAAAGTACAAGGTAAAATGCATAAGGGCCATTAAGTTTTCCTGGACATGGTAACGGAGTGTTATTATTAGAAGGTGTTAGTTCTCCTTTAATGACTGTACTGGCGTTATTGGCAGCCTGGTTTTGGTTTGACTCCCAAGACACAAGGAGAACATCAAATGACAATGGACCTACCTGGTAGGCATCAGGAATGTTCACGGTCTCTCCATGCTCGGCTACATAACCAATTATACCCTTGCCCCAGGGCACCTGCACCTCGTTTGAGTTCTCCATGCTGCAGGAGGGCAGCAGGGTGGTCCCTGCGTGCACATCAAAGAACTTGGACACCAAACTCTTTTTGTTGGCAGAACCTTCTACCAAGAACAGAGAGCAGCGGTCAGCATCCACCATGATGCACACAAAGATTAGGATCTTGTAGCACAAGCTGGTGAGGTTGAGCTCGTTGGAGATGTCCTTCACCAGCTCCAGAAAGAAGGCCCTCTCGTTGTTCTCCTTCAGGTAGTATTTGTAGTCAATAGCTGTGGAAGGGTACTGGGGGATGTTGACCCTAGACTCCAACAGCGCACTGAGGATGTGAGCAGTGGTGGGTGGGAGAGAGCTGGCCTTTCTCAACAAGGCTCTCCTCCTCATGCTGGTCAGGGGCTCCTGGGCTCTGGAGTTCACATGCTCATCATAGGTCCTGTTAACATTGATGGCCTTGGACCTAGCAAAACTTTTCCTCAGCTCCTTCTGTGAAGCCCTTCTTTGCAACCCATCTCCACGGTTGGTCCAGCAGTCTTTGCTCTTGTCCTCGGCACTGGAATTGGGAGGCGTTTTGGACAGCTGGTTTCTCTTCAGCCACTTCTCCACCATGCAGTGTTTCCCTTTCCTGATCAGGTAGTCCTCAAAAAGATCTGGGTGCTTGTCCAAAAAACTTTCCACTTTGGAAAAGTCAAGCGCTGGCTCTGACATCTCTGCGAGATGCCCCTTTCCTTGTCCTAATTCAGTCACAGCCCGAGCACCTAGATGACTTTCTCAAGTTTGCAGAAACATCTTGTTCATCATCTCCGTGCACCTGCTAGACTACTGCTGGCTGGGGATTCCCTCACTGGTTCAAATCAGTAATATCCAATGAAAATAATAACAATGAGAATACATTCAAGATGTAACCATTTTATTCCTGATGCGTTTTAGTTTATTACTGGAAATCCCCCCACTGTCCAGATGCTGTCTTTCTGGTGCACCATAGATATAACCCCAGGGAAGCTCAGCAGTCTCTCTCTCTGCGCTTTGTTAAGATGAACTGAAGCAGCCCAGCTCTGATGTAGGTGGCTGGAACTCAGGCACGCCCCCGGTGTCGTGCCTAACTCAGTATCCTGGCACATTCCCTAGCTTGTGGGCGTGGTTATGTGCTATGCAAGAGCAGGCGGAGCTGCAGCGGGGTCCTAGAGACAGCGGTGAGTTGCTGTCCAGGGTGCTGAAATACACTTGCACGTTCAATTTGATTTTTATATATTGTGCACGTGTATTCAATATTAAGTCATTATACCTTTATATTTTATTATTTGTTTCATCGTTGTTTTTATTTCTATGTTCCCGATAATAAGTTCACTTTATCCGTTTCCAGAGAACAGTGGTACAAGTTAGCACCATCCCTGTAGCACTGAGGGTTCTGTATGCGAGGCGGGATTTTATACTGCGGGGACAGTGCGCCATTGAATTCCTGCTTTTACAGACCCTGGCAGAGAACTTTATGGGAACAGAAATTGTAAATATAGGCAATTTGTCTTTATATATTATACACTTGCATAATATGTTGTCAGTCTGGAGGTTGACCGTCACTTTAAAGTGGTTGAGGCATTGGGAAATGTACACAAAACAAAAGGGGTGTTTCCAACAGGTTATGAAACAGTGGGGCTCATGTACTTAGGGCAGATGGTGCCGTATTAGGGCAAGCCTACTGCACCTTAGGGAACAAATTAAAATGCCTATTATTTTTAAAGAAGGCTTGTTAACACATTGAATATCAGGGAGACCTTCAATGAATTGTAGCCCACTTTTCCCATTCAAGGGGTGAAACGCCCAGTTTATCCATCTGAGTGCCAGAGAGCTATCCAATGCATTTTATGTTTATTTTTCTGGCACTGAAAGGGTTAAGTAAATTTGAATTTGAGGATTTCTACATGTCCTCTATGGTATCATTGGTTTATTACAGAACTGTGCTACTTTTACAATGTGAGCCTCAGTGCAAGGAAGACATCTCATGCAATGTATGCAAGGATATCTAGAATTTATTTTGAGTAATAGTACATGCAAAAGCATTGTAGCTTACTGTGTATAGGCCAGGGATGGACAACCTGCTGACAACTAAATGTCATTGGACTACAACTTCCATCATCCTCAGTTGTCCATTAGCCAGTTCAGAATGATGGTCAAATTCCAGGGCCAGATTTCCCATTAGGAAGAGTAGAGAACTGCCTAGAGCTCCAAATTTTGATCGGTGCCACTGCTGCACTGGTCACACCCACATTCTGAATTGTGGATGTGGCCAGAGCACTCTCAGTGTCTTTGCACCAGTTAATATATCCCTTAACAGTTTATTATTTAACCCCTTGAGTGCCAGAGGGGTACGCAATGCAATGGGTTAAAAGAAGAAAGTAGTACAAGTAGGGAGCAATCATCTGAATTTAGAGGCCCTGGAGAAATTCAGAGAGTAGTGAAAAAAAAATTAAAAAAAAAAAAAAAAATATATATATATATATATATATATATATATATATATATATATATATATAAATGTCGCTGTGCATTTCTAAGGTTTTTCAGGCTGATTAGGGGCATCATGGATAAGCTCTCATAAAGAAAAGGCTTTTTTATTTTATTTTTTTCAACTATGTGATACTGCTTCTTTAAATCACTGGGAATATTCATCCCCCCTCCCTCTGGTGGTGCATTTGGTTTGCTGTGGAATTGCACCTCTTTAGTTTGATTAATAAAGTCCACTGTAGCTTCATTAATGACCCATCAGTTCTCACAAGTATATGGCACTTGAAGGGTTAACCCACACAGTGGAAATATGCAACATTTACACATTCATTTATTAATCCAAAGCCAAGCCTATCTATTTGCTGTTTATCTTTTAGCCCTTTGAGTGCTCAAGCGAAAAAGAGGGGGGAAGGCAACAGTTTGCACAGCAACTCTTCTGGCACATGAAGGGTTAATTAACCATTGTAGCTTTATTCATTGCACACTCTTAAGACATCTTCCGTGAGGACAATTTTACTATTTTCGGTAATTAAATATTTTCACCCCTTCAGTGCTATTTAACCTTTTGCGTGTCAAAGGGGTATGCAATACATTGCAAAGCAATGTGTTTCGTACCCCTCTGGCACTCAAAGGGTTAATAATTGTAAATCCTCTTCATTTGTTTTCCTCTGCTTGCCCCCATTTAACCTCTAGAGGTAACTGCCACAAACAATCCCTTGCAACATTGAATTGACCCTCTTACGCAAATGCAGTGTCTTTTCTTTTAAAGGGATAGTAACCCACGATATATAAAAAAATATATAAAAAATATATATAGTAGGGTTTATCCTCCCTAGTAAAACAATGGTGCTCTCACTTCTGAGAGGTGTTTTATTCAAACTTTTGCATATCAATCTTGAATTTTGTCAGTGTGGTATCTGAATGGCCTGAAATTTTACAGTGAAGCTGTTGCTATAGCCGTCTATGGAGGTGTATAGTAAGCTGAGCAGAGCTCACTGTAGGATGGTGTAGCAGCAGCTCCACTGTAAATATTCAGTCCATTGAGACACTGTAGCTAAAAAATTTCAAATTTGAGCTGCAGTAACAATTTATTTGCTTTTGCCTATTAAAGGGATAGTAATGTTTCATATCACATATAGCTCAGAACATTGAGAACGTGCAATAGTACTGCTCCGCAATGTTCATACGCTGCAAAAACTTGCTAATTATACAGTGTAATATTTTGTTAATGATAATCCCTCCCGCCACCTCTATGGCACTCAAAGGGTTAATGCATAAGGCTCCAAAGAGTCAACTAAGTTGTTTTAGCTGTCCGTACCAGTCTGCAATTTTTTCAGCATCTGATTTAACCCTCCAATTTAACATATATGCCCAGTGTTGCACCATTTAATTGCCTAGGCACATAAAAGAATACTATTCAGGGCACTTTACATCCTGCTGCATTATTTAACACTACAATTTCATGTAAGATTTACTGCCCATTAATTAATTCCTGTTACTCTTTGACATAGTTTGCAAGAACATTAACCCCCAAGAACTATTTGTCAGATACTGACTGTTATTTAAGCTCCTTGCTCCCACACCCCTTGGGCGAGTTTTTATTTAATCAGTGCTTTACCATATCCTAAACAAGGAGAAATTTTTAATGTTTTGGCTGCCAGTGAGATGAGCTATGCTGTGAAATATGTTACTCAATGCATCTGGCACTAAAAGAGTTAATGTGTCCAAAGTAATGATTCCCCCCCCCCCCCGTGTTTCCAGTCATTTATCTTCCCCACTGCAAATCACTAAGTGGGTGAAGTCGTCTATTAATTAGCCCCTTCAGTGAGTTTTTGACACACATCCAATTATTTAACACTTTGTCATGTCACAATTACCAGCTTGCTATTAGTCGTATACATTATACATCTGCAGTTTCCTGTGCATCATGATCCCTAACGAAATCTGCCTCAAAGTCTAGGTCACTCCTCTTCACAACAAACAGTGGGCATCTATAGAGTGAATGGCTTGTAGGGGGTCACTAGTCTTTATCTAGGGTTGCAGGATCAGCCTTTTAAAAGAATACGCATATGAAAAATGCCTGCTGCATTTATACACGGGAACTATTGCAACTTAATAATTATCTTCAGGTGCTCTGCAACAGGCATTTTTTATATGTGTCCTCTTTTAAAGGGACAATCTGTCCCTACTTTATCAGAATGTAAACTGAAGCCGTAGCAGTAGACTACAGCAGAGCTCAAATGCAAATAAAAAAAGATATAGAGGCATAACTGACTGCTATGAACAGGACATCTAAGTAAGACAGACTTAACAAAATGAAGAGCTACTTATTCCTAAAGCAAAGTTCCCATTTAATGTAGACGTCAGCAGTTAAGTCTGACGACTGAGCACCCTCCTCCATGTGGCCTAGATTGCATCTATCATCTCCATTACTTTATTGGTTCTGCCATTTCCATGCTTTTTTGTTTATTCCATGTTTTATGTGAATATTCTTAAATATGTAACCATCAGATCTTCCCCGCTGTTCAGTCAACCATACTGTGAGCTGTGTATTGTAAAAATAAAGACAAAACAAAAGCACTAGATTGTCACTATATCAGTATAATACAAGTCCTTTTTATCAGGGCAGCCTGCACTCCTATTTAAAATTTTCTGTTATATTCTCAAAACAAGAGTCAAACAATTCTGGGGTATGATAATTGCACCATAGGGGAGAAATAAAACAACCATTAGTTTACATTGGGCTGTTAACCCACTTAATTCTAAAGAGGTCTCTAACACATTGCCTGCAAGGGAGCAGAAAGGCGGCTTCTGCCTTATCACGCTGGTGACTATTTAGGGGCAGAAGGGTGTGTACATCCCGGCACCTAGCGACTAACCTGGATAAAGTGGGATCCTGGTTCATATAAACAGAGGCCAGGCACCTGAAGGCCTTCGCTCCAATGAAACTATGTTCTGTGAGTGGCTTGAGGGCTTTGGGGACAGAACAAAGCCCCTAGAGCAACAGTGTAGCCCATGTACTGAGTTGAAGCAACAGACTCTATCGCTACCCAGTTCTCCATGATCCTTCTACTATATACCCCAGTTCCTCACCGACAACCAGGGTGTCTGCACATACCCAGGAAAAACAGTACCCTAAGTAAGTGCCCACTCTTCTCCAGAACAATGGAGGACACCATGGGAGCCCACGATCAAGATGGGGTGGGAGAGGCATGAGATAGCAGCAGCCCAAGCAGAGAGCTTGCTGGCTCTCTACAAATTGGCCCTTGCAATGAACAGAAAGTGTTGGTGGTCTCCTGATTGCCTGGCTTTATCTCCTGAAAATCTGGCTCAGGATTGGTCACCAGACATCCGGAACTCAAAGTTCCAGAAACTCGGGTATAAAGGTAGAGTCTGTGTGGCACCAAATAGTCATCATGAGTTGTTCCGGTTGTATGGGTGCAAGCTTAGGCTGCTGTCTGACGTCCGATATTCAGCTACTAGTTGTAATGTCCTCTAAAACGTAGATGCTGGTTATATGATGAATAAAGATAAGATGCACCGTTCTCCTGTCTGATATGCTGTCCTTGGTGACTTAAAGGAGCAGTAAACTTTTTTTATGAAAAAATATATATTGTAGGGATTTTCCTACTGAGTAAAATAAGAGTACTCTCACTGCCAATAGATTCATATTTCCAGAGTTATTACAGTTTAAACCCATGTTTTTTCACATTAGCAGTGCCCTCTAGTGGTCAAATTCTAATTAGTTTTTCATGTTACATTCTAATGGAGAGGAAAGTCGAGAAAGTCAGTGATATACAGTTCTCCATAGAATGTGATAGAAACTACCTGTCACTTCCTGTCAGTTAGAACATTCAGGAAGTAAACACAGTAAATTAACTTCATGATTATTTGAACCGTTATACATTTTGAATAGAACATCTGACAGCAGTTGGAGTGACCTTGTTTTATTCAGCAGGAAAAGATCTATAAAATATGTGTTTTCATAAAAAAAGGTTACTGTTCCTTTAAGAACTCTCAGTGGCACCTCTATCCAAAAGCAGGGGTCATCACTCACAACTAGGCATAGCAGTGCGATCAGACAGTGACCACTAACCAATTCCTCTTGATAATGGTATCAACTGCATTAAAATCCAGGCCTAATTTAGAATAAAGTATCAGGTACTTCATCTGACCCATTTCACCGTCTAATTTCCTTCAGTTCCATACCATTGTCATATCACTCTATAGAGTTCACTACCTATTGCTTAACTTTAGTGCATGTAGGCACACATCGCTCCACCATTGTTAATCAAAACTTGAATGTCTCCCCTATACAATGCACAGGAAAAATGAAGAATGTTACACTGATTCCTTCTGGGCCTTGTTAGCACATAGAGAGAAACAAGTTGTAGATACACTCAAGGGTTGTCCATGCCTCCTTGGTGCAATCACTGTAAAAACAGTTTTTGGTGTACCTATCTTAGTAAATAGTGTTAAGAAGGCTCAGCATAAATAAAAATTGGTTCCTGCACTTATTATAGCCTGAAATTATGCATCCCCTGCAGGACACCAATCTACTTGCACTGAAGTCTTCTTAGGAAGGAAGAATTAATAATGACCGCAGAACAATTTTAATCCTTTAATGACCAGAGATGTGTGCAAAGCACTGCAAATGCATTGCACATCCACTGATATTTAAGGGGTTGACAACAGGGAAAAGAGGGTAGCTGCTGAGGGCTTAATGGGGGAAGGGGCACCCACTGTGAATTAAAAAAATGTACCTGTTATACTGCACAGCTTAAAACCCTCTGGCTCTCGTTCTGCATAATGATCTGAGATACACAATACGGTCTGCTCAGTGTTTAAATCTAGGCATCAAAACTCAGCATTGTTTAAAGATAGGTGGGAAACTCAGTGTTTTGTCATACTATGAAATGAATGCAAATCCGAAAGTACATAAAGCTGCTGTTTGAGTATTCATTTTTAGAAGATGAAGAAACTTTGAGCCCCCCCTCCTCAGTGAAATTTTGACTAGAAACCCTTAAATATAGAGGATTTTATGGTTGCCTTGCTTTGGTCCATTAGCCCTTAAAGGACCAGAGGGGTATGCAATGACTGCACACCCCTGTGGTCTCCAAATGCTTAATAATTCTGCGAAAGCCAGCCCCATTGGGTGTCTGATAATTAGATTAAATTGGTTCCTTGCTGAAAAACTGGGACCTTTAGTAAGTCAAAGGGTGTTATGCACTAAGGCGTATTAAAGAGGTGATAATGCAGAGATAACTTCTCAAGTGATATCACTTCTCCAATTCCTGTGGTATTCTATAGAGCCTATGCACTAAAATCCCCAAAGCTGGAGAAATCTTAGTGCATAGGCTCCATAGAATAACACAGGAATTGGAGAAGTGATATCACTGGAGAAATCATCTCCACTTTATCATGTCTTTATCATACCTTAGTGCATCTCCCAGAAGGTGAGGCCTATTGAAATGGGAGCCCTCCGGGTAATGCTGTATACTACTATGCATTACAACACCCCTGAGTGCAGTTGTTATTTAACCCCTTGGATGCTAGAGAGATCTCTAGCGCATTGTGAACAATATATTAGAGACCTCTCCAGGAGTACTTTGCCCAGTGCACAACAATGGCATAAAATGGCTCTGAGTGGCCATTAAGATTTTATTCCCAGATAAAAGTAATTGGGGTTTATTATTATATGGTATTAGTATCCCTTTAAGAAGCTATAGGAATCATATGGCAAATGGCTTAGGAAATTGCAAAACTACATGTACATGATAGGAATGGCTAATGCTGTTCTATTTTCCCAAGCTCAACGCCCTGAAAACTAGAGGTGTCTTATTGCAGGGCAATGTGTTGGAGACACCTCTTGCACCTAAGAGGTTAATTTAAAAAGCAATATGCCCACTCAGCACTATGTAATAATAATAATAATAATAATAATAAGTATACATATATGTGTGGTCATATAGTATACATTTCTGTGTACTTTGGTGTTACATGAAAAAATATGTATACAGTCAAACAACTGGCATTACATTTTTTATACAATTCCTGATTTCACATGGAATACAAACTGTCAAGGATTAAATAGCTCAGCCTGTATTTCTTGGGGGAAAAAATGAGCCTCCATGTAATGAAGGGAAAAAACTCATGCATGATTTAAAGCTGTTGTGTACTGTTTTATTGATGTGGTTTTCAGCCCTTGACAGTGCACCACAGTATATCAGATATTTATCATTTATTTAATTTTATATTTTTTTTGCTTATCCATATAGAGCCTTTTCTGAAGTCAAGCATGTTTGCGGTTCTTTCCAGCAAATCAGAATTTGTTTCTGCATTTAAATACCTCCAAGGCCGGATTTCCCACTAGGAAGAGTAGGCAACTGCCTAAAGTGCCAAATTTAGAGGTGTACCATAGGGATGCTGGCCACACCCACTTTCTGAATTGTAAGTGTGGCCAGATCAATCCAGTTTATATATCTATTTACAGGTTATTATTCAACCCCCTTTGATGTTACAGAGACCTCCAATGCATTTCAAAGTAGAAGCGTTTTATTATACTTGCTTGTTATAGGCTAACTGTATTTTCTGTGCCAGGAAATTGTGGATGGCACTGAGGGTGGAGTCATGTGAGGACTGGGGAGTGGCCATGGGTGTAGCTAAGGGCACCTAGAGTGCCTTGCCTAGGGGCACCTAGGATGTAAATCCAGCTGTGGATACCCCTATTATAGAGGCTGATTTAGGCCTAGATTCCATTGCATGTGAAAAATGATATCAATGGTTTTACCTCACCGATTCATATTGAAGAAATTTGTGATTAACACCAGTATAGGGTGAATACATGTCCCTGATTGCCCAGGATTGTCACATATGTGAGGTATTTTTCCCCAATCCTGGGCAACCCTCTTTCAGGACAATAATACTGTGCCAGAATCAGTAATGTACATTTTCTTCAGGCTCAGAAGCAGACCAGCATGGCCACATCTGCCATGCAGGCACAGTGGTATAGTGCAATGGTGCTTCTTACAGGTGGGACTAGTAGCCAGTCAGTTTTCTTGTCTGTTTGGTGAGCATTCCAGTGCTTTTGGGGTTCATGCCATGCAGTGCAAGATTCTCATGTCGACATTTTTATCATGGCAACATAGTAAATGTGTCAAGTGCAAAAGAGCGTGCGACCTTTTAAAAGTGAATCCTGGGTGAGAAGTATTTTCTCTATCTGCTGGTGGTACTGTGTGGATGATGAGCCTGATGGTGCCTGAGGTGATATAGAAAGTGATAGATACCTAAGGCAGTGGCTCACATTAAGCATGAATCAAATCAGTAAAGTGATATGACAAATAATTATGGTGCGCGTCTCTTAGTGATAAGTATACAAATGTACTCAGCATGGGGGCTCCCCTGGTTGTCAAGTGAGACAGCATATATCTGGCTGATGAAAATTCACAGGTTTATTCTTATCATCTTAACACCAAACGTTTTCAGTTATCTCACGTACCTTCATCAGGGCAAATGAAGAAGGTCCATGAGAGGGCCGAAAACGATGGGTGTTAAGATGATAAGAATAAACCGTGAATTTTCATCATCCAGATGTGTGCTGTCTCACGCGATAACCAGGGGAGCCCCCAGGCTGAGTAAATTTGTATATACATCTCTTTTCATGAGTATCCATCTGAAGGGTGTTTGGTGGTGGTCCACAACAATTAGTTTATGACCTACACAGGGGAGACCCCTGTATTCTCTCCTTCTTTTTTTGTCTACAATAATGGGTTTGTGATGAGTTGCATATGTCTCTAGCATTCAAAGGGTTACAATCCCCATTGAAATCAACAGAAAATTGCACAATTTTCATTTCAACCAGTTGGTTTGGCTGGAATTTCACCCCTTTTTATACTGAAAAATATGGCCTATTATTGGTGTTTGTGACTATGTGGTTCTTCTGAAGAAGTACACTTTGAGCACCGACATTTAATAGCATCAGTGCAGGGTCACTTGATGTCATGTGATTTTTCCACACAGACAGATAAGTACTCCATGGATCTTATAGAGGCAGTGTCCCTGAATAGCAGAAAGGAAATATGGTCACCCTGCACCGGTATTTATATTTAATCATCAGGTCTCTGGGGTCACTGGCTTATTCTCAGGGCCCAGTGAGTTGCCTTGTAACTCCACCCATTAAATTGATAATCCCGGTCACTCTCCGCCCTGTTGTTCCCACCCTCTGCTTATTTAAGAGCAAACCCCATCTCCTCTCCTCCCCATCCTGTCCATACCAACCAAGCCCAACCTACTTTGTGAAGCAAACTGCGTGACTCGGTGACTCCCACCCCCAAACATTAGTTGACCTCTTGAGGCCTGGGACAAGAAAGTTCCCAGGTATGGCACATATGTGTACATAGGCTGGAGGCTGTCTAGGCACACGGGCCATATTCAGTAAGCGAAAGATAATTAGTACTGGGCACCCTAACTTGACTACATGGGCAAGTCAAGTTTCCTGACATTCTCTTGACTTATATGGGGGTTAAACCACTTGTATGCTAGATGGATTTCCAATGCATTCATTTGCAATATGTTGTAGACCTCTTGGATATTTGTCCCATAAGGTATAGTTGGATTGATTCAGAATTGCTCTTCTTTATCTTCCTGATTATAGCCAATAGAGTTGTGAATATGGCCTTGTGACTATTTTCACTGGTTAGTAAATATAGGCCAGTGTGCTACAAAACAATTATTTCAAAATACCTCCTTTTAAATGCACCATTGCTTGGTAAGAAAGTGGCACATGGTTTTTATATCAGTATCCTTTATAAAGCGCCACCTTATTATGCAGCGCTGTACAATAGGGAATAAACATACAGAGACAAAAAGAAGCACAGAACATAGAATACAAAGGGATCAGAGTGCTCTGCTCATGAAGACTTACAGTCTAGACTGGGACACAGAAGGTTTAAGTACTTCAGGGTGTAAGTACCTTACCCATGTGAGCTGCAAGAAATAAGTGCTTCTCAGTGCAGTGTTCAAGACATGGTCCAGACAAGTAGCAGATCTGTTAGGTAGGAAAAGGGTTCTGTGTCAGCAATGAGGTCCTGACGGGGATCTGGGTGGTAGAGTGATGTAGAAAATCATGTGAAAATCGTTGCCCCTGATTCGCTGCCTGCCGCTGATCTTCGTCCTCCTGCTACCCAAAGGCAAGGCAGAAAGCTAATCATAAACCCTTAGACATATACATTTAGTAAAAGTTAGATGACAACAAAACCATAAACAAGAGCATTCTTAGCTCTTTATATAAATAATAAGTGTATCTTATTTATCAACATTTCGGCCCACTTAAGGGTCTTTATCAAGACCATAAAGGTCTTTAAGGTGGCCAAAATGTTGATAAATAAAATACGCCTATTATTTATATAAAAGACCTAAGAATGCTCTTGTTTCTAGTGTTCTCACCATTTATCTTTTACTGTATGCTCCTTGCTACAAGAAGCAACTAAGGTATAGATATGTACTCTTTGTTTATAGTGCCCACCATTTGTGTGTGTGTGTGTATATATATATATATATATATATATATATATATATATTAGTTAGGTTTTGTTTTGACACAAGAGAAGGGGAGAGATCTGTGGAGGTAAAATAGATGTCAGTGTCATCAGCCTAAAAGTCTTTCCTTTAACGTGTGCAGGAGAATGGAGTAAAGCTATGCCTTTTTCCTCTGCCCCTTCTTTATTGATAGTATTAAACATACACATTAAAGGGATAGTAATGTGTAGGTAGTACAGTAAGATCAAGTCTTTGTATAACAATATGTAACTTTATAACCATCCATAGTTTGCCATTTTCATTTTATTCTATAACAAAGTTTCCCCCCTCCTGCCCCTTTTACATACGTCATGAATCTTCAGCAAGCCGGTCTGGACAGATCGTTGTTTTACAATCATGATGAGAGATAATGTTCTTTTTGCATAAAGAAAAATCTGCCCTCCTATGTCAAGGGGACAGGGTTTTCCTTATACTGAAAGAAAGAAGATTGTCCCTCGCTGCGATCTGTCCGGTCCAGTGACTGGATTCCAGAGCTGAGTGGAGGCTGCCTGACGTATGGATGGGAGGAGGAAACATTATTATAGAATAAAACGGCAATGTTATGTATGGTTCTAAAGCTACACATCTTTATACATATGTATATAGAAGACTCAATCTTGCTTTACTACCTAAACATTAGTATCCCTTTAAGCACACACATGTACCTCCTCACTATCTTCTCCTTGGTGCAAATAGCTTACAGAGAAAATTTTCCACTGTACATAGCTTAGTAAACTTGCATTGCGCGAGAGCAACACTAAAAAAATGGGTTTCGGAGCTCATTTTAGTACACAATCATATTAGCACTTCTACCCTAGTATCTCAGCACATGGTAATAGTGAGGCATGCGTGTTCCTTTAATCTGTAAACCTTTAAAGGGATAGTAATACTTCGTTTTAACTTTATTTTATTTTGTAGGCATTAAAAAAACATGAAGAACGATATAAGTCTTATTTCTCAAACCTTTATGGTTTAAGAGATATTCACAAGCAGTTTCCCCTCCTGCCCCTTTTACTGATGTAACACTTCTCAGCCAGGGCAGAAGGGAGCTGCCCAGGTAGACTGCAGAGAGGGACAATCTTCAATTAAGATAAGGGAAAAACCTGAAAAGCTTGTCAAGGGGGGCAGGGATTTCATTGTTTTCATAGGAATAAGAGTGTCCCATTCTGTTATCTGTCCAGTCTATGGACTGCATTCCACATCTGAGAAGAGATTGTTTACAGTAGGTAAAAGGGGTGGGAGGGGGAAACTTTGCTTGTGAATATCTCATAAACCATAAAGGTTTGAGAGATAAAACTTATATCATTCTTCATGTTTTTTTAATGCCTACAAAATAAAATACAGTTAAAACGAAGTATTACTATCCCTTTAAGGGTCAGAGGAGTGTTCCAAGCAATGTATTGGGTACCCCTCTGGTCAATAACATGTTAAGGAGAATTAACCCTTTCAGTGTCAGAGGGGTATCCAATGCATTGCAGAGCAATGCGTTGATACCCCTCTGACACTCAAATGTTTAACCCTTTGACTGCCAGAGGGGTACGGAATACATTGCTAAGCAATGCATTCCGTGCCCCTCTGGCACTCAAAGGGTTAAAGAAAATAAAAATAAAGCATTGGCATATCTTTCTCATCCTTCATTTCTCATAAAGTGTTGAAACTGTAAAATGGGGGGAAAAAATATTATTAATATTTGCAAGGGTTAACAGTCATTTAAATTCATTTGACAGATTTCTTCCAGAAATCCAGAATACAGAGCCGCTTGGTTTTGGAATGAAGCTTTCGTATGTGTAGCTTTCTCCGTGGATCTTGTTCATTTGCGTGGGCGGATGGTGGTTCTTGATGATGCGGAACATCTTGTTAAGGTCTTTCCTGTCTTTCTGTTGAGGACATTTCTTGCAGAACAGAAATGTGTCCCTTTGCTGGTAATAAGCAGCACATTCACTGAGAGACTGATATATTAAAAAAAAGAGTGCTGCAAGCCTGGAGCAAACCAACTGCACTATAAGGAACAAATTGCATTAAATTAGGTTTTTAACCCTTTAATGCAAGAGAAGTCTCAAATACTTCGCTTTACAATGCATTGGAGATCTCACTAGCATTGAAGGGGTTAAAAAAAACCATTAAACCAATGGGAGGTTTTAGTTCACCTCTGCGATGTACTTGGTTTGCCCCAGAATTGATCCTCTCTTCTGAACATACAGCCCGTAAGACCTTTTCCTCAGCTGAAGGATTGCAATTCCATATCAAACCAACTGCACCATAGGGGAGAAATGGAAATTCATTTTAATTTAACCCTTTGAGTGTTTTGCAATGCATTCCATACCCCTCTGGCACTCAAAGTGTTAAGTGGGAATTTTAACCCCTTGTAGGCTAAAGATATTTCCAGTGTTTTTTTTGCAATGCATTGGAGCCTCTCTTGCATTCAATGGATTAACCCTTTGAGTGCCAGAGAGGTAAACAACGCAATTAATTGATTACCCCTCTGGCATTCAAAGGGTTAACCCCCATTTAAATCACAAATAATTTGAGGAGTTTTCATTTGTTCCTTATGGTGTCATTAATTTGCTTCAGAATTGTTTAGTACATCAGCCTCACATAGTGAATTCTCCCCAGATTATACTAGGAGTCAAACTAAAGAACAAGCTTGATAATAGGTTCAACTTCATGTCTCCCTAAACCATTGACAGGCAACTGATTTTACTGTGAGGGAAGCATATGTAGCCCACGAGTCCCCAAAAGGGCCACCCATTGGGATGAACCCTTTGAGTGTCAGAGAGGTATCCAATGCATTGTGTTACAATGTGTTGGATACCTCTCGGCACTCAAAGGGTTAAGAAAAAAAAAAGGCAAAGTGGAGCAGCTTTGGAGGAAACTACCTGTAAGTGATCCATAGGAGAAAATTAAATGTCCCCCCAAATTATCATTATTTTTTAAATGTTATTTATGATTTAAACAAGTATAACCATAAAACGAAAGAAAAGATAGACAAAGGAAAAGGAAAAAAAGAAGATAAGAGGAAAACCAAACAAATACTTCCTACTTGACTAGGCTCACTAGCATTAGTGCCCTTCCCTGCCCTACAGAGGGCGCCATCCAGGTCAAGATTCCAAAGCAAAATGGGGGGGGGGGGGTTAGAGGCTAATGTAAGACAATTACAATTATAATGAGGCAGTAGGTCTAGTATGGGAACAGCCAAGACATTTAGACCAGATTCTGTCAAATTTGTCCAGACAGCCATAGTTACGATAAGCCATCCTATGCAGGGGAATGACCTCATTCACCAGCTTGAAGGGATAGTAATACTTCGTTTTAACTTTATTTTATTTTGTAGGCATTAAAAAAACATGAAGGATGATATAAGTCTTATCTCTCAAACCCTTATGGTTTATGAGATATTCACAAGCAAAGTTTCCCCCTCCCGCCCCTTTTACCTACTGTAAACAATCTCTTCTCAGATGTGGAATGCAGTCTATAGACTGGACAGATAACAGAAGGGGACACTCTTATTCCTATGAAAACAATGAAATCCCTAACCCCCTTGACAAGCTTTTCAGGTTTTTCCCTTATCTTAATTGAAGATTGTCCCTCTCTGCAGTCTACCTGGGCACCTCCCTTCTGCTCAGGTTGAACAGTGTGACATCAGTAAAAGGGGAGGGAGGGGGACACTTTGTCATTGAATTACTCTGGAACTACAACTCTGACAGAATTGAAATAACACTCTCCAAAGTTCAAATACTATGATGATTAATTAGAGCTGTTTTTATTATGAAACATTACTATCCCTTTAAGCCACTCGGATTCAGAGGGGATTGAGAACACCTTGATTGAAGAATAATGACTTTATGGGCATAGTGCAGGAGAATTCTGAGGAGACCTCTCTCTCTCCACTATTCCATTATCAGGGGATGCATCCTCCACTAGTCTCATAAATGTGTTTATGGGGTCAGCAATGCATGGAAACTCCAGTTCATACTATAAGGAGATAGGTATTTAGGACCAGGCTATTCTAATTATTGGACATTACTAAAATACATGGGAGAAATATCCAGATTCCTTCAAACATATATTACGCTTATCATTTGACCTCAAACCCATTCTAAACAATCACTGAGTCAAATAGTAGACCCTGTGCAGAAATCACTGCAGCACCTATCTTTGGCCAATTTAAGAGTTTGGGGAATAGAACGCAGGACATCAAGCCAAAGCTGTGAGGTTAGATCAGGAACATCTTCCTGCCATCTTTCAAGCTACTGGCCTTTGTAAGATTATTATATATAATGAGGACAAAATAGAGTCTGGATACTGCTTCCCCAAGTACCTCCCTTCTTAACAATTTTTCTAAGAAATGCTATTCAATCTTTAGTGGGGAATTTCTTATCTGTGCTTGAAAAGATTTACTTATATTTGTTTAAGGTCAGGAAGATTAAATTGAGATGCTGGGGAACCAAAGTCTAAAACTGCATTGTCAGAGGTTGTTGGTGATGGTGATATTTAACAAATTTAAGAAGCCAGCTCTGGAACTCCTGGATTCTACAGATCTTGTGCAAAGTATGATTTAGTCATAGTAGGGTATTAGGGGATAATGCATTGCTCCCAAACCAAAACATTATATTTACCATTTGATAAGCACTTGATGGTACTCTTCGGGGGGGGGGGTAAGAGAATTCAAGGAATTAAAACCATGACGATGTAAGTTAGAAAGGGCATTCACAGAACCAAGTAATGTGGCCCTCAGGATATACAGTAAGCAGGGTTGGGCACATGTTGTAAGAAACACCAGCTGGATAAAGAAAGAAATATGGAAGGACCAGGCAACTGGATTTCAGTAGCAATCTCAGAGTCTACAGGCTCACATGAGGTATGCCATTGACCAAAATTATGGAACTGAGGAAAGAGTCAACAAACCTGAAGTACCTTTTACTGGGGAATTACACAGAACAAATATTATTTGTGGGAGGAACTTCATTTTAATTACATTTACTAGAATCATGATGATCAAGGGCAACGATCCCCAGGTATTTACTGGGAATCAAGTATTGGTAATAAAGTTAAGGTGTGGAAGGATTTAGAATTTTTATCATTAATAACACAAAGTGGTTGATAGGAACCATAATGCACTGTTTTTCACTTATTTGTGGATAAGTTAAATCCTAGTTTCTCTCATAGAGGGACCAGGTGCTAGATTCAAAGGCTTTATTGCAAGTCTGGAGGAGGACCTATGGCCTCTTCAAACAAAGAGATTTACTTCCAGAAAAGTGGGTCTCCTGGAGGAGGGCCACTGAAGGGAATATTTTTTAAGTAAGTTAAATACTGAAGGACAATCCACTAACAACCCTGGAAATGAACCTATAAGAGATATCAGCCATCAAATTAAAGGCAAATAACCCATCCAAGGTTGTCTCCAGTGGACAGGGATCTTTGGGAAGATCCAAGAGCCATGATCAAGGAATGATAAAAAACAATATTTTAGAGTTAAACCATATATTAGAAGCATCAAGAGCCAAGCCAGACAGAACAAATGAAAAGAAAAAGAGAGGGCAGAGATAAAGAAAAAAAAACAGAAAAGAGTGATAACCCAACCTGCCCGTCCCACAAAACTTAGGATGACCCATGAATCCCAAACTTATCAATTTTTTTACCTCCATTAAACTCTGCATCACCTTCTTGACCTTTAAAGATTGATCTGGAAATGTAGACATTTTCATGGAGCAGGGGGCCATGGGCTCTATCCAAAGAGACTATGTAAGTTATATCCCTGTAATTCAGTATTTAAGCTATCATTGGGCAAGGAAGTGCTCCTGGCAGTGGTGGCCTAGATGGAATTTGATGGGTACACGCAACACAAAAGAAATCTTAAAGAGTTGCAGTGCCTCCAAACTTATCTTAATCCAGTTCTCTACCAGTTACGTGGGGTTTCATCCCTCTAATTTCTCTGAGAAACCAAAAATTTGAACATTGTTTCTTTGAAGGTAGATATGAGAAATTCAGCTTGAGACTTAAGATGCACTGAATGTGGAGTCACACGTGTAGAAGCATTCTCCAAGTCAGAAACGGATGTCTTTCCTTCTTGAGTTCATTCAAATAGTTTTTGAATATTGGCACTCAGAAAGGTTATTGCTGTTTAAGTCATTTTGGTTTTGGAGGTGAGAGTTGTTTGACAGTTATTGATAGCATTTAGGACCTCCTGGAAACTAATATACAAGTCGGAAGCAAATGCCCACAGAGGTGTTGAGGTGGACAGGAAAATAGACAGAGAAGATCTAGCAGGTGCAATGGCTGCTTGAGAGTGCACTTAGTTGTTCATGTTTGAAAGTTTCTCAGCTTTCTTTTTAGACTGACCCATGACAGCGTCCTTATCAGTATCAAGGTATGAGCAATCTATATCCCAAGGCAGCACAACGGAGGACCCCATTCATTAGCCAGAGTACAGTGGAGAACTGAGAAACAATAAAGAGAGGTTTATAAATGAAAGATGAGAGAATGTCACTCATAACAGAGCACAGAAAATCTAAAAGACTCAATCAGTATAGCAAAGTGTGTAGGTACTGGAGAGGAGGCCTCAGCAGAGCAAACAACAAAAAAAATGGTACAGATCCCCACACAAGGGATCCCCAAATGCCAAGTGTCAACTTTAAATAATTCACACAGAGGTCTGTAGCATGAACAGAACCACTGTCCAAGAAACTCTTGAAGATTAGAGACTTTCAGAGATCTTTGTGCCAGACTTCCAAATCAATGCAGCGGCTTTATGGCCCAGTTTCTCTCCAGATATGAACAGGAGGCATTGGGGAGCATTGGGAAAGCCTCCCACAGGATTAAACGAAGCCTTTAACCTCTTAAACAGAGAAATGTAGGTGGATTATAATAGGGATCCACCAGAGCCAGGGGATTAGTATCCTGTTACGACGGCCATGAAACACGCTAACAATTCGTATAAATTTAAAGGAACGTTCACATAAAATCAACTTTGGTGATTTTGAAAGATCTTTCAAGGAACTATGTAATTTACTCAATCAATATAAACTTATTATTCATTTAGAAAAAAAAATAGATTTGATAGTCATTAACCATTTCGGCACAAGAGGGGTGTATGTAAGGGGTTAATGAGAAATCGGCAATAGGTAATGACATGCTACACAACAATGTAATTATAGGTAGTAGAGAACAATGGGTTCAGAGAGAAGAAAAGAAACAATGGAATAATATTACGCTAATCGCATTCTAATAATAAACATTTCAATCATGAAGACAGAAATTAATGTGCAAGCCATATGCAAATTCACTGTGTCATTTGGACAAAGAAAAGCTCCAAAAATAAAACTTCCTAAAAATCCACTTTGATTTAAATGGGGTTAAAGCAGAACTACCACCCGACACAATCTTTAGCTTAACTAAGTCCCCATCTGGTGACTAGCTGCTTAGTAGCGCTAGTCGTCAGAATAATTACCTTATTTAATAGATTTCTGCTCTCTTCCATGGGCGACAGGCAGGACAGAGTACGGACATCTTGCCATTGTAACAGCCTGCACTGTCAGTCCCTTTTGGAGCCGATCGGCTCTTAGCAACGCCTCCTAGACCCGGCTGGGACTGACAGAGCAGGCGCACGGACGTCACAATGGCAAGATGTCCGCGCTCCGTCCTGCCTATCGCCCATGGAAGAGAGCAGAAATCTGTTAAATAAGGTAATTATTCTGGCGACTAGCGCTACTAAGCAGCTAGTCGCCAGATGGGGACTTAGTTAAGCTAAAGATTATGTGGGGTGGTAGTTCCACTTTAACCCCTTGAATGATAGAACGGTCTCAAATTTATTGCGTTGCAATACATTCAGGATTTCTCTAGTATTGCTATAAATGCAAAATGGAGCAATTCTGGGGGACACAAACTGCATCACAAGGGACCAATAAAATAACAATTGATTTAAGAGGGACTTTTAACCCCCTAGAGATATCTACGATGCTTCATTTAAATATGAAGGAATTTTTGGAATTTCATTTGTTCCCTTTGGTATAATTGGTTTGCTCCATAATTGTTTCGCTTTTATTCATATAGGCCATTGACTCCAATGGTGCTGCTCACACATGTGACCCTCACCTATCCGTTAACCCTTTGAGTGCCAGAGGGGTACGCAATGCATTGCAAACATCTCAATCATGAAGACAGAAATGAATGTGCAAGCCATATGCAAATTCACTGTGTCATTTGGACAAAGAAAAGCGCCAAAAATAAAACTTCCTAAAAATCCACCTTGATTTAAATGGGGTTAAAGCTGAACTACCACCCGACACAATCTTTAGCTTCACTAAGTCCCCAGCTGGCGAATAGCTGCTTAGTAGCGCTAGTCATCAGAATAATTACCTTAATTAATAGATTTCTGCTCTCTTCCATGGGTGACAGGCAGGACGGAGAACGTACATCTTGCCATTGTGAAGTCAGCTCGCCTGTTCCCCATGGTATAATTGGTTTGCTCCACAATTGTTTCACTTTTATTCATATAGGCCGTTGACTCCAATGGTGCTGCTCACACATGTGACCCTCACCTATCCGTTAACCCTTTGAGTGCCATTGCTTTGCAATGTGTTGCGTACCCCTCTAGCACTCAAAGGGTTAACCCCTTATCGCTGAGGCTAAGGGCACCTAGAATACCCTGCCTGGAGACACCTGTAATGTAGATTCACCCCTGAAATTAAGAGTGCAAATGTATAATGCTGCTAGTTTCAGAAGTGGACATATCAGAAATTAACTATCCAAAAAACGAGCTTTACTTTCTCGTGTTAGATAACCTTTAAGTTCTGCACTGTTTTTTAATTAATATAATACACAATTCAATGTTAAATAAGATATGCAAACGCATTTTTAAATATTATTATTACTGAAAGACTTAATGGAAATATTAATTTTTGGTTTGTAGAAATTACAGAGTGGAGCATTAGAGTAAGTGGTATAATACATCATAGGTTGATAATCTGCAGTGGTTCCATTAAGCAGCACAAAATAATAGTAACTAGAATGAATGAGACAAACTATTTCTGTCAGGATAGCTTAAATATGATGCAACTATTGTATTAACCCCTTGGGTGATGGTGACATCTCCACTGCATTGTGAAGCAATTCGTTGGAGACGCCAACAGCATCAGGGGGTTTATGAGCACTGTGTTAATTTTTTGGACAAATAACATTAATTTCACTGACACTGTCTTCAAAACACATTGGAGCAAGGAATGAGGGGACCCTCCACAAACCCCCAAATTAAAACAAAACAAGATTTAACTTCTGATTGCTTATGATATTATTGATCCTCACATAATCAGGGCCGGATTATAATAAAGCATAGTAGGCATCTGCCTACAGGCGAACCCCACAGAGGGGAGCCTGTCATTGGGATTTTTTTTTTTTTTTTTTTTAAATTAGCCTCCCCGGGCTGTGCACAGTGGCGCAACAATAACCCCTCCCAGCGCCCACAACACGGTGAGGTCTGTGCCTTCTTCAGCCCAGACCTGTAGCTTCTGAGCTCCAGCAGTTACAGGTCAGACCTGTCCTGCCACACCGCTGGGCCACCAGGGAGGTTGGAAACAGACACGGGGGGGGGGGCAATGTGAGGGTAATATGGAGATGAGGAGATGATGGGGACAATGTGAGGGCAATATGGAGATGATGGGGGCGATGTGGAGATGATGGGGGTAATGTGAGGGCAATATGGAGCTGATGGGGGCAAGTTGTAGCTGATGGGGGTAATATAAAGCTGATGGGGGGCAATGTGAGGTCAAAATGGAGATGATAGGGCAATATGGAGCTGATGGGGGGCAATGTGAGGGCAATGTGGAGATGATGGGACAATGTGAGGGCAATATGGAGCTGATGGGGGGAAGTTAGAGCTGATAGGGGGCAAATGGAGCTGACTGGGGGGCAATGTAAGGGCAATATGGAGATGATGGGGGGGCAATGTGGAGATTAGGAACATTGTGGAGGTGTCCAGTGGAGATGGCCAATGGGGGGGGGGGTTGCTTCAGATTTCTGTGCCTACAGGCTCCTGAGATGTATCTCTTCTATCTAGGATCTTATTCACTAAGGAAGTCAAACATACAGGTCTATAATTTGTAGTTTTAAATTTTAACCCCTTTAAAAATAATGGCAAGGGCAACTCAATCAGATTACCCCTATATACCAAAGGGTACTCAGTTCACATGGTCACAACCAACACATAAATGTAAAGTGAAAAGCAGAGTTCATGAAGGATCTAACTTCCTTCTTGCAGATGCCTGGACCTTCCTGGTAGTCATCTCATGGGAACTGCAACTCAAGCTCATCTGTCCTGGTAAACAGTCCAGAATACTTTAGTAGAGTGCAACACAGAATCAGGAAATAGAGGGGAGAAAAAAATAATTCACAGCAAACACAAAACAGCACACTGGGCAAAGCAATCAAACATCTTAATGGAAAGCTAATACCGACATCTGATGAAAGATCACTGTAAACAAGTTCATAGAGATATGAGTTGCCCATCTCCACCCAGGGCTGTCTGTGATCCTCCATAGGAACCATTATATTCAGGCATCGCAAATAAGATAAAACATTTATTGAAAGATAAATAGATGCTTTTACACATTTCCTGGTCTTACAGAGACCATTTCATCAGAAGCAATTTAGAAGGACCCTTAATATATCCACAAGTTTTTGCATCAGTGATCTTTCATCAGATGCTGCTATTGCCTTGCCTAAAAGACATCTGATTGATTTGCCGAGTGTGCTCTTTTGTCTTTGGTGAGAATTCTTAGATTCTTCTCTTTTATTTCATGTGTCTGATTTATCCCTGCAATGTCCTTCAGATATTCTACCAGCATCCAGATACTCCCTGCATACCATCCTTTTTAAATGAGGACACATCATTTGTTTAACAGAAGCCCTTACCTAGATTTTTCATACTGCAAATGCATATATATATTTTGTCATCATTTCCAGCCATTGTTGATCCACTGCAGGATGACGGCGTCCTCAGCAAGACTCCAACAACTTTGGTCCTGTGCCTTTTGTTGCCACTGTGTACCAACAAATTTGGTAATTTCATCTACCCATCTTGTCTTTGGTCTTCTTCTAGGGCATTTAATATCAAGTGGAATCCATCCCAAAATTAGTTTGGTCCATCTACCATCAGGTCTTCTTTGCTATGTGGCCTGTCCATTTCCATTTCAGGCGATTTCCACTTTCAGTGTCATAGACCATTGTTTGCTGACCAATCCATGCACATTTTTTCCTGTCTCTTTCTATTATGTTTAGAGTTCACCGTTCCATACTTTTTGCTTGAGGCAGAGTGGAAAATTTGTCTTAAAGGGATAGTAATGTTTGTTATATAGTAGCACACTGAGTCTTCTTTATATTAAAAGTAACACATTGCGCTATGTGTAGCAGCTTAATTGTATGTGGTTCAAAAGTTATGAAGTGGAGAAGGATCCCCCGCCCGCCCCTTCTGGCCACCTCCCATTGAATGTGGAATCCAGTCATGGGACCGAACAGATGAAGCAAGGGACAAATTTCAGTAAGTATAAAGAAAACCCTGCCCCCTTTGACGAAGGAGGCCACAATTTTCCTGTTATATTGAAGTCTGTCCCTCGCTGCATCTGTCCGGACCAGACTGCAGATTCAGAGTGATGTGGCCAAAAGGAGTGGGCAGGGGATCTTTTTCCACTTAATAACTACGAAGAAGTAAGCTGGTACACATAATGCAATGTGTTACTTTTAATATAAATAAGACTTGGTGAAGTACTTTATAACAAACATTACTTTGCAGTGCATTCAGTACCACTCTGGCACTCAAAGGGTTAAAGATAGTACTACTAAGTTTTCCAAATGCTTGCCATCCCAATCTATTCATCGATCAATTTCCATCATTGTGTATCCATCTGTTGACATTTCCTGTCCAAGGTAAACATACTTGTCAACTAGTTCTTGTCCATCTTCAGACCAAAATATTTGTTTTCCTGTTGTAGCTCTTCAATGCGTTCTTGCAGTTCTTCAGGACTACTGGCAAAGAATATGATATCATCTGCAAAAAGTAATTGATGTAAGTAATCTCCATTGATCTTAAATACATTTTGGTCCCAATTTAGTTTGCAGAAAACTTCTTCTAAACAAGCAGAAAATAGTTTTTGGGAGATTGTGTCACCTTGACGGACACCTTTTTTGTTGATCTGGACTTTATCATTGTTGACCTGTACTGATGCAGTTGCATTTTCGTATATTGATTGAAGGATATTGATGTAAGTTCTATCTATTCCTTGGTTGAGCAGGGAATCGATTATTGCTTGCTTTTTCACTGAGTCAAAGGCGTTATAGTAGTCAATGAAGGCTATGCAGGATGGAAATTTGTATTCTTTTTTCCGCTCTATAACTTGTTGCACTGTATGGATATGGTCCATTTGACTAAAACTGCTTCTGAATCCTGGTTGTTATTTTGGTTATGCCGTGTTAAGTATTTTGTCCATTCTTCATGAGAGTACCTTTGTAAAAACCTTGCAGACCACTGTAAAAAGGCTTATTGGTCAGTAGTTTTTTGATCCGCCTTATCACCTTTTATTGTGCAGTAGGATGATTTCTGCATTTTTCAGGCATTTTGCCAGGTAATAGGCATTTTGGAGATAGTTTAGCTAGGGCTATGAATAAGGGTTGACCTCCATCATTCAACATTTCAACAGTGACTTTATCATGTCCAGCTGCGTTGCCATTTTTCATTGATTTTATTGCAGCTTCTGCTTCTTCTACCAAAATTTTTGGAACAGATTCAGCCTTTGACACTGCATTCAGTTGTTGTCCTTCATCCTTATAAAGATTTAAACAAAATTCTTCCACTTGTTTTAGTATTTGTTGTTGAGTTTTTGCTCCATCTTCAAGCTTTAATGCAAATATTTGGCTCCTATGTGTGGCCATCTTTCATTTTCATTTCTTTAGCCCTTGATTTCCTTGCAGTATCCTTTTGATGAGCTCAACACTGAACTTGCACTTTTGCTTCTTTTATGTGCTTCCTTTTGGTCTTGCACAATTTTACATATTCTATCTTGTTTCTGATATTACCGTTTTACTTAATTTCTCATCGCTTTTTCATCATGACAACGGTTTCTTTTGATATTCATGATGTTTTTTCTTGTTTTACAATAACTGCAAGGCCATGGGCAGCGTCTACGATAGTCT
This sequence comes from Rhinophrynus dorsalis, assembly GCA_037306005.1. Taxonomy (NCBI): domain Eukaryota; kingdom Metazoa; phylum Chordata; class Amphibia; order Anura; family Rhinophrynidae; genus Rhinophrynus; species Rhinophrynus dorsalis. Next base: position 182,138,953 of record CM074725.1, on the reverse strand, counting down.
CAATAACCTTTTCATTGTAGTTTGAAATGTCTGTGTCTGGAAGGTCCCGGAAGTGAGTAGTCAGTGCAAACTCTAAATGTTTATGTTTTTTTCAATAGCTGGCTAGTGTCAATCTTTATGTTTGTTGACTTGATCATTTTCTTTCTTTTTTCTTGCAGTCAGTTTTGATTTTTGCTTTCACTAGATGATGGTCATTTCCAGCATTCAAATTATTTAAGACTGAGCAGTCAGTGAATATCATTTTATTATTTGCAAGAATTAAATTGATTTTGCTTGTATTACCATTAGGTCTTTTCCATGTCCATTTTCCCTGCACATTTTTCAATTAGAATTAATTCAAGACATACAAATGTTGTTCTTCTGCAAAACGCGTTGCAAGTGGATTTTCTTCTGGCCAGAGGCTTTGCATTTGTGTATTGGAGTTTGAAAATAATATGTAAGTGTGTACTTTACCAATTACATTTATGGTATAGTGAGTCTATTTTAGCTCATAGATGCAGTATATGTATTAGGACGAACATTGTGATTTTTTAATAAAGTTACATATTTTTATACCAATTTGATAATATATTAGTATTTTTTATTTACTTATTTTTTAAATACTAGTGTTTAAGGATATACTGGTCCATTGTATGTCTTTTATTTAAGACATAGTTATTTTTAAATTTTGTAGTACAGCATTATTTATTATGTACCGTGGTGGGGAATGTGGGCTTGACGAGGCCTTTGCCAGGCACCCCTGAAAATCGGGCACCCTAGGCAAGTGCCTTGCCTGCCTATTGACAAATCTGGACCTGATTTTGTGTACCTCTGTGATCAAAATAGGGAGCTTTTACCTCCTACATCTTACATGTTGCTTGGTACAGCAGGAGTCACTCTGAAAATAGGCATCAACATTGATACTGTTTTTATACCCATCAACTATGGGGAACCATGAGATTTCCACCAGAAAAGATTACATGCTTAGCTGCAACACATAAGCCAATAAGGGTACACTCACAGTGATGCAGGATGACACAAACAGTGAGACTGATATACAAAAGAGTATCGCAGAGGTGAATAGTCACTGAGAACAAGCAAAAGCACAGCATTTGGTTGTTATTTGTCTCGTCACCATTCAGGAGTACTGTTGTCTAGTGCCATCACAATGTAGAAATATCAATTTGCATATTGAATTGATGCCACTCAGAGTTGAAGCACAGACCAAACATGCAGGGACATTCTCTGTATGTGAATACCAACAAACCTCAGATGTACATTTCAACTTTTTTGGGTTGTAGCTAGTATCTGTATGTGCTGAGAGCAAGGTATTCACATCTGGAGTACCTGCCACCCTTAGGAAGATTCCCTTGGATTTTGAAAGAGAAAATCATAGAGGTGAATATTATCTGGAAATGAACATAAGCACTGTATTTGCTTGTTCTTTGGCTAGTTACAATTTAGCAGAACCAATGTTTTGCACAGAAGAATTACCATTTTCATACTAACCTGACCCCACCACTTGTCAGTGAGGCATAGATGGTATTTCTAGACGTGTTTGTGATTCTCTGACATACAAGAGTTGTCCAATCCTCGGATCCTTAAAAATCTATGGAATCCTAATATTTAAGTAAGCAGAGTAAACAGCTCCTTGACACCCATAACATTCTAGCTACATGGATGAAAAAGTAATTATATATTGAATTTCTAGAAATACGAACTCCTGTAGGTTCTACTGCATTTAGATACAGTGCTGGAGAGAAATGGGCAGGAATTTCATGGTATCAACCACAACAATTCACAGGTTCTGCTAATGTTAAATTATTTACCCAGGGCTTATAATTTTAAGCCCTTTGCTACTAGCCAGACCTGAAAAGTTACTCACCACTGCAAGCCATAGCATACCCACCAGGGCTGAATTTCTACTCGCCAGGGCTAAATTTTCACTCGCCATTGGCTAGTGGCGAGTGAAAATTTTGAACCCTGATTTACCCATTATTGGATGCTAGAGTCTGCAATATATTGTGAAGCACCCAAGGGGTTAAAAATTCCTGGAAATGAAGGCAGCCAAAATTCCACTGAACATGGGAAATTATTCATCAAAGTCTCCTGGCTCAAATGCTGGGAACGAGGCAGTGTGAGCATAGAAGCAGCTCCCGTTAAGCTACTGCATCTGCTTCTTTATTTCTTTGTCCAAGAAAATTCACTTCATTTCCTTGTTTACATCTTTACGTTTGCAGCACTGTGGTTCTCACAAGATTCTTACAATTAAACCTTGTTTTTTTGCATTAAGAAGTGGACCTGTTGCTAACCATTTTCTCTTAAAATAAATAGTTTTTAAGAACTGAACATTTATATTTTGATGAAACAGTGTTGTACTTTATCCTAATGTCTTGTATAGTATAGAAATTAGTTCTGCGTCAAGCTAAACTTATCAATCACTGTGCTATTACCAATGCCTCTAAGTGAGTGGGTTCTGGATAATACTTGCCCAGCACATAAACTCGTTAGCATAAAATGCCACACTGTGCCACCAAATATTCTTCTTCTTCCTTATTTATATAGTGTCAACTTATTCTGCAGCATTGGTTTAATGTATCAAGAACTATTTATATTACAAACAAATGGTGAGTATAATATACTGGCAGTTTTTAATTATCTTTAAAATGAAGTAAACATATAGTTCCACTTTAAGATGGCCCACAAAATTGGAAATGGAACACCTGTGTTTGGTAGGAATACTGGGATGGGCGTTAACATAATAATATGATTCCACTCTAAAATAAACAGTGGAACCTATTCACAGGATCAATGTGCACACACTCATTCCCTGTCATTCTTTAAATATCATTATTTTACAATAAAGTTAATCATGTTAAAAAAAGTCGTAGAGAGTCTAAGGCTTATGTATTTAGAAGAGCTCGGGAGTTATGCACTAAGGTGTGATAAAGAGGTGATCAAGTGGAGATGACTTCTCCAGTGTCAAACTATCAAAATTCCTATTTTATTCTGTGGAGACAATGCACTACAATCTTTTAAAGGGTTAGTAATGTTTCAATGAAGCTTCAATTATTCTTTATAGTTTTTGAGCCATGTAGAGCGTTATTATCATTCTCTACGATGTGTAGTTCCAGAGTAACTGAATTATAAAGTGTCCCTTTCCCACCCCTTTTACCTAGTGTAAGCCTCCTCCCCACTGATGTGGAATCTGGTCACTTGACCAGCCAGCTCACAGACCAGACAGGTCTCAGCAAGGGACAATCTTCTTACTGTGAGCATAAGGAAAACCCTACTCCCCTTGAAGGAGGAAGGCAGGTTTTTCCTTATGCTATTAGAAGATTGTCCCTTGCTGCAATCCATCTGGAAGGTCTTGCTATGCATCTTTACATAGGTAAAAGGGGTGGGAGGGGGACATTTTTCAGTTACTCTGGAACTACATATAATAGAGAATGATAATAACGCTCTAACGAATAATCGGAGCTGCATTTATTTAGAAACATTACTATCCCTTTAAGTTGGACAAATATTAACCCCTGAAGGACCAGCAGTCCAGGGAAGTTACCTTCCTTTAAGGACAGCTTTGATCCTCTCAGACGCGTTGGTACATGTGATTTGTTACGCATACCGGAGCTCTGAGTTGGGGTCTGAGAGAGACCGATCCGAACTGAGTAATGTAAGTAAAAAGTACGTGACGTGCTATGACTGTCACTGGACCTTAAGAGTATAAACCGTGTGTGACGGTTATAGCACGTCACATGGACCTTAAGAGGTTAATACATAGGCTCCATAGAATAACAAAGGACTTGTTATGGAGAAGTCACCTCCATTTTATCACCTCTTTATCATACCTTAGTAGTGCATCTCCCTGCAGGAACAATGCTGAAGCAAACAAATTGCAGCATAAGGGACAAATAATGATTCTCATACTTCCTGCCAATTTACATGGGACTTTTTACTTCCTGAATGCTAGATGATGCCAACCTACTGTTTAACCCTTGGGGTGCCAGGGAAATATCCAACGCATTGTGTTGTAATGTGCTGGATACCTCCCTGGAACCCAAAGGGGTAAATGAACATATTCATTGATTTTAAATTAGGTTTTCAATCCCTTGTATTCAAGGGGTTAAAAGCCCAGCTTAACTCAATGGAAATTTGTGGATTTTTCAGATCCATGTTACAGGTGGAGTAGGCCGGACCTGCACCTCTTTAGCTTGTTGAATGAGGCCCTTTGTGTTTTGTGAAGTAGCACACACACACCTTCAGATTGAGCTGTGAATTTAAATATGATGTTGCTTTCAAATGTAAGTATTTGTATTAGCCAAATCAATTATTTAAATCATAGACTTTGTGTAGCTGCTGGAGGCAAAGCCATAACAATTAGAAATGTAGCATATAACACAAAAGTCTTTAAGAAGCTAGAATTGTAATCACAGAGCAGCTATCTTTGCCAATGCTAAAATAACCAGGAGATTTTATTACAGGAGGGAAATAAGAATAGTCCTAGTATATTGTTTTCATGAATAACAATGCGTGAGCATTCATTCACTAAACATAAACTACATAATGATCAAGTTTAGAATGACAGTAAAAAAAATATTGTTAATTGTGTCAAGGGGATGAATGTATGAATACAATCAGCACTACAATCTATTTTATAGCCCTACACCTACCTAAAGGCAATTTACTAAGCTATTTTCCTCAAACATTCTCCCCTCCAAACTTCTTGCCCCAAAGGGAGGTTAATAGGGCAGTCTATTCCTTTTCTCTACTCTTTGCATTGAATTGTATATCACTCTGGCACTCAAGGGAGCGTGGAACAAAGATGGGGAAGCAGACAGTGCATAGGTGGTTCTGTGGATATAAGTGAAATAAGACTGGTGAAGAAGGCAGTGAATGGGTGGTTCTGCTGATACCAGTGGAATAAGGCTAGGGGAGCAGGCAGCTTATATGTGGTTCTGTGGCTACCTCTGGACAGTGGAACAAGGCTGGGGAGTTAGACAGGGTATGGGTGGTTTTGTGGATACCAGTGTACAGTGGAACAAAGCTGGGAAGGCAGAGTTTATGGGTGGTTCTGTGGATACCAGTGGACAGAGGTATATATACACTTATACCTGAGATAGCGCAGTTGGTTAATGCACCAGCTGTACAATCTGTTCCAGTCTCAGGGCTGCAGGTTCTAGTCTATAACCCAGGAGATACTTAAAAACGAGATACTCTCAATGAGTCCTTACTGGTAAATACTTTTATTTTATTATACATATACACACACACACATTCTATATATTATTTATATATATAAATGTACTCAGCCTGGGGTATCCCTAGATGTGAAGAGAGACAGCGCACATAGAAATTCCTTCAACTGGTTTATTGAAGAATCAAGATTATGTTGCTAGATAGCACTAACCAAACGTTTTCATCCACTAGTTGGCCCGAAAACGTTTGGTTAGGACTATCTAGCAACATAATGATGATTCTTCAATAAACCAGTTGAAGGAATTTCGATGTGTGCTGTCTCTCTTCACATCTAGGGATACCCCATGCTGAGTACATTTATATATTCACTTGTATGGGACGTGCATCATTTATTAACTATTTGTTACTGTTGCGTGTGCCATTGTCAGATGCTTTTTTACTATTTTATTATATATATGTATATACACATACACACACACACACACACACACGGACCTTTGCAACCAACCATATGTGTTCATCTGTATTTGAGTTTGACATACCTGCACTAAAGTGATCATACACTGTAGTTCTTATACTATACTACAGCCGCTGGAGTTGGAGGGTAACCCCAGTGGAGCTGGGCTGGTGTAGTCATGCATTCTCAAGAATGCGCGGTAGAACTGCCACACACACACACACACTATTAGTATTTTACAAGAGGTGCCTCTGACTTATAGAAACTGCATAAATTTGAGTCCCTGATGAAAGTCTTTATATAGACTGAAACGTTGGACTATATATGATTTTATGGCTTTTATTAAAAGTTACATTTCATCTTATCATGTATGGAATGTGCTCGACTGTCTGGTTCTCACTTAGTCATACATTCTCCTCATGAAGCAAACATGGGAACAATATATACTGGATTCTAATGCTCTGGACCATCCTTTTGATGTTAGCTCAGCATTTCTAAAGCTGTGTTAGTTGCCTAAAAATAGATCAGCTTGCTGCCTGCAGGGCATGTCACACAGATAACTATTGCCTCTCATGGCACAAACCAAAGATGAACGGCCTATGTTTACTGTGTTCTCAGAGGAATGATATGCAAGAGGGCTGATCTGCATGTTGGTCTATGTGGTCAGTGAGGAGCTTTGTCATTTGGACACCTATCAATCATGTTTGGCTGATGCCAACATGTCCCACCCATCAGCCACAGCTCCAGATTGGGCCACCTAGAGATGTCATTGCGGGGGGGGGGGGTGCAGATACATCAGAGGGGAGTTAGCATGGGTAGCTTGATGTAGAAACTACAACTCCCATCATACCCAACCAGCCAATGGAGGGGATAATGGTAGTTATAGGTCTCATCAGTTGGAGGTCCAAGAATTAACTACCCTTGTATTAACCATTTGAGTGCAAGAGGAGTGTGCACCACATTGTGAAACAATGTGTTGCTTGTCCCTCTGGCATTCAAAGGGTTTTAAAGAATCACCTACAATGAAAAGTGTTCATATCCACTTAAATATTATTTTCCCCAATTCAGAATTTTTAAAAATGACTGCTATGCTCCAAGAGTTATACAAACTGTTTAACCCTTTGAGTGGCAGATAGGTATCCAACGCATTGCGTTACAATGCGTTGTATACCTCTCTGTTACTCAAAGGGTAAATTGACAGGGGCTACACTGTTACCAAGATAGTAAAACAAAAAAAACCCTCTAAAACCTAAAACTGATTTTTGTTCTGAGCTTAGAAACCTTCCTTTTAAAGGAGCAGTACATTTTTTATGGAAACACTAGCAATGTGGGACGGCGCTGCCTGTCAGGATATATATGGAATTAATGCACACACACAGATGCAAGACAAACACACACAGAGACACACATGCAAATGCACACGCATGCACTGAGATGCATAAAGAGCAACAAAGTCATACACACATACATGCAATGCACAACATGCAGACACATAGAGTGTGATACAGACATGCAACACACACAGTGAGAAACACACAGGCACACACAAAGACACACACACACAAACAGAAGTGAGTCATAAGGGAGTGACTTATGTGTCATTGTAATGAGCTTGTATTTGTACTTATGCCTCCACTGTGGCATTCATTCAAGTAGCTGAAATGCATGTGGTAACTGCACATACTATGGTGGATGGTGGCTCGTGCTGGCTCCCGGGGTGTGAGTGTGAGTGAATGTGTGTGAGTGGTATTCATTCATGTAGTTGAAATGCATGTGGTAATTGCACATACTATGGTGGAAGGTGGATCGTGCTGGCTCCCGGGGTGTTAGTGAGTGTGAGTGAGTGGCATTCATTCATGAAGCTGAAATGTATGTGGTAATTGCACATACTATGGTAGAAGGTGGATCGTGCTGGCTCCCAGGGTGTGAGTGAGTGTGAGTGAGACTATGGTGGAAGGTGGATCGTGCTGGCTCCCGGGGTGTGAGTGAGTGTGTGAGTGTGAGTGTGAGTGATTGCATGTGAGTGATTGCGTGTGAGTGATTGCGTGAGTGTGTTAGTGAGTGTGCGTGAGTGTGTGTGAGTGTCTGTGATTGTGAGAGTGTGTGAGTGTGGGTGAGTGTGAGAGTGTGTGAGTGAGAGTGTGTATGAGAGTGAGAGAGTGTGAGAGACAGTGTGAGTGAGAGTGTGAGTGATTGAGTGTGTGAGTGATTGAGTGAGTGTCTGATTGAGTGTGTGTGTGTGTGTGAATTATTGTGAGTGTGTATGATTGAGAGTGTGAGTGAGAGTGCGTGAGTGAGTGTGTGAGTGTGAGTGAGAGAGTGCGAGTGTGTGAATTATTGTGAGTGTGTATGATTGAGTGTGAGTGAGAGTGTGTGTGAAAGTGTGTGTGCTTTTTGTCTGATGCGTTTGTGTCTGTGGTGTAGGAGCGAGTGGCAGCCATTTTGTTTTTTTAGTTACGTGGATAGTAGTGGGCGGGCTGGATAGTGGGGGCAGGTCAACTCCCTGCATGATTTAAATCACTCTCTCATTGAATCACCAAATGGGAGCAGTAACTCCTCCTTACTTAAGGTGAGGTAACATAGCAGTATAACACACAGTGGCTCTTCAGTTGAGGCAGCGTAGCAATATGCTGAGGGAACAAATAGAAAGTGGTGTTTGAGGCTTGCCCTCTGTAACATACAGAAAAACATCTCTCTCCCTTTAAGGAGAAAGGGTGGGAATCAGGAAGCAGGAAGTGGAGGAGTGACAGTTGAAAACAGACAGTGAGGCTGACTAAAGAGATGAAAAGCGTTAAATAAAAGAGTTGCTATTAAGTTTATCCCCGAGTTTGTATTTTATGGAAACATTACTCCCTCGTACTGAAACAGAGTGTGAAACAGTGTGTTTGTGGGGTCATGATCCTGAGTGAGAGTGTGAGTGGACCAGGAGAAGTTATTGATATCCCCTACTTCAGGAGAGAGTGGCAGCTATATTTTTTTGTCAGTTGGACAGTGGTGGGCAGGCTGGAGGGGGCGGGCCAACTCCCTGTATGATAAACATGCCCCCATTGAATCACCCAATGGGAGCAGTAAAGTCCCCATTGAATCACCCAATAGGAGTTGTGTCTCCTAATGAGACATAAATTATGTAATGAGGCATTCTGTTCAATGTGTGTTTGTTTTCTGAGGAGACATAAATTATGTTCTGTGTGTGAGGTACCATAAATTATGCAATGAGGCTTATTCTTTTATATATATAGAAGATATGTTACAGAGCTCTTCCTTCTGAGTAAAACAAGGTCACTCCCACCGCTGTCATAACACTTCAAATAATCAGGAAGTGAAATTACTGTGCGTTTACTTCCTGATAGTTTTAACTGACAGAAGTGACAGACAGTTTCTATCACAGTCTATGAGGAACTGTCAGTCACTGACTTTCCTCTCCATTAGAATATCTAATTGGAATTTGACCACTAGAGGGCACCGCTAATGTAAAAAAACTGTAATAACTCTAGAAGTATGGAACTCTCAGCAGTGGGAGCACCCTTATTTTACTCAACAGGCAAACCCTACAATATATATTTTTTCATAAAACAAGTTTACTGCTCCCTTACATTTACATCCACCCTTGTCTCCTATATTTTGGATACATTTGTTACCAAGCTTGTTAAAAAAATAAACCTCTGATGACACCTAAAATAATTTACTGCTCTGAACTTATAACCCTTCTCCTTCAGTATCTATATATATAAAAGAAGACTTTGTGCCTGCCAAAACACACCCAGGGGAGGCATAAAGCATGAGTTACTATTCCTATTGGGTGATTCAGTCATGCAGGGAGTTGGCCCGCCCCCACTATGCAGCCCGCCCACCACTATCAAAGCCAGAAAAAAACAATATGGCCGCCACTTGCTCCTACACCACAGACAAACACACATGCCCCACTCACACAGCACCACACAAACACACACACATGCCCCACTTACACAGCACCAAACAGACATGCCCCCACACACACACACAGCACCACATACACACACAAAGCCAGAAATACATATGGCTGACACACACACACAGTCACTCACCCTGACTCCCAGAGGCCTCAGCAGGACCTGTAGTGCAGCACCAGAGGAACAAAATTGCACTCAAAGGGTTAAGGTAGGTCCTCATTGCTCAATTATTTCTTCACTGTCATCATTTGCCATGCAAGACACAGGACAGACAGCCATCAGATTCACACTTAACCCACTGACTGCCACAGGGTTGTGTATCAAGTTTTACCCCTCAGGGAGTGTGTTCAAACCCCTCACACTGTAAACTTGCATTTCTCTCCCACTTCTCCTCCTTCCCCAGCCTATTACTAACACTTTTCCACATTTATGTTAAGCCCCACCCCCTACTCGCGATTAAGCCCCGCCCCCTTTTAACCCAGATTGCCCCATTGCTCTCTCCACATCAGCACCACATGAGGGACTCCACAAGTCAAAGTTTACAGGTATAACACACACATACACACTCACACAGCACCACCACACACACAAAGCCAGAAAGAAAGATGGCTGACACACAGTCACTCACCTTGACTCCCAGTGGCCTCAGCAGGACCTGTAGTAAAGCCACTGAACGGTGCTGCATCACCAGGGGAACAAAATGGCACTCAAAGGGTTAAGGTAGGCCCTCATTGCTGAATTACTTCTTCACTGTCACCATTTGCCATGCAAGACACAGGACAGACAGCCATCAGATTCACACTTAACCCACTGACTGCCACAGGGTTCTGTATCAGGTTTTACCCCTCAGGGAGTGTGTTAAAACCCCTCACACTGTAAACTTGCATTTCCCTCCCACTTCTCCTCCTTCCCCAGCCTATTACTAACACTTTTTCACATTTATGTTAAGCCCCGCCCCCTACTCGCGATTAAGCCCCACCCACTTTTAACCCAGATTGCCCCATTTGTCTCTCCACATCAGCACCACATCAGTCCCCTCTAGGGACTTCACAAGTCAGTGTTCCCAGGTATGAACACACTTCCCACTGCTATTTAACTCTGACATGCTTCTCTATACCTTAACCCTTTGAGTGCCAGAGGGGTACACAACTCATGAGCACATGTGTTTCTGCTCATATATGTTGCGTGTCTGTGTGTGTGTACATCTCTGTTACATATGTGTGTCCATGTGTGCATCTCCAGTGTGTCTGTGTGTACATGTGTTTTGCATGTCTCTGCCGCTCACTGTGTGTATGTGCATACCTCCCAACATTTCACAGGGCCAAAGAGGGACACGTTAGTTTTAGGTGATATTATTGGGGGTGTGGCTGGTGGGCGGGGCATTAGTAAGAATTTTTAGGTTATTTCATGACCTATTACTGGCTATTTATGTAACTGAATAAATGATTTAGTTCAAGACCAAAGTATTTAATTTGCACAGACTAATGTATAAACACATATACTGAAGTTTATTGCTTTATTGCTGTAGAGCAAAGTAATACACACCACACAGTCAGGGCTGGTGCAATGATTTTTGCCACCCTAGGCAAAACCTAATTTTGCCGCCCATTTCGCTCCGCCCCTTGTGTCCCACCCCTTTATACCCTGCCTACTTATACCCAACCTCTTTTCATGATTGTCCTCTCTCTGCCCCCTGAGCCACTCTGCCCCTGTTCTGGAGATGCCTGTAAGAGATGCCCCCCACCAGCTCCAACTTGCCCCTTATCAGCTTCACTTTGGCCCACCAGTTCCACTTTGCCCCTATCAACTCCAACTTGCCCCCATCAGCTCCAACGTGCCCCCACCAGCTCCATTTTGCCCCCTCAGCTCCACTTTGCCCCCTCAGCTCCAACTTACCCCCATCAGCTCCACTTTGCCCCCCATCCGCTCCAACTTGCCCCCACCAGCTCCACTATGCCCTCTCAGCTCCAACTTTCCACTATCAGCTCCACTATGCCCCCAGCAGCTCCAACTTGCCCCCATCCGCTCCAACTTGCCCCACCAGCTCCACTTTGCCCCCCCTCAGCTCCACTTGCCCCCCCTCAGCTCCAACTTGCCCCCCCTCAGCTCCACTTTGACCCTCATCAGCTCCACTTTGACCCTCATCAGCTCCAACTTGCCCCCATCATCTCCAACTTGCCCCCACCAGCTCCACTATGTCCCCTCAGCTCCAGCTTTCCCCTAACAGCTCCAACTTGCCCCCATCGTCTCCACTTTGCCCCACATCTGCTCCAACTTGCCCCCTCAGCTCCAACTTGCCCCCCATCACATACCTGTATCTCCCGCGCAGTCTTCTCTTCAGTAATGCAGAGCGAGGCAGGACATCATGACTCCCAGCACGCTCTGCATTACTAAAGATCCGACCAGATGAGGGAGCGCTGTAGCAACATAGACCTGACTGTGTTGTGGTTCCTGGCGTGGTGTGTGTGGGCGCAGCTCTTCTCCGCTGCATGCCCCCGCCCCCAGTACGTGTGCGCCCTAGGCCGGCGCCTACCTCGCCTATAGGTGGAGCCGGCCCTGCACACAGTCTGACCTCCTAAAAAGAGGGACAACAGGGTGGGAAAGAGGGACAGAGGGATTTGGCCCTCCTAAAGAGGGACACTTGGGATGTATGGTATGTGTCTGCCTGTATGCTGCATATGTCTGTGTTTATCAGTGTGTCTGCATTTCACACACATGCGCCCAATGGTCATAACATGACGGGCAACGCCGTCCCATGTTGCTAGTCTCCTATATAAAGCCTACTTTTGTTACCAAGCTTGTTACAAGAAACTAGAAAAAACAAATATTGCTCTGAGCTGAGAACCCTTCATTTTTCAGTCTACACTCAGCTGCTGTTTGCTTGTTTATCTTAAATATGATATACACTGCACCTATTAGGACCTTACATAAACAAACAAGTTAACCCTTTGTGTTGCGTACCCCTCTGGCATTCAAAGGGTTAAATGGTCATACATGGTTGTCTTCATATCCATAGGAAGAGCACGTTTCTCACTCTTCTAATGAAACTACTAAATTATTTTTAAAAACACTGGCTAGGAATACATAATAGAATGATATGAACCTGATGCATTTGTTAGATAACACGGAGGGGGGTGTACTATAGGCAACAAATCTATTGACTGCTAGAGTGGTTGCCATTGCATTACTTCATAATGCATGGTGAGCGTTCTAGTATTTAAGGGGTTAAAAGGCCCATTTAAATTAATGGAAATGTTTTATTGTTTTTTTTACCAAGCAGATGGTTTATTGCAGAAAAATGCTTCTCTTTCTTAGTACATCAGCCTCACTGGAGGTGCGGTACTAAGCCATTTTCTGGCATATTGACAAAGGATTGGCCTGCATCTAGGTACAAGAAAACTGTACCAGCCTTGGGCCTGTGTACAAAGGTGATCTGCCAGACAGTGGTGTTTCTGTGCTTGCCTTAACACTGTGTGCACCTCAAGCAGACGAATGCTGATGGTATATTGCAATAGAGAAATCTGGCAATCTACACATTTAATTCTCCACCTAGTTTGGACAGGGACAGTGGGGGGTGAGAGTGACGCTTCCTATTGCCTGGCCTGAATCCGTGCTCCCAGTGCCCCAAAACACCCCCACACTAAAAAAAACACACTCATGGTACCCCCCAAGTGTCTCTTTTTAGGAGGGATAGTCTCTCTTTGAGATCCAAAACCCTCTGCCCCTCTATCCCACTCTGGTGTCCCTCTTTTTAGGAGATCAGACTGTTTAGTGTGTATATGTGTATCCCATTGCTCCACATTAATGTGTTTAAAAGTCAATGTATATGTTTATAATTTAGTCTTTGTAAAAAAAATTCTTTGTCTAGCTCTAAATAACTTATTTAGTTGCTCAAAAAGGTATGAATAGGCCATGAGATACACTAAAAATTATCAGTAATGCCCCAACCACCAGCCACATCCCCAACAACACCCTCTAAAATAAAAGTGTCCTACTGTGGCCATCATAAATGTTGGGAGGCATGTAACCAAACTTTTTGAAAAAAATTACTATTGTTTTAACAACAGTAATGCTCATGGACTGTTACCTATGCCAGTAAGGTTCACCCCCTATCCTGTAGAAAAAGCCATTAGTCTGCCCTTGTAATCTATGTCTGACAAAGAGTTGTGCAATGCTGTTCATGGTCCTTGCCAGGCTGCTCAAATGAGGGCTAGGGGGCATACAGAACACATGGATGTCCTGGCAGGAGACTATAAATATAGACTTCTCATCTCTTGGCACAACCAGCAAGGCTACAATGAAATAAACGACAATGACAGCTCTGAGCATGTGTGCCATGACAAATCCTGGCATGGATTTATTACCAAGAAATGCTCATTAACTAGGACAAATATTTTAATAATTTTCTGGTTCCAACAGACCTACTGATGACAGTGAAGCTAAGTATTAACCCTTTGAGTGCAAGAGGGGTACGCAACGCATTGTAAAGTAATGCTTTGCGTGTCCCTCCTGCACTCAAAGGGTTAAGAATGTGAATAATTCAGGGTCAACCCAGCTGCACCATATAAGACATGTAATTTTCCCTATTGACTTAGAGATTTCAGCCCCCTGAATGCTATGTGAGGTCACCAAGGCATTGATTTGAAATGCATTGGTGACCCCTCTAGCATCCATGGGGTTAAAAACCCCATTTAAATCACAGTTTGGGAGATTTTTATTTCTCCCCTAGGGCTCAATTCTGTTTGAGCTGTTAAAACCCATGGTATGGCAAAATGAACTCCAAACGGCACACACACAGTGGTACTGGCGGAATTCAATTGCCTTACCAACATGAATCACAACAAAAGTTGGCCCACAGAACCCAAATTGTGGCCCCACATTCTTTGTGGTTTTAATTCCCATAACTCACGCTAAAGAGAGTGAAAATGGGAACATCACAGTGTCAAACACCGAGAGTGAGCTACAAACACAGTGACCCTCCCAAACACTAACCCTCCCCATGGCCCTACACGACCCCTAACAATAAAGTGTACCAATACCAGCCCTAACACTATCCTGTCGCCCATAGCTGTAACACTTACCTGGCAGTCAGATGTCTAGCTGGGTCTTCTGCACTCTGATCTTCCTCTTTAATTCTTCTTCTATAATCTTCTATATTCTTCTCCCTCATCTGTCATCCTCTTCTTCTTTCTTCTTCATCTGTCATCTTCTTTTCTTCATCTGTGCTCACCTTCAGTTTTCTTCTTTAAACATAACAAAATATTGTTATTACAATTAAATATTTCCTTAAAGGGTATCTATCACCCATAAACATGTTTGTCTAAAACGTTTTTTTATATAGCGATTAGATTGAAATCTGTTTTCATTTTTTTTTTTTAATCGTTATTTTGCCCAAATTAAAATTGTAATGATTACCCTGCGGCTTCCTTCCGGACAGACTGAGGTTACCAGCTCTGCACGGCAGTCTGTTACTCTTCCTCTGCTCCCCTCCCTCTATCCAGCCTCCTCCGAAGACAGAGGCTTTCTGTATTTAGGTTGGAGCTTTCTCATTGGCCAGAAACTGCTCCAAATTACATGCAGAAAGCCTCCGGCTGGATAGAGGAAGGGGAGCAGAGTAAGAATGACAGACTTCAGTATTGAGCTGGTAACCTCAGTCTGTCCGGAAGGAAGCCGCAGGGTAATCTTTACAAGTTTCATTGGGGCAAAATAAAGATTTTTTTTTTAAATGAAAACAGTTTTGACAAGGTTTGGCTCAGCTACTCTAACTCTGCCGATTGATTCTGCTGTCTGATCTAATCTAGTGCTCTTCTATCCATTACTTCTGCCTTCTGAGTTCCTGGGTCAGGCTGAATCAGCTGACTTCTCTGATTACTCACCTGACTATTATCAGCCAACCCTCTCAGGGTATTTAAAGCAGCTTGGCTCACTTCCTGATTGTCCTTGTGTTTGTTGTTGCTGACTGCTGTGAATTCTACTGAGCTCCTGTTTATCCGTGTATGACCTGGTTTCCACTGATGATCCTTCCTGACCCCTGGTTTGTTTATGAAATTGTGGACTTCTGTGCTTCTGACTCCTGGCTTGTTCCAGACATCGTAGACTTCTGTGTTCCTGACTCCGGCTTGACTGAGTACCTGTCTTGGTTCCTGACCCTGGCTTGTCATTGGTTTATGTTCCTGGATCACAATTCTATTTTGTTTATTTTTGTTACTTTAATAAAGCTGTTTTGCATTTTATATTTTTTGTGTCTGCCTGGTTTCTGGTCGCTAATAAGTTTTCAATCCAATCGCTATATAAACTAACGTTTTAGAAAAACATCTATAGGGGTGATAGATCCCCTTTAAAGTTACTCTGCCAGTGCATGATCCCAGCTGAGAGAAGTACTGCTGTTTATTTGGCCAGTCCCTGTTCAAAATGGTTCCCATACTCCCACTGGATGGGATGTGATGTTACGCAAGGCATGTAACATGCCCTGCAGTAACCACACCTCCCAGCCAATCAGTTTCTAGCTGGAGGGATGACTAAAAGTGCTAGAAGCTGATTGACTGGGAGATGTGGTTGCTGGAAAGTGCCCTGCGTAACCCCACATCCCAGCCAATGTGTCACGGTTTTGAAGACTCTCAGACTTAAGGTTTTGGTAAAAACTTAACTTTATTGAAAAAGTTAAGGCAATCCCCGTAGGGTTAATCATACATAACAATACAACAACAGTCGTAGTAGAATAGGTTCTACCGGCCTTGCCAATGATACCGGGCAAGGCAACCCAAGTGACAGTATCAATTACAATAGGCTCTACCGGCCTTGCCTATACCGGGTAAGGCAACCGTGAGGTGACATGTACCGGTTCTACCGGCCTTACCAATACCAGGCAAGGCAGCCCAAGGGAGACTGAGTATAGGCACTACCGGCCCTGCCAATACCGGGTAAGGCAACCTTCAAGATGGTAACGTGCAAAGGTTCTACCGGCCTTACCAATACCGGGCAGGGCAGCCCAAAGCGTAGACCAGCTGTCAGAAAACTATGATAGCAGATAAGAATAGATACAATGGCGTAATCACAGCAGAAGTCTATTGCCAGAAAGTATCAGACAACTGCATAAGAAAGCATACAGCGAACTGTCCTCAGACTAGTGTTCAGGAGCAACCAACGACTTGCGTTGGACCAACGGTATGAGCGCAACCAGGTTAATATGGAGTAAACCAGCGTCCGCACGCTGGGACCAACAGTAATTCTCGCAACCAGGTAATATGGAGTAAACCAGCGTCCGCACGCTGGGACCAACAGTAATTCTCGCAACCAGGTTAATATGGAGTAAACCAGCGTTCGCACGCTGGGACCAACAGTAATTCTCGCAACCAGGTAATATGGAGTAAACCAGCGTCCGCACGCTGGGACCAACAGTAATTCTCACAACCAGGTTAATATGGAGTAAACCAGCGTCCGCACGCTGGGGCCAACAGTAATTCTGGCAACCAGGTTAATATGGAGTAAACCAGCGTCCGCACGCTGGGACCAACAGTAATGCTCGCAACCAGGTAAATATGGAGTAAACCAGCGTCCGCACGCTGGGACCAACAGTGATTCTCGCAACCAGGTTAATATGGAGTAAACCAGCGTCCGTACGCTGGGACCAACTGTAATCCTCATGACCAGGTTTATGGAGTAAACCAGCGTCCGCTTGCTGGGATCAGCCACTACAGCTGAAGCGGAATAGTAACAATGTCGCCGGAGCGACTGAGCAAGAGCGAGAGCCCTGTGCTCTAGCAGGAATCCACCGGAGCAGACTAATGCGGTGAAAGGTGACCGGAACACCGGAATCGCTGACAGAGAGCAACCGGCAGGAGAGACGGGCAGGCTGGAGACTCAGGAACTCAGGAGGATTAACCCGCGAGGTGCTGGAACACAGGAACACCGGAACACTGGAACAATAGTGCACAGGAACACCGGAACACAGGATCACTGGAGCGCTGGAACACCGGAACGCAGGAACAGCAGGCCCAGAAGCCTGACAGCAGGTCAGGACAGGTGAGGTCAGAAACATCACGAAAGGGCAACCTGGGAGTGCCCAACCAGGGTTTAAAAAGGCAAAGTGAGGAGGGCTAATAGCAGACAGCCAATGAGTAGTTCCTAGCAAGTGATAGACACCAGATAGCACGAATCACGGGCACCGTGATACAATGAGAGTGTGGGAACCATTTTGAACAGGGACTGGCCATATAAAAGTCAGTCCCTATTCAAATTTCCTTCAGTTGGGATTGGGTAATGACCGAAAAAGTACAAGGGGGGGTGCAGATGCAGTGTAATTTTAAGAAAAAATGTAATTATAATATTTTGTTTTAGGGGCAACACTAAGTTTAAATAAGACTAAAGAAGAGCACAGATGAAGAAAAGAGGAAAGAAGAAGATGACAGGTGAAGAAGAAGAATATAGAAGCTTACAGAAGAATAACTGAAGAGGAATACCAGAGTTCAAAAGACCCCACTGGACATAAGATTTACAGGTAATTGTTCATTATAATTGGATGGTGTTAGATTTTGGGGTTTAACCCTTTGAATGCCAGTGGGGTATGCAACAATGTGCATTGCGTTGCATACCACACTGGCACTCAGAGGATTAATTTCTTTTACATTTACACACATGTTTTTGGATGTACTGATCAGAGGTTTGAGCAAGGATACATGGAATACATTGTGAATACGCATACCAGCAGGAAGTTCCAGAGCGTATGAGACAGGGTTAATTTTACAAATAACCCGGTATGGACCGAAATGAGGGGCCAGCTTCTTGCAAGGCACATGGAGGTTCAGATTACGGGAGGACAGCCAAACCCTCTCCCCCCACCCTGAAACACCAGAGTCGTCCATCGTCAACGGTCTGTGTGTTTTTTATAGCTCTGAGAGAACCTCTGTAGGGATCTCTGAACTCGTACCCAAGTGGAGCAGAGTTGCCTAAGATACTCATCCAAACCCGGAATATCTTGCTCCTCAAAAGACTCGGGAAGCAGAGAAGGCTGGAACCCATAATTGATCAGGAATGGAGAGTTCTGAGAAGAAGAGTTTATGGCACAATTCCTTGCAAACTCTGCCCACGGTAACAAGTTCGCCCAGTTATCTTGATGGTCCAAAACGAAACAGCGTTCCAAGCCTTGGTTGGATCTTTCAGAAGCACCATTCGACTGAGGGTGGTAGGCAGAGGAAAATGATAATTGGATGCCGATCTGACCACAGAAAGCCCTCCAGAAACGGGATATGAACTGGCTCCCTCGATCCGAGACCAGTACCTTGGGCACCCCATGGAGCCTAAATACCTCTCTAGAGAATATCTCGGCCAACTCTCTGGAGGAAGGTAGATCCTTCAGAGGCACAAAGTGAGCCATTTTTGAAAACCTGTCAACGATCATCAGGATGGCCGTGTGACACTTCGATGCAGGCAACTCAACCATGAAGTCGATGGACAGGTGTAACCAAGGGCACTCATCATTAGGAACAGGCTGAAGCAGTCCCAGCGGAAGATGTCTTGGAGTCTTGCTACGGGCACATGTGGCACATGCTGTTACGAATGCAGTCAGTTCTTAAGCTAGGCCACCAGAAAAGTCGGGATATGGACCATATCAATTGGTCATGACCAATATGCCCTGAGGCCTTCGAGGAGTGATATGTCTCCAGCAATCTAGTATGAAGAGGCTCGGCGGACAAAACATCTACCACTGGGCTTGTGTGCCAGAGCGGTAGCCTGGGAAGACAAAATCTCCTCACCCAAGGGAGAGGTAATACTTGTGCAGATGGTGGCCAGGATATGATTGGAAGGAATGATAGGCACCGAAGGACTATCCACCTCGGGATTCAACCCAAATTGCTGAGAGAGAGCGTCCGCTCTGACATTCTTAGTACCAGGAAGATACGAGACCACATAATTGAACCTGGAAAGGAATAGCTCCCATCTGGCCTGTCTGGAGGACAACCTCTTGGCCTCAGATCGATACGTTAGGTTCTTGTGGTCTGTGAGAATTAGTATTGAGGAACTTGTCCCCTCCAGGAGGTAACGCCATTTTCTAAGTGCAAGAATAATAGCCAGGAGTTCTCGATCACCAACATTGTAAAGGCTCTGTGCCCTAGATAGTTTTTTGGAAAAATATCCGCACTGCAGTAGGGGTTTGCCAGGGGCGGAGCACTGAGACAGGAGGGCACCTACTCCTGACCCAGAGGCATCAACCTCTAAAGTAAAGGGCAGGGCGGGATTGGGATGAGACAGGATAGGGAGCCTTGGCAAAAGCAGCCTTCAAACTGTCAAATGCTTGGATAGCACTGGGGGACCAGTTAGAAGGATCTGCCCCATTATGTGTCATATCAGTAAGTGGCTTCACCACCGAGGAAAAGTTCCTTAAAAAATTCCTATAATAACTTGCGAAATCCAGAAACCTCTGTATGGCTTTCAGTCCCACTGGACGGGGCCACTGCAGGACTGACGACAGTTTTAGTGGATCCATGGCCAGTCTGGAAGAGGAAATCACGTACCCCAAAAATGTCACCTGGGACTTGTGGAACTCACACTTTTCCAGAACAGTTTATTCTCTCTCAGGAGTTGCAAGACCAATGTGATATCCGCTTGATGTGCCTGCAAGGTTGGCGAATGGATAAGAATGTCATCCAAATAAACCACTACACACCTCTGTAGTAGATCTCTTAATACATCATTGAGGAATTCTTGAAAGACTGCTGGAGCATTGCATAAACCGATTAGCATGACCAAATATTCATAATGTCCGCTGCATGTGTTAAACGCCGACTTCTACTCATGCCCTTCCTCAATTCTGACAAGGTTATATGTGGCCCTTAGATCAAGCTTGGTAAATACAGTGGAGCCCTTAATTCAGCTGAACAATTCCGTAATCAACGGCATGGGATAAGCATTCTTGACTATCAACTTATTCAGGCCTCTGTAGTTGATGCATGGTCTCAGCTCCCCATCCTTCTTTTTCACGAAAAAGAACCCTTCATCAGCAGGCAAGGAGGACTTGCAAATGATCCCACTGGCCAGGGCATCAGACACCTACTCCTCCATGGCTCGATTCTCCTCTACCGATAGAGGGTAAACTCGTCCTCTAGTAGGTATGGCCCCTGGGATTAAATCAATAGTGCAGTCGTAAGGCCTGTGTGCCGGTAATGTACTAGCCTCTACATTGTTGAATACCTCTTTGAAAGATTGGTACACTGCAGGTAACGAGGAAGAGGTAAAGAGTATTCTGGTAGGCTGCTATAAACAAGTCTCAGCACAAAAGGAAGACCATGACACAATGTTGCACTTTTGCCAATTTATCCTGGGGTTGTGAGTCTGTAGCCAGGGAAATCCCAGGATAACAGCATAATGAGGGGAGTTTATAATCTGAAATTGTAGGGTCTCCATGTGGAGAGTCCTTACCCTTAGGGATAAAGGACATGTCTCGTGTCACATGTGGCGGTTGCAATGGTCTACTGTCAATAACTTCAATAGCCAGTGGAGAAGAACGAGGCAACAACAGGATATCGTGCTTGGCCACAAAGTCAGCATCCATGAAGTATCCGGCAGCTCCAGAATCCACCAAGGCCAGAGCCGTTATTGAGGATGTAGACCAGGATACTACCACTTCAAGGATGGGTTTCCCTTGCCTGGAATCTGGGGACTGTGAAACTCCACCAAGGGTCTGCTCCCGACACAACCCTAGGTGTGGGCATTTCCCGGATGAGTAGGACAGGAGTGCAGCAAGTGCCCTGCTTTACCACAGTATAGGCAAAGGCCCCTTTTCCTTCATAAAGCTCTCTACTCCCTGGAGAGGCGCGTAAAGCCCAATTGCATAGGTTCGCTTCTGGCTGATTCAGAACCAGGAGGTATGGGAGGCGAGGGAGGACAGGGTGGGAGAGAAAAGCTAGGCGCCAACCGAGTCGTGGGTCTATGCCTCAGATCTTTGAATGAAGGTCTCTCTCTGAGCCTGGTATCGATCAAAATAGTGAAGGTAATCAATTTGTTCAGATCCTCCGTCAGCTCACGGGCTACCCTCTCATCCTTAATGGAGTCACACAGACCCTGAGAAATTGCTGCTATGAGTGCCTCATTGTTCCATCCCACTTCTGCAGCCAAGGTGCAAAACTCAATGGCGTCCTCGGCTACAGTGCGTGCGCTCTGATGTATGGTCATGAGCCGTTTCGCTGCAGATACTGCTCTGGCTGGAACATCAAAGACCCTACAGAATTTGTCCACAAATTTTGTGAAGTTGGCCACAATGGGCTTCCCTGTCTCCCCAGGCCAGTGTCTTACCAGACAACAGTTAAATCAGAAAACAGACTTTACTTTGTTAACTTGAAAAGGCATGTGGTACCATTTCCAAGAATATGCCCACCTGGTTCAAAAACTCTCTGCAGAGAATAGGTTCTCCTTCATAGCATTGAGGAAGGGGAGCAATACCGGAGAATCCTCGATAAGTACTGGCCTCAGGATTAGAGGATACCACTGGTGCAGAAACTGGGGAAGCCTCTAGTTGAAAAGGGACCTGACCAAGGTGTGCTGTGCGGTTAAGGAGCATTTGCAGAGCAAACGACAACTGATCAATCCGCTGATCTTGTGAGTCCATTTTGGCTAGAATGCTATGAACTGGTTCATCTGTACCTATAGTACTCATGGCCCTTTCACACTGTCATGGGACTCTTAGGTAAATAAAGTACACAACACAGGTACAGATTAATTTAACCAGTTTATTAAAATAAGTAAGCAAGAGCAAGCATTTCCACAACCAAGATAGGAACAGGCATGAGGACAGTGCCTAGTCCATTACCCAGGACCTGACACAGAGCTATAACCCACTGTAGAGCTAGGAAATCTTGAGTATAGAACCAGACATGGTTCTAACCAGAAGAGTGAGTGGAAACCTGTAACGCCAGGTGTCCAGACCGAGAGAGCGTAACCGGTTGATCCCTGAAGAGGGACAATATCATACTTGTAGCCTCGGGCGGCTTGCAACAGTACCCAGGAGGTAAATGTCACATAGGCAGAGACTAACGAGAAGCCTAGCAAGAATAACAGTGTCTGGTAGGACTGAGTAAGCACAGGGCGGAGGCCACAGAGCAGAGGGCAACACCCAACAACACCAGTAAGGTAACTGCTGGAAAACCACAGTGCAGAGGCAACAGAGCGGAAGGCAACCTGCAACACTACCAGAGAGGTAACTGTTTCACTGGGACGATGGAGCGAGCCCTCTGAGACCGACTGAGATGAGTGGTAGTCAGACAAGAGCGGTAGTAGGCACGGAGTGTAAGTCAGACAAGCCCCAGTCAGAAGCCTAATCGGGTATTCAGCCACAGCCAAGGTCCGATCTGAGCGAGAAGTCAGACAAAGCCACTGGTGAAAACCAGAGAGGGTAGTCAGACAAAGCCAGGGATTGAGCCAGAGAATACACGGAAGCCAAGCTAAGGTCAAACGAGAGCAACACAGGAGTAACACACAGAAACACCACGAAAGGGCAACTAAGCACAGTTTGCAGACAGACTATAAGGCCACCGCCGGAGGGCGAGACTCCATCGGCCAATCATGCAGAATGTTACAAACCAGTGAGAGCGATGTCACAGACTCGCGCCCGCAGAATAGAGGAAAGCATGCAGGTGGCCAGGTCCTGCCCGCAGCATAGACCATGGACAACCGGACAGAATCACAGGCATGCAGAATCACGGGTACTGTGATATGACCCTATCGCTAACCTTCATTCCTTAATATATGAGCTAATGAAACAAATAATACTGATGTAGCAATGTAAGGCTACAAATTATAAAAATATAACGCTGAATAGTCAGAAGCGGCTCACTGAGTCTGCTACAACTTTGAAGGGCTAATCCAAAGTCATAATGCTAACCCCATCATTCCCATTTCCATAATTACTCTCATAAATAGATCAATCAAAACAATAAAAAAAGCCTAACACGTTTCTCGCATTAGTCGGGCTTCATCAGAGGCAATGATGAAGTGCGACTAACAGATAAACTGTATTAGGCTTTTTTATTATTTGTTTGATCCATTTATGAGAGAGATTATGGAAATGGTAATGGGAACGATGGGGTTAGTATTTTAATTTTGGATTAGCCCTTTGAAATTGTACACTACCATCAAAGTGGGCTCAGTGATACAGTGAGCTGCTTCTCCTCAAACTGCCTGCGTTAACCAGTTCAGCTATTTTTGTTTATATCGTTAATTAAAGGGCATGTGATCACAGCAGCTCATAATGCTTGTATAATTTTTGGCTGACTATTATAGGGGTGATAGCTGATAGGGTTGCTAGTTACTCCGTTGCAATTCCTGAAATCGCCATCACTGACCAAGTTGAGCTACTTATAATAATTATTGAGCTTATGTTAGATGCCCTTTAGACAATAAGAACAATACCTAATACACATGTCTGAACAGCTGGGGAGATAGCATTTGTTACTGCTTTGTAGATTTTCTGAAAGCCTTGATTGCTGTTAAATGATAGGACTATTACATAAGAAGTATGTTTGTCATCGTTCCTTAGTTTTTCTGACAGCCTTGATTGCTATTAAATGATAGGACTAGGATAAAAGAACTATGCCTCTTTCTCACCAGTCTTATATATAGCCTTGGTATCTGTTGTACATTTGGGCTTACATATCCAGTGTGTATATTATCACTTATGGCAGTCCTGTGTGATTGTGTTTTTTCTTGCTGCATAGATTCCACAGTAGCAGATTATCCCTCCCCTTATATGTCGGTATCCATCTTCTCTCATAAGGTTATTATTTCTTGTACTTACCATTTCTATGTGTTTTATTAGTCTTTAATAAATAATTTGGTTTTTAATGTAATATCCATCCTCACCATTTAGAATACAAATCACAGATTCATCCTTCAATAACTGAACATGTCCATGTGATCCTACCTCTTTATTGTTTGGGTAATTAAGAGTGCCACACGTTAGGTAGTTACTTTCTTTTCTTTCTCGAATCTGTTATACTACTAGGCACCTTCACTTGTTTACTGTTCCTTTACCCATATACATTAAATGTAGTGGTGGTACCGATAGTTTTCTTGTGAGTGTGTGTGCCAGGGTTCTCCAATGACTAGTTATGCCACAGAGCCTCAGTATCAGCTTATTCGGCAGGGATAGAAAATACATTCTAGTTCTCTGTAAATGTCTTTCAGGAAGGGAAGTTAGAGCTGACTTGTGTCTGAATAGAATAACAGCAATGCTGAAAAATGCAATTAACATGCTTATTATTACTGTACAATGCAGAGAGGAAGAATAAGGAAAAAATGTAACAACTTACAGTTAGTTGGCGAAGTGGGAGGAATTGTCTCAACAAATGTTGCGTTCAATTTCAAGGGGAACTATACTCTAAAACTAAGTTGCTTTTAGCCCTATGAGTGTCAGAATGGTGAGCAACACCTTGCAATTCTGAAATGGCCAATGGTAAGGGAACATTTAGGTAGCAGTTACCATAATATGTATAATTTGAAATTTGTTATGAGAAAATCATTAACAAGGGTTTAACCAAAACATTCAGCTTTAAAAGGGCTAACTGTATAATACTAAAAGCAGTATTAAAAAGTATTCAGTGGGATGTAATGTTCAAAGATAAAAATGCAAAAGAAAGATGGAATTTGTTTGAAATGCTCTCTGATAAATATATACATAAATACATACCACTGAGGAATACATATAAGAGGAACAAATTGAGAACAATGTGGCTTAATAAAGAAGTTTGTGGGGAATAGAGAAATAAGAAGCAGGCTTTTAAACTACTTAAAGGGATAGTAAAGTTTCACACAAACAGCAGTTCCAATTAATCTTCTTAGTATTTGAGCCATAGAGAGTGTTATTTCAATACTGTCAGAGTTTTAGTTCAAGAGTAATTAAATGATAAAGTTTCCCCCTCCCACCACTTTTACCTAGTGTAAGCCACCTCCCCTTAGATGTGGAATCTGGTCCACAGACCAGACAGCTCACAGCAAGGGACAGTCTTCTTACTGTGAGAACAATTAAAGCCCTGCCCCCATTGACAGGTTTTTCGGGGTTTTCTCTTATGTTAATTGAAGATTGTCCCTCTCTGTGATCCACCTGGACACCACCTTTCTGCTCTGAGGTGAGCAGTGTTACATCAGTAAAAGGGGAAGGACGGGGATACTTCATCATTCAAATACTCTTGAACCACAGCTCTGACAGTAATGAAATAACACTCTCCATGGCCCAAATATTATGAAGATTAATTGGAGCTGCTTTTATTATGAAACATTAATATCCCTTTAATTCAGAAGGCTCAAATGCTTCATAAAAAACAAACAATGCAATATAATATGCAAAAAAGCAATTAGGCTAGTTAAAACTCAAAATGAGAAAAGTATTGAAAAAGATAAAAGAAACATTCTAAATAATTCTACAAGTATATACATGGCAAAATTATAAAGGTTGATATTGGTGAATTAATTAGTTAGGATAAGGGTATGGCTAACACCTTGTATACCTTCTTTCATGCAGTATATACAGAGGAAGGAACAATGGTAGGCTATGGGCAAACAAAAAGAATGTTAGAATTTCCTCCATCATGAGGACTGGAAAAAATGATTGTGAATAAAGCACCTGGACATAATGGCATATAACCAAGGATATTTATGGAACTTTATTCAGTAATAGCAAGACCCTTATCTTAATATTTATTAATTCCCTATCATCAGGAACAGAGCCCAGCAACTGAAGAAAAGCACATCAGTGCCGTTATTCAAAAAGGAGACAAGATCTAAACCAGAAAACCTCCGTAGTTACTAACTGACAGTATTCAGGACTATGTGGTGACCAGCAACATTATTAACAGGAGCCAGCATGGCTTTATGAAGAATAGGTCATGTCAAATTAATGTACATGCATTTTATAAAAGGGTAAGTAATATTTTGGACAATGGTATTGCTGTTGATGTAGTATTTTTGCATTTAGCAAAAGCCTTTGATACAGTGCCTCATAATAGGTTACTGCATAAATAAAAAGGTTTCTGTTTGGGAGGTGATATATGTACATGGATAGATAACTGATTAAATGATAAATGGCAGAGAGTTGTTGTAATCTGAACCTTTTCAAGTTGGTCTGAAGTTCTAAATAGGATGCCGCAGTATAAAGTCATGGGCCCAATGCTTTTAATTTGTTTATCAATGAACTATAAGTAGGTATAAAAAGTAATGTTTCAATCTTTGCTGATGGCAATAAGCTGTGCAAGGAAATACATACCAAGCAGGATATTTTTTCTCTGCAGTAATACTTGGATATACTGAGTGAAGAGGCGAAAAAGTGGCATATGAAGTTTAAAAGGATAGTAATGTTTTAAAATAAAAGCAGCTCCAATTAATCTTCATAGTATTTAGGCCATGAAGAGTGATATTTCAATACAGAGAGAGTTGTAGTAATTGAATGATAAAGTCTCCCCCCTCCTGACACTTTTACTGATGTAACACTGCTCATCTCAGAACAGAAAGGTGGTGTCCAGACAGCTTGCAGAGAGGGACAATCTTCAATTAGCATAAGGGAAAAAACTGAAAAACCTGTCAAGGGGGGCAGGGTTTTCATTGTTCTCACAGTAAGAAGATTGTCCCTTGCTGTGAGCGGTCTGGTCTTAAGACCAGATTCCACATCTGAGGGGAGATGGCTTACACTAAGTAAAAGGGGCAGGAGGGGGAAACTTTATCATTCAATCACTCTTGAACTACAACTCTAACAGTATTGAAATAACACTCTCTGTGGCTCAAATACTATGAAGATTAATTGGAGCTGCTTTTATTTTGAAACATTACTATCCCTTTAATACAGATAAATGTAAGGTTATGCATTTGGGCTGCAGAAACAAACATAAACTAATGGGAAACTACTTAGGAACTCCTTGTTAGGGAAAGATATAGGAGTACTTATAGACCAGTGGTTCCCAACACATGCTCTCAGGGCCCACTAATAGGCCAGGACCTGTGAATTTCCCTGCTAGAGTACAGCTGTGTTGATCAGAGATTCAGTCAATTTGATT
Organism: Rhinophrynus dorsalis; assembly: GCA_037306005.1. Lineage (NCBI taxonomy): Eukaryota > Metazoa > Chordata > Amphibia > Anura > Rhinophrynidae > Rhinophrynus > Rhinophrynus dorsalis. The sequence continues at coordinate 182,111,360 of CM074725.1, read as the reverse complement.
AACTCACCTGTGTTTTAACAAGGCTATACTCCAATCCTGGCCTGTTAGTGGACCCTGAGGGCACGGGTTGGGAACCACTGTTATAGACAATAGATTTCACAGCAGCATCAAGTGTCACTCAGCTTCTGCAAGAGCCAATAAGGTACAATTCTGTATAAAAAGGGGTATACATGCACAGGACGGGAATATAATTCTACCTATATGTACATTTTTCAGAATGCTTCATCTGGAAAATATATTATAGTTTTGGCCACCATTTCCTACAAAAGACATTATTGAACTGGGAAAAGTGCAGATACATGCAACAAAACTGATAAAGGGATTGGATGATCTGAGTTATAAAGACAGCAGCCAAACTGAGTTCGTTTACATTAGAGAAGAGATGTCTAAGGGGTGATATGATTACCATTTACAAATATATTTAAGATCAGTACAAATAACTTTCTGATGAATTATTTACTCAAAGAGCTGAGCAAAAACAAGGTAATTCATTAAACAAAGGCAGGGACTTTTTACAATAAGGGTAATAAAGTTATGGAGTTCTTTGCCTCAGGATGCTGTCCTTACAGATACTGTAAATACTTTGAAAAAAGTAATGTATACCTTTCTAGCTTAGAACAAAACTGACAATTATAACAGTTCAGTTCACAGCAGATATAATTTTTGATCAAGGGAATATCTTACTGACATTTGGAATGAGGAAGGAATTGTTTCACTTGGGGCTTAATTGGAAATGGCTACAGTGGGGTTTTAGTTATCTTCCTCTGGATAAACAGGGTTGATATGGAATGGGCTGAACTTGAAGGATGCATATCTTTTTTCACTCCATCAACTGTGTTACTATTCTACTATCACAGATAAACTAGAGATTCACAGTCTGTTGCATCAATCAATAACAGCCATAACCAAGGAGGCTATCCCTCCACATCATTCCAGGGTCGTTTTGCTATTCAGTGTATCAATTCTCTACCCTCCTACACACAGTCCCTTCCTACTTTCACTGCCAAAAGCACTTGTAATGAAGAACTATGAACGAACAGATTTGCCTGAAATCACAGTAAGTGCCATTTGTTGTTCTGATACTTCATGGGCAGTTCCATTAGTATGCCGTTTTCATCGAAATCTAAGGAAACATATATCTGGTAAACTTGGAATTTGTTATGAAACACATGCACATATCTAACCCCCACCATGTTTTTTTAACCCTATTCCTCCTAAAAATGAATAATCCTCTAGATTGACTGCCCAGTCATGTGTATTATCTAACCAGGTTTCAGTAACACCAGTAAGATCATACTACTCATTCACTGCAATTCCCTCATCTTTCCAGCCAGACTACGAGCATTTGCATGAAGATAGTTTAAGTTACTGCCATTCTAAAGAATTGCCCACTTTAAAACATTTATTTGCTTTCTATCAGACTGCAACATATGCATCTCCCGTTAGATAAACTAGCCCATCTACCCTCTCCAACCCTATGCCTGTTCTCCAATCCCATTTCCTCATTTACACTGCCTACCCCATACTGTGTTGTATCACTCTCACCCCATTTCTGGTTCACAGTCTCCTCCAACCCTCTAACCATCCTAACCCCTAACATGTTTGCCCCCTTTTTCCCATGGTGCAATGCATCATGATCTAAAGACTGCCCCAAGGGAAAAGACAACCCAGTGCTCTAGAAACCCAAACCCCCTAATGTTTACGCCAAGTCTTTAGCCACTCATTTAACTCCCTAATCTCCCATTGCCTTCCTGGTGTATAGTACCTTAGAGGTTATTTGCTTAAGCTTATGACTTAAATACTTGAAATTCTTCTTAACAGACCTTCATTTTCCACTGATCTTGTCATTGGCACCAGCTTATACCACAACAGCTGGGTCAAGCCCAGCCCCTGCACACAATCTATAAACTCAGTATACTACATGTCAAATCAGAGCATCTGGGAGACAGCAAACTATTCAATTTTAGAGACAGATTACCCTGTTTTCCTAATTATGGAATCCTCTTCCACCACCATCAGCCTAGGTTTGCCTGAGTCCCTGATCCTATCAGCGCTGTTCTACCGACTGTAAAAAATAACAGTTCTCTCCAGCAAGGGGATTCCTGTGCCAACATCATTCAATGTAAAAAAACTGTTTGGGAGACTAAACACAGGATAGTCCTTCCTATAGTTACTCCCTCCTTTCTTTGTCTAACTGTAACCTATCTAGCTACCTGCTCCTCCTTTGTGCAGTCTCCAACTCCAGTACTTCCTATGCCAGGTTCCTTCTGCTCAGTGAGAAGCATACCCCTGTCAAGATTGGCTGTCTCCCTCAATGTTGCAGTTTGCCTCTCCAGATCTCTAACTTGAGTTTCCAAAGGCTACTTTCTTATATCTGCCACAGAGGTGTATACCTCAGGTCCTTAAAGGAAAAAACTGTAACAATGTAACGGTCCTGGCACATCACTGTTCGGTAAGTGATCAAAAAGACATATTGCCCTGAACAAAGCACTGTAAATGTCAGCCTTTAAAATACTATACTTACCAAGTCACTTACCCTATGTCTCACCAAATTCAGAAGGGTCAAAAGCCAATTTTCTCCACTGGCTTGACCAGCCACAGTTATGACAGTATCTGTAGATGAAAGAGCGTAAAGAAAACTTCTGATCTAAAAGTGGTGTTTTATTTCACATCGCTAAAAGACACATAAAAATTGCACGCTTATAGACGTGTAAAGATGTAACACAGACGTAACTCTCATGAACATCAGACGTTTGTATTAGCGTTCTTCTCTCTCAATTGAACCTCCTGTTAGTAATTCAGATCCACTTATCCTTGGTTACCCCCTTCTTTGTGGTCATAGACAAATATTTAAGTCAAGACCCACTATCATTTGGGTGGTTTGATCTGGTATTTTGTGAGCACTTATTCTGACGTATACATCAGGATTGATTACTCTAGGAGAGACACTCACGTCTGTTCTCTGAGTGAATTGTAGTAACCTTGACCTCCAATAATCCAACGTGTATCGCGGGATAATCTGCCCACTTTCTCAAGGGACTGTAGGACAGCCTTTAATGTGGACTTATATACATATTCTAATTATCATATATAACACCACAGCCTATTGAATTCCACAATTATTTACAAATACTTCTTAATACAATAAAAATACTCATAACAGTGCTTGATCAGGAACAATTTTCCTCACTGCTTAAAATACTACCAGATGTGCAATATATACATAAAAATAGAAACACGAGGAGAGAAGAGTGTAACATCTAAGAGTAATTTCAGTGTAATATCCCCACATTCACAGAGTGCAATTACTAGACGTATTCTTTATAAACTGCCCCAAAGATGTCCAATCTGGATGTAATTGGCTGTTCAGATAAGCAGAGGACTGCGTGATGCTGCAGACAAATGGTTCTCAGTGCAAGTCAAATCAGGACAGAGAAACTATGTGTATGTGTTCCTCACTGCGAAGATCAAAGAGGAAATCCTCTAAGTGTAACATCATTAATATGGGTTCACATCAATCAGACCCCAATATACTGCACACACCAGACAGATGTAATGGTGTATGCAGACACTGAAAGCTGTCCTTTATGTATTGAATCAGGCCATGAGGGATAAATGTTGCATCAAAAATATATAGGATAAATATTTTATTTCTTATTTTGTGGATACTTTCCAATGCGTTTCACAGGAAAGAATACCTGCTTCTTCAGGAAAATAGTTAAAACATATATGTGTAAAAGCGCCTTCTTTTAAAGGCTTTACAAATGGAATGACACCAGACGTAGAACCCATTGCGAGGTCCAGTTTGTATTCAGACAGTCAAGCCTCACTCTGATACCAAGGGTGTTCCAGCTCTGAACCACACCTCCGGATGGGCTCGCGTTTACATTCACACCTCATTTTCATATACATAATTTAATCTAATGACATGAAAAAGAAAAACGTATAGAAAATGTATATAAATCTATTTTCCAAAACTATTTTTATAAAACATGATAAAAAATATAAATAAAATTAAAATTGGAAGCCTAAAACAATGTTTCTTCTTTTAGTGATATGTTCATAGCGATAGTTTAAAATCTATGGTAAAAAGCATATCCGTATTGATATTTGTCAAAACTTGCATTATACCCATGAATTTCTATTAGTAGTAGCTTTGAATACCAATATTGCTGCAATCAGTTCTTCCACCATACAAAGAAATATACTTGTTGCCGAAAATATTTTCGTTAAGAAAATGAATATGTATTCTCTATTTTTTATATGTATGATTCATATGTTTAAATGTTTAACTCTTTGAGTGCCAGAGGGGTACACAATGCATTGCAATGCATTGCGTACCTCTCTGGCACTCGAAGGGTTAAAGGAGACTTAGATATACATTCCTTATTTACATAAAGATATAATTGTTTGTATTCCATTTTTATATCCTTTGGCATGAGACTACAGCAATTTTGGAATACCATCTAACACTCCCCCCATAATTACACAGGTAAAATATATTTTTATCTAAAAAACATAAAACTACATTTGAGTGACAGATTTTTAACCAAAAACAAAATAAATGCTTGTAAGGTGGTAGTTTCCCTTTAATTGCAATAAAAAATAGGGGGTAGCTATCCAAACCTACATAGCTCGAGCAGCGGAGGAACATCAGAGGAGGGTCCTATGGACTGTATATATAATAGTTCTTTATAAGAATATATATTTTTTATTACAGATAATATTTGTATATTTGATGTACCTATTTTTCCATCTGCTTTCTAAAAATTAATATTAGGATTTTGGGCATCCTGGTATATGCCTAGGGACAGGCCTTTATATTTGTGATAGGTCACTGGTTCTCAACCTGTGGGTCGGGACCCTTTAGGGGGTCGAATGACAATTTGCCAGGGGTCACCGAAGACCATCAGATATTGATATTTCGATTCATAACAGTAGCAAAATTACAGCGATGAAGGAGCAACTAAAATAATTTTACTGTTAGGGGTCGCCACAACTTGCGAAATTTTATCAAAGGGTCGCGGCACTAGAAAGGTTGAGAACCGCTGTGATAGGTAATAGTTTCTATTGCTTCTTCAAATCCCGGGACTAATAAAGTTTATTTGTGGCCCCCGGATATGAAGAATATATACCAGTTACCAAATTTGTGGTTTCCCTTTAACCCCGTGGATGCTAGAAAAGTCGCCAATGCATTGCTTCACAGCTCATTACAGATCTTTTTAGTATACAAGGGGTTAAGTCTGTTATTGTTGGATACTTTACAAATAATGGTCCAGCCACTTATCATCTGCATTGTGTGAGATAATACCGATGCAGGAAGTAATAATCTTGCAAATACATTTTTTCTTGCAGATGTAAACTGAAAAAACATAATGAAACAGCTGCCATCCTTACCAACAAGTATGGCTCAGTAAATTGTTGGAATTGTGGAACCAATTAAGGAGGTTTTAATTAACCTGTCAAAACCAGACAAATTGGCAGGTGGCTTTTCTTTTGCGTACAATGTGTGTTGAGAATGTCACACTTATCTTAACCCTTTAAGGACCAGAAGGGTGTGCAAATGTATAACCCTTTTGCAAAAGCAATGCATTGAGCACCCCACTGGCACTCATGGTTAAAGGGGGATTAATACCTTGTTACAACTTTTTTTTTAAAGAGTTTTTAAAATCCTCAGTAATTTACACTTTATGCCATTTTAATTAAAATAATACTTTATTGAGATATTGAAAGGACTTTACATCTCAGGCTCCCCTTACGCAAGGCACTCTAGGCACGCTTAGCTCCACCCATCACCACACCCACACACTCCTAACATGACCCTGTCTCCTGTCACAGCCACTGTTTCTTTGCACAGAAAATATCCTTGACCTATAACAAGAAGCACCAAAAATAGCTGACGAGGCTGAAAAAAAGACATGCATCAATCAAGAGTTCAGCCCGTGCCAAAAACACCCCTATTGATCCAGAGTAAGGCAAATCGCCCCCCACCAAGACATTTCCAATGTAGATCCGAGTGGGAAAAAAAGTTACTCCCTGCCTCCAAATGGCAGACAGATAGTTCCCTGGATCAACAACCTATCTGCATTGAATGTTTTAACTAGAAATCTTAGTTAATTGGCTGCAAAGAATTACTGTCACAGATAATCAAAATAAACTAGGAGTCAGTACGGTATACAGTAAAATCACCTTTATTAAGCAGTATAGGAAATACACATAACAATAAGGATGGCAGGAGCACAGGGTAATCGGAGAAGCCAGAACCACTATCAGAAATCGGGGACGGCCTCCAAGTAGACCTCACTACTAGAGACTAAGCCCAAGGTTACTGGTAGTCTCAGGGAGAACAAGATAAGTCACAGAACTGCAGTATCTAGAGATCTCCCATAGAATAAGTAATCAGGAGACTCTTACCTGACTCACGCCTGCAGTCAGTACTAGATGGACCTACATCTCCCGCTAGGGAAGACCATCAAGAGACTCCCACTGACTCACGCCTGCAGTCAGTATAAGCGGACTTGGTAGAGACCCTCTGAGTTAGGCCAGCCAGGATGGCCGAGCCCAAGGAAACGGCAAATGGGTAGTCAGACAAGCCAAGGGTCAATAGTGGAGAGGGTAGTCAGCCAGAGCCACAGGTCTGCAGCAGGTAGGATGGTCAGAAAATCCGAGGTCATACACGGAGTGGGTAGTCAGCCAGAGCCACAGGTCAGCACCAGATTGGATGGTCAAACAAGCCAAGGTCATACACGGAGAGGGTAGTCAGCCAGAGCCACAGGTCTGCACTAGACTGGATGTCCAACAACCAGGGGATAATACTGAGAGAGTAGTCAGACAGAGCCACAGGTCAGCACCAGATTGGACGGTCAGACAAACCAAAGTCATACGCGAACACCAAAGAACTAGCCAAACTTCAGCAACACCAACGTAACGGCAACTGGACTGACTGTCCATCACCCTTTTAAATCCACCCAGGAAGTAGCAAGGAGGAGTCTCAGGTGACCCCAGGTATAAGGAGCACTAGCGTTAATCAAACTGACACGTCCCTGCATATGACACAGCGGAACAATACTATATGTCACGACCAGAGTCCTCATGAACAGCCGCACCGCTTGGGAAAATGACACAGCTGTGGGAGGCACCAGACTCGGCCAGGCCACAGGCACGGCGAGACGCGGGTAGTGATGCCAGAGCGCCACTCCCGGACCTAGTTCCCCAGCAGCGCCTAGCCAGAAGACGCTGGGAATAAGGTAGGCACTTTGACAATAACATAGGAATTGGAGAAGTGATATCACTGGAGAGGTCATCACCGCTTTATCAGCTCTGTATCATGCCTTAGTGAATCAACCCCCCAGTTGTTCTTAACCCTTTAAGAACCAGAGAGGTATACAACGCATTGCTTTGCCATGCTTTGGGCAATCCTCTGGTGCTTTAGCTGCTAAATAGGGTAATGTACTCTTCCTGTTTCATTTTGAAAGAAAACTGCCAGCAACGGTCATATCTACCTGTATAGACATTACCAGGACTGAGTGGAAATGTTATATCTTGGAACAAAGGCACAAGGACAAAATTCATAAAGGCCATTAGAATTTCTGGTCTTAGTCATACTCGGGAAGTTCCTTTTCTGGAGTTCCCTCGCTGCTAGGGGAAATAATTGCTGTGAATCGTGGCAAAAAGGGGATGTGGTTTACCTGCTAATGGGGGGGGAGGAAAACTGGGAAGAACTGGGTGGGAAGGAGAAGAAGTGGGCAGAGATTAAAAGCAAACTCCCCACATCAAGAGAATCAGCTAATTCAATTCTAAAACCAGAGTCTCTGGGGTAAATCTGGAGAGCTCCCAGGTATGGTCATTGTAAGGTATGTAGGGGTTAATTATTAGGAAGTTTTAGTTCTTTTTTAATAGCCACAGAGTTCAGGAGTTACAGTTAACTCAACTCACATGAGGTGTTCATTTTCCCTTAATTAGTATTTAAAGAAAGTTTTCACTCTGGATACTCAGTCAGGCAAGAAACTTCCATATTTACTCTGCGTCTTTGCCATTCAGAAAATGGCAGCATAATCAGCAATGCATAATTATACACTATAAATGAATAGTGAGCATCATAAATGGGAACTTTTGAAATGAGCTCACCTTGAGATATTTGGAAAATTAACTCTTAACACTCCCACGAAAGTAGATTTTAGGTGTTCTGACAATGCAGTAACCCAGAGATGATTCAATCCTCAACAGGGCCGGCGCTAGCATAAGGCGGCTTAGGCAGCCGCCTTAGGGCGCCACAGCTGAGGGGCACCGAAATGAGCAGAATTATTATTTTTTTCCATTTTTTTATGTTCTCCTCACTGCCCGCAATGATGACAGCTGGGACCGCGTCACACGTGGAGATGCCACGTGAAGCATGCTGGTGTTTTCCTTCCTCTGTTCTGAGGCCAGTGCAAGTTTAAAACTGGCGCCCAGACTGAGGAAGAAAACCCCAGCATGCACCACGCAGCATCTCCGCTGTCATCAGTGCGGGCAGTGTGGGCAGCGAAACAAGCATAAGGAGGTACTGGGGTGGGAGATAAAGTACATAGGGAGAAGAAAGAGAATTGCAAGGTGTGGGGAGAGGTACAGAGGAGAGAAAGAGGCACATTGGGGGGGAAGTATATAAGGGGAAGAAAGAGAGGTACAAGGAGGGGGAAGAGGCATAAGGGAGGGAGAGAAAGAAGTACATAGGGGGAAGAAAGAGGAAGAGGTACAAGGGGGAGGAAGAGGTACAAGGGGGGAGAGGTACAGAGGGGAGAAAGAGGTACAAGGGGAAGAAAGAGAGGTGCAAGTTGGAGAATGCACAAGGGGGTGAAAGAAGTACATGGGGCAAGAGAGTGGTGCAAGGGGAGAAAGAGGCACAAAGGGGAAAAAGAGGAACAAGGTGGGGTGAAAGAAGTACATGGGGGAGAAAAAGAGGTGCAAGGGGGGAGGTACAGAGGGGAGAAAGAGGTACAAGGGGGAGAAAGAGGTGCAGAGGATGAAAGAAGTACAAGGGGGGGAGAAAGAGAGGTGCAAGGGGAGAAAGAGGCACAAAGGGGTGAAAGAAGTACAAGGGAGGTGAAAGAAGTATATGGGGGTGAAAGAGGCACAATGTGGGGTGAAAGAAGTACATGGGGGTGAAAGAAGTATATGGGGGTGAAAGAAGTATATGGGGGTGAAAGAGGCGCAATGTGGAGTGAAAGAGGCACAATGTGGGGTGAAAGAAGTACATGGGGGTAAAAGAAGTACATGGAGGAGAAAGAGAGATGCAGGGGGGGAAGCACAGAGGGGAGAATGAGGTACAAGGGGGAGAAAGAGGTACAGAGGATGAAACAAGTACAAGGGGGAGAAAGAGAGGTGCAAGGGGAGAAAGAGGCACAAAGGGGTGAAAGAAGTATATGGGGGTGAAGAGGTACAATGTGGGGTGAAAGAGGCACAGTGTGGGGTGAATTAAGTGCATGGGGTGAAAGAAGTACATGGGGGAGAAAGAGGTACAAGGGGGAGAAAGAGGTGCAGAGGGTGAAAGAAGTACAAGGGGGAGAAAGAGAGGTGCAAGGGGGAGAAGGCACAAGGGGTGAAAGAAGTACAAGGGGGGAGAAAGAGGTGCAAGGGGGAGAAGGCACAAGGGGGTGAAAGAAGTGCATGGGACAAGAAAGAGAGGTGCAAGGGGAGAAAGAGGCACAAAAGAGTGAAAGACGTACAAGGGAGGCAAGATGGAAAGAAATATATTATTTCTCCCCTTCTTGCCTCTTTACCCCCCCTTGCCTCTTTCTCTTTATTCCATTCTTAACTCTTCCTCCCTTTTTCCCCTTTATCTTTTTCCACTACTTTTCTTTTTACCCCCTTGCCTCTTTATTCCACTCGTTATCCCTTATTTTTCCTCCCTCTTTATCCCCCATTGCATCCTTCTTTCTCCCCCTCTTGCCTTTCTCTTTATCCCTTCTCTTACATCCTCTTTATCCCCCTCTTGTCTTTTTATCCCTCATCTTGCATCCTCTCTATCCTCTTGTTGCTCCTTTATCCTTCCTCTTGCATCCTCTCTCTTTCTCTCCTTCTTGCCTCTCTCCCCCTTCATTACTCTCTATTTCTCCCCTTCTTTCCTCTCTCTTTCTCTCCTTCTTTCCTATTTATCTCCTCCTTGCCTCTCTTTTCCTCCTCTTCTTTTCCTTCTCCTTTCTCTTTTCTCCCCCTCTTGTGTCAATGTGGAGGGTAATGAGGGAGAGAGCAGGTGGCAATGTGGAGGCCTGGGAGGGAGAGAGGAGGCAGTGAGAGGCGTTCAAGAGAAAATCCCCACACACCAATTGTGCTGTGACATCCCTGTGTCACCACCCTGGACTCGCTTGAATTTTCAGTAGCCATAAAGCACCTAGTGCTCAGTGCTCATGGAGGAGCTGAGCCAGGAAGAAGAGGAGCACAATATCAGCAGCAGGCAAGTCAGCACATACCTATTTATTTATGTGAATAGAGGGCAGATTATGACATTGCTTAGCTTTGTGAGACACAATATTTCAGTGATTGTCATAGTAGTAATTGTAATATCTGGTGACCTGTAATTTGATTACATGTAATACTAGAATAAGAGTGATATGTTTTCATACTACATTGCATAAGGGGTAATCACCAATAATGTTTAAGTCAGTCAGTTGTGTAAAATTTTGTGCCAGGGCCATTTTTAGGGTAGGGCACAATGGGCACCATGAACAAGGGGGTATTATCGTGCCTCCATCATTACCCATGCTGAAGGAAGGGACATTTAGTGTCAGAGAGGGAAACTGGCAGGCCTGGAGATCATTTTCTGTGAGAGGTGGTCTCACACAGATTAGAGATGCAGTACAAAGTCTGGAACCCAGATCACGAGAGGGTCCTGGATTGCACCCTACTGCATACATTTGTCCCAAAAACTGTATGCGTTCCCAGGGTACCCAGGCTGCTACTGTTAGGCTGCTGAAAGCTCCAGGGCAGGAGTCTGCTCTCCTTGTGATGTGGCCTTCAGTGTGTCCATTGGAATACCTGACAATGTATGAATCCAAAAGGAATTATATTACGCAGTGTTTGAACTCACACACAGTCAGTGGGAGGACTGGCGGCGGGGAGGCATCAAAATGCACCTTCGCCTATGTAGATAAAAATCCTTGCTCCGGCCCTGATCCTCAAGGAACCTTTAACATGCTACAGGTATAAGATATCACTTCTTCAACACTCACAAGACAAGCAGGACCATCACTTTATGTTTCAGGACATTTGATGATAGGAAAGTCCTGTGAGAGCTGGCCTTTCTTCTAGAAAGATAGATAGATAGATAGATAGATAGATAGATAGATAGATAGATAGATAGATAGATGCTTTTATATGGAGTTTTCAGTTTTTGGATAGTTCTGTTTTGTAGCCAATAGGATATCCATTGTAAGCTGAGAAGATCCCTATGTACACCTGTCAATTTAGGCCCTGTGTGTACATAACTACACATTGGTCAGTTTTGTACTCAAGAGGTGCAGAGCTTTTAAAAATACATATAACTGTAGCTATGTAGTTTAACTTATATGAGATAAAGTCTATGATACAAAATATTTTCTATCGAGGACATCATATATGGCCTTATGATGCAATAGTTACTTCCAATGTGTGGCCATATGCAAATGAAAAAGTGGATCAATTCTGGAGCAAAATTCCCCACAAAGGTCAATCATTCCCATTGACTTAAATGGAGTGTTTACCCTTTTGAATTCTCAAGAAGCTTTCCACACAGTGCAAAAGCAATGCGCTGGAGACCTATCTAGCATTCAAGGGATTTAAAGCCCCATTTAAATAAATATGTGCTCTATTTGTGCTCTGCAATGCAGCTGCTGTGCTACAGATTTGCTCCTGTAGAGATGTACCCTAGTTCACCTGGGCCCTCTCCAACATTGCCCCAGCCCCACAAGGCTCCTGTTCAGCACCCGGCTATATAGACAGTGACACACATTCAGCATCTCATTTGAAACAATTCCCAAGCTCATCATTGCTGCTGCACTCCCGCCTGGCCTATACTCACATGGCCCCATGCTACCTCTGCGCATTTGAGTCTGTTGGTGGCGGGTCTGAATAAAGATTGACCACTCTTTCCACTGGCAGCCCTGTACCACATGCCCCTGGTCTACTATAAAAGGAACCAGTGTATCAGTGATAGATGGGGAGGGGGATGTATTCTGGGGACTGTAGTGGCAGATTTTTTTAGCCAGATGGCTGCCTCAGATAAATTGATCAGGCACAAGGGTGGCTGCGCACAGTCAGGGAAACAATACCTTCACTGTGTACAGATTGTCCCTAGAACAATGTATGACCCTTCATGAGGTCTTCCATTGTGGCAGAAGGCTGATGCCCATTAAGGATGCAACTAAAGCTGGGGTAGGGGAAGATCTTTCCAACTGGATAAGTTAAGGTGTCAGCATTGCCCTGACTGGAGGAGATTCAGAACTCCTGGCTAAAATCCAGGCTCCTGATTCTCCCTTTCTTTCTGTCACATCACTCCATGGATTTTATTGCCTCGTTATCCTCCCTCAACATTCTAGTGTCTTTAAATAGCAGCAATTTCTGGTTCACCCTTGCCTTTTCTACTTACTTGACTCAAGTTTGTAGTCCTAGTTGTTCCTGAGTGTGTGCTCCTGGCATGACCAGATTCCTGTTAGGGGCTTCACTTCCTGGTAACAGATTTGGTACTTCACCATATCTATGACTGCCTTCCCAATTATTGACTAAGACTTTTCTTCCAACCTCCCTCCAAGATCACCTCTGGAGCCTTTTTTATTTGCTTGATTCTCCAGTCCTGACCTCTGCTTCACACCACTCCGCCTCTGGTTCTCTCTCCCCTATCATCAGTCAGCTTTTACCAGCAATCCTGGTCAAATTGATTCATCTGCAGGTATTCAGCATTAGCTTTCAAGTTCATGTGTTGGCTGAATTGAGTTTTGAGAGGAGGTCAGTCCTTTGGTTAGCTTTGATCTTGTCTTCACTGGTCTGTCTGCAGTAACACAGTTTTGCTCCCTAAAGTTCATCTTTCTGTTAGATCAGAGTTTGTTTCCAGTAGGTTCATCAGTCGGCTGTTTCCAGAATCCTACTAGTGAACTATGCCAGCTCTGTTCATCTTCTGGTGTTATTCCTGAGCAGGTGTTTCCCTTTGTTCCATACCTCCAAGCTGAAATTATACTTAAAGGGACAGTGTATCTCCAAGCACACTTTCATCATATAGGGACAACTTATCTCCAAGCAGAATCTCACCTTAAAGGGGCAGGGAACCTTCAAGCTGACACTCACCTTAAAGGGATTGTATACCTCCAAGCAGGCTTTCACCTTAAAGAGACAGTGTATTTCCAAACCAACTTTAACCTTAAAGGTACAGTGCATCTCCAAGCAGATTCTCATTTTAAAGGAACTGTGCATCTCCATAAGGGACTGGGTATTGATTACCACTTATACCTTTTCTTATATTCTGCAGATTGGAATTCACTCATTCAGTGTTCTTGTAGGGGTCTTGACCTGAAGAAATGTTTATCTAGGTCTGACCTGGGTCAACCAGGGCCAGACTTCCTAAGTATGCAACACACTCAAGCATCACACTCAGTCCATCTCATGACAGCAAGTCAGTGAGTTTACTGATATCCAGCCCTAGGAATTCTGACACCCTCCCGGAGCTATCGGTGGGAGATCTGATTGTTATGGCTGTCTCAGAGTTCCAGAAGCCTGGGTGTAAATCATGGGTCCGGGGCATGGTCAATCAGATAGCTTCAGTTTCATGTTGCCGGGGTGGGCCTAAACTACTGTCAGACTACTGTGGATTACTCAATATATTTGTGTTCTTGGTGAAATTCAGATGGATTTGGATGATTTCTTGTTATTCTCCACTAAAACCCACAGGGCAAGCTTCTCCACCGCTCCACTTTCATATTGAGAATGTGGCCAGTGGTATCACTGAGCAACCAAACTTATCCTGAAAATAAACAACATATACAGGCCAGAGAGATGGCTCAGTTGGTTAAGGCACCAGATGTAGAATCTGCTCAGACTGTGAGGTTGCAGGTTCTTATTCCGGCAAGGTCAGCTCAGCCATTCATCTTTCTAAGGTAGATATGAGATATGAGTCCAGGACATACTTGAAAATGAGAGACAATCTCAATGTATTCTTCCTGGTAAAATACTTTCACAAAAAAAAAAACATATAGTATTCCATGTGACATTAAATATAGTATTACTAGTAACAGGACATATTAACTATTCCATATGAAACTAAACACAGTACAGTAGGACTCCATTATCTTTTAGACCTGCGCACAGCAAAGAAATTAGTTTTGTCCCGAATGATTACGAAAACATTTCTTTATCCATTTGAATTAAATACATTTTGTTTATTTGATGAAGATTTTCATTAACAAATGAAATTCGTTCACCGATATTCTGCTCCTTAAGTAAGTACTTACCTTGATATCGGAGATTCAGCAATATTCTCAACATCCTAGGCCTCCTGCATGTCCTGTGAAAAAATAAAGCTAAATTAAAAACAAAAAACCTAAACTCCACACTGCCACCATCCCTACCGGTTCTTACAAAATAACCGCCCCCCCTTAATGCTGCTCAGGCCCTTTCCCGAGCCAGAAAAAACATTGAACAGGGAGTTTCTTTTATATGGCCATCCCTATTCAGATGAATTCCCATTCTCACATTGGCAGGGATTGTGGGGTTATACAGGGCATGGAATGTGCCATGCGGTAACCTCACCTCTCAGAAAATCAGCACTTAGCTGCATGGGTCACAAAAATGAGTAAAATCTCCCCTCCAGCTAACCAATGATAGTCTAGCTGGAGGGGTGACGTTACATTTATTTGTAACCCCTCAAGCTAGATGCTGATTGGCTGGGAGGTGAGGTTGCCACAGGGCATGTTCCGTGCCTTATGTATCCTCCGCAATCCCGGCCAATGGGGGTGTAGGAATTCATTTGAACAGGAATGGTCATATAAAAGCCAATCCCTGTTCAGTGTTTCCATATTCTGGCTAAGGCAAAGGCCCGAGCAGGATTAAGTGTTTTTTGTTATTGTTAATTTTTATTATTATTATTATTATTTTGTAGGCCACGTGGACAGTGGGGTTTTAGGGTTTTTTTAACATTATTTTTTTCAAGGAGATGCGAGAGGCCCAGGGCATCATGGACAATAATGCTGGACCTCCAACATCAAGGTAAGTATAATATGTGTTATGAATGCTGTAATGGTGTAAGAGTGTGTGAAATCGTGTGAATGACTGAATGAACGAACTGAACAAACTGAATTGTACAAAAGTGTTGTTTATGCTTCTGCAATTGCATGTTCTAACTGGCTACTATATCTGGTCTTCACTATAAGAGATGCAGAGCTGTACTGTTGAAGACCAAAACTCCTGCCGGCTCATTAATATAATATCTGTTTGAAGGATTAGACAATGAGGATGAAGTACTGTACTGAATGGGAGCAATTCCGCAAAAACAATTCTGAAACAAACCAACTACACCACAGGAGACAGCTAAAAAGTCCACAATTCACATCAGCCTCCGTGAAAACCAAAGCAGAGAAAGACACAGGACAAAAAGCTCATAGGGCCACATCCAACAAGACAAACAGGTAAAATTCTGGAACAAACCAGCTCCAAAACAAACATCCCCAAAGTGATTACTAATTCAAACAGTATTTTTTTTATATTTCATACAACTGAGTATAGAAATGTACACATTGAGAAGAAGAAAATGCACAATGAGTTCCCTATTATGGCAGAAAGCAGTGACAATGCCTAACACAATAAGGTACCAGTAAAATATCCAATCTATCAACAAGTCAACATGAAGAGTCTTCATAGTATTTCAACCACGGAGCCCAAACAGATGTAAAGACCTGGAGCCTCTGGAGGGACAGCTAACACATTCTCCCCAAAGATACAACATGTTAAACCTTATCCCTCCATTGAGATATAGTAGGGACAGTAGTGTATTTCCAGTATTGTGGGATTAGCTGTTTAGCGGCATTGAACATGACATAAATAAAAGGCATGATAGGTGAGTTTGAGTTTGTCTTGGAAGGAGAGGTAATATTAAAAAAAGACAATCTAATGGCTCATGAGGAATTATAACAGAGATGGCCTTCTCAGTGTTATGAATGATTGCCCCCCAAATGGAACAATAAGAGGGCATGACCACCAAATATGAGCCTTAGCTCATACTGAGGCACATTTCCAACAAGCAGAGAAAGAATGTGCAAAAAATATACTTAAGTTAAGGGTATCCTTTCACCAGTGGGTAAGAATTTTAAAGCATGCATTGCTGGTTGAAACATCTCAGGAAGTCTTGGGAATGTGAGCTGAGACCACACCCGCAAGTCCCATGCAATAGAAGACAGGTGGAAGGGAGAGATTATGTGAGAACAGGATGCTAGGGTCGAGCGTATAGTGGACTCAAATATTTGATCTCAGAGCCTGCCCAGTGGAATAGAAAATGTGCTTGCAGAGATGAAATCTGAGAAGGAGATGGATTAATGCTGAGTACTTCAGATTTGCCCTCAGTATTCCCCAAGGGGTCAAAAGCCCCATCTGTATCACTGCGAATATTAATTTCTACCCTATAGTGCTGATGGTCTGCTCCAGAACTGCATCTCCCCAGCTCGTGGGACACAGCCCCTAATACATTGTCCTCTCTATTAACATTGTGTGTGTGTGTATTTTTACAGTTTGCAATTGTACTCATGCATGAAAAGTAACATTCAAGGTTTTGGTTAAGTACAGAGGTGAAACTAGAACCTACTGAAGTAATTTTGAATCATGTGCCTATATAGACTACAAGTGCAATTCCCCATGGATGATCTCAAAGGTATTTTCTTGACTGAGAAAGATATAGAGGAAAAGCAATTAATTTGCAGTGCCAGAGAGCAGCAGCAGCATCATTCATGACAAACTGTCACTACTAGGGTGCGGGTAAGACCCATCTAGGGATGAATGTGAATGGGAAGAGAAGACTAAGCCCAAATGTTTAGTACTGATATATGGTGATTCAGTGCATAGATAGGGAGCACTGACAGCTTCTGAAGTAGTCTTGATGCAGCTGTAGCAGAGTTAAAGTTGCCAACCACAAGGTCAGATTCCAGATATTAGTGGAGCCAATGTCCAGGCAGGATGACTACTGCAGGGTATGTGTGAGGAGCAAGCACTGAGTAGGCAAAGGTAAAGGGAGTGATCCTAAAAGAAAGCAGCAGCGGGGACTAGATAGGAAGCAAAGGCAATACTGGAAATGGCCAAGAAGAGGGAGGGCAATAATATGAACCTTACCCCAGGAGTAAGCACAGTATGTAGTCTAGGTCTAAGAGGTAGCGAGCAGAAGATCTGATGTGTAGAACTAAGGCAGGTACATGAGGCAAACTGAGGAGATTGATAGAAGATCACATGTGCAGTACAAAAGCAAATACAGTAGGCAAAGTCATATAAGACAGGTCAAAGAAGCAAGTAACCAGAAGTAAAACACAGTAGCTAGGGTTAGGTGTGCTGGGTCAGAACCAGAGAGCAGATAAAGCAGGAGCAGGACACACGAACAAAACACTATGAGCTAAGCACAACAACACACCCAAAGTGACTCAAAATAGTCCAGGGAGTGCAAGTCAAATACCAAACTGGTCACACACCATGGGAGACAGTGAGATTCTGGACTGGCCTCACAGCCCACAACCCCCTCTCTCTCTCTGTCTGTAACCCCCCCCCCCCACACACCCCATTTCCTTTGTCCATGGATGCATGTGAACATTTCATTCTGCAGGACTGCACAGGAATCAGTGAAACCATGGAATATGTGTGTTTTATAAGCATCCCTGATTTAAAGGAATAAGCGGTCACCTTAGCACACACAGATGCAGGCACGTGCACACATAGACACCAAGGGGGGCTTGAGCACCTGCCCTTTTTGTCCAAAGTGCCCTCGTGCCCTTTTATATTTTGAATAAATAATTAGGAAAAGTGCCCTTTTTTTTTCATTTGAGCCCCTGCCCTCCAAAATGTCTGTGCACGTCCCTGCACAGATGTACTAAGTAAAGTGGTGCAGTTCTGAAGCAAACTAAAATTCCACACATTCTGATTGATTTAAACATGGAGGGGGCTATGAATCAAATAAAGAATTACTTGACAGCACCAAATATATACAATTCACCAACTAGTTCCATACAATTAGTTGTTTTGAACAAGAAAAAAATAATAGAAGATAACAGTAGAAAATCATTGCTTCGCAATCTGTTGGAGGCTTATAGCATTCGAGGGGTTAAAAGTTCTGCTCCAATCAATGGAAATGTTAATTTCCTTCCTATGGTGCAGTTGGTCTGTTCCAGAATTGTTCCACTTTTATTTAGTACATCAGAGTCACAGAGCATATGAACAGACCTTCCATCAGCTTGGGTGCTTTAACCCTTTGAGTGCCAGAGGTACACAAAGTGTTAAAAAATAAACCAGCAGTGCCCTGTCAGAAAGGTGAAAACAGATGGCATGTCAAATATATTAATAAAAATGGCAAAAGGTGGAAAGCCCTCTAGTGGTTATAAATGGGATTTTAACATCCCATTTATATCACTGTTTTCAATGATTTTACTAAATAAGGAAGAGGGACATGCACTAAGCACATATGCTATGGTGATGTGTGGCAAGCACCTTGCCTTGGTGATGGAGAGACACATCGCCATATGCACTAAAAAACACTTAGCGATGCAAAGGAATGGGGGGTTCAGTTATTAGCATTCAGGGTTGTCGAAATGCTGGAGATGTGTATGAAGATCCACTCAGATGTCACCACCACAAACAGCATCCTCCCTTAATCCTTTCATTGCTATAATTGAAAGAATGGCAGATAAGTTGCAGAGTGCCTTGTGTGTCCCATGTTTACCTGAATCAGCTGATAGTAAAATAGCATGCTTAGCAAGTTAAGTCTGAACAGAAGGGCAGAGAAACTGTGACATATAGTCATAGCTGGGAACGCTCCAGATTTGCCTGGGAGACTCCAGTTTTGGCTTTTAATTACGGGGTCTCCGGGGCAGAGGCTGATTCTCCAGATGTGGGGAGTTTTTAATAAAACTCTGCCCATTTCCGTGTCTTTCCAGTGTGTTCCTGCCGCTCCCCGCCCACTCGTCCTCCTTCCCCAGCCTATTCCTTCATTGGTTTTTTTTTATTTCTGAAGCTCCGTCTCCCACTTGCGAATAAGTTACATAACTTTTCTGACACAAATGGCATCGTTGCTCTCACTCTGCAGCACCAGTGGACCCATCCAGGGAGTGCACAAGGCAAAGTTCCCAGGTATTTATATAGTTTCCTTGCCGTTCTTGCAATGATACTTCAGTGTTGGAAATATATGTTAATTTTGGAACCCTTTCAATGCCACAGGGGTGTGCAATCCACATCCCTATTGCACGGAAAGGGTTACAGAAGGGCATCTGCTGTGTCTGCTCTTTAGCAGAGACAGCAAACTGTCCTCTGGCTCCATAGAGAGCTACAAGGTGATCCCAACATCGCCAGCCTCAGGCATTTGAGAATATGAACTCCAACTGCAAAGTCTGCTGTCAGAGCTTAGAGCATGTGCTGAAAGCCACATTAACATATACATATATGTTTTCAGTAGTTAGTGCGGCTCACATTAACTGGTACATTACATATAATTAAAATAACTCACCCGGCCATTCAGAAAATTATAATAAAATAATATTTTTATTTCTCCAAAATAAAATAAAATCCAGATAAATGAACATAAGTAATAGTATCAAAACAATACACGATCTGCTTTACGCGTTTCGTGAAGATGTCACTTATTCAAAGGCTGTGTGTATCATGGCAAAATGGTGTCTTAAATACTCAAACAGCTAATTAAAACAATTAAAAACAAACAGACGCAACTGGTCAAACAAGTAAAAGACAAAATGATTGGACAAACCATTCACAGAAAGCTAAATCATCTTGAGCACATCGTGAGTGATTACCTCCACGTTCAAACTACGGATTCTTAGTCCAAATTATAGATATGCACAAATACCCATGCACACTAATCAGATCAAATAGACACAAATGGATGCTAATCAGGGAATTAAGATGAATAGGTGCTACAGGGGAACATACAATGCAATAAAATAGAAAAGAAACAAAAAGAACCCTGTCGAATTATATTAGTCCAAATTATATCATATATGCCCCAAAAAATATATAGCGACACCAGTGGTCAACACCAACAGTGTAGAACAAAGTGTCTCTTGTAATTACATCAGCATTTAAAATCTTGATGTACAGGGCGGTGATCAACAGGGACCTTAGATAGAAAGGAAGTACAATTGATTCTTTGTCTTTCCACAAGAATTCCAGGAGGCCTAAACTCTGAGCATGATATGAGCCTATTTATTCATAAATAAGGCCCCATCTTCTCGTTTTCTGACTAATATGTATATAAAGGAAATGGAACCATTTAAACCTTTAATGTCTCTAGTTTGTTTAAAGGGTTAATGCCCCAAATAAAGTGTATTCTATATGGTAGATTTTACAAAAATAAATTATTTGCAGAAAGTCCTATCTCTCAAAACTTTATAGTTTAAGAGATATCCTCCGCTAAAGTTCCCCCCTCCCTCCCCTTCTCCTGACGTCAGCGCTCTGCTGACAGCAGGAGATCCCAGTTCCGGGGACCAGCCGGCAGCTCTGCGGCAGAGCCAAAATAGCGATATTGGAAAAAAAATTACTTCACTGGAAAATAGGGTTGCCACCCAGCCGGTATTTTACCGGCAGGCCAGTAAAAAATTGGCTTCTGTCCAATGTTAAGTCTATGGACAGAATGCCATGGCCGGTATTTTTTTTTAAGAAAAGGTGGCAACCCTACTGGAAAGGTCTACAAAGTGTGCCTGGTTTGCAAGCACACTTTGTAGACTGTTCCAATGAAGTAATTATTTTACAATATCACTATTGCGGCTCTGCTGAAGAGTCTCATCATGTTGGCCGAAACGGATCTCCTTCTGTCAGCTTTACAGCTGACATCAAGAGAAGGGAAACTTTAGTGGCGGATATCTCTCAAACCATAAAGGTTTGAGAGATCGGACTTTCTACAAATGCTTTATTTTTGTAAAATCTACCATATAGAATACACTTTATTTTGGGCATTACTAAACCTTTAACCCCTTAAGGACCCTTGACGTACCAGGACCGTCAAGGGTAAATGTGCTCCAACGACCCTTGATGGTCCCGGTACGTCAAGGGTTAAACTCTTCCATCGCGGCCGCACGGAGCGATGGAAGAGTTCAAGCCGCTTGTTACTAAGTGTCCCGGTATCGGGACACTTAGTAACAAGCGGTAGAAACATTGTTGCAACATGTGATTCGCTTCAAAAGCGAATCACATGTTGCAAAACCTGAATGACAGGGACAGTATTTGTAAATACTGTCCCTGTCAGATCTCTATGCCTCCCTCCACCTTGCATACTGCTGAGGTGGAGAGAGACATAGAGACATAGTGTTACAGTGTTCCTGTAAAAAAAAAGTTTGAATAAAGAAAATTAACCCTTTGATCACTGTTCTGCAGTGATCAATAAGTTCCCCCCATCTGATCACTCTTGGAGTGATCAATTTGCTGCAGATCAGTGTTTTCTGATCTGTGGGACACCCCCCATCCCCCCTGAATTTTTTTAGATTTTTTTTAAATTTTTTTTAATTTTTTTTTAATTTTTTTTTTTTTTAATAGTAAATATAGTTTAGGTAGGTAGTTGGGTAGGTTTAGTGTAGACGTGTGTTAGGGAAAGTTTTAGGGATAGATTTAGGTTTAGGGAAAAAAAAAACCCAACCCCCCCCAAAAAAAAAAAAAAAAAAAAAAAAAAAAAATATATATATATATATATATATATATATATATGTAATAAGCGCAGTTTAGATAGGTAGTTCAATTGGGTTAGGTAGGTTCAGGATATACGTAGGTTAGGGTAAGTTTTAGGGTTAGATTTAGGTTTAGGGATAGCATAAGAAAAAAAAAAAAACCAAAAAACCCCAAAACCCCCCCCCCAAAAAAATATATATAATAAGTGCAGTTTAGATAGGTAGTTCACTTGGGTTAGGTAGGTTCAGGATATACGTAGGTTAGGGTAAGTTTTAGGGTTAGGTTTAGGGATAGCGTAAGAAAAAAAAAAACCAAACCCCCCCCAACCCCCCCCAAAAAAAATATATATATAATAAGTGCAGTTTAGATAGGTAGTTCACTTGGGTTAGGTAGGTTCAGGATATACGTAGGCTAGGGTAAGTTTTAGGGTTAGATTTAGGTTTAGGGATAGCGTAAGAAAAAAAAAAAGTTTTTTTAGTGGGCAAAATGCAGCGCAGGTACAGAGTTGAAGAGGCA
Source organism: Rhinophrynus dorsalis (assembly GCA_037306005.1). Classification (NCBI taxonomy): domain Eukaryota; kingdom Metazoa; phylum Chordata; class Amphibia; order Anura; family Rhinophrynidae; genus Rhinophrynus; species Rhinophrynus dorsalis. Next base: position 182,088,992 of record CM074725.1, on the reverse strand, counting down.
TATGCCTTTTTGGCGTCTGACTCTGAGGCAACAGACACTGCGTCAGATTTTGACATAGCACAGTTTTCAGAAAGTGAGAGCAGCTCTAGTGATGACGCTGGGCCTTCTGTCAAGAAAAGACGCACTGCCCCAAGAGCTGCTCTGGCAACTGCCCCAGCACCTGCCAAAAGAACTGCCCAAAGACCTACCAAAATACCTGCCCAAAGAAATGCCCCAAGTGCTGCCCCAAGAGCTGCCTGGGCAACTGCCCCAGCACCTGCCAAAAGATCTGCCCAAAGACCTACCAAAAAAATGCCCCAAGTGCTGCCCCAAGAGCTGCCCTGGCAACTGCCCCAGCACCTGCCAAAAGATCTGCCCAAAGACCTGCCAAAAGACCTGCCCAAAGAAATGCCCCAACAACTGCCACTCCGGATCCTAATGAATGGGTATCAATTTATGCCCACAAATCTCAGAATTCACAGGCAACCCAAGGATTCAAATTGATGTGGAAGGATTTACCCATGATCATTTTTTTTATTTGTATTTGGGGGAAGACATTTTAGGTGAAATTGTGTCCCAAACCAATTTGTATGCAGCCCAGTATACTGCCGCCAACCCTAAGTGTGAAAAACGCTGTTTTTTTTTTTTACTTATGTCATGGTTTACGAGGGATTGGTGGTAAAATGGCTGTGTATAAAATTGGAAAACACACCTGAAACGAGAGCCTGGGGTGTCTACTTTCCAAAAATATACACTTTTGGGGGTAAATCTTAAAAAAAGAGCACTGTTACACAGCCCCAAATGAGACATGGCACCAGTAACGCAAGCTGTGAAGATTTAAAGTGTGAACCTGGAAACGCGCATGTTCCAATTTGGCCCCCGTAGCTCCCCCAAACCATGAGAAAGCTATGCATATGGGGTATTGTCGTACTCAGAAGGAGGAGCTGAACACTAATCAGTTCAGGTTATAAAATCTTCACCTATTCTGTGCTTGAAATTCACATCAACATTGAAGGCAAAGTGTGAAAAACGCTGTTTTTTCACACTTGCACTTCAATGTTGATGTGAATTTCAAGCACAGGATAGGTGAAGATTTTTAAAAATGCATTGTTTAGTGTTCAGCTCCTTCTTCTGAGTACAGCAATACCCCATATGCATAGGTTATTCAAGGTTTGCGGGAGCTATGGGGCCCAAATTGGAACATGCGTGTTTCCAGTTTCACACTTTGAATTTTCACAGCTTGCATCACTGGTGCCATGTCTCATTTGGGGCTGTGTAACAGTGCTCCACTCTAAGATTTCCCCCCAAAAGTATATATTTTTGGAAAGTAGACACCCCAGGCTTTCATTTTATGTATGTTTTCAATTTTTTTACGCAGCCATTTTACCATCAATCGCTCGTAAATCTTGACGTAAGTTAAAAAAACAGCGTTTTTCACACTTGCACTTCAATGTTGATGTGAATTTCAAGCACAGGATAGGTGAAGATTTTTAAAAATGCATTGTTTAGTGTTCAGCTCCTTCTTCTGAGTACGGCAATACCCCATATGCATAGGTTATTCAAGGTTTGCGGGAGCTATGGGGCCCAAATTGGAACATGCGCGTTTCCAGTTTCACACTTTGAATTTTCACAGCTTGCATCACTGGTGCCATGTCTCATTTGGGGCTGTGTAACAGTGCTCCACTCTAAGATTTCCCCCCAAAAGTATATATTTTTGGAAAGTAGACACCCCAGGCTTTCATTTTATGTATGTTTTCAATTTTTTTACGCAGCCATTTTACCATCAATCGCTCGTAAATCTTGACGTAAGTTAAAAAAACAGCGTTTTTCACACTTGCACTTCAATGTTGATGTGAATTTCAAGCACAGGATAGGTGAAGATTTTTAAAAATGCATTGTTTAGTGTTCAGCTCCTTCTTCTGAGTACGGCAATACCCCATATGCATAGGTTATTCAAGGTTTGCGGGAGCTATGGGGCCCAAATTGGAACATGCGCGTTTCCAGTTTCACACTTTGAATTTTCACAGCTTGCATCACTGGTGCCATGTCTCATTTGGGGCTGTGTAACAGTGCTCCACTCTAAGATTTCCCCCCAAAAGTATATATTTTTGGAAAGTAGACACCCCAGGCTTTCATTTTATGTATGTTTTCAATTTTTTTACGCAGCCATTTTACCATCAATCGCTCGTAAATCTTGACGTAAGTTAAAAAAACAGCGTTTTTCACACTTGCACTTCAATGTTGATGTGAATTTCAAGCACAGGATAGGTGAAGATTTTTAAAAATGCATTGTTTAGTGTTCAGCTCCTTCTTCTGAGTACGGCAATACCCCATATGCATAGGTTATTCAAGGTTTGCGGGAGCTATGGGGCCCAAATTGGAACATGCGCGTTTCCAGTTTCACACTTTGAATTTTCACAGCTTGCATCACTGGTGCCATGTCTCATTTGGGGCTGTGTAACAGTGCACCACTCTAAGATTTCCCCCCAAAAGTATATATTTTTGGAAAGTAGACACCCCAGGCTTTCATTTTATGTATGTTTTCAATTTTTTTACGCAGCCATTTTACCATCAATCGCTCGTAAATCTTGACGTAAGTTAAAAAAACAGCGTTTTTCACACTTGCACTTCAATGTTGATGTGAATTTCAAGCACAGGATAGGTGAAGATTTTTAAAAATGCATAGTTTAGTGTTCAGCTCCTTCTTCTGAGTACGGCAATACCCCATATGCATAGGTTATTCAAGGTTTGCGGGAGCTATGGGGCCCAAATTGGAACATGCGCGTTTCCAGTTTCACACTTTGAATTTTCACAGCTTGCATCACTGGTGCCATGTCTCATTTGGGGCTGTGTAACAGTGCTCCACTGTAAGATTTCCCCCCAAAAGTATATATTTTTGGAAAGTAGACACTCCAGGCTTTCATTTTATGTATGTTTTCAATTTTTTTTAGTATTGAAATGTAAGTGTGAAAACTGCAAAAAAACAAAATATTACCACAATTTTGAATTTTTTTTCTGGAAAAATAGCTGCATGAAAAACTCCAAAATTCTCCTGATTATTTACTTTATGTTGTGTAGTGTTCAGAAACATATACCTTTGTGGGACATTTTTGGTTCTGGCACCATCAGCTAAGCTATGATGCTCACATGCCAATTGTTGAGAAATTACAAGTTGGAAATAATGGCATCCATCTTGTAATATTTACCTTGTAAATGTGAGGAAGTGATTGAAATACTAGGCATATGGGGTATTCTTATATTCAGGAGAAGCAAATGAATATATTTAGGGGTATTTTTTGTCATAAACTAATTGTATGCAAATCCTGACACGAAAATATAAGCAAAATGTTGTTTTTTTTCAATTTATTTCCTCTTTTTTTCTATTTTAATAAAATTAAACAATGAGGTATTCATATAATTGTGGTATCAAAAGAAAGCCCTATTTGTGCTTAAAAAAACAGTATATAATTTATGTGGGTGCACAAAAGGAATTAAAGAGAAAATATGGTTGACCAAAGACATAGTCAAAAAAGTCAAAATTGCTCCGGTCCTTAAGTCAAATCTAACTCAGATTTTCCCGGTCCTTAAGGGGTTAAGGTTCTCTTGCCTCCATTTCCATTATACCTATATCATATGACATAGATTTTAAATGTTTTGCAATTAGAAGAGGACACTTTGTTTTACACCCTTGGTGTTGATCACACGTGATGCTATATATTTTTTTGGGCATATATGACATGATTTGGACTAGGTGTCCGTAGTTTGAACGTGGAGGCAATCACTCATGATGTGCTCAACATGGTTTAGCTTCCTATGAATGGTTAGTCTAATCATTTTGTCTTTTACTTTTTTGACCAGTTGTTTCTGTTTGTTTTTAATTGTTTTCATTACCTGTTTGAGTATTTAAGACAATATTTTGCCACAATACATACAGCCTATGAATAAGTGACATCTTCACGAAATGCGTAAAGCAGATCCTGTATTGTTTTGATACTATTATTTATGTCCATTCATCTGGATGATATTTTATTTTGGAGAAACTAAAAATATGGTTTTATTATAATTTTATGACTGGCTTCTTAACCCCTTAAGGACCGGCCGTGCACGCACAGTGCGGTCACTTAAGGACCAGGGACCATTTTTTTTTTCAGAATCCGATTCCGGGCTCCCCAAACGACGTGCAGCCGAGCGGGGTAACATCATTATTGCAACATGATAAAAATGTAGAATGTCATCAGATCCTATGTAATATAATGCTAGAATGTTTGTCCGATGCAGTCATGCACTGTAGACACTGCTCAAACGCACAGAATGCTGGGAGTATTCTGTGTGTTTGGGCAGTCTCTACAGCAGGGCTCAAAATTTCAAGTCCTGAGCTACTAGCCAGGCCTGAAAAGTTACTAGCCACCAGTTTCCACGCCTAGCCCCACCCATATCACTGCCAGTTAAAATATTTGGTTTAACTGCTGAAACTCTTAATAAACATGGTACAGTTGATTTACCACACTTTGTCTTTATGCATATAGGCCATAGTAAGCAACACAATGCTTAAAGGAGCAGTAAACTTTTTTTATGAAAAAATATATATTGTACGGATTCTCCTGTTGAGTAAAATAAGGGTACTCCCACTGCGGAGAGATTTATATTTCCAGAGTTATTACAGTTTAAACCCATGTTTTTTTTACATTAGCAGTGCCCTCTAGTGGTCAAATTCTAATTAGATTTCCTGTTACATTCTAATGGAGAGCAAAGTCAGAAAAGTCAGAGACATACAGTTCTCCATAGAATGTGATAGAAACTGCTGAGTCATTTCCTGTCAGTTAGAACTATCAGGAAGTAAACACAGTAAATTCACTTCCTGGTTATTTGAACTGCTATAAATTTTGAATAAAACTTCTGACAGAAGTGGGAGTGACCTTGTTTTATTCAGCAGGAAATGCTCTGTAAAATATGTGTTTTCATAAAAAAAAGTTTACTGCTCCTTTAACCTTTTTAACGCCATGGGATGGTCTAACCATAGCACCACTGTAAAATATCAATCCAATGCGTTGGCACTACTCTCACAGGGGTAAGGACCAATAGGTGTTGCACATTGCTCAGGTCTATTATCTCTTTAAGTGCCAGAGAGGTATGCAATACCCCTCTGGCACTCAAAGGGTTAAATAAATTACGCATCTAGTACTGTACTACACTCAGGCCTGTCTGAAGCCTGCAGCAATATGCTCCATAGGTTTTCTGGAAATGAAAGATGTAAGATTTCAGTTTGCCATTGGCACCGCTACATTGTTTACCCTTACTTTCAGATTCTTATTACTAGCTATTTACCCCATGCATTTGTATAGCGCTGTTAAATACTACCAGTCCCACAATGTACCGGGCAGGAAAAGAAAGCTGTGTGGTGTGAGTAACTTGGCTTAGCACATACATATAGAATGTAAAGTTACCTCTCCACTTGTTGTGAACACATACATATAGAATGTAAAGTTACCTCTCCACTTGTTGTGAACACATACATATAGAATGTAAAGTTACCTCTCCACTTGTTGTGAACACATACATATAGAATGTAAAGTTACCTCTCCACTTGTTGTGAACAAGCGTGTGTATCATCCTCCCACTGATCTCTTCCTGCTAAACCCTTAAGTGAGAAGGAAGCAGAGAACCTTATGATTCAAAGGTGTAAGTAGGCAAGGTGTAAACAAAAAATTAAAAATATGTTGTTGTACCTGAAAATGATTAAATCCTTTGAGTGCCAGTGGTGGTATCCAAATTGCAGAATAAGCCCACCCACTCTCCTCCATGCCATACAAAGTGTTTTGCAATTGCTGTATTACTAATTTTCTTGCCCTGTTTACTCCAGTGCTGCTCACCATTGCTCCTGCCAATGCCATACTACTACTCCTGTCTCCTGGCAATGTCATACTACTCCTCCTGCCAATGCCATACTACTACTCCTGTCTCCTGGCAATGTCATACTACTCCTCCTGCCAATGCCATACTACTACTCCTGTCTCCTGGCAATGTCATACTACTCCTCCTGCCAATGCCATACTACTACTCCTGTCTCCTGGCAATGTCATACTACTCCTCCTGCCAATGCCATACTACTACTCCTGTCTCCTGCCAATGCCATACTACTCCTGTCTCCTGCCAATGCCATACTATTACTTCTGTCTCCTGGCAATGTCATACTACTCCTCCTGCCAATGCCATACTACTACTCCTGTCTCCTGCCAATGCCATACTACTCCTGTCTCCTGCCAATGCCATACTACTACTTCTGTCTCCTGGCAATGTCATACTACTCCTCCTGCCAATGCCATACTACTACTCCTGTCTCCTGCCAATGCCATACTACTCCTGTCTCCTGCCAATGCCATACTACTACTTCTGTCTCCTGGCAATGTCATACTACTACTCCTGCCAATGCCATACTACTACTCCTGTCTCCTGCCAATGCCATACTACTCCTGTCTCCTGCCAATGCCATACTACTACTTCTGTCTCCTGGCAATGTCATACTACTCCTCCTGCCAATGCCATACTACTACTCCTGTCTCCTGGCAATGTCATACTACTCCTCCTGCCAATGCCATACTACTACTCCTGTCTCCTGCCCATGCCATACTACTCCTGTCTCCTGCCAATGCCATACTATTACTTCTGTCTCCTGGCAATGTCATACTACTCCTCCTGCCAATGCCATACTACTACTCCTGTCTCCTGCCAATGCCATACTACTCCTGTCTCCTGCCAATGCCATACTACTACTTCTGTCTCCTGGCAATGTCATACTACTCCTCCTGCCAATGCCATACTACTACTCCTGTCTCCTGCCAATGCCATACTACTCCTCCTGCCAATACCATACTACTACTCCTGTCTCCTGGCAATGTCATACTACTCCTCCTGCCAATGCCATACTACTACTCCTGTCTCCTGCCAATGCCATACTACTCCTGTCTCCTGCCAATGCCATACTATTACTTCTGTCTCCTGGCAATGTCATACTACTCCTCCTGCCAATGCCATACTACTACTCCTGTCTCCTGCCAATGCCATACTACTCCTGTCTCCTGCCAATGCCATACTACTACTTCTGTCTCCTGGCAATGTCATACTACTCCTCCTGCCAATGCCATACTACTACTCCTGTCTCCTGCCAATGCCATACTACTCCTGTCTCCTGCCAATGCCATACTACTACTTCTGTCTCCTGGCAATGTCATACTACTCCTCCTGCCAATGCCATACTACTACTCCTGTCTCCTGGCAATGTCATACTACTCCTCCTGCCAATGCCATACTACTACTCCTGTCTCCTGCCAATGCCATACTACTCCTGTCTCCTGCCAATGCCATACTATTACTTCTGTCTCCTGGCAATGTCATACTACTCCTCCTGCCAATGCCATACTACTACTCCTGTCTCCTGCCAATGCCATACTACTCCTGTCTCCTGCCAATGCCATACTACTACTTCTGTCTCCTGGCAATGTCATACTACTCCTCCTGCCAATGCCATACTACTACTCCTGTCTCCTGCCAATGCCATACTACTCCTGTCTCCTGCCAATGCCATACTACTACTTCTGTCTCCTGGCAATGTCATACTACTCCTCCTGCCAATGCCATACTACTACTCCTGTCTCCTGCCAATGCCATACTACTCCTGTCTCCTGCCAATGCCATACTACTACTTCTGTCTCCTGGCAATGTCATACTACTCCTCCTGCCAATGCCATACTACTACTCCTGTCTCCTGCCAATGCCATACTACTCCTGTCTCCTGCCAATGCCATACTACTACTTCTGTCTCCTGGCAATGTCATACTACTCCTCCTGCCAATGCCATACTACTACTCCTGTCTCCTGCCAATGCCATACTACTCCTGTCTCCTGCAAATGCCATACTATTCAATGTAGAAGAGACTGAAACACCCAAAGAAAAGGATATAAGAGAAACAAAATAAACAGTATCTAAGAGTAGTATTTTTCATAATATAAGTAAAGCTCAAAATAAATTTTTGGCAAAAAAGAGTATGTATCTGAGATGGAATCAAAAAATATTTATTAGAAATAGAATAAATCTGCATATACTGAGATACAACAAACACTCTGGGGTGTGTGAACCAACAGAGGTGCAGGTACTGACCTATGGATAGACTAATTGGTGTGGTGCTTATCAGATATTGGATTGTGCATACAACATACTATGTTGAATGCATAATCCATTATCTGATAAACAGCACACCAAATAATCTATCCCTGGGTCAGTACCTGCACCTCTATTGGTTCACACAAACCCAACTTTAGGATCAAACATAGTCCATCTATAAATATAGATGCCATCAACATGTAAAATAGGAAAGACATAGCACAGCAAGTGCGGGGAGTTCCTCCTTATATGTGGATGCCGTTCAGTGACATCACATGCAGCAGCAGAGCAAAAGCTCTTACTCACGCTAATGCTGTGTAACTCCGCACCCGGCCAATGGCGACATGTGTGTTTCCCATGTCATCAGGCTCAGCAGAGCCACAGCAGCCAGGCAGTGAGTGACACAGCACTTCGACAGTAGGATCTGGCATGTAGCTAACTCTCTAGTTGTTCTCAGGCTGTGGCGTGTGTCGGGTGCTGCAGTGCTACTCATCCACAGGCTCTGACTCAGGACTCCGACTTCTCCCACACGGCCAAAGGTGGGATATCTCAAACACTGCCTGTGTGCGCGTATATTGAAGAATGACATGCATGGGCAGTCAGTTAGGTGCCTCATAAGATCATCTTGTTCATAAGCTGGCTTTTATACAGGGCTTCAATTTTCATTCGCCCCCGCTCAATTTCTCCTCGACAAATGCGAGGAGGCGAGTGGAAATTTTGAGCCCTGTCTACAGTAAATGACTGCATCGCGTGTGCCGCCAGTGAGGCGGCGGCAGTACGCAGAGCAGGGCCAGCCTCTTAACCCTTTGAGTGCCAGAGGGGTACGCAACATTTTGCGTACTCCTCTGGTACTCAAAGGGTTAACATCACCCGGACCTTGGACCGTGTACACGGGCTTTTACACTAGTATGATATAAATAATAACTTATTTCATGGATTGTAATATAAAATGAAGAAATACATATAATCTCTCAGTAGTTGCAATATTTAATTGGCATAACGGGGTTCATCGATGCATTTAAATGTAGAAGTTGAGAGGGCGCCCAATATTTCAGTTGCTGAAAGGATGTGTCCATTTTTTTATGAAATTCATATATCGTATGGATTTTCCTGATTAGTAAAACAAGATTACTCTGACTGCTTGGGAAATGCACCCTCTGATGTCTGGCATTCAGTCATTATTGTGCAGTGGGTGATCAGGACACATCTTTAGGTCACATTTCAATAAATTCCTATTTTTTCACAGATGAATAATCAAATGCTCACTCATTTTGATTGCACTACCTTTACTTAATTAGGGATATTCTTAAAACCGGACTTGTTGGCGAGTCCCAAGGACTGTGGCCGAGAATCACTGTTCTACTTCATTCTATGGGAGAACTGAGTTACTGACTACAGTTCTACATGAAATATAATAATAACGACTTAATCACTCCATAACGGTTTAAATGGTTAATAATTTTGAGTAAACAACTGCCAGCAGTGAGAACTCCCTAATTTTACAACATATAGTTTTGTAACTAAAAAACAATCTATACAGCGCCTTTAGTGACATACATGATGAGGCTGAAAAAGGAAGAGTCCATCAAGTTCAGCCCATGCCACATCACTCCTGTTGAGGCAGATGAGGACCCAAAAACCGATTGAAGCCATTTTCAATTTAGCCTCAAGAGGGTGTGTAATCTCTTCCAGACTCCAAAAAAGCAGTCAGATTTTCCCTAGATCAACATTGTATCTGATTGCACTTATAATCATCCTCCTACTGTCTCTGTATGCCATCATGAAATCTAATTAGATTATAAGCTCCTTGGGGCAGGGTCCCTTTCCCAATGTATGATTCCCTTGCTGCACTTTCCCCCCAAAATAATGCAATGATTGCACTTTAGCTTAATGTTCTTAACCATGTTCTGTATTTTTATTGTATTATTTCAACTTCTGTTAAGCATTGTGTACATGTATGACGCTATATAAATACTGTAAAATCTGAGGTATAATACGCACAATTTTACCCCTCTTGACCTTATGTGAAGTGGGGGGTGCGTATTATACCCGAGAGTTTTTTTTTCCAGACTTTAAAAAAAAAAAAAAAAGTTAGCGCTTTCTGCTCCCTCTCTCTCCCTGCGCGATCCGGTGATAAAGAAAGACTTACTTTTTGAAGCTGTACTTCAATATTTGTATGGTGTACCAGTATCTGAAAAAGGATCCCTCTCTCCCATCTTCCCTGCGGGCGGCACGCTTGCATCTGCCGCCCGCTTCCTTCAATCGGTTTTCAGGACCTTGAGATCCTCACAGGGCAATACCATGGGAGGAAGGTCCTGAAAACCGATTGAAGGAAGCGGGAGGCAGATGCAAGCGTGCCGCCCGCAGGGAAGATGGGAAAGAGGGATCTTTTTTCAGATACCGGTACACCATACAAATATTGAATTACAGCTTCAAAAAGTAAGTCTTTCTTTATCACCGGATCGCGCAGGGAGAGAGAGGGAGCTGGAAGCGCTAACTTTTTTTTTTTAGGAAGGGGAAAACAAGGGTGCGTATTATACATAGGCACTCTTGTTTTCCCTTAAATCTTGGGCATAATAAACACCTGCGTATTATACACAGGTGCGTATTATACCTGAGATTTTACGGTAAAGATACATACATTCTCGATATTGTTGTGAGCTAGAAAGATATCCATTACTTTTTGAAAGCATCTAAAGTATCTGCAAACACAGAATTCCAAGGCAAAGAATTCTACAACTTTACTGATCTTACTGTAAAATATCCCCGCTTTTGTTTTAGTCAAAAGCATCTTTTCTCTAGCCTTGATGACCTCTTGTTTTTTGCTCATCTCTTTTGAGTAAATTGTTCCTCAGAGAGTTCTTTGTATTGACATCGACTATATTTGTAAATGGTAATCATATCATACCATAGATGTCTCTTCTCTGATGTAAACAAGCCCAGTTTGGCTAGTCTCTCTTTAGAACAGATCATCCATTGTTCATTTTGTTGCATGTCTCTGCACTTTTTCCAGTTCAATAATGTCCTTTTTAACCCCTTAAAGGGATAGTAATACTTCATTTTAACTTTATTTTATTTTGTAGGCATTAAAAAAACATGAAGAATGATATGTCTTATCTCTGAAAGCTTTATGGTTTAAGAGATATTCACAAACAAAGTATCCCCCCCCTGTTCAACCAGATCAGAAGGGAGGTGCCCAGGTAGACTGCAGACAGGGACAATCTTCAATTAAGATAAGGGAAAAAACTGAAAAACTTGTCAAGGGGGGAAGGGCTTTCATTGTTTTCATACAAAGAAAATTGTCCCCTTCTGTTATCTGTTCTGTCATACAACCAGACTCACATCTGAGAAGAGATGGCTTACACTAGGTAAAAGGGGCGGGGAGGGGAACTTTGCTTGTGAATATTTCATAAACCATAAAGGTTTGAGAGATAAGACTTATATCATTCTTCATGTTTTTTTAATGCCTACAAAATAAAATAAAGTTAAAACGAAGTATTACTATCCCTTTAAGGACAGCAGACTCTAGGGGTGGGGTGCACTGGAGGACCAAGGTGATATTTCTTTTTTTGTGTTTGCGTTTGGAGAGCCAGTACATGTGAGCAAACACAAGAGAGGCTGAAAATGACTGCGCTGATTTTGGAGCAGTCTGTTTTAGGCTTTCTCAGTGATAACTGTGTGCCTTGTATGTGCACCGTGATAAGAAAAAAGTTATGACGTGCCAGAGCTCTCACTGATCCTTAATGCAGGGACCATCGTGAAGGTGCTGACATGTCACCTGTTGTTAAGCACTTGCATCAAGTTCACAGGATTTATAGTTTCCTGGTTTAGATCTTGCCCCCTTTTTGAACAATGGTACAACATAAGATTTCCTCCAGCAACAGGACACTATGCCTGATGATAGTGAATCAATAAATATTAAGTATAATGGTCTTGTTAATGCTGAACTGAGTTCCTTATTTAAAGGGATAGTAATAGGTAATTTTATGTTTATTAATTATTGTAGGCATTAAAAAAATATTAAGAACAATCTAAGTCTTATCTCTCAAACCTTTATGGTTTGAGAGATATTTGCTACAAAAGTTCCCCCCTCCGTGATGTCAGCGATCTAGCTGACAGACTTGTATTCTGGTCCGCGGACCAGCCAGCGGCTCTTCAGCAGAGCTGAGAACGTGATCTTTAAAAATAACTACTTCACTGGAACGGTCTACAAAGTGTGCTTGCAAACCGGGCACACTTTGTAGACCGTTCCAGTGAAGTATTTTTTTTTTTTTTAAATATCACAATCTTGGCTCTGCGGACCAGAATCCAAGGCTGTCAGCTAGAGCTCTGATGTCACAGAGGGGGGAAATTTTGTAGCGAATATCTCTCAAACCATAAAGGTCTGAGAGATAAGACTTAGATCGTTCTTAATATTTTTTTAATGCCTAGAATAATAAATAAATAGAAAATTAAGTATTACTATCCCTTTAAGTAAACAAGCAAACTGGAGTAATTCTGGGGCAAACAGATAAACCACAAAGGAAAAGGATATTCCCACAGATCTAAATAAGGGCCTTTAACCTTTTGAACGCTAAAGAGGTCTCCAACTCATTGAGAAGCAATGAGTTAGAGACATCTTTAGCATTAAGGGGTTAAAAGTATGATTTAAACCAACAGAAATTTGGGGAAGTTTTATTTCTCCCCTGTGTTACAGTTGGTTTTCCCAACAATTGCTCCAGTTTTTGTTTTTATACACTTTAAAGGAGCAGTAAGCTTTTTTTTTATTTAAACCTTTATAGGGCTTTCCCTCCTGAGTAAAACAAGGGCAGTACGACCACCGTCAGTTGCTTTATTCAAATGTTTTTTCAAAAATATGAGGAAGTGAATTTACAAATAATTTACTTCCTGAAAATTCTGAGAGCGTGACTCAGCAGTTTCTATCACATTAAATGGAGAACTGTTTGTTAGTGACTCACCTCTGCTAGATAATACAACAGCATAACTGGAATCTGACCACTAGAGTGCACTGTTATTGAAAAAAAAATTATAATAATAACCCTGGAAATATGCATCTGCAGTAGGAGTACCCTACAATATATGTTTTTTCATAACAAATGTTTACTTCTCCTTAAAGTACCCTTCGATGTATATCATATAGTCCAGGTGTTATATTCACCATAACCTTTACCAGTCGCATTTGGACAGTGCCCTCAGGAAGCTATATAATGGAAGACATTTTTTGACTCTCTCTGGCCATAGCCTGCTATTGTTGCTTCCTTTGGAATCTTCCATTGCATTATCCTAAGTAACTAATTCTCCCATCTCAGCTTTAAGGAGGCCCAATATCGACATTAATCTTTTTGCAATGTATATAACTGTAGAATTGTTTAGGATTTTTCTTGCTCTCTTTTGCAATAATCAGCCGATTGATTCCACCTAAAACTGATCAAGGACCTTCAACTGAATCTGATGGTAAGAAATGTATTCCAACTCATGAAACATCTGAACACATGAATAGTTCAGGTATTAAAGAATTGTTAATGTCTTAATTATTTATTTATATTATTAGTATTTAATCATTTATTTTACCTGTGTTTTTTGTTCAATTCTATAAACAGAACATTGAAGTTTATTTAAGACAAATAAAGAAATAAACAAGACCTCTGTAATAACTTTAAAATCATGCATCTAAAAACAGTGGAAGTCCCTTTGCTTTACTCAACATACAATCTATATTCCTGAACATCCATTGTAGCCAATTTACCAGTGGGTTAAGTTCACCCATCTGATAGGACAGAACATTTATAAAGAGGAAGTGCTGGGAATGTTGTTTTTTCAGGACTGGATTTTCCAGGAGGTAGAAAAAGCAACTGCCTAGAGCACCAGATTTTGAGGGATGTTGATCTGTTGGATGTTGCATTCTCTCTTAGGCCCAGACTGTTTATGGGTGTCGTCCCATGCACTACCAATCATTCAACTGTGTTTCACAGGTAGCGTGAGGTCTATTCTGAGCTGTCTCTTGATAATTTGTCAGGAATACAACTATTCACCTTTAGTTTATTCTGATCAGTAGATACACAGCTGTATATGTATGTCTTACCTATTTGCTCAGAGGATTGGCATGGCCTCCAGTTTTTAGAAAGAATGACTGATACGTATGTTTATCTCCAGCAGGAGGTTGCATACCTGGTCTGATTACCTGAGTGCTATGTGTAATCCCAGGTGCATACAATTATTCAACTGCATTTTTACATTGGAAGGCTCATTTTAGAGCAAACTCTTGTTAGTTTGACATAATTTCAGCTATTCATCTATGGACCATTTTGAACAGAATATACAGTAGTGGCCAAAAGTTTTGAGAATGACACAAATATTAATTTCACAAAGTCTGCTACCTCAGTTTAGATGATGGCAATTTACACATACTCCAGAATGTTATGAAGAGTGATCAGATGAATTGAAATCAATTGCAAAGTCCATCTTTGCCATGAAAATGAATACAATTCCAAAAAAAACATTTCCACTGCATTTCAGCCCTGCCCCAAAAGGACCAGCTGACATCAGGTCAGTGATTCTCTCGTTAACACAGGTGAGAGTGTTGACGTGGACAAGGCTGGAGATCACTCTGTTATGCTGATTGAGTTAGAATAACAGACCAGAAGCTTTAAAAGGAGGGTGGTGCTTGAAATCATTGTTCTTCCTCTGTTAACCATGGTTATCTGCAAGGAAACACGTGCTGTCATCATTGCTTTGCACAAAAAGGGCTTCACAGGCAAGGATATTGCTGCTAGTAAGATTGCACCTAAATCAACCATTTATCGGATCATCAAGAACTTCAAGGAGAGAGGTTCAATTGTTGTGAAGAATGCGTCAGGGCGCTCAAGAAAGTCCAGCAAGTGCCAGGATGGTCTCCTAAAGTTGATTCAGCTGTGGCATCGGGGTGCCACCGGTTCAGAGCTTGCTCAGGAATGGCAGCAGGCAGGTGTGAGTGCATCTGCACGCACAGTGAGGCGAAGAATTTTGGACGATGGCCTAGTGTCAAGAAGGGCAGCATATAAGCCACTTCTCTCCAGGAAAAACATCAGGGACAGACTGATATTCTACAAAAGGTACAGGGATTGGACTGCTGGTAAAGTCATTTTCCCTGATGAATCCCCTTTCCAATTGTTTGTGACATCCGGAAGAAGGATTATCTGGAGAAGACAAGGTGAGCTCTACCATCAGTCCTGTGTCATACCAACAGTAAAGCATCCTGAGACCATTCATGTGTGGGGTTGCTTCTCAGCCAAGGGAGTGGGCTCACTCACAATGTTGCCTAAGAACTAAGCCATGAATAAAGAATGGTACCAACACATCCTTCTAGAGCAACTTCTCCCAACCATCCAAGAACAGTTTGGTGACGAACCATGCCTTTTCCAGCATGATGGAGCACCTTGCCATAAGGCAAAAGTGATAACTAAGTGGCTCGGGAAACAAAACATCAAAATTTTGGGTCCATGGCCAGGAAACTTCCCAGACCTTAATCTCATTGAGAACTTGTGGTCAATCCTCAAGAGGCGGGTGAACAAACAAAAACCTACAAATTCTGACAAACTGCAAGCATTGATTATACCATAGTAACATCTGACAATAATATCTAAGAACACTAAAGCAGCAAACTTTGTAAAGACCAATACTTATGTAATTCGCAAAACTTCCAACTCGGGTACTTTGGTTAGAATCTCTGCTGATTTCTCAGATAATATTCTTCTACTCCTAATGGTGTCTCTTAACTGTAGTGTTTGGGTTTAGGGTATCTTTCAGACTATATTGCTTATAGCAGGGCTTATAATTTTAAGTCCTTTGTTACTAGCCAGACCTGAAAAGTTACTCACTACTGCAAGCCATGACATACCCACCAGGGCTGAATTTCTACTAGCGAGGGTTAAATTTTCACTCGCCATTGGCTAGTGGCGAGTGGAAATTTTGAGCCCTGGCTTAAAGGGCCCTTTTTGTTTTACTGTGTTGTCTTTGGGTTTGCTTTCCTTTAAATAGCCCAGGTATTAGAAGCCAGACTTCTCCATCCTCCTAAACAATGCCAAATAGATAGCCTTAAATAAGCCTCCAGGTGATAATTTTTACTTGAAAAGAGTAGGAACTGAAGATGAAACTAGTTAGTTAGTACCCATGCTTCAGATATATGTTGGATTAAGGAAAGGTCAACTTCTGGTTGTCAGAACATTTTTCCAAGTCTTTATTTCCTTATTCCAATTATTGGCCTTTCATGACTTCAAAAAGTATTTGAGTTCTGTAAGCTTTAAGTACTAGTATTTTTAGATGACGGTTCCTTTCACTAGAGATGGATACTTTCAGATATTGTGCAGTCTAAATCCTGAGCTTTTAACACACCTTAGCTATGCTATGTTTTGGCACAAAGTTGTGAAGACTGAAGGAATTACTCTATTTTCCGATCAACAGCTCGTGCCTCTAAAGAGGTCATGGGGATATTGCACTAAGGCATGATAAAGAGGTGGTAACGTGGAGATGACATCTCCAGTGATATGACTTTTCCAGTTACTATATTAGTCTACAGAGCCTATCCACTAAGAGCTCCAAAGCTGGAGAAACTTTCGCGCATAGGCTCCATATAATAGCATAGGAATTGTAGAAGCGAAATCACTGGAGAAGTTATCTCCACTTTATCATCTCTTTATCATGCCTTAGTGCAGGGCTTAAAATTTGAAGTCCTTTGCTACTAGCCAGACCTGAAAAGTTACTCACCACTGCAAGCCATTACATACCAACCAGGGCTGAATTTCTACTCGCTAGGGCTAACTTTTCACTCGCCATTGGCTAGTGGCGAGTGGAAATTTTGAGCCCTGCTAGGCTTAGTGCATCACCCCCATAGTATTTTTAGGTATAGATTCAAGCCTTTTTGCTGAGCAGGTTAGAGGGCCATTGTGAGGACCTCTTATTTTAGAGTGTTGTGTATTTTGAAACCTCTCCCTTTTTTATTTAACTTGGGAACTTACCCATTGGTGAACTGGCTGCCATGGATGTTCAAGAATGTAGAAAATAATTTCAGCTTACCCTCTGTTCCTGAATATGTTCATGGCAGCATTCACTAACATTCCAATCCCTTCTTTGCCTGCTCGAGGATTTGAGAATACATAACAGGAAGAAGAAGAGGGGCCACTCATACTGTGAATTTTGCTCTGATTGGTTCCCTGTCGTAGCAGCTGATGGGGAGGACTTCACCCTTTGGCGAATGCTGCCTTAGACGTATACTGGAACAGAAACTTACAGTAAGCGGAAACAATCTTCTACAATGTTTCTTAATGAAATACCACTGATACTTTAATCCATGGATATTAATACCTGCACTGCTGTGCCACAGGCAGGTCTCAGGCTTGGGAACCCTGCCTGCTGTCTATGGGGGCTGCATATGCAGTCTCTGGAATCTAAACTGCAAGACAACTGAAGCAGGTTTTAACTTTTCTGATGCTTAAATCTAATGACCGTGTGATCAAACAGACACAATATGCAGGACTGCTAGCTTAGTGGAGGCAGACATGCTGAAAGGAGAACTATCAGATAACAGTTCCCTTTAAGGCCATCTGTACAAAAAGTGGAGTAATTCTATGCACAATGCCCTAAGTGTTCTTTTAGAGAATCAACATTTCAACCTTGCCAATCCATCTTAACTGTTTATGATGCAGAAGAGTAGGACAGTCTGAGGCACTCCTACTGCTGAGGACTTCAAGACTACAGCTGGAGGGACTAATGTTACTGTACGCTTATACAGCATAAACATTTAAGACTGATTGGTAAGGCTGAAATTCCAGTTGGCTGGTTGTGGATGTTGGGAATTATGTTCTTAATAGCTATAGGAACTCTGTTTGCCCACTTCTGTTCTATGGTACCCAAGACCCTCTACAACAACTACTGACATAATTCATACAACCATTTAACTTATTTTTGTTTTTTTAAGTAAAGTAACTATTGCTATTCAACATCTAAGATTGTGGCTGATATCAGTTGAACTCTTTAAAATGGAGTCCAACTGATGTTATTATTAACATAGTTGAAGAGGTTGGAAAAAAGACATTCATCCATCCGGTTCAGCCCTTGCTATTTTAGTTGGTGCAGAGGAAGGCATCATATTGAAGTAATTTTCAATACAAATCCTTTTTAACCCCAAAAGGACGTTGGATATTTACTATTTGCTTTGAAGCCTACTGTCTTAATTCTCAATATTGTTCTCGGCTAGAAAGATATCCAGTACTTTTTAAAACATCTACGGTATCGGAAAACACAGCTTCCCAAGGCAAAAAATTCAAATTTTCAGTTTTAGGATGCATCTGACCCCTCTGACATAAATCATTTAAAAGCCTACTTCTTATGCCTCATTTCCTTGCAAACTGCTTTGTTAAGCCACACTCGTATTATTTTGTTCCACTTGCATTTATTCCCCAATGGTATATATTGATGCATATATTTATCAAAGAGCATTTTGAAGAAAATCTATTTTTCCTGTGCATTTTTATCTTTTGAAAAAGATATCCTATAGAATGTCCTCCAATACTGTTTTTAGCATTGTAAACTTAACCTTTTAAAAGTTCAGTATCCCTTATAAACCATTGTTTTATACTCCCCACTCCCTCCCCTTCCTCTGAAGTTAGCTAAGGAGTTTACACTGTGGCACAAGCAATGGAATTTACAAGGGCAAACCTATGGACCACACGGACCATGATAAAAGATTTGCTATCTATAAATAATTTTCCTTTGTTCAGAGCACTATTTTGTATTTGGTGTTCAAGAGGCAGTAATGTCCTATAAAAACACTTTTTAGACCATTCCAATGAAGTAATTCTTTTGCAATAGCACAATTTTGGCTCTGTTACAGAGCCTCCAGTTGGTACCCGGACAGGATCCCCCTGCAGTCAGCACAGCGCTGACGTCAGGGAAAGGGGAGGGGGGGGGACTTTCAATGCTTATATCTCTAAACCCATAGCGGTTTGAGAGATAGGGTTTGTGCCATTAAGCTTATTTTTTCCTGCTCTACAAAACTATAACAAGCTTTTATGGGACATTACTGTCCCTTTCTGCACCCAATAAAATGATTCACAGTGAAGGAATATCAATCTTGTCTGCTCACGTGCTGATGGTGGAGCTTATCAGTTCTATCAGTACTGATAGACTTGATCACAGTGCAATGGGAACGAAGAGAATATGGTTACATTTTGACATCACACTCCTAAATATTAGCCAACTAATTAAAATAAATGTATTTACTTAGGTGCAGATAGTGTGCTCTGAGAACAGTTACAGCTGTCCAACTCCCTCCTTTAATCCAGGCTACTTCCCACATTCCTTGGTGGGATATGGACATTCAGCAGGAAGTAATTTATGTTTGATCCCAATTTCATCTGGATCCAACACTTTTCAGTGCTTAGCCGCTGTAGGACCAAAGGCCTCTACATTGACATAACCTCTCCTATTTACTTTTGCTAGAGTGGCAACATAACCAGAGAAGGACCTTTCACAACAGATGGCTATGTCTCTCACAACAGAAGTTAGTCTACCTAATCACTATTCACACAGGGACACACTAGTCCCAGCCAGTAACTCTGAGGTGGGCCAAACAACATAACTACATTGTCTGCTCTGTCAGGTACTTTATTACACCATAAATAAATTGTCATGGACGCAAGAACGAGAACTGGACCAGTACTTAAGGTCACACAATCTTTATTAAGGAGCACAACGTACAGGACAACGGAAACAACAAGAACTACAGGCAAAGTAGAGGATGTCAGGAAGGATCCCGCTGCTGTAGTGGTACTGACTAATTCCAGAAGGCAGAGGAGAGAAACAGTCTCAGGTCTGCACCTGAGGCTCACTACAGGGCCGCACCTGAACAGACAAGATCTTGAGTAGGAACAACGCTACAGGTCCGACCTGTATGTCAACGTACCAAGGAAGGCAACTGCGGTACAGTGGACAACCTCGGGCAACGCCAAGGTGGGTAGTCAGACAAGCCGAAAAGAAACAATATGCACTAATAGCGCTCCACCTACTGGAACTATATATTGAAACAATCAGAATGAAATGGATAATAGAAACATATAAATACAATATATACGGAAGATCTCTATGTTGCTGCTTCAATCCCTGGTGTCCTCAGCGGCACCTTTCGCTCTGCGCAAAACTGTAGAAAAAATGGGAAAAGCGCATACCATCTAAGAGTAAACCGTAAAGATAAGGCAACGATAGCAATAGATAAGTGAATCTACTTACAAGACCAATTCTTGTAAGTGTGCTTTGGCAGACAATGTTGAGGTCATTCTTTCGTCTTAAGGAAGCTCTTCCATTTCCTGGAGCTCCAGCTGTGGGACTCTCAGCGTACTTGTGCGCTGTGTTGCACTATATATAGAACATGCACAGAAAATATCCTCTAAGGGAACATCTGTATACTGTTGTGCCCACAAATAGCCCTTTGCATGAAGAGCACTCACCGGATCGATGCTAATAGTAGGTGTATTCTAAGCCCGACCCGGCTTGCTGTGTTTCACTGAATTGGAAGCTCAAAGTAGATAAAATCCGAGATACATCCAAGTGGATCAAATAATCGATACTTTATTAGTAAAGTTGATTAGTAAAGGTGATTACTAATAAAGTATCGATTATTTGATCCACTTGGATGTATCTCGGATTTTATCTACTTTGAGCTTCCAATTCAGTGAAACACAGCAAGCCGGGTCGGGCTTAGAATACACCTACTATTAGCATCGATCCGGTGAGTGCTCTTCATGCAAAGGGCTATTTGTGGGCACAACAGTATACAGATGTTCCCTTAGAGGATATTTTCTGTGCATGTTCTATATATAGTGCAACACAGCGCACAAGTACGCTGAGAGTCCCACAGCTGGAGCTCCAGGAAATGGAAGAGCTTCCTTAAGACGAAAGAATGACCTCAACATTGTCTGCCAAAGCACACTTACAAGAATTGGTCTTGTAAGTAGATTCACTTATCTATTGCTATCGTTGCCTTATCTTTACGGTTTACTCTTAGATGGTATGCGCTTTTCCCATTTTTTCTACAGTCAGACAAGCCGGAATGGGACAGAGCGAAACTTAACCCAGACCCGCAGGTTTGCACCACATTGGATGTCAGATAAGCCAGGGATCATACACGGAGCGGGTAATCAGACAGAGCCACAGGTCAACACCAGATCGGGTACTCAGACAAGCCTAGGTCATAAACGGAATGGTTAGTCAGCCAGAGCCGCAGGTTTGCACCAGACTGGATGTCAGACACACAAAGGATCATACACGGAGCGGGTAGTCAGACAAAGCCACAGGTCAACACCAGAACTGATAGTCAGACAAACCGGTTCATACACAGAGCAACAAGCACAACTGCACTGGAACACCACAAAAGGGCAACTGAAGTGGTGTCCAGGTAGTTAATAAACAAATTGCTCCACCCCAAGAGGTGGAGCAGAAAATGCAATGTACCTTTAAGAACCGGGTTGCGACGTCATCAGGGAATCCCTGTGACACGCACCCGAGTTTAGATGTGCCAGGAGCCACCAGGGGGAGCAATGAGAAGGCCGGTCGTGTGGAAGGATACCAGGGCGTACCGGTACTCCTAGAGAGCTTGGCAAGCCGTGAGGGAACAGACGCCGTCCGCCTACCGGGTCTGGCAGTTGGCAGAAAGGTAAGCAACCGCTTACAGTACCTCCCCCTCAACAACCCCTCCCCTGTGAGAGCGGTCGAGGTTTAGAAGGAAAATGAGAGTGAAATCTCCGTAGGAGAACAGGAGCATGCATATCAATGGATGAGACCAAAGAATGTTCTGTGGCTCAATAACCTCTCCAGTATACAAGATATTGTAATCGACCCTGTACCCAATGGGAGTCGAGAATGCTTTGTACTTCATACTCCTCGTGATCTGCAACTCTCACGGGGGCCGTGCGTACAGGAGCTGAGGTATACCGGTTGCAGACCAAGGGTTTTAATAAGGAATACATTATGAATTTGCATATTGGCCGGCAGTTCCAGGGCATAAGCGACAGGATTGATCCTATGCAAGACACGGAAGGGGCCCATAAATCGAGGAGCCAATTTTCTACAAGGTACTTGTATGTTCAAGTTACATGTGGATAGCCAGACTCTCTCCCCCACCAGAAACACCGGTGCTGGTAGCCATCTACGAACGGCCTGACTCTTTTGCTGCTGAGTGGACCGTTGCAAGGTTCTCTGAACCTGTACCCATGTGGAACGGAGTTCCCTTAAATGCTCCTCTAGAGCTGGAATATTCTGTGCCTCAAATTACTCAGGAAGCATTGAAGACTGGAAGCCATAGTCAATCATAAACGGAGACGTCTGAGTCGAAGAGTTCATGGCACAATTCCGGGCAAACTCCACCCAAGGTAACAGGCTCGCCTAGTCATCGTGATGGTCCGAGATATAGCAGCACAAGAACTGTTCCAAGGCCTGGTTAGCTCTCTTGTCCACACCATTAGACTGAGGGTGATAGTCGGAGGAGAAGGAGAGTTGGATACCCAATTGTGCACAAAAGGCTCTCCAAAACCGTGACACAAACTGGCTACCCCTGTCCGACACAATGAGTTTTGGCACCCCATGGAGCCGAAAAACCTCCTTGGGGAAGATCTTAGCCATTTGCTGAGCAGTAGGCAGTTCTTTGAGGGGTACAAAATGAGCCAGTTTTGAAAAACGGTCTACAATCATCAGAATAACTGTGCAGCCCTCGGAAACTGGTAATTCCACCATAAAATCAATGGAAATGTGTGACCATGGACGCTCCCCATTAGGCACTGGAAGAAGGAGACCCACTGGAAGGTGCCTAGGAATCTTGGTAGTAGCACAAGTCTGGCAAGCTGCTACGAAAGCAGACACATCAGTATGGATACCAGGCCACCAAAATAGTAGGGATATAGACCAGAGCAACTGATCTCTTCCAATGTGTCCAGCAGCCTTGGAAGAGTGATATGTTTCCAATAATCTTGCCCTTAAGCCCTCAGGCACAAAGCATCTCCCTTGTGGTTTCTTGGCTGGGGCCGTACCTTGAGCAGCCAAAATCTCTGTCCCCAAAGGAGATGTAATACTGGTGCAAATAGTAGCAAGGATTTGATCTGGAGGAATCAACGGTGTAGGATCGCAATCCTCTTTAGACAAGGCCCCGATCTGACGGGACAGAGCATCAGCTTCACATTCTTGGTACCCGGCAGATAAGAAACTATGAAATTAAAGCAGGATAAAAACAAAGCCCACCTAGCCTGTCTGGGAGACAGGCGTTTAGCCTTGGATAGGTACGTCAAGTTCTTGTAGTCAGTGAGAATAAGAAAAGGCACAGAAGTGCCTTCCACTAAAAGCAGCCATTCACGAAGAGCCAGAATAATGGCTAACAGCTCGTAGTCCCCAATGCCATACAGAGTCTCAGCCTTAGACAGTTTGCGGGAGAAGAAGCCACATGGCATGAGTGGTGCCTCTGGAGAAGACCGCTGAGACTGGAGGGCGCCTACTCCAGACTCAGATGCGTCAACCTCCAAAGTAAATGTCAATTTTGGATTCAGACGCCGTAGTACTGGTGCAGTGGCAAAAGCAGCCTTTAAGCTTTCAAAAGCCTGTAAAGCCTTTGGGGGACCATTCGGAAGCATTAGCACCCTTGTGCACCATGTCAGTAAGGGGTTTGACAATCGTGGAAAACTGACTTATAAATTTGCTGTAGTAATTAGCAGACCCCAGGAAACACTGAATAGCTTTAAGTCCCATGGGAAGGAGCCACTGAAGTACTGCTGAAAGCTTCCTGGGGTCCATAGCCTGCCCGGAAGAGGAGATCACATAGCCCAGAAAGGTTACTTGTGACTGGTGAAACTCGCATTTTTCTAGTTTACAGAAAAGGTTGTTGGCCCTTAAGAGTGACAAGACCTTCCCAACATCCTTTCAGTGTTGTTCCAAATTCGCGTAGTGGATGAGGATATCATCTAGGTAGACAACCACGCAACTCAACAACAGGTCCCTCAAAACATCATTAATGAACTCCTGGAAGACAGCAGGAACATTGCAAAGGCCAAAGCGCATTACGAAGTATTCATAATGCCCACTCCTGGTGTTAAATGCTGTCTTCCACTCATCGCCCTTACGGATATGCACCAGATTATAAGCGGCCCGAAGGTCTAGCTTGGTAAAGACCGTAGAATCTCGCAATCGGTCAAACAGCTCCGTGATCAGAGGTATCGGATAAGCTTTCTTTACCATGAGTTTGTTTAGACCTTGAAAATCAATACATGGCCTCAACTCACCATCCTTTTTAACAAAGAAGAACCCTGCCCCAGCCAGGGATGAGGATTTCCGAATAATCCCTCTGGCGAGAGCATCAGCCACATATTCCTCCATAGCCTGATTCTCCGCCACGGAGGGTATACGCGACCCCTCGGAGGAACAGCCCCTGGCACCAGGTCAATCGAGCAATCGTACAGCCTATGAGGAGGTAAAGTAGTGCCCTGTATCTTGTTGAGTACATCACTGAAGGCTTGATAATCCTCAGGTAAAGCGGAGGAAGGAGAGGAGGAGGAGGAGGAAGCCATGCCTAAAATTTTGATAGGATGAGTCAAGCACAACTCCGTACAATACGGAGACCAAGACAAAATGTCGCAACTGTGCCAGTCAATTCCGGAGTTATGTTTTTGGAGCCATGGAAACCCCAGAATGATCGCATAATGAGGAGAGTTTATGACCTGGAACTGGAGTATCTCATGATGAACGGCTCCAACCAACAGGGATACCGGAACAGTCTCATGAGTAACCTGAGGCGGTTGTAGAGGTCTACCGTCAATAGCCTCAATAGACAATGGAGATGCCCGGGGTACTAAAGGGATCGCATGTTTCTCCGCAAACCCGGCATCAATGAAATGCCCTGCAGCCCCAGAATCTATTAAATCTGGGGTAGATACAGAAGAATTCGCCCAAGATAGGATAACTTCCAGAGTAGGCTTCTCCTGGAAATCTCCTGGGGACTGAGACACCCCACCTAGAGTCTGTCCCCTACGTGACTCTAGGTGCCCCGTTTCCAGGACGTATGGGACAAGCACGCAACAAATGTCCAGCTTTGCCACAATATAGGCAAAGCCCCTCCCTTCTACGATAAGCTCTTTCTTGAGCAGAAAGCTGGGTGAATCCCAACTGCATGGGTTCCCCCCCTCCTAGCTCTGAACCCGGAGGCATGAGAGGAGAGGGAGGAATGGGTGGGCAACTGAAATTCTGAGCCAGACGTGCCGGAGGCCTCCGCGTGCGTTCCTTAAAGGAGGGTCTCTCCCTGACACGGGTGTCGATCAATATGGTAAATGAGATCAGTTGGTCTAAGTCCGAGGGCAACCCTCTGGCCGCAATCTCATCTTTAATGACATCACTTAATCCCTGCGAGAAAGCGACTACCAGTGCCTCATTATTCCATCATACGTCTGCTGCCAATGTGCGAAACTCAATAGCATAGTTGGCCACCGTACGACTGCCCTGGTGGATAGACATAAGATGTTTAGCAGCAGAGGTAGGGCGAATACGTCAAACACCCATTTGAATGCAGACACAAACTCGGAAAAATCGTGAATGATAGGGTTATCATTCTCCCAAAGTGGATTCGCCCATGCCAAGGCCTTGCCCGACAAAAGTGAGACCAACAGTCCCACTTTACTGTGCTCATTGGGGAACGCTTGCTGTGCCATCTCCATATAGATGCCCAATTGGTTTAGGAACCCACGACACAGCGCTGGGTCTCCCCCATACCACTCTGGAAGTGGAGCTCGACAGGAAAAACCACTGATCACACCTGCATCAGGGGCTGCTTGTACTACCGGTGCCATACTAACAGAGGAGGCCACCGGTTGTCTGACAGGACGGTCAAGGTGAGCAGTGCGGTTCAACAGTGTTTTCAAAGCCATCGTAATCTGATCAATACGCTGCTCCTGAGCCTCAACCCTGCTTAGTAAGTGCTGGACAGAAGGGTTACCAGTACCGTTCGTAGACATGGCCCTTTTGTACTGTCACGGACTCAAGAACGAGAACTGGACAAGTACTGAAGGTAACGCAATCTTTATTAAGGAGCACAACGTACAGGACAACGGAAACAGCAAGAACTACAGGCAAAGTAGAGGATGTCAGGAAGGATCCCGCTGCTGTAGTGGTACTGACTAGTTCCAGAAGGCAGAGGAGGGAAACAGTCTCAGGTCCGCGCCTGAGGATCACTACAGGTCCGCACCTGTATAGACAACGCTCCCAGGGAGACCAACTGCGTTACAGGTCCGCACCTGAATGCCACAGAGGTACAAGGATGAGAGGAAGTTCACCACAGCCAC
Organism: Rhinophrynus dorsalis; assembly: GCA_037306005.1. NCBI lineage: Eukaryota > Metazoa > Chordata > Amphibia > Anura > Rhinophrynidae > Rhinophrynus > Rhinophrynus dorsalis. The sequence goes on along the minus strand of CM074725.1, from coordinate 182,062,514 downwards.
CAAGGGCACCCACTAAGTTATCCACTGGAGCGTTGGTATGCTGGGTGCACAGTGGACAACCCCGGGCAATGCCAAGGTGGGTAGTCAGACAAGCCAGAATGGGACAGAGCGAAACTTAACCCAGACCCGCAGGTTTGCACCACATTGGATGTCAAACAAGCCAGGGATCATACACGGAGCGGGTAGTCAGACAGAGCCACGGGTCAACACCAGATCAGGTACTCAGACAAGCCTAGGTCATAAACGGAATGGTTAGTCAGCCAGAGCTGCAGGTTTGCACCAGATTGGATGTCAGACACGCCAAGGGTCATACACGGAGCGGGTAGTCAGACAGAGCCACAGGTCAACACCAGAATGGATAGTCAGACAAACCAGTTCATACACAGAGCAACAATCACAACTGCACTGGAACACCACAAAAGGGCAACTGAAGTGGTGTCCAGGCAGTTAATAAACAAATTGCTCCACCCCAAGAGGTGGAGCAGAAAATGCACTGTACCTTTAAGAACCAGGTTGCGACGTCATCAGGGAATCCCTGTGACATGTGCCCGAGTTCAGATTCGGCTGGAGCCTCCAGGGGGAGCAACGAGGAGACCGGTCGCCTGGAAAGATACTAGGGAGTACCGGTACTCCTAGAGAGCGTGGCAAGCCGCGAGGGAACAGAAGCTGGCTGCCTACCAGGTCTGGCGGTCAGCAGAAAGGTAAGCAACCGCTTACATAAATATTGATTTTCAAGAAGACCGGGTGGGTATGAGTTCAACCATCAGAGCACATCATATTGTCCAGTATATTCGGAACCTGTGATAGCCTCCTTACCCTTGTCCTCTGGTGCCATTATAGTGGACAAGCAAAGCACACTATTTTCTGGGCTTATAATTTGTGTGTGATGTGATTGTTCTCAACCCAATGTGCAAAACAAGGGCCTGCTTGACGGTTACATGAAGAGTGCTCAACACAAGAAAAGAGAAGAAGCGCACACAGTCTAAGTGTAGATTATTCTTCCCTTTTTTCTATATTTCTTCTACTCCTCCACCGTGTGTGTGGATCTATTTTCGTTCACCTCCTTCACCGTGTTAATCACTCAATACTTTAGTGAGTATCTCACTCACCTTTTTCCGAGGCAGACCCGCCTCTAGGTATGCTCGCATCCACTGGGTAACCCCCAGTGATGGTACCTGACGGTTCACTCCTCCGTGTATCTCTATGGTCCCAACTGACTTCTCCTCCTGTGTCTTCGTTGATAAGTTCAACCCTTATACCTGTCCTCTATCTAGGACTATTATAAACTCACAGGTTAACAGGGACACTATAGGAATACTCAGGAGTCTGGTAGTTATTCTTAATATTGAATTTAATTACAAATATAAAAATTATTTTAACCAGTAAAACTCCATACAGATTAATTAAAATTATCTCTAATCGTGCAATACTCTCAAACAAACAATTCCACACAGGAATACCCAATGCTTTTCGCTACTTATTATAGCTTCTTCTGGGGTATATATATATATACCCCAGAAGAAGCTATAATAAGTAGCGAAACACGTTGGGTATTCCTGTGTGGAATTGTTTGTTTGAGAGTATTGCACGATTAGAGATAATATATATATATACCCCAGAAGAAGCTATAATAAGTAGCGAAACGCGTTGGGTATTCCTGTGTGGAATTGTTTGTTTGAGAGTATTGCACGATTAGAGATAATTTTAATTAATCTGTACGGAGTTTTACTGGTTAAAATAATTTTTATATTTGTAATTAAATTCAATATTAAGAATAACTACCAGACTCCTGAGTATTCCTATAGTGTCCCTGTTAACCTGTGAGTTTATAATAGTCCTAGATAGAGGACAGGTATAAGGGTTGAACTTATCAACGAAGACACAGGAGGAGAAGCCAGTTGGGACCATAGAGATACATGGAGGAGTGAACCGTCAGGTACCGTCACTGGGGGTTACCCAGTGGATGCGAGCACACCTAGAGGCGGGTCTGCCTCGGAAAAAGGTGAGTGAGATACTCACTAAAGTATCGAGTGATTAACACGGTGAAGGAGGTGAACGAAAATAGATCCACACACGGTGGAGGAGTAGAAGAAATATAGAAAAAAGGGAAGAATAATCTACACTTAGACTGTGTGCTCTTCTTCTCTTTTCTTGTGTTTTCATATTATGTGGGGACTTGGACTAGAGGTCTACGGGAAGTAAGCTGCACCACTTCGTGGAAGATTTATCTGGGATCACATATTGCCCTCCAAATAAGGTTATATTTGGATTTGTATTGGTGTAATAGCGCATAAGAAATTTTGAGTGTTGTTTACATGAAGAGTGCTACTAATGCATCCATGGGCAATTCATCCCTGATTTTTTTTTTTTTTTTTAGAAGTCTAGCTCTACAGGGCATGATAGGAGTAGGCATGGTTGGGGTAGGATGCAGCCCCCTTCCAGACTCACTTATGCAAGCTCCTTCATCTTTAACACACCCAGAGCTAACATGCTTAGTTTTTAAGATGCATTACCCTGTAGGACATGGTGGGTCTCTGCCTTCTGAGTAGGGTGCAGGCCATCCCCCATAAGCCTCACTTCTGCTTACTCGTTTACCATAGCCTGATTTTGATCACACATCCAGGTGTGACATGTCAGGTACCTAAAAACCTATCCTATCTGTAGTGTTCCATGCATGCAGAGACATTTCATGTCTCTAATAGTCCTTTTCCTCTGCAAAGCTTTTAGAATACCATGTTTATTTTTTATCAAGAAGTAGATATTTAAAGTAGTGTCTCAATCTGTGCTGACAACACTAAGATGTGTTTACATTAGAGATGTCTAAAGGGTGATATGATTAACATCTACAAATATATTTGAGGTCAGTGCAAATAACTCTCCTAAGGAACAATTTACTCAACAAGCTGAGCAAAAAACAAGAGGTCATGCATTAAGACTACAACAACAACAAAACACATAGGCAGGGATTTTTACTACAGTAAGGGCAGTAAAGTTATGTAATTCTTAGCCTCTGGATGCTGTACTTTCAGATACTGTAGCTGATTTCAAAACACTAATGGATTCTTTTCTAGCTCAGAACAATATTGAGAATAATGACAATTGGTTTAAAAGCAGATAGGCTATTGATTCAGGGCAACATCCAACTGCCATTTGAAGCCAGGAAGGAATTTTTACCAGCTTGGTGTTCAATTGGAAGTTCAAAGCAGGGTTTTTTTGCCTTCCTCTGGATCAACAGGGGTAACATGGCATAGCCTGGACTTGACAGACTCATGTCTTTTTTTCAGTATCGCAAACTTTTACTATGTATCCTTCACAACAAATAGCACAGCAAAATAGGATTTTAGTGATCTTACCTGTTAAATTATTTTCTATTTAGTCCATTGGGTTGCATACCTCCTCCTGAAGGGCAGGGCACATCGAAAAAGACAGGGTCTTCTGGACGGAGACTCCCTCCTCATCCCCCAGCTAAATTCCGCCCCCCCCCCCCCCCCCAGCCTACCAACTCCCTGAATTCATGTGACAAAAAAACACAAAGTGAAAGAAAAGAAGTGGAAAAGAAGACAAGGAAATCTCACAGGACTAAGAACCAAGAGGATTCTGCCCAGGAAATGGACCATTAAGGTCTTTTCTCTGGGTGGGAGACATGTGTTCCCTATGGACTAAAACCAAAAGGATTTAGCAGGTAAGAACACTAAAATCCTATTTTCGCGTACATCCAATATGGAACACAGGTACCATGGGGATACAACAAAGCTAGGATTCCAGGGGAGGGAAAGGAGAAAAATATCTCTCACACGTCCCCATGATACGAAAGTTCCGCAGGACTAATCGGAATCTGAATGACCCAAACAAGAAGTGTCAATGGACACTGAACTAGCACAGTGCACCACACAAGAACCAACAGGGCTCACTAAAAACAACAACTGTCAGGCAAGACTGCCTGAAGGACCTTCCTGCCAAAGCCGGCCTCATCCGAGGCCAAGACATTGACGCGGTAGTACTTGGTGAAAGTGTGCTTGGAAGACCAAGTCACAGCCCTGGTTCTTGTAGGCCTATGCATCACTCACAGATCTGATGGAATGCATGGTTATCTTGAAGGGGACCGGTTTGTTCCAGATCTCATACACCTGACATATGCTAGCCTTGATCCAAGAAGCAATAATCACCATGGAAGAGGCCTGACCCACCCTGATCTACTTATGAACATGTGCATTGTGATATTTGTACACCATAGTATCTTTTTTTTTTTTTTTTTCAAACATTGGATGTACCAATATACAAAACTGACTGAACACTGAACTGTGAAAATTACTTTAAAAAATATATTTAAGCATTACTATCCCTTTAAATTCGTTTCTTTCCAAAGGGTTAACTGCTTTAACACTGAATGCCTGTAGCAAACAATAAAGCACTTCTCTTTCTTTATCCTAATTTATTACATTGTTTTGCACTGCTCCATTCCAATGATCTATGATTTTTTCCATGAGTACATAATTAAGCTATAAATCTGAATAGACAGTTAATTTTCCACGGTGGTTAATGCTTTGTCCAGAGAAATTAAACCATGAGGGTATCAAATTTAACTTGTCTAGGAAGCTTCATTGCACAGGCTGCCTATGAAGCAGGAAAGCCATAAAATATCATCATGTAGGGGGGTAGATTTACACATTAGTAGGACTTGTATTAAAAGCACCCTGTTGTGTTATCATCTTCCAATCATGATCATTAACACAGTTCATTCTATACAGAATGGTGTAGCTGTCATACAACTGGATGCCTTTATCATATGTAATTGACAAAAAACTTGTTGCTGTGAGTGTGACACAGCTTACCTTGGTTTCAGTGGCTGTTCATGCCGCACGGATGACACAGAAAGATGGCAGCAGTTGGACACATCAGAGCAAGATGCGCCATCTGAAGGCGCCAGGTTTCAGAGTGTAGCAGGCCTCTGTTTTATGCCATGCTTCCTGTAGTCTCCTCCTATCTACTTCCTTCCTCCGAGCCTGCTCCTCCTACCACTTCCTGAGGAGGGGTTTAAAGGGCAGTCTGAGTCCTGACTCAGTTGCCCTTGCGTTGTTGTACAAAGCAGTTCTGTTACCTTGGGCTCTGTGTATGACCTAGCTTGTCTTCCATCCAATCTGGTGCTGACCTGTGGCTCTGTCTGACTATTCTTTTGTCTTATCCTTATAGTGGACACCCAATCTGGTGCAGACCTGTGGCTCTGGCTGTCTAACTGAACTGTGTATGACCTGGCTTGTCCGACTACCCTCTCTGGTGCTGACCTGTGGCTCTGTCTGACTATTCTCTTGTTTGTCCCCTGTACCTAGCAGACACCCAATCTGGTGTGGACCTGGGGCTCTGGCAGACTAGCTCCTATAATGACTGCAGGCGTGAGTCAAGTATACGCTTCCTTATACTGACTGCAGGAGTGAATCAAGAATACGCTTCTTTATACTGACTGCAGGCGTGAGTCAGAATTCTCGCTACCTTGGATCAAGACTTCCTGTTCCTGCAGAGACTACCAGTGGCTTAGGCCTAGTCTCCAGTAGAGTGGCCCTCCGTGGCACTTTACTATTTCTGGTAGTAGCACTTGCTTGCTGTGACCCTCTCCTTGCACCTTCTATTACTTCTGTGTGCTTCCTTATTGTTATTTTAATAAACTGCATTTTACTGTACTGTACTGACTCCTGTACTTCTCATGGGAACTGTGACACAGTGAGGTTATGTATTAAAGGAACACTAACACCCAAAAACAACCAGGTGTTGCACATACTTAAAGGAGAAATATCACCTCCATACAAGTTTGCCTCTGTGTAATGTTCCTATAGCGATAACATGTAATCTGTGTGTTTCTTTAATATAATGCAGGCTATAGTGAAATTTACAGTTTTAAAAATGAGCCAGTGACATCACTTCAGGAAAGGCTGCCCAATGCTTGTCAATCTTTGTCTCTTCCCTCCCTAAGTAGCACCTTGTTCCAACCTCCTCTGATGACGGAGGATTTCTCCATGTAGGCTGGTGCACGCTCTTGCCAATGAGACAACTTCAGGTCACACAATGGAAGCCTCTGTCATCGGAGGAGGTTGGAACGAGGCAATACTTGGGGAGGGAACACACGAAGAATGACAGGTTGCTGTACAGAGCTGTACCCACAGCCTCTCCTGAAGTGGTGTCACCAGATAATTTTTAAAACTAAATTTCGCCATAGCCTGAAATATAGCATATATATATATATATATATATATATATATATATATATATATATATATATATATATATATATAAATAGAAAAAACACAAATTACATGTTATCAAACAATTATGGTTTGAAAGATATATACATCTAAAGTTCCCCCTCTCCTGCTGTCAGCTGTAAAGCTGACACCAGGAGATTCGAGTCGGTCGACTCGATGAGGCTCTGCAGCAGAGCCGAAAATAGGATTTTAGTCTTACCTGTTAAATCCTTTTCTCCTAGTCCATATAGGTTACTGGTAACTTTGGGTAGGCGACCTGCCCCTTTAAGTAAGGCAGGAAACTTTCTTGAATAGTAAGTGCTGGGTGCAGCCTACCTTCCCTCTCAGCCTGCAGTAGCCAATACTCTCCAGTTCGATCGATGACGCTAACTATTGACTAGATAGCCAAAGGGAAAAGAAGACTCCTATGAGCGTGAACCCGAAAGGACTCCCACGTTCTGCCCCAGGAGAGCCAAGAATGGTCCCTTGACAGGGTGGGAGACCAGTAACCTATATGGAGTAAGAGAAAAGGATTTAACAGGTAAGACTAAAATCCTATTTTCTCTTTAGTCCAATATAGGTTACCGGTCACTTTGGGATGTCCAACCATTGAGTTCCCTGAGGTGGGAAGTAAGGCCAAGGACCAGACGCAGTGCCCCCAAAATCAGCACAGCATACATGAGCTAAACAGATCATACACAGCCCTTGAAAAATAAAGTGTCAACGGACACGAAAACCGGTGTAAACACACCAGAAACTGTAACACAGCACACTGAACTAGAGCCAACAGGGCTCAACAGTTAAGGAGTACTAAAGGTACCTAGAAAGACTCTAGACAGGCAATACAGCCTGCAGGATCTTCCTGCCAAAACTGGCATCAGCCGATGCCAGCATATCAACGAGGTAGTGTTTGGAAAAGGTGTGCACTGACGACCAAGCAGCCGCTTTGCACAACTGAACAGCCAAGGCCTGATTCTTGTAAGCCCAAGAGGCTCCAATAGACCTCGTAGAATGAGCCGTAACCCAAAAGGGCACAGGCTTCTTCCTCAATTCGTAAGCCTTACAAATGGTGGACTTAATCCAGGAAGCAATGGTCACCTTAGAAGCCAGCTTACTAGCCCTAGGACCTTCAGGAATGATGAACAACACATCAAACTGGCAGATGGACTCAGTAAGATGCACATAAAACTTAAGGCAGCGCACAACATCCAACAAGTGGGGATCCCTTCCCTTGTCAGATGTAGGGACAGGACAAAAAGAAGGCACCACTATTTTCTGGTTAATGTGGAACTCAGAAGCCACCTTCAGGAGAAATTTCTGAGAAGTGCGAAGAACCGCCTTGTCCTTATTAAAAACCAAAAAGGGGGGTTTAAAGGACAAAGCATGTAACTTTGCGATATGGCGAACAGACACAATCTCCAGGAGAAAAGCCATCTTCCAAGTCAGGAGACATAAAGGAATGGTAGCCAAGGACTCAAAAGATGGATGCTGGAGAACACCTAAGACCAAATTGAGATCCCACTGAGGAGTGGGACTCTTAAAAGCAGGGCAAGCATGAGCAACACCCTGGAAGAAAACCTTGACATCAGGGATAATGGCAAGACGTCTCTGAAAGTAAACAGAGAGTGGAGAAGTCTGAACCTTCAAGGAACTCAAACTGAGACCCTTATCAACCCCATACTGCAAAAAAGACAGGACCGTAGGGAGATCAAAGTCATGGGAAAGATCCCTATCAGCACACCAAGAGAGAAAGGTAGACCAAACCTGATGGTATGCTTTAGAAGAAACAGTCTTCCGAGCACGAAGCATAATAGCAACGACCTCAGAAGAAAAGCCCTTCTTCAAAATTGAGGATTCAACTTCCAAGCCGTCAAACCCAAATGATCGACATCTTCCTTCCACAGGTATCCCTGTAGAAGAAGATCCGGACGGTGGGGAAGTCGAAACGGTTCTGCCACCGACAGATCCAGAAGCTCCGGAAACCAAAACTGGCGAGGCCAATATAGAGCAATCAGAATGACTGGAGATCACTCCAGACTAAGTTTCCCCAATACCCTGTGCAACATGGGAAGATGGGGAAATATGTATGCCAGAAGAAAACTCCATGGACTGGACATGGCATCCACTGCTAGAGCCTGAGGGTCCTTCCAACGGAAGCAGAACAGCAGAACCTTCCTGTTGTGTCTCGTCACCATTAGGTCGATCTGAGGAAGACCCCACTTCTGGACAATGAGATGGAACACCTCCTGATTCAGTTCCCATTCTCCACTGTCGATGGTGTGCCGACTTAAGAAGTCTGCCAGAACCTTGTCCACGCCTGGAATGTGAACTGCAGAAATAGCAGGAACATGATCTTCTGCCCAGGCCAAAATAGCCTAGACCTCCAACCAAGCTGCAAAACTTCTTGTGCCGCCTTTCTTGTTGATGTAAGCCAAGGCCGTGGTGTTATCTGATTGGACTCGAACAGGACAACTCTCCAACTGGACCATCCAATACCGGAGAGCATGGAAGATTGCTCGAAGCTCCAATACGTTGATGGGAAGTAGACTCTCCTCCGGAGACCACCGGCCCTGGACATTCAGGTGACCCAAGACCGCACCCCATCCCGACATACTGGCATCTGTGGTTACAGTTGTCCAGAAGGGAATAAGGAAGGCCCTGCCTTTCAGGAGATGAGATAGTTGAGCCACCATGACAGACTCAGTTCCACATGTAGGGGGAGAGAGACTGATATCTTCAAGAGATCCGTCTAACCCTTGCAGGCCTGGATCACAAACCGCTGAAGTTCCCTCGCATGAGCTATGGCGAATGGGACTGCTTCCATGATGGAAATGAACTGCACTACCAGAGACGTCAACTTCTTGGCCGGCACCGGATCCAACTTTAGGACAGTGGATACTTTGCGTGCGATCTCATGAGCTATCTCGTCCTTGAGGAACACCATCCCCTTCACTGTGTCGAAGAGAAGTCCCAGGTAAATGAGATGATGAGATGGAACCAGATCCGACTTGTCCATGCTCAAGATTCTTGAGGACCAGGATAAGACAACATCTGCCGTTCTTCTTGTTGACCACAAACAGGTTGGAATAGAAACCGAAACCCTGTTCTAGTTTGGGAACCGGCTCCAAAACCTATTTGTCCAAAAGGGTCTGAACCGCTCCGGGGAAAAGCCGAAGCTTGTCTGCCACCTGAGGAGTGTGCGAAAGACGAAACCTGGGCAGAGGAAGAGAGGTAAAGGGGATCCTGTACCCCTCTGTCACAACTTGAAGAACCCATGTATCTGCCATGGAGTCTGTCCAGACAGAGTTGTAAAAGCGTAGGTGGCCACTCACTGATTCATGGGAACCGGGGTTCAACGAGTCATGCCAAAGATGGTTTGGCAGTCTTGGGCTTAGCCGACGACTGCATGGGTATCCAGTGCTGTTTAGGCTTGGAGGAGGCACAAAGTACCTGGGGAACCGTCTGGGTCGCTGCTCGCGCCTCAGTCTGAAAGGGAAGAAAAAGCCAGTTCCGTCTGGACTGTGGCTTCTTCTTGGGTAGGAAAGGCAACAGGGTGCTCTTCCCCCCAGTAGCCTCACTGATGATGTCTTTCAGCTCAGGCCCAAACAGAGAGGTTCAAAAGAAAGGCAAGGAAAGAAGCATCTTCTTGGAGGTAGTGTCAGCAGACCAGATCTTAAGCCAAAGAGCACATCTGGCCATCACAGACTATGGTGGAAACTTTTCCTACCAAACGTATGTAATCAAAAATCCCTGCAGACACATAATGCTGGGCTTCAGAAATATTAGCTAAGAGCCACAAGAAGTCAGAAGTTGGACGCCTTTACGGACAGCCACTGTTAGCTGCTCAGTCCAAACTGCAATGGCTCTTCACCCAAAGGGCCACAAAAGCAGGACGCAAGGAAGTACTGACTTCAACAAGGCCGCAATCTTCCTCTCTGTCCAATCCTTGAGAACAGATGCATCTGCCACTGGCAGAGCAGCGGACTTGGAGAGTCTAGAAACTGGGGCATCCACCTTAGGAGGTTGAGTCCACTGTACCAAAGCTGTTTAAGAGAAGGGATACGATTTAGCAAATTTTATAAACACAGCAAGCTTCTTGTCAGGAAACTTTCACTCATCCAAGACCAGACGGTCAAGAGTGGGATTGGGAGGGAAGCACGTAGACTGAGTCTTAGGCTCCTGAAACACATCAGAAGGTCCTTGGGATCTTCAGATGCCAAGGGAATATTTAAAGTAGTGAGGATGGCCGTGATCAAGCCCTCAGCAGAGGGTTCAGGGTCAGCCTCAAATGGGTCCCCAAAAAAACTGGGAAGACACCTCCACAGAAATACCCTCATCATCTGAATCCATTAAGAGTTCCTCTTCAGATTAATCAGACACATCAGGTATCCTTTGCGGTTTAGGCAGGGATGATCTGATGGATACAGGGGGTTGCCAAGCCTGGAAGACCCGACTCAATTGAGATGGTAACAGTTATAAGGTACACTTTAAATCTTTAGTAGTAGCCTTAAACTTCTGTAACCAAGTTGGCTCTAATACATAGCTGGAGGTCCCTGGAGGTGACTCAGGGGCAGCAGTGCATGTAGGGCATAAATGACCTGAGTATTCTCTAGGTAACCCTGATTGACATAAGGAACAATGCTCAATGGGGGTCACAGATGTCCCAAGGTCCTTAGTCTTAGGCCTAGCCCCAAGTTCAGACGGATTAGACATTCTCACAGTGTCACAAACGTCTCAATATATCTGGTATACGCTAAACAGTGTTTAAAATATCACCCCCAGAAATCGCTAGAATGCACTTATCTGGCAGGCGAAGGGTTAATCAGCTGAGGAGAGAAAGAAAGCTCCAGCCCTGCATTGGATACTTGTGAAGGGATGAAAAAAATGGCGACCACAACGGGAGTCAATCAGTGACAAGCGCGAAGCAAGCGCTCATGGGAAATGTAGTTTCCCTGTACAAGTACCCCAAACAGTGCCCGAAGCCCCCTGAGCCCCCCAAAACACTCAGAGCATGAACCGGATCATAGAACAAGGGTAGACAAACAAAATGAGCCATCTCTGAAGTCGCTACAATGAGCGGTTGCAGAGATATGTCCCAATAAAGTCTCATAGAGGTGAATGGAACATGGCGTCTATGGAGTAAAAACAAAATTTTACAAAATTTACCCTGAGGTAAAAAAAATTAGCAAACAGACCAGAAAACAAAGTAAAACACTGCCCCCAACCGGGAAAGTGCTGAAAAGTACCCAAAGATGTCAAAATAGCATACAAAGGGTTAAATTACCACAGAAACACTGCTCCAAGCCCCCCAACAGACATACAGACAAACCCAATGAGTGCAGGAGTATGTAATAGGAGCTCCAATGGAGAACTCTGTGCAGAAACTAAGCATGGGACAAGTGGACCTCAGCACTCAAGGGCTTACTCACGTTTTTAGCAGGTCTTCTGTCTTCAGATTACCATGTATTTAAGAAGAAGCCTCCGTGGGCCACTTCTGGGAAAGAACTTGTTAAGCAAGATTTTCCCCTCAGGGCTAAAAGGTCCACCATAGCACCTGGAAACTGTGCTATCCACATCTAAGGGCATTGTCAGTTATGGTAATCCACCTAATGGTGGTATTCCATATAACAGAAAACAATAAAACACTAAAACTAAAGCAGAACAGCTTCTCTGTCTTTACTCTTCAAAGGAAACGATCTAACTGGAGAGTATTGGCTACTGCAGGCTGAGAGGGAAGGTAGGCTCCACCCAGCACTTCTTATTCAAGAAAGTTTCCTGTCTTACTTAAAGGGGCAGATTGCCTACCCAAAGTTACCAGTAACCTATATTGGACGAAAGAGAAATAGCAATATTTAAGAACTACTTCATTGGAACGGTCTACAAAGTTTGCTTGCAAACCAGGCACACTTTGGAGACCGTTCCAGTGAAGTAATTCTACTCAAATATAGCTATTTCGGTTCTGCTGCAGAGCCGCCGGCTGGTCCCAGGACCGGGATTCCCTGCTGTGAGTAGAGCGCTGACATCGGGAGAAGGAGAGGGAGGAGGGAAGTTTTGATGTGAATATCTCTCAAACCGTAAAGGTTCGAGAGATGGGATTTGTGCCACATAACTTATTTTTTTAAACCTACAAAACAACATAAAGTTGTTATTGGACATTAGTGTCCCTTTAACACCTTAACAACCGGCTGCGCAGGCACGCGGCGGTCACTAATGGACCACTGAGCTTTTTTTTTTTTAATTTTGGTTCCGGACTACTCGAACGGCGTGCAGCCGTGGGGGGAGCCCGGAATTCCATGATGGTCATAATACGTCATGGGTCGTTAACTCAAATCGACCCATGTCGTACTATGACTGCCAAGGGTCGTTAAGGGGTTAAAATAACATGTACTCCATGCTAGCCAATAAATTAAAAAAAAAATTTGTTTAAGCCTAAAATCTACTCATACTTATGCTCCATGGGGTCTCCCATTCCCATAGCAATCTTGATAGGGCATCTAAGAATAGATTGTTCTGCATCATCTTTAAATGGACAGATAACGTAACAACCGGTCTGAAGAGGAGAACAGTGGGTGCTAATCTTAACCCCTTAAGGACCAGGAAAATCTGAGGTCGTTTTCCCTTAAGGACCGGAGCAATTCTGACCTTTTTGACTATGTCTTTGTTCAACAGTGTTTTTCCTCTAAGTCTTTTATTCCACCCCCATAAATTATATACTGTTTTTTTAAGCACAAATAGGGCTTTCTTTTGATACCCCACATATATGGATAACCTACCATTTACTTTATGAAAATTGAAAAAAAAAATGTAAAAAAGAAAAAGTAAAAAAAAACACCATTTTTGATTTTTCTCTTGGGATCAATTGGCCACAAAGGGTTACATTTTTATGGAGACTGCATGAAAAGTATGACCGGTCAGTCACACTTACAAAATGCGCAGTTTAAAGTTACCACTGTCCCCCCTGGGTGAAAATCCCCATGTCCCTTTTTCCCACCCTATTTTAACACTTTTTTATCCCTGAAATTTGGTGGTGTATAGAAGTGTATTACATGGCTCCACAACAATCACGCTTGCAATATTGTTTAATTATATGGGTGTTTTTTTAAATTTTTTTGGTAAAAAAACTGACCTGCATTTAGCCAGCCTCCTGTACCAGCAGTGAAGGGGTTAATACCCCCAGCTGCTGTATATATTTTTTTTACCACTAAGTGTCTCCTCTCTACTTGTCTCTCCCTTAGTTTGATAGACCGCAATACATAGGGAGAGATGTATAAAACTGGTGTAATAAAGAAAGTGTCTGTAACATTGTCTCAATAGCCCAGATCTATAGAGGCAAACTGGAGTTATTCTGGAGTAAACCAATTGCAGCATGCAGGACATATACAAATTCCCGTTACATTAAATCAACTTGTTAACCCCCTGAATGCTAGAGAGGTCTTCGCAATGCATTGGACACCTCCCAGGCATCCAAGGGGTTAAAAAGCTCTATTCAAGTGAATAGGAATTTAGACATTTTTATTTTTCCCCTGTGCTGCAGGTGGTTTACTCTAGTATGCGTTTATAATGTGGTATAAGGATACGTACAACGGTTTAGAGATATTTTTGCTAAGTGTGAAATCCAGTCGGTCAACTTTTTTTAAAAGTAGAGTAGAAATGTTATTGTCAAAATAAGAATTGTGTTGCAGCATATGTATTAAAAAAATTGGTAACTGCACCAAAAAATAAAGGCAGTTTTAGTGATTAAAGGGCTAGTAATACTGAAAAAAAATTCAGCTCCGATTGATCCTTCTATAACATAAGGCATGTAACACTATATTTCAATATTTTCTGTTTTGTAATTCAACATTACTTCAATGCTAAAGGATCCCCTCCCCTTTTATCTACATCATGTTGACTCTCTCAGCTGGCCAGATGGGGTGCAGCGAGGGACAATCTTCAGTGAGCATAAGGAAAAGCAATGCATTCCACACCCCTCTGGCACTCAAAGGGTTAAATATCTGGTGAAGTCTGTTGCTAAATTGGTGCAAATAGTGACATTTCTTTATGAATTTGTTGAGCCACTTGTTACAAACTTCCTTATTCCATTTGAGGAAAAAAAAAACCCATACTACACGGCGTTATGTCCTCTAAACTGTCCTTATTACTTTTAGAACTACCAGTGACAATCGTACAGCCATTTCAATGCTTCTGTTTCCATTAACCCTTTGAGTGCCAGAGGGGTACGCAACGCATTGAGAAGCAAGGGGTTAAGGATAAAATCAAACTGGATCAGTTCTTGGTCAAACCATCCGTACTATAGGGAGACAAATGTAACTCCCATTGATTTAACTGGGTATTTCAATGCAATGCTTTAGGGATCTTTCTAGCATTCAGCTGGTTAAAAAGCTGTATTTAAATCAAGAGGAATTTCAAGAATGTGTATTTGTCCCATATGATTTGCCCCAGAATTGCTCCAGTTTTGCATTCATAAGAGCCGTTGGGCCCTACCATATGTATAAAGACAAAGTAGAGAAATTCTGGATTAAATCAGCTGCACTGAAAGGACATAAATATCCCTCAAATTTTCATTGATTTAAAGGAGAAGTAACAGGTCCTAATGATGATCCCCAACTTAACTTATTATGGCAAAAAAAAACACCCCTGTGAATTTTCAATCAGTTCTGGATATTGTTTTCATGGAGCCGGACATGACAGTTGCTAATAGGACACAAACTCTGCTCACAGAACATGGTAATCTTAACCTTGTAAAGTCCAGCGGGATATGCAAAACATTGCTTCTCTGACTGAAAGGTTAAATAGGTTAACCCCTTAACAACTCGCCATGCACAGCCAGCAGTTAAAAATCACAAGGTTTTTTTTTTTTTCTTTTTGCACGTTGGATTCAGTAATCCCCAAGTGCTGCAGCTGTACAGGTACCCCTGAATTCCATGACGTGCCAGGACCATCTCTGGTCCTTAAGTGCAGAACTGCTGTGATGGTCCTTATAGGGTTTATGCACTCTGCTTGTTTATTTTGAAGAAAATAAAAAAAAAACTGCCAGCAACTATCATGTCCGCCTCCATGGGACAGGATATCCAGAACTGACTGAAGATGTCTCTTGAACAAAGGTACAAGCTAAATTCACAGGAACCTTTCAAATTTCTGGCCATTTTAAGTTAAGTGGTGGGTTACAATTTGGCATTACTTCTCCTTTAAATTGGACTTTTAACTCCTTGAATGCTAGCTACATCTCCAACATATCGGGGGAGATTCACTAAGCAGTGATAAAGTGGAGAAAATTTCCGCAGTGATATCACTTCCAATTCCAATGTTATTCTATGGAGCCTATGCACTAAGATTTATTTAGCTTCGGAGATCTGAGTGCATAGGCTCCATACAATACCACAGGAACCGGAGAAGTGATATGACTGGAGAAGTCTTCTTCACTTTACCAACACTTAGTGAATCTTATAGATTTGTCTGGTTTTAGTTTATTAGCATAGAGGACATTTAAACCCATCATGTCAATCAAGTTCCTCTTCCCTCATATCAACACTATACCACTGTCCAAAGGCTCTCATTTCCTTGCCTTACTTCATTCCTGCACCCTTCCTTAAGTGGGATAATGGTATGATCACATGTAGTGGGGTAACAGTATGAGGATCTCATGTAATGAACTGATAACCATGTGCAGTGTCTGTCTGAGGATGATGACGTATTTCCAAGATAACGGTGTGCTTCCAACCAAACACATTGCTTATTTTTTTTTACAAATTTATTTTTGTGCAGAATTTTGGTATGGAAGGACAAGGATAATTGGATGGGAAATTGGCAGATATAGGGATAGGCAAAGGGCAGGTTTAGGAAGAAGGGTGGTTAACCCTTTGTGCGCCAGAGAAGTATGCAACGCATTACAAAGCACTCAAAGGATTAAAGTTGGACAGAGCCCTGGAACTTTTTAGTTCTACATCATGTGTTGTTGTAGCATTCAGGTATGTTTCCATAGTCCGACAGAACTGAAGAACTATTATATTACAAGTGCTGTTGTTGGAAGCATTTTCCCTTTCATAGAAAAAAACCTCACTTTAACATTAATTTTCATTTAATATTTTGTGCGTCATTCAAGGACAAGCTTGCAACATTTTCATTGAGAAAACAAATATAACCAGCCCAGACTGTAGGCCATTATTATCCATCCCATCTCCACTGGCTGGCATTGCTGGACAAATCCTATATAATAATTTGCTAGGAAGTTTGTCAGATGCGGTCATGAGCAGTAGAGACTGCCGAACACACAGAATGCTGGGAGGTGTAGGAATGCTGGTTGCTCTGTGCTAGGAGCATTCTGTGCTTTCGGGCAGTCTCTACAGTGCATGAATGTGTCAGCAGCAGGATGCAGAGCATGACTGGCCTCTTAACCCTTTGAGTGCGAAAGGGGTACGCAACGCATTGCAAAGCGATGCGTTGCGTACCCCTCAGGCACTCAAAGGGTTAACATGACACGGGCCTTTACACTAGTCTAAAATAAAATTAAAGAAAACAACAAGAGACACTTTTTTAAATGAATATATTTTGGGTATATTTTTCTCTTTGAACATGTACAAGTAATGACAATAAAAAGATGTTGAAAAGAGGCTGCTTCACCCTTTGAGTGCCAGAACAGTTCCCAACACATTGCTTTGCAGCCCTCTGGCACTCAAAGGGTTAAGGAATAGTAATATCTTATTATGACAAAAACATGCAGTGGATCTCAGACCCTTATTGGAATTATAGCTTCTATTGACGTGAAGGCTAAAAAAAAAAAAAGAAAAAAAAAATCATGTCAGACCTTTTTCATGTTTAACTAACAAAAAAATGTATAAGGTCTTGCAAAAATGATTACAAATAAACTGTCAATGCCATGGTTTTATAATTGCACAAACCCTTTAAATACCAGAGGGGTATCCCTGTGGCACTCAAAGGGTTAACGAATAATTTGAGGAAGTACCGTTTTGATTACAGCAGTACATTTGTTTGGATAGGCCTCAATCACCTGGATTTTTTTTTTTATCCTACTCTTTGTAAAAGAGCTCAAGCTCAGTAAAAATGCAAGTGGGTCTGCTGTGCACATCCCTCTTTAGGTCAGACCATAGATTTTCTATAGGATTGGAGGTCCAAGTTTTGACTGGAACTCCACTCGAAACAGCCGAGCACACATCGACTAAATGTAAAACTTTACTTTTATTAAAACAATTTAAAAAATCCAATGTTTCAGTCCTTGTCTGGGACTTTCATCAGGGATAATTGAGTTTGGGTACATATGTAAGACTGAAGCACCGCAAATATATGAATAAGTATGTGCTGTAGCAACCAAGGAGAGATTTGCTGAATTATGACTGGGCCATTCCAGGACACTGATTTTCCTTTTGATCTTCCTAGGTTGACTGTCAATGTACTTGATGTGTGGAAATATGAAATTCTTCTTTAACTTCAGCTTTCTGGATGAAGACAGCAGGTTTTATGCCCAAACATCATGGTACTTGGAGCTATTCATTCCCCCTCTATCCTGACCAGAGCCCCTGTCCCCAATGAAGTGAAACAGACCCATAGAATGATGGTGCCACCACCATACATGACAGCAGGCATTGTCTTCTTTGGGTGATAATCTCTGTTGGCTTTGCGCTAAACACATCTTATGGAAATAATGCCAAAAATTACACCATGGTCTCATCAGACCATAGGACATTTGATGTTTTTTGTGAGAAAGCTCTGACTTGTGGATAATATGCAACATTACTTTAATCTGCAGGGAGTTGCCAGTTAATGCCATAACCTCCTGCAGCTCCTTTAAAGGGATAGTAATGTTTTACAATAAAAGTAGCTCCAATTAATTTTCATAGTATTTGGACCATGGAGAGTGTTATTTCAATAGTCAGAGTTGTAGTTCAAGAGTAATTGAATGATAAAGTATCCACCCCCCACCCTCTTGAACTACAACTCTGACAATAGTGAAATAACTCTCTCCATGGCCCAAATACTATGAAGATTAATTGGAGCTGCTTTTATTTTGAAACATTACTATCCCTTTAAGGTTTTTGGCATTTTGGTCATCTTTGTGATGAGCTTTCTCCTAGCTCAGTCATCAATTCTGGAGGGACATCCTGATCTTTACAATGTACTTGTGGTGCCATATTTCCTCCACCTCATAACCCTTTGATTGCCAAAGGGGCACACAACGCATTGCTTTACAATGCATTGTGTACCCCTCTGGCACTCAAAGGCTTAATGATGGTCTTCTCCGTGTTCCATGATATATGTAATGCCTTCAAGATTCTTTTATATTCCTATCCTGATCTGTACATTTCAACAATAAGATTCTGTTGATTGTTTGTTAACGCCTTATGGACTATGGGCATCATTAACCCCTTCGCGACTACCAACGTGCCAGGACCGTCACGGTGATCCAGCACTTAAGGACCAGTGACGGTCCTGGCGCGTCATGGAGTTCAGGGCTCCCGGCGAGGCTGCACACTGCTCCGGAAGCCCTGAACCAGAAGTACCCCGGTCCTTAAGGTGTTAAAGTATGCAACCAAGAAACCTTGAAGTGAATCCTACTGGAACAGCTGATTTTATTCAGGGGTAAATCAGAATCACATCAGTTGTTAAGTGAAGGCAAATTACCTTTGTACATGATTTGGAACATGACTTCATACAGTTACAACCTCCACTGTAAAGGGTGTGCACACTTATACAACCAAGGCATTGACAGGTTGTTTTTTTAATTATTTTTCAAGATATGATCCATTTGTTAAGCAGAACTACCACCCCTTCTAAAACTTGCCCCAAATAATTACCCATCTGGCGACTAGCTGCTCAATAGTGCTAGTCGCCAGAATTATTACCACGTTATTTAGAATTCCTACTGTTCCCCAATGCCTCCTAGACTAGACTGGGACTGACAGCGCAGGTGGGCAGACGTCACTATGCAAAGATGTCTTCGCTGTTTCCTGGCTGTCAGTCCCGGGAGCAGTAGGAATTCTCAATAACACGGTAATAATTCTGGTGACTAGCACTATTGAGCAGCTAGTTGCCAGATGGGTAATTATTTGGGGGCAAGTTTAGAAGGGGTGGTAGTTCCGCTTTAAATATTGTTGGTTGCAAGGTCTTATCAAAGCTTTGAGTGCCAGAGGGGCACCCAACTCATTACCCTTCTGGTACTCAAAAGGTTAAAGGTGAAATGGGTGACATGATTTGTCTTGATTTCAGCCTTTGCATTAACAAAAGCTGAAATTTCAAAAAGGGTGAACAGACTTACTATCCACTGTAAATATGTTGTAATGCTTTTCTTGCAGAGTAAAATGAACAGTACTGCATCATTGGGGAACTTTTTTTTTTTATTAAAGTTATTACAGCTCACACTTGTTTGATTCAAAAGTACATTTATGAAAGTCACCACTAGGTGAAGCTGTTGCTATTGTATTTTCTAGGCTGGGTTCAGCTGTAATACATTTTGAATGGAGCACCTCCCAGCAGTGAGAGTACCCTTGTTATATTCCACAGGAATAAAATGACATGTATATATATTTAATAAGTACATAATGTAAACATACATTCACAGGCTGGGAGTTAAATGAATATAAAATTCTCAATTTACACAAAATAAGGTAGACCTTTAAAAAATCCAGTGCTTGATCATAGTAAACAAAATGGCTTAGATGAAATGTATATAGTGTGAGCAGAGTGCAAGTAAACATAGAGGCCTTATTTATCAAGCTACAGTGGTGCAATTCTGGGGCAAACCAAAATGCACTCTAGGACTGAAATGGTTTTCAATTAGGCATTTAATCCTTGAATGCAAGGTCTCCAATGCATTCCAGGGGTTGAAACACCCATTAAAAATAAACATAATTTTTTTATTTACCCTTTATGTTGCAGATGGTTTGCACCTCTTTAAGAAAAATATGATCCAAAGAGAGCAATGTACAAAACCTCCATTGCAACCAATATGCTGGGCTAATGAGCAGAGCTGCCCTTGTAACCATGCTTATTAATGGATGTCTACTGTAGCACAAAAACATTAACCATTTCAGTGCCAGAGTGGTATGGAAGGCATTGCTAAGTAAGTACCCCTCTGGTACTCAAAGGGTTAATGCGAGTAGATCCTAACATCAGTCCTATAGTGTGCACATGAAAAGGAATGATCAGGCTATATTAACCCTTTGAGTGCCAGAGGGGTATGTGCAATGTGTTACAGCTAAAGCTGTGCAATTCTGCTCTATAGGGGCAAATAAAAATTCTGACTGATTTAAAGAGTGCTTTGTAACCCCTAGATGCTAGTGAGGTTTCCAGCATTACAAAGGAAGGTATTTGAGGCCTCTCAAACATTCAAGGGGTTAACGCTGAATGCCAGAGGAGTACGCAACACATTTTGCAATGAATTTTGTACCCCTCTAAAACCCCCATTTAAAGGAATGTGAATTTTCATTTGTCCCCTATGGAGCAGTTGATTCCAGAACGGCATTATTTTAGCTTCCAGGGAGCAGAACAGATCTCCTGTGCTTCTTGTAAGTGCATGGCATAAAAAGATGAAGAAATGGCACTTCCAGAAAGACCTGTATACATTCCCCAGCGTCTGCCGCTTTGCGCAAGCAGACATCTTTTTTTTTTTTTGTTTTTTTTTTTTGGGGGGGGGGAGTGGAACGTTTTGTAAACACACACACACACACACACACACACACACACACACACACACACACACACACACCTTGCTTCCATGTTACTGCATTAGAGGGTTCGTACATTGCCCTCAGTACAGAATGGCAGTGGATTCCAGTACTGCTACACCAGTCTCTCTGGTTATTTCGCAGTTGCCATTAATTAGCCCTTTAACCCTTTAAGTGCCAGAGGGGTACGCAACACATTGCTTTGCTCTGGCGCTCAAAGGGTTAAGGATCAGAGGGGCATGCAATGCTTTGCATGCCTCTCTGATCCGTAAAAATTATTAAATAATGTATAGAAGCTTCTGGAACCTTCAACATGTGCTCTTCACCTGTTTTGCTATACAATCTATATCCAAGACGTGCAACCTGCAGCCTCCCAGCTGTTGTTGCAATACAAAAGCAGTTGGCTGAGGGTGATCTATAGTCAAATAACAGCTGGGGGCTGCAGGCTGTCAATCTCAGAATGGAAACTTTAAAGGGACACCAACGTCCCATAAAAAAAAATCTACTTTTGTACATGTTAAAAAAAAAATAACCTACAAGCCACAACTACAATCTCTCAAACCTTTACGGTTTAAGAGATATTCGCAGTGTACGTTCCACCCTCCCCCCCCCTTCTCCTGATGTCAACATCTAGCCGACAGCAGGAGATCCTGGTCCAGGGACCAGCCTGCGGCTCAGCAGAAGAGCTGAAATCACGTTATTTAAAAATAATTATTTAATTGCAATGGTCTACAAAGTGTGTCTGGTTTGCAAGCACCCATTGTAGACCATTCCAATTAAGTAATTATTTTTAAATAACAAGATTTTGGCTTGTCTGAAGAGCCCCCTAGAGTCGGCCGACTTGAATCTCCTGTTGTCACCTTTACAGCCAACATCAGGAGAAGGGGGGGGGGAGGGGGGAACTTTCAGTGTGAATATCTCTCAGATCATAGCGATTTGAGAAATAGGATTTGTGGCACGTAGTTTATTTTTTTTTCACATCTACAAAAGTAGAAGAATTTTTTATGGGACATTACTGTCTCTTTAAGACTATTGCCCTATGGTGCAGTTTGTTTGCCTCAGGATTCTTCCAATTTTCTTTTGATAATTTAGGGGACAAATAAAATAAAAATTCTCAAATTCCCATGCGATCAAATAGAGCATTTTAACCCCTTCAATGCTAAATGTCATCATTGTATTGCATTGCAGACCTCTAGCTTTCAAAGGGGTTAAAAGCTCAATTTAATTTAATTGGACTTTTGTGCCATTGGTGCAGTTGGTTTACTCCAGAATAACTCCGGTTTGCTTTTATAAATATGAGTCCCTGTGTTTTAAAATAGATTGCTGTCCATACAGTCTCAGGTGAAGACCCCGGTTACAGAAGTTTCAGATCCATTCCTGGCAGCACCCTGTTACAAAACTTTATTGACAGACAACGAGTTCATTAAGGGAGGGGAGGCATTAAGCGAAATTAGAACTACAGAAAAGTGAAAAAGAGAAATTAGAGGCAGCAATTAAAGAATACTGAGGTAGAAATGAGACACATGGACAAGATGAGGACACAGTAAGCAAAAATGGCTTCAATTTCAATACTGGATCACCAGAGCAACAAGAGGGTTGGGTTTTACTACCAAACCATTTTTTTTGTGGTTCTCGGTATATTTTTTGTTCAAGGACCCCTTGACATGCAATCTGAACTTTTCAGGGCACCATCTAACATATTATATGTCCTATGTCATGAGTGTATTGAGGAGTACAATTACATATAGTTAGTTATTTTTGGGGGGGTCTTACAATCTTAATGACAAAACAAGCATATTGCACATAACAATTTCCGTAAATATTCATTTGCAACTGAAAATTCACATTTTTTGGCAAATTCTTCACAGAAAAAAGTTCCACCCAAAGCTGGTACCCATGGCAGACCAAGATGTCACAGCAAACTGGTTGAGAGAAACACTGACATGTTTTCTGACTGCACAGAACAATGGCCCAGATACAGCTCTTGTGTTGTAGTGTTGCCTTTCACCAGGGGAATTTTCAGACTGGCTCTGAATCTTCTCCAAAAGAGACTTATGTCCAATAAAGAAGGGGAGGAATTATTAGGAAAAACCAATCGTGTCATAGGGGAAAACTAAAATGTCCCATTTCTTTATACCTTTCAGTGCCAAAGAGGAAGCAAATGCATTTGCATTGGCTCTCTCTCTGCCACTCAAAAGGGTTTAGAGGGGATTTTAACCCCTGAAATTCTGAGCCCTCTACTGCAGTGCAGTAGGTTTACCCCAAAATCCCACCACTCAAAAGATAAGTGAAGAGACACATAAGTAGCAAAAAGATAAATCAATGATCATTTGGTATGAGGAGGTGAATCCTCCTAATAAATGATCATTGCTTGATCTTTGTTACATCTCTGTGCCTTTAGACACCCTTTGAAACAGTGGTCTGGATTACAGTCATCTGATAAATTTATCAAAGGTTTGAGCTATAAATTTTTCCATAGACATCAATGGGAAAGTATCAACTCCATATTTTCTATCCTATTCTGTTAAATCTTTTTAAAGTGTTAGTAATGTCTAAAAAAAAAACTTTTTTTGCATTTAGAAGAGCTCAAAAAGCTGATCTAAATGCAAAAAACCATATCTCTCAAACCGTTATGGTTTAAGAGATACGGGCGGTTGAAGTTTGATTTCTCTTACTGACAGCTGTAAAGCTGTCAGCAGGAGATTCGTGTCGGTCGACACGGAGGCGCTTGAGAAGTGCCAGAATCTCGTTACTTACACGGAATCCCTTCATTGGAATGGTCTAAAACATGTGCCTAGTGTTCAGGCACATGTTTTAGACCATTCCAATAAAGGGATTCTGTGTAAGTAACGAGATCTCGGCACTTCTCAAGCGCCACAGTGTCGACCGACACGAATCTCCTGCTGACAGCTTTACAGCTGTCAGTAAGAGAAATCAAACTTCAAACGCCTGTATCTCTTAAACCATAGCGGTTTGAGAGATACGTTTTTTTGCATTTAGATCAGCTTTTTGAGCTCTTCTAAATGCAAAAAAAGTTTTTTTTAGACATTACTATCACTTTAACCACATTCTGACTAATATTTATGAATGGGCAAACTAGGTGATATGTTACAATAGTTTTATTCATTTCCTAGTTTGCAAAAATGCGCAACAATTATTACTGGTGAAGCTCAATGCTTTTATGCATTTTCACCAGAGAAAAAAAGTCCCAATTACAACCCCATGTCAGTCAATCAGAACAGGGCTCCTACTGACCCAGATTCCATGCAGGTAGTATGTGCAAAATTCACTTTTAAAGGGATAGTAATGTTTTAAAATAAATGCAGCTCCAGTTAATCAGCATTGAGTGTTATTTCAATACTGTCAGAGTTGTAGTTCAAGAGTAATTGAATGATAAAATATCCCCCTCCCGCCCCGTTTACTGATGTAACACTGCTCACCTCAGAACAGAAAGGTGGTGTCCAGATGGCTTGCAGAGAGGGATAGTCTTCAGTTAGCATAAGGAAAAACCTGTCAAGGGGGCGGGGATTTCCTTATGTTCACAGTAAGAAGACTGTCCCTTGCTGTGAGCTGTCTGGGCTTAAGACCAGATTCCAGATCTGAGAGGAGGTGGCTAAAACTAGGTAAATGGGGCAGGAGGGGGATACTTTATCATTCAATTACTCTTGAACTCTCACAGTATTGAAAGAATAGTACTGAAATACTATGAAGATTAATTGGAGCGCCTTTCATTTTGAAACATTACTATCCCTTTAACCCTCTGAGTGCCAGAGGGGTACGCAATGCATTGCATACCCCTCTGGCACTCATAGGGTTAAGTACACTGGTCCACTGAAGGTACCTTTCAATTTAAGTTATTCTCCATGCTCATCCACTTGTAAACAATTTTATTCCATTTTTAAATATTTTCACACTGCAGATTTGGTGCTTGGAGTCATGAAATATGCCAAAAATATCCTCCATGACTTTACATAAGGGTAACTCCTTTCCCTTTAATCAATAAGATCTTACTCATTCATAATAATGAAAAATAATGGAGATTCATACAAACTTATTACTGTTATCATATTTTTCAAGAGACAAATGTTTGTGACTTTACTAGAAGTTGTTACATTTTTCATTAATATTCCTATTAATGTAATTTTGTTTTCTACATGAACGCACAAAGCTTCGACATATTCCAATTAACAGGTTTCCAGTCCTATATAAAGTAAATACATACAGTTCCTGGGGTGAGATGCACCAAGGTGTGAGAACGATAATAGTATATACACTAAGCACCAGACGTGCTCTGGCACACATCTTATGAAAGCACCAGATACACACACTCCATGAGGACTGTGTTCAAAAGAGAGAACTGGGCAATGCAATAAAAAGGAAATACATTCTCCAGTGGAATAAACAAACCAATTCCTGAGTCATTCTATAATACTTATGCACTATGATCTCTTCAACCTAAAATATATTAGTGCTTAAGCTCCAAAACATATGATTTGAGAGTTTATCCCTACTTAGTGCATCTCGCCCGATCGTATAATTATTTCAGTACTTTTTTTGTAAAATGTTAAAATACGGTCATTTTGTGCATTCTGCCCCCGAAACAGAATGATTATCATGATTAATTAGAAGCTGTTGATCATGATTAAAATAATAACTTTATTCTAGGAAAAGCTATTAGTTGACCCAAGTAAAACTATGCTATGGAGTGTGGTTAACCCTTTAAGTGCCAGAGGGGTATGGAACGCATTGCAGAGCGTTCTGTACCCCTCTGGCACTCAAAGGGTTAAATTACTAGACACAAACAAAGAAACAGAAGAGAAATTAAAGTGGAACAGTCCACTCAATTCAAAACTGTTTTGGAAACACTATCCTGTAGTTTAACCCTTTGAGTGCCAGAGGGGTACGAAACTCATTGCTTTGCAAAGTGTTGTGTTCCCCTCTGGCACTCAAATGGTTAATGGTCAGCAGCCTGATGCCCTCCAACTGTTCAGCACTACAATTTCAATCAATCCCAGCCAGTTGTTGGATAGAGATGATAGGGGTAATCATGAAAAGCTGGAGGCCTCTGTTGCCTAACAAAGCTGTAGATGAACTAATGTAGTAGGTATGATAAAAAGGACAGCAACCTGACAAGATTTAAAAACTCAGGCACACATTTTCTTAACCCTTTAAGGTCCAGAGAGGTGGCCAACCCACTGCAAAGCAATGCAAATCTCACCACTCTTGTGTTTCAAGGGTTCAAACTTTGGTTTTATTTGCAGAGCAAAAATATGTCACTGGATAACATTACACAGAGGCTAGCACAGAATAATCTTACACCAGTGGTGGCCACTACACTGCCCTGGGGCCTCATGCTCCCCTATAAGTCTTCTCCTGCTGTCCCCAGTCTATCCATTCTCTAACACATATCCTATTTTCATCCCAAAAAAGTACGGATCATAGGTATTTGCCAAAGAGCCTAATTCCCTTCTCACTTACACTGTTCCACCTTACCTTCAAGTGCTAGACATGTCTCAAACAGACTGCAAAGCAATACAAAGGAAGCCACACTTGCATCAAATGGGTTAATCTACTTTTCGCAACTTCTACTTAGACTATATGTCCATAATCTGCAGTCCTTTGGAGGAACTGAGACTCACATTTACGGCCCTTTGGTGAATCTGGTCCCTGTCACTGCCTTAGCTTTGTACACACTTAAAGCTATATTCAGTTATCTAAATATGCCATACTGGAGCACATCAAGTGCGCTATAAAGATAAATTGTAAAAAGATACTGTGAATATTCTATATACCCAAAATCTATGTCTCTAAAGGGACAGATTCAACCAATATGTCTACAGTAATGCATATAATAAAAGATAGAATTTAAAGGGTTAGTAATGTATAACATTTACTAACCCTAATATTGAAGGTATTAAAAAGATAATATTTGGGGCATGGCTTGGCGGCCATAGTGGACGGACATGTTTCTGCTCTGCTCTCCCCGCATACAGCCTAATCCGTCTCCAGCTGCCTTGCATCTAAGGAATTTGACCCCACAGAGTCTTGGGCGGTGCTCTCCGCCTCTAAAGCTACCCGTGGATACCGTTTTTGTGAAATCGGGTGTCCCTGACACCGTGCCGGGTGGGCCGTGACCTAGGCCACACATCTGCGGTCTCGAGTGCCGGGTCTGCCGTCGGGAGTGGCCTGCTGGGTGGACCTCGCCGGTGAAGTTGCGGTTGCTGAGCATTGCCGGTATCCTGATTTACACCCTACCAGCATGTTCCTGTTGATTTGCTGTGTCTTGGGCAGCACGTTCTGGTGCTTGAGACGGCTAATAGATTCCTGCCAGAAGCTGGATGAGTTGCTCTATCACAGGCCTACACTACTGCTGGCCTCTGTCACTACTACATCCTAGGGCCCTGACAACCCCCCTCTTTGCACCCCCTCATCTACATTCCTGCTCTTTTAGGATCACCGTCACTTTTTTTTTTTTTTCCTCAGAGTATCCCTCGCCCTTAGCTGTCCTGCTGGCCAGGGCGGCATGCTTATACCCTTCTGTGCTCCCCCCAACGGAATTCCATGCAAAGGCTGTAGCGGTTGGGACACGGGAGACCCCCACCCTACTACTATCACAGAGGTGGTGTGGAGAGGAGTGCCTGGTCATGAGAGGGCCTGCAGTGATACCCCAGCCTCCCCTACTCAAGAGCCTGTATTGCAGCAAGTATTATCACCTCACTGTCTTGGTGGGCGGTTGTACCAGTATAATCGGACCACTGCCCTACACTTCTTGTTGGGTTTCTTCTAAATGGTGGCCTCTGCCTGGCTGGAACTAGCGAGTCGCTACTTGCAGTCACCTAACCTGCTTTCTTATCTGCACAAATCACTCACCCCCTTTGTTTGTTCCTTTCCAATACTTGTGGCCCCCATCTGCCCCGTGTATTAATTTAGGCCTATAGTCTGCCCTCTTGACTCTGGGTCATACTCTACTGCGATATTTAATTTTGGATGCTGACAGCGTTCAAGAGTTGTACTTATCTGCCCTTCTGTATACATATAGGGGATGTGGCTGGAGTGCCTACCTTTGCTTCGGATTTCAAGGAGTCCACATCTGATTGTTTGGGACGCTGCTGATCTTTCCAGGTCATCACCCTGTTTGTGACCTTCCTTTTTGTGTCCCCCTGCCTCTCCCATATATTGTTTCTCTGAAAGCTACTTCAAGAGATAGCCCTCCTGCAATTTTGGCCTAATACCATCGCAGTGGTGTCTTGAGGGATGTCTGCTACCATGTGAACCACCCCAGTTACCTGCTTGGGGCATATCATGCTGTGATATTCCCGCTCTGTATCCCCCCCAGGCCTCCTTCTCCACCTGTGATATTTATCCTGGTTGCATCTGATTCATTGCTAATGTACTCTGCTTATTGCTGTCCTTATGCAGTGTTTTGTACAGACTGCAGATCAAACTAAAACCCCACACCCTCAACATGGAGGTAAAAAGCAAGACAAAAATAAAAATATCCAGGTTTCCCTTGTGGAGGAATACGCTATAAGCACCTCCGCTATTGTTGCTACCACTGTGCTGTCCACACTTGCTGAAGACACAGCCAAGGTGGTCCTTGCTTTGCTTACGTCTGTTCAAGATACTAAGTTTTGCCCGGCGGATATCAGCTGAAATACTACTTGCTTTATTGTAGTGACACGTCTCCTGTATTTAGATCTTTCAGCTACATGCAATGATATTGACTTTATTTACCTACTTACATGTTGTCTCATTGTGCTTTAATTTACGGCTCTTGTGATACAGTTAACCCCCATTTTTTTCCTTACAAGTTCTGGGATGTTCTCTGTCAGTCTCCTCCCCTGGACCGGCTCATTTTGTTCCTGGTCCTATCTGGTTTGTCAGGGGATCAGACTGATAGAGAATTGTGGGTTATGTGGGGGATCCGCTATTTGGAGCTGGGGGATATGGGTGGGTTGGGCGCTCTCTAGAGCCCTTTATATAGGCTGTGATTGATTGGTGGGCGATTGCTCGGGTTGGGCTGAGGTTGTGCGGCATGCTTGTTGGGCCCAATTATCCTAAGATAATAAAATACTTTAATGTATTTTGGGTATATTAATACATTACAGTATTTTATTATCTTACGTTACTTGCCTTTTCCGATCCTCTGCAGGCTATGGCCAGGCCAGGCCTGAACTATACAAACGCTGCTACTATCTGGTGAGTTTGGTCCTTTGAAGGGCTAGTTTGAGATCATTTCACTATATAGATTTGCTCTCAGATATTTTGTACCATGTGTTCTTATCCGAAGGAGACCTACTGATCCGGCTGCGGGGCCTCACACACAAGGTTGTTATTCGATATATTGGAGGGTATTGGCACAAGCCAGCTCTCGCTTCCAATGCATATATTCAAGATACGATCTGTAAGAGCTACACTGGAAGCCGGTTGTTGACCTTGTGTTACATACATCCAAACCACCATCAAGCTACTACGGACCTTTGCTGATACTTTGATATATCGTCAGGAATATCTCCTGACGATAAGTAATTATTATTTTACTGACATTATATTATATATAAATTACATGGACATCCAATAGCTGGCACTCTATCTTCTTTTTCTTTTTTAGTATATATTTTACATGATAAGGTGTTACCATGGACACCATGATTTGAGCTGCTAAAAAGAAGGTCCATATGAAATATCTTTGCTTTTCCTTTTCTTTCTTATTGCATATCTACATCTACAGGCTATTTTATTTCATACAGAGATCTTTTATTGGAGCGCTATATGTGTTTTTGATTGCTATACAGGTCTTCAAGCAAAACCTTGATGATTTAAATGGGGATTTTAACCTCTTGAATTCTAGAGGTCTCTAATGCATTGCTTCATATTCTAGCATATAAAACACCCAATTTAAACCAAAGGGAAGGATTACTTGTCCCATAGCATATCTTCCTTATTGAATATGGTCTTTAGGACTTTATTCCGAAAGCAAAAGATGAGCAATTCTGGTTCAAACAAATTCCCTAGTGATTTAAATGGGTCTTTATACCCACTGAGTGCTGGAGAGGTCTTTGTAGAACAATGCCTAAGAATGCAATCTAGCATTCCAGAGATTAGAAGCACCATTTAACCCTTTGAGTACCAGAGAGGTACTAAAACGCCTTGCACGCAAGGCCTGGATACCTTTCTGGCATCCAAAGTATTAAATTAATGGGATTGTTCCATTTTTTTTGGTGCAGGTGGTTTGCCTCTGAATTGCTCTTCTTTGTCTTTTTTGCATTACGTCCTTAATCATTACTGAGTCTCTACTATGCCAGCGGGCCCAAGAGCCTTCACCTTCAAAGATTCTGTCCAATCTTATACTGTAAAATACAGATGAATTGGAGAAAACCCCAGGACCAGTAACTTGCCACCAAGACAGGTGTGCACCGAGGAGTAATGCCCTTAACCCTTTGAGTGCCTGAGGGGTATGCAACACATTGCTCTGGAAATCATTATTATTGGTGCAGATCCTGCCAGAGTAGTATTTATCGTAAACCTTGGTATAAATGTATAAAACTTCAAAATAAATTGTTTTGCATAACAAGGGGATTCATGATATAGGGGGCATTTAATATGCCGGTAAAATATTCACAGGGCTATTTTATCAACTCACCATTCCTAAGAGGCAGGAGATCACTCTTTTATTCCTTAAAAAGTAAAGAAGAATTTCGTTTGGAGTGAAGAAAAACGAATGGAATACAGGGTACGTGGACACACACACATACTAAGGAGTATATTGATAAATTGCACATTGTTTCATTGCAGTAACTCCTACAGCCTCCTGCTTGGCTGGCAGTACAAAAATAATAGAAATGAGAACACACTCAGGTGTTGTGCAAATACCCATCAGCCTCAGGAGCTGTGCAAATAGCAATCAGTAGTACAAATACCCATTAGAAAAGAAAGAAGAAGAAGAAAAAAAAAAAAAAAAAGAAAAAAAAAAAAAAAAAGGATCAACTCAATGGCTCCCAAAGTCAGACATTTCAAAGGGAGGAATTGAGCCCCTGAAAAGTTGCATTTTGTTTTTTTGCTGTAAATAAACTCCCAGTGGCTGCTGGGTATTTGCACATATCCTGGGTGTGTTCTATATTTCTACTAAAGAAAAATGAATGGAGTCGCTAATTTCCACTAAGTGTTGCACATACGTAGACACACAATGTCTGCACCTAGCACCCTGATGAATCCCAGATAAAAGGGAGGCCTGCTTCCATTGGCTAAAATCATTTACACAAGGGAATCAAGATGCAAGTGACACACAAGAAAGCATCTCAGAACACTGGGAAACAAACTTAATATATTCAGTGAAGCTCTTATTTAGTAATATTTTCCACACTTAGTTCTTATTCAGCTGGGTAAGGACAACACATTTCTTTGTAAATATTGCATATCTTACATTAATTAGAGCATGCACAAAATTAGATGTTGCAGCTGTTGTTGGACTTAAACAAGAAGTAAACTTTTTTATGAAAACATATATGTTATAGAGCTTTTCCTGCTGAGTAAAACAAGAGTATTTTCACTACTGTCAGTTGTTTTATTCAAAATGTATAATATTTCAAATAATCAGGAAAGGAATTTACTGTGTGTTTACTTCCTGGAAGTTCTAACTGACAGGAAGTGACTGCAGTTTCTATCACATTCTATGGAGAACTGTAAGTCACTGACTTTTCTCTCCATTAGAATGTAACAGAAAAAAATAATTAGAATTGGACCACTAGAGGGCACTGCTAATGTAAACATGGGTTTAAACTGCAACAACTGAAAATATGCATCTTTCAGCAGTGGGAGTACCCTTATTTTGCTCAGCGTGAAAAGCTATACAATATATATTTTTCATTAAAAAAGTTTACAACTCCTTTAAAGACACATTATCCTTAGCCAGCCAAAATCCACTATCAGTTGAAAAGCCACATTTCCCACCTCATAAAAACATGACAATTATCTTATTATTCATTGAACAATATGCTTGACACCAAAAATGTTCTGGATATGGATGGAAACAAAAAAGAAAGACTTAATTTAACTACTTGGATACTATAGAGATCTCCAATGGACTGTGACTGCATCAAAGGGTTAAAATGAGTTGAGTAGGCTTGTAATATATTAATGAGAAAATCACACTCATATAGCCCGAATTATAAATACTCAATTTTCTTGTATAAAATATTAAATCAATTTCACCTTCTTGTTAAACACAAAACACCATACATCCTCCATGCATTTACAAACCACCCTTCCTTATGACACTTATCCTTTACTTAAAATAACACAAACACCAACAAATTAAATTGGGTGATATGCCTTTAAATATCATGTACTTGCAGAGAGCATCTGTAAACCTTATTTTGTGTCACATCCCTAAAACGTAATCTTAAACTTGCTTTTTAAATGTGTGTGCAGATTGACCTCTTCAGACACCATTTGGTTAACCCTTTAAGGACCAGAGTACTATACATCTGGTCCTTGAAGGGATACATTTGTATACTTGCCAGTTAATTTAATTACATTGGTAACCCACTTCTCGTGTATTCAAAAAGGCTTTTAACTTATCTCCGGCTGTTTACAGACAAAACGGCTCTGTCACTTTTGGGATATCTATCAAATCTGCTATGGTAATAGGAGTCACAAAGTCCTAAAAAAGGCAAGACTGGATGCACTCAAATAGTATATGTTTGGGCCTCAGGGAAAAAAATACAGAACGATTACAGATGGTATCAAAGCGCAGGTTATTTAAATGCATGTAAACCCAATTAATGTTTTTGGTGTTCATGTTCCTTTAATTCTGTATTTTACCAGATATGCAATGCAACTCTTACCCGACCCATATTATATCCAACAGAGAAAATGAGCCTCCTGGAACATTTTGTAATTTGTTCTTTAGGAGACGCACATAGAGTTCTAAGACACAAATTATTCCGATGTTGATTTCTTTAAAAAGGCGACAAGAGCTAAACGGTCGTTCTTATTTTTAATTCCAACAAAAATCATTTTGGTTCCTGGTATATATTTCTTGGGGTTCTGCAAGTATTCGAACAGAGTTTCTTCTCCCCAAACAATACCTGGAAGTGAAAAGTAAAGAATTAAAACCAATTGTTGCACTATTACCTTGATCTGAGTGTCTGTATAAAAAATTGTTAGAGATGTCTCCAACACATTACTTCACAATATGCTGGAAACATCTCTAGCATCCAAGGGGTTAAATAGGACTACTCCCTTGGTGACACCTCATTGCTGTAGAATATAATGGTGTATTGCTTTGCAGCAGCATGTAATGTGTTCTGATGGTATGCGATAGTGTACTGCACTGCTGGTGACTTGCAGTATTGTATTGCTCTGCTATTGGCATGCAATGGTGTATGACTCTGCTGATGGCATTCAATAGTCTGTTCCAATGGAAGCACCGTGCAGCCCCAAATTGACTTCCGTCAGCCGTTCAGGAAGGAGCGGGTTCTGAAAATTGGCCCCTCTCAGCTGGCAGTGGGTTAGAATGTAACCCAGATGTATGCAGCTCCTACCAGCCACTTTGGGGGTTGCATGTGTAGCCTCCATCGACCCTCTGTGTTTGGCTATTATGCCAGATGCAGAGGTTTTGTGGAAGGGGTTTCAAAGTTGGATCCTCAACAGCCACCAACAGGCCAGGATTTAAAGAGAGAGTAATGGGGCAAGATAAATTAATCTTCGATTATTCGTTATACATTTTAATAATGCTATGTACCTTCCAATCTGTTTATATCCTGACAGTTTTATTGTAATTTTATTGTAAAATTCCCCCCACCAATCCCTTTTATCATTGTCACTCTCCTTCCTTCAGATCTGAAATCAGGTCACTTGACCAGACAGATCTCAAAGAGGGAAAATATTGATTCTGTCTATATAAGGAAAACCCTTCCCCCCTTAACAAAGGGGAGCAGGGTTTTCCTTATGCTCACACAATAATGACCCTCTTTGCGATCCTTCCAGACCAACTTTCTCATCTGCAGGTAGAAGAGTGATATACAACAAAGAGAAATATAGGCAATCCTACCACAGTCCACTTGAAAAATATAAAAGTTCTCGTTCGGTACTTCTGAGGTGCTGCTATTCGTCATGGTGTCCTCAGTCTCACCTCACAGTCGATAACCAATGTATAGAAAAGAAAGACAAAAGCGCAACCTGTAAATGTACACTATATTAAGAAATGATAGTAAGGCCCCTGCTGTGACTACATGCACTCACCAGGTAAATTCTTGAAAATGTGCTCATAGATAGTATGCAGAGGAATCCTGGGGCTGATGATCCTTCACCAACGCTGGTTTAGCCGTAATTCTTTGTGATATATTCCTGCCTGTAATCACGGGATTAGTTGTTTCCGATTGACTCCTATGCGCTGTGAAGTCTGATGCTTCCTTGCAGGTCAAGTCGGGTCGCGTGATATAGTGTAATGTATCAGGTACAATGAAAAAAAGCAAATTGCTCTAAGTGTAGCATCCGAGGCACACCAATCCGCTTCTCAAACCCCCAATCAGACCGCACTCACCAGAAAGGATGAAAAGTTCAGCGTGTCAACGGAACTCCTATTAATCCGACTATACGTAGACATAAACCAGAGCAGCAATACAGGTCAAATATACAATAAACTTTTATTAACAGGAATGGTATAGACAGGTATCCAATGCGTTTCGCAAGACAATTACTCGCTTCATCAGGGAAAAGGAACCAGTATTCTTTTTTGAAAGCTTATATAGGTAGATAAAGGTATAAAACGCCCATTGTGATGACGTCATCATATCATCATTTGCAAACAGATACACAGGCCCATATCCAAGCCTCGTTACAAATGCATCTCTCAATGGACCCAGTGGACCAAAACCAGTGGACCAGAACATGTAATAAGACTTTTAATAGTATGTGTTTTCTGGCTATGTCTGCTCGTAAAAGTTTTTACTTTATTGCAAACATAGTCACAATTAGTGCACTTAGGACGAAGACACCAAAAATTTCCCACTGGCATCTGGGAACCAAAAAGACCTTTTACGAGCAGACATAGCCAGAAAACATATCCTATTAAAAGTCTTATTACATGTGAGACTACTTCTATTATTTACCTTATACAATGTGGATGTGGAATGCAATACGTGGGACGAACCACCAGAAGTTTCAGAGAAAGATCATGGGAACACAGGAACCTTATAAAGAAAAAAATCTTTGGATCACTCTGTACCCAAACATTTTAACAATTGTTCTAAGGGAGGTCTATCTAACTTTACCATCATGGGTATAGACCATATCTCACATTCATGCTCTAATAGGTATTCAAAACTATGCAGACAGGAAGCCTTTTGGATTTATACCCTCAATACTTTACTCTACTTAACGAAGATCTTGAAGTCAGTAATTTTATTTAAAGAGTGGATTTTATTTTGTACTTCACATGTAATTTCTTTTTAATGCATTTTTTACTTGTATGATGGGTATTTTTTACTAGTACTTTTACTACTATTACTTTTTATCTTTCCTTTATGGCCGTGAAGGTTAGAATATATTCATTATACCTTCTGTATATTTACTGATATATTATCATAGCACTGATTTGTATATAAATATAGATATACATGGGATGGCACATGTGTGTACAAGACATTTCTCAGTGTGTTTATGGTATATAGATATATAGTTATGCACATATGTGTTATCTTATATATTTTTTTAATATATTTCTTTAAAAGTTTATGTATTTTTATATACGTTTTATATAGTTGATAAAGGTGGTTTTGTTTCTGCTTTTGATTTTATATAAAACTCAAAAAGAGGCTTGAATTATGGGGAGGCCCAATACGGTTCTGGTCCACTGGGTCCATTGAGAGATGTATTTGTAACTGAGGTTTGGATATGGGCCAGGGTACCTGTTTGCAAACGATGATATGATGACGTCATCACAATGGGCGTTTTATACCTTTATCTACCTATATAAGCTTTCAAAAAAGAATACTGGTTCCTTTTCCCTGATGAAGCGAGTAATTGTCTTGCGAAACGCATTGGATACCTGTCTATACCATTCCTGTTAATAAAAGTTTATTGTATATTTGACCTGTATTGCTGCTCTGGTTTATGTCTACGTATAGTCGGATTAATAGGAGTTCCGTTGACACGCTGAACTTTTCATCCTTTCTGGTGAGTGCGGTCTGATTGGGGGTTTGAGAAGCGGATTGGTGTGCCTCGGATGCTACACTTAGAGCAATTTGCTTTTTTTCATTGTACCTGATACATTACACTATATCACGCGACCCGACTTGACCTGCAAGGAAGCATCAGACTTCACAGCGCATAGGAGTCAATCGGAAACAACTAATCCCGTGATTACAGGCAGGAATATATCACAAAGAATTACGGCTAAACCAGCGTTGCTGAAGGATCATCAGCCCCAGGATTCCTCTGCATGCTATCTATGAGCACATTTTCAAGAATTTATCCGGTGAGTGCATGTAGTCACAGCAGGGGACTTACTATCATTTCTTAATATAGTGTACATTTAGAGGTTGCGCTTTTGTCTTTCTTTTCTATAGGTAGAAGAGTGATGTTGGGGAAAGGGTCGGGGGGGGGGGCTCTTTACAATAAAACTATATACGGATATGAACAGATTGGCTGGTACACAGCATTATTAAAAAGTATAATGAATAACAGAGGACTCATTTATATTGTCCCATTACTATCTCTTTATAGGGAAAGTAATGTTTCATAATAAACGCAGCTCCAATTAATCTTCATAGTATTAGGGCCAGGGGTTATTTCAATACTGTCAGAGTTGTAGTTCAAGAGTAATTAAATGATAAAGTATCCCCCTCCCGCCCCTTTTACTGATGTAACACTGCTCACCTCAGAGCAGCAAGACTGTCTGGATGGATCACAGAGAAGGACAATCTTCAGTAAGCATAAGGCAAACCCTGAAAAACCTGTCAAGGCAGGGGCAAGGTTTTCCTCATGTTCACAGTAGGAAGATTGTCCCTTGCTGTGACTTGCCTGGTCCCAGGATCAGATTCCACATCTGAGGGGAGGTGGCTTACACTAGGTAAAAGGGGCAGGAGGAGGATACTTCATCAATCAATTAATCTTGAACTACAACTCTGACAGTATTGAAGTAACTCTCTCCATGGCCCAAATACTATGAAGAGTAATTGGAGCTTTTGTGAAACATTACTATCCCTTTAAAGATTTTCCTGATTAATGTGGAACTACCACCCTATATAAAGTTGCCACCTAATAATTAGGCATGTGGTGACTAGCTTCTTAATAGTATTATTATCTGTGACAAGTACCAAGTTTTTAAAGGGATTGTAATGTTTCTTAATAAAAGCAGCTCTAATTAATCATCATAGTATTTGGACTTTGGAGAGTGTTATTTCAATACTGTCCGAGTTGTAGTTCAAGAGTAATTCAGTGACAAAGTATCCCCCTCCTGCCCCTTTTACTGATGTAACACTGCTCAGCCAGATCAGAAGGGAAGGGCCCAGGTAGACTGAAGAGAGGGACAATCTTCAATTAAGATAAGGGAAAAATATGAAAAACTTGTCAAAGAGGGCAGGGCTTTCATTGTTCTCATAGGAAGAAGACTGTCCCCTGCTGTTATCTGTCTGGTCTATGGACTGAATTCCACATCTGAGAAGAGAAGGCTTACACTAGGTAAAAGGGGTGGGAGTGGATACTTTGCTTGTGAATATCTCTTAAACCATAAAGGTTTGAGAGATAAGACTTATATCGTTCTTCGTGTTTTTTTTAATGCCTACAAAATAAAATAAAGATAAACCGAAGTATTACTATCCCTTTAAGTAATCCTTTTTCTTCTGAGACCAGCAGCCAGGCTTGGAAGCAGACATCTTGCTCAGAGACGTCTCTGTGCCTGTGCTGTCCCGTCCCAGTCTCCTCTAGAAGGCTTTGCACCGAGCTGAAAGGGACTGACGGCGCAGATGTGCAGATGGCTCTACAGCAAGAACCCTGGCCGTCAGTGTCTGAAGAAACAAGATTACTTCAAATTGCGATACTTGTGGCAGATAACAGCAGTATTAAGAAGCTAGTAGCCATATGCCTAATTATTGGGTGGTGACTTTATATAGGGTGGCAGTTCTGCTTTAACCACAGGTAAGTAAATAAATGACTCAATCCTTTCAAATGGCACAAACAGTAAAATCCTTAAATTCCTGGAATACTGGTAGTTCTTGTGGACTTGAACTTGGACACCCCTGGTCTGTGGTAACAGAGAGGACACCCCAACAAGGAAGCCCTGTGGGTTTCTTTTCAGACTCCAGTTTTGATCCCCCCTTTGGTCTCCCGGAACTCAAAATGCAACCCTGACTTCATCAGTAGATCTGCTCCTAGGGGGAATGGTATTTCTGGCATGAGCCTTTGCTCCCCATGTGCCTATAGGCAATCAGCTGCACCTCACTAACTAGGCCAACTAAAAGGCAGAAGCATTTTTCTGAAGTTTTTCAGTTTCTCTTGTGCAAAGACTATTTACCCAACATTCTGGTGTTGGACCAGCTATGAGTGGGACAAGATGGATATGAATATGCAAAATGTATTCTCTGCAACAGAACATGGTAGTTAGGAATGTATCTGAGCAGCACCTGAGGGGGATCGTTGCCCAAAAGTGATCTACTAAGTTTTATTCATAATCAGGGTGCTCTAGTCACAACTCTCGTTTGTAGTAGCTAAATTCATATGGGCCATTATGATTTTATGGCTACAATATGCTAAGAGGGGGATTTTCATTCTCCTTTATGATTTACAATTAATGAGAATATCTATTTCTCCAGAAACCCTCAACTTCTGTTTTTGAGCATAAGGTCCTAATGGATTGATCTAATTCACGCTTTGTTTTCTACCACCACCATATTTTTCTAGTTCTAAAGGTTTATTTGTTTTTTTACCTTTACTCTTGTTGGCTTCAGTATAAGAATATCCTGGAGCTTGACCCGTTTTACGACCAAACAGACCCCATAAATTGGGTCCATTCTTGTGTTTTCCATTCTTCTCCACTGTGTGGCAATGGGCACATTTCTGAACAAAAATCTTCCTTCCTTTTTCAATATCTCCCATTGTTCATGCAGCTATGTAAAAGATTAATTAGGTTAACATATATTTCATACAGGACTTTAAACAGAGTGTAAGAGAGGTGTCCAATGCATCGTTCCTCAATGCGTTCGACACCCTCAGTGGAACTCATTTTAAACTAAAAACTTTACTATTAAAGGAATATGAATGCTTTATTATCAAAAAATAAATGAAAATATTTATATATATATATTATATACACACACACACACACACACACACATATGTATATACACACACACACACACAAAATGTATTTTCCTGTTTGTAGAAGCTTAATTCAAATATTATTAAAGCTGACTCTTGCGATTACTTTTTTTTTTTTATTATTATTATATTTTTTTATCATCATAATCATCATCAAAATTCAATTTTGCAGTCAGGTCCCCAGGTGGTATGATTTCTGTAACCATCTATGGACTACTTTTATCTGCGAAGAAACGCTCTCCGTATACAGGAACTGAAAAAGGGAGACATTTCTTACCGATATTTCCTTTTCTTCTGTGTCCCTCCACGGCATAGAACTAATGGGTTAAGTGTCTCCTCCCCCTAGCTGGCGTAGGACCAATCAAACATAAAAGGCTGCACTCCAACTATCCCTCTAGTCAGGGCCGGCGCCACCTATAGGCGAGGTAGGCGCCGGCCTAGGGCGCACATGTGCGGGGGGAGCGGGCATGCAGCGGAGAAGAGCTGTGCCTGCTGCCCACACACACCGCACCAGGAACGCAACACAGATCTGTGTCTCTACTGCGCTCCCTCATCGTCGTCCACTGTTTAGTAATGCAGAGCGCGCTGGGAGTCATGATCTCCCGGCACGCTCTGCATTACTGAAAAGAAGACTGCGCGGAGCTCCAGGTATGTGATGGGGGGCAAGTTGGAGCTTATGGGTGGCAAAGCTGGGGCTGATGTTGGGCAAAGTGGAGCTGGTGGGGGGCAAAGTGGAGCTGGTGGGGGCAAAGTTGGAGCTGGTGGGGGGCAACATGGAGCTGGTGGGGGCAACATGGAGCTGGTGGGGGCAACATGGAGCTGGTGGGGCAAAGTTGGAGCTAAGGGGGCAAATTGAAGCTGGTGGGGGCAAGGTGGAGCTAATATGGGGCAAGTGGAGCCGGTGGGGGCAAGTTGGAGCTGGTGGGGGGCATCTCTTACAGGCATCTCCAGACCAGGGGCAGAGACAGGACAATCATGAAAAGAGGTGGGGTATAAGTAGGCGGGGTATAAAGGGGTGGGGCAAAAGGGGCAGAGCCAAATGGGAGACAAAATTAGGTTTTGCCTAGGGTGGCAAAAATCCATGCACCAGCCCTGCCTCTAGTCATCTTTTGTCCAAGCTAAAAAATTAGAACATAGACAGATTAGAGGGCAGGGTGTGCCATGGAAGGACACAGAAGAAAAGGAAATATTGGTAAGATAAATTTCTCCCTTTCTTCTATGTCCCTAGCCACGACATAGAACTAATGGGATATACCCAAGCTCATAATCCTGGGTGGGAAAACCAAAGCTTAATTTATAATCTAATATGTGTACACATCTGCCCTAATGTGTACATTAATTCAAGAAATTATAACTGAACGCAGTATAGGATTTTGCAGCTTAGATATTCAAATTAATGAGAATAGCCAAATATATTACATTTATATAATTATATGCATAAATAAACAAGCCTCCAAGTCTTACCCAGACCTTGATGTAGCCGATTTGAGGACCTTTCTTCCAATTCTGGCATCTGAGGCTGCCAGAACATCAATCTTGTAATGTTTGATAAAGGTGGATATAGAGGACTAAGTAGCTGCTTTGCACAGTTCCTCTATGTAAGCTGACCCCTTTGCTGCCCATGAGGATGCCACTGCTCTGGTAGAATGAGCTCTAATAATCTTAGGAGGGTCTTTTCCTGCTAACAGATAGCATATTCTGATGCATTCCGTAATCCATCTGGCAATGTATTGTTTGGATGCAGATGAACCCTTGAATCTTCCTGCAAAGTAAACAAACAAGGAGTCTGATTTTCTGGATGGCTCGGTCTTCTGGAGATAGCTGGAAATACATCTTACTAAATTTCCCACTGAGGGCTGGGAAAAAAGGAGGGCAACACAATTTCCTGATTGAGGTGGAATGAAGAGACTACCTTGGATCTAAACTCTGACTTAGTGCGTAGAACCACTTTATCCTGGTGAAAGGAATTATAGGGTTCTTTATAGGACAATGCTTGCAGTTTGCTCACTCTTCTTGCAGATGTTACGGCTGTTAAAAGAATCTCCTTTAAGGTGAGAAACTTTATAGGAATTTCCTCTAAAGGTTCAAATCTTGATGATCTGGCTAGTTGGTCTAGAACTAGATTCAAGTCCCATAGGGCAACAATATATTTTATCCTGGGTCTTGCCTTATCAATTGCTCTCAAATATTTCTTCACAATATCTTCTGCAAATTGTCTTGCTAGAAAAGCTGAAATGGCAGAAAGTTGAACCTTCAGAGATGCAGGGCGCAATCCTTCTTCAAATCCTTTTTGTAGGAAACTAAGAACAGGTGGAGAGGCTATGTCATTACGATCCACTATTTTTCTTGCACCAGTCTGAAAATACCTTACAGATTCTGACAAATCTATGAAGTAGATTATTTTCTTCCTAGGAATATGGTATCAATAACAGAATCTGAAAGCCCTCTTTCTCTCAGAGTTTTTTTCAGCTTCCAGGTCATCAGTTTCAAAAATACTGGGTTTTGATGCCAAACTGGTCCCTGAGTCAGCAGGTCTGGACAGACTGGCAGAGGCCCTGGATGTTCTATTGATAGTTTCACTAATTCTGCAAACCATGTTCTCCTGGGCCAGTAAGGGACTATTAGAATTACTGTGGCTTTGTCCTGCCTGATCTTTCTTATAACTCTTGGCATCATCGGAATGGGATGAAAAATATATGCTAGACTGAACCTCCATTGTAGACTCATGGCATCTACTCCCAGAGCTTGAGAATGCTATGAGCGGGAGAAGAACTGTTGGCATTTCTTGTTGTGGAATGTCACCATGAGGTCTACTTCCAGTAATCCACATCTGGCCACAATCATGTTGAATATCTTGCTGCTGAGGGACCACTCTCCTTTGTCCAAGCTGGTTTGACTCAAGAAATCTGCTTGCATGTTCTTGCTGCCTGCAATGTGAGTGGCCAATATTGCCCTCAGATTTTTTTCTGCCCAGACCAGAATCTGGCTTGCTTCTTTGTTCAGCTGGCTGTTTCTTGTTCCCCCTTGGTTCTTCAGGTAGAGAACGGCTACCATGCTGTCTGAGACAATCTGCACCGACTTGTTCTTCAGGTAAACCTTGAATTTTTTTAAGCATTTGGAGATTGCTTTCAGCTCTAATAGGTTTATATTGCAAGTGCTTTCTGACTTGACCGTTTTCCCTGTGCTGTCCTGTCCTTCCAACATCCTCCCCATCCTTTGAGACTCGCATCTGTGAAGATTCTCTCCCAGACATGGTCTTTTAGGCTTTATCCTTTTTGAAGATTGCGTCCATTTGTCCACCATGATAATGGACTCTTTATTCTGTGGGACAAAGGAATTCTTTGGTTCGGATTTGCTATCTTCCTGTTCCATTTTCCCAGAAACCAACGCTGCAGAGGCCTTATGTGTAGTCTTGACCAGGATACCACCTGCACCAGTACTTACATGTAATCCTGAGCTGTGTATATTGTCTTTTTCCTGAAACATGATATCTTGTTGATTATGCTCTTTATCCTCTCTGAGGATTAACTCAATAAGCCTTCCTTGGTGTCTATGGATAGACCCAGAAATATCAACTTTTGAGTTGGATTTAGGCAACTCTTCTGTTTGTTTATTATCCAACCCAACTGGTCTAGATGAAGAAGGGTATGAGTGACCTGCTTCTTTACCAGTATCTCGGATTCTGCTACTAGTATTAAGTCATCCAAATACGACAGAATGTTTATGCCCATAATTCTTAGGGGCTCTAAAGCTACTATTAACATCTTGGAGAAGAAGTCAGACCAAAGGGCAGTGCCCTGAATTGCCAATGCTGACCCTTGTAAAAGAATCTCAGGAACTTTCTGTGACCTGCTTTCATAGGAATGTGGAAGTATGCATCCTGGAGGTCCATCTTCGATAGGTAATACCCTGGTTGAATTGCTTGAATGACCAAAGCTACAGATTCCATATTGAATGATCTTTGTTTTATCATAGTGTTGAGGCGTTTTAGATCCAATATGGCTCTGGATCCTCCTGTTGTCTTTGGAATGGTGAATATAACCGAATGCCAACCCCGTCTTCTTCTGGTATCGGTTCTATTGCCCTTTTCAGTACCAACTCCTGAACTTCGTTCTCTTATAGTATTTTTTGTAACTTTTGACATTTTGAATGTTCTTTTGTGGGGGAAAAAGGTTGAATTCCAGCAGGCACCCTGTTTCCAATACCTGAATGACCCATTTGTCCTGGACTGTCAGGGTATTCCATGCTTGGCTGAATAGTTCAGCCCCCTACTGGAATAGGAAACAGGGTCTGCCGATCTTCAAGAGATTCCCTCTTGAATCGGTTCCTCCATATTCCCTCCTTCCTGAATTAACCCCTTGACTGAAAGAAATTTGCTTTCTGGAATCAAACGTTCTTGACTGTTGGTAGCGTCTGGAATCTTGAAATGACTGCCGTCTATTCCGAAAGGAAGGGTGTTGAGGAGAAGATCTAGGCCTCTTATCTTGGGGAAGAAAGGAACTCTTACCTCCTGTGATTTTTCTTATTATTTCTTCAAGGTGTTGCCCAAAAAGCAGTGTTCCAGAAAAAGGAAGAGAGACCAACTTATTTTTTGAAAAAGCGTCTGCTCCCCAAGATTTTAGCCATAATGCCCTTCTGGAAATAACAGAAAGGGAGGACGCTCTTGCAGATAATCATAGACTGTCTAAGGATGGATCACATGAAAATGCTACTGCTTCTTTTATATTCGCCACCTCCTTCAAAAGCCTTGACCTGGATACACTGGACTCAATCTTTTGTTCCAGCTCTGATAACCAAATCCTGATAGTTCTGGTTACACATGCCATAGCTGTAGATGTCTTGGTTTGTCCTAAAAGAGAGAATTGTTTTTTTAAGGAATTTTCTATCCTTCTATCCATAGGATCCCTTAGAGATGATCTGTCCTCAATGGGTGTGGTAGTCTTCTTGGATATTTGTGCTATGGCCGCATCTATCTTAGGCGGGGATATCCAGGCAGCTGTATGTTCATCCTTGATGGGGTACAACTTACTAAATCTTTTAGATATAG
Source organism: Rhinophrynus dorsalis (assembly GCA_037306005.1). NCBI lineage: Eukaryota > Metazoa > Chordata > Amphibia > Anura > Rhinophrynidae > Rhinophrynus > Rhinophrynus dorsalis. The sequence goes on along the minus strand of CM074725.1, from coordinate 182,018,235 downwards.
AGATTCTCTTGTCTCCTCTTGACCATTCTGTTTTTACTACGTCAGATAAAGATTGATGGACTGGAAATACTGGACAATCTTTTATTTTCCGTAGGAATGCTGTATCTAAAATGTCCTGTTCCCTATTTTCTTCTATTAGGCCTAGTGTCTTTATCATTAGCTTTAAGGAGCCTATCTTACGCTCCTCATTCGAGCAGTGCTCAGTCTGTGCCACTGGCATTCTTGCTATCTCCGCTCTGCGCCACTGGGTACCCTAGCGAGCTAAGGCCTCGTGGTCACCTCTGCCTGTTAGACTACCTTAGTGTTCTAGGGAGTTTCAGTCACAATTGTCTGTTCCACTACCCTAGCATTCTAGGGAGTCCCAGTCACCACTGCCTGTTCGGCTACCCTAGCATTCTAGGGAGTCTCAGTCACCATTGCCTGTTCCGTTACCCGTGTGTCCTAGGGTGTCTCGGTCACCATTGCCTGTTCGACTACCCTAGCGTTCTAAGGAGTCTCAGTAACCACTGCCTGTTGGTTTACCCTAGCGTTCTAGGGAATATCAGTTACCGCTGCCTGTTGGTCTACCCTAGCGTTCTAGGGTGTCCTGTCTCTGAGCTCAACCACCCTAAGATATCTGGTGTATTTCCCTCTGTTCCCAGGGGCTTTACAGCGGCTCCTGTACTAGTAGCTACTACCATCACTGCTACTAGTAGGTGCCTTCAGTCAGAGTGGTATTTACCGGTATTCATTCGGGAGATCCTGTGCTTGTTCCTTACCTATCCAGTGAGGGTTGGGGAAGTGCCCAGACAATGTCCTTACATCTGGTCCAGTGAGGGTTGGGAAAGTACATTTTGTCTTATGCCGTTCTATTTCTCAATAAAGATATTTATTTTTACTGTATCTGTACTTGTCAGGGTTATTATTCCTAAGTCACCCCGTGACACCGCGTCCCAGCAGACCTGTGTTCTTGTGCTGCCGCCGGCAGCCTTGCAGATCGTATGCCCTGTATCTGGATGGCAATTAATGCGGCCAATATCCCCAAGCCTCCACGGGTAAGGAAATAACATTGCCCACCCCTGTAGGTTTTCATGAGCAGTAATCTCTCAAAAATCCAATAATTAACAGACATTTTTTGTTATTTGGTCGCTGACACTGTAAAGGTCCGAGACCACCTGCACCTTCTGATTGCAATTGAGAGTCATGCGTAAGATTGGGGCAAAGACCCCTCAGGTGCAACTCCACTCCCAAGATGTCACAATTTCCTTGATATAACAGCAGAAAAGAAAAGCTGTTTTGAAAATCCTGTGTCTGGCTTTGTGTCTTCAAATTTGTGTTTTATTGGTAACAGTGTATCCATGGGTCATAAATATGGATTTTGCTTTCTGCACAAGGCCCTAAATAGATGTAAGCAAAAATATTTTTTTTCCCATATTCTGTTTTGTGATATTTAGGCAATTGCTCATCTAACAAGATACTATTTCATAGATTTTTGCATCTATTCCAGTTATAGACAGAAGACTTTTTCTTTACTGTAAACAAGCTGTTCTCAGCCTTACTTGATACAAGGTACCCCTAATACTCACAATGCAATACTCAGGGTAAACCTCATTTTTAACTATCGTCTGTCAAGGGAATAATGAAGGGTACAAATTACTACATCGTTATTCTTATGTTTTACAATCCCAATGACAAAATTAGCTTATTGTGTATAATAAACTTCATAAATATACATTAAAAACTCAAAAGTCACATTTTTATCACAGTATTCATATGAAAACAGAAGCACCCTAAGAAAATTCTCATGGCACACCAAACTACCACATCTCCCTGGTTGAGAACCACAGTTCAGCGTTTCAGTCCCAGCCTTGGACCTTTCATGCCGTAACACTGACAAAATAAAATTCTGCAAAAAGTCCCACTGGTGCTGCCTTTTTGGTGTGACATTGTTATTTAAGAATTGGGCACCTGGTCAATATATACAGAAGAGTGACTGCTTCCATCCTTCCAATTTTAACTATATAACAGCATATATTTCCTGAAAGTACCCTAAATTATGTATCAAAAAATGGCTGAAGTTCTTTCCTACACAACAGTAAGAAGCAAGAAATTGTTTTTACAAATAGAGGTGTTCAGAAATTTACACTGAAGTCCCAATTTACTGTACATCATCTTAAGGATGCTTAGAGTAACAAGCACATTTGAAATATGAATGCCACATATCTTCTTAGTACACCGATACCCAATATGCACAAGTGTATGTCATTCCCTGAGGCCCTAAACTGATGACAGAATATAACAACATAGTTTGAAGGCATAATTGCAAAATATCAAAATACCCAACTAAAAAGCATACATTTCCTGAAAACAAGTATCTCATTGCATCAAATAAAGGGTCACTTGCATTTCTGCCCCTAGCTTGGTGTCCACAAACATTTCCAGAAAGTGGCGCTAAAGGCAAAATACGTGTTGGTTTTTTTTGTCTGTTTCTGTTAAATTTCCTCCCCTTCAAATGTACTAAAATCCTATGGAATCTACCACTGTATTCATTAGCTATTGCTCTTCCTAACAAAAATGGTATCCCATTGGTGTGGGCTGATCTACCGTAGTGGGTGCCAGAAGCACAAAACTATATTGGTCAGTTCAAAGGTACTAAAATCTTTAAACACCATGGCATTTCCTACTATATTTAGCACCTAAGGAGAGCGTAAGAAAATAGTACCCCATTGATATGGGTTGACATACTGGTGTGGGTGCAAGGAGACTGACTACCAGTGGATCAAGGTGGGGAAGCATGCGGTGTAAGTATGATGCAATGACTACTGGGGTGTCAGGTAGTGTACTGTGTGGTTCTCTGGCTACCACCTTATCAAGGCTGTGGTGTCAAAATGTGTATTTCATTAAAGCGAAACTACCACCCAGTGTAAACTTTGCCCCAAATTACCCATCTGGTGACTAGCTGCTCAATAGTGCTAGTCAGAATTATTACCGCATTATTGAGAACTCTATACTGCTCCCAGACCGACAGCCAGGAAAGAGCGCAGACATCTTTCCATAGTGATGTCCGTGCGCCTGTGCTTTCAGTCCCTTTTGGTACAGAACGGCTCCTAGCAACACCTCCTACGCTGGGACTGACAGCGCAGGCGCGCAGACGTCACTATGGAAAGATTGCTGTGCTGTTTCCTGGCTGTCCGTCCAGAAAGCAGTATAGAATTCTCAATAATGTGGTAATAATTCTGGCGACTAGCACTACTGAGCAGATAGTTGCCAGATGGGTAATTATTTGGGGCTTTAAGTCTCCACCAGTGGGCCTAAGATGGTGAAACAGACAACGTACATATGGCTACCAGTATAAGTGTGGACTAATGCTGCAGTGTCAGGCAGTTTATGTGAGGATCTGTGACTACCAGTGGGTAGTGGAAACAGGCTGCAGAGGGGTCAAACATTGCATGTGGCAAACTGTGATTACTAATGGTCAGTGAAACCAGGCAGGGGTCAAACAGTATATGCTGGAATCTGTCACTACCAGTGGGTAAAGCAAACAGGTTGGGAGGGTCAGATAGTGGAGTTGGGGATCTAAGACAACCAATGGCAGTAGAACCAGAGTGGGGGTGCAGACAGTGTATGAGGGGATCTATCACTACCAGTAGAACCAGACTGATGGGGGCGGCAGGGTCATACAGTATATGCTTGAGATCTGTGACTACCAGTGAGTATGGAACCAAGCTGGGGGGGGGGGGATCAGACAGGGTAGGTGTGATTTGTAACTGCCAGTGGCTTATGGAACCAGTCTGGCAGTGTTTGAATGTATGTGGGGATCTGTGACTACCAGTTCGGAACCAGGCTGGGGGGGAGGGGTCAGAGTGAGTTGAGAAAGTGGATGTGGAGATATCTCAATACCAGTGAGCAATGGAACTAGGCTGGTGCATGTGTGTATGTCAGAAGGGTGTCCAAAGTGATCCAAATCAAAGCACTGGACACCACTGTGGTCCATACAGGGTTTTTTTTTTTTTTTAAATACCTGTTCAGACCTCGTTGGGGTGACATCAGAACCCTTGCTGATATTACCCCACCACCACCATTCTGATCACTTACACAATTGTGTAAGAGCTCAGTAGTGGCAACAGAGAACACTCGCTGCTTTCTTTCCCACAATCCTCATAGACCATGCATTCCACTAATTTCTGAGTTGAGTGGGAGGGACAGAGAACTACTCACGCCATTGCAGAAATCAGTTATCAAATTGGCCTTCTTGCTCCTCCCATTTGACCCAGATGTTCAGAGAACACCAGGTCGAGGAGGACTGTAGGAAATACGGCTGTGAGTACCTTCTGGTTACCGTTATTTATAGCTTACATGATTAGGGGGTATCAGAAGGGTCTTGATGCCCCCCTCAAAAAAGGTCAGAGTTAATATGGAACGATCAACTTGAATTTTCTTTACATATTTGAAAACATCATTCAAAATTGCCTATGTGTCATGTTAACAAAAAGTCCAGTAAAAAGTATAGGTTAGGAGATATTCACATTATAATTTCTGGCGAAAAGTAAAAGTGGCAATTTCCTGGTATGGTACTGAGATTCCCTGGCATATGAAATGTCACTGACACATTCATTAGCATATGACACGTCACTGAAAAGCTTAATTAGCATAAGAAACATCACTAGTTCTGCAATTAGCTACGGTAAATCGGTAATAAGTGAATCTGATCTTGAGGCTGGCTTGAAAAAGGATCACTATGCAATAAACTAAAGCTATAAAACATAAAATATAATGTAGATAAACTTGACTGCTGTACAAAGAGCACCTACTTAGGTAAGTTAAAGTGAACCTGTCACCTTGAATTAGTTTGAAAACTTCATTCAAAACTGCCTATATATATATATATCACGTTAACCAAAGGACCAGCAGATGTAGAGTTAAACAAATTAAAGGGATAGGAATACTTCATTTTAACTTTATTTTATTTTGTAGGCATTGAAAAAACATGAAGAATGATATAAGTCTTATCTCTGAAACCTTTATGGTTTAAGAGATATTCACAAACAAAGTATCCCCCCCCTGTTCAACCAAATCAGAAGGGAGATGCCCAGGTAGACTGCAGAGAGGGACAATCTTCAATTAAGATAATGGAAAAAGCTGAAAAACTTGTCAAGGGGGGAAGGGCTTTCATTGTTTTCATACAAAGAAAATTGTCCCCTTCTGTTATCTGTACTGTCATACAACCAGACTCGCATCTGAGAAGAGATTGTTTACACTAGGTAAAAGGGGCGGGGAGGGGAACTTTGCTTGTGAATATCTCATAAACCATAAAGGTTTGAGCGATAAGACTTATATCATTCTTCATGTTTTTTTAATGCCTACAAAATAAAATAAAGTTAAAACGAAGTGTTACTATCCCTTTAAGTACCACTTATACCTTGGGCATAATTTAGCTTTAATAAAAGTCTTGATTCTGGCCCTCACTCTTATTGCTTCTCTTTTCCCATACCTAATTATCACATTTTGACACAAGAGATGCTGCAGCTTTCTGGAACTTCAGCTGCTCCAGAACCTCTTTAAAAAATATAGATGACGATCTATTCGTCTTATTTAAAGAAAAAAACAATAATGTTTGACGGACATGTCACAAAAGAGACTCCCGACTTCAGCAGCTCAGGCATTTCAGTTGTCCTGGACGGCCCAGTAGGTTTCCACCTGTATGTATAAAGTAAAAGTGCAATAACTACTGAAATATGAGCCAAGAGCAGCTGACATTCAGCTATCATGAAAACACCGGTTATCATCTCACTGTTATGACTCATTAGGTCAATTCTAGAGCAAACCAGCGGTTCCAGAGCTTTAAAATAAAGTAATATTGATTTAATTGTGCCCTTAAATACTAGACAGATTTCCAAAAGCAATACTTTGGAGACCGTTCTGGCACTCATCGGGTTAAAAGCTCTATTTAAATAATGTAATTTCTTCCCTACGGTGCAATTGGTTTGCCACAAAATTGCACCCAATATTTCACCCTATCATGTTATAGTATTCTTAATAGAAAAGATAACTATTGTCTCGCAGGCTACTGTGTAACAACCGGACCGGCTCGTGACGATGATGGGAGACATGGCCCAAACACCGTTTGGATAGCTACGACTTGCGTAGCCTCATAAACCCCGACCCCAACTTTCTTCCCTCCTCCCTCTCACCGGGGAACTCCTTCTCAGGTCACCGAGCGGGTGCGGAGTGATCCGTTGGCATCCGTTCCAATTACAGTACGTGTGATTCCAGCCCAACAGCCAATCATTCCCTTGTCAAAACTAGCGAATCGCAGCTAACAGGCGTCATAGCTGCTAACATGCCACACCCACCAAGTCTGCTCCAGCTCTCCAATCACATTTGCAGTTCTGCATGCTTTGCGAGATGATTGGTGAAGAATGTGTCTAAGGGAGTAAATACCCTTAAAATCTCCTTTAATAGAAAAGGCGCATAGTGATTAGATAGTTCTGTATGTTGCAAGACTGGAAATATAACGTGTATGGAATTACTTACAAAATAGGTTTTAAACCTTTGAGTGTCAGAGTGGTAGGAAGCGCCTTGCAAAGCGACTAGCTGTCTTCCCCTCTGGCATTCAAAGCGTTAATGAATATTCAAGTTTGTAAGGCAAGGTGAAACATGCTATCCCACCAATAATACAAAATAACGTACTTTAAGAGCTGGAAATGTCATGGATCATTATTGGGTAGAATGGCATGTTTATTTAGTAATGGCTATTTCCACTGATAAGGAGTATGTGAATTGTTACTGGACTCTAGGAGCTTAGGTTTCTCCCATTTGAGTCATGTGAAGGAAAACAAGTAGTTTGGGGTCCTGGAGTTTGCCTGCCTCTGGACTGATGCCTAAATATAAATAGGATTGTTCAATGTAATGTTATATAATGCATATTATCTTTAGCAATGTCTGTTTTGTTCTAGTAAACTGAGACCCAGATTCAAGGAGATGTAAACTTCTTCATGAAACCCTATATGTTATAGAGCTTTTCCTGCCGAGTAAATCAAGTACATTCCCACTACTATCAGTTGTTTTATTCAAATGTTGTAACAGGTCAAATGATCAGGAAGTGAATTTACTGTGCCTCTGCTTCCTGAAAGTTCACACTAGCAGCTTGACTCAGCAATGTCTATCACGTTATACGGAGAACTGTTTGTCAGTGACTCTACTCTTTCAGATAATGCTACAAAATAACTCATTGGAATCTCATCACTAGAAGGCACTCTTTATGTAAAAAACAAAAGATTTAACCTCTTTAGTATCAGCCATGTATAGAATATGGCTTGGTCATATGTGCCTGCATGGCCAAGCCCATGCCCCACACATGGCTGGGTCAACCTCCCCCTGACACACGTTTTTTATAATGCAGATCTCCTTGGAGTGGCACCTCCTTGGGGGGGCATCAGCTTTTGATCTCCCAGCACATCGAGCTGGCAAAGCAATACTGGCAATGCAGGAGAGCAACAGGCTTTCCTATTTCACTCCTACACAAACCTCTGGATAGGCGTGGGAGGGAACAGGGAAAGCCTCCCCATGTCATGGCTGACATGAGAAGGATTTCCGTGAACCACCCACTCCTATTGGCTCGGGCAGGAGTGAAGCAGGAGACCATGTGCTCTCCTACGTCACCAGTATTGATCTCCCAACTCGATCAGCTGCGAGATCAGTAGCTGAAGGGGCATCAGGAGGGATCTGAATGCCCTCCAAAGAGGTCTGAAATAAATTATTAAAATAAGAAGACAACCCTGTGTCTGCCACAGGGAGCTCCAGTGTATTTCTTTTCAATGAGTTGGACACTCCTATGTCACACACATGATTCTTTTTTTTTCCATTATTTTTTATTGAGACCTCATTGGAGTACATCGGGAGGGGCCCTGAGGCCCCCCAATGAGGTCTCAATAAAAATAATGAAAAACAAAATGAACCTTGTGTCTGCTACAGGGGGTCCAGCACATTGTTTTGCAATGCATGGGACCCCCACTGTGGCACACAGGATTATTTTTTATGGTTATTCTTTTTCTTCAGACCTCATGGGGGGCATCAGGAGGGATTCTGATGCCCCCCATGATGCCTGAGTAAAATGTAATGAAGAAAAACTCTATGTGTGCCACAAGGGGGAGGGTCCATCTTGTTGCTTTGCAATGTGTTAGACTACCCTATGGCACACAAATAATTATTTTTGCTCCATTATTTTTTATACAGACTCAGACTATAGAAGCTGCGGACATTTTTTAATTCAACCAGCAGAATGATTATGTCTATTCCATTTCACTATATGTGCATGTTGCCACCATCCCCCGATCTTACATCTGCATCTGTCAATATTATATGTATTGGTTTTCAAGCACCTACTGAAGTAAGCTGCTCTGGCCTCTCACTCCCCTTCTCTGCATGCTCCACTCCTCTCTGTCATTCTGAGTGAGAGGCCGGATCAGTTTACTTCAGTACATGCTCGAGAACCAATACATATAACATGGACAGATGTAGATACAGTATATGATCGGGGGATAGTAGCAATATGCACATATAGTCAAATGGAATAGACATAATCATTCTGCTGGTTGAATTAAAAAATGTCCACAGCCTCTTGTTGCCACCCAGTGAGTGACTGGGAGGTGAAGAGAATCACAGAAGATCTACTCCTGGCTCTATGATTATTCTATGTCACCGTTCAGAAGGTGACATGAGAATCTCGCACTATCATGCAGTGCGAGATTCTCATGTCGCCATTTTTATCCACAGAACATGGTTAATGTGTCAAGTGGTCGCACGCTCTTTTGTGTTCGACCTTTTAAAAGTCAACCCATTGGCTGACCCCTAGCCTGTTTCAACTGGTAGGTATAGAATAACACATACATGTTTTGCTTCCCCATCCTTGTTCCACTGATAGCCACGCTCCTGGCAACAAATATGGTAGGTCAACGCAAACCAGTGAGGTAACATTTTTCTTAAGCTGGCAGTAGGTCCTGCATACACTATGAAATCCAGTGGTGTAGAACCATTTTCAGTATCTTTGATGTGACTGATGTTAAAAAAAAAAGTATGTGTTTTTTTCCTATAGAGCAACATTTTGTAATAGTTGCGCCTACTTTCTTAGTGGTAGAAAGACAAATGAATTCTCATTTGATGTGGCTCATTGTCTGCTTCTAAAATTGTATGCTTTAACTGTGTTTTCTTAAATTCTTTTATTGTTATAACCATTTTTCTATAGGCAAGTCATAGTTGAAAAATGATAGACTGTACTTTCTGTAGCTTTGTGCTTTTGGCACTCCCTACATCATGTCAACTCATACCAATAGGGTGTAATTTTTCTTGGAAAAGTATTTGCCATTGATTACAATCAGAAACTCCATGTTTTTCAAAGCTAGCTGTAGCTTTGAAGAAGTAGAAATGTAAAAAAAAAAAAAAAAAACTTTTTTTCCTGTAGTACCACCTTTTGGAAACCGTTGTGCACACTAGCCTAGGGGTAAAAAGGCAAGATACATCTCATTTTGATGAAAGTGAATGTCTAATTTCCAAAATGGTATACCTCTCCTACCTTTCTTGAAAATCTGTAATATTTATGACCATTTTAGCACAGGCTGGTAATTTCAAAAATAAAAGTGACAGACATAGATTAGTTTTCCTGGCACCCTCATATTGTATGTTAGCAAGTACTGAATACAATAGGAAATTCTATGGTTTTAAAATATTTTAGTATCTTTAAAGTGGCGGAAATGTAAAAAATGTGCTTTTGTTCTCATAACACCACCAGCCTATAGGTAGAAGGGCAATGGTTTAAAATATTTTATTATCTTTAAAGTGGTGGAAATGTAAAAAACATGCTTTTGTTCTCATAACACCACCAGGCTAGGGGTAGAAAGGCAATTGACCCCTCATTTGAGGTCGGTGAACATCGTCTTTCCAAAATGCTTTACCTTATTCCTTCATATCTCTAATAGTGATAACCATTTTAGTACAGGCAGCCATTTTCAAAAAAGTGTTGTGCTTCTGGCACCCTCTATGTACAGTATGTGAACTGGTACCAGTGGTGTGCCATTTTTCTCATAAGAGCAGTAGCTAATGAATACAGTTGGAAATTCCAGAGTTTTCAAAGATTTCAGTATATTTGAAGGGGTGGAAATGTTATCTTCTTTCCAAAATGGTATGCTTAGTTTACCATTCTTCACGTATGTAGTTGTTACAACTATTTTAGTATAGACAAGTCATGTTTGAAAAACCGTAAAACAATTAGAGATTGTAGTTAGTGTAGTTTTGTGCTTCCGAAATCTTCCGTACAGTATGTCAATTCCTACCAGTAGGATGCCATTTTTCTCATAAGAGCAGTAGCTAATGAATACAGTTGGAAATATCATAGTTTTCACAAATGTCATTACATTTGATGAGGTGGAAATGTAAAAAAATGCAAATCCTTTTTTCCTTTGGTGCCACCTTCTGGAAACATTTGTGCACGCCAGGCTAAAGGCAGAAAGGCAAGTGATCCCTCATTTTATGCAGTTGGTTATATTTTGTCTTCCTTTTCTTCATTTTTCTAGTTGTTCTAACAATTTTAGTGCTGACAAGTCATGTTTGAAAAAGAGTAAGAAAAGTCAGAGGTTGTAGTTGGTGTAGTTTTGTATTTCTAATACCCCTTACAGTATGTCATCTCATACCAGTGGGATGCCATTTTTCTCTTAAAGGGATAGTAAAACTTCATTTTATCTTTATTTTAGTTTGTAGGCAATAAAAAAACATGAAGAACGATATAAGTCTTATCTCTCAAACCTTTATGGTTTGAGAGATATTCACAAGTAAAGTTTCCCCTCCCTCCCCTTTTACCTAGCGTAAGCCGTCTCTTCTCAGATGTGGAATGCAGTCCATAGACCAGACAGATAACAGCAGGGGACATTCTTCTTTCTATGAAAACAATGAAAGCCCTTCCCCCCTTGACAAGTTTTTCAGATTTTTCCCTTATCTTAATTGAAGATTGTCCCTCTCTGAAATCTACCTGGGCACCTCCCTTCTGCTCTGGCTGAGCAGTGTTACATCAGTAAAAGGGGCGGGAGGGGGATACTTTGTCATTGAATTACTATAGAACTACAACTCTGACAGAATTGAAATAACATTCTCCAAAGTCCAAACACTATGATGATTAATTAGAGCTGCTTTTATTATGAAACATTACTATCCCTTTAAGAGCACTTATGTATGACTACAGTGGGAAATTCAATAGGTTTCAATGATTTTAATACATTTGAAGTGGTGGAAATGTAAAAGAATGCCTTTTTTCCTTCAGCTCCACCTTCTGGAAACATTTGTGCACACAAATCTAGCGGTAGAAAGGCAAGTGACCCCACATTTGATACAGCGGGATATCTACTTTCTGAAAATATATAGCTTATATAGTTATTCAGCTCTTTAGTGTAGTTTTACCATGTAACCACTAGAATGTGCATTCTAGTTCAGAAAGTTGAAACAAACATTTTGCACTCCTGGTAATTAGGGCTCTGAATAGGTCATGCATGTAGGAAAAACTATACATATATGATACCTTTATACTTTGGGGATTCAGGGCTTTTTCAAACAATTACAAATTTCAAGATCAACATACATGTAATATATATATATATATATATATATATATATATATATATATATATATATATATATATATATATATAATAGTGTGTGTCATTAGCAAAATAAGTATTTTTTTATTTTGTAATTATAACATCATAGTTTGTTGAATGATGCGAAATGTACTTCAGGTGCGGCACCATGCAAAAGCTCAATTTATTCTAAAAAAAAAAAATGATATGGTTTTCCATCTGTAACTAGAAAGTTACCTACAGGAATCAAACCTAAAAAGATGGATAGCAAAAAATGCTGAAAATGTGTCTGGTCTACCTGGACTAAGAAAAGGTCCAAGCCCTGGCACTCAAGTGGTTAAGCTGCAATAACTTTGGAAATATGCATCTTTCAGCAGTGCGAGTTGCCTTGATTTACTCAGGAGGAAAAAAATTGTACTGCTTCTTTAAGTCAAACACTCCCCTTCGGCATTCAGCTCAGCAGTGGAATGCAAGAGAAATTTATCAGAGGTCTGCTCCTTTAAAAATCTTCTAGTTAATCAAAAAAGTGGATAATGTTTTTGTAACAAATTCCCTCTAGTGTTTTAAATCCTAATGAAAACGTGCATCAGTCCAATATTAACAGTTCGTATCTTTTTTATGTCAGACCATGTATATTTTTTAACCTACTTGACTGTGTTAGAGACTGTAAGCTGTCACGAGCAGGGCCCTCTGATCCTTCTGTTATCTATGTTCTGTCTGTATTGTCTATTCCCTGTTGTACAGCTCTGAGGAATAAGTTGGCCCTATATAAATAAAGGCTAATAATACATTTGAGATCCATACTAGCTTTATCTAGCAAACACTGAGGCACATTATAGACAAAGGACAAACAGCACATCTTACTCATTTCTCACAGACTTTGCCTTGGCTGTACATTGTGGGGCATTTCCAGGAAAAGAGAAGCAGAAGTTTGGATTCAATCACAGATGATACATTGATCTCTGGATTCTATTTCAAATGTTTAAAGGAATAGTAATTTTTCAAAATAAAAGTAGCTCCAATTAATCTTCATAGTATTTGGGCCATAGAGAGTGTTATTTTAATACTGTCTGAGTTGCAGTTCAAGAGTAATTGAATGATAAAGTATCCCCCTCCCGCCCATTTTACTGATGTAACACTGCTCACCCCAGAACAGAAAGAGGTGGTGTCCAGATGGCTTGCAGAGAGGGACAGTCTTCAATTAGCATAAGGGAAAAGCCTGTCAAGGGGGCAGGGTTTGCCTTATGTTCACAGTAAGAAGATTGTCCCTTGTTGTGAGCTGTCTGGTCTCAAGACCAGATTCCACATCTGAGGGGAAGTGACTTACACTAGGTAAAAGGGGCGGGAGGAGCATACTTTATCATTCAATTACTCTTGAACTACGACTCTGACAGTACTGAATTAACACTCTCCATGGCCCAAATACTATGAAGATTAATTGGAGCTGCTTTTATTTTGAAACATTACTATCCCTTTAAGTAATAGTCTGTGGGAGTATATGATAAAACCAGTGATACTTTTATCACCTGTATTTGAATCAAGCCCAGAGTTCTCTACTGTGTACTAATAAAGTTACCATCTCACTGGCTTGTATTTACTAAACAACGCAAAGTCATTTTAACTTTAGGTGTGAAACAAGGAAGAGCAAGAAACCTCACAATACTTTCCTACTTTGCTGTATTTACTAGCTGTAAGATTTGCACGACATGAGAAACCTTTGCACATTCTAGCTCCTGACCAAGCCTCCCCCCTTACAGAGCTCCATTCATTTTGAAATCAAAGTAGAGGTGATTTTGTTCTGTGCATTAGTATTTCATCTTTGTGGTCAGTGTTTTTTTATTCATATGGTGATTTTTGTACAGAATATATACATAGTCATATTCTGATGAGCAAGTGTGTAACCATACCACTCAACATTTCAAACGGCCAAAGAGGAACACTTGTGTTTTAGGGGGGCGTGGCTGGTGGGACATTACTCACAATTTTTAGGTTATTTCATGACCTACTGGCATCTCTTTATGTAACTGAATAGATGTTTTTAACCAAGATCAGACTATTGTATTTCACAGACTAATGAATAAACGCAAATAGTGATGTTTACATATACATGCACTGGATACCTCTCTGGAACTCAAATGGTTAACGTGAGTTTTATTTCTGTGGAGAAATGTGATAAATGTATATAGATATATATATAGATATATATATTTCTTGGACTGTCATGAGTGTATGTAAGTCTTGTTTCGCTGCTTTTTATGCTATGTGTCCAATAATTCAATAAACATTATATGTTTTATCCTGTCTTCATCCGATTTTTATAAAGGGGATGCGTTACGCTTAGGAGGCTAGATACTAGTAGCAGTATCTCTGTTTTACCAGTTTTGTTGAATTGTGCATGAAAATTCAAGATTAGCGAACGGCTGCATCTATTTATTTTTTTATGGACGTGGCTAAGATTAATGAATCTGTGTGAGTGGAATAGCGAACGCATCTAATGCAGGAACTGCTATTGCAAATTAATTTATACGTCTGTGTACTGTTGTCATAAAATGGAATTTTTTTATTCGCAATTCAAGAAGCATTCAGTATTTAATTTACTGGATTCGAATATGCGCAAAATCTATCTGCGCACAAAAATTCCTTTATCCAATGGGAACGTTTCTTGCATCTCTCCATAAATAACCAGTTATTTGGTTCAGATGAGATAGTAGCTATGCCTGAACTCTCTCACCCTGAGAATTTGTCCCTTCCACCCTGCATCTCATGAACAAACTGAGCGTTTCCAGGTATAAACATGGGATACTGTCCAGGTTTCATTTTGTTTTTTTTAATGAAATTCCCAATTCAGTCGATGAATGTGCAACTTTTTGCATATGATTCCTCCAGCCAGTAAGGGGCGCTGATTAGAGAGTTAGAAAAAGCATTTGCCGTTGAGGGACGTCACCGGAAGAAGTTGTCATTGGCGGGCAGTGTGTTTGTTGTGTTGAGTTCTTGGCCTCTCGGGCCTTTTGTCTGAGCTACGATCTACGCCATTGCAGTCATGGAAGACAGCAGCGGGTTCCGTCCCTCAGTGGGTAACCTGGACGATCCTCCGAACAGCCGGATATTCTTGGTGGTCAGCAAGTCAGTGACCGAGGACATAATTCGGGAGAGGTTCTGTGACTTCGGTGAAATCCAGGATATATGGGTGGTAAAAGACAAGCACACAAAAGAGTCAAAAGGTATCGCCTTCGTCAAGTTCGCTAAGTCTTCTCAAGCCTGCCGTGCTATGGAAGAGATGCACGGCCGGTGCCTCAGTGAAAGTACAAAGCCTATCAAGGTAAGAGCGCTGCATCAACAGGTAGGGGGGAGCACCTACATCACCTGTTCCAGCTTGGAAATCATATGAAGACACTGGGGGTATTCTGGGCATAGTGTTGTCGCCTTGACAACCAAATCGATGTGCAAACCACTCCTGGGGTACTTAAATTATGATACATTGTAAGACCAACTGTCGGTAATAAGCCTGTACGAAATTGGCAAGCCTGCTTAACCCTCTAAGGACCAGAGGGGTGTTCAACACATTGAGAATTTGTTTTGCACCCCCGTCCGGTCTTTAAAGTGTTAAAGTAAAATGTTTAAGGCCTAGGAAATACCACATATTCAAAGAAGCTTGTCCTGATTCCTCTGCAGTCGTGCACAATTATTTTTAACAGTACTTCTAAACTGAACTTTGTTTAATAGGAATGTCGATGGTTATCCCGGTAGTGCTAAATGCTCAAACACAATATTACTAATTTTTGCACAAATTTGTATTTTGTGCAATAACAGTAGTTTTGAGTTTGAGCAGTTTGTTCCTTCACACACCCCATATTTCCAACTGCCTAACAATCAGGATGAATAGCCTTCATTCAACCTGTCAGTTGTCAGCAAAAAGTCTTGAGAGCAGCTATACAGTTTAATCTCTGAGTTGTCAGATTAAGAGTGGTAGTCAGGGTCACTTGGACTTTACAGTAAGATTTAGTGTTTACTATTCCTTTTAAAGGGCACTTATCTCGTTTAATTCTGCTTCAACCCTTTATTGTATTACACAATTTACTGGTCACACCTCTAGGGCTGCAACACTTACACTGTTCAAGCGTTCAGTTTAAAATATTTGGTTGATATGTATCATCAAATCCTTTTCACCTTCAGTTCAGTAAAGTTATTTGCATAACTACTCATGCTAATTCTGTGATACAGATATATTGAATTAATGTTTATATGCCACCACATTGATTTACACTTTTAAGGGTTTACACAATACAGGGTTAAAGTGCTTTGCAACGTGAAACTGGAAGTGAGGTCCCTGCCTGAACGCTTACAAATCTATAGTGGTCATGAGACTTACAGATTGTATAAAGGGCAAGTGCTGAATACAGTGCTAGGGTTCTGCTTAGGATAGGAAACACAAAGTATATCACTTATAAGAGCATTATATATAATGTAAACATTTGTAGAATGTTCAATTAAATATTTGAAAACTGGCAACCCAACATAACACTTTCCTGTAGTACAGACATATGCACCCATAATACTATTCCTGTATAACACACACAGTCTGTACCATGTGAAATGCTGCAATGCATTGCTATAATCCTCTGTCTAATATCTTTCCGTCCATCATTAATTGAAGGTCGTCTCTTCCCACCATCTACAATGCATACTTGGTATGTTGTCCTTGACTAGAACAATATTGAAAAAGTCTATGGCGTGATAAAGCGGCGATTACTTCCCCAGTTATATTTATCAAGTTTGTATGTTCTATGGAGCCTTTGCTCTAAGATTTCTCCAGATTTGAAGATCTTTGTGCATAGGTTCTATAGAATGACATTGGAACTTGAGAAGTGATATCCCTACAGAAGTCATCGCCACTCTATCACGCCTTGGTGCATAACCTCCAACGTGTTCTACTTCTATTCCTGTTTGTGATGTAAATGTCAAGTGAACCTTAGTATGTTTTGAAATTTTGTGATCAGTCTGACACTTCTATCGGAGAAAAGATCTCTGTGTGAAGTGACAGTAGCTTATATATTCTAATACCATTTGCTTATAACACAAAAGGATGATTTAAAGGTATAATTTTAAGTAGTGAAATATATTCATTTTAGGCCATGTTCATGAGGTAAAGAGTAGGTATTCTGGCGCAAACCAGGGATAAGGGATAAATTCAAATTGCCCAAGTTTCCATTTATTTAAATGGGATTTTTTTTCCCCTTCCCTGAGTGGGGCTGTTGATTGCCCCAGAATGTCTCCTTTTTTGGTGCATAAGGCACAAATTCTCTGAGTTGTTAGTATATACTTCAAGTTGCTTTTTAGAAGCCAATCTCTGGAAATGCCGTCTTGCCCCCGATAAGTGTGTTTTTCCTTTGGGGGAGTAAGCGGCTATTTGACCTTGTTTGGTTTTGGAAGTTTCTGTTTAGTGATGGATGTGGTGATTAAGAAAAAAATGTTCTAATAAGGTTGTATGAAGGTAAAACTGTAAGGCTGTACTCTTAGGACAGTTTATTGTATGTGGGTTTAACACACTTGATAAAATCGTACCTCAGCATTTTCAACATTAATGGGAAGAGAGTGTTAATAATAGAAACAGTGAATGGTTCAATGAATCGCCCGTGCAACTGGGTAGATCATGCACATCAGGAACCCGGGGAATCGCTGCAGCAGCAAGTCTCCAGAATCTCATTAATCCCCTAACTCTTTCCGTGCTAGATGGGTATCCATCGCATTGAGTTGCAATGAGTTTGACCTCTCTCTGGCACTTAAAGGGTTAAGGACCAGAAGTGTAGGCAGTGTATTGCTTTGCAATGCGTACAGCACCTTTCAGATCCTTAACCCTTTGAGTGCCAAACTGGTATTCACTGCATTGTGTTATGCATTGGTTACATCTTCAGCACCTAACTGATTAAAGCATCCTATATAATAATTTGCCAGGATGTTTGTCAGAAGCCTTCATGTGCAGTAGAGACTACCTGTGCTGCAGTCTTGCTCAGTACAGAGTACCCGAACTTGACGTGGCGCATTCAGGCACACTGTACTGCACATGGTGCAGTGCGGCCAGTGAGCAGAGAGGCTCCGGGCACCAGCTGAGGCTGCTGGGTGGCACTGTGGCCCGTGTACATGGGCTTTTAAACTAGTTAATGTATAAGGAGGCTAGAGGCTTTTTTAAATATATTCTCATCTCAGGTTTATTTGCTAACATTAAACACTGCCCTTTTAATATCTTTTCACAGTAAAATGTTAGCTCTTGACAATGTTCTTTCTAAACCCCTTTTTAGGTGTTTATTGCGCAATCGCGAGGTTCCTCAAATCACAGAGATGTGGAAGATGAAGAACTGACAAGGATTTTCGTAATGTTTCCAAAATCGTACACAGAAGACGATGTAAAAAATAAATTCAAGGTATGAGCCCACTGGACCCACATAAAAGAACATGGGATGAGGAGAAATAGTTTGGGATGTCATTGTTTACAATGCTTGCAGCTCATTTCTACATCTTGAATTACGCAGAGGGAGGCAGAAATACAGTGAAACAAACCTGGTGCACACCAGTATGCACAATATGTGTCGTGTAAAAATTCCCATTTATTTTTAGATAGTTTTTAAAGGAACACTAATGTCCAATAATAACTATGTTGTATTGTAGATTAAAAAAAAAATATGTGGAGCAGATTCCATTTTGAAAGATATTTGCATCTAAAGTTCTCACCTCCCTCCCCTTCTCCTGATGACACCTGTAAAGCTGACAGAAGGAGATCCGTGTCGGGCAACTCGAGGAGGCTCTTCAGCAGAGCAGAAATAGCGATATTTAAAAAGAAACACTTAATTGGAATGGTCTACAAAGTGTGCTTGCAAACCAGGCGCACTTTGTAGACCTTTACAATGAAGTAATTATTTTTAAATATAGCTGTTTCAGCTCTGCTGCAGAGCTGGCGGCTGGTCCTGGGACGAGGATCTCCTGCGGTCAGTTGAGAGCTGACGTCAGGGAAAGGGGAGGGGGGGACTCTAGATATGGCTTGAGAGATGGGATTTGCTCCACATATTTTTATTTTTTAAAAATCTTCAATACAACATAAAATTATTATTGGACATTTAGTGTTCCTTTAACCCCTTGAATTCTATGGAGGTCTGCAGAGCATTTCAGGAATGTTGAAGTTCTGTTTATCCCCTATGGTGCAGTTTGTCTTAGAATTGCTCCACTTTGCTTTTTAAAGGTAAGACCCACTATCCTATTTAGTTAGCTAAAGAGGTGCAGTTATGAAGCAAGCCAGCTGGATTGTAGGAGACAAAAATTCTGTTGATTTTTAAATTAGACATTTAGCCCCTTAATCACTATAGGGGTCTCCCAATGTATTTCGTCTTAATGTGTTGGAGACCACTCTTACATTCAAATGTTTGAAAGCCCCATTTAATTCAATCTCATTTATCCCCCATGGCGTAGTTGGTTTTCTCTAGGATTGCGCTTCTTAACCTTCTGAGTGCCAGAGGGGTACACAATGCTTTTCGCACCTCTATGGCAATCAAAGGGGTTAAAGGGATAGTAAAGCTTCACAATAAAAGCAGCTCCAGTTAATCTTCATAGTACTTGGGAAGTGAAGAGCATTATTTCAGTACTGTCAGAGTTGTAGTTCAAGAGTAATTGAATGCTAAATTATCCCCCTCCTGCCCCTTTTACTGATGTAACGCTGCTCACCTCAGAGCAGCAAGACTGTCTGGATGGATCTCAAAGAGAGACAATCTTCAGTGAGCATAAGGAAAAACCTGTCAAGGGGGGCAGGGTTTTCACTGTTCTCACAGTAAGAATATTGTCTCTTGTTGCGAGCCATCTGGTCTGTGGACCAGATTCCACATCTGAGGAGTAAAGGGGCAGGAGGGGGAAACTTTTATCATTCAATTACTCTTGAATTACAACTCTGACAGAATTGAAATAACACTCTATGGCTCAAATACTATGAAGATTAATTAGAGCTGCTGTTTTATGAAACATTACTATCCCTTTAAGACTGCTGAATAAGACTCATTGTGGCATTCTGTACTATTATTGTGGGCAACATTGGGACATACATGCTTTAACCCCTTGAACCAGACTTGTTCAACACATGGTGGAGTAATACATTACACACCCGTCTAGTGTTTGAGGGCTTAAGTAAGTTTTTTTGTTTTTTACTGTCCTATAAAACAGATATTGAAAGGAACATCAACACTTCAGAACTCCTCACTTACCTTTCTTTCGTCAGTAAACTGTAATGAACACCAAGTTTTGCCCTTGTACACTGGTTCAGAAGATAATTGGACTTGTGTAGAAAGAGATGAGTAATACAAGAACAAACCAGCTGTTTCAAAGGGGACAGATAAGTTCCTAGCGAATTTAAATGGGTCTTTTAATCCCTTAAATGTTGGACACATTGCTAGTATATAATCCCCCATTAAAATCTTTGGGAATTTTTATTTATCCTTCATGTTACTGATGGTTTGATTCCGAATTTGCCACAAAGAGTCTTGACCACATCTGTGGACATGACAACAGAATGTAGGCAAAGGTCACAGGGACATTATGATTTTATGGCTATAGGAAGGCAAGTCAGGGGATTAGTAAATGTTTGTGTTCCTTAGATGCTAAAGCAGTCTCCCAACACTTTTTTTTGCGTAGCAATACTTTGGCACCATCATTTAGTTTTAAAGAGACTAAGGGCCTAATTCCTCTGACAAAAGGGGAGGAAATTTGGAGCAGATCAACTGCACCATAGGACACAAATGGAAATTCCCCAGGTTGCCAATGATTCAAATGGGACATTATCACCCTGAATGGTAGAGGTCTTCAGCATGTTGCAGAGGATTTAATTTGAAGATGTTATTTAATTGGTCCACTATTGTGCCATTGGGTTTGCTCCAGACTTGCTCCACTTCAGCTTGCTGAATTTGGCTCCAAGAGACTTAGATTGGGTGTCTAGCTAGCATTTAGTTAGAATAGAACATTTTGTAATAAAGACTACAGGATGCAGTGTAACAGATTTTAGACAATCTGTGGGTCTCTAGTTACTGCACTTTTACTCCTGTTTCCAATGAGTTATCAAGGATTTTTGGAGATGTAGTCCAACAGCTGCAGGGTCACAGAGTAGCAATCCTTACAAAAAATGATTATTTTACATTATAGCAGTGGGATGACACAATTTTGACATTTTCTTGAAACACATCATTTCTTGCATTCCAGGAAACCTCATATGCATTTGTTCTTTTAAATAAAGTTTGAATTCTTTCTCTAGGAGTATGGACAAATTGATTATTGCTCAATTATTAAAAACAAGCATACCGGAGAGAGTAAAGGTCTAGGATATGTGCGGTTTCTCAAGCCTTCTCAGGCTGCTTTGGCCATTGAAAACTGCGACCGAAGTAAGTTATTTATTTATTTTCATGCTGGTTAAAGTATACTTTACATGAATATCTCTAAAGGCAACGTGGTGCAATTCTGCATCAAACAAACTGCAATATATCCTCATCTCACTACTTGCCACCTGAATCCCATATCATCTCGCCTCATAAATATTCTTGCAGCTACCCTTGTTCCCAGTCTTACTAATCTTTAATTCCTTGCTTTCTGCTGGAACCTTTACTTCTCATTCAAACATTGACAGTCACACTTTCACTCCAAAAAAAAATCCTTCCTTAACCCTCCACCTGTCTTTGAAATTAGTCCAGTTTCTCTCCTTCCTTTTGCACCTAAGATCCTGGAATGACTTATTCTCAGTCTTAATATCTCTCATCAATTCCAACTCTCTTCTTGACCCATTACAGTTCAGTTTATATTCCAATTACCCCACAGAAACAGCTCTGACAAAAGTTACTAATGACTTAATCTTAGTAGACCTCTACTGCCTTTAACAGTTGATCATGCACACCTACTGGACACACTGCACAGCCTTGGCATCTGTGACAGGACTCTAGAATGGATTGCCTCCCATCTCTCCAACTGTACTTTCAATGTTTCTTTTGCGAATACCTTCTCCCCATGACCTTTTCAGTGTGTGTGTGGGGTGGGTGTACCCATAGGGTCACTCCTGGAACTACTACTCTTTTCTCTCTAAACTCTCTCACTTCATGACATTATTTCAACTCTTGACTTTAATTACCATCCTTACATGGATGACAAGTCTGGCTCTCTTCCCCTGACTTCTCCCAGGCTGTACAGCCTTGCGTCACTCAGCATCTCAGGGAAAGCTTTATCATGTGTGTCTCACTGCCATCTTAAACTTAACATGGCTAGGACAGAATTTGTTGTATTTCCTCCTAAGCCTCTCCTCCAATCCTGTTCAATCACATTTGACCGTTGTACCATTCACGCCATAACCAAAACAAGCAGAGCAGGTGAAATGGAGGAGGTGTGGGAGGGGAGGAAGGCAGGTGGAAGTGTCAATCTTCTGTCTTGTGGGCAGGCTTACAATAGAAGTGGCAGCGTTCTCCCTGCACATCATACCAAACGTGATCAAGATGGCAGTGCTCTCCCTCTTGCTAACGAAAAGGGATAAGGATTGATTTCTCCTCATGGGTGAAAATTATATAGGTTTCATGGGGATTTTTAAGCTTTTGGGGTGTAAGGTGGAACATGAGTTCCACTAATTGGAAATGGCTATAATATGTTCGCCTTCCTCTGAATCGACATGGGTGATATGGGTCAGGCTGAACTTGATGGATGCAAGTCGTGTTTTTGTTTTGTTTTTTTCTCCAGCCTCCAACTGTTACTATAACATTCTGCCATTAAGTCAAAGCTGTCCACCCAAAACCTGCTGCTCCCTTAAAAAAATATTTCCTAAATATGGTCCTTCCTTTGTATGTGAACTGCCAAAACACTCTGACCCTCATTCTCTCTAGACTAGATTATTGCAACATTCTACTTTTTCTACTTCATTCTATTCTTAATGAGGATCCAAGAATAACTACCCTTTTTTCACAGATACCGCAAAAATAATTCAAGCACCAAAATGATTAAGATTATAGTTATTAGAAAGTATAAGGCAATAAAAGAGACATTGAAAGGAAATTCAAGAAACGGGAAGCTCCTGGCAGACCTCATGGAACCACAATAAATATACCGGTGTCCCATGCAGTCAGACTACAGTCTGACAGGTGGAACACTGGTATATTTATTGTGGAGGAGCTTTCTGTTTCTTGAATTTCCTTTTCATTGTCTGAGCTCCTTACATTATAAAAATATCTTTATTTCTCTTTTTAAGGAAAACATGTTATACTTTCTAATAAAGGAATATTTATCTATGGCAGCAGTACACCAGAGCCCCCAGTACACCATACTGCACTTCAAAGAAATGTATCAGTGCTCCCATGCCTGCGCAAATCCAGTCTTCGTGGTCCAAACTAGATTTTTCCTTTCTCATAGATGCATTCCATCTCATCTGAAATCCCTCTCTTGGCTACCCATAAGGTCTCATATTTAATACTTTTTCTCCTCTCCTTTAAAGGGATAGTAATACTTCATTTTAACTTTATTTTATTTTGTAGGCATTAAAAAAACATGAAGAATGATATAAGTCTTATCTCTCAAACCTTTATGGTTTAAGAGATATTCACAAGCAAAGTGTCCCCCTCCCGCCCCTTTTACTGATGTAACACTGTTCAGCCACAGCAGAAGGGAGGTGCCCAGGTAGACTGCAGAGAGGGACAATCTTCAATTAAGATAAGGGAAAAACCTGAAAAGCTTGTCAAGGGGGGCAGGGATTTCATTGTTTTCATAGGAATAAGAGTGTCCCCTTCTGTTATCTGTCCAGTCTATGGACTGCATTCCACATCTGAGAAGAGATTGTTTACAGTAGGTAAAAGGGGCGGGAGGGAGAATCTTTGCTTGTGAATATCTCATAAACCATAAAGGTTTGAGAGATAAGACTTATATCATTCTTCATGTTTTTTTAATGCCTACAAAATAAAATAAAGTTAAAACGAAGTATTACTATCCCTTTAAGTCCTTCTCGATTTTTGCACCCACTTCTCTGCTTCCTTGCGTTTTTCTCAAGAATTTGTTCTGTCCACTTCCTACACAACTCGAGCCATCACTCTGCTTGTCATTTTGAATGACTTTCCCACAACTTTGAATGAGCTCCCTATTACAGTTCGCCACTTGTTCACACTCATCACTTTCAAGCATCTCCCACCTTCTCAATGAGGCATCTCTGTAACAGTAGTCTAACAATATTATGTGCTTCCCTTACAAAAATATTGTATCCCCATTTATCCTCCATCTACTCTGTGTTAAGGTTACTAATTAGATTCTAAGCTTTTTCGCACAATGTCCCCTTTCCAGTTTACAATTCACTTTTGCTGCACTTTTTCCCCAGCTAATAATGTAATGATTACACTTTAGCCTGATTGTTTTATGTCTGTACTGTTTCTATAAAGTGCTGTTTACATGTATGGTGCTATATAAATGAAAACCTATGTACATGAAGCAGTTCAAAATTCTCAGTTCCCATTCCTTTAACCCTTTGATTGCTAGAGGGTTATCTGATACATTGTTAAGCAATGTGTTGGATAATTCTCTGGCACTCAAAAGGTTAAATGTGAGTGCTAGAAATGTTTCCAAAATTCTTTCTCTAAAATGCAAGGGGTTAACAGCCCTATTTAAATGTGGATGTTTTGGTTTCTTACATTTCATTTGTTTTGCCCTAGAATGATGCCCCTTCTGCCTTTTTAATTAACTGGATCCATGCTGAGATGTAGCCAGTTGTGTAAAGACTGATTGCTTACAACAGAGGGTGAACAGCCTGGGACCCTCCCTCATAGCAGATGAGAACTTATTGTCTCCTCTGTTCTGGCCATTTCCCTATCTAGTTAGCTCAGACTTATTTTATTCTTAGACTAGCCATATTTATCTAGGGAGTTCTTAAAGCAGAACTATGACAGATATTAGTCTCCCCTAATTATGATAGCGGTAATCATTGAAATAGTGTTTATAATGTTTATTAAGTGCCGGCATTATTTGGAATTGTTAATTCATGAGTCTCTCCAAGACGATAGCACAGACATCTTGGTGATGTGGGATCTGTGCTCCTGTGCTGTCTGTCTTTGTACCATATGGTACAATGCACTTCCCCCTTTAACAAATAACAAATCATTGAGGAGGCAGGGACGGACAGCACAGACAGACAGACAGATCCCACTTCGCCAAGATATCTGTACTCTAGTCTTGAGGGGAGTCTCATATGAACTTTTCCAAATAATGCCTGCACTCCTGCCTAACATTTAGTTTTATATGTCCTCCAAAGAGGAATATGGCTAATCTCTGTTAGACTATGGATTTCCTGTTTCATATTTTGAGATATTAGAAAATAGTTTGACGAACACACAGAGAGTGAACAAAATTATCTCTAAGGCATGGTAGCCTCCCACCTTTTTGCTGCTCAAGTAATTTTTTTTTTTTTTTCTTTTATTCATTCCTATGGGCTGTTGCAGAGTGTAAATTTCCATATCAAACTGGACCCGCTCAAAGGCACTCCAGCTCTGAAATTTCAGGCAAATCCTCTGCATGAGAAACTGCACAACCCTGGACATATGTTTCATTTTATGTGGGGTGCAGCTAATTGATTCTAGGTACATGGAGAGGAAGGGCCCATGCCTGGGATACACTTCCACTTATGCAGACTAGAACACAATGGCTCATTTGAGAGGCCAAATACAAACATGACCGCACCAAAAGAAAACACTCACTCTTGGATCAAATAAAATCATCTTTGCGTACCTTTATTGTTGTCGTAGTAAAATCATCAATGATCGGATCGTTAGGGCATCTCTCTGTTATGAACACCAGTGTATAGCTCTGCCACACAGCCCATCACCAATTTTACTGTGATTTTACTACGACAACAATAAAGGTACGCAAAGATGATTTTATTTGATCCAAGAGTGAGTGTTTTCTTTTGGTGCGGTCATGTTTGTATTTGGATATGCGTGTAAGGGTAAAGAGAGCCCTTGACCGGCACATCGTGAGCACACACATATGGTTGTGATTGTAAAGGACTGCAGTCTTTTTGAATATATAGTTCAACTTTTTGAAGTTCCGTTGAAATATTGGAGCCGCCAATTATGTGAAATCATTTGAGAGGCCACCATGCCTTAGAAACGAAGGCTTTATTTTGTCCGTTCTCTGAGGGTGCCTGTCGCAATCTTTGCACATCCTTTTGTTAAGGTCATCCCTATAGGAGGCAGGGTATTCAAGAATCTAAATTGCACTTTGGACTTGGTAGCTTCCCTCACTGCTCATGGTCAGCTCAACCTCCACATAGCTCTGTTCACTTGCATTTACTGTGTCCCTGCCTCAAATGAAGCAATCGGGGTTATTTTCTGAGACCATTTATTTTACTACTCCCCCCCCCCCCCCCCTCTTTTTTTTTTTTTTTTTTTTGGTGGGGAGGTGTGGCTCAAGGGTGCCTCTGTCCCCCCCCATTAACTTGGAAATAATTTTCCTCCTCAGAGTCCTTTTCACTTGCTATCCCTTATCAAGAAATATTATTGTGGGCTGGCATGTATGATCGCTCGCATGTACTGGCTCTGCAAATAAAATGTACTCTAGGGTAAAAGAAACACTGGTCTGCCTGGTCCTTAAGAAGTTAACTATACTGTAACTGATAGCACCTCTGGTGTCCAAAAGTTATTTTTCCTTAAAACCTGCCATCTTTCAGTTCTCTACTAATGAAGTTTGAGACCATTTGCTTAGTTGGTTGCTCTCCATAATAAGTAATAGGAATGTTACCACCTGGTGGCTATAATTGAAAACTGCAGTCTTATGTTGCCAATCTTTATTTTCCTAGGTTTCAAGGCAATCCTGGCTGAGCCAAAAAATAAAGGAGGAGGTGGCACTAGTAGTGGCGGTGTACTAGAGGCAGACTACCATGCTGGTGCCAGACAGGAAGCCATACTGCAGCATGAGCACCCTGCAATGTATCCTTATGGTTAGTATTATGGACTGGATACTGTGTACAGTGCTGGTTGAATTATTGTATATCTCTTGTATCTAATTTCCTAATTTAGGCATTGCAATGCTGTGCACAACCCTGTGGTCCTTTACGGCATTACAATTTAGAGTGACTGCAAATTTGTGCAATTCATTGCTTTGTGATAATTTGCATACCACAGGGCAGTGCACATTATGGGAATGATAAATGTAAACATTGTCTTTATGTAAAAGAAAAAAGAAGCATGTTTTGGGCAATTTAGTTGCACCATAGACGACCGGTAAAGAATTATCCAAATTCCCACTGATTTTAATGTTGAGTTTAACCCCTTAAGTCAGTGGTTCTCAGCTCCTGTTCTCAGGACCCACTAACAGGCCAGGATTTGATGATTTCCTTGTTAGAGCACAGGTAAATTAATCAGTGTGAATGAGTCTCTGATCACCACACCTGTGCTCTAACAGAGAAATCCCTAAGTCCTGGCCTGTTAGTGGGTCCTAAGGACAGGAGTTGAGAACCACTGCCTTAAGTGCTACCATATCTTGAAAGGTAAAGCTGCTTTTCGGGAGTGAACCATAGAGGACAAGCAAATTGTATCTTTCCAGTGCAATGGATATTGCTTTAGAATTTATCAAATTAAAAGCCCAATTTAAATCAAGCGGGGTTTGAGGAAATTTTATACATCCACTATATAGTGTGCCTTGTTTACTATAGAACTAATCTTATGGATGAGGTCTGCAGTGAACATACTGCTCTATAAGGGATTAGTAAAACTCCTGATTTAACACCTTAAAGGCTAAAGAGTTCTCGAACACATTGCAAAGCATTGAAGGTCTTAAGAACCCCCAGCTAAAGGGTCCGTGAAATAAAACATTTAAACACTGCTATTCCCATGGGTTAAAACGTACCCATTCCCTGTTCGTTACCAATGCAGGTTAAGGAAGGACATCTGATTTCACTCTGCACTTATGGGTGAGGAATCTGTATTGTTAGCCCCTCCATAATAGCCAAGTGTCCGCAAATCTACCATCTATGGAGAGGAGCTAAATATCCCATGAATGTTGAATGGGGCTCTGATATCACGCTGCCCTACAGGTAACTGAGATCTGCAGGGGTAATAAGAGAGGGAACAAGTGAGTTTTTAACCCCTTGAAGACCAACGGTCCAGGGAAATTGCCTCCCCTTAATGACCGCTTTGATCCTTGCTGGTTCACTTGACCTGTTACTTGTGCCAGCATGCCAAGTTGGAGTCTGAGAGAGACCTCTCCAGTCTTGGAGTAGTTAATTCCAGACCCCTTTTTTACTTACAGCTCCCCTGCAGGAGCGATGTCAGTAAAAAGTATGTGATGTGCTATGGCTGTCGCCAGTCTTTAAGGGTAAAAACAGAGTGACAGTCATAGCAACTCTTGTGGTCCTCAAGGGTTTATGGAATGAGAACTCAATTCCCATCACCACATTGCCTACAGGTTAAAGGTTTTTTTTTTAAAGGGTTTTTATATTGATCCTTTACTTTTCTTTTAAATCTGTTTTAATGTGGTATCTAGTCACTATGGGACAGTGGTTTACTCCAATATTGCTGCTGTTTCATTTTGTTAAGGCCCATTGTATTTAGCTTTTGCTGTTAAAGTGAATCTATATCTAATATATGCGTTTGAATATTTAATTTGGACTTTCCTAACCTGGGAGGGTTTTCATATTTTTTTTTTTTTTTTTATTATTATTTTTGTTTTGCACTGCAAGTCTGCAGTTAATTGTGCTTGCAGATTTCAATTTGAATCCAGTGTTTGGTTCATAATACCACCCAATACACACAATAAAGGAGAAACCCACAGAAAAGAACACTGACCAGCCTCCTCCATGTTGCACTGTTGAACCATGCAAGGCTCAAAAGGCTCATTTAACCCTTTTGGTGTCAGGGGGGTTCATTGCATTGATCTAAGATTTCAAACACCTTTGCCACTCAAATGGTTAAATCTGTGGGATTCATTTTAGTTGTTGGAAGACCATGGTGTTCATCTTCTCTGTATTAACTCGTGTATCCATTTGAACGTCTTAGTCGGTTTACATTGTTTGAGTATGTGATATAAACAGTTGTGTTTTTTTTGTTTGTTTGTTTGTTTTTTTCCCCCCTCCTACCCCCCCCCCTTCCCTTTCCACACTCTAGCAGAGCAGTATGATTATTCCGCCTATGACAAGAGTGGTGATACCAGAACACAGGAGACAGTATCCAAGCGTCTCACTGTAGTCTCGCGGCTTCCTCTGATCCAGGAGCAAGTGTACAGCTTGTTTGATCTTGTTCCGGGGCTTGAATACTGTGAGGTCCAACGAGATCTGTACTCCAGCTATGGTAAGCAGTAGACAGAAGACTGTCCATGTTTTGAAACATTAACACATTAAGGACCAGTGGAGTGTGCACTGCATTTCTTTGGAATGTGTTGCTTCCCAAAGGGTTAAGCAGTTGTACAGCACTTTTACACAGGTTTTGGTACCTAATCACCTAAGTCTTTCAAAGATAATTCTGATACAGTCCAAGGAATCTGTTTTTAAGCCAAAGCTATTCTTTGAGTCTTAGTGAGATTTCTTCAACGTGTAGTTTCAGTGCTGTATGCACAAGACAAATGAGCAATTCTTGAGCAAACCAACTGAAACAATGTGCACACAAATTCCCATTGAGCAGTCCATTGGAGACTTGGTGTTCAAGGGGTTATGCGTTTCCCTAGAAATGCTCCACTCGTGCCAATGTACTTAAAAACAGACAGGCCTGCAGTCATTGCACTCCAGTCCTCAAGGAGTTAAACTGTACCCTAGGACTAATTGGCTCTTAAATTAAGACACATTTACCTGTGTAGGTACAGAAATCGGTTATTTGTTTTATCGTTTGCACTATATCTGCAGTTTCTTGTTTATAATCTCTATTCAAGTCAGCCTCTTGGTCAAACCTCCTCACAGCCAACTATATACTTTAGTAGACCTGAGTGGATAGTAAGGGACATACATTTCTGAGTCTTATCAAACTAAACCAAAACCACTAGCCGGGCACTACAGCAGTTCAAGTGCTCAAGAATAAACTATATAGATGGATCTGACAGCTATGTGAAGGACTCTTATCTAGGTAAATATTCTTGTTGAACAAAGTAAGAGCTACTTCCTACTAGCTTTTATAGTTGGTGGTGGAGAGAACACTTGAATAACTTTCTGACATAAAATTGGTATTTTCATAATATATGAAATGATTTTTAACAATATTTCTTTAATGGGGTGTATGTATATATGTGTGTGTTTGCTCAGGGCACCCTTAACATTTTATAGGCTTTTTGTCAAGGACTTGTTGAAGTGAAAATACACCTTATAGTGTTATTCTTAGGTCACACAATATGACTAAAACTAACATATGGTGCATAAAGATTTACATCTGGAACGCAGTATTGAAATTGTGGTTTAAGTAGTCACAGAAAGCCAGTGACACCCTGGGATGGTGCTAAGGGCACACCAAAGTTCCACGGCACTCTCATTGATATCAGTATAGTTCGTAGAACTGTGCACTTTCTGTACTCTTCTAAAAGTTTCACTGTTTCTTTTGGTAGGGCATGCTATAGTACAGTATCAGAATATCTCATCTGCTATTTATGCCAAGTTCAAGCTACATGGTTTTGAATATCCACCTGGAAATAGACTTGGTGTTACCTACTTAAATGATGGTGGCGATGGCTCAGAGTAAGTACTTCTTTTTTTTTTTTTCTTTTTTCTTCTTCTTCTCTCCTTTCTTATTACATGAGTGCAAATCCTAGCTTCTCGGTCTGTGCTTTTAAAATTGACTTCATCATTGTTCCTAAGGCAGTGAGAATAGTCATGATGTGATCCAGGGTGAGATGCAGGTTACACACCCCTGACGTTACCTTGCTGAAAAGGGGTAATTTTTAAGCATTCCTAGAATTAAGTGGCAGGGTGAAGGTGAGAGATACCACTGTCCTCTGCTAATCACAGAACCACACATACACTGTTTGGTATTCCACTGTCCCACTAGCAGCAAGAATGACATATACACTATCTGAAACCTCAGCCGTGGTCCACTGGTAGCCACACATACACTACCTGACAGTCTTGTTCCACTTGTAGCCATACAGCCACACATACATTGTTTGAAACCCCAACTGTGCACCATTTGTCCAATGGCAAGTACAGAATTGCAAATGCAGTATCTAAATAAAAACACAGAAGAGGGGCTCCTTGAGTTTAATAACATAGCTGGTTGGCTGCTTACCACTTTTGTTGATTACTTTAAATTCTGTACAAGTGACATTCTAGTTTGTGGAGGAATTCCTTTGCTACCACCCAAGTTCAAACTCCCAGCACCCCCCAGTGGGTGGGTTAAGTTACACTTTCACCTGGGATTTCCCCAGTGTTCCCTTGAAGTGACGGACACCACTGCTTGATTTTATTTAACCGCCAGAGCTGTGTTCAGCATGATGTCTATTCCAACAAGGAAGTGGTTCGCACCCCCTTTACATGCACTCTAGCACCTGACTTTTTTCTACTGTCCAAGCAGTAACTCTCCCAATGAAGCAATGGCAATCTACAGTTGGGATCAGGCAAGGACAAAGAGTTGAGTGATATGATAAAAGCACTGGGACGCTGCTTAGGAGTGGAGTGCCAGACAATGCATATGTGGGACATGTGAAACAAGCCTGGGGTACCAGACAGAACACGTGTCTACCAGTGGGACACTGCTCAGGTTTCAGACAGTCTGTGTGGTTCTGTGAGTTCTTTGAGATGGAGGGAAGCATGTTCATGGATAGGCTCCTGTTTGATGCAAAGGAGTGTAGGGGTAAGTGCATGAAGGGACATGGTCCTGCAGTGATATGGGGACAGGTTCTAAAGATTGTGGGAGAGGTGTTCCCATCTGGGTTCTCATTCAGAAACTGGATGTCTACTGTTGGAAGATAAGAACTAAATATAAATCTGACTGGAGATATGGAAATGAGGTATAGACATCCCCAGCATCAAATTTGTCAAGACCCAATTATTCCTCTAGTTTTAGAAATGTATGTAAAGCAGTATATCTATATGTAGTATGTAATACAGGTCAAGTATCATTTGCCCTACTGCTATATAACATTTATTTATTTTCAGACTTCTTAGGAAAATGGCCTCTCAGATGGTGGCAGCTCAGGTGAACTCCATGGTGTGGGGTTCTCAAGTGGCACAGCAATATTCTTCCTCTCAAGTGAGTTTTTTTGTTTGTTGTTCTACCCTGCCTCTATTTTTATGTATACATTGGTTTGAAAACCGTTCGGGGGTTCGTCCCCTTTAGAATGTGCCAAAAGGAAAGGGTACATTTTAAGAAATTACCAGTAATTTGATTTCAAGTGAAGAATTTCAGGAGCATTAGTATACAGTTGTGACTTGTTGCATAACTTGTACTTTACTTTAAAGGAACAGGATACTGTTTTTGTTGAAAACCCTTTGTGTTATAGGAAATTTGCTGTTCAGTAAAACAAGGGAATCTCACTGCTGTCAGTTGTCTTGTTCAAAAGTTATAGCTTTTTAAGCTGTGAGGAAGTGAGTTACCAGTTCATAGCTTCCTGACAGTGTGAACAGGTTCTATTGATAAATGTCTGACTCGCCTCTCCCATAGAATGCAACAGAATATCTGTCTGAACATCAAGTGAACTGTAGGTTGTTAGGGGGCACTGTATTTTCTTTACTCTGGGGGATAATCCTACATTTCTTTCCTCATTTATTGAGAGAAAAATTACACTCTTTAGAGGTATAGTAACTGGCCTTTTATTTTTGCAATGCACTGTAAAGAATGACTGGTGTCAGTCACATTGTTTTAACCCTTTGAGTGTCAGTGTTCCTCTATGGCACTTAAATGTTTAGTATATCCTAGTTTCAGTTATTTTTTAAGACTCCACTTTCCCTTACCTGACCTTCTCCCTGATAGGGAGCTGACTGCTGTGATCGGGTTTTATGGCAACCTACCTGGCTTTCACTTGCAATGATATGTTTTGTCTGTGTGCGAGTCGTTTTAATGCCCCCTGTCCACTAACAGCTTTAATCAGACAATTGTGTAAGTGATACACTGGGTGTGTTGCCCTGGCAACTAGTAGACTGAACATTTAACCAGCTGACAGGCAAGGGGGATCTTAAAATGCCTCTGAAACTATTGAGTGTCAGTGTTGACTGACATCACTCACGCTTCTTAATATTTTACAGTGCAACGAGTGAATATTTCATCATTTACTATCCCTTTGACTCTTTAGAACCCAGAGATCTTTGTTGTATTGCTACTCAATGTTTTGGAGCGGTCTCTAGTACATAAAGGGTTAACCAGAAGCAGAGTATTTATATTCCAGTTTCTGGCAGTATTTGAACTGATGCTAAACTGCATCATTGATCTGACATTGTGCAATGGAAATGTGACACAATTCTGGAGTAGAACTGTACCATGGGAAACAAATATATGTTCCCATTGATTTTAAATAGGGCTTCTTACCCTTTGAATGCTCGTGGTCTTCAAAACATTGTAAAGCGATGCATTGGAGAGCTTTCTAGCATACAAGGTGTTAAAAGCTCTATTCAAATCACTGGGCATTTTGGAATTTGTATTTGTTCCATATGGTGCAGTTTTTCTCCAGATTTGCTCTTCCTTCTATACCAGTTTCAATTCATCTAATTTTACCTTTTTGGTTGAGTTTTGACATCAGTCTTGGTTTTACTATACAGTTTAACTCTCTGAGTGCCAGAGGGGTATGCAACGCATTTCAATGCTTCGCGTACCCCTCTGGCACTCAAAGGGTTAATGTGCAATGAAATGGGAACTGTAAAAATAATTGCTTAAATAGACAAGTAGCTTTTGATAAAGTGGAGGTCATAGACACTCTGAATAGGTAATCCTAGTTTTCAAGTATTTATTATGAGTGGGGGAGATATATATATTTACAAATACAATACACACTGTATCATTGAAATTACTCAGTAAGAGTGCGAGAGGAGTATGCAATGCATTGTGTATCCTCTGGCACTCAAAGGTATACTGAACTTCATGTCCATTAAAACGGAGTCCCTCCTGAGCGCAAGCACACACAGGGCCATTTTTATTTATCCTGACTGGAGCAATTCTAGTGCAACTGCCAAACAGTACAAATTCCCCAAATTCTCATTTAAATAGTGCTGTTTATTCTCTTGAATGCTGACAAGGCAGCCAACACATTGTGAATAATGGGAATTATATCTAAGTTTAGTTGCACTTTATTAGGTCCAGGCAACATATCTCTTCTGTGATTGGAATTGGTGGGAGTTTTACATCAACAATCTGCCTTTAGACACTGGATTGTTGTACAATTAAAAATTGGAGAGTCATGTTGCTTACCCTTTCTGATGTCATTGCGGTGTCTGATCTCTACTTCCTTTTGGTCCTGCACAGATGATGGGAGGAGCTTATCCATATGGCAATTCTGGCATGGATGCTAACCAAGAAGGCGCTATGGCGGTGAGAAACAATACATTCCTTCCTCTTACAGTCTCAATAATAATTCAACCCTCAACTGTTTTGTTTTGTGGCCCACACCACCTTCATTCTCCCTTTGTGCTAATATCATCTGGTGAAGTTCTGCAGTAAATCCACTATCACATGAGACAAATAAACCTTCCCATTGAGTTAAAGGAGAAATAACATTTTTATAATGGTAAATATATTGTTGGGAATTTGGCACATAGGCAGTTTTAATAAAGCTTTCAAGTAAAGAAACTTAAATCGAGGTGACAGGTCCACACATAACACTTCAAACTGTCATGAAGTGTTGGAGATCTTATCACATTCTATGGATAACTGTAGCCAGTGTCTTGTCTTTAGCCTGTTAGGATACCAAGTGAACTGCTTGGACATCAGATAACACAGTAAAACGTTTATGCTGTAATTACTGCAGCAGAATATCTCCCAGTTTTGAGAATACCACCCCATTTTTTTCTCCTTGAAGGGATAGTAATATTTCACAAAAATTCAGCTCCAATTAATCTTCATAGAATTTGGGCCATGGAGAGTGTTAGTTCAAGACTGTCAGAGTTGTAGTTTGAGTAATTGAATGATAAAGTATCCCCTTCAGTCCCCTTTACCTAGTGGAATCTGGTCACTTGACCGGACCTCTCACAGCTTCTTACTGTGAGCATAAGGAAAACCCTGCCCCCTCCCCTTGACAGATTTTTCATTTTTTTCCTTATGCTCACTGAAGATTGTCCCTCTCTGTGATCCATCCCGAGAGTCTTGCTGCTCTGAGGTGAGCAGTGTTACATCAGTAAAAGGGGTGGGAGGGGGATAATTTATCATTCAATTACTCTTGAACTAAAACTCTGACAATACTGAAATAACACTCTCCATAGCCCAAATACTATGAACATTAATTGGAGCTGCTTTTATATTGAAACATTACTATCCCTTTAATAAAGATTTAATACCCCTTTACCCAAGGCAAACCAACTGCATCCTAGGAGAGGGGGGGGGAAATACCAGAATTTCTATTGATTGATATGACTTGAACACCTTGAATGCTAGAAAGGTTACAAATGCATTGACCATATACCGCTTTAAAGTAACTGTAATGTCCCATAAAAAATGTTTCTTGTGTTGTAGAGTTAAAAAATGATGTGGCACAAATCCTATCTCTCTAACCTTTATGGCTTGAGAGATTCGCATCTAAAGTTCCCCCCTCTCCTGATGTCAACTGTAAAGCTGACAGCAGTAGATTCGAGTCGGCCGAACTGAAATTGCGTTATTTAAAAAGAACTACTTAATTGGAATGGTCTACAAAGTGTGCTTACAAACCAAACACCGTTTGTAGACCATTCCAATTAAGTAATTATTTTCCAATATCGCTATTGTGGCTCTGCTGCAGAGCTGTCGGCTGCTCCCAGGACCGGAATCTCCTGCTGTTAGCAGAGTGCTGACATCAGGAGAAGGGGAGGAAGGGGCAACTTTACAAGTGAATATTGGTTTGAGAGAGAGTATTTGTGCCACATCATTTATTTTTTTTAAACTCTAAAAAACAAGACAATTTTTTTTTTTTTTTTTTTTTTTTTTTTTTTTTTTTGGGACAATAGTGTCCCTTTAAAATCTGGAATGCTTATGAAAATTGTGTTCTGCATCCCTGATTTAGAGAGATGGGGTCGCCTTTGTTGGAAATCTATAGCATTCGCTGGGTTGAAAACAATGTTTAAATCAATAGAATCCCCCACCCCAAGATGTACAGTTGATTTGCTCCAGAATTGCTAGCCTCCCCCTCCTCCAGATGCTACAGCAACCTTCATGTTGTATAATCATTTCACATGAACAATTCTTCTACTCTTACTAACGCAGCAGCTGTTCTTGCTGCACTTCAGATCTTTTTAATGTCACAGATTGTTTGCAAAATGCCCTAGAATGACAATGACCTTTTTAAAAAGACTATGGCATTTCATGAAATATCTGTTATGGAAAATAATCAAAACTAAGCTCCATCCGCACAACATCTTGTGTTTTCCTGTACATTGATATATCCTGTAGTTGAAAAGTGTGGTTTTTGTAATGGCATACTAGGATTGGGAAAGTGAAGCATTTAACCCTTTGAGTGCCAGAGGAGTACGCAACGCATTGCAAAAGCAATGCGTTGCATACCCCTCTGTAACGCAAAGTGTTAAGGGCCTTATTTATCAAGCTTAAGGAGGTGCATTTCTGTTACAAACCATCAGCACTGTAGGGAAAAAAATAAAGATTCACATATGGAGTTTTTAACCCCTTGAATGCTAGTTCTCCAAAGTTAATTAAATCCCTTCCAACCACTGATCCTTAAGAGGTTAAAACATGTTCAAAGAGCAATTCTGGAACATGGCAACTGGCTCCATAGTGGTGAAATCCCTATAGATTTATACGGGAGCTTTTTAGGCCATTGAATTTTGGTCTCCAGTGCATTACTTCATAATGTGTTAATCTCTCTAGCATTCAAAAGGTTAAAAGCCTTATTTAATGAATGAAAATGTGCAGAATTTTCATTTCAACCCTGTGTTGCAGTTTGTAGTCTCCAAAATTCACCTCTTTATTTCTCACTATAATATGTCTGTCAGGGTTTGTCTGTGTTTGTCCTGTGGTGTAGAGCATTTGAAATGCAGCCACTATTGATTGACTGACTGGCAATTATCAAGAGAACCTATGTACAAAGTAAATGGAGTAATTCTTGGACAAACTGGCTTTACCATACAGGACAAATATAGATTCCCATTGAAATAATAGGGCTTTTAACTCCTTGATTAAACAGAGGTGACTCCATCACATTGTGCCTTAATTATAAAAATCAAGTTGAGCAATTCGGGAGTAAATCAACTGCACATAGTAGACAAATGAAAATTCGCAATATTTCAATTGATTTACATAAGGCTTTTTAATTCCTCAAAGCTAGAGAACTCCCTGTGCATTGGTCTTCATTGTATTGCATTCAAGGGGTTAGAAATCTCAAATCAATGGAATTCTGTTTGTGTCCACTTTGGTTTCAGCTGATTTTGTCCCAGAAGTATGCCAGAGAGATGGCTCAGTTGGTTAATGCACCAACTGTAGAATATGGTCAAACCTCGGGGTCGCAGAAATCTGTGGTATCTGTCTTTTGTGACCAAACAGTTGTTTTGGCCCCTAACTAGTTAAGGGTATCAGTCACGCCACTGGAGGCAAGAGCATTTTTTGCCTCAGGTCTCCACTAAGCATTGTTTGTTTAGTATTATTTTTTTTTTTGTGGGGGTCCCCACCCCCACCCACAGAAGAGCATTGTTTTTTGTTACCTCCACCACTGAATCATGTGCCAGGACCACACTTCCCTCAACACCCAGGTGCGTTCCACCCCAAAATCCAGTCAGGCTTGTTCAGGCAAGAGGCCTGCGCAGAACCCCAAAATTAACAAACCTATCTCCGCATGACTTATGAAGGGTCTAGTTTGCCTCAGGCTAAAGGTGGTAGTCTGTTTTTTCCCCAGATGTCTTGTGCTCGCTCCACTGTTCAAACCCAGTTTCTTCCAAGGTATAGCAAATGGTATGATCCCTGTTCTATTAGTGGTTCAAACACAGGGGGTGCGCGTCGCTTCTATTAAAATTCAGATTTCATCTGTCCTTTATGGTGGTATATTGCATTACTACCTGATGTGTAAGCTTTTGCCCAGGATTGGCTCATACCTACCCTGTCTTTAGTGATTTCATTCCTCCTTTGGATTTAAACTTGGTTTTAGGAGTAGTTCAGAAGGTTCCATTTGAGCCCTTTGTCTTCAGGTTTCCCTAGGTTTCTTGATGGCCAAGATTGGCACTCTTGGCTATTGTCCAGTGGGTGGTGGCCTTTTCTGGTCTTCCACACTTAAAGGTTGGAACTGTGCCCTATAGTGTTCCTCCCTAAGGTTGTTTCAGATCAACCAAGAAATTTTCTTCTCTCTGTCCTGCTCCATCTCTTTGTGTTTAAGTGCTCTAGCCTTTTTGAAATATAATTTGCTTTTTGTTGTCCCTGAAGGGACCTCCTGCAGGTCTGATTTGTCTAAGGTAACAGTAGCTTATTAGATGAAGAAGGTGACCGTTTTCCAGGCATATATTCTTAAGAAAAACTGTGCCCTTTTGGCTTACAGAGCAATTCCACAAGGTTGGTGGGTTCATCTTGGGCATATAAGAAAGAGGTCTCTGCTGAGCACTTAGGTGGCAACGTGGTAGTTTCTACACGTTTGTCAAACGCTACAGTGTTCGTGTGCTGGCTTCAGCTGAAGCCACACTTGGCCAGGAGGTTCTGCAGGCTGTTGTGCCTGTGTAGTAGCTATCCTCTATTATTCAGTGTTGGTGTCTGACACTTTAGGTTCATGTTTAGAGGAGGTTTTCTCTCTCTCCCTGGAAATTTAGTGAATGCTTTGGTATAGCCCCATAGTTCCGGTGTTTAACATAGGATGTAAGAGAGAAGGGGATTTTTATGTATTTACCGATTTTGGTGTTTTAATAAATCCTTTTCTCCTAGTCCATGCAGAGTACAGAACTTCCCTTCCAGTGAAGAAATGCTGGTTTGTATACATTGATATACGTTAAAGTGTGTGTGGGGGGGGTTAAATGGTTCCACCTGAGAGTCTTTCCAACCTATGGTTCATCTACTCTACATGGACTAAAAGAAAATAATTTATTGCTAAATAGACAAAAATCCCCTTATAACTGTACTGTTTGCATATATTTTAGGGCTTTTCCTGTTTGGTAAAACAAGTGTATCTTCTCTACTGGGAGATGGCCCTTGCGAAGTTTACTACAGCTCAATTGCATTTCCTTCATCCCTCCCCTTTGTGCCATGGAAGAGCTTGAGTATTAGACTAAAGCTACCCATAGAAATTGAGAAAAACGCCTCCGCCTAGTTTCCCCAATAGAAGACCGTATTTCAGGTTATAGAAAGAAGTTTGAGCTGCATTAATTTTTTGAATGAACACCTCACACAAATTACTTTACAATAAATGTTTTTCATAAAACATTCCTGTTTATTCTTTAATGGGGCACATCACTGTGAATGTTGCTAAACCTTTTACAATGTTTTCAATAGTGAGAGATCCTTATGTATAATTTTAAATAACTTTTTGTAACCTATTTTAAGATCATGACAATTGATGCATATTCCCCATTGTATTCTACATATTGTGCTTTGGCAGGCCTATGATCGATCGTATGCCTCTCCAGCTGCCCAGCAGCTCCAGACAGATGCTAATCTTCCAGCGTGCAAAAAGAAAGCTCCTGGTGATGCCCAGTCAAAGGAAAGACTTTTCATTGTGTTCAACCCTCACCCGTTAAGCTTGGAAGTAATGGAAGATGTGTTTTGGTAAGTCTATGTGCTGTCACACCTGAAAATTATAGTGACCTTTTAGCTCTTTGAGTGCCAGTGGAGTACCTGCCGCATTGTTCTGCAATGTGTTGTGTACCCCTCTGGCACTCAGAGGGTTAATCTAGATCAGGACAGTGGTACCCACAGCTTTAAAAACAATGTATAACTGCCCTATTCATAGCCAGGCTAATCTGTGTTCTACCTTGGACACCATTCATAGAACTAAATGTATTTTATTTATTTATTTTTTGGTCTTTAAACCCTTTTGAGTGTCAGATACGTGAGCAACATGTATTTCTCCCTATAATTCACTCCTCATCATCCTCAGCCATCATCCTGCCATATATTTTCAGTGTTACTCATTACTATCCCTTTAATCTGGATTCTGTGGAACCTCGGAGTTTCCAGAACATGCTTAACCCTTGAGTGCCAGAAAGGTATCCAATGCATTGCGTGTAATGCACTAGATACTTCTGGCATTCAGATGGTTAAATGTTTTATGTGTAGCCTGTCAAATTGGAACTGTCACTTTGTAATTTAATTTTAATGGTTTTTGTGTTAAAACAATAGTTTGAGATACTTAGCTTTGTTTATTTGTTAAAGGGATGGTAACACTTAAGAAAAGAAGAAAAAAAGATTTTTACATCTGGTCCATAAACCTCCTTTGGATGGTGTAGCCAACTGCGCCACTTTAAATGGATAGATAATGCTTAAAATGTTTAAAAAAAAAAAAAAAAATGTTGTAGGGTTTATCCCCAGAGTAAACAAGGGAACTTCCACTGCTGAAAGGTGTTTTATTCAAATGTTATTACCGCTCAAAGTTGAATTTTTTTGGGGTGCAATATCACAGTGGCCTGAAATTGTACATTGGTGCTGTTGCTACACCATCCTATGGAGATTTATGGTCTCTGGGGATAAACACTACTATATAAAATTAAAAAAAAAAATTTTCTCTCCATATTAAGTATTGCTATCCCTTTAACATTTCAGACCATTGAGATGTTAAACACCAAAATTAAGGTTGTTTTATTCAGGACTATTTGAAAAGCCCATGTACACGGGCCACAGTGCCACCCAGTAACCTCGGCTGGTGGCCGGATCCTGTTGGCTAAGCTGCAGTCATGCGCAGTACTGACTGCACAAACAAGTTGCGCCTGATTCCTCTCTGCGCACCTTCCTGGGACCCTTGGTCTCAGGAAGGTGCGCAGAGAGGACTAGTTTAATGTTAAGTTACTGGTGCCAATTACATTCATTCATGTTTGGAATGTCTTTCTGGTATTCAGAGAATTAAAGAGATTGGTTCTCAGTGTTTGAGAAGCACCAGTTTGAGTACACCCCTTATGGTTTGTGGACTAGGTGAAAGTATTTAACACATGAATGGCAAATGCTGCTGGATTTTATTGGGGGAAAGGGTTGCTGTGGGTGTGACTTCTGTTTGGGCTGAAACTTTGGTTTTGTCTCCATTAAGGCTTGTATATTTTTCTTGTGTCTGGGTGACATGGGCACCATGGGGGTAGAGCTTAGGAGGCAAGGCTCTTTAAACTTAGTCTATGACTTCCATCCTCTCCTTTATGCCTTGCAACTCCACCTGCACTGTTAAGTGTCGTCCTTCACAATGTAATTTTCATCCTTCTCTAAAAGATGGGATTATCCTTATACATGTTTTGTATGTTTATCCTTAAAACCACATCATCCATTTAATTGGAATGCTCAGGTTTCCTCTGTTTTGTGGATACAATGTACTTTAATATCGTTTGTCAGTAGGGATCTATATATTAGATGTGGGCTGACTCGCGGTTTCAGGTGCTTTCTGCATCCCTTACTTTGAATATGAAGCATTAACCCTTTGAGTACCAGAGGAGTATACAATGCAGTTCAAGCCCCTCTGCTTCTTAAAGGCTTAACATTTCCGTGTATCCTGAAGGAGAGGTGACTTCTAGCTCTGGGAATGTGCCGATGAATCCCACCTGCATGGTGACATATGTAATAGAAATTAACAAGTTATCTTTCTTTTTTGTTCCACTGTAGTCGTTTTGGGAACTTAATAGAAGTCTACATTGTACCGGGAAAAAATGTTGGTTATGCCAAATTTGCAGAAGTGTCCAGTGCAAATGAGGCTATTGCCACTTTACATGGGAAAATGGTGAATGGAGTGAAGTTGAAAGTGATGCAGGCTGAGTCTCCACGAGATGAATCCAACAAGAGGCAGAGAACATACTGAATTTGTCCTTTTCAGGTAAGTGCCATGTGAGCAGTACAATCGGAAAGGAAGCACTACAAAAGACCATACTAACTTTATTTAAAAAATACCTGTATGTGGAATGAGAGGACCAGCTATTGGATGTATGTTGTGTTTTTTTTTTTTTTTTTCTCCCCTCCTTCTCCCTCCCCCCCCCCCCCCCCTCTCTTCCCCCTCCTCTGTACATCATCTGGATGTGGAATTGTTGTGAGGCATTTCCCTGTGCTGATATAGACTGCACTAGAGGGGAGGAATACGTTTCACATGAATGCTTGACACATCTGCAGCGTATTGCTTTGCAGTGCATTGTGGACCTATATAGCATTCAAGGGTTTAAAAGCC
Organism: Rhinophrynus dorsalis; assembly: GCA_037306005.1. Lineage (NCBI taxonomy): Eukaryota > Metazoa > Chordata > Amphibia > Anura > Rhinophrynidae > Rhinophrynus > Rhinophrynus dorsalis. The sequence continues at coordinate 181,976,245 of CM074725.1, read as the reverse complement.
ACACTTAAATGTATGGGAATTTTTTTGATCCCCAATAGCACGGATGTTGACATTCGATCCTCAAGGGCTGCAAACAGGCCAGTATTAAAGTATTTCTCTGGCTTTTAGCACAGGTGGATGGGTTTAAAATTAATTGGTCACTGATTGACTTATACGTGCTTAATCTGAGTTATTCTTAAAAACTGACCTGTTCTCTGGTCTTGATGCACTATAGTTGGGTTGCCCAAAAATTGCTTCAGTTTATGCAGTAGACCAGTGGAGTGTGAATTCTTCTTGATAGAGGCTAATCCCTGCATGGTTTTTCTTAGTTCCTTCTCCTCTTGGATAATGACCAGGGTCTGTATGCACAAAGAGACAGGAGCTAATTCTGTGCAGACCAACCAAGCCATAGATGACTAATGAAATCCCAAACCTTCCATTGTTTTACACTGGGCTTTTATCCACTTAAATGCAGCCTCCAATGTATTGCAAAGCAATAATTCTCTACCATTCAGGAGTCTGAAAGCCCCATTTAAATCTGTGAGAATTTTTGTTTCCGAAGGTGCCGTTGGTTTGCCCTAGAATTGTTGCTGTTTTGTGAGTGTGTGTGTTTGTGTGTACGTACATACAAATATAAATTTTACACACAGTATGCTGGCCGTGTCCTTATATAGACTGGGTCGTACAGTGTCGCTTGAGTGTAATGAACTGAGGCAGGGTGTCAAGGACAGTCTTATCCTGCAGACTGCTGTAAGTCATTTCTTGGACCGCTTGACCACAAGACCTACAACTGACAAGCTTATCGGAAAATTATTCAGCACTTAATGTTTGTTGTTTTTGCATAAGTATGATAAGTTTGATATTGCAAAGATGGAGCAATTCCACAGCGAAAGAATTGCATGTTATCTAAAGTTAACCCCTTGGATGCTAGCGAGGTCTCATTTATTGGTTTAAAATGCTTTGGAGACTTCAAGCTTCCAAGGTGTTAAAATGAAGCAGATTTCTCAGTTAGTCCTCAGGTCCAGTTTGCTGAATGTTCAGCTAGATTACAAGTAGGCAGTCAGCAGATCATTGTGATTGGTCTGTCTGCTTAAATAGGAATATCTTTGTGTTCCCCCAGAGGACTGGAGTTGATAATCATTAGTGTAAGGTGAAAATCTAAGCTTATACTTATGTTATAAATGTATTCTCTTGCGTCCAATGTGGAACACAGAAACCATGGTGTAAGGTTCTCTACTTCAGAAAACAAAATCTTTGCAGAGAACCCATTCTTTCCTGTCAGTTTTACCCCCACCCCCTGAGTTCCAAGTGACCTGGCCACAGAAAAGGGGAAACTGGTGCTGTTTTTTTTTTTTTTTTTTTTTTGTTTTTTTTCTTTTTTTTTTTTTGAGGGGAACTCTCACCTCTATTGATGTCTCCATCTGAATGTTCTCTTTGAACCGCAGCCTGCCAATCTTCATATGTTCACCTCCCTAAGTATTGCCCTCTTCCCACCGCCTCAGATGACTGAGGATTCCGGCATGTCACCTGGTGCTCTGTCTTGCAAATACGCTCCCAGGTCATTGTATAGCACAGACTGAGTGCGTTCATTTGCTCAGTCCTTTATAAAAAGTGGCAGTCCGCTTGCCTCTGTTGCTATATTTAGTTCAGCAAGCGGACTATGTGCATGGATGCTCTGTCTGTGCCTATACAATGAGCTGGACGTGCCTTTGTAAGAGTGAGCGCCAGGTCAGATGCCGAAATCCTCCATTATCCTAGGATGTGGAATGGAGGTGATACCGGGAGAGGGAAACAGACGAAGATTGATAGGCTGCGGTACAGAGCTGTACCGCAGTCTGTACAAAACTGATGCCACCTGCATAACTTTACATGGCAATATCTGTGGCAATACAGCATTGTATTAAAAAATAATAATAATAATAATCATAATAAAAAATAAAAATTACAGATTCACTCTAAGAGAACATTCAGATGAAGATGGCATCAATAGAGGAGAGAGTTCCCCTTTAACTTCTATATGGAGCTTCATAATCTCCCCCCTCCCATTAGGTGGGCTCTCATCACTATCTTGTTTGGTTTCTGACACCTGAGGATTATATAGTACCAGTTTGTCATGTGGAATACTGGTCTCCAGTGGAGGGTTTTTTTTTTGTTTTTCTTTCTCTCGCTCTCTTCCCTCACGAATCATAGTGTAGTCTGTTTAACTTGCCACTAAATCCCTTTGTCTTACTGCATGTAGAACACAGGATTCCCACCCGGAGAAACAAAACATGTGGTTTAAGTCTACAGGGTGGGAGATCCTCTTGGGTCTTTTAGGGGATTTCCTTTTTCTCCAACTCTCATTTTCATTCTGCTACTAAGATGCAGCATGCTATGTTGGCACTATGTAACGTGACAATAGTCGCCTGTGTGAACAGCCCATAGGCAGTAAGCTGTTCTATTTTTGTGGCACTTAAATGTTTCAGTGTGTACCCAGCCTTGGTGACCTTTAAAAGCTGTGGTTGAGAAACACTTCTTTAGTACACTCGTTCACTTCTTGCTCTTTCTGTAATGAGAGCAAACATTACTTTTAGCTGTTTGTCAATCAAGACTTGTTCTAATTTCCAACTTTGTGATTAAATCTATTTTATACACCTTCAACTGTTGCTGTAAAAATTAGTTTGCAACTTGTTATAGTATATACTGATCATGGATTTGTCTGGTTGGACGGTCAGTGCTTAATGGGCTTCCTGAAGCTATGACCTCATAGGATGAAACTGCTCTGCATCCTAAAATCCTGTTTTGTGGTGTTGTGCACTTAAATCAAAGGCACACATTGCTCTCAAAGGGCTATGACAAAATTAAAACTAGAGGCATTTGTGACAAATAAAAAATACCCCAAATATCCAGTGATTTTTAAATAGATATTTTACAGATATAATGTCTAGTGGTCTCACATATTGCAGAGAAGTGTATGAGACACATCTTGCTGTTAAGGATCTTCATTTAAATAGGAATTTCTTGTCCCCTTGTCTCCAGAATTGCTCATTTGCCTCTGCAGAAATGGCTTCATTGTAGTTAAACTTTTTAGAGAGAGAGACTGTTTATTTTACCCCAAGTACCAGAGGTGTGTGCAACACATTATGAAGCAATGCACTGTCTGCCCATCTGGTTCTTAACAGGTTCTTTACATGTCCTAGCCATTTGTGCTGTTTTGTAAATAGAGCCCCCAGAAGGTGTCCTACCGCTTGGGCAACTTGATTATACCTCTTATCATTGTCTGGATAGGAGTGAATGGAGTTGGTCTACAACAGCTAGAGAGCCTTGGGCTGCTATCCCTGGTGGAGCTTGTTAACAAATTTGGCATTCATTCAGACACAAATGCGCTCTCATCCAGCTTGGCCGAGTTACTTTGCTTTGCTGTCATTTTCTCCTGTACACTTCAAAAATACCAGCCAACAGTTTGTCAGAGAGGTTTTACTGCCCAGCAAGCATCTTTGGATGATGGTGCCAAGTCCTGGTAGCTTTCCCTTCTCAAATACCTATTATACTCGACTTCTTAGCTGAATGCTAATACAATCATATGAAAAGGTAAGACTTTCCTTGATAGGAAGTGAGGTATATGAATCGGTGCTAACTTTTAGCAGGCTAGGAGAAGTGTGTGTCCCTCTCAGGTCTGCTTCTCTGCAGTGGAATCTGTAATCTCCCTATTTGCAAGACGTTAATAGTAAAAGGGAACTTTTCTGCACCCAGCCTGCAGAAAGCCTGCACAGATTGCATCTTAAAGGGATAGTATTACTTCAAAATTACTATCCCTCATATTGTAGCCCTTAATAAACTGAGTTAAATGACACCAGCGGCATCTCTCAAACCTTTATGGTTTAAGAGATAGCCGCTTTCAAAGTTTCCTCTCCCCTGCTGTCAGGGTTCTCCTGCCAGCAGGGGAATCTGGTCCCGGGACAGGCGGAGGCTCTTAAACAGAGCCGATATCTCGTTATAGAAGGAAAAATGATTCATTGAAACAGTCTTCTATGTGTGCTTGGTAACCAAGCACACGTATAAGACTGTTTCAATTAATCATTTTTCCTTCCATAACGAGATATCGGCTCTGCTGAAGAGCCTCCGCTTGATTCAGAGACCGGATTCTCCTGCTGGCAGCAGAACGCTGACATCAGCGGAGAGGAAACTTTGAAAGCGGCTATCGCTTAAACCATAAAGGTTTGAGAGATGCCGCTGGTGTCATTTAACTCAGTTTATTAAGGGCTACAATATGAAGGATAGTAATTTTGAAGTAATACTATCCCTTTAAATGTAAATTGTCTCCTAAATCTGAATAAGATTCATACCCTTTTAAAAGGTTAGTAATATCAAAATAAAAATTTTTTTGCATTTAAAAAAAAAAAAAAAAAAAGTTTTTTTTGTATTTAGAAGAGCTTAAAAAGTTGAGCTAAATGCAAAAAAAGTATCTCTCAAACCACTATGGTTTGAGAGATACAGGCATTTAAAGTTCAATGTCTCCTACTGACAGCTTTGCAGCTGTCAGCAGGAGATCTGTGTCTGTCAACACGGAGGCCCTGCAGCAGAGCCACAATCGCATTATTGACAACGAATCCCTTTTATTGGAATGATCTAAAACGTGTGCCTGGTTTGCAAGCACATTTTTAGGCCATTCCAATGAAGGGATTCATTGCCAATAACGCGATTGCGGCTCTGTTGCAGAGCCTCCGTGTTGACCGACACAGATTTTGCTCTCAGCAGGAGACATCAAAATTTAAATGCCTATATCTCAAACCATAGTGGTTTGAGATACTTTTTTTGCATTTAGCTCAACGTTTTAAGCTCTTCTAAATGCAAAAAACTTTTTTTTTTTTTTTTTTTCCACATTACTCACATTACTAACCCTTTAAATTGTGTTCATAACCAGCACTTAAGATTTATTTTAGATGCATAAGAACCAACTAGATTATATTTATTTTAATGTATATCTTTATTTGGTGCCACACAGTATTCACAGCGCCTTACAATAGTAGTATGTTACAGTAAATAAATGGGGATCAAATAAGTGTCAGTCATAGAAACAATAGGAGAGTAGCCTAAATTGGTAATAGGAGACTGACAACAGGGTATGCGGGTGTCAACTGTTGTGAGTTCAGGTGCTGAGTTTGCCAAAAGGTAGTGCAGGGTCTTAGAAGATGAGAATTCGGGGTAGACTTAAACAGGGGGGATTGTTCTAGATGTAGGACGAGGGGGGATTGTTCTAGTCATAGGGCAAGAGGTATTGTAAACATGCATTCTCTATTATGATTTTAACAGTCCTGATAAAGTGGCCACTTTTGAATTACTTTAAAAGATTTTGAACTTTCTCACCAAAGAAAAGGCAAAAAAAAAAAAAAAAGTCTAGGAGTATATAATGTTCTACATAGTTAAGGGTGAAAAAGACATGTGCCCATTAAGTCCAGCCCATGCCAAATCACCCCATTGATAACGGAGGAAGACAAAAAAAAAAGTTGAAGCCATTTCCAATTAAGGCCCAAGTGGGTTAAAAAAAAAAAAAATTCTTTCCGGACTCCAAATGGCAGTCAGATGGTTCCCTCTTGTTCTTAGTTCAGCTCTGTGTTGACCTTAAAGGGATAGTAATACTTTAATATTACCATTCCCCATATTGTAGCTATTTGAAAAAGAATTGATTTGTCCCCAGGTTCATCTCTCAAACCTTTGTGTACAGTTATCTCCCAAACCATAAAGTCCCCCCCCCCCCCCTTCCCTGAAGTCAGCATTGTACTGGCTGCAGGGGAAGTCTGTCGTATGACGGTCAGGCGGCTCTGCAGCTGAGCTGAGATCGTGTTAGTAAAAAATAATTATTTCACTGAAATGGTCTTCTACATGTGCTTTGTTTGCAATTGGCTCTGCTGCAGAGCTGCCTGATGATAATAAGACCAGATATCCTTGCAGTCAGTAAAACGCTGACTTCAGGGAAGGCGGGGGAGGTAGGGACTTTGCATTCAGTTATCTCTCAAACCATAAAGGTTTGAGAGATGCCACTGGGGGCAATTCAGTTCTTTTTGAAATAGCTACAATATGGAGAATAGTAATATTAAAGTATTACTATCCCTTTAAGGTCAACACACAGAGCTGAGCTATCCCTTTAAATGTATGTGAAAATGATAATCATATTGCCCCATAGATCTCTCTTCTCTAATGTATACAAACCCAGTTTGGCTAGTCTCTTCATAACTCAGATCATCCAGTCCCTCTCGATAATGTTCTAATTTGAGACTTTTTTTTTTTTTTTTTAAATAAATATATGATGATGATCCTTTAAACTCTGTCTGCTATTTGTTGGAAACATCTCTGGCATGCATGTGGTTAAAAAAGCAACCATACCCAGTATCAAGTAGTTACTAATGTAACAGAAGGGCTTTCTGATGTTGGTGTCTTTGATACAACAGTCATTTCTCTTGACGCAGACTGCTGTTTGAAAGTCACCTACTTAAAGGAGAAAAACCACCTAATATCAACCCACCCCCACTTGACCGTTAGTAGAAAATCCTGCTTTTTGTATTTGCTGAATAGATAACCTCTTCCATCGGGCTTGACATGGAGGACATGTCAGTTGCTGGTATGTTTGTACTTTTGTTTCTGAAGCAAGCGGAGTGCATGAACCTATTTAATACTTTAAAGGGATAGTAATGGCTTAAAATAATAACAAGTAGTATTGTAGATGAGGAAAAAAAAAATCGATCAGTGCAAGTCCTGTCTCTCAAACCCTTATGGTTTGAGAGAGCGTTTTAAAATCCCCCTCTCCCTGCTGTCAGCTGACTCAAAGCCGCTCTTCAGCAGAGATACCGAAATCTGAAAAAGAAATACTTCATTGGAACGGTCTACAAATTGTGCCTGGTTTGCAAGCACACTTTGTAGACTGTTCCAATGAAGTAGTTCTTCTTAAAGGGATAGTATTACGTCAAAATTACTATCCCTCATATTGTAGCCCTTAATAAACTGAGTTAAATGACACCAGCGGCATCTCTCAAACCTTTATGGTTTAAGAGCCGCTTTCAAAGTTTCCTCTCCCCTTCTGTCAGCGTTCTGCTGCCAGCAGGAGAATCCGGTCTCTGAATCAAGAGGAGGCTCTTCAGCAGAGACGATATCTCGTTATGGAAGGAAAAATGATTAATTGAAACAGTCTTTTACGTGTGCTTGGTAACCAAGCACACATATAAAACTTTCAATTAATCATTTTTCCTTCCATAAAGAGATATCGGCTCTGTTTAAGAGCCTCCGCCTGTCCCGGGACCAGATTCTCCTGCTGGCAGCAGAACGCTGACAGCAAGGGGAGAGGAAACTTTGAAAGCGGCTATCTCTTAAACCATAAAGGTCTGAGAGATGCCGCTGGTGTCATTTAACTCAGTTTATTAAGGGCTACAATATGAGGGATAGTAATTTTGAAGTAATACTATCCCTTTAAATGACACCAGCGGCATCTCTCAAACCTTTATGGTTTAAGAGATGGCCACTTTCAAAGTTTCCTCTCCCCTGCTGTCAGCGTTCTGCTGCCAGCAGGAGAATCCGGTCTCTGAATCAAGTGGAGGCTCTTCAGCAGAGCGATATCTCATTATGGAAGGAAAAATGATTAACTGAAACAGTCTTTTACGTGTGCTTGGTAACCAAGCACACTCAGAAGACTGTTTCAATGAATCATTTTTCCTTCCATAACGAGATATCAGCTCTGTTTAAGAGCCTCCGCCTGTCCCGGGACCGGATTCCCCTGCTGGCAGCAGAACGCTGACAACAGGGGAAAGGAAACTTTGAAAGTGGTTATCTCTTAAACCATAAAGGTTTGAGAGATGCCTCTGGTGTCATTTAACTCAGTTTATTAAGGGCTACAATATGAGGGATTGTAATTTTGAAGTAATACTATCCCTTTAAATATGATTTCCACTCTGCTGAAGAGCCTCCCTGAGTCGGCCGACTTGAATCTCCTGCTGTCAGCTTTACATCTGACGTCAGGAGAAGGGAAGGGAGGGGGGCACTTTCAATGTGAATGGCATTTGCTGCAAAAAAAAAAAAAATTATATAGATATATATATATAAAATCTTTATAAAAAAAAAAACAAAAAAAAAAACTACACTACTTACTATCACTTTAAAGGGTTTAGAGAAAAGGAAAGGCATCATGTCAGTGAGGCTGATGTACTTAGAACTGGGGGAAACCACTGCGCTATATGGGGGACAAATTAAAAGATAAAGGAAAAAAAAAAATCCAAAAATTGCCCCATTAAATGGGGCTATTAATTTCTTGACTGCTAGTATGGTCTGTAGAACATTGATTTACAATACAGAAGGGAAGTTAAATGCCCTGGCATAAGTTACCAAAACACAATCAACCGTTTAATGACTAGTGAGGTGTGCAATGCATTGCTTCTCAATCTGTCACTCACCCCGCTGGTCCCTAAAGGTTTATCAAGATGTAAAGTGATACAATGGGGTGAAGCATCATGTTCTTCCATAAGGGAAATGTTACTGCTATGCCATACTGCAATAATATTTGAGCTCTTTAGGTTTTGTACATTGTTTAAAAAAATAAATAAATAAATAAAATGCTCATCTTTTGAATTATAAGAATAAGCTTATACCGCCCTTGGCTAGGAACGCATAAATTAATAGTGTGTGTGTGTGTTTCCAAGTGATTGTTGCAGATACTTTCCGGAACTGTGGGAGGTTTGTTTTATTGGCTGGAAACACTGGTATGAAGTGGCAGTTTGCTAGTGTGAATCTACTTCAGATATCCCCTGATATTCTCTGTACACTGCAGGAAAACGGCAGTTCTGGCTTTTATACGGTCTGTCGCTGTTTTCTGACGCACGTTGGGGAGGATCTTTAGATGTAGAATATTTCTTAATATTATTTTCTGTGTACAATTAGTAAGAGTAGTTTTCTGACTAATAGCAGAATGTTACTTGTGGAAAGTATCATTGTTTAAAGTGTAACTACCACCCCTGTTAAATTTTGACCCAAATAATTACCCTTCTGCCGACTAGCTGCTCTGTAGTGCTAGTTGCCAGAATTATTACCTGGTTATTGAGAATTCTACACTGCTCCCGGACTGACAGCCAGGAAAGAGATGCGTGCGCTGTCTGTCCCAGCCTGCTCTAGGAGGCATTGCTAGGAGCTGTTGCTAGGAGCCGTTTGGTTTCAAAAGGGACTGACAGTGCAGACACTGGAAAGACGTCTGCGCTGTTTCCTGGCTGTCAGTCCGGAGCAGTATAGAATTCTCAATAACTAGGTAATTCTGGTGACTAGCACTATTGAGCAGCTAGTCACCAGATGGGTAATTATTTGGGCCAAAGTTTAACAGGGGTGGTAGCTCCACATTAAATGTATGTTTATCACCTCTTGTCACAGTTTAGAAAGAGAACATTATGAAAAACAATTGGGGTCATATTCGAGAGACAACTGCCTGTAGAGGACTAATGGATATTCCCACTGATTGAAATGGGGGTTTTACATGTTTAATTTTATGGGTGTTTTAACCCCCATGAAAGCTAGTGTTTTTTCACTCATTACTTCGTAGTGCATTGAAGACCTTTCTTTTATTCTTGGGGCTAAAAGCCAAATTTAAAGCAACAGGAATTTGGGGATTATTTTTCCCTCTATAGTACAGTTGATTTGCTTGACTTACACCTCTAGCTTCTTGAATACAACCCTTATTTCCAGGGGGTTATACATGAGGGTGAGAAACTCTCCCGTTAATCAGAGCTCCTGTGCCTTTTTTCTGTGACGTCTTCAAGTTGAAGATCTTGGTCCTTAGGCTCCTCAGAACGACCTAGGTAATGATTCTCTCCCACTGAGAACACAGTGCTTATCCCTCCAAGTACAGAGGATAGCAAGACTGCACAACTTTATTGAAAGTGCAGCTTTTGTTGATGTAATGGCTGAAATTAAGACAAATCCTATCAAAATGTTTATCACCTTTTGATAAGCTCTTGTACGCAACAGTGTTTAAGTGGAAAAACTCATGAATCATGTCTTGGAAAAATTATAGAAAAGAAGAAAAAAAAACTGTCAATGCCCTGGTTGCACAAAGTGCACACCCTTTTCAATGGGATTGTAATTGTGTTCAGCTATAACCAGTCTCATTCCAAATAACGTACAATGGTGATGTGCCTTCACCTGACATCAACTGAAGGGATTCTGATCAGACCTAAATAAAATCCATGGATAATGAAAGGGTTCGGTTGTTGCATCTATTTGGGTAAAGTTCTGATGGTGCTTTAACCCTTTGAGTGCCAGAGGGGCATACAAAGCATTGCTTTGCAATGCATTTCGTACCCCTCTTGCACTCAAAGGGTTAACAAATATGGGAAAATTGTAAGACAAAAATTTGCATTGAAGCAGATGTTGGTTACTCAAGTGATCAAAAGTATGGCAATGATAGTTTGGAGTATTTTAACTCCACAACCCCTAGCTCCAGCTCCCTTGTGATTTGCTATAATTGCATGCTTAATAGCCAATAAAGACCGGGTCAGGGAGCTGAATGCGGAATCATAACTCATTTCATTTTATTTTCTTATTGCTTGAGGGAGAACTGGAATGTCTGCTTTATATCATGTGCCCCATCCTCAGCTGTGACTACACGTAATGCTTTGTAACGGTTCAAGAGTCTGATATTGCCCCTTTTGAGATTTGCCCAGTCTGCTCTGTTTTTAGTTTTGACTGCAACCAGTACTGCATAATCACCTTTGATGTCAATACTAGTTATTGATTTTTGTAAAGGATAATTCTTCAGTCTGACCTTGCTGGGTAGTGTCATTGTATGTCCTCCTTTAGTTCCTCAAAAAAATGCAAGCAATCAAGGTATTTTCAGAAAGCTAAAAAGGTGAAATTCTGGAGCAAGCCAACATTGAGGGGGGTGAAAATTCCCATTATTTTAAATGTGATGATTAAGTCTTTGATTGCTAGGGATCTCCAGGGCATTGCAATTTGTTGGCGAAATCGCATTCAAGGAGTTGAGAGCCACTTAAAATTAGTGGGATTTGGGGGAATTTTTGTCACCCATTGGTGCAGTTGGATTGCTCCTCTTTTCTTATCGTTTCTTTCTGAAACATAGAATCTGACAGCCGATAAGAACAATTCGTCCCATGTAGTCTGCCCATTTTTCCTACTGTAAAAACATCAAACCATAATTGGTCGTGTCTTGTGTTCAGGAGAGCCTTATGTCTATCCCATGCAGGCTATCATTCAGTCACTGTATTAATCTCTACAACTTGCTCTTTAGGCTGTTCCACTTACCTATCACCATCTCAGTGAAGTAAAAATGTCTTACTTTGTGTGTAAGCTTCTGACATTATCCTCACATTTTTACTCCTTTGACATGTACTTCCCTCTTGTATTTTGTTGTATCCCTTTTTGTTGAATGTTTCTATCATATTTTTTCTCTCTCTCTCTCTCCTCCAAGCTATACATTTTCAGATCCTTTAGTTTTTTCCTGATCACTTTTATTCTGTTAACCAGTCACAATTTTATATTCTGCATTAAAGAGCTTATCTGGTGGCAGGTTTTCTTCAAAACACTCAAGTGTGCAGTGAACTTCCCCCCCAACCATTTAAAGGGGGATAAAGGTGAAAAATGCCCCCAGCGGCATCTCTCAAACCCTTATGGTTTGAGAGATAACCTCTTTCAAAGTTCGTCCCTGGCTGACTTCAGCATTCTAGCTGAGAGCAGGGGAATCCTCTCCTGAGATCAACCTGCGGCTCTGCAGCAGAGCCGAGATCCTTTAGTAAAGAAGAAATCCATCATTAAAAAAGTCTTCTACATGTGCTAGGTTTGCAAGCACATGTAGAAGACCTTTTAAGTGAAGTATTTATTTTTTATTAATGCAATCTCGGCTCGGCTGCAGACGGTCCTGGAACCGGATTCCCAAGCTGTCAGCTAGAATGCTGATGTAAGCCAGGGGCGAACTTTGAAAGAGGTTCTCTCTCAAACCATAAGGGTTTGAGAGATGCCGCTGGGGGCATTTTTCTTCTTTATTCAAGGGCTTTAACATAGGGATTGGCATTTTTTAAGTAATACTATACCTTTAAGTTAAAGGGATATGGAATGTCTTGCCCAGCAATGTATTTTACATACCCTTAAAGGGTTAATTGGTCATATTTTAAGGATGCAGTCCTGCCATGCTCCATTACTTGATCCTGGTGATCCAGGCCCTGCTACTTTGTACAACAGTGCACGTCTCCTTAGTGTTACACCAGCCTACATTTAGTAACCCTCCAAATGGTTCCAGAGTCCCAGGCTGTTCAGCCCTGTACTTGGAGGGCATTAAAAAAAAATTAAATATTTGCAATAAAATAATTGGAGCCATAACACTTCACAGTGACCCCCACTTACTTCCCAGACCTCAAACTCCTTCCACTGAATCCTTTGAAGGAAGTCTACAGTGGCAGGGTTTTGGGGTCATTCCATGCATATGATATCCAGGATTCCTTTTGGAGAACCAGCCCACACAAAACTGGCTCCTAGTTGCTTTAGGCTTTTCTGTCCCAGTTAAGGTAAGTCGGGGTTTATTTATTGGGATATTTGAGTGTTTAACTCAGTCCCCTATCAATGGGCTGTTTTTCACATTTTAGAACTTTTTTACGAGGTAGAGGTGTAATATATAGTGTGATGTCTATTGCAGTGTATGAAACTATCCAGCTTCAGTCTGTTAACAGAAAACTTATAATAATACAGGTTGTTCTTATGAGTGTGTTGATAATTCAGATACATATTTAATGGAACACCAATGCCTTAATCTGTGTGAAACTCCTTTTGGCTACTGAATCCAATTCTGTGTGGTGGATTGGGTCTCCAAAATAAAACTTTTAATTTAGTGTTTTACATAGTCATTGGAAGACCCTGGTGCAAAAAAATAAAAGTTTGGGCCCCTTAACGCATAAATATTTTTACTGGGAGTATAACAAACTTATTGGACCCCTGGGCTCCTTTGACTGCAGAGTCCTATCACAACTGTGCCTTTTTCACCCCGTGTACGTATACCCCTGCTTTAATTTGTAATGGATATCACGTCCTCTGGTTTTGGTACAAATTTTTGCAGAACACACCTATTCCAAAATCCTCCCACTGAAGTCTTGGGAATACTTCACTGGTAGGAGTTTGTTTTTGAAGTCCTGGATTCCAGCAAGAAGACCTGTCTGCCTCCTTGGACGTGCTTTCCAGTACCAATATAAAGATTATAATTGGCCATTAGGATTTTCTACGTACATTACGATAAGTTGTGTTTGTTAATCAGGTTTAGAACGTAATCTAGTTTGAAGTATGTAGCGCTACATACATTAAGATGTTTACATATTCTATATCTGCTAGAAGTACTTTTTCTTCTGCACCGCTCACTACTAGATAAAAAAAAGCAGTTTTGTACCATGTAAGACACAGAAGCAAAGAGCATGCCAAGGAAACTTGCTTCCCGCTTCCTCCTGAAGCATTCCCTGGCGCACAATCTTAATTTACATTCAATGTTACAACTTGTCTACCTTTTGAAAATGTAATGTTCCCTTTTATACAGTAGCATATTTTATTTTAGCTTTACTAGCTTTAAGGATAGATAAATGATTTAAGCCATTAAGTAGTGTGCAGTGTTACATTCTCCTCTGTTCATTAACCCCTTCACGACTGGCCTCATGACTGGCAGTTAAAGGGATAGTATTGCTTGAAAATAATTGTATTTTATATTGTAGCCCTTAAAAAACATTAAAAATGTCTTGTTTCCCAAACCTTTATTGTTTGGGAGATATTAGCAAGTAAAATTAAGTTAAGTTCCCTTTTCCTGGCTGTTTTAGCCAAGTCTGCCATTTAGTGGACAGATTTGGAATCCAGTTCTCAGATCAGTGGTCAGCTCTTTAGCTGTACAGAGATAACAATCTTTAAAAAGAGCTACTTAATTGGAACTGTGTACAAAGTGTGCCTGGTTTGCAAGCACATTTATAGACCATTCCAATGAAGAAATTATTTTTAAAGATCGTGATCTCCATGCTTCTGAAGAGCCTCAGCCTGTCTGTGGACCGGATTTCAAATCTGACAGCTAGAGCAGTGACGTCACTCAGGGGGAAACTTTACTTGCTGATATCTCCCAAACCATAAAGGTTTGGGAGATAACATATAATTTTTTTTTTTTTTTTTTTTAAGGGCTACAATATAAAATTATTTTCAAGCAATACTATCCCTTTAAGAACCATGGAGTTTTTTTGCTCCAGTGTATTCAGGGGTACCCAAACAGCATGCAGCCATGCGTGGACACCAGAATTCCATGATGTACATAACAGTCATGGGTCCTTAATACAAGTTTTCCCATGACGTTTTTGTATGTCATGGGTCAATAAGGTGTTAATCAGTGGTTCTCAAACCTTTTGTTATGATGGAACCCACTTTAGGTTCAAATTTACTTCCCCTGGAACCCTAATAGTCAAACTTTGTTAAACCCTTGGATGCTAGAGAGGTCAACGACTTTGCATTGTGATGCTTTGCTTACCTCTAGCATCCAAGAGGTTTAATTTGGTATCTACAGCATATCAAACTTATCTGAAAGCTAGTCTGTGCCAATAATGTGACCCATTGAGGACCAGATGGGTGGTGTACTCTTTGTTGTGTTCAGTTGTCCTCCATTTTTAGTTTTTATGCAGAAGTTGAAGGGATGCAGGGGATTCATGGCACAGTTAGAAAAAAAACGTCAATTTAAACTATATAAAGTGTTAATGGAAAATGCTAAGTTAGCTTCTGCTTGTGGCACAGACCTTTCTTATTTAAATGATGAACTTGTAAAGTTTACAGTATTTTTGGCCAAATGGAGAGTTTAAGTATTTCTCCAAACGGTCATGTGTAATATCAAAATGGGAAAATATTGGACAGGTGCTAAGAAACCTAAATATGTTGGTCTTTACTGTACTGCTTAATATACGATTTAGCTACACCATTTAGCCCAAAGCTTAGGGTGGCTTAGTGTATCCCATGAAGCAGGCCTCTAGGACAAGTGCCTTTAATTTGGGAATGTGCACTCGGTAAATATTGCTAAATGGAGTGTTGACCTTTTTCAGATAACTGTTTTCATAACTGTATTGTGCTCTTTCTACAGAACAGACTAACTTATGACATGACCCTCAGCTGACTGACTGAAACGTGACTGGAGACAGCTTTTATGTAATGATTTAGTAAAACGTTTGTTCAAAAACGGGAAGAAAAAATATATTGTGGAAACTTTAATTTTTATTATTTTTTAAAATGTGTAAGTTGCAATGTTTTACGGTCCTTAGCTTTTTTTTTTTTTTTTTTAATTGTTGAAGTTATGTATAATCTTCTTTCTTGCATTGAAATAAACTTTTCCTGTGTTAACGAATGTGTTTACTTGTTTTAATTTAAGTTTTTAATCAGAAATAGACTAATTTAGTAACTTGTACCTATACAATGCAGAGAGTATGCAGTACCGTTCAGTACGCTTGATAAGTACCTCAGAAGAAAACAGGATTGCAGTGTACTCAACGCATTCAACTGGTTTAATGAGTGGTAGGAAGCTTCTTTTTTTCTTCTTTGCTCTGTAGCTGTTGGGAGATTACATTTCTCATCTCCAGCCAGCTACCAGGTGACTGGGTGTGATGTGAGTTGTAATCCCCAACAGTAAGAGAACAAAAGCTTGCCTCCTCTAGTGTTAACACTTCTGAATGCCAGATTGGTGTGCAACGCATTGCATTACTTATCCTAAAATGCTTAGGGTTGAGAGCTATTGTGCAAAGTCGCATCTCTTAAAACTTTGCATGATAGACCTTTTACACAATGCTTCTTAATTCATTGGATACATTGGTAGCATCCAAGTGATTAACCCTTTGAGTACCAAAGGGGTATGCAACACGTTGCAAAGCAACTCAACTCAAAGGGTTAAACCCCAACCTACATTTTACTGAACAGTGTAAAGCAGCTATTCAATAAATGGGATTTTCAAAATAAAAATGTTGGGGATTCCCAAACACATCCTTAAGTACTATTAACAAGTCAGGCTATGAGGATTACTCTGCTATAGCACAGATGCATTAAATTAAAATGCCCCCCATGATTTTCTCAAGTCTGCTCAAGCAGGAACATCTTTGAAGACCTGGCCTGTTACTAGTAGTTAAGAGCAGGTCTGATATCTGTCAGAGCTTTCCTGCTTCTAAGATCTCTAGTAAATGTTTAATCAATTATACTTGCAAAACATTCTCATGTCTAAAATATTGCTTTAGGATGCATGTTTACTTTTTAAAGGGACAATAATGTCCCATAAAAACATTTTATCGAGCCTTAGGGTTTGCACCATTCTGCTTATTTTCTATCTCTCAAACCTCTATTTATAGATAACGCAAACTCTGCTCTGCTGCAGAGCCACCTGTTGGTCCCTGGACCGGAATCTCCTGCTGTCAGCTAGACACTGATGTCAGGAGGAGGAGGGGGCAACTTTTAATGTCTATATCTCTCAAACCATAGCAGTTTGAGAGATAGGGTTTGCACTATTCTGCTTATTCTCTAAGACTCTTTAAAACTATAAAAAGTTTTTATGGGACATTAGTCACTTTAATTTCAATATTCTGCAAGTGTACAATATGTAAAAGCAAAATACTTATATTTTTATTTATTTATTTTATCTTAACCTTTGTGTCAGGGAGTGTGAAAGCAGTGATATTGATAAAAATTAACAAACTATTTGAGGAAGCTTTGAAGCTCTCTGAATCCAGTCCATTCTAGTATATTCTACAGTCTAAGTTATCAGTGATGGTAATGGCTTTGTATTTTCTGCTTCTGGAATATTGTTAAATTGTTCCACTATCCCTACTTTCACAGGTCATAATACATCTCTCTGGAAGGAGAAATCCATCCAGCACAAAATCAGGGACATAATTGTTTGTAAAAATAGGCAATTTCACTTTATGTAGTTTACACTTGCAGGATGTCAATTTACTCACATTTTAAATTGCATTGTAGCTTATCTTATTAAATAGAGCATATGTGTTTCTTTATGCAAGGCTCCTTCCCTAGGGGTGGAACAATAAATTGTATCGTTTTGTGCATATGCACAATCAGCTTCTGCTTAGAGTGATAGTCGCCCAAACCCGAAAAGGTTTTATGTGCATTGAAATATTTTTCTCTCATGAGCATTATTTTCCCATGACACTGTTGGCAGTCATGGGTTGCTATGGCTGTGCTTAAAAGGAGCAGGAAAGTGTTAATTTTTTTTTTTTTATTAAAAAATTATGTGAGATACAGGAAACATGGGGTGAAGTTCTCTCTGCAGGAAGGCAGGATGAGACTTCCAGCCTGCACCACTTCAACCCGCACAGACATGCTCAGATTGAAAAAGTGCTCTTGCGAGGATGGAAGCAGGGCAAACCTCTTAAGAAAAAAGATGGTAAATACTAGCTAATGAAGCTGAAGAGAAGATTCTGCTACATTGAGTGTACATGTCCTTTTCCATCATGGTAGGTGGATGCCTCTGGTGCATTCTAACATTGGCTTGGTACAAGCAGCATTTCTATTCCTCCAATTGCATCCAAATGCTTAATATGTCAGTTATAGGGTTTAGCTTGTTCTTGCAGCTGTGGGGAACTCCTGCCTCTTGTGGGGCAAAGTATGTATGTGGTAGTGAACTATATTTATTATTGTGATGCTTTTACATTACTTTATATTTCACATACAATTGTCATTTTTGGACTGTGGTGTCTTTAAGAATGGGCATGAGCAACTGTCAATTTAGGTTTAGCTTATGAGCACTATTGTGGGACGACTGCCTCTACAGTGATTTCAGGTAAAAATTTAGTTGGTCTCTAGGATTGCTCAACATCTATTTGGAACTATTGGGACCCTCCTATTTTCAGGCAATGTTGCATGGCAGCGACTGAAGAGCCACTGAACCATTTTGTTTAAAGAAGGCTACTTTTCACAGTAACCTGTTCTTCCTGGGCATTAGTTCAGAGTAAGAGGTTGTATCCGCCGAACACTCTTCCTTTTTATACCCAGATGGCTTTGTTGAAGCTACCTACTCCTACCTGCTTGCCAGATTAACCATTTGCAGTCAGATAAGTACTTTTTAAATCTTTCTAAATACTTTTAACAGGGCTCACAATTTCCACTAGCCAATGGCGAGTGAAAATTTAGCCCTGGTGGGTATGTTATGGCTTGCAGTGACAAGTAACTTTTCAGGTCTGGCTAGTAGAAAAGGACTTCCAATTTTAAGCCCTGCTTTTAATATGCTCTCTCTGCATTCCTTCTTATTTTATCAGACTCTTTGAGGATTCACTGGTTGTCATTCCCTATGAAGACATGAGCAAATCTAAGGCTACTAAGAATTCATTTAACCCATGGCTGCTTATGCTAAGTGGGGCTTCCTAGGGAATCTTCTGGTACTCTGTCCCTCTTGCTCTAGGGCCCATGTTCATTGGACGGGGCCCACACCTGCTTAACAGGAGCCTGCATAGGTTGGGTCCAAGCACTAATTTTCTCATTTAGCTACCTTTAAATTGGTCTTAAACTGTCCATGGGACACCCTGCGCCCCACAACCACCAAACACATTTGTGATATTGTAGTGGGGATACCCCCATTGTTGAGGACTCCTCTGCCAAGGAAGACTGAAATAATGCAGATGAATTAGAATCATCTTTTTGTACAGGGACTTTTATCTGAAAAACTCCTGTCCTTCTGAGGTCCTTATTTGGGCAGTTCTAGAGATGTGTAAGGTAACAAAGGATTCTGATTCTAGTTCCTCTTCACAAGATATTTTGTGAGACACAAGGAGGTTGCTGTCTTTCTCTTCTCTCCTTAAAGCTCATACTCTACGTGAGCAGTGTATGATTCTGCTAAGCCTAAGGAAATGCCTCTGCTTACTTCTTGGCAGTGTGTCGCACCGTGTGGCTTAACAGTCCTTAATCAGTCCTCCAAGAAGTTCTTGAAGTCTTCCATTTGTGGGCATACAGTTGTTTGTGGCTAAAATTGGCAAGGTTATCAGTCATGCAACTGGAGGCAAGAGTAACTGATTACCTGAAAGACGCATGACTTTCACTACCCCGGCCCAGATGGGTCTGCTTCTAGGGCTTCGATCAACTGTGCGACCAAGGCACACTCCACTTCAAAATCCAAACAGTCTTGGGCAGGCCAGAAGCATTTGCAGAAACCCAAAGTTGACCAACCTTCCTCTGCATGACCCTCTGGGGTCTGGTCCATCACAGGACAGAGAGAGGTGTTTTGTTTCTGTTTTTTTTCTCCCTCCTCTTTCCACTGTGCATGAGCACTTTCCATATGGACCAGTGTGTTTTGCAGGTAAATCTTAGAAGGGTACTTCATGTATTTTAAAGTACACCCCAGCATTTCTTTATGCCCAGAGTTCCTCGCAATATCAAATAAGCGTATACATTTATTTTGGACATAGAGACTTCCCAGGTTAGACATTCAGGTACTGGTACCAGTTTCATTCCCGAGCAGCACTTTCGGGTAACTTTCTCGGTATGAGATTCAATGCTCTCCAGGGGCAGGTATTTCTGCTGGATGACAAGGTTTGGTCGTTATCCCTTCAGCTGTCTCTGGTGGCCTCCCATCAATTTGTGATGGTGTGGGAATTAAATGCATGTGTTGAGCTGTTTTGTCTCATCCCTGGATGCAGTCTTGTTTCCACGATTTCACAGTCAGGAGTTGCTTTTCCCGTGCCGTATGTCAGCCAGCCAAGGCAAAAGCGGTCTTTTATTTCTGGTTTCATTGTCCCTACCTGACCTCAATGCGGTCCCTGGTCATTCAAACTTGGGACATAACTTTTGGTTGCCTGACTATGCAAGGTCCTAGTAATAAGGCAGAGGGCATGCTATCCATCAATGGTCTGCAGCTGTGCAGAGTAAGATCAGGATGGAATGCAACCATGTCATTCTGGTTGCTCTGTTAGGCCTGGTTTTCTGATCTCCTCAGTCTTTCTGTAGAGGAGCTGTCTTTGATTCCTCTGTGTCTAGACGTACCTGTCTCTGGGTCTGTTGCACCATCCACATGTGGAAAAGTTGGCTTTGACAAGTGATGCAAGTATCTGGGGTCACAACCTTTCCATCTTCCGGTTGTCTTGTCCATTCGAAGTTGTCCTTCAGAAAGTGCTTGATCTTCAACGATAAGTTCAGATTTCAGCTCTTTTCTGTCCTTTTTCAGTGGTGTCTTGCCTCATTCATTGACTTGCAAACTTTTGTCCAGGGGGTCTCATGCCCTCCCAGTCTTTTGGGATTTAAACCTCTTTCTAGGAGTGCTTCAGAAGGCTCCTTCTGAGACTCTTTGAATTCGCTGTTTCTTCCGATGTTGGAGATCTCCTTTTTCTTGGCAGTCATCTTGAATTGGTCGGTGGCTGAGCTACATGCTTTATCTTGTAAGCCTCCCTTCTTGGCCTTTCATCCTGACTGGGTGGTTTTGAGGACTTCTGTAGGATTTATCCCTTAAAGTTGTTTTGGAGTTTTAAATCCGCTAGGCATTTTTAGTTCCTTCTCTGTCCAGCTTCATCTAATAGAAGGATGTGGTAGGTGCTTGAAGTACTATGATGATCTCAGTCCTTTAGGAAATCTGATTTTGGTTTTTTTCATTCCTGAGGGCCAGTGTGCTGGCTAAACTGCATCTAATGTTATGGTAGCTTTTTAGATCAAAGCGACCATTCGTCAGGAGTATGCTCTGCAGAAGAAACCAGTACTCTTTCATGTTACAGTTAATTCCACTGGGTTGGTGGGTGCTTCTTTGTCCTGTGAGAATCGAACCTCTGCTGAGCAACTGTGTAAGGAGGTGACATGGTTGTCCCTTCTCACATTTGTCAGGCACGAATGTGTGAATGTGTTGGCTTTGGCTGGAAGGTCTCACAGGTTGTTGTACCTGTGTAGGTTTTCTTCCTGATTCCTGTTGAAACATTACCGTGTTTGCTTCAGTTCTTTGGTTTATAATGTTTGTCCATTGACAACTGCAGTTCATTTTGTACCAGTTAATTCCCTTTGAATCTGGTCTGTGTTTTGAGGGGGATATCTCTTTGCCTCCTTGGAATCTTGGTGTCTGCTTCGGTATATCCCCATGGTTCCTGTGTTCCACATAGCATGTGAGAGTAAAGGGGATTTTTGTATACTTGCCAATTTTTTTTTTTTTTTTTTCCCCCTCCTTTCTTTCCCCTCGTTCCATGTGTTTTTCCCCAGAGGTAAAAAACAGTAATGGTCCTCTCGTTTTATCTGTTCAGGGATTTCCTGTCTCGTACTACTTTCTGCTATTTTTTTTTATTTTTCCTTGGCTTTGCTAGAAGTCTAACTGAGCATGTCTGGGCAGGGTGAAGTTGTACAGGCTGTGCATCTACTCCTCAGAAGAGCTTACATGCAGGTGCCCTGCCCTCCTGCCGAGGGGATCTTCACCTTTATGATTCCTGTGTTCCACATGGGTAAGATTATAATTCCCCTAGGACTTTCTTACTTAATAAAACAATATGGAGATGCTTAATTCAGAAGTTTATATTTCAAACTGTCACAAGGTGGTGCTATTACAATCACTTTCCCCGGAGACCTTTAGCCTAAGGCTCAGCTCTCCCTTGTAGTGCAATAGGAAAACACTGTACACTAGGTGATGCTATTGCAAACCGTTTAACCACATAAGGGCCAGAGTGATGTGCAGCACATTGAAGCAATATGTTTTGCACTCCTCTGGTCAGTGGGGTTAATTAAAATCTTGTTTTTTTTAATACAGCATCTTCTTACAGTTGGAGTACCCTTGTTTTACTCTGCACAACAACCCTACAATATTTTGAGCACGGGGTTTGGTTGAGTTTTATTTTAGCAAAACATTGTTGCTCTTTTAACCCCCTTGATAGCTACAGATGTTACAAGGCATTGGAAACCATATTTTGGTGACATCTCTAGCATTTAGGGGGTTGAGTATTTGCTTGGTTATCCCCAGCCTCTGCCCTCCAGAATGTACAATATATGGCAATTTTAAAATAACACTTAAAATCTCCCAGTGTCAGAAGAATTGTTCAGTCATAGTGAAGACTACTTACCAATTCATCACACATGATTTCACTTCCCACACAGGTACAAACATTATCTTATGGGGGACACAGAGCAAAGCTTTTGGATTTATGGTGAATGTAGACCAGCAAGGATAAATGGAAATCCACTAGATACAGCAAGATCAAGAAAATATATTTATTAGATCCCAAAAGAAGCTATATTTGCAATGGAGGTGATAAAATAGCACACAATACTTGATCAGTAATTCATTCAGACTCTAACAATAATGTTATTCAACATGTTTATATTCTTTAGCAAACTTATAGTTCAGTGGTGGACAGCCTTCTGGCTCTCCAATTGCTGGGGACTGCTCAAATCCTCCTCAGTGAGTCTGTTAAAATTTGGTTTCAATTTAAAAAAAGGGAGATAATGAATAACAAACCTTCAATGATATACCTGAACTGGTGTATATTTAACCCCCTTTAGGGGCTGAGGAGTGTGCAATTTAATTATGTAATGCTGTTCACTCCTGGCATCGTGTTTAATCCTTCCAATGAAATACTATCCCATCTATTTTTCCTTGTATAACATTGGTTTGGCTTTGTGTATACATACTAGCTTCACACCCACCAAATAAGTATATTTGTCCTGTAAGAATCTTCAGCAGGGGTATTCAAGTGCTCAGCATCCAGCTTTGATGCACTGCAACTCCCAACATTACCCAAATGTAATGACTGGTTGGGGGTGATGGAAGTTATAATCCTTAACAGCACTAAGATATCTCAAGCTGGAGAAAATGTAATTCATAGCATAGGAAAGGTAGCATTTCTGTCGCTGGCAAAGTCCTCTCCACTTTATGACACTTTACTACCTATCTCACTCTGGTGGAATTCCAACAACTTACTAAATACCCTTACTCTATTGTGCTTAATCAGTGTTTCTAAAAATCCCTATATCATCTATAACATCACAATAAGACTGGTATACTAAGAGGAACTGGATCAATTCAAATACACTGTCCCATTGATTTAAATTGGGGTTTTAACTAATTTAATGCTAAACAGGAATGTCAGAGTAGCTTTGAAGGAGTTGAAAGTCCTGTTTAAATCAATGGGCATTTGGGAAAATGTTATTTTTTTTTTTCCTTTTCCTTCAGTGGAGGAGTTTGGTGTTCAGCAAAATGTCTGCCTCCATGGACATGATATCCTTTCCTAATTAAAGATAATTTTTTGGAGAATCCGTCCATGCAGATTTGATTCATGCTACCGCTAGGGTAAGTTCTCATAACTCTTGGGGCCCAGCCAAACACAAGGCAGTATATACTGCCCCTATAAATAAATAAATAAATAAAGAGCTAAACTTATATGTATAGGTCCCTTAAAAGATTTAGTAGATTCAGTAAAATAGTGTTTAATCTAAAGGTATTATTGTCTTGGCTTCAGCAGTTTGAAAGTTTAACCTTTTGAGTGCCAGATCAGTATGGAATGCACTGCAAAGCAATACATTCCATACCCCCTCTGGCATTTAAAGGCTTAAAACTATATACCGTATTCAGTATGTCATCGGTGCAATTATGGAGCAAACAAACTGTACCATATATTGGAAATGAAAATTTCCTATGGATTTAAATGTCTTAAGACCTTGAATCTAGGGAGTCTCACTCATTGCTTCACAGTGAGATGGACATCTCTTTGGCATACAAGGGGTTAAGAAAACCTTTAAATCAATGGGAATCCTGTTAATGCTTTTCCCTTAGGGCAGAGACATTTTTCTCTAGATTTGTATTTTTTTGGCATACTGAATGTGGCTTTGTACTTAATGAGTCACACCTGATCCCTTGCCAATTCCTGAAGGTTCCATTTGAAGGCTGTCTTCTCTGTGCATCGATCTAAGACAAATAAGAGCATCTCACTAGGGACAATATACCTCTCTGCTCAAACCTTGATTACTATGCACAAATACTGTATCAATAGTTAACGATGTGGAATAGAGGAGAGCCTTGCCCCAACCCTTCAGAAATGGGTAATGGATCAGATGAACAACTCTGTGAATTCTTATTTCACTGTCGTCCAATACAGGTTACTGGTACACTGGGAGGCGATCCGCCCCTTTAAGTAGGCAGGAACATTCTCTAAATGTATGCAGGGGGTGGAGCCTCCCCTCCCTCCTAGGCTGCTCCTCAGTCAGCACAAGCCAGAATGATTTGTTCCTCTGTGTGTTCACACCAGGTGGAGAACATCTCTCTTCAAACTTTAGTTTCTTTGTTATTTTTACAAATGTGGAATACCACCATTAGGCGGGTTACCAAGGCTGTCAAATGCCCTCTTTAAAGTGGATAGCACAGCTTCCAGGGTACTTCTGGTGGACCTTTTGCCCTGATGAGGGAACAACTTGATTTCAAGTACTTCCCTGGGGATTATCCTCTGTGGTAATCCTTTACTTATCTTGGTAACCTGAAGACAGAAGTCCAGCAGAAAGGTGAGCCACCCTTTGAGTGCCGAAGGTCCACTTGTCCCTCAGTGTCCCTTCATTGGGCTTGTACTTGGGAGTTCTCATTGGGTGTTTTTCTATATCTTGCTAATGCAATGTATGTGTGTATGTCTTGAGTTTTGGAGCAGTTTATGTGGGATTTAACCCTTTATCTGCTGGGTTTTCCAGTTTTTTGGGTATTTTCAACTTTTGCCTTGGCTCGGTAATGTTTGCTTACATAGAACATGTGTTTGCTATGTGTTATGGAACTTTTAACTTGAGAGAATTTTATTAGAATTTATGTTCCGCGCCTTTAAGCGCGTTTTTCCCGCATAGACGCCATTGCTCCTTTACTCTCTATGGGCTTACACTGTGTGGGACGTATCTCTGGAACCGCTTCACATAGCGACTTCAGAGTGGGCTTATTTTGTTTGTCTTCCCTTGCTCTATCATCCGGTTTTACGTTTGAGTGTGTTAGGGGACTCGGGGGGCTTCGGGCACTGTTTTGAGGTACTTGGTGAGAAAAACTACGCTTCCCATGAGCGCTCGGTTCGCGCCCTTTTTCTGATTGGCTCCTGTCGCGGCAGCCATTTTGTGAGTTCTCATCGAGTATACTACGCAGGGACCGGACCTTCTCCCTCTCCTCTGCTGATTAACCCTTCACTTGCCAGATAAGCTTAGTTTTAAACATTTCTGGGGTGAATACTTAATCTTTCACACTTTAATTGGGTGATTTCTATCTGTGGGGTATATCTGACACTGTGAGTATGTCTACTCCACTGGAGCCTGGGACTAGACCTAAGACCAAGGAGGCTGGGGTATCTGTTTCCCCCATTGCGTTTTGCTCCTCCTGTCATTCAGGGCTACCTAGAGAATTTTCTGGTCATTTATGCCCAACTTGTGCGGAAGGTCATGGCAGCAACCCAGGGCCTTCCAGTCACACTATTGAGCCAACATGGGTGAAAGAGTTCAAAGCTGCAACTAGGGATCTCAGATCCACTCTTCAGTTCTTTCCCTCTCAGGTTCAGGGGGCTCTTCAAGTATGGCAGACCCCCTCCACTGTCAGGACCTCCCTGCCCAAGCCACAGGGAGCTCCTGACATCTCTGATTCTTCTGAGGAAGAATTGTTGCAGGATTCTGATGTTGAGGATGGTACAGTTATTGAGTCTACCAGATCGGCTGGGGACACTTTTGAATGTGATCCTGAACTCTCTGCTGAGGGTTTGATCAGGCCTGTGCTGACCACCCTCAATCTTCCCTTGTGCCAGGAGTCTCCTCTTGACCCAACGGACGTGTTTCAGAAACCTTCAAAGGCTGTTACCTGTTCTCCTACTAATCCTACTCTTGAACGTTTAGTTTCTGATGCGTGGAAAAATCCTGATAAGTCCTCTTCAGTCTCAAAAAAGTTTGCCAGACTTTATCCTTTTCCTGAGACTGAATTGGCTAAATGGGTTCATCCTCCTAAGGTGGATGCTCCGGTTTCTAGGTTGTCTAAATCCACTGCTCTGGCTGTATCTGATGCTTCTGCTTTACAGGATTGGACTGACAAAAAGTTAGAGACCTGTCTTAAGTCTATTTTTGCCTCTATTGGTACTGCCATGCATCCGACTTGCGCTGTGGCGTGGGTTAACCGGGCCGCTGCGGTCTGGACTGAACAGCTTACTGTGGCGGTCCCCCAAGATGCGCCAGTGTCAGAGCAGCTGCAACTACTTGCTAATGTTTCTGACGCTGCTTTTGATGCAGTTCGCATGATGGCGAGGGCCTCCACTTCTTCCGTGGTGGCTAGACGCGCTCTTTGGCTAAAAATTTGGTCTGCTGACACCGCTTCCAAGAAAGTTTTGCTTTCTTTGCCCTTTCAAGGGACTTCCCTGTTTGGATCTGAGCTAAAGGAATTGATCAGCGAGGCTACTGGAGGCAAAAGTACTCTTCTACCCTCAGTCTTTAAGAAGAAATTCCCAGCTAAGCGCCATCGGTCCTTTCGTTCCTTCCAAACTGAGACACGCCCCACGTCCCAGGCGGTTCCGCCTGCTCCGCGCGCCTCCTCCAAGCCCAAACAGTCCTGGAAGCCCAAAGTTGCCCCCAAGGACAAGACTGCTTCGGCATGACTCGCCGAACCCGGGTCCGCATCCGGCTGTAGGTGGGCGGCTTCACCTCTTTCACCGGGTTTGGGAGGATTCAGTGCGGACCCTTGGGTTCTTCAGGTGGTGTCAGAGGGATACAGGATCCCTTTCTTTTCCCTTCCTCCCTTTCGCTTCCATATTACTCGTCCTTCTCAGGACTCCACAAAAAGGCGTCTATTCGACGACGCTATTCAGGATCTTTTGGACAAGGACGTCCTGGAACCGGTTTCTCAAGAGGACATAGGTTCAGGATTTTATTCCAACCTGTTCGTTGTGGCCGAAAAGGACGGTGGAGCTCGTCCTATTTTGGATCTCAAAGATCTCAACTACTTTGTTGTGAGTACCCACTATCGACAGGAATCTCTGCGCACTGTGATAGCTGCTATGTCTCTGGGGGAATTCCTTGCTTCCCTGGATCTTTAAGATGCATATCTGCACATCCCTATCCATCTAGAGAGCAGGCGGTATCTCAGGTTTGCCTGCCACAGAGGTCATTTTCAGTTTTCGGCTCTTCCCTTTGGGCTGACGACAGCTCCACAGGTTTTTCAACGAGTCCTGGGAGCATTGATAGCGGTAATCCATCGGGATGGCATCAGAGTGACTCCATACATGGACGACTTACTCTTGAAAGCTACATCAGCAGAGATCCTTCATCAGCAGGTTCAGGCTTGCATTCAGACACTCACTCGCCATGGATGGATTGTGAATCTGGACAAGTCAGACTTGGTTCCATCTCAGCGGATAATCTCCTGGGTCTTCTGTTCGACACCCAGCGGTGCATGGTGTTTCTGCCGGAGGAGGTGGCTCATCAGATTGCTCTCCGGGTATCGAAGATTCTGTCTCTCGAGCGGATTCCAGTACCGAAATTGACTACTCTGGTGGGGAAACTCATTTCCACGATAGAGGCAGTGCCGTTTGCTATGGCACACACCAGGGAACTTCAAAGGTTCATGATCCAGACGTGCAGGAATCGTCCAGACCATCTGAAGCTATCTGTCTCTCTACCTCCTCATGTCGAATTGAGCTTGGAATGGTGGTTGGATCTTTCTCATCTCCTGAAAGGGAGATCCTTCCAGATCCCTTATTGGACCACGGTCACGACAGAGGCCAGCCTCCTGGGATGGGGGGCGGTGTTGGGTCGCTTCAGTGCCCAGGGGAAGTGGGGATTAGAGGAATCTCTTCTCTCCATCAACATTCTGGAACTCTGTGCTATCTTCCTTGCCCTACGACATTGGGAATCTCAACTGGAGGGTTGTCCAGTCAGGGTAGAGTCCGACAACGCCACCGCAGTGGCTTACATCAACAGGCAAGGCGGAACAAGAAGTCTCGCTGCCTGGTTAGAGGTCAAGGCCATTTTGTCTTGGGCGGAAGCTCATGTTCCCATCATTTCAGCGGTTCACATTCCAGGCGTAGACAACGTCATGGCAGACTTTCTCAGTCGTCACACAGTCGACAGCGGAGAGTGGGCTCTTCATCCGGAGGTGTTCCAACTTCTCACTCAGATGTGGGGGGTTCCTGTGGTGGATCTGATGGCAACCAGACACAACAGGAAGGTTTCAGTGTTCTGCTCTTGGTGGAGGGATCCACTGGCCCTGGCAGTGGACACCTTGTCAATCCCTTGGGAATTCTCCCTAGCTTACATCTTTCCTCCTCTTCCACTGTTGATCAGAGTCATCCAGAAGCTGAAGATGGAGCGTTGTCCAGTTATTCTAATCGCTCCGAATTGGCCTCGTCAGTCCTGGTATCCGGATCTGATGGCAATGTCTGTGGCGGAGCCCTTTCTGCTTCCCTCTCGTCCAGATCTTCTGCTACAAGGCTACCTGTGGAAGGAGGATGTTCATTGTCTTCGTTTGATGGCTTGGAGGTTGATTCCTCAATTTTGAAGAAAAAGGGTTTTTCCTCTGCTGTGGTGTCTACGATGCTACGTGCTCTTAAACCTGTGTCTTCTAAGATCTATCACTGAGTCTGGTCGACTGTTGTAGCATGGTGTGCTGATAGGGATCTATCGCATGATTTTTATCTTCCTACTGTCCTGGCCTTTTTACAGGACGGTGTTGATAAGGGACTCAGTCTGAGTTCTCTTAAGGTTCAGACTTCAGCGCTCTGTCTTTTTCCAGGAGCGCATTGCTGTTATTCCTGACGTCAAAGTTTTCTTCCAAGGTGTGGCTCATGTTCGTCCCGCTTTCAGGAGTCCCGCTCCTCAGTGGGATCTCAATCTGGTTTTGGGGGTTCTCCAACGACCCCCCTTTGAGTCCTTGGCTACTATTCCTTTGCGCCTTTTGTCTTGGAAGATGGCTTTCCTTTTGGCTATTGTATCAGTTCGCCGGGTGGCAGAATTACAAGCTTTGTCTTGTAAACCACCTTATCTTATCTTCGCACTTCCAAGGAGTTTTTGCCTAAGGTTGTCTCCGAATTTCACATCAATTAGGAGATTGTGGTGCCCTCTTTCTGCCCTAACCCTTCCTCTGACAAGGAGAGGGATCTTCATTTGTTGGATGTCGTGCGTTGTCTCAAATTTTATGTTCATCGCACTGAGTCTATCAGGAAGTCTGATGCTGTGTTTGTCATTCCTGAGGGGCCTAGGGCAGGGAGACCGGCATCCAAGGTGACCATTGCATCTTGGATAAAATCTACTATTCGTAAGGCTTACGAATTGTGGAATAAGCATGTGCCCTTTCGGGTCACTGCTCATTCTACCAGATCAATTGGGGCCTCTTGGGCCTATAAAAATCAAGCGTCTGCTAATCAGCTGTGCCGGGCGGCCACTTGGTCCTCTGTGCACACATTTTCGAAGCACTACCGTGTGGATGTTCTGGCCTCGGCTGATGCCAGCTTTGGGAGGAAGGTCCTGGAGGCAGTTTTGCCTGTCTAGGATCTTCTTCTTCTGAGGTTCTCAGTGCTTCCTTACTGTTGAGCCCTGTTGGCTCTGGTTCAGTGTGCTGTGTTTTGTTTGGGGTCTGTTCTTACCCCTAGTTGGTGTCCGTTGACACTTCTGATTGTTGGGATCTCTGACCGGTTGGTTCATAGAGGTTCTGGTGACTCTGGGGGCCTTGCGCCTGGTCCTTGCCTTCTTCCCGCCTCTGGGAAACTCAATGTTTGGACATCCCAGTGTACCAGTAACCTGTATTGGACGACAGTGAAAATAGGATTTTAGTCTTACCTGTTAAATCCTTTTCACTTTAGTCCATACAGGTTACTGGTCTCCCACCCTGTCAAGAGACCATGCTTGGCTCTCCTGTGGCATTCTGTGGGAGTCCTTTGGGGCATGCTCACAGGGGTCTTCTTCTTCTCTTCTATCTCTGGTCAGTGTTAGTGTCTCAAATCATTCTGGCTTGTGCTGACTGAGGAGCAGCCTAGGAGGGAGGGGAGGCTGCACCCCCTGCATACATTTAGAGAATGTTCCTGCCTACTTAAAGGGGTGGATCGCCTCCCAGTGTACCAGTAACCTGTATGGACTAAGTGAAAAGGATTTAACAGGTAAGACTAAAATCCTATTTTTTAACCCCTTGGAGAGGGTTTTCTTCTACATGTCTTGCGCACCCCTCTGGTGTGCAAGGGGTTCTACTTTTAAACTAGCCATAGACTGCTGTGAAGATCAGGCACCCAACCAACAAGCTCATCAGATTTGAAGCATAGTAAATAAAAAAAAAAATTTTTTTTAAAAAATGTGTCCAGCCCATGTCAAATCACCCCTGTTCATCCAGAGGAAGGAAAAAAAAACAAAAAAAACAACATTGTGAAGCTGTTTGCAATTAGGCCCAAGTTGGTTAAAAAAAATATATATATATATATATATCCTTCCCGACTCCAAATTCCAGTCAGTTTTTCCCTGGATCAGCATCCTATCTGCTTTGAAGCAAACAGTCATAATTCTCAATGTTGTTCTGTGCTAGATAGGGATCAATTACTTTTTGAAAGCAGTTACAGCAGAGCTCAAAATTTCAAGTCCTATGCTACTAGCCAGGCCTGAAAAGTTACTTGCCACCAGTTTCCATGCGTAGCCCCACCCATCTCAAGTTCTCTGATGAAATGACACTGTTCTATGTTTTATTCAGAATAAAATTAACAAAAATATTCAAAAACAAACAATGTACACCCATTATTTAAAAAGAAAATAAGTGCATAAGACATCAACAAGTGGAGGCATAAAATATTTGGTTTAAGTACTGAAACTCTTAAACATGGTACGGCTGATTTGTCACGCTTTGTTTTTATACATAAAGGCCATTTTAATTTAAGCAACTCAGTGCTTAACCTTTTAACCCTTTGCGGGCCAGAGTGGTACACAATGCATTGCAGAGCAAAGCGTTGCATACTCCTGGCACTTAAAGGGTTAAAGGCCATAGGATGGTCTAACAATAGTTCCACTGTAAAAGATCCGGCTATAGAGGTACTTCTAACAA
Organism: Rhinophrynus dorsalis; assembly: GCA_037306005.1. Classification (NCBI taxonomy): domain Eukaryota; kingdom Metazoa; phylum Chordata; class Amphibia; order Anura; family Rhinophrynidae; genus Rhinophrynus; species Rhinophrynus dorsalis. The sequence continues at coordinate 181,945,293 of CM074725.1, read as the reverse complement.
AAATTCAAGTTCCAGCTGCAATAATTTGTGAATTAAACATATATCAACAGTTGTAGTTTCCATGTTTTAATCCATAGGATAAACTCTGAATAATATTTTTACAATATTAAGGTTATTTTAAAGCACTGGGCTACTAATGATCCCCCCAGACACCTCCATGCTTCTCAATCATACTCTCTAGTCACTTCCCTGCTCCTCACCAATCCTCCTAGACACCACCCTGCTCCACATTGATCCCCCCCAGACAACTCCATGCTTGTCATTCATACATCCATTTCCCTGCTCCTCACTAATCCACCCAAACACCAACCTGCTTCTCACCAATCCCCCCAGACACCTCCATGCTTGTCATGCATACCCTCTAGTCACTTCCCTGCTCCTCACCAATCCCCCCCAGACACCTCCCTGCTCCTCACCAATCCCCCCCAGACACCTCCCTGCTCCTCACCAATCCCCCTAGACACCACCCTGCTCCACATCCATCCACCCCAGACAGCTCCATACTTGTCATTCATACATTCACTTTCCTGCTCCTCACTAATCCACTCAAACACCTCACCAATCCCCCCCCCCCGATACCTCCCTGCTCTGCATAGATCCCCCCCAGACACCTCCATGCTTGTCATTCATACCCTCCAGTCACTTCCCTGCTCCTCTCCAAGCCCCTCAGGCACCTCCCTGCTTCTCCCCTGACACATCTCCCATGACACTCCTTAGACACATACCTGCTTCTCTCTTGACACCCCTCAGACACCTCCCTGCATCCCCCCCTGACACCCCTCAGACACCTCCCTGCTTCCCCCCCTGACACCCTTCTGACACCTCCCTGCTTCCCCTGACACCCCTCGGACACCTCCCTGTTAGGGACATTTCCCATTTTAGATCCCTGGCCAGACGGGTGGATCCAGCGCCTCCTATCAGATATGGGAAACTGAGTCTGGTCACACCCAGACCAGGATGCCACTGCCAATACATGTACCTTGGAGCGCTGGGGTGCCTCCCAGTGATGAGGATCCAAATAGCCGTCTGAGCTGATCAGAGAGTAGGCACCAGCCTGTATCACCCGGAGCAGTCCTGAGCACTACCAGGTGAGAGGGGCCTGCGGGGCACCGGAGCGAGGAATTTTAGGTGCCTCGTGGGTGGTGGCTAGCGGTGGCCCCCAGAGAGTCACATTGTTTCCTCCTGGCCGTCTGTACAGCTTTTCCACTAGTGCATGCTGGGAGTTGTAGTTCAGCTTGAGCTCTGCCCCCGTAAACTGCCCTCTTCTGTTATTTAAAAGAACTACCGCTCCCAGCATGCACCTCAAAGTGCCATACATGGACCTGACAGACTGGAATGTGAGTGTGATACCGTGCTGTTGACTAGCGGTTAATCCAGCTAGGGAGTGTCTGAGCAGCCAGGTGGGGGGGGATTTTTATGACAGGCTTCAATTTCCACTCACCTTCACTCAATTTCTCCTCGTCAAATGTGAATGGAAACTTTGAGCCCCGAGTTATAGTATCTGCAAGCATAGCATCCTGAGGCAAATTTTTCACAACTTTGCTTCCATTACTGTAAAAAAACAAAAAAAAACACCCTGCTTTTGATTTAGTCAAAAGCGCCTTTCCTCTAGTCTTAATGGAAAACCTCTTGTTCTTCTCTCAGCTCTTTGAATAAATAGTTTATTGGAGCTTTATTTGTATTGACCTTGAATATATTTGTAAATTATATCGCCCCTTAGATATTTGTGTTGTAATGTAAACAAACACAGTTTGGCTAGTCTCTCTTTATAACTTAACCCCTTAAGGACCCTTGACGTACCAGGACCAAGATCCAAGATCGGAGCGATCTCTTTCAAGCCCCATAATGACGCGCCGATACACGTGACAGGTCACGTGTACCGGCGCGTCCAAGTGCGCCTATGCGGTCATTATGGGATGGAAATGTCCCATGACCGCCGGTCCTTAAGGGGTTAAATCCTCCAGTTCCTTTACCAGTTTTGTTGCACGTCTCTGCACATTTTTTAAGAACTGGTGCAATGCCAAGGATTTATATAGAGGGAGAATTTTACTACATGACAGGCGGCTTCCTATTTTTTTTTTTAAAACCTTCTTTACTACTCTCGTCGCAGCAAACAATATTAACCAATCAGAAAAAAGAACATAATCTCATAAAACAGAGCTGCACAATAAGCTCTACAGGTCAGTTTTTGTGCTCTTGTAACCCATTCTCTTTTCACTGTTAATTATGTATGTTTTACTTAGCTACTGTTATTAAAAATAAGTCTATACTGTGGTTTGTTTATATTCAAGTGTCTTACCTTTTATTTGTGATATTTATCCTGATACTTAATGGATATCTAGGGTTTTTGGGGCAAATTTGTATGCTTCTCCTTGCTGTGTATTTTTCCTTTCTTCATACTTTTCCACCTTCTGGTTTATGGTCCTGCTCTGTTGATTCAAACCCATCCTCTGCTTTTTCCTTTTCTGCACAGTTCCCCATTTGCCTCAGACCCCCCTTTGTTTTTCAGTCTCAACATGCGCACTGGCCCGCGGAGTAATTTTCCCTTGGGCCAGTTTGGCGCGTGGTGGCCATCTTACCACAGGTTCGGCGTTGCTTCTGATTCGGGCCAGCGATACGGTGCTCTTACTTTTCCTGACGGAGTGGGCTGTTAGCCTCCATTGGGACATCCGGCTCATGAGCACAGGCTTGTACTCAGTCGCCTCTGTTTGCTGAGTGTTTTTTTCCCTACCGGGAATAGTATTTTTGGTCCATTAAATATTTCTATACCGGGATTGAATCCCTGTCTATCATAGGGGTGTGAGCCCTCTCCCAATTGTAGTTGGTTCACTTTTGGACCATATTTTCGGTTATTCCTCTACATTGTTGTCCTAGGAATAAATTGCTGTATTGTTACCTTCAGGGCTGTGTCCCTGTTTCTCCCGCAGGGGTGAGACCCCCTGTTCTATACCATGCCCTCAGCTTAACGGGTCATCAATGGTTTACTCTCTATAAATCTATTTGCTCTCTGGAGCAGGGCTGAGCATTGTTAGTTAAGGCTGACCATTGTACTTATATGCTAGTTCACCTTTTGTTTAACAGACTTCTATATAGCCTAGTGGTTAAGGTTCTGGACCAGCTCACATGAGTTCAATTCCACTGCAACCTGCAAATTGAACATATAATATATATATATATATATATATATATATATATATAATATATTAATATATTACCAGGGCTGAGCCAGGGACCTGAGCATCTAATTATTCTATGTGCCCCCTGGCAAAGGTTGGGCGCCCATTTATTACCGCTCCTTGGGCGGTATTTGCAGGGTTCTGATTGACCCTTCTATTCCCCTTTTGGTCTTATTTCGGGGCCCCCTTCACAGCAAGGTCTGCCTGAACTTTTATTTTATCGCTGTTTAACCCTTGTTTATATTCTACAGCTCCAGTATCTGTTTAGATAAATGGATCCATCACGTGATCAGACCGCTGATATGCACGTATTGATTAATGCAGGGGTAGCAGCTTCTGTAGAGCAAGCCTTGTCCAAGATCCTGACCCAGTGCCCACTGAGAACAACTTCAAGATTAGACGTGGACGACGTATCCCCTTCTGAAGACGAGACGGCATCACCTCCCAAGAGATCTCAGAGTACCACCGGTGGCTCGTCTTCTACGGCTTGCAAAGGCAAGGCCCCACTGAAGAAGAAACATTATTCGCCTCAGCCGGATCATCAGCAGAAGTCTACACCCTCTTCTGAGGAGAGTGACCTCCCCTCCCCCCTTTCTGTAGTTGACGAGTGGAAGACGGATGACTCTTCGGGTTCAGATAGAGACCTGCAATGGGAGGATGATTATGATGGCCACTCACCTTATGTCAGGGAGTCGGTCATGGATAAGCAGATGCCCTTGGCCCTCCACTTCCCAGGATTTGGATGGGACCCTTTTGAATTCTTCTTGTACGCCTTTGTTTGACCCCAGGTCCATCAGACATCCACGCTCCTCAGAATGACAGCTACCTGAACATTTGACGAAGTACATCCACTACTGGCTGCGCAGACCTTTGGATCGGAAAGTGCGAAACCGTCTTAAGGCAGATTGTCTGAGACCACTTATTCCTGACAAGGTTGCCATGACGCCAGTATTTGACAACACCATGTCCCGCTCGGGTCGTGACTCCAGGAAAGGCATGGAGAAGGGGTTACACTTAACTCAGAATAAGCTGATTGATGTTGTTGGCTCAGATTCTCCATATGGCGGATAACGCGTTGACCCAGGGTTCGGTTCAAGATCCGACTTGCATCCGCGAATGGGATCTACGCTCCTTTTGCCTAGTGTGAAACGCCAACGCTGCTCTTTCTTCTGAACACAGGATGGTGGCCTTGCTACATATCGATAGTAAACTAAAGGATTTGGCATCCAAGGATCTGGGACCCTTGGCTGATGGCATATTGTTTGGAGAAGCGTTTCTGAAAGAACTTCAGAAACTTGTCAATCTCTTCACGACGCTGAACAAAGCACAGGCTTCCATGCATAAGGTCTTCACACCACAACCGTCACGCAGTGTTTTTGGATGGGCTGCTAGACAGTGGGTCCGTGCCTCCAGCCGTTTATGGCCTTCAGGCCCCCGCACCAGATCCTTTCCTTTCTTCCCGTCCACGGCTTCCAGACCCAGTTTCCAGCCGCACAGAGGCCAAGGTCGTGGCTCCACCTTTCAAGGCAGAATCATTCCCCACAAAGGTGAGTGTATTTCCTCTGTCTGCTTCTTCCAACATGACTGCGGGCAAACTGGCCCTTTCTTTGCAGGTGTGGTCCCATCTGACGTCAGATGTGTGGGTCCTTCAAATGGTACAGGGGTACATAATCGAATTCTTCACAGATCCAGTACAGCTCGTACCTCCCAGGCCTCCCCTGCTCGCAAAGGACCAGACAGAACTTGTCAATACAGAGATCCAGTTTCTTTTTGAAAAGGAGCAGTCAAGGTTGCCGACAATCCAGGTTGTTTCTTCAGCAACATTTTCCTGGTTCCCAAAAAACCGCAGGTTTTCATCCGGTCATCAGTCTTCGTCAACTGAACGCCTTTGTCCTCTATCGCCATTTCAAGATGGCGGGAATTCATCTTCTCAGAGAGATACTGAGCCACAACGATTGGTTCACCAGATTGGATCTGACGGACGCTTACCTATCAGTTCCTGTGGCCTCAGAAAATCAGCGTTTTCTTCTATTTCTCTGGGGACACTGCCCTTGCCAGTTCTTCTGCCTCCCCTTCGGACTGAGTTCCGCCCCATGGTGTTTCACAAAGTTGATGAAATTGGTGATGGCATATCTGTGGGCAAGGGGTTTTCGATGTCTGATTTACTTAGACAATATCCCTCTCTTTTGCGACGATCCTTCTCGGCTACGATCACAGATGCAATTTTCTGTTGGGTTATTGGAATCCCTGGATTTCTTGGTCAATGTCAAGAAATTGGACTTGGTCCCTTCAAGGACCATCCAGTTTCTGGGATTCGAAATTGACTCGGATTCATGCATGCTTCATCTGCCCCTTTGGAAGATCAAAGAGATCAGAAAAGAGCTTTGGAGAACTGTGCGTCTCATGCATATTGCTCTTCTCCAGTTGGCACGGGTAGAGAGTCTTCTGTCCTCTTCGATCCAAGCTATCTTCCTGGGCCCGCTGCACTACAGGGAGATGCAGTGTCTGAAAGCTTAATTCCTCAGGTCCCGGCCCTCTTACGATCAGGTGATTCCCCTCTCATCGGAGGCCAAAACGAAGCTCCGCTGGTGGATTCATCATGTGGAGGAGTGGAATGTCAGGGATATCTTCGATCAGGCGCCAGATTTCCTGCTGGAATCAGATGCCAGCCTATTGGGCTGGGGAGCTGTTTGCGTGGGGACTACCACTGGAGGCCCTTGATTGGAAAAGGAAGCAGGTCTCTATATCAATTGTCTGGAGTTAATCACAGGCTTGTTTGCCATTCGCAATTTTGCGAGAAATCTTTCCGATTGTTGTATCCTCCTCCGGATGGACAATGTTTCCGCGGTTCAGTACATCAGTCGTCTTGGTGGCACGAGGTCTCCAGTTTAGACAGACATGACGAAGGACATCTACAGCTTCTGTTTTCAATGGAACATCACTCCCCTCTCAGAATATCTGCCAAGGGAAAAAAATCTGACTGTGGATTGGTTCTCTCGTCATTGGCGGGACACCAGCGATTGGAAACTGGACGAATTCATCTTCGAATGTTTGCCGCTTCTCAGGGGTCCATTCTTGGTGGATCTCTTTGCGTCTCGAACAAATCATCAACTACCGAAGTTCTTCAGCTGGCTTCTGGATCCAGACTGTGCGGTGGTGAACATGTTACTTCAGCCTTGGCCCCCTTGTGGTGCCTACACCTTCCCTCCCTTTGCTTTGATAGCCAGGGTTCTTCATCAGATCAGACGTCAATGTGTCTCGATTCTGCTACTTGCCCCGTTTTGGCAGAGTCAAGCATCGTTTCCGGACCTGGATTTGTCGTATTGGGATCCACTTCTACTTCCGACCGATCAGCTTCTGCTTCGGGACCCTCAAGGTTGCCCTCATCCTCTTTTGGTGCAGGGGCGTCTTCAACTGGTGGTTTGGATGGTTTCAGGGGACTTTGGGATGTCCAGGGCTTATCGAAGCAACTAAGGATCTCCTCTGGGATTCGTGGGCACCGGGCACTCGCAGATGTTATCTGTCCGCTTGGGATCAATGGAGTTGCTGGTTCTTGGAAGGGGACCTTGATCCCTTTATGGCCCCTTTACCTTGGTATCACGGTGCCCGTGATTGTTGCACTTCCATGTCAGTCACCAATAGGGGGCTCCTATTGGTTGTCTGTCTTTAACCCGCCTTATTCTGTCTATTTAAACCTGGTTTGGGTACCCTATGGTTGCCCTTTCGTGGTGTCTCAGACCACATTAGCCTTGACCATGGTTCAGTATTCGTTTGTACCTGTAGCTGTGTTCCTGAGTTCCAGAATACATCTTGTTCCTGAATCTTTTGTCTGCAGAGTTGTTCCAGAGTGGTTCCGGCCTGGTCCTGAGAGGTAGAGGTTTCCTGCTGACCGCCTTCGCTGAGACTTCCTGACTGTTGGGCCTTTCTGCGAGTTCCTGTCGTCTCTTGTTCAGTCAGATGTGTACCTGACACCTGGTCGCTTTGGCGACATTCTTGTTGTCCCAGCGTGCGGGCGCTGGTTTGCTCCAAGCCTTGCGGCTATACAAAATACTGTTGGTTCCAGCGTGCGGACGCTGGTTTGCTCCAAGCCGCCTTGCGGCTATACTAAATACTGTTGGTTCCAGCGTGCGGACTTGGTTTGCTCCAAGCCTTGCCGCTATACGAATTACTGTTGGTCCCAGAGTGCGGACGCTGGTTTGCTTCTGTAGTCCTACTGCTATACAGATTACTCGTTGGTCCCAGCGTGTGGACGCTGGTTGCTCCAAGCTTATTTGCTATACAATTACTTGTTGGTTCCAGCGTGTGGACGCTGGTTTGTTCCAAGAGCATATAAGACGTACTCTCTGTTGGGCGTTCCAGAGTGTAGTTCCTTTGGGCTGCCTTGCCCGGTATTGGTAAGGCCGGTAGAACCTGGTACATATTCCATCTGCATGTTGCCTTACCCGATATTGGCAAGGCTGGTAGAGCCTACGCAAAGCTCCTTTGGGCTGCCTTGCCCGGTATTGGTAAGGCCGGTAGAACCTGGTACATATTCCAACTGCAGGTTGCCTTACCTGGTATTGGCAAGGCCGGTAGAGCCTTCGCAAAGCTCCTTTGGGCTGCCTTGCCCGGTATTGGTAAGGCCGGTAGAACCTGGTACATATTCCATCTGCAGGTTGCCTTACCTGGTATTGGCAAGGCCGGTAGAGCCTTCGCAAAGCTCTTTTGGGCTGCCTTGCCCGGTATTGGTAAGGCCGGTAGAACCTGGTACATATTCCATCTGCAGGTTGCCTTACCCGGTATTGGCAAGGCCGGTAGAGCCTATTGTTATAAGCATATCTGGCTGTCTTGCCCGGTATATTGGCAAGACCGGTAGAGCCTGTAATTTGTATTTCTATTATTATATGTTGTATGTCATGTTGGAATCCTAAGGGATCATTTTTAATTATTTTCAATAAAGTTGTGTTTTTACCTAACTTTGTGTCTGAGAGTTGTAACAAACCGTGACACTTGGATCCTGAATTTTCTTTCTTTTGGTCCCTCAATGTCATGTGTTCAGCTATTTCGGAGGCGCATGTTCCTCTGTCAGGTGTTCCTGTGGGCCAAAATCAACTTGTTTGCCGTTTATTGAGGGGGATGAAACTATCAAGTCCTCTGGCTCCTAAATATTCTCTGCTTTGGGATGTACATCGGGTTATACTTTTCTTACAGAATTGACCAGAAGACATTGGGTTGTCGTTACGTCAACTGTCAGCGAAATTCGATTTTCTTCTTTGTCTAGTCTCTTTTTGTCAGGTGTGGGACATTAGAGCCTTTGATGTTGATGGTTTCACCTTTTCACCATCAGGCGTTACTTTTACGATTTCTCGTCATACTAAGCCTGATTCGGTTTTGTTTTTTTATCTGTTTTTTTCGGCACATCCCACTTTGTGTGGGGTCAGTTCTTCACTCTTATGTGGAACAGACTAGTTTGCTTTGTTTTGCTTCTTCGGGTCAACTTATCATGTGTTATGTAAAGCCGCATAAAGCGGTTTCCACTACTACTTTGGCCAGGTGGATCCATTGGGTTTTGTCTTTGACAGGTATTGACAATTCTTTTGGAGCTCATTCTGTTTGAGGAGCTGCGGTGTCTAAAGCTTTTCTTTCAGATTCTTCTTTGACGGATATTTCACGTTCAGCTGATTAGTCTCGAGAGACAACTTCTATTTCCATCCGGTGTCTCATGCTTCTTCTGCTTTGTTTTCTGAGCGTTAAAATAGCAAAATAGAAAGCCTCCTGTCATGTAGTAAAATTGAAGATTATGCTAGTTTTAGTGTACTTATAATCTTAATTTTAGTAATGACAGGAGGCGAGTGTTTTCCCTCCCATGGAGTGATATATTCTGTTTGGGTCTTATAGTTATGTAACTTTATATTGTTCTTTTCATAATGTGTATGTGGTTATATGGGCTAATGCGTTGTTTTACTGTATTTTTTAGTGCATTAGTTTCAGATGCATTTCATGTTTTCTCTTTTTTCTTTCAGTGTAACTACAATAGATGGTGTGAGATCTGTGACAGTTTGATGGTCTGGAGTAGGCTTGGTTCCTGTCTTCTATTGGGATTGTGTGTTTAACTGTTCCTGTTTGTTGCATTTCTCAAAGAAAGGAGTTTATTGTGCAGCTCTGTTTTATGAGATTATGTTCTTTTTTCTGATTGGTTAATACTGTTTGCTGCTATGAGAGTAGTAAAGAAGGTTTTAAAGCAAAATACTCGCCTCTTGTCATTACTAAAATTAAGATAAGTACACTAAAGCTAGCATGATCTTCAATTATATTTGCATTAGGTCTGTCTATACCCCCTTTTATGCAGGATGGTGCCCTGTTTGCTCTTGCTGCAGCTGAATAACGCTGTACACTGCTGTGAAGTCTGTCGGTACTCCTAGCTCTTTCTTTAATGAGTATTCCCCAAGTAGTTTCTCATTTAGTGTATCTGTAGCATGTTTGTTTCTACAGCACAAATGTATAACCTTACATTTTTCTACATCAAACCTTATCTGCCACTTTTCTGCCATTCATTCAGTTTGTCTAAATATTTCTGCAGAGAGAAAACATCCTGCTCTGTATGTATTTCTTACACAGCTTAGTGTCATCAGCAAAGATTGACATTTCTAGATCACTGATAAATTACAAAACATTGGGCCTAGGACTGAACCCTGTGACACACCACTTACAACTTCAGACCAACTTGAAAAGATCCCATTTACAACAAAACACTTCCATCTATCTTTATACCAGCATACTGTGATAAGGCATTTTCTGCATGGTATAAATCACTGGTGTGATCAGCGCCATTGGGGCATGCTGTTTCACAAGAGTGCACTTAGATGTCCATGTGAACTTTCCATTGTGTTTATTTCTTGTTTTACTGGATTCTTGATAAGATTTTGTTAATTAAAGTTGAAAATATCTCAATGGTTTGCTTTAATAAATGTATTGTTTTTGTTGTATCTCTAATTATACCAGATGCTTTCATGGTACAAATAGAAAATTCGATTAGATCAGGATGGTCAACCTGTTCTTAGCTGACTGGATAATGGGAGTTCCAGTCCAACAACAGGCCTCTTCTCTTTCATTCATTGCGGAACACAAGAACCATGAGGTAAAGTAATTTTGTCTCTTTGGCAGGGCTCTTGCAACTAAAGCTATCTGAAGGCGGAGACCCCATCCCAGCTCCACTTTACCCCTGCCCAGCAGAATCAGTCTCGGTTTCAAGGTGCGCTGCAAAGGAAAAACATCACGGTTTAGCATTTTTCTTTAGATATGGGATGTGTTCTTGTCCCATTTGATGGCTCCTTTCTACTTGTTCCTCTTGCACTCAGGGTAAAACAGTATTTAGACTCTGCCAGTTCCTGGAGATCTTCTTGGGTATGGGTCACAGCTCCTCAGTCACTCTCCCTTATTTTCCCTTATATTAAAGGAGCCTGAAGACAGATTAAATTGGAAGAACCAGAACTGCAGATAAACCAGGTCCTGCGAGTATGACATTTTCCTGTCAGTTTGTCCTGTAGCCACAATTTGAGCTCTGTGGTGCTGTATGGCTTTATTTCTGTACTCTGGTTATTCTCTTACTTTCACTTTTTTCTTCATTTTATTTAATTTTCCTCTAATGGTTTGTCCCTCTGGACACATCATGAGCAATTTCTTTGCTTTGTCTTTCCAATTTATGACTTTTCATCTTTGGCATCTACTCTGCATGTTTTCACAAATGTTATGGAATAATTTTCTGGTTATTCTGTCTCTAGGATCTCCTTATCTGGATGATCTACTGCTGAAAGTGCTTTTGGCAGAGCTAGTGCATCTCCATCTACTGACGTGAGTTGCCATTCTAAAACAGCATGGCTGGGTGATTAATTAAAAAAAAAAAAAAAAAAAAAAAGAAATCTTCTTTGATCTCGTTCAAATTCCTTTTTTTTTCCTCTCTAGACAGGGCATCTTGCCAATAGACAAAGTGCAGATGTTGTCCCGGAGTGTGTCTTAGACTGTCGTGCCCATCATCGATGGTGAGGGATTACATTAGAGTGTTAGGTTCTCTAATGTCTGCTCTGGAGGTAGTTCCATATACCCTGTTCCACACTCTGACACTTAAGCAGGATATTCTCAGCAATTGGTTTAGACAAGGATCACCACTTCTGCATGATTTTTCCTCTCTGCTTGCAAGAGTTTGGATCTTCACTGGTGGCATCAGGAGACACTTGACACTGGGCATCCTTTGGTCATAATGGACTGCTCCATAATTACAATGGACTCCAGCCGGTCAGGATGGGAAATTACATTTGGCTCCCTGGAAACATAGGTCCTCTGGTCCAAATATTTGAGTCTCTTTAGCATTGGGCCCAGTTGCTTCTCAGTCGTACAGTATGGACTCAGTCCTACATTGCAACGGCATTTTCATGTCATTCGCCAGTGAGGGATAAGAAGTACAGCTGCATGGTCCACGGTTTGACTCATTCTTTCTTGGGCGGAAGCTCATGTTCCAGCACTCTCGGCCAGTCACGTTCCCGGGATGGGAAAGGTGGTGGTGGACTTTCTCAGCTGCCAGCTTTTAGTTCCTGGGGAAGGGGAACTGAAGCAGTCCATTTTTTACCTCAAAGTCTTCAGATGGGTAACCCATGGTGGTTGACTTGGTGACATCATGGTTGAACCAGGTCCTTTGACCCTCTGGCTTTAGCAATAGATGTGCATTCTATGCAATTTCTCTTTGGCTTATGTTTTTTCCTTCTTTTTCCATGATTCCCAAGGTACTTGGAAAAGTCAGGATGGCCTAATTGTTGTCAGATCTGATCTATTGATAGCCAGACCATGGGATCTCCCCCTTCTTCCAAACCTATTGTCTCTGGGTCCTCTGTATCATGGAGACATGGAGAGACTGGTCTTAACAGCATGGCTCTGAAACCAACATCTTGAGAAAGAAAGGCTTCTGGGAACCAGTCATTGAGACCATACTTAAGGCCCACAAGCCAGTGTCTTCTAATGCATATCACAGGATCTGGTCTTCTGGTGGAGTGAAGAACAGGACTGATGGCCACATTTATTTAATCTCCTGTTAGTGTTAGCTTTTTTCTAGGATGGTGTCATACTGACTAACAGGACAGGAGGTGGACCCGTAGGGCAGAGGGGGTAAATAGGCAGAACAGATACAGAAACACCAACCAGAAACAAATACTGGAGCACTAGGAAGTGGTGAATCAAAAATGTTTACGCACAGAGGGAAACAGGATGCTGGGTAGCCATGGGTTGGCAGACAAAACAAACTCTCCAGGCTGCTGCTGACAGCTGCTAGATTGCAAATGTGCAGATCTAGTGAGCAGTGTCAACCTTGTTCAACCTTGCTGTGGTTACAAGCTGTGAGAAATGTCAGCCAAATTGCCAGGACCAGTTGAGCCAGACCTGGAAGAGGATGATTTCCTTTGCTTGTCAGTGAAAAGCAGCAAGAGGCTCTCACAAGAGAGATACACTATACTATAGACTCACAAACAAACCAAGGTTATAGGATCCAAAGTAAGTTAAGGAACGAAGCAAAGATCAGGACAGGCAGCAAATAAGGGTGGTTAGAATAAAAAAAAAAAAAAAAAAAAACCCACAAGGTACTACACTGAATGCAGGAAGCAAATTACTAGAGTACTAGTCAGGAAGACACTATACACATGCACTGAAGTGCTTGTGAGTCTGTTTGATATAGGCCTCAGCTGGTGTGTCATGAAAAGAAGACTAGAAGACAGGCAATTGCAAAGGTGGGGTAAGTGGAGCGGGTGTCAGAGAAACTGGTAAGCTGCAAATAATAGCAGAATAGGACTATCTGGATGGGTTCTTAGAAATGGCCTCAAGACCCTTTTGCCTTTTTTCTATCAAGGTCCAAATCTCAGCCTTTTCAGTTTGGTTTCAGATGTGCATTGCTTTACATTCTGATTTTCAGACTTTGCACAAGGGGTTGCTTGTGTCTACACCATTTTTCGATATCCGACTCTTTCATGGGATCTGTATCCGATCCTGAGGGTACTGCAGAGAGATCCCTTTGAACCCTTGTCTTCTGTGTCTCTTGTCACTGAAATCAGCTTTGTTTTTAGTGTCTGTGTCTGTTCAGCGGGTGACCAAACTCCAAGCTTTGTCTTCTGAACCTTTCTACCAGGTGTTTCTTGCTGCCCAAGATGGTGTCTAATATTCATGTTAATCAGGAAATTGTTCTCCCTTCTCTTTGCCCTGCTTTCTCTAATAGAAGGGAACAAGAACTTCACTGTCTGGCTATAGATGCCTTCAATTTTACATTCATTGCACTGAATGTTTTCTGCAAATCGGATTCACTTTCTGTAATCGATGAAGGCTAGAGTGCAGGTCAAGCAGCATGTAAGTTGACAATGGCCTCTTGGATCAAGGTGTCAATTTTCCATAGTCAATATACAGGCCTCAACTAAGGCCAGTTTTGGGAGGAAGGTTTTATAGGTGGTTGTGCCTGTGTAGTTGCCACTTTCTTCTTGCGTCTAGTAAGCTTTCTGTTGTTACTGAGTGTTTGCATAGTGGAGTCTGTTGACTCCTGAGATTCATTGTTGTACCTGATTTGTATGTTGTCTTTATTGTGAGTTTCTCTTCCCCTCCCTGAGATCCTAGTTGGGATATTTTTGGTATAACCCCATAGTTACTGTGTCCCACAATGGACAAGACAGAAAAGGGGATTTTTGTATACTTACCAAAAATCCTTTTCTCTTAATCCTTGTAGACAGGACATCCCTCCTGGAGAAAAATATATTGTTTAAGTTACACTCAGGGGTGTCTTTCATGTTCTCTGTTGTGGTGACCACTTCTCTGCCTTAATTATTTTCTTGCATCTGTGTTATACTTTGAAACTGAGGCTGCTTCTGCTAGGGGGGTAAAGTGGAGCTTGAGGGAGTCTCCTCTTACATGGATGATAGAACTGTCACAGCACCAGAGACAATTCTGTTGCCTCAGTACCTTCTCCCCTCTCTTCTGAATTCAACCCATATCAGGACACAAGAGGGCCACATCTTTTCAGGACAGACTATGTGAGTGCCAGACAATTATTACTGGCAGGCTACCCCATAGGTCAGCCATTCGTTAGAGGATGCAATGAGAATCACAATTTCCACCTCACTGGAGACTGTACAGCTAAGTGACAGTTTGCATGTTTTACATGAACATTATTATATTTCTTTGACATTTCTTTTCTCATCTCCATATTCGTTGCATCTATCATCATTTTCATCAAATACATTTGGAGAATATTTAGTGTTTAGACATTTATGGGACACACACCTCAACATTGAGGAGATAAAAATAAATAACATTTATATTTTCATTTATTGGTATATTTCTTGTTTGAATATATAGGTACAGTTCATCACTTTATGGTGTTCTGCACAGGTTTCATTTTTAAATTCCCATCGATTAGGGTAGTTTAGGATCCACGTCTCACGCTGGCGTTCATTCCTGATACCCACATTGCAATAGTTGCATTGAGGGACTTACTGGAGGGATGTTGCTAGCATGGCATCTTGATCCCCTTTTTCTCTATTTCTACTTCTGGGTTGTATGTGGTGGGAATTTTATTAGCGGTTATTCTTTTTTCCGGTGTATGCATTTATATTTAGTTATCAATATACTGTATCATCCTGGGTATTTACACTTAATCCTGTTTCATGTACAGATAATTATATAGCAGTCACTTCAAGTGGGTCCCACTGTTATTCTCTCCAAATCATTCCCCTGTTTTTAGGTTTGGCTCTCTATTCTTGTTCAGCAGTCTACCTCACTATCGTGAATGGTCTGGTGGTGGCCTCATAGGCTGCCTTGCTGACATTTGTTAATGCAACTCTTTACTGTGTTCTGGAGGGAATGCAGTAAAGTTGCATGACTCTGTATTTGCCTGTGTGAAAGATACCATAGTCCAGCATGTTACCTTTTACCACGTGTGACAGATTTAATATAGCGGTGCTGTCATCTGGATTAAACTATTTGATATTACATTATTAAAACACATTTTTCATCTCCTTTATCAGATACCAGATTATCAATCGTGGATTAGATTATATATAATCTCTTTATAGAACACATCTTCCGTCTCTTACTGTACCAGGTACTAGATAACCCTTGACTAGATTAAATTAACAAGAATCCATTAATACAATGACCCTCTTCCTATACTGGGTACTAGATTGTCCATAACTGGATTGGATTATTTACTAGTCCATTAATAAAGACACACTCTTTACACCAGATAATAGATTATCCACCACTGCATTACCTCAATAATAGGACATACTCCTCCACCAGACAGTTAGCTAGCCAATCAGCTTGCATCTCACAGGCAAGTCATACACTGTGGACTAAACTAAACAGAAACAGTGCAGCCATAGTTTTTTTTATTCTTTTTATATATTCTAGAAGAAAACATACAATGTTCATAAAATTCACAGTACAGTTATGAAGTTTAAACTTAATGCTAAGAATGCAACTAGTTCATCTGACTTGTCTTATTTATAGTATTTATTGACTCCCATACAAGTGCAGCAGCAGCATTCATCTAATGTTGCCTTATGACTCCTGTGATTCACTGATTTGCCATCCAAAGAACACATCATTCAGCAATCCAATGCAAGAGAACTGGTCAATGGTGCTCAACTAGGAACAAGCCTCCCATAGAATTGAGTAGACTCTAAAAAGATGTATTCTATTCAGGGTGCTGCATTCTCTTTTAGTTCAATGGCGCCTTACACATACAGGAAATATAATAAAGCACATCATACTGGTCCTGCCCAAATGGCTGTCCAACCACAAAGTCCCTGGCAATTGCTCTCTGAGCAAGAGAAACAGCCAGCCACTCAATATACATTATTGGGCCTCATCAGTGAGATGTGTCTGATCTCTATAGGCAGTGTAAGCAAGGGGTCCATGGCTGTTACCACTGGAATGATCAGCATGAAGGATACTTTTCATAGGCAGAAGAACTGGTCAAAGATGCTCATCTATGAACAAGTCTGCCATAGAATTAAACTGGCTCTATAGGAATGGTGTCCCACCCAGGGTGCATTCTCTTTTACCTTTCTAGTTCCTTACACACAGACAAAATTTGCTGAAGCACATCATACTGATCCTGTTGAAATGGCAGTCCACGCATGAAGTGACAGAAAATTCCTTTCTGAACAAGAGAAGAAGCTAACCCCAGACATACAGTTTTTACAGAGGAAGGTGAATGGAAGGGACCTCTGTTAGACAAAATAAATAGTATGCATGTTTTCAGAGGAAAAAGTTTTATTTCAGCTCTCTAAGGTAAAAACAAACAAATGAATGAATGAGAACATAGAGAAATATCCTAAAGCACATCATACTGATCTTGCCAAAATGGCTGTCCAGCCATATAGTGCCAGGCAATTCCTCTCTGAACAAGAGAAACAGCCAGCCCTAGACGTACGTTTTGGCCTAGTTTGATCTCATCAGTGAGATGTAAATGATCTCTCTCGGACATGGGCCAAATGCAGGCCACCGGACTCCAGGGTGTGACCTCCTGAGATTTTTATCAAAAATCTAATTAAGCAGCACACATGAACTTGGTTAGTAAGGCCAATACAGTACAGTACAGTTCAGTTCAAGAACTGTTGTCTGTTAACTAAAAAATAAATAAAAATGTAAGTACAAAAAAAAGGAAAAACCTCACAGATTTAAAACTCCATGAATATACATATATAAAATATAATTCATTTGTGAGGGAATATGAAAAGCAGCAAGGAAAAAGGGATTCTCCAAATCCCCAAACAGGGAAAACCCAAGCCTCTGTGCTAATCCATACAGATTGCCTGGGCAATATAAACCTTGTATTGTGTATATTTAATGAACCTATGGGCCGTATGTTCAAAGGGATAACGACAAAAAATTGTTATATGAAAGACAAAAATAAGTAATTGAAAGCATGAACGACATATTTTCTATAGAGTATACGACAAAAAACTAGTAATGTCCGTTGTGTACGACACAACTCCAGAATTGACGGGCAAAGGAGCGTGGCTAAACAATTCTCCAGTGTCGTATAGAGGAAAAGAAAATTTGTCGTAACCAATAACAAAAAAATGTCTTTCAAAAGACAAAATTTGTACGTTAAGAAAAAAGTGGAGGGAATATGTTCTGAATGTGAGAATTTTTGTCTTTAGTTAAGACATTTTTGTCATTAGTTAAGACATTTTTAAATACATTTTTTTTGTTAAGACATTTTTTAAGACATTTTTGTCTTTAGTTAAGACATTTTTTTGTCGTTCCATAAGACAATTTCAGTCAGGACAAATGACATATTTCCAATCAAAACTGACACTCTCTGAAAACATTAATGATCCCAACGACACTATACTTTGAAAAGTCATTACAAATGACAAAAGCTATTTCGCTACTTGTTTGAACATATGGCCCTATGTGCTTTTAATTTCATAAAAAATGAGGATTTTGTGACATAATTTGGAGTATGTATAAGCTATCTTACCACACCAAGGTACCTCAATTTCAAGAGAGTCCTAACCATTATAAAATAACAAAAATAAAAAGGAAATAAGATTAAACTTGCTGCAGATCTTGTGGTAGCACATAGCATTTTGAGATTAAAATCTAATGGAAAAAATATGAAAACCTCCAACAGCTACATGCAAGAAAAGCATGTGATTATAATGTATCTAAGAGATGAGTATAGGGTGTAGATAGGGGAGGACTGACCTGGGGGGCAATTGCCCCCTGTGCCAGTTATTTGTCTGAGCCAGTGAGCCACTGACTCACTCAGTCTCCCATTTGCTGCTGTAAATGGAGCGATACTAGTATCATAACTCATTTCCATTATAAGCACTATGGTATCATTGGTGTAGCTTTACTTAACCCCTTAACGACCGTCGATCCTGGGACGTTTCCGTCCCATAAGGACGGCATAGGACCACTTGGACGCGCCGGTACACGTGACCTGTCGCGTGTATTGGCACGTCACTATGGGGCCTGATAGAGACTGCTCCGATCTAGGAGCGGTCAATTTCAGGCCCTATTTTTACTTACAGCACTCCCGGTAGAGCGCTGTAAGTAAAAAGTACGTGAAGTACTATGACCGTCATCGGTCCTTGAGTATTTCAAGGACCGTGACGGTCATAGTACATCACATGTCGTTAAGGGGTTAAACTGTAAGCTCAGTAGTATCACAAGTGTACCTCCATCTCAAATGCAAGCCTAGTATCACTAGTGTAGCCCAATTGTAAGCTACTTGGGATCACTCGCCTTACTTCACAACATTAATTCCAGTTTTAACCCCTTAACATCCATGGTCCTGGGAAGTAACCTTCCCTTAAGGACTACTTTGAAGTTTCCAAGGCGCCGGTACACTTGACCTGTGACGCATACCGGCACGCCACGCTGGGGAGTGAGAGAGACAGCTCTAGTCTTGGAAAGGTCAATTTCACTCCCAGTTTTTACTTACAGCACTTCCGGAAAAGCGATGTAAGTAAATTGTACGTGACGCACCAGGACCATCACTGGTCCTTACGTCTAGCATGACGGTCCGGGCACGTCATTAGACGCGAAGGGGTTATGATTAACAAAATAGTGTGGGTTGGGACAAGGGCTGGAAAGATAGCAGAAATAGGCCGCTTGATTGAATTTGCCCCCCAGGCCACAAGTTGCCAGCCATCCCCTGGGTGCAGAACATACATTTACACATTTGAATAAACATTTAACTCTTTGAGAGCCAGAGGAGTATGCATAGCATTGCTTTGCAATGCATTGTGTATTACTCTGGCACTCAATGCGTTAAACATACTTTTAAACTATATACATGTAAATGTATATTAAAGAACAGTTAATTGTGGTTTTTCTCTTGGAACTATGTGATTATGAGAGATTGAGAAATGTAGTTACTAACAGTTTGGATGACCAATTAGAGAGAGACAGTGGTGTAACAATAGGGGTCGCACGTGCGACTGGGCCTGTCCCTCCAGGGGCCCATCCGCCCCCTGCGACCCCATCGCCACGTGCCCGCAGCAACTCAACGGATCTCCCAGAGCTCTAGTAATGCATTACTGAGAACCGCTCAGGAGCGGGTAGGAGATGGAGGTAGGAAATGGACACGTGGCAATGTGAAGATTGGGGGGCCCATGGCAATTTCTGCACCAGGGCCCGGTGGCTTCTAGTTATGCCACTGGAGAGAAAGAAAGGGAGATTAAACTATAATGCTTTAGAAAAATGGCAATATTGCATAGAATGAGAATGGACATTAGGTGATCTATGTTAGAAGAATCAACAGTGGTAATTCCTGAAGAGAAGAGATGTGTGAATTCGGCAGCTCTTACTTGACCTTTCAAACAGACCTGTATTCCAGTATTCCAGTATTTTCTTGTGTGTGGGAAATCTATGCAAGGTATAACTGGACCAATTGAACAGTGGATGCAGTGACAGAACCTCTCTTAGAGCTCTAATTGAAATGGGCAAACATGGAAATGTCATGCACCACCAACTGTAAAAATTAAAAAAAATCCATGAATTAAAACAATATTCTTTATTAAATGGAGGTAGACATGCCTGTACAAAAATCACAATTGATCATAGTGATGAGAGAAAAGTATATAAGCTATGGGTACAATCAAACAGACGTACAGCAAAACATCCCAGGTCGATCCACGCGTTTCACGTTAACAACGCTTATGCATGATCCTCTCATCACTATGATTGATTGTGATTTTTGTACATCTATGTCTAACTCCTTTTAATAAAGAATATTGTTTTTATTTATGGACTTTTTTGAATTTTTACAGTTGGTAGTGCGTGACATTTCCATGTTTACCCAAATCCTGAAGAGAGGAAGGATTTAAACAGGGTTGGGGGTGAAGCAACAGTCTTCCCTTTATCGCATACTGAGTGAGGAAGCAACAATTTTTAAGTGGTGAAACATATCACAAAGAGTGTGTTTGATAGTGAAACATTGCAATCGATCCTGATGCAAATTTATTAGGGCCTTGCTGGTGGGAGGACATTGGGTAGGTCAGTGCAAGCGGTGACTGCATGTGGAGACTCCCCAGTAATTAAAGGACATTTGTGAAGCAAGATCTTCACCTTCCCTGTTCCACATTGAATCCACCTCAGCAGGGAGAGTGTTATCATCTCCTCTTTCCTCACAACCAATGAGATGTAATTCTTATCAACTGTAAGTACAATTTTATCGTATATTGTGTAAAGTGTTTTACTTCTTAGGCTGTTCACTTTTGGAGATCCAAGTCTGATGAGATATTGGAATAAGGCACTATCACCACTCCCTAAATATTAGTGGCTATATATATATATATATATATATATATATAAAACAATTTCCTTAAATATACATTTGAAAAACTCAGCATTCATATTTTTTTGTCAAATTTTTAATAAGAAAAAGAAGAGACACTAAGTGGATGTCCATGAAGCACTAAAGTGTACAGGTGGATCAACCATATACCTTAGCTGCTATTTAATTAATTACTCACCTGTGATTAAGAAGGGATAACCTGAAACTCTGCACTGCTGGTGCACCCTTAAGATTAATGTTAAGAAACACTGGACTGTACATAGATACTTAGCGTTAGTATACAGTGCAGTGTTTCTTACATGGATAGTCAGCATTAGCATACAGTGCAGACTGTTTATTATCTGTAAAGACATTCACTATCATTTCAAAGTGCAGGGTACTTATCACCTGTGTATAGATCCTTACCATGATCAGTATGTGTATACATATAATGGGGCTGATGTACTGAAGCAAATGGTACAATGGTGGGGCACAGGGATCACTGTGTAATGCTGGTTATGAGGACAGTGATGGCACTCAAATGCTTAAAATACCCTGTGTTGTGTGCACCACAACCTTATATTTCTGCTCATTCATTTTTGCTGGTTTTGGATTATTTGTGGGCAGCAGGCTCTATCAGCAAAATGAGTTAGCTGAAATATAAGGTGGTACATGGTGCACACAACACAAGGTATTTTAAGCATTTGAGTGCCATCACTGTCCTCATAACCAGTATTACTCAGTAATTACGAATGAGGAGGCTGTTAAGGTTGTGGTTATGAGGATGCAGGGTATATGATGTAGTATGAGGAGGCAGAAGTGGCATAATGGGGATACATTCAAGTAACACAGAGGCACATGAGGTTGTCAAGGTATGAGGAGGCAGAAGGAGGGTTGGCATATGCACCAAAAGGGAGGTGCATTCAAGGGCTTCACAACGTTAGCACTACATTAGCTAAATTTTCCTCCTCTGCAGGTGGCGCTGAGGAGGATGTGAGGTACATAGTGCAGGGGAGAGGGATGATGTGCTGGGTACAAGGCCCATGGCAGGAGGATGTGACAAAACAGCCTTAATGCGACCTTTAAATAGGTGCCATGAGGTGATGCCGTTTTCATGGTCACCCAAGACATGGAGACATTTCAATAGGATGCCAAATTATGTACCTGGATCTCAATGTCTTTAGGGGCTGGTGAAGGTAGCATCCACCTGGATTTCAGTGTCTGAAGGTTTGGAGTAGGTGTTGTCACATTCACTCCCTTGAGCATGCAGAAGTAGCGTCACTCATTCTACTACTCCTGCCAGTTTGTATAGTTCTTGCTCCCAGATTTGATTACTGATTACGGGTATTTTACTTCTCTGTTTCTAACCTTGTCTCTGCCTCCTGATTCTGTACATCTGACCTCTCCCTGACTAATTCACAGGCATTGACCTCGACCCTCATCTATCTCTCTCCAACCAATTCACCGGCATTGATCTCAGTCTTCATTTACTACTCTCTCCGACTGATTCCAATTTCGACCTAGGCTTTCATATATAAATAAATTGGAACCCAGAAAGCAAGAAAACCAGTACACACAAAACTTAAAGGGAAAACAAATGTATTATATATATGCAAGGATCATGAAAGAATAATGTACAACAGAACACTCAATATAAACGAAAGGAGCAGGGCCTCTGGGTACAGGGATAAAGCTAGCTCAGGATCACAGGAGGGAGGCACAGGAATACAGTCAGTTCAGGAACACAGGAGGGCAGCCAGCTCAGGAACCCAGGGTGCAGCCAGCTCAAGGAACCCAGGGTGCAGCTAGCTCAAGGAACCCAGGGTGCAGCTAGCTCAAGGAACTCAGGGTGCAGGCCTAAAAGAAACTGAACAGTAACTGATCAGTAAAATCTGGCACCAAGGAAGGGGGAGAGGCTGAACTAAATAGGAAGGAGGTGATTGCAAGGTAGGACCAGCTGGGAACAGAATCAGATCTCTTTAGTCTGAGTGCAGCAGCCTACAACAGCACCAAAGAATGGTAGTGGCGCAGAAAGTGGTGTAGACCAAGGAACAAACAAAGAGTAATAAGAAAGTGTTGGAGAAACAATGGGTGGCAGAGAAAACCATGCATGGCAGACTAACAAGTGAAGTAATGGGAATAGACTCCATATACCACAGTCCTGGTTCAGACAGAGATACTGGCATGTGTGATCCTCTAGACAGGAACTGACATTTTGGTTTTAGATTCCAGTGATGCATTTGAAATGACTGGTTTCAATTCAGCATACCATAGCTGTACCAGGAATGCAAGGATATATAGAACAGTACCGTCAGGAAAAGGAGAGGTCTCATTATTTGAAGGAACAGGTATACACTCAGTAGTAGGTAGCACAGATGCGGTGCATAAGTCCATTATGGTTTCAGACTCCAGTGATACATTTGAAATGACTGGTTTAAATTCAGCATACCACAGCTGAACCAGGGACGCAAGGATAGATAGTAGTACCTTCAGACAAAGAAGAGGTTTCATCATTTGAAGGGACAGGAACATCCTTTGATTCACACAGCAGGGGCTTCAACCTTTCCTTAGCTTGTGCAGGAGTGTGAGTGAATTCTCCTACAACAGAATCCTCCTCCAATGCTGCCAGTGTGGAACATTCTGTAGAGGCAGGAATTATCACCAGACTTGGCACCATGGGCAATGCTTCTGGAATAGTAGACATCCTCGGCATAGACAGAGGAGGCGTCGCATTTTACTCTGGCATCGTGGGTGCTGTCTGTAGAGTCTCATTCACCGCAGATAGCAGATACTTAGCTTGTGCAGAAATGAGAGTGAATTCTTCTACAGAAAATCCTCCTCCAATGGTTCTGGTGTGGAAAATTCAGTAGAGGCAGGAATTATCACCAGACTTGGCACCATGGACAATGCCTCTGGAATAGGAGACATCCTTGGCATAGACAGAGGCGTCACCTTTGACTCTGGCATCGTGGGTGCTGTCTGAAGAGTCTCCTTCACCGCAGGTAGCAGATCCTTAGCTTGTGCAGGAGTGAGAACAAATTCTACAGCAAAAGCCTCCTCCAATGCTGCCTGCATGGTAAATTCTATAGAGGCAGGAATGATCTCCAGACTTGGCACCATGGGCAATGTCTCTGGAATAGGAAACACCCTTGGCATAGACAGAGGAGGTGTCACCCTTGACTCTGGCATCGTGGGTGCTGTCTGCAGAGTCTCCTTCACCGCAGGTAGCAGAAGCAAAGAGTCTGAGACCAGTTCCGGAGTTGGGCTCTTAGGGGAGTGCAATTTCACTGCAGCCTTGGAATAAGCAGACCAAGTTTTCAGAGTCCTTCTTTTCCAGTGTTTAGACCCTGAAACCAGAGCAAATGCGGTTTTCACAGAAACTGGTATTTTAACTCTAGGTACTGGAGAAAAAGTTTTGCACACGAGAGACTGCTGTTCAGGAATACAGTATGAACACAACGTGAACTGTTGTTCAGCTGGAATTTGTGACTGTGAAGCAGGGAGCACTTCCCCTTTAAATCGAGAGTCAGCCTGAAAAGAACATTTTGCAGTAACATATTTCACAGAGGTCTTTTTTCCAAGCGTCTTATTAGAAACACAGTTCTGAGGCCCTTTAGACCATACTGTGGTCTGGAGTTCTATATATTCATCTGAGTCTGAAAGGTAATCATCAAGTGAGGCTAAATACTGACCACCATAAAGATCATAGAAGCTCTCCATTTTGCTGTCCCCAGTACTATATGCAGATTCATCCTGTGATTCCAAATCAATAAAGTATACAGGTTGCTGGACATTAGTAGCAGGTTTAGTATCCCTATCAGGAGGATCAACAAGCCAGTCCTCTGAAGCAGAGAAATCTGTGTCAGAGTCAGGAGAACAGGATATAACATCTATAGTGTAAATACTCTGAAGTTTGCAGTGCTGTGTGATTGCTTTATTCCCAACAGTACTCAGGGCTGAAACAGTGGAATCAGAGCATGCCACAGAAGGGTTAACAGGTACATAGGTGTTGTCCTGAAAGTGAGAGTTTACTGCAGACTCTGCAGTCTGGGAATCTACTGAAACAAGAGATGAAGGTTTTTGACAAAGGGCTACAAAGGAATCAATAAGTTTAATCCTATCCTGCAGCACAACAACCAAACCAGGTAAGACCAAGAATATACCATTGAAGTTGTTTTGAATAATTTTGCAGCTGAGTTTTCATGTGAGACACATAATGTTTAGCCAGAATGCCACCTATAGAAACAGAAACAATATAATTCACCTGAATCAAAACAGGGAGTCTACCTAAAAAACATTCAATGGTAGAAAAAAGCAAAGGCCAAGCACTACACATCTCCTTATAGATTGCTTTCATCACAGAAACTACCTCAAAGATAGAAAGCTCAGGGGTTTTGCAAGGCAACTCCAGAGTGGAGGAGCACATTCATATTGGGAACAACTTCTAATAATTTACATACTTGACTATAGCAGGCATTAAGTGTAACCCGTCCATGTTGTAATTCATATTCATTATCAACAGAGCAAGACATTGAGTGTATAGGATTTATCTTTGCTGGTTCTATAAGGAATGGCCAGATTATTCTGTCATAGGATGGTCAGGAAGAGGTGCTGACCACAGCAGCAAACGTAAATAGAAGAGGGGTAGGGCGGGACAGCGCACAGATCTAGATCTAAGCGTAGTATTTTATTCATAAAAAAACGTACATATAAAATCAAATATACAAGAGATGAATAAACTGACAAAAATTAACATACAAACATATGTATGAAAATCATCGTATAAAAGAAATAATCATTCATGAAAATAACCAAGAAGGTACATATCTTAAAATCTTGTTAAGTAAAAACCTATAAGGTAGGCGTGGAGCAAAGAGGTAATATTGATGCTATTGTCTTTTATGCGGGTTAGTGAGGTATCAGTATCTCCCGGGGTTGCTAGGGTTAAGGCCGCTTTTACAGAGTACTCGATCTACACAGGGTTTCTCTGCGGCTAATGTGGATGTGTAATGTTATATATAGTCCGGGTTATCCGGTGTGAGTGGCCGCTTACTTGAAACTCCTGTTGGGTCTTCACTCTTCGAGTATAGATGGTGTCTCTAGGGGCTGCCTTCCCATTGGTGAAGTTTCTCCGTGCCGGTGCCTCTCTCATTCCCGCTATTTGCTTGTAGTTCTTTTTCTGGTGTCAACCAGTCCTTTGGCTTGCTTCGCGTCTCCGCTGTGTTAGCCGTGTTGCTCCTACCGGAAGTCAAATTACTTCAACGCGTTTCGGCGCTGTTTCTTGCACCTTCTTCTGGAAGATGTATTCTAACAGGGCCCTTATCGTTGTTTCCGTTTTATTATCACTTTGGCCAATCATAAAAATCATTGTAGAGTTCAAAGGAGAAAGAAACTACTTGGTACATTATATGTATAGAATTTGAAAAAAATAAAGTAAAATAGATGTTTAAATAAAAACATAATGTATATATATGTGTTTGATATGTTGTCTTAATTCTATAGGTTTTAAGGGATTATTTGTGTATGTCTCCAGTATTACTGGATGGCCATTGGTTGATGTGCGTTACTTTGTATCCCTGACTATTGCTACAATGTAATATGTGTCAAATGTTACATGTTACAAATAATGCTATTTGTTCTTAATATGTTTCTGGAGATTTGTGCTGAGTTGTATTTAGATAAATTGAATGTTTACATGGATTGTCTCAATTTATCAGTTTGAACATTGATATTTCTGTGCAGATTTATATGGGGTTTTCTGAGTATTTTCTTTTTAGGAGATCACAGTTGAATATAAATTCGAAGTTCAAATATTTGAATTTTTTCTTCAAAATTATTTCAATAATTGGATATGCATGTATTGAAAAGAAGTATGTCTGATATTTTCTCAAAGGAATCGTATACCTTTTAGACTGGTGAGATTATCTAATGCACCATAGGTCCATTTCTTCATTTAGTCCTAACGGACTCATTGTTTGTAGCTTAAAAATCCAATATATTTCTTGTTTAGCTAATTTGGAAAAACGGTCGCCTCCTCTGGCTTGTTGTGGTATATGATCTATAATATACAACTTTAAATCTTTTGGGTCACTATTGTGGTGTTCCATAAAGTGTTTAGCCACACTATGTTTCATATTCTTTTTTATGATTCCTCTTTTATGTTCTAGAAAGCGATCTTTAGCACTTCTTATTGTTCTACCTACATATTGGAAGCCACAGGGGCATTCCAACATGTATATAACGTAGGTGGAAGTGCATTGTAAAAATGCTTCAATTTCAAATTTTTCGCCTGTAGATTTACTTTGGAAAGAGGTCTTCTTGTGTTGTATATGATTGCAAGTGATACATGTTTTGTGTCCACATTTGTAGTTTCCTTTTAGTAAAGTGCCATCAATCAGTTTTTTTCCGGTTGTTTTCTTTAGTTTGATATTGCTTATATCACTTGGGGCTAATTTGCTTTTGAGATCCTTTGATTTGCGATAAATAATCTCAGGCTTTTTTGACAATATTGGTCATAGAATCTTATCAGCTTGGAGTATGGGCCAGTGTTTGTACATAATTCCTTCTATTTTATGTCTGGCAGTGTTGTATCTTGTTATAAATGGAATGCGCGGGGCTTTTTGTTTCTTCAAGTTTTTTCTTTTAGTTTGTAATAAATCCTCTCTTGGTACACCAACTACTTTGTTATATGCCTCATTGATCTTGTTCTCGGAGTATCCTTTATCCAAGAATTTGTTTCTTAGGTTTTGTGCCTGTTCTTTAAAGATCTCTTCATCAGAGCAGTTTCTTCTGAGCCGATAAAATTGACTTAATGGTACGCTTTGTAGCCAGCGTGGATGGTGAGCGCTGTTTACATGGATGTAACTATTTACATCTACATTTTTGTGATGTGTTTTCGTATTAATAGTACCATTATTGGTGCTTAATGTTAAGTCAAGGAATTCCACTTTTTCTTTACTATGTTGTGCCGTAAATTGTAGTCCCATGGTGTTAGCATTTAGTTGGTTCTCAAACTGTATTAGTTCATCCTCATTGCCTTTCCAGATGATTAACAGGTCATCTATGTATCTTGCATAGAGAACGAGATTTTCCCCAAATTGATTGTAGAGATACTCTTCTTCCCATAATCCCATCATTAAGTTGGCGTAGCTGGGGGCAAATCTCGTTCCCATTGCTGTCCCACGTATTTGTAAGTAATGTTGGCCCTGGAACATAAAGTTGTTATGCTCCAATATGAATTGGATGGCTTTTAGGATGAACTCTTGCTGAATTGGTGGCATGGATTGATCTTTTCTCAGAAAGTGTTGTACTGCTTTTAATCCTAGATCATGTTTTATTGACGTATATAGTGAGCATACATCGCAGGTGACCCAAAAGTATTCCTCTTGCCAAATTATCCCTTGTAGTTTTTGTAATACATGTGTCGTGTCTCTTGTGTAGGACGGCAAGTTCAAGACAAATTTTTGTAAGTGATGATCCAATAGTTCTGATAGATTGCTAGTTAGTGATCCTATGCCAGAGATTATTGGGCGTCCAGGTGGATTTTGAAGATTTTTGTGGATTTTCGGTAAATGGTAATAGATTGCAGTAATAGGAAATGGAACTTTCAGAAACTGGTATTCTTGTTGTGTTAAAACATGTGACTTAAATGCCCATTGTATGAGAGTTGTGTAGTCTCTCTGATACAGATCTGTTGGGTTTTCATCCAATTTTTGATAGTATTCTATGTCATTCAAAATTCGAGCAGCTTCTCTAAGGTAGTCCTCCTTATCCTGTAGTACTATACCTCCTCCCTTGTCTGCTTCTCTTATTATAATATTTGGATTATCCATAAATGACTGTAAGCATTCTTTTTCTTTCTTGCTCAAATTGGATTTTGTTACGGGTGTGGGTTGTGTGACGGAACGCCATCACTTGTGAACCAGGGGCTCTTTTGGTTTGGGGGGGGGCCTGGACTGGAAGCGGCCATTTGGCCATACAGAATCATGGGCCAAACTACAAAATGGAGAAGGGTGTCAGCCAGACTCCAGGGTGGCACTAGGCCTGAGACCCTATTATGTATTGGGGGGTGGGGCAGTGACTACCTGGGACAGTATCTGGAGACTGGGAGTCAAATGTCCTATTGCCTCACCCATTGTGTGCTGTGTTATTGTTTAAATGCAAAGTAGGTTTCCTGGGGTTATGTGCTTCCATTTGTTGGTTTGTGGAACTGATTGTATTATGTCAGTCACTGATGTAATTACCTGAGCAGACCTGATAGAGGGCTGTGTGTTTTGTATTCTATTGTGTGTTAATGTATTTAAGTCTCAGCAAGACTGGTGGTGTGAATCTTATTTGCTATTGGTTGACTGTGATCACAAACCTGTATATAAACCTTGTTTGTGTCCAAATAAAGAGTTCTTGTTCTACCCTCAACACTGGTCCTGTCTAGTGATTGAGGGAACCAGCGATACCAGAGCTGAAGTTTGGAAGGCAGTGGTACTGCGACAGTTGGCGTGACGGTGGTACTGACCTGCTGTACTGGGACTCACGTCACATTGGTTGGCAGCGGTGGGATGCTTCCCAGTTGGTTTTTGGAACATACAAGTCAGCACCACCAGGATCGTTTCGCCTGAAACTGATAAAGCCAAGGAATGAAACTGAGACCAGTATCCAGGGGGAGATATAGCTGCCTGGCTTGACCCCGGTCTTAGCAACTCTGAAACCAGCATCCAGGGGGAGATACAGCCGCTGGCTTGACCCCGGTTTCAGCAACAGTTCAGGGGAGCAGTGGAAGCAACGGCTGACTCACCATGCCGAGGCAAGTTAAGTCTGATTCAGCGGCCAAGAAAGCATCGACTCAGACCCAGAGGAAGGGAGACCGAAGCAGTAGCTCTCCACCGGCCGTCTCCAACACGTCAGAAGCTGAGATAGAGGCTATGCTTTGCCAAGCCCTATGCAGCTATGAACAACGGCGGGCCACGCTAGAGACAGAGGGATACTCCTTCTCCTCCAAGGGCTTCATCCCTTATGAGGAGAGGCACGAGAGGGAGAGACAGCAGTGGAGCCCCTGCATCCTCGGCCCGAGTCTGGACCGCCAGGCAAGCGAGGTACTGGAATCCTGGATTGGAGATATTATTTTCCTGGATATCCAATACGGGGCTTTCCAAAATGTGACCGGATTCGAATGATTTGGGCCACCTCATCTCCACCTACAGTGCCGACCTCCAGGACCCCGCTGCCTGCGCAGCCGTGACCCGACAACAGTCCAGAAGAGCTGACGTTCCCGCTGTGACCGACGCTCAGGTAAAAATCCTTGCCCCTGACCAAGACTCCTCTGGCTCAGCTGACTTAGCCCCTGGGGCTTGGCCCTCCCCCGACGACTTAGTCCAAGAGACCCAAGCAGATCCCACCCTGATAGGATACCGGGAGCGGGCAGGCCGGGACCCCGGGGGGTTAGACGGGGAGAGGATAGAATGGCACCAGGGTCGACTCTACCGAATCACCGACGGTCAGGGGACTACCCCAGTGCCCAAGCGCCAGTTGGTCGTGCCGAAAAAATATCGACACGAGCTGCTACGGATAGGGCATGACATCCCCCTGGCAGGTCACCTAGGGATAACCCGGACCCATCAACGCATAACCCAATCCTTTTTCTGGCCCGGGATCACAGGGGATATCCGACAATACTGTCACACCTGCGACGTGTGCCAGAGAGTAGGGAAGAAAGGAGATCATAAACAGGCCACCCTTCACCCGCTGCCCATCATAGACGAGCCCTTTAGCCGGATAGCTATTGACCTGGTGGGCCCTCTGCCGCGCCCCAGTTCTTCCGGGAAGAAATACATTTTGACGGTGGTAGATTATGCCACCCGATACCCCGAGGCCATTCCCCTGCCCAACATACATGCAGAGACCGTGGCAGACGCTCTGCTACGGGTTTTTGCACGAGTGGGGTTCCCACAGGAGATCCTCTCCGACCAGGGAACCCAGTTCACAGCCGATGTTACCCAGCAGCTGTGGAAACTGTGTGGGATCAGAGCCATACATAGCTCCCCATATCACCCCCAGACTAATGGACTGTGCGAGCGGTTCAATGGAACTCTCAAGCAGTTACTGCGTGCCTTTACAGCATCCCACCGGGATTGGGAGAGGTACCTGCCGCATCTTCTGTTCGCTTATCGGGAGGTGCCCCAGGAATCCACCGGATTCTCTCCCTTTGAACTACTGTACGGGAGGAGGGTACGAGGGCCCCTGGACTTGATTAAAGCCCACTGGGAGGGGCAAACCGGAGCAGCAGAGACCCCTATTCTTGAGTACGTACTAGCATTTAGGGACCGTCTGAAGGAGCTCACTGCCTTAGTGCGGGAGAATCTTCAGGGTGCCCAGGGCCGGCAGAAAAGCTGGTACGATCGTACCGCTCGGAACCGGACTCTGGAAGTGGGACAGAAGGTGCTGGTTCTTAAACCTACCAAGCAGAATAAATTGCAGGCGTCTTGGCAGGGACCGTATAGGGTAGTGAAGCAGCTCTGTGATACCACCTACCTAGTGGCTAAATGCTCAGATGAAAGGCTCCAAAGAACCTTCCATGTGAACATGCTGAAGGCCTACCAAGAGCGGCCAGAGGAGATTTCTGCAATATGTGCCCCTGCCACGGAGGATCCAGAGGATCTTCCGCTCCCCGAATTGCCCCAGCAGGAGCCCGACCCAGTAGGGATAGAGGCTGTCAGGGTCGCTGACTCGTTGGAAGCCTCCCAGCAACGCCAAGTTCAGGAAGTGTTGACCAAACATAGGGCTATGTTCTCCCCGGTTCCCGGGTACACCACCCTGGCCGTACATCCAGTGGACACCCCGGGACAGGCGCCCCTACGGCAGGCGGCCTACCGGGTCCCCGACTCAGTTAGGGAAGGAATGAGAAAGGAGATACGGGAAATGCTAGATCTAGGGGTCATTGAACCCTCCACCAGTCCCTGGGCCTCCCCGGTAGTGCTGGTCCCCAAACGGGATGGCACCACCCGCTTTTGTGTGGATTACAGAAAGCTAAATGATCGTACCACAACAGACGCCTACCCTATGCCCCGGGTAGACGAACTGTTGGACCGTATTGCCCGAGGGAAATTCCTCACCACCTTAGATTTATGCAAGGGATATTGGCAGATTCCGCTGGAGCCCGGGGCTGTTCCCAAGTCAGCGTTCATCACCCCATTCGGCTTGTACCAGTTTAGGGTCATGCCGTTTGGGATGAGGAACGCACCAGCCACGTTCCAGCGGATGATAGATAGGATTCTTGACGGTCTTCAGGATTATGCCTGTGCTTACCTAGACGATGTGGCCATCTACAGCGATACCTGGGAGGACCACCTGGTTCACCTAGATACCGTTCTAGATCGCATCCAAGATGCAGGTCTGACCCTGAAGCCTGAAAAGTGTGTGATAGGGGTAGCGGAAGTCCCCTACCTGGGTCATCGGGTAGGGTGCGGGCAGCAACGACCCGACCCGGCCAAGATTGAAGCAGTGGCTCGCTGGCCCGTTCCCCGCACCAAGACTCAGGTGTTGGCATTCCTGGGGACTGCAGGGTACTATAGGCGTTTTGTCCCAGACTACAGTTCCATAGCCAAGCCCCTGACGGACCTGACAAAAAAGAAACTGCCCCGACAGGTCCAGTGGTCCCCTGAGTGTGAAGTAGCCTTTCAAAAACTAAAACAAAGTCTTGTATCAGCTCCTGTGCTGGCAGCACCTGACCCAAACAAACGCTTCTCTGTTCACACAGACGCCTCTGCTTTTGGATTGGGAGCTGTACTAAGCCAAGTGGGACCTGATGGTCGGGAGCATCCGGTGGTTTACATTAGCCGAAAACTGCTGCCCCGGGAAGTGGGGTACGCCACCGTGGAAAAGGAGTGTCTGGCCTTGGTATGGGCCCTCAAGAAACTGCAGCCCTATTTGTATGGTCGCTCCTTTACGGTCCTCACCGATCACAACCCTTTAACCTGGCTTAATCGAGTATCCGGGGATAATGGCAGACTATTGCGATGGAGCCTAGCCTTGCAGCCCTATAATTTTACGATCCAATACCGACCGGGCAGCCAAAACGGAAATGCAGATGGCTTGTCCCGTCAGTCGGAGCTGGAGACATAGGAAGACTTTGTTCCGGTCAGCCCTAAGTAGACCCGTGGAGGATCTAGCCGGGTCTGCCGGACTGGAGGGGGGGGGCCATGTTACGGGTGTGGGTTGTGTGACGGAACGCCATCACTTGTGAACCAGGGGCTCTTTTGGTTTCGGGGGGGGCCTGGACTGGAAGCGGCCATTTGGCCATACAGAATCATGGGCCAAACTACAAAATGGAGAAGGGTGTCAGCCAGACTCCAGGGTGGCACTAGGCCTGAGACCCTATTATGTATTGGGGGGTGGGGCAGTGACTACCTGGGACAGTATCTGGAGACTGGGAGTCAAATGTCCTATTGCCTCACCCATTGTGTGCTGTGTTATTGTTTAAATGCAAAGTAGGTTTCCTGGGGTTATGTGCTTCCATTTGTTGGTTTGTGGAACTGATTGTATTATGTCAGTCACTGATGTAATTACCTGAGCAGACCTGATAGAGGGCTGTGTGTTTTGTATTCTATTGTGTGTTAATGTATTTAAGTCTCAGCAAGACTGGTGGTGTTGTGAATCTTATTTGCTATTGGTTGACTGTGATCACAAACCTGTATATAAACCTTGTTTGTGTCCAAATAAAGAGTTCTTGTTCTACCCTCAACACTGGTCCTGTCTAGTGATTGAGGGAACCAGCAATACCAGAGCTGAAGTTTGGAAGGCAGTGGTACTGCGACAGTTGGCGTGACGGTGGTACTGACCTGCTGTACTGGGACTCACGTCACAGATTTGTATTTCCATTTTTGTCTGCATAAATCATTGAAATCTTGCATTACCAGTTCTGTGAATGCTTCAATGAATGGACCTTTAGAACTTTGTGGAAAGAATTTTGACGGGGCTTTGAGATTTGTATGGCTTACTTTCAATGTTTGCGACGGTGTAATTGTATTATCCTCTACTTCCAACATTAGATCATTCAGAATCTGAATTGTTTCTTTATCCTGTGGGTCAGTAAAATTTTCGGGACTTTCTTTCTTTAGAGCAAAATGTCTTTTTAGGGTGACTTTTCTGATGTATTGATGTAAGTCTACGAATAATTCAAAGTGGTTTGGGCCACTTGATGGAGCATATTTTAATCCTTTTTGTAGAAGTTGGATTTCTTCTTTTTTTAGTTGGATATTGCTAAGGTTGAACACTCCTTTTCCTTGTTCGTCTTCGGATTTATGAATTTTCGTTTTGTTGATCTTTCTTCCACCTCTACATCCTCTTTTCCGTCTTCCGTCCTTTTTCTCCTTTGTGATGGTCTTGCTTGGTCCACCTGATATTTCTTCCATTCCTGTCTGACCCATTGTTGGAATGGTTGGTGGTAATATTTGTCCTTGGATAAAAAATGATACTTTGATGACGATTTTGGTCGTGCTCCCAACTGAGTATGTGAATGATGTATATGTTGTTGGTTATCATTTGTTTGATTTGATTTTGTGGTTTTCTTTTCTTTATTGATTTTTGTTTCAATTAATAGTTTGGTTTCTTGAGGATTTAAGATGTTAGATGACTTTTGATTCGTAATAGCAATGTCAGTTGTATTATTTCTTCCCTCAATGGGGCTTGAATTTGTTGTTTGGTTATTTCTTTGGTGATGGTGTGTGGTCTTTTTCTTTGCATCGTTATGTTCGGTAGATATGCAGGGATTTTCCTGTGATGGCGTATAAGTATTGGATAATATCTGAGTTTGAATATCTTTAATTTCAATAAGATTAGTGCTGTCTTCCTGTATGTGATTGTCTGTGTTTGGGACTAGTTGTATGTCTTTATTGACAATCGTCATGTTCTGTATGTTTTTTTCTGTGTTAGTAACTGGTTGTATTCCTTTGATAGTGGTAGTCGTGTTGTGTTCTTTGTCAAGGAGTGGTTGATTGTTGTCTCCCAATGGTAAGTTCTTAGGTTTTTCATTTCTTTTGGATATAAGATTCTTTTGTGTTTTGTGATGGTAGTAGTTCTTAATGGAGCATTGGTTGTCTTTCTTTCTCCATGTATGGACCCTGTTTGTTCTATAGTCCTCATTGTCTCTCTGTAATTTTTTGTCTTTTCTTGTGACTAGTTCTTTCTCAAATCTTTCTACTTTTTTGTTTATTTCTATATCTAGTCTCCTAAATTCTGTTGTATCATAATGAGGGTCTAATTTTGTTTTGATAGATGTGATTTCTTGACTTAAATCTTGTAGGTTTTTTTCTCTATAGTGAATTATATGTTTCATTAAATCGAATGAGCATTGGTCTAAGGTTCTGAGCCACTCTTCATAGAATGTCCTGTCTCCCCTACCAAATGCTGGTTCCTTGAATATTCTTAAACCTCTTGGTATTTGTTGAATTTCGATGTATTTCTTCAAGGTGGCACACTCCCACCAATAGTTCATTTCTTTTTTTAAGAGTCTCTCTAATATATAGAAATTCTTTTTTACATTTATTGGGGTTGGTGCGTCCATATCTGGAATGCTATTAGTTTCCTTTATATTCAGATATTCTGTCATCAATTGATGTCTCCTAGAATTTCTGTTTAGGCAAACATATCTCTCTGAATTTGTCATACTCATACTTTTCTTTTGGCAATTCTAATCTGAATCTAATAGTAGTCGTTCAGTACTGTAAGTATTTTGGTATTGTGTAACCACAAATGCCAAATTATTGGGTAATGGATAAGGAAGAGTAGTATTGCGCCTCTATCTGTATGATCCCATTAGAAATATGCACACAATGAAGTATTTTGAATTCTATGATAGTTTGAATGGGGTATGGTAAGTAACTCCTAAATATGTGTCAGTATGTATAAAGATATGTGTATTCCATATGTATACTAAAGAATTAAAACAACATATGCATATAATTATGAGTATGAGATTATACTCTACTATTAGTATGCTTGGAAGATGAAGTCCGACACACATATAAGGAGGAAACTGTTCATCAGAGAGAAATCTCTCTGTAAGTATTGTTCTAAAAGGGCCCCGTTATCCAAATCCTTCTTTGCCGCTTGTCCCTATCATAGGTTGCAATTCAATCCATATCGGTTGTCTTGTAACAAAAGAACAGAAGAGGGGTAGGGCGGGACAGCGCACAGATCTAGATCTAAGCGTAGTATTTTATTCATAAAAAAACGTACATATAAAATCAAATATACAAGAGATGAATAAACTGACAAAAATTAACATACAAACATATGTATGAAAATCATCGTATAAAAGAAATAATCATTCATGAAAAAATAATTCAGAACCTTAGACCAATGCTCATTCGATTTAATGAAACATATAATTCACTATAGAGAAAAAAACCTACAAGATTTAAGTCAAGAAATCACATCTATCAAAACAAAATTAGACCCTCATTATGATACAACAGAATTTAAGAGACTAGATATAGAAATAAACAAAAAAGTAGAAAGATTTGAGAAAGAACTAGTCACAAGAAAAGACAAAAAATTACAGAGAGACAATGAGGACTATAGAACAAACAGGGTCCATACATGGAGAAAGAAAGACAACCAATACTCCAATAAGAACTACTACCATCACAAAACACAAAAGAATCTTATATCCAAAAGAAATGAAAAACCTAAGAACTTACCATTGGGAGACAACAATCAACCACTCCTTGACAAAGAACACAACACGACTACCACTATCAAAGGAATACAACCAGTTACTAACACAGAAAAAAACATACAGAACATGACGATTGTCAATAAAGACATACAACTAGTCCCAAACACAGACAATCACATACAGGAAGACAGCACTAATCTTATTGAAATTAAAGATATTCAAACTCAGATATTATCCAATACTGATACGCCATCACAGGAAAATCCCTGCATATCTACCGAACATAACGATGCAAAGAAAAAGACCACACACCATCACCAAAGAAATTACCAAACAACAAATTCAAGCCCCATTGAGGGAAGAAATAATACAACTGACATTGCTATTACGAATCAAAAGTCATCTAACATCTTAAATCCTCAAGAAACCAAACTATTAATTGAAACAAAAATCAATAAAGAAAAGAAAACCACAAAATCAAATCAAACAAATGATAACCAACAACATATACATCATTCACATACTCAGTTGGGAGCACGACCAAAATCGTCATCAAAGTATCATTTTTTATCCAAGGACAAATATTACCACCAACCATTCCAACAATGGGTCAGACAGGAATGGAAGAAATATCAGGTGGACCAAGCAAGACCATCACAAAGGAGAAAAAGGACGGAAGATGGAAAAGAGGATGTAGAGGTGGAAGAAAGATCAACAAAACGAAAATTCATAAATCCGAAGACGAACAAGGAAAAGGAGTGTTCAACCTTAGCAATATCCAACTAAAAAAAGAAGAAATCCAACTTCTACAAAAAGGATTAAAATATGCTCCATCAAGTGGCCCAAACCACTTTGAATTATTCGTAGACTTACATCAATACATCAGAAAAGTCACCCTAAAAAGACATTTTGCTCTAAAGAAAGAAAGTCCCGAAAATTTTACTGACCCACAGGATAAAGAAACAATTCAGATTCTGAATGATCTAATGTTGGAAGTAGAGGATAATACAATTACACCGTCGCAAACATTGAAAGTAAGCCATACAAATCTCAAAGCCCCGTCAAAATTCTTTCCACAAAGTTCTAAAGGTCCATTCATTGAAGCATTCACAGAACTGGTAATGCAAGATTTCAATGATTTATGCAGACAAAAATGGAAATACAAATCCAATTTGAGCAAGAAAGAAAAAGAATGCTTACAGTCATTTATGGATAATCCAAATATTATAATAAGAGAAGCAGACAAGGGAGGAGGTATAGTACTACAGGATAAGGAGGACTACCTTAGAGAAGCTGCTCGAATTTTGAATGACATAGAATACTATCAAAAATTGGATGAAAACCCAACAGATCTGTATCAGAGAGACTACACAACTCTCATACAATGGGCATTTAAGTCACATGTTTTAACACAACAAGAATACCAGTTTCTGAAAGTTCCATTTCCTATTACTGCAATCTATTACCATTTACCGAAAATCCACAAAAATCTTCAAAATCCACCTGGACGCCCAATAATCTCTGGCATAGGATCACTAACTAGCAATCTATCAGAACTATTGGATCATCACTTACAAAAATTTGTCTTGAACTTGCCGTCCTACACAAGAGACACGACACATGTATTACAAAAACTACAAGGGATAATTTGGCAAGAGGAATACTTTTGGGTCACCTGCGATGTATGCTCACTATATACGTCAATAAAACATGATCTAGGATTAAAAGCAGTACAACACTTTCTGAGAAAAGATCAATCCATGCCACCAATTCAGCAAGAGTTCATCCTAAAAGCCATCCAATTCATATTGGAGCATAACAACTTTATGTTCCAGGGCCAACATTACTTACAAATACGTGGGACAGCAATGGGAACGAGATTTGCCCCCAGCTACGCCAACTTAATGATGGGATTATGGGAAGAAGAGTATCTCTACAATCAATTTGGGGAAAATCTCGTTCTCTATGCAAGATACATAGATGACCTGTTAATCATCTGGAAAGGCAATGAGGATGAACTAATACAGTTTGAGAACCAACTAAATGCTAAAACCATGGGACTACAATTTACGGCACAACATAGTAAAGAAAAAGTGGAATTCCTTGACTTAACATTAAGCATCAATAATGGTACTATTAATACGAAAACACATCACAAAAATGTAGATGTAAATAGTTACATCCATGTAAACAGCGCTCACCATCCACGCTGGCTACAAAGCGTACCATTAAGTCAATTTTATCGGCTCAGAAGAAACTGCTCTGATGAAGAGACCTTTAAAGAACAGGCACAAAACCTAAGAAACAAATTCTTGGATAAAGGATACTCCGAGAACAAGATCAATGAGGCATATAACAAAGTAGTTGGTGTACCAAGAGAGGATTTATTACAAACTAAAAGAAAAAACTTGAAGAAACAAAAAGCCCCACGCATTCCATTTATAACAAGATACAACACTGCCAGACATAAAATAGAAGGAATTATGTACAAACACTGGCCCATACTCCAAGCTGATAAGATTCTAAGACCAATATTGCCAAAAAAGCCTGAGATTATTTATCGCAAATCAAAGGATCTCAAAAGCAAATTAGCCCCAAGTGATATAAGCAATATCAAACTAAAGAAAACAACCGGAAAAAAACTGATTGATGGCACTTTACTAAAAGGAAACTACAAATGTGGACACAAAACATGTATCACTTGCAATCATATACAACACAAGACGACCTCTTTCCAAAGTAAATCTACAGGCGAAAAATTTGAAATTGAAGCATTTTTACAATGCACTTCCACCTACGTTATATACATGTTGGAATGCCCCTGTGGCTTCCAATATGTAGGTAGAACAATAAGAAGTGCTAAAGATCGCTTTCTAGAACATAGAAGAGGAATCATAAAAAAGAATATGAAACATAGTGTGGCTAAACACTTTATGGAACACCACAATAGTGACCCAAAAGATTTAAAGTTGTATATTATAGATCATATACCACAACAAGCCAGAGGAGGCGACCGTTTTTCCAAATTAGCTAAACAAGAAATATATTGGATTTTTAAGCTACAAACAATGAGTCCGTTAGGACTAAATGAAGAAATGGACCTATGGTGCATTAGATAATCTCACCAGTCTAAAAGGTATACGATTCCTTTGAGAAAATATCAGACATACTTCTTTTCAATACATGCATATCCAATTATTGAAATAATTTTGAAGAAAAAATTCAAATATTTGAACTTCGAATTTATATTCAACTGTGATCTCCTAAAAAGAAAATACTCAGAAAACCCCATATAAATCTGCACAGAAATATCAATGTTCAAACTGATAAATTGAGACAATCCATGTAAACATTCAATTTATCTAAATACAACTCAGCACAAATCTCCAGAAACATATTAAGAACAAATAGCATTATTTGTAACATGTAACATTTGACACATATTACATTGTAGCAATAGTCAGGGATACAAAGTAACGCACATCAACCAATGGCCATCCAGTAATACTGGAGACATACACAAATAATCCCTTAAAACCTATAGAATTAAGACAACATATCAAACACATATATATACATTATGTTTTTATTTAAACATCTATTTTACTTTATTTTTTTCAAATTCTATACATATAATGTACCAAGTAGTTATTTTCACCTTTGAACTCTACAATGATTTTTATGATTGGCCAAAGTGATAATAAAACGGAAACAACGATAAGGGCCCTGTTAGAATACATCTTCCAGAAGAAGGCGCAAGAAACAGCGCCGAAACGCGTTGAAGTAATTTGACTTCCGGTAGGAGCAACACGGCTAACACAGCGGAGATGCGAAGCAAGCCAAAGGACTGGTTGACACCAGAAAAAGAACTACAAGCAAATAGCGGGAACGAGAGAGGCACCGGCACGGAGAAACTTCACCAATGGGAAGGCAGCCCCTAGAGACACCATCTATACTCGAAGAGTGAAGACCCAACAGGAGTTTCAAGTAAGCGGCCACTCACACCGGATAACCGGGACTATATATAACATTACACATCCACATTAGCCGCAGAGAAACCCTGTGTAGATCGAGTACTCTGTAAAAGCGGCCTTAACCCTAGCAACCCCGGGAGATACTGATACCTCACTAACCCGCATAAAAGACAATAGCATCAATATTACCTCTTTGCTCCACGCCTACCTTATAGGTTTTTACTTAACAAGATTTTAAGATATGTACCTTCTTGGTTATTTTCATGAATGATTATTTCTTTTATACGATGATTTTCATACATATGTTTGTATGTTAATTTTTGTGAGTTTATTCATCTCTTGTATATTTGATTTTATATGTACGTTTTTTTATGAATAAAATACTACGCTTAGATCTAGATCTGTGCGCTGTCCCGCCCTACCCCTCTTCTGTTCTTTTGTTACAAGACAACCGATATGGATTGAATTGCAACCTATGATAGGGACAAGCGGCAAAGAAGGATTTGGATAACGGGGCCCTTTTAGAACAATACTTACAGAGAGATTTCTCTCTGATGAACAGTTTCCTCCTTATATGTGTGTCGGACTTCATCTTCCAAGCATACTAATAGTAGAGTATAATCTCATACTCATAATTATATGCATATGTTGTTTTAATTCTTTAGTATACATATGGAATACACATATCTTTATACATACTGACACATATTTAGGAGTTACTTACCATACCCCATTCAAACTATCATAGAATTCAAAATACTTCATTGTGTGCATATTTCTAATGGGATCATACAGATAGAGGCGCAGTACTACTCTTCCTTATCCAGCAAACGTAAATAATCTGGAACCCAGAAAGCAAGAAAACCAGCATACACACAACTTTGTCACAGTTTGCAGGCAAAAGAAGGACAGACACAATTGTATGAAATATAACCACCTTTATTTATAATGTACAGCAATAATAGTATAGCCCACACAACCCCAGACAAGCAAATAGGACCCAAGGTCCCTCCGGAGTTGCACACTGTGCTTTGCACTGCACTACTCAAGTGGGACAACAGAGAATGGTACAATGTGTAAGTCACCACTTGGTCTGCGAAAGGAGGCGACAGAGAGCAAAAGCAGACCACAGCCAGGAGGCACTGAGACTACAGGTCAGGAAACCAGGTGGTGTAGGGCGCGAGTAGGCAGCCAGAGTCACAGGTCTGAAAAGCCGGGGACTACACAGAGTGAGAGTAACCAGGCCACTGGTCAGACAACCGGAGACTATGCTGAGCGAGTAGGAGCCAGGGCCACTGGTTAGGCAAACTGAGGACTACAAGGAGCGAAAGTAACTAGGCCCACAGGGAAGGCAACAGGAGGCTACATTGATCGGGTAGTAGCCAGGGCCACTGGTCAGGAAAGCCGGGGTCATATACAGAGCGAGTAGTCAGCCAGAGCCACCGGTCAGAACCAATATGGGTAGTCAGATAAGATGGGTCATACACAGAGCGAGTAGTCAGCCAAAGCCACAGGTCAGAACCTATGTGGGTAGTTAGACAAGCCGGGGACATACACAGAGCGAGTTAGTCATCCAGAGCCACAGGTCAGAGCCAATGTGGGTAGACAGACAAGCCGGGGTCATACATAGAGCGGATTCTCAGATAAGGCATTGGTCACAACAGAGCACAATAGCAGAAACACCACGTAAGGGCAATGACTCCAAGGCCCAGGGAGGTTTATAAGGGAGCAGAAGGAGGCGGGAC
Organism: Rhinophrynus dorsalis; assembly: GCA_037306005.1. NCBI lineage: Eukaryota > Metazoa > Chordata > Amphibia > Anura > Rhinophrynidae > Rhinophrynus > Rhinophrynus dorsalis. The sequence continues at coordinate 181,903,429 of CM074725.1, read as the reverse complement.
CCAATTAGGCCACCCAGAATAGGCTCATAAACAGGAGTCCTTGCTAGTGCCTGTTACCTGATGTAGCAATGAGGAAGTGGCCGGTGGCCATACAGAGGTAAGGAAGCACAGGATGGCCCAACGGAGACTGTGATAAACTTAAAGGGAAAACAAGTGTATTTTATTTAGATACTAGTTGAAGAGCCCATTACACGGGCCACAGTGCCACTGCCAGCTGGTCACGGGGTAGTCATGCGCAGTAGAGACTGCCAATGCCGCGGCTGATACAGAGCTGGACTCTCCAAAGGACAGAATTATGACACTTATTCACCGGTATCGACCTCTCTCTGACTAACTTACCATCATCAACCTTGGCTTCCTCTTACTAACCTTCATCTTGTTGGGGTTCTAGTCGCCTTGTTTTCTGCCAGCATGTTGAGTATTGTGTTATCTGCTACCATCTGTTTATCTGCCATCTATGAGGTATTCTGCAGTTACAGGATTTTTGGGTAAACTAGCTTTACAGTAGTTACCAATTCAGATACTTTCACAGGGTCTGTGAGCTTGTACATCTTTTTTTCAACTTCTTGTATGAAATAGAGCAGCTAGTGTTAGCACCATCCAGAGGATTGCCTAGAGTAGCAATTCTCAAGATATTTTTGGGCTAGCCATTCAGAAGCCTGTTTTTACTGGCATCTTCCTGCGTTTTTATCTGTACAATAGGATCCTTTACTTTACTTACTGTACCTTCAGGAATCTAGAGTTTATCAAGAGTGTTTATCCTGGTACTGTAGTCAGACATCTGGTTTCACAACCAGATCTGGAGATAAGTAGATGAAGTATTGCGAAGCTACGCAGTCAACTTCTCCATTCTAAGTAACCTCCAAATGCGGTCATCCAAAGGAGCTCGGCTCATCAGAATGGATTTCCAATATTGAGCAACGTGACAACGAGCCATCGCACAGACCCTAAAAACCAGCTTATTAGCAGATCGGGAAAGGCTAGGGGTACAGGAAGACCTGTTTAGCAGGGCTGTCCATGGGTCAGGAGACACAACGGTCCCCAAGGCCGAGCTCAAGAGCTGAAACACATAAGTCCACAGGTCATACACTGAGGGGCAGGACCACCACATGTGCAAATAAGTGTCCTCCTGACCACATCCACGAAAGTACAATTGAGTCGTAGTAGAAAAAAATTAGATGAAGATGAACCGGGCTGTAGTACCATCTAGCTAAGACCTTACAAGCATTTCCCCTCACTAAAGTACAGGGGGTCAAGCCACCAGTATTGAACGTAATGTTGTTCCATTCCACAGGTTCCAAGACCTCACCCAGGTCTGATTCCCATATAGCATGGTAAGGAGGAGGCAACGAATATAGAACTGAACTTATATAAGCGGAAATTTTGGATATAGCACCGCAAATGGATTGGGGGGAAGAGCATAAATGCTCGAAGAGCGTCCTGGCCGGGAAATGGGAATTCTTGCAATAGGAGAGAGCAAAATGCCTAGCCTGAGCAAAGCAAAATAATTTGCCAGGGGGTGCTCTGTGTTTGTCCCGAAATTGCACCCAAGAAAGAGGGACTATTAGCACTCCACCACTTAAACTGAGTTGGAACCAGACCCGGAGGAAAATCCGGGTTATACAGCAGAGAACACATCTTCGTTATAGGCAAGGACAACTGATCTTTGTACCAATATCTACGCCAAAGTGTCAACAAGAGAGAGAGCATAGGGCTGCAGGAAACTGAAACCAAGGGTAAAGAAAGTATCCACAGTAATGCAGTAGCAGGAGGAGAGCCACACAACGTCATCTCCAAGGCAACCCATCACGGCACACGACCACAAAGATGCAGTTGAATCGTTTTTGCGGCCTTATAGTAGGACCATAAATGCGGACCCAACAACCCCCCACATGCCGAATTTGATAAAGTAAACTAGACCCAAGGCGAGGATGTTTTGAATCCCAAATAAAACACAAGATGTGCTGTTGGAGGGCCTGAAGTTCTCGAGGTGGAAAGGGGATAGCTAATGTGTGAAACAAATATAAAAGCTTAGGTAGTAAGGTCATTTTAACAGCATAGATCCTGCCAAACCAGGAGATGCGGTAACCCTGCCATCTGGTCAAGTCTGCATGAAGTGATTTAAGCAAAGGAGTAAAATTTGCTTTATAAAAGGAAGAATAAGATGCCATAAGATTAACACCAAGGGAGGTCAGGGAAGCTGTACACCAACAGAAATCGAAATTTAAGCTCAATAATTTCTGCAACGACAGAGAAACATTCAGAGCCTCACATCTGGAATGATTCATTTTAAACCCTGAGAAAAACGCGAAAGAATTGAGAATGGAATACAGGTTCGGAAGAGAGGTCATTGGGAACATCAAAGTAAGAAAGATATTATCCACAAAGAGACTCAGTTTATAAGTCTCCTCCCCCACCTGCATACCCTTAATATCCGGGCAATGGCGGACAGCACACGCCAGAGGTTCTATACATAATGCAAACAAGAGGGGCAAGAGAGGACACCCCTGTCGAGTCCCGCTATGGATAGGAAAGGTAGCAGATGTGTGACCAGCCACTGAAACCGCCGCAGTCAGGGCAGCATAGAGGGACATAATGCCCTGACAAATAGGACCCGAAAAGCCAAAAGAAGCCAACACTGTCCACATGTATTCCCAGTCAATCCTATCAAAGTCCTTTTTGGCATCCATCGAGAGAAGCATCATTGAAACCGAGTGAGTTCAAGCCTGCTGAACCAGATTAATCACTCGACGGACATTATCTGGCGCCTCCCTACCCTGAATAAAGCCCACTTGATCTGGATGTACCAGATCAGGGAGAAGTCCAGACATACGTAGAGCTAAAACCTTGGAGAAAAGTTTCACATCAAGAATTCGGGTCCTTACCCCATTTTGGAATTACTATGATACATGCCAACATCTCGGCCGGTGGAGCGTCACCTTGCATAAAGGAATTATAGAGCATAGTGAGATAAGGAAGAAGCGTGGTCTGAAAAGAATTAAAGTAAGCTGCCTTATAGCCATCTGGGCCGGTGGCTTTGGAAGATTTAAGGGTCTTCAGAGCTGCAGCTCTTTCTTCGCTAGAAATGGGAGCGTTTAGAGAGTGCAAGACCTCCGGAGACAGGGTAGGTAAAGAACAAGAATGTAAGAAATCCCGGAGCCAAGACTGACTTACCGGGAAGTGTTGTACCTTACGGCTGTCATAAAGTGCACCATAGAAATCTGAAAAAGCTGGCGCAGTTTCCGCAGTGTTGTAAGTCATGATTGGTGTCCTTTTTTAATAATCACCTGATTTTCAATATCTCCCTTTTCCTTATGGCCAGATAAAAAAAATGACAAGTGAATGGACAAGCTGAAACATGCTATCTGGAGAACATGAAGTAGCCTACTGAGAGATATGATAGCATATATCAGAGCAGTATTGTCACATTTTCCATTGAGAGAGTTACAACTGGAGGTAACATTATATCTGAGTAGCAATTAAGTGACTCTTCTCCCATGTATCACACTGGAAAGTGACATCATCCAATTTTCTAAAAGCCTCAAGAGTCCTCATTTTGTCTGGTAGAATATGAGGCTGTGTACCTTTAGCCAATTTCTTCCATACATAAGTGAATTGGTTTTCAGGATCCATAGAGAGGCAGTCCATCTACACAAACACTTGTTTCAGCCACAAGTTTTCCCAACCACAATATGGAAATGTTGTACATTCTGCAACCCCACAACACATATGAGTTTATTTTCTAGACATCCACTGGCATGATAAATATCTCAAAAGACACATGTTGCACAGCAAGTTCCAAAAGTCAAATAATTTCCTGGGGCGGCAGCTAGAGAGAACCTTACCCAAGGGGTAAGCAAAGTCACACAAGCCAGGGTACAATTGAAGAGACATATATATGTGGAAACTTTGTTCTCTTAAACCCCTGGAGAGGGCTCATGTGCTGCTACCGGGGGTATGTAAATAACGTTACTTGTGTCATAAAGGGGTAAGGCTTAATTGGGAGGATGGGAGTTATCAGCATTGTACTTGTGAACTGGGGGGAACAGGGTGGGAAGAAGAAGAGGGCAGGAAGTGAAAGAAACAGGGTGGGTAGGAGGAGGAGTGTACAGGAAGTGGGAGGTACAGGGTGGGTAGGAAGAGAAGTAGGCAGAGTTTCACAGAAAACTCACCACCATCAGAGAATCATCTGCTGTCTCCGGAGACCTGATAATTAACTCTGAAAACTGGAGTCTCCGGGGCAGATCTGGAGAGTTCCCAGGTATGCTGATAGAAGCTCTGATGTGCAGAACAAGATCATCTGCTCACTGCACATGATAATCTTAATCATTTGCAATGATTTATGCACCCCCTGGTCCTTAACTGGTTAAATGGGCTAATGTACTCTGCCTGTTTCAGTTTCAAAAAAAACTGCTGACAACTGTCGTATCTACATCCATCGACATGACATCCAGGACTGATTAGAGATGTATATCATGAACAAAGGCACAAAAACAAAATTCATAGAGTTCATTAGGATTTCTGGCCATAATAAGGTAAGTGGAGGTTATTATTAAGAAATGCTAATTATTCTTAAATAGCAAGTGCAGGAGTTGTAGTTAACTCCACTCATATGAGGTGTTAGTTCTCTTTTAAGTAGTTTTGAAAGAAAGTTTGCACTCTGAATACTCAGTCCGGCAAGTGTCATCTTTATTCTGCTTCTTTCCCATGTGGCAAATAGCAGCATATTCAGCAATACATAGTTATACACTATAAATGCATAGTGAGCACACATACCATACACACTATGTAAGCACCAAAAGTCCTCACACACACACACATTCTGTGAAAGCACCAGATATACACATACACCACGGGCCCTCTGGTCACAACAAAACTGGAGGACATAGACTAAGAACTGGCAGGGTGGGGCCCAGTCAGTTGCGTAACAATAGGGGTCGCACCTGCGACCAGGCCCGTCACTCCAGGGGCCCGGGCACCACCTGCACGGCGCCACCGACCTCCAGCATTCGATCTCTCCCTCGTTGGCACTCTAGGCAGAGCACTGCAAGATTACATCATCTCCCAGCACTCTGCATTTTTGAAGAGAGGACCGCGCAGGAGCTCCAGCTCTTAATAGAGGTCTGTGCTGAAGGAGGCACAGACCTGTCCTGTCACGCTGCTGGATCAAAAAGGGAGGTAGGAGATGGACACTGGGGGCAATGTGGAGAGTTGCGGTGATGTGGAGAGGTGGACATTTAGGGCAATGTAGAGAGTTGGGGGCAATGTGGAGAGGTGGATATCGGGGCAATGTGGAGAGGAGGACATTGGGGACAATGTGGAGAGTTGGGGCGATGTGGAGAGGTGGACATTTGGGGCAATGTGGAGAGTTGGGGGCAATGTGGAGAGGTGGATACTGGAGGCAATGTGGAGAGGAGGACATTGGGGACAATGTGGAGAGTTGGGGGTAATGTGGAGAGGAGGAGATTGGGGACAATGTGGAGAGTTGGGGGCAATGTAGAGAGGTGGATACTGGAGGCAATGTGGAGAGGAGGACATTGGGGACAATGTGAAGAGTTGGTGCAATGTGGAGATACCCAGTGAGGGCAATACTTTTTTTGGGGGGGGCATAGCAATTTTTACACCAGGGACCGGTGACTTCTAGTTATGCCTCTGGGCCCAGTATCAAAAGGTGCCCCATCTGCCCCAAGATCTAATAGGTTTTAATTATCCCTCCTTAAAAAACTGTGATAATAAGGGACAAGTCAATGTTTTTCCACTGGAAGCCACCAGTGATGCCACTGCTATAAACGTATCCAGTGTATTGCAACGCAAAGCACTGAAAACACCTCTGAAACTCAAAGTTTAAAAGTCCCATTTAAATCAATATGAATTTGTATTTATTCCCTATAGTGCTGTTAGTCTGTCCCAGAATTGCATCTCCCTATGCATATATGATCACATAGGACCAAATGTGCTAAGACCAAAATGAGCTATTCCCATGTAATCCAGTTTTGTTAACCCATTAAATATTAGAGACAGTTTCTTTGCAGTGCAATTCAGAATTCTTTCAAGGGGTTAAATGCGCAACTTAAATCAAAGGTGATTTTATTTGTTCCTTGTGGTGCAGTTGATTTGCCCTCAGAATTGCTCCACTTTTGTTTTGCGGATATGACCCATAGTCCACAGCCTTTGCTGTGGTGCAGTCTGTTCATTATGTTAACTCTTTGAATGCCATAGGGGTACTCAATGCATTGCAAAGCAATGTGTTCCAAACCCCTCTGGCAGATAAAGGGTTAAACATAGAGTGTCATTTACAAGACTAGAAATAAAGATCTAGAGCAGTGATTCTCAACCAGGGTGCCGTGGCACTGTGGTGCCCCATGTTTCTATGAAGATTAACAAAAATGGACTTTTAAATAAAGATTTATAGAAATTGTTAAGCACGTGTTTAGTTTTGTTATTTCGATTGTAAGACCTAATAATAACTGTATATTTATGTACTGTACCCTTCATTATGTCCTTGATAAAGTACATTAAATATGTTAGGGGTGCTCTGAATGTTCTAGATTATGTGTTAGGGGTGCCCCCAACAAAAACAGAATGAGAACGACTGATCTAGAGGATGGTATGATATGTACAAACGTATCATACAGTGACTACACTTATGTACTGATGCATACAGATTTTGAGCTGATGAATGTAATACACGCTCGGGCAACAAAAAAACACCCTTTTGTTGTTGGACTACAACTCATATCAACCTCAGCCGGCTGAGGATAGTGGCAGTATCGGCTGGAGACACGCATCTCGCCGAAGCCAAGCTTTCTAGCCATGATGTGGACCAGGCTCTGTCCTGTGCAATGTTAGTGAAGCAGCCAGCTCCGTGCACACTCCACTCTCCTGCTCTTCCGTCCTGCCTGGCTGTCCCTATAGGATTGCACATGCCTCTCACTGCAGGGAGGGGCACCCGGTAACCCTGCTAGAACTGCAGAGAGGGGCAGAAAATAGCAGAGAAGGCAGGGTTGGAAACCACAGTGTGGACAGCAACCAGAGGATCCCCGGCTTCCCGCAGGCTGCTGCAGTGCTGGATAGCTGGTGTTTTCAGTCTGCAGACAGGCTGCACGGACGGTAGCAGTGATCACAGAGCCCTTTGGTGTAAGACTTTGCTGCAGGTGACAGATCAGCAAGGGCTGACTGGTAAGTCTATTTGATTCCTTCCTCTTATTGGGATTTCCATACGACAGTGTATGTGTTTGATCAATGCCTTTTGTTGCAGTACTCATTAGGACTGCAAAATAGAAGCACATTGTAATGGTCTGGGATTGCAGCTCACTGTATCTGATGTACAGAAACTGTCATAGAACTGCAGTGTCCCCTCCGTGCATGACAATTCTATTTTGCATTAGGGCCAGAATGCTTGCACTAGGGGAATGATCTAGTGGTAGTTTATAAACTTGTGGATACTGTACATCCATGCTTTTGATCTTGGGGCAGAAATGTCATAAATGGGCGCATCTGTAACCCCTTGGATGCTTGAGAGGTAGTTGGAGACCTTTATGGCATGAAAGCGATTAACCGTTTAATAAGATCCAGAACCATATGCACCTCATAGAGTTAATATTCATCGTGAAAGGCTTTTTTTTAGTATGAGGGTGTACTGGAGTGGGACGGATTACAATACCAGACTGCATGGCAACACATTATTCTGGTTGTTTTAAGGACAATACTATATTGAAAACTCATTTTAATAAATGTTATTTTATGTAATGAATTGTGTCGAGTTCAGGTCGTGATCCCATTCCGGTGATGTAATAGTTCTTCCATGCTGCAGTTAGTCCATCACTTTAGGAGATTGATGGTGGATGACGTCATGTATCTGACTCAATGAAATAAACCAGACTATTATGTTTAACTTTGTGTTCCCACTTATTCGTGGAAAAATCATGTCATATTTCTCTGTTAAACTATTAACTACATTATGGCTTTTACAGCGGTTGGAAATGTAAGTGGGTTGTTGGCAGAATTAGTTGGTTGACCTGTTCATAAATGATGTCTAGTGTCAAGGAAACAACACATACTTTTGGGGATTATTTACATTTTCTAGTAGTGCCGCAGTAACCACATTTCTGTAATGTAGAATCAGACCAGTTAACCCTTTCAGTGCCACAGGGGTATGAAATGCATTGCTTTCTATCTATTACTCAAAAGAAAAATGAAGTAATTTTGGGGCAAATTAACTACACCACAGGTGATGTGTAAAAATGACCATTGATTTAATTGGGACTTTTAACCCCTTGAAAGCTAAATAGGCCTAGAATTCATTGTGAAACAATGCATTTGAGACCTCACTAGCCTTCAAGGGGTTAATAGACCTTTTTAAATAAATTGGTGTGAATTTTTACACATGTGTTGCCTTCCCCTCTGGCACTCAAAGGGTTAAAGTAGATTTCCCCTAGAATTGCTATGTAATCTTTTGAACATAGGGATCTTAGTCTCTGTTAATTTTATTATAATTATTGAATCATCAAAATTCGGGTTAAAATGCACTGTGGTTGTTTATGGTATCCATGGGGCTACTTTTTCGTGATGGCTGGGTAATTGTGCCACATAGACCATACAGGAAACTAATTGAATGACAGACTGTCTGTCTGGGTTTGCTACTAGGAGTGAATTTTGATTTCCAAGGTCGAGCACCATAGGATGTATACACTGTGGATACTGTATCATTACAAAGCCCCTCTGTTCTTTCACTATGCATCTTACAATACGTATGATTTCTGGAAACAGATGTACAAATCATGGTTTTCTACCATCAGATTTCATCTGTCATGGAAGTTTTAGTTGCTGCTTCGTCATATTTTACTTTAAAGTGGACCTGTCACCCACAAACAAGTTAAATTTTGTATAGTTCTTTTTCTATAAAATAGCTTTTTAGGAATTTACCTTTTATATGTTTTAATGGGACAGTGTGGCACTTTATGCTAATTCCTTGCAATGTATACAAATGTGTTGTGTTTGATACCAAAGTTATTGTTCCTTGTGCTATTTGAAACGACCCCAGTGTTTGGGCTCTGTCTAGATTAATTCATAGTACAGTGCATGTTAAAGCGGAACTACCACCTGAACCAAATTCACCCTGCCATACTTAGTCAGGTGGCGACTAGCTTATTAATCCTTATTTTACCTGTCAAAAGTGCCCAGGAGTAAAGTTATTGCTGATCTTCCGAGACTGACGGCCAGGTTAGTGCAGCCTGCACGCCTGTGCCGTCAGTCTCTTCCGGAGCCGTACGGGCCAGTGCAAGGTTTCTTAAGGATGATGGGGACTGAAAGCGCAGGCGCGTAGACAAGATGTTTGCACTGATGCCTGGCTTCCAGTCTCGGAAGATCAGTGATAACTTTACTCCTGGGCACTTTGGACAGGTAAAATAAGGATTATTAAGCCAGTCGCCAATTTTTAATTCTCCTTAAAATTATCTAAATTTACTAAACCCTTTGAGTGCCATTGCAAAACAATGCATTGCTTACCCCTCTGGCACTCAAAGGGTTAACCCTTTGAGTGCCAGAGTGGTACTCAGTGCATTGCTTTGTAATGCGTTGCGTACCACTTGCACTCGAAGGGTTAAATGGATAGTAATGTGTCACAATAAAAGCAGCTCCAATTAATCTTCATAGTATTTGGGCCTTGGAGAGTGTTATTTCAATACTGTGAGAGTTGTAGTTCAAGAGTAACTTAATGATAAAGTATCCCCCTCCTGCCCCTTTTACTGATGTAACACTGCTCACCTTAGAGCAGCAAGACTGTCCGGATGGAACGCAGAGAGGGACAATCTTAAGTGAGCATATGGAAAAATCTGAAAAACCTTTCAAGGGGGGCAGGGTTTTCCTTATGCTCACAGTAAGAAGATTGTCCCTTGCTGTGAGCTGTCCGGTCCCAGGACCAGATTCCACATCTGAGGGGAGGAGGCTTACGCTAGGTAAAAGGGGCGTAAGGGGGAAACTTTATCATTCAATTATTCTTGAACTACAACTCTGACAGTACTGAAATAACACTCTCCATGGCCCAGATACTATGAAGATTAATTGGAGCTGCTGTTTTTGTGAAGCATTACTATCCCATTAAGATGTAAGGTGACATTCTTATTTCCCAAGATGATATTTCACTCCATTCATACATTTGTGGTAAACCTCAAATTCCATATTTTTGTGCATTTCTATTATTACTAGTATGCCAGTCATGTGACACAACATCTGAAGGGAACACTTATCACTGTTAATACAGATGATGTGTTGACATTAGCGAGATTGATGGGCCTTTTGTTCTTTTATGTGTTGGAACCCACTGTGTTTAGGCATAGTCATATATGTTCAAATGTGTTTTTTTTTTTTTTTTAATTTCTTTCTGATGTTCCCTCCAATAGAAGTGCAGGGGTGGGCTACCTGCAGCTTTCTAGCTGTTGTTGGACTACAACTCACATCATATAGTTTTTTAGGTCATCGACAAAAATACAGCTGGCACTTAGCGCATTAATAAATTAAGTGCCTTTCCTATTTGCTCTGCAAATTTGCAGGCAAGATTTTGTTAAAGCGGAATTTTCACTTAATTTGATTTTACGTCCTATCGTCGTGTTCCACTAAGGACATACAGAAAATGGTGTTATAATGCTTCCATTGTCGAATATTTATTATTTATATTACCTCTGTTGCCCTCGGAGCTCTGTAAGTAGAGTGCAGCCATCTTTGTGTTATAGGAGTTTATTGGCAGCTCTCTCCTGTTACGTCCTTCCAAAGGGACATTGAAAATACTTCCCCCTTTGTTTTAACCTAAGAGTGCGAGCCTGCATGTCGAAATGCGTGTGGTAGCACATATGCAGAGTGGTGGTAGTATTGAACCTTGCAGTACACCTTGTACTGTACAGGACAGAGGTGATGTCATATGGTACATTTTTTTAATTTGGAATATCCTTTAAGCAGCGTAGAACTGAGTAAAATAAATTACGATTTCAAACTACAATTAAGTGCTTAATCTACCAAGAGCATGTTCATTTGAGGTGAAAGTACTGCTTTAAATATACTTATTTGACAATTTGTACATATTCTATAAAGAACTACTGTCAGTTCTCCTATGCAATGCAATAACTGTCTGAACACCAGGGGGAGTTGTAAGGCTTGATAAGGGGATAAGCTGGCGCTATGGTAGCAAATTTGCTTTGATTAAATCTGAACTCACACCTTGATGTGTTCACCATCATATTCCTGTGAATAAACTGCAAATACATCAACATTGCCATGCTTTCACTGTGCCTCCTCAGGTTTATTATTTTGCAGTGACTACTTCAACAATGGTTAATTTACATATTTGGTTTTATGTTACTATTACAATTCACCTCATGCACTATGCTCCAATAGCTGCCTATGATCCACAGTCCCAACTTCCCCACCAATCTGAAATTGGTGAACTTGGGATCTTCCCTTAGTTTTCTATGGAGCTGGAGGACAGGTTGTCCTTTACTGGAGAGCAGAGACAGCAACTGCCCTCCTTTAATCTTTTGAATACTGTAGGCGTGTGCATTGAAAAGTTAACATTAATGATTCATTGCCCGGCTTCATAGTTAATTCGGAAAGTGAGAGAATCTGCAACACTGCTGTTACATGTAACAGCTTCTCTGCCAGTTCTGCCCTTACATGGATCAGCTGTTTCGTTTAAGGACAAGGCCATCAGAGAATCTGTTACATGTAACAGCTGCTTTGTCAGTTCTCTCAGTTTCTGAATGAATTTTGGAGCCGGGCAATAGATTCTTAACCCCTTAGGGTCCGACGATCCCGCGGTTTCTGGTCCTTTAAGGACCAGATAGACGCGTTCGATGTGCCGTCCCACGTGACTGATCACGTGGGGCGGCACATTGAAACGAGGACTGAAAGAGATCGCTCCGGTCTTGGAGCGATCAATTTCAGTCCACGGTATTACTCACCGCGCTCCTGCAGGAGCGCGGTGAGTAAAAGTACGTGACGTACCAGGACCATCACTGGTCCTTAAGTGCCGGACCAGCGTGACGGTCCGGGTACGTCACAGGACACGAAGGCAGGGCCGGATTTTCCGTAAGGCAGAGTAGGCATCTGCCTACAGGCGCACCCTACAGAGGGGCGCCTGCCACTACAACTGATTTTTTTTTTTTTTTTTTGCGCGGCTTGACATGCCGCTCCGAGCCGCCAGCCGCTGCATTGCAAGCTGTGAGCTCTCCTGGCTCTTTAGCAATGCAGAGCGCTGGGAGATAAAATCTCCCAACGCTCTGCATTACTAAAGGGAAAGCACAGATCTCTCCAGCCGCTGGACCACCAGGGACATAGGAAACGGATGTGGGGGAGAGAATGAGGCTTAACCCTTTGAGTGCCAGAGTGGTACACAACGCATTGCAAAGCAATGCGTTGTGTACTACTCTGGCACTCAAAGGGTTAATTTGGAGATAATGGGAGCAATGTGAGGTCATTATGGGGATGATCATGGGGGGCAAACGATGTGCTGATGGGGGGGCAATGTGAAGTCAATGTGGAGGTGATGGGGTCAGTGTGGAGCTGATGGGGGGGCAATGTGGAGGTGATGGGGTCAGTGTGGAGCTGATGGGGGTCAATGTGAGGGAAAGTTGAGATGATGGGGCAATGTGGAGCTGATGGAAGGCAATGTGGAGCTGATGGGGGGCTATGTGTGGGCAATATGGAGATATGGAGCATTGTGGAGATGACGGGGGGGGGGCGCTTCAGATATCTGTGCCTACAGGCTCCTGATATATAAATCCAGCCCTGCGCGAAGGGGTTAATGTTATAACCTTTCAGTGCCACATGGGTGTGCAATGCACATCTCTGTGTCTCGCATAAGGTTAAGAGAGGCTGTGGTGTTTTTGGTGCTGAAGTCTGAGCACATCCTCTTAACTACCCCCACTTATCCTTCCTCCCCTCCGTTACTAACATTACGCCATACCTAAATGCTGATGATTGAATGAGCAATAAACTTTTTTTTAATGAAAATATATATATTGTAGGACATTTCCTGTTGAGTAAAATATGAGAATTCACACTGCTGAGAGATGAATATTTCCAGTGTTATTACCATTTAAACCTGTGTTTTTTTTACATTAGCTGTTCCCTCTAGTGGTCAAATTCCAATCTGTTATTCTGTTACATTCTGATGGAGAGGAAATTCAGTGACTTACAGTTCTCCATACAATGTGATAGATACTGCTTGTCACTTCCTGTCAGAATTATCAGGAAGTAACACACAGTAAATTCACTTCCTGATTATTTGAACTATTAAAAATGTTGAATTAAACTACTGACTGTAGTGGGAGTGACATTGTTTTACTCAGCAGGAAAAGCTCCATAACATATAGGTTTTCATAAAAAAAAGTTTACTTCTCCTTTGAAGTCTCTCCCCTCGCCTTGCAAATTCTAAGTGTGCATGGAAAAATGTGTTGTATTGTCCATTGCAATGATCTCCATGCATCTTCAGGCACACTTGGCCATTGCTTCGACCCTTAGTACATCTCTCACCAGGCAAACTACAAGTTAACATTGTGGCCACTAGAGGGCCTTGTTAATTTAAAAAAGCAAACAAAAAGCATTTAAGTTGTGATAACTCTGGAAAGATACATCTCCATGCAATGGGAGTTTGTTTTACTCAGGAGAATGAGCCATACAGTACATTTTCTCATTGTAATGTTACTGCTGTTTTGCATACTTTTGGTCCTTAAAAGGGTTAAAAAATGTTAGTCTGCTGGAGTCTGAAGACCATTAACCCTTTTAGTGCCAATGGGGTACTCAACGCATTGCTTAGCAATGAGTTACGTACCCCTCTGGCACTTAAAGGGTTAAAGGCTCTCATAAGACTCATGTCTGCTGCTATGGGAGGAGATCTGTCAGTCCAACAGGGACTGCATTGTGCAGCCTCCTGTGAATGGATGAATAGTAAGTGATCCCTCAGCGTCAGGCAAGCCAAGACTTTGAGGTCATGAGTTTTACTTACAGAAGCACTGCTCACAGCCTTCATAGACAGTCATAACCCAAGTCAAACTGCAGGCACTACAGTGTATGAAGGCAGCACGGCCACATGTAAAGTGAAAGCCCCTATGTTCAAAAGAAAAGTGGAGTAATATAGGAAAAGACAAGCTGCACTAGAATAAAAAACTTCTGTTGATATTAATTGGAGCTTTTAACCACTTGAATATGAAAGAGTCCTCCAAATCAAATTAGGTTATGGTGCATATTAAAAGCGAAATCTAACAAGACAAAAATTCACTGCTTAAAATGTTTTGCGCTAACGCACATCCACTGGTAATTATCAACCCAGCGGCTGGCTGGGAATGATGGGAGTTGTAGTCTGGTAGCAGCTGGAGGGCCTCGTGTTGCCCATGCCTGCATTAGTTGCTTCTTCTTTTGCTGCCTCTGCAGCCTGCAGATCATATTTTACTTAGAAGTATTTCTATACCATTAACCACTTAAGTCCCAGAGAGATACCATATGCATTTCACTCCCTCTGCTTCTTAAATGGGTTAAAGGATTAGTAATGCCAGAAATAAAGTTTATATATGATAGATTTTACAAAAATAAAGTATTTGGAGAAAGTTCCCCCCCTTCCCCTTCTCCTGAAGTCAGCGCTCTGCTGACAGCAGGAGATCCCGGTCTTGGGACCAGCTGGAGGCTCTGCAGCAGAGCTGAAATAGCGTTACTGGAGAAGAATTACTTGATTGGAAAGGTCTAGAAAGTGTACCTGGTTTGCAAGCACACTTTGTAGACCGTTCCAATGAAGTAATTCTTTTCCAATATCGCTATTGAGGCTCTGCGGCTCTGCTGAAGAGCCTCACCGTGTTGACCGACACAGATCTCCTTCTGTCAGCTTTACAGCTGACATCAGGAGAGGGGGAACTTTAGCGGCGGATATCTCTCAAACCATAAAGGTTTGAGAGATAGGATTTTCTCCAAATACTTTATTTTTGTAAAATCTACCATATAGAATAAACTTTATTTCGGGCATCACTAACCCTTTAACCGTTTGAGTGCTGGAGGGATACAAATCGCATTGAGGAGCAATGCATACCCCTCTGGCACTCAAAGGGTTAATGTAGATGTTAGAACATAAAATTATGTTTTAGAGTTTGACTATCCTGTTCATTTGCTTCTGTTTACTACTCTTATTTTTCCAGCCGTGTAAGAAAAGCTATTAATTTCATGTAACTGTGTTACTATCAAATTAGAATGTCTTTTAACCCTGGAGGGACCAGAGGGGTATACAGTGCACTGAGCTGCAATGTAAGGTTTAAGGAGTTTTTGGCACACAGCTGTACAATAATAGAGGTTGTTTCCAGGATAAGTCTGGATGAACTTGCAACATTACAAATTGCATAACAGCTTATACTAGTGTTTCTCAACCCTTGTCCTCAAGTATCACCAACAGTGTAGTAATATGTATACAAATATAATATACATTTTTTTGTGTTTTTGAGTGTGAATTTTAATATATTTTATAGGTTTTTTTCCATTGAGTATAACTATGGTACCCCCAGAACTGGGAGACTTTTCATTTAAAAGTTATTACAGACATGTTACTCTTTAAAGGGATAGTAATACTTCGTTTTAATTTTATTTTATTTTGTAGGCATTAAAAAAACATGAAGAATGATATAAGTCTTATCTCTCAAACCTTTATGGTTTATGAGATATTCACAAGCAAAGTTTCCCCCTCCCGCCCCTTTTACCTACTGTAAACAATCTCTTCTCAGATGTGGAATGCAGTCCATAGACTGGACAGATAACAGAAGGGGACACTCTTATTCCTTTGAAAACAATGAAATCCCTGCCCCCCTTGACAAGCTTTTCATGTTTTTCCGTTATCTTAATAGAAGATTGTCCCTCTCTGCAGTCTACCTGGGCAGCTCCCTTCTGCCCTGGCTGAAAAGTGTTACATCAGTAAAAGGGGCGGAAGGGGGATACTTTGCTTGTGAATATCTCTTAAACCATAAAGGTTTGGGAGATAAGACTTATATCATTATTCATGTTTTTTTAATGCCTACAAAATAAAATAAAGTTAAAACGAAGTATTACTATCCCTTTAAGTCAGACTGTTAGAAACAGCTCCAACTAGTGTTCAAAAGGCAATTGTTTTTATATTGAGCTCTCTGGAAAAGCTTGAGTCACTGACTAGGGCTGTCCGTAGTAAGTGACAAGAACACCACCACTTGAACACCATGATCACTGTATGTCTTTTCTCCCTGTGCTGATTTGCTTTGCATCAAGAGGAGACATGGGCCAAGATGTGCTAAAGTTCAATAAGGGGCCAGGCTGGACATTGTGTTGCATTTGTATCAATGACATATGGACAATATGCATTAAGATGTCTTCATAGTCATATCTCTGTTCATATGCCACACATATGCTGATATCACTATGAATCCTGTATGCCTTCAACAGGTTTACACTTCTGCAGTGACTACTTCAACAATGGCTCATTTGCATACTGAAATGCAGGTTAATGAGTCACTGTCATATTCATGTGGGTGTGATTATATTTTAATGTGGTATATCTCACATTCACTAAGCTCTGATAGTTTCCTTTGCTGTCAGAGTTCACTGTTCCAGCACCGCCTACCTAAGCTTGGCGATGTTGAACTCTCCCCTTATCTTTCTATGCAACTATAGCCATGGTCACAACCACAACCAATGCATTGGACTCCTCTGTAACATCCAAGACGATAAGGGAGCCTCCTATTTTATATTATATATATATATATATATATATATATATATATATATATATATACATATATTTTGTTTCCGTAGATTGTAGCCGTATTAGTCCAGTGATGCAGGTGTAAAACAACAAGTCTAAAGCAGGTTCTCCCGAAAGTTTGTCAATCCATAATTCTGTTAGTCCAATAAAAAAGGTATTACACACACACATATATATATATATATATATTATATGTTATACTTTCCCCTTGACACATCAATATATCATTTCTATACAATATCAGATCATAGCTACAGACCACTTTATTTTACAGGCATTAATTAGGTCTTTCCAGTTGTTCAGGGGAAATTATAATATGTAATATATGTAAAATATACATAAAATAGCAGACTCACTACACATCGACAGATGCATCGACCCTTAGTGCACCTTCCCCCCTGGTGTAATAATCATTCCCAGGAACTTTCAAAATGAGCTGACCCTGAGATCTTTAAAATATTAACACTTAGTTCCCTTCATAACATAGGTTGTAAGCCATATGTCCCTGCTTGCTGTAAGCCAGAATCGCTCTAATCATCGATGAACCTATACCATGCTATAACTTAGATATATCTCATTACTAAAACATGGACACAATAAAAGCCTTTTTTTTCTTATATGAATCTTCCATGCCAATACATTTTCAAACTGTGTCTTATTATTTTTTTTTTTTATTGTTGCATTGAAGAGAAATTAAGCTTTTTAATGTCCGTTTAGTACCGCAGCCTGTCAATCTTCTCCTCTTCACATCCCTAGTTGCTTCCCATTACCACCTCCTCCAATGATGGAGGAATTCAGCATGTGAGCTGGAACACTCTCGTT
The DNA here is from genome assembly GCA_037306005.1 of Rhinophrynus dorsalis. NCBI lineage: Eukaryota > Metazoa > Chordata > Amphibia > Anura > Rhinophrynidae > Rhinophrynus > Rhinophrynus dorsalis. Next base: position 181,885,851 of record CM074725.1, on the reverse strand, counting down.
GGCAAGAGAGCACTCCAAGTCACATGCTGAATTCCTTCATCATCAGAGGATAATAATGGGGAGCAACTGGGGAGGGGAAGAGGCTCTGTACCGCAGCCTGTCCTGAACGGACGTCACGCTCTTACATTAAAAAGCCTAATACAGCATTAAAAAAAAAAAAAAAAAAAAAAAATTGAATTTTTTTTGGCATGAAAGAGTCGTATAAGAAGGACTTTACTGGAGGTGAGAGTTGCACTTTAACAACTAAAGAAGCAGTTAATTGGTGCAGATCATGTAGCAGATAACACTGAACTCTCTCACCCTAAGAATTTGGTCAAAATCCTGAGAGTATCCAGGTATCGTAATGAAGAAATTCCCCGGAAGGGACCGTAGGGTACAGGAGGGGAAGCATGTCATAGGGAGGGTTGATCCAGGCAGGAAGTGTGTGTTATAGGGAGGAGTTTTAGTGAAAGGGCTTAAGTGAGGTTGGCGACAGGAAGTAGATTGCTGTTTGGGGGAAGAAAGGACAAAGAGAAGCATCCCTCCCTCCCTCCCTTGTGTGGTGTGTTTGAGTGTCTGGTTGAGCGGATAGTCCTTGCATGGTTTGCAGAAATTGATAACTGATTGGTAAAGTTAGGGGATTTATCCTTGGGCGGAAGCCCTTTGGGAGTTTTGCCGCGGACTTAGGTTGCGGGAGTTGACGTTACCCATTGAAGCTAAAGTGGATGGCCAATGGGGTAATTTCCTGGTGAGTCAGCTGTTAGTGCTGAATAATGGTGGAATCAGCTGTTAGTGCTGAATAATGGTGGAGTCAGATGTAAATGCTGAAGAATGGCGGAGTCAGCTGTAAGTGCTGACAAACATTGGGAGGATTTAGCATAAGCCAAGACAATTTGGCCATGCTTAGTTTCAAGGAAGGCAGATCGGCAGGGACTGTCAGTTAAGGAATTATCATGGATTAACGATTATTATGGTGTTTTTGAATAAGTACATTAATAATTATGTGAGTAAACAAATAAAGCTGTGGTCCGTTATCCCCAAAATAGATGTGTTTGTGTTTTTATTTGATGGATCATACCCTCTCCTCATGACGTGTGTGCTGCTAAATAAACTAGTTCCGGTCTATTTGTCTGGGTTTGGTGAGTTGTTATGCATTTCAAATGTCTCTTCTATAATTCCAAGGACTCTTAGTTTGCTGTTTGGTACTGGAAAGTGCTCAATTACTGTCACTGCATCTTCGTCCAAGCCATCTAGAAATTGTTTCCAGGAATATAACCTGATTACGCAGTATACACATTTTGTCGATTAAAGTATTAACTCCATGTTGCTCAGGAGGAACTAAGCAAGCACTTGTTGACTCTTTCCAGTGTTATAAGATTAATGATGCACCCTGTTGTTGCATTCATTTTAAGGAGACTTAATACTTCATAATTATAACTCATAACTTGCCTTTCCATGGCTAGAAAATCCTAATGGCCTGCATGAATTTATCCTTGTATGTTTGTTCATGGGATAACCTCTCCAGTCTATTCTGGTTGTCGTGCTATTTAGAGGAAAGCATGGCATTTAATAGCAAGACCACAGGACACAATCTCTGCCCATTGCACATGGTAATCTTAACCCCTTAAGGACCAGAAGAGTGTACAGTACATTGTGAACCCCTCTGTATTTAAAGGGATATTAATATTTCATTTTTATAGGAATTTTTGTATACCAATCTGTAGACTGCATGCATACGTTTTCCATTTCACTTTTATTGTATAACTAGTAGGAAAGCCCATATAGACAGACTCAGCTGCTGCCCCAGAGCCGGGAGCACAGACAGGCAGTGAGCCGTCCGGAAGTACCCGCTCCAGACCAGCTCGTTAGGCCAGTCCCTACTGCGCAGGGGAGGGCTGGCAACTTGCGGCCCAGGAAGGAAATATAATCAAATGGCCAGTTTCTATTATTATTCTAGTCCACGGTCCCAGCACCCCATTTTGTAAATTTTAAATTTGCATAAATGTTGTGGAAGTATGTTAGACCACATAGCTCACGACTGAAATGGGGCTACACTTGTTATACCACAGAGCTTACAGTTGAAAATAAGCTATACTATTGATACCACAGAGCTTATAATTGAAAGAGAGTTACATTAATGATACCACAGATCTCACAATTTAAGTAAAACTACACTAGTGATATCATAGAGCTTACAAGGGAAGTAAGTCATGCTACTGGTGTATCTCCATTTGGATTATAGCTCTGTGGTATCACTTGTGTAGCTCCATTTACATCAGCAAGTGGAAGATTGAGTAAGGCAGTGGCCCACTGGGCCAGATACATGACCAGCCCAGGGGGCAATTGCCCCTCTGCCACCCAGGCCAGCCCTCCCCTGCTACTGCGCATGACTGCATCTTTCCTGCAGTCTTTACTGTGCATGTGCGGTTTCGCACACAGAGCTTCGCAGGCTAACACTGTATGTTATTTAGATAAGTGTCCCTCTCCTGCCCCCTTAACTTACATGAAATCGACTCCCCTCAGATCTGGAATCCGGTCATCAGACCGGATAGATCGCAGTGACGGTCAGTCTTCTGTCCTTCAGTATAACGAAAACCCTGCCCCCTTGACAAATGAGGGCAGGTTTTTCCTTACGCATAAAGAAGATTGTACCAGGTCACGGTATCTACGGACCAGCTTACTGAGGCTGCTTCATGTAAGTAAAATGGTCAGGAGTGAGTAACGTTATTATACAATAAAAGTAAAAAACGTATGCATTCTTATAAAGCTACAGATCTGTATAGAAATATATATAGAAGACTTTATCATCTGTAAAAAAGTTAACATTACTATCCCTTTAAAGGGATGAGAAGGCTCATGCGTGCTGCTTGTTTCAGTTTGAAAATCTTGCCAGCACCTGTGATGGCTGCTTCCATGGGCAGCACAGATTTAAGATATTATCTTTTGTACAAAGGCACAATGGCAAAATTAATAGGGGCTATTAGAATTTTCTAGCCATAGGAAGACAAATGAGAAGTTCTTATTCGGAGGCGTTATTTCTCCTTTAAGGACCATATGCATAAATTCAAAAGCGGAGCAATTCTGGAGCAAACCAACTAAACCTCAAAGAAAAAGAATTAAAAATGATTACATTTTCCTTTGGATTAAATTGGACCTTTAACTCTTTGAGTGCTAGTGATGGCTCCACACATTGCTTTGCAATTACCTCTCTTTGTATAGAGACCAAAGTTAAATAATATTGCTTTGTTTCCCATCTAACACCATTCAAATGAATATTCCATTTACACACCAGAATTGCAATTATATTGGACAGATTTAAATTAAAGTGGAAAGGAAAATGTACAACCAGGCTTTTGAATTAACTTTAAAAGATAATGCCTTAAGAGCAAACCTCAGGAAATTGCATTCAGCAGAGTGACTTGCCTAAGGAAGCATTTGCAGATAAGATAATAGATTTTCTAGAGACAAACTAAATATCAGCATTTCGAAACCTTACACACTTGTGGTTTGGTATCTGAAAACTGCCTGCTTTTCCCAACAAAAACTGTTAGTGTCTAAGGAGGAGATGCTGAGGATTCTGGGAAGGGAAGCCTAATGTAGAAGAGATCCTGGGATGTTGCTGACTATGGCGGAAGTGGGAAACCTGTGGATTTCCAACGGGACAAGCCGAGAATATCCAAACGGGGTATACGAAAAAAATAAATACATATGCAATTATAATAATATCTACAATAATACCTAGAAACGTTTACTGTGTAGACATAATTGCAGCTACCAAAGCATAAATCTACAGTCCTCCAACAGTTGTAGGACATCAATTCCTACCATCCCCAGCTGAGAATGATGGTAATTGTAGTTCAACAACAGTTGGAAGAAGGCCGCAAGTTGTCTTCATATGGCATAGAAATGTAAACAATAGCACTAAAAAATGTTATCATTGAGATAAAAAAGCTTTGTGTTGGCCTGATCTGATGGGGCAGAAAAGTGCAAAATTTATGTTGGTAACTAAAAATCACCTTTCGACTTGCCCATGCGCCGTCAGCTGTTGGTTGAATCTCCCAGTGTCCTCAGCTGGCCTTAGTAAACCTTATTCTTGAAAAGGTGGAAATGTCATCAGATGCAAGTGGCAATGCAGAACCTTTTTTTATTATACAAAAATCAGATTTCAGGTACTCTAACACCTCCTAATACATACCTCCCAACATTTCAAATGTCCAAAGAGGTACACGTGTGTGTTGCTGGGAGCATGGCTGATCTGCAGGGAACCTTGAAGTTTTAGGTTATTTCATGACCTATTTACACCTCTTTGTGTAAGGGAATAAACCATTTAGAACAAGACCTAAGTGTTTTATTTACACAGACAAATTTATAAACACATATACTGAAGTTTATACAAACATTCATGTGAGATGTGGAGCAATGTGATACACTTATATACACACCACACAGCCTGATCTTCTAAAAAGAGGGACACTAGGGTGGGAATGAGGGACAGAGGGATTTGGGTCTCAAAGAGGGACTGTCCCTGCTAAAGTGGGAAACTTGAGAGGTATGCTAATAGTAAACCCCATTTACCCTAATCTGGGTAGAAAATCTTAATGGTCACTTTGAATCATCTGTGTGGATTTGTTCCCCAGATAAAATGTTTAATTAGTGCTGGATAGCATGTCCATTGAGGCAAACATGATTCTTTTTTTTTGCCACGTGCTAGGACCCTAAACTCTTCCCAGTAAAATAATCCTTTCTTGGAATATTTCAGTGGCAGGCGTTCAGGATCCTTATGTCCAGCCGGCACTTAAAGTGATTGTAATGTTTAAACTTAACTCTATCCCTGATTCTTCATTAGATTATAAGAAATACTTTGCGCTGTCTAAAAACTCTAACTTTTGCATCTGTCATTCTAATGTTATACAGTGGAGAAGGATCCCCTGCCCGCCCCTTCTGCTGTGTCACTGCTGCAGCTCTCTGAGGTCAGGATGGATGAGGCCAGGGACAAACTTCAGTGAGCAAAGGGAAATCTTGCCCTTCTTCGTCAAGGGGGGCAGGATTTTCCTTATACTTACTGAAGTTTGTCCCTCCTTGCAGCTGTCGGGTTGCACAACACCAATTGCCATTCAGTGGGAGGCGGCCAGAAGGGGCGGGGGATCCTCTTCCACTTCATGGGCTCGATTTAACCCCTTAACGACTGGGGAATCCAGACGCGACTCAACGACCACGGAGCAATTTTTCTTCATTGCTCCGTTGCGTTCCGGACTCCCCGAACGGCGTGCTGCCGCGGGGGGATCCCGGAACTCGATGACGGTCATAGTACGTCATCAGTCGTTAAGTCAAATCGACCCTTGACGTACTATGACCGTCAAGGGTCGTTAAGGGGTTAAAGGCAGCCGTTAAACCAGCCGCTAAGTAAAAAAAGGCACATAGGCCACAAATAACACAGGATTTACGGCAGATTTAAAGGTGAGAGTACAAGAATAGCTATCGAGCGTAGGCACAACAAAAACACGTAACACAAAAACCAGCGTCGCACCTGATTTCGCATCAGTGTTCGTCACAAACACACGTTAAAACACAACTTAAGTCAAAATGTAACATTACGGCTGGCGTTGACTAGCAGCCCTGATAGATGCACAAACAAAATTCAAACCTGCAGCCAATCCCAAGGCTCCAAAGTAGCAAAAATGTTAAAATATACCCATATATACCCCAAAATAATGGTCACACCCTGTCTGTGTTTCGAGTTTTAGCGAGCTAGGACACAGGACCCAGGAGTGGAGGATAGTGATCGAGAGAGAGAGAGAGAGAGAGAGGCACGTACACTTGAGGTAGAAGGAGTTTTTGGAGTTTCGAGAGAGAAGAGCATTGCACTAAATATACACATATCACACTTTTGCACATATTACATACACCCATACATACACATACATACACTTAGGCTTTTTGGAACAAATCTGCAGCCGGGTTAATGCGGTGGCCACTTGCAGACGGGATGTGGACTCAATCAAAAAGAGATGGGGTGACTGCAAAAGGCAGTTTAAGAAGAAGATGGGGGATGCTGCCCTACACGCCCGAGGCACCGGAGGTGGTCCACCTGTCCCCATCACCTTCATCTGATGGGAGGAGAGGCTGCGGCAGACCCTGTTGTCTACGCTTATTGAGGGGGTCACTGGAGGATCAGACACTGGGGATGAGAGGAGCCTCCACACTACCGGTAAGTGCATCTTCCCATAACCACACACCACCTCAAACCACACACCCATAACAAACAAACAGTCACATCCCAACATTTGCCCATCATTCATCCACACAACTGCACTAACACAGCACCCTGAGAGTTCAACAGGATGCAAGACAAGGACAAATGTCAAGGTTCAACAAGGCCCAAACCTGCCCAACTCCCTGGTTAACCCTCATGTTGCTGTGCTGATCACATACAATACACACAAACCATGCTCAGAAAAGTGGTATGTTAAACATCAGAACTGCTCCAACACAATGTCTCCGATGTACCCACAGGGAATCCAGCACATAACCCCATGAGTGCTAGAGGGATTATCAATGCATTGATCAACAATGCTTTGGCAACCCCTCTGGTCCTCAAAGGGTTAACCAGACAACAAACAAGTCGATAGGCTAATGATTACATGACACACAGGGGACATTCACTAAGCGGTGAAAAAGAGATGATGTAGAGAATTTTACACTTACATACCCTCACTTTACCAATTACAATTGGTAATGTGATCACTGGAGAAGTCAGCATCATGTTCAGTTCATCAGGTCTACTTAACCGCTTACTGAATCACAAAAAGGATGGAGCAGGTCACAAATCACAGTGCCACTGAGAATAACTGGTTTTATGTGCAACACACAGGCCAAAAACAATTACGCATAACTAAAGGTGAAAAAGTTGGCCTTGGTGTTGTGTATGCAATCATTTACTCTAACCTGAATTTACATATCTCACATTTGATTCACACATGGATCCTCAGGAGTGCTGATGCCATGGATGGATGGTACACCAGCCACTATTTGCAGGATACATATGGGAAACAAATATGAACCATTGTAGTTTGGTCAATAACAGGCCATGAATTATGGATATCTATGATTGGGTATGGCTGCATAACAGAAGGATGGATGGGCTGATCCAGGAAAAAAACAGCCCTCAATCAAAGATATTCTTCAATAATGGCTTGATTGTTGCCCTTCAGGATTCAACTTGAATAGACCACATGGACAGGATCCTGTAAAGTACATCAATCCCTGATTGCCACAGTGGTATCCCATGCATCACAATGCAATGTATAGGATACCATCATGACAACCAGAAAGTGACATTTAAAATCAGAAAAAATCCTGCACTGTATGGGATAAACTGATAACATAGGGATGGATACCACTTGAATCACACTGCAGATCAATTAAATAAAGATATGTACAGAATGAAAAACGGCTGCCTTTAAATCTACCCTAGTATCTTTAGAATGACACAAAAGTAAGGGTTTTTAAACAGCGCAAAGTGTTTCTTATAAACTAAAGAAGAATCTGTAATAGAGTTGTGTGTTTAGACATTACAGTCCCTTTAAAGGGAAACATTCATATTAGAAAAAGTTTTGTGCATGGGCTTTAATGAGTACAAGTAAATTAGCATTGGTATTATTTTACTTTTACTTACTTGAAGATATGAAGACTTAAAATGGGCACTTCCCATTTGTGTGGCACGATGCAGGACTTCCCACCTCCCTCCCAGCTGCCCCAGGGAGCGGGATCACGCTTCCCTTCGTAGTGGCATTTATGTGGGCTATCGTTTACCATGGTACTGATCTTGCAAGCTCAGTATCATGGTAAACAGACCTTGTTGTAATGAAAGTCCACAGAAATGCCACTACGAAGGGAAGCGTGAACGCGCTTCCTGGGGCAGCTGGGAGGGAGGTGGGAAGTCCTGCGTCGTTGTGCCACACATACAGTGTGCCACAAAACGTGGAAGTGCCCAATTTTAAGTCTTCATATCTTCAATAGTAGGTAAGTGAAAGTAAAAAAATACCAATGCTAATCTAGTTGTATTCATTAAAGCCCATGAACAAAAGTTTTTCTAATGTGAATGTTTCCCTTTAAGGACCACAGAGCATTATTTTTTTTTTTTTTTTTTTTTTTTTTTTTTTTTAGTCTGTCGGATTCAGGGCTCCTTGAATAGAGTGGAACTACGTCGGGAGCCCTGAAATCCATGATGTGCCAGGACCATCACTGCTAGTCGCCAGATGGGAAGTTATTGAAGTAAAACTATTTAAGAGGTGGTAGTTCCCCTTTAAGGGGTTAATAGTGGAAAATCTTCCTGGTGCATGCTTCTGAAAAACTTTTCTACATTTGAGAAATAAAGTAATTTATCTTTTCAGCTAAACATATTAAAGTTTTTGTTAACCTTCTGTTTAACAAATGTAGAGCAACTTCCCCTATAGGTATAACTTTGCAATGTGTTGTTTATCCCCTCTCTGATCCTTATGAGGTAAAAACAAGTTACATCAACAAAGATATATTTTATATTCACGCTGTATCCGTTTCTTGCCCTTATTATAGGGAAAGTGTAACCCATGAATGTATCTAATTGTCCTTTTATGCAGCAATCAAGGAATAGCCAGCTATTTTATTTTTGTATTATAACTGCATTTCCTGTATATGCTCATCTCTCTGACATCTGCCTCTAGGTCACACTTTTTCACCATAAACAATGGTGTTTTTTTAGTCCGTAGTGGCTCTTGAGGGTCCTTAGTCTTTTTCAGTCTGTAAACTGAAACAATTAGCACCTGACTAAAAAGAGAGACCACATGCAAATAAAGTATATAGGTGTAACCTGACGGGTACCCACCTTGGTAACTACTTCTCTTAACCCTTTGACTGCCAGAGAGTTAATGCATTGGATATCTCTCTGCACTCTTAAGGGTTTAACCAGTGTTTGGCAACCTTTGGCTCTTCAGCTGCCGGAGACTAGATCTCTGTTCATCTCCAACCAGCCAATGGAAACAGATATACAGAGAGAGGTTACCTAACCCTATGTTACACAAATTAACCCTTTGAATGCCAGAGTGGTACGGAATACATTGCTGTGCAATGCATTCCGTACCACTCTGGCACTCAAAGGGTTAAGAGCTGCTCATTCCTAGGGGATATTTTCTGTTCCCAGAAATCTTTACTCATCTCCAGTGTGTTTCTTTCCAATGAGTTGTAGACACCTCTGGCATAGACAGGGTTAAAAATGAGAAGGTCATCTCGCCGATTAAAATTCCACACAACTGTTTTTAAATTCCGATCCTGGAAACAGTTGTTTCCCTCTTTGCTGATTTTCTCAACTTTTTTTCATATATTTCCTGATAATAAATGTTTCAGTGGAAAACGAACATTGTGCTGTTGGAGGAAATCTGTTTTGCTGAAAAGCTATTTGCATTTGCTGAACCACTGGCACTTCATATGATGATTTATTTTAACTCTCAGATTTTGAATTGAAGCACTCTATCACAGATTACGTGTAGAAATAAATATGCAATATTCTTTTTCGGCTATCAGCAAATAAGAAAAAGTGTTTAACCTGTTAACGACGAGAGTGGTTTTCAGGATATTGCGAAGCATTGCATTGCCCACTCCTCTGGTTGTTAAAGGGTTAAATAATTTACAATTGGCAGCCAAAAAATGCAGCTGTTTAATCCTTTGAGTGCCAGAGTGGTACACAATGTATTGCATTTCAATGTGTTGCGTACCCCTCTGGCATTCAGAGGGTTAAATCGGAATGGGGCAATTGTACAATTACCCCATCGCAGCTCCAATATTGTCCACCTCCAGTAACAACAGTGGCTGGGGCATGTCCTAGAGTAATGGTTCACCAGAGTTCTGTGCCACTTTGGTGTTTCACGGCAAAGGTGTAACTAGAAGTCACCGGGCCCTGGTGCAAAAATTGCCATGGGCCCCCCAACCACATTGCCCCCAATGTCCGTCTCTCCACATTGCCCCCAGTGTCCACCTCTCCACATATTGCCCCCAATGTCCTTCTCTCCACACATTGCCCTCAGTGTCCTTCTACTACCTCCCTGGTGGTCCAGCTGCGTGGCAGGAGAGGTCTGTGCCTCCTTCAGCACAGACCTCTATTAGAAGGTGGAGATCCTGCGTGGTCCTCTCTCCAGTAATGCGGAGTGCTGGGAGATGATGTCAACTCCCAGAGGTCTGCATTACTAGAGTGCCAAAGACAGAGAGGGCACTCAGCTGCTAATAGAGGCACAGACCTCAACTAGTGGATGGCACCTGCCAGGGGGGGGGCGGAAGGGGCAGCTGGAGTGAAGGTCAAAGCTGTTACCCCTTCAACCCCTATTGTTATGCCACTGTTTCACAGGCATCTATTTAAGGTTCCCCTTGTCTCTATAAAGACTGGTCAAAAATCTGAATATTGAGTTACAAATGTGCAGGATGTTGATCCAGGGAAATATCTGATTGCCATTTCTAGTCAGGAAGGAATTTTTTACTCACTTGAAACATAACTGAAAATGGCTTAATTTTTTCTTTGTTTTTGTTTGTTTTTTTGTTGCCTTCCTCTGGATCAACAGGGATGAAACTGCATGGGCTGAACTTGATGGGATTCACATCTTTTTTTCAGCCTCATCAACTATGTTACTGTATTTATGGAAATTGTTATACACAATATGCTTGTTTGTATTATTCTCATTGGGAGGCCATACAACAGTGTTTCTTGATGTTAGTCCTCAGGGCACATCATCAGTGCAGGCTTTCATGTCCCTGCTTGTTAAAGGGATAGTAATGTCTCTTTAAAATTAGTTGTCCGAGTCTTCTGTATATTAAAAGGAACATATTGCACTATGTCTAAGCGCTTACTTCTTTGTAGTTCAAACATTATGAATCACTGAAGATCCCCCGCCCGTCCCTTTCTGGCCACCTCCGAGATCGGGTTGTGCGACTCGACGGCTGCAGAGAGGGACAAACTTCAGTAAGTAAGTATAAGGGAAATCCTGAACCACTTGATGAAGGAGGGCAGGATTTCCCTTTGCTTACTGAAGTTTCTCCCTCACTGCAGCCATCCTGACCAGCCTGCATCTTCAGAGTGAAGTGTAGAGAAGGTTCGGGTGGTGGATCTTTAGTGCTTCATAACTTTTGAACTACAAAGAAGTAAGAGCTTAGACATAGCGCAACATGTTCCTTTTAATATACAGAAGACTCGGGTAACTAATTTTAAATAGGCAATATTATCATTTTAAGAGATAGGTAGACATTGGCTCAGTCACTCTGATTATTCCACCTATGCTTAATCGGTGATATCATTATAACTTGTCCTGGTGATGTGCTTTGGGAACCAGAGCTGAGAATCCTTGCCTTAGAATAACTAAATATTTATGTACATGTCCTCTTCATTTCATCCTTGGTAAATGGCCTATTAACTCTTTGAGTGTCAGAGGGTTACGCAACGCATTGCAATAGGTTGTGTAACCCACGGGCACTCAAAGGGTTACGTTTTAGGGGTTGTTCAAAAATCTCAGATTGCGAAATAGGCATTCATTGAGCAAAAACGGATTGTGAGTTATGTAACCAGTTTCACAATCAACCTTCACAAATTGGAAGGCATACGTTTTAGTCTCTTACAAGATTTCCCCCCTTCACGTCTCCCAGATTATGGTTTACACTGGATACAAACCTCTATCCAACACCTTGGTATTACCATCAACTATACAAATTAAATGGTACCCCTCTTATCCTTACTGTTATCAGTGAATTACGTACTTGGAGAAAGCTCACCCTTTCTTTCTTAGGCTGTATAAACCTATATAAAATGATTTGTTTTCCCAAACTTTTATATCATCTGCTGGCACTGCCTTTACTGCGTACTCACAAAGAACTCATTCTTAATAAATACATAAGTTACTTCATATGGCAACACAAAAACAACCCAAATCAGTTTAAAGTGTTAGTAATGTCTAAAAAAACTTTTTTTGCATTTAGAAGAGCTTAAAAAGCTGATCTAAATGCACAAAACCGTATCTCTCAAACCGCTATGGTTTAAGAGATATGGGCGTTTGAACTTTGATTTCTCCTACTGACAGCTGTAAAGCTGTCAGCAGGAGATCCATGTCAGTCGACACGGTGGCGCTTGAGAAGTGCCGAGATCTCGTTACTTACACGGAATCCCTTCATTGGAATGGTCTAAACCGTGTGCATGAGAACACCAGGCACACGTTTTAGACTATTCCAATGAAGGGATTCCGTGTAAGTAACAAGATCTCGGCACTTCTCAAGCAGAGATCTCGTTCAAGCTGAGAACACCAGGCACACGTTTTAGACTATTCCAATGAAGGGATTCCGTGTAAGTAATGAGATCTCCGCACTTCTCAAGCAGAGATCTCGTTCAAGCTGAGAACACCAGACACACGTTTTAGACTATTCCAATGAAGGGATTCCATGTAAGTAACGAGATCCCGGCACTTCTCAAGCGCCAGCGTGTCGACCGACACGGATCTCCTGCTGACAGCTTTACAGCTGTCAGTAGGAGAAATCAAAGTTCAAACGCCCATATCTCTTAAACCATAGCGGTTTGAGAGATACGGTTTTGTGCATTTAGATCAGCTTTTTAAGTTCTTCTAAATGCAAAAAAGTTTTTTTTTTACTAACACTTTAATAAAACTCCAGCAGCCTAGAGAGAATGGAGATCTTGATTTTCCATATCTTTGGAGCTATAGTATAGCCGCCCTGTTAAGACATGCTGTTGATTGGTGTACAAACGAAAACACTTTTATAGACTTCTTATTAGAACAAGACCTATCCCCGGATTATAGTGTTGTCAGTCTTCTTCACTATAACATATCTGACCTACCCCCCAAATATTTCTGATGTTGCATTTCTCTAACAACATTCATGCTTGGAAGATAGCCAGATGTAGACTTCATCTGTCCTGATATTACTCTCTTAAAGGGATAGTAATACTTAGTTTTATCTTTATTTTATTTTGTAGGCATTACAAAAACATGTAGAATGATGTAAGTGTTATCTCTCAAACCTTTATGGTTTGAGAGATATTCACAAGCAAAGTTTCCCCTCCCGCCCCTTTTACCTAGTGTAAGCCATCTCTTCTCAGATGTGGATTGCAGTCCATAGACCAGACAGATAACAGAAGGGGACAATCTTCTTCCTATGAGAACAATGAAAGTCCTGCCCCCCTTCACAAGTTTTTCAGGTTTTTCCCTTATCTTAATTGAAGATTGTCCCTCTCTGCAGTCTACCTGGGCACCTCCCTTCTGCTCTGGCTGAACAGTGTGACATCAGTAAAAGGGGAGGGAGGGGGATACTTTGTCATTGAATTACTATTGAACTACAACTCTGACAGAATTGAAATAACACTCTCCAAAGTCCAAATACTATGATGATTAATTAGAGATGCTTTTTTTATGAAACATTACTATCCCTTTAATCTATCTTTTACAAGAAATTCTTCATTTCAACATGGTGAAGCAGACTTTCCATTTCGACAACAAAACAGACATAAAATATGGACAGAATTACACTACAGAATATACTACTTTTTAAACATAAACTGAAAACAAGTATTAGAATGTAATCAATTAAGAGTTAAACTTCCACACCTTCCAATTCCATTGCCTTCCTACTTCCAGTTAAGCAGCTACATTACCACGGTTGTCCAAAATGTCTCAGATTTAGATTGGAATAACTCCCTTGAATATCATTTCATACTTTCTCCTAACATCAACCACTGTATATCTAGACCATACTTGTTCATTCGTTCTAACATAAATCATCCCTCCCTCTGCTGAGGGATTGCACACTGGGACAGTCTTCTGCCTGGCTGTACCTCAGGTACTGTGTTACGGGCATTCCTTTTATCCTGTAGGATTCTCCTCTCTGTCATGTACCATGATATGTTCTTTAAACCAATGCATGGGGCATATTTATCCCCATCAAGTATATATAAATTAGGTTTAAAACCAGATGATACTTGGCCTAAATGCAGTTCAGGAATGGGGGAAATATATAGTGCCTTCCAACCAACTGCTTGGTACTCTCTTCGACTACTGAGAGGCAGACTTGACATTTTCTTGGGAGAGTGACTGACTCTACCTGGGAACGTTTGTGACTTTACATCACCTACTGGACTTTGTACTAGAGTGTTAATGTAATCATCAGTAACTACTGTAACACATTTTAAAACACTAATCCTGCCATTATGGCGGCTTCAGTGGACTCTGGTGGCTTTCTTTTTAATTTAGTTTATTTGTTGTTTTTGTTTTTAGGGGTGTTTAGGTAAGCATTTGCGTAGACCAATTTAGATTTTAAAGGGATTGTAATGTCTCCAAAAAAATATGCATGAAATTGTAGACACAATAAAAAATACTTAATGCCCTTACTCGTATCTCTCAAACCTTTATAGTTTGAGAGATATAAGAAAATAAAGTTCCCTGCTCCCTCCCCCTTTTATACGTCAGCTGTATAAGTGACGGCATGAGATACTGGTTCCGGATTCAGATGGCGGAGCTTTAGGAGCGCTGACATAGTGATGTCTAACTATAAATACTTCATCTGAATGGTCTACAACATGTGCCTGGTTTGCAAGCACACATTGTAGACCATTCCGATTAAGTATTTATAGTTAGATATCTGGATTGAAGAGCCGTGTCTGGTCGCGCGACCAGATTCTGCTTCTGACAGCTTTACAGCTTGTCAGGTAGAAAGGGGAGGGAACGGAGACCTTTATTTTCTTACGAGTATGGCATTAAGTGTTTTTTTATTGTGTCTACAATATTGTGTATACTTTTGTTGGGACATTACTATCCCTTTAAGTTGACATATTCAAAACTTATTGTTAACAAACTATACTACGCCTAGAACACTCTGTTCTGTCTTTAAAGCAGAACTTTCGCCTCCCAATAAATTTGATCAGAGATGGTCTATCCACTGAAATAATGCGTAATTTGTGTAATTTTTTTTTCGCACTAATTGTTGAAAAAAAGATAATGAAGACAGACTGGTGATGCTCAGTGCGTACAGGCTATACTGTTCCGCTTTATGGGTCTGCTCTGTGTCCTAATTTCCCACACACTACCTGTCCCAGGCTCATTGCTTTCAATGCACATTCACCTGACTCCAAACGAAGTGGCAGGCTTTGGGACTGAGATTGGCAGCTGCCCGCGAGGGAGAGCGTTGCCAATAATTGGAAATGTAATGAAGATGGCGTTCTCCCTCACGCTATCGGACAAGAATTAGGTAGTTTTTTTATGTAATTTTCATTAATGAATATGGCTAATTTGCTCTTTGAATGTGTTTTGGAGAGATCAAGGCATGAGACTGGGGACCTAACAGTGTGACAGTTCCGCTTTAAGTAGAAATAGATATGAACTAGGTGTTTCAGCCTCTAGAATGTGGCATCCTAATAGTTGTAGCTGAACAACCAGCTGAGTAAAACATCTTATTTAGTTGTCCACTTGATGACTGTGGACAGAATGACCTTGGACAGCTGATAATCATTTTCAGAGCACAGCGCCAGTCAGAACAGCTATTTTGCAGCTGACAGTAGATTTATATTTTTTTTTTTCTTACTAAACCAATTATCTGTTTCTTAGCATGGAAATGTTTATTTGGAGTGCTTGGCATACTGATAAAGCATGTGAGGAATGTCATTGCAAAATCAGTTAACCTGATGCTTAAAGGGCCATATGTTCAAAAGAAAGTGGAAGCGTTCTGGGGCCCTATAAGGAAAAAAATAAAAATTCCAGAAATGCCATTGATTCAGATGGGAAGTTTAACATTTTTGAGTGCTAAAGAGGTGTCAAACTCATTGCAGAGGAATGCATTGGTGATATCTATAGAATTAAAGGGATTAAAACCTGCATTCAAATCCGTAAGAATGTTTAGTTCTCCCAGTGTAGCTGGATTGCCAAAGAAATTGTCCTATTGGTCAAGTGAACAATCCCTACTTTTTCAATGAAAGGAAAACAATAAAAAAGGGAAATGTGTAGGTGTGCCCATGTTGGTGACGGTGAAGGATGCATTATTTGCTATCATGTGCTTTGTATATTCTGTTTACAGCGGATGCCTTTTATTTTTATTATGATAAAAAATAAACACACAAACATTTCAAGTTGAGCAAAACATTTTTGGAAGATGCTTCACTGAAAGGTTATCAGAACACCAACTAGCTTTTTGTGAGTGTTAACCCTTTGACTGCCAGAGGGGTACACAATGCGTTGCAAAGGGTTAAAATGTAAATATAAAATTTTTGTGGCCATTCCATGTTAAAATGGAGACTTTGCTATTTATGGATAGCTTATGTTACTCAATCAGCAATACAATGTAAAAAAAAAAATCAAATGTTATATTTCATTGTTCCTCCAAATTTAACCCCTTAACGAATGCCTGATCCGGGAGTGGGTGGCCTTAGAGGATCATGGCACTTTTTTTTTTTTTTTTTTTAATTGCGCAATGAATTCTGGAATGGCAGATCGGTGTGCATCCGTGCTGCCATCCCAGATGTGCCAGGACCATCACCGATCCTTAATGTTGCATACCAGCCAACTGTCCTGATTTATGTGGGACAGTCCCGATTTCAGAGCCCAAACCCGCTGTCCCGCCTGCATAGCACCGTGCCTGAAAATTTGAATAGCTCCATCGATCTCTCCTGGTCCTGGTATCCTCTAGCATAGGTACACAATAAATAATCTGATTGTGTCCAGACTGGTGTGGCGGGCCCGGCATGTCATGTGATGTTAAGGGCTTAAATAAAGAAACAAAAAGCAAATATTTGTAACTTGGTGTGTGTTGATGTATTGGGTGCTGGTATACAGAAATCTATAGAATCACTCTGCTTTGGGTGTTGAGCAGGAGCCAGATATTGCAGACTCCAACTCGCCTTTCTCATACAATGCAATAAAAAAACTGTCTGAGCATCAGGTGGCTCTGTGACCATCAGGTTATCCATTTAAGAATCAGAGGGGTGTGCAGTTCATTGCAGAGCATTGCTTTGCACAGCTCTCTGGTCCTTACAGAGGTAATATAATAAAAACACTGCTGGAATAACTTTGGAACAAATTGTTGCACAGCAGTTTTTGCTCCTTGCAGTCAGAAATAATTAATTATACTTGTGGGTTACTATCATGAATTAAATTTGTTAACGTTCAAACTTTTAATAGTTAATGGATGCTGCTCCCACCTCTGGGCGACAATACACACATGTACATTACACAGCCCATCATTGTGACACGTATGAAGAACTACAGTGCCTTGCAAAAGTATTCATCTCTGTTGGCATTTTTCCTATTTTGTTGCATTGCAACCTGGAATTAAAATTGATTTTAATTTGGATTTCATGTATTGGACATACACAAAATAGTCCAAATTGGTGAAGTGAAATGAAGAAAATAACTTGTTTTAAAAGAAATTCTAAAAAATGGAAAAGTGGTACATTCATATGTACTCACCCCCCTTTGTTATTAAGCCCCTAAATAAGATCTGGTGCAACCAATTACCTTCAGAAGTCACATAATTACTGTAGTTAAATAAAGTCCACCTGTGTGCAATCTAAGTGTCACATGATCTGTGACATGATCTCAGTATATATACACCTGTTCTGAAAGGCCTCAGAGACTGCTACACCACCAAGAAACTGGCACCATGAAGACCAATGAGCTCTCCAAACAGGTCAGGGACAAAGTTGTGGAAAAGTACAGATCAAAGTGGGGTTATAAAAAAGTCCCAAACTTTGAAAATCCAACAGAGCACCATTAAATCCATTATTAAAAAATGGAAAGAATATGATACCACAACAAATTTGCCAAGAGAGGGCCACCCACCAAAACACACAGGCCAGGCAAGGAGGGCATTAATCAGAGAGTCAGCAAAGAAACCAAAGATAACCCTGAAGGAGCTGCAAAGCTCCACAGCGGAGATTGGAGTATCTATCCATAGGACTACTTTAAGCCATACACTCCACAGAGCTGGGCTTCATGGAAGAGTGGCCAGGAGAAAAACATTGCTTAAAGAAAAAAATAAGCGAACACGTTTGCTGTTCACCAAAAGGCATGTGGGAGACTCCCCAAACATGTGGAAGAAAGTACTCTGGTCAGATGAGACTAAAATTCAGTTTTCTGGCCATCAAGGAAAACGCTATGTCTGGCTCAAACCCAACACATCTCATCACCCTGAGAACACCATCCCCACAATGAACCATGGTGGTGGCAGCGTCACGCTGTGGGGATGTTTTTCATCAGCAAGGACTGGGAAACTGGTCAGAATTGAAGGAATGATGGATGGTGCTAAATACAGGGAAATTCTTGAGGGAAACCTGTTTCAGTCTTCCAGAGATTTGAGACTGGGACGGAGGTTCACCTTCCAGCACGACAATGACCCTAAGCATACTGCTAAAGCGACACTTGAGTGGTTTAAGGGGAAACATTTAAATGTATTGGAATGGCCTAGTCAAAGTCCAGACCTCAATCCAATTGAAAATCTGTGGTTTGACTTAAAGATTCCTGTACACCAGCGGAACCCATCCAACTTGAAGGAGCTGGAGCAGTTTTGCCTTGAAGAATGGGCAAAAATCCCAGTGGCTAGATGTGCCAAGCTTATAGAGACGTACCACGAGAGACTTGCAGCTTGCTGCACAAGGTGGCTATTGGCTTTGGGGGTTGAATAGTTATGCACGCTCAAGTTTTCTGTTTTTTTGTCTTATTTCTTGTTTGTTTCACAATAAAAAATATTTTGCATCATCAAAGTGGTAGGCATGTTGTGTAAATCAAATGATACAAACCCCCCATATTAATTCCAGTTTGTAATGCAACAAAACAGGAAAAATGCCAAGGGGGTGAATACTTTTGCAAGGCACTGTAAATTGGCTAACACTTGAATCTAGACATGCCCTTCACCTCTCTTGCATGGTTCATAACCACTTCTCTAGAAAACTACCAGACTACTTGAGCAGTATGCTTACGTCAGCTCTCCATACTGACTATAAGCTCCGCTCCACAGCTAACAACTCACTGAGTATACTACATTTCAAGGAAGAAGCCGTTCGATCTGCCTTTTCCTTCAGAGCTCCGAAAGTCTGGAATAACCTACCCAAAAAAATCAGATCTTCTCCCAGTCTAAAATCCTTAAAAATAACTGCTTCATTATATCTAAAAACTTTATATGCAACTGTATATAGCATCTGTAGTACATGTGTGTGTATATATGTATTATGTCTCTGCATTTGTGCAGATACGCAAATCTTGCTGTAAACACTCCAGGATATACTTGAAAACTAGAGAAATCTCAATGTATTCTTCCTGGTAAAACATTTTCGAAATAAAATACACACATACACACTTGACATATCATCATCTTCAGCAGTTGTCGATCCACTGCAAGGTGATGGCTTCCTCAGCAAGTTTCCAACAACATTGGTGCTTTTTGTTGACACCGTGTACAAACAAATTTGGTAATTTAATATACCCATTTTGTCTTTTGGTCTTCTTGTGTATTTAGTATTGAGTGGAATCCATTCCAAAATTTGGTTTGGTCCATCTACTGTTTCCACACATATACATACTTACACACACATGCATACACATATGGCGTAAAAGCTCAGGTATAATGCACACTTTTTTACTCATTTTCACTGTATGTGAAGTGGGGGGTGCAGGTTAACCCCTTAAGGACCAGCGGTCCCGGGGCGTGCCGTCCCTTAAGGACCACATAGGAAACTCTGACGTGCCGTCCCATGTGACTGATCACGTGGGGCGGCACGTCAAACGGGGCACTGGAAGAGATCGTTCCGGTCTTGGAGCGATCAACTTCAGTGCCCGGTATTACTCACAGCGCTCCTACAGGAGCGCGGTGAGTAAAAGTACGTGACGTGGCAGGACCGTCACTGGTCCTTAAGTGCCGGACCAGCGTGACGGTCCTGCCACGTCAATGGTCCTTAAGGGGTTAAGCATAAATTAAAAATAACTTGCAAATATGCAAATTTTTGATGTAAACATACTTGAAAATGAGAGAAATTTCAATATATTCTTCCTGGTAAAACATTTTCTAAAAAAAATAAACTAAAAAACACAAAAATATAAAAATCTTGTTCTCCCCTCGATGTCACCCACTTTCCCTCACCTCTACCCACCTCCATGCCTAGGAGGTAGTTAGTGGCACTGTCCAGTGTGCAGGATGCTTGCCATTGCCATCCATTTCCTTGGCTGCTGTTTTCTAACTCCAGACCTTCTGCCCATGACTCCACCCCTAGTCCCATCAACTTGGCCCATAACAAGCAAGGGCAAAAAAAATACAATCCCTTGGATGCTAGAGAGATCTCCAGTGTGTTGCTTTGCAATGCGGTGGATCTCTCTAACATCCAAGGGATAAAATAAAAGCCTGTAAAGGGGTATAGAACAGGTGTAGGGACATTGAAATTGCTCTGGCCACACCCACAATTCAGAATGTGTGTTTAGCCAGCACAGCTGAGGCACCACCCCTCCAAATTGGAGTTCTAGGCAGTTGCCTACTCCTCTAATGGCAGAGGATCTAAAAGGAGAGGACAACAGTTGAGGAAGCAGGTGGCAAAGGCAAGCATGCTGCCTACTGGATTCGGAGCCCTTTGTTGCCTCCTAGGCATGGAGGTATGTACAGGGAGGGAAAGTAGGGGCTCAAGGTTACTTTTTTGAGGTGGAGGAGGGATCGAGGGGGGGCCAGGATTAAATTTTTTTGTGGGTAGAGGGGGACTGAAAGTGGGTGAGTATTATACACATCTACTTATTGTCTTCTCAAAATCTTTGGTATTTTACCTGAGATTTTACAGTGCACACACGCAAACACACACACATGTGTATGCACACACACACATATTTACATGTTCACACAGACACACATACTGTAGTTGTATGCATGCACTCATCATTGTTGTGGTCCCTGGGTCCCCACCAGCAGAAGCAAGGATGACACAAAATCTTTTATGAAAAGAAGAGCAATGAGAACTAATCTCTACATTAACTTCCTTAGCTTGATGGAGACCTGTGTTGTATTGAAGAGGTTAAAGTGTCATTTAAATGAATAGGATATTTTATTTGTTCCTCTTTTTGTGCAGTTACAATATGGTTACTCACTTGTTTATGTCCATGCCCATAGCATAAAAGCCATACTCAACAGAGCCGTTCTGGAGAAAAAACAGCTGCATCCTCGGGGAGAATTGAAAATTCCCATTGATTTGAATGTTGTGTTTTTAACCCCTTGAATGCTAGTGAGGTCTGCAGTGCACTTCTTCACTTCAGTGTAAATGTGTTCATATTGGATTTCACCCCTGTTGTGCAGTTGGTTTTGCTCCAGAATTGCAGTAATAAGTCCAAAATGTTCGTTATGTTGCCGTCCAGATACAAATATGCATTTGCTCATAAAAATGCTAATGTTTTCAGAAACTGTCTGTCTAAATAGATTATACTATATCCAATCTATAAGATGTCCTCAGACAGATCTCTGCTGTAGGAATATTAGGTGCATCTGTTGATCAAGTGTATTTAGATTTGCAGAAGTATGCATCACATTCTAATGTAGCATATTATGTTTAAAGTGGACTTTTTTTACCTTAACCCCTTAACGACCCTTGACGGTCATAGTATGTCATGGGTCGATCTGACTGAACGACCCATGACATACTATGACCATCATGGAATTCTGGGCTCTCCCCCCCCCCGCGGCTGCACGCCTTTCGGAAGAACCAAAAAAAAAATGCTCCGTGGTCCTTAACTGACCACGCCGATCAGCCGGTCGTTAAGGGGTTAATTAAAGGTGACATATTTGAAAACTACATTAACCTCTTAAGGAGGAGTGATCCGGGAAATGAACTTCCCTTAAGAACTCTTTTGTAGTTGGTCAGCATGCCCGCACATGTGACTGATGGTGTATACTGGCGCCGAATGGGGGCCTGAGAGAGAGAGACCCTTCCGGTGTGTGTGTGTGTCATACGCACAAAGGCAGTGGAGCAATTATGGGTCAAAGCAACTGCACCACAGGGAGCCAGTAAAAACTTCCCTTAGATGTAACTGATGTTTTAACCTGTTGACTGGTACAGAGGTCTCCAACATATTGCTTTTTAGTATATTGAAAACATTGCTAGTATTCAATGGGTGAAAGGCCCAATTTAAATCAGTGTGAATATTTATTTGTTCCCTATTGCTGGGCTTTCTGCGGGCATCACAAAAGTGGGCAAGAAGTGGGAAGAATTGGGTGAGGAAGGAGGAAAAGTGGGAGGAACTGAGTGGAAAGGAGGAAAAGTGGGAGGAATTGGGTGGGAAAGAGCAGAAGTGGGCAGAGTTTTAATGAAAACTCCCCACATCCGTAGAATCAGCCTCTGCCCTGGAAACCTGGTAAGGCACTCTCAAACCGGAGTCTCCTGGGCAAATCCAGAGAGTAACCAAGTATCACCATAAGAGACAACCAACATTGCCCACATTTCCTTAACACCTTAAGGACCCATGACGGTGCAGGACCGTCATGGGTTGCAAACCCGTTAAGGACCCATGACGGTCCTGCACCGTCATGGGTTAAACTCTCCCATCGCAGCCGCACGGAGCGATGGGAGAGCGCGGGCTGCTTGTTACTAAGTGTCCCGATACCGGGACACTTAGTAACAACCAATAGAAAGTTTGTTGCAACATGCGATTCGCTTGATGAGCGAATCCCATGTTGCAAATGCTGAATGACAGGGACAGTATTTGTAAATACTGTCCCTGTCATATATCTCTGCCTCCCTCCATCTTGCACACTGCTGAGGTGGAGAGAGACAGAGAGAGATCCTGTGAGAGTGTGTTCCAGTGTTCCTGAGTGAAAAAGTTAAAAAAAAAGATAAAATTAACCATTTGATCACTGGTTTGCAGTGATCAATACGTTCCCCCCCATCTGATCACTCTTGGAGTGATCAATTTGCTGCAGATCAGCGTTTGCTGATCTGTGGGACACCCCCCATCCCCCTTGTATTTTTTGAAATTTTTTTGAATTTTTTTTCAATTTTTTTTCAATTTATTTTTATTTTTTTTTAATAAAAATTGATTTAGAGCTATAGTTTAGGTAGGTAGGTGGGTAGGTTTAGTGTAGGCGTGTGTTAGGGAAAGGTTTAGGGTTAGATTTAGGTTTAGGGAAAAAAAAACAAAAAACAAAAAAAAAAACCCAAAAAAATATATATATAGTTTAGATAGGTAGCTCACTTGGGTTAGCTAGGTTCAGGGTATACGTGGGTTAGGGTAAGGTTTAGATTTAGATTTAGGGGTAGCGTAGGGAAAAAAATAAAAAAAATTCAAAAAAAAAGTTTATTTTATTTAAAAAATTGTTCTATATTATAAGTTAGTTGGGTTGGGTAGGTTCAGGGACTACATGTGTTAGGGTAAGGCTTAGGGATAGATTTAAGTTTAGGAGTAGTGTAGGGAAAAAAAAAAACAAAAAAAACTTTTATTAAAAACTTTATTCTATATTATAAGCTAGTTTAGATAGGTAGTTGGGTTGGGTAGGTTCAGGGACTACGCGTGTTAGGGTAAGGCTTAGGGATAGATTTAAGTTTAGGTATAGTTAGTTATAGAAGTTAGTTTAGAGTAGGTGTATAAGATGCAGAGGAGGTATTCATTAGAAGAGGCGTATTCTTATTTGGCGTCTGACTCTGAAGCCACAGACACAGCGTCAGACTTTGACGTCACTCAGTTTTCTGAGAGTGAGAGCTCTAGCAGTGATGACGCAGGGCCTTCTGTGAAAAAAAGACACACTGCCCCAACAGCTGCCCCAACAGCTGCCCCAACAGCTGCCCCAGCAACTGCCCCAGCAACTGCACCAAGAGCTACCCTAAAAAAAGCCCCAAGAGCTGCCCTAAGTAATGCCCCAAGAGCTGCCCCAAGACCTGCCACAAGACCTGCCACAAGTACTGCCCGAAGACCTGCCACAAGTACTGCCACTCCTGCTGATGAATGGGTATCACCAGCCAATTTATGCCCACAAATTCCTGAATTCACAGGCAACCCAGGAATTCAAGTGGATGTGGCAGGATTTACCCATGTTCAGTTTTTTGAGTTATTTTTGGGGGAAGAAATTTTGGGGGAAATTGTGTCGCAAACAAATTTATACGCAGACCAATATATTGCCGCCAACCCATCAGCATTCATTTCCAAGCAAGAAATATGGTATCCCACCGACATTTTAGAATTTAAGAAATTCTGGGCCCTTACAGTGACAATGGGAATAGTTAAAAAACCAAGTATTAGATCATACAGGACTAGATACGAGATGATTTTGCGATTTATGCACTTTAGTGATAATACCCTGTGCCTCCCAAAAGAACACCCCCAGTATGACAGACTGTTCAAAATCCGGCCCCTAATAACCCATTTACAGAAAACATTTGCCCAAGTGTATATTCCCCAAAAAGAAATTAGTGTAGATGAATCCCTAATGAAATACAAAGGCAGGTTAGGGTTCAAACAGTACATCCCCTCAAAGCGTTCCAAATTTGGTGTAAAATTTTATAAATTGTGTGAAAGTGCCACAGGCTACACCCAGGCTTTTAGAATTTATGAGGGCAAGGACAGCCAACTTGATCCTCCTGGGTGCCCCGAATTTCTGGGAATAAATGGGAAGATAGTTTGGGATCTGATTTACCCCTTGTTAAATAAAGGATATCATTTATATGTTGACAATTATTACACCAGCCCCCTTTTATTTAAGTCACTTTTTTATTTTGACACCGTGGCCTGTGGCACTGTCAGGCGCAATTGCAGGGAGATGCCCAAAGAACTGATAGAAAAAAAAATTAAAACCGGGATGTCCTCAGCTTTATGCCAACAAGAGCTGCTGGCAGTTAAATTCAAGGACAGAAAAGATGTGTACATGCTGTCCACCATGCATGAGGACAAAACTGTGGCAGTGTCTGTTCGTGGCAGGAGGGGGGTACTAAGAAAGCCAGTCTGCATCAAAGACTACAACAAGAACATGGGGGGAGTTGATCTGTGTGATCAACTCATGCAGCCGTACCTCACCATGCGAAAGTGTAGGGCATGGTACAAAAAGGTTGCCATTTACATGATGCAGACTGCAGCTTACAATTCATTTTTGATTTTTAAATTGGCAAACCCCACCCTAAAACTTACTTTTCTGCAGTATCAGCTCCATCTTATCTTCCAATTTTTGCTTCAAGGGGCAACAGAAATAATTCCCCCAAAACCTGGAGTAGTACATTTTATTTATAAAATCCCCCCAACCCCCCAAAAGAAAAATCCACAAAAGCGCTGCAGGGTTTGCTACAGCAAGGGAGTACGGAGAGAAACCTCCACTTACTGTCCTGACTGCCCTTCTAAACCTGGCCTCTGCATGGGCGACTGCTTCAAGCAATACCATGAAGGCACAATGCAGTAGTGCTGTGAAGTTTATTTTATTATTTGGCCACTTTTTCCCCCCTGAAATATCCTGTTTTTTTATTTTTCAAAACACATCCCTCCTTAGATCTAACACTATCAAAATATAATGGGAAGCAAAGCACTTCCATCTCTGATAATGGAAACACACATGTTCCCTACTGGGTCCAGTAGTTCCTCCAAACCCTGACAAACCTATGCATATGGGGCATTGACGTACTTAGACGATGTAACTCGCCACTAAAGTAAAGCACTTAAAAAATCTGCAAATATCATCTGATTGAAATCCAGAGCAACACTAAAATATAAGTGTGAAAAAATGGTGTTTCTTTGCCTTACTGCAGGTTTTGGGAGGGATTGCTGATACAGTGGCAGCGAAAAAATTTAAAGAATGCAAATAGAATGAAAGCCAGGGTTGTCTACTCTTGTACAACATATACTTTTGGGGGTAAAATTCATTGCAATATTGCCAAACAGTCCGAAATGACAAAAAAATGGTAAAAATGGCATGTCTGTAAAAGGAAACTCACATGTTCTAACTGGGCCCAGTATCTCCCCCAAACCCTGACAAACCGTTGCATATGGGGCATTGCTGTACTCAGAAGAAGGAGCCGAACACTAATCAATCCAGTTTATAAAATCTTCACCTATTCTGTAATTTAAATTCACATCAACATTGAAGTGTAAGTGTGAAAAACGCTGATTTTTTTTTTTTTACTTACGTCAAGTTTTCACAGGATTAGTGGTAAAATGGCTGTGTACAAAATTTGAAATCACACCTGAAACGAAAGCTTGGGGTATCTACTTTCCAAAAATATACACTTTTGGGGGGAAATCTTAGAGTGGAGCACTGTTACACAGGACAAATGAGACATGGCACCAGTAACACAAGCTGTGAAAATTCAAAGTGTGAACCTGGAAATACACATGTTCCAATTTGAGTCCCGTATCTCCCCCAAACCTTGAGAAACCGTTGCATATGGGATATTGCCGTACTCAGAAGAAGAAGCCGAACGCTAAACAATGCAGTTTTAAAAATCTTCACCTATCCTGTGCTTGAAATTCACATCAACATTGAAGTGCAAGTTTGAAAAACTGTGTTTTTTTAACTTACGTCAAGATTTACGAGCGATTGGTGGTAAAATGGCTGCGTAAAAAAATTGAAAACATACATAAAATGAAAGCCTGGGGTGTCTACTTTCCAAAAATATATACTTTTGGGGGGAAATCTTAGAGTGGAGCACTGTTACACAGCCCCAAATGAGACATGGCACCAGTGATGCAAGCTGTGAAAATTCAAAGTGTGAAACTGGAAACGCGCATGTTCCAATTTGGGCCCCGTAGCTCTCCCAAACCTTGAGAAACCTATGCATATGGGGTATTGCCGTACTCAGAAGAAGGAGCTGAACACTAAACAATGCATTTTTAAAAATCTTCACCTATCCTGTGCTTGAAATTCACATCAACATTGAAGTGCAAGTGTGAAAAACGGTGTTTTTTTAACTTACGTCAAGATTTACGAGCGATTGGTGGTAAAATGGCTGCGTAAAAAATTGAAAACATACATAAAATGAAAGCCTGGGGTGTCTACTTTCCAAAAATATATACTTTTGGGGGGAAATCTTAGAGTGGAGCACTGTTACACAGCCCTAAATGAGACATGGCACCAGTGATGCAAGCTGTGAAAATTCAAAGTGTGAAACTGGAAACGCGCATGTTCCAATTTGGGCCCCGTAACTCCCCCAAATCTTGAGAAACCTATGAATATGGGGTATTGCTGTACTCAGAAGAAGGAGCTGAACACTAAACAATGGATATTTTTAAATGTTCAACTATCTCGTGCTTGAAATCAACAGTAATAGTGAAATGTAAGTGTGAAAGCTGCAAAAAAACAAAATTTTTCTACAATTTTGAAATTTTTTTCTGGAAAAATAGCTGCATAAAAAACTTCAAAATTCTCCTGATTATTTACCTTATGTTGTCTAGTTTTCAGAAAGATATACCTTTGTGGGACATTTTTGGTACTGGCACCATCAACTAAGCTATGATGCTCACATGCCAATTGTTGAGAAATTACAAGTTGGAAATAATGGCATCCATCTTGTAATATTTACCTTGTAAATGTGAGGAAGGGATTGAAATACTAGGCATATGGGGTATTGTTATATTCAGGAGAAGCAAATGAATATATTTAGGGGTATTTTTTGTCATTAAGTAATAGTATGCAAATCCTGACAGAAAAATGTAAGCAAAATGTTGTTGTTTTTTAATTTTTTTCCTCTTTTTTTCTATTTTAATCAAATTAAACAATGAGGTATTCATATAATTGTGGTATCAAAAGAAAGCCCTACTTGTGCTTAAAAAAACAGTATATAATTTGTGTGGGTGCACAAAAGGAATTAAAGAGAAAATATGGTTGATCAAAGACATAGTCAAAAAAGTCAAAATTGCTCCGGTCCTTAAGGGAGAACGACATCAGATTTTCCCGGTCCTTAAGGAGTTAAATATACACAGGGCTTTTATCCCACTTGAATGCTAGAGGTCTCCAACATAGTGTGATGCAATGCATAGGAGATCCTCTCTATCATTCAAAGGGTCAAAATCCAATTTAAATGAATAGGAATTTTTATTTGGTGCAGTTGGTTTGCCCAGTTGTTGCAGTTCCTCTTTGTATAGGGACAGGCCACCTTTTGCACTCCTGGCCTTTGGGAGTTGTAATATCCAACAGCTGACTAGCTCTGTTCTACTACATCAGTCTCAGTGACTATACTGATCCTTTCTTCTCATTCAGCTGTCAAACACATCCTGCAGAAATTTCTTCCACAAAGATTAACCCTTTGGATGATAGACATCTCCAGCACATTGTGAATCAATGCATTAGAGAAGTCTCTAAAATAAAAGGAATTATCTCACAAATTCATGTTTTCTCTTAGGCCCCATTCGCATGGGTGGCAACAACTCAGGGATGTACGCAGGTGATGCCACCCATTGTAAAAAGTCCTATTCTGGGCTATGGTGCCTTTCATGCGGGCAACTATCACCTCGTGCAAACATGCCAAAGTCTATCAAGCTGCAAACTGACTGCCTTCTAAGTGGAATAGCCTACCAGCAGAAGTGGAAGAAGTTAATACAGTGACAGAATTTAAGCATGCATGGGATAGGCATAAGGCTGTCCTTAATGTAAGAAAAGACCATGGACCAAAAAAGGTTTGAGGTTTTTACAGTAGGAAAAATGGTCAGACTAGATGGGCCGAATGGTTATCTGTCGTCAAATTCTTTATTTCTATCAGGATTACAATGAAGATACATTCAGGAATGTCTATACAGCAGCCTATATGAGGTTTCCAGCAGACCTTTCATGCAAGCATTAGTGGAGGCTGGTATTCTAATCCTATTGATGGCCAATCCACCTGGGCTCCAACCAATATTATTGGCTGGAGCATGCATGGGATGGCCATCAGCACGCCCCTCCTCCTTTCAGTTTGGTAGTGGGCAGCAGAAGGCGAGTGAAAGAACACAGGCAACAGAGCTGTAGCAGGAGGCAGCTACAATTTGGTTGTATGTGTGAAATAGCACTAAATATTAAACGCAGGAAACTGGTAGAGTATAAGTGATATCTTTGTTAACTGAGTAGCTTTAGAGTACAAGCTTTGAAGACAGTTTAGGTATCTTCTTTAGGCATACTTAGAATTAAAGGGATAGTAATACTTCGTTTTAACTTTATTTTATTTTGTAGGCATTAAAAAAACATGAAGAATGATATAAGTCTTATCTCTCAAACCTTTATGGTTTATGAGATATTCACAAGCAAAGTTCCCCTCCCCGCCCATTTTTCCTAGTGTAAGCCATCTCTTCTCAAATGTGAGTCTGGTTGTATGACAGGACAGATAACAGAAGGGGACAATTTTCTTTGTATGAAAACAATGAAAGCCCTTCCCCCCTTGACAAGTTTTTCAGCTTTTTCCATTATCTTAATTGAAGATTGTCCCTCTCTGCAGTCTACCTGGGCATCTCCCTTCTGATCTGGTTGAATAGGGAAGGGATACTTTGTGAATATCTCTTAAACCATAAAGGTTTCAGAGATAAGACTTTTATCATTCTTCATGTTTTTTTAATGCCTACAAAATAAAATAAAGTTAAAACGAAGTATTACTATCCCTTTAAGGATGAAAACAAAACACATGACAGGTTATACATTCATGCATATTCTTTTTTTTTTTTTTATTAATAACATACATTTTTCTTAAGATTGTAATCATAACTTTGCATGTAAAAGCCAATATTGAAATACATAGATTCAGTATAACTTACCAATAATAAAATTGTGGCAATTTGTCTCATTATATGTGTTATGAATCTGAGCATAATATTAAATGTATAACCATGCCAAGTATGGAATAAAGAAAATGGACGGTTAAAAGAGAGAAAGAGCTAGAGATATAAAGAGGAAAGGAGAAGAAGCCTCTCCACTAGCTTCCAGATCCTTCATATCTCAAATTAAGATAAGTTGATGATATAATTAGTCCAAAGCGATCAATGCTGTGATTTATTGTCTAGCCTTGGCTGCCAGATATCTAAAAGCTGTATGAATTTGTTTTAAAACTGTGTGTTAATTTCTCCATAATCATGATCTGAGATGTTCTCCTTTCCCACTCAGATAAAGATGGGGTGAGTAGAGATTTCCATATGATTGGTATACATTGTTTCACTGCATTTAACATGTATAAACAAGCATTTACTTTTAGAGTGTGCTTGTAAACTTTCATGATGTAAATTAAGTAAGATATATATAGGTTGTAATATAGGTTGCATTGGTATATCTGTCTGGATGAAATGGTTTATCTTTGAGTGTATCTGACACCAAAGTATTGTAATTAGTGGACAGGACCACCAAATATTGAACATGGTTGCCTGATCTTTGCCACATCTCCAGGAAATGGGATCAATGGAGGGATACATAGAATGTAAAACATCTGGTGGGAGATTCACTAAGCGGTGATAAAGAGCTGATTAAGTGGAGATAACTTCTCCAGTGATATCACTTCTCCAATTCCTATTTTATTCTATAGAGCCTATTCACTAAGATCTCCAAAGTTGAAGACATCTTAGTGCATAGGCTCCATAGAATAACATAAGAACTGGAGAAGTGATAAACTGGAGAAGTCATCACCGATTTATCACCTCTTTAGCTCCGCTTAGTGAATCTCCCCCTGGTGTTCTGTACCATCTAGTAACTGTTTTATAATTTGTTTCAGTTATCATTGAGTTCCTAGAGCTAGCGAGTGAATGTTTTAGGATTTGGCACCACTTTGTGTGCTAACAGGTCTAGATAAGTCTTTCTCCCATTTGGATTTCTGACCGAGGTAAGGGTTTCTACCTCTCCAAGAATGTTATATATTCTTGATGTACCATGGGTTTGTTTGTGTGGTCTACAGCACATTTCAAATTAAGTTAAGGGTCTGATTAATCTATGATACTCCTTATGTGTGGTAATAAAATAGGACAGTTTGTCAAATCTCAGTTCGTCATTACAGTGTAATCAGGGCTGGTGCAAGGATTTTTGTATACACAGGCGAAGGTGCATTTTGATGCCCCCCCCCCGACCTGGACACAGTCTACCTGGCCCCCCCGACCTTGCCACAGTCCCCTGCCCCCGCCCACATATTCACCTCCACAATGCTCCCTTCATCTCCACATTGCACCTTCCACAATGCTCCCTTCATCTCAACATTGCCCCTTCCACAATGCTCCCTTCATCTCCACAATGCCCCTTCATCTCCACAATTCTCCCTTCATCTCCACATTGCACCTTCCACAATGCTCCCTTCATCTCAACATTGCCCCTTCCACAATGCTCCCTTCATCTCCACAATGCCCCTTCATCTACACATTGCACCTTCCACAATGCTCCCATCATCTCAACATTGCCCCTTCCACAATGCTCCCTTCATCTCAACATTGCCCTTCATCTCCACATTTCCCCTTCCATAATGGCCCTTCATCTCCACATTGCCCTTCCATAATGCCCCTTCATCTCCACATTGCCCCTTCCATAATGCCCCTTCATCTCCACATTGCTCCTTCCTTTATGCCCCTTCATCTCCACATTGCCCCTTCCTTTATGCCCCTTCATCTCCACATTGCCCCTTCCATAATGCCCCTTCATCTCCACAATGCCCCCTGATCCCCTACCTTGAGTCCCTGGTGGTCTAGCCATAAGAGAGCTCTGTGCCTCCTTTGGCACAGAGCTGAAGCTCCCAGCGCAGTTCTCAGTAATGCAGAGCGCTGGGAGATGATGTCATCTTCCAGCGCTCTGTATTACTACAGAGCCTGGGTCCTCTGCGTTGTGAGCGTCCCATAGACACAGCGAGGGAGCTCTTGGTAGTGTAAATGAGCGCTCCCTCGCGGCAGAAATATTTAAAAAAAAATTCTCAGCTTCTCCCTTTTCGGCGCCCCTCCGTTGTGGCGCCCTACTGCCTGTGCTGCCTTAATGGTAGCGCCGGCCCTGAGTGTAATCCAAATTTTTCCTAATGAGAGTGGAAAGACAATAAGTGGTCACTGTCAATGAGATGTTTCTAAATTTCAAAACAATCTCCCCTAGCCACCACTCGTCGAAGGGAAAGGTTATATGCATATTCTTTTTAACTTTAAACTGGAGGTGAATCTGATCCGCAGACCGGCCATGGCTTTACAGCAGAGCCGAGATCATGAGATATAAGAAGAACTACTTAATTGAAACGGTATACAAAGTGTGCCTGGTTTGCAAGCACACTTTGTAGATCATTCCAATGAACTAGTTATTTTTATATCTTGCGATCTCGGCTCTGCTGAAGAGCCGCCGGCTAATCTGTGGACTGGATTCCAAATCTGACAACTAGATGGGAGACTGTTTCGGTCAGTGAGGGGAAACTTTACCTGTGAATATCTCTCAAACCATAAAGGTTTAAGAGATAAGACTGATATTGTTCTTAATGATTTTTTAATGGCTACAATATAAAATACAATTTTTTTTAATTATTACTATCACTTTAAAGGTCTTTCTTTATAAAAAGCTTGCTGCTATGGGAGTTCTACAAATAGCACAGTGAAAAGGATTGGAGTTCTGAGAAATTCTGTTCATTTGGAAGGAAATGATAAGTGTTTTCCACCAGCTAAGTAGCCTAGATAAAATTCTTAGCTGTGTTTGTCCATGTTTGGTATCAATTTGCAGCAGATTCCCAGAGCTAACATCATGTTCTGTTGGGTTAAAATATGTAAACAACAAAAACAGACTGCTTCTTCTCATCTTAAATATATAGATGAAGAGCAGTAAGATAATATAAATTAGGTTTTACTTAGCAACAGAGGCGTAACAATAGGGGTCGCAGGGGTCGCACCTGCGACCTGGCCCGTCACTCCAAGGGGCCCGGCCGCCCCCTGCGAACCCATCGCCACTCACCCGCAGCAACTCAACTAATCTCCCGGCGCTCTAGTAATGCAGAGCGCTGGGAGATGACATCATCTCCCAGCGCTCTGCATAACTGAGAACCGCGCGAGAGATGGAGGTAAGAGCTGTGCATGGGGCAACGTGAAGATTGGGGGGGGCCCGGGACCGGCGGCAATTTCTGCACCAGGGCCCGGTGGCTGCTAGTTACACCACTGCTTAGCAATTCTGATAAAAGCATACATTAAGATGGCCTTCCTTGTCAAGTCACCCCTACAGCCCTTTACAGTTTACCATATAAGGATACTAATGTTTCACAAAAACAGCAGATCCAATTAACCCCTTCACATCCAATGACGTGCCAGGACTGTCACAGCTGTCTGGCACTTAAGGACCAGTGACGGTCCTGGCACGTCACGCAGTTTTTAATCTCAGCGCTCCTGCAGTAATGTGAGTAATAGCAGGGACTGAAATTGATTGCTCCAAGACTGGAGCAATCTCTTTCAGTCCCCCATTCGGCATGCCGCCACACGTCAAACTTTCCTATCTGGTCCTTAAAGGACCACACACCCTGGGACCACTGGTCCTTAACCCTTTGAGTGCCAGAGGGGTACAGAACGCATTGCTTTGCAATGCATTCCATGCCCCCTCTGGCACTCAATGAGTTAATATTCATAGTATTTGAGCCACGGAGAGGGTTATTTCATTACTGTCAGAATTGTAGTTCAAGAGTAATTGAATGATAAATGATCAGATCGCAGAGAGGGACAATCTTCAGTGAGCATAAGTAAAAACCTGAAAAACCTGTCAAGGGGGCAGAGTTTTCCTTATACCCACAGTAAGAAGATTGTCCCTTGCTGTGACCTGTCTGGTCAAGTGACCAGATTCCACATCTGAGGGGAGGCAGCTTACACTAGGTAAAAGGGGTGGTAGGGGGATACATTATCATTCAATTACTGTTGAACTACAACTCTGACAGTATGGAAATAACTCTCTCCACGGCCCAAATACTATGAAGATTAATTGGAGCTGCTGTTTTTGTGAAACTTTACTATCCCTTCAAAGGAGAAGTATCGCCACCTAATGATAGCCACTGCTTACCTTATGGCCAGAAAATCCACATGACCCCTAATGAATTTTGCTTTTGTGTCTCTGTTCATGGAACAACATATTCAATCAGTCCTAGATGTCATGTCCAAGGAGGTATACATGACGGTTGCTGGCACTGTTTTCAGACAGAAAACACTTTATACACATAATATATACGTATACATAGTAAAGTAAGTGGAGGTTATTACTATGAGGTGTTAATTCTCCTTTAAAACAATATGTGTTCTTTGGAAAGTGCATCCAAAATGATTTGTATGTGGTGCTAGCAATTTTTTTTATTGTTTGAGTTTATTTTTTCCTGTTTTGGACTAAAAAGTATCTCCTTGTGCTCCTACGTTACTCCCCTTCCTCTTCCTCTCCCTCGGGAAATAATGTTTTTGTAGCTAGTGAGAGGAGATCCATCAGACCACTTTCTCCTTTTTAAAGGAGAAGTGACACTACTTAATAATACCCCCACACACACACACTTGCATAACTATGGATAGAAAATCCTAATGCCCCATATGAATTTTAACTTCATGCCTTTTTCGAGAGGTAACACCTGCAATCAGTCCTGGATGTCATGTACGGTACATGGAAGTGGTTATGAGAGTTACTAGTAGGAGTACAGGGCACAAACTTCACACGGTTCTTCAACAGTTAACCCTTTGAATGCCAGATAGGTATCCAGTGTGGGATACCTCTCTGGCATGCAAAGAGTTAACTGAAGTGATTGATTTGTACAGATACATCAAGAAATATGGCATTCATCTATTACCCATCACTCAAGCAGGGATATCCTGAAATTGTGACCTGCTGGTGTCCCAAGGACTAACACTAAGAGTCAAAAAAAGAAAGGGGTTCTTCCTAGTGCGATAATCTATAATAATTAGTCCTTCACCAATACACCACAGTACTCACAATATATATACCCACTAACAAGTGGTCAGTAAAATGGATGAGGGACTCCAGACTGCCCCCACTCAGTGGAAACAATCAGTAAATTCAAGCAGGGTATCCGTACCGTCCTGCTATGAATAAATAAATAAAAAATAATAAAAAGTAACTAAGAATGAAAATAAATGTAAAATAAAATAAAAATAAAATTACAGAAAAGTATAATCACTAATATACAAACTCAAAATTTAATAACAAGGAATAATCTATACATTTAATGCCAGTCCGTAAACAGTACTATGATATTACACATGGTTTGTGTGTGGGAGAAAGGGAATATGCAGGTGATGTGGGGAGAGACAGGTTGGAGGAAATAGCAAGAAA
Organism: Rhinophrynus dorsalis; assembly: GCA_037306005.1. NCBI lineage: Eukaryota > Metazoa > Chordata > Amphibia > Anura > Rhinophrynidae > Rhinophrynus > Rhinophrynus dorsalis. Next base: position 181,850,676 of record CM074725.1, on the reverse strand, counting down.
AAGGGATATATACATGACTGCTGTATGAAGGACGCATATCTAGGTAAGTGCTTTTGTTACAGTAATTATATGGATATATCTGACTGCTGTATCATAAATACCTACCTAGGTCAGGCTTTCTATTACACACTGTAATGATATAGATATATCTGACTGTAAGAAGGACTCCTACCTAGGTAAGCTCTTTTGTTATACACAGTAATAATCCTATATAATAATTCGCTAATTAGTGTGTAACGCCGCAACATGCGCTTGCTGTAGTCATGCGCAGTAGAGACTGCCCGCGCCGCGGCTGATACAGAGCTGGGCGCTCCGAAGCAGCGTCCAGCTCTGTATCAGCCGTGGCGCGGGCAGTCTCTACTGCGTGTGACTGCCCCGCGACCGGGTGGCAGTGGCACTGTGGCTCGTGTAACGGGCTGTTCAACTAGTATAGATATAACTGCTGTTTGATAGACTCCTACCTAGGTAAGTTCTTTTGTTATACACAGTAATAATGTAGATATAACTGCTGTTTGATAGACTCCTACCTAGGTAAGTACATATGTTATACACAGTAATTATACAGATATACCTCACTGCTTTATGAAGGATTTCTACCTATTCAAGTTCTTCTTTTATATAGATTAATTTTAATGCTGTCCCTAGTAGAATAATGAATGCAACCCGTAATTCACCAACTGATGCTGGTCTATATTTATAGGCTACAGACTCCTTAACTGTAGTCCAACAATGGCTGACTTGTTTGCAGCACCCAATAAATTACCCCCAACCAGATCTTTTTGTTCCATGGCAATGCTATTATGTTTTACTATAGTTGAATCATAGTTGAAATAATGTGAGATATAGCTAAAATCCACATAAATAACCAAGGTTGCATTAAAAATACAAGGTCAGGTTTTTGAATGGTAACAAAATCATTGTTATCTATCCTACCATAAGACTTTAGAGCCATCTATACTTCTAGTGAGATGAAGCAGATTTTATAGGGGATTATTATGTTACTAGGCTGAATGTAAATATCTCTATTTTGGAAAAGCTTACAATATTTCACCTTCGATACATGCGAAAGATACGCTCTTAGAAATCTGTATTTTGTCTTCCAAATCAGTTTAGTGACTGTCGGCGGTAATGTTTACAATTTGTGAAAGGGTAAGTTGTAAAATAGAAAACACAAAATGTAAACTTTTTCACTCCTTGAGATATATTGAATTAACTGTACTGTTCTTCGTCAAGATGGATGGAATGAACAATTCTACTTGTGTTTTTGGCTGCTTGGCCTTTGCCCAGAGAATGTTACGTTTTATTGTAATAATTATTGCAATACTTAAAAAAAAAAAATATATATATATATATATATATATATATATATATATATATATTTATTTGACTGATAGCAAACATGTTTATTTTCTTTCTGCTCTATAATTGTCACAACAACATGCCTGACACGGGTCAGAACATTTCAAAATGTTGTACTAGTCACAATCTGTGTCAAATTGACCCTTGAAGTCCCTGCAATCCCCTGATTATGCCATCACTGGGGGGTGGGGGTGTCAGCAATGGTGGAGATGTTGGTTGGCCTTCAGGGGTGTCAGCAAAATGTTATTGGCTGACAGCCATGTGGACTTGCCATTAATTGGATTTATTCTGCAAGGCATCGATTTGATCATCCACGTGAACACTGCACTCTGTTGCCGTAGTGAAACCAGTGCTAAAACTTTTCAGCAATCGGCATTCAGGCAGTGTAACACTTGACAAAGCTGTCTGTATGAACAGCCTGATCCACAACAGTGAGCATCTTGGTGTATTTGGAGTAGCATGGAAAATACCCCTGTGAACTATGCCTTACTTTAACATATTAACGTGCGTATTACATACCTGAAACTAATAAAAAGAGGACATTCAGAGATGGACTTTACTGTTGTTACAACATCCCTATACTGCAATCTCTTCTCTATTCAGTTCCACAATTAAAGGAGTGGTTCTATGATAAGGTCTCCTGTTTACTTTAAGTCAGGTCTATTCAATTATCAGACCTCCAGGTGTTGGAGATCACCACTAGCCCTGCTATAGATGCACTTCTATGAGTTTCTTGGTACTTCCCAGATTTCTGCAGAATACTTACAGATGAATATTTATATATATAATGTCCAGGTGTTGGAGATCACCACTAGCCCTGCTATAGATGCACTTCTATGAGTTTCTTGGTACTTCCCAGATTTCTGCAGAATACTTACAGATGAATATTTATATATATATATATAATGTCCAGGTGTTGGAGGTCACCACTAGCCCTGCTGTAGATGCACTTCTATGAGTTTCTTGGTACTTCCCAGATTTCTGCAGAATACGTACAGATGAATATTTATAAGAGAGATGGTTAGTAGTTGAATTCTTTCCGTTAAGCACAAGAAAGGCTTATTTTAGATTAATATCTTAGTGAAGCGTTGCTCCTAGGCAGTATTTCCATTTATTTATAATGTCCTCTGAGCTCTCTTGGTGTATCTTTGCTGCACATTAAAATGTATTATACTGCATATCTTGCTGTGCAATGGACTATTTTAGTATTTAAAAAAAAAATTCAACGCACGTCAAGTAAAAGATACGCTAAGGACCAACAGGCCTACTTCCCTAACCACTAAAAACCCTAAAATGTTTCTGTTCTCTGATTCTTTAAAGTAAAAGCAACACATTAATAAACTTAAGTTCATTTGAGAGAGCTTTTAAAATCAGCATTATGTTACATTAGCTATTAACTTATTTAAACTAATAGTTTAAGAAATATTTAGGTTATTTATTTGTCAGGTTATGCATGTTAGATGGTATTGGCTGGTAACATTCTGCACTGCTCTCCTTCCCAACTGCCTCTCCCTCATGCTCTTCCTTCCTTCCATCCTACTTATTTTATTATTTGGAGAAAGGGAGTTCATAAAACACATGGCTAAGTTTATTTTTAACCCTTTAGTACCAAAGAGTTGGGTATCCCTTTTGCTTTCCCCATTGATTTCTACAGGTGTATGATTACTGTTTACAAATATATTCAAGGGCAATACTAAGAACTCTGTAAGGAACTATTTACTCACAGAGCTGAGCAAGAAACAAGAGGTCATCCATTAAAACTAGAGGAAAGGTTCTTTCAATTAAAACAAAGGCAGTGATTTTCTACAGTAAGGGCAGTACAATTATGGAATTATTTGCCTCGGAATGCTGTACTTACAGATATTATAGTTCCTTTAAAAAAATGTATGCCTTGTAGCTTATAGCAATATTGAGAATTATGACTACTGGTTTCAAAGTAGCTAGATTATTGATCAAGAGAAATATCCTACTGCCATTTGGAATCAGGAAGCCATATTTTTATCCACTTGGGGATTAACTGAAAATGCCATCAGTAGATTTTTTTTTTTGCCTTCCTTTGGGTCAACAAGATGATATGACATGGGCAGAACTTGCTGGACATGTCTTTCTTCAGCCTCATCAGCTATCTTACTCTGTTACATAGATTATAACAGCTAATTTTACAGAGTATGATTTAGGAAGACTATTAAACATGACTTGTGCTATTTTTCTGCAGTAAATAAAAGGTGTATGCAAATATCACGTTCATGTTTCCTCCATTCTTCAGTCCGTAGAGCTCACATGTTACTTATTAAATGGGCTGAGCTTCTTCCCTCCAACTCCTTTTCACCAAAACCAAGCTTTATTTACTCTGTCAACATCCTGCAGCTTCACCACTGACCTGCAGGAAGTTATTCATTGCTTTATTCCTAGAGGTTTTTTTCAGTAGGCCCCTTTGTTAAAACACACCAAGTGAAAAGATATTTTATTACTTTAGCACTGTTTTTCGATATCTCCTTTCCCACAGAATTGTGTGTGTGTCTGTAGTGGAGGTAGACTTCCAGATGGCAGTGCCAAGGGAACTGCAATGAATGGACATAAAGAACTACAGTAATATTCAGCAGTGAATTCTAGAAATATTTAAATGCTATGCCAAATGGTGCCCATGTACAGACCAAATACAGGTAATATGATTGTTCAGTGGTTGGTTCACCTAGTTGTGAGGGATTGGATCACTCTGTGTATGTGAGAGGCTGCGCAGATCAGATCTGAACAACCTGATCTCACAGTCTCAGACAGGATCATTGTGGACTGGTTTATTGATGCCACACAAAGGGGGATCTGATAGCCAGGTGACCAAAATTTTCAAATTGGGCCAACCAACCAAACTGACCAATTTGTTTGGCCTGACCTGATTTAGCTGGATCATACACAGGTTGATGACATCTAATCTGGTCCTTTTCAGCCATAATATCACCGTTTATTATTTATCTGATTCAGTGAAGGCTAGGGAGACTCCTTATTCAGCTTATGATCTGTTTTAAATCGTAGATTTATTTAATGTCTTAAGCCATCTTTGGGACAGGCAATTAAGCTTTGGCTATAGTAATGCCAATGGATGCGTCTCCCGTTCAACCCTTTGATATCAGTGATTCATAGCACAAACGTCCTTTTGAGGGTGGGCATTTCGGTCTTTTTGACCTTTTTCTTATGTGTTATTTTGAAGCTGTTTTTGAGCTAAACGCTTTAGCCAAAATCCAGAGTAATCCTTGCTTTTTTTGTGATCAAACACTATGAGGCGCCTGTTGTTAGTCTTTTTTGGCTACTGTTGGTAATTTGTTTTTCTACCTTTGTTTTCAATTTGCTGTTATCATCATATAACCTTTTTTCGACCTCATGTGTACACTTTTCTACACTTTCAAGTCCCTGACAGTAAGCCTTCTCAATATCTGTTTCCAGAAACAGCCCTCCGGGAACCTCAATGTCAGGCAGATATGGGTAAAAAATAAGTGAAAATTAAAAAATAATACACTACAATGTGTTGGGTACACCCCTGGCATTCAGATGATTAATTTGTCAACATTTTAGTCATGTTTTGTGACCTTTCATGGTTTTGTTTAAGGATAAAATAGAAGACTAAAATGTTGATAAAATAAAGGTGACTTTATTTACACCTTGAAAATTAGATTTATGAGTGTTGTCAACCACATGGTCATTCTATATTAAGGAATTATCTATAGAAAGGCCAGAAAAACAGTGCTGTGCTGTACTTCATATTATATGTACATTTATAAGACAGGAGTCAATGGACCTTATGTATAAAAACAAACTGGAACAATTTTGAGGCAAACTGATTTCCCCATAGGGGGACAAATGAACATTCCTAATATTGTTAGCTAGTGCTACCTACATGGTGTGTAGTGAAGAAATGAATAGCCACTATGTGCAGTGTACTTACTGTATGTGGTGGTACAGGTTGCTAGAAGGTCTAATCTTTCTCAGGGAAGATCTGAGCTGCTGGTTTCCATCTCTCTTCTGGTTCTTCTATCCTCCAGCTTCCATTTTCCTTTCCTGGATACCTGGCATATAGGTTACAACACCCACCTTCCCTTCAGTATGGAGAAGGACTGTGCAAAACTTTGCACCGGAACAGCAGTTGCTGGATGCATCTGTAAGTTTCTTTGCTCTCAATTCACAGTCAGAGATTAGAGAACAGTCTGTCGCAGCCAATAAGAGCAGTATCATGGGGAAGGAGAGACTCCTAACTAATTGTAAATAGTTATATGGGACAGGTCAGAGGCAGCAGCCCTTACTTTTAAAGAAGCACCAACAACTCCCAATAATAACCGCCTATTTACTTTACAATAGGCAGAAAATCCTAATGGACATGTATCCAGAAGAAACTTTTAGTCACTCAAAAGGCATGCTGTCGAGATACAAATATACTTAAACTCTTGTCATTAAGAAGCAACACAAAGCACACCACTCTGGTCCTTAAAGGGATAGTAATACTTAGTTTTATCTTTATTTTATTTTGTAGGCATTAAAAAAAAATGAAGAACGATATAAGTCTTATCTCTCAAACCTTTATGGTTTAAGAGATATTCACAAGCAAAGTATCCCCCCCCGTTCAGTCAGAGCAGAATGGAGGTGCCCAGGTAGACTGCAGAGGGGGACAATCTTCAATTAAGATAAGGGAAAAAGTTGAAAAACTTGTCAAGGGGGGAAGGGCTTTCATTCTTTTCATACAAAGAAGATTGTCCCCTGCTGTTATCTGTCTGGTCTTACAACCAGATTCACATCTGAGAAGAGATGGCTTACACTAGGAAAAAGGGGCGGGAGGGGAAACTTTGTTTGTGAATATCTCTTAAACCATAAAGGTTTGAGAGATAAGACTTATATCATTCTTCATGTTTTTTTAATGCCTATGCAAGGAAAAAAAAGGAAAAAATATAGACCTTCTCGGGGCACTAACGTGATGGTGTCAAATTAGTATGTACTAAATCATCAAATATGCTCGCGATGAAAGTAATAAAACATAACCTTTATTGAATAAAATAAAATTATTAATAAAATCTTCTTTTACCTAAAATTACCGAGGTGACTGACAGAACACTAGGGAACACCCTCTGATTAGAGGGATGTAGTGATTGCAAAAAAATCCTCCTTATTACAGCTGGTCGCCAGCTGTAATAAGGAGGATTTTTTTGCAATCACTACATCCCTCTAATCAGAGGGTGTTCCCTAGTGTTCTGTCAGTCACCTCGGTAATTTTAGGTAAAAGAAGATTTTATTAATAATTTTATTTTATTCAATAAAGGTTATGTTTTATTACTTTCATCGCGAGCATATTTGATGATTTAGTACATACTAATTTGACACCATCACGTTAGTGCCCCGAGAAGGTCTATATTTTTTCCTTTTTTTTCCTTGCATATTCATGTAGCTTTATAGACCAGGGTGCACAGTGGCCTTACATAAACTAATTTGAGGAATAAGACGCCGCTTTAAGTGATTTAACTTGTCTTGTGCTCCGGGTCTATATTTTTTTCTTTTTTAATGCCTACAAAATAAAATAAAGTTGAAATGAAGTATTACTATCCCTTTAAAGTATAAGATTACCACGTGCAGTGGGAAGAGTATGTGACTTGTGATTCTGCTAGCATCTGTCATGTCCGCCTCCATGGACATGATATCGAGGACTGATTGAACATGTTATCTCTTAAACAAAGGCACAAGGGCAACATTCGATGGTTCTGTTAGGATTTTCTGGCCACAGTTAGGTAAGTGGTGGATTATGATTAGGAGCTGTTACTTTATCTTTAACTGGTGTAAAAGCCCATGTGTACGGGCCGCCATGGAGCATTGAGGTAACGGCACTACGCAGAGAAGGACTGGACTCTTAACCCTTTGAGTACCAGAGGGGTACGCAATGCATTGTAAAGCTCTGCATACTGCTGTTACCTCACTGCTCCACGCAATTGCGCCGCCTCCTCACATGATGCAATCATGCACAGTAGAGACTGGCCGAACGCAGGCAGTCTCTACTGCGCACGACTGCATTGTGACAAACTTTCTGGCCTTTTATTATATAGGATTGTGGCTTCAACTGTCTACTTCCTTTTCAGTTTCCACTGTAATAGTGGAGGATACATACTGCGCATGTGCTGCTTTCCTGCTCAGAAAGACATCAAATCTGGAGCCTTATTTGTCAAGCTAAAGAGATGCAATCCTGAAGCATTTACCTTACAGATATGGTTGAATCCCCACAGCTTAACCCCTTAAGGACCAGCGGTCGCGGGGTGTTCGGTCCTTTAAGGACCACATAGGAAACTTTGACGTGCCGTCCCACGTGACTGATCATGTGGGGCGGCACGCCGAACGGGGGACTGAAAGAGATCGCTCCGGTCTTGGAGCGATCAACTTCAGTCCCCGGTATTACTCACTGCGCTCCTACCTGAGCGTGGTGAGTAAAAGTACGTGACGTACCAGGACCGTCACTGGTCCTTAAGTGCTGGACCAGCATGACGGTCCTGCCATGTCAATGGTCCTTAAGGGGTTAAAAACCTAACATTCTCTCTCAATTTACCCTGCAGATTTTTGTGATGTACTGGGATAGGTGATGTTGGTGTTTTTGGGAGAGTAAACAACATCACTTTCCTTTCAATTGAAGCCCCATGTCAGTCAGTTTTACAGTGAGATCCAATGGAGTAGAGATCCAAAAGCAACAAGTACAGCACTGACTTTCCCCCAACCTGCAGATCACGGCGATCTGCAAGATGAACAGGGAAAGAATGGCAGTTTTTTAAGTTGTGGAAACTTTGTTCCTGTAGCTGTAGCTTTCAGCTATCTAATTGCAGTTAGAAGATAATTCTCCTGACCATTTTCTGTCTTTAAACCCTCTCTCTTAGGAGAAGCAAGAGTAGTTTGTTTTATATCCAACTGATGTTGAAATAAACCATATTTACTACTTTTATTTGTGAGTCCAGAGTGAAAAATAAATCTAGATATGTCACGCTTAAGCTACAGACTTAAGAAAGAGTGGAGTAGTTAGTAGAATAATTATGTTATAATAAGGTATTTTACCTTCTGTCCTATGGTACACAATTGAAAATCCATCTTGTATAAAACAGGAATGTTTATCTCCTGCATAAAATTGGCTTTTTGTGTATTCGGTTGAAAATGACTAAATCTTTACTCCCACTGCAGATGATTTCCAAAATTCCTGTGATCTAAATTGTAGATATTTTATAGGAATTGAGGCACATGCAATATGTATATAGACAGAATGAAGCAATTCTAGAGACAACCAGCTGAACCATGGGAGTAAAATACATTCCCCAAATTCTCTTTGATTGAAATGAAGCATTTAACCCTTTGAATGCTAGAGAGGTCTCCACTATAGGGATTAAAGCCCCATTTAAATCAAAGGGAATGTTTATTTACTCCCTATAGTTCAGTTCAGTTGTCTCACTTTAGTTTTATACACAGTGCCCACTGCTACTAAGAAGTACTGGATGGCAGGGGCATAGGAACCGGGAGGGATGGAGGGGATGTATCCCCCCCAGGAAATCATGCGGGGGACAGATAATGTAGAAATCCCCCCCCAGGCACACCAGCCAGGGGGCGCAGGCTCTGGGTGACTGACAGGAGGTGAGTGCACTGCACAGTGCTCCCTCCTGCTGGTCATCTCCTTGTAGCGCGGCCGAGCAGAGAGGACTGATCAGAAGCTGTTCTATCGCAGTCCGCTCAGCCATGCTACAAAGAAGGTACAGAGGGGCTGGGGGGTGACACACAGGGGTCTGGGGGGTAAAGAGACACACAGGGGGGCGCAAAGAAACACAGAGGGGGCTGTTGGTGGGTAAAGAGACACAGCGGGGGCTGTTGGGGGGCAAAGAGACATTCCCCTAGATTTGTGGGGGTTCCTACGCCTTCACTAAGGCAGTGATTTCAAAACTGGGGGGCAGAGGAATTTTTAAAGAGGGTGCAAGAATTTGTAACTTCTGTGTTATGCAACATATCAGTATCCGTACTGAAGAAAAAAAATCAGGCTTGAGAAAGGCTAGTTTTAAGACTGTCTGTTAGCAGATAGCCTGTACTATTTGTGATCCTGATACACACTGTCTCTCTCTCTATCTCTCTCTCGCTATATATATATATATATATATATATATATATATATATATATATAGCTTTTCTCAAATAGTCACTTGCCTGACGGTAATCATTGAAATACTGTTATAATGTTTATTAAGTGCTGTCATTATTTGGAATCATAAGTTCTTATGAGACTCACCTCCAGATGACAGCGCAAACATCTTGGTGAAGAGGAATCTGTACTCCTTTGCTGTTTGTACCTGTCTTCTCACCGATACGTTACTTGCCAAAGGAGGAGTTGCATTGTACCACACAGTATAGACAGGGACGGACAGCGCAGGCACACAGATCCCTCTTCAGCAAAATGTCTGCACTGTCATCTGGCGGTTAGCCTCATAAGAACTTATTATTCCAAATAGTGCCGGCACTTAAAGATTATAACAGTATTTCAATGATTACTGCTATACTATCAATTCATTGAGGGGATCTTATATCTACGTGATAGTTCCTGTTTAATCCTTTGAGTGCCAAAGAGGTACGCAATGCATTGTGTACCCCTGTGGCACTCAAAGTGTTACGTTAATTAATGATATCCAGATCCATATGGAAAGAAAGCGTTCACAGGTCTTTTCCAGGACCAGTGCAGATTTCTATTGGTTAGGGCTGAAATCTTGAAGAAATAAATCTGCACTTGTTTCCACCATGGAAAAGTCCTGTCAGAACATTATTTCCAAAGGGTTAATAATCTGCAAAACAAAATAAACTTGTCTTTGGGTGACAAGTCCATGTTAAACCAGTTTAAGGTATATTTCCTTTAACCTTATATGTGCAAGAGGGCTGCGCAACACTCGCTCTGCCATGCCTTACACACCCCTGTGGCACTCATTATAACCCCACCCCCAAAAAAACCAATCCTATATAATAATTTGCTAGGATGTTTGTCAGAAGCCGTCATGCACAGTAGAACCTGCCCAAACGCACAGAATGCTGGGATCACAGAATGCTGGGAGTTCTGTGCTGGGAGCATTCCGTGCTTTTGGGCAGTCTCTACAGTGCATGACTGTGTCGGCGGCAGGACGCAGAGCAGGACCGGCCTCTTAACCCTTTGATTGCCAGAGGGGTACACAAAGCATTGCAAAGCAATGCGTTGTGTACCCCTCTGGCACGCAAAGAGTTAACATTACCCGGACCTTGTACATGTACACGGGCTTTTACACTACGAAAAAAAAAACAAGGGAGGGGAATTGTACATAGCTGGCTGATTAGGACATAGACCACAAGTGAAGAGGTTGGCTTCACAGGGTTATTTATAAACAAAAACAGCTCTGTAGTGATAGTGCAGTCTTGTCTGTATACCGTGAGAAAACAGAGAAAAGCTTCTGAAGAAACGTGGGTACTATTCTCAATATAATAAGTACATTGTAGACTTTTGCTAACATAACTTTTACAGATACAGGATATTTAAGTGCATACAAACCCATTTCATTTTGGATGTTGTTGTTTTAAAGAGATAGTAATACTTCATTTTTTCAGGCAATAATATTGTATTTATTAAAGAAATAAATAAATCCAATTTTTCACATAACTTTCATAGTTTAGAAGCAATTGCATTTTAAAGTTTACCCCTCTTGCCCATTTTATGTACGTCACCGCTCAAGCTGTCAGACTTGGATTCTGGTCTGTGGACTGGACAGAGCTTCTGGAGAGGTGAAATAGGAGTGAATACCAAGGAAATCTTCATGACAACAGTCTACAAAGTGGGCATGGTTTGAGGCAGTGGAACATCATCATGAAGATTTCCTTGGTATCAACACCTATTTTGGCTCTCCAGACGCTCTGTCCGGTCTGCAGACCATCCAAGTCTGACAGCTTCAGCGGTGACATGCATAAAAGGGCCGGGAGGAGTAAACTTAAAAATGCAATTGCTCCTAAACTATGAAAGTTATGTGAAAAATGCATAGATGGATTTGTTTATTTTTTAATACATACAATATTATTACATTAATAAATTACATATTACTAATAGTTTAATTTGAATGCCATGCAATACATTATGTGCAACCCCTCTGGCACTCAGAGTTAACTCCTTGGCAACTAGAGACTTTTCCACTGCATTGAGAAGCATTGTGTTGTAGATGTTTCTATCATCCAAGGGATTTGTGTAATGAATAAAGCAGCGCTGGCCTCACTAATAATAATCCAGTGTCAAGGCCTGATTCTTTCTTAGTGAGTCATACAGTGTTGTGATGGGCTAGGAATTTATACTGCAAAATAATATTATCTTGATGAAGCAGAACAGCTGCATTATTATAACCAAATCTTTTCTGCACTTGGATATGTGTGTTTTTCTCTGTCGTCCAATACAGGTTACTGGTAACTTTGGGTAGGCGATCTGCCCCTTTAAGTAGGCAGGAACAATTCCAGAATTGATTGCAGGCGGTGGAGCCTACCTTCCCCCTTGGCTGCAGCTAGCCAGCCAGCTCCAGAAAGATTTGTTCCTTGGTGAAGACACAGGCAAGAAAACAGTTCTGCTATAGTTTTAGAAATGTTTTATTTTTCTGTTAGAAATGGAATACCACCATTAGACGGATTACCATAACTGACAATGCCCTTAGATGTGGCTAACTCAGTATCAAGGTTCTTTTTGTGGACCTTAAGCCCTGAGGGGGAAAATCTTGGGTACAAGTTCTTTCCTCAGGAGTTGCCCACCGAGGCTTCTTCTTGATACATGGTAATCTGAAGACAGAAGATCTGCAGGAAAGGTGAGCAACCCTTTGAGTGCTGCAGGTCCACATGTGCCACAGTGCCCCCTCTGCACAGGGTTTTTTCCTCGGGAGTTCTTATTTCACAATCCTGAACTCATTGGGTCTATCTGTATGTCTGTTGGGTGTTTTGGAGCAGGTTTATGTGGTAACTTAACCCTTTAGCTGCCGGTTTGCATCTTTTGGGGGGTTCTTGTCATTTTCCCTACTGGGTTCAGTGTTTTTTGGGTCTTCTAAATTGTTGTAGTGATGTCTCATGTAATTTTATTTCAGATTTTTAACTTTGACAGAATTTGAGTTCAAGGTACGCTTTACAGCATAGATGCCATTGCTCCAATCACTCCAATGGGACTGTACAGTTTGGGACATATCTCTGCAACTGCTCAACGTAGCGACTACAGAGAGGGCTCATTTTAATTGTCTGACCTTGCTTTATCATCCGGTTACCATTGCAAGTGTGTTGGAGGGCTCAGGGGGCTTCGGACACTGTTGGGGTACTTATTCTGGGAAAATTACATTTCCCATGAGCACTTGCTTCGCATGCTCATTTCTGATTGGCTCCTGCCGCGGCAGCCATTTTGTGCATTTTCTAGAATGCAGGGCTTGGACTCTCTTTCTCTTCTCTGCAGATTAACCCTTCGTCTGCCAGATAAGTGTATTTTAGAGATTTCTGGGGTGAAATTTTAATCTTTCACCATGTAATTGGGTGATTCATTATACTAAACATTTTTGACACTGTGAGAATGTCTAATCCATTGGAGCTTGGGGCCAGGCCTAAGACTAAGGACGCTGGAGTCTCTGTGTCCCCTATTGCGCACTGTTCCTCATGTCATTCAGGGTTACCTAGTGAATTCTCAGGTCATTTATGCCCAGCATGTTCTGATGTCCCTGAGCCTCTCCCAGGGACCTCCAGCCATGCATTAGAGCCAGTACAAGGTGCAAGAGTTCAAGGCTGCTACTAGGGGCCTTCGGTCTACATTGCAACTCTTTCCATCCCAGTTACAGGGGGTCTTCCATTCATGGCAGACCCCCTCTTCTGTCAGATCTTCCCTGCTTAAACCACAGGGAGTACCTGATGTATCAGATTCCTCTGAGGAGGAACTGTTGGTGGATTCAGATGTTGAGGAATGTTCTGCTGTGAGTTCCTCTCACTTTTTTGGGGGACCCCTTTGAGGCTGATCCTGAGCCCTCGGCTGAGGGCTTGATCAGGGCTGTCTTGACTACCCTAAACATTCCCTTAGTTCAGGAGGTTTCTTCAGATCCTTCTGATGTGTTTCAGGAGCCTAAAAAGCCTCTTACTTGTTTTCCACCTAACCCCACTCTTGACCGCCTTGCGTCTGATGAGTGGAAATCTCCGGACAGGAAACCTTCTGTTTCCAAGAAATTTGCCAAATTTTACCCCTTCTCTGAGGCGGCGCTTGCTCAGTGGGTTCATCCCCCCAAAGTGGATGCTCCTATCTCCAGGCTATCTAAGTCTACTGCCTTGCCAGTTTCTGATGCGTCCTCTCTGAAAGACTGGACTGACAAGAAACTTGAGGTTTTCCTCAAGTCCATTTTTGCCACTGCTGGGACTGCCATGCGTCCAGCATTCGCTGATGCATGGGTTAACCAGGCCATTGCGGTCTGGAGAACAGCTCACCCTGGCTGTCCATCAGGGTGCTCCTGCTCCAGATATGTTGTGCCTTCTTGCCAACATTTCTAAGGCCCAGCACTATGTTTCTTCTGCCTTATTTGATGCTATCCATTTGTGGTTGCCAGACGGGCTCTTTGGCTAAAGATCTGGTCTGCTGACACTGCTTCCAAGAAAGCCTTCCTCTCCTTGCCTTTTCAAGGCACATCATTGTTTGGGCCAGATCTTAAGGATCTGATTAGTGAGGCCACTGTAACGGTTTGTTTGACACACAGACACAGTGGTTTAGGATAAAACACAGTTTTATTGAAATCACAGTAATATAAAAACCCTCACAGGTCCTGTAGTAGTTAAGCAGAATAATACAGACACACGACAGGTTACATATACATATGCCTATACAGGTCCAGTATAACCATACAGTCCATAATAGCATATACTGACACAGGTCAGGCAGAATACGTTGAATTCCCAGTAGAAAGGTACTGCATGGGTTAATGGTCTTCAATGAGTGTAAACAGTCCCATGTGAAGAGAGGTCTGTGATGGAGCTCACTCCATATAGAGCGCTTAAGGATACGTAATGCCCAGAAATAGGTTAGCAGAACAAACGTGAACTGCCAGAGTAATATCAGGAATTGAGCAACATATGACACTGCCGTAGCAGTAACTGAGACCAGACCACTTGCAATCTGCCGGAGCAGTAACGGAGACAAAACCAATGGCACACTGCCGTAGCGGTAACAGAGACAGGCCACTTGCACTCTGCAGGAGCAGTAACGGAGACAAGGCCAATGGCACACTGCCATAGCAGTAACGGAGACCGACTCTTGCACTCTGCAGGAGCAGTAACAGAGACGAGGCCAATGGCACACTGCTGTAGCAGTAACAGAGACTAGGCCATTTGCGCTCTGCAGGAGCAGTAACGGAGACAAGGCCAATGGCACACTGCCATAGCAGTAACGGAGACAGAATCTTGCACTCTGCAGGAGCAGTAACAGAGACGAGGCCAATGGCACACTGCTGTAGCAGTAACAGAGACTAGGCCATTTGCGCTCTGCAGGAGCAGTAACAGAGACAAGGCCAATGGCACACTGCTGTAGCAGTAACGGAGACTAGGCCACTTGCACTCTGCAGGAGCAGTAACGGAGACAAGGCCAATGGCACACTGCCGTAGTAGTAACGGAGATAAGACCAATAGCACACTGCCATAGCAGTAACGGAAACTAGGTCACTAGCGCTCTGCAGGAGCAGTAACGGAGACCAGGCCAAAGGCACACTGCCGTAGCAGTAACGGAGACTAGGCCACTTGCACTCTGCAGGAGCAGTACGGAGACACAATTGCCTGATGGATAGAAATGTCGCCAAGGCGACACAGAGGCAGCCAGAGCAGGAACGTTAACCAAGCCAGGTCGAATCACTGACCCCAAGCCAGGTCAGTACACAGGAACAGGAACGTCAGCCAAGCCGGGTCGGCACACAGGAGCAGGAACGTCAGCCAAGCCAGGTCGGTACGCAGGAGCAGGAATGTCAGCCAAGCCGGGTCAGTAAACACAGGAGCAGGCGCAGAAGAATAGTCAGGCAATCCGGGTCGGTGCACAGGCAGGAGACGAGGTGCAGAGTAGTCAGGCAGGCCAAGTCGGTACGCTGGGAATCACTAACCAGAAACAAGCACTGGTACAGGAACACCACAAAAGGGCACCGGAGGAGTGCCAGAGCCCAGTATATAAAGGCCATACTGGGCAGGACAAACACAGACTAGCCAATGGGAGCAAGGCACAGTGTAGACTGACAGAATAGCAAGGGGAGCATGGGCAACGTGATAGCCACAGGGGGTAAAAGTGCCCTTCTGCCTTTGGTCTCCAGGAAGAAAATCCCTCAACTGTAATTGTTTTTTTTCATTCCTTCCATACTGAGACATGTCCGGCGAACCAGGCAGTTTCCTCAGCTCCGCTTGCCTCCTCCAAGCCCAAACAGCAATGGAAGCCCAAGGTCTCCTCCAAGCCCAAGGCATACAAGCCTTCTTTGGCATGACTCATCGAACCCAGGGCCCCACTCTGCTGTGGGTGTCCGTTGTGTCACTACCACAGCGTTTAGGCGGATTCAGTGGTGGACCCATGGGTTTTACAGGTGGTGACGGAAGGGTACAGGATCCCTTTCGTCTCTCTTCCTCCCTTTCGCTTTTTCCCTTCTCATACCCCTCAGGGCGTGGAGAAACGCCGTCTGTTCAGTGGCGCTATTCAGGCTCTTCTGGACAAGGATGTTCCAGAGCCGGTTCCAGTTCAGGACAGAGTTATGAGTTTTTACTCAAACCTCTTTGTGGTCTCCAAGAAGGACGGAGGTTGTTGTCCCATTTTGGATTTGAAAGATCTCAATTCCTTTGTGATCAGGACGCATTATCACCAGGAGTCCCTGAGGACAGTGATTGCTGCTATGTCCCTAGGGGAATTCCTTGCTTTTCTGGATCTTCAGGATGTGTATCTACATATTTCCATTCATCCAGAGAGCTGGCAGTATCTCAGATTTGCCTGCGACCAAGGGCACTTTCAGTTTTCAACTCTTCCCTTTGGTCTGACTACAGCTCCTCAAGTTTTCAACCGTGTCCTGGGAGCTTTAGTATCTGTCCTCCATTGGGATGGCATCAAAGTTACTCCATGTATGGACGACCTGCTTCTGAAGGCCCCCTCTGAGGAATTTCTTCATCAGCAGGTTCAGGACTGCATTCATGCTCTCACTCATCACGGGTGGATCATCAACATGGACAAGTCGGATCTTGTCCCATCCCAGCGTCTGGTCTTCCTGGGCCTTCTCTTCGACACTCAGCAGAGCATGATGTTTATCACAGAGGAAGTGGCTCACCAGATCGCCCAAAGAGTATCTGCTGTTCTGGCTCTCGATCCAGTTCCAGCCAAGAAGCAGTCCTCTCTAGTAGGGAAATTCATCTCCACCATAGAAGTGGTCCCATTTGCCATGACTCACACCAGGGAACTCCAGAGGTTTGTGATCCAGGTGTGCAGGGGTCAGCCAGACCTTCTGAAGATGTTGGCATCACTTCCTCTTCATGTGGAACTGAGTTTATCCTGGTGGCTCGACCTCTCCATTCTGCTGAAGGGCAAGTCCTTCTTAGTATCCTTCTGGACCACAGTGACGACAGATGCCAGCCTGTCCAGATGGGGAGTGGTCCTGGGTCACCTGAGTGCACAAGGTCGGTGGTCTCTGGAGCTATCTATCCTTCCCATCAATGTGTTGGAGCTCTGGGTGATATTCCATGCCCTTCGACATTGGACTCCCCAGCTGAAAGATTGCCCAGTCTGGGTACAGTCCGACAATGCCACGGCCGTGGCCTACATCAACAAGCAGGACAGAACGACAAATCTCGCAGCTTGGTTAGAGGTCAAGGCTATTTTGTCCTGGGCAGAAGAATACGTTCCTGCCATATCCGCAGTACACATTCTTGGTGTAGACAACGTCATGGCGGACTTCCTCAGTCGACACACGGTGGACAGCGGAGAGTGGGACCTGCACCCAGAGGTGTTCTCCCTCATTGTTCAGAAGTGAGGCCTTCCTTGCATCGACCTGATGGCGACAAGACACAACAGGAAGGTCCCGAGGTTCTGCTCTCGCTGGAGGGATCCTCTAGCTCCAGCGGTGGATGCCATGTCCATTCCTTGGTTATTTCCTCTGGCTTACATCATTCCTCCCCTTCTCATGTTGCACAGGGTGTTACGGAAATTGAGCCTGGAGCACTGTCCAGTCATTCTGATTGCTCTGTACTGGCCTCGGCAGGCTTGGTTTCCGGGGCTTCTGGATCAGTCAGTGACGGACCCATTCCGGCTCCCTTTCCGTCCAGATCTTCTTCTACAGGGCTACCTGTGGAAGGAGGATGTTCATCGTCTAGCTTTGACGGCTTGGAAATTGAATCCTCAATACTGAAGAAGGGTTTTTCTTCTAGTGTGGTGGCTACTATGCTTAGTACCTGCAAACTGGTTTCTTCTAAGGCCTACCAATCGTGTTTGGTCGACCTTCCTATCTTGGTGTGCTGACAGGGACCTCTCTCAGGATTTTGATCTGCCTACGGCCCTGGCCTTCTTGCAGGACAGTGTGGATAAGGGCATCAGCTTGAGTTCCCTTAAGGTTCAGATTTCTGCTCTCTCTCTGTTTTCTTTCAGAGGAGCATTGCTATTCTTCCTGATGTCAAAGTTTTCTTCCAGCGTGTTGATCATACTCGTCCTGTCTTTAAGACTCCCGCTCCTCTATGGGATCTTAATTTGGTTTTGGGTGTCCTTCAGCACCCTCCCTTTGAGTCCTGGGCTACTATGCCTCTATACCTGCTGAAGTGGAAAATGGCTTTTCTCCAGGCAATCGTGTCTGTTCTCCATGTCGCGGACTTACATGCTATCACGGTCCCTGTGTTCTTTGCTGTCAATCTTGGCTGTATACCTATGCATTGGAGGAAGCCGATTGGCCCGCCCAGGATGTTCCTTTATATGCTGGAGGTTGGGCACTTGTCAGTTGCCCTTTCGTGGTGTTCCTGTTCCTACGCTTCGTTGCTAGTTCCAGTATCTCCTGTGTACCAACCCGGCTTGTCTGACTACTCTGTTGTTCCTGCTCCGTGATCTGACCCGGTTCTGGCTGACGACCCTGCTCTGTGATCTGACCCGATTCTGGCTGAGGACCCGACTTCGTGATCTGACCCGTTGCTGGCTGCCGACTCTGCTCCGTGATTGACCTGCTTCTACGTTTGTGAAGTCTGCTGCCGTCCGGTTCCTGTTCCGGTGTTCCAGTACTCTGCAGTCGCTCCGGCGACATTCTGAACTGTATGGGGACTCACTGTTACTCTCTCTAGCAGTAAGCTGTGACCAAGGGTACTCTGCCTTATGCTGGTTGTTGTCACTCCTTCTCATACCAAACCAATTAACCCGTGCGGTGCCATTAGTCTCCGTGGTGTGCCTTCCGAAATATCCAAGCATATGGTTAACTGCTGAGCCACTTATCTGTGTACCTCTCTGTATCTTACGAGCTCCCTCTGTGCACCGACGTCCAGTGCTCGGTGTCTGTTTGTCTGCTCGCTACATTCGTAGCTGCACCAGAGGGGTGCTCTGGCTCCGGCCTACTCACGATAGAGGGTACGCTTTCAGCCGCACTTCCAGTGCGCCGGCTCCATACAGCTTGTGCAGTAACCTTCAGTGTGGCATCCAAGGGGTGTCCAGGCCCCATCCGTTTGGCACTCGCAGGGTTATTACGAAAACTAGTTAAGGGCGTTTATGGTTCTGGTTTCCAGCACTGGCAGTAGTGTTCACTGTCAGCCCACGGAGGTGGTATTGGTTCAGCTTTGGTCATAAGGGCGCAGTCCTATTTCTACGTGAGAGTGTATTCAGTACAGACACTTTTTCAACCATCACTTGCTAGAGACTGTTCGATATATCCTGGGCGTTGGCCAATCCAGATCCTATTCCTCTGTTGTGCACCTATTAACCCTTAGGGGTTGTTCCACATTATATCATTGTGTGCATTCACTTGTCAGTTTTACTATTACTGTTATTCTTGTACTGGCCCTTAGGAGCACTATTTTACAATCCTGTTCAATAAAACTGTGTTTTTACTTCATAACCTGGTCTGTGTGTCAGAAAACCGTAACACATGCTCTGTCTTGTAAACCACCCTTTTTGGTGTTTCACAAAGACAAGGCGGTGCTTCTCACTTCTCAGGAGTTTCTCCCGAAGGTGGTCTCTGAGTTCCACATTAATCAGGAGATTGCAGTGCCTTCTTTCTGCCCTGACCCTACCTCTGACAAGGAGAGGGATCTCCACTTGTTAGATGTGGTGCTTTGTCTTAAGTTTTATGTACATCGCACTGAGTCCATTAGACAATCTGACGCACTGTTCGTCATTCCTGAGGGCCCCAGGGCAGGAAGACCTGCATCCAAAGTGACTATTGCATCTTAGATCAAGTCCACTATTCGTAAGGCTTATGAGCTGAGGAAGAAACCCGTTCCCTTTCAGGTTATGGCTCATTCTACCAGAAGTATTGGGGCTTCTTGGGCTTACAAGAATCAGGCCTCTGCTGATCAGTTTTGCAAGGCTGCCACTTGGTCCTCTGTTCACATCTTTTCGAAGCACTACCGTGTTGATGTGCTGGCATCTGCTGATGCCAGCTTTGGGAGGAAGATCCTGGAGACAGTGTTGCCTGTCTAGGATCTTCTTTGGTTCTTGGTGCTTCCTTCACTTTTGAGCCCTGTTGGCTCTAGTTCCGTGTGCTGTGTAACAGTTCTTGGGGTGTTGTTACCTCTGTTCAGTGTCCATTGACACTTCATTGTTTTATTGGCCTGTCTCTGATCTGATAGTTCATATCTGCTCTGGTGACTTTGGGGGCCTTGCTCCTGGTCCGTGCTTTACTTCACGCCTCTTGGAAACTCAATGGTTGGACATCCCAAAGTTACCAGTAACCTGTATTGGACGACAGAGAAAAGAGGATTTTAGTCTTACCTGTTAAATCCTTTTCTCTTAGTCCATACAGGTTACTGGTATCCCACCCTGTCAAGGGACCATGCTTGTCTCTCCAGTGGCAGATTGTGGGGTCCTTTGGGATCATACTCACAGGAGTATTCTTTCCCTTCCACTATGTAGTCAGTAGTGTCTCAAATCTTTCTGGAGCTGGTTGGCTAACTGCAGCCACAGAGGGAAGGTAGGCTTCACCCCTGCAATCAATTCTAGAATTGTTCCTGCCTACTTAAAGGAGCGGATCACCTACCAAAAGTTACCAGTATCCTGTATGGACTAAGAGAAGAGGATTTAACAGGTAAGTCTAAAATCCTCTTATTTTATCTCTGACTTTGTTATGTTCAACAGCACAGCACCAGAAAGTCCAGGGAGGAGATTCACTAAGTGGTGATAAAGAGATGACTTCTCCAGTGATATCACTTCTCAAATTCCTATGTTATTCTATGGAGCCTATACACTAAGATTTCTTCAACTCTGGAGATCTTAGTGAATAGGCTCCGTAAAGTAACGTAGGAAAATGAGAAGTGATAAACTGGAGAAGTTATCACCGCTTTATCACCTCTTTATCACCGCTTAGTTACTCTCCCCCAAGGAATTGTTATTGACTTAACCCTTTGAGTGCCAGAGGGGTATGCCACACACTGCAGAGCAGTGGTCGGCAGACCGTAAGCTTTCACGAGCATGGTCCTCTGATCCTTCTGTTCTCCACATTTGATTTGTACTATTTAATATCTCTGTATGTCTATTCCCTATTGTACAGTGCTGCAGAAAGATGACATTATATAAATGAATAATAATAATACCCCTCTGGAACTGAAAGGGTTAAATCAAGCATGGCTTCCCAGTAAGAATAGTTTAGAAGTATTTAATATAAATATTTTTTTTTAGGCTATGATTTGAAGATTAGTATACAAACAATGTGCAATGAACCCCATCTCTTCACTCTCAGCTCACACAGCCAAACACTCATACTCTTCTTGATCTATTACTGTCAGAGACAACAGAGAAAAGGGATTTGGGAGTAATTATTTCTAATGACTTAATGATAGGCAGGCAATGTAAAAAAGCAGTGGGGAATGCAAGCAGCTTGCTGGGTTGTATAGCTATGGGCATTAGTAGCAGAAAAAGGGAAGTGGTCATGCTACTCTACGGATCTCTGGTTAGACCTCACCTAGAGTATTGTGTACAGTAATGTAGAGCCCATCAACAGAAGGATATAGATTCTCTACAGAAAATTCAGAGAAGGGCTACTAAAATGGTGACTGGTTTACAGGAAAAGAAATATCAGGACATACTAAAGGTTCTGAACATGTATAGCTTGGAGGAGAGAAGAGAGAGAGAGGGGATATGATAGAAACATTCAAATACATGAAGGGATTCAACAAAGTGCAGGAGGGAAGTACATTCCAAAGGAGCAAAAATGTTAAGACAAGAGGCCATAGTCTACATGGTTTACATGTAATGTAAGTAAGGTTTACTTCACTGAGAGGGTAGTAGATAAGTGGAATAGCCTACCAGCAGAAGTGGTAGAGGTTAATACAGTGGCAGAATTTAAGCATGCATGAGATAGACATAAGGCTGTCCTGAACATAAGACAAGACCAAGGACCAAATAAGATTTGAAGGTTTTACAGTGGGAAAATGGGCAGACTAGATGGGCCGAATGGCTGTTATCTGCCATCAAATTCTGTGTTTCTGTGACATGCCAAAACCATCACAACACACATTGTCTCTCCAAACACAGAAAAAAAATATTGATCCTCCAGTACACACCACCCCTGGATGCTGCGGTCCTTAAAGGGATAGTAATACTTAATATGTAAAAAAATATGTGTTGTAGGGTTTATCCCCCTGAGTAAAACAAGGGTACTCCCACTGCTGAAAGGTGTTTTATTCAAAAGTTATTACAGCTCAAAGTTGAATTTTGTAGGTGCAATATCACAGTGGCCTGAAATTGTACAGTGGTGTTGTTGCTACACCATCCTATGGAAATTTATGGTCCTGGGACCAGATCTGTCCATAGGATGGTGTAGCATCAGATCCACTGTACAATTTCAGGCCACTGTGATATTGCACCTAAAAATTCAACTTTGAGCTGTAATAGCTTTTGAATAAAACACCTTTTCAACAGTGAGAGTACCCTTGTTTTACTCGGGGGGATAAACACTACAACATATATTTTTTTACATTTTAAATGTTACTATCCCTTTAATGGGTTAAAGCAGGGATACCCAAACTAAGGCCCAGGGACATATGAGACCCTCTGACATGCAGAATAATAGAAATGTGACCTGATTTAAAACATAATAATCTTTGCCTGATATTTATCATTGACGCATGTTTACTGAGTATGTAAGGTTATGTAAGTTTATATAACAATATTGCACCAACTTTACTTCATTCCCACCAGGTAAGACCTTTTACACTAGTACAATGTTATCATCATCACAACCTCCAGTGAATGGCTGACCCATGTAGGCATCAACCAGTAATATTAGCTGGAGCTAGTAGGGGACCAGCCATGAGACGTGCCTCCCTACATTATGGTTGGCTGTGGAATACAGGAGGGAGGTGAGTGTAGATACACGACAGGGGACTGCAACAGTTCTGTTGCTCTTGTGAAAAAGGCCTTAACCCCTAACGTGCATATGATGGTGTAGCAACAGTGCCACTGTAAAATTTTAGGCCACTGAAATACTCAGGGCCGGATTTACATCTCAGGCGCCCCTAGGCACAACAGCTTCTGGTGCCCCTAGCACCGCCTTTGCCCCACCCAACCACTCCTCTTGCTTAGCCACACCCCTCCATTAACCACACCCTCTTGTGACCACACCTATTTTTAGATTTGTTTTTTTCTTCACAGTACAGTGGCAATTTTCCCAGAGTTAGAGGAAAAAATTATATTTAGTGAGGTGCATGCCCGGTGGGGGTATATATATACAGCATATATACAGAGAGCATAAATCTTTATTATATATGTAACCTCCCCTTTATTTCTCATTGTTTAAGACCCAAGTAATAGTAAGGTCCCTTTGGAAAAAAAAATTCCTTTAGATGGGATTTCCTTAACCTGCAGTGGTATGCAAATAGGATTCTGATTTTTTTATGCTGAAATGTTAATTTAACATTTCAACATACTTAAATCAAAAATCATATTTCCACAGCAGGTTTAGAAAATCCCACCCAAAGGATTTTTTTTGCATGAAAAGAGGATCTGTTCATTATATTCACAGCAGGTGACTCACTGAGGCATAAGTACACAAACACACACACACTACATTGCACTACAAGTAATTGTACAGACGAGTCGACACATACACCAAATTAAACTGCAGGGCAGACTATTATACACAGGCCATATATGCCATCACCTCTTTATATTGTCAGTGACTGGACAGAGCAGAGGGCACATATACTGTAGTACACTACAGTGTGATTGTACAGAGGGAACATATGCCAGTAATGCCACATTACAGTGCATTTTGATTGTTGTCTGTACAAACACACCATACACTGCAGGAAGATTGTATAGTGGTCAGTGGACACATACACCACATGACAATACAGATGATTGTATAGGGGAATTAAATATGAATGGTATCATCATCATCATTATGGCCCATGAGGAGGACACCATACATATTTAATTCCTCTATACAATCAACTGTATTTTTTTCATGTAGTGTATGTGTCCACTGACCACTATACAATCTTCTTGCAGTATGGTGTGTCTTGTCTGTACAATCAAAATGCACTTTATTGTGGCATTACTGGTATTATGGCTTATGTTCACTCTGTGTACAATCACACCCAATCACCCATGGACATCAGATTCAGTTTTATCCCATGTAAACTTAAGTTATGTGGACAAATAATTCACATACATAACACTCAAGATTACATGGGATAAAAGTTAAAACTGAATCTGATGTTCATGGGCGATTGGGTGTGATTGTACACAGTCAGAGTGAACATAAGCCATAATGCCAGTAATGCCACATTACAGTGCATTTTGATTGTACAGACAACAAACACCATACACTGCAGGAAGATCACCTGTATTTTTTCTGGTGGTGTATGTGTCCACTGACCACTATACAATCTTTCTGCAGTATATGGTGTGTGTTGTTTGTACAATAAAAATGCTCTGTAATGTGGCATTACTGTATTATGGCGTATGTTCACTCTGTGTACAATCACGCCCAATCACCCATGAACATCAGATTTAGTTTTATCCCATGTAGAGTTATGTATGTGAATTATTTGGCCACATAGATAGTGCATCTATTTGGGGTATGCTCACACATGAAAACCTTTTGTAGACCAATTTATATTTTATAAAAAAAACAATGTTGTTTAACTTAGACAAATAGCATATTTCTCACTAAAAATAAATAACATTTGAAATAATTATGTCCAAAACATGGAGAAAGACTAAACAGAAGCCACTCTTCCACACAGTATGTCTCTACAAATGAGGCACTCAAACTCAGGAGTACCTGAATCTACAAAATTATTTCATTGGTAGTCAAAAATTAAAAACATGTAAAAACACTAATAGAGGGATGCTGCAGGAACCTAGAAATACTGTGGATATCAACCCATATGACAGGCAAATGTAAT
Source organism: Rhinophrynus dorsalis (assembly GCA_037306005.1). NCBI lineage: Eukaryota > Metazoa > Chordata > Amphibia > Anura > Rhinophrynidae > Rhinophrynus > Rhinophrynus dorsalis. Next base: position 181,825,728 of record CM074725.1, on the reverse strand, counting down.
TCATCCAACAATAAATGTACATACATTGGATGTTAGTATTCCCATATGCTAATCCCAATCCAATGACTGGTTAGGTGGATGTACCCACAATCCTATATAATAATTCGCCAAGTTGTGTGTAACGCCCGACATGCGCAGTAGACACTGCTGCGCGTGCGGCAGTCACACGCAGTGGAGACTGCCCGCGCCGCGGCTGATACAGAGCTGGGCGATCCGAAGGAGCGTCCAGCTCTGTATCAGCCGAGGCGCGGGCAGTCTCCACTGTGTGTGTGACTGCCCCGCGGCCGGCTGCCAGAGGCTCTGTATCAGCCGAGGCACAGCCAGTCTCCACTGCGTGTGACTGCCCCGCGACCGGCTGCCAGAGGCACTGTGGCCCGTGTAACGGGCTGTTCAACTAGTAAACAAGTAATCAAAAAGGACAGTAAGGACATTGGATTGGGATTAGCATATGGGAATACTAACATCCAGTTTATGTACATTTATTGGATGAATTACATTTGCCTGTCATATGGGTTGATATCCACAGCATTTCTAGGTTCCTGCAGCATCCCTCTATTAGTGTTTTACATTTTTTCATAATGTTACCCATTCTTGAGTTTGAGTGCCTCATTTGTAGAGACCTACTGTGTGGAAGAGTGGCTTATCTTTAGCCTTTCCTCCATGTTTTGGACCTAGTTATGCTTTTGGGTCTCTGAGTGCACAGCACCACACATGTGGGTCTAATCAAGGGGTTGTATGTACTTACCAGAGCTAGCTCTAAGAGTATCTCTTTATCTTAAATGATTATGACATTATAAGATTAATGTCACCAGTACCACATGGCAATATATATAATATATTGATGAATACATCACATGAAGAATGGTGACATTTTTTTATATTGTGCTATTCATGACTACATTACAAATAATAATTGTGGGCTACTGCATGCTGCAACTGCCACCCAACCCGTCCACCAACAACTGTGTACCTCCACTGACTGAGCCGAACCACTCCTCCAAAGGCCAATGCTATGCTCACTGTAGCCGACAGCCCCAAGACTAAGGTGTAGGCTACTTCCTGACACTGCAACTTCTGTCTTTGGCTTAGCTTGCGCGCCTTGAGTTTGTGACCGACGGCAGCATCGTGACATCACAGGAGGTCCTGAGGTGACCAATGACAACAGAGGCAGCAGCATGCAGCCTCAGGCACAGCAGTGGGTCACATGGGGCGGCCCCTGGTGGCACAAAATACAAGGCAGCCATTTCCAACGAGATCGGGAAGGAAAATTACAACATGCATGATGTGACACTGTTACTGTACAAGCGCGGCTCCTTCCAGGACAAGCGAGCACAGTCACACAGCACGCATTATCAAATTAAGAGGGGAACAGCAACAGCTTATTATTATGCACCCAGGGGCAGAAATTGTAATGGTGGGCGTGACAAGGCCATTGCCAGGCGCCCCTGAAAATCAGGCGCCCTAGGCAAGTGCCTTGTCTGCCTACTGACAAATCCAGCCCTGGAAATACTATACTTAAACAATTCAAGTTTGAGCTGCAATAACTTTTGAATAAAACACCTCTCAGCAGAAGGAGAACTCTTATTTTACTGAACCCAACAATATATGTATATTTTTACATATTAAGTGTTATTATCCCAAAATTATCTTAAATGAGAGAGTGGTCAAAATACATATCATAAAAACAATCGGATAATAAAAAGAGGAGTTCTTAACACCAATTTTATCTTCAGAAATTACTGTCTAAACCATTCTTAAGTGGCACAGGGGGGAGATTCACTAAACAGTGACAGAGGTAATGAAGTGGAGATGACTTCTCCAATTATATCACTTCCCCAGTTCATATGTTATTCTATGGAGTCTATGCACTAGGATCTCCAAATTTGAAGAAATCTTAGTGAATAGGCTCCATAGAATAACATAGGAACTGGAGAAGTGATATCACTGGAGAAGTCATCTCCTCTTTATCACCGCTTAGTGACTCTCCCCCATAGTATATATAGATATAGTTAATGTGTATATATCTTTTACATTGAACTGCAATTTTTCTTTCTGTTATTTCTGGAAAAAACAAGACTATTTTTGGAATATTCCCGACTAAAAAAGGGGGATAGTAAAACTGACTTTAACCCTTTGAGTGCCAGAGAGGTATCAATAACTCTCTGGCTCTCAAAGGGTTAACTCTGTGAATGCCAGAGGGGTAGCCAACACAGTGTTAAAGCTAGATCAGAGTTTCCAAAAAAGACTTGGGCCTTTTGCAAAACAGTTGCAATTCTGAGGCATATCAATTGCACCATGGGATTTAAAGTGTATGTGTCGCCTATGCACAACATCCCATAAATAGTTAGGTGACACATCCAATAACATAAAAACATTATTTATTTTTTATTCTAAGCTTCTGTTTCATTTAAATTTAACTTACAAACGCCTGGGCTGCAGCCACTTCTGTATAGACTGCAGCCCGTTACTCTGCCTCTGCTCTCCTCCCTCCTCCAATGACAGAGGATTCTGCCTGTAATCTGGAGTGCTCTCATTGGCTAGACATTGATCTCTGCCAATGAGATTGCTCCAGTTTACTGACAGAAGCCTCCGTCATCGGAAGAGGGAGGAGAGCAGAGGCAGAGCTCTGTAACCGCAGATAACCGCAGTCACTTGAAAGTTAAATTTAAACAACATGGAAGCTTAAAATAAAAAATAAATAACGTTTTTATGCTATTGGATGTGTCACCCTAACTATTTATAGGATGTTGTCCATAGGTGACACATCCACTTTAAATAAATATTCCCATTGGTTTAACCCTTTGAATTCCAGAGGAGTAGGCAATGTGATGTGATACAATTAGTTGCCTACTCCTGTGGCACTCAAAGGGCTAAATGTTTGTTTTTGGTTACCTCATTTAAATAAACTGTAGTCTTGAACATTTTTATTTGTTTCCTATGGTTCTGTTGGTATGATCCAGAATTGCCACTCTGTAGCTTTGTGAATAACGCCCTGAGCCTGTTGTACAAGTTTTTTTGTTGGTATTGTGCAGCATGGTACAGCTAGGGGTGTGCTGTAATTTGACTACTCAGTCAAAACGTGTCCCTGGTATTTTTGCAGATATCCATCATTTTGAAACTTTAACGATAAATAAGGGCAGAGCAAATTAGCTTAAGAAAATGACAGTGACAAATATGTTGTAGTATTAAAATTGCTTGTCACTAAATTGACTAGCTGAGTCAAGTGAAGAGACACATAGAAAGTCCTTCTCCTGATATTGATGTCAGGGGAGTGCAAACTGCGCTCCCCAGTTGTTATTTAAACTACATCTCCCATCTACCTTAGTCAGCCAATTCCAGTTATTTTTATACTACACCTCTCATTAACCATAGGTGGCCAATTGTAGTTGTTGGTTGTTGAGCTACAACTGCCATTCTCCTCATCTTACAACTCCAGCTGTTGATGAACTACAACTCCCCTGCTCAGCCAAACTATTGCAGCTGTTGGAATACAACTCTCATTGTTCTCAGCCAGCCAATGACTGCTAAAGGGGCACATACTCCCCAACCAAACCCTCTCCCACCCCAGAACCCCACAGACAACCAACTTGGGTAAGAAAGTGCCACAACAGTTTATTAAACATTTTCAACTTAAACAATATGCCTGCATCCTGGTTCATTCCAGATGGAACAGTACTGCACACAGTTAACCAGAGTCTTCGTCTCCCCCGAACGGTTAGCCACTGGGGGTAGGGTTGCCAACCAGCCGGTATTTTACCAGCAGGCTGGTAAAAAATTGGCTTCTGTCCAATGTTAAGTCTATGGAGGGAATGCCATGGCCGGTATTTTTTTGAAAAAAAGGTGGCAACCCTAACTGGGGGTTGGACTAATTTCCCAAGGCTCATAAGTGCAAATATAACAGTCCATTATCCATTGGCGAGGACCAAAACCGCCACACAGGCAATAGCTGCGGTGCACAACTCCAAATATTTATCTCAGTGGGAGATGTGCCCCGCTGTAAATCCATCCCCTCCCTAAAGCCTTCCTGCTGTTGCTCTAGAGCTCCCATTGTGGATTATGGGTATAATAAACCTACAATAGCTGGTTTGCCACAAATTATTCATCTTTGGTGCAGACTCCCACTCCCCACCAATTTAGTCCATGATCACATGCATATGTATTCAGGAGATCTCAGGAGTTTAAAAGAATGTCAGGGAGGTTAGATGGATACCTCCCCTGAGGCTTGTGCAATCTTATAGGTTACCATAGTTACTGAAAAACTAGTGATGGCTAAAACAGATCGTTAACACTGGAAAACCAATTAACCTGTGACCATGGAAAGAGACTAGCAATGAAGGAGTTAAACAGTTGTGTGCTGTAGCTGGAAATTGATTTTCTAGTAAGGTGCAAGTTTTAATGTGGATGCATGAGGAAACTGACAAAAGAATGTAAAACATAAGGTGCTCTATTTCTTTAAACTTAATCTATGAGACCTGGTTATACGTCATGTGGATCGTCTGTCATAATGTCCTCATGCTTATGGCTACATCGTGGGCTTTCTTTCAAAGCTTTATTTGATATAAAGCTTTGAAATAAAGCCCACGACATGAGCCTTAAATATAAGGGCAGCATGACAGCAGATCTGAAAGACCTGTAACCAGTTCTTATGGATTAAGTGTAGTGGTCTATAAATGGGGGAAAAAAGCAACTGTACATGGATTTGGGAAGCATATGGTTAATTAACCCTTTGAGTTCCAAATCCCTCTGTCCCTCTTTCCCACCACAGTGACCCTCTGTTTAAGACATCAGACTGTGTAGTGTGTATATAAGTGTAGCACATTGTTCCACAGTAATAAAACTAATGTTAATTTTTGTAAAAACTTCAGTATTTGTGTTTATAAATTAGTCTTAGTAAAAAAACCACTTTTGCTCTAAACCATTTATTCAGTTACACAGAGGTGTCAATATGGCATAAAATAACCTAAAAATTTCTGGCAACACCCCAGCCACTAGCCCCACATACCCTGAAACAAAAGTGTCCCTCTTGGTCATTTAAAGTATTGGGAGGTGTAATTATGTGGTTATATAAAAATCATACTGGCTGTGTAGGGGAGCTATAGGACGAAATGGTTTAGAGCAGTGGTTCTCAACCCGTGCCCTCAGTGGTCACTAACAGGCCAGGATTTGAGGATTTCCTTGTTAGAGCACATGTGAGTTGTTAATCTGTCTGAATAAGCCTCTGATCAACACACCTGTACCATATCAGGGAAATTCCTAAATCCTGGCCTGTTAGTTGCCACTGAGGGCATGGGCTGAGAACCACTGGTTTAGAAGAAGTGAAGATACTCCAATTTTCCTGGGTCTGAACATGTGGTAACATGGTGTAACTCCACTCTATGCTAGCCAGATGGCTATCATAAATATAAATGTGGATTTTTCTTCTGTATATACACACATTAATGTATCTGTGTATTGCTTGTATCAGAGGGATAGAGAATTATATAGGTTGTTAAAGTTAAGGTAATTTCTGCTGTGAATCGTGCTTTGGCTGTGGTGATATTCTGTGCTAATTATCTTTTGCTATTAGGATTTATGCTGTGGGATATGCATTCTGATTTTACTGTTTTATTCTGTGTGAAATGTTTGCTGTTTTGGGGAATTACTCTGTGGTGAATATCTGAGATTATTCTGTGATTGTGCGGATCTTTATATAGCGCCATACATGTACACAGCGCTTTACAGAAGATTAAATAGTACAATACAGAAACACAGAACTAGGTTAAGAGAACTAGGCCACATTGCATTTTTTGTGGGGAAAGTACAGCAAGGGAATCATACACTGTGAAAGAGACCCTGCCCCAAGGAGCTTACAATCTACATACCTGGGAACTCTCAGGGTTTGATCCTGAGGCTCAGGGTTTTAACCCAAATCTCAGGGTCTCAGGATGAAGAGCCAAAATCTCAGTGAGAAAGTCCAGTGTTATACACTATATGATATGCACCAATTAAATGTTTCTTTAGTCTCTAAATTGCATCCTTTTGTACCAGAAAGACAGGGGGAAATGTCCTGCTTGTCTTGTTTGTGTTTAGTCCGTGAGATCTTTAAGTTGGATCAAGTTAAAGGTTCCTTGCGGACCGACTGGAGCACCTCTGGGTTAGAGCAAGCAGGTATATATTGCATAAAATCTACACTATTCTAACCTACAAGGGTTAGTATTTCAGTGATCTCAGAGTCAGCTAATACTGAAAGTTCCCAGGTATGACAATCTAATTAGAATTCATGATGACAGACAGAGACAGGAGGAGGAGGATCATGAGTGCAAGTACAAGGCATAGGGAAGGAAGTACAGAAGGATTCTGATGTGACTATCAATGAACAAAAGGGAGGATATTATTAACCCTTTGAGTGCCAGAGGGGTATGCAATGCATTGCTTTGCAATGAGCTGCATACCTCTCTGGCACTCAAAGGGTTAATGAGATTCTTCCTTGAGCAGGTGGGTTTTGAGGAGATACTTGAAAGTGACGAGTGTGGATGATTGGCGAATGGTGATAGGGAGGTATAATGGAAGCTAAGAAGGGACCGCGTCACCTTCCGCTGTCGTTCCTGGGTCTTTCCTTCTTGACGCCAGAAAAGTGCCGTCAGATGCACCTGTTGAAGTATGGACGGTCACTGGAAACAGTTGCAGGATCGCTGGAAGCAGGGAAGCATGGAAGAGTCCACGTCGCCGCCTGACAGTCCACGAAGTTAGGTCGCAGGAAACTGGCAGCAGGTGGTCGACGATTCAGGATACTTGGAGCAGATGGGTATCAGAGTGGATACTTTAGACCATAAGCAATACAAGACTCCAGGACTCCTTGTTCACTCCAAACCTAACTCACTTTATTGGCAAAGACCACAGATATTTATACACAAATCTTACTTATGGGGAAAACCAGAAACAATAGGGTGTGATTCAATCACAATACATCAGACAAAGGCCAGCAACAGATGGTCTTAACAGATACAATAACTTAGACAGGATTACATTTCAGATACAAGAGGGTTTGATTGAAAAAAGACTTGAGGGCTTGACTAATTACCATATGGCAGGGGGTCTGACTGCAGTTCACAAAGCAGGTGGTCTAGCAACAGAACACATAGTCAAATGGCTGGAGTGGATGCAATACACATTTTAGGCTATGGAAGATATTTGCATGCCTACTCCAGGGTTCAGAGTGACCCAGCTTTCACCTCTTGCCCCCGCTGCCGAACGTTCGATCCGGTGGCGCTGATCACACACCGCGCCAGTGCCCGCCGACTGGTAATTGGTGCGTGTGTAAACCCTTGAACATACTGCAAACGTTCAACATACATTAAACATAGTAAATGACCCAAAGTCTATGAATTTATGTCTTTCTCTTAGGGAATAGCTGGCCAGTTTGTACGCCAAGGCACAGCACAGAGTCCAAACAGTAATAAATGTCCATAGTCTTTGGATAAATAGTTTGAGGTCCAGACAAGAGCTCAAGTAACGGGTAGGATCCGTTACAGGAGGGCATTCCAAAGTCAAGGGGCAGCCAGTGAAAAAGATTGTAGCCGAGAGATGGCTCGAGTTGTGTAGGGAGAAGACAGGGAGAACCCTTGAGAAGACCGTAGGTGATGGAGGTTTACTATCAAAGTGTCGCATATAAAGTTTTGCATCATAAAATCTTGCATGTCTTTGGCCACATCATTTGAAGTGTCGCAATTAAAGTTTTGCATCTTAAAGTGTCGCAAATTCTACATTTTGCATCTTTCCGAATGGCGCATTCGCCATATTGTGCATTAACATGTCGCAGCAATATGGGTGCAATAATGACGCTATCTGGGTGCAATATGGGTGCATTAAGGACGCAAATTGGGTGCAATATTGGTGCATTGAGCATGCAATATGGTGTAATAATGACGCTATATTGGTGCAATATGGGTACATTAAGGACGAAATATGGGTGCATTAAAGATGCAATATGGGTGCATTAAGGACGGCAATATGGGTGCAAAACCCAACCCAAAACCAACAAAAACCAACCCAAAAGCCACAAAACCCAGCCCAAAACCCACTAAACCCAATCCAAAACCAACCCAAAAGCCACAAAACCCAACCAAAAACCAACTCAAAACTAACCCAAAACCCACCAAAACCAACCCAAAACCCACAAAGCCCAACCCAAAACTAACTTAAAACCAAAAAAAATAATCCAAAACTCACAAACCCCGACCCAAAACCGACTCAAAACCTACAAAAACAAACCCAAAATCCAGCAAAACCAACCCAAAAGCCACAAAACCCAAACCAAAACCAACCCAAAACCCACTAAACCCAACCCAAAAGCCACAAAACCCAACCCAAAACCTACCCAAAAACCAACCTAAAACCCACTAAACCCAACCCAAAACCAACAAAAACCAACCCAAAACCCACTGAAACCAACCCAACACCCAACCCAAAACCAACCAAAAACTCATAAAATCTAACCCAAAACCAACTCAAAACCAACAAAAAACAACCTGAAACCAACCCAAAACCCACCAAAACCAACTCAACCTTAGGCACCAATTTTGCACCCATATTGCGTCCATATTGCGTGCTTAATGCACCAATATTGCACCCATATTGCATCCTTAATGTGTCCTTATTGCACCAATATTGCATCCATGTTGCACCCGTATTGCGTCCTTAACCCTTTGAGTGTCATAGGGGTACGCAACGCATTACAAAGCAATGCATTACATACCCTTCTGGCACTCAGAGGGTTAATGTGTCCTTATTGCACCTATATGGCATCCATATTGCACCCATATTTCATCATTAATGTGTCCTTATTGCACCAATATTGCACCCATATTGCACCAATATTGTGTGCTTAATGTGTCCTTTTTGCACCAATATTGCATCCATATTGCGTCCTTAATGTGTCCTTAATGCATCAATATTGCACCCATATTTCATCCATATTGTGTCCGTATTGCACCCAATTTGCGTCCTTAATGCACCCATATAGCGTCATTATTGCACCCATATTGCGTCTTTAATGCACCCCTATTGCGTCTTTAATGCAACAATATTGCACCCATATTGCATTCATATTGCGTCCATATTGCACCCAATTTGTATCCTTAATGCACTCATATTGCGTCCTTAATGCGCCCATATAGCGTCATTATTGCACCCATATTGCTCCGACATGTTAATGCAGAATATGGGGAATGCGCCATTAGGAACGACGCAAAATGTAGAATTTGCTACACTTTAAGATACAAACCTTTAATTGCGACACTTCAAATTACGCGGCCAAAGACATGCAAAATTTTATGACGCAAAACTTTACATGCGACACTTCAAATGGATACCGGTGATGGAAAGGGGTGTAGCGGATGATAAGGGCAGAAATGTAAGAGAATGCTGTAGAACACAGAGAATTACAGGAGAGGAGGAGAATCTTGTAAGAAATATGATACTTTATAGATAGCCAATTGAGGGATTTCAGGAGGAGATGAGAGGGAAGGTATCTGGGTGCAAATGTAGTGATTCTTGCGTCTGAATTGATAACCGATTGAAGTGGAGAAAGATGAGAAGGGAAGGCCAGACAGTAGAATGTTGCAGTAGTCGAGTCTAGAGAGAATGAGTGCCTGAGAGAAAGTTTTTGCAGTTGACATACAGAGGAAGGGATGTATTTTGGCAATATTTTTAAGGAAAATCTACATGTTCTGCTGACAGCTTGGACATGGGGGGAGAACGTTAATATACTCAAGACAGCGTGCTTTGGATACTGAGTGGATGGCAGAGATGTTGATTGTAATGGAGATTGGGGATGGTGGATGGGTTTTAGGAGGGAACACAACCAGCTCTGTCTTAGCCATATTAAGTTTAAGATGGAGGTGGGCCATCCATGATGAAATAACTGAGAGACATTGATGACTCAAGATTGCACAGCTGGCGTGAGGTCAGAGAAAGAGACATAGATTAGTGTATCATCTACAGATGGTAATTAAAGCCAAGAGTTGAGATGAAGTCACCAAGTGAGAGGGTGTAGAGGGAAGTGGTCCCATGACTGATCCCTGAGGTACACCTACTGAGAGATCATGGGGAGATGAGAAAGTGTTAGCAAAGGAAACACTGAAAGTACGTTTAGAGAGGTAGGAGGAAATCCATTCTAGAGGTGTCACGGATGCCAAGGGTGTGCAGTGTGGATATCTTATATGCATTAATCTGCCGATGTGATTTATTCTGATGTAAAAGACCTGTGAATAGTAAAGTATATTCTGTTTGTACAGAGGTGCATAGCTGGGAACTCTCCAGATTTGCCCCAGAGACTCCGTTTTTTGCTGCTAATTACTGGGTCTCCAGGGCAGAGACTGATTCTCTGGATGTGGGGAGTTTCTAATGAAACTCTGCCCTCTTCTGCTACTTCCTAGTGTGTTTCTCCCACTCCCCGTTCTCTTCTCCACCTTACCCGGTCTATTCATTATACTTTTTCTTCATTTTATAAGTTCTGCCCCCACTCGCGGTTAAACCCCGTCCCATTTATATGCAAATAGCTTAATTTTTCTTCCCCAGCGCCATCACAGGACTCCCCTCTCCGGGGAGTCCACAACAAAAAGTTCCCAGGTATGCACAGATGTTATACATAGATCCAGATACAGTTTGGTCTGTAAATATTGGACACTGACACAATTTTCATAATTTTGGCTCTGTATGACACCACAATGGATTTGAAATTAAACAATCGAGATGCAATTGAAGTTCAGACTTTCAGATTTAATTCAATGGGTTGAACAAAAGTATTGTATGAAACCTTTAGGAACAGCAACCATTTTCATACACCGTCCCCTTATTTCAGGGGCTCAAATGTAATTGGACAAATTAACACAATCATAAATAAAATGTTCATTTTTAATACTTTATCAATAATCCTTTGCAGACAATGATTTCTTGAAGGCTGGAATGCATGGACATCACTAAACTCTGGGTTTTCTCCTTTGTAGTAGGTTACTAGTGCCTTGCCCAAATGTTCATTGGCTATATTTGACCCTCTGCCATGATTTCACATGAATATCTGTTTCTGGTGGTTGTAACTGATAGGCTAGGGAAGAAAAATACTGCAAAGAACAGTGACCACTCACTGTGCAGCTTCTGTTCTCTGCAGTATTTGTATTTCTCTTCCCCAGCCTATCAGTTACAACCAACAGAAACAGAGATTCAGGTGAAATCATGGGAGATGGACAAACATAGCCAATAAATATTTGGGCAAGGCACTAGTAGGTACACTTATGATTAATAACTAATGAAAGGACCACAGTACTTGGGGTGGTAGGGGTGAGATTTTAAGTAAGAGATCTCTAAAAGGAGTGCAGTTTTAAGGAACTTAACTGGAAGAAATGTCTCTTTCCTTTATCTCAAGGAGAGGGACAAAATAATTACTATTTTTGCACACATAAAACTCTGAAATCAGACCCAAAGAAGAAATGAGTAAAAGAAGGGTGTGGGAAAATAAAAAATATACTTTTATTTATAAATCAAGATTAAAAAGATGAACAGAGTGTCCTCTGCTGCTAAGTATAAAGACTAGGTAACTATGTATTATAGCAAACAGGTATATCTCTACCTTCATACAGTGTATATGAACATCAGTGATTGGTTTCTGGTGTAGGTGGGTATTGAACCCTATATACCTATGAGACAAAAGGTGTAATTGACTTAAATACTACAGAAAAGCCAATTACCCAAGTAATAAGTAATGTCATATATTGATGGAGGCATATTCAGAGAGTCATTCACTAGATAGGAAAGGAATAAAAATGGGTAAGAATTGAGTACATTGTGGATCCTGTCTATGTGGAGACTACATAGTGGGTCATTTTACTAATGTGATTTATGTCACAAAGGGGCATGACTTAATTGTAGGTGGGGGAAGGCCTTAATGGCCTTTGTCACAAATTGGATGGGAATGAGGAGAAGTGGATGGGAAGTGGAAGGAACAGGGTGGGAAGGAGGAGAAGTGGATGGGAAGTGGAAGGAACAGGGTGGGAAAGAGGAGAAGTAGATGGGAAGTGGAAGGAACAGGGTGGGAAGGAGGAGAAGTAGATGGGAAGTGGAAGGAACAGAGCGGGAAGGAGAAGAAGTGGAAGGAACAGAGCAGGAAGGAGGAGATGTGGGCAGAGTTTTATAATAAACTCCTCACCACTGTAGAATGAGTCCCTGTCCCTGGAGACCTGGTAATTAACTGCAAAAACTGGGGTCCCAGGGGCAGATCTGGAGAGTTCCCATGTATGTATATAATATTATTATATATGTATATTAGGATAACTAGATTTCATTTCTGCCATTCGGGAACACAGCCAAAATGAGAGCAGCAGAACACTACTCATCTCTAGTGTGGCTGCGTGGGTGGGGTCACGGGACATTGCGTGATACTGCATTGTCATTACAGGACATCAGTGTACTCTTATCAGGAATCTCAGTGTACTAAACACTTGATGGATACACAGACACACACACACACACACACTGTGATAGACTATACTACACAGAGGGCAATTTGTTCAAAGTCAAAAGTGAAGCAATTGTGGTGCAAACCCAATGCAATATAGAAAATAAATTTGCATTGAATAAATAGGGCCTTTAATCCCTGGAATGCCAGAGCTCTTTGAATTCTAGAAACATCTAATTTAACTCTAACATTAAAGCGTTAAAAACCGCATTTAAGTGATTTGAGATTTGTATTTTTCCTATAATTGGTTTGCCACTGGATGTCTCCAATTTTGTATGTATGCATACAGCTGTCTCTTGAGGGAAGGAGGCTGGGAAAGGAGAGAGAGAAAATGTAGGTAAAGAGGCTGTGGAAAGGGAGAGGGTGATAGGGGTAGTGGAAGATGAGGTGAAGGATAGTAGAATGGGGGAAGTGGAAGATGAGATGGAGAGGGTGAAGGGAGTAAGTGGAAAATGAGATGGAGAGGCTGAATGGGGGGAGTGGAAGATGAGGTGAAGGAGAGAGAGGTAATGTAGGAGGTGAAAGATGAGATGAAGGAGAGGGAGAATGGAGGTATAAGATGAGCTGAAGGAAAGGGAGAACAGGGGAAGTGGAAGATGAGATGAAGGAAAGGGAGAATGGGGGGAGTGGAAGATGAGATGAAGGAGAGGGTGAATGGGGGGAGTGGAAGAGGAGGTGAAGGAGAGAGAAATAATGTAGGAGGTGAAAGATGAGATGAAGGAGAGGGAGAATGGAGGTATAAGATGAGATGAAGGAAAGGGAGAACGGAGGGGGGGGAGTGGAAGATGAGATGAACGAGAGGGTGAGTGGGGGTTGAGTGGAAGAGGAGGTGAAGGAGAGAGAAATAATGGAGGAGGTGAAAGATGAGATGAAGGAGAGGGAGAATGGAGGTATTAGATGAAATGAAGGAAAGGGAGAACAGGGGGGAGTGGAAGATGAGGTGAAAGGGAGAATGGGGGACGTGGAAAATGAGATGAAAGAAATGGAGAATGGGGAAAGTGAGAGATGCCGTGTAGGAGTGGAAGAATGGGGGGAAGTGGTAGATGAGGTGAAGGAGGTTTTAACTTAGAGCTCTGACAATATTTTAATGTACTCTACACATTGTGTCACTCTCTATCCAAAAACCATTAGTTAATTTCAGGTCTTGGTCCAGCAGTGCCAACGGGCAAAAGATGACTACTGTAGGCCTTCTCTTGGCTTTCTCTTGGTGGTAGTGGTGTTAACCTCTCTTCTCTTTGCAGTCAGCACAGTGTCACTGAATTGCTGTTTCCCAGACACAGAGGGAGGGAGCAAGGAGCAGTGTGGTAGAAGCAGCCTGGTTGGGTCTGAGGCATGAAAACTCCCCTGCTTCCATTCTTCTTAGATCTGGATAGGAGTGGGCATGATAGGGAAACCTTTTCACTCCAGTGAGGGAGGCTTTTCATCATTGATGTGAGAAGGTTTGCCAATCCAGCCCACTCCTACCTGGGTTCTCCGGGAATGGAAGCAGGGGAGCTCTGCATCACTTCTATTGGTCTCCCAGCTATATATAAGGATAGCTGTGTTAATCCAGTGGTTTAGATCCAAATGAGTGAGTATAGCGGTATTCAAAACCTTTTTTATTGGACTAACGTTCAGTTTTAGGGACAAGCTTTTGAGAGGTAGTATTTCATACTGTGATACTCATTCATCATATCATTTATTATAGTAACTGTGTGTCATGATTCTCCAGGTTTTCCTGTCTTTACCAGGTATTCTGGTTCTCTTACCTGTCTCTTGTTTTCCCCACCTTGTTCTAGCAACGTCCTTATTTCGACATATATCAAGCACTGACATCTTTGTGTCTGTGCGCGATCAAAGCATTCTGAGTATCGAGTTTTTAAGTTATTGTTCCTGGTGTTTCCAGTGTTTGACCCAGCTTTCCTCAACTACATCTCGTGTCTCCTGATTCAACTACGATTCCTGTGTTTGTTTTGAACTTGGCCTGCTACTTGACTATTCTTCTGCCTGCTGGCTTTATACCGTGTTGCTTGTTTGACTATCATTCTGTCTCATCCTAGGTACTGTCTTTGCGTGCCTGTTGTTGACACAGATTGTCAACTTCTCTCCTTTCAACCTCGAAAGGTTCCAGTACCCAGTGTGTCGCGTCCAACGTTGTTGACCATCCAGTCGAGTTCTACGCAATCGATTATCTTCGATTTGACCTCCTGTCACATGGTAACCTTGCGACCCCCCAGTTATGCTGATTCAGTGTTCGACAGAGGCAACTATACTTCTGGTAGGTTTAATAAGCTGATTCCTGACCTTGTGAGTCCTAGGAGGCTATCCTAGGTGGTTATCCTGCTAGTTGTTTGTGTCCTAGGTGGTTATCCTGCTATCAGGCTTTGCGGCTTGCACCTCTACCCGACTCCCCCTGGGAGCATCCACCAACTGCTAGCAGCGTTGACAGTAGTCTTAACTGTGTTTTTGCATCCACGGACACATGATATCCTTTAATAACTAAAGATTAATTTTGGATTTTCTTTCCAGAATAAGATGTGTGGGCTTTATTAGTAAGAGGTGTTCATGCTCCTAATAAATTATAGTTTTTATTTGTCATTATAATGAAGCATTATCCATCTGCGGAAGTTCTTCTGTTGTACTCTGTATACTAGGAAAACCCTTCAAGATACATGTGTGAAATATCATTTATAAATATATGAATCCTTTAGGGAGGTATGCAACAGATTGCTTTTCAGTTCGGTTCACAGAATTCTGGTCTTTAAAGGATTAATCCTTGAATGGGTGTATCAGGCCTATTCGAGCAGTGTAGTCAAATACTTAACCTCTAGGATGCTACATACAGCTTTGATTCTTCTCAGAAGTGTCTAATCAGAGTTATGTTTAACCCTTTGCAATGAATGCATCTCCTTTTAGCATGGACTAGTTAACCCTTTGAGTGCCAGAGGGGTGTGCAACACATTGCTTTGCAGTGCGTTGCGTACCCCTCCGGCACTCAGAGGGTTAAAGAGGAACTTTCAGGCATATTAATGTGCCCCCCAAATCATTTTTCACATAGCGTTAAGCATATCATTACTTGTATTATCGTTAGTAAGTCCGGCATTATTTAGATGTCCAACTTCTTCGGAGACTCACCAGCAGGCATCTTGACGTAGAGGAATCTGTGCACCTGTGCTGTTTGTCCCTTACTGTACCTTAAGGTACAATGCAACTCCCCCTTACCAATCATAGAGGAGACAGGGACGGACAGCACAGACACACCAATGCCTCTTCAGTAAGATGTCCGCGCTGTTGTCTATGGTGAGTCTCCAAAGAAGTAAGATTTCTAAATAATCCCGGACTTACTAAGGATAATAATACATGTATTGCTATGGTTTTCGCTATGTGAAACATTTTTGGGGGGCACTTTAATATGTCTGAAAGTTCCGCTTTAAAAGAAACTGTTATGAAATGCAGACTTTCATTTAAAAAATGCAAAACATCATCTGAATTTAAATTAACTGAGGTACAAGATCCCAATTACTTCAAGAGATGAAGGTCTCCTGCTCCAGACTAGATGATTAATTGTAGTGTGTAGAGGTACAGATGTTGATGCTGTGCTGTCCAAGTGAAATTAAGATTCAGTCATTATTTATAAGACAGAAAAACAACTCTTCTCTCTCTTTTAACCCCTTGGTTGGCAGAGAGTTGTCCGACACATTGCTTCACCTCTCTAGTATCAGATCTATTAACCCTCTCAGTAACAGAGAAGTGCCCAGCACATTGCACTGCCAGGCTTTGGACACCCCTTTGACACTCAAAGGATTAATGGAAAATATGTATGCCCATGTGAAAACGGAGCAGGGACTTTAACATTGCTTTGGTCACGCCCACCATTCAGAATGTGGTTGTTGCCAGCACCCCTGAGGTGCCCCTCAAAATTTGGAGCTCTGGGCAGTTGCCTTTTGGGAAATTTGGCCCTGAGCAGAACATGTGCGCTATCTCTAGCATTCTTGGAGTTAATGCAGAAACAGCTCCTAATGATTTTCAAATATTGTGTTTTTTAGGATAAAATATAGAGCAAAATAAGTCAATCACAGTCATCCTATATAATAATTCGCTAAGGATGTTTGTCAGAAGCCGTCATGTGCAGTAGAGATGGCTGCGTGCTCTGCTGTCATGCCAAGGCTGATACGGAGCGGGGTGCTCTGAATTCAGACCGGAGTCATCTCTGAGCACCTTTCCCAGGAAGATGTGCAGAAAGGACTCCAGTCTTAATTCGGAGCACCCCGCACCGTATCAGCCGGGGCGAGGGCAGTCTCTACTGAGCATGACTGCAGCTGTGGCCCGTGTAAACAGGCTTTTCAAGTAGTAAATAAATAAAAGCATTTGGGGACCCTGAGGCTGATGTTCAAAGAAGAACTGGAGCCATTCTGGTGCAAACAAACTGCACCATAGGAAGACAAATATAAATCCCCATTAATTTAACCCCTTGGATACTACACTTGCCCCCCCACACACACACACACACTTACCCCCTCCATATAAACATTGGTACTGGGCCGGTTGGCCTGGGGGTCATATTATGTCTTTACCCCACCCCACCCCCCTAGAAAAATGTTGTCTCTGTCTCTCTCTGAGTATCTCTTTTTTGACTGAGTGTCTTTTAGCCTGTCTGTCATTCAGTCTCTCCCTTTCTTTCAGTCTCTCTTTCTCTGTTTTAGTCTCTCTTTCTCTATTTCAATCTGCATGTTAGTTTGTCTCTTTCTTTTCTTTTTGTCTTTCTATCTTTCAATCCATCATTCTCACTGCCTCTCTGTGTCCATCTCTTTCTTAGTCTGAGGATGATGCAGGTTGAAATCTATCAGATGGAGAGCCACAGTTTCCCATCCCAGCTTAAGCCTTAGTTCCTACTTGTAACTGTGTAGGAGAAACTTTGTTGCGTGATGTTGCATCAACCCAAGGTTGCCATTGCAAATGACTGTAACTGAAAAAGCCTTGTGAACTGCTCTACAGGAATGTTAAACTTTTTACAACAGCGTTGCCAGTGTCAACTAGGCCTAAATCTATGCTCATTATCATAACCAATATAATACTTAGGGTCTGGAAACTCTGCCAAGTCGAATGATTAGATACAATGGAAACAAATGTTGTTACAAATGACAGAAATTCTATTCAGTTAGTTTTCTAAGCTTTGGTGCTGCCATTAAAATTGAGAAAAAGTTACAAAATGAAGGCCACAAATCCCAGAATGCATTTGTCCCCACATGTAATACAATGCCCATTGTCTGGTCAGGGGTGTGAAAGGCACAAAACCAAAAATGTTATCATGTGAATTTCATTTATATATATATATATATATATATATATATATATATATATATATATATATATATATAAGATCAAGGCAATGGCACACATCAAGCATAAATAAATTGAATAAAGACAAGTAATTATAATGGTGCATGTCCCTTAATAATAAATATATAAATGTACTCAGCCTGGGGACTCACCTGGTTATCGAGACAGCACACATCTGGATGAATAGAGCGATTTATTCCATCAATATCATCATGCAAGCCAAACGTTTTCAGTCCTTTCACGGACCTTCGTCAGGGCAAATTTGTCCTGACGAAGGTCCGTGAGAGGACCGAATATTTGCCCTGACGAAGGTCCGTGAGAGGACCAAAAACGTTTGGCTTGCATGATGATATTGATGGAATAAATAGCTCTATTCATCCAGATGTGTGCTGTCTCACTCGATAACCAGGAGAGTCCCCATGCTGAGTACATTTATATATATATATATATATATATATATATATATATATATATATATATATATAAGAAATTAACTTATTTCATCTTTGGGGTCTATATGTGTAACATCTACTAACATTTCCCATTAAATTAGCATGTTATATAAGTCCAGTTGGCTCTTGTAAATTAAATTTTCCTAAAATCCGTCACTTTGATAAACTATTGTGCAGTCTCTTGTTTTATGCCATTAAGCTTTATATATATCTATGTCTATATATATATATATATATATATATATATATATATATATATATATATATATAAAATGAAATTCACATGATAACATTTCTGGTTTTGTGCCTTTCACACCCCTGACCAGACAATGGGCATTGTATTACATGTGGGGCCCAATGCATTCTGGGATTTGTGGCCTTCATTTTGTAACTTTTTCTCAATTTTAATGGCAGCACCAAAGCTTAGAAAACTAACTGAATAGAATGTCTGTCATTTGTAACAAAATTTGTTTCCATTGTATCTAATCATTCGACTTGGCAGAGTTTCCAGACCCTAAGTATATATATATGTGTGTGTGTGCTTTATGTTAAATTAAATATCACAAAATAGTCACCATTTTCTATTTTCAGCAATCAAGTTGGCCCCTATATTTATTTGGGCCTGGTGGTTTTCCTGAGGCATCAATGGTAGTTCTGCTCCTAAATACAGTTACTTTATTAGAGTGTCTGCTTCATGAGCATGGAACAAATATTGGCTGCTGCAGCTCCAGGTTGGCTTTAGGAGGTAGGCTCAGTTGTCCCACTATGGTTCTATCTCTGTGGGGTAGTGACACAGGTAGGTGAGTGTTTCAGGCAGTGGTGGGAGTGATCAGTAGCAGTGGTGGCATTTCTATAAATGTGGATATCCTGTCAGCTGCCTTCTATGCCTAACTGGAATTTCTGATCTGCCTTCAAGTGCACATCATATTTCAGAGCAATCGTTTGCCCACCCTATGGGACTCAGAGGGTTAAGATGAGAGAACACATGCTTTTCAGTTGCCTAACATATTCATATCTATTAGCAGTTTAAATGTATTTGATTTTTTTTGTACAGGATTTTCTTTTCTTGTTTAATCATGTTGTTGCTGAGCAGAAAGCAGTCTGTAATACTGGCAAGATTTCAGTAATATAAAAAAGATGTTCATGACAGCCATTTGATCCATCTGCCTGCATTTCTGTGCGTACGACCTAAATACCCAAAGGAGCCAGTAATAGTGCTCGAAGTTGCTTGTTTACAGTTGGCATGACTCGACTGGAGTGACTGAGAGAGAAGCAAGAGGCCTTGGGATAGACTCTCAACAAAAAGGATATTGGCTCAATTAAAAAAAAATAAAGAAGGGGGATTTGATTTTGCATATGATTATAACCTTGGTTGGAAAGCTTGTAAATATTCCCCATCTGCCTCATTGGCTTTGAAGCTGATTTTACCCTTTAAGTGCCAAAGGGGTGCTCAAAGCTTGCTTCTGGCACTGAAAGGGTACAATTATGGGCAAGCAAAACGGGGACTATACACATCTTCACTGCTAAAGATTTGGATTTCTTTGAATTCTGTGTACATTTCGTTTGCCCTAGGTTTCCTATATTGAAGATATTATCTCTTGAACAAAAACACATAGGCAAAATTTATAGGGGCTATAAGGATTTTCTGGCCACAGTTAAGTTTGTATGTTATTATTAGGAAGTGTTTCTTTAAAGTGTACCTGTAATCTACCAGTATTTAGTTTAATTAAATGTATCTATTAAAGTAATAGTTTAAAGGGTTAAAGTAACATTCAACCTCCTTTTTGACTTTACATATTCTGCAGGTGTATAGTATGTAAAGTCAAATTGCCTATACATTTACTCCATCTTTAATTCTTTTTTTAAACTTCCTGACAGTGAAATATGTGAATATGTTTTCAGAAAGGTTTCTGGGTGGGACTGCGGGAGCAGAGGGACTGTAACAATGTTAAAACAATAACATAGTAAAAGACAGTGAAACAATGTAGAAAAGCCAGCCATTACAGCATACAGAGAATTCAGTGGAATTAGGTCATCAGGTGACCTACTCTGAGTTCTGCCCCAAGATCACCAATGTAAATCAAAATTCTCTTTGGACATTTTCCCCTGTTGGTAGCTTTTCTCTCTGCTTCTCTCTCCCTCACGATCACAGTGAGGCAGAGATTAATGTATTTATTTTGCCTTTGTCATGTGACTCTGTTCAGCGAATCTGGGGCAAGGCTTTCCACAGGAGTTGCCCCCTTCCACTCCTGTGAAAATCACCGCATCAAGACTAATTGCTGCAGCAGTTCACCAGGTTCCTGATGTGTGTGGTGCGCACAGGTAATGTAATGCACCATTCACTTTTTAGATTTATACATATAGCGCCATTAAGAGATCTTTCACTTTTATAGTGGGCTTTTGTGCCCATTAAGCACATATTTTTTATACAGTGTGTCCCTGTTGTGTTTTACTCCTGCTCCAATGAATGAGAGTGACCTTCTAGGGTCAGTAATGCCCTTATTTCACTTGATTCAATATTGTAGATATAAAAAAATAAAGTATATGCAGAAAGTCATATCTCTCAAACCTTTACAGTTTGAGAGGTATTTGCCGATAAAGTTTCCCCCTCCCTCATGTCAGCTGTAAAGTTGACAGAAGGAGATTCGAGTTGTGCAACTCGAGGAGGCTCTTCAGCAGCGGTTTACATAGTGTGCTTGCAAACCAGGCACACTTTGTAGACCTTTACAATGAAGTAATTATTTTTAAATTTTACTATTGCAGCTCTGCTGAAGAGCTGCTGGCTGGTCCCAGGACCAGGATCTCCTGATGTCAGCTGCAGAGCTGACATCAGGCGAAGGGGAGGGAGGGGGGAACTTTAGATTCGAATATCTCTCAAACCATAAAGGTTTGAGAGATACAATTTGTGCCACATCATTTTTTTAAACTGTAGGGTTTATTCCCCTGAGTAAAACAAGCGTACTCCCACTGCTGAAAGGTGTTTCATTCAAAAGTTATTAATTTTCAAAGTTGAATTTCTTAGGTGCAAAATCACAGTGGCCTGAAATTGTACAGTGGCGCTGTTGCTACACGATCCTATGGACAGCTCTGGTCCCGGGACCATAAATCTCCATAGGATGGTGTAGCAACAGCGCCTCTGTACAATTTCAGCTCACTGTGATATTGCATCTAAAAAATTCAACTTTGAAAATTAATAACTTTTGAATGAAACACCTTTCAGCAGTGGGAGTACTCTTGTTTTACTCAGGGGGATAAACCCTACAACATATTTTTTTTTACATTTTAAGTATTACTATCCCTTTAATCCTGAGATACTCTTATTTTGTTTTGGTATTTAAATAATGAAGGGTGCTGGTGAAGTCAAGGCGTGAAAGGGCCCTTTTAAATCAGTGCTGATTTCTATTTCTTGTTCCAAAATGTCTCCTCTTTTATTTTGTGTCTAAGGCTAGCACTGGGCTAAGGACAAGGTGAGAGATGGAGTCGTACTCTGTATTGTTAATGTGTGCATGCTAATTTTATAAATACCATCCTTTAAACAGCTATAGCAATTAGTATAATAGACCTGACATTCAAAATTTGTTAAAAAAGCAAACACCTTTTGTACAGCTAGCTGAATAAATATTTAATATTGCCTACTTCAATGAGCTGTTAACGGCTCACATAGTCATCTTCTTAATTACATCTTTTTATTTAATTACAGGTCCATAACCCTTTGAATGCCAGAGTGGTATCTACATATTGCAAAGCAAATGTGTTGGATACCACTGTGACAATCCATTATTAACCCTTTCATTGACAGAGGGGTGTGCAACACACATGAACAACTGAAAGGGTTAAAGGGATAGTAATACTTAAAATGTAAAAAAATATATATTGTAGGGTTTATCCCCCTGAGTAAAACAAAGGTACTCCCACTGCTGAAAGGTGTTTCATTCAAAAGTTATTAATTTTCAAAGTTGAATTTTTTAGGTGGAATATCACAATGGCCTGAAATTGTACAGTGGCGCTGTAGCTACACCATCCTATGAAGATTTATGGTCCCGGGACCAGAGCTCTCCATAGGATAGTGTAGCAAAAGCGCCACTGTACAATTTCAGGCCACTGTGATATTGCACCTAAAAAATTCAACTTTTAGCAGGAAGGAATCATTGAGATTGTTTCTCATTTTCAAGTATGTCTGGGTACTCATTATATCTATCTCAGAAGGATGAATGGCTGGGTTGACCTTGCCAGGACTAGAACTTGCGACCCCGAGGTTTGAACAGATTTTAACAGCTTGTGCATGAACCAACTGAGCCATCTACATTTAACCCTTTAAGGGCTAGCGGGGTTTTCAATACATTGCTGGTCGTTAAAGGTCATATGAGTAAAAGCATACCTCCCAACATTTCAAATTGCCAAAGAGGGACAATTGTGTTTTAGGGGGTGTGGCTGGAGGTGTGGCCAGTGGGATTTGGGTCTAAAAGAGGGACTGTCCCTCCTAAAGAGGGACACTTGGGAGGTATGGTAAAAGTGGATCAATTTCAGGGCAAACCACATCATAGGGAACAAGAAAAAAACTCCATTCATATAAATGGTGATTTTAACATCCAGAAAGAAAGAAAGAAAAGTCTCTAATTTATTATACTGCACTATATTGTATCTTGAATACATCTATGATTATTCTCCACCTACAATGGAAAATAAAACTTAAAGTTGGCTCCTAAAAATTATTTCTGGCTACTAAGGGGGAGATACCCTAAAGTGTGATAAAGAGGTGATAAAGTGGAGATAACTTCTCCAGTGATATCACTTCTCCAATGCCTATGTTATTCTATGGAGCCAATTCACTAACATTTCTCCCACTTTGGAGATCTTAGTGCATACGCTGCATAGAATAACATAGGAATTGGAGAAGCAATGTCACTGGAGAAGTCATCTCCACTTTATCACCTCTTTATAACCCTTTAGTGCATAACTCCCTCAGTGTCTTGTGTTTTTGTCCACTCTTGAGTTAACATTTTGAGTGGCAGAGGGGTACGCAACGCATTGCAAAGCAATGCGTTGCATATCCATCTGGCACTCAAAGGGTTAAAGGAAGACTAACTCCTAATAATTTTCCCCAACTTACCTTCCTATGACCATATTTTGCAGTGCATTTGAGACCTCTCTATTATTCAAGGAGTTAAATACACCATTTAATTCAATGGAACTGTTGGGAACTTCTGTTTGTCCTGTATATGGAAGCTGGTTTTCTCTGGATTCTATCTTAGTACATCAGTCTCAAAGGGATAAGGAACCACCAATTAATTATTTTCACTTTCTGATAAAATTCTAGCAGATCATCAAGGCTGAATTTCTAGTTAGGGAGAACAGGCAAATTCCTAGGGAGCCACAGGAATGCTGCATCAACCACTGTACCAAATAGCATGACCTATTTAATTCCAGTTTATTTAAAGAAACAATAACACCAAAAAATGAAATATGTGATAAAACTTTAATCCCATAATCCTATGTGAGCCAGGAGGGTTGTAACTCATTGCCTGGCATTCAAAGGGTTAAGGACCACAGAAGTGGGCAACACATTACATCACAGTGCATTGTGCAACCTTTTAGTCCTTATTGGGTTAAATATCACATATTTACTCATTGGCAGAGATCAATATCTAGCCAATGAAAACACTCCAGCTTACAGGCAGAAAGCCATCGTCATTGGAGGAGGCTGGATAGAGGGAGGGGAGCAGAGGCAGAGTGACAGACTGCAGTTACAGAACTGGTAACAGCAGTCTGTGTGGAAGTCGGTGCAGGGCAGCATTTATTACTTCAGTTTAGACCAACTAGAGCTTTAAAAAAATAAATTAATAAACTTTTAGACATATTCGCTATATAATGTAACTATTCAGGCTAACTTGTATAGGAGTGATACATCCCCTTTAAGGGCACACTGTTCATAAATAATCATAATCAAAAATTGTCGAATCTTAGGCTGGTGGTAAAAAACCCCAGTATTTTCAGAAGCAAATCTGTCAAGTTTGAAAACGTGTCATAAATAATTAAAATTAGCTGTAAGATGAGCTTGATTAATATTGCTCTTAAAAATTCTGATGTTTAAAATGTGTTTAACTTTGTCTTTGAAATGAAAATTTTCAAAGAAATAGTTTTTTTTTACCAGTTTCGCTACCTTGCACTCCTATCTAATAGTACTTTAAAGGGATAGTAATACCTGAAAATAATTTTATTTTATATTGTAGCCCTTAAAAAACCATGAAAAAATGATATAAGTCTTATCTCCCAAACCTTTATGGTTTGGGAGATATTCAGAAGTAAAGTTTCCCCTGTAGTGATGTAATTGCTCCACCCTTAAGATTTGGAATCCGTTCGCCTGACCAGCAGTGCCTCTCCAGAAGTGCTGAGATCACCATCTTTAAAAAGAATTTCTTAATTGGAATGGTCTACAAAGTGTGCTTTCAAGCCAGGCACACTTTGTACACAGTTCCAATGAAGTAGTTCTTTTCAAAGATCGTGATCTCGGCACTGCTGAAGAGCTGCCGGTTGCTCTGTGGACCGAATTCCAAATCTGTCCACTAGATGGCAGACTTGGCTGAAACAGCAAGGAAAAGTGAACTATACTATATTTTACATATGAATATCTCCCAAACCATAAAGGTTTGGGAGATCAGATTTATATAATTTTTCATGGTTTTTTAAGGGCTACAATATAAAATAAACTTATTTTCAGGTATTACTATCCCTTTAATTTGTCTTCAGTAAGCTTAGACCATTTTTATTATGTTGGAAAAAAGAGATGGAAATCAGACAAAGAAGTGATGGCTAAAAGAAATATATATATATTTTTAAATAATACCTTACAATATGACGGTAGATTAACCCACGCCCACTTTTAAGACTGCTTTTTCCCCTATCCCATAACATAAAGTCCTAGAATGCGTCGCTCACTGTGTGTGTAACCGCACATACAAAGTGGGGACTCGCAGAATGGGCTGATCCGGAGCGGAGAGCTCTGGATGGCTCACAGCCTGTCTGTGCTCCCGGCTCCGGGGCAGCAGTGGAGGCGGCTGGGTGACAGCTCACAGGTTATTTGTGCTCCCGGCTCTGGGGCAGCAGCTGGCAGCTGGGTGAAAAACTGTCACCCAGCGCCTCCACTGCTGCCCTGGAGCCGGGAGCACAAATAACCTGTGAGCTGTCACCCAGCCGCCTCCACTGCTGCCCCGGAGCCGGGAGCACAGACAGGCTGTGAGCTGTCACCCAGCCGCCTCCACTGCTGCCCCGGAGCCGGGAGCACAGACAAGCTGTGAGCTGTCACCCAGCCGCCTCCACTGCTGCCCTGGAGCCGGGAGCACAGACAAGCTGTGAGCTGTCACCCAGCCGCCTCCACCTCTGCCCCGGAGCTTGGAGCATAGACAGGCTGTGAGCCATCCGGACCTCCCCGCTCCGGATCAGCCCGTGTATATGGGCTGAGCGTTTAAAAAAACACTTCAAAGAGATATACACATAATCCTAAATCTACATCAGCAGCTGCAGTCTGGCTTCTTTCCAGCTCTATTTCCCTTTTCTTGGGGGATTAGGATTCATGTGTACTGTGTTTGATATGTATAACCTACAGCAGCAGGTGCGCAATTACTTGAATCTTGAGAGGGCCATACAATATAAAGCATGGGAGGACAACTTGAGGACCTCCAGCTGTTCAGAACTACAATTCCCCATCATCCCTAGCCAGCCAACAGCTGGTCAGGACTACAAATCCCATCATCCCTGACCAGCCTTT
Source organism: Rhinophrynus dorsalis (assembly GCA_037306005.1). Classification (NCBI taxonomy): domain Eukaryota; kingdom Metazoa; phylum Chordata; class Amphibia; order Anura; family Rhinophrynidae; genus Rhinophrynus; species Rhinophrynus dorsalis. The sequence goes on along the minus strand of CM074725.1, from coordinate 181,799,702 downwards.
GGCTGGCTGGGCATGATGGTAATTGTAATCCTTTACAGCTGGAGGGCTTTGGGTTTTCCAGTATTTGTAGTAATTAATTTATGTACGATGTATGTCCTAAGAGCCATATGCACTACAACTGTGGCTTTTAACTCCTTCAGTACTAGAGAGGTCTCAATCCCATTATGAAATCAATATGTTGGAGAATAAGTCCTCCATAGCATTCAGGGGATTTAAAGCAGAACTGTCATCAAAATGAAATTGGCCCCCAAATCCTTTTTTACCATAGCAAAAAAAATATACATATGTTCTGATGCTGAACGAGTACGGAATTAGTGTTCGGCAGGCATCAGCAGAAGGGATCTTGCTGTAGGCACTCTCTGCACCTGCACAGTAAGTCCCTTTCTGTACCTTAAAGTGCTAGTAATGTCCAAAAATGTATTTTAATAGATTTGTAGAGGCTAAAAAAAGATTATCATTGCCACAAACCCCATCTCTCAAAACACTATGGTTTGAGAGATATTGGCAATGAATGTTCCCCTTCCCTCCCCTTCTCCTGATGTCAGCATCTATCTGACAGCAGGAGATCCCAATCTGGGGTTAGCCGGTGGCTCTGCAGCAGAGCTGAAATCCCGGTATTAGAAAAGAATTATTTCGTTGGAAAGGTCTACAAAGTGTACTTGTTTTCCAAGCACACTTTGTAGACCATTCCCATGAAGTAGTTCTTTTCTAGTAATGGGATTTCAGCTCTGCTGAAGAGCCTCATTGTGTCGGCCGACATGGATCCCCTTCTGTCAGCTTTACAGTTGACATGAAGAGAAGGGGTGGGAAGGGTGAACTTTCATTGCCAATATCTCTCAAACCATAGCAGTTTGAGAGATGGGGTTTGTGGCAATGAGAATCTTTTAGCCTCTACAAATCTATTAAAAGAAATATTTGGACATTACTAACACTTTAAGGTACCAATGAACTACATGCATCAGTCCTGGATGTGAAAGGGACAGCCACTGCAGACTCGCAGATTCCTTTTCTGCAAGATGTTTGCGCTGTTGCCCGCTGATGCCTGCCAAATGGAGTTGTATTTCTCACTGATTCTGGACTTATTTAACATAATAACAATATGTATATGCTTATCGCATATAGACCCAATCACCTAAAACCAACTTTTGTGATTTAAATGTTTTTTTCAAAATAATATATATGTTATACTGGCCATTTTTTATTTCTAAAACTCATTTTTGAGTTATTTTGGTTCATAGATTGTACGATTAAGTCAGACAAGCAGTGCATGCACTTCCTGTGTTGACCAAAGATACTTAATTCTTTTAGTGCTAAGGGAAATAGACAGTACACTGCTGAACAGTATTGCTGGGAGGAGTAAAGTATGGCATGCCTTAATTAGCATAATCTATCAATTTAAATAACTCAAGAGTTATTTTGTAAACAAAAAATGGCTAATACAACATATAAGTGATTTTGAAAGGTCTTCCAAAATCACCAAATTTGTTTTTAGGTGATAGAGTCCCTTATCATCTTAAAGGGATAGTAATACTTAAGTATTACTAATCCCTATAGTAAAGTCCTATTAAAAATAAATGTATTGCCCCCAATTTGAGAGATGATTGCTCCTAAAGTTGCTCTCTCCCTCCCCCTTCCCCTTCAGTCAGCGTTGTAGCTGACTGAAGGGAAATCTGGTCATAGATCATCAGGCGGCTCTGCAGCAGAGCCGCGTTCGCATTAATAAAAAAAAAATATTTTACTAAAACTGTCTTCAACGTGTGCTTGCGTACCAAGCACACGTAGAAGACCATTTCAGTGAAAGTTTTCTTTTTTATTAACTGTGTGTATAACGGCTGTGCTGGAGAGCCATACGACTGGCTTCCCTGCAGTCAGCTAGAACGCTGACTACGGGGAAGGGGGAGGGAGAGGGCAACTTTAGGAGCGATCATCTCTCAAACCATAAAGGTGCAGAGGTCCAGGAAAGTGGTGGTTCTGTTTAGGAGAAAAGACTGTGAACATGGAGATTGTGACAGGGATGTAGGTGGGAGAGAGATTTTAGAAGATAATGAGAATGAGTAGAAGTTGGTCAGGCTGTTTGGCTGACCTTGCTCATAAATGTTATAGAGGTAGTTGCACCTCAATTCACTGACTGTATAATATACCCCATCTGCGCAAATTGGCCTGGCCATTGACCCAGCCATTTTTGTATTGTAACTTGATCTTTTTCAAGTTGCAAAGTATAGAAAAAGCTTGTAGCGATGATATTTCTTGTCCTTGACCAAATTTTTCAATTACTTTATATATCAAAGAAGATGTATCTTTCTAGTGCCATGTCCTGTCCTGTATTTCGCTTCATGTGATTAATCCTGAGGGACCATTTGACTGCAGCTTTGAACACACTGCTAACCCTACCCCCAAACAGCATTGACTTATGTAAGAATTACACAAACTAGCTCTTTGTCATGCTAGAGAATGGAGTCAATTAGCTATATTGTTAATTAAAGTGAACCTATCTCCTCTGGACAATTTTTATTTTATACATAATTAATCTGCCACTATGATGTACTAGCTGTTTCTCTGTTTAGTAGTTTTTGAAAAATGAACCATTATGTTTTGATAGCACAGTGATACAGAGATGTGAATACTTTGGTATTTGGTGATACCCTTTTTTAAGATAAGTACTTAGAATGCCGCAGGAACACCAGGGGGGTTATGTACTAAGGACTGATAAATAGGTAATAAAGTGGAGATTGTTTCTCCAGTATTATCACTTCTGCAGTTCATATGTTGTTCTATAGAGCAGTGATTCTCAAACAGGGTTATGTGGAGCTTTGGTATGCCACAAACATCAAATTAGGGTGCCCCATGTTTTCTATCAAGATGACAAAAATGTGAATATTGTCTTTTAAATTGTTGTGCACAATATGTAAATTTGTATTACTATGATTGTGAGACTTTATAAAATCTGTATATTTAGGAAGTGTACCATTTATTATGCCCTTGATAAATTACTTTAAACATGTTAGGGGTGCCCCTATTGTACCAGACTGTTAGGGGTGTCTTGAGCAAATAAAGGTTAAGAAGCACTACTATAGAACCTATGCACTAAGATCTCCAAAGCTGGAAAAATCTTAGTGCATTGGCCCCATAGAATAACATAGCAATTGGAGAAGAGATATCACTGGAGAAGTCATCTCTACTTAATCAACTTTCTATCATACCTTAGTGCATCTCCCCCTTGCTATAACAGGGCTGGATTTACATCTCAGGAGCCTGTGGGCACAGAAATTTGAAGCACCCCTTCCCCCCCGTGGGCCATCTGCACTGGATACCTCCACAATGCTCCTAATCTCCACGTTGACTCCCATCATCTCCATATTGCCCTCACATTGCCCCCATCATCGCCACATTGCCCCCCATTAGCTCCAGCTTGCCACCATCATCTCATATATCGCCCTCACATTGCCCCCATCATCTCCATATACCATATTGCCCTCACATTGCCCCCATCAGCTCCATACTGCCGCCATCATCTCCATATACCATACTGCCTTCACACTGCCCCCCCATCAGCTCCACATTGCCCTCACATTGCCCCCCATCAGCTCCATATTGCCCTCACAATACCCCCATCAGCTCCATATTGCCCCCATCAGCTCCACATTGCCCTCACAATGCCCCCCATCAGCTCCACATTGCCCTCACATTGCCCCCCACCCCATCAGCTCCAACTTGCCCCCCCATCTCCACATTGCCCTCCATTGGCTCCAACTTGCCCCCCATTAGCTCCACATTGCCCTCACATTGCCTCCCCCCGTTGTCCGTTTCCTACCTCCCTGGTAGGAGATATGTATGTGCCTCCTTTGGAACAGTCTGGTACCTGATGGAGCTCCCGCGCGGTCTCCTATTCAGGAATGCAGAGTGCTGGGAGATGATGTCATCTCCCAGCACTCTGCATTCCTAAAGAGGCGACGAGGGAGCTCCATCAGGTACAAGACCGGGGGGGCGGGCAATGTGAGTGAGTGCTGTCGGTGCAGCCAGCGAGGTGGCTAGTTTTTTTTTTTTGGCAGGTGCCCCTCACTGGCGTGTTCCTGTAGGCAGGTGCCTACTTTGTCTAATGGCAAATTCGGCCCTGCTGTTATATCCTTATAACATAAAGTCCTAGAATGCATCGCTTACTGTGTGTGTAACTGCACATGCGCAGTAGGGACTCACAGAACGGGCTGATCCGGAGCCGGGAGCCAGCGCCTCCGCTGCTGCCCTGAAGCCAGGAGCACAGACAGGCTGTGAGCCATCTGGAGCTCCCCGATCCGTATCAGCCCGTGTGTAACTAGTAAGGATAATAAAACATGAACAGCACTAATTGCCACATACTATCCATTACTAGAAGGAATGAGGAAAATATTTAAATATCTGCCATCCATAATGACTGATGCTACATTAAAAGAAATCTTCTCTAATCATCTAATATGCACATTCTAGAAACCTCAAACAGAAATTAATAAGCATAAAAACTCCCACATACTATTGGTCAAATCTATGTATTGCCACACACTTCAAACTTTGTAAACACATAAATGTATCCAACATAGCCATCCACACCACAGGATCATGCTGTTGCACATCCAAGAATGTATTGGATATGACTGAATGTAATAAGTGTAACAAAGGCTGCTACATTGGGGAAACATGCCAAAAATTACACTCACTCATCACATCGACAATGGCCTATTTCCAAATGGAAATGAAGAATAATGACTAAAGATGAGCGAGCACCCCGATGCTCGGGTGCTCGGGTGCTCTGACCGAGCACCCCCTGATGCTCGAGTGCTCGGCCGAGCACCCGAGCCCCATTCAAATGAATGGGAGCACTCGAGCATTAAACCAGGCACCCCCTGCTCTGATGAGCGGAGGGTGCCTGGTCAATGTCCCCCTTCATCTCCGCTATGCCCCTCTTCCACAATGTCCCCCTTCATCTCCTATGCCATAGCGGAGATGAAGGGGGACATTGTGGAAGAGGGGCATAGCGGAGATGAAGGGGGACATTGTGGAAGAGGGGCATAGACTCTATGCCCCTCTTCCACAATGTCCCCCTTCATCTCCGCTATGCCCCTCTTCCACAATGTCCCCCTTCATCTCCTCTATGGCATAGGAGATGAAGGGGGACATTGTGGAAGAGGGGCATAGCGGAGATGAAGGGGCACATTGTGGAAGACGGGCATAGCGGAGATGAAGGGGGACATTGTGGAAGAGGGGCATAGAGTCTATGCCCCTCTTCCATAATGTCCCCCTTCATCTCCGCAATGCCCCCTTCATCTCCGCAATGCCCCCGTACCTCCATTCCCTGGTGGTCCAGCGGAGCGTCTTCGGATCTGTGCCTCTTCCGGCACAGATCCTCTTCACCCGAGCATGTCGGGCGAGCACATGGCGGTACTCGTACGAGTACCGCCATGTGCAGAGCAGAGCGATGCTCGAGCCGATCCGAGCATCGGCCGAGCACGCTCGCTCAACACTAATAATGACTAATTTCCATATGGAAATGCAGAATAATGAGCCATTATCCTGTTCATGGGGTTGTGTTTATATGTGAATGTGAGCACCACATTCACTAAACTTTGATAGCAGCCTTTGCTGTCGGAGTTCAGTCTCACCTTCACCTAACTGAGGCTAGTGAAGTTGGGATCTCTTTGTACTTTCCTATGCAGTCCTCAATCACAAGCAGGGAGGGCTGTGAAATGTTGATGTGGAAGGGATGCTTTTCCTCACACATCACCATCAGTATGACAATCTTGAAGTTTGGGAGCATTCTCTCTGCTGCCCCAACTGGTCATTATGGGAGTGGAGAGAATCCTTTCAGCACCATGAGCAGCATCGCTCCCTTAACGCTTTGACTAGCATAGGGATGTGCATTGCTCAAACCTATCGCACTCAAAGGGTTAAAAAGTACCCCAAGCACTACACAACTACACTACCCCTCAGATCTGTATCATATTAGACTATAGATGTTGTGCACTCCCAAGGGAACAAGGCCAGAGGACAGGCAGCATCCGTGGGCTGCCAGCTGCCCCCCAAGCCTAGTTCCCTTGACCATTTATAGCCACAGAATGCCATATACACTGTCTGACACCCCCCAGTCTTGTTTCCTTGTTAACTGGTAGCCACAAATTCAAAGGGAACAAGGCTTAAACCTCCCCCTAGTAAACTCCGACATGCTGCCTCTACCTGTCAACTCCAACATAAACCTCCACCTAGTAAACTCCAACATAAACCTCCCCCTAGTAAACTCTGACATGCTGCATCTACTTGTCAACTGTGACATGATGCCCCCGACCTAGTAAACTCCAATACACATTGGGGCTTTTTATGAATGGTCGCTTCGCTCCTTCTACTCCAGCGCAGTAGTTCATTCATTAAAAGACTGGTTGCCCGCTTTTAATGAAAGAGCTCCTGAACAGGCTTTCTATCAAAGGGCACTCTACTCAAGCACTCACTGAGGGAAAGCCGGCTTGACTGGAGGATAGCAGCTTCAATGGGATGGCACTGTTTGCCTTCCTGGTCGCCACATTGGTCACCTATCCTATTGGATAGGTAATCAATGCCAGGTCGGGGGACATTAGGAGGGGTTGTGATGCCCCCCTGCAAGACCTGATTTTAACACATAGAAGACAGACATATTTTTAACAGTAACTTTTGAGTACCAGAAGGGTACAGAACACATTGTTTTGCAATGCATTGCGTACCCCTTTGGCACTCAATGGGTTATCTGTGTGGGGGCACCTTACGTCAGATTTTACTGGGATGGCAGCATGTCAGAGTTCACTAGTGGGGGGGGCTCATGTTGAAGGTGGAGGGCAGCATGTTGGAGTTTACTGGAGGATTATATCATGTCAGAGTTGATAGGTGGAGGACAGCATGTCAGAGTTTAATGAGGGAGCATCATATCGGAGTTGATAAGTGGAGGGCAGCATGTTGGATTTTTAATTAGTGGGGGAGAATGTCATATTCTATATTGTGGGGCAGCATGGGAAACATCACAATTGTGAATGAAGAATGACTGATATCTCTGCTACCAAAGACATTCTGTAGAAGCTGGGGTTTGTCATGGCACAGTCCTCTTCCTCCTGTCCTAGTGCGTTTTCCACATCTGTCTGCTCCATGAAGAAATATGACCCCCTCAAGTTCTTCTGGGTGACTGTTTGCCCTTCTGTCACCTCTGAGAAATGTATTCCAGTTTAGAATTCTGTTTGTAAACATGATGAGCTGAGGCATATGAGTGGTTTCCTAACTGCTGGCTGTCCCCATCTGTTTGTGCACATTCATGAACTTAAACAGGCAAGGCCACATTCCCCATCTGCCTTGTTTTACCTCTAGCCCAATATGAACTTGTCAGACAGTCAATAGAAATAACATGTTGACTGGTAAACTCTACGGGCCTTATGTAGTAAGGCAAAATGCACCAATTCTGGATCAAACCAAGTGCACTACTGGGTACTAAGAAAAATTCCAAAATGCTTATAGATTTAAATGTGATGTACAGTAGAACCCCTTAAATGCTAGAGCATTGCTTCCCAATGCATTGGAGACCTCTAGCATCCAAGGGGTTAAAAGCTCCCTTTAACCCTTTGAGTGTCAATGCAATGCAGCAGATACCTTTCTGGCACTCAAAGGATTAAATGGATAGTATCACTTAATATCTAAAATATATCTGTTGTATCCTCCTGAGTGAAACAAAGGTACTACCACAGCTGAGATGTGTCTTATTCAAATGTTATTGCAGCCCAAATTTGTTTTATTTATTTATTTAATTTAAAGGTTAGTATCTCAATGGCCTGAAATTGTATAGTGGTGCTGTAGCTACACCACCCTTATGGTCAAGTAACCAGAGCTGTCCATAGGGTGATGTAGCAACAGTGCCACTGTAACATTTCAGGCCATTGAGACACTGCACCTAAAAGTTAAAGTTTGAGTTTCCAATAACTCTTGATTAGAGCACCTCTCAGCAGTGGCACTCCCCTTCTTTTTCTCAGGAGGATAAACCCTACAACATACATCTTGTTACATATTAAGTGTTACTATCCTTTTAAATTAATGTGAACGTTTTCTTATCCCCTTCATACTTAAAGGGGAACTACCACCCCACAAAATCTTTATCTTAATTAAGTCTCTATCTGGCGACTAGCTGCTTAGTAGAGCCGTCCGGCTCCAAAAGGGACTGACAGCGCAGGCGCATGGACGTCACTATGGCAAGATGTCTGTGCTTCCTGCTATTGTCAGCCTCGGAATAAGTCGTAAATCAGTTAAACCAGGTAATAATTCTGGCGACTAGCGCTACTAAGCAGCTAGTTGCCAGATAGAGTCTTAATTAAGATAAAGATTTTGTGGGGTGGTAGTTCCCCTTTAAGACTTTGTGTGAGTCTGATTGCTGCACTGCAATACATTTTGTCGCAGTCTGTTTGACTTGTCTCAGTGTGACACTGCAAGAATGTATGTAACAACTTGTACCATATACTTTACTATAATAAACCCTTGCAATGCTTGTGAGGTCGCAAACACATTGCGAGGCAATGCACTGGAAACCGTTCTAGCATTCATGGGCTTAAAGTGGAACTCTCACCTCCAGTAAATCTTCCATGGTAATACATTCTGAATCAGGATTTTTTTTTCCTAATGCAGTATTTCATCTTTTTAATTCTGAATTTTAATTCAGAAATCTCTGAAAATTCTGCATTAAAAAATAAAATAAAATCTGGGTTTAAAATGTATTACCATGGATGATATATTTAAGAAGCGATTTGCTGGAGGTGAGAGTACCCCTTTAAAATATAATTTAAACTAATGAGAGGTTTGGAGATATTTCTTTTTCCCCTGTGATGCAACCGGATTGCTCCATAAATGTTCCTTGTTTCTTCTGTGCATAAGGCCCTAAGTGGTGTCAGCTATTTACTAGTTCTTAAAGGGATAGTAACACTTAATATGGAAAAACTGGAGAAATCTAAATGTATTCTTCCTGGTAAAATATTTTCTAAAGAAATAAATAAATAAAAATAAATAAACTGACCATAACTGACTATAGAATGCTGTAGAAACAGCATCACCATAAAAGTCAATGGATATACTGTACCTAAAAATGGACGTTTGAGCTGCTATAACATTTGAATAGAACACCCCTGTGCAGTGGAAGTATCCTTGTTTTACACTGCATGATAAACCATCCTATATATTGTTTTTCCATATTAAGCGTTTAAAAACTCTGCAGCTTTTGCATGTGTAAGCTTGTGTCCGACTCACTGATACATTATGTAAGAAAAGACACCTCTGTTCCAAATCCATGCCTATTTGTCATTTTTACCAGTCACTTGTAAAATGCCATTTGCACTAAGTCTGAGTCAACCATAAGTATAATTGTTATTTGTATGAGGAACAAAAGAGCATTTTACACCCACACTGCAGTTTGTGATTTTCATAATCTCTCTTATGTAGCTTGCAAGGCCTAATATAAGGAACATTCCAGAAAGCATACTATAAATTGTTCAACCCATTGAGTGCCGGAGAGGTATCCAGGTACACCACTGGCATCTAAAAGGTTAATACAGGGTACCAAGAATAAAGAGAAAAAGTTAATCGAATATCCCCATGTATTTTTTATTTTTTTTAGCTTTAAACATTTTTATTGATATAATAAAAGAATACAAACATGTAGAATACAGTTACATCACTAAATACAAATAGGAAGTAATCTACAAAAGTACTTAAAACAATTTCTTAGAGAGAGAACCAGTTTAGAGAAACATATCGTTTTCCAGTGTGTGTGTGCATAAGGGGATATTTTCCATTGAAATTAAATACCAGAGATGACCTAAGGTATCAGAAGTCATAGTCAGTGAAATGTGAAGATTGAAGAAGGAGAGCATAAATGAATGCATATACTAGGTAAAAAGTAACAAAAAAAGGGAAAGGTGACGAAGAAAGGGGAAAAGGATGCTAACGATGGAGAATGTATGCACCATAATAAAGATGGGGGAGAAGGGGGAGTAGTTCACTGGGCTCAATCAGGGTCAATCAAAACCATGCCGTTTGTTATGTAATCATAACACCGAACGCCCAAATTTTTGTCTCAACTCTAAGTAATTGGTTCAGATGTGGAGTCTAAGGTATCTAGTAATCTCTAACTATTAAATCTGTGAGATGGGTGGGTTGTAAGCCAGTCGTTCCAAGTTCCCTGGAAAGAACAGGAGGTGTCAGACGCTTTGGCATGACAGAGTTCCATTTGTATATTAAATTTCACTAGTCCCAACCGAGAAAAAGAGAAGGGCGCTCCCTAGTGCAATATATATTGCCAATAAAAGACCTCCACCAGTACACCACCGTACTCACAATTTTCCAGACCACAAATAGTGATCAGCATACACAGATGGGGGAATCCAACTGCCCCCACTCAGTCACTCTGAATGATGGATGTTGCTGCATCTTCAAAAAACTCCCACAAAATTCGATGGGGACCTTAGGACAGAAAGAATACACGAACAGGAAAAGCGCAAACCACCAACAGATATATCCTTGGACCACTTGTATCAAAATAAAACCAATAGTATACAGGTACTCACAATTCCCAAATGAAGTAGCTGTTAGTAGTTATAACCAGCTAAGGCAAATGGGGAAATGTAAACTGCCCCGTTACAGTTGCTTCCTCCAATAGAAAGATGGATCCTTATAACCCCAGATCTCTCGCCTCTTAAATGCCGTGGTGTTCTGGGTCTCACTTCCGTTTATGTCCCATCTGTGCCCAGAATATTTAGCCTATTCACCACAACCAGATGTCAAGGAATCAGTATATGTATATAATTTATTTGATAAACGTGAATTTTACCCTTCACCTGGTAAATCATGCACAAGTTCAAATCAATAGCCCAATGCATCTCCCCCCCCCCTTAGGGGCTTATCCAAGCAATACAATAACAATGATTGTATTATTGTATTTGTTAGATAAGCCCTGAAGAAGTGCCCATGGGGGGTCCGAAACGTGTTTGGCTATTGATTTGAAATATGATTTAAACTTGTGCATGATTTAGCAAGTGAAAGGTAGACTTCATATTTTTATCGTGGGCCATTTAATATGAGTAGATCAATACAGATATTCGCTTAGAAGGGTCTGCGCCCTTTTTTTGTGTTTTATTTTAATGATCATGTGGTTTATACACTTCACCACTGTATCAATGACAGAGATCCAAATAAGAGACTTTGGTCCTCCCATAATAATTAAGGAGAGGATCTTAAGGTGAATGGGACAATATTTCTTAATGGACATTTGTTTTTTGTTATTAACCTCTATATTTTATTATTATTGATATACATCTCCTTGAATATTAGTAGCATTTTGGTCAGACCATTTTAATAGTTTTTATTAAGCCAGCCATTATCTGTGCTGTTCCTGAATGAGATGAGAGCAGGACAATTGAGGGCAGGCTGAAAAAAACAACATTATTTTCTATGTCAGGCAGATCCATTTTAATATCTAAATGTACTTGGCATCAACCCTTCTTGGACTTTCATCAATTCCAGTATTTCTACAATGAACCAATTATATCATACTAGTGTAAAAGCATTTGTACACGGGCCAAAGTGCGTAAAACCACAGAACTACACCTCCCAGCGTTCTGTATGCTCGGGCAATGTCTACTGCGCATGACTGCATCGGACAAACATTTGCACTCAGGCAGTCTCTACTACAGATGACTGCATCACACAAACATACATCTGGCCTTTTATATTATAGGAGATGGTTGACAAAGGCAATCCAAGGAAGCAAATACATATCAGTTATTCTCAGCTCCATTCCTTGGGGCAAATCAACAGTACAGATTTGTGGAGAAGCTGTGAGTTTTCGATTACACGTAGTCTGTCTAAGTACTGAATAGGCAGATGTACTATTAAAGGGCTAGTAATGTCCCTGAACATGTTTTTCTAATATTGCAGTGCTTAAAAAGTGGAGTTTAATGCAAAAAAATGTATCTCTCAAACCGCAATGGTTTGAGAGATATCTTCGTTCAAACTTTGATGTCTTCTGCTGTCAACTGTAAAGCTGCCAGTAGGAAATCCGTGTCAGCCGACACGGAGGTTCTGCAGCAGAGCCGGAATTGCATTTTTTAAACAGAATGACTGCATTGCAATGATCTACTAAGTGTGCTTGCAAACCAGAAAGCTTCATTATTAAAACTTCAAAGACCTCTGACCGCCTGACTTTACAGGCTACTTATAGCCTTGCCACCAAACAGATTAAGGATAGTGTATACAGACATTGGCCTATTTTGGCATCAGATGCCACCTTACCTCAAATTACTGATACATCATCTATATTCTGCTACAAAAGTGGACGCAACCTAAGAGACCTCCTAGTGAAAACAGACCCTTAAACATGCTACACTAAGATGGACAAAGGGAAAGATAAAGGATGTTATAAATGTCTTTCCTGTATAACATGCAACTACCTCACCACAGGCACTTCATTCAAACATCCACACAAGGGATTTAAAATACCCATTAACCCCTTAAGGACCATTGACGTGGCAGGACCGTCACGCTGGTCCGGCACTTAAGGACCAGTGACGGTCCTGGCACGTCACGTACTTTTACTCACCACGCTCCTGTAGGAGAGCGGTGAGTAGTACCAGGGACTGAAGTTGATCGCTCCAAGACCGGAGCGATCTCTTTCAGTGGCCCATTCGGCGTGCCACCCCACGTGATCAGTCACGTGGGACGGCACGTCGAAGTTTCCTATGTGGTCCTTAAGGGACAGCACACCCCGGGACCGCTGGTCCTTAAGGGGTTAAGCATAATTTAACTTGTACCAGTCAGTTTGTTGTATAATTCTCTGTCCATGTGGCCTCATGTATGTGGGTAAGACCACCAGTACTTTTAAGGGGAGGATGGGAAATCATTGATCTGCCATAAAAGCAGCTTTGGAAGCTAAACGCAACCCCAATTCAAAACTTTTTTCTAAAATTAAAGATCAGCCAGTTGCAGTGCATTTTGCCCAGTTCAATCATCAATTACCTACATTACGCTATATGATCATTGACTGTGTTCCCCCATTGAGAACAGGAGGAGACAGGGCATCTTTACTTCTTAAAAAGGAAGCAAAATGGATTGATTTTTTTGGATATTCTTGCCCCTAAAGTGTTAAATGAACAGTTATCTTTACATTGTTTTCTACAGACATAACACAGTCATTTCTGCTATGGAACGCATTATATTTACCTAGATATTTTTTATGAGTTTAAACTACTAGTCAATTTAACCCATTTGCTGCCCACTTTGAATCTGAGCCCACTACTGTGGAGCCCTGTTCATTCTGGGTATTGAATGAGAATCATTGCTACTCTGTTATCTTAATTATTTTTCTTTATATTATTATTTGTTCCCACTTTTCATATTCTTTTGTTGATTTTGACTGTTTATCAGTTTATTCTACATACTTATGATTTAACTTATTTGCATTTGCTTTTTCTTCCATCCCCTTTTCCTTTAAAACTTTTTTTTCACTACTCGTGCTCCTTTCATTTTGGTTCGGCTGCACTGTCTGATGACGGGGTGTACCTAGGTGATAGAGCTGTGCTGGTCCTGGTGGCCCGCACTCGAATGTCTGTCCCATTAACCATGCCTCTTTTACAGTTTAATTGGAAAGCTGGTTAGCGGATTATTTATCTACTACATATGAGCATTTATGACTCTGCGGACTATGCACACCAAATAAGATTGTAACCTACTAACTTGGATTGGGATTTATACCAATGTTGGAACCTTTTACATATATTTATTTCTACAAGAATCCGAATATGCTCCATGTTGTCTGCTGTAGCGACAGCTCATGTAGAGTTAGAGACTAGATATATATTGTATCTACATCCAAATCAACAATATCCGAGGATCGGATACATTGGATGATACAGAGGACCCGCAATAGGCTCCATGGTGTCTGTCATGGATACATTACACGTAGAGCCAGGGAACACACAGCACATGCAAATGGACCTAAAGGTATTCCTTTTATTAAGACCAACAGCTGGGACTGAATTTCTTTTCACTAGCTTTTGTCATTATGTTTTTTGGCCTGACTGCATGCCGGGGGGGGAGAGTTCATAACATGGGGCGCTCTGGCCCATGCCGGTGCACAGGGGGTTAAGAGCTTGGATGCGGGCAACATGTGAGGGCCGCAGGGATTTCAGTGGCAGTAACACCTGGGTACTTTGGGCGAATGGTGCATTGCCGATGCCACAACATGCCCCAACCAGTGCGGGGACAATTGCATCGTGACTCAAAGATCACAGTGCATACTGGCCCAGCACTGGGATGGTTAATAATACCTCCATATAGTTTAAGTACTATTTTTACATCACTGTACAGCCCCTTGTTTGTTGTTGAGTTTGACACATTCACGCAATAATGATTATTTGCCTTTTTCTTTGTTTTTATTTTTTTTAATGTAACTGTACTTTATGGATATTTCTTTACTCTCTGACCTAACATGACCTATGATGTCAGAGGTCATCCCCCACGTGCGTTATTGGCGTCTTTCACCATCACAGTGTATTTAAGGTAACTTCTTTCTATATCTTGTTGTCTTGAGGAAGGCCTGTATAATGGGGCCGAAACTTTGACCATAAAATACATTTAGAAAATATCTTTAAGTCCTTTTGAGTGCTCATTAGTTTTGACTATCTTTATGCTAGTCTTCTATGTGCGTGTATAGATATATACCAAGATAGAAAATACTAAGAGCACAAACAGGACTTAAGTGGGAGTAAAAGAAAATCAATATATTTATTGCATGTTTTGGCCAGGTTTGGCTGTGTCACCCAATTGCAGGAATCCTGCAAGAGAGGGAGTGCTTGGGTACGTCGCTTGGGTACGAAGCTGGTCACGCTTTGGCTGCCTATTGTCAGACCTTCCTGCGGCTACGGCCGGATAGAGGTGCCAACCACAAGGCTGATGACAGACTCCAGAGAAGCTGGAAGTAAGTCCGGGATAGCCAGACAATAAACAGCACAAACTCTCCTGCAGGGGAGAGTGCTGGCTAGAGAGCAAAGATTAGTGTGCGTGGATGGAGGGCATAGGCCACGGTAGTAGCTGGAACTCTCCACAGAAGCGAATAAGAGCAAGAAACGAGACATATACAAGCAACAGAACTGGAGCTAGCGTTGAAGGCAGGTCAAAAGGAATAGCTGTGTCATACACTGGAAATCCAAGTACTGGAACCACATGGCAGAAGAATAGTCTAGGAGTCAGCAGGGTCATACACAGTTTCGATCAAGACTGAAATGACTAGGCAGAAGAATGGTCTAGGGCCAGGCAAGGTCATACACGGTTAGGAGCAGGACTGGAATCACTAGGCTGAAGAATGGTCTAGGGCTAGGCAAGGTCATACACTGAGGGACACGAATGAAACAGGACTCAGGACTGGGCAAGAAACTGAACTCAGCAGGAGCTCTGAGAGCAGTAACTACCTGGCTACAGAATATTGTAATAGCGCACTGAAGCCAGGAACTGGGGGAAGGATATAGGCGTTGCGCGCTACGTCATCCGGGCGCGACATCTAATTCCAGCAAAGAAAAGACAGCCGGCGGCTACTCGCGACACTGCACAGTGGCGTCAGCCAAGAGAAAGCCCAGAGATATACAGAAATACAGGCGCAATGAAAGCGACGGAGAAGTGCGCCGAGCACTGAGATGGCGGGCGAAGGGAAGCTCTGGAGGAGAGGTCAAAGAAGTGGATAACAGGCTGGCCTTCCTCAGAGTCATGATCATGAGTAAGCGCGATAAGCATGAAATGCGTTGATCAGTGTTGATGGTCTGTTACACCTGTCTGGTATCCGTCTGTAGAAGTTTCTTCTAAGCTTAAATCATGGGTTGCAACTAAACAAGGTACTTTTATTGGATCTTTTTGATACAATAAAGCCATTTGATTTTTTTTTACATTTCTGGACTATTGTGGTGATATTAACCATTATGGTGCTGATCAATTTTCACTTTCTCTGATGTTATATGGAAACCTGGGGAAAGGTTTTCTGAGTGAGCACATATGGTTTCCACTTTGTTTGGATACATTTTATTTACTGATTACCAGAGATATGTTCGCCAAATCACCAGACCTAAAATTGCTCATCAAACCACATTGATTGTGGATTGCAAGTTTGAATTGGAGGTGGAAGTAAGAGCTGCCTATGTTCTTTGTCTTGTTGATGCTGTTGAGATCAGAGCTCTGTGGGGGCCATACTATCACTTCCAGGACTCCTTGTTCTTCTTTACACTAAAGATAGCTCTTAATGACTTTGGCTGTATGTTTGGGGTCGTTGTCATGCTGCAGAATAAATTTGAGGCCAATCAGATGCCTGCCTGATGGTATTGCGTGATGGATAAGTATCTGCCTGTATGTCTCAGCATTGAGGAGACCATTAATTCTGACCAAATCCCCAACTCCATTTGCAGAAATGCAGCCCCAAACTTGCAAGAAACCTCCACCATGCTTCACTGTTCCTGAAGACACTCATTCTTGTACCATTCTTTAGCCCTTCTGCAACAAACTGCCTTCTGTTACAACAAGATATTTCAAGTTTTGACTCATCAGTTCATAGCACCTGCTGCCATTTTCTGCACCCTGGTTCTTGTGCTTTCACTTGGCCTTGTTTCCACGTCAGAGGTATGGCTTTTTGGCTGCAAATAATCCATGAAGACCACTTCTGACCAGACTTCTCTGGACAGTAGATGAGTGTACCAGGGTCCCACTGTTTTCTGCCAATTCTGAGCTGATGACATTGCTGGACATCTTCAGATTGTGAAGGGAAGTAAGCATGATGTGTCTTTCATCTGCTGCACTAAATTTCCTTGGCCGACCACTACATCTACGGTCCTCAATGTTGCCTGTTTCTTTGTGCTTCTTCAAAAGTGCTTGGACAGCACATCTGGGAAACCCTGTCTTGCCATAGTATGAATTTTGACATTAAACTGTCTTCAGCAGCCTCACCTTGTTAGATGAGTTGTATTCCTCCTACAAAGCTGTTTCTGTTTCAGTTAATGATTGTGTTTCAGCCTACATATTAAATTGATAATCACCTGTTTGGTATAATTGTTTAATCATACACTTGACTATAGGCCTACAAAATCCCTAACTTTCTGCAAGTGTACCTAGAAGAATTGATGCTGTTTTGAAGTCAAAGGGTGGTCACACCAAATATTGATTTGATTTAGATTTTTCTTCTGTTCACTATGCATTTTGTTAATTGATAAGTATAAACTATTGACATTTCTACTTTTGAAAGCGTGCTTACTTTACAGCATTTGTTCACACCTGCCTAAAACGTTTGCGCATTACTGTACATGCAAATAAAATCCATGGAATAAATTAACATCATTGTTCTATTTTTTTTATTTATTTTAAATGAAGCAACATGATGAATTAACATTTTGTATGGTGTTATACTATGATTCTTAAAGGGATAGTAATATTTCAAAATGAAAGCAGCTCCAATTAACCTTCATAGTATTTGGGCCATGGAGAGTGTTATTTCAATAATGTCAAAGTTGTAGTTCAAGAGTAATTGAATGATAAAGTATCCCCCTCCTGTCCCTTTTACCTAGTGTAAGCCACCTCGTCTCAGATGTGGAATCTGGTCTTAAGACCAGATAGCTCACAGCAAGGGACAATCTTCTTACTGTGAAAACAATGAAAACCCTGCCCCCCTTGACAGGTTTTTCCCTTATGCTAAGTTTTGTCCCTCTCTGCAAGCCATCTGGACACCACCTTTCTGATCTGAGGTGAGCAGTGTTACATCAGTAAAAGAGGTGGGAGGGGGATACTTTATCATTCAGTTTCTCTTGCACTATAACTCTGACACTATTGAAATAACACTCACCATGGCCAAATACTATGAAGATTAATTGGAGCTGCTTTAAATACACTAACACCTTCCAACTTTTTTTAATCTGGGTAAAAAAAATTAATGGCCGCAATTAACCAGTTCTGTAGGTAGTATTAGATATAAGACTGTGGAAGCAGACTTGATTTTTTGTTGCAGGACTTAAATACTCCAAACAGCTCCCACTAAATGCTTTCTAACCACACATCATTAAAGGGATAGTAATACTTAAGTATTACTAATCCCTATAGTAAAGCCCTACAAAAGAAAACGTATTTCCCCCACTGTCATCTCTGGTTTGAGAGATGAACGCTTCTAAAGTTGCCCTCCCCCTTCCCTGTAGTCAGCATTCTAGCTGACTGCAGGGAAGAGAGTCGTACGACTTTCAGGTGGCTCTCCAGCACAGCCTGATCGCGTTACTAAAAAAGAAAACTTTCACTGAAATGGTCTTCTATGTGTGCTTGATAGAAGACCTTTTTAGTGAATTTTTTTTTTTTAGTTAACGCGATCGCGGCTCTGCTGCAGAGCCGCCTAATGATCTGTGACCGGATTTCCCTTCAGTCAGATACAAAGCTGACTTTGGGGAAGGGGGAGGGGGAGGGCAACTTTAGAAGCATTTATCTTTCAAACCATAAAGGTTTGAGATATGACACTGGGGGCAATACATTTTTTTTGTAGGGCTTTACTATAGGGATTAGTAATACTTAAGTATTACTATCCCTTTAAGAGGAGATTGGAATCCTGGAGTCCTGCAGAAAACAGTTGTGTCTGTCTGTGTGGACACAACATCTAGTATTAATTAAACATTCATTTTTGTGAACCAATCCATGCACAGTTGATTTTTATTGGTGAATATGATTTTCAAGGTAAGTTTATGGTTATTATTAGGAGGTGTTAGTTAGAGTTCATCTAACTAATGATGGGCTTATAATGTAATTTTACATTTTATATAATAAAAATGGCAAGGAAAATTTTTTCTAATGTACTTTTAACATTATAGTTCATCTAACTAATGATGGATTAATAACATATGTTAAGTGTTATATAAAAAGGTCAATGCAAGTTGTTAGTCTGATCATTTTTATGTAAAATAAACACGCTTTTTAGAATAGCCTCTACTTGCTGTAAATCACTGTTATGTCTGAATACCTGTTTTTATTGTTCTGTGGAAAACTATTGCTGTCTACTTTGTAGCCTGTAATCACAGACTGAAATTAATTTATATGATGTTTTCCTTTTTCCAGACTTGATTTTTCCTAAAGGTTAATTTAGTCTTGTGCTGACATGAATGTTAATATCTCTATTCGCTTTAATGACCACACACACAAATGCAAACTGATTTTCCAATCAAGCAAATTATGATGAAACCTTCTAAGTAGGAAAACGTATTAAGATTGATATTCTATCCAATTATTCAGACTACATTCCTTGAATAGTGATTTAATATGGTATGTACTACGTCAATATTAATTACAGAAATGTCATATTCCCTTTATTCAAAAATGGGTATATATCTCCATGTTTCATTTTTATCTTCTTGTAGGTTTCCCGTCATCTAAATTTCCTTAAATTAAAGTGTTACGTTTAAAATAGAGAGATAATAGAGATATTATATAGGAAAAATAAACTGCTTTTCTATAAAAGACTCCCCACTTTGCTCCGGGACATATCCACAAAGTAAGCATAGCTGGGAACTCTCCGGATTTGCCCTGGAGACTTTCATTGCTTTACCAGGTCTCTGTGGCAGAGACTGAGTTTCCGGATGTGGGGAGTTTCTACTGAAACACTGCCCACTTCTTCTCTTTCCCAGCCTGTTCCTCCTACTCCCTGCCCAATTCTCCTCCTTCCCCAGCCTATTTTTACCATTTTTTTTAATGCCCATTAAGCTCTGCCCCAACTCACGGCTAAGCCCCACCCCTTTTTGACGCTTATGAATAATTTTTTGCCCACCAGTGGCACCACAGTACTTCCCTCCGGGGAGACCACACATCATAGTTTGCAAACCACTGCTGAAATGACATATTTAAAAAACACAAAACAAACAAATCAAAAATCTTTTATCGTAGCATATTGTCTTATAAGAAGTCAGCAGTATTCATAATTATGACCATAATGAACAGCTTTTCCGAGTTACTATTTATATACTATGTATATATTTTATCCACACTATTCTTAGTCTTGCTTCTTTTCTCCACTTTGAGTTCTGAAGTTCTAATTCTTCCAGTGTTTACATATGTCTGTGTATCATTCTTCCTTTCTGATGGCGTCTACAGTTTCCTTGATTACAGGTGGTATGAAAGTTACCATCATGGGGAGATATTTTAGATATGGTGGAGGTTTTTTGTTTAATTTATTCCCTGAGGAAAGATGCTGCAATAAAACTGTTTTTTATACTACGTATCTGCTGTGGTGTGACCTACTTTGCCCTGTGGATACATCTATGAAGCAATACAGAGGATTTGTGTACTTATTAAGGAGAACTGGTTGTTGCTAAAAGTTTGTGTCATTTGTATCATGTATTGGTCTCTATCACGATAAATGATTTAGAGCAAGACCAAATTATTTTATTTACACAGATTAATTTATAAACATATATACTGGAGATTAACAATACATTTTTGTGAGTTTTATTGCTGTGGAGCAATGTAATACGCTCTACTCATTCTTTGCTCCTAAAAAGAGGGACAAAAGGCTAGAGAAGAGGGACAGAGGGATTTGGGTCTCAAAAAGGGACACTTGGAAGGTATGTTTAACTATTTTAGTGCTGGGTCACTCAGCATTGCTGACTTTATAAGGAATATTGCTTGGAAGCTAGAGATGTCCCCAACGTATAAAAGCGGTCAAATTGATACCTTTTTGCTATAACATTCCTCATATAAGACTTTGTTCTTAGTTGGTAGCTCCTTCGTTAGCCTATGTTTTATTAATAGCATTATTATTGAACTAATTTGTTATTTACCAGCTATAGGAACAGTAGCTTTTGTCACTGGAAACCAGTTTTGTGTAGTTAAGCTCAAAATAGATGATGTTTAAACCACCTAAACATTGTTTTTATTTCTTCATTTTAGCTTATCCAGATTGAAGAAAATGGCTTATAGAATGGATTACTACATCTGAAAATAAATGATTTGAGACTCTGTGGCATAACACATGAAGTGCAAGGAGAATTTGCTATGATCTTTCTGACACCTTTGGATAATTAGGACTTACCTTCAAAAATGAGTTCGGAAGAAAAGGGCATATCGCCGGCTCACAAAATATCTACTCCAACGCACAAAAGTGCCTCGTCTTCATCCTCATCGCAAAGGGATAGCAGACAGGTAATAACCAAGGATATATTTTTGTTACTTGCAGTATTTTGGGGGGGGGATGTAGATTCTTGTTTGGTTAGTGAATTTAAAGCAGTATCAGTATATACATTCACATACACAAATAATTGTTTTCAGGATTAACAGTTGAGAAAAACAAGGGAATTCTCATTGACATTTGCCTCATTCAAGATTTACAGCTAAAAATGTCACTTTAGCAACAGTAACATCAAAAAATTGAATAGCTACAATCAAATGCTCTCAAAAATCCAGTATTGATCCATAATCATGTTTAAATTAAATGTCTGATTGCAGTGGGAGTATCCTTGTTTCATTCAACTGGAAAATTCCTGCAATATACATATTTTTTTGCAGAGTAATATAGTTGCAGGTTTTCTTCTCTGTGTGAAGACTTGCTGAGGAAGCAGGAGCTTCATTGTGAGTCTCAGCAGATCAGCTGGACAGTTGAACAGGGGTCAGAAAAGTGATGTCCGTGCTTTCCAGCTAATCCTGCAAGAGACTGAACTACAAGGCTATTGAAGGGCTGATAGGCAGGCCATGTGACTATAATCACAACCAGAGAAACCTGTGGCTAAAGTCACATACTTCCTGGTCTAGCACCCTTGCCAGCCTCCCCTAACAGCATACAGAAGCCTTCTGGTGCTGTACTACATAGCCCCTTGATTTTTACCAAGCCTGCACCAATAGGAACAGACTTATTAAATGTAATATTTTTTGTTTCATAACACTTTTTTTTACACTTGCGTTAAAAAGTAGACTAATTCTGGGGCAAACCAACTGTGCCATAAGGAAGAAATAAGCATTCTTGTTGATTTACATGGGGATTTTAACCCCTAGAATGCCAGAGAGGTCACCAATGTATTACTTCATAATGTACTGGAGATCTTTCTAGCATTCTAGTGGTTAAATTACCCATTTAAATCGATGGCAATCTGGAACATTTTTATGTGTCCCCCCTATAATGTAGTTGGTTTGCCCCCAAATTATTCCGCTTTTCTTTTGAACATAAGACCATTAGTTTATTAAAATGATTTTGACTGCTCTAATCTTCATTCATTTGTTTAATATTTGTATCTCTCCCACTAAGCGTAATAAATATTAAAGGAGCAGTAAACTTTTTAAAATGAAAACCTATATGTTATAGGGCTTTCTTGATGAGTAAAACAAGGCTACTATCAATGCTGTCAGTTGTTCATTTCAAATATTATAATCATTCAAACTGTATGGAAGTGAATGACAGCGTGATCACTTCCTGAAATTTCAGACAGCATAACTCGGCAGTTCTGATCACATTCAATGGAGAACTGTTTGTGTGACTTACCTTTCCCCTTGTCTGCAACAGAATACCTAACTGAATTCTGACCACTACAGGGCAAGGTTATGGATAAGAAAACAAGAGTTTAACCCTTTGAGTGCCAGAGGGGTACACAACACATTGCTTTCCAATGCGTTGTGTACCCCTCTGACACTCAAAGGGTTAAACTGTAATAACCCTGAAATATACATCTCTTAGCAGTGAGAGTGCTATTGTTTTAATCAACCAGTTTACTGCTTCTTTATAGGGTCTTACCTTCCTACAGTTATGTAATCAGTAGAATGTTCTTTATCTTTCCCACTGACATCTGTTGTCAGTGAATGACAATGAGAATTTATTGTGTATCCAGCCATAAAATATATACAGGCTTTGTGTTTTAGGACCTGGAGGAAGCAGATACACGTCATATGATTACTTAAATAAAGCCCAAGCCAACTGAACAGAAATTGTAATGATTTAGTTAAATTTTCACTATTTTATTATTTTAACACTATTTATTGTATCTGCTGGGCTGGCTTTATTCAGCTGTTCCTTACTTTTTCTTTCTACGTTTAGTAATTTATTTAAAATAAAACATTCCTATTTACTAAAACTGAAAATAAAACAATTGTTTTCGAGACTGCGCTACTTTACTTAAAGCAGAACTTTCAGTTCATACTTAGTCGCCATGCATTGGCGACTAGCTTTGAAGTAGATGTTTTACCTTGAAAAAATAGCCCAGTGTAAAGGAATCGTTCCCATTTGGAGACCGGAACCCAGGCTACAGCGCAGACATCTTGTCCGCGAGCCTGCGCTGTCAGTCCCTGTCTCCATTGAGTAGCACTGAGGTGCACCATATGGTAACTGGAAGGGACTGACGGTGCAGGCACGCGGACCATACTAATCTACCAGTCAGTCCCCAAACGGGAACAGTTCCTTTACACTGGGCTATTTTTTCAAGGTAAAACATCTATTTCAAAGCTAGTCACCATTCGTTTAATGAATGCATGGTGACTAAGTATGTACTGAAAGTTACGCTTTAAGGTCCAGAGAGGGGTGTGCATTGTATTGCTTCACAATGCGTTGCACACCATTCTGATCTTTAAAAGGTTATTTGCAGTGGCGTCACTCCAGGGGCCCGGCCGCCCCTTGCGACCCCACCCGGCTCCCACAAGAAGCAAGCTGAGGTCTGTGCCTTCTTCGGCACAGACGTATAGTTGCTGAGCTCCCTCATCGGCACTCTAGTAATGCAGAGCGCTGGGAGATGACATCATCTCCCAGTGCTCTGCATTACTGAAGAGAACACCGCTCGGGAGCTCCAGCTTCTGAAGTCTGTACATACCTCTTCTGCCATGCCGCTGGACCACCAGGGAGGTAGGAGATGGACACTGGAGGGGTCAATAGGGGCAATGTGGAGGTGGAAATTGGGAGCAATGTGGAGATTGGGGGCGATGTGGCGATTGGGGGCAATGTGGAGGTTGGGGCATTGTGGAGATTGGGGGCAATGTACAGACTGGGGCAATGTGGAGTTTGGGGGCATTGTGGTCAGGGGGGCATGGTAATTTTTGCACCAGGGCCCGGTGGTTATTGGAACAATAAATTTGCACTAAACAAACATTCCACTTAGCATATAATCCCAGTTTAGTTCCTTAACTCACAGGAGCGATCAACAAACTCATGACCTCATAGTCCTCATTAGAGACAATCCAATATATAGATCAGAACTGGTGCTAGCAGAAAAGACAGGGTATCCTAAATCTTTCTAGGAAAACTTGCAATTTCATAACAACTGTTACACTTAAGACCATCTATCAATATGAAGCTTGATACTTGAATTAAACTTGCAAAGTCTTTATTGTGCTTAAGAGCAGGATACAGTACAACAAAATAACCATCTTCCTTTGCAAATAGCCTGATGTTTCATGTGAATTTACACACATGCTAGTCTTCATATGGATGTCAAAACTTGAGTGCAGACTATTGGTTTGTAATTACAAGATTTCCTTGCATAAATGAAAAATCAGAATTGTTTCTTTTCACATACAAGGTAGTCATTGCTCTCACTGAACAATTGTAAAGATAAACAACTACAAGCATAATGGAAACTGTGTGGGCAGAGACCAAGCTGCAAAATGAGTAGGGGTGGTAGCTTCGCATCCACAATTTTACTGCTCCGTGGGAGGACAAATATATGTAGTGGCTCTGTGTGTCAGTGACAGATTATGTTGGTTGACAGGAGATCTAATGATGGCATGAATCATTTTAGGCAGAGGACTAGGAGGGAGGAGAAGATCTGGGCTATAAAAATAAAATGTTAGTGTCTAGTGAGCCTAACTTCCTGACATGCTGCTTGAGAAATGGCTTCATGTCTGCAGGAGAAAAGAATGCTGGCTGATCTACCATTCCAATTCCCTTCTGCAGTCAATGGGCTTTTGGTCTAGATTTGACATATGAAGCTAATAAAACAAAACACATTTAGAAATAGCCTGTTAATAAATATATACTGTATGGAAAGCATCCAGCTCTTGGTTATAGAATCAGTACATTATCTTTTGAGTAAGATTTTGATAGAGGACTGAGAGCTAGTGGCACAGTAACATAGCAAATTAGGTTGAAAAAAGTCCAACACATTCAGCCTTTGCCTCATAACCCAGAGACATGAGAATTGTATAGCTTTCCTGCTGCCAAATAAGTTAGTGTTTGTCAGACCTTCCTGTTTTGCCTACTAATACACAGTATAACCCCGTATGTTCCCTTTAAAAAAAAAAATGTATATAATCTTCTCTTAAAAGTATCTATTATATCTGCCATAACCATATCCTTGGTCAAGGAATTCTATAATTTAACAGACCTTACTGTAAAAAATAAAACCCTTCCTCTGCTAAAATTGAAACTTCCTTTCCTCCAATCTCAAGGGGTGTCCCCTGGTTAGATGATCAAGCCTTGGAATGAATAGCTCACCAGAGAGATCCTTGTATTGACCTCTCATATACTTGTACATTGTGATAAAATCTCCTCTTAGTCGTCTTTTCTCTAGAGTAAATAAACCAAGTCTGTGTAGTCGTTCCTCATACGTCATGTCCTCCATTCCCTTAATTTATTTTGTTGCTAATGATCCCTTTTAGGCCATGAGTGCTAAAAGGGTGTCCAACACTTAGACACCCTTCTGGCACTCAAATGGTTAATGGACACGAAATTCAGATGTTAAAAAGCTTTTGCAATGCAAAGCTCATTTGAGCAGCTGTGTCCTCTCTCCATGTTGGCCATGTAGGAGACTAGTACAGTATAAATGATACCTTTTTGGTTAAGTGAGTGGCACTAGGATTCAAGCTTTCAAGACAACTTAGGTCAGTAATGGCAAACCTATGGCATGGGTATTTTTTTTTTATTTTTATTTAGAAAATGTTTTACCAGGAAGAATACATTGAGATTTCTCCCGTTTTCAAGTATGTCCTGGGCAGTTTTCGGTAGACTGGGAAGTAATAGGTTCATGTTGGCATGCATACGACAAGGTTCGCAGGGTGCATACACATAGACAAAACAGTTCTATGTGTACTAACCATTCCACTAACAGATTTCCTCTTATCTCTGCAACCATGCCCTCACCCGCACCATACCATATTAATACACCATGGACTTCTGCATACATGTGCACTTCCCTCTGAATGCTGGTGGAGAGTATTAAAAACAAGCTTACCCTCCCCCAGTAATTATAGCAACAGACGCACCCTCTCACTATTTGCTCACAGAAAAAAATCACTAAATTTTTATGCATTCTATTACTTGCCTTGGCAAATGACATAGAAACCAACCCTGGCCCTCAAATAGCAATAAATGGCAACCTCCCCTTTAAAAAGGGTCTGTCTTTTGTGCACTGCAACATATGCAGTATACTGCCCAAAATGGATGAACTAAAAGCATGGTGTTACGCATACAATCCTAAAATTCTTATACTTACTGAATCCTGATTATCCCCAAAAATACCTGATACTGCTGTTGCCATAGATGGATACTCATGCTTTAGAAAAGACCGTGCAAAGCGAGGAGGAGGGGTAATCATATACATACAGGAATCAGTAAACTTTACACTTCTAAATGACTCTTACAACACTGATTCTTATGAATACATTGTTGGCAAAAATCTTCCATATTCAAAACAAATCATAATTGTTGGCATCTACAGACCGCCAAATACCCCAGCACATACCCTTTCAGACATAGCGCAACACCTAAAGGAGATTGCCACCGAAAACAAGAAAAGCGAGCTGATGGTTCTTGGAGACTTTAATATTAATTGGCTAGACTCCAGGAATGAAAAATTGTGTTCATTGTTTCAAACATTGAACTTATCACAACTAATATCCTCCCCTACTCGCATAAATCTTAAAACATCCAACCATACTCTGCTAGACTGGATCCTTTCATCCTGCACAAGCAGAATCCAAGACTCAGGTGTACTAGCAAATGTGTTTAGCGATCACTCCATAGTTTACTGTGTCCGCAAAATAAAACCAGTCAAGTCATGTTCCAAAGTCATACTCACTAGATCATTTAAAAATTTTAATCTTCAGTCCTTCCTAAATGATTTAAGAAATTGCTCATGGCAGAGAATACAGCTGATACCAGACCTAGACTCAGCGATAGAATTCTTTAACTCTGAATTCTTACAGGTCTGTAATACACATGCCCCGCTAAGGAAGGTCAGGGTTAGGGGGGCACATATACCCTGGGTCTCAGCTGACTTGATTCAATTATACAGTCTCAGAGATGCCTTATGGAAAAAATTTAAACAAACCGGCTCAGCATATGATCACACTGCATACAGACAATTAAGGAATACATGTACAAAACAAACAAAATTAGCAAAATCACAATATTTTACTGACAACTTAAACAGTAACATTTCAAAGCCAGCCAACTTTTGGAAGGTTATTAAAAACCTCTATAACCCTCCTAATCATACTCACCCATCAACTATAATTGTAGATAATGAAACAATACAGTGCCCCATAGCCATAGCCAATGCATTTAACAGCTACTTTGTTGGATGTGCCACCACCCTGATTACACAAAACAAAGATAACTCAGAAGTTCAGTCATCTACAGAACATTCACTGGCACCTGTTGCCCGGTCCAATTCTGAAAATGAATTCAATTTCATGCCAGTAAATGAAAGCGAAATATATGATCACCTACTCAATCCAAAAATGAAATGCCAACCTAGCCCTGACAAAATACCAAGCAATGCTATTAAAGCTCAGTGCTATGGTAAAGGCCAAACCAAATGCATCTTTAATTAATACCTCTTTGGCAACAGAGTACATGCCCAAATCCTAGAAGGTGTCTAGAGTTGTGCCTATCCACAAAAGTGGGGATAAAAATGTAGTATCAAACTACAGACCAATATCCTTACTCCCCACTTTATCCAAAATCCTAGAGAAATGTGTACACGTGCAACTAAATAAATATTACCAACATACCAGTTTTTTCACCCCACTTCAATCAGGCTTTCGACCAAATCACTCAACAGTCACGGCCCTCCTAAAAGTAACCAACGATATCCAGATGGGTATGGAAAATGGTGACCTCATAGGAGCCATTTTCCTAGATTTTGCCAAGGCTTTTGACACAGTAGACCATAATATTCTTATAAATAAACTCCAAAGATCAGGACTGGGTAATAATTCTCCAAACTGGTTCCGATCCTATTTATTAGACAGAACGCAGTATGCGTCAGTTGCTGGCAATGACTCCCTACTGCTCAAAGTAACAAGTGGAGTTCCTCAAGGCTCCATTCTTGGCCCTCTTCTATTTTGTCTTTTTATAAATGATCTGCCCAAGGTCTGCAAATCATCTTCAGTACACATGTATGCAGACGACACCATTCTCTATACTAAAAACTCAAACATATCACACCTTGAGGCCGTATTACAGCATGATTTCTACGAGGTTGAAAGATGGATAGCAAGGAACAAATTGTTCTTAAACACAGACAAAACTGTCACAATGATATTTGGCACAAAGCACAAACTGAGTAATCTCAGCAATACCCACCTATCCATTGTAACGGAGTCTAATTGTAAATTGGCCCCAGTGGACTCCTACAAATATCTTGGTATGTGGCTTGACCCCAGCCTCACTTTTGGACATAATATTGACAAGCTAACCTCCAAGCTTTATCCCAAAATCAGTACTCTTTTTAGACACAAGTCATGTTTAAGTCCCCTGGTTAGAAAATGTATCATGCAACAGATGTTGCTGCCTGTCATAGACTATGGTGACATAGTTTATGCTCTAGCGCCAGAAATCCATCTTAGTAAACTTGACACCTTGTATAATTCAATATGCCGCTTTAGCCTCCAATATAATTACTCTACTCATCGCTGTGATATATTAAAAGAACTAAATTGGTTAACACTCAAATCTAGACGTGCCCTTCACCTTTCTTGCTTAGTAAACAACCACTTCTCTGGAAAACTACCACACTACCTGAGCAGTTTGTTCACTCCTGCTCTCCATACTAAGTATAACCTCCGCTCCACCGCAAACAACTCGCTACGTATACCACAATACAAGAAAGAAGCAGGAAGATCTGCCTTCTCCTTCAGAGTGCCAAAGGCCTGGAACAATCTGCCTGAAATAATCAAATATGCTCCCAGTCTAAAATCCTTAAAAGTAAATGCTTCTCTATATCTAAAAACAGAGTGTAGCTGTTTATAATTTTAAAATTTCCATATGTATGTATATTCGTATGTATATTTAATAACATGTAATATATAATGTTTCTCAATTTGTGTAAATATGCAACCCTCTACTGAAAACTGTCCAGGAAATACATGAAAACGAGAGAAATCTCAAT
The DNA here is from genome assembly GCA_037306005.1 of Rhinophrynus dorsalis. NCBI lineage: Eukaryota > Metazoa > Chordata > Amphibia > Anura > Rhinophrynidae > Rhinophrynus > Rhinophrynus dorsalis. Next base: position 181,770,333 of record CM074725.1, on the reverse strand, counting down.
GTATTCTTCCTGGTAAAACATTTTCTAAATAAATAAATAAATAAATATAGGACATCTACTGCTAATTATACAAGTGTACTTCCACTGCTGACAGTTGTTTTAGTCCAAAGTTATAACAGTTCAATTCTATTATACTCCTTGGAAACAGAGATTCTGGCAGCTTACTTCATGAAAGTTCAAACTGACAAGAAGGAAGTGACTCCGTGTTACTATAACCTTCTATGGAGAATTGTTGTCAGTGACTCATCTCACCCATAATGTCCAACAGGATAACTATGTGAAATCTGACCACTTGAGGGCAATGTTAATGTAAAAAACAGCATTTTAACTAATAACCACTGAAACAATGGCCAGTGGAAAACAGCGGGAGTACCCATTTTACTGAACAGGAAAAGTCCAACGTTGTGTTTTATGTTTTTTTTTCCATTAACAAAATGTTCACCTAATCCTTTATGTGCCAGACAGGTATCCAATACATAGCACTTAAATGTGTTGGATAAGTCTCTGGCAATCAAATTACGTCCTTGGATGCTGGAGAAGTTTTCAGTGCAGTGTATTAGAACATCTAGCATCCAAGTTGTTAAATAATAACGGCCGCTGAGCAAACAACCTAAAATAGCACTCCTTGTGAATAAAATAAGTACATACTGTTCAATTCCAGCTTAGAATCCCAGGGACGGGTCCTTCCATTTAAACATCTCATTTAGTGTTGTCCTCTTGAATTCACAAATTGGCTTACTTTCCCATGTCTCTGCAGCTTGTCCAAAATAGTGTCCTTGGTAAAATCTAGCAGAGACATGTGAGACAGTGCAGTAATATCAATGCCAAAAAATAGTAAAACCAGTTTCTTGTCACACACAAAGTAATGCAATTACACACAAATGTGAAGATCAGGTATATCGCAGTAGTACTTCAGGTCTGCATTCAGTTGGTAAGATTCATATTAACGCCAAAGTCTGACACAGAAGTACACTGAGAACCCTGGCATTTGTCATCTGATTGCATCACGTGGCACATCCAGACTCCACTCAGATGTGTTTCTCTGTAATTGTATCAAGTCTGTGTGATGAAATTATAGCAATGATGGCAGCAATTGCTGTCGTACTTGATTAAACATGGGAGACCAGAGGTGAAAGTCTACTTCTTGCACAGAAAGCTAGTTTTCACTTAAAGTACACATTTAAATGGATAGTAACGTTTCACAAAAATAGCAGCTCCAATTAATCTTCATAGTATTTGAGCCATGAAGAGTGTTATTTCAATACTGTCAGAGTTGTAGTTCAAGAGTAATTGAAAGATAAAGTATCCACCTCCCGCCCCTTTTACCTAGTATAACACTTCTCCCCTCAGATGTGGAATTTGGTTGCTTAACCAGACAGCTCACAGCAAGGAACAATCTTCTTACTGTGAGAACAATGAAAACAATTCTCCCCTTAACAGGTTTTTCAGCTTTTCTCCTTATCTTAATTGAAGATTGTCCCTCTCTGCAATCTACCTGGGCACCTCCCTGCTGCTCTGAGGTGAACAGTGTTACATCAGTAAAAGGGGTGGGAGGGGGGGACTTTGTCATTGAATTACTCTTGAACTACAACTCTGACAGAATTGAAATAACACTCTCCAAGGCCCAAATACTATGATGATTAATTAGAGCTGCTTTTATTATGAAACATTACTATCCCTTTAAAAGAGAAGTACAATTTCATTATAAGATACTAGTGTAAAAGCCTGTGTACACTGGCCAGGGTCCGGGAGATGTCTCACTGCTCGGTTCCTGCTCTGCGTACTGCCGCTGCCTCACTGCTCCAGTCCTGTTCTGTGTACTGACTCTGCCTCACTGGAGCAGTGAGGTCCTGCTCTGCATACTGACGCCACCTCACTGCTCCACGCGATGCAGTCATGCGCAGTAGAGACTGGCCGAACGTGGGCAGTCTCTACTGCGCATGACGGCTTCTGACAAACATCGCTAGCATTTTATTATATAGGATGTTATATAACTTTTCCTGCTGAGTAAAACACAAATGTTCACTTTTTGATGTTGTTAAGTTGTTAATTATCCAATCTGTGGGAGAGCTTGAGTCATTGATTACTGCAGTGATAGGAACAGCACCACCTGGTGACCAGAATAGAAAAGTACAGTTTAATTTAAGACAAAATATGAGCTGTATTAAGTTTTGAATGAAAAATATTCCAGTAGGGGCTTGTTTTCCAGAGGATGAAAACCAATATAAAATATATTTTTAAGATCTATGCAATTAGGGCTATATGTACAAAAAAGTGCAGTAATGATGGGGAATATTAACTGAACAGCAGGGTATAAATAAAAGGTCCCCAGATTTCCCTTTGTAAATGGGAATTTTAACCCCTTTAATGCTAGAGAGGTTGTCATAATAATCTGTTGGAGACATCTTGCACTGAAGGAGTCAAAAGTCTCATTTAAATCAATAGAAAATTTTATTTTTTTCCCAACATGCAGTTGCTTTGCTCCAGATTTACTTTATTTCTTTCTATATATGGCTCAGATGCTTAACCCTTTAAGGGCCAGAGAGCTACACGACGTGTTGCAGAGCAACACATTTTGCACCCGTCTGGCACTCAGAGTGTTAAAGCGGAACTACCACGTTAGCTAAAGTCACCCTTGCAATACTTAGGCAGGTGGCGACTAGCTTAATAATAGTTATTTTACCTCTCAAAAGCACCCCTTTATAAAGTAATCCTTAACCCCTTAATGACCCTTGACGGTCATAGTACGTCATGGGTAAATCTGACTGAATGACCCATGACGTACTATGACCATCATGGAATTCCGTGCTCTCCCTGTGGGTGCACGCTGTTCGGGGAGTCCAGAAATGGAAGGAGCAAAAAAAAAAAAAAAATGCTCCGTGGTCCTTAACTGACCGCGCCGAGCCGATCGGCCGGTTATTAAGGGGTTCAGCTTCAGAGACTGACGGCCAGGTTAGTGCAGTCTGAGCACCTGCGCCATCAGTCCCTTCTGGTGCCCTTCAGGCCAGTGCAATGCTGCTGAAGGGAGACCGGGACTGACAGTGCAGGGGCGCAGACAAGATGTCTGCACTGATGCCTGGCTTCCGGTCTCGGAAGCTTAAGGATTACTTTACAAGGGGGTACTTTTGAGAGGTAAAATAACTATTATTAAGCTAGTCACCACCTGCCTGAGTATTGCAAGGAGACTTTAGCTAAATTGGTAGTTACGCTTTAAAAGTGCTCACAAGTCATTGGTAAACACTTTTTTATTTAACCACCTGTTTAGGAAAAAGATGTGAGATTGACCATCTGCCCCTCTAAGTTAATGCCATGGTCAGATTAACCCTTTCCGTGGCAGGAGGTACACATCACTCTGCAGTACGTTGCGTACCCCACTGGCACTTAAAGGATTAATCATGGCAGATGCTCAGAATCTCATATTGCCCATGCCTGTGATAGACACACTCTAACACTGGGACCATATACATAATGCAACAGACAAGGTATTCTGGAGCAAATCAACTGGTCTGCACCATAGGGGGACACATGAATACTGAAGAAACTGCTCTTCTCTACTGTTTGGATCGATCATTAATTAGAAAAAATCTTTGTGCCATATGTATGAATACAAAATTGGAGTCATTCTGGAGAAAAGCTGTTGCTCCATAGGGAACACATAAACATTTCTATTGATTTTAATGAGCCTTTTAACTCCTTGAATTCTAGAGAGGTCTCTACCGCACTTTCAGGCATTCAGTGGGTTTAAAGGGATAGTAATGCCTCAAACAAAATGCAGATCCGATTCTTCTTCATACTGTTTGTCCCATGTAGCGCTGTTTTTGAATATTATCAGTCTTATAGTTTAGCAGCAATGGAATGAGAAGTATCCCCCTCCCACCCCTTTTAGCCACGTCCCTTCTGATGTGGAATCTGGTCACTTGGCCGGACAGCTCGCACTAAGGGACAGACTCCTTGCTTTGATCACAAGGAAAACCCTGGCCCTCTCAATGGAGGAGGGCAGATTTTTCCTTGCGCTCACAGTAGATTGTCCCTCGCTGCGCTCTATCTGGACCGGCTTGGAGAGCAGCGTGACGTAAGTAAAAGAGTTGGGAGGGGAATGCTTTCTCATGCAGTTGCTGCTGAACTACAAGACTGGTAGTACTGAAATACAGCGCTACGTGGGACAAATAGTATGAAGAAGGATTGGAGCTGCCTTTTGTTTGAGGTATTACTATCCCTTTAAAGGCCTATTTAAATCAATAGGGAATCTGGTCATTTTTATTTATCCCCTATGGTGCAGTTGGTATGCTCCAGAATTGCTCATCTTTATCTTTCTACGTTAGATCTGGCTGTGCCTCTGTTCTGCTGTCTTTCTGTGATGGTTGGTCATCAGACAGAGTGAATGCAGGCCTGGCATGGCTTTACATGTTGACCTTGGCTGCACAGTTAGGGTTGCATGAAGGGAGGAAAATTCCTCCAATTTCATTAGAAACTCAAGGAAGCTGGCAGAACTGAACCACCTGACAGAAGGAACCTCGGGGCCCAAAATGTTGACCATAAGCATACTGCCAGGCAATGCGTTGCCTACCCCTCTGGCACTTAGGGGGTTAAATCTGTGGAGGTTGACTTGGCTAAGTATTTAGCTCATTGTTGAGTTTCTCTGAAGCTCATCGCTATATTATAAATGCAAGTCTGAAGCTGCATTATACTTAGCCTCTTGAGTGTTATAATCTCAATCTCATAGAGAATACCGGGATTTAAAAGAATTATTCTCAAACTGTACGGTGTCAGTTATGCAACAGTAGTTACAGGTAGGTGATTAGACCCTACTACTTCATCATTACTGGCACCCTACTACTTCATCATTTTTGGCCAGTTAGTTATTTTTTGTTAAAAATCACAGGTGGGCCACACCCTAGGGTCAGGCAGCATTTGGCCCATGGGCCACATTAGTACATACCCCAAATTGCAGGAGCATGAGAAGGGAGCCAGCAGTGTCCCAGATCAGAAAATGAGCTGCACTGGTGGATTCATATATTCCCCGCAAGTGAGGAGATGCACTATGGTGAAAGAAAGGTGAGAAGACATATTCTACAATTCCTCCGTTGTTCGCTGAGGCCTCATTATGAAGTTGGAAAGAATTGTGTATATAGGCTTTATAAAGTAACATAGGAAATGAAACGTTGTCTCTCACTATAGCACATATTTCCTCTAGTGCTTAACCCTTTGACTGCTAGAGAGGTATTGTGTTGGATAGCTCTATGGCACTCAAGGGGTTAAAAGAGTGGTGTATACTTTTTCCCAGATATACATGGATTATTTTTTTCGTGCTGAGTAAAATGAGGGTAATCCACTACTGGGAATGCTTCATTCAAAAGTTATTATAAAGCAAATTAGCATTTTTTGATGGCTTATGATTAACGTTTTTGTGGCCAAGCTCTTCATAAATAGCTATAGTACCACCATAAAATGTAATAGCTACATAAAATCTTAAACTCAGACTGTCAAAATAAATGCAAATTTGCAATGTGACAACTTTTGAAATAACAGCAGTGATAGTAACGTTGATTCGCTCAGCAGGAAAAGCCATACAATATGCGTATACTTTCATGTGGCGAACCTCCTTTCTAAGCATAGGTGAGTGGATAAGAATGATTGAGAATCCTATTAATTCCTCTGTGCTCCAGCTGGGAAATGCTTCAGTTTCGGCCTGTTAGTGATCCCTGAGGACAGATTTGAAAAACACTTTTCAAGAAAGTAATGCAATTCCATAGAGCTCTAAATAGATTTATTTTCTGTGAAAGATTATTATTATGTTTGTTGTTGCAAGTATACATATATCTGAGCAATGCACATGATAGTTTAGCAGTAGGCGGCCCTGTAGCTATAGCAGTGCTTACCTCACAGAAGGTTACAGATCAGTGGAACTGCTGAGTCTGCACATTTCACACTGCAGAACAGTTAAATAATGTGTGCTGCTTTACTCAGCAGTATATTAGTAGGTGGTAGCTGCCCAGGCTCCGTGATATCCTTTGGTATCCCGTTCGATGCTGAAAAGGAAATTAGCCACAATTTGCGCAGCTAGTGTAATAGCAATACCTTAGCCCCACCCACTGCCACTGTCCAACTCCTCCCGTGACCACATCCCAGGCCCAGTCCACGGTTTTCTGGCACAGAAAATACCCTCACGGGCAAGCAGACCTCTCTAGTATCCAAAGGGTTAAGGGCCTGTTGTTGCTGATGGGATTTGTAATCCCCAGTGGCTGTAGAGCCAAAGATTTTCTACTCCAGGTTTATAACATACCTCCCAAGTGTCCCTCTTTAGGAGGGACAGTCCCTCTTTGAACCCTAAATCCCTCTGTCCCTCTTTCCCACCCTGGTGTCCCTCTTTTTAGGAGATCAGACTCTGTAGTGTGCATATAATTGTATATTGTTGCTCTACTGCAATAAAACTCACATTAATGTTTGTTTAAACGTCAGTATCTGTGTTTATACATTAGTCTGCGTAAATAAAATACTTTGGTCTTGTTATAAGTTATTTATTAGGTTAAACAAAGAGGTGTCAATAGGTCATGAAATAGCCTAAAAATTCTCTATAATGCCCCACCCACCAGTCACATCCCCCCACATACCACCTAAAACAAAGGTGTCCCTCTTTAGCCATTTGAAATATTGGGAGGTTTGTTATAACATAACATACAAACACAAAAATGCGCTTAACCCCTTAGATATTAGAGTGATCTGTCAAGGATCCAGGGGGTTGAACTATACATCTGCTTGTTTTCTCCACCTGCTACAAGTGAATACTCAAGTATATGATAACATCAAACAAATTTGTGCTTAAATATTAGTTAACATACTGTAGAAACACTCAGTTCTAATTGCATACTGCCAAAATCATGTGTTTTGGTATGTTCATGGGGCTACAGTCAGTTTAGTTTTATTATGAAAAAAAATATTTTATAGCTTTTGCCATTGAGGACAGTTAAATCTGTCATAAAATGAAGGAACTGTTACGGTCACATTCTGTTCAGAACTCTAGCTAGTGGCATCACTTCTCTATAGAATGCAATAACTGTCTAAACACCGGGGGAATTGTCAGGGCACCAGGTTGCACTGCTTGTTGCAAACAGTTAAATAGAAAAAAAAAACAACAGTTTGAGCTGTCATCACCTGGTAACATTGCATCTCATAGCAGAGGGGAACCATTTTTTTCCTACTTTTTAAAAGTCCTACAATATATGTTCTTTCATAATAAACATCTACTAATCCTTTAACCCCCTTGGTTATAGAGCTGTCTCCATCACATTGCAAAGCAGTGATTTGGCATCATCTTTAGCTGTCAGGGAGTTAACCAGTTTGGCAACAGAGAGGACAGTATCCCTTTTGAGTGGCAGATGGTTTTACAGTACAGTCAGGGCCAGATATCCCAATAGGTAGAACAGACAACCGCCTAGCGCACCAAATTGTGAGGAACACCCAGCTGTGCTGGCCACACTCACATACTGAATTGTACAATCTCAAGGTCCCTGCATCAGTTTTATACCCATTTACAGAGTATTATTTTCTAGTTATTTCTTGTTATAGGCTAAATGTACTTTCGGTGCCAGGAATCAATTAATTTGACTATGGATGGGGTTATGTGAGGAGTGGGGGTGTGGCCGTGGGCAGAGCTAAGTACTCCTAAGATTGAAATTCAGCCCTTAATACACTGTGCTTCAAACTGGAACTCAAAGGGTAAACTGAATCTACGCATCAGAAATGGCCTCCAAACTTTGGCAGATGGCCTTCCAGATTTAAATATTTAATGTGTTAAACGACAGTAAAATGCAGCAATACCCTACAGGCAGCTCCACAATTACTGTAATCATTTGTAATTGAGGAAACTGCAGCACCAGGCCTGGAAGAATTTGTGTTAGGCTGGCACACAAACATTCACCAGAGATGAGGTGGTTTTGTTTTGTTCCTGAAGATGTCATTGGCCAAACAATATGACTGATATAGTAGGGTGCATAGGAGCAGGCTGATAGATTTTTTTAACCCTTTGAGTGCCAGAGAGGTATCCACTGCATTGTGCAGATATATGCATATGCAGATATAAAAGATAAGCAATTCTGGACCAAACCAACTGTCCCATAAGAGGCAAACAGAAATTTCTCAAATTTTCATTGATTTAAATGGAACTTTTACCTTCCTGAATGCTAGAGAGAGATTTCCAGCTCACTGCTTCACAATGTGTCAGAAGCCTTGCTGGAATTTAAGGGGTTAAAAGCCGCATTTAATTTAATGGGGGATTATTTGCCCCATAGTTCAGTTGCTTATCTTTTGCTTTCTGCATAATACTTTAGTGCATGCTTTCCTTGCTGAGTAAAACAAGGACTAGGAGATGCTCCATTTAAAAATGATTACAGCTGTAATCAGACCTGTATTTTTCTTTTGCTGTCCTTGACGAACATCTGGCTCTGAAGGCAGTCTGTCATAATATAAAGTAATAATGACAGCACCACCTTGTGGAAACATTTAGTGAAATGATTCCTAATTAAAAAAAATCAATTTTGGGCTGTAATAAAGCTTAAATGAATCAGTGGAAGTACCTTTCTTTTACTCAGCAGGAAAAGCCTGCACTACAATATATTTTTTTGCTAATAAAACATTGCTACATATTGAATAACATTGGCACTATGGACCTTATTATTAAGCTACTAACTTAACTGTGAGGCTAATTTCATTGCTAAACATGAAAATGGTCGTACAGTATTGTTTACTAAAATGGAAATAAGAATCTGTACAAGAATCATCACGTAAAAAACTGAATGAGAGACCCAGTATGAATGGGATCAAATATGGCCTAATATGAATGATGCTGTCTGGCTGATCTGCAACCCAGAGGAACAGGCAGAAGGCCATTCAGGAAAGCTTTCGCTTTCTGTTTTATCCATCAGTGACTGCAGAATGTTGTAGTTGTTGAGTGGTTGAGGATGATGGGAACTGTAGAACCCATAATCTGGAGGTCCAATAGTCAAGTAGTATTTTAATGAGTTCTGTAATTCATCTAGTTTGTATGTATTATTTTCCGGACCTTCAGTGGTTTGGGCATTATAAACCACTTGATAAGCTCTGTAACACCGTTTGATAATTGCCCCTTGATGCTTTGCAGTCGTTTGTGTAACAATCCTAATTAGTGCCGGTGTAATGAACAGAGGTGATTGTAATGCAACCCATGTCCTCAGATTGGCTTGCGGTTGCAATTAGGAATGGAGTATACTTTGTTCGCTGTCAGAATGAGCCAGAAGAGCAATGCAGTGCTCTAGCAGCAAAACACCAAAGAAATGTTTTTTTCTAGAAAAGTAAAAAATCCAATCTGTGAGACAGGTATTCGACCTTCAACACTTCAGCTGTTGGAGTCTACAACTTAACTCATCCCCAACAAGCTGTTGACTGGATGGGGATGATGGGAGTTGTAGTTGCCAACAGCTGGAGTGCCGAAGTTGAAAAAAATTAAGAAATAATACATGTTCCTGATTACTGACCTATGTGAGAACTTTCAAAATGAGCTGACCCTGAGCATGCGGAATAATTACCCTTATGGTTCACCAGAACATGTATTTGGAGCAATACGTCTCTAGTTGCTGTAACCAAGAGGTGCTACAATCAGTGAACAAAGAACTTTTAACATGCTGCAACTTAGAGGTATGACTCTTAAACACACACAAACCAGCAGCATGTTTTCCTCTGCCTTTCTGGTAGAAATGACACACATTTTATAGACTAAGGAAGTAGATAATTGGTTAGAATCCAATACTAGGTAACACTGAACTCATTTACTTCATGTTTTGTCCCATCACTCTGAGATTTAGGTTAACACCCTAAGTTTTGGGTCAAACCCTGCGAGTTCCCAAGTATGATTATGGACTGACATCAGTATACCCACAATGCTGCTATTGTAAGGAGAATGGAGAACCTTTAAATCTCATGTCTTTCCCTTTCATATGTCCCCTCTCCTCTTTTTCCCTCCCCTTTTTTCCTCATACGTCTTGCACTTTTCCCTTCATGTTCCTGTCATGTTCCATCTATCTTCCCTGTGCTATACCTTCTCACATTCCATCTTTTCTCTTACTCACGAGTTATTTTTCATCCATCTTTCTCCATCCTCCCAACAGTTCCAAACTCACCCTTTTATGTATTTCAGTCTTGTCCCTCTCCTCCTGCCACCCCTTCCCCCCATTTCACTTCTTGTGAAAATTCCCCTCCATCTTGAGCATTCTGTCTCACCTGTATCATGTCTCTTTACTCTCCACCCTTCTCTTACCTTAAAGCCTCTTTATTTCTTCACTACTCACATTCCTAATCTATCCATACACCACCACTTCACCAGTTTCCTTCTCCACATATTCTCCTCTCCTAAATAATTCCTTCCCCACTTTCACCCTCTTCTTTCCATCATCCTCTTCTCTTTACTTCACCTCGTTCCACCACAGCTCCCTCTCCATCTTATCTACCCCTCACACCCCTCCTTCCACCCTCATTTTCTACTCATTTCCCACTACCATTTTCTCTCCTCTTCGCATTTTTCTCTTTCCAATTTTCCATTGCCCCTCATTCCATTCTTCTCTTTTCTCTCATCCATATTTCCCACACCTCCATTTCATGTTTTTTATTTCCACTCCTTCTTCACTATCGTGACAATTGCTCTTACAGTATCTTGTATTGCATCCTATACTATTTACTTCTCTTAGCCTATATGTCCACTTCTATCCCCCTCCGTCTCCCTAATCTCTGTTCTCATTTTAACAATAATCACAGATCAGTTAGATAATTGCAAGGATTTCAGTTAAATAATTGCAAGGATTTATAAGCATTCTCTTAAAGGGAACCTGTCACCTAAAACAACTTTGATAATTTTGAGAGAGCTTTTAATATCACCTATATATTGCATTAACTATTTTTTTATTTAGAAAACTAGTCAATGCAAGTACTTACTGTCTTAAATGCAAACCAAGCTTTTCAAGTGCTTTCAGGGATAGTAATGTTTCATAATAAAAGCAGCTCTAATTAATCATCGTAGTATTTGGACTTTGGAGAGTGTTATTTCAGTTCTGTCAGAGTTGTAGTTCAAGAGTAATTCAATGATAAAGTATCCCCCTCCCACCCCTTTTATTGATGTCACACTGTTCAGCCAGATCAGAAGGGAGGTGCCCAGGTAGAATGCAGAGAGGGACAATCTTCAATTAAGATAAGGGAAAAAACTGAAAAACTTGTCAAGGGGGGCAGGGCTTTCATTTTTCTCATAGGAAGAAGATTGTCCCCTTCTGTTATCTTTCTGGTCTATGGACTGCATTCCACATCTGAGAAGAGATGGCTTTCACTAGGTAAAAATGGCGGGAGGGGAAACTTTGCTTGTGAATATCTCTCAAACCATAAAGGTTTGAGAGATAAGACTTATATTGTTCTTTGTGTTTTTTTAATGCCTACAAAATAAAATAACGATAAACCGAAGTATTACTATCCCTTTAATACAAGAGGCAATGAAAAGCAAATAATGACACCAAAAGTCCTACTAGACCAGTGTGGAATAGCATTGTGACCTGATATACGTAACGGTTTTCCAGTTCTTCACAATGTCATTGCTGCCGTTTATATGTAAATTTCTGATAAAAAGATCCTCAAAAACTTGTAGAAAAAAACATAAAAAAGAAAGGCACACATGCTCTAAGTGCAGACTGTTGAACATATTCACCACCTTTTTTAAGGTCATTTGAATACCCTCTGGTAGTCATATACTTTTTTCTCCTAAGAGGTCCACCTAGCCTATAGGCAGTATTAAACCCTTATTATGAGGGCATAAAGAGATCTTCTGCTTCCTCGTTTGGATTAAGAAGACTACAAAGGAACGAGAGGAGGAGGAGAAAATTCTGGCGGTACCTGCACTGGAGGTTATTCAATAGATGCTTTTAAACCAAGAGGCTGGTCTTTGCCTCATTAAAATGTGAGTAGTGCTATATTGCACAAAAGAAGGTACAGCATGGCAGTGTTGATTCAACAGTCTGCACTTTCTTTTATAGTTTTTTTCTACTTCCTGTCGCTAAGTGGGAGAAGTAGTGTAGTGTAAAAACAGGAAGTGCCTGTACAGCATGTCTATAATTAGCATAACCTATACCTATAAATATATCAAAAACTAGTTTCTAAATGTTGGTTAATGCAACATATAAGTGATTTTTAAAGCGCCTTCAAAATCTCCAAAGTATTTTTTTTTATTTTTTAGATTATATGGCCCCTTTAACTCTTTGAGGTCCAGAGAGATGGGCATCCGTTGCAAGCTCTTCTGGTTCTTAAAGTGTTAACCATTAATGACTACATCTTTAGTAGTGATTTTCCTGAGTAACCTTGATCCAGAGGTGTTTAGGTCAGTGATTTACTTAGCTTACTTCAGCTAAGATAAGCAATTTAAGTGCTTGTGCTCCATCATTTGAATGGGTCGTAAGATGTGTTTTTCAGTAGCATCATTTTTTTTTTTTTTTTCGTTTTCAACCTATTTTTATTTGATAACAAGCATATTTTTATAATAGCGCCATTTTGTATTCATGTACCATCAATCTAGCTCTGCATGACTAACAGATTTTACCATCTCTATAATGCTGCTCTGTTATTGATATGATTACATAATATGGAAAAAGCAATAGCTATTCCCAGCATGAACATTATGATTATATTTTTAACATCTTACTACTGGTTTTACTGAAGGAATGATGATCAGTAAAAAGTATTTAACTGCATGGCTCCCAGCAGTGCCCCTAATAACTCTTCTTACTATTATTAAAGGAGAAGTAACCCCCTCCTAATAATCCCACACCACTTACCTTTCTATGTCCAGAAAATTGTAATGGCCTTTGTGGATTTTGCCATTATGCCTTTGCGGAATAGATAACATATTCAGTAATTCCTGGATGCCATATCCATGGAGACGGACATAACAGTTGATGGCAGATTTTTTAAGTTGAAACCAATAGTGCCTGAGTCTGTTTAACTCTTTAAGGACTATAGGGGTTTACAATGTATTGAGTAGCAAAGCTTTGCACATTCCGTATAAGGGGTAGTCAATTGTTGGACCTTCAGTTGTTTGGGACTATAACTTGCATCATCCTCTACCAGGCTTTGGCTGGATGGGAATGATGGGAATTGTAATCCCCAATTGCCGGAGGTCCAAAAATGAACTACCTCTGACCTATGTTCCTTAAAGGGTCAGTGGGCAGAGTTTGTCATGTGGTCCTGCTAACAACTGTCCTCTCTGTTACCATGGACAAAACATACAGGACTGATTAATGACGTTATCTTGTGGATAAAGGCAAAATTCATAGTGGTCATTAGGATTCTCTGACCATAGTGTGTGTGAGGGGGTAATTATTAGGATGTGCTACTTTTAAAGTCAATAACATTTTTATTCAGGGCCCTATGTTTAAAGGATAACTGGAGTAAATCTGGGGCAAACCAGGTGTACCATAGGGGACAAATACAAACCCCCATTGATTTAAATTGGATTTTTTTACACCTTCAACTCTAGAGAGCAATGTTTTGCAATGTAATAGAGATGTATTCAGCATTAAAGGGTTTAAACACCCCATTTAAACTTGTAGGAATTTTAGGAATGTTTATTTGTCCCCTATGGTTTACCCCCAGATTAGTTCAGTTTTCCTTTGAACATAGGGCTCTAAAGGCAGCTTCCATGGAGTTAGACTTGGTAATTAGTCAGGAGCGGCATTGTAAGGCCCCAAAGTGACTTATCAGCCTTTTTGATGGCTAGAAAGATGTTTGTCACCGCTGGGGGCAAATCTCATAAAGTAAAAAGTGGAGCCAGAGGCTTCATTTGCCATCTTCACTTGCACATTCATGTACATACACCACAATGTGTGAAGGGAGGGCATGTACATACCCCCAATGTGTGAAGGGACACATATGTACATACACCCTAATGTTTGAAGAGATGCACATGGACGTACATCCCAATGTGTGAAGGGGTGCACACGTGCATACACCCTAATGTGTGAAGGGACATCTATGTACATAAACCCTAATTTGCGAAGGGGCGTGCACGCATATGCACCCTAATGTGTGAAGGTACTCATACATGTATACATCCTAATGTGTGAAGGGGTGCACATGTACATACAACCTAATGTGTGAAGGGGTGCACATGTACATATACCCTAATGTGTGAAGGGACACATACATGTTTACATCCTAATGTGTGAAGGGACACATACATGTTTACATCCTAATGTGTGAAGAGGTACACACGTACATACACCCTATTGTGTGAAGGGACACATACGTACATACACCCTGTTGTGTGAAGGGGCACACACGCGCATGCACCCTAATGTTTGAAGGGGCACATACATGTATAAACACTAATGTGTGATGGGACACATACGTACATGCACCCTAATGTGTGAAGGGGTGCACACGTACATACACCCTATTGCATGAAGGGACACATACATGTATATACACTAATGTGTGAAGGGGTGTGCACGCACATGCACCCTAATGTATAAAGGGACACATACATGGATACATCCTAATGTATAAAGGGATACATACATGTTTACATCCTAATGTGTGAAGAGGTGCACACATACATACACCCTAATGTGTGAAGGGACACACACATGTTTACATCCTAATGTGTGAAGAGGTGCACACGTACATACACCCTAATGTGTGAAGGGGCGCGTATGCACATGCGCCCTAATGTGTGAAGGGACACATACTTGTTTACATCCTAATGTGTGAAGGGGTGCACACGTACATACACACTAATGTGTGAAGAGATGCACATGGACGTACATCCCAATGTGTGAAGGGGTGCACACGTGCATACACCCTAATGTGTGAAGGGACATCTATGTACATAAACCCTAATTTGCGAAGGGGCGTGCACGCATATGCACCCTAATGTGTGAAGGTACTCATACATGTATACATCCTAATGTGTGAAGGGGTGCACATGTACATACAACCTAATGTGTGAAGGGGTGCACATGTACATATACCCTAATGTGTGAAGGGACACATACATGTTTACATCCTAATGTGTGAAGGGACACATACATGTTTACATCCTAATGTGTGAAGAGGTACACACGTACATACACCCTATTGTGTGAAGGGACACATACGTACATACACCCTGTTGTGTGAAGGGGCACACACGCGCATGCACCCTAATGTGTGAAGGGGCACGCACGCACATGCACCCTAATGTGTAAAGGGACACATACATGTATACATCCTAATGTGTGAAGGGACACATACATGTATACATCCTAATGTGTGAAGGGATGCACACGTACATACACCCTAATGTGTGAAGGGGCACATACATGTATACATCCTAATGTGTGAAGGGGTGCACACGTACATACACCCTGTTGCATGAAGGGACACATACATGTATACACACTAATGTGTGAAGGGACACATACGTACATGCACCCTAATGTGTGGAGGGATGCACACGTACATACACGCTAATGTGTGAAGGGACACATACATGTATAAACACTAATGTGTGAAGGGACACATACGTACATGCACCCTAATGTGTGAAGGGGTGCACACGTACATAAACCCTATTGCATGAAGGGACACATACATGTATACACACTAATGTGTGAAGGGGTGTGCACGCACATGCACCCTAATGTATAAAGGGACACATACATGTATACATCCTAATGTATGAAGGGATACATACATGTTTACATCCTAATGTGTGAAGAGGTGCACACGTACATACACCCTAATGTGTGAAGGGACACATACATGTTTACATCCTAATGTGTGAAGAGGTGCACACGTACATACACCCTAATGTGTGAAGGGGCGCGTATGCACATGCGCCCTAATGTGTGAAGGGACACATACTTGTTTACATCCTAATGTGTGAAGGGGTGCACACGTACATACACACTAATGTGTGAAGGGACACATACATGTTTACAGAGCAATGCATTTCATATCCCTCTGGCACTCAAATGGTTAAAAATGACAAAACATATAGCATTTCTGTTGTCATAAAATATTTAAACTGAGTTTTCTATAAATGCAGCAAATGTATTGGCCTTCTTTTATCCTAATGTGTGAAGGGGAACACCCCCCCCCAATATGTGTAAATGGACTCGTGCACACTCACACCCCAATGTTTGTGAAGGGGTGCATACATCCTATGTGTGTATGATACACCCAGGACTGATTAAAGATACTATCTCTTGAACAATGTGCAAAACTCATAGTACTCATTTCTGGCCACATTAAGGTAAATGAAAGGTTATTAGGAAGTGTTCTCCTTTAAGACTGCTATGCCAAGCATGGTCAATTGGTTTAGTTTTCAAAGGATGACAAAACATATAGAATTTCATAAAATGTTTAAAGGGAGTTTTCTATAAATGAAGCAAATGTATTGACCTTCTTTTATAGCCACAGATACATAAATCAGAAGGCGAGCAATCAATAGCCAAGCTCTACTCTTTACTGTATGGAGTGAGAGCAATCTCTCATGAGCTGGTAGAGATAATAAATATCGGTTTAACCTATTCTAAAGTCTTCAAGTAATCCTACAATACAGCCAGTCATAAAGGCATACGTTTAGGTTGTAAAGAATGTTTTCCCCAACTCATCATTTTGTATATTTATTGTGCATTTGCTCAAACTAAGGTTATGTATTAAATGTTATCTTTATTTCCAGCGTGGGCAGTAGCTGATATCTCAAACAGGATTTTTTTTAATATTTACAGCTACAGAGCAATATTTTATTAGCTTTGTAAAAAAAAAAATCTATATACCATTATTACATTTTATAAACATACCATTGTGACAGTCCTTTTCTAACGGGATATTGGGAATGCATTATATATGTAAGGCTTCTAATAAATATGTTTATGTTTACAGATTACATTGTAACATAAAGAGAGAACACTTTGTGCTTAGTGTGATCTGTAAGGGAACTGTGTCTGAAGGCATAAGTGACTCTTAAAGGAACACAAACCCCCTATGAATAATACTCCCTACACACATATACACACACACACAAAATTAATTCACTAGGGACAGAAAATCTTATCCCTTTGAGTTCCAAAGGGGTATGCAATGTGTTGCATACCCCTCTGGCACTCAGAGGGTTAATGGTCCATAATAATGTAGTCCTTGCACCTTGATTCAAGAGATACCATTATCAATCAATCCATGGAAGTGGACATGACATTTACTAGCAAGACAATGGAACCTCACTGCACATTATAATTATATCCCGTTTTAGGATCAGAGGTTTGTGAATAGGGTTGCCACCTTTTCTTAAAAAAAATACCGGCCATGGCATTCCCTCCATAAACTTAACATTGGACAGAAGCCAATTTTTTACCGGCCTGCCGGTAAAATACCGGCTGGGTGGCAACCCTATTTGTGAAATGCATTGCTTTGCATTGTGATGCTCACCCATCTGGTCCTTAACAGGTTAAGTAGGATTATTCTCTCTGCCTTCTTCAATTTAAAAAAACAAAACCTCCCAGTCTCCATGGACATGACATGAAGACTGATTGTAGATGTTACTGGAGCTGATAATCAGGCGGGTCGGTGACCTTGTGTAGCTTTTATCAGTGCACTTTGTCAACCAAGAATAAGGTGACCCTGTACCTTTCTTTAGAAAATAACACTTGGGAATTACCTCATGAACAAATCATATGGGCAAAATTCTTAGGGGCTATTAGGATTTCCTGGCCATAGTAAGGAGAAACATAGAATCTGATGGCAGATGAGAACCATGCGGCCCATCTAGTCTGCCCATTTTCCTACTGTAAAAACCTCAAACCTTATTTGGTCCTTGGTCTTGTCTTATGTTCAGGACAGCCTTAGGACTATCACATGTATAGAGAGGAAAGTGTTGATTGTTATCAGTAGGTATAAGTTCTCCTTTAAAGGAGCAGTAAACTATTTTAATAAAAAAAAAGATACTATATGGCTTTGCCTGTTGAGTAAAATAAGGGTGTTCCCACTGCTGAGAGATGCATATTTCCAGAGTTAATACAGTTTAAACCTGTGTTTTTTTTTGTTGTTTTTTTTACATTACCGGTGACCTCTAGTGGTAAACTTCCAATTAGCTTTTCTGTTATATTCTAATAGAGAGGAAAGTCAGTGACATACAGTTCTCCATATGACAGAAGTTGCTGAGTCACTTCCTGAGTCACATACCGTTCTCCATGTGACAGAAGTTGCTGAGTCACTTCCTGTCAGAAAGGTCAGGAAGTGAACGGACATTAAATTCACTTCCTGATTATTTGAACTGTTATAAATTTTTAATAAAACAACCGACAGCAGTGAGAGTTCCTTTGTTTTACTCAGCAGGAAAAGCTCTATAACATATATGTTTTCATTAAAAAAATTTACTCCTCCTTTAACCCCTTACTGCCTGAGGACGTACATGTACTTCCCGAGCGGATGTCCCAGGTGGACAGAAAATGTAAATGTATGTCCCGGAAATCATTTTAAGTAATGGAAAAAAAAGTTTGTTAAGTGCCATCACTAAGGTGTTAATGTGATTAACCCTTTGCATGCCAGAGGGGTTTCCAAAGCAGATACTTATCTGGCACTCAAAAAGGTAACAGAAGCACTTACTTAAAGCGATATTAATACTTAAAATGTAAAAAAATACATATGGTTAACTGACCAGAGCTGTCCATAGGATGGTGTAGCAACAACACCATTGTACAATTTCATGCCACTGTGATACTGCACCTAAAAAATTTCAAGTTTGAGTTGTAATCATTTTTAAGTAAAACAACTTTCAGCAGTGGGAATACCCTTGTTTTACTCAGGAGGATACACCTTAAAATATATAATTTTTTACATTTTAATAATTACTAGCTCTTTAAGTAAGAGTCAAGCATATCCAGTTACATATTTTTCACATAGTATCTGCCATTGCTTCTGTTTGCTGTGTCCCATTATATGTTGTTATAAAGAGTCACCCTCCCACCCCTTTTTTCTCTTGTAAGACACCTCCCCTCAGATGTGGAATCCATTCACTTGACCAGACAGCTCACAGCAAGGGACAATCTACTTGCCATGAGCACAAGGAAAATCCTGGCCCCCTTGATGAAGGAGGGCAGGTTTTTCCTTATGCTCACTGAAGATACTCCCTCTCTGGGCTTCATCTGGATGATCTTGCTGCTCTGAGGCGAGCAGTGTTATGTCAGTGAAAGGGGTGGGAGTGGGACTCTTTATAACTTATTTACTCTTTCACTATAGATTGGACAGTATTGTAATAATGCTGCGCATGGACAAAAAACTATGAAGTATACTCAACAGGGGCATTTATTTTAAAACATTATATTCCCTTTAAAGGGATAGTAATACTTTAACATTACTAATCCCCATAGTGTAGCTATTTAAAAAAGAATTCAATTGCCCCCACACACAATGTTCCCCCCTCCCTGAAGTCAGCGTTGTACTGACTGCAGGGATATCCGGTCTTTTTTCAACAGGTAGCTCTGCAGCAGAGCCGAGATCGCATTGGTAAAAAAGAATTATTTCACTGAAACGGTCTTCTACGTGTGCTTGGTTTGCTGCTGCAGTCAGTACAACGCTGACTTCTGGGAAGGGGGGAGGGAACTTTGCTTACAGTTATCTCTCAAACCTTTATGGTATGACACTGGGGGTAATTTAATTCTTCTTGAAATAGCTACAGTATGGGGATTAGTAATATTAAAGTATTACTATCCCTTTAAAAAGAAAATAGTCAATCTGCATAGCTGAGAACTCTCCATATCTGCTCCGGAGACTCTTGTTTTTGCAGTGAATTTCCTGCCCGCTTCTCCTCCTTCCCCACTCTGTTCCACCTACTTCCCACCCACTTTGTCACATTCTATTAAGCCCCTCCCCACTCACAATTTAGCCTCACCCCTTTTGTGACTCGAATTGCCTCATTTATATCCCTAAACGGCACCACCTGAGCCCCCTCCAGGGACTCTGGAAGAAAAAGTTCCCAGGTATGTCAATCTGGATCAAACCAAGTATAACCTATTGGGGTCTAATAAAAATTCCCATTGATTTATATGAGGCATTCAACCCACTGAATGCTGGAGGTCTCCAAAACACTGGACTGTGTTGGTACAATTGTTTTTCTTCAGAATAATTCAACTTTGCTTTTGGAATTAAAGTGTTAGTAATGTCCCAATATAAATAGACTTTATTTTGTAGAGCTTCAAAAGTTGAATATAATGCAAAAAAAAGTATCTCTCAAACCTATGGTTTGAGAGATATCGGCATTCAAAGTTTGATGTGTCCTGCTGTCAACTGTAAAGCTGACAGCATGAGATCCGTGTCGGCTGACATGGAGGCTCTGCAGCAGAGCTGCAATTGCGTTATTTAAAACAAATGACTTCATTGGAATGGTCTAAAAAGTGTGCCTGGTTTGCGAGCACACTTTTTAGACCATTCCAAGGAAGTCATTTGTTTTAAATAACGCAATTGCAGCTCTGCTGCAGAGCCTCCATGTCAGCCGACACGGATCTCATGCTGTCAGCTTTACAGTTGACAGCAGGACACATCAAACTTTGAATGCCGATATCTCTCAAACAATAGCGGTTTGAGAGATACGTTTTTTTGCATCATATTCAACTTTTGAAGCTCTACAAAATAAAGGCTATTTATATTGGGACATTACTAACACTTTAAGACCATTTGAGAGGGATATACCAAGACAAACTGGAGTAAACCAAACAACCATAGGCAACAAATTCTCAAGATTTCTATTGATTTAAATGGGAACTTTTAACCCCTTGAACTCTAGAGAGGCCTCTAAAGCATTGTTTCACAATACGTTGGAAACATCACAATCATTCAAAGGGCTAAAAGCACATAAATCAAGTAACTGCTTATATGTTCCCTGTTGTGCAGTTGGATTGTACCAGAGTTACTCACTTTTTATTAAAGTGGAACTTTCAACCCAACTAAACCTAGTGCTAATCTATTAATTTATTAAAATGCAGTATACTTTTTTTAAAGCAAATCGTTATACAGTACGAGATAATGGGAGTTAAATTACCTTGTGAAGCTCTACGTACTCTCAGTGCGGTGCAAGCTGTATCACACAGTTTAATATTACATCCTCTCTCTCCAGTAACAAAAAAGGAGGGGCAGTCTCTAACAACCACTGGCCTATGGGAGAACCATACCTGGGAACTCTCAGGATTTACTATGTCTGTGGGGCAGAGGCTGATTCTCCGGACGTGAGGATTTTTCTTTAAAACTCTGCCCACTTTTCCTCCTTCCCCACCCAGTTCCTCTTACTTTCCGCCCACTTGTGTGATGCCCCGCCTCCTCTCAAGAGTAAACCCCACCCACTTTTTGCAGATTCGGCAATTATATTCCCTAGTGGCGTCAGAAGAGTCCCTGCAGGGGACACAGCTACAGAGGCAATATTTAAACTTGGCTAATACTGCAGATTAATTGGTATACATTTTTTTGTTACGGATGTGATGGGACATTGGAGTGGACAATTGCATATGCGAATGTTCCGTTTTAATACATAAGCCTCTACGCCCATATGTATAGAAGCAAATTAGTTATTCTCATGCCTGGGAACTTCTACAGTGCTCTGAGGGGGGCTCATGCGCTTAATGTTGCTTAATCATGAATAGGTGTGGGGATTAACAGGCTGTTTCATAAAGTGGGCGGGAAGTGGGCAGAACAGGCTGGGAATGAGGAGAAATGGGTGGGAAGTGGGAGGAACAGGCTGGGAAGGAGGAGCAGTGGGCAGAGTTTCATCAGAAACTCACCACACCCAGAGAATCAGCCTCTGTTCTCGGAGACCCGGTAATTCACTGCAAAAACTGGAGTCTCCTGAGCAAATTGGGAGAGTCTCCAGGTATGTAAACCAACTGCACTACTAGAGTAAACCAACTGCACCATAGGGGGAAAATACCCATGGACTTCAATACCACTTTGTAACCCCTTGAATGCTAGATAGGTCTTCAGTGCATTGCTTTGCAATGCATTGAAGACCTCTCTAGCATTCAAGGGGTTAAAAAGTCCACATTAATTTAGCAAGAATTGTTTTTTGAGAACTATGGTGCAGTTGGTTAACGCAAGAATAATTCCAGTTTGCTTTTATACATATGGGCCTATGGACCTTATGTGCATACCTGGGAATTTTTTATTCTTGACTCCCCAGAGGGGGAGTCCTGCAGTGTTGTTTAGTAGGATATATGATGCAATTTGTGTCAAAAGTGGGTGGAGCTTCAAAACTTCAAAAACTAGCAACAAGTGGTAGGAATAGGCTGGGGAAGGAGGAGAAGTGGGAGGGAAATGGGAGGAACTAGGTGGGAAGGAGCACCAATGGGCAGAGTTCAATAGAAACAGCCCACAACCTGGAGAATTAGCCTCTGCCCCAGAGACCCGGTAATGCAGAGTGAAAACCAGAGTGAAATCCGGAGAGTTCCCAGGTATGCTTATGAGTGAAGGTAAATCAATTGCACCTTAGTGGGGAAATAAAAATGCTTTTAACCTTGAATGTAAAGAGGTTTCTAGCGCATTGCACAGAACTGCTCAATTTCACCTTTGCCATCATACCACCCCCACCACCAACACTTCCTCATTAAAGAGTGATCGACTTGCTTTCTCTTTGATGCTCTCACCATGCCTTGTATGATTTTAGCTGTACATTGAACAATGACATCAAATTTCCATTTATTTTAAATTGGACTTTGGGAAACTTTCCCTTGGTCCATGAAGTACCAAGAAGGTCCGGGAGTGATAATGCTCAGATGAAGCAATTCACAACATGATGTGGGCTTTATTTAATCTGCTGGATGGGTTTGGAAGGAGAGAATGGATTTTTCCTGAAAATGGGTTGGAAGTGACACAACAGGGAGGGGTTGTTGTCAGAACAGGTAGAAAAGTGGTCAGGGTTACTGGGGATTTGGCAAGACAGAGAATCTGTCTCTCACCCAAGAGTTCTGGTAATTAATTCTGAAATCTGAAGTCTCTGCAGCAGGTGATTCCCAATGCATTGGAGACCTATTTAACAATCAAAGGGTAAAGGGCCCATATTGAAATGTATCATTTGTGCCTTGGTGCAGTTGGTTTGGCCCATAATTGCAGCTCTTGAATACAGCCCAAATCTCATAGCTGAATGATACAACTAAGTGGATTATCCGCCTTATTTCTGGGAATATTCATTATGGCGTTTCTTCATGAGGACTTATAGGCACATGGTAGACGTGAGGCAAATGCCAGAAGCTGGGTTGGTGGATGAGTGGCAGGTATTGAGTTGGTAGAAGAAAGATGGGAGTGATAGGTTAGTAGACTAGAGATAGGTGTTGGGTTGTTAGAAGAAAGACTGGTGCTGGGTTGATAGGGGAGAGAGACAAGGGTGGTGGGTTGGTAGAAGAGAGAGGTGGGAACTGTGTTGGTATAAGAGATGCAGGTGCTGAGCTAATAGAAGAGAAAAAAGAGTGTTGGATTGGTATAAGAGAGGCAGGTGTTGGATTGGTAGAAGAGAGACAAGGGAACTGGGTTGGTATAAGACAGGCAGTTGTTGGATTGGTAGAAGAGAGACAAAGGTGCTGGGTTGGAAGTCGAGAATGAGAGTGCTTGATTAGTAGAGGAAAGGCAAGAGTGGTAAGTATGTTGGTAGGAGAGGGACAGGTCACTGGGTTGGTAAGAGAGGGACAAAAGTACTGGGTTAGTTAAGAGACAGACAAGAGCATTGGGATAGTTAAGAGAAGGACAAGAGCACCGGGTTGGGAGGAGAGGTATGAGGGTACAGGGTTGACAGAAGAATCGAGGTTGAAGGTTTGGTAGAAGCGAGAGAAGGGATGTGCCTGATTCATTCCCTAAACAAGTTTTGTTATCGAATAATGTGTCGGCAGTGGAATTTCATGCTTGTATTTATAGTACTCCTAATGTTTAAAATGCTGTGTTTATTTGTAAGTTTAATGAAATATTAATATTTGCATTGGAAAAACTAGACAATTTGCAGTTTAAATAAAAATATTAGAAGAAAGTTAGATGACACTTTTGGGAAACAAAGTCTGGGAGAACTGCCAGGTTTCATCCTGAGGTTATAAACATTTGAAAGAAGGAGGATTCTGCTAATTGTGTTGCGCTGAGTTTAATAAACATACAGTAGTGCGGAAGCCAGTTTGGCTAAAGACTAGTTTGAATTATTTTTTTAAAGGGATAGTAATACTTCATTTTAACTTTATTTTATTCTGTAGGCATTAAACAAACATGAAGAATGATATAAGTCTTATCTCTGAAACCTTTATGGTTTAAGAGATATTCACAAACAAAGTATCCCCCCCCTGTTCAACCAAATCAGAAGGGAGATGCCCAGGTAGACTGCAGAGAGGGACAATCTTCAATTAAGATAATGGAAAAAGCTGAAAAACTTATCAAGGGGGGAAGGGCTTTCATTGTTTTCATACAAAGAAAATTGTCCCCTTCTGTTATCTGTACTGTCATACAACCAGACTCACATCTGAGAAGAGATGGCTTACACTAGGTAAAAGGGGCGGGGAGGGGAAACTTTGCTTGTGAATATCTCATAAACCATAAAGGTTTGAGCGATAAGACTTATATCATTCTTCATGTTTTTTTAATGCCTACAAAATAAAATAAAGTTAAAACGAAGTGTTACTATCCCTTTAAAGTGGAACTACCACCCTTAAACAAATTTAGCTTCAATAACTAAACTACTGACCGCCCCCCTCCTCCTATCTCGAGTCCCTGGTGGTCTAGCGGTGTGCGATGACAGATCTGTGTCTCATTCGGCACAGACCTCTGCATTGCAAGCTCCCGCGCGGCTCTTAGTAATGCAGAGCGCTGGGAGATGATGCCATCTCCCAGCGCTCTGCATTACTAGAGCGCCGGCTGCCGGGAGATCGGTTGTGCTATGCGCGTGTGCCGAGGGTGTCGCAGGGGGTGGCCGGGCCCCTGAGAGTGACGGGCCCGGTCGCAGGTGCGACCCCTATTGTTACACCACTGGAGGAAATGAGAGACATGTTAAAGTGATAGTCTATTATTTAGTCTTGACTTTTACGTCCTCACTCTAAAGAGAGGAAATGGCGATCTAATTACCTAAAACATAAATGTATTAAATATGTAAAAAAGGCCTAAAGTGGAATTCTCACTTTATAACAAATAGGTGATTGTGAAAGCAATTTTTTATTTAAAATAACAGATATTTACATTTATTTATTTCATACATGAAACAAAAGGAGAGTGCTAATTATTGATATGAATGTAAATATGCGTGTTTGTGTCTGTTTCCTACTGGACCTAGGACCAGTACAAGCCCAAATACAATAACCAGTAAACTGCAGAAACACAAGAAGAAAGTAGAAAATAAAGGTGGGAGCTCCCGTTGTGTGGGATTTTCAGATAATCCAAATACCACCACCAAAACTTCCCTGGTGGTACACTTACAAGAAAAGTCTCTGGGGAAATATATATATATATAATCCTCAGCAACTGTGCTTTGTCAGAGATAAATCTGTTGATATCTTCTACAATTGGAGCTGCACCCTCACAAGCCTCGCCTCTTAGTGCGGTATACAAATGACCACAGACAAGCACTCACAATTGTGTTGGAATGGATTGTACTACACTATTGGGCTCCTATCATTGTTTGTTTTTAGTTATATGGCCAAATACAATAAGGCAATGAGGCAGAAAAGAGGTCCAACAAGACAGGTTAGTGTTAACTTGTTTACTATTAATAAAATCCTAAAAATAATACATTGCAATATACAAAATACAAAAAAATCTATATATGCAAATAACTAATGGACAGTGCACTGAGATGTATGAAGGTAACCCACTGGAATAAAGCACTCTTGAAATGTAGCCTTCTTATGTCCATAGATCAATTTGCTATCAAAGTCCCATATGATGGTTTCAGAATGTAAAAAATAGATATATAGATTTGTATTGACCTCTCCCGTTCCTTACTTGAGCAATTTGTGAATTAACTCTTTGTCCGCAGCAGTCTCCTAGTGGGTAATCAGGGTAAGTGACACTTTTGCTTATCGGACTCAATCTATAGGGCACAGTAGGGGAGATGCACTAAGGCATGATAAAGAGGTGATAAAGCGGAGATGAGTTCTCAGATACTATCAGTTCTACGGTTCCTATGTTATTCTGTGGAGCAGTGCACTAAGACTTCTCCAGCTTTGGAGATCTTAGTGCATAGGCTCCATAGAATTACATAGGAACTAGTGAAGTGATATCACTGAAGTCATCTCCGCTTTATCACTTTTTTATCACGCTTTAATGCATAACCCCCATTGAATCCTTGATGTATACTTGTCGGCTTCTTCCCTGTTACTGGCGGCAGAAAGCATGTAATGGACAATAGGCAAAGGTTATTTATTTTATTTGTATGAAAATTAGACCATCCTGTCTGGCATGCCTGGGAGTTGCTAATAGTTCACCTGATTATCCATCCCACTCCCAGCCAGCCAGTACAAGATCATTTGCATAAACTGAAAAATAAAGCTAAATATCACATAGACTATTGTTTGAAAAAAGAAAAAAAAAATGCTCAAAATGGGATTTTCTAATCTCTTTCAAATTCAGCCTTTGCTACAGAGTGACAGTTCTATTGTAAGATTAAGGGGGGATGTATAGATCTGCCAGTGCAGCTCATTTTCTAGACTTATATGTTAGCTGGGAAATCTTGTGCCTGCACCTATCAGTATTGCTGATGAACTAAGAACTGGAGTAGCTCTGGTGCAAACCAAATTAAAAATAGGGAAAATAAACATTTTACAAATTCCCCCTGACTTAAATGGCACATTTGACCCCTTAAATGATGGAGAGGGTTCACGTTGGAAACTTCCCTAGCAATCAAAGCATTATAAGCTCCTTTAAGTCCGGGGGGGGGGGTTATTTGAACCCTATGGTGCAGTTGATTTACCCCATAATTACTCCAGGGTGGAGATGCACTAAGGTTGATAAGTGTCCTATGGCTTATCAGAACCAATTCTGGAGACATTGTGACTTATCAGAACCAATTCTGAAGACATTGTGACTTATCAGAACCAATTCCATCTCATCGTATACACTAAGATGTCTTCACCATGATACCCCTGTGAATATGCCACAAATACACCAACATCACCATGCATTCTCCAGGATTACAATATTGCAGTTTCTATTTTGACAATGGTTCATTTGCATATTGAAATACAGTTTACTGAACCATTGTCATATTCCTGTGGTGTATTTGTATGTTAATATGGCTTTTCACCACATGCACTAAACTCTGATAACTGTCTATGCTGTCAGACTTCGCAGAAACAAATTTGTCAACCTGAGTTTGTTGAAGTTTGGATCTTCCCATTGCTTTCTATGGAGCCACAGGGGACAGTTTGCTGTCTCTGCTGAAGAGCAGATAGGGCAGCTGCCCTACCTTAACATGTAACAGCTGCTCTGCCTGTTCTGGGTTTACCTGAACCAGCTGATCAGCTGTTTCAAATCCACAGCAGACTACCTGACTAGGAGCTGATTCATGTAAACAACGCTCTGCTACACACCACAAGGCAATAAGACACAGCAAGGCCTACATAAAAACACAAATCCAAAGCTTATTTTTTTTTTTTTTATTTTAGAGAAGAGGTTGAAACCTTTGTCTCTCAAGATGTTGTAGACTGCCAGTGACTTGTTGGGATGAAGGGAGTTGTAGTATTCATCAGCTGTAGAGACATAATTTGTAGTCCCTGTTCTGTAGTATAATTTTTTAAGATTTGGGATTATTGCTGAAGAGTATTTATGTAGGCCTTGCTAGCAGTGAGGTCCTGCTGGTGATCTGATATATGACCCTATAGTAGTCCTAGGACAGGTTTTGGGAAAACGTCCTATGGAAGATGAGTTTTTGTTGGTGATCTATAACCTATAATGTGGTCTGTTTTGTAAAGTGAAATCACTTCCTCTGTCTTTATATATGATGATCTCCTTGTTTTATTACAGGAAGCTGACAGCTGGGAAATCATAGAGGGGCTGAAGATAGGACAGACAAGTGTCCAGAAACCAGAAAAACATGAAGGATTCATGCTGAAGAAAAGGAAATGGCCCCTGAAAGGCTGGCACAAGGTAATAGATATCATGCCATAAAATAATGTATATTCCATAATTTATGCTCTAAGTTCTTCGGTCCTGCAAAAAGAGAATACCTATAGATTTAAGAAAACATAAGCAGCAGGAAGAGGTGGGACAAGAGGGCCACATCCCTGTCAGTTTTATGATCCACTCAGAGCCAGTATTCTGAACTTCCTGTAAGCCAGGACTGGGTAACCATCACCCCCAGCTGATTTTACTGCAATTCCCGTTATCTCTGAATGATAATGAAGGGAGTTATAATCCAAAAACAGCTTGGAATCTGTAGGTTATGTACCCCTGCTGTAAATTATTAATAATAACAGTTATTTATTCTCTTCTCTTTATATATTATACCAATAATGTATGTAAGAAACAATATAAACTCAAAGGGAGAAATGACAGCAGGAGCACTACCTTCAGAGTAAAACAAGGATACAATAACTGTTGGGAGATATTTAATTAACAATGCCAGCTGGTGTCCATGGGGCATCATTTTTCTTTCGCTCTCTGTGAGAGAGCTAGGGTTTTAGACTCAAGCTCTCATTAGAAGGTGATCGCTACAGTGCCACTGAGGGTGCACTAAAGAATTTAAAAAGGGGATGACTTATCCAGTGAGATAGACTCTCCAATTCCTATGTTATTCCATGAAGCCTATGTACTAAAAATCTCTTAAAGGGATAGTAATACTTAATATGCAAAACTAAATATATAGTAGTGTTTCTCCTCCTGAGTAAAACAAAAAGTCATTGCAGCTCAGACTTGAATTTTGCTAGATGTGGTATCACAGTGGCCTGAATTTGTACAGTGGTACAGTTGCTACACAATCCTATGGACCGTTCTGGTCAACGCAACCTCCATAGGATGGTGTAGCAACAGTGCTATGGTACAATTTCAGGCCACTGAGATACTACACCTAAAAAAATTAACCTTTGAGCTGTAATAACTTTTGAATAAAACACCTCTAAGCAGTGGAGGTACCTTTGTTTTCCTCAGGAGGATAAACCCTAAAATATATATTTTTATATATATAAAGTATTACCATACCTGGGAACTCTCCGGTTTTGCCCCAGAGACTCCGGATTTCAAACTGAATTACTGGGTCTCCAGGGCAATGTGTGAATCACCAGGTGGGCAGAGTTTAAGTAGAAACTCTGCCCACTTGTGCTCAGTCCTGCCTGGTTCCTCCTACTATCTGCCCTCGTACCTTCATTTTGCAGGGTTTTTTTGTCCCGCTCCCCGCAACTAAGCCCCACCCCTTTTATGACACGAATCGCGTCATTTTTGGCACTGACAGGGTTACCCTCCGGGTAGCCCTGCATGAAAAGTTCCCAGGTATGAGTATTACTATCCTTTATGGAGAGGCTTTAGTGCATGAGCGCTATAGAATAACGTAGGAGTTGTAGAGCTTATCAAGCTGGAGACGTTATCTGTCCATTATTGCGTCTTTAATCTCACTTTAGTGCATAACCCTCCACCCCCGGTCAGCAGAATAAAAAATTACAGTTTAATTAAAAACAGGCTTAATATTTAATAGCTTTTAAAAGAAGCATCTTTTAGTCATGAGAGTACCTACTTAGCAGGAAAAATCCTGCATTTGTTGAATACCTCTCTGGCACTCAAAGGGTTAATTGATGTTGCCAAGTTCTACCTCAAATGTATATCCAGTCCTGAAGCCTGCATAATGAAACTTTCCAATACGGTTTGCCTTTATTATTTACATTTACTCAGATAACATGAACTGATTACAAGAAAACCTGGCCATCTTACCAAAAAAATAAAATAAAGAATGGTCAACTATAAATACAACTCCACATTAACCCCTTAAGGACCATTGCCGTGCCGGGACCGTCACGGCTGTCCGGCACTTAAGGACCAATGACGGTCCTGGCATGGCATGGCATTCAGGGCTCCCATCGCGGCTGCACGCCGCTCCGGAAGTCCTAAACCGGAAGCACCAATAAAAAAAAAATGTCCCGTGGTCCACAAGTGCAGGGTGCGCGTGCGCGCGCCAGTCCTTAAGGGGTTAAAATAGGGGCTGGAGTGATGTTTTCTCTTTTGTTTAGTATTGTGCCTGCATCAAACTAGTTTACTGAGCTATTTATGTCAACAAAGTCCTTTGTAAGCCACTTGCCAAGCAATACGTTGCACACCCCGATTGTTAAAGGGTCAGTAATGTCCCCCAAAAAATATTTACAGTTAGATAAAGGCTCAAAAAAGAAACTAATTGCCACAAACCCAATCTCTCAAACCGCTATGGTTTGAGAGATATAGGTGCTGAAAGTCCCCCCTCCCCTTCTCCTGACATCAGCGCTGTGCTGACAGCAGGAGATCCCGGTCTGGGGACCAGCCGGAGGCTCTTCAGCAGAGCTAAAATCGTGTTATTTCCAAAAAAATTACTTTATGGGAAAGGTGTACAAAGTGTGCCTGGTTTGTAGACCTTTCCAATTAATTAATTCTTTTGAAATAACACAATTTCGGCTCTGCTGAAGAGTCTCCTCAAGTCGCACGACTCGAATCTCCTGCTGTCAGCTTTACAGTTGACCTGAAGAGAAGGGGAGGGAAGGGGGAACTTTCAGCCCCTATATCTCTCAAACCATAGTGGTTTGAGAGATATGATTTGTGGCAATTAGTTTCTTTTTTGAACCTCTACCTAACTCTAAATATTTTTTATGGGACATTACTGTCCCTTTAACCCCTTAGCGACCCTTGACGTACCAGGACCGTCAAGGGTAAATGTGACCGAACGACCCTTGACGGTCCTGGTACGTCAAGGGTTAAACTCTTCCATCGTGGCCGCACGGAGCGGGACACTTAGTAACAAGCGGCTGAAACATTGTTGCAACATGCGATTCGCTTCAAAAGGTAAGTTTTAGGGTTAGATTTAGATTTAGGGATAGCGTAAGAAAAATAAAAAACCCAAAAAACCCCAAACCCCCCCCAAAAAAAAAAATATATATAATAAGTGCAGTTTAGATAGGTAGTTCACTTGGGTTAGGTAGGTTCAGGATATACGTAGGCTAGGGTAAGTTTTAGGGTTAGATTTAGGTTTAGGGATAGCGTAAGAAAAAAAAAAGCTTTTTTAGTGGGCAAAATGCAGCGCAGGTACAGCGTTGAAGAGGCATATGCCTTTTTGGTGTCTGACTCTGAGGCAACAGACACTGCGTCAGATTTTGACATAGCACAGTTTTCAGAAAGTGAGAGCAGCTCTAGTGATGACGCTGGGCCTTCTGTCAAGAAAAGACGCACTGCCCCAAGAGCTGCTCTGGCAACTGCCCCAGCACCTGCCAAAAGAACTGCCCAAAGACCTACCAAAATACCTGCCCAAAGAAATGCCCCAAGTGCTGCCCCAAGAGCTGCCCTGGCAACTGCCCCAGCACCTGCCAAAAGATCTGCCCAAAGACCTACCAAAGAAATGCCCCAAGTGCTGCCCCAAGAGCTGCCCTGGCAACTGCCCCAGCACCTGCCAAAAGATCTGCCCAAAGACCTGCCAAAAGACCTGCCCAAAGAAATGCCCCAACACATGCCACTCCGGATCCTAATGAATGGGTATCAATTTATGCCCACAAATATCAGAATTCACAGGCAACCCAGGGATTCAAATTGATGTGGAAGGATTTATCCATGATCATTTTTTTGATTTGTTTTTGGGGGGAAGACATTTTAGGTGAAATTGTTTCCCAAACCAATTTGTATGCAGCCCAGTATACTGCCGCCAACCCTAAGCGTGAAAAACGCTGTTTTTTTTTTTTTTACTTACGTCATGGTTTACGAGGGATTGGTGGTAAAATGGCTGTGTATAAAATTTGAAAACACACCTAAAACGAGAGCCTGGGGTGTCTACTTTCCAAAAATATACACTTTTGGGGGGAAATCTTAAAAAAAGAGCACTGTTACACAGCCCCAAATGAGACATGTCACCAGTAACGCAAGCTGTGAAGATTCAAAGTGTGAACCTGGAAACGCGCATGTTCCAATTTGGCCCCCGTAGCTCCCCCAAACCATGAGAAAGCTGCGCATATGGGGTATTGCCGTACTCAGAAGAAGGAGCTGAACACTAATCAATTCAGTTTATAAAATCTTCACCTATTCTGTGCTTGAAATTCACATCAAAATTGAAGGCAAAGTGTGAAAAATGCTGAATTATTTTTACTTACGTCAAATTTTCACAGGATTGGTGGTAAAATGGCAGTGTATAAAATTGGAAAACACACCTAAAACGAGAGCCTGGGGTGTCTACTTTCCAAAAATATACACTTTTGGGGGGAAATCTTAAAAAAAGAGCACTGTTACACAGCCCCAAATGAGACATGTCACCAGTAACGCAAGCTGTGAAGATTCAAAGTGTGAACCTGGAAACGCGCATGTTCCAATTTGGCCCCCGTAGCTCCCCCAAACCATGAGAAAGCTGCGCATATGGGGTATTGCCGTACTCAGAAGAAGGAGCTGAACACTAATCAATTCAGTTTATAAAATCTTCACCTATTCTGTGCTTGAAATTCACATCAAAATTGAAGGCAAGGTGTGAAAAATGCTGAATTATTTTTACTTACGTCAAATTTTCACAGGATTGGTGGTAAAATGGCAGTGTATAAAA
Organism: Rhinophrynus dorsalis; assembly: GCA_037306005.1. NCBI lineage: Eukaryota > Metazoa > Chordata > Amphibia > Anura > Rhinophrynidae > Rhinophrynus > Rhinophrynus dorsalis. The sequence continues at coordinate 181,737,605 of CM074725.1, read as the reverse complement.
TTGGAAAACACACCTAAAACGAGAGCCTGGGGTGTCTACTTTCCAAAAATATACACTTTTGGGGGGAAATCTTAAAAAAAGAGCACTGTTACACAGCCCCAAATGAGACATGGCACCAGTAACGCAAGCTGTGAAGATTCAAAGTGTGAACCTGGAAACGCGCATGTTCCAATTTGGCCCCCGTAGCTCCCCCAAACCATGAGAAAGCTATGCATATGGGGTATTGCCGTACTCAGAAGAAGGAGCTGAACACTATTCAATTCAGTTTATAAAATCTTCACCTATTCTGTGCTTGAAATTCACATCAAAATTGAAGGCAAAGTGTGAAAAATGCTGAATTTTTTTTACTTACGTCAAATTTTCACAGGATTGGTGGTAAAATGGCAGTGTATAAAATTGGAAAACACACCTAAAACGAGAGCCTGGGGTGTCTACTTTCCAAAAATATACACTTTTGGGGGGAAATCTTAAAAAAAGAGCACTGTTACACAGCCCCAAATGAGACATGGCACCAGTAACACAAGCTGTGAAGATTCAAAGTGTGAACCTGGAAACGCGCATGTTCCAATTTGGCCCCCGTAGCTCCCCCAAACCATGAGAAAGCTATGCATATGGGGTATTGCCGTACTCAGAAGAAGGAGCTGAACACTATTCAATTCAGTTTATAAAATCTTCACCTATTCTGTGCTTGAAATTCACATCAACATTGAAGGCAAAGTGTGAAAAACGCTGTTTTTTTACTTACGTCAAGTTTATGAGAAAGTGGTGGTAAAATGGCCGTGTAAAAAATTTGAAAACACACCTAAAATGAAAGCTGGGGGTGTCTACATTCCAAAAATATACACTTTTGGGGGGAAATTCTAAAGTGCAGCACTGGAACATAGCCCAAAATGAGTAATGGCATCAGTTAACCAAGATGTGAAAATTCAATATTTGTTCAAAATTGGGCCCCGTAGCTCCCCCAAACCTTGAGAAACCTATGCATATGGGGTATTGCCGTACTCAGAAGAAGGAGCTGAACACTAAACAATGCATTTTTAAAAATCTTCACCTATCATGTGCTTGAAATTCACATCAACATTGAAGTGCAAGTGTGAAAAACGCTGTTTTTTTAACTTACGTCAAGATTTACGAGCGATTGGTGGTAAAATGGCTGCGTAAAAAAATTGAAAACATACATAAAATGAAAGCCTGGGGTGTCTACTTTCCAAAAATATATACTTTTGGGGGGAAATCTTAGAGTGGAGCACTGTTACACAGCCCCAAATGAGACATGGCACCAGTGATGCAAGCTGTGAAAATTCAAAGTGTGAAACTGGAAACGCGCATGTTCCAATTTGGGCCCTGTAGCTCTCCCAAACCTTGAGAAACCTATGCATATGGGGTATTGCCGTACTCAGAAGAAGGAGCTGAACACTGAACAATGCATTTTTAAAAATCTTCACCTATCATGTGCTTGAAATTCACATCAACATTGAAGTGCAAGTGTGAAAAACGCTGTTTTTTTAACTTACGTCAAGATTTACGAGCGATTGGTGGTAAAATGGCTGCGTAAAAAAATTGAAAACATACATAAAATGAAAGCCTGGGGTGTCTACTTTCCAAAAATATATACTTTTGGGGGGAAATCTTAGATTGGAGCACTGTTACACAGCCCCAAATGAGACATGGCACCAGTGATTCAAGCTGTGAAAATTCAAAGTGTGAAACTGGAAACGCGCATGTTCCAATTTGGGCCCTGTAGCTCTCCCAAACCTTGAGAAACCTATGCATATGGGTTATTGCCGTACTCAGAAGAAGGAGATGAACACTAAACAATGCATTTTTAAAAATCTTCACCTATCATGTGCTTGAAATTCACATCAACATTGAAGTGCAAGTGTGAAAAACGCTGTTTTTTTAACTTACGTCAAGATTTACGAGCGATTGGTGGTAAAATGGCTGCGTAAAAAAATTGAAAACATACATAAAATGAAAGCCTGGGGTGTCTACTTTCCAAAAATATATACTTTTGGGGGGAAATCTTAGAGTGGAGCACTGTTACACAGCCCCAAATGAGACATGGCACCAGTGATGCAAGCTGTGAAAATTCAAAGTGTGAAACTGGAAACGCGCATGTTTCAATTTGGGCCCCGTAGCTCTCCCAAACCTTGAGAAACCTATGCATATGGGGTATTGCCGTACTCAAAAGAAGGAGCTGAACACTAAACAATGCATTTTTAAAAATCTTCACCTATCATGTGCTTGAAATTCACATCAACATTGAAGTGCAAGTGTGAAAAACGCTGTTTTTTTAACTTACGTCAAGATTTACGAGCGATTGGTGGTAAAATGGCTGCGTAAAAAAATTGAAAACATACATAAGATGAAAGCCTGGGGTGTCTACTTTCCAAAAATATATACTTTTGGGGGGAAATCTTAGAGTGGAGCACTGTTACACAGCCCCAAATGACACATGGCACCAGTGATGCAAGCTGTGAAAATTCAAAGTGTGAAACTGGAAACGCGCATGTTCCAATTTGGGCCCCGTAGCTCTCTCAAACCTTGAAAAACCTATGCATATGGGGTATTGCCGTACTCAGAAGAAGGAGCTGAACACTAAACAATGCATTTTTAAAAATCTTCACCTATCATGTGCTTGATATCAACAGTAGTATTGAAATGTAAGTGTGAAAACTGCAAAAAAACAAAATATTACCACAATTTTGAAATTTTTTTCTGGAAAAGTAGCTGCATGAAAAACTCCAAAATTCTCCTGATTATTTACCTTATGTTGTGTAGTTTTCAGAAACATATACCTTTGTGGGACATTTTTGGTTCTGGCACCGTCAGCTAAGCTATGATGCTCACATGCCAATTGTTGAGAAATTACAAGTTGGAAATAATGGCATCCATCTTGTAATATTTACCTTGTAAATGTGAGGAAGTGATTGAAATACTAGGCATATGGGGTATTCTTATATTCAGGAGAAGCAAATGAATATATTTAGGGGTATTTTTTTGTCATAAACTAATTGTATGCAAATCCTGACACGAAAATATAAGCAAAATGTTGTTTTTTTTCAATTTTTTTCCTCTTTTTTTCTATTTTAATCAAATTAAACAATGAGGTATTCATATAATTGTGGTATCAAAAGAAAGCCCTACTTGTGCTTAAAAAAACAGTATATAATTTATGTGGGTGCACAAAAGGAATTAAAGAGAAAATATGGTTGAACAAAGACATAGTCAAAAAAGTCAAAATTGCTCCGGTCCTTAAGTCAAATCAAACTCAGATTTTCCCGGTCCTTAAGGGGTTAAAGGGATAGTAATACTTCGGTTTATCTTTATTTTATTTTGTAGGCATTAAAAAAACATGAAGAACGATATAAGTCTTATCTCTCAAACCTTTATGGTCTTATCTCTCAAACATTTATGGTTTGAGAGATATTCACAAGCAAAGTTCCCCTCCCGCCCCTTTTGCCTAGTGTATGCCATCTCTTCTCAGATGTGGAATGCAGTCCATAGACCAGACAGATAACAGAAAGCCCTGCCTCCCTTGTCAAGTTTTTCAGGTTTTTCCCTTATCTTAATTGAAGATTGTCCCTCTCTGCAATCTACCTGGGCACCTCCCTTCTGCTGTGGCTGAGCAGTGTTACATCAGTAAAAGGGGCGGAAGGGGGACACTTTGTTATTGAATTAGTCTTGAACTACAACTCTGACAGAATTGAACACTCTCCAAAATCCAAATACTATGATGATTAATTAGAGCTGCTTTTATTATGAAACATTACTATCCCTTTAAAATATAGGAGGGTTAATTCTCCCCAATCCTAATGCCATTAGCAAGTGTTTCATTATTTTCTTTTGTTTGACGCTCATCTCATAGAATATGTGTGTAAATATTTTTTATCTCAAACCTAATTATACAAATATATTGTATGTTACAGAGATTTTTCGTCTTAGAAAATGGTATATTGAAGTATTCCAAGTCACCAATTGATGTGAGTATATTTAAATATTATTTTTTTATTAGATGGGAATATAATTCAACTATGACTCAGCCTTGAATTTATTCCCACAGTGTTGCAGGTTGATATTTAAAAAAAATGAAGATGAGCTTGTAACAGCTGTAGGTTCATGTATCAGCAGATGTATCTATAAAACACTTGTGATGGTCTTTATCTCTGGGAGATCACACAAGGCATATTCTGTGAAGGGAATTGTTAACTTGTTGAATTCTGTAACACTACAGAAACCTGTAAAAGAAATCTTCATGTCATATGGAAATGTTGAAAGTAATGTGAGTAGAGAATATCAATACAAAGAACATGGAGATTAATAAAACTGGATTAACCCTTTGAGTGCCAGAGGGGTACGCAACACATTGCTTTGCAATGAGTCGCGTACTCCTCTGGCACTCAAAGGGTTAATAAAATTGGCATTATGAAAAATGTGGAGTAAAAGTAGCATGAAAATGAAGGTCCGCATTTAAAAAGAAGATTATGCCAGCTTTGGAAGCCTTAACGCCACGTAGTTGTGTTTCGAGGAAAAGTGACCGTAGAGCTGGCGAAAATTGTATAAATAAATGTCGCTAACTTTGACCATTTTGTTATAGAATTTTCGCCAGAATCTTAACACCAGGTATAATCTGTCCTTAAACGGATAGTAATGTCAGAAAAAAAAGTATTAACTATATGGTAGATACAATTAAAAGACAGTACTTGCACTTATTTGTATGTCTCAGACCGTTATGGTTTAAGAGATATAGGCAAATAAAGTTATCCGCTCCCTCCCCTTTCTGCTTGACGGGCTGTAAAGCTGTCAGAAGCAGATTCTGGTTCCTGGATCAGATGGTGGCTCTTCAGCAGCGCCGACATAGCGATACCTAAAAATAAATACTTCATCAGAACAATCTACAATGTGTGGTTGGTTTGCAAGCACACACTGTAGACCATTCCGATGAAGTATTTATCTTTAGATATCGTTATATTGGCGCTGCTGAAGAGCCGTGTCTGTCAAGCGACCAGAATCTGCTTCTGACAGCTTTACAGCTTGTCAAGCAGAAAGGAGAGGGAGCGAGAACTTTATTTTCCTATATCTCTCAAACCATAACGGTTTGAAAGATACAAATAAGTGCAGGTACTTTCTTTTAATTGTATCTACCATATAGTTACTACTTTTTTTCTGACATTACTATCCCTTTAAGCATTCCAGGCGTTAACATCAGATTACTAACACCATATTTATAATAATGTCCTTAATCAATTATAAATCAACCCTGACATTATTGCTGGTTGCAATGATGCAACCTCCTTAACCCCCTTAAGGACCAATGATGTGCCAAGACCGTCATGGCTGTCCTGCACTTAACCCTTTGTGTCCCAGAGGTGTATGCAACGTATTGCTTTGCAATGCGTTGCATACCCCTCTGGCACTCAAAGGGTTAAGGACCAGTGACAGACCTGGCATGTCATGGAATTCAAGGCTCCCCCGCATATTCTCACCATTTGGGAATCTCTGAATCCATTAGTGAAAAAAAAACATGCTCCGTGGTCCTTAACTGGCAGCTGCAGGGATTAAGGGGTTAAAGAACATTTTCAGAGATGCCTAGAAAAAACCCATGGGTTCGAGGCAGAGTGTTCGTTGTACACTTCTCTTGCATCCGTGGGGTTATAGTTTTTTTAACCCTTTGAATGCCAGAGGGGTACCCAATGTCTTTGCACACCCCTCTGCCACTCAAATGGTTAACTAACGATGCAGCCTCTGCTACATTGACGGGCAATCAGATTGACTCCATGGGCCGCATGTGTTTGCATCAAGTCCACCAAGTCCGCGTAGCCAAACTCTAAATAGGAGTTGAAAAAAGAAGATTAACCCCTTGGATGTCCAGTGCTTTGCTCTGCAGTCCATTGGAGAATCTTCTAGCACTTAAAGTGTTAAGGTGGAGAAGTGTTAATATAAAGGGAGACAAAAGAAAGAGAGTGTGTACTTTCATTCACCCATTCAGTTCTATTACATCTGTGCTGATACTTTCAAAAGAGTTAGGCCCTTATTTATAACCAAAAAGTGATGCAATTATGGAGCAAACTAACTGCACTACAGGGAGAAATAAAAATCCCCATTGGTTTACATGGGACTTTATACCCTTGAATGCTAGAGATTTCTCCAGTGCATTGTGAAACAATGCACTGCAGACTTATCTAGCATTTAAGGGGTTAAAAAGTTTCATAATATCAATGGGAATTTTCATTTTTCACCTATGAATGCAGATGGTTTTCCCCAGAATTGGACTTTTGTAGCTTCTTGAATTGTCCCTTAGTGTATAATTGATTTTAAGTTGGCGTGTGGACTTATCAGTGCTAAGTGGGTTGGGATATGGCTACACACCTGCTACTTGTGTACATGACCTTTCCATTCATTCATCAGTTGGGCAATGATCAAGTAAATGTTATGAAGCCCTTTAGCAAAATCCTATATAATAATTCGCTAATGTATGTTTGTCAGAAGCTGTCATGTGCAGTACGGACAGCTGCGTGCGCCACAGTCATGCGCAGTACAGACTGCCCGTGGCACGGCTGATAACGGAGCAGGGTGCTCCGAATTCAGACCATAGTCCTCTCTGCGCACAATTCGGAGCACCCCGCTCCTTTATCAGCCATGGTGCAGGCAGTCTCTACTCTGCATTACTGCACCGCGGCCGTTGCTGCCTGGCCCTGTGGCCCGTGTACACAGGCTCTTCAACTAGTATATTATAATGAAAATGAAACTTTCATCCTTAACCCTTTGAGTGCCAGAGGGGTACGCAACGCATTGCTTTGCAATGCGTTGCGTACCTCTCTGGCACTCAAAAGGTTAAAATAAGCCTATTTAAAGTGGAACTACCATCCCATGTAAAGTTAAACCCAAAGAATTACCCATCTGGCGACTAACTGAACAATAGTGCTAGTCACCAGAATAATTAACTCCTTACAGAGAAATTCTACTGCTCCCGGGATTGACAGCCAGGAAACAGTGCAGACATATTTGCATAGTGATGTCTGCGTGCCTGTGCTGTCAGTCCCAGTCTGCTCTAGGGTGCATTGCTAGGTACCATAAGGTACCCGAAGGGACTGATGGCGCAGGCGAGCAGATTCTTTTAAATTGCTGTTGCCTGGCCATCAGTCTTGGGAGCAGTAAAATTTAGTTATAAGGAGGTAATTATTCTGGCGACTAGCACTATTGTTCAGATAGTCAACAGATGGGTAATTTTTTTTATGTGGGGTAGTAATTACACTTTAAACAGGAAAAAAGACTTAGGGGGCGATATGTAAACTTTGGATGCTTTGGGGACAATTCTAATATCCAAAGGGTTAAAATGTATTGAAGAAGAACTGTGCATCAGTACAGGGTAATATACAATTCAATGCTTCGTTCCTCATTCTTAAAAGCATCAAACCTTCATAGACAGGTAGGGGATGCAGCACGCATCAAGGAAGATGCTGCCTCACTCGTTTTGAGTAATAAGACTTTTCATTTTATATTACTCCGGATTCTTCTTTATGTTGAGATGGTACTGTGTGATGGTGAAATATATCTATCCATACCCCACTGGGACCTTGTGTCCAGCTTACCTGCAGAAGGGGTGATTCATGTTCATTTTTATTTGCTGCCGTATAAGTTGAGCATGTTGCCACCATTGTATGTCTGTTAAAATTTGATGACTAAACTCACAGTGAAATAAACTCTTCTCTCCCTGTGCACTGCCAGTCATATATTTATGACACTTTTGACTTCAGTAGTTTTCTTACCCATTATTTGCAAGCACGCTCTGGAGAAAGCCTTAAACTTTGTGTTCATGCCCATTTCACATTTGTTCAGTAGAGCATGTATGAGCAGGGGCAAACCTGGGACCTTCAGAAAGAAGTTTAAATAAACAAAATATAAAAAGTATTGATAAAGATACCTACCTACATTTGGTTCTGTGCATTGGTGTACCAAGAAACCTTTGTGATCAACTTGCATCTCTGCAGCTGTTGGTGGACTAAAACTTCCGTCATCTGCAGCCGTCCAAATGGATGGCTAAGGATGATTGGAATTGTAGTCCCCAAAACAGCTGGAGGGACCTGGTTTATACCCATTGTATAGGATATACACAACCGGAGCAAACATTTCTAGTTATTGTGGATGGTATAGTGTGGAGTCTTTCTGATCTGGTGGGACAAAATAGCATGAGGTAGGGTGGGAGTGGGGGGTTCTGGCCAATTGGAAACTCCATCTCATTTTGCCCTTGATAATAACAAATGCCCATCTAACCAAACTTGGCCCAGTAGTGAAACTTTCCCTTTAACAGTTTTATTCACCCATGTTTTTGATTTCAGACTCAGAAAGGTAAAGTACATGGGAGTATCGATGTTGGCTTGTCTGTAATGTCCATAAAAAAGAAGGCTCGCAGAATAGACTTGGATACAGAGGAGAATATTTATCATCTAAAGGTGAGTTTCATTTTTACAGGTATAAAACATATTTCTTTGTGTAAATAAACATTTAGGTTACATGTCATAAGCATCTCAACATTTGTAGATGACATGAAACTAAGTCTGGATCACATTGCAGTTGATAAGTTTCGCTAGGTTTTACTACACATTTTTCTTAGACTTCAATTGTAATTTTTGAGATAAAACCCAATAAAATGCATCACCTGCTATTTATCTAGGTTTTAATAAGCAGACACACACATATAGATGACTCCTGTCTCATGCTACATGCTCATACACAAAAAATAATGCTGTTTAAATATGTCATAGATGCAGAAACAAGCAATAAAGTAATGGGTTCTCCATATTTAAAAAAATAGTAATACATAAAATAACCTTATTGTATTATTTTGCTCATCATTTAAGAGTGTCACTGATATCAGTCTTACTGTTTAAATTGCAACCATTTGGAAATGTTTAATGTTTTATTCTCCCTGCTCTGAGGTCAGCGAAGGAGCTCACTCTGTGAGCCCACCAGTGGAGCTAGGTTTATTATTGGAAACCCTACTGTCTAAAAAGATCAAGATAAAAATATGCTGTCTAAATCATTTTACAGTGTCCTGAGCACCAGCTTTGTTGTGTTTGGTGTTCAGGACACAGTTAAATGATTCACAGATAAGGATTTTTAATATTAACTGCTTGCCTGTTGGTCAGTTGATTTCAGTGAAATTAACTTGCCTGTTGGTCAGTTAATTAGTTCTTGCCTGTTGGTCAGTTAATTTCAGTGAAATGGAAGGGGCAAAAACATAATTTTTATAAATTCAGAAGGGCTGAATTTTAAAAAGCGAGACCATCATCAGAAACGCTCTTAGATATTGAACAATAGTTTTAATTAAAGTCAGAAGTCTTTTTTTTTGGAAAAAGAGGCATACATTTTGTTTGTTAAAAGGCAGTTGGTACTGAGTACAAACAAACAAATCTGCGCTCCTCTATATACTGTGAATGATGTGTGCCACACACATGCTTATGCATACATAAACAGGCACATAAACTTTCTCTCACACCAAAACACAAACCAAACATAAACATGCACTTGGAAATGCTCTTCTTTGTTACCATCTGGGAAGTCACAAGTCGCCCAATTCCTGGATGAAATACAAGTTCCCTTTCCCCTCCCCCTCTCTTCACAGGACCTCAAAGAAGAGAAAGGCAGGTGTGTGTGTGTGTGTATGTATTTGTGTGTGTGTGTGTGTATATACAGTGGATATAAAAAGTCTACACACCCCTGTTAAAATGCCAGGTTCTTGTGATGTTAAAGAATGAGACAAAGATAAATCATGTCCGAATTTTTTCCATCTTTAATGTGACCTATACCGTGAACAATTCAATTGCAAAGCAAACTGAAATCATTGAGGGGGAAAAATAAAAAATAAAAAACTCACAATAACCTGGTTGCATAGGTGTGCACACCCTTAAAGTAATACTTTGTTGAAGCACCTTTTGATTTTATTACAGCAATCAGTCTTTTTGGGTAGGAGTTTATTACCATGGCACATCTTGACGTGGCAATATCTGCCCACTCTTCTTTGCAAAAGCGCTCTAATCTGTCAGATTGCGAGGACATCTCCTGTGCATGGCCCTCTTCAGATCACCCCACAGATGTTCAATTGGATTCAGATCTGGGCTCTGGCTGGGCCATTGTAAAACATGAATCTTCTTTTGGTGAAGCCATGCTATTGTGGACTTGGATGTGTGCTTTGGGTCGTTGTTGTGCTGAAAGGTGAACTTCCTCTTCATCTTCAGCTTTCTAACGGATGCCTGAAGATTTGTGCCAAAATTGCCTGGTATTTGGAACTGTTCATAATTCCCTCCACCCTAAGGCCCCAGTTCAAGCTGAGGAAAAACAGCCCCAAAGCATGATGCTGCCACCACCATGCTTCACTATGGGTATGGTGTTCTTTGGGTGATGTGCAGTGTTGTTTTTGCGCCAGATATACCTTTTGGAATTATGGCCAAAAAGTTCAGACCATAACACATTTTCCCACATGCTTTTGGGGGACTTGATGTTTGTTATTGCAAATTTCAGCCAGGCTTGAATGTTTTTCTTTGTAAGAAAAGGCTTCCATCTTGCCACCCTACCCCATAGCCCATTCATATGAAGAATACGGGAGATTGTTGTCACATGTAGCACACAGCCAGTACTTGCCAGAAATTCCTGCAGTTCCTTTAATGTTGCAGTAGGCCTCTTGGAAGCCTCCCTGACCAGTTTTCTCCTTGTCCTCTCATCAATTTTGGAGGGACGTCCAGTTCTTGGTAATGTCTCTGTTGTGCCATATTTTCTCCACTTGATGATGACTGTCTTCACTGTGTTCTATGGTATACCTAATGCTTTGGAAATTCTTTTGTACCCTTCTCCTGACTGATATCTTTCAACAATGAGATCCCTCTGATGCTTTGGGAAGCTCTCTGCGGACCATGGCTTTTGCTCTGAGATGCAACTAAGCAAATGTCAGGAAAATCCTACTAGAACGGCTGAACATTATTTGTGATTAATCAGAGTCACTTTAAATGATGGCAGGTGTGTAATGACTTCTATTTAACATGAGACTGAATGTGATTGGTTAACTCTGAACACAGTCACATCCCCAGTTATAAGAGGGTGTGCACACTTATGCAACCAGGTTGTTGTGAGATTTTATTGTTCCCCCTCAACGATTTCAGTTTGTTTTGCAATTGAATTGTTCATGTTATAGGTTGCATTAAAGGTGGAAAAAGTTCTGACAAGATTAATCTTTGTCTCATTCTTTAACATCACAAAAACCTGGCATTTTAACATCATCTTCAACCATTGTCAGTTCACTGCAGGATGAAGGCCACCTCAGCAAGCCCTCAACAACTTTGGTCATGTGCCTTTTGTTGCCAGTGTGTACTGACAAATTTGGTAATTTCATCTACCCATCTTGTCTTTGGTCTTCTTCTTGGATGTTCAGTATTGAGTGGAATCCATTCCAAAATTTGTTCCATCAAGTCTCTTGCTATGTGACCTGCCAATTTCCATTTCTGATGCTTTACTCTTTCAGTTACATCATAGACCTTTGTTTGCTGATGAATCCATGCACACATTTTTCGGTCTCTTTTTGTTATGTTTAGAATTCACTGCTCCATACTTGTCCATACTTAAGTTTTTGTATGGCTTTGGCATTCAGTATCCATGTTTCGCAGCCATAAGTAAGGATCTGGAGGATACACTGGTCAAAAACCTTTCTCTGAGGCATAGTGGTTAATTTTGTCTTAAAGACAGTACTACTAAGTTTTCCAAATGCTTTCCATCCCAGTTTTATTTGTCGCTCATTTTCTACCATGGTGTTTCCATCTGTTGACATTTCCAGTCCAAGGTAAACATACTTGGCTGCTTCGTTTAGTTCTAGTACATCTACTGCGATTTACCTTGGTATGATAACTAATTTAAACAATTAAGTTTTGTTGATATTCACCTTCAGACCAAAATTTTTGCTTTCCTGTTGTAGCTTTACAGTGCGTTCTTGAGTTCTTCAGGACTACTGGCAAAGAGTATGATATAGTCAGCAAAACGTGATGTAGGTATTCTCCATTTATCTTAAGTTCTTTTTTGTCCCAATTTAGTTTGGGGAAAATTTCTTCTAAATAAGCTGAAAATAGTTTTGGGGAAATCATGTTTCCTAGTCGGACCCTTTTTTCTATGTTTTTTCTATTGTGTCCATTCTTCTTGACAGTACCTCAGTGAAAACTTTGCAGAGCACTGGCAATAGGATTATTCAGTTATTGTCCTTTATCTTTGCACATTTCTATATATTCTACCCTGTTTCTAATATTACTGTTTTACTTCATTTCTTGTTGCATTTCATCATGGCAACTGTTTCTTTTGATATTCGGGTTGTTTTTTCTTGTTTTACAATAGGTGCAAGAGCATGGGCAGTGTCTAAGTCTCAATATCTTTTTCATTCTGGGTTGAAATTACTGTGTCTGGAAGGTCTTGCAACACAATAAAGCAATTGGACAGTGCTATTTCAAAATTCTTAAGATTTTTCAATAGCTGGCTAGTCGATCTTGACTTGTTGACTTGATAATTTTTTTCTTTCTTACAGTCAAGTTTGATTTTTGCTCTCACTAGATGATGGTGACTTCTAGCGTTAAAACGATTTAAAGGGATAGTAATGTCTAAAAAAAACTTTTTTGCATTTAGAAGAGCTCAAAAAGCTGATCTAAATGCAAAAAACCGTATCTCTCAAACTGCTATGGTTTAAGAGATACGGGCGTTTGAAGTTTGATTTCTCCTACTGACAGCTGTAAAGCTGTCAGCAGGAGATTCATGTCGGTCGACACTGTGGTGCTTGAAAAGTGCTGGGATCTCGTTACTTACACAGAATCCCTTTATTGGAATGGTCTAAAACATGTGCCTGAACACTAGGCACATGTTTTAGACCATTCCATTGAAGGGATTCCGTGTAAGTAACGAGATCCCGGCACTTCTCAAGCGCCACAGTGTCGACCGACACGAATCTCCTGCTGACAGCTTTACAGCTGTCAGTAGGAGAAATCAAACTTCAAACGCCCGTATCTCTTAAACCATAGCAGTTTGAGAGATACGGTTTTTTGCATTTAGATCAGCTGTTTGAGCTCTTCTAAATGCAAAAAAGTTTTTTTTAGACATTACTATCACTTTAAGACTGATCAGTCAGGGAAAATCATTTTATTATTTTCAAGTATGAAGTCAATTTCACTTGTATTACTTTTAGGGCTTTTCCATGTCCATTTTCTGCAGGCCATTTTCCTGTAGAATGAATTCATGATATACAAATGTTGTTCTTGTTGCCTCTGTCATCAATCTTTCCAGTTCCATGTGGTCTGATTGATTTTTCATGGGTCATGCCAGTTCTTGCATTGAAATCTGCTGTGAGCTGTCTGGTCCCAGGACCAGAGTCCACATCTGAGGGGAGGCAGCTTACACTAGATGAAACGGGCAGGAGGGGGATACTTTATCATTCAATTACTCTTGTACTATAACTCTGACAGTACTGAAATAACACTCTCCATGGTCCAAATACTATGATGATTAATTGGAGCTGCTTTTATTGTGAAACATTACTATCCCTTTAAAGACAAGTAGGCTTTAAGCGCATTGTTTTGGGATGTGTTACACACCACTTAGTCTTAAAGGGACATGATCTGGAGTTGCTCTTATCAAGATAATAACTTCTTGCAAAATGCTGGAGTGTCTGTGACTTTCTAGTAGATCTCTATTAATAAAAGAATAAACTATTATGTGACAGAGAATTCTTCATCCGTGCCAGCCACACACTGGGCAGCAGTAAGGAGAAGAGATGCTAATCTCCTCCTGCTGCCTTTCCAAGAGAGACAGGGGTGGGGTGAGTCTGAAAGTGGCCACTCCTTTCAGAATCTCTACAAGGAATTTTCCCACCCTTTCTTGTCGTTTCAAAAAAAAAAAAAAAAAGGGCTCACTTCGGATTTTTTTCCTCACACACGCCACATAAACATCTGCCTCTCCCAGGACTCACACAAATGGAATTCTTCTCCCATCCCACCCCAAAAAGTTGACTCTGCTTCACCACTCTGCCTCATACATTAACAGTGTGTCCAGCTCCACCTGTTCACTTCTTCCTCTCCAGTTTACACCCTCCCTTTCACCACATATTTCATTGCTGAGGTGCTCTGTGCTCCAACCGCCCGTCCTCCTCCCCACTGCTGTTAACCCTTTTAGGACCACAGGAATCAATGCGCTGCACACCCCTCTGTCACTTGTACAGTTAATTAATTCTTCACAGAATGAGAAGTTTTCCTCCCTGTCTTACATCTGTTATCTACCTCTATTGATGTATGAAGTGCCATACAACTATTTCACTGTACCCTCCATGAATACAGGGAACATAGTCACTATAGCTCTGTCAGCGGAGATCTGTTACTTCCAGTGTAGAGGCCAGTACTCATGGAGATCTCCATCGGAGAGAGCAATTCAGTGAGTCTGTATCTGGAGAGGAAAGAACGACTGACACTTAATCCTTTGTGTGTCAGAGATGTATCCAATGCATTGTGTTGCTATATGTTGGAGACCTCTCTGGCACTCAAAGGGTTAATCCTTTGAGTGCCAGTGAGGTACCCAGCACATTGCTATTCAATGTATTCCATACCTCTCTGGCACTCAGAGGGTTAATACAGCAGTCAGAGGTTGGTAATAGAGGTAAGACAGGGAGGACAGCTTAGTCATGTAACAGGGACTTGCTGTCACGCTGGTAATTATGAGCTGGAACTGTGTCTCTCTCTGCATGTGCTGCTCCTGCTCAAATCCCTGCATCTGCTGAGGAGTTTATCTCCGTGTCTGTCACTGCTGTGTCAGTTACGTAAAGTCAGACAGACATATTGATAAGCTCTCTGATGGATGCAGAGGAACTGAGCTGGTGCAACAAGTGGAAAGAGAATGAGAGAGCTGCAGGATTCCCCACTCCCCTCATGCCCCCCCCCCCAAAAAAAACAAAACAAAACAAAAAAACACACTCACACGCACTTGCTCACCCCCACTCCAAGGCTCACTTGTGTGTGTGTGTCTGTATGGGTGTGTGCATGTGTAAATCAGGCCCTACATACGGTCAGAGGTCCATGTGTTTGTGTCTCTGTGTGTATATGTCTGTATTGTGTGCATGTCTGGGTGAGTCTGTGTTGTGTGTATGTGAATTTCAGTCTGATTTGAACCCTTTCAGTGTCAGGGGTAGCCAATATATTGCAAAGCAATGTGTTCATTAAAGGGTTAGTAATGCCCAAAATAAAGTTGATTCTATATGTTAGATTTTACAAAAATAAAGTATTTGGAAAAAGTCTTCTCTCTCAAACCTTTATGATTTGAGAGGTATCCTCCACTAAAGTTCCCCTTCTCCTGATGTCAGCTGTAAAGCTGACAGAAGGATATCCATGTCAGCTGACACGAGGAGGCTCTTCAGTAGAGCCGCAGTAGTGCGATTTAAAAATAAATACTTCTTTGGAACGGTCTAAAAAGTGTGCTTGCAGGCACACTTTTTAGACCATTCCAAAGAAGTATTTCTTTTTAAATTGCGCTATTGTGGCTCTGCTGAAGAGCCGCCTGTCGCTCCCTGGAACAGAAACTCCTGCTGTCAGCTCACAGCTGATGTCAGGAGAATGGGAGGGAACTTTAACGGAGGATATCTCTCAAACCATAAAGGTTTGAGAGATAGGACTTTTTACAAATGTGTTATTTTTGTAAAATCTAACATATAGAATCAACTTTATTTTGGGCATTACTAACCCTTTAACCCACTGGTACTGAAAGAGTTAAATGGGGCATTTTGCCCCATCAGTGCTAGACCTATTTAAATAAATGGCATGCTTATTTAGCCCCTATGGTATACAAAAAAAGAATAATAGGTAAAGTGTATGGATGTGTGTGTTTGTGTCTGGTTTGCTTCAGAACTGCACCATTTCTCCTACATAACCATCACTGGATATATATATGAGCAACTCTGTAACTTTTTTGCTAGTAAAGAAGAAAGAGTATCACCAAATGAGCAAACACAGAAGAAAATGATGAGGTTTTATTAGAAACAAACACAAATATTCAAATACAGCTCTCTTCAGATAAGGGGCCCTTGTAATAAAATATATGTTTTTTTAATGTGCATCTACATATTTCTTGGAGGTGAATATATGCTCTTTATGGTTGGATTTACATCTCAGGGCCTATAGCTCCCCCCATGGCCACACCCCCACATGTCACATAACCTCCGCATTCTAGCGCCATCCACTGTTATTTGGCACAGACAGTAAACTTAGCCTGTAACTTACAAGCGAGAAATTGCAAACCAATGTGTTAGAAACCTCATAAGAATCCAAGGGGTTAAATACCTGCTAGTAATGGTAAATAAAGCAGCCAGTAGAAAGCAGAAGTGGATGTGTGGTGAAGTGGAACTGAGATTGGATTGGGTGAAGCCAGCAAACTGAGACAGCCCTGCAATTATGTAATTTTTTTGTGACTGCCTACTGTGCCTAATGGGAAATCCAACCTTATCATTTCTGTTTTCTAACAAGCTATGACATTAGAACACACACACACACACATATATAGATAGATAGATAGATAGATAGATAGATAGATAGATAGATAGATAGGTCTTTTCGAAGAGCAGGACAATTATTGAAGATCAACGTTTCTGCCAGGAACAGCTTTCTGCACTTTGAAAAGACCTTTAGAGTGCTGCTGTTCCTGTTTCAGTCAAGATTTATAGCCTTACTCCAGCACCCAGGCACTATTTGGCTCTTTAAGAGTGAGTGCTTCCTGTACAAGATAGATATATAGATATATATACCTCCTAAAATTAGTACATGTATAATGTGACAAAGGAAAACCTAGTCTGTTCATTCAAGTGTTACTCTTTGCTGTAGATTTGATGATTGAGATGCATTGAAAAGTTCATTCAAATAAAACTTATATAATAACTGGATAGCTGATTGTCTACTCTGCTGTCCTCAGGTGAAATCTCAGGATACATTTGATGCATGGGTTTCAAAACTGCGACATCACAGACTTTACCGGCAGAATGAAATAGTGAGGTCACCACGAGATGCCAACTTCCACATGTTTCCATCAACATCGACTACAGAGTCCTCACCAGCAACAAATGTCACCGTACCAGAGGGAAAGGTATATACTGTTTATAATTCGTTCATTATGTTGGTGGAACAGCAGATAAATGCAGAACATCACAAATGGTATTTATATGTTGTGAAAACTCTGTTGCACCAGTAGCAAATTAACACATTTTGTAAGAACTTGTGTAACTGGTATATACTAGATCAATACAAAGACCTGTCAAGGGAACTTTCACCCCAAGACCTGAGCAGATGCCATAAAAAAAGAGACGTCAATCCAATATATAAAAGCAGTGAAGTTTATTCAGTGTTAATAACATAAAAGAAATTCACAAATACTCTAATCACTCATAACCTCAGAAAGACTGAGACTCACTCCTAAGCTTATCAATGCGTTTCACATGAACCAAGCTTAATCATGATTAAGAGTGATTTGTGCGAAATGCATTTATGAGCTTAACAGGGAGTCTCCATCTTTCTGAAGTCGTGAGTCATTAGAGTATTTGTGATTTTATATTATGTTTTTAGTACTGTTTGAATAAACTTCATCTCATATATTTTGTGATCGTCTTTTCTGTATAGTGCAGCCATTTCCTCAAATGACATTGTGTACTGGACTTGGGAGAGTCCTCGCTGGCTAAGCACAGAAGTTTTGTCCATCCATTTTACAATACACACTCCTGTATTTTACAGATTACCCTTGGGTCCTAGAGATAATAAATTTGTGTCATTTCATGTTCCCTTGCCAAAAACAAACTCAGAGTCATACTCCTCTGTAGCGGGAGCAGAGAATATTGGCACAGTCTCTAACACATCAATGGCTTCTTTACCCAGACTCCCCTAGAACAGAAATAACAGTGAGATCAGGATGAAACTTGGATCACGGTTGCCTGTGTCTTCTCAGGCAGTTACTCAGAATTTTTGGTTATTTGGGATACTTCTCCTTTGCTCCTTTCTTACATCTATAGACTCACCTAGGACAGAGATAACAGCCAGATGAGGAAGGAGCTTCTATCATAGCTGCCTGTGTTTACTTCTTCACACAAAATTTTGAGGTAAAGCTCCTTTGCTCACACCTGCAGGCTCCCCTAGGACAGCTATAATAGCCAGAACTGGAAGAATGCCCTTGATGAAGTGGGCAGTTGTCTCGCAAAACACGTAGGCAAAATTCATCTTAAGAAAATAACGTTTATTCTTTATGATCAGTGCAGTTCTTTAGGGCCAGTCTTGGGGTTCACTTCAGTTACAGGTTGCCCTTAGAGGGATTGTTTGTTATTTCCCGTTGAAGGAACTGTATACAGAGAATCCCTGGGTGGCCACTGTTGCATTCCCCAATGATACAGTTTGATGACCTTGGATGACACTAAGGCATCTGTTTAGACAGAGTGTTCTTCTTTTCTGCTTTGGGCAGTATTGCAAGAAATGTTCCAGTATGTGTATTCCTGGCTGGTACCAGTGACTTTCGAATAAATTATTAGGTTAACATTTATAAGCTAACTGTATCTGATTATTATTTTTTTATAGGGGCTAGTTTTCACTGCTTTTACAAAATGGCAGATTCTAAAATACTTCAATCTTCATCAAATCCACTGGTTGAATTGGTGGACACGCCATAGAATCACACCTGCATTAACAACCACCTTAGTCTTGTTTGCCTGGTCTCCTCTTCTTATATTTCCTGTGGAGAACCTCACATAGTGCCCAGTTTTAGAAGCACTGTTCTAGAACTTTATTTGCTTATGTTTTCTTGGCTCCTTTACTGTTCAAATCCACCGTAGATGAAACATATGTTTCTGGAATACCCAGTTTTCTCTCCTTGGTAGATTTCACCTGAGAATTCTATGCTTGAATAATTCATATACCATATCTGCCTCACTCTTTGTAAAGTTTTTTCTCCTGAAAGTTTATAGTCTCATCGTTCTCTCATGACTGTGAATTTAGCCCAAGGAAACCTTGATTATTTATATGCCGGGGTTGTCTTTCTTAGTTTTTTATTAAAATAAGAAATGCAAAACAAATTTCCAGTTGTGTTTTAACTTTGTCCTGTTTATTAACACCTTGGATGCTACAGAGATCTCCCAACATATATTACAAAGCAATGCATTGAAGATATCTCTAACAAAAATGGGTCTTTAAAGAACTCTAATGCTAAAATTCTCCTTTATTTTATATGAAGACATGTTGTAATGTCTGCAGATATTATTTAATTATTGCCTAAATAGAACTTTATGTAGCTGGTACTGAATATGATTTTTTCAGGATGAGGCATGATATGCCATGTTGAAAATACCTTCCCTATTCCCAGCATAATTTCCCCATGTACTTTTCTCCCTCTCTCTTATCTATCTACCACTACCTACTGGAGTAAGATACATTTTTAATGCACTGATTTTTTTCCTCTATGCCCAAAAGGTTCTACAGAGTGTACCATATACCATGAAAACAGTAGAAACCAAATGAATATTTTCATGTATCACTGCCCTCTTTTCAATTGCATTGTATAGTGTTTTGTGTTAAAGTACTTAGAAGCCTGTTTGGAACTCAAACCTTAATAAAAATAGAAAGGATTTTACAAAGACCTTCATAGAAATGACAGAGTAATGTTGGCAGATCAGTGAACACTTTGTGAACCGACAAACTCCACATTACAGTTAATGCAATGACCCCAGCAGGAGTCTAATAATGAAAATCAGTGATGTGTTGTCATATTGCGTGTCAAGCATGTGTAGCAAATCTTCTCCATGTGTAAAAAGCTGCATTACGGGTGACTGCAGGCAAATGGAAAACTACCAGCTTTTCTATTGTACGTAGTGCTCTTATATGAATAGTGTATTATGCAGATCATTATTTGGACACGTTAAAGAAACAGTACGCTTTTTTTTTCTTTTTTTTTAATGAAAACATGACTTTACACAGCTTTTTCTTACAGCTCATTTTTTGTTTTATGAGAAGGTTATTTTTAACCCTTTGAGTGCCAGAAGGGTGCACAACGCATTGCATTGAAATGCGTTGCATACCCCTTTGGCTTTCTGAGGATTAAAACTGCATTTTTCTATACTGGTCACCAGGTGGTGTTGTTCTTCTCTCTGTCTGTTGGAAGCTGTAGTCAGTGACTCAAGGTCTACCATGTAGTGCTTTATAAAAAAAAAAAAAAAGAAGACTTTTGGCCACCAATTGGTGCTGGTTATATAAAAAAATGGACTGTAATAAGGTTTTATTGAAAAATCACTGAGCAGTGGAAGCTCTTTTTTACTCAGAGGAAAACTATGATAGCATATATTTTGTCATACTAAAAGTTTACTGCTCCTGTAAAGGTACATGCAGGGAGCAATCGAGTTTCTAGTTTCTTGATGTACCTTTCTGACTGAGCAGTGTGCTAAAAGACAGAGGGACTAAACTGTCTATACAAAATGCAAGCAAGAACCTGTTATCACAGACATGTAGGCTTAACCCCTTAACATACCTAAGAATTTTCTCTTCTGGAGTCCCCAGAGGGGACCCCTACTGCCACTGGGGGATATAATTGATGCCAATCGCATAAAAAGAGTGGGTTTACTCAAGAGTGGGGCGGGTCTTAACAGGTGCATCACAAAAGTGGGTGGGAAGCAGAAGGACCTCGGTGGAGAAAGAGGTGAAGTTGGAGAGACAGGGTGGGAAGGAGCAGAAAAGGGCAGAGTTTCAGAGGAAAGTCCCCACAACTGGAGAATTGGCCTCTGTCCCCAGAGACCCGGTAATACACTATCAAAACCAGAGTCTCTGGGGTAAATCTGGAGAGTTCCCAGGTATGCCCTCTAAAGACCAGAGGGCTGTCTAACCCATTTCTTCACAATGTTATTTCTGGTTCTTAATGATTTTATGCTCATGGATACTAGAGATACACTGCAGAACTGTGCATTGACATTAATAGGATTTAATATATGACAGCCTGAGCACACCTATGGGGGGATGCCCTAAAGTTTGATAAGGGGCCAGGATGGAACTCTTGTGTCATATGTTTAGGTTTAAGATTTTGCACTGATTACTTTGACAATGGCTCATTTGCATATAGAAATGCAGCTTAAAGCAGAATGATCATCAAAATTAAATTGCCCCCCCAATCCTTATTACCATAGCGATACGCATATACATACTGTTATTATGCTGAATAAGTCCGACATTAGTGAGAAATACAACTCGTTCAGCAGACATCAGCAGCAGGGATCTTGCTGTAGACGCTTTCTGCACTGCGCCGTCAGTCCCTTCCGGTACCTTAAGGTACGAAGGAACTCCACTCACCAATCCTGGAGGTGAACGGGATGGACAGCGCAGACTTGCAGATGCCTTTTCTGCAAGATGTCTGCGCTGTTGCCCGCTGATGCCTGCCGAAGAAATTGTATTTCTCACTAATGCTGGACTTATTCAGTATAATAAAAGTATGTATATGCCTATCTCTATGTTAATAAGGATTTGGGGGACAATTTAATTTTGATGATAGTTCCACTTTAATGAGTCATTGTCATATTCATGTGGGTGTGGTCATATGTTAATGTGGCTGATCACCACATGCACTAAGCTACGATAGCAGCCGCTGCTGTCGGAGTTCACAGTCCCATCGCCTGCCTGAGGCTGGCAATGTTGGGATCTCCATGTAGCTCTCTGTGGAGCCAGAGGACAGTTTGCTGTCTCTGCTAAAGAACAGACAGAGCAGACGCCCTTCTGTAACCCTCTCAATGCAATAGGGATGTACACCACATACCCTTCTGGCAGTGAAAGAGTTAAAGGGATAGTAATACTTCATTATTACTATCCTACATGTTGTGGCCCTTAAAATTCTGAATTCAACGATACCAGCGGCATCTCTCAAACCTTTATGGTTTGAGAGATATCCACTTTCAAAGTTCCCTCTTTTTGTCTTTCCCCTGATGTCAGTGTTCTAGCTGAGAGAAGGGGAATCCAGTCCCAGGACAGGCGGCTCTGCAGGAGTCCTGAGATCGCATTAAACAAACAGAAATCCTTCACTAAAATGGTCTTCCACGTGTGCTTGCAAACCAAGCACACGTAGAAGACCATTTTAGTGAAGGATTTCTGTTTCTATAAAGTGATCTTAGGACTCCCGCAGAGCCGCTGCTTGCTCACGGAGAGGATTCCCCCGCTCTCAGCTAGAATGCTGACGTCAGGGGAAAGACAAAAAGAGGGAACTTTGAAAGCGGATATCTCTCAAACCATATAGGTTTGAGAGATGCCGCTGGTATCGCTGAATTCGGAATTTTAAGGGATACAACATAGGGATAGTAGTAATTAAGGATTACTATCCCTTTAAGATCCTGATCAAGGTTGTGATAAGGATGACATGATGAAAAACAAATTGACCTGAATACACCATAATTATAAATATTTTATTGCAAAGCAATGCGTTGAATACCACTCTTGCACTTTAAGGGTTAAACCTCTGGAAGTAGCAGAGTTATAAACTTACAGCCATAATTATACAGATCATCCCAAACCTTTACATTACAACTCCCAGCATGGTGAAAGCTGTACTTTGACTGGAGAACCACAGGTTTCGCACCCCTGATATAAGGTTTCAGGTGTTGAGACAGATTGAGAAAAATGGGTTAAATGCATGAGCCAAGATATTCTCATCTGCCATCAAATTCTGTGCTAAACTGTTGAATTCCAGTGTTGGAAGAGTGCCTCTTCTTAAAAGTCATTCCTTAATTATCCTGGAAACCAGTTGGTGCTTTTTATAGTAAAGAACTCTCCCAGGAGGCCTAGTCCGTGACTCATATTAGGAATGCATTTATAAATTATTGAAGGCTGTTTCTCGAAAGTAATCCTATACCTTTCCATTCAAAATGTTCTCTGACCTTTCCAGATTATGGATTGCCAGTCTGGCATCTCTTGAAGATAGAATGTTAACCTTTTGAGTGCCAGAGGGGTAGGTAACATATTGCTTCACAGTGTGTTGTATAACTCTGTGGCGCTCAAAGGGTTTAAAAGTGTTGCTAGAGGAAACTATCATTAGTTTTGTTATTGATCCTATTTGTCATTAACCTTTCAAGTGCAGTATTGTTTGTTCCATCAGTTTGTCCCATTGTTAGTGGGATTATGATTATTAAAGGGATAGTAACACTTAAAATGTAAAAAAAAATATGTTGTAGGGTTTACCCCCTGAGTAAAACAAAGGTACTACCACTGCTGAAAGGTGTTTTATTCAAAAGTTATTACAGCTCAAAGTTGAATTTTTTAGGTGCAATATCACAGTGGCCTGAAATTGTACAGTGGTGCTGTTGCTACACCATCCTATGGACAGATCTGGTCCTGGGACCATAAATCTCCATAGGATGGTGTAGCAACAGAGCCACTGTATAATTTCAGGCCACTGTGATATTGCACCTAAAAAATTAAACTTTGAGCTGTAATAACTTCTGAATAAAACACCTTTCAGCAGTGGGAGTACCTTTGTTTTACTCAGGGGGATAAACCCTACAACATATATTTTTTTAAAACATTTTAAGTATTACTATCCCTTTAAAATATACAAATATGCAGACGTATATATAAAAACTGAAAAACAAAGTGTTTGGGGGGTTTAACCCTTTGACTGCCAGAGGAGTACACAATGTATCCCTCTGGCACTCAAAGGGTTAATTCACAATATTCTCATTTCATGGTTTTTTTTTAATCCCTTTGCGTGCGTAATGCATTTTGTACCTCTTTGGCAATCAAGTTATCCGCTTGAGTGGTCTCCAATGCCTTGTGAACCCCCCTATCATTCAAGGGGTTAAAATTCCTAGTTGAATCAAAGATATTTTTATTTGATTTATATATTGTGCAGCTATCTTGAATTAGAGTTGCACCATTAAGTCCAATCTATTAGAGATCTCTCTATGATTGAAAGGGTTAAAAGCTCTAATTAAGTCAATGGGAAGGCTTTTTTGACCGCTATCCTCCACAGATAGACCACAGATAAAGTCCCCTCTGCCTCTATATATATAGGGTATTGTGGCCGATGCAATGTTAATATTTTAAATGCCAGCGGTTACCTGGCACATTGCACAGCAATGCTTTGGAGACCCCTTTGGAAAGCAGTGGGTGAAATGACCTGACTGAGTCATTAATGATGATTGAATGAACATAACTATTCCTAGTTCTTTATGATAGTGAACAGCTACCCGAAAGTAATTTGTAATAATGCCTTGTGAGCATTAATTAAACTCATTTTCTGATCTCCAGCTAAGCAGGACAATCTGTCACTGTTTTATGGGTTTGAAATTAGTTTCTTTTTATTAAGAAATGGATAAAGCATTGCTTTTTGATGTTCATTTGATGAAGAGTCTTAGTCATTTCACAGGGGCCATCATCATCCATACTCCATCTCTTCTCTAATGTGTTTAAATCATATGCTGATCGTTAGCTCATGTCTGAACTGTTAATATACTGCGGTCCACTGTCCTGAATGAATAACTGGGTTCCTGCTACAGAGAAGTACCAGTAACCTTGGAGAAAGGAGCTTTTTCTGACTACAACCATTTTATATTGTAGTAGCAAATGTTGCACAGTGTTGTCTGTGCAGTGAACCCTTTTTTTGGGGGGGCAGGGGTAATATTTAATTTTTTAAACCAGACCATGTAGGGGAAATCCAGATGCCCCCCAGCTACTGATCTCCAAACCGATTTGACTGGGAGATGAATAGAGGCAACGCAGGGGAGCAAGAGGGCTCCCCTTCTTCCATCTTACCCAAACTACTGGGTAGGAGTGGTTGGGATCAGGAGCCCTCTCACGTCATTGTGGGATGATTTTTTATATTACCTTTTGCTATGGCGAAGGATGCTCACAGTGGCGAAGGGGAGGGGTGATCCTGTTCCCCTGCCTAATCTTTATTGATCTCCCAGCTGAATCGGCTGGGATATCAGTAGTTGGGGGGCATCAGGAGGAGTCTTGATGTCCTACCATGTGGTCTGAATTTTTTTTGTTTACCATTTGCCACTGAGAACACCCTTCACAGTGGCAAAGGGGAGCGGTGATCCTGTTCCCCCTTCCCATAGTGAAAGAGAATGTGCTTTGGTGGCCTCTCCACTCAACCGTGGCAAACTGGATTTCCCTCCCGTTCTCCTGGCCTTTATCCACAGGAGAGTCTCTGTCCATTTGACTGAGGAAGCAGGGGGACTCCTGAGCCAAATCAGGGACAGACCACCTCTGCCTCCTCCCCAGCCACTCGTCTACGGGGAGTTTTGTGTAACTGCGCCTTTCTATGCCCAGAGGAGTGGCTGGCAGCATATCAGGAATACTCAAAATTATATATATATATATATAGATAGATAGATAGATAAGTCCTAAATAAATATTTAATTTGAATATTAACATTTTGAGCTTTAGAGGTGGTATTGTCACCCCTCTGGAACTCCAAGGGTTTAACCCTTTGAGTGCCAGAGGGGTATGCACCGCATTGCAAAGCAATGTGTTGCGTACCCCTCTGGCACTCAAAGGGTTAAAGTAGGTATTAAACCAGTACAATGGGGGGCCCTCTCATCCTTATGTTCTCCATATTCGACTTGTACTATTTAATATCTGTGTATATCTATTCCCTATTGTACAGCGTTGCCGAATACATTAGCGCTATATAAATAAATAATAATAATAATAATAATATCTTCATAAACTATACTCCCTCCAGTTTGATTGTCATGCCTGTGTGTCTTTAAGGCAAGGGTCATAGCCTGAGAAAGAGTTGGCTAAAGTCTGGGTTTGGCAAAATGTGTGTTGTTGTGGTTAGGGATGCACTTGGCTGGGTCTTGGGCAGCACACAGCCTAAATACATAGTTGCAACAGTAGCAACATAAATGATCATCACTACTAAGATAACTGGGGGATAAAAAGAACACCAAGAATACAGATAAACACATATTGTTTACATCAGTGTCTCTCAACCAGGGTGCCGTGGCACTTTGGTGTGCCACGGACAATCACTTAGGGTCCTCCACTGTGTCTTTTTTTTTTTGACAAAAATGTAATTGTACACTTCCACCTGTATATTTAAGGATATTACTATGCACAATATGTTTATTTTAGTTGTGAGGTCTAATAATAACTCTATATTTATGTAATGGTAGCCTTCATTACACTCTTGACAAATGATATGAAATGATAGGGGTGCCCCGAAAATGCCAGACTGCGTGTTAGGTGTGCTTTGAGCAAAAAAAGCTTGAGAACCACTGGTTTACATCATGGCAATGTGGGATTTAACAGAAGACATCTGCTGTAGAAGTATACAGGGCTGATTGTCACCAAGTGGCAAATTGATGACACCTGTAACTTTTATTTGGTATTAAATACATACCTGCTAACCTTGATGTCCACAGCCCCTGGAGTCACAACTGTGGGGTAGTAGTGTTCAAATGATGCGATTTGTGTCTTAATGTAGGTGGGGGGTTAATGGGAGTGAGTGGGATTATTGGATTGAGGAAAAGTGGGGTTTGTCTTGAAAGTGGAAGAATGGACAGGATTATCGGGGAACTCACTTATCCAGATACTCACTCGCTCCCAGGTATGACTGAGATGAGCAGAGCATTACACTATTACTTGACACTAGCACTAAACTAGTCTTTTTTTATCACGTTCTATGGGGAATATTTACAAATAAATAGTCAAAAATGTTACTCAAAATGCCTGTTGCTTTCAATGGAGCATTTAGTACTTTCCAATACTGCATCGCACTCTGTTGTTGACCTCTCCAGCCTTCAAGCCAGTTTATATCAATATGAATGTTTATTTGCCCCCTGTGGGGCAGTTGGTTTGCCCAATAATTTTTCCACTCTTGGCTTTATACATAATGCCCCAGTCTAAATTTCTTATATGTACTTCCACTGCTACTTTATAGGTGCTACAGAATAATGTTTTACCAGTACACATTTATGGAAATTGCAGCATAACCGTTTGTCCCCTACTTTCCCTTATAGGTACCACAGAATAACTTCTTGTGGCAATCACCAATACCGTGCAGCAGTAGTCTGCCTGCCACATGCACCACAGGTCAGAGTAAGGTTGCAGCCTGGTTACAAGACTCCGAGGAGATGGATAAGTGTGCAGAAGGTAGGCATTAGTAAGAGGACCTCAAACCTTTAACCCATTGGGTACATATTGCTTCATAATATGTTGCCTACACCCTCTGATCCTTAAAGGGTTAAGGAAAATAATTAGGTTTATTATTCAGTAACCTAAGGACTCTGGAGCAATCTGAATCCTCCACAGAGGAGAAAGGAGAATGCCCGGTGATTTAACTCTTTGAGTGCCAGAGGGGTATCCAACACATTGCATTGCAATGCGGTGAATACCTCTTTGACACTCAAAGGGTTAAATAGGGCTTTCTGCCACCGGAATGCTTGAGAGGTCTATCTAGCATTCAATAGGTTAAAAACTCTGTTTTAATAAATCAGTATTTGGAGAATGTCTGTGTCCCCTGTGGTAACTGCACCATGGGGTGTAAATAGAAAGACTCCTGGATTTAAATACTCCATTTTACCCCTTGAATGCTAGAGGAGGCTCCAGTGCATTTGGTTTTTTTTGCAGTTCAACAGAGACCTCTTTAGCCTTCAAGGGATTAAAAGCCCCATCTATTTCAATGGCTATTTTGGGAATATTGTTCACTATGGGGCAATTAGTATGTTCCACAAATGCTCATCTTTTGCTTTCTTTATAAGGCCATTTGTTTAACAGAGAAAGGAGGAGCAATTCTGTGGCAAACCAATTGCATCATAGGAGACAAATAAAAATTCCCCAAAGTTCCGTTGATTTAAAGGGATAGTAATGTTTTAAAATAAAAGCAGCTCGAATTAATCATCATAGTATTTGGGCCTTGGAGAGTGTTATTTTAATACTGTCAGAGTTATAATTAAAGAATAATTGAATGATAAAGTATCCCCCTCCCGCCCCTTTTACTGATATAACACTGCTCAGCACAGAGCAGCAGGGAGGTGCCCAGGTAGATTGCAGAGAGGGACAATCTTCAATTAAGATATGGGAAAAAGTTGAAAAACCTGTCAAGGGGGCCAGGGATTTCTTTGTTCTCACAGTAAGAAGATTGTCTCTTGATGTGAGCTGTCTGCTCTATGGACTGGATTCCACATCTGAGGAGAGGGGCTTACACTAGGTAAAAGGGGCAGGAGTGGGAAACGTTATCATTCAATTACTCTAGAACCACAACTCTCACAGTATTGAAATAACACTCTCTATGGCTCAAATACTATGACGATTAATTGGAGCTGCTGTTTTTGTGAAACATTACTATCCCTTTAAATAGGGTGTTTGAATGCTAGAGGTTTCCATAGCAGTTAAATAGTTAAAAGTCCCATTAAATGAATGGGAATGTTTAATTCTTCCTGTGTTGCAATTGATTTTCTTCAGAGTTACACTTCTTTAAATTATTGAATTCAACACTAGGCATTCAATGTCCCAGCTGGTTACTGTCACTATGAGGAAAGAAGACAATGTAAAGGGGCTGAAAATGTGGTCTGCTAAGCCAGCCTGATTATTCAGATGTCTTATAATGTGCTGCTTCACATGTATAGTGTATTGAATTTTTCTTTAAATCAGGGGTGGATAACACGAGGCACCCTACTTGCTGCTGGACTACAACTCCATCATCCCCTGCCAGACTTTGTACTTTGTACTGTATAAATGCAAATAATGGGCCCTGTGAATTTTGAGCTTGTGCCTTTGTTAAGATATAACCACTTCAGTCAGTCCTGGATGTCATGTCCACAGGGAAGACAAAACAGCTGCTGGCAGATGTTTCAAACCAAACCAGACAGTGCATGAGTCTTTAAAGGGATAGTAATGTTTCATAATAAAAGCAGCTCTAATTAATCATCATAGTATTTGGGCCTTGGAGAGTGTTATTTCAGTTCTGTCAGAGTTGTTGTTCAAGAGTAATTGAATGATAAATTATCCCCTTCCCGCCCCTTTTACTGATGTAACACTGCTCACCTCGGAGCAGAAAGGTGGTGGGACAATCTTCAATTAGCATAAGGGAAAAACCTGTCAAGGGGGCAGGGTTTTCATTGTTCTCACAGTCAGAAGATTGTCCGTTGCTGTGAGCTGTCTGGTCTGTGGACCAGACTCCACATCTGAGGGGAGGTGGTGTCACGGGAGACTTGTAAATAAACACTCAGACAGGTACATAAAATCAATTCCACTTTATTGAAAAGGATACAAGAAAAATAAATATAGACACTTCCCCAACCTTCCCTGGGTCAGGTGTGGGGACAGTGTGCAGTCTACTACCAGGAGCTGACACTGAACCTTAGCCAGACTGATGCACAAGCTAGGAGCGAACCAGTAGCGAGAGCAGAACCACAGAGGTAGTGATAGTGGTAAGCGTGCTCTATAGCGGCTAGCATCCAAGGACACAACCCTAATACCCTAGAATGCTAGG
Source organism: Rhinophrynus dorsalis (assembly GCA_037306005.1). Lineage (NCBI taxonomy): Eukaryota > Metazoa > Chordata > Amphibia > Anura > Rhinophrynidae > Rhinophrynus > Rhinophrynus dorsalis. The sequence continues at coordinate 181,708,106 of CM074725.1, read as the reverse complement.
GTTACAAACACCGCGCACCCTAGAACGCTAGAGGCACAACAAGCCCCGGAGGACTGCTGCACTACTGACAGAACTTACTCGACCAAGGACTGAGAATGAGAACCTGCTAGGGGAAGCCAGGCCTCAGGGAGCAAGAGAGACGAACCAGCCAATGGTCAAACGATTCAGGTAGTCAGACAAGCCAAAGTACTTGGCACGGAGCGGGAAGTCAGACAAGCCACAGTACTTAGCACGGAGCGGGTAGTCAGCCAGGCCAGAGGTCATACACAGAGTGGGTAGTCGGACAAGCCAAGATCAGAACGGAGCAGTTAGTTATCCAGGCCAAAGGTCAGACAAAGAGCGGGTAGTTAGACAAGGCCAAAGGTCATACACAGAGAGGGTAGTCAGACAAGGCCAAGTCAGTACAGAGCGGTCAATAGCTAGGCAAAAGGTTCAGGCAGAAATCGGTAGTCAGACAGAGCCAGGGTCATACACAAATCAGATTCAGCAGCCAGGAACGGATCACAACGGAAGACTCGGGAAGTTCTCAGGTACACCAAGTAAGGGCATTGAGGCAATGATAGAATGCAGCATATAAGGCCTCTCTAGGAGGCGGAGTCCACATAGGTCAATCAAGGTGGAAACTATAAAATAGCGAGCGCTCAGAATGACGTACGAGTGACCAGGAAGTAGTCACCCGCCATGCTGGCACCAGGCAATCACAGGAAAGTGACTAGGCCAGTAAGAGCTCCAGAATCATGGGCACCATGTTAGGTGGCTTACACTAGGTAAAAGGGGCGGGAGGGGTATACTTTATCATTCAATTACTCTTGAACCACAACTCTGACAGTATTGAAATAACACTCTCTATGGCTCAAATACCATGAAGATTAATTGGAGCTGATGTTTTTGTGAAACATTACTATCCCTTTAAAGATATAGTATTGTCAAAAAATAAATCTATATAGGATTGTTCAATTACATTTTTTATAATGCGTACTATCTTTTGAAATCAATTTAACTTCTTATTCTTCTTGAAAATTGAGTCAAAAGTTCCCCCTCCCACCCTTATTCCATCACATCATGTTGAGTTCACTGAGGTCCAAAAGCAGATTGCAAGGAGGGACAATATTGTGTGTGTGTCAGTACAAGGAAAACCCTTTCCCCCTTGATGAAGGGAGCAGGGTTTTCCTTATACTGACACAATATTGTCCCTCGCTGTGGTCCGTCCAGACCGACTTTTGGATCTCGGGGAACTATGTATGACATGATGGAAAGGGGGCGGGATGGGGAAACTTTTAACTTTATTTTCAAAAAGAATATGAAAGTAAAGAGATTTCAGAAGATACTATGCATTATAAAAAAATAAATTAAATAATCATATGTAGATTTATTTTTTGAAATTACTATCTCTTTAAGGACCAGATGCATGCACAGTGTATTGTGAAGCAATGTGTGGCACACCACCCTGGTCCTTAAAGGGAAGGGTAACCACATGTCCCGGATTGCCCAGGACAGTCCCGGATTTTATGTGTGTGTCCCATGTTCCAGGCAGTCCCCTTCAGAGACAATACAAAGTCCTGGAATGAAGACTCCAGAGCACAGAGTTCTAAACACTAGATGGAGAACTGCCCATTGTTTACTGTGACAGAAAGCCATGCCTCTGCTGGGTTGGCTACAAGAAAATGGCTTCCAGCCAGCGTTCTAAACACTAGACAGAGAACAGAGCCTTGCTCCTGGCATCAGACAATGCAGTGCAATGAAATGAAATTGTATTGGAGTGTAATGGTAGTGTAAGGCCTTGGATGTGATGTACATTTTCTTGTAGCCCTCCACAGACTTCACTTTCTGTCACAGCAGTCAATGAGCAGCTTTCCATCTAGTATTTAGAATTCTGTGGTGCACGTTTGTCTCCTCAGTGTCCCTGAATGGCAGAATTGAAATGTGGTCACCCTATTAAAGGGTTAATGTTGCTATGTGAATGGTCAGAGTTTGTGTCCTGTGGCCCTGCTAGCTACTGCCATGTCTGTCTCCAAGAACATGGGATCCAGGCCTTATTGAAGATGTTCGGTCTTGAACTGAGATACTATGGCATCATTCATATAGACCATTAGGATTCCCTGGCCATATTAAGGTAATTGAAGGGTTATTATTAAGAGGTGCTGCTATTCTTTGAAGGCAGGTAGGCTGTGAGTTGTTGGACTGCAGCTATCATCATATTCAGCCTGCCAGCAGGCGGGCATCATTCACAGAATTGAAGGGATTGTAATGTTTCAAAATAAAAGCAGCTCCAATTAATCTTCATAGTATTTGGGCCATGGAGAGTGTTATCTGAATACTGTCAGAGTTGTAGTTCAAGAGTAAATGAAAGATAAAGTATCCCCCTCCTGCCCCTTTTACTGATGTAACACTGCTCACCTCAGAACAGAAAGGTGGTGTCCAGATGGCTTGGTAACTCATATGCTTCAGAACTGATCCTCTTTCCTTTTGTGCGTGAGGCTCAGTGACTAAGGATGATGGCAGCTGTAGTCCAAAACTACTAGATGTCCATTACATAGCCCAGCCCTGTTTTAAACTTTGAATAGACCATAGTTCTAATCACGGTCTTTGTATTATGTATGAGACACTTTAAGCATGACTTGAATGGATAGTGGCAGCCAATGACGTACATGCTGAAAGAACATAAGGGACATTGGAGCAGCTTAGTAATTATATTTATTCCCATTTATTCATTGATATGTGCATCATGCGTCATTTATCCTTTTGAAAAACAAACAAACCTTCAGAAGGATATATTAATTTTCATTATCAAAATATCTATGCAGGTCACGTATGCATACATAGAATTCCACATGTTCAATTAACCTCCTTTATACTTTGTTTTCCAGTTGTCTAATATGTAAATTGAAATTGCATGTACTATTTATTACTTTTTTCATTCATCTTTCTATACAAACACCGTATGTTAAATTACAAATGGGATCAAACAGTAGTTTGAACCCCCATCTGCAGTTCAACACTGGCTTCCCGCATACTGCGTGAAAACACTTCAATATGATATTACTAGTGTAAAAGCCCGTGTACACCGGCCAAGGTCCGGGTGATGTTAACCCTTTGAGTGCCAGAGGGGTCCACAACACATTGCTTTGCAATGCGTTGCATACCCCTCTGGCACTCAAAGGATTAAGAGACTGGTCCTGCTCTGCGTCCTGCTGCCGACACCGTCATTCACTGTAGAGACTGCCCAAAAGCACAGAATGTTCCAAGCACAGAACTCCCAGCATTCCGTGTGTTCAGGCAGTCTCTCCTGTGCATGACGGCTTCTGACAAATATCCTAGCGAATTATTATATAGGATGAATACCCCAGTTCTATTGTCCAACAGTCTGTGTCCAAAACAGTTATTTCGAATAAATGTCAATGAAACCAAATAATGGTACTTATCTCCAAAAGGGATATGAATAACCCAGATAAATGATGATATTGATGAAGATGAAATAGATGATATAATGGAAATGTAAGGATGAATGAGATGAACGTTCTTATCTAATGTATATTACTAAACCAATGCGGTTATGCACACTTCCAGTGTTACTCAATGCAGCATCCCAACACAGGACCTTATCCCTCTTAAATCGTAGAATCTAAATAGAAAAGAGCACAAGAGAGCAACATCTAAAAGCACAACCTTTACTTGTATTTATTGCACTTAGAGATACCAAATCACTCAGCAGACACTCTATTTGTCAATGCCCATCAAATCTCCCTGTTTCAGCCTTCCAACGTTCTGTTCCGATCTTCAGCTCCTGCGCTCTTACTACATTCACAATCCAGATCACTATGGGGAGAAATAGAGACCGCAGAAGTATACCACACTGCTACACTATTAGTCCTCAGCATCCTTAGTCACAGAACACGAGCACTTTTTGAAGCCGTGACCGGAGGAGATAGCGAAAATGAGGTCTAGATAACGTCCAAAACCCGACTTGTGTTGTGGCTCACTCGCCACTTCCTCAGGGGTTACAGTCAGTCATGTCCCATTGCTATTTATACCTATATGGCCAGCAATCAGGACATAACTTATTAAGCAATTATCCAAGCATGTAATATTTAATAGCCAATCTTGCTATCTCTTTAACACTTTCTAATAAAATATCTATAATAAAAAAAAATATAAAAACTAAAAATAAGCTCACTTTATTTCTTTATTAATAGCTAAAGTTTCTAACTTAATAAAACCTTTAAATCTCCTCTATCTACCACTATTATCCAGATACCTATGCTTTTAAAGGGATAGTAATGTTTCATAATAAAAACAGCTCGAATTAATCATCATAGTATTTGAGCCATGGAGAGTGTTGTTTCAATACGGTCAGAGTTGTAGTTCAAGAGTAATTGAATGATAAAGTATTTCCCTCCCGCCCCTTTTACTGATATAACACTGCTCAGCTCAGAGCAGCAGAGAGTGCCCAGGTAGATTGCAGAGAGGACAATCTTCAATTAAGATAAGGGAAAAGCTGAAAAACCTGTCAAGGGGGGAAGGATTTTCATTGTTCTCACAGTAAGAATATTGACCCTTGATGTGAGCTGTCTCGTCTATGGACTGGATTCCACATCTGAGGATTGGGGGCTTACACTAGGTAAAAGGGGCGGGAGGGGGAAACTTTATCATTCAATTACTCTTGAACTACAACTCTGACCGTATTGAAATAACACTCTCCATGGCTCAAATACTATGAAGATTAATTGGGGCTGCTGTTTTTGTGAAACATTACTATCACTTTAATACCTTTATATTTTGTCTGTTAAGATTTTTTTTTTAAATGTGTATTATTACATACATTAAAAAAGTTTCCCTTTCCATCTAGGATTCCTATACAGCAATGTATGTTCCTCAACCTCAAACCAATTAAAAGATTTTTTACTTTTTACAAACGGGTTTACTAATGTCCATAAAGTCCCAGCACATTTTACCATCCTATAAAATAAAAGGCGAGAATGTTTGTCTGATGCAGTCATGTACAGTAGAGACTGCCTGAACAAACAGAATGCTGGGAGCGTTCGGGCAGTCTCTGCAGTGCATGCGCCGCCAGTGAGGCGTTGGCAGTACGCAGAGCAGGATTGGCCTCTTAACCCTTTGAGTGCCAGAGGGGTACACAACGCATTGCAAAGCAATGCGTACCCCTCTGGCACTCAAAGGGTTAACGTCACCCGGACCTTGGCCTGTGTACACGGGCTTTTACACTAGTTCTTCAATAAATGCTGCCAGGTCTATAGCTACATTGTCCTTTGGGTTCTAGGCATCCTATTTCTTTTACCCATTTGGTCTCTAATCTTCTTAGGTTTAATAGTCTATTACCCCCTATTCTGGGAATTTTTACTTGATCTAAAACATGTATAGACAGCTCTTCAGGGTTACAGTTATGTTCATCCTTAAAGGGATAGTAATGTTTCATAATAAAGACAGCTCCAATTAATCATCATAGTATTTGGACCTTGGAGAGTGTTATTTCAGTTCTGTCAGATTTGTAGTTCAGGAGTAATTCAATGACAAAGTCCCCCCCTCCCACCCCTTTTACTGATGTAACACTGCTCAGCCAGATCAGAAGGGAGGTGCCCAGGTAGATAGCAGAGAGGGACAATCTTCAATTAAGATAAGGGAAAAACCTGAAAAACTTGTCAAGGGGGACAGGGCTTTCATTGTTCTCACAGTAAGAAGATTGTCCCCTGCTGTTATCTGTCTGGTCTTACAACCAGATTCCACATCTGAGAAGAGATGGCTTACACTAGGTAAAAGGGGCAGGAGGGGAAATTTTGCTTGTGAATATCTCTTAAACCATAAAGGTTTGAGAGATAAGACTTATATCATTCTTCATGTTTTTTTAATGCCTACAAAATAAAATAAAGTTAAAACGAAGTATTACTATCCCTTTAAAGTGCTTAGAACACTATGATTTTCAGATCCTCTCTGAATGTTTCTAAGGTGTTCCCCCTGTCTATTTTTAAGTTTTCTGGAGGTCCTACCTATATACTGTTTACCACATACACAGTTAATCAAGTACACCACAAAAACAGAATTACAATTATGAAATGATTTTACCGTATATTCTTTTTGAGTGGTATGAGACTTAAACATTTTGGTGGTTTCCCCTTAGGTATAAATTCACATGTAATGCAATTTTTTCTCCCACACTTATGGTTCCCTTCATTTCTCTCAAGAACCCACCTCTCACTGCATACCTCCCAACATTTCAAATGGCCAAAGAGGGGCACTTTTGTTTTAGCTGGTGTTTATGGGGGTGTGGCTTGGGGGCGGGGCATTACCGGCTCCTCTTTGTGTAACTGAATAAATTATTTAGAGCAAGACCAAAGTATTTTATTTACACAGTTTAATTTGTAAACACATATATTAATGATTACACATTTATGTGAGTTTTATTGTTGTGAAGCATGTAATAAACACTAATCATTCTGATCTCCTGAAAAGAGGGACAAAAGGATAGAAAAGAGGGACAGAGGGATTTGGGTCTGAAAAAGGGACTGTCCCTCCTAAAGAGGGACAATTGGGAGGTATGTAATTGGCTTATCCTCTATCCCCTTTCTCCAGATATCACTAGGGGCCACGATTCGTTTTATATTTCTGTTCTTTCTGAAGGATACTTTTGGTCTATACCCAGTACTGGTCCCAGTATCAGATATTCTTGGATAATGTGCCAGTGCTTTCGGAGAATGTGTGAGAAATTATCTGCACTATCATATGTTCCTGTTTTTTTTTAACCGTTTATGTCAACTACAATTAACCCTTTGAGTGCCAGAGGGGTACGCAATGCATTTCAGAACAATACGTTGTGTACCCCTCTGGCACTCAAAGGGTTAACTCCCTGGATTTCTGTTACTAGTGATCTTTCTGTCAGGGTCTGTGACTGTGAAAGTACAGACAGTCAGTGTTCTGTATGCTGTATTCATTAGACTGGAGATTGTTTTTTGTGCTGCAGGAATAGTGTTACATTGTATAACTATCCTTGCTTCTGTCAATTTAAAAATCTGAATTGTTTACAAAAAAAAACTGTGCATGTTATGTGTGAATGAATAACATGGATCAGACATTAATCTGTATTGGTATATAAAAACAGCAACAAACATTACTTTAACTATGCAAAGGTCCCATGGTCTATTTTTAATTCTGTGTTCTCTCTGTTTTATTCTAGACCTAACCCAGTGTCAGTCCAACCTGATTGAACTCAGCAAGCTTTTGCACAACCTTGAAATGTTACAAAGGACCCAGTCAGCTCCTAACTTTATAGACATGCAGGTAAAGACTATTAGAGTAGCATGTGTAGACATGCTGTGCAATAGGTGGGCAACCTAAGGTCCTCCAGTTAGCTGTTCAGGAGTAAAATTCCCATCATCCACTGCACCTTGGCTGGCTGTGGGTGATAGGAATTGTAACCCTGAACAGCTGAAAGGCCTCAGGTTGTCCACCACTTTGCCACTCACATATCTATTGTAAGTGTGGCAATAAAAAGGATTTACTGCAAGACAAGATGCCCCTTATGCAATAGAGGAAGCGATCAATGTAATACTCACACTTACCAATTTGTTCTCTTGCTGTTATTACTAAGATTGTTTTCTCTGGTGAAAGAGACAATGGGGTGAATGAACCATGCTGATTCATGTGATAACAGGCACTGGCAATGTCATTCTGTCCTTATGCCTGCCTTATGTCTGTTTGCTAAGCTGTGTACACACAAAACCCTCTCCTTAACAACTCATGCACCAAGGGGAGGACAGTAGAGGAGTCTGTGAGTGTTTTGGGGGTGTTCTTTCCTCTACACTTTGCTTTGGTTAATGTACTAAGCCAGTGGGGGCTACACTGGCAAATTTGTAAGTTCACCCCAGTGTCACTGTGGTGCTTGTTACTCCATCGATATTAGTCACTGGGAATTGGGATCCCATTGACCCAGCTCTCTTCAGGGTGCTATAATGCTCCTTGTGTAGCACTTGTGGAAAACGGCTGCCCCTTTGTTTCCTATTCCCTTTTTAGTGAATAAGAGATGTTTGTACCGTCATTTGTGTAAAGAGTCTGAAAAATAGCCTCCCGGTAATTTAACCCTTTGCGTACCCCTCTGGCACACAAAGGGTTAACATTAGTAACCTTACCCAATTTATTTAGAAACATCCATTTCTTGCACTGGGAGTAGATGGTATGAACCAGTAGTTAACCTTCAGAGCCGTTGAAGACTACAGCAGCTGTATAGGGATGATGTGATTTGCAGTCCTAAAGAACTGTAGGTCCAAACCTAAACAACTTTAGATCCAAAGATTGACTACTGCTGCATTATATATTCTAGGGAAGTGGTTTCAAAATGTTTTTACATTTTGACGCTCCTGAATGGAACTGTCACTAGGGGATTTTGAAAGAGCTTTCAAAATCACTTAAATGTTAGCCATTTATTATTGACAATAGTTTTAAAGATATTTAGCGTTATTTATTTGTCAGTTTAAACGAACTGATTACTGAATGGCAGAAAGTGGCAGTTGGTAATGTAGAGCAGTGTGGAATGTTAGTATCTGCCTGGCATGCCCTACAGATTTGCACTAACTGACAAATCAGTAAAGATAAATATCTTTTGATTTTGAAAGCTCTTTCTAAATCACCTATTTCTTACTAAGTAACAGTTTCATGGTAAAGGAACACTAACAAGTAAAAAAAAGATTTGACATTATTATAATTTTAACCATTTGAGTGCCAGAGAGGTACGCAGTGCATTGCTCTGTAATGCATTGCATACTCCCCTGGCACTCAAAGGGTTAAATACCCTGCACTTCATTCTACCATCTTTAAACATTCTCTATTTGTTTTCTGAGGCCTAAAATCTAGTCTTGCATATGCTCTGAGGGGGCCGCCATTTTTGCCTTTTTTTGAGGGCTCCAGGTTTCCCATTTGACTGTCAGTTATTATATTCAAATGGGCTGAGATAACATAATAACCTTTCTGAAAATAAGAGCAGTGGACACTATCACTATCAATTATCTGACTCCTCTTTCATCCCTCAATACAAACAGCACAAACAAACAAAATAAATACTCTCTGGACAGAACGATTTACATATTAAAAAAACAACCTTATAGTTATATTTTAAAAATGAATAATTCATTTTACATAGTCTACCTGAAAGTACATGATATTTAACTCTATACCAGCATATTTCTTTTTTGGTGTTAGAGTGCCTTTAAGATATGACAATATCTGTGGCATGTGTGGACCATACCTGGGAACTCTCTGGATTTGCACCGGAGACTCCGGTTTTGACAGAGCTTTACCGGGTCTCCAGAGCAGAAGCTGAGAGATATACAGTGATAAAGTTGCCCCCCCTCCCCTTTCACTGACGTCAGCTGTAAAGCTGACAGAAGGAGATTTGAGTCGTGTGACTTGAGGTGGCTCTTCAGTAGAGCTGAATTAGCGATATCTAAAAATAAATACTTAATTGGAACGGTCTACAAAGTGTGCTTGAAAACCAGGCACACTTTGTAGACCTTTCCAATGAAGTATTTCTTTTTCGGTAGCACTATTTTGGCTCTGCTGAAGAGCCGCCGTCGGGTTGCACGACTCGAATCTCCTTCTGTCAGCTTTACAGCTGACGTCAGTGAAAGGGGAGGGGGGGACTTTATCACTGTATATCTCTCAAACTATAAAGGTCTGAGAAATCAAACTGGCATTAATTGATTTATTTTTTAAATATCTACAAAATTAGTTGGGTACCCCTTTTGTCCTTAAAGCGGAACTTGCACTGATGCCTGACTTCCGGTCTCCGAAGATTAAGGATTACTTTAGAATGGGCTACTTCTGAGATGTAATAGAACTATTATGAAGCTAGTCGCCATATACTTAATTATTGCAGGGCGACATTATACGAGTGAAAGTTCCGCTTTAAGAAGTTAAAGTGTTAAAAGCTTGGACATGTTTAATCCTCAGAATACCTCTGTAAAGATCTCAGCAATTCTGAGCTCCCTTTACTGTATGTGCCTCTACCACTTCCACTGAAAGGTGATTCCACAAATCTACCATTTACTGTTATTTTTATAAAGTAGTTTTTTTTGCATGTTACATTACCTGTAAGTCTTGTCTTTCACCTTCTCATTGTAGAGCATGTCCTTTTTGTTTTTGTATCCCTTTCTCAATTATGCTTCTGCACTGAACTTTATAAAATTCCTTAAAGAGGACATGTCACCTTAACATAAGTTCAGTAAAGTTTAAAGTGGAACTATCACCCCAAAATAAAGCCCCCCCAATAATTAGTCATATAGCGATAAGCTCAGGAATAGTACTATTATCCAGCATAAGTACAGCTTTATTAAGAAATCCTACTTCATCTGAGACTGAGGACCAGGCATCAGCGGAGACATCTTGGCTTAGAAACATCTTCGCGCCTGCACTGTCCATCCCCATCTCTTATAGGAGGCGTGGCATTGTAACTTAGGGTAACAGGAAGGGACTGACAGCACAGGCGCCCAGATGCCTCTAAAGCAAGAATCCTGCCCATCAGTCTCAGAAGAAGTAGGATTTCTTATTAATGCAGTACTTATGCTGAATAATATTACTATTTCTAAGCTTATCGCTGTATGTCTAATTATTGGGGGGGACTTTATTTGGGGTGATAGTTCCGCTTTAAAGATAATTAAGGTGCAGAGACGTGCAACAAAACTAACAAAGGGATTGGAGGATCTGAGTTATAAAGAGAGACTAGCCAAACTGGGTTTGTTTACATTAGAGAAGAGCCATCCATGGGGGGATATGATTACCATTTACAAATGCATTCAAGATCAATACAAAGAACTAGCCAATTAATTATTTATGCAAAGAGCAGAGCTAAGAACAAGAGATCATCCATTAAGACTAGAGGAAATATGCTTTAGACTAAAGTAAAGGCAGGGATTCTTTACAGTAAGGGCAGTAAAGCTATGGAATTCTTTGCCTCGGCATGTTATACTTGCAGATAATGCAACTGCTTTCAAAAAAGCAGTGGATGCCTATCTAGCACAGAACAATATTGAAAATTATGACAGATGGCTTCAAAGCAGATAGGATGTTGATCCAGGGAAATATCTGACTGCCACTTGGAGGCAGGAAGGAATTTTTTGTACCCACTTGGGGCTAAATGAGATTTTGCTCCAGAGGGTTTTTTTTTTTGCCTTCCTCTGGATCAACAGGGGTGTTTTTGGCATGGGCTGTACTTGATAGACACATGTCTTTTTTCAGCCTTACCATCTATGTCACTATGTTACGTAACTAATGCAGTTTTTGACATATTAACCTTTAATAGTTTGAGACAAATATTTTTATATACACATGTATATACATAAAAAGCCTCCAAAATGCGAAAGTGTGGGTAATCTCCTAAATAACAGAAAAACAGCATGTTTGTATGTTCTGTAAATTTTAGTGCCCTTGAAGATTATGGAAGATCTCCCTTCGATGTTATGATTGAAAATATTTAAAGGGACACTAATGCCCCATAAAAAAATATTCTTGTTTTATGGAGGTTAAAAAAAATTATGTTTCACAAATCCTATCTCTCAGAATTTTACAGTTTGAGAGATATTCGCCTGTAAAATTCCCCCCTCCCTCCCCTTCTCCTGATGTCTACGCTGTGCTGACAGCAGGAGATCCCACTCCTAGGACCAGCCAGCAGCTCTGCAGCAGAGCCAAAATTGTGTTATTTAAAAATAATTACTTAACTGGAAAGGTCTACAAAGTGTACCTGGTTTGCAAGCACACTTTGTAGACCATTCCAATGAAGAAGTTATTTTTAAATAACACGATTTCAGCTCTGTTGAAGAGCCTCCTCGAGTCGGGTGACTCAAATCTCCTGCTGTCAGCTGTAAAGGGAAACTTGATAGGTGAATATCTCTCAAATCATAAAGGTTTGAGAGAGAGGATTTGTGCAACATAATTATTATATTTTGCTATATTCATGACGTAAAGTCATGATTTATAAAGACATGGAGGCTCCTATTATGCATAACGCTTTCTTTATTTTCCCTCAGCAGCAAATGTAGAGAAAAATAGAACATGTAACCAATCAAACATTTCTCCAATATACTCCTCCCATTCCTATAACACGTGACATCACTAATAGCAACTCCTCTTTCTTTGGAGCATTCCAGTAAGACATCTCAGAACCCAGAACGGTGAAACTTCCGGAAGAACGATCTCCCAATCTTCAGCGAACAAACAGACTGGAAACAGTTTTCAGATAATAGGTATCCAGTTCAGGCTGTGAAAATTGAAAAACAAAGAAACACATGGTAATAGCAGGAAAAAGTCAAGAAAACATAAACATTAATACTGACATAGAAGAACATGCTAAATATTACACCATCAAATTAATATGAGAAAATTATATATACAGGGTGAGAAACTAATGCGGGGGCACTCTGCCCTAAGTTTATTATGTGTGACCTTGTCTAAAGGCTTGCGTACCGTACTAGCCAAATATATGGCGGCATGGTCCGTAGGGAACCAATCGGCAGATCGAGGATGCAAGAGATTATCTGGGTCAAACAAGGGTTCACCTTGGGGGTCTACTAACGCATTCTCGTCATCTTCTGGAACACACCCATCCGGTTTAGGCTGAACAGGCTCCAAAATGTCATCAGTCTCAGACTCAGAATAGTTAATGACCTCTTCTGAGTCGTCGGAAGCCTCCTCTGAATCGGAAACGAAGTCCGAACATTCGTCTAAGGCTCTCTCCTTTTTCCATGGACGCACCGATTTTGGCTGGTACTGGGCTCTTTTGTGTGGTGAGATCACGCCATCCGTGACAGCACATACACTGTCCGTATGTGACACCCCCAGCAGATGGGGTGTCATTAATGATAAGCTGTCCACGGACCTGAATAGAGGGGTCTTGAACAGATTTTAGAGCAGAAGCAATGGAATGTGCAATATCTGAGGACATAATCACCATTGCAGACTGGATAGCAGAATGTACAGACCTAGATAAAGTATTATCCATCAATGCATGAAACTCCTCTGAATTAATTAAATCAGAAGGAGCATCTTCAAGGGCCAAGGAAGTTAGGTGAGACCCAGTAGGGCCAGAACCTGAAGGGGCACCAGTATTTTTATGGGGCCTAGTAGGGCCCGAAAAAAGGAGACTGAAAATGAGGCACACGCGCGGGAAAAAACAGCAGTTAGGCTACAACAAAATGGTGGCGCCCAGTGGGCTACAAGAAAATGGGCACCGCTAAGAAAAAACATAAGCTTGAGGCTTCAAAAGATGGCCACCGCAATGAACAGACGCACACAGGGCGACACGGAGGAGGAGACAAACAAGGAGCACCGGATGAACAAAAGGAGAGAAAAGAGAACCAACAGGGGACACAACCAACCCCAAATAGTCCAGGAACACGGAGAAAAACGAGCAAACAAAAAGAAAACACACATGGAGATATGTATGCAAAGCAAGAGAAAAATAAACCATAGATGAAGCAGAACCTAGAGGGGGAAATTGATAATTAAATAGACATGATGACAAATCCACAAATAACTTAAATACTGGAGATAAAACCAGAGCAAATAATAAGTGATACTCATATGAGGGAAAGAAGCAAAGAAAGAGGAGTTGTGATGTCACGTGCTATAGGAATGGGAGGAGTATACTGGAGAAATATTTGATTGGTTACATGTTCTGTTTTTCTCTACATTTGCTGCTGAGGGAAAATAAAGAAAGTGTTATGTATAATAGGAGCCTCCGTCTCATTATAAATTTATTTTGTTAACGTCTATAAAACAAGAATAATTTTTATGGGACATTACTGTCCCTTTAAGAGTTTATAAAAAGGTGCTTTTATAAACACAAAAATTCTATCTCAAAGGGAATATTACAAGACTTTGTAAGGCAACACAGTCAATTGTATGTGTGTGTGGGGGGGAACGAATGAAAATAAGAAAGAAAGAAATGTAACCCCTTAGATGCTAGAGACATTTTCAACACTTGATTTGCTTTGGAGAAGGCTCATTCTTCTGCGCTTTGATAAATACCCTGCCAAGTGGTTTCTTACTCAGAGGGATCCTATTATCCTAAAAACAAGTTTGTTGCTTAGGAAAGACAAAATCACCATCTGTATATTTTGTAATAACTATTTTTCATTTAGAAAGCTAGTTTTTGTGTTATTTAAAGGGATAGTAATACTTAATATGAAATATATATATATTGCAGTATTTTTCCCCTGAGTAAAACAAGGTTACTCCCATTGCTGAAAGGTAATTTATTCAAAAGTTATTACAACTCAAACTTGAAATTGTTAGGTGCAATATCACAGTGGCCTGAAATTGTACAGTGGTGCTGTTGCAACACCATCCTATGGAGGTTTATGGTCAACTGACCAGAGCTGTAGGATGGTGTAACAACAGCACCAAAGTACAATTTCAGGCCACTGTGATATTGCACCTGAAAATATAAGTCTGAGCTGCAATAACTTTTGAATAAAACACCTTTCAGCAGTGGGAGTAACCTTGTTTTACTCAGAGGGATAAACCCTACAATATATATTTTTTACATTTTAAGTATTACTATCACTTTAAGTCTACATATTATTCTAATAAAGGCATTCTGTACAGGTACTTCCTGTCATATCCATACATTATTTCATCACTGACATGTAACCCTCTCTGTACTAGTGGAAGTGGGCAATGAGTGTCAGTGAGTGAGGGCGTTAGTGCATTGCTAAGATAGTAAGTGCCTGAATGCCATGCCTTAATTAGCACTATATCTAAATCTACATAAATCAAATAAAGTTTTCTAAAAGAAAATGGCCAATGCAACATATATAGAGTTGATTCTGAAGTTGTTTTGTACTGATAGGATCCCTTAAAGGGATAGTATTACTTCAAAATTACTATCCCTCATATTGTAGCCCTTAATAAACGGAGTTAAATGATACCAGCGGCATCTCTCAAACCTTTATGGTTTAAGAGATAGCCGCTTTCAAAGTTTCCTCTCCCCTGCTGTCAGCGTTCTGCTGCCAGCAGGGGAATCCGGTCCCGGGACAGGCGGAGGCTCTTAAACAGAGCCGATATCTCATTATGGAAGAAAAAATTATTCACTGAAACAGACTTCTACGTGTTCTTGGTTACCAAGCACAAGTAGGAGACTGTTTCAATTAATCATTTTTCTTTCCATAACGAGATATCGGCTCTGCTGAAGAGCCTCCCCTTGATTCAGAGACCGGATTCTCCTGCTGGCAGCAGAACGCTGACAGCAGGGGAGAGGAAACTTTGAAAGTGGCAATCTCTTAAACCATAAAGGTTTGAGAGATGCCGCTGGTGTCATTTAACTCAGTTTATTAAGGGCTACAATATGAGGGATAGTAATTTTGAAGTAATACTATCCCTTTAAAGGGATAGTAATACTTCATTTTAACTTTATTTTATTTTGTAGGCATTAAAAAACATGAAGAATGATATAAGTCTTATCTCTGAAACCTTTATGGTTTAAGAGATATTCGCAAACAAAGTATCCCCCCTGTTCAACCAGATCAGAAGGGAGGTGCCCAGGTAGACTGCAGAGAGGGACAATCTTCAATTAAGATAAGGAAAAAAGCTGAAAAACTTGTCAAGGGGGCAGGGCTTTCATTGTTTTCATACAAAGAAAATTGTCCCCTTCTGTTATCTGTCCTGTCATACAACCAGACTCACATCTGAGAAGAGATGGCTTACACTAGGAAAAAGGGGCAGGGAGGGGAACTTTGCTTGTGAATATCTCATAAACCATAAAGGTTTCAGAGATAAGACTTATATCACTCTTCATGTTTTTTTAATGCCTACAAAATAAAATAAAGTTAAAACGAAGTATTACTATCCCTTTAAAGGGGAACTTTCACCAACATTACCTTTTAGTCCCAAATCCTTAATATGGTAGCGATATACATAGAAATACTTGTCATCTGCAGTAAAAGTGTGGCATAAGTAAGAGAGAGAGAACGTTTTCGGCAGACAGGCAGCGGGGAACAGAGCAGACATCTTGCAGAGATGGAATATCTGCATCTGCGCTGTCCGTCCCCTTCAGCTCCCTGATTGGTGAGTTGAAAGCCTTTGTGTAAAAAGGCATTGGAAGGGACTGACAGCGCAGATGCAGAGCCTACCTACTGCAAGATCCCTGCCGTGCCTGTCTGCCGAAAACGTTCTCTCTCTTACTTATGCCAGACGTATACTGCAAAAGACAAGTATTTCTATGTATATCACTATCATATTAAGGATTTGGGGCTAAAGGTAATGTTGGTGAAAGTTCCGCTTTAATTGAGATTGCATAGCTGTGTGTGAACTCCCACTGCATTACTGGGGCTCTCTAGAAAATGAGGTGAATGCCTCCCTATGGTCCTATTTCAGAGGAAAAGCTGAAGATGTAAATTCCCCAGTATGAAAATAATGGTATAAGCAAAGACTACATTTTATTTTATGCATAGCTTACTTTTTGGTATACATTCCATTTAGTACTTGATTATGAATTATACAATAGAAAAGAAGTACCAATAGCTGTACTGCCAAACAAGCGCTTAAATACACATGGTTTTGAAGAAAAAGAAGGTATTATTACTCACAGTGTTGGTAATACCAGTGTACAGCCCCACCGGTATTTTAAAGAGCCTGCAGGGATATTTGCTTGTCCCTGCTCAAGCAGCCAGGTCAGACTCCAGCGGATGATTCAGTAATCCATATACACAAGCCAGCGAGTTGAAAGTATAAAAAATTATATTTATTTTAAAACAATTAAAAGAGGGACAATTTATATGTCACTCACAATATAAAACATAACAATGTACATTCTACACGGGTGATACAACGCATTTCATGGCAACAGTTATAACGCCACTTTATCAAATTTCAATATCGTCCTTTCTTGGGGGGCCGGCGGGCAGGGTATGAGCAGCGCGTCGGCTGGTCAAAAACGTGGCGTTTGCTGGCTGCTCAACGACAGCCAATGTAAGTGGGGGTCCAGTTGTCGGTTCAAGCATGAATGCATGAATGTACTTGGTGTGGAGGGGCCCACCCCCATGCCAAATGCTTCAAGAGACTCAAGCCTGCTGCGGCGGGTGGGCCTGCTCCTGCCGCGGGGGGACGCCGATGGGGTTAGACGCGATGCTGCCTTGGCTCGACCGCTACGCTAGGCGCGCAGATGCGCGTCTGTTGCTGGAGGGTTTTGATGCAGGGTTCTTCATCCCCTCTTGGGGTGTTGAGAGGGTGGGTGTTGTTCAGAACTTGAAGTCTGTGGCGGCTTTCCCTGGGGTGGTGCGGGACAAATTGGCCAAGGAAGTGGCCTTGGGGCATATGGCGGGTCCATTTTCGGACCCTCCATGGAATGACCTTCGCGTCTCTCCGTTGGGTGTTGTGCCTAAGAAGGAGGTTGGAAAGTTCTGGCTTATCTATCATTTGTCGTATCAGGCGGGTGACTCTGTTAATGACGGCATTGCTAGGGAGCTTTGTTCGGTCAGTACACCTCTTTTGATTGTGCAGTGGCGTTGGTCGCAAGGCAGGTAGGGGCGCACTCTTGGCAAAGGTGGATATTGAATCTGCCTTTCGGCTGCTGCCAGTTCACCCAGTGTGTCACCGACTGTTGGGCTGTTACTTTGGTTCGTTACCTGGACAACGTTCTCTGTGTGGGTGAGGGCGGTTCGCACGCCTGCTTGTGCCTACTGCGTGCTCTGGAGCGGGTTGCTGCGGCTGCTGATAAGACGGAGGGCCCCATTACTTGCCTTACATTTCTGGGGATTGAAATCGATTCGGTGGCAATGGAATGCCGTTTGCCGCCGGATAAATTGGAAGATCTCAAGGTACTGGTAGCCCGCATGCATTGGGCCAAGAAGGTTACACTGCGCCAGTTGCAGTCGCTTTTGGACAAGCTTGTGTTTGCATGTCTGATCATTCCCATCCACCTTTCAGCTGCTGACGGTTCACCCAGTGTGTCACCGTCTGTTGGGCTGCTACTTTGAAGGGTCGTTCTACGTCGACCTCTGTTTACTGATGGGTTGCTCGCTGTCTTGCTCATACTTCGAGGCGTTCAGCTGGTTTTTGGAGTGGGTTGTCCAGGACGTGTCCGGTTTGTCCTCTTTGGTTCATTACCTGGACGACGTTCTCTGTGTGGGTGAGGGCGGTTCACATGCCTGATTGTGCCTGCTGCGTGCTCTGGAGAGGGTTGCTGCGGCTGCTGATAAGACGAATAATAAGATGTTAGCGGGTTTTGTGCGCAGGGCTGGGGGTGTGGTGGTTCGGCACCGGGAATTGGAAGGTGAGCAACGTTTAGTTTGATGATGTCTACCTTTCGGACATCGGGTTGGACATTTTTTTGTCCGGGCTCAGGGATGGTGTTGAACAGGCCTTTCTGTTGGTGTGTGGCTGGGCCCAGCCGGCTTCAGGTTTCAAGCGGCTGGGTGGTGGCGTGATGCTTGCTGGGCAAAGCATGACCTTGGCAGTCGGTTCTGGAGCATGACTCTTGGGTTTGGGCCTAAGAGTTGTGGGGTTACGGCTGTTGGGCTAATACTCGCCTCATTCAATTAGCTTAGGGGTGGATGGTGGCATGGCTCACAGCAGAGTAGTTTAAAATAGTTATGAAAGTTGTTTTTATAGTGCTAGTCAGGTACTGGCTTTGTATTAGCAAGCACTAGGTTATGTTTACAAAAGGTCATTTATGTATTTGTATTATAAAACTGGTTATGTATATGTTTAATACCGTTTATGTTTTTGTAATAAATTTGCTGTGGCTTTTTCAAATCCATCCCTGGTGTCCATGGTTGATTGGGGTGAGAATGGGTGGGGGTTGTCTTAGTGGGTAAAGGGTTGGATGACTTGACTATGCCCCTGTCAATGAAGCCCATGTGGAAGCGAGTATTATAATTTCTTCCATTAATCTGAAGTGTCTGTGGTGCATATAAGTGCTCAACAGACTACTTATAAATGTGAGTACGCTGTTATAGGGGTTGATTTGGAGGGTTCTCTTTTGTGTTGTTGCCTGGAAGATATTACCCTATGAGGCGCACCCTCTGTTGCTTGTTTGTTTGATTACAAATTATATTCTTTTTGCAACAATATAATATAATTGATTATTAACTTACATCACATGCATGCCCATTATGGATTGTACCAGGGGTAACTGATCTTTGCCTCCATTGGTTGGTTTGGAATGATTGGAGTTGTAGTTCCCAGCTGCTGGAGCCCTAAGATTGGCAATCGCTGGCATATATGTTCACTTCCTTTCATGCACTGCAAAGTCTAGATTAACTCACTTTTTGTTTCTAGGTTAATTCACTAGCTGGGGCATATGTATGAAACCAAAGTGGTGCAATTCTGGGGGAAACCAATTGCACCATAGGGAATAAGCAGACATTTCAACTGGTTTAAATGGAACTTTTAACCCATTGCATGGTGGATAGGTCCCCAAAACATTGCTGTAACAATGCTTTGGAGGGGCAGTAAATAGTTAGTCTAAAAGCCTTTTATACTACATTTTGTATTCTGACTGCTGTGGGAGAACAGTTATCATAGCTTAACCCTTTGAGTGCCACAGGCTGGGGTATGCAACGCATTGCTCTGCAATGCATTGCATACCCCTCTGGCACTCAGAGGGTTAAGACTCTTCCATTCCCTCTCAGATCACCTTGCATATCTCTGTGACGTGGTAACAGCAACTTTTTGCTCAGCACTTAAAGATGCAGTACACATTTTTATGAAAAAATATACATTGTAGGGTGTTTCCTGTTGAATAAAATAAGGGTATCCCCATTGATGAGAGATGCATATTTCCAGAGTTTTTACAGATTAAACCTGTGATTTTTTTTTTTTTACATTAGCAGTGCCCTCTAGTTGTCAAATTCCAGTTATTTACTCTGTTACATTCTAATGGAGAGGAGAGTCAGTGACATACAGTTCTCCATCGAATGTGATAGAAACTGCTGAGTTACTTCCTGTCAGAACTATTGGGAAGTAAACACACAATAAATTAACTTCCTGGCTATTTGAACTTTTAAACATTTTGAATAAAACAACTTCTGCAGTGGGAGTGACCTTGTTTTACTCAGCAAGAAAAGTTCTATAACATGTTTTCATAAAAAAAAGTTTACTGCTTCTTTAAGTGAGTTTTCTCTTCTTTTCATTCAAGCTCATTGAAGAAAAACTCACCAACCAGGGCTTTAGTGAAACATATATCAATATTGCTTCCTGTTCTGTAAGTACAGAGTGAAACAATGATGTCACCCAGTCCTGCAGATCACAGAGGGTATTAATGAGTTTTAAAGGGGAACTACCACCCCGCAAAAACTTTACATTAATTAAGTCTTCATCTGGCGACTAGCTGCTTAGTAGAGCTAGTCACCAGAAATATTACCTGGCTCCAAAATGAACTGACAGCGCAGGCGCACGGACGTCACTATGACAAGATGTCCGTGCTTCCTGCTACTGTCAGCCTCAGAAAAAACTTGAAAATCTTTTACACCAGGTAATATTTCTGGCGACTAGTGCTACTAAGCAGCTAGTTGCCAGATGAAGACTTAATTAAAGTAAAGTTTTTGTGGGTTGGTAGTTCCCCTTTAAGTTATAGGAACTTGGTTTCCACAGCTGTCAGGGCACTGCCAACATTATGAAATACCTTTGCACTGACCCTTTACTGCCTCTTTAAATCCCCATTTAAAATGTAAGTAAATACTATCAATAACAGGGTCTTAATCTGTTTAACAGAAGGTGTTATCTAAGCCGGTGTCATTCATACAATATTAATGTATACATATATACTAAGTTTTGCATTTAAATGCCGCTGTGTTCTGTAACTAAACACTGACATTTTTCTACCTTAAGAATGTTTACATGTCCATTTAGAACATTCTCTTTCTGTCCCACTGGCTCTAAACAGCCCCACCTGCCTAGGTAACTCCTTTTCTTAAACTAAAAGCCATTTATTGGTAAGGGTAAAATTCTCCTGTCGATCAAGGGAAAATATTTGTTCTCTATGATGCAGTTGGTTTGCCACCAAATTGCTCTACGTTTTCTTCTATGTATATGTGCCACTGTGTCCTGCCAGAGCCTAGAAAGCTGTCTCATCACCCAGCACTCACGTCAGCTTTTTACTAATGTATCATGTCTGCATGTCTTGTCTTTGCTTGTGTCTTATGTCTGATACCTAATCGCCTTCTGTTGCTCTTAACTGTTTGTGCAATTTAGGCTAACTGTGTAGATATTTCAAAGAAAGACAAGCGTGCGGCGAGGAGATGGAGGACAAAAAGCGTCAGCAAAGATGCAAAAGTACAACTTCAGGTACAACGTTCAACTGTCATAAATCCCCTTTCAAAAGCAGTGTTCATTTTACTGCTCTCCATACTTAAGCAGGACAGACTAAACTTAAGTAATGGTGATCTTTTTCAACAGCTAACCGAGAGGGAGTTTACAGTTGACCAGAAACCCTCTTGCACTGTACTACCCCCTATAAGATCAGGGAGAAACAAAGCTCTAGCTTTCCCAATATTGACATAGGTTTGCTGCTGTGGAGTGACTATAAAAATGATGCACAACCTGCAGCCCTCCAGCTGTTGTTAGACCACAATTCCAAATGAGGATAATGGGATTTGTAGTCCAACAACAGCTGTAAGGTAAGCAAGTTGATTACCCCTGTCCTATGCTAAGTCAACATTATTAGGGTTTGGATGTGGAATTATAAAAACATTGGTATTGATGTTTAATACTTTAAATAACCCAATCTAAAATTCCTGGGTTTGCCGCTAATTTTTCTTCTTCCATAAAATAGTTTAACCCAAAATGGAAAGTATTCCTCATAGATATTTTACAGTAACCACCCCCCCCCCCCCCGCCGGAAAGGGAACTGCTAGGTCCTGGCTAAGGTTCTACTGTAATGGTAATTCTATTTGGCCCAATAGTGTAGTTCTAGAATTGCTCTAGTCCATGTCAAATCAGCTTTCATGAGCTTTATTCATCAAGCTAAAGCAGTGCAATTCGGGAGCAAACTAACTACCATGGGGCCGGGAGGAAGGTTGAAAATTCCTTTTGATTTAAACTGAACCTTTAACACCTTGAAGACTAGCACATTTTTAACCTTTGGGGTGCCAGAGAGGTATGTAACGCATTGCAATGCAATGCGTTGGATACAATTCTGGCATTCGAAGGGTTAATATTTTGAATGCATCAGAGAACTAACTATAGCATACAAAGAGTTAAAAGCCCCAGTTAAATCTATGGTAATTTTATAATATTAAATTCAGACCTTTGGTACAGTTGTTTTGCTCCAGAATTGTACCTGTCTAGCTTGATTAAAAAATACCCATGTGTTTTAAAAAGAAATCAAATTGTATTAGTGTTTCGCTTTGATCCAGAACTTGCAGAATATTGTACTACTTTTTGGCCCCCAATTGCACACAGAAGATTTAAGTACTTAACTCCCATTAGGAGGAAATTTACTAATATTATTTCTAATTAAATAAGGTGCTGGAATTGATTTACTATTGCTTCTCATAGCTATGAACATTTTACTGTGCAAATGTTGTCCTTAATGCCTCTTATACTGACAGGAGGGTAGTGTGGGAGTGCTGGTCTTCTGCTCCTTGTTTAATGGCACTTTCTAAACAAGGCACAAAGGAAATTGTCATAACTTTTAGTCCATTTTCCCAGCATGCTATAGGGGAGATGTTGGCGGCTTGCTTGCAGTAAAGTCCAAACAGAGGTGGAGTGTGTGCTCCACTATATATATAAAGTGATCATATGCGCTATTGCATGCCCCCCCACAGTGCATAGGAGGGTAACATGTTAGTGCATACAGTGAGTTATGCCACTGAGTCTTATGGGATATAAAACTAACTAAATTTAGCAGAATAAAATTGTTATGTGCTTAACCCTTTAAGGTCCAAAGCTATGCACACACACATACATCTAGACCTTAAAGGGTTAAGTAGTTCTATTTGTCAGACACAATTTTCACGTGACAACAATCTGAGACTATTACGAATAACTGATACAACTGCGGGCCAAACCAATTGTACCATAGGGGAAAAATAATAATCAACAATTCATTTCAGACCTGTCTACCATGCAAGGGGTTAAAGGCCCCAATTTTATCAGTGGAGAATTATATTTGTCTGCCATGGTGCACTTTGCTTGCCCCAGAATTGCTCCAATTCTTAGTGCATAGGGTCCAGCATGTGGCCCACAACCAAATATGATCCAGCTAGCACATGAGGACCAATAGACCAGTAGGACCTAACCACCTGCTCAATGCTACCATTGCACAACTGACACCCTACAGTTCTTGAGAATGCTAGTACTCTCATTGACTTGATAAAAACTGATCACTAACACTAACTGTGCACCTCTGCATGAATCAAGCTGATTAGACTTTTTTGTACTGCTTTTGTATTACTGCTAAAAAAATACATATTTTGATTAGCTATCAATAATTCATCATTGTTGGCTATAAAAATTTAATGCAGCCATCACACGTAAGGGTTTCTGATCATGTGGCTCACTGTGAATCCTCTGTTGGTTAATATAAAGAGAGAATAATAATGCAGTATTTTTAAAGGCAAAGTTAAGTTTTATTATGAAAAAATGTAGGTATTTTCCTGCTGAGTAAAACATGGATTTTCCTACTGACGAGTGTTGCTTTATTCAAAATGTATAACTGTTAAAACTGTCACAAAATGAAGTTTTTACTACTTCGTTCTGTGTTGAACTTTAGCCGGTGGCTCATCGATCCCATAGAATGCAATAGAATAATTGTGCGGACACCAGGTGAACTGTAGGTAAACTTTCTGGGGACTGGATTGCACTGTTGCTAACGGTTTAACCCTTTGAGTGCCAGAGCGTACCCCTCTGGCACTCAAAGTGTTAATACAAAAAGTAGTTTGAACAGTAATAATGTTGGTACTGAGCATCTCCCAGCAGTGTGATCATTCTTGTTTTACATAGCAGGAAAATACCCACAATATATAGGGGTGGGGTGTGTTTTTTCATTTAGCCCTATCTGGGGATCATTTTTCTTTGAACTCTTTAGAGTGAACAAGTTAATAAGTGTAGCCAACAGGTCTTCAGGGCCGGATTTCCCAATAGGCAGAGTAGGAAACTAGGGCTTCAAGTTTTGAGGGTTGCCTCAGCTGTGTAGGCCACACCCACATTCTGAATTGTTAGTGTGGCCAGATCAGTCTTACTGTCAGTACACCAGTTTTATACCCCTTTACAGACTATTATTTAACTCCTTGGATGCGAGAGAGATTTCCAATGCATTGGAGATCTCTCTAGCAAGGAAGGGGTTAAAGCTTTTTTTTTTTTTTTTTACCTTTCTTGTTATAGGACAAGGGTATTTTCGGTGCCAGGAAACAGTGGATAGTGCTGGGGGTGGTGTCATGTGAGGAGTGGTGTGTGTGGCCATGAGTGGAGCTAAAGGCGCCTAGAGTGTCTTGCCTAGGGGAGCCTGGATGTAAATCCAGCTCTGAGGCCTGGTTTGCAAGCACACTTTGTAGACTGTCCCAATTAAGTATTTATTTCGAAATAGCGTGATTGTGGCTCTGCTGAAGAGCCTCTGTCTGGTCAAATGACTGGATTCTGCAGCTGTCAGCTGGAGTGCTGACCTCTCGCAAACAGCCAGGAAGAGGTTAACTTTAGCATGGTATATATCTCAAACCATAAAGGTTTGAGAGATAAGACTTACATCGTTGTTAGTATTTTTTAAAGGGATAGTAATACTTAAAAATTAATATCCCCCATGTTGTAGCCAGTAAAAAAACTGAGTTAAATGAGACCAGCAGCATCTCTCAAACCTTTATGGTTTGAGACATATCCGCTTTCAAAGTTCCCTCTTTTTGCCTTTTCCCTTGACGTCAGCGTTCTAGCAGAGCTGAGATCGCGTTAATAAAAAAGAAATCCTTTACTAAAAAGGTCTTCTACATGTGCTTGGTTTGCAAGCACATGTAGAAGACCTTTTAAGTTAAGGATTTCTTTTTTACTAACACGATCTCAGCTCTGCTGCAGAGCCGCTGGTCCCAGGACCGGATTCCCTTGCTGTCAGCTAGAATGCTGATGTCAGGGGAGAGGGAACTTTGAAAGCGGATATCTCTCAAACCATAAAGGTTTGAGAGATGCCTCTAGTCTCATTTAACTCGGTTTTTTACTGGCTACAACATGGGAGATATTAATTTTTAAATATTACTAGCCCTTTAATGCCTACAATATGAAAGAAACATAAAATTAACCATTATGATCCCTTTCAGGCCATGTTGTATAGTGTGGTATTACAGAGCTTTCATCCAGAACAGGCCATCAGGTGATGTTTCCTGCTGTAAGCTGTAAAGCTGTCAGCAGGAGATCCGTGTCGGTCAACGCGGAGGCTCTACAGCAGAGCCACAATCACGTTATTTAAAATGAATGTCTTTGTTGGAATGGTCTAAAAAGTGTGCTTGCAAACCAGACACCAGGCTTTACAGCTGACAGCAGGAAACATCAAACTTTGAATGCCTATATCTTTCAAACCATAGCGGTTTGAGAGATACTTTTTTTTTGCATTCAACTTTTTAAGCTCTACACAATGCAAAATATTTTTACTTGGACATTACTAACACTTTAAATGAAGAAACATGTTCATCAAGCCTGGGATTATTGGACATCTGTCTATTACTATTCTGGTTGTGTTGTTCATTTGTATTTGTTTTATGTACAGTGTTGCCTGTCTTGTGTGTCTGTCTTTCTTGTATCATTTTTTTCAAGACAGACTAATGATATGTTACTAATATATTACCCTGTAATATGTTACTTTTTTCCCTTTTAGTCTGACTTATAAAATCACTAACAAGTAATGAGTTTAATTGATTTTGTAAATTTTACTTATGATGCATTGAACAGAGATTTAAAGGGATAGCAATACTTCGTTTTATCTCTATTTTATTTTGTAGGCATTAACAAAACATGAAGTATGATATAAGTCTTATCTCTCAAACCTTTATGGTTTGAGAGATATTCACAAGAAAAGTTTCCCCTCCCGCCCCTTTTACCTAGTGTAAGCCATCTCTTCTCAGATGTGGAATGTAGTCCATAGACCCGACAGATAACAGCAGGCGACAATCTTCTTCCTATGAAAACAATGAAAACCCTGCCCCCCTTGACAAGTTTTCCAGGTTTTTCCCTTATCTTAATTGAAGATTGTCCCTCTCTGCAGTCTACCTGGGCATCTTCCTTCTGCTCTGGCTGAACAGTGTTACATCAGTAAAAGGGGAGGGAGGGGGATACTTTGTCATTGAATTACTCTTGAACTACAACTCTGACAGAATTGAAATAACACTCTCCAAAGTCCAAATACTATGATGATTAATTAGAGCTGCTTTTATTATGAAACATTACTATCCCTTTAACTCATCTAGTGCCAGAGTGGTGTGCACCCCTGTGGCACTCAGAGTTAACAAAACCAGCAGTTTATTGTAGCCACTGGGTATTAAGTGTAAATGCAACATGGATCCACTCTGGGACAAACCACCTTCTCTGTAAGTGACATACACATTACATTTAACCCTTTGAGTGCCAGAGGGGTATGCAACATGCTGAGTACCCCTCTGGCACTCAAAAGATTAATGGAGCCTCCAACCCTTTGATTGCTAGCGAGGTCACATGTCACTGCTTAGCAATGTGTGGAGACCTCATTGGTGTTCAAGGGGTTAAATGCCCCCTTTAAAATTGGAATGTGTATTTGCCCCTTACTGCACAGTTGGTTTAGAATTGCTGCACTTTCCCTTTGTACTTAGGGATCATTGTCTTTTCATCTAAGTATATAAATCTATAGTTTATTACGTAATCCAAATACAAGATGCTAGTCTCCAGTCAATTTACTGACAGTATAAAATGGGAGGTGTTGGTAAATTACCCTGTCCAGACCTTTCCCAGGTTTGACAAAGTATATAAAGCTAAATAAACTCTGTGCTAATTCAGGTAAAATAACTGAAAAAGGTGGTGGTGGAGGGCAGTATGCTTTTTTAATTTATTTATTTTTCTTGTCACTAATTACGTTATTAAAATAGACTTGTCATCCTAAAACAAGTTTAGTTTGTTTTACAATTAATTAAATTCTGCCTATATGTTGTATCAACAATATGTCTGCAGAATAAATAGCTTTATGCTAATTTCCTGCCCAGTATGGTAATTAGTTCTGTTCCAGACATATCCCTTTTTGTCCTATTAGAAATGCCCTCAGTGCGTGAGTTTTGTCTAGATTCATTCATATCACAGTGTGTGGTATTATTAGCCTAGGACAAAAATGAATTAGCATAAAGTGCCACACTCTGCCACCAACAAATAAAGGTTAATTTAAAAAAAAAATGTATTGCAAACAAACAGCCAACACAACATAGTTTTTATTTCTCTTTAACCCCTTAAGGACCCATGACGGACCTGGACCGTCATGGAATTCCGGGTTCCCCGCGCAGCTACACGCCGTTCAGGGAGTCCGGAATCGAATGGCACAAAAAAATACTCCGTGGTCCTTAAGGAACCGCAGAGTACGTGAGTCCTTAAGGGGTTAAAATTAACTACATTTATCTTAAATGGGCAATTAACATGTTTTAGTAGGTCTAAAAAAACATTAAAAAACATGGAACTGCAATAACAAAATGTCTCCTATCAGCTGTTTGGGTATCCTCAGGGAGACACCCGAAGGATTTTTCAAAAAACATGCCAAAGTGTGTGAGAGGCTCGGAGTAGGAAGAAAAGCAATATTACATGTTTTGTGGCTATTCATTGTTCAAGAGCATTTTAGCATTTAATTGCCAGTACAGAGAAGACATTTCCACATAAACATTAGACTGATCCCAACCAATAGGGTGGACCATATACAACATAACAAGCAAGTGCATGGGAAAGAGCAGTTAACTCGGCCTTCTTTGGGCCTCATCAGTGAGATGCAAGTGGTTTTCCTAAGTACTGAGAACAAGGGGTCCACATCTGCATTACACTAAGAGAGACACTAAATACTTATGAGAGGCTCTGAGGACAAACAAAAGCAATGTTGCCTGTTCTGTTGCCACTCAATAGCATCACAATTTAGTTCTCTAGTGCCATTACAGAGAAGACATTTTCACATAATATTAGACTAAGCCTGCCCAAAAGGGCAATCCCATTGCAAAATAACAGACAAGTTCCCTCTGCACAGGAACTACCAGCTTACTGCAGATGCACATTTCGGCCTTGTTTGTGTATAATTATGAGTGTAACTGATTTCCATAGGCACTGAGAGCAAGGGGTCCAGGTCTGGATTACCCTTTTCCCTTAGGGAGACACCCTAAGTGGTTTTCAAAAAAAAACAAGACAATGAATGTGAGAGAGACTCTGAGGAGAAACAAAAGCAATTTTTCCTGTTCTGCTGCTAGTCACTACTGAAAAGCGTCACATTTTAGCTCTCTAGTGTCATTACAGAGTAGAAATTGCCATGTACATGTCCAAAAGGACAGTCCAGTTCCAAAGTAACAGGCAAGTCCTTCTGCACTGGAAGTAACAGCTAACCTCAGATTTACATTCTGGCCTTTGTTGGGCCTTGTCAGTGAGGTGTAGGTGGTTTCCCCTACACACTGAGAACAACAGGTCCACTTCTGGATCAACATTTACTCCTGGGGAGATACACTAAGGCCATATGTTCAAAGAAGTAGCAAAATAGCTTTTGTAGTTTTTAACGACTTTTCAAAGTACAATGTCGTTGAGATCATTAATATTTTCAGAGAGTGTTGGTTGTGATTAGAAATATATGTCGTTTGTCCTGACTGAAATTGTCATATGTAACGACAAAAAAATGTCTTAACTAAAGACAAAAATGTCTTTAAAAATGTCTTAACTAACGACAAAAATGTCTTAACTAACAACAAACATTCTCACATTCAGAACACATTCCCTCCACTTTTTTCTTAACGTAAAAATTTTGTCTTTTGAAAGACATTATTTTGTCATTAGTTACGACAAATTTTCTTTTCCTCTATACGACACTGGAGAATAGTTTAGCCACGCCCTTGCCCCACCCCTTTGGCCGTCAATTCTGGAGTTGTGTTGTACACAACGGACATTACTAGTTTTTTGTCGTATACTCTATAGAAAATATGTTGTTTATGCTTTCAATTACTTATTTTTGTCTTTCATACAACAGTTTTTTGTCGTTATCCCTTTGAACATACGGCCTAAGGGTTTAAAAAAACAAAAAAAACAAAAAAACAAGCCAAAGTATGCAAGAGGCTCTGAAGATGAACAGAAGCAATGTTATCTGTTTTGCTACTGCTCAAGAACATTTTATCACTCTAGTGCCATTACAGAGGAGAACATTTCCACAAACATATTAGACTAATCTCCCCCAAAAGGACAGTCCATTTTCAAATCATAGGCAAGTTTTCTCAGCACAGGCATTACCATCTAGTCCCAGATGTATGTTCCAGCCTTATTTTAATCTTATCAGTGAAGTGCTGCTGCTTTCGCTAGGCACAGGGAACAACAGGTCCATGTCTGGATTACCCTTTACTCTT
Organism: Rhinophrynus dorsalis; assembly: GCA_037306005.1. Lineage (NCBI taxonomy): Eukaryota > Metazoa > Chordata > Amphibia > Anura > Rhinophrynidae > Rhinophrynus > Rhinophrynus dorsalis. The sequence continues at coordinate 181,678,596 of CM074725.1, read as the reverse complement.
AGAGAGATACACTAAGGTTTTTTTTTTTTTGTTTTTTTTTAAAAGCCAAAGTATGCAAGATGCTCTGAGGAAGAACAAAAACAGTTTTGTCTGTTCTGCGGTTAGTCATTGCTCAAGAGCATCACATTTTAGCTCTCTTGTGCTGTTACACAGGAGACACTTCCACGTACATATTAAACTAATTCGGTCCAAAAGGGCGGTCCAACGACAGGCAGATCCCCTCTGCTCAGGAAATACCAGCTAAACCAGGACATACTTTGCGGGCTTGTTTAGGTCTCATCAGTGAGTTGCTGCTGGTTTCCCTAGGCACTGAGAGTAAGGCGTCCATAACTGGATTACCCTGTACTCTTAAGGAAACAGGTTAAAGGGATAGTAATACTTCGTTTTACCTTTATTTTATTTTGTATGCATTAAAAAAAAATGAAGAACGATATAAGTCTTATCTCTCAAACCTTTATGGTTTGAGAGATATTCACAAGCAAAGTTTCCCCTCCCGCCCCTTTTACCTAGTGTAAGCCATCTCTTCTCAGATGTGGAATCTGGTTGCTAGACCAGACAGATAACAGCAGGGGACAATCTTCTTCCTATGAGAACAATGAAAGCCCTGCCCCCCTTGACAAGTTTTTCAGGTTTTTCCCTTATCTTAATTGAAGATTGTCCTTCTCTGCAATCTACCTGGGCACCTCCCTTCTGCTCTGGCTGAGCAGTGTTACATCAGTAAAAGGGGTGGGAGGGGGATACTTTGTCATTGAATTACTCTTGAACTACAACTCTGACAGAATTGAAATAACACTCTCCAAAGTCCAAATACTATGATGATTAATTAGAGCTGCTTTTATTATGAAACATTACTATCCCTTTGATAGTTTAAGCCAAAGTATGCGAGGGTCTCTGAGGATGAATAAAAGCAATGCTGCTAGTTTTGCTGCTAGACACCAATGAGGAGCATCATATTTTAGCTTTCTAGTGCCTTCACAGAGAATAACTTTCTGCATATTATTACACATATTACAGGGCTTAAAATTTGAAGTCCTTTGCTACTAGCCAGACCTGAAAAGTTACTTGCCACTGCAAGCCATAGCATACCCTCCAGGGCTGAATTTCTACTCGCCAGGGCTAAATTTGCACTCGCTATTGGCTAGTGGAGAGTGGCAATTTTGAGCCCTGCATATTAGACTAATCTCTCCCAAAAGGACAGTTCAGATTTAAATGACAATCAAGTCTTCTTGGCACAGGCAATACCAGCTAGTCCAGACAAGTGTTTCAACCTTGTTTGAGTCTCCTCAGTGAGGTGCAGCTGGTTTTCCTAAGCACTGAGAGCAAGGGGTCCGTGTCTGGATTACCCTTTACCCTTAGGGTAAAAAAAATGAGCCAAAGAATGAGAGAAGCTCTGAGGACAAACAAAAGCAATATTGCCTGTTCTGCAGCTAGTCACTACTCAAGAGCATCACATTTTAGCTCTCTAGTGTCATTACAGTATAGAAATTTCCATGTACATATTAGACTAATCCTTTCCTAAATGACAGCCCAGTTCCAAAGTAACAGGCAAGTTACTGAGAATGGTCTACAAAGTGTACGTTTCTCAGCTAGTGCGCTGACGTGGATAAAAGGGGCGGGGGGGTAACTTTAGAACAATATTACATGAAAACTATAAAAGTTATGGCAAGAAAACTAAGATCATTTGCTTTATTTATTTATTTATTTATTTATTTAATATGAACAACATTAAAGCTTGATTAAATAAAGTATTACTGTCCCTTTAATGCATAATGTTTGCTGTTAGGAGGTGTGACCTAGAGGCAGAGTTGATTTCCAGCCGGGTCAGTATCCCAGTACCTTTTATCAGTGACTGTACATTTTTCGGCACTTTGTTCACTAAGAATAGGGTGACCTGGACTTTCTTTTTTTAGAAATCACAATATACAGGAAAACTGCAGATATAATTCAATAGATACGTCTGTTGTATAAAGGATATGTAAATCAAATGTGTTAAACAAATTGAGTTACTTATTCCTAGGGTAATGTTTCCCTTTAAAAATAGTATTTTCCAACATTATTTACTTTATATCTTCCAATATAATTCTTCACACCCTAAATTCATTATCATTTCTCTTTCTTAGTGAAATGGTTTTATATTTACAACCTTCACAAATGAATTGTTACTGAAGGAAACCTTTGAGTGCCCCCCCCATTTTGCCTACCCACCACACTGTGTACAGTTCCTGGTTCTCATTGTATCTGCTGATTGGTCACTGGAACGATTTCATGCACAAGTATAATCATTTGCATTTTGCAGATGTGTGAAAACTCTAGGGCTGCATTAAAATCACAACCATTCTTTCTGATGAAGCAGTTTGTGCATCATTGTACTAGATCCCTGCATTATGGTGATTTCCAATTCCCATTATGCAGTTATCATTTGAAGTACCATTAAAAACTCTCTGTGCATCATTCTAGACAAAGGGGCAGGAAATGCACAGTTTGGGAGATCTTGATTATTGTATATGAATTGTGGATTGTGATGTCTTTCAGTGCAGCACTGGTGCTTCATTGAAAGAGATCACCACCCAGAAATAATGATATGAATATCCCTTAAACTATGCATGTGTTGACATTTTGGCTAGTATGATTCATAAACAGTTATGGATGATGTTTTCAAATATGCAGCCTTTATTCAAGGTGACAGGTTTGCTTTAAGTTGTTTATTCCATCAAAGGGAAGTACATTTAGTCTATCTCAGCATGTTGGTTTGCGGCTGTTGTTGGCAAACAGCTCCCATTATCTTCAACCGCCTGTTGGCCGGCTGAGGATGATGGGAGTTGTAGACCAACAACAGTTGGAGACCCAGTTGTCCACCCTTGCCTTAAGTTAGTGGAACATTTCACCAATGCACAGATGGAATGATCAACGTTCAAAAATGTGTGCACCTCTCATTCACTTCACAGGTTCCTCTCAGTGCCTCAATGTCTCCAGTTCGCCTGCACGCTTCCAACCCCAACCTCTATGCAGATGTGGAGTTCCAGACTCCTCCAAGTCATGTAGCAGATGCCCTGGAACTTGTGTCTGATTACACCAAACTGCAAGAAGAGTTCTGCACAATTGCTCAAAAAGGTACAATTAAATACGCCAAGCAGAAATGTATATTTATAAATTAACAGTCTCCCTGTAGTGGGCGTTCCTTTCTTTTACTCAGCAGGAAAAGCCATCAAAATATATATATTATTTTCCATTAAAATATTCTTTTAAGGAGTTTTATTAAATAATAATGGAAACATACTTTTCTCAATATAATGTTTCCTTTTATTTCCCGAGGTGTTCAGAACAATGCATTATGTTAGCATAAGTTCCTTCCCCAGATAGTCTGGCCACCAACTGGGATTGCTGCACTAAGACTAAGGAGGAATAGTCCATGGTTCTTCGCACATCATTGATACAAGTTTTTCTTCTTTCCTTAATTAGCATACTCCTTGCTCATATTGCATGGACTCTTCTGTCAAGGGGTGACTGTGAAATAACGACACTGACAAGTACAGATACAGTACAATCAATATCTTTATTAAAATAAGAACAGAATAAATATCAATAGCACTTCCCCAACCCTCACAGGACCAGGTGTGAAGACAGTGCCTAAGCACTTTCCCAACCCTCACAGGACCAGGTGTGGAGTCAGCACAGGATCTCCGACTGTAAAGAGGCAAATACCACTCTGACTGAATATACATACTAGTAGCAAGGATGGTAGTAGCTACTAGTACAGGAGCAGCTGTGAAGCCCCTCTGAACAGAGGGAAAATCCCCTAGAACGCTAGGGTGGTTTAGCTCAGAGACGGATCTCCGTAGAACGCTAGGGTAAACCCACAAGCAACAGTGAGAATCCCTAGAACGCTAGGGTATCCAATGGCACAGAACGGAACAACAGACAGTAGGAATGCCAGTGGCACGGACTGACACTGACTGAGCACCGCTTGACCGGGGGAAACAACAGAGCACGGAGAGTGCAAGCAGAGACAGTAGGCCACGGGTATAGAATGATGGATAGTCAGCTGGAGTAGGGGTCACCACGGAGCGGGTAGTCAGCCAAAGCCAGGAGTCAGGCCAGAGCGGGGAGTCAGCCAAAGCCAGGAGTCTGACCGGAGCGGGTAGTCAGCCAAAGCCAGGAGTCAGACCGGAGCAGCTAGCCAGACAGAGCCAAAGGTCAGATCGGAACGGAAGGCAGTAGTCAGGGATCAAACAGAGCCGAAGTCAAAACGTAGCCAGGAGTCATACACAGAAATGGAGCATTGGAATCACAAGAGCTGTAGCGCAAAGGTACACCACAAAGGTACACCTAGCATGTAGGCGGAGACTCACTCTGGCAATTAACAGTGGCCAATAAGAACAGCTAATGTGCCTCACCGCGACAACCAGGATGTAATGCAATGTCACCTGCAAGCACAGTGTCGCTGGAGGCAATCACGGGCACTGTGATACCTTCCTTCTAATTTATGCTTGCGCAGTGGGTCCAGCTGATGCTCTGTGTATCTGGGGTAGGCAGTTGCTGCTGCAATGATTTGCCTGGCATTTTGTAGCTGGTGTGTCTGTGGGTGAGACCATTCTGATATGGACATTGGCGCATCTGAGCTAAAAACATGACTTGAGCAACCCCTGAGAGACCACTATGTCTTAGAACAAAACATTTTATTTTGTTCAGTATTAGTGTGCATTCACCACAGTTTTCGTTTGTAGCTCTCGCTAAGCTGGAAGGCCGGCCCAGGAATGGGTCTTTGCTCTCTATGTGCCTAGAGGGAATTGGCAGCACCACACTGATAAGACCCAGATAGGCTGAAGCGTACATCTGTGGTTGTTTATAAAACATAATAATAATATGTACATCTGGGGTTGTGCTGTTTCTCTTGTGCTATGGACATGAACATTTTCTCTCTGCAGTAGCACATGGGAGTGAAAAACATAAGTACAGCAGCACAAGAGAAGGCACTATGCTTTATAACATAATACTTTATTTTCTTCAGTCTTGACACATGGGAGTGAAAAACATAAAAGTGCAGCAGCACATGAGAAGCCACTCTGCTATCCTATATAATAATGTGCAGTAGAGACTGCTGAGCGTGCTGTAGTTATGTGCAGTAGAGACTGCCAGTGACGAGGCTGATACAGAGTGGGGAGCTCCGAAGGAGCGCCCAGCTCTGTATCAGCTGCGGAGCGGGCAGTCTCTACTGAGTATGAATGCACCACGAGCGGCTGGCAGTGGTACTGTGGCCCGTGTAACGGGCTCTTCAACTAGTATAACATAATACTTTATCTTGTTCAGTGTCGGTATGCGTTTTTCTAACAATTTTGTTTGTAAGTCACTGCCAGTTGAAGAGGACGTGAGTTGTAGTTCAACAACAGTTGCATGGTTTCATGATAAATGACAGTCCTGAGTTGATGACGCTGCCCTAGATATCAGGTGTATGGAGACACTGAAGTGGGAAAATTATAAACAGCATTTTATGAACTGGCTATTATTCAGAGAGTGATATTTAGGTGTATCAATAGTTACCAAGGGCAAAGGAGATTGTTAGTTTACATTTAGAGTAATAGGTCACTTAGAGGCCTTATGTACTGTGTAAAAGAGGAAAGATCATTGAGCAAACTAACTGCACCATAGGAGAATAAATGCAGATTCCAACTGATCTAAATAGGACTTTTAAAGGGACCGTAATGTCCCATAAAAGTGTTTTAGAGTTTTGTAGAGCTTAAAAAAAATTAGCTAAGTGCCACAAATCTTCTCTCAAACTGCTATGGTTTGAGAGATATCATCCGCTAAAGTTCCCCTGTCCCTCCTCTACTCTGGACTTCAGCTGTAAGCTGACAGCAGGAGTTCCTGATCCAGGGACTGACAAGCAGCTCTTCAGCAGAGCCGCAATAGCGTGATTTAAAAATAATTACTTCTTTAGAACGGTCTACAAAGTGTGCCTGGTGTGCAAGCACACTTTATAGACCATTCCAAAGACGTCATTATTTTTAAATCGTGCTACTGTGGCTCTGCTGAAGAGCCTCCTCGTGTTGGCCGACATGGATCTCCTTCTGTCAGCTTTGTAGCTGACAGAAGAAGAGAACTTTAGCGGATGATATCTCTCAAACCATAGATTTGTGGCATTTAGCTTATTTTTTAAGCTCTACAAAATTCTAAAAAAATGTTTATGGGACATAAATGCTAGATAGGTCTTTACAATGCATTGCAGACCTCTATAGCATTCAAATAATTTAAAGTCTCATTTAAATCAATGGATGTTTTAGGAATGTTATTTCTCCCCTGAACAGTTAGTTGCTTTAGAATTGCTGCTTTTTATTTTGTGCATAAGACTTTTAGAGGCAAATGACTAAGTCTTGGGGGACCACAATGAAATTTGGAAGGGTAGAAGAAGGTTAACTAGATAGTTGTTGGATATGTGTGCTCTGGACCAGAAGAGCACTTTATGAGCAGTGTCGTGTATAGGAAAGAGTATATTGGGGACGCTTGTGCATGACTGAGTCAAATGCAGCATTCAGCTTCACTGGTTGCACCCTTGTGTCTCATGGGTTTATCACCAGGACAGTGCTCTTACCGTTCTGCTGAATTTCCTGTGCATGTTGAAAGCTTGCTCAGACCCATGGAACAGCTGTCTAATTGTAGGACTTTGAAAGCACTTTATCCTTGTTCACTGGAATAAAAAACTTAGAGGACAACATACATGAACAATAATCTATGCTTGTGTGTATTAAAATATTTACTAGTTAATCACTGCGTGTCCCACCTCTGGTAGCAGAAACTTGCAATCCTCTGTGCACTGGTCCACCCCATGCTTATTTTGTCCTCCTTCCTGTAAGAAATTAAGCTGCTGGTGGCAGCCTCATTCCTGTTGGCAGGTTCCATTGATAACACTGTAGCCAATAGGAGTCATCAGCTGCTTATTTGCAGCCAACAGGTTTTGTAAGCATCCTCTGTACACAAATAAGAGGTTGAAACAAGCAGGGGCGGACTGACCATCGGGCATTCGGTCACGGACCGAGGGCCCGTGACCGAAGGGGGCCCGCCGCCGCCACTTCCAGAGCTACTCAGCAGCACTCCTACAACGGCCGCCGGCGCGCCGTACTAGTAATACAGAGCGCTGGGAGATGACATCATCTCCCAGCCTCTGCATTACTAGAGGCGCGCGGGACATTGCAGTGCTAAGCCACGCCGCTAGACCTCCAGGGACTGCAGGTAGGGGCATGGTGGAGATGAAGGGGGGTATTGTGGAGATGAAGGAGCAATGTGGAGACGGGTGCATTGTGGAGATGGGGGCATTGAGGAAGGGGCAATGTGGAGATGAAAGGGGTATTGTGGAAGGGGGCATTTTGGAGATGAAGGGGGCATTGTGGAGATGAAGGGGGGATTGTGGAAGGGGGCATTGTGGAGATGAAGGGGGCATTGTGGAGATGAAGGAGGCAATATTGTGGAGATGAGATCAAGGGGGCATTGTGGAGAGAAGGGGGCATTGTGGAGATGAAGGGAGCAATGTGGAGAGAAGGGGGCATTGTGGAGATGAGATCAAGGGGGCATTGTGGAGATGAGATCAAGGGGGCATTGTGGAGAGAAGGGGGCATTGTGGAGATGAGATGAAGGGGGCATTGTGGAGAGGAGATGAAGGGGGCATTGTGGAGATGAAGGGGGCATTGTGGAGAGAAGGGGGCAATGTGGAGAGAAGGGGGCATTGTGGAGAGAAGGGGGCATTGTGGAGATGAGATCAAGGGGGCATTGTGGAGATGAAGGGGGGATTGTGGAAGGGGCATTGTGGAGATATAGGGGGCATTGTGGAGAGAAGGGGGCATTGTGGAGATGAGATCAAGGAGGCATTGTGGAGAGAAGGGGGCATTGTGGAGATAGGGGGCAATGTGGAGATAGGGGGCATTGTGGAGATGAGATGGAGGGGGCAATGTGGAGATAGGGGGCATTGTGGAGATGAGATGGAGGGGGCAATTTGGAGATAGGGGGCATTGTGGAGATGAGATGGAGGGGGCATTGTGGAGATGAGATGGAGGGGGCATTGTGGAGATGAGATGAAGGGGGCAATGTGGAGATAGGGGGCATTGTGGAGATGAGATGAAGGGGGCAATGTGGAGATAGGGGGCATTGTGGAGATGAGATGAAGGGGGCAATGTGGAGATAGGGGGCATTGTGGCGATGAGATCAAGGGGGCAATGTGGAGATAGGGGGCATTGCGGCGATGAGATGAAGGGGGCAATGTGGAGATAGGGGGCATTGTGGCGATGAGATGAAGGGGGCAATGTGGAGATAGGGGGCATTGTGGCGATGAGATGAAGGGGGCATTGTGGAGAGAAGGGGGCATTGTGGCGATGAGATGAAGGGGGCATTGTGGTGATGAGATGAAGGGGGCATTGTGGAGATGGGGGCATTGTGGAGGTGGAAGGGGCATTGTGGAGATTTCTGCAGGGGACCCAGACCTCTTTTTGGACCAGGGGCCCTGGGTCCTGTCAGTCCGCCCCTGGAAACAAGTACATGGAAGGTTGTTTGTTGGCTTGTAAAGTTTCAACTATGAAAGGAAACAGAAGCTGCAATTAACTATTGAAAGGGACAACTGTAATCTAGTATTTTTCCACTTATATGTGTTAGTTGCCCTTTAAAGGTGAAATATCCTATATAATAATTCGCTAAAACGTGAGTAATGACGCAGTCATGCTCAGTAGAGGTTGCTGCTCGTGCTGCAGTCACGTGCAGTAGAGACTGCCTGCGCCGTGGCTGATGTACCGCAGCGCGGGCAGTCTCTACTGAGCATGACTGCCCTGCGACTGGCTGGCAGTAGCACTGTGGCCCGTGTAACGGGCTCTTCAACCAATATACCCATAAAAGGGTTATTTACGTGGTAATATTACGTATCCTTTGAAAACAAATGTTTCAACAGGAATGTATCTATTTGCAGTTGGTTTAAAGGGATGGTAATACCTGGATGTAAGAAGGTTTAATATTGAGATTCTGATCGTGCAACTGGACTGCTCTTCAGCAGAGCCGAAATAGCGTTAGCCTTCCAGGCACACTTTGTAGACCGTTCTAATGAAGTATTTCTTTGTAGATAACACTATTTTGGCTCTGCTGAAGAGCCATCCGGCCAAATGACCAGAAACTCAATTTGTCAGCTAGAGCGCTGACGTGAGTAAAAGGAGGGGGAGGGGGGCTTTTAAAAGCTTACAGATCTTAAAATATACACATTTAAGCAATGGGATTTGCTGCATTTCATTTATTTTTTTGATATGAACAATATTAAAACTTCTTACATCCAGGTATTACTACTATCCCTTTAACTCACAATTACATCTTTCCAAGGAATACCTTTACAGCAAACCAACTTCATTGTGGGAGAAATAAAAATTCCCAATATTCTCATTGATTTGAATGGGGCTTTCAACCCATCTAATGCTAGAGATGTCTCCAACTCATTGCATCACAATGCTATGGAGCCTTTTCTAGCATTCAAAGGGTTAAAGCCCTGTTTAAACAGAAGCAATTTTTCAGTTGTCCCCTATGGTTCAGTTGGTTTCAGGGGTATTGTAGTGCATGGGTATTCCTAGTGTTCGACCGGGCCTCCTTTTTTAGAGAGTTTCCAGCAGTGCCCAGTTTTATGGAAACGTATCAGCTTAACTCTGTGAGTGCCAGAGGGGTATGCAATGCATTGCAAAGTAATGTGTTGCATAACCCTCTGGCACTCAAAGGGTTAATCCTGTGGTCTGATGGTCAGGGAGCAGTGAGGCTGTCCTGGGTGCACAGCACAAATGTGGTCGCTTTTACCACAAATAAGTAGTTGGAAAAGGATGAGGATCCTACATTTTACCTATATTTGGGGGTCTCCATTCAGTGTGTGTGGGGGGGGGGGGTCAGGGGAAATAGTGATGTCATAATATAAACATACATGGGATTGTTCAGTGTAATCCTATATAATAATAATAATGTATGTTTGTCAGAAGCTGTCATACACAGTACAGACGCCTGCACACTGCAGTCAAGAGCAGTACAGACTGTCCGCGCTGCGGCTGATAATGGATCGGGGCGCTCATGTCCCTCTCCATTATCAGCTGTGGAGCGGGCAGTCTCTACTGTGCATGACTGCACCACGGCTGTTGCTGCCTGGCACTGTGGCCCGTGTACATGGGCTGTTCGACTAGTATTTTTTTATAATGCATAATATCGTTCGTAATGTCTGTATCTTTGTATTGTTCTTGAAAATCGAGTTAAAGTTTCCCCCTCCTTCCCCTTTCAATCAAGTAATTCACAGTTCACTGAGATCCGAAAGCCGGATCTCAATAAGTGACACTATTGTGTGTGTGAGTATTTGGAAAACCCTGCCTCCTTTGACTGAATTACTTTCTCTTTGGTATAAAGACCTTAGAACTATTGTGAAAGATGCAGTGTGGGAGCATTTATTTTATCCTTGCTACCTCAAGCTATTCTCCTGAGAGTGAGCCGACTGAGACCGTTTTTATTTTCAATATCACACGAGCCTGGGCAAGAAGTAACATTGGGCAAAGTGTTAAAGGGGAACTATCACCTCCTATACAAGTTTGGCTAAAAATATTTTATAGGTGTTTTCCTGCTGAGTAAAAGGAGATTCCCACTTCTGGGAAACTTTTTATTCAAATGTTATTATAGCTTAACCCCTAAACTTATTTTAAGGACCCATGACAGTCATGGCACGTCATGGAATTCAGGGGTCCCTGTGTGGCTGTATGCCGATCGGTCCTTAACTGGCAGCCGCAGCTGAGTGTTTCCCTTCCACTCAAAGTAACATGCGTGGTTCCCCAAGGCTGCATTCTTGACCCTCTTCTAATCTGCACACAGTCTGAAAAACATCTTCCGTGTACAAATATGCAGACGACACCTGAATCTACACTAAAAATCCAAACTTATCACAGTTTGAGGCAATATTATAGGATGAGTTCTCTGAATCTGAAAGATGGATAGCTAACATCAAACAGTTCTTAACACTGTCAAAACATTCACAGTGGTATTTGGTAAAAGCACAAATTACTTAATCCACAATACCCATTTAAAGTCTAATCGACATGGCCTTGGTTGACTACTACAAATATCTTGGTATATCGCTGAACTCCAAACTCGCTTTTGATCTTCATATTTATATACTAATGTCCACATTTTATAGTAAAGTAGGTGCTCTGTTTAGTAACAAATCCTTTCTATATCCCCTGGTAAGGAACTGTATTGTGCAAAAGATGTTAATACCAGTCACTGACTACGGGGATGTATTATACGCTGCTGCTCTACAAATCTATCTTTCAATCCATTCATTATGTTACTTTATTCTCCATTGTAATCATAATACCCATCATTGTGATACGCTTCTAGAACTTAATTGGCTAACACTCAAATTCAGAAGTGCCCTTCACCTTTCTTGCCTAATTTATAACCACTTCTATGGAAAAAAAATTTGGTTTGTTTAAAGGGATAGTAATACTTCGTTTTATCTTTATTTTATTTTGTAGGCATTAAAAAAACATGAAGAACGATATAAGTCTTATCTCTCAAACCTTTATGGTTTGAGAGATATTCACAAGCAAAGTTTTTGCTCCCTCCCCTTTTACCTAATGTAAGAAATCTCTTCTCAGATGTGGAATGCAGTCCACAGACCAGACAGATAACAGAAGGGGACACTCTTATTCCTATGAGAACAATGAAAACCCTGCCCCCCTTGACAAGTTTTTGAGGTTTTTTCCCTTATCTTAATTGAAGATTGTCCCTCTCTGCAGTCTACCTGGGCACCTCCCTTCTGCTCTGGCTGAGCAGTGTTACATCAGTAAAAGGGGCGGGAGGGGGATACTTTATCATTGAATTACTCTTGAACTACAACTCTGACAGTATTGAAATAACACTCTCCAAAGTCCAAATACCATGATGATTAATTAGAGCTGCTTTTATTATGAAACATTACTATCCCTTTAAATGTTTAGCTTGTGTTGTGAAACCTCTCCAGGACATTCCTGAAAACAAGAAAAATCTCAGTGTATTCTTCCCGGTAAAACACTTGCTAAATACATTTTTAAAATAATGAAATAATAAAATATTCCAAAAGTACCATTGTGTAGCTTAGCAGGAAAAAGTCCTATAACTTTACTTGTCTTTTTTAGTGTTTTCCAAAAGCATTTTCCTAATGAATCAAACCCTATGTATTAATTTCAAAATCATTACTACTTATAATTTTATTGCCATGTTTAGACCTCTGCTTTCTAACTGCTTTCCTGTTATTTTTCAGTACATTCTCTTTTGAAATCTGCCTACAACACAATAGCAATTGAGAAGGAGAAGATGAAGCAGATGGTCTCCGAGCAGGACTACAGCAGCCACAATACGCAGATTGCACGCCTCAGACAGTCACTTTCTCAGGTACGCTCTGTCTCGGTTACATTCCACCTTTCTGCATCACTGCAGATAAAAACAGAAGCAGCCTCCTCTTCTAGAACATCGGCCATATGCTGAATGTTAAGGATGACATGTTTAGACTTTTTAATTTAAATGTTTTGATCCTTTGAAGATTGGCGAATGTAGATTTAGTATAATTAGTTTAGTGTGGAATCGTGTACCTGTAAGACCTGCAAAATAAAACAGTGATGTTGTTAGTGGGTCTTGTGTTCAAAAGAAAACTGAGGTAATTTTGAAGCAAACCAACTGCACTATAAGGGATAACTAAAATCTCACACTTCTCATTGATGTAAATGGGGATTTTAATCCTTTGAATGTTAGAGAGTTTTCCAAAGCATTGCTAACCAAAGCCGCATTTACAGCAGTGGGAATGGTGTGGTTTTATTTCTCCATTATGGGGCAGTTGATTTGCCCCAAAATTCCTCCAGGGGCAGATGCACTAAGGTGTGATAAAAAAGGTGATAAAGTGGAGATGAATTCTCCAGTGATATCACTTCTCCAGTTCCTGTGTTATTCTGTGGAGCCCATGCACTAAGAATTCTCGAGCTTTGGAGATCTTAGTGCATAGGCTCTATAGAACAACATAGGAACTGGAGAAGCAATCACCACTTTATCACCTCTTAGTGCTTAACCCCCAGTTTTCTTTGACCAGTAACAACATACCTGTTTTATTTTGCAAGTCTCACAGGTAAGAGATTCAATACTAAACTCATTACTCACCACCCAACAAGGGCCTCAGCTGAGAGGAGTAGTAATCAGAGGTAGGTTATATGTATGCAAAACGCAAATGAGGAACAATTCTGCAACAAACAGGGGTGAAATAAAAATGTTCCCATTGATTTAAATGGGACTTTTAACCCCTTGAATGCTAGAGAGGTCTCCAACTGTTCAAGGGGTTAAAAGCCCAGTTTAAAGGGTTAGCAATGTCTTTTTTCAATAAAATTTAATATTGTAGATATTACAAAAATAAACTAACTAGAGATGCACCGATACCGATTTTTGAAGACCGAGTACGAGTACCTATATGCTTTAGGTACTTGGAAAACTGGCAAATGACTGCAAAAAAAAAGTATAGGTAATTGGTGTCTGTGAGTACTTGAAATATATATATATATATATATATATATATATATATATATATATATATATATATATATATATACACACACACACACCACCTCTTGATTCTCCCCTTTTGACTCTTTCTCCCCCACTTGATTCCCACCTTTTGCTTCATTCTCCCCCTCTTGAGCCCCCTTCTTTTGCCGTGGCTTTTTCTCTCTGTTTTGATCCCCCTTTTTCCCCCTCCTTGACTCTTGATCCCACCCTTTTGCCTCTGTCTCTCTCCTGATCCCCCCTCCTTTTGCCTCTTCTTGGTCCCCCTCCTTTTGTCTCCTGATCCTTCCTCCTTTTGCCTCTTTCTCCCTCTTGACCCCACTCTCTGCCTCTTTCAACACCCGCTGCCCCATCTTGCCTCCCTTACCCTCCTCTACCGGGTGCTCGCTGTTCTCTCGCGAGCCCCGGCGGAGGTCAGCGTCGGAGCGTTGCCATGGTAACCCGCAGCATTGTGAGCAGCTCCCCGGGCTCCCTCTCTGCAGCACCGACCCTGACACAGGGTATCGGTGCTGGCATCGGCCGCATTTGCGCGAGTACAAGTACTCGCGCAAATGCTGGTATTGGCACCGATACCGATACTAGTATCGGTATCGGTGCAACCCTAAAACTAACTGATGCAAGTCCCGTCTCTCAGACCTTTATAGTTTGAGAGATATACAATGATAAATTTCCCGCCTCTTTCACTTTTCACAGACGTCAGCCTCTAGCTGACAGAAGGAGATCCTGGTCCCGGGACCAGCTGGCGGCTCTTCAGCAGAGTCGAAATAGCACTATCTAAAAAGAAATTCTTAGTTGGAATGGTCTACAAAGTGTGCCTGCAAGCACACTTTGTAGACCGTTCCAATTAAGTATTTCTTTTTTTTAGATTGCTGTAATTCGGCTCTTCGGCTCTGCTGAAGAGCCACCTTCAAGTTGCCCGACTCAAATCTCCTTCTGTCAGCTTTACAGCTGAAGTCAGCGAAAGGGGAGGGAGGGGGGAACTTTATCATCGTATATCTCTCAAACTACAAAGGTCTGAGAGACGGGACTTGCATCAGTAAGTTTATTTTTGTAACGTCTGCAATATTACATTTTATTGAAAAAAAAGACATTACTAACCCTTTAAATCAGTGGGAATTTGTTTGAGGCTCATCGTAAGGCCCTTATTAATTAGTGAGTATGTTCACAGGTTAAAACATTTCTGGATGGGATAAGGTCCTTCTGAATCCAAAGAAATGGTGTGAATATATCAGTAACCCCCTTATACTTTCAAAATAATGCCCACCCATGGCCATGTTTGCGCTGTTCCCACATGATTTCTGGTAAAAAAATGGATGTTAACTCATCCAGTGACTTGTGCTGCCAATCAGTGCCTGGAAAGAGAAGACTGTGAGAAAGGAAAACACAGACATAATGGGGTAGTAATGTACAAATCCACCAGGACAGCTCCACTGGCGGTCATCTCAAATGGCAGTATGTACTAGATCAGTGATTCTCAGTCAGGGTGCCATGGCACTTTGGTGTGGTGCAGACATCCATTTACTGTGCCCCTTGTTTTCTATAAAGACTGATAAAATGTTAAGGCGAAACTACCACCCTTAAAAAAACGTTGTACCAAATAATCCCCCGTCTGGCGACTAGGTGCTCAGTAGCGCTAGTTGCCAGTATTCTTACCACGTTCAAGAGAATGAGCCACTACTCCAGGAATGACAGGCAGGACAGAGCGCAGACATCTTTCCATAGTGACGTCCACGCGCCTGCCCTGTCAGTCCCTTTTGGAGCCAAATGGCTCCTAGCAACACCTCCTAGACCCGGCTGGGACTGACAGCGCAGGCACGCGGATGTCACTATGGAAATATGCCCAAGCTCCTTCCTTCCTGTCAGTCCAGGAGTAGTGGCTCATTCTCGTGAACGCGGTAAGAATTTTGGCGACTAGCGCTACTGAGTAGCTAGTCACCAGATGGGGGACTATTTGGTACAACGTTTTTTTAAGGGTGGTAGCTCCACTTTAACGTTTATTTACAAATATATATTTAAGTTTTTATCCATCATATGTTTGCTGTTGTTATTCTGATTATGAAACCTAGGAATAACTATAAATTGCTTATTTATGCACTTCATAACTCCCTTGAGCAATTATATATGACATTTTAGGGATGCTGTGAAGAATCTAGATCGCATGTCAAGGGTACCCTGAGCAGAAAACCACTGCACTAGAATGTATGATCTTTTAATACATACCAGAGCAAAAAGTCTCCCATCAATAAGACTTTAATGCCCCAAAAGCCTCTCCTATAGCAGCAAAATAAAGTAAAGTTACACCATTCCCTCTGTACCCTGTCTTACGTTATGTAGTAATGAACATAACATAAAATATTTCAATGAGTTGGATACATAGTTAAAAAGAAAATTAGGCTGAAAAAATTCACAAGTCAATCAAGTTCAAGCTTTGCCTCCTTATAACCCAGAAAATTAGAATAATATAAGCCTTCCTGACTCGAAAATGAGTACTATTCTGTTTACCAGATCTTCCTGTTTTACCTACTAGTACACAGTATAACTAGTACACAGTATAAATGTTTCTAATCTTGTCTTTCATGTATCTATTTTATCTGCCATTAACACATCCTTGGTCAAGTTGAAAGGGATAGTAATACTTCATTATTACCATACCCCATGTTGTAGCCCTTAAAATTCTGAATCCAACGATACCAGCGGCATCTCTCAAACCTTTATGGTTTGAGAGATATCCGCTTTCAAAGTTCCCTCTTTTTGTCTTTCCCCTGACGTCAGCGTTCTAGCTGAGAGAAGGGGAATCCTCTCAGTGAGCAGGCGGCGGCTCTGCAGGAGTCCTGAGATCATGTTGTAGAAACAGAAATCCTTCACTAAAATGGTCTTCTACATGTGCTTGGTTTGCAAGCACACGTGGAAGACCATTTTAGTGAAGGATTTCTGTTTCTATAACAAGATCTCAGCACTGCTGCAGAGCCACCGCCGGTCCTGGGGCTGGATTCCCCTTCTCTCAGCTAGAATGCTGACGTCAGGGAAAGACAAAAAGAGGAAACTATGAAAGCGGATATCTCTCAAACCATAAAGGTTTGAGACATGCCGCTGGTATCGTTGAATTCAGAATTTTAAGGGCTACAACATGGGGGGGTAGTAATAATGAATTATTACTATCCCTTTAACAGACCTTACTGTAGAAAAGTCCTTCCTCTGCTGAAGTTGAAACCTAAGGGGTGGCACCTAGTTTTTTGATCAGGCCTTGTAATGAAAATCTCACTGGAGAGATCCTCGTATTGACCTCTTATATACTTATACAGTGTAACAAGATCCTCCTTTTAGGCATCTTTTCTGTAGATTTAATAAACCAGGTTTGGCTAGACATTCTTCATACTTCAAATCCTCTATTCCCTTAATTCATTTTGTTGCTCTTGTCCAGTTTTAGAATATCCTTTTTCAGAACTGGGGCCCAAAATTGCACTTCAAATTGGAGGTGAGGTCTTACCAGCAATTTGTATAGTGGCAAAATTATTATCCAGCTTTGCTTCAGTGACCCTTTTTATGCAAGATACTGCTCTGGCACTCAGAGGGTTAAACCCCTTGAATGCTATTGCAGTTGCAGAGTGTTGTACCCTGTGGGGCAGTTAGTTTGTAATATAATCTAACTAGTTCATTTAAAGGTATAAATTAGATAAAAGTCTATGGGGGAGATGTACTAAGGTGTGATAAAGCGGACATAACTTCTCCAGTGATATCACTTCTCCAGTTTCTGTGTTATTCTGTGGGGCCTGTGCACTAAGATTTTTCAAGTGAGCAAGCTCTTAAAGGGTTAGTAATGCCTGTATTTAAGTTGATGCAATATTGTAGATGTAAAAAAAATATATAGCATCTGGAGAAAGTCCCATCTCTCAAACCTTTACTGTTTGAGAGATATTCGCTGCTAAAGTTCCCCTCTCTCTCCCCTTCTCCTGATGTCAGCACTCTACTGACAGCAGGAGATCCCGGTCCTGGGACCAGCCGGTGGCTCTTCAGCAATGCTGAAATAGCGATATTAAAAAATAATTACTTAATTGGAACTGTTTACAAAGTGTATCTGGTTTGCAAAAACACTTTATAGACCATTCCAGTGAAGTAGTTTTTTTTAAATATCGCTATTTCGGCTCTGCTGAAGAGCCTCCTCAAGTCGGCCAACAGATGATCTTCTGTCATCTTTACAGCTGACATGTGTGTGTGGGGGGGGAACGTTAGTGGTAAATATCTCTAAAATGGGACTTTCTCCAGATACTTTATTTTTTTAACATCTACAAAATTGCATCAATTTAAATATGGGCATTACTAAACCTTTAATGTATAGGCTCCATAGAATAACATAGGAAATGGAGAAGTGATATCACTGGAGACATTGGAGGTTATGCACTAAGGAGTGATAAAGAGATGATAAAGTGGAGATGACTTCTCCAGTGACATCACTTCTCCAGTCCCTATGTAATTCTATAAAACAAATGCTGGATAGATCTCAGTGCATAGGCTCCATAGAATAGCACAGGAACTGGAGAAGTGATATCACTAGAGACGTCATCTCCATTTTATCACACCTTAATGCATAACCCCCATTATCTCCTCTTTATCACATCCTTATCACACCTCAGTGCATACCTCCCCATGGATTTTTTAGGACAGCCCTTAAGAGCAACAAACCCCACAAAATGCAGACTTTGATTCTAAGAAGACAAAAACACATACCTTTATATAAAATGGCACCACATTACTTAACCCTTTAAGAACCAGTGAGCTGTACATCCATTTGGTCTGTGAAGTAACACTGCAGTGTTTCATGAGCAATCAGGTTATTACTAATGGATAACATTAACTTTATCCTCTTAGATGCTAAATATATCTCCAGCACTTTGGTTCATTATGTAGACATATCTGGCACCCAAAGGGTTAAAGGCATATCTCTTCTTGCTCTGATTTTCAGGTCTGTAGCTGTAAATGCAGGAATTCCCTTTATGTATTCTGCAAAGAGTATTTTTAATTTGCCATAAAAGGCCACAGTTGCTGTGGGATTTTTGATTAGCTTCAATTAAATCACTATAATTTTATGTGTCCCAAATAGGTTCACATTAATAAGATGAGCGAAATTATTAGAAACAAATTCCTCAACAATTATGTTACCTCATTTCTTAAAGTACCATTAGTGCAACAGGAGCCATACAGCTAGATTATTATTTTACTTTGCTTTTATGTTCTCTGGAGCTATGCAATGATGTTTCTATGCCTTCAGTGGGAGCAGACAAAGAATCATGTCTGCCTCCATGGACATGGTATTAAGTACTAATTAAAGATTAATTTTCAAGAACCAATCCACACAATTGATTCATAGATTCATCATGGCCATATTGATTCTGCACAGACCAAAATAAGTGTGGTTTATAAGGATGTGTTAGTGTTCATTTAAGTCTTGGCCTGTCATCCGTTTCCGCAAAGGAATTACATTCATCCCCCCAAAAAAAATTCTGTCCCCAAAATCCATTCATTTTTACATGTAGATGCCACCCCCCGTGCACATACTCTTGGTAACTAACTGTCTAACTTTATTTTGTAGGCACTGAACCACAATTCAGAACTGAGAACGAGACTGAATAGGATACACACTGAGTCTGTTATTTCTGATCAAGTTGTTAGTGTCAATATCATCACAAGTCCAGATGAGGTAGGAGCATGGGTGTATACAGTCCACATGTTCTAATCACATGATGGTTAACAGGGACATTGTTAGGTATTGGCTGTGGGGGCTTAACCTCAGGTATCATGCTGAAAGTACAGGGGTCTTGTTACCAGCTTGGGGCATTTAATAGTGCTAATCTCCTTTCTTCTGATGGATAACAAATATATTTAACTCTTTTGGTGCTACAGATACCCCCAACTCATAGCAAAGCAATGCAGTGAAGACATATATAGCACCCAAGGGGATATACAATTTAGGTACAGGCTAGAGATGCCGTATAGACATCTAATGTGATAACCAAATAATTACATGTGTAGACACAGCTAATATAATATAAAGCACAAAAAAGGTACATACAAGAAACAAAAGAAAGGGCCGCTTCATAGGATAGTATGTCCGCACAACGATATATGGAACCCAATCCTCCACCCTTAATACAGGGTACTCACATATAAGCAACATAATTTATTTATGCAAAACAATACACTACACTACTGTCTGGCAAGTATATACTATGCAGACACTGTAAGGCTTGTGGAAGTAATTTGTAAGCCCCCTTCCACTTGGGTCCTTTATCCAACCCTTTGTGGCGATCCAGCTGCTCATCTATGTCCACACTTCCACCCTCACGAGTTAATTGTTTTAATAAATATAACATTGTTGGATATATACATCTATCATCTGCTTTACCTGGAAGAATATGTGGAGTTGCTCATGGTTGTTTGAGCAGGGACAAGCCCAATAAATCCCTGTAAGTGTTTTATAATACCGGGGGAAGAAATACACCCGTGAGATTAACCCTGTGAGTACCATTTACTAATTTTACTTTATCCGATTATCTGAGCGCTTCTGTAGTAGAGCCCCTACTTGCACCGTGTGTTTTTTCTTTAAAAAAAGGTACATATCACATTTGGGGTATTGGGACCTATTCATTTTGGACATAACTTGCCTAGTTACGACACACCAAATGGTCTTTTTGTTGTTTTGAATGCTACGTTATGAAGGCAACTGTATCACTGAAACATTGTTGATATACATCAGAGATGGGCAACCTGAGTACCTCCAGCTGCTGTGGAATACAGACAGCTGTTGGATGATGGGAGATGATGGGAGCTGTAGTCCACAATAGCTGGAGAGCCTTAGGTTGCCTTGATGTACACAGTCACCCAACAACAGGGAGCTTATGTAGACTGAAATTTGCCTCAAAATGCAGCTTGCTGGAACTCCCTGTGACTGAACCAGGCAGTTGCAGTAATGAAAGTATAGACAGATGGCCTATGGAGCTGCCTTGAAGACTTCACATGGCTTCCCGATTCATTGTGATGTTTATGATAGTGATGAAATCACCATACCTCCCAAGTGTCCCTCTTTAGGAGGGACAGTCCCTCTTTTTGATCCAAATCCCTCTGTCCCTCTTTCCCACCCTGATGTCCCTCTTTTTAGGAAACCAGATTGTGTGGTGTGTATATAAGGGTATCACATTGGTCCACAGCAATAAAACTCACATTATTGTTTGTTTAAACGTCAGTATATGTGTTTATAAATTAGTCTGTGTATATAAAATACTTTGGTCTTGTTAGAAGCCATTTATTAGGTTACACAAGGAGGTGTCAATAGGTCATGAAATAGCCTAAAAATTCTTAGAATGCCCCGCCCACCAGCCACACCTCCAGCCACTCCCCCTAAAACACAAGTGTCCCCCTTTGGCAATTTGAAATGTTGGGAGGTATGAATCACTGACTGGCCCACGTGGGCATTAGCAATCATATTTGACCAACCTTAACCTCAACGTGTTGTCCTTCACCTTTTTTGCAGATCCAAGAATCCATGTCTTCTCATATACACTTACGTGATATACCATTAGAGAGAATACTGGGACTATAGTTTGAATACATCTTTTTTGTAACTGTTGCTGTTATTTGATTAGTTTTAAATAAAAAGTTTGAATAACATACCCCCTAAATCCATAGTTACTGCCACTTTTGTTCACATGCTCCAAGCTTGGAAACAAATGTCAAATTCAGTAATGACTCCAGTAGCCCTTTGGAAGCAATGGATTGTAAATGTCTGTAGTATCCAGAGGATTAAATGAGCAATTCTTCCCTTGATCAGAAAAATATAAGCAGAAGTATAAGTGTTTAGTTTCTAGTTTGATTATTTTTGTTCTTCTGTACGTTTTTCTGAATTAGATTTTCTGTTATTTAATCAGCATCATCAACATTCTTGGGAGTTGCTGATTCTGGGTAATTGACCCTTTGCAAGTCAGAGAGGTATTGCAATGTGTTGGATACCTCTCTGGGACTCAAAAGGTTAAAAAAGACCCATGGTCATAGCTGGGAACTCTCCGGATTTGCCCCGGAGACCCCAGAGGCTGATTCTCCAGATGTGAGGAGTTTCTACTGAAACTCTGCCCACTTCTGCTCTTTCCCAGTGCGTTCCTCCTACTCCCTGCCCAATTATTCTCCTTCCCCAGCCTATTTTTATAACTTTATTCATGGCCATTAAGCCCTGCCTCCACTAACGGTTAAGCCCCACCCCTTTTTATGCAAATCAAATCATTTTTCACGTCATGTAGTCCCCTCCAGGGAGACCACACATCAAATTTCCCAGGTATGCCCATGGCTTGGTCCAGCCTATTGCACTATTAGTGAACTGTGCAGCCCAATCGCATCTTTGCTAGTCAGGAGATTAGCACCATAACATGTGCTATGCTGACAACAGTCTGCTTAAAGCATGAGACCTAGGTGTTAACTCTTTGCGTGCTAGTGGGGTACGCAATGCATTGCATACTACTCTGGCTCTCAAAGGGTTAAGACCCCTCAGCCAGTATTGGCAACACCCCTGTCAAAATTTGCTGTCTACATTTATTTTGGGGATTGTTGTCAAAGTATTTCCCTAGGAACTAATATTATCAACAAATTGTATACACAGCATTCAACAATGTCATTTATGAAGTGATAGACCAGTGGTTCTCAACCCATGCCCTCAGTGGCTATTAACAGGTCAGGATTTGAGAATTTCCTTTTAAGAGCACAAGTGAGTTAATCAATATGACTGAGCCTCTGATCAACACACTTGTGTTCTAGCAGGGAAATTCCTGGCCTGTTAGTGGCCATTGAGGGCATGGGTTGAGAACCTCTGTGATAGACTGTTAAAGTGGAACTTTCATCAGCTGAACATAGAGGCTTAAATCATCATTACATTAGTGATATGCCTAGACATAGTTATCTTTTCAAGAATAATCTCTGCATTAAAGAAAAATCTAACTTTTTATATAGACAGGCAGCAGGGAACAGCGCAGACATCTTGCAGAGTCAGTACATTGGAAATGCAGTTTAAAGAGCTATTGTCGTGTTCATGTGGGTGTGTTTATATGATAACTAGTTAAAGAGCACGTTACACGGGCCACAGTGCCACTAGCAGCCAGTTGCAGGGCAGTCATGCACAGTAGAGATTGGCCACACCGCTGCTGATACAGTGCCAGCCGGTCACAGTGCAGTCATGCTCAGCAGACACTGCCTGCGCCTTGGCTGATACAGAGTGGGACGCTCCTTCGGAACTCCCCTCTCTGTATCAGCCTCGTCACTGGCAGTCTCTACTGCACATGACTGCAGCACGCGCAGCAGTCTCTACTGCACATGACTGTGGCGTTACGCACATTTTAGCGAATTATTATATAGGATGTGGCACTGGCACGTTGCCACATGCACTAAGCTTCGATTGCTATCTCTGTTGTTGGAGTTCACAGTCCCAACATCTGGTGGTATTGGTATCTTTCTTTGGAGACAGGGGACAGTTTGCTGTGTCTACTCTGGAGAGCAGAGACAGCGGCTGCCCTCCTTTAAGCCTTTCAGTGCTATAGGGTGTGCAATGTATACCCCTGTGGCAGTTAAAGGGGCAATACCAGCTGTATGACAGACACAACAAAACCCAAACAACCACTGCAAAGTGTCTTTCTCTGAATACTTTTCACCTTATGACATATGCTACAGTGTCCTGCTTTGCATTTACACTTTCTCTCTTTGATTATTTGTTTTACTTTTTGCTATCTCTTGGGTCCTGTGTCAGTTAAATATTACACCAACATATTCCTCAGCCTTTTACTGTACATTAATAAAACAAAGCATATAACATAATGACTGTATAATTTTAAACATACTTGAACTAGATATGATGCAGTCTCCACTAGCTACAGCTTACAAACAGAAGAGAAAGACAATATATACAGCTTTAAAATTTTAACATTTTGAATGCCAGAGGGGTATGCAAAGCATTGCTAAGCAATGCTCTGTGTACCCCTCTGGCACTCAAAGGGTAAACGCGAGAAATATCCTCTAAGTGTAGTAAGTAATGGCATACAGGTGTATATAAAAGACAGAATGAAAGTTGGCTTGTTTAATAGTAAAACACAAAATACAATTATATGATAAAGTCAAATGTCTCAATTAAAAATCTGAAAACATGCATACATGCAAATTACATATATAGGAGGACAGGGGCTAAAGTCCTCTAGTACATAGACAAATATATGTGTGTGTGTACACAATAAAAATCAGTCTATTGAGTGTATATATGGTAAAATGCTGTGTTGGTCAATCCCAAAGAAAATGTCTGGGGAGTGTACTGTAGGGGTATTGATCACAGAGATGATACACAGATACAGTGGCTGCTTATAGGAGGATACATGATATCCGGACAATAAATAATACAGTTCAGACCCAAAATGGCACATGCAACATCAAAATAGTGTAGATGTCTGCTTACTGGATGTTTTCTTTAAGTGTAGCCCATAAGAGGTCTCTGTACAGGTCACCATTGTCCCCACGTACTCCATCCGTTCTCCCGAAGCTTGATCCAAGAAGTCTGCTGCTTTGCGATGTCAGGCGCTCCCCGCAGTGCTCACTTCACCAGCTGTCCAAATGGCACGTGGAACTGCTCGAGGGAGGGAGTATGTGGGGATAATGGTGACCTGTACAGAGACCTCCTATGGGCTACACTTAAAGAAAACATCTAGTAAGCGGACATTTACACTATTTTGATTTTGCATGTGCCATTTTGGTTCTGAACTGTATTATTTATTGTCTGGATATCACGTATTCTCCTATAAGCAGCCACTGTATCGAGTATCATCTCTGTGATCAATACCCCTACAGTACACTCCCCAAACATTTTCTTTGGGATTGACCAACACAGCACTTTTGCTGATATTACCATATATACACTCAATAGACTGATTTTTATTGTGTACACACACATATTTGTCTATGTACTAGAGGACTTTAGCCCCTGTCCTCCTATATATGTCATTTGCATGTATGCATGTTTCCAGATTTTTAATTGAGACATTTGACTTTATCATATAATTAGGATATTTCTTGCGCTTTCTACCCCTCCCTTTCTTGTGACTCTGTTTTACATGTACAGCAGTGAACCTTGTGAGGATTCTCTGCTTGCATGAAAAGATTATAGACAAGCAGCAGAAGTGGGAGGACTAATCACCCATCATTGACTATAGATATAGGGATAGTCTCTATATATGCCAATAGACTTATATAAGAGTAGGGTATATCACTGCCCATCCGTCTTTATATATACATATCTTTACAATTAGATTCACGTCTCTCTATCCCACATAGTCTGGATCTGGTTGTGTGTGCTGTGGCTATCAATTGTTCTGTCTTTACTCAAAGGGTTAAGACTGAGAGGAGAAGTTGAGGGGTTGTAGAGAAATTGGATGTGAGTTCACCAGTCTGCACCTCTGGCATCAGCTCACATCCACTCAACTTGCTCCAGGAATCATCTGCCTCCATGGACATGAAAATAACACCAATGAAATATTAATTTCTGAGACCAAATCCATGCTGACTCCTAGTTAAGTGTTTCACGCAGCACCAGGCAGGGAGTGCTCCCCTGCTGGTCACAATGCAGCTGGTTAGGGGTTAGCTACAGTAATGCGTGATGAAGAAGTGATGAATTGGGGATGACTTCTCCAATGTGATAAACTCTCCAATCCCTGTTTATTGGATGTAGCCGATGCATTAAAATATCTCAAGATGGAGAAATCTTAGTGCATTGGCTCCAGAGAATGACGGAAAACCTTTTTATCACATCTAATGCATCTCCCTCAGGTCTGCTCCTGTTATTTGTCCTTTAACCCTTGAAGGACCAGAGGCATGGGCAGCTAATTGCGGAGCCTTAAAGGGTTAAATTACATCAGCTTACAAGTCCTTCACTTACAACACCAGAGCAGTCCTTTTCCCATACAAAAATGCAAACTAGCCTTGTCCATTGCAAATTATAGTCTCAGGTATGCAGTGCTTGTCATTAGCAATGTAAAACTAGATTTCTTGTGAATGGTAATGGCTGTTTCTTGTTTCTTTTGTAGCCCGGAGAGCAAATCCATGTCAGTCTGCCCTTGTCGCAGCAGGTGTCTAATGAGGGCAGACTGTCTATGTCTGAGTCCGTGTCGGAATTCTTTGATGCACAAGAAGTGCTTCTCTCAGCTAGCTCTTCTGAGAATGAGGTGGGTAAATCAAAATGGCTTTCGATGTATCTCTAAGGGCCAAATGTCAAAACAAATGCAAACCAACTTCTGCCCAGGGGAGAAAGAAAATTCCCCAAATTCTCAATGATTTAAATGGGGCATTTAATCTCTTGAATGTCAGAGAGGTCTCCAGCGCATTGCTTCACAATGCATTGGAGACCTCTAGCATTCAAGGGTTTAAAAGCTAGATTTAAATGAATGGAACTATTTAATTGTCATGATTGATGCATTTGGTATACATCAGAATGATTCCACTTTTATTTTGAGACTAGGGTCCAAAACGTTTATGTCTGACCAGTTTAACACCTTTGGTCAATGCATTTTTTCTCCTATCCAAAGCTATAATTACAAACTCTAACAGACAGACATTTCATTTGCCAGAAATATACTCTGGTTTCCTTGTATAAGTTATCTTACTGTGACAGGTCCATTTTGTATTTTTAGGTAAGTGTTAAGGACATGTTTTTAAAGAGACAAAGGGGTTACTATGTCTTCTTTTAGGAATTAACAATTTAAGTAATTTGTGCTCTTAACCCCTTGAATGCTAGAGATAGTTTCCAGCCACCAAAGGATTAAAGGGTTAGTAATGTCTTTACATAACAAAACAAAATATTGAAGCTATTATAAAAATAAACTAAATGATCACAGTCCCATCTCTCAAACCTTTATGGTTTGAGAGATATATGATGTTAAAATCTTCCCCTTCCTCCCCTTTTACTGATGTC
Source organism: Rhinophrynus dorsalis (assembly GCA_037306005.1). Lineage (NCBI taxonomy): Eukaryota > Metazoa > Chordata > Amphibia > Anura > Rhinophrynidae > Rhinophrynus > Rhinophrynus dorsalis. The sequence goes on along the minus strand of CM074725.1, from coordinate 181,652,054 downwards.
AGCTATATACTGACAGCAGGAGATCCTGGTCCTGGGACTGACCGGCGGCTCTTCAGCAGAGCCAAAATACCACAATGTAAAAAAAAATATTTAATTGGAACAGTCTACAAAGTGCTTGCAAACCAGGCACATTTTGTAGCCCATTCCAATGAAGTATTTTTTTTTACACTGCGGTATTTGAGCTCTGCTGAAGAGCCGCCTCGAGTCGGCCGACACAAATCTCCTGTCAGCTTTACAGCTGACATCAGTAAGGGGGGAACTTTAAAATGTTATACCTCTCAAACCATAACGGTTTTACAGATGGGACTGGGATCATTTAGTTTATATTTGTACTAGCTACAATATTTTGTTTTGTTATATAAAGACATTACTAGCCCTTTAACCCCTTCGTGACACAGGACGTACATGTACGTCCTGTGTGGCTGTCACTTAGTGACAGAGGACGTACATGTACGTCCCGGAAATCCGCGTTCGGGGACTCCGGATTGTTTAAAAAAAAAAAAAAAAGTTAGACGGGCGTTAAGTGACGGCCGCGTCTGCACGCGGCCGTCACTAAGGGGTTAAACAATTTTACTTAATCTCTTGATGGCGACGTTTTTTTAGAGTAGAGGACAAGAACAATTTTGGCCTTTTTAGTATGCCTTTGTTCAATCATAATTTTTCTCTAAAAAAATGCAAAAAAACCCCAAAAAACACAACATTTTTATAGGTTTCCCTGTGATAATTTGTGGTCATTTGGTTCATTTTTAATAGGGACTGGATAAAAGGTATGATCATTCATTCATATCGCCTAGATATCCCTTTTAGGTGAAATTCCCTATATACTTTTTCCCTCCCTGGTGTCCCTCTTTTTGCAGATCAGACTATGTGGTATAAATATATGTGTATCACATTGATCCACAGCAATAAAATGCACACACTAAATGGTTTTTAAATTAGTCTGTGTAAATAAAATCCTTTGGTCTTGCTCTAAATAATTTATTCAGTAGCACAAAAGAGATGGCAGTAGGTCATCAAGTAACCGAACCTGCCTTACCTCTAATCCTGCCCCCAGCACTTACAATTTAACTAAAAGTACCCCCATCTTTGGCCATTTTCCCCTAGGCATGTATGTTCGCTGCTTTTCTCTTCCTCACGATCACAGTGAGGAGGAGAGAGGCAGAGAACACTGACAAAGGCAATGTATACATTACATTGCTTATGTCATGTGGTTCCACTGGCACATGTGATTGTGTAGCAGCAATCACATGTGTGGAGCCATTGGGGAAAGGCTGAAACTGACTTCTCCAGTCTTGCAGCAATCAGTTACAGCCTCCATGGCATGATCACAGCATGCCCTAGGCGTGTTGCGATCATGAAACCTTGACAAGCCAGTACCGTCATCCGTCCTTAAAGGACGGATTGCTGTGGTGGTCCTGGCACATCATAATTGGTTAAAGAATAGGCATACTTTTTATGGGGGGGGGTATATAAAATGAATACATAATCTATCAATCTATCTCGCATCATATATTATCAAAAATAATTGTTTATTCTATCTTCATCATAGCTTCATGGCAAGAAGCCTTTTTGATTATATATGATGTGTGCTATCTCCCTCTACAGCTACCCAAGGCTAATTATATTTATATTCCTATTTCTGTGGGATATGCACCATTTCTAATAACTAATATAGCTATTTTAAATAGTGTGTGCCATTGTTCACTATATTCTGTGTTAGGGATGCACCAATACCATTTTTTTTAAGTCTGAGTACGAGTACCGATACTTTCCCCAAGTACTCACTGATACCAATTACTGATACTTTTTTTGCAATGCCATTTGACAGTTTTCCAAGGGGTGCTGAGAGGGTGCAGTGGAACTGAGTGGGAGATGAGGGGGCTGAGGGGAAGTAGGGGAAATGAATGGGAGAAGTGGGGGGCTGAGGGGAACTGAATTGGAGAAGTGGGGGGCTGGGGAGAAGTGAATTGGAGAAGTGGGGTGGCTGGGGAGAACTGAGTGAGAGAAGTAGGGGGCTGAGTGGGAGAAGTGGGGAGGCTGAGTGGGAGATGGGTGGCTCTCAATGGGGCTGATGCATGGCAATGGGGCTGAAGCCATGGCTTTCTGCAAAAGAACAGTGAGATTGTGCCAGGGTCTCCCTGGAAAGCTGCAAAGAAGTTTACATCTTGTCCAGTCTGTGCCAAGCTGCAGCTTCTCCCTGCCTTACCCTCCAGCTACCCGCTGTAATTTCCTCCTCTGCCGGGTGCTCGCTGTTCTCTTGCGAGCCCCGGCAGGTCCATATCAGAGCGTTGCCATGGTAACCGCGGCAACGCTCTGATGCCGCAGGAGGGAGAGAGGCGCCTGGGAAGCATTGTGAGCAGCTCCCCGGGCTCCGTCTCTGCAGCACCGACCCTGACACAGGCTATTGGTGCTGGCATCGGCTACATTTGTGCGAGTCCTCGCTCAAATGCCGGTATCGGCACCGATACCAGTATTGGTATCGGTTCAACCCTATTGTGTGTGTGTGTGTGTATATATATATATATATATATATATATATATTTTTTTTTTTTTTATATAGTTTTGGGAGGGCTGCACACACTGTAGACAAGAATTGATCCAACCTGGGTGCACATCCAATATAGAGTTAATACATACTGTTCACACGGTGAAGGACGGCACTTATAGGAACTTTTTCAAATAAGCAGCTGAGATTTTTACTGATTCTACGTTTCGGCCATGTTACAAGGCATTTATCAAGATTATACATCTTGATGTGTAATCTTGATAAAGGGCTTGGAAGGTGACCAAACAGTCATGTGTGTGTGGTCCTTAATTTATTCCAGATTTAGCTCTTCATGGAGAGAAATATTGATAACTTTTCATAAAACATATTTTGAATAATTAAAAAACAATTCAACTTTGAGCTGTAATATCTTTTGAATGAGGTATCTAACAGTAGTGAGAGTACCATAATTTACTTTGCTGGAAAAGCTCTGTGGAATATTCTGAGCTACATCAGTATCACTGTGTTCTAGTCACACTTGTGCAATAAGCCTAAAAGTTAATTTTTTTTATAGTGATTAGCTGACTAAAGATAGATCTACCCTGATATTTGAGCACATTTATTTACCAGCCACTGTTTTCTCCTTGTTTTTAGGCATCAGATGATGAATCGTACATCAGTGACGTTAGTGATAACATCTCGGAAGACAACACCAGTGTTGCAGATAACGTGTCCCGTCAAAGTACTGTATAGAAACATTTTCTTTTTATTACAGTGGGATAAATAGTTGATACGTTTTACATATCCATTTAGAAACATGCTCAGTCTAGGCATGTTACATCTTATAGCTTCCTGTAGTGATCTCATGACACTCCAGCAAATTAATGCAAAAGATTTATTAAAACAAAATCTTAAACTCCATTAGGTCTCATTTCAGTGTCAACGCATTTATGTTTTTGTTTTAATAAAGTTTTGCATTCAAATGCTGGAATGTGATGTGATCACTGCGTGTTGCTATATATAGTGGATTGAGGTGCTTCCCCTCACTAGAACTCAGGTGGTATCCATTTGTGGTGTGCAGTCATCATCCTACACTATAATTTTGTAGCTTGCCTCGGTTAAATGAACAAGATAGAATATATTCAAATGACTCACATTGTTATTCTAACCAAGAAAAAAGATACGTTTGCCTCACTTGGTTAAGAATACATATCTTGTTCTAAACTGATAAAATGGGGAATATCCCTAGTGAAACAAGTAGGGTTTGTGCAGGGGAGCCTATGAAAATGGGCCTTTTAACCTCTTGAATGCTAGATAGGTCTCCGACATATTGTGAGACAACCCACTGGAGACCTCTTTAGCATTGAAGGGGTTAAAAGACCCATTTTTATCAATGGAAAATTAGGGATTTTTTCTTCTTCTCTGTGGTGCACTTGGTTTGCTCCAGAATTGCTTCTCATACTTTTCGTGGTTAACCCTTTGAGTGCCAGAGGGGTACGCAACGCATTGCAAAGCAATGCGTTGCTTATCCCTCTGGCACTCAAAAGGTTAAAGTGGAACTTTCAGATAATAGCCAGTCGCCATGCATTCATTAAATGCATGGCGACTAGCTTGAAAATAGATGTCTTACCATAAAAAATACTTGTGTCTAAAGGAATCCGTCCTGTTTGGAGACCGGAACTAGGCTAGAGCGCAGACATCTTATCTGTGCTCCTGCGCCGTCAGTCCCGGTCTCCATAGAATAGAATGCTTTGCACCATATGGTCACCAGAAGGGACTGACGGCGTAGGCTTACAGACCGCACTAACCTGCCCGTCAGTCCAGAAATGGAACGGATTCCTTTAGACACATGTATTTTTTTTTTGGTAAGACATATATTTTCAAGCTAGTCGCCATGCATTTAATGAATGCATAGCGACTGGCTATTATCTGAAAGTTTCGCTATAAGGCCTATTCTCTCTTGTGGATAAATATGCAATAATAGAACTAAGAATTGGTTTATGTAATTGTCTTTGAATAGACATGGGATGGGCAAACTGTAGCCCACAGCCATACTTTGGAGAGCCACAGGCTGCCAATCCATGGAGTAGCTGTATGCACAACAGCAGTACGCATGTCTCATTACTGGGGGGAGATTCACTAAGCAGTGATAAAGAGGTGATAAAGTGGAGATGAATTCTTCAGTTTATCACTTCTCCAATTCCTATGTTATTCTATGGAGCCTATGAGTTCTTCAACTTTGGAGATCTTAGTGAATAGGCTTCATGGAATAACATAGGAACTGAAGAAGTGATAAACTGGAGAAGTCATCTCCACTTTATCACCTCTTAATCACCGCTTAGTGAATCTCCCCTCTGGTGTTTTAAAGCTTTGCAGCCCTCTGATCTGATATGTGTGTTCTCATGAGTGTTTACTCCCCCTATAACTATAGTTGTCTTCTTTTTCCTCTAGTTCTTAATGGAGAACTGTTAGGTGGAGCGTTTAGGACAGGACGGCGGACATGCCTCCCTGCTCCATCCCCCGACACCAGCAATATCAACCTGTGGAACATTCTGAGAAATAATATTGGTAAAGATCTGTCCAAGGTCTCTATGCCAGTGGAACTTAATGAGCCGCTGAATACGTTACAACATCTGTGTGAAGAACTGGAGTACAGCGAGCTGCTGGATAAAGCTGCAGAAATGGATGACCCACATGAACGAATGGTACAGTATCAATGGGTATCCATTCAAATGAGGAGGTCCTTAGACCCTGCACTGTAAGGGAGGCGTAGTCAAAAACAAGTCTGGCCACCTTTTGCATTAGGGCACCTTACCCAGTTGTGAACATCTTGTGGCTCTCCAGCTGCTGCATGGCATCTCCTAGCTGTGTTTGGACTACAATTCCCATCAACTTCAGGTGGTGTCATTTGTGTATGACAGACAGTCCATTTTACAAGTTGGTTGGATGAGGATTATGGGAATTGTAGCCCAATAGCAACAAAAGTGCTAGGATTTGTCCAGTCCTGAGTTATATACCATATACTCAATATACTAAGTGAGCTTTATGCACAAAGAAAAGTGGAGAAACTCTGAGAAAAGCAGTTGCACCTTAGCAGACAATGGGTATCTGGTACAGAAAAATTAAGATTTCTCTGTTCATGTCCGCAGCTCATTAGTGGGTGTGTCTGGCACAGCTGGGGCACTGCTCACAGTCAGGTTCTCTAGGCAGTTGCCTACCTTGCCTGATGGGAATCCAGAACTGTACTTATGTTCTGTGTTCTTTCTTGCAGGCCCTAATTGCTGCTTTTGCGGTCTCAGGATATGCTGCCACGTACTACCGAGCAGGGAGCAAGCCTTTCAACCCTGTTCTCGGAGAGACATATGAATGTATAAGAGAAGACAAAGGCTTTCGGTTTTTATCAGAACAGGTGATGTGATTATTAATGAACTGTGACACTAATTTAAAGGAGCAGTAACCCTTTTTTAATGAAAATCTATATGTTATAGAGCTTTTCTTACGGTCGGTTGTTTTATTCAAGAGTTAGAACAGTTCATATAATCAGGAAGTGAATTTATTTTGTGTTTACTTCCTGAAAGTTCTGACATCTTGACTCTATCACATTATATGAAGAACTGTTTGTCAGTGACTTTCCACTATTTCTCAAAAACAATGTAACAGAATAACTAATTGGAAGTTGACCACTAGAGGGCACTGGTAAAAAACACAGGGTTAAAATGTAATAACTGTTAATATGCCTCTCTCAGCAGTGGGAGAACCGTTATTTTTCTCAACAGAAAAAACCCTACATTAGATATATATATATATATATATATATATATATATATTTTTTTTTTTTTTTTTTTTTTTTTTTCATTAAAAAAGTTTACTGCTCATTTAAATGTGGCTTTTTCAACCAATTGAATGCATCCAAAGAGAGTAGAACAGGCATGGGCAACATGAGACCCTCCAGCTGTGTACAACTACAATTCACATCATCCCCAGCCAGCTGAAGGCTTGCTAGGGATGATGGAAGTTGTAGTCATCCACTGCCAGACGGCTTGAAGTTGCCCACCCCTGGATTAGAACAATAAAAATAATTGGTGCCTATTACTTGTTATGTTCTTGGATAGGTGATGCAGGGATTTTTCTGCTAATTAAAATGTGTATTTTAACAGTTCTGTTGCCAGACATGCATACAAATCATTTTATTCTGGGCCAGAGTCCGGAAAATAACAGTAATACCAGCAGTTCCATAGGACACAAATAAAATCCCATTGCTATAAATTAGAGCTCTGACCTTTTTAATGGGATAGTAATACATCCATTAAAGTGATGGTCCAAGTCGTCTTTGTTGTTTTTTGAACTTGTAGCTCTATATTTCATTACTTACAATTTTGTAGTTCAAGCACTATTAAATATGAAAGGATCCCCCTCCCTCCCCTTTCCCTAAGTCACTCTGCCTCTCAATCTGGTCCGGATGGAGTGTAGCAGGGGACAATCTTCAGTAAGCAAAAGGAAAATCCTGCACTTCTCATCAAGGGAAGCAGGGTTTTCCTTATACTTACTGACTGAAGATTGTCCTTTGCTGCATCCGTACAGTCCCGGGACCAGATTCCAGATCTGATGGGAGGCGACCAAAAGGGGTGGGTCAAGAATCCTTTTGGATTTAATAGTGCTTGAACTACAAACATGTAAGTAATGAAATATAGATCTACATGTTCCAAAAAGAATAAAGAAGACTTGGACCATCACTTAAATAGATGTATTACTATCCCTTTAATACTAGAGAGATCTCTAACACTTTGCTTTGCAATACTTGGAGACCGCTCTAGTATATGGGGGGTTAAAGGCCCCATTTAAATTATTGGGAATTTTCATTTATACTCTATGCTGCATTTGGTTTGCTCCAGAACTGTTCCTGTTTAGCTTCCTGTATACAGACTATATACCCATATTTATAATATCAAACTGGAGTTATTCTGGAGTAAATCAACTGCACCATAGTGGGACAAATTAAATTCCCTTTTAAATTCTTTTTTTTTAATTTATTTAACAAATGAAGCCAACAGCTGTTTTTCACTGCTTAGTAAATATATCCCAAATTCATAATAACAATGTGGTTCTCTTTCAGGTTAGCCATCACCCCCCAATTTCTGCCTGTCACTGTGAATCGAAGAACTTTGTCTTTTGGCAAGGTAATTTTGAAATAAAGATTTGGAATTTTGATCACTGTGGGATTATTTGTGGCGTTATCACTTAGTGAAAATATCTGACACTAGTGCATTTCACACTAATTCAAAGGCATGTTCCTTAAAGAACACAGTCAAATATGCAAGTGTGGATGGTGCTATATACAGCTGGAAGTCAAACAGAAATATAAAGAGAGGGCTGCTGAAAATTGGAAAATCTATAGGAGTTATTAACACTGTAAGGAGCATAGTGGTGTACAACTAATTTCTTTGCAATGTGTTGCATATCCCCTGGTCCTTACATCAGAACTATCACTCCAGATAAAGGGCCCCCCAAATAATTATTGATATAGCGATAAGCATAGAAATACTAATTTTACCCAGAATATGTCCAGCGTTATTAAGAAATCCTACTTGATCCGAGACTGAAGGGCAGGCATCTTGCTATAGTGGCATCTGTGCACCTGCGCCGGCAGTCACTTCCTGTACCATAAGGTACAATGTAGCTCCCCTCACTAATCCTGGAGGAGCCTGGGATGGACAGTGCAGGCGCACAGATGTCTCTAAGGCAAGATGTCTGCTCTGATGCCTGCCTGCCTGCCTGTGCATCTCGGATCAAGTAGGATTACTTAATAACGCTGGACTTACTCTGGATAATAGTAGTATTTCTATGCCTATCGTTATATGAATAATTATTTGGGGGGCACTTTATTTGGAGTGATCGTTCCACTTTAAAGGGTTAAAGGGATAGTAATACTTAAAATGTAAAAAAAAAATATGTTGTAGGGTTTATCCCCCTGAGTAAAACAAGGGAACTCCCACTGCTGAAAGGTGTTCTATTCAAAAGTTATTACAGTTCAAAGTTTAAATTTTTAGGTGCAGTATCACAGTGTCCTGAAATTGTACAGTGACGCTGTTGCTACACGATCCTATGGACACATCTGGTCCCGGGACCATAAATCTCCATAGGATGGTGTAGCAACAGCGCCACTGTACAATTTCAGGCCACTGTGATATTGCACCTAAAAATTCAAGTTTGAAAATTAATACGTTTTGAATAAAACACCTTTCAGCAGTGGAAGTACTCTTGTTTTACTCAGGGGGATAAACCAGACAACATATTTTTTTTTACATTTTAAGTATTACTATCTTTTTAAATGGCACTATTCTCCAAAAGACAACTTGTCTAATTGTCTTACAAAATGTGTAGTTTCTTCTTCTGACATTATTTCTAAAATGCTAATTTGCAGTTCGTATGATTTTTTTTGTATGATTGTCCAAATAAACTTTAAGGGGCTGCCTGAAAGGGTATTTTCTATGCCATAAACAGTGTGTAGGTCTGGTGATGTGGTCATGTAACAAGTGAAGGTGTGGTAGTATGTGGGGCTAGGGGCTCCAAAGGTTATTTGATTGGAGACACTGAAATGTAAATCTGACTCTGGCATTTGGGAATACTCAAAAAGTAATATTTTCTAAAGTGAGATAGGTCTCTTTTTAATAGCTTGTATGGCATATAATTAACAATATCACTGCTATCAATTATCAGGACAAGACAAAATGTTTTGCGTATCCCTCTGGCTCTCAAAAGGTTAATCAAGCTGTTATCCAACAAAAAAGAAAATGACTGCCATCACAGAAATAATTGTCACGTAGGGGAAGAAACTACACAATTTTAACCCTTTGTGTGTCAGAGAGGTTTCAAATTATGAAACAATATTTTGGACACCCTCTGGCGCTCAAAAAGGTGAAGTAAACGACTTTCTCTGTCGTCCAATACAGGTTACTGGTAACTTTGGGTAGGCGATCCGCCCCTTTAATTGTAGGCAGGAACAATTCTAGAATTGTATGCAGAGAGTGGAGCCTACCTTCCCTCCTTGGCTGCAGCTCGCCAACCAGCTCCAGAAAGATTTGTTCTTGGTAAGAGAACACTTCTGCTATAGTTTTAGAAATTTTTTATTTTTCTGTTAGAAATGGAATACCACCATGCATTTTTATTTTACTGTTTCCAATTTGTAAAATTTGAGTTCCGCGTGCTTTACCGCATAGGCGCCATTGCTCCATTCACTCCTATGGTACTGTACAGTTTGGGACATATCTCTGCAATTGCTTAACCTAGCGATTTCAGAGACAGCTCATTTTTCATGTTTGCCCTTGCTCTATCATCCAGTTCATGTTTCTAGTGTGTTGGGGGGCTTAGGGGGCTTCGGGCACTGTTTGGGTACTTTTTCTGGGAAAACTACATTTCCCATGAGCGTTTGCTTCGCGCGCTCGTTTCTGATTGGCTTCCACCGCGGCAGCCATTTTGTGCCATTTCCAGAACGAGTATCCTACGCAGGGCTTGGACTCTCCTTCTCTCCTCTGCTGATTAACCCTTCGCATGACAGATAAGTCTAGTTTAGCGATTTCTGGGGTGAAACTTGAATCCTACACACTGTATTTGGGTGATTTCTTTTATTGTTAGGTTATTTGACATTGTGAGAATGTCTATACCGTTGGAGCTTGGGGCCAGACGTAAGACTTAGGATGCTGGGGTCTCTGTATCCCCATTCAGGGTTACCTAGAGAATTCTCAGGTCATTTATGCCCAGCATATTCTGATGTCCCTGAGAGTCTCCCAGGGACCTCTAGCCATGCTTTAGAGCCTGTTTGGGTGCAAGAGTTCAGAGGCACATTGCCATCCTTCATGATGTCAAGGTTTTCTTCCAGGGCGTTGCTCATACTTGTCCTGCCTTCAAGAATCCCGCTCCTTCGTGGGATCTTAACTTGGTTTTGGGTGTTCTTCAGCGCCCTCCATTTGAGTCCTTGGCTACTATTCCTCTACTCCTGTTGACATGGAAAATGGCCTTTCTCCTGGCGATCGTGTCCGTTCACCGTGTCGCTGAGTTGCATGCTCTGTCCTGTAAGCCATCCTATTTGGTGTTTCACAAGGACAAGGCGGTGCTTCGCACTTCTCAGGAGTTTCTCTGGAAAGTGGTTTCGGAGTTCCACATCAATCAGGAGATCGTGGTGCCTTCTTTCTGCTTTGACCCCATCTCTGACAAGGAGAGGGATCTCCACTTGTTAGATGTGGTGCGTTGTCTCAAGTTTTATGTACATCGCACTGAGTCTGTCAGACAATCTGACACACTGCTCGTCATTCCTGAGGGTCCCAGGGCAGGAAGACCTGCATCCAAAGTGACTATTGCTTCTTGGATCAAGTCCAATATTCATAAGGCTTACAAGCTGAGGAAGAAGCCTGTCCCCTTTTGGGTCATGGCTCATTCTACAAGATCTATTGGGGCTTCTTGGGCTTACAAGAATCAGGCCTCTGCTGATCAATCGTGCAAGGCTGCCACTTGGACGTCTGTGCACACCTACCTTGTTGATGTGCTGGCATCGGCTGATGCCAGCTTTAGGAGGAAAATCCTGGAAGCAGTCTTGCATGTCTAAGATCTTCTTCGTGTCTTGGTGCTTCCTTCACTTTTGAGCCCTGTTGACTCTAGTTCAGTGTGCTGAGTAACAGTTTGGGGTGTTGTTACCCCTATTGTGTGTTCGTTGACATTTCATTGGTTTGTTGGGCTATCTCTGATCTGATGGTCCTTATTTGCTTTGGTGACTTTGTGGGGCCTTGCGCCTGGTCCTTGCCTTACTTCCTGCCTCTGGGAAACTCAGTGGTTGGACATCCCAAAGTTACCAGTAACCTGTATTGACAGAGAAAAGAGGATTTTAGTCTTACCTGTTAAATCATTTTCTCTTAGTCCATACAGGTTACTGGTCTCCCACCCTATCAAGGGACTATGCTTAGGACTCCTGTGGCAGACCATGGGGGTCCTTCGGGGTCATGCTCACAGGAGTCTTCTTTCCCTTCCACTATCTAGTCAATAGTTAGTGTCTCAAATCTTTCTGGAGCTTGTTGGCTAGCTGCAGCCAAGGAGGGAAGGTAGGTTGCAGCCCCTGCATACAATTCTAGAATTGTTCCTGCCTACAATTAATGGGTTGGATTGCCTACCCAAAGTTACCAGTAACCTGTATGGTCTAAGAGAAAAGGAATTAACAGGTAAGACTAAAATCCTCTTTTCTATTCGATGTCAGTTTTCCACAAACAGATTTAGGTGAATGCACATAAAGAGTGTGGTTTAAAGGGACAGTAATGTCCCATAAAAATGGTTCTAGTATTGTAGAGATTAAAAAATTATACTGTGTGCAACAAATACTCTCTCTCAAACAACTATGGTTTTAGACATATTCGCTTTCAAAGTTCCCCCCTCCCTCCCCTTCTCCTGATGCCAGCTGTAAATTGTGTTATTTAAAAAGAATTACTTCATTGGAACGGTCTACAAAGTGTGCTTGCAAACCAGGCACACTTTTGTAGACCTTTCCAATGAAGTAATTCTTTTCCTATAACATGACTTCGGCTCTGCTGCAGAGCACCCGGCTGGTCCCCAGACCGGGATCTCCTGCTGTCAACACAGTGCTGACATCAGGAGAAGGGAAGGGGGAACTTTGAAAGTGAATATCTCTCAAACTGTAATGGTTTGAGAGATAAGATTTGTAGCATATAGTTTATTTTTTTAACCACTACAAAACTATAACAGTTTTTTATGGGACATTACTGACCCTTTAAACATTAATAGGAATAATGAACACATATATATTTTTAATTATTTAATAACATAAAAATCTTCTAAAAATGTTTAATGGTATATTAAGCTGTTTTGGAATGCCACTTAATTTATAGTAAATTCTAACTTTCAGATATCAGATGGAAAAATAAGTTTTGGGGAAAGTCAATGGAAATATTGCCTTTTGGAACAGTGAATGTTACACTGCCAAAGTAAGATTTTGTTTTTTCTTTTGACTGTGTGATAAATTTTAAGCTGTATAAAATATTTCTTAAAATATTACACCAATGGTAAAGTTTAATTGATATCAGGAGAAGGGGGGAGGGAGGAAGTTTCAATGCGAATATCTCTCAAACCATAGCGGTTTGAGAGATGGGATTTGCTGCAAATATTTTTTTTTCACCTGCAATACAAAATAATATTATTCTTTGACATTACTATCACTTTAATTAAATTTTTTTATATACTTTTATAACCCTTTGAGTGCCAGAGGGTATCCAAAGCATTGAAAAGAAAAATCCCTTCTGGCTCTAAAGGGTTAAATTTGAAGCACAATTCAGTCTATGAAAAGTCAGCACTAGGTGGCACTGTAGCTATTGTTCTCTGTTAAGAACTATAGCTGGAGAGTAGACTTCCTACAGCGATGGTAAATGAAAAATGCATTTTTAAGTTTGGCATGAATTATAATAACTTTTGAATGAGTTAACTTCTTCAGTCACATTTTAAAATGCTGATGAGAAGCAAGTGAAAAACAGTGGGTCCTTAGGCACAAAAAACAGGAGCAGATCTGGAAAAAATGAATCATAATGGACATTTAAAATGCTCCCTTGATTTAAATGGAGTTTGTAATCCATTCAGTGCTAGAAAGGTGATCTCATTATGAAGACACTGCTTTGGAGGCCCCTCTGCCACTTTAAACTCCCCATTTAAATCAAATGGAGTTTTGAGAATTATTCTTTCTCCCCCATTGTGCAGTTGTTTTATTCCAGATCTGCTCTTTTCTTTTATGCATAGTGTCCTGTGCATTTTTAAATAATTTTCCAGCTTCTTAGATGTATAACAATATAGCCATTTACACAAATCCTTGTGATTATTTTCATGATCTGTAATCTGAAATCTTCAATTACCATTCAGCGCACTTTTAATATCTGAACTCTGGCATCCACAGTTACCAGCCCACCTGCCTGCACTGTCTGTATTCTGAGATAATCAGTTACATGCCCACCTGCCTGCCTGCACTGTCTGTATTCTGAGATACTCAGTTACCAGCCCACCTGCCTGCACTGTCTGTATTCTGAGATAATCAGTTACATGCCCGCCTACCTGTACTGTTTGTATTCTGAGATACTCAGGTACCAGTCCACCTGCCTGCACTGTCTGTATTCTGAGATACTCAGTTACCATCCCACCTGCCTGCACTGTCTGTATTCTGAGATAATCAGTTACATGCCCACCTACCTGTACTGTCGGTATTCTGAGATACTCAGTTACCAGCCCACCTACCTTTAATTGGGTAATAATAACATCTATTATTTCAGCTGCCGATTTGGTTAATTCCGAGAGCGTGCGCTGAAAGCGCTTTGAGTCCCACTGGGAGAAAGGCGCTATATAAATACTAGTTATTATTATTATTATTACCTGTACTGTCTGTATTCTGAGATACTCAGGTACCAGTCCACCTGCCTGCACTGTCTGTATTCTGAGATAATCAGTTACATGCCCACCTACCTGTACTGTCTGTATTCTGAGATACTCAGTTACCAGTCCACCTGCCTGAACTGTCTGTATTCTGAGATAATCAGTTACATGCCCACCTACCTGTACTGTCTGTATTCTGAGATACTCAGTTACCAGCCCACCTACCTGCACTGTCTGTATTCTGAGATACTCAGTTAACAGCCCACCTACCTGTACTGTCTATATTCTGAGATACTCAGTTACCAGCCCACCTAACTGCACTGTCTGTATTCTGAGATACTCAGTTAACAGCCCGCCTACCTGCACTGTCTGTATTCTGAGATACTCAGTTACCAGCCCACCTAACTGCACTGTCTGTATTCTGAGATACTCAGTTAACAGCCCGCCTACCTGTACTGTCTGTATTCTGAAATACTCAGTTACCAGCCCACCTACCTGCACTGTTTGTATTCTGAGATACTCAGTTACCAGCCCACCTACCTGCACTGTCTGTATTCTGAGATACTAAATTAACAGCCCACCTACCTGCACTGTCTATATTCTGAGATACTCAGTTACCAGCCCACCTACCTGCACTGTCTATATTCTGAGATACTCAGTTACCAGCCCACCTACCTGTACTGTCTGTATTCTGAGATACTCAGTTACCAGCCCACCTGCCTGCACTGTTTGTATTCTGAGATACTCAGTTACCAGCCCACCTGCCTGCACTGTTTGTATTCTGAGATACTCAGTTACCAGCTCACCTGCCTGCACTGTTTGTATTCTGAGATACTCAGTTACCAGCTCACCTGCCTGCACTGTGTATTCTGAGATACTTAGTTACCAGCCCACCTGCCTGTACTGTCTGTATTCTGAGATACTCAATTACCATCCAATCTTCCTGTACTGTCTGTATTCTGAGATACTCAGTTACCCGCCCATCTACCCAAATGTACAGCGCTGTGGAATTAGTTGGTGCTATATAAGTAAATAATAATAATCTACCTGTACTGTCTGTAATCACAGATAGTTACCAGCCCATCTACCTGCACTGTCTGTATAATGAGATACACAGTTACCAGTCCATCTATCTGCACTGTCTGTATTGTGAGATATTCAGTTACCAGCCCATCTATCTGCACTGTCTGTGTTCTGAGATACTCAGTTACCAGCCCACCTGTCTGTATTCTGAGCAGGTGCAGGGTGGCAACTTTTGGCTGGGGGGCAAGCACAATCAAGTGACCATTGGTGCAGGTGCCTCAGCCCACCATTTTTTCATATTGTATTTAACCTTTTACATACCAGATGAGTGTGCAATGTATTGCTTCACAATGTGTTGTGCACCCCTCTTGTCCTTAAAGAAGTTATGTTCAAATTGTATTCCAGTTACCACAGAGCTTACAATTGAAATCGGGCTACATCAGTGATCCCACAGAGATTACAATAGACTGGGTGTTACACTAGTGATCCCACAGAGTTTACAATTGAAGTGAAGCTACAATAGTGATAACACAGAGTTTACAATTGAAGTGAAGCCACAATAGTGATAACACAGAGCTTTACAATTGAAATGTAGCTACACTAGTAATATTACAGGGCTTAGGGAGAGTTTGAAGGAAAGGGGAGAGGGGGTCTAGAGGGAGAAGAAAGACAAAGGGAAGAAGAAAGGCAAAGGGGAAAGAGAGGAAGGGTGGGAAGTCGGAGAGAGGGAGAAGTAAGGAAGACAGAAGAGGGGGACCGAAAGAAAGGGCAAAGGAGACTATAACACTTGCAGTATATTAACACTTTGGGGGCCAGAGGAATGCCTAATATGCTTGTCATTGTTCTGGCACTCAAAGTGTTAAATATGAACAAGAACTACATTTGAGCTGCAATTCCCTCCTCCAGCCCTATTAGCCTATTGAATGTCAGAGGGATGTACACAGCTTTGCACACCTTTTTGGCATGAAAGGATTAAAACCAATATGTTCACTTTTGAGCTGCCTCTAACACTTACTTGCCCAAGTCTCTGCGGAGCTACGTTCTCTATTCTCTTCATATCTTATGCTTGCTGAGCTCCAGTCCAATGACACCCATCTTCTGGTTCCAGCTGTGAGATGTGATTGGTGCTGCTCATAGAACAGGATACATGTGGGATAGTGCAAATGAGTGAGAGTGGCAGCAAATATGTTCATTTAACTATCTGAGAATTAAAGAGATCCCTCTGGCACTCAAAAGTTTAATGTGGATAGAGGAGGGAGCTGCAGCCTAATGGAAGGTCTTCTTTAATGTTCTGAATTCCAGAAGGGTGTCCAGCATATCTGAGACTTCTGTGGCACTCAGAGGGTTAATATAACTAATAATGGTAGCATGGTATTCATATCAGTATAAGAGAGAGCAAAAGAAGCAAGAGGAATGAATAGGCCCTCTGCTGCCGTAGTTGTAATTACTCAGTGATATATGGAGGCAGGAGATAGGATGATTGCATTTCCTTTCTGCCATTCAGGGACACTGCCAAGGTGAGAGCCACAGCATATTTTCTCAGCACTAGTGGGCGGGTCCCATGATATCATATGACATGCTCTGAAGTCGCTGGACATGAGAGCACAAACAGTTTTCTCAGGTGCACCCCAAAGTTCTAAACTCTAAGGGGGCGAGAAAGTGGTGGTAACTGAAATTGTCTGTAATCAGAATAAAAAAGTTCTTACACATGATCCGTCAATTCTCAGACATGTTGTAAGACTGCTTTTTCCCTTTGATGGAGACGATGGATATGTGTGCAAACAATTACTGTAATATGCCTGAGAATTGATGGACTATGGAGAAACACATTTTTCAGAATGATTACAGACAATTTCGGCAAGCACAACTTTTTGAACATCTCTCCCTAAATTAGTGATTCTCAACTCAAGTCTTTGGGACCCACCAACAGGTCAGGTTTTCAGAAAATAACTAATTACAGGTAGATACATATCAATGACTGATCCACTAATTACTCACCTCAAATCAAGCAGGGATATAATGGAAATCTGACCTGTTAGTGTGTCTTAAAGGGATAGTATAGTCCCCAAAAAAGTATGTTCTAAATGGTAGCTGCACTAAAAAACATTTAATGTGATTAATCCTTTCTCTCAAACCATTATGGTTTGAGAGATGTAATAAAATAAAGACCGTCGCTCCCTCCCCCTTCTCATGTCATCCGCTGTGCAGCGGATATCCTGAAATCCTGCTTCCGGGACCAGACGGCGGCTCTTCAGGAGCACTGTCATCTAGATGCCTAAGTATAATTACTTCATCGGAATGGTCTACAATGTGTGCTTGCAAGCCAGGCACACGTTGTAGACCATACCAATGAAGTAATTATACTTGGATATCTAGATGACAGCGCTCCTGAAGAGCCGCCTACAGTCGAGCGACTGGATTCTGCCTCTGACAGCTTTACAGCTTGTCAGGCAGAAAGGGGAGGGAACAGAGGACTTTATTTTCTTATTTCTCTCATAACGGTTTGAGAGAAAGGATTAATCGCATTAAGTGTTTTTTTTAGTGCAGCTACCATTTAAAACATACTTTTTTGGGGACTTTACTATCACTTTAAGGTGACCAAATACCTCTTTAATCAGAGATGCTTATAAAAGCACACACTGCAGCTTTACACTGATTCCAGTGCAGTTCTGCAGAATTACATTTTCGTAATTATCCCTGAGTTAAAGGGATATGAGGCCACCTTTATGCGTCCATACAATTATGTGTAAAGCTGTATATAATAACAGTGTCAACCATTATACACATCTCATAAACTGTGTACTACAGCCAGAGCCATATATACAAAGACAAAAGTGGAGAACCTTTGCTGCAGAATTGCTCTACAATGCACTGCATGTCCCTTTGGTGCTGAAAGGGTTATGTAGCTTACTAGCAGTCGCACAATATATCAGAAGGGAAGAGCATCAAAGTTAGGTACCTTACTGACATCTCCCAATCCTGTATAATAATTCGCTAGGATGTTTGTCAGAAGCTGTCATGCGCAGTAGAGACTGAGCGCACTGCAGTCATGCACTTGGTCCCAGGAAGGTGCACAGAGAGGACTACGGTCCAAATTCGGAGCACCCTGCTCAGTATCGGCTGCATCGCGTTCGGGCACTCTGTACTGCACATGACAGTGAGCAGAGAGGCTCTGGGCACCAGTCGAGGCTGCTGGGTGGCACTGTGGCCCGTGTACATGGACTTTTAAACTAATGTATCATAAATCACAAACCATTTTGGGAGGACATCCAACCACATACCAGACTTTAAGGACCCAAGTGGTGTGCAATATACTGCTTGCAAAGCGATGCACAGCCTTCTGGTTAATATAACTAATGCTGGTTGTGGTGGGTTCTGGTTGACAAAATTCATTGCCACTATGTGGAGATACGAGTGAGTAGTGAGCGGAACCTGCCTTGTATATGTCCCCTGAAAAGACCTGCTCTAAATAAAATGGATTATAGAACTCATTCATTGCCAGTGATGTGCAGTATATTGCTGTGCAGTGTGTTGCACAACTGAGAGTTAACATGCAGTCAGTATTCTTCATGCTATACTGCAGAAGACAGTAAATCATCCAGCCCCTCTGTGGACCCAGACAGCTTTCTGGAGTGTGGACGAAAGATAAGAATGTCCTGCATTATAGCAGGAGACTGGTAGCATGAAAGTGATGCCTTTATTTGCTGAGTAGCTTTAGAGTGCAAGCTTTCAAGACAGCTTATGTCTCTATGTCAAGCCTGTTGATAACATGCCTGACGAAGAAACCTAATCTGTCTTGAAAGCTCGCATTCTAAAGCTACTTGGCCAATAAAGGCATTACTTTTTACTCTGCCAGCGTCCTGCGTTTTACAAGAATAACACTGTAACACACTTTACCTGGATTATATGGAGAGCTTCTAGAGGTATATGACAACTTGAACATTGCAGTGCTTCTTAAACACACTTCATCTCCCATTATTAACTTGTTCAGGTGCCAGGGTACCCTCAGATTTATTTATTGAGACAACTCGGAAGCACTGCACAGAGGTGTGTTCAGTGATTTGTATGAGAACGTACCTGTAATCTTCATTGCTGGTTACTGGGCAGTAAGACCTTGGTGGCAGCAAACATCTGTTTGAGCTTCGGTCTACCTCTCTGGGCGTCATTCATGCAGCACTATCAGCTAGCCAATGAGAGAAGAATATGACCAGGAAGAACTCTTCTATCCTTGGCTGGTTGATAGTGCTGCTTGATTAAAACACAAGCCAACAAGCCCATGGTCAGACAGCAATAGCTGGTATCATCAACCCACCCATGAGCCTCTCACTGTTATCTCTCATAGTGAGGCAGCAACCCACAGGCCCAGACCTATGACCAGCCCAGAGTGAAATAGTTACCAGGCCCCCCTGCCTGTATTATGTATATACTGATACCCTCTGTTACCCATCTCACCTTCCTGTACTATGTATATTCTGAGACCTTCTGTTATAGGCCCACCTGCCTTTAGTGTCAAATCATCTTTGAACCATTTGACATTTTTATTTGTCCCCAGTGGTGCAGTTGGTTTATTCCAGAACTGCTCACTGTTGAGCTGGTGTCGCTCATGTCAAATGGTTACATTTTGGAGGATGTAAACATGTTTGTGAAGCTGAGAATGCCATCTTCTGATCTGCCTCACTTTAATGCACAGGAGAGCTTTACAGTGCAGTATTTTATCTTCAACTATCATAGGACTGTAATATAATCATTATGGAGGAATGAAAACAAACAAAAAGTGCACAAACCTAATATCATACAAGTAGTTGTCCCTTTATTGTTGTCTGATAATTAATTAAAAAGATGACAACTAATTTAGGTACTGGTGTGTAATTCATTTTTCAGGTATGGAGACTGTTACGTCTGGAACAAAGTCACAACTTGCATACACAACATCCTGAGTGGAAGGAGATGGATAGAACATTATGGTGAAATCACCATACGGAACACAAAAAACAGTATTTCTACATGTAAGATGACATTTATTAAGGTAAGAAATACAATACCTCCCAAGGGCTTTCACGATACAGAGACTTTAGCAGTCAAATAAATTGTGTGTTAAGAATGACAGGGAAAGGCTTATAGATCAAGGCAACAGAACTTCATCTGTCAATGAAAATGTCCATTTGATTGCATTGGAAGTTTTTTGTTTAACCCTTTATGTATCTCTCTAGTACACAATGGCTTAATACAGATGGCGCAAGTGTTTTGCATTTTATTTATGTAACCCTTTAAAATTAAGCTTTCACCCTAAGAAAATTTGAGTTCATTTTAAGTAAAATTAAAAACAGTTGGTCTAGCTAGCCATATGTTTCCAACATAAAGAGTTTTTCAGAAATGCACCTTTACTTGTTGGTGGCACTTTATGCTAATTAATTTATTTGCTGGCCCAATATTACCATACACTGTAACAGAAATGAATCAATACAGAACCCACACACTGAGGATGTTTCCAGTAGCACAGCAAGTGATATTTGGCCTTGAACATAACTAATTGTTATACTATACAGCAAATTATCATACCGTGCCACAATGCGCCACCAAAATATACAGGTTTAATTTACAAATTTTAGTTCTCAATAAAGCAAACTAAATTTGTCTTAGGTGACAGGTCCACTTTAAGGACCAGTGGCATGTACAGCTAATTGCTTTACAATGTGTTTCACACCCCTCTTCTCCTTAAAAGGTTACATGTTGCCATTAGACATAATACAAACAGAAGCTGATAGGCTAACAAAAACGAGGTGCAAACAGACTGCACACCAGGAAACATATAGAAATCCCCAAAATGCTATTGTTTTTACTAGGATTTGAACCCCTTGAATGCTAGAGAAGCCTTCAACACATTGCTTTGTGATGCATTGAATGCCTTCTTAGCATTCAAGAGGTTAAAAGCATAAATCAATGGCAGTTTGTATTTGTCCCCTGTGGTGCAGTTGGCTTGCCTCAGAATTGCACCATATTACTTAGTATATCAGCCTTAGAGTCTTTATGGTTTTCTGATAATGATCAACAATTAATCCCCGTATTCAGGGCCACTTTTGCTAAATTCTCCAGATTTTTAATCCCCCTCTGGCACGCAATGGGCTAAGGGCACTTCAAATCCCACAACCACTGTCCACGTTCTGTACAACTCCCCCACATCCTATATTATAATTCGCTAACTAAGTTGGTCAGAAGCCATCATACGCAGTAGAGACAGCTGTGTACACTGCAGTCACGCACAGTACAGACTGCCCATGCCACGGCTGTGTTGCTGGGTGGCACTGTGGCCCGTGTGCACAGGCTCTTCAACTAGTCCACTTATAGTGTCGTCCAGGGCTTCCAACTGTTGAGGTGTATCCATAAAAAATAGTTACGATATGTTACTTATCGATGTCTGATGTCCTCTTTTGATTTTATCAAGATTATGAAAAATTATATGTTTTTATGAATACTCTCGGAACTACGTTTTGTTCACTAGTGCAGCCTTACTTCTACATTATTGTTCAGAATGCACGTACAGATCATGTTTCTTTATGGCTCATCAGTGGGAGAGTGGATTTTGGTCCCCCGCATGCGCCACTGTGCAGGAGAACTGAGAAGGTTTGGACTGGGGTGCAAAGTGCCAACTATAGTGCGTCCTTGGCTCTGGTAGACACCTTCCGTGGCAGGCTACTTTACATGAAAGTGTATGTGTGCTGTAATTTATGACCTGAAGAGTTCCCATAGCTAATACTTCCCTGGTTCTCTCCTGGTTTGCTGTGTAGATCACTGATATATGTGCACCTGGATGATGTTAGTGCCTTACTCTGGGAGTTTTGTTGCTCTATGTATAGAAGCCCATTGGCAGCAGATTCACTGATATGGGACTTCTATGGCGAGAGGGAAAAGCTTCCATAAATGCCAAGTAAGGAGCTGATTTCACCCAATTTTGCAGATATCGGAAGTCTGCACATCAAACCTGCAGAGAATGGGTGAGGTAAGCTATATATAGTATATGGACGAGGCAGCTGATGAGCCCAATCAGTATACAGTAGTAAGGGGCTGTGACCATGCCAAAGCGATGCTCCCAGGAAGTCCCAAGCAGCAGGCTATGGCACACTTTCCACGCACACTAATACACAGACAGCAAAACGTCTCTGATTCAATCATTCATTAGTGCAGGTAGACACTTTAGTAGGCGAGAGATGCATTTTAATTGACCCCAGGCCTGCATTGCTTCTTTTTGTAGCTGATGCCTGGCTGTGACCAACGGATTAACTATTTGAGTTAATCTGTTAGTCGCAGTGGATTAACTGATTGCGTGCCAAATTACATCCTTCTAATACTGAAAGAATTAACTGGCAGATCTCAGTGGTTCTAGGAGGAAAATGGTGTGAAGAGGTATAGTCAGTAAGAGTTAGGGGTGTGTCTATGGGTAGGCTAAGGGGGGCATATGGTACACTGCCTAGGGGCACCAGAGATGTAAATCCAGGTCTATCTACATACCTAGTATCAAAGGTTAGGATCACCTCACATGAACACAGATGTAAAAATCCTACTTCTTCTGAAACTGATGGCCAGGCATCAGTGCAGACATCTTGGCTTAGAGACATCTGCACACCTGCTGTCTGTCCTGGGTCTCCTCTAGGAAGTGGGGCTTTATACCTTAAGGTAACAGAAAGGGACTGACAGCACAGGCGCCCAGATGCCTCTCAAGCAAGAAGCCTGGCCATCAGTCTCAGAAGAAGTAGGATTCCTTAATAACGCTGTGCTTATGCTGGATATTGGTACTATCTCTAAGCTTATTGCTATGTGACTAATTATTGGGGGGGATTTTATTTGAGGTGATAGTTCTGCTTTAAGACCGGGTGCCCGCTCGGTGGCCATTTTGGATTCATCCACTAAGTTTCTCTGGGACATATCTTGTCTCCAGTTGCACCTAGGTGGCTGCGGAAGGTCTAATAGGGACCCCTTCTAGCTTTCGGGGGAGCTCTATTTTCATACAGCTGGAGAGCCACATGGTCATTTCTTAAGGAAAAACTGCATCTCCCAGAATCCCTTGCATTTTGGGATATCTAGCAAGAGAAAGGTGGTCTTTGAGTACTCCTCTTCCTTTTTGGAATCTCCATGCTAACCCCTCCCTTCTGCTTGCCAGTTTGACCACTTGCAGTCAGATAAATGCTTTTACCTTCTTTTAAGTACTTTTCATGTATTTTTCTACTCTCTAGTCTACCAAAGGACATATGGGCAAGTCTAAGGCTAAAGATTCTGGGGTCCACTGACTTCTTTAACCCATTGCTACTTATGCTAAACTGGGTTTCTTAGGTAGTATTCTAGTACCGTGTGTCCCTCTTGTTCAGTGGCCCCTACACCACCCCAGGGCCCTCATCTGCTGAAGAGGAACCAGTTTGGGTTAACGCTTTTATCTCTTCAGTCACCTCTATCCCCTTCTCTATTCTGGGGGTCCTAAGTTTTTGGTCTTTGGGACACCCTGGTTCCTTCCCATTTCATTTGTTAGGTGTGTGATTTGACACCTTAAAGGGTGGGTATTTCTCCCTGATGATAAGGTTCAGTCCTTGTCTCTACAGGTGTCTCAGGCATTATCCTTGATGTCAGTGACAGTGCAGGAGTACATGAGGTGCTAGGTTATCTGCTGTCTGCCCTGGAGGCAGTTCTCTTTGCACAGTTCCATACGAGGGAATTGCAACTGGACATTTTCCAGAACTGGTCCAGACATCAGTCTCATTTGGCTTACGGTATGTCTCTGTCCCTCCAGATGAAGGCTGACCTTTGTTTGTGGCTTCAGTGTTCCTATCTGATGTTGGGTCATCCATTTGTCATTTCTGATTGGATTTTGACCACCACGGATTCCATCTTGCTAGGGTGGGGTGTTTCTTGAGTCCTCTCATGGCCTAGGGCCTCTAGACAACAGAGGAGAGCCTTCTGCCTAACAATGTTTTGGAACTGCGAGCGGTTCACCTTGTGCTATACCACTAGTCTCGTCCCCTTCTGAAATCCCCAGTATGGATTCAGTCCAAATCCACGACAATGGTCACTTCCATCAGGAACCAGAGGCATGTCCAGGAGATTCTCTTGTGGGCCGAGGCCCACATGCCGGCCCTTTCAGCGGTTCAAATTGAAGAGGTAGAAACCATAGCAGCAGACTTTAGTGGATGCAGTGACCATCCCATGGGACTTTCCTCTGGCATATGTGTTTCTTCCAACTCCCCTGATCCCCAGAGTGCTGAGGAGGATGGAACGGACTTATGTCATTCTGATTACTCTGTCTGACCCTCTTTTTTGGATCTTATCAATCTGTCTGTACAGAACCCTTTGTCTTCCTTTGTGTACAGACATCCTGACTCAGGGTTATTTGTACCACCTTGGGGTGGAGCAGCTAGCTTTGACAGTCTGGCCCTTGAACCTAACATCCTGAAGAAAAAGGGGTTTACAGATGAGGTTATTGCCACTATGCTCAAGGCTATAAAGCCAATTTCTTCCAAGGCTTATCATAGGGTTTGGTCCCTATTTACAAGTGGTGTGCCAACCACAGCCTTTTCGGCTTCCGATTGTATTGGCCTTTCTCCAAGATGGTGTTCAGAAAAGGTTTATCCTTAGTTCCATCGAGGTTCTGATTTCAGCTCTTTCTGTTCTTTTCTAATGTTTCATTGCCTTCCTTCCTGATGTACAAACTTCTGTTCAGGGTGTGGCTCATGCCTACTCCGTCTTTTGGAACCCCACTCCACTGTGGAATTTAAAACTGGTTTTGGGAGTGCTCCAGAAATCTCCCTTTGAACCTCTCTTTTCAGTTTCTTTGCATCTGTTTTGCTGAAGACTGTGTTTCAGATTTTCATATCAACCAGAAAATTGTACTCCCTTCTTTTTGTCTGGCTCCTTCTAATAGACAGTAGCAGAAACTTCATCTTTTGGATGTAATAAGATGCTTGAAGTATTATGTTCACCTCATATATCCTTTTTGCAGATCTGGTTAACGCTTTATCATTCACAACTTGTCATTCCTGAGGACCCACGTGCTGGCCACGCTGAGTCTATGGTTACTGTAGCTTCCTAGATGAAGGTGACCATTCTACAGGTGTATGCTTTCTGGAAGAAACCTGTACTCTTTCGGGCCATGGCACATTCCACCGGGTTGGTGGGTGTATCTTGAGCCTACAAAAATCAGGTCACTGCTGAGCAGTTTTATAAGACAGCATCGTGGTTATCTCTGCACACCTTTACAGGGCACTACTTTGTGAATCTGTTGGCTTCTGCCTAAGCCAGCTTTAATCAGAAGGTCCAAAAATCTATGCTTCCTGTATAAGATACCAGAACCCTCTTGGTTCCTGTTTGTTGTTGCTTGGTGTGCAAGTTTGGTGTCTGTTGACACTTGAGACTCGTGTTTACCAATTTAGTCCTATGGATGCTGGTCTGAGGTGGAAGGTTTTTACTCTTTTTGCCTCCCTGCAATCTTGGTGGATAGCTTTGGTATATCCCCATGGTTCCTGCGTTACACACTGAACTAAAGAAAAAAAAGAGGATATGAGTGAGCTTACTGTTAAGTTATTTTCTCGTAGTCCATGTTGAACACAGGACTACCACCTGGAGAAAAAAGAGAGAGCAAACTTAGAGATGGGGCAAGAGGGAAAAGGATGCAGGATGGAGAGAGAGGCAAGAGGGAAATATATAAAGCAATAAATGGAAGAGAAAGATGGGTCTAGAGTAAAAGTGGCAGGGTAGATGGAGAAAAGGTAATAGAAAAGGCATGGTTAGAGAAAGCAATGGATAGAAGCAAGAAGGATGGAAAGTAAAGCAGGCTCTGCTCTGCCTCTGTTTAAACATTGATGGGAATGGCAATGCAGGTGTATGTGATTCATATTGAGGGGAAAAAAAGAAGGTTGTGCCTCTGTTAAACCATTGAATGGAATGGCCATGCAGGTGTATGTAATGCACATCAAGGGGGAGTAAAGTAGGCTGTGCCTCTAATTAACCATTGAAGGAGTGGCCCTGTAGGTTTATATAACTCATATTGCAGCGTTCTTTGATGATGCACTGTCATAAAATACTGCTGCATCGTGGTGGAGGGAGTGCTTGTGCCCACTCTCTTCACTTTGTCATTTGCCATTCATGCATTGCTGATTTCTCTGGCTCTTAAGTGGGTAAATGTCCATGATCCTCCAATGAGCAAAGCTAGTATTATAATTACCACCTCTCTGCTGATCGTCATAGTATATAGCTGGGCAATTCTGAATCATTCGCTCTTTAATACAGATGGATTACTGTGTTCTGTGACGATCAGCAGACAGGCAGCGGTTATGTAACCAAAGCCCCTTGAAGGATCATGGACATTTAATCAATTAACCTCCAGAGAGGTCAGCAATGCATTGCTTTGTTGACTCCTCTGGCACTTAAGGGATTGACCCTTTGAGTGCCAGAGTGGTATGAAACACATTGCTTTGCAATGCGTTGCATACCCCTCTTTCACTCAAAGTGTTAAACATAAATGGCAGGATTCTTCCATTCGCTTGTTTTTTGTTTGCTTGTGCAAGTGCAACGTATTCATTATTTTTTTTATTTTCTCATTTTAAATGCTAATATCTATGGATCTTGTGATACATTAGTATTCATCAGGGACCATCTCCCTGTCAGTTTTGGTGAGAATCCATAGGCAAATTTGGGCTATAAGTATGGCTAACGTTTCTCATAGTGAAATATGGGAAAATATATTTTAAGCAGTTTGAAACTCAGAGAGTACACAGCCATTTTTTGCAGGGGTTGAAGGGAGAAGCAATGTAACTTAGAGTGCAAAATGTCATCCAGTTTCTTTGCTGTGATAAAAAGTTATTGGCAAAAATAAAAATGTCAACAGAGCCTTTGTTCATACTCCACAACAGAAACTCTGTCAGCCTTCTATAATATGTTTATAGATTTCAAATGAAGGTGTATGAATGCTCTTAATACACAGATCTAGTTACACAAGTCTGTAGTTTTTAGACTCTGTGACTGCCAGATCCTAATCATCCTATCTGTCACTTTTACGGAGTAAATTTTACATATCAGCAATCAGTGAGATAATGTATTTTGTTCTGTTCCTCTGCAGGGTAATTACTGGAGTTCCAATGTTAATGAAGTTCATGGCGTTGTGATGGATCAGGAAGGAAAAGTCGTTCATCGTCTCTTTGGGAAGTGGCATGAAGGGCTGTACTGTGGGGATGCACCTGCAGCCAAATGTATATGGAGGCCAGGTAAAGTGTTTAAAATATAATAGATTGTTTGTCTGAAGCCCAGGAATGGGCAGTCTACATCCTGTCAGCTGTTGATTTAACTACAGTCCCAAGGATTCAGCACATGAGAGTTAAAATAAATTAATATGTATAGATAGATAGATAGAATGGCTTTTCCTGTTGAGAGTAATTTCTGGGAGATGCTTTATTGGAACGTTATTGCAGTTAAATATGCCATGAAGTGATGAAGCTTTTACTGTCCACTCCCACAGATTGCAATAGAAAAACTGGACACCAAGTGGTGCTGTTAATTAAATAATATATTTAACTGTAATAACTTGAAAGAAGCATCCTCCATTCAGAAGGAAAAGCCCTACAGTATATATGAATTTTCATAATAAGCTCCTTTAAAAAAAAGGTGTGCTGTGATTCTTGTGCTTTGGCCGTATAATACAAAATACGTGCAGTACATACAGTTGGCACACTCCACCTGTGCTGTCCCAGATCACCAGAACCAGTCTCTGGCTTTGGCTTCTTGTTGCTGGATCCTGCTGTTTCTGATTTTGTCACTGATCTTAAATTTGAATGGTAACCCCATATTCTCTGTGCTTGTCTGTGAAACGTTTATAGGCAGTGAGCTTCTCATATGTTAATACTGCATATTTGTATGATTTTGTGTAGTATGTATGTGTGGGTACTGTCTATTCTGCTGTATGTGTGTAGTTTAAAGGGACATTATCACCTAAATTCAGCTTTAGTGTTTTTGAAAGACCTTTCACAATCACATATATGTTGAATTAGCCGTACTGTATTTAGATTTATGATTACCGGTATGCTAATTAAGGCAGGCCTTGCAGACATTTACTATCTTAGACCTTTATTCCTCCTCCACACGCTGACATGTAATCCTAAAAGAGGAGGATTCACTTAAAGGCTTAAGTGTCTGTGAGTGGGTAAGGTAATGTAGGGTTAACTAACACTAAATTATGCTGGGTAATTAATTCAGAACAGGATATTTGCTCTTTACAGAGAGATTTACAGAAAATGGAAGATTGCGCAAACAAATGGAATATGACGTTTTATGTGGGGAAGTGTAAAGTCATGCATTTGGGAGGAAATAATCCCAAGGCTACTTACAAACGTAATGGAATCATTTTAAGGGACTCATTGCTAGAGAAAGACCTGGGAATCCTTGTCAACTACAAACTTGTAAACAGTGACCAGTGTCAAACAGCAGTAGCAAAAGCAAGTCCTGTCTTGCATAAAAAGAGGTATTGAAACAAGAGTGGATAACATCATTTTGCCATTGTACAAATCATTGGTAAAACCTCACCTTGAGTATGCAGTGCAGTTTTGGGCACCAGTTCTGAAAAAGGATATACAAGAACTAGAGAAGGTACAGAGAAGAGCAACAAAATTAATTAAGGGAATGGAGGACTTGACGTATGAGGAACGACTAGACAAACTTGGTTTATTTACTCTAGAGAAAAGACGACTAAGAGGAGACCTTACCACATTGTACAAGTATATGAGAGGTGAGCTAATTATTCCAAAGCCTGATCAGGTGACCAGGGGACACCCCTTGAGATTAGAGGAAAGGAGGTGTAAATTTCAGCAGAGGAAGGGTTTTTTTTACGGTAAGGTCTGTTAAATTGTGGAATTCATTGCCCAAAGAGGTGGTTATGGCAGATACAATGGATACATTTAACAAAAGGGAACATACAGAATTATACTGTTTATCAGTAGGCAAATCAGGAAGGTCTGATAAAGACTAACTTATTTGGCAGCAGGCAAGCTATAAAATTCTCAGTCACTGGGGTATGAGGCAAAGGTTGAACTTGATGGACTTGTGTCTTTATTCAGCCTAATTTACTATGTTTACTATGTTACTATGTTAAGACAGGAAGTACCTGCAGGGCTTGTCTTATTTAGCAGAGTGTATAAATCCAAATAACTCAGAAACTACTTTTCAAAATAAAGGGGGAAAGACCTCAGGATTCATGTAATTCAGCAAAGTTGTTTTTACGTGACAATGTCCCTTTAATTCTGTTGTACAAGGTTTTTTGTTGGTGCTATAGTTCCTGGTTCCGTAGATCACTAGCGAGACTGTAATTTTATGACCCAGGAGAATAGTGTCCCTCTAATGAACACTCTAAGTGACGGGGTGAGAAGCACATTGCAATGCAATGTGTTTTGTCTACCTCTCTGGTACACAGAGAAGTACTTTCCAAAAAATGTTAAGAAAAGTATACAAAAGTATATTCAGTGACCACACAATGTCACTGCCGAAAGGTTCACAAGAATCAAAAAAACAATAGTACAAATAAATCAGTGTAAAACTGTAATCAGTCTTAATACAGAGCACAGTTCTGAATTAAGTAATGCCTATTGCATTGTTTTTGTGCTTAGCATATGTTTCCTAATATTGATGAACATGTACTATGAAAGAATGGTAACCAATGGTTTTACTATCCAAGGCTCCATGCCCACCAACTATGAACTGTATTACGGCTTCACAAGATTTGCCATAGAACTGAATGAGTTGGATCCAGTGCTGAAAGATTTCCTTCCAAGGACGGATGCCAGATTCAGACCAGATCAGAGGTATATATGTTTCATATTTTTTTTAAATGTACTTTTTGTGCTGTTAACCCTTTAAATACAAGAGTGGTGCGCTACTCATTGTTTTCCAATGCTTGGGCACCCCTCTTGTCATTAAAGGTTTGGAATGAATCTTTAATTAGGACAGGACATCTTGTCACCCCACAGCTGGAGGGCCAGTATCACTCAGCCCTGTGCTCTTGGAAAATTTCCCATCATGCAGTGATATGTGGCTCCTCATCGTAAAAGAAATGACCATACCTGGGAACTCTCCTGTTTTGCCCCGGAGACTCCGGATTTCAAAGTGAATTACCAGGTCTCCAGGGCAGTGTGTGAATCACCGGGTGGGCAGAGTTTAAGTAGAGACTCTGCCCACTTGTGCTCCATCCTGCCCGGTTCCTCCCACTCCCCCGCCCTCTTACATCCATTTTGCATGGGGTGTTTTTTTTTTGCCCCCCCCCCCGTGACTAAGCCCCTCCCCTTTTATGATGCAATTCGCGTCATGTTCCTCCCCCTGGGCACTGACAGGGTTACCCTCCGGGTAGCCCTGTTTCAAAAGTTCCCAGGTATGGAAATTACCTTTGTAATACACTGGGCATTATGTATAAAAGCAAAGTAAATCAACTTTGGGGCAGGAATCTGCACCCTAGGGAACAGATGTACACTTCCTACAATCCAGTTGATTTAAAAATGGCTTTAAACCATTGAAAACTCTCTGGAATGTGAGTGGACAAAAAGATCAATGTAAATGTTATTTCTAAATTATGGTGCAGTTGGTTTGCCCCATAATTGCTCCACTTTGCTTTTATTCATGGTGCTCACTGCATACAATGGGTAATGTATTGTGGAGGGCACTAGATGTCACTATATGTAGTGAATGAGTCTTGCATTGTGCTTTATCATGAATTGGATAATGTCAGTTCCTTTAATCCTACCTACCTCCATCAATAATGGTACTTAATGTGTAACACAGATGAAAAGACCACAGCATACAGTTGTTCAAAGTGTTAGTAATGTCCAAAAAATTATTATTAATAGATTTGTAGAGGCTAAAAACAGAATCGCATTGCCACAAACCCCATCTCTCAAACGGCTATGGTTTGAGAGATATTGGCAATCAAAGTCCCCCCTTCCCTCCCCTTCTCTTGATGTCAGCTGACAGAAGGAGATCTGTGTCAGCCGACACGATGAGGCTCTTCAACAGAGTTGAAATCCCATTATTAATAAAGAACTACTTAACTACTTCATGGGAACAGTCTACAAGGTGTGCTTGCAAACCAGGCACACTTTGTAGACCTTTCCAATGAAGTGATTATTTTCTAATAACGGGGTTTCAGCTCTGTTGCAGAGCCGCTGGCTGATCCCCAGACTGGGATCTCCTGCTGTCAGCTAGATCCTGAGGTCAGGAGAAAGGGAGGGAAGGGGGAACTTTGATTGAGATTTGAGAGATGGGGTTTTTAGCCCCTACAAATCTATTAAAAAATATTTTGGACATTACTAACACTTTAGCATGTAATAAAGATGTTATGTTATTAAGACACCAAACAATAACATTACTTATATAACACATTATTATGACTTTATTACAAAAAAAAGGTAAAGTGACACACACACCTTGTGCCTATTTCTCCAGACCTGGTCTCACATAAGACCTAAAATGAGCAGATTCCCACCTGCCTATCATCTGAATAACATCTTCCCCGAACACCCACCTTGTAGCCTGCACTGCAGCCCCAATCCTAAAAGAATGGAACCTTTATTCTACTGGGTTAAGTCCAACTAAACCCAGAACTAAACAAAACACAATAGAGGAATATTCTGGACCTATGAAGAAAGAGCCCCTTAGATCATGACCCAAGCCTTGAACTCCCTTTACCATTTCCATCCTGAACCATAACTCCCAGAATTTAGTTTGTACAGCCCAAGTGGCAGGGGTCGCCCCTTGTACACCAGCTACACCACTTTATCTTCCATGGATGGGACTGGATGTTTTCTCCATTTTCTATGGCTTCCAGTGCCAAAATCCAGAAATGGACCCACTGAAAGGAAGACGAGGAGTCTTATGAGCCCAAGTGACATTCTGAGCCCTATGGCATCGATTGTTCCTGCAACACTAACACCAGAAACCCCATGAGGTTCACTACAGACTGGAGTTTGCTGAGAAACTGTTTAACGCTTGAACCACTCCCATATTGTTACAGAGAAAGATATCTGCCTTGACATGAAGCAAGTAACTCCACACCCACACTGCAGCCACAAGAGGAAATAGCTGTAGCAAAACCACTATTGTTATGAGCCCCACCTCCAACCATTCCTGCTGCCATGAATATGCAAACCATTACCTGTTCAAGAACCATCTAAAACCTTTAACTCTCATTATACTCAAGAAGAGATCCAAATCCTTGCTAAAACGGTATCCCATTGAAGTCCTTAAGAAAATAGTCACAAACAGCAAATCTTTCTTAAAGAGATAGTAATGTTTCATAATAAAAGCAGCTCTAATTAATCATCATAGTATTTGGACTTTGGAGAGTGATATTTCAATTCTGTCAGCGTTGTAGTTCTAGAGTAATTCAATGACAAAGTATCACCCTCATGCCCCTTTTACTGGTGTAACACTGTTCAGCCAGAGCAGAAGGGAGGTGCCCAGGTAGATTTCAGAGAGGGACAATCTTCAATTAAGATAAGGGAAAAACCTGAAAAACTTGTCAAGGGGGGAAGGGCTTTCATTGTTTTCATAGAAAGAAGAGTGTCCCCTGTTGTTATCTATCTGGTCTATGGACTGCATTCCACATCTGAGAAGAGATGGCTTACACTAGGTAAAAGGGGCGGGAGGGGGAAACTTTGCTTGTGAATATCTCTTAAACCATAAAGGTTTGAGAGATAAGACCTGTATCGTTCTTCATGTTTTTTTAATGCCTACAAAATAAAATAAAGTTAAAACGAAGTATTACTATCCCTTTAAGTTCTCTAATTATCCGAATGAAATGATGGTGTGGTGTGTCAGTGCCTGATGTGACCAAAGACAACCATCGACAAAACTCCCTGCCTATCAACACTATATACAAGCAAAATTAAGCTTACCCAAAACAGATTGCATCTCAGTTCCGCCTTTCTTGATCCTGCCATTGTTTGCACCAGGTTTCTCATCGCCTCAAGTTTATCCTGCGGCAACCGGCATACCATTGCTATGGAATCTATTTCTATTCCGAGAAATACAATTACCATCTCAGGACCTTCTGTCATTTTTTTCTTTATTAAGAAGTAGAGTGTAAGTTTTAACGTATTAGCAATTAATCCATTAGAAATTAATAAGATGCGATGAGACTTCCTTTGCGCTGAACTCATTAAAAGCTGTGACCAACAGACCTGGTTGAAATGAACCCTGCTGTGCTAAGAGACAGCATATCCTTTTATTGTTCATCAGCTCAGAACATCAGCTTCTTGAGCATTAACCGTGAATCCAAAATCCCTCCCCACAACATTGCCTCCTTACATACTCTTTTCTGACACAATATGTCAAGGGGTTGCTGACTTTCCTAGAAATTTTATTTTGTATATTCTATTATCTTATTCAGTCCTCCACCCCTACTCTGTATACATTTGTGCTTGTATTATTTTGTACTGCTCTGCAAACATTAATAAGAAAACAGTAGTTTTCTAAATAATAAATATGATTAAAAGTTAAGATGGTACCTCATTCCTAATTATAATTTTTTCAAATCCTTTTTATAATCTAAAACTGTTGCCCTATCTCTTAGCTACTTTACTACTACTACTACATCTCTCTGTACATACACATGTGCATGCGGCTTTTTGATTTACAACAAAATGGCTGCCAAGTCCTATCACTGGAAACACTCTTTATTGACTAGAGTCAATGAGCATCTCTCCCTCTCATCTGTGGTTTTAATATACAATTCTAAACAGGGACATGTTTCCAGTCTTACTCTTAAAATAAAGTACTAATTCCTGAACGTCTTCTTCCATAGATTATTAGAAGAAGGGAATGTAGAAGCAGCATCAGCAGAAAAACAAAGAATAGAAGAGATGCAGAGAAATCGGAGGAAGGTCCTGGAAGAAAACCATATAGAATACACACCAAAATATTTCCGGTGAGTGTGCCTGTTCTGTAAGTGATTATACCATTTTCCTAATATTTTCTAATTCCAATCAATTGCTATTGACAACAGTATAGTACACTTTGGAGCTAGACAGAATTTTCATTAGCCAGCTATGATTTTAGAAACTACAGAAGAGAGTATAGATGTATGGAAAATGCCCTCAAAATTGAGGTGCCGGAAGTAAACTTTTCGGACCCTGGATCCTTCATATTCCCTTTTATGAGCTTAGGATATTCTGGGAATTGTGCTTTAAGGGAAAGGAAAGACAGGATAAACTCTCCATTGAGGTAAATCTCCACAGGTCAGAGAACTGAATTAATGAGACTCTTAAAATCGAAGGACGATATAGCCACAATGTTCTCCTCAAAACTGCCCAGCTGTTCACTGTACTCTCTCACTGCTTCATTAGGGGCTATGCAAGACATTCTTAACTGCCTCTATCATGTTAAAATACAGGGAGTAGAAAATAAAAGCGAATAAAAACATATTTTAGTTCCCGGGAATTAAAGGTAAAGGGATAGTTATACTTAAAATGTAAAAAAAATATGTTGTAGTGGTTATCCCCCTAACTAAAACAAGAGTACTCCTACTGCTGAAAGGTGTTTCATTCAAAAGTTATTAATTTTCAAAGTTGAATTTTTTAGGTGCAATATCACAGTGGCGCTGTTGCTACATGATCCTATGGACAGCTCTGGTCCCGGGACCATAAATCTCCATAGGATGGTGTAGCAACAGCGCCACTGTACAATTTCAGGCCACTGTGATATTGCACCTAAAAAATTCAACTTTGAAAATTAATAACTTTTGAATGAAACACCTTTCAGCAGTGGGAGTACTCTTGTTTTACTCAGGGGGATAAACCCTAAAACATATTTTTTTTTTACATTTTAAGTATTACTATCCCTTTAATTACTAATATACCATTCATCAGGTTTCTACTTTAGGACATAGAATGGGTCTCTTTTTGCTGAGAACTGGTGCGCGATATAAGTGAACTGTTCTCTCCGCACAGATGTGTTGATTTCAACTGGGGTTTTAACTCCTAGAATGCATTGGGGACCACTCTAAAATTCAAGGGGTTAAACGTCCCATTTAAATCAAGGGGAAATTGGGTATTTTTTATTTGTTCGGTTGGTTTGCTCCATAATTGCATTCCCTATTGTATAGGCTTTATAGAATAACATAGGTATTAGACATTTCATCCTAGGGCCCAGTAGGTTACAGTCACACCTATGATTTAATTATCTTATTTATAGCTTTTCTAATTTCAATGACTGTTAACCCTTTGAGTGCCAGATGGATACGTAATGCATTGCGAAGCACTCAAAGGGTTAAAATATATAATTACATAAATTTTTTTTTTTTTTTCCACTTTTAGCCCTTTGAGTGCCAGAGGGGTACACAACGCATTGCTTTGCCCCTCGGGCACTCAAAGGGTTAAAATAAAAAAGGATACAATACAGTGTTGAGAAGGAAACAAGAATGGGTAAAAGAACAGGTGTGCACATTATATGGTCTTATTCATAGAAATAATGTTTCACCCTTTGGGGCAAAATCTCTACGGAAAGGGCACGTCTATAGAAGAACGAGAGGAATAGAGAGAGTGGGGTGAGAAAAAGTCACGGGGGGGATGGGAGAAAGGTATTTAGAAAAAAAAAAGTAGACCTGAGGTTTGTCGAGGGGTATGCGGCACCATTCACTATAGTAAGCAGGCGAGGAAGAAATCAGCAGTCAATTTGGGCTGGAAGGCGTATAGGAAATGCCAAGGGTATAGTAAGGAATTTATTCATTTAAGGAGGCGAGGTTGGGACAGTAGTAGCAGAGCAGGCACACTGATGTGATAAGTAGAAAGTTGTCCACCATGACCACAGAGTAAGATGATTTGCGCAAGAAAAGATTGCAAGAGTTGGTGGTGTTCCATGGAGATCAGGTTATTCACTGTGGTGAACCAACAAGAAATTGACGTGTGTGTGGGGACGTTGTTTCCAGTATTTAGGAATCAAAGATTTTGCCGCATTGAGGAGGAGTGGAACAGAACGTCTTATGGCGGGTGGAGGATTCAGATTTATTACATTAATGTTTTGATAATTTTGTCTAATTTACAGGAAGGTTGTTGATGCCCACCACAAGGAGATGTGGATTTCCAACGACACCTACTGGGAATTGCGCAAAGACCCCGGTTTTAGTAAAGTAGATCTGCCTGTCCTTTGGTGATGTCAGAATGTTGGTCTTTAGATATCACTATCAACCTATCAATAACTATGCACAATTTTGTTTCATATTGCTACAAAATGTTTTATTTTGTTTTCATTTTGGATGCACAAACAAACATGTAATTTGCTTTTATATTCATTTTTAAAACAAGACATTTGCTAATGTAACATGTTGAATCATAGAGCTCTATTCAGATAATTTGCTGCATTTGTACAGTTCTCTAGAATAGGTGTGTACACTGAAATCAGTGTACTTTGTGTGCTGCTGAATGCTATCCAAAGTCATTTTATCAGGATAACCAGTGCTAAAGAATGCATTTAACTGCTTGGGTGTCATGAAGGGCTCCCAAAGCATTGTAACCCAATGTAAGAAGTAATGTAGACTGATGCTGATGTACTAAGAAAATTGTCGCAATTCTGGGGCAAGCCATAGGGGGACAAATACAAATTCCCCACATTTCCATTTATTTAAATTGGACTTTTAATGCAAACCAATGGGTTGGAGACCTCTCTAGCACTGAAGGGGTTAAAATTCCCATTTAAGTGAATGAAAATGTTTCTTTGTTTCCTACAATGTGGTTTTCTCTAAAAGTGCTCCAATTGTCTTAGTACATAAGCCTCTGCAACTCTCATTACCATTTTGTTTGCAAAAAAAATATTTTATTCATAAATTTATGGACAGTTCTCTGGTGCCTCTGGGGTCGATAATTATGTATTTTACAATGTTAGTTGCATAAATTGCTAATTTATTTAACCTGCTGCTGCTTTTTTATTTAATGTTCTGTACTCACCTTGAACCTGCTATTTCAGTTTTTCTCTTCTGCTTTCAGCGATGTGAGCGCCCTCTACCTGGAATCGGTAAAAAGAGTCGCTTGTAGATTCTCATGAAAGAAAGAGCTTTGTTTTCCATGGACTCAAATCATCATAAGGTGCTCGTTCCACTTTAAAGGAAAACTAGCGCCTTCTATTTATATTTGTCTTAAAATGGGTAGGAAATCCTAATGGCCACTTTGATTTGATTCTGTGTGGATATGTTCCCCAAAATGAATCTTTAATTAGTACTGAATATCTTGCCCTTTAGGACAGGCTTCATTCTTTGTTGCAGGACTACAAACTCTGCCACTGAAGGATTCCTGAAAACCTTTCAGTAGGAAGAGTTTGGGATCTGGGAGCCCTGTAAAAAGAATCTTGACTGTCTCTGTCAACATGATATAGAGTACTAATTAAAATTTAATTTTGATAAACCAGTTCACACAAAATTAATTAATTGTGGCATTAGGATTCTCTGCCCAGATTAGGAGTAGGAGTTTATTATTTATATTTGACCTGTCTCCTGTCAGCTTTTGGTCCCAGTAAACAGATTTATTTGAAAAGCCTATACATTGTGCTTTTTTATCTGTACCAGGAATGTCATGGTTTAGTAGCTGGGGAATCTAATTCCAGCAGAGACCAGTCTGATAAAGCCTACATAATTATTTACTCATGTGTCCAGAAAATCACCTCTTCCCACCTTCTTAGGCTACTAAATCCTACTAAAATATGTTTCCATCATAGGATTGAAATAAATTAATGGGGTGGAATAATTATGTAGATCCTTTGAAGACAGAAGATGTGGAAAAGTGATAGTTGGTGTTCCGTTAAGCACTTCACTGCTAAGGACTTCCCCTGGTGCTAAGCATATTTTGTTGCTAGCACGTCACTAGCACCACCACTTTGGATATGTGGATTAAATAGTACTTAAAGGGTTAGTAATGCCCAAAATAAAGTTGATTCTATATGTTAGATTTTACAAAAATAAAGTATTTGGAAAAAGTCATATCTCTCAAACCTTTATGGTTTGAGAGATATCCTCCTCTGAAGTTCCCCTTCTCCTGATGTCAGCTGTAAAGCTGACAGAAGGATATCCGTGTTGGCCGACACGAGGAGGCTCTTCAACAGAGCCACAATAGCGCAGTTTAAAAAGAAATACTTCTTTAGAACAGTCTAAAAAGTGTGCTTGCAAAAAAGTGTGCTTGCAAACCAGGCACACTTTATAGACTTTTCTAAAGAAGTATTTATTTTTAAATCTCTCTATTGCGGTTCTGCTGAAGAGCCACCTGTCGGTCCCTGGACCAGGAACTCCTTCTGTCAGCTTATAGCTGACGTCAGGAGGAGGGGAGGGAGAGGGGGACTTTAACGGAGGAAATCTCTCAAACCATAAAGGTTTGAGAGAGAAGACTTTTTCCAAATATGTTATTTTTGTAAAATCTAACATATAGAATCAACTTTATTTTGGGCATTACTAACCCTTTAAGTCTGAATCTATCCATTGTGGGCAACCTTTAGATGATGCATATGTTGATGCACCACATAAAGCCTTGTGAAAGTGTAACGCTCCATGAAACAGCTGTTGGCTGCTCTGTTGCACTTTTCAGACAACCTAGACCTCAGATTCTCCTATATTCACATTATGTATGTATGTATTATGTTTGCATACAGTGTTTTGTACATTTGTATATTGGGAGTTCTGCACTGCCCAAATGTAATTTATGGCACTGTCTGAATAAATAATCAAGACATTGGATGAGGGTGTTCATCTATACCTCCTTGGTTACATGTATTAAATAAAACACTAAGTCCCAGAATTCCTTTATCTTGGGACAGTCACAGAGCCTTTTTACAGACTGCAGTTCAAGGGCTCTCACATCACGGAAAGTGGTAGAAAAAAGAAAAACTGAAATAGCTGTGTCAAGGTAAGCGTGCAGATTAATGAAAAAGAAGCAAATTGGTAAATACATTAAACTAATAACAGTTAAATTAAAGCATGGCTATTCCTTTTAATTATCAGATGCATCTAGATTTGTGTGGTCCACCGTTGGCTGTCCACCAGCTTCCATCATCTTATGCTGGGCAATCAGAGTGACTTTATGAACAATGATTGACAGGTCCTCTTCCTAAAAGATTCTGCAGCAGCTGTGTGCGTTACTACAATCATAGCAGCCAAAAGATTGGGGGCCAGTGGGTACATTGCCACTTTGCATACCCATTTGGTCCTCAAAGTGTTAAGTATACCGTGAACTTAAACAGCATGCCTTACTATTAATGTAGTATTAGAGGCGTAATTCTGGAGCAAACCAATTGCACCATAGGGGACAAATTAAAATGTCCTAACTTCCTATTCATTTTAAAAAAAAAAATTATTGCACTGAATGCTAGAGAAGTGAAGCATTGTGCAGTCCTGCATAGAAATCAATAGGTTTAAAGGCCCTATTATCTGAATGGGAATGTTTTTTCCCCTATGGTAGAATTGGTCTGCACCAGAATTGCTCCTCCACCTCTTTTTGCATAAGGCCCAATGCGAGTAGTTGCAGTGCTAAGTTTACAATAGTTTTTTATTTTATCGGAACTTGTGAGTTTAAGGAGACAGTGACAAAAATGTACAAATCCACTAGTGCAACTCACCTGGATATTAGTTTCCAACCCTCCAGCTGTTGCCAGACTTCAGCTCCCATCATCACTGGCCAGCTTTTGGCTGGCTGGGGGTAATGAGATTTGTAGTCCAGCAGCAGCTGGAGGGACTCACATTGCCCACCCTGTACGAGAGTGAGTGATTACTGTAGTGCAGTGGTTCACAAACTTAGCCTTAAAGGCCAACTAATAGGCCATGATTGAGTATTTCCATACTTGGACCCTAATTATCAGCAATTTGGTCACTTTGATTAATTCACATATACTCAAGCAAGGAAATCTCCATGTCCTGGCCTGTTAAGGGGCCGTGAGGGAACAGCTTTAGAACCACTGCTGTAGTTCACACTGGCAGACACACACTGCCGTTGTAAAGACTTTAATGCCAGCTAACACAGAACTCCTGCCCGGTAGCATATGCAGGAAACTGGAGTAAGTTGCATTGTTTCTTCTGCTCCTTATTTCATACGTAACATAAAACAAGGTGGAGAGGAAAGGAAAGCCCCAAAATGCCCATACACTCTCACACTGCTCTCTCCTTGGATCAAGCAGAGTAAGAGAGCGACTCTTCATTATAAATATCTTAGTAAATTGCCGTTAGGTGGGCATAGGACTAGAAAATCAATTCCAGCATCCAGTTTAGCTCAGATTCATATTAGTACATCCGCTCCAGTATCACAAGTGTTTGTGAAATAAATAAACAGAGTTATAATTATTTGGTGCATGAGCCCTAAAATCTG
Source organism: Rhinophrynus dorsalis (assembly GCA_037306005.1). Taxonomy (NCBI): domain Eukaryota; kingdom Metazoa; phylum Chordata; class Amphibia; order Anura; family Rhinophrynidae; genus Rhinophrynus; species Rhinophrynus dorsalis. The sequence continues at coordinate 181,611,794 of CM074725.1, read as the reverse complement.
TGATATTCCAATGGGTATGTATGCAGCTATGTATGACCATTTGACCCCTGTTTTGTATTCAGGCCTTTAAAGGGCAATTATCATGAAATATTTATTCTGCTCCTATGGGAACAGACTTGGTAAAAAGCCCAGGGCTACACTGTGTATCCCCAAAGCTCTTGTCAGCTGTTTTTTTGGATCAGAAAGCTGACCTGCCTTCTGCTGGCAGTGGGCTGGAACACAACCCAGAAGTATTTGACTCTTCCAAGTCAGATACAGAGGATCTCTGGGAACTGCTCTCTTAGGCAAACAGGTAACTCAGATATAACAGTCTATGTGAAAAGAAAATGCAAGGGTTGTAATCTTAGAGCAATTATCTGGTTTGGGTTTTATCATTTTTCCCTCAAATGTAATAACCAAATATGGCCAATCATGGCTGCCTGCACATTCATGGGAAGAACACTTTAACCACAAATTTGTGATTTTATTAAAAATGTTTGCAAATGCTGGCTGAAAACATAATTAAATGAATATCAACTCTTCATTTTCAGGAGATACTGTTAATTAGTCATTTAAGCGTAAGAGGGATGTCTAGTGCATTAAGTCACAATGTGTTGAACACCCTAATGGAACTTAAAAGGTTCCTCCAAAGCATGCTGCCCAGACCACTGGTGATAATCCAACCATAGTCTGTGATAAGCATCTGATAAAGTGTTGGGACACCTGGAGCAATCCGGCTGCTGAGGACTAGAATTCCCATCATCCCAGCCAGCTGGCGACTGGCTAGGATGATGGAAATTATAGTTCTCAACAGCTGAAAGACCTTAGATTGGCCACCCTTTTTCCAGTCTGTGTTTTAGTCCAACATCAGCTGCAGTGTAGGAAGGAGATCAATTATATTTAAAGGGATAATATAGTCCCATAAAAAGTAAAAAATAAGAAAATAAAGTCCTCCGTTCCCTCCCCTTTCTGCCTGACGAGCTGTAAAGCTGTCAGAGGCAGAATCCGGTTGCCAGACTGTAGGCGGCTCTTCAGGAGTGCTGTCATCTAGATATCTAGGTATAATTACTTCATCAGTATGGTCTACAACGTGTGCCTGGCTTGCAAGCACACGTTGTGGACCGTTCCGATGAAGTAATTATACTTAGACATCTAGATGACAGTGCTCCTGAAGAGCCGCCATCTGGTCCCGGATGCAGGATTTCATGACGTCCGCTGTAAAGTGGATGCATAAGAAGGGGGAGGGAGCAGAGGACTTTATTTTCTTATTTCTCTCAAGCCATAATGGCTTGAGAGAAAGGAGTAAGCACATTGAATGTTTTTTTACTGCAGCTACGATTGAAGACATACTTTTTATGGGACTATACCAGGGCTCAAAATTTCCACTCTCCGCTAGCCAATGGCGAGTGAAAATTTAGCCCTGGCGAGTAGAAATTCAGCCCTGGTGGATATGTTTTGGCTTGCAGTGGCGAGTAACTTTTCATGTCTGGCTAGTAGCAAAGGACTTCAAATTTTAAGCCCTGGACTATACTATCTATACTATACTATCCCTTTAAGCAAACATAAGCAACCTGACATACAAAAACACAGGGGTTGTCACCCGTTGAACTAGGCCTTTGAGTCTACTACCTCTCCATTCACCCACAACTCCCCCTAAACTTATAAAATGTATATATAAATGATGCTTTATATGCTAAGACATAAAGGTCAATCAACATAAAAGGGGCATACACTAATTATTTGATCGTTATTTAATTAAGCATTTACGAATTTCTGAAATCAAAACTATTAAATGCACAATTCTATTAGTAAAGTTTTAGGCCATCTGCAAATCATGTATTTCCATTTGGTTAAAGAAAATACAGAAAAAAGGAAGATGATTCTAATTATATGTTAACGACATAGGCATTCAGTTGAGACTGAAATAACTTGGCAACCATTTTGAAGCAGACTTATTACTGAAAAACTGCATGACTTTGGATCACCAATTTCAGATTTAGGGCTGCATTCCATTACGGGTAATACATTTTATCTCTGGGTTTTAACTCACAGATTCATATTGACGTATGTGGAGGAATTTGTTGAAAAATCAACAGCAGTGGTTTATAATCCAACTATGTGTTGTAATTATTGCAGGTGATAATGTTATCATTGGGTTTATTTAAAAATTCCAGCAACGTAGTAGAGTCTTGCAGTCTCATGCTTGAAGTATTATTCTCCGTGCTTCAGGCTTCTTCAGCTTGGCTGCACCTGCTAGACAGGTATATCAACGGCAAAGAGATAGGAGATGGTACTCTGGAATTTCTTTAGTAATCCAGTTGCATATTTGTTATTGTAGTCTGTGAACAATACTTCAGGGTACCCCTTCTTTGGGTGCCAAATATTATGGGACCTATACCCTGTAATATTTTTACACAGTATGATATAAATATGCAGCTTGATTGCTAAAGATATTCCCGAGTGTTGTCTCTTATGTCCCTTTTCACCTGGGTGACACCAGGCCAGCGGTGGCTCATTGGTTATGTCATCTATGGTGAAAAGGAACATGCTGGATTATGGTGACTTCCACACAGATGACTAAGACTCATGGGAATGCATGAAAGTGCTGTATGCTGCAGGAATGCAGTAAACAAGTTCTGCACTGTGGCATATAGGGCAGCTGGCAGACTCTTCATACCAGCAGTATTGGAGGTGGAGATGCTTATCACAACCTGCAGTGAACAGCCAGCCAATGTGGGCACCAGCTGGTAACATTGGCTGGCACTCAAGTGGACCAGCTGTAAAGCACTCCTCTCCAGCTTCTGGATTGTCGGGGTAATGCTGGGGATAGATGGCAACAACTGTCACAGGGGGCGGCAACAGTTCTATCGCCCGTCTGAAATTGTCCTATCTCTTTCTTGCTGATTTACCTGTCTGGTGGGTGCAGCTCTTCTGAAGGAGTCTGGAGCACAGGGGGAATATTATTGAGTGTATAGGTAAGGTTTTTGTTTTGTTTTTTTACTTCAGTTTTCCTGCTGATCAAAACAAGGGTACACCCACTGCTGGCTTTGTTCCAAGGTTATTACAGCTCAAACTGTTGCTTTTTATAATAAGCTGTTAGCAAAAGTGCCACCTAGTGTCCAGACATTTTTTTTCTGTTGCATTGTAAGGGAGAAGCAAGCCACTGGCTACTATTCATCGTAGAAAGTGATAGTAACAGCTGTACTGTATTTCTGGGAGACAACTCATTCAAAGCTTGAGTACCCTTGTTATACTCATTAGGAGAAGCCTCACAAGATGTGGTTTGGATTTTTCCCATAACAAAAATGATCCTGAAAAAAAAACCAAAAACAAACAAACAGATCCTTTAAAACTAGGTTTGCAATTCTCTGGAGCTCAAGTCCTGCCTCTTTGGGGGTTATGCACCAAGGCGTGATAAGGAGGTGATAAACTGAAGATGACTTCTCCAATGATATCACTTCTCCAAGTCCTATATTATTATATGGAGTCAATGCACTAAGATCTCTAAGGCTGGAGATATGATAGTGCATTGGGTACATAGAAAAACATAGGAACTGGATAAGTGGTATATCTGGAGAAGTTATCGCCGCTTTATCACCTCTTTATCACACCTTAGTGCATAACCCCCTTTATGTTCTGGAGCAGAGAGATGTTGAACTCACAGATTGTTCCAGTGCATTAAGTGTGAGTCACATCACTCTCTTCTACTTGGAATAGCTCTAGATAGCAACATCAAATACAATGATCAAATTTCACCCTATATCATAATGCATACTTTTTTGTGACTCTAAAGTCAGAAGCAGGTGTACATAGGGTTGCCAGATAATTCCAGTTTTAAAGGGATGATCTGGCAACCCTATGTAAACCTGCTTCTGGCTTTAGAGTCACAAAAAAGTATGCATTATGACAGGGCTTATAATTTGATGTCCTTTGCTACTAGCCAGACCTGAAAAGTTACTCGCCACTGCAAGCCAAAACATACCCACCAGGGCTGAATTTCTACTCGCCAGGGCTAAATTTTCACTCGCTATTGGCTAGTGGCAAGTGGAAATTTTGAGCCCTGCATTATGATATAGAGTGGAATTTGATCATTGTATTTGTTGTTGCTATCTAGAGCTATTCCAAGTAAGAGAGTAATGTGACTCACATTTCATGCACTGGAAAAATCTGTGAGTTCAACATCTCTCTGGTCCAGAACACAAAGGGGGTTATGCATTAAGGTGCATAAAAATGCCAAGCACAGGCCTGCATTGGTTATTACAAGGCTTCAACTGTTCCTGTGTATCCATGCAGAATGCATTTTTCATGTGTGTCCAATTTTAAAGATATGATCTGGCAACCCTAGGTATAAGTAGCTGGATCTCAAGCAGTTCTGTGCAGAGTTTCTGGAGCTATAGCCAGAATGGAGCCATCTTGGAGCTGGAAAAGGTGGAGTGCTACAGACCCTAAGGCACAGTAACACTTTTTATGAAAAATGTATATTTTATACAGCTTTTCCTACTCAATGAAATTAGATTATTTTAGCTGCTAGAAGATACCTCATTCTGGACTTAATGGGGTTCAGTATTTTTATGGGGACACTACTGTAATATGTAGTGAGCTTTGGCAGCAAGTGAATCAGTGCCACCACAGAATGGCCTCATCCTATTACAAAAGCACTATATATTAACCCATAGTCATTTCTGAACAAGGGTCTTATTCATCAAGCTAATGAGATGCAAACCAACTGCACTGCAGAGGGGAAATGAAAGTGTTAATGAAGGTAACTCATTAAGGACCACTGCACACCCCATCTGGTCCCTAAGGGTTTAACCCTTTGAGTTCCAATGCCAATGTGTTGGGTACCTATCCGACCCTCAGAGGGTTAAATGGGGTTTTTAACCCCTTGAATACTAGATATGTTTACAACACATTGCTCAGCAAAGTAATGGAGACTTTCTGAACTCAAGAGGTTAACAGCCCACATTTAATCAGGAGTTTTCATTGCATACTATGGTGCAGTTGGTTTGCATGATGAATACGGTCCCAAATTACTCCAATGCAGTACACGTGTCAGGGTTCCACTGTGATTGTAATAACACCTATATTACAAATATGCTTTTCAAACACACGAGTACCTGTTGTATTGATTAGAAAATGAATGATTAAAAAGTTGTAAACAATGTTAACTCCTCACAAAGCAATTCTTTGATTTAGTCTCTAGCATTCAATGGATTAAAGAGGGGGCCGAGCTGTTATATATGGTCTGAACATGCCAGAATGGTGCTGGATGGTGAAGATACTAATTCAAAGCTAATGTCAGAATAATATGATTGTGACCTATAGTAAATAATGTGTAGAGTTACTGCAAAAAATGTTTAACCTCTTGGATGCCAGAGGTTTGCAACACATTGCATCAGAGACCTCACTTGAATCTAAGGGGTTAACACTGCTTATGATAACAAACATGATAATTAAGTTTGCAGCGGTTTAATGAAGCAATTTAATAGAAGTTGTTACCAATTAACCTGGAGTAGGCAACCTTTGGCTCTCCAACTGTTGAGGACGACAATGATCATCCCTGCTGGTGGGGGATAATGGGAGTGGTAGTCTTCAACAGCTAGAGAGCCAAAGGATACCAATCCCTGAATTAACCTTTTGTGTGCCAGAGTGGGGGTGGGTGCCTCCTTGCAAAACCATGGGTTGCACATACCCTCTGACACTCAAAACCTGTATATACTGTACTTTTAACTGTGCTTTAACACTTTGAGTGTCAGAGGGGTGTTAGCGCCCCTCTGGCACTCAAGGGTTAAATCGGAAGACCAACACTGTCTGCCTGCTACCTTCAGGCTGAGCCTGAGGAGTAGGTTATTAGAAGAACTTAAAAATGTAATTTTCAAAAACAGAGACTGCTGGTCCTTTTCATTATTGTACTGTAAATAAGCACTGCATGTGTAACCAAGCCGGATAGCCTGCCAATGAATGTTGCTGATGCCTTACAAAGACTTTCTTTCTTTTATATAATGTTTTTTCCTATGGAGAGACACAAGGGGTAGGCTGGAAGCTTTTTTTGACTGTGGGGCAGATTTTATTTGTTTTTTTTTGTTACTGCCCTAGGCTAGGGTGCCAAATCATCCCTTTATAAGAGAACAGATATGAAAAATGTCTGCTGTTTTGATACATGGGAACCACTGCAACTTGTTGATTAAGAATTGGAGCCCTGCAGCAAGCATATTTTATATGTGACCTTGTTTAAAGGGATAGACTGGTAACCCTGCCGCAGATATATATATATATATATATATCTATATAAATATTAAAAAAACGCTAGCCTGCGAAGCTCCCTGTGTGCATAACTGCACAGTAGAGACTGCCAGAACGATGCAGTCATGCGCAGTAGAGACTGGCCGAACGAGCTGATCCCGAGTGGGAAGCTCCGGACGGCTCACCTCCTGTCCCTGTGCCCGGCTCCAGGGCAGAAGCTGGGGCCGCTGGGTGCACTTTAGCCCGTGTATATGGGCTTTCATACTAGTGTGTGTGTGTGTGTATATATATATATATATATATATATATATATATATATATATACACACAAATACAGATACAGGCAGATCAGTGCTTTACAACATTGAAAGCACTTTATGGTGGGTGTGTCCATTGTCAGCATTTACTGGGCAGGGCTTTGTCTATTTGGGCAGAGAATGGTGGCAGGCAAAGTTGGAGAAATGAGTGTAGACGTGGGCAGAGATGTTGGGGGAGCAGGAAAATCAACTGCACCATAAGTGACAATTTAAAAAAATTGCATTTATTTAAATGGGGTTTCGTAAGTCCTTAGTAGAGATATGATAAGGAGGATCATTTCTCAAGTGAGACAAGTGCTCAGTTCCATCTTCCTATGTTATTCTGTGGAGCCTGTGCACTAAGATCTCTCGTGTTGAAAGACGTTAGTGGAAAGACTCCACACAATAACATAAAAATTGGAGAGTTTATTTCAATGGAGATTTTGGGTTGGATTCAAATGCAGGAGATAAATGTTACCTCCAGTTTTATCAAACATATTCCTATTGAAGTGTATGTGGATACCTGGAGATAAAAGCAGAGATAAAATTAGCAACTGCATTTGAATTCATCCCTTTATCTCTTCTTTATCACATCTTCGTGCATAACCTCCCTTGAATGCTAGAAGGGTTCTCATGCATTGGGAAACAAAGCGTTCTAGACCTCTATAGCATTTAGAGTTAACCCTTTGAGCGCCAGAGAGCTACCCCTCTGGCGCTCAAAGGGTTAAAAGCCCCTTTAAATCAGTGGAAATGTTGGTAATAATACTATTAAAGAGGGGAAAATATACTTTGTCATAGAAAAACAAAGTCACTGGTTTCCTGTGTTAAAGGGATAGTAATACTTAATATGTAAAATATATATATATATATATATATATATATATATATATATATATATATATAGTATTGTTTATCCCCCAGAGTAAAACAAGGGTACTTTCACTGCTGAAAGGAGTTTTATTCAAAAGTTATTACAGCTCCAAGGTTGAATTTTCTCGGTGCAATATCACAGTGGCCTGAAATTGTACAGTGGCGCTGTTATTACACCATCCTATGGACAGCTCTGGTCCATAGACCATATATCTCCATAGGATGGTGTAGCAACAGCGCCACTGTACAGTTTCAGGCCACTGTGATATTGAACCTAAAAAATTCAACGTTGAGCTGTTTTTGAATAAAACACCTTTCAGCAGTGGGAGTACTCTTGTTTTACTCAGGGGGATAAACATTAAAACATATTTTTTTTTACATTTTAAGTATTACTATCCCTTTAATATGAAATGCACTCCAGGGTTTAAATGCCCCATTTAACCCCCTGAGGACCAGAGCGGTATGCAAAACATTGCAAAGTAATGTGGTGCACAGGTTTGGTCTTCAGGGGCTTAAAGGGATAGTAACACTTAATATAATATATATTGCATGTTTTATCCAGCTGAGTAAAACAAATGTATGCCCACTTCTGATATGTTTTATTCAAAGGGTATTGCAGTGAAGACTTGCATTTGTTTAGATGCAGTACTTTCATGGATGAAGATGTGTGATGGTGCTGTCTATGAACCGCTGCTGTCAGTGATCAGAAACTTCCATTGACAGCTATAGCAACAGCACCACTGTAAAGTGTCAGGCCATAGATATAATGTACCCAAAAAAATGCACGTTTCGGCTTCAATAACTTTTGAATAAAACATCTCTTAGCAGTGGCAGTAAATACTAATATATATTACTATCCTTTTAAATTAGTGGGATATTTATGGAGGCATTCACCTAATAAACCACATGTTTTTTTTTTTTCCACAAGGCCTGAGAGTACCATTCTTATATTTTGAAATGTATAAATTGTCTTTTGTGAGCATTCAATACTCTGTACTTAAAGGGATAGTAATGGCTATAATAAAATTACGCTCTGAGTCTTCTACAATGGTTTTTATAGCATACAGCACTAAGTTTAATAACTTACTGTTCAGTAGTTCAAAAGATATTGAAGCTTAAATAATTCCCCTCCCGCCCCTTCTGGCCAAGTCATGCTTCCTCTAACTGTGATCCGGATGGAGAGCGGCAAGGGTCAAACTTAGTAAGCAAAAGGAAAATTCTGCTCTCCTCCATCAAGGACGGCAGGTTTTCCTTATATTTACTCACGGAAGTTTGTCCCTTGCTGCAACCGTCCGGTCCCAGGACCAGATTGTAGATTCAGTGGGATGCAGCGAGTAGTGGTGGGAGGGGGATAATTTAAAGGGATAGTAATATTTCGTTTTAACTTTATTTTATTTTGTAGGCATTAAAAAAATATGAAGAATGATATAAGTCTTATCTCTCAAACCTTTATGGTTTAAGAGATATTCACAAGCAAATTTTCCCCCTCCCGCCCCTTTTACCTAGTGTAAGCCATCTCTTCTCAGATGGGGAATTTGATTGTAAGACCAGACAGATAACAGCAGGGGACAATCTTCTTACAATGAAAACAATGAAAGCCCTGCCCCCCTTGACAAGTTTTTCAGGTTTTTCCCTTATCTTAATTGAAGATTGTCCCTCTTTGCAATCTACCTGGGAACCTCCCTTCTGCTCTGGCTGAGCAGTGTTACATCAGTAAAAGGGGCGGGAGGGGGAGACTTTGTCATTGAATTACTCCTGAACTACAACTCTGACAGAATTGAAATAACACTCCCCAAAGTCCAAATACGATGATGATTAATTAGAGCTGCTTTTATTATGAAACATTACTATCCCTTTAATCTTCATTATCTTTTGAGCTACTGAACAGTAGGTTATTAAACTTGACGCTGCATGCTATAAAACCATTGTAGAAGACTCGGAGCACAACTTTATTACAGATATTACTATCCCTTTAATTAAAGGGTATGCTTTACCAGAAGTAAACATAAGTAGAATGCAGAGAAGAACATATATTCTAATGTATTTAACTACAAAAACCCATTAATCGAATGGGCCAGGATGAGTTATGTATCACAGCACTGCTGCTGCAGAACCTCTTGGGTAAACATGACTGTAGGTCACCCTTCTCTTTTTTATGTCACATGCAGCAGAATTATAATTAACCCTTTGAGTGCCAGATCGGTACGTGACACATTGCTTTGCAGTGAGTTGCGTACCCCTCTGGCACTTAAAGGGTTAAAAGGTATGCCTCTACCTACGGCAGCCTAGATAAATAAAACTGCACCAGTGAGTTGTCTGCAATCACCCCTGTGCCACTCATACCAGTCTGCCCCTGGAAACATCCATTAATGCTAAATATAAGCAGCTACTTACTGCAGGCTGTTTTCTAGCAGATCTCTTAACATTGTAAGTGAAAGAGGGATGAGCAACACATTGCTCAGCAACATGTTACCCATGCCTCTGGCACTCATAGGGTTAACAATGCAAATGTAAATTGGATATTTTGTTTTGTTTTTTTTGGGGGGTGCATACATCTTTTTATCAATCTGCTGCTATTAGTGCTTGTTCAAATAAACTTCTCTGTGCACTGTTTAAATGAGTTGTGTCTTTATTCCCCAGTGGATTCTAACATGATATATTACATGCACAATTCAAGATGTACTGAATTCTACCAGTATCTTTATAGTGAGTCCCAATACTGTACAACAGGGGTGTCCAAGTTCAGTCTTCAGGCTCGATACTATTCCCAATGGTAAAACAGCCAGTAAGGAGAAAAAAAAGAGAGAGAGAAACCCACTTGTGTCCTGCAGCTATCCAATAGCTGGACCAGTTACATGGACCAACCAGCATTGGTGGCAAAAATCCATGAGGTGGCCAAACGCTTGTTGCAAAAAACTTTTTTTAAATTCTGGAAATCTCGTGTATGTACCTCATCCAGTACAGTAAGGCAGGCAGCAACAGACACTCAGTCTGCATCTCAGGCTGAGAAAACCCCCAGAAGGAAAGTCACACCAGCTACACAGACAAATGCGTGTATCTGGTGCATGATGCCTTCAGTGTTTCAGCAGCCTGCGCAGCTACATGATGACATAGCGAGTGACTGCTCGCTTCACATCACCCTGCTCTGTTCAGCAGATCTTGAGCAGATGCAAGGTGAGCTCTGCCTCTGCTGTGTCACTTTTGAGCCGGCAGGGGCAAAATGTATTGGGGCTTTTTTTTTACATAAAATGTTTGTGCTATTGGGATCTCCAAGATATTTCTTAATGACTGGCTGTATGTTTTGGGTTATTGTCATGCTGCAGAATAAATTTGGGGCCAATCAGATGCCCCCCTGATGGTATTGCATGATGGATACGTATCTGCCTGTTCTTCTCAGCATCGAGGAGACCATTCATTCTGACCAAATCCCCAACTCCATATACAGAAATGCAGCCCCAGATTTGCAACAAACCTTCACCATGTTTCAGTGTTTCCTGCAGACACTCATTCTTGTACCGTTCTCCAGCCCTTCAGCGATCAAACTGCCTTCTGCTACATCCAAATATTTTAAATTCTGACTCTTCAGTCCCAGCACCTGCTGCCATTTTTTTGCACCCCTGTTCCTGTGTTTTCGTGCACAGTTGAGTTTCTTGTTTCATGTCGGAGGTATGGCTTTCTTGGCCCTAAGTCTTCCATTAAGAACACTTTTGACCAGATTTCTCCGGACACACCAAATATTGATTTGATTTATATTTTTCTTCTGTTCACACACTATAATTTTGTTAATTGATAAAAATTAACTATTAACATGCCTATTTTTGAAAGCATTCTTACTTTACAGCATTTTTTCACACCTGCCTAAAACTTTATTGTAATATACTGTAAGTGGAAGTGTGAAAAAACAGATACCAGGGTTGCACAGATTCCACAAATTTACACTTATCTCACATTCTCCTCTTCATTACGTCCTCCCTAACACATTCTCATCCTTTTCCTGTCCTCCACTTGTCACATTCACTTTCTCAACAGGTACTTCCATTCCTTCTCCTCTTCAGAATGCCCTCCATTCACTGCATCATGCCCTTACTCCAGCCTCACTTTACACTCATGGCAAACACCTCTGACTTAAGCACCAATTATGTTGCCCTGCTTACACTGTAACCTCTTGAGCTGGCCCTCCCACACACCAACTGACCCACACTGCTCCAGGTGCCAAGATCTGCCTCTATGTTGCCCTCCCACACTCCATATCCCCAAACAGCCTGCCCCCAGTCTTTCTTACACTGCTACGCCTCAGTTACTTTCATTATGTGTCACTATCCACGTGTATATGTGTGTTTTGTCATACATAAAACTGCATTGGAGTTTTTTTTTATTTTATATATATATCTATTTCTCTCTCATATATATATATATATATATATATATATATATATATATATATATATATATATATATATATATTTATTGTTAACTGCATGGGCAAAGCCATGCCAATATTGCTAGTAGGGGTCCATCTGAAATGCTGACAATATAAAGTGTTTTGAATTTTATTTTTTATATCCGTAGTTGGCAGTGTCAAAATAATTTTGCACCAAAGCCTTCAAACACTAGGTTTGCACACTGAATGACCCTTTAAGGACAAGAGGGATGTGCAACCTATACACAAAAAACATAACACATTGTTTTTAGATACAAAGAAGCAGTTACTTTTAAGAATTTTAGACTGGGAGAAGATCTAATTTTTTCCAGGCTTTCAGAGCTCTGAAGTAGAAAGCACATCACACTGCTTCTTTCTTGTAGTGAGTTGTTAGCAGTGGAGCAGAGGTTATAGTTAGTATGGAAAGCTGGAGTGAGCATACTGGTTTGGTAATCTGATGGCTTTCTAGTGAAGTGGTTATAAACTAGGGAAGGGTACGTCTAGATTCAACTGTTAACAACTTTAGTTCTTTAAATAAATCACAATGATGGCTAATGTAATTACACTGGAGGACAAATGACTGTCTAATTCATTCTGAGTGTAGAGTTACCAAGATGGATGTTAACTTATCAATTTGAAGACCAGATGTGAGGTTGGGGTCAAGCCACATACTAAGATATTTGTAGGCATGGACCAGGGCTAAGTTATGGTTAGATTTTGTTACAATGGTAAAATGAGTATTGCAGAGTTTAAAGGGATAGTAATACTTCGTTTTAACTTTATTTTATTTTGTAGGCATTAAAAAAATATGAAGAATGATATACGTCTTATCTCTCAAACCTTTATGGTTTAAGAGATATTCACAAGCAAAGTTTCCCCCTCCCGCCCCTTTTTCCTAGTGTAAGCCATCTCTTCTCAGATGTGAATCTGGTTCTAAGACCAGACAGATAACAGCAGGGGACAATCTTCTTTGTATGAAAAGAATGAAAGCCCTTCCCCCCTTGACAAGTTTTTCAGCTTTTTCCCTTATCTTAATTGAAGATTGTCCCTCTCTGCAGTCTACCTGGGCACCTCCCTTCTGATCTGGCTGAACAGGGGGGATATACTTTGCTTGTGAATATCTCTTAAACCATAAAGGTTTGAGAGATAAGACGTATATCGTTCTTCATGTTTTTTTAATGCCTACAAAATAAAATAAAGATAAAATGAAGTATTACTATCCCTTTAAGTAGTTTGTGCTTTGTATCAAATATCATTGTGACTGTTTTGTCACTATTTAAGAACAGTTTATTTTAGCTATCCATCTTTCAACTTAATGGGATAGCATTGCTTGAAAATAATTTTATTTTATATTGTAGTCCTTAAAAAAACATTAAAAATTATATGAGTCTTATCTCCCAAACCTTTATGGTTTGGGAGATATTAGCAAGTAAAGTTAATAATAAAAGCAAAGTTCCCTTTTCCTGGCTGTTTTAGCCAAGTCTGCCATCTAGTAGACAGATTTGGAATCCGGTCCACAGATCAGCCGGCAGCTCTTTAGCAGTGCCGAGATCACGATCTTTAAAAAGAACTACTTAACTGGAACAGTCTACAAAGTGTGCCTGGCTTGCAAGCACACTTTGTAGACCATTCCAATGAAGAAATTCTTTTTAAAGATCGTGATCTCAGCACTGCTGAAGAGCCCCGGCCAGTCTGTGGACCGGATTCCAAATCTGAAGACTTGAGCAGTGACGTCACTCCAAAGGAAAGTTTACTTGCTAATATCTCTCAAGCCATAAAGGTTTGGGAGATAAGACTTATATAATTTTTAATGTTTTTTTAAGGGCTACAATATAAAATAAAATTATTTTCAAGCAATACTATCCGTTTAATAGAAATCATCCTGTAACACTGCCTCAAGTTGTGATATTTAGTGTAGATTATATCGCCATTTGCATACATGTGCTCAGAAGATGCTTTGCAAACTGTGGGCAGATCATTTATAAATAGGGAAAAAATAAAAAGGCCAAGAATTAAGCCTAGGGGAACCCCACTTGTTACTTTGCTCAGAAGGGAAATATCTGAAATAGACACATATTGAACATGTACCATCCATCAAGGCGCTTTATAAATATATTATACTTTTTTCTACTTGTACATTCATCACTGATATTGAGCAGCCCGGAGGGTGTGTATTGTATTGAACTCATTCAGATACATTTTTGGTTTTAATTATATTTCCTCTATACACAGTCTAGTCCATCAATATGACTAGCGCGGCAATTTCTTCACGTATCATGAGAAAGGAGAATGAGAAAAACCATTAAAGAAAGAAATACAATTATTTAATAAACTAGAGTACCTACTGGCAGTCAAAATGAGGCACTGTTGGGATAGCGTACTCTTGCAGCAGTATTTGGATAGACATATTATACCAAGAGGTCTGCGTATTTTCAAGAATTCTCCTTTTCCAGATACTTACTTCTCCAACAAATGGAATTCTTTTTGGAGAATTGCTCTATGGCACTGATAAAACATCTTATAGACTAGAGAGAGTCCTGTCTACGGAATACAGAAAAAGAAATTAATATTATAAGTACACAACTACAGGAGTTTGATGGAAGTGGAAAATTCAAGGAATTGGACACAAGGGTTGTTAATAATATCAATAAAATGGAGAAGGAACTATAAAGTAGAAAAGAACATAAACGGAACAGAGATATAGGGGATTATAATTCAAATCCTAGACAAAACAATAGGTACCAACAGAGCTATAAAAACCATACAGGACAATATAATACATATAAAGTTGAGAATAAACCTCATGCTCTAAAAAATTGTACCAAGGACAAACCACAAATAGGTTTTTCAAGAACACCACAAAACAAAGATGGTAGAGAATCAACATCTGAAGCAACATCTATAGCCATACCTAGCACTAGTAGTTATTTTGTTAATTGCAGCAAAATCCCTTTGAAAAATAATTTTGCACCATTGGGACGAGAAATCAAAGAGAATGAAGAACTTATACCACAAAAAGAAAACTTGTTAGGAATTCAATTATTATCTACTAACAATGAGGCAAATACATCAAGAGGGGGTGGCAAGAAGAGTAAAAGGAAAGAAAAACAAATAGAGGGAACAATGGAAAGTCTAACGGGACCTTCTGGGATGAATATTGAAAAATCTGCAACCCTACTCATACAGGATATACCATCATCATCTTTTTTTAGGGGAGGGCAAGAAATTGGAAAATTTTGCAGACGGACAAAAATACCAGCCAAAGTCAAAAGAAAATGAAAAGGGGCTAGAGAGTAGGAACAAAAAGAAGAAGAAAACATGATCATTACCCCCAAAAAACACAAAATCTGAGAAATATATCCATTCCAGCTCATTATTGTAAAATATATAACCTTTCAGATAAGGAACTTATTCCAGATTATGTGGCCATCCTATGTAAAAGGTCTTAAATTTGCCCCCACTGCCAAATCGAGACGATTTTGAGTTTATTATGGATCTGAATCATTTTATTAGAAAACTGACACTCAAAAAAGTTCTTCAATGAGGAAGAAAATAAAAAGCAATAGAAATATAGAGGCTGACAGAATTGATAAAGAAGTTTTAGAAATATCGGAAGAATTACAACTTGAAAATGGAGTGTAGAGAATACTTAAAAGAAGTAGTTTCAAACCCAAATCCAATTTTTACCCAGTACATAGAAATGGCCCTTTTATCACGAGTTTCCAAAAAATGGTCTTAGAGGATTACAACAAAACTATCAAAGGCCGAAATATTATTATTAATTATCTGAACCAAAAAGAGAGGTTGGCCTTGAAACAAATGAAAAAGGACCTTACCATAAGAGAGGCTAACAAAGGTGGCTCTATAGTTGTACAGAACACTAGGGATTACATAGCTGAGGGATTGAGACTTGTCAATGATAAGAAGTCATATCAACTTCTTGAGGATAATCCTACACAAAAATATTCTGCTTCATTAAAAGCATTATTATGTACAGCCCTAGTAAATGGGATTATCCATTGAATAACCTGACCCGGCTTTTCTTCATTATATGCCAAAAATTCATAAAAACATCTCCAACCCACCAGGCAGACCTATTATATCAGGAATCCACTCTATCATATCCAACTTATCTGCTTATCTCGATTTTTTCTGCAGAAATATGTAGTTAATCTACCGAGCTAGATTAGAGACACACAACATGTCCTAGAACAGCTATAGGACATTAAACATCAGGAGAATTATGTTTGTATTACTATGGATGTGGAGGCCCTCTGTACCAATATCCAACACACTAAAGGTCTTGAAGCCTTCTTTTTAAAAAATAATAATACCATACCAGCACAACAAAAGCTCTCTTCTTTTTCAGTGTGTAGAGTTTACGTTGAATCACAATTATTTCTTCTTTCAACAAAACTGGTACCTAAAGGTTAGGGGGACAACCATGGGCACGAGATTTGCCCAATCATATGCCAACTTGTTCATGGGAAATTGGAAGGCCCACAATAAATGGCTTCAAGATGTCAGCAGGGGCAGTCTCGTGTTCTATGGCCTTTACATAGACAACATACTTATGATCTGGAAAGGTGACCTACAAGAACTGGAAGAAATTATCTCATATTTTAATTAAAACGATAGAGGTCTTAAATTTACTGTACAGATTGAACCAAAAGATATAGTGTTTTAGATCTTACTCTGTCTTTTGGGGAGGATCAATGTATACATAGTACCATCTATTGCAAAGAAGTGGCTTCAGACCAGTACATTAGGTCTGACAGTGGACGCCACCATAAATGGTTGTCAAATGTACCTTTTGGTCAATTTCACAGATTGCGCCGAAATTGTAGCAAAATTGAGAACTTTGATGAAGAAGGGGATATTTTGAAATTTCGATTTGAAGAGAAAGGCTTTAGTGAAGAATTACTGACTTCTGCCTTCAACAGGGTAAGGAATCTGAATAGGGAAACAATTCTGAAAAAGAAATATCTTACTTTGAAGAACAGTACGCATAGAAACAAGATACCTTTTGTTACCCAGTATAATGCACATGGTAAACAACTCCAAAATATTTTAAAGAATCATTGGAATAGACTACTTCAAGATCCAGGATTAAAAAAGGATATAGGCAAACAACCAACAGTTACATTTCGAAAGAATTGGAACATCCGGTCATATGTAGCCCTGAGTAGGCCAAAAACTTTATATGAGAAGAACCATAAATGTGATGAGAGACCTTTGAGAATTTACAGATGTCAGCATCCAAGATGCGCAACACGTAAAAATCTTATGCATGGCAACACCTCCTTCCCCAATGCGAATAACACCAAGGCATATAAAACCAAACAACACATTGACTGTAATACATCATATGTCTTTTATCTTTTAGTATGCGAATGTGGTATCAAATATGTAGGTAGGACTACACGATCCCTAAAGTTCTGTATTAATGAACATAGAGGGAATATCAGAAGACATGAAGATAACCATGGTGTCCCTAGACATTTCAATAACTGTAAATTAGGAGGCTTAAAGAATCTTAAAGTTATTGGCCTAGAGCACATTAGTGAGAAGTAGATACACCAAGCTGTGCAAAAGGGAGGCCTACTGGATTTTTACTTTGAAAACGATTGGCCAAGGTGGCATTAATGTAGAGATGACCTTTTTTTTCCTCCTCCCTTCAGTAACGTGGGTATTTATCCCTCCACGGTGATGCAAATGGGTGTGTAACACGATATATACACTACCAAATTATTTCCTTTAGGGAGGTATTTTTGTATTGTGGACGATGCCCTTAGTCACTATGGTTGAGGCAACATTACATAGGCTCACTATTACCCACACTCTAATTTTATATAGTCTATATATTTTATATCCAAAAAATGAGACAACGCTGGGTAGATCTTATAATGAACCACACAAAACCAGACAAAATATAAGTGACCCTTAATAAATGCAATCCCCACAAAAGAAATTACATATAATTAGTAATAGCCAAACGACAAATGGATGTTAGTCACTTATCTCTATAGTCCTCACAGCAATGATGTAGATGATACGAGGTTAATGTTCACAAGATGATATAGTCAATGGAGATGTTAATAAGCCATCAGTCACACTCGCTCATGGAGAAAATAGGCACAAACTTTTTCAGAAAGCTTTTCCATGCAGCCCATCAACGGAGAATATCCATTCCCAAAAATCTAAACAAACATATAAAAGCGCAAGAAAAAGAAATCTAAAACCAGTGTTTATTTTCCAGGACAAATGCACATATATTTAAAAACTTACAGGATAGAAGAGGTTAACAAGCCTCTCTCCCTCCCGGTTCACTCCGTCTCCACAACCAGTATAACACCGCTGTTATCCGAGCGTCTCCTCCAACTCCGCTGGACTATCACCGGCTCTATCGTCACTCTCCTGACCCAGAGCTTGTAATAGATCTCACGATGCACATACACTAGGACGTGGGCTTCCTTCACAGGGGGGCGTGACCAGGAGGGACCAAACATGCAACCTTTCTCCTCTCTTTTTTCCCACGCGTATCGTGGACTTCTACTGTTCACTTCCTCAGGGCATTTTTTTATTTTTGCTTTGCTTTGTTCTTTTCCAGTTTTGTCTTTTTAGGTGTTGGTGGGATATTACCCTCTATACAATAGCTGTATGTTTTTTGGATATCTGTTTGAGTCATGTGGTGTCATTATTGATTTAATATTTATATACATTTTTATTAAAGTATCAATAGTCCCCCTTGGACCCCCCCCCCATTGTTGTAAGTTGACCTTTTGCGATCATACACAATAGGACCTACTCTTTTTGATAAAGTACTTTGTGTCAGAAAATGGTTCCCTGTATGTCTCCTTTAATGGAGTTATAAGTATTTATGATTATATATATCTAGTCCAACAAACACTGTGGGAACTATAACCATCATTCATCACTGACTCTGTCTGCCTGTGACACTTTAAGTGTTTCGACGTTGATTGCAGATTGCACTGGGAGCCAGAGGAAGCCTACTGAATACATGAGGACTATGTGGGGGAAAGGGAGAACTACTGTATATATTAAGCCTAATCCTACGCTTAGAACTCTGTGTTTGTGTTGTCTACTTTTCTTTTTTTTCTGTTTCTTTCTGTGACTTTCAGAGATGTGGGGTGTGTGAGTGATACCCACTTGGAGTAGCTGCATCCAGAGATTGTTGACACCTCACACATTGCAAGTACCATCCATCAAAGCGCTTGATAAGTAGATTATGCTTTTTTTCTACATATTGAGTTTTGTCTGAAAATAAGATCAGAACCAGTTTAGAGAATGATTATCAAAATTTGAGCTTATCAGAATATTATGGTCTACGGTATCAAAAGCCTTTGTAAAATCAAGGAATAGGACTCCAGTAAGTTCACCATTTTCCATGCCAGTCTAGATAGCATTGCATACTTTTATGAGGGCCAGGACTGTTGAGTGATGTGGATGAAAGCCTGACTGAAGCAGGGTGAAAAATCTGGACAATTGGTAATATTTACAGAGTTGCATGTTGTTACATTTTTGTAAGTCTTTAGATAATGTGGTGAGTAAGGATATTAATCTGTAATTAGATACCACAGACAACTCAAGCCACTTTCCAGGCTTTACACATATACCCAGATGACAAGTAGGCATTAGGTATGCAAAGTGATGGGCAGTGATCGAGGCATTGAGCTTTAGAAATGTGAGAGATGCGCAATTCATATCCTATAGTGCAGAAAATTATGGCAGATCTCACACAGAATACAAGGACGTATGTGACACATAGTTCTGTGAGAGAACAGTCACCCATAGAACATAAGAGCTATTGGAGGAGTATGGTACCTATACTACAGAAGAAGAAGAAACATAGCAGGGTACCTCTAACACAAGTAAGTGTCCTCTGAGTGCCAAGCAAGAGCAAGGCACATGGCTACCAGGACAGAACCATACAGGTATATCATAAGTGTTAATCATGAAAATGAGACATGTATATGAAAATAGGAGAAATGATATACAGGAATGCCATAATATGCTAACAGGAGACTGGTAGAATAAAAAGGATACCTTAAATTTATATATGTAAGCTTCACCGATGTGTCACATTATATATGGATTGGGATGGGGTAGGACAGAGCAAAAGATATTCTATAAATGTACTAAAAATGTATTTAATCTTCAAATACACAAGACAAGACTAAGAAGAATTAGGATATCCGTGACTTTTGGCATTAAAGCCATGACAGATTAAATCTCTCTGGTTATTTTTAAGAGGTTGATCTCGGTCAAAAGTCTCAGAACATTTGCCGTTATACCTTAGGGCCTGGATGTAAACAATAGGTAGGTGTTTGTGTTGGAAACTCATTTCGGAGACCGTTAGGCCTGTCTGTTGGTTTGTGGTACAGAGATGTGCAGATGGAGGTGTTACTAACACTGACTGTAGTATCAATAAATATTTTTGTGGGTGAATGGCTGAGTTTAAAGGTAAGGGTGGGATGGAAAGCATTGTAATTTTTGTGTTATGACAAAAGTTCATATTTGCTGGCAGTCCAAATGATTATATCTATATAGACGAGGTAGACCAGAGGCTTTATTTGGCATGTGGACAAGAACTCATCTTCCAATTTTGCCATGAACAGGTTTGCATATTGTGGTGCCATTCACATGGACTCACAATTTTGTCTATGTATAGCTCACACCCAAATGTGAAATAATTGTTAGTATAAACTGTATTAGCTGGGTTACAGGTTCTATGGGTAAGACCTCTTGCTCTAGGAATTCTTTGCAGGCTGTAATATCTCATGTTCATGTAGAGTGATTCCACATTCAGTTGTTAAAATGGTTTCCCTTGTGCAAGATCAGATTAAAGGGATAGTAATGTTTCATAATAAAAGCAGCTCTAATTAATCATCATAGTATTTGGACTTTGGAAAGTGGTATTTCAGTTCTGTCAGTTGTATTTCCAGAGTAATTCAATGACAAAGTGTTCCCCTCCTGCCCCTTTTACTGATGTCACACTGTTCAGCCAGAGCAGAAGGGAGGTGCCCAGGTAGACTGCACAGAGGGACAATCTTCAATTAAGATAAGGGAAAAATCTGAAAATCTTGTCAAGGGGGGCAGGGATTTCATGGTTTTCATAGGAAGAAGATTGTCCCCTTCTGTTATCTGTCTGGTCTATGGACTGGATTCCACATCTGAGAGGAGATGGCTTACATTAGGTAAAACGGGCCAGAGGGGAACTTTGCTTGTGAATATCTCTCAAACCATAAAGGTTTGAGAGATAAGACTTATATCGTTCATGTTTTTTTAATGCCTACAAAATAAAATAAAGATAAAACGAAGTATTACTATCCCTTTAAGAGATTGGTTGTGTTCTATATGTAGCCGAGTGTGTTGGTTTTGTTTGTGTTTGGTTTGGAGAGAAAAAAAAAAAAAAAAAAAAAAACCACACACACAGGTTTGAGAATAGTCCCCACCCAGCCAGAAATATTTTCTGAGTGTGTGCCTATTCCAGATAGGATCAGCCTTCCAGGATTCCCTTCCTTTTCTGTTTTAGGAAGTATCCCACCACTGGGTCTTTGAGAATGAGGGCCTCCAGTTGGTCTCTAGTATTTATTTATTTTTTTAACTTCTTATGCAGTTAGATGTGGGATCTACTTGTAGTATTTTTCATCCATAAGTTGCCTGTGTGCCTCATATTCAATCATCTGTGTTCATAATCAGTAGCGAGTCACCTGTTTGCCGGTTTAATGACTGTTTTTGTTGTCCTTTTTCTATGCCCCAATTAACCCTTACAGACCAGGGCTTAGCCAGGTAGACTTGTAAACCTTTTGTTTCCAGTTTTCTTGCCTGCCCAAGCCAGCTTTTGATTTTGGGGAGGACACACCTATGCTGCCAAGGGGAATTGCTGCCCTAGGTGAGTACCTGAACTTGTGGGGGGTAAAGAAAACATGCATCTTCTGTGATAAGAAGGCACACTTAGGCAAGACCTGAGGCAATAAAGTGCTCTTACCCCCAGTGGCATGGACCAATGATTTGTCTACAAAAAGGAAATAAACCAGAGACTTCTTGGATGACTGGTCAAAACAAGAAAACTGGGGTTCAACCGTAGGCAGTGTATCCCACTGCACTAAGTCCTCAGCTATAAAGTGATACATATTAGAAATGCACATTAGGAATGTAAGATTCCTGACAGGAGCAAGGAGATAATCTGGGCCAATTAATAGAGGAGGAAAGGAGGGAACATCTTCTAGAGTTTCTTAAAAATACCAAGAGTAAGAGGAACTGGAATCTGAGGCCTGAGACACAAAACTTCACCAGGACCACCCAAATAAGCACCTCTGCCAAGGGGTTAGGTTCATCCACATAGACTTCTCTTTCCTTGAGAGATTGCCAAGTCGTGCTCTTCAGCCACTCCATCCTCAGTGGAATCCTGAAAGATGTCCATCGGCCAAAGATACAGGGCTCAAGCATGCTGGGTAGCTCAAATCCTGTTACACAGATTATGTGATAGAGGTGACTGAAGAGTTTAGAGACTTAAACTGGTTCCTGGTCAGCAGGTGCAGACCCAAAGGTGGTGGAGGGGCCACAGGGAAGAGGGACACTATGCCAGAATGCTCCTCATGTCAATATGATAAAGGAATTAGGGGGGACACCAGAATCCTTAGCTATGTACTTGTCCAGAGGAGAGATGTCCCATAGTAGGTTCTGCACATGAATTCAAAATGGCCACCTTGAGTGGTCACATCCAATTACAGCAGAATGTAAAATGGTCTGAAATAGTACGCGAATCACTAGAAAAGGCCACAGCCTTAATGGTGTAGAATGATCACCACCATTCACACCAACCCCTGAGCTGGAATCTAGCCTTACAGAGGTCTACTAGGAAATAATATAAAGCTGCATTTAACCAGTTAGCGATGAGTGACATGCCAGGAATGCCACACAAATACATACTTTAAGAACATGTTACAGTCCTGGCATGTCGTGGGTTAATTTTTGCATCACTGCAGATAACAGAGCACCCAGTACCTCAAATGGCCAAAGATGAGGCACTTTTGATGTACTGGGAGCAGGACTAGCAGGGAGAGGGGAGAAGGAAAAAAAAAAAAAAAAAATCCATGAAACTTTGACCCATCATTATGTATCAAATAATTTATGCTCATTTTATTGCTGTGGAGCAATGTGATGCACATGAGAATGATCTCCTAAAAAAGGAAGGAGACGGGGGGGGGGGGGGACATAAGGATTTTCATCTCAGAGGGACACATGGGAAGTATGAAAGAATGTTCATACCTCTTGTTTAAAAGAGGAATTTTACACTAGTGCAGCATTTCTCAGGACATCCCTAATTAAGCACAGGTTAGCGCCATAAAAATGAAAGCCACAGATTACCCACCAATGGACAAGCAGGACTGTGTTGAAAATGTGACCTGAGGACCAGAGTTGAGAATACACTGCTCTAGTGCTTAGTTGAAAAGCAATGCATCATACTCGACTGGGCTTTTACATTACAGATCAAACTGACTAGAAGCTGTTGTACAGATATTTGAATGCATTCTGCGTCTAGCCCACACCTCTTTAGTTTTATCCATCTATTCTAGGGTTACATGCTGAGTGCGGCTTTAACGTCTCTACCACAAATAGTGATACAGTATTTACATTTGTAAAGCTGAACACAATGGATTACTATAAAAGCAGCTTGTTACCCTTTCATCCATTTAGACATTATGCTCAAGCATGTCAGATACATAATGCAAACATCTGAATGTTAACACATCTAATGATGTAGCTAATATATGCACAATTCTTTCACTACTTTTGTTCCAGCTGATTACATTTTCAGCCAGGTTTCTCAAATTATGGTGGAAACCTTTGGTTTCAATTAAATATCAATGGAACCAAACACTGATGCACTTCAAAACCTGTTAGAGAGAGAGAGGTCTCCAAAACATTGCTTTGCAATGCACTGGAGTCTCCTATAATAGTTCCCAGTCATGTTGTAACATGTGTAGGGCTGCAAACATTGTACAAAACACTTTCCTGAATTAGCGCTGTATTACTTATCCTAAATATATGTATCAAAACCCATTTAAAATTTGTTAGGAATGACTGATCCATAGCATCCAAATTTACTGTAGTAGCATTGTAGTGCATTAGCTGAAGAGACAGATGTTGCCTACCTATAATATATCACACACACACTATTATATAAAACCAACACAAACACAAAGCAAGATGCCCCCACTTGTACAGTCAAAGCAGACTTCGCTTGTTGGGGGGTGGCATATGCAGACATGCCGCACTGGAGACAGACCACAGCACTCAATTGATATCTTTGAAAACAATTTATTAAAGAATGGCTAGTTACATTCAGCAGTTATCTTTAAAATTTAGTTTTTTTTGTTTTTTTTCTTAAAAAGGCCACCATTCACACAAAGTAAAAAGAAAAGAAAAAAAAAAATCCATCATTAAAGCTTCTCCTAGGACCACATGTAGAGTCCTTGGTGTCAGTGCTCCATCAATGAAATGCATAAATCTTAAATAAGGGGTTACTCTTTAACTTAAGTATAAAAAAAAAAAAAAAAAAAACCCAACAGTATTGAATTCATACCAAATAAGGAGGCTTTCAGAAGCTTATTACCAATAACATGTGGGATAAATTCATTTGCACATTAAAGCAATCCCAAAATGAAAGTACCAGTAACTCATTACTTTGCAATTTCAGTCATGAAGTCTCCAGATCTCTTTTTGTGACTGGGTACTGATTAACTACTTAGATAAAGGGAGTGGAGGGGAGAAAGTAGGAAATTATGCTTGTTTACTTTCTAACTGCCATAATTTTTAAGTATTGCAGTGCATTGTGTGCAGCGTCATTGTGAGCGTTGCCACATGAAATCCCAGTTCCATGACACACAGTAACAGGATTTGTGGACAGTTCAGCAAGACATTGGTACTGCCCATTAACACTCAGCTCCTCTGAAAAGAAAAATAAATAAATATATCAATATCCAAATTAGTAGCTGTGAATAGTTTCAAACAAAAAGACATATGCACAAGGAATGAGCTGAAGCAAAGACTCAAAATCAAAGCTGTCAGATTAATACTGTGCTATTTAACCCTCTGAAAGCAAGGAGTCTTCAATGTATTAGAGCTCTAGCCTTCTACTGGGTCATAAGCTTTTAAAGGGATAGTAATACTTCAATATTACTAATCTCTATTTTGTAGCCCTTAAATAAAGAACAAAAATGCACCCAGCGGCATCTCTCCAACCCTTATGGTTTGAGAGATAACTGCTTACAAAGTTCTCCTCCCCTGCCTGACGTCTGCGTTCCAGCTGACAGCAGCGGAATCCACTCCTGGAATCAGCCTGCGGCTCTGCAGCAGAGCAGAGATTGTGTTAAAGGGATAGTAATACTTAAAATGTTGTAGGGTTTATTCCCCTGAGTAAAACAAGCGTACTCCCACTGCTGAAAGATGTTTCATTCAAAAGTTATTAATTTTCAAAGTTGAATTTTTTAGGTGCAATATCAGTGGCCTAAAATTGTACAGTGGCGCTCTTGCTACACCATCCTATGAAGATTTATGGTCCCGGGACCAGAGCTGTACAATTTCAGGCCACTGTGATATTGCACCTAAAAAATTCAACTTAGAAAATTAATAATTTTTGAATAAAACATCTTTCAGCAGTGGGAGTACGCTTGTTTTACACAGGGGGATAAACCCTACAACTTTTTTTTTTTTTTTTTTACATTTTAAAGTATTACTATCCCTTTAATGAAAAAGAAATGCTTTGCTGAAAAGGTCTTCTATGTGTGCTTGCAAACCAAGCGCATGTAGAAGACCTTTTCAGTGAAGTATTTCTTTTTCAGTAACACAATCTCGGCTCTGCTGCAGATCCTCTGCCGGTCCCCGGACTTCCCTGCTGTCAGCAGGCAGGGGTGAACTTTTATAAGCAGTTATCTCTCAAACCATAAGGGTTTGAGAGATGCCACTGGGCGCATTTTTGTTTTGTTTTTTTTTTACAAAAGTTACAAAAGTTAGAAGGCTCAGTGCCAAATTAGACAACGGAACTTCATAAAAATTTGTTTGAAAAATATTGTACACAGCAGCACCTGGTAATTATGAAGCCATAATAGAGGAGAGTGTTATTTCACAGCTGTAGTTCAAGAGTAACTGAATGATAAAGTATCCCCCTCCCGCCTATTACCTAATGTAAGCCACCTCCCCTCAGATGTGGAATCTAGTCCCAGGACCAGACAGCTCACAGCAAGGGACAATCTTCTTACTGTGAGCATAAGGAAACCCTGCCCCCCTTGAAGATTGTCACTCTCTACGATCCATCTGGACCAGTTCTCAACCCCGCGCCCTCAGTGGGCACTAACAGGCCAAGATTCGAGCATTTCCTTGTTAGAGCACAGGTGAGTTAATCAATATGAATGAGCCTCTGATTAACACATCTGTGTTCTAGCAGGGAAATTCCCAAGTCCTGGCCTGATTGTGGCCACTGAGGGCATGGGTTGAGAACCTCTGATCTGGACTGTCTTGCTGCTTTGAGGCGAGCAGTGTTACATCAGTAAAAGGGGCAGGAGGTGCATACATTATCAGTTTCTGTGAAACATTACCATCCTTTAAGGACTGGACGCGCAGCAGGCAGTTAAGGACCACAGGGCATTTCTTTTCCCCACTTATGGATTCAGGGCCAGCGTGAAGCCGCGTAGGGAGCCCTAAATTCCATGACTTGCGAGGACCGTCACTGGTACGTCATGGGTCCTTAATGGGTTAAACACACTCATCAGGGGCTTATTCTATTACAGGTGCTAATTTTATCACTGCTTTGATCAAACTGGTGTTAACATTTAGTACCTGCAATAGAATCTAGCCCTAGGGTCTGTTTGTTCTGAAGCACAAAAAGCCGTCCGATACAGAAGGAGCAAACCATCTAAAAGGGACAAATAAAAACCCCATTTAAAATAAAGGGATGCTTAACGCCCTTAATGCTAGAAGTTTCTGATTTACTGCGTTAGAGACCAGAATTCACAGTGAAAGCCACACTTACTGGGCATTTTCTGTCAACAATGGTGCAGTTTTTGCTTGCTCTAGTTCCTTTAACACCTTAAGGACCAGGTGATGTGCTATGACCATCACGGTCCTTATACCCTTACCCCCTTCGCGTTCGGTGACGTACCCGGACCGTCACGCTGGTCCGGCACTTAAGGACCAGTGACTGTCCTGGTCCGTCACGTACTCTCACCGCACTCCTGCAGGAGCACGGTGAGTAATACTGGGGACTGAAATTGATCGCTCCAAGACCGGAGCAATCTCTTTCAGTCCCTCGTTCGGTGTGTCGGCACACGTGATCAGTCACGTGGGGTGGCACGCCGAAATTCCCTATCTGGTCCTTAAAATTCCACACACCCTGGGACCGCTGGTCCTTAAGTGTTTAAGGACCGGTGACTGTCATAGCACGTCACATTTTTTACTTACTGTGCTCTACTAGGAGCACTAAGTAAAAACAGGGCTTAAAATTGACCGCTGCAAGACTGGAGCGCTCTCTCTTAAGCCCCAAAGCATGGCGCCAGTACGCATAACAGGTCATGTATACCGGCGCGTTGGCAAGAATCAAAGCGGTCCTTAAGGCGCTAAAAAAAAAAAAAAAAAATAATCAGCTTTTCAGTTCAATGCATACAAATTAACCCTCTGAGTGACAGACATATCCAATGCATTGCAACAATGCACCAATACCTCTGGCACTCCAAAGGGTTGAACAGTACTGTTTAAGACTGGATCTACAGATTACCCACTATTAAGCAAGAAGGGGGTTTCTTGAAAACATGAAAGATTGAAGATCTGTGCCCCTGGGATGGACAGCTTCTAAATGAAGCTATACAACGTACCTATATCCAAGTAAGCAACATGAAACTCCTGCTCGTCTGCCACTTCCCCAAGCACTTTCACATAATCCGTGTTTGGAATACTGAGCGGGCTCCGTTTCAGCATGTTTATTTTCTCCCCAGATGAATTCTTCAGACTGTCCCAAGTGCATCCAAGGTTATTGCCAATTAGCTTTTCCTAAAACCAGATAACATAGAAATTTAAATTTTATGATTTGGATATGAGTTTGAATACTATTTTAGGCTCCCTGGGATTTAAAGGTAAAGCACATGCATAAAAGTAAATAAAGTCAGTCTTTTATAACATTTAATATAAGCATAGATTTTAACACCGTTTTCTAGATTGTTTTTATGAACCATTTTCTTAAAGTTAAATACTTCCCTTAGTTCATGTGGAACACAGGAACCATGGGATAAATTTCCTTCCTCTGGCAGCTGGAGGTAGAGACTCCCATTTTCCCTCATTTTGCCCTGCCTTCTATACCCAGTTTCAAAATATAGAAAGGAGAAGAGAGAGGAAAGAAGGAAATACCCTGAGCAAAGAGGGCCCCTTTGCCCAGTGACTCAAACCACTGGTTTTCTCCAGGTGGGAGTATTCCACATGGGCTAACAGAGAAAGGATTTTAGTGGAATTACTATTAAAGGGATAGTAATGTTTCATAATAAAAGCAGCTGTAATTAATCTTATTTGGGCCTTGGAGAGTGTTATTTCAATTCTGTCAGAGTTGTAGCTCAAGAGTAATTGAATGATAAAGTATCCCCCTCCTGCCACTTCTATTGATGTAACACTGCTCAGCTTAGAGCAGCAGGGAGTGTCCAGATAGATTGCAGAGATGGTCAATCTTCAATTAAGATAAGGGGAAAAAACTGAAAAATATGTCAAGGTGGCAGGGTTTTCATTGTTCTCACAGTATGAATATTGACCCTTGATGTGAGCTGTCTGGTCTATGGACTGGAATCCACATCTGAGGAGTGGGGGCTTACACTAGATAAAAGGGGCGGGAGGGGGAAACTATCATTCAATTACTCTTGAACTACAATGCTCACAGTAATGAAATAACACTCTCTATGACTCAAATACTAGGAGCATAAATTGGAGCTGTTTTTGTGAAACATTACCATCACTTTAAATCCTTTTCAGTCGTCCAATGTGGAACACCGGAAACATGGCGATATACCAAAGCTATTCCACAAGAGATTCCAGGGAAGAGGACAAAAAAAAAACCCCCACAAACAAACCTCCACTGCAGACCACTTTCCACAGGACTACACTGGTACAACATGAACCTTGTGTCAACGGACAAACTTACACACACAAGCCACAAAACTCTGTTCTGCTGTCGACAAAGGAAATTGCAACTCACACAGGCACCAGGAACTGAAGAGCCTTCTGCCTACAGCTGGTCTCAGCATGTATGCTTGGTGAAAAGTATGTAGAGACACATGTCTCTGCCCTACACTCCAGCTAAGGCCTGATTCTTGAAGGCCCAAAATGCACCCACTGATCTGGCAAAATGCAATGTGACTAAAGAACAAGCTTCATCTTAAGGACGTACATCCTTCCATCCATCCAGGAAGAGATTATATCCTTAGACACTGCCTCTTCATCCTCCTTTTTCTCAGCACCCTGCTAAATCAGGGGGATAGGACGAAACATACCCAAGATTAAAATTTCCATGGTATGGACAACTCATGCACCACAAATGACAGAACTAGCACACAATAGCTGGAGAATCTCCTGAACTTGTCCAAAACTACATGCTTCTGTTCTTCCCGGATGGCTGATGTTAGCAACTGCTGTCGTACTGACAGAGATGAGACCAGTGGAGTAGTGCTAGAAGGGTCGTCCGTAACTCCAGAACGTGGATTACTAACAGTCCTCTAATTCACAGCCTCTGGGCTGTCAGAGGACCCAGGGCAGCACCCCAGCTGAACAGGTTGCTTCCATGACAACCACAGCACAATCCAGCATGACAAATGGATTCCCCAGCATCAAACAGAATTGCTTATACCACCAGCAAAAAAAAAAAAAAAAAAAAAAAGTCTTCCTTTGTCAGTGGAGATGGACGAGACAAATGATCTCTATGCAGTACCCTTCCTAAATAACTATTAAAACACACTGATCCATCACAGACTATTCCCATGTATCTTGAAAAAGAGGAAGCGACCTCCTCCTGGCACAGACATGCCAGAACCCCATGAGCTATGGAGGTGGGTTTGACAGGCTTCTGAGTAGACTTTGTTCTGCCAAGGCTGTTTACACTTTGGGGCAGGCCTGCAAGACATGAGAAGGTTGAACCCTAGATTCCCCAAACTGGCATGGGTAACAAAAACCACGTGTCTTAAAAGGAAAGAAGCACAATCTGAGGCAAGACTAGTGACTGTTGGAGGCAGAAGTGTAAAGACATTACTCTGGGTCAGGCTCAAAAGTGGCCTTCCTACAAAGGAAAACACTGAAGAATTTTTGGAAGTTTGTGGCTCAAGATTTGGTTGGCTGACCAAAGTGCAAAGAGAAGCTACAGATAGCGGAGTCCTTACCATAAAGCCCAATGGCATCGAAAGGCTTCCTCAGCAAGACACGCATTGGCCTCCATAACAAATAGTTTCTCTTTGGGAAGTTCCCTACAGATTGTATGCGATGGCTGTTCACACCAGCTAGTCATGGCTTTAGTGAGTCAAGCCATAGCAAAAGGACCATGGCATCTGCCAAACAGCATTTCTAAAAAAAAGAGAAATCAACCACAGGTGGTGAAGCACACTGCAAAAAAATGCCACAGAGGAGAAAGACTAGGAGGATGGAAATGCATGTTAAGCAGTCTCTTATCAGGAGTCTTCCAGGATAACCTGGTCCAGAGCAATACAGAGTTAAAACAGGTGATGCCTTTTTGTGCTGCTAGATATCCGGTGAACATCCTGAAACAGAGGCCTCAGAAACCTGCAGAGTCTCTAATACTGCTCTGATGAAGACAAAGAAATCCATATCCTCATCAGCATCAACTTCCTCTGCAGCGGAATCTCAAACAGAGAATGGTCCCTAAAGAAGGAGTTCAAAGTGGTAGAAAAGCATGGGAGAAACCACAAATACCAAAAAAGTGACTGCAAGGGGTTTAAACTGGTATGGTAGAGAAGAGACCAGCGTCTACATAGTCTCTGCAACAAGATGGCTGCCAAAGCAGCACCCTGCACAATCCAGGCAGCCTGGGAAATGGAAGATTCTGGATAATGTAGTGTAGTGTAATGTAGTTTGATTACATATGCCAACAAACAGTCTCTTTACGTGGCTAGATAGACACTAAGTCATCTGAACATTGTCCCCACAATGACCTTGCAACAGAGAATGCAGATATTCATTGAGCCAACAATGACCCTTACAAGTATAACAGGTGCAGAGATGTCCCTTTAAAGAGATTCTCCATGCACTTCTATGAAAGACTACCGCCACGCAGCACCCGTTCATAATCGGGCCACATTCAATAAAACCTGAAATAAAGCAAATAAAGGAATGGCTGAAACATACATAGCAAAGTTAAATAGAAATTGAATAAAGCCATCTGCTTTAACAGTGGAGAATTCAGTTAAAACAATTCACTAACAACCAAGTACATAGAGTGTTAAAACCCTTATTATATAAGCAGCTGCCTTTAGAAATCTAGGATGCTAGGAAAATTAGAAGGACTGAGTGTAAAATAGGGCAACACCACATCCCAATAGGCGCCAGGTGGTGATAACAGGAATGACCATAGCACTCAAATAGTTAAAAAAAAAAAAAAAAAAAAAAAAAAAAATGAAGACTGGTAAGTTTGTTTTTTTTTAATTACAAAACCTCAGAGAAGTTCAATAGTAAGGCACAGACTTTTACAGTCAACCTCCACAGGGAAATGCAGAAATACACCTGTGAACTTGTCAATCTAACTCCAGGGAAGTCAGTTAATGGGCGCCTAATAAGGGATTAAACAGTCCCATATTTAAAGCATAAAGCAGGTAATTTGAAACAGAGGTGAGGTAAAAGCT
The DNA here is from genome assembly GCA_037306005.1 of Rhinophrynus dorsalis. Classification (NCBI taxonomy): domain Eukaryota; kingdom Metazoa; phylum Chordata; class Amphibia; order Anura; family Rhinophrynidae; genus Rhinophrynus; species Rhinophrynus dorsalis. The sequence goes on along the minus strand of CM074725.1, from coordinate 181,580,082 downwards.
GGATGAAAGAGGGTAGTCTCCAGCTCAAAGACCCTCCTTTTTTGAAGTGCACTGTCCAGTGAATGGGGGGGGGGCATGACTATTTTACATCCAATATAGAACACAGGAACCATGGGCTAAAGCTGGAAAACAACCAAGTGGTGAATAACTAGAAAAGTTCAGGAAAAGTACACAGAGGGTTGATAGCCCTTCCAGTAAAGGCCGCCATTGAGAACACACAGAGTGAGAATACAGTGCAATACAGGTAAAACCACCACATACAAGTGAGTTCCAGTAGAACAGGGTCATAACAGGACCCTAGCACTCAAGAGGATAACTTACCAGCAGCTCCAGTCTTCAGATTCCCATTTGTAGTCCAGTTAATAGCCTGAGAGAAGCTCAGCAAGGTACAAACTTAGAAAATAAAGTCAGCCTCAGATTTAAGGTCCTGAAATGAACCAGTGAACTGGACAATCCATCAAGAAAGCCAGTTAATGGGAGTCCACCTAAATAAGACCAAGAGCAGTGCCTGTACAAGCTATTCTGTGGGAAGGTCACTTGAAACTGTGTATAGGAGGCAGGAGTACAGTAGAAGGAAGGAATTTTCACCTCAGGAGGATTTTTTATTTATTTATTTTTAAGTGCACGGCCCTGCAAGCGATGGGAACTTTAACCTGTAGTTCCTGTGTTTCACACTGGATGATTGAAAGGTTGTAAACTATTTATTGTACTGCATTTTACAGATTCAGCATTTAATTACTACAGACCGATGCTTCAATTGAAAGAAAACTATACTTAAGGAATAGGTGTTTAAGACAGTGGTTTCCCTACACTCCTTTCACATCACCCAACAGACAGTGTCTTTAGGATTTCAAACACTTGTGCACAAGCAAGTGACTGAGCCTCTGATAAACTCAATATACTACATTACTAGCACCTTTTGGAGGGGGGAAAAAAAAAAACAAAAAAAAAACAAAAAAAAAAACACAAAAACGTAAGCCTAAAATCTGGTCTTCCATACTGCTCTATGGGATCGCCTAGTCCTGCTTTTTCCAGTTCTTGCACTACCGTTGCCTTCTTAGAAGATGTGTTTATTGTCTGCAAACAGACTGAGAATGTGCCACTCTCTGAAGAGAAAAGCAGTGGGTCCAATATCAGTAATAGCATTATCAGCACACAATTCATGCATATTTTTTTTTTTTTTTTTTTTTTTAAACTGCAGTTTTAGGATTAAAATAAAAACACACAAAACTTTATTTTCTTAGTGCTCTAAATTCTAGAAGTACACAGTCAAGAGTTATAACTCTATTTGGAGTTCCTTTAACCCTTTAAAGAGTGATAGTAATGTTTCACAAAAACAGCAGCTCCAATTAATCTACATAGTATTTGAGCCATAGAGTGTCATTTCATTACTGTGAGCGTTGTAGTTCAAGAGTAATTGAATGATAGAGTATCTCCCTCCCGCCCCTTTTACCCAGCGCAAGCCCCCACTCCTCAGATGTGGAATCCAGTCCACAAGACCAGACAACTCACATCAAGGGTCAATATTCTTACTGTGAGAACAATGAAAACCCTGCCCCCTTGACAGGTTTTTCCCTTATCTTAACTGAAGATTGTCCCTCTCTGCAATCTACCTGGACTCTCCCTGCTGCTCTAAGCTGAGCAGTGTTACATCGGTAAAAGGGGCGGGAGGGGGATACTTTTCCAATTACTCTTGAACTACAACTGACAGAATTGAAATAACTCTTCAAAGCCCAAATATTATGTAGATTAATTAGAGCTTCTTTTTATTATGAAACATTACTATCCCTTTAAGGGCAGAAACATACCCAAGTGTACCAAACGCAAATTAAAAATGGCAATCACATACCTGCCTCACGAACTGAGAAAGCAATAAAGAAAAAACAAAAAAAAAAGACACGTTAAGTCTGTTGGTGAGCCAACAGACAGGATTACCTGTTACTTACATTTTGGAAATGGACACTATAGATCATACTAAATAGAGCCATTCAAGGGGCAAATCAACTGCATCACTGGCCAAATTATTTTTTAAATGGGGTTTCAACCTTTGGGTGCCATAGGGGTACAGAATGCATTGCAAATAAATGTGTTTTGTACCCCACTGGCACGCAAAAGGTTAACCCCTTGCACCAAAAGCTTTGCAGTGTTTGAGGCATCAACAATACAATAAGGTTAGCCTTTTGAATGCTTAACACATTGCACTGAACCAACCCTCTAGAAATCAAAGGGTTAAAAAGTCCATTAACCATTTTAGTAATTTTGATTTGTTCCCTATGATGAATTTTGTAGCATACAGTGCAACATTCAGATCCATACATGCACCATTTTGACATAGGCTGGTGGAAGATTCATTAGTATAAAATAGTTGTCAGAAAGAAATTGGGAAAGAACCACTCTTAACTCACACTGGGAAGACCACTGACAATGAAATGTATGCTACAAAATAGTTCCCAGTTCAGCTGTGTTCAAACTTACATAAATGGGGCTTTTAGCCATTGGAATGCTAAGAGACATTCAGTACATAGGATAACAATGCTCAAGACACAGCATTAAGTATTTAAACGTTAAACGGCTATTTTTTATTTGTCATTTTTAGGGCATACACGTATTTAACTTCCAGAATATGGATAAAACTGGAGCAAACAACTCAGCCATGGCACAAAAAGCCACATTTAATTGTATAGGAGTTTTCAGCATTAAAAGCCCCATTTACATCAATGGAAGTTTTTGTATATACCCAATCGTGCCATTAGCTTGCCACAAAACTACTTCAATTATTTAGGAAAATTAAACCTCTCACCAAGATTCAGTTGCAAATAATTGTAAGCACAGTATATAAAGACAGGCAAAGCCATATACACACACATTAGCTAGCCAGTACATGGGTAGGCATACATACCAGGGAAATGTTAACATTATCAGTGGGAATGGTGTGCAGCTTGGCAAGCAGCTTCTCTGCTGCAATCCGCTTTGCCACCTTTTTAGATGTTCCAGAACCTGCAGCAAAGAGGAAAGTAATCAGTAGTCCGATCCTGCACACACACACACTGGTTGTCATAAAGCCGGATGTGAGATGCTCTCTGTAGCAGAAAGGGATAGTAATACTTAAAATGTAAAAAAAAAAAAAAAAAGTTGTAGGGTTTATCCCCCTGACTAAAACAAGAGTACTCCCACTGCTGAGAGGTGTTTCATTCAAAAGTTATTTTCAAAGTTGAATTTTTTAGGTGCAATATCACAGTGGCCTGAAATTGTAGAGCGGCGCTGTTGCTACACGATCCTATGGACAGCTCTGGTCCCAGGACCATAAATCTCCATAGGATGGTGTAGCAACAGCACCACTGTACAATTTCAGGCCACTGTGATATTGCACCTAAAAAAAGTCAACTTTAAAAATTAATAACTTTTGAATGAAACCTCTCAGCAGGGAGTACTCTTGTTTTACTCAGGGGGATAAACCCTACAACATTTTTTTTCCACTTTAAGTATTACTATCCCTTTAAAGTGATAGTAATGCATGAATATAAAACGCATCTCCGATGACTCCTCATATGTTTTTGCACATGTACCACTATATTTTAATATCCTCCAACATGTAGTTCAACAGAAATGCAATTATAAAGAATTCCATCCCTTTTTAACTTCGCTGCCACCACCCTGCAATTGTGGAATCTGGTTCCTTGACAGGACAGCTCACTGCGAGGGACAATCTTCTCACTGATCATAAGGAAAACCCTGCCCTCCTGGACAAAGGAGGGAAGGATTTTCCTTATGCTCACAGAAGATTGTTCCTTGCTGCGCGCTGTCCGGACAATCTTGGAGCGTGCATTACATACTTAAAAGGGGCGAGAGGGGGATTCTTTAAAATCGCATTTCTGTTGAACTACACATCAGAAGATACTGAAAAATAGCAATACATGTGCAAACATATGAGGGGTCATAGGAGATTCTTTTATATTCATTCATTACTATACCTTTAAACCCTTAAATGCTAAATGGGGATGACAATGCATTTCAAAGCAGCACACTGGAGACATCATCCAAGGAGTTCCTAATTTCCTTTGTTATTAGATTCAGACCACTTCGAACAGTGTCTAAAAGTCACAATTATAAATAGATGGAACTTAAAGGGCAACTGACTCATTGCAAAAACAAAAGCACAGACAGGAGCCATTTTTTCTCATTGTTAAACACACCAGCCAGCTTTATAAGGATAATGTTTTTATCAAGTGTGTCCCCTACAAGAACAGATTTCCACCTCACTATATAAAAAAAAAAAAAAAAAAAGAAAATACACCTCCTTGAAATTACAGCATTATATATTTTCCACAATTTCCAACACTGCAGCACATTTTTCCTATCACAACCGCTTTTCCTTGTGACCTTTTGCATCCCCCCAACCCCTCCCTCTTTTTTTTTTTTTTTTTTTTTTTTAAAGGAAGGAGAGAATGAAAAAACATAAAAGAAGAAAATAAATAAAATCTTACCAGTCTCTACAAAGGTTTCCACACGGCAAGTTAGTGTAAACTCCCGCTTGTGAGGAGGTCCAGACTCTTGGGCGACTGAATATTCTGGAAGTCTCCATCCCTTCTGCACAGCTAGTTCCTAGAGAACAGTGGAAGATGTCAAAATGTTTTAAACACACCCCCTTAAAGAGCAACCACACATTTTATTAAGTGTAGTAAATAAGCCTGGAGATGATCAGTGCAGCCCCAAAGCAGCACAATGTGGGAACTGCCAATAGACCCACTGTGTCAGTCCAATACAGCAGTTCTATCGAAAGTGGTCTCTTGTACACTGCAAATAAAACCACTGTCCCTTCTCCCACGCATGTCACAGCATACAATGCAGCTCCGGCTTATTTGAAAGTCTGTTCTCAGTGGTGCAGACAAGAGGGCAGATAGTGATCCTATAAATCTAGAGTACAAATTGAAGTTGTTTGTTTCTACCATTGCTACTGGATGACTGCTTCGAAAATCTGCATTTCTGTGGCCCAAAAACATACTAGTATTACTGTTAAAAGTGTGGTCACACTGCATGCTAAAAAGAACAAACTTATCTGCCCAGAAAAACCAATATATTACATTTCTTACATTTTAGATTCAAAGCCTTATATCAGAGACTGCATGATTACTAAGTTCTAGTACAGGGGGTGTTGGAAGTGTAGTCCTCCAGCTGTTTTTAGACTGTAGGTTACATCTTCAGTCTGCCATCTGGAGTGCCATAAACTGTCAACTGTACTAGCAAAAGCAAACAGTTTGTTAAAGACCAAAACAACCTGAGCCTAGAACACCCCTACATGTCATTTGTATGGACATAAGGAATAGTTAAAATAAGTGAAAGTATCAACACACAAAATTTGCTAGAAAGTTTGTAACTACGCAGTCATTTGCAGTAGAGACTGCCCGTGACGAGGATGATACAGAGTGGGCGCTCCGAAGGAGCTTCCTGCTCTGTATCAGCCGCGGCGCTGGCAGTCTTACCGAGCATGACTGCACCGTGACCAGCTGGTACTATCAGCTGCTGCATGGGCAGTCTCTACTGTGTATGACTGCCCTGCGACCGGCTGGCAGTGGCACTGTGGTCCTTGTAACAGGCTCTTCAACTAGTATATATAATTATACCTGCAGTGTTCCAATAGGATTTCCCTGCATCTGATTAGGCTGTTGCTTGGAGACATCTCTGATCAGGGGCTCTGACATAGGTAAACTGTGGTTTGCAGAGGTGTACAAAAAGGTGTCAGATCAATTCATGAAACTATTCCTTACAATACATTTTGTACAAAAAGATTTAAAATTTTGTTTGTTTGTTTTTTTAAATCATTTTTTTAAACAAGGCACCACCTAAAAGTGTCTTATAAATTAAAAGGGACAGTAATGTGTACTTAAAAACATTTCTTTGAGTCTTCTGTATACTAAAACAGAGAATGTGCTTCAAAATATTATGCAGAGATAAAGATCCTCTATCCACCCCTTTCTGGCCCTCTGAATTTCACACCGAGTAGTGCGACTTGACAGCTGCAGAGAGGGACAAACTTCAGTAAGTACAAGGGAAATCCTGCCCCTTTTGATGAAGGAAGGCAGGATTTCCCTTGCTTACTGAAGTTTGTCCTTCGCTGCAGCCATCCGGACCAGCCTGCAGCTTCTGGTGATGTGCCAGAAAGGGGCGGGTGGCCGATCTTTATCTCTGAATAACTTCTGAAGTACAGAAAATGAAGGACTTACATATAGTGCATTCTCTTACTTTTTAAATATACAGAAGACTTGGATAAATAATTTTAAGTAGACATTACTGACACTTTAATGCAGTCTATGCAAGCAATATCCATCGCTAGCACACAATGAGTTATTCTTTGCTCAGCAACTGTTATTTTAGCTACTCCTGCAAAAGCACTACAACCCTGTTTAACCCTATGCTACACAAAGCGTTACCGTCCACTCTTAAAATGTGAAGGAAGCCATTTTCACCTTATTTTAATTTCTAAGAACTGGTACCCAAAGGATAGGCAACTTTTAACAAAATTTGAACAGAGAGTAAAGTGATTAAGTATCAAAAAACAACCAAAAAACACAAACACACACCATGTGTAACACTAAATGGGCAACTGGAAGTCCTGGAACCTCATGCTGCCCTCATTGGCTTCACCTGAGGCCCACAATATCTTCAGACAGTAACCCCCCCCCCCAATCACCACTTTATCCAAATGAGATAAACCTCTATCGCTTCAAAAGCACACTGTTTTATACTCCCAAGGTTTCCAGTGTATGCCGAGAACATATCTGATAACACCCCCCCCCCCCAAAAAAAAAAAAAATTCCTTTAAAATTTTAAAGCCATCATGTATGGCCCTTGGGGTGATCTGGCTTCCCTTCACTACTGTATAAGCAAGCAAACTTAAGCCGGCAGTGGTTCTTTAATGATAGGAAAAGCAAATTTAAAGAGATAGTAATGTTATAATCTAAACATACATTGTTAATGTACTTTTATATATGAAAAAGTTACAAGAGATACTATGCATCTCTTGAAAATAGAGTAAAAAGTTCTCCCCTCCCAGCCCTTTCCATCACATCTTTCACAGTTCAGAGAGATCGGAAAACCGGTCACTTGACTGGACAAATTGCAATCATGGACAATATTGTATGTGTCAGTACAGGGAAAACCTTGCTCCCCTTGACAAAGGGGGTAGAGTTTTCCTTATACTGACAAGGAAAATACAAATGTACAGACAATATGAAAGATAATATGCTTTATATAAGAACATTGAACAATCCCATGTATGTTTATATTATCACACTACTATCTACTGTTTAAAAAAAAAAGCAGCTCCAATTAATCTTCATAGTATTTGGGTCATGGAGAGTGTTATTTCAATACGGTCAGAGTTGTACTTCAAGAATAACTGAATGATAAAGTATCCCCCCCCCGGTCCCTTTTACCTATTGTAAACCACATCCATCCGGTCAGTCTTGTTGCTCTGAGGTGAGCAGCGTTACATCAGTAAAAGAGGCGGGAGGGGGAAACTATCATTCAATTACTCTTGAGCTAGAACTCTGACAGTATTGAAATTACTCTCGATGGCCCAAGATTAACTAGAGCTGCTCTTATTGTGAAACATTACTATCCCTTTAAGGTCAGATGTCATTATTTGTGACTAGTCCCCTACCATGGGCAAATATTTTACTTCACCTTTGCGTGAAAGTACTGTCCAGTACAAAGACCTAAACACCTAATTAGCCGAGGATAATGGGGAAGTGCAGTACAAGAGTGTTCAGAATCTCACATTATTTGCCTTAGTTAAACAATGGAGACAGATCCACATCATGAAAATCAGCAGAAAGACATTACTCACCGTATGCTGGTATCTCCTCTCAGTATGTTCAAAGCAGACTCTGCAGCCTTATGTTTTGCAATTTTCTTGCTTGGTCCATCACCTTAAGAGGGGCCAGGAAAGAAACACATACAGTATAAGTTTTATATACATATTGAAGTGGAGCCCTCACTGGTCTTCAAATAGCTGAATAGGAATAATTGCTTTATTAGGTGTGTCAACAGTATAGCATGGATGGGGAGCAGAGTATCTCGTAGCATGTAAATTATTCTCACATTCTGCAATGTACTAAAATACTCTGCTCCCCAAGCATGCTACATTGTGTTTGCAGCATGTGAGGACATGCATTTTGAAATTTAGTCTTTATTTCCAATTGACATCACCAGTATTCAGTGATCTAACTTTTTCAGGACTCCCATTTCAGAGGCAGGAAATAAAAGGACTAGATAGCTTTACATATGTGTCCTTCTGACAAAGTATTAGGATAGGCGCTACCTGCCATTGATTTGATTTCGGTACCAATTATTAGGAAACTAATACTACCATATGCTTTAAGATTTAAGATCCTATTGCCGCTGATTTCGAGGTACTGGTCCCTCTCGGAACTCTCATTACCAGGGATTTTATGAGACTTCTCTGTGATCCAATTATGAATCAAATAATGTAAGAAGATTGGTCTATGTTAGGACTTTCACTATAGCAGCAACCAATTTATGGACCGAAAGGGGATTTGTATGTAGCCTAATTTAGAATAGATTAGGCGTCTTCTACTAGCCCCAACTGTTATTCAATCCCTTTGAAAAAAAATTCTGACAATATTTGAGTATATACATCTTTATAGTGAAATTTAAAAAATAGGATTTTAGTCTTACCTGTTAAATCCTTTTCACTTAGTCCATACAGGTCACTGGTACCATGGGATGTGTAGTCCCCTTTAATAGGCAGGAACAATTATGCAAATAATTTGCAAGGGGCGGAGCCTCCCCTCTTACTTAAGCCACCTTCTGGCCAGAGCCACCCATATTGATTTGAGACCCTAAACTGACCCCAGGTAAGCAAAAAGAAAGACTCCTGTGAGCATGCCCGAACGGTCTCCCACTGAATGCCACAGGAGAGCCAAGACTGGTCCCTTGACAGGGTGGGAGACCAGTGACCTGTATGGACTAAGTGAAAAGGATTTAACAGGTAAGACTAAAATCCTATTTTCACTGTCGTCCAATACAGGTCACTGGTACCATGGGATGTACAAACATTGAGCTGATCCAGAGGCGGGAAGTAAGGCAAGGACCAGGCGCAAGGCCCAAGTCACTAGAACTGTTAACCAGTTGATAACATAGCCCAAACTGTAAGTGTCAACGGACACCAACCAAGGGAACAATCCCTGAACTTAACACAGCACACGGAACACGAGCCAACCGGGCTCAACAGTAAGGAAGCACTAAGGATCACAGAGCGGAAGACCTACACAGGCAAGACTGCCTCCAGGACCTTCCTTCCAAAGCTGGCATCAGCCGATGCCAGTACATCAACTCGGTAGTGCTTAGAAAAAGTGTGCACAGAGGACCAAGTGGCCGCTCTGCACAGTTGATCAGCAGAAGCTTGATTCTTGTAGGCCCAGGAGGCCCCAATAGATCTGGTGGAATGGGCAGTCACCCTGAAGGGAACATGCTTATTCCTCAACTTATAGGCTTCACGGATGGTAGCCTTAATCCAAGAGGCAATGGTAACTTTGGAAGCCGGTCTTCCTGCCCTAGGCCCCTCAGGAATGACGAATAGAGCGTCAGACTTCCTGATAGATTCGGTGCGGTGAACATAAAACTTGAGGCAACGCACCACATCCAACAAATGGAGATCTCTTTCCTTGTCAGATGAAGGATTAGGGCAGAAAGAGGGAACCACAATCTCCTGATTGATGTGAAACTCAGACACAACCTTGGGTAAGAATTCCTTGGTAGTGCGAAGCACAGCCTTATCCTTGTGGAACACCAGGTAAGGAGGTTTACAAGACAATGCCTGTAACTCTGCCACCCGGCGTACTGACACAATAGCCAAAAGGAAGGCCATCTTCCAAGTCACAAGACGTAATGGAATGGAAGCCAAGGATTCAAACGGTGGTCGCTGAAGAACTCCCAGCACCAAATTGAGATCCCACTGGGGAGCAGGACTCTTGAAGGCAGGTCGAACATGAGTCACACCTTGGAAGAAGACTTTCACATCAGGAAGGATGGCAATCCGTTCCTGGAAAAACACAGACAAGGCAGAGGTCTGAACTTTGAGGGAACTCAGACTGAGCCCCTTGTCCACACCGTCCTGCAAGAAGGCCAGGACAGTGGGAAGATGGAAGTCAAGAGACAACTGCTTGACAGAGCACCATGTCACGAAAGTTGACCAAATGCGATGATAGATCTTGGAAGACACAGGCTTACGAGCACTGAGCATCGTCGACACCACAGAAGGAGAAAAGCCTTTCTTAGCTAGAATCGAGGATTCAACCGCCATGCCATCAAACGGAGAGAGTGAACATCCTCTTTCCACAGATACCCCTGAAGAAGCAGGTCCGGACGGGCTGGAAGTGGGATTGGATCCTTCACTGACATGGCCATCAATTCCGGAAACCAGGACTGGCGAGGCCAGTTTGGAGCAATCAGGATGACAGGACAACGTTCTCTCTTCAACTTCTGAATAACTCTGATCAATAGAGGAAGAGGGGGGAAGATGTAAGCCAGGGAGAAGTCCCAAGGGATCGACAAGGCATCCACCGCTAGAGCAAGGGAGTCCCTCAGACGGGAGCAAAACACCGGAACCTTCCTGTTGTGTCTGGTAGCCATCAGATCCACCACTGGCATCCCCCACCGTTGAGTGAGCATGTGAAACACCTCTGGGTGAAGAGCCCATTCTCCGCTGTCGACGGTGTGACGACTGAGGAAGTCTGCCATGACGTTGTCCACGCCTGGAATATGAACTGCAGAGATGACAGGCACGTGATCTTCTGCCCAAGACAAAATATCCTTGACTTCCCACCAGGCGGAACCGCTTCTTGTGCCGCCTTGTCTGTTGATGTAAGCCACCGCCGTGGCGTTGTCGGACTCTACTCTGACTGGAAGACCGGTCAATTGAGACTCCCAGTGCCTCAGGGCCAGCCGGACAGCTCGAAGTTCCAGAACATTGATGGAGAGCATGGATTCCTCCAGACCCCATTTCCCCTGAGCACTGAAGCGACCCCAGACTGCACCCCAGCCCCGAAGGCTGGCATCCGTTGTGACTGTGGTCCAATGAGGAACTAGAAAGGATTTCCCTTTCAAGAGATGAGAGAGATCTAACCACCAGTGCAGACTCGACTCGACATGAGGAGGAAGAGAAACAGACAGATGTTGATGATCTGGATGATTCCTGCACGTCTGGATCACAAATCTCTGAAGATCCCTGGAGTGGGCCATTGCAAATGGTACTGCTTCGATCGTGGAAATGAACTTCCCCACTAAGGACGACAACTTCGGAACTGGAATTTCGTCCATGTCCAGAATCCCAGCCACTCTGACGGCTATCTGGTGAGCCACGTCCTCTGGAAGAAACACCATGCATTGGCGAGTGTCGAACAGGAGACCCAGGAACAGAAGCCTCTGAGAAGGAATCAAGTCCGACTTGTCCAGATTCAGGATCCATCCGTGACGGTTCAGGGTGTGCATGCACCTCTGCAACTGCTGGTGGAGAAGCTCCGCTGAGGAGGCCTTCAGTAGGAGATCGTCCATGTAGGGTGTCACTCTGATCCCATCCTGATGGAGCACCGCTATCAAGGAGCCCAGCACCCGCTGGAAGACTTGAGGAGCTGTAGTCAGTCCAAAGGGGAGCGCTGTAAATTGAAAGTGTCCCCTGTGGCAGGCAATCCTGAGATACTTCCTGCTCTCTGGATGAATAGGGATGTGAAGATAAGCATCCTGAAGGTCCAGGGAGGCAAGAAACTCCCCTGGAGACATTGCTGCAATCACAGAGCGCAGGGACTCCTGGCGGAAGTGGGAAGTCACCACATAGGCATTGAGATCTTTGAGATCCAAGATGGGACGGGCTCCTCCGTCCTTTTTGGCTACCACAAACAGGTTGGAATAAATCCTGAACCTGTGTCCCCCTGCGGAACCGCCTCCAGGACCTCTTTGTCCAAGAGATCCTGAATAGCGTCGTCGAACAGACGCCTTTTTGAGGGTTCCTGAGAAGGACGAGTAAAATGGAACCGAAAAGGAGGAAGGGAAGAGAAAGGGATCCTGTATCCCTCTGACACCACCTGAAGAACCCATGGGTCCGCCACTGACTCCTCCCAAGTCCGGCGAAAGATGCGGAGACGACCGCCTACAGCCGGATGCGGACCCGGGTTCGGCGAGTCATGCCGAAGCAGTCTTGGAGGTTTTGGCCTTGGAGGCAACTTTGGGCCTCCAGGACTGTTTGGGCTTGGAGGAGGAGCGCGTAGTGGGAGGACCCGTTTGGGCCGAGGAGCGTGTCTCAGTCTGAAAGGAACGAAAGGACCGATTGCGTTTGGCTGGAAACTTTTTCTTAAAGACTGAGGGTAGAAGAGTACTTTTACCGCCAGTAGCCTCACTGATCATTTCTTTGAGCTCAGAGCCAAAGGGCAAATTCCCCTGAAAGGGCAAGGAAAGCAAGGCTTTCTTAGAGGCTGTATCAGCAGACCAAATTTTCAGCCAAAGAGCGCGTCTAGCCACCACAGAAGAAGTGGAGGCCCTCGCCATCATGCGCACAGCATCAAAAGCAGCATCAGCAACATAGTTCTGAGCTTCAGTGATATTAGCAAGAAGCTGCAACTGTTCAGATACAGGCGCATCCTGGCGAACCGTTTCAGTCAGTCGTTCAGTCCAGGCTGCAATAGCCCTATTAACCCATGCCACAGCAAAGGTGGGGCGCATGGCAGTGCCAATAGAGGCAAAAATAGATTTAAGAGAGAGCTCTAATTTCTTATCCGTCCAGTCCTGCAAGGCAGAGGCATCTGAGACAGCCAAAGCAGTAGATTTGGATAGTCTAGACACAGGAGCATCCACCTTGGGAGGATGAACCCATTTTGCCAGCTCCGCTTCGGGAAAAGGGTAAAGTTTGGCAAACTTTTTGGAGACAGAGGAAGATCTATCAGGATTCTTCCATGCCTCAGAAACCAGACGGGCAAGAGTAGGGTTAGTTGGAAAACAAACAACAGGTTTAGATGGCTTTTTCTGAAAAACATCAGTAGGATCATAAGTGGATTCCTGAGTCAGAGGAAGGTTGAGCGTATTCAGAACCGCTCTGATCAGACCCTCAGCCGAAACTTCAGGGTCACACTCATAGGGGTCCCCAATGGACCTGTTAGATTCAATAACAGTACGTTCCTCAGCATCAGAATCCTGTAAAAGTTCTTCTTCAGAAGAATCAGTGATATCAGGAGCTCCCTGTGGCTTAGGCAGGGAGGTCCTGATAGTAGAGGGGGTCTGCCAGACCTGGAGAGCCCCCTGTACCTGAGAGGGAAAGAGTTGAAGCGTGGATCTGAGATCCCTAGTGGCAGCTTTAAACTCCCTCACCCAAGATGGCTCAATAGCGTGGCTGGGAAGCCCAGGGTTGCTATCTTTATCAGTACAATTAGGGCATAGATCCCCCACATTATCGCAATCCAGCCCAATGTGGCAAGAGGAGCAAAACGCCATGGGGGTAGAAGACCCCCCAGCCTCCTTAGTCTTGGGTCTAGCCCCTAGCTCCAGTGAAGTAGACATGCTCACAGCGTCAAAATACCCCACAAAAAACACTATCACCCAGAAAAGTGTTAAAGATTAAAGTTTCACCTCAGAAAAGGTCTAAAAACGGACTTATCTGGCCAGCGAAGGGTTAATCTGGTGAGGAGAGAGAAGGCTCGGTCCCTGCGTAGTGTACTCGCCTTGGAAAAGTACCACAAAATGGCGGCCGTCATGACAGCCAATCAGAAACAAGCGCGAGCTAAGCGCTCATGGGAAATGTAGTTTTCCCTATGCAAGTACCCCAAACAGTGCCCGAAGCCCCCCTGAACCCCCTACATTAATAAAACACCAACCGGATGATAGAGCAGGAGCCTAGCATTAAAATGAGCCCACTCTGAAGTTGCTGTGACAAGCGGTTTCAGAGATATGTCCCAAACTGTGAATTCCCATAGAGAGTAAAGGAGCTCTGCTGCTGAGCGGGAAAAAGCCGCGCTTAAAGGCGCGGAACACCATTTTTAATAAAGTTTAGTAAAACATTAAAAAGTGCCCAAACAAGCATGAAATACATGAGAAACATAAATAAATGAATACCCAATGCTCCAAAACTCAGAGAATAACACAGAAATTGCATAAATAGCTGATAATGCAATAAAAACACCCTATGAGTGCTGGAGTGTATTAAAACTCCCAAATACAAGCCCATCAAAGGGACACTGTGGGGACAAGTGGACCTTCAGCACTCAATGGGTGACTCACCTTTCTCGCAGACTTCTGTCTTCAGGTGACCATGATAGGGAGGGAAAGAACCAGAGGTAATTTCCCCAACAGGGGAGCTGCTTAACACAAGCTGTCCCCTCTTCAGGTATAGGTCCACAGAAATCCCTGGAAGCTGCACCAGCCACTTTGAAGAGGGCAATTCACAGCCATGGTCACCCTCCTAATGGTGGTATTCCATATTTGAACAGAAAATAATAAAACTCTAAGAAGCATAGCTGTTCTCTGCCTGGTGTGCAAGCACACCAGGAACAAATCAATATGGGTGGCTCTGGCCAGAAGGTGGCTTAAGTAAGAGGGGAGGCTCCGCCCCTTGCAAATTATTTGCATAATTGTTCCTGCCTATTAAAGGGGACTACACATCCCATGGTACCAGTGACCTGTATTGGACGACAGTGAAAAATGTTTTCCATTACAGATCTGATTAGGATTTTCTCCCCCCCCCCCCCCCCCCAACTCCGTGGAGGCAAAATTAAAGGGATAGTAACATTTAGATATTAAGGAAAGGTCTAATCTCATTATATATATTTAAAAAAAAAACATACCCAGCTATTCATAACATTGTCGTCTTAGTTTTAATCTTAAAGTGTCCCCCCTCCTACCCTTTTCCATACTTTGATATCTCCCCCTAATAGCAGCAAGCTTGATCACAAGGGACAACCTTCTGTCAGCATAAGGAAAAACCTGCCCTCCATCAAGAGGCAAGATTTTCTTTATACTTGAGGAACATTGTCCCTCGTTGCAACTGTCCGGCCAAGTGACCGGGTATCAGCTCCAAGGGGAGGAAGGGGTACACTTTAAACCAAAGGCATAAAGGATAGTTAGAAAGGTACACTTCACAAAAAAAAAAAAAAAGTATCTTGAAGAATCAACCTTGCCTTAATATCTAAACATTACTCTCTAAGTCACTCCTGCTCCCAAGTCATCTCTTACAGGAAACTTGAAAATCTTTATATTGTTTGTACAACTGTTTATATTCCACAGGCCAAGTGTCATGAACTAGGATTTAAACAAGTTTAGGGTTGATTAAAATGTTATTTAACCAGTGTTCTATCATTTTGATAGTGAGACAATGAGTTACACATCTTAGTATTTACAACACATACATGACAATATGAATCATAAAAAAAGTCAAGTGTATCCAGAATTTTTCACGCTGTTCAGGAAGCCATAAAAAGGGGGAAGGAAAATTGAGAACACACTGCCATTGGTGTTTACATGAAGCAAGAAGCCTGGTAGGCAACCTGAGACCTTCCAGCTTTTGGACTACAATATATCTTGAGTGGAATGATAGACCAGAAGCTGGAGAGCCACATTTTAGCCATGCTTGATCAAAGGCATCACAAGGGATGATTTTATATGTGTTTACAGATACAATTCATTGCCATCTCCTCAAACTAATTTTCATTCTGGTCATTCCATGTACCTGAGCAAGATATTTCCCCAATTTCAACCCGAAAGGTGAAACTCGGGTGATGCGCTTGTCCCTCAGCCTTCTCAAAGATGTAAACTGGGGGATTGTTCGTCTTCGTTCCAAATTCATGCAGCAACTGGATTGGAGTCTTACATGGATTAGTTGTGATCATTTCATCCAAACTGATGAGAGAAGGGATGGCAAAAGAAAAATACATGAATCAGGTCATAGGTCATAAAGTGTTACACAGTATGTATAAAACAAATTCACAGAATGCCCAGATTCAGCTCTTAACCCCTTAACGACCCTTGACGGTCATAGTATGTCAAGGGTCGATTTGACTTAATGACTGATGACGTACTATGACCGTCATCGAGTTCCGGGCTCCCCCCGCGGCTGCACGCCGTTCGGGGTGTCCGGAACGCAACGGAGCAAAAAAAAAATTTTGCTCCGTGGTCGTTGAGTCGCGTCTTCGGCCGGATTTCCCGGTCCTTAAGGGGTTAAAGTGCTACCGGTGCACTCACTAGCAGTTCAACAATCAAGGTAGCCAACAGACATTTGGATAGAGTAGGTGCAAACATTTAAGTATACAATCGTTAACCCTGGCACTCAGTGGGTTAAACTTTAAAAAAATAAAAAATAAAATTATATATATATAGATAGATATAGGACGGTATTAACCCTTTGAGTGCTTTGCAATGCATTCCGTACCCCTCACTCAAAGGGTTAAACCCTTGAATGCAGAAGTCCCCAAGCATTACAAAACAATTCTCTGAAGATCTAGAACTCAAGGTGTTAAAATAACCATTTAACTGTATCGGAGTTTATCCCCTATGCTTCAAAATAGGCTTCAGAATTACTTCACTTCTGTACATCACCAGTTTTGTCCGATCATAAAAATTATAAATATATATGACTAATAATAGCTACTGAGAAATGTATTGTCTTAAGAGACATTAAGAATCCATGCCATTTACTGCAGAGCTTACCACCTACTTCCACCCCCTCTGTGAATCAAAGCACAGCTGCCATGCATCATAAGGTCTAGCCCAGACTAGATTTTTTTTAATACCTAGCTGTATTAGTCATCTTAAATTGAGACGGATAACGTTAAGGGCACACATCAGTTAGGGCGATTAAACATCACCAAGCACCAAGTACATGGTGCTCCACTGACTTAAAGGGATAGTAATACTTAAGTATTACTAATCCCTATAGTAAAGTCCTTTTAAAAATAAATGTATTGCCCCCAGTGTCATCTCTCAGACCTTTATGGTTTGAGAGATGATAGCTCCCAAAGTTGCCCTCTCCCTCCCCATTCCACAAAGTCAGTGTTGTAGCTGACTGAAGTGAAATCCAGTCATAGATCATCAGGTGGCTCTGCAGCAGAGCCGCAATCACGTTAATTAAAAAAAAAAAAATCTTTCACTAAAACGGTCTTCTACGTGTGCTCGCAAACCAAGCACACATAGAAGACCATTTCAGTGAAAGTTTTCTTTTTTAGTAATGCGATCGCGGCTGTGCTGGAGAGCCGCCTGAAAGTCGTACAACTTGCTTCCCTGCAGTCAGCTAGAATGCTGACTACGGGGAAGGGAGAGGGCAACTTTAGGAGCAATTACCTCTCAAACCATAAAGGTTTGAGAGACGACACTGGGGGCAATACATTTATTTTTAATAGGACTTTAATATAGAGATTAATAATACTTAAGTATTACTATCCCTTTAAGCTTTCACATTAGTTTAAAATCAGATGGTCGATGGGCACCTGCCGAACACAGGACAAAAGTGAATTGCAAAACTTCAGTCTTGCAGTTCTCTTCTCATGGGACCACGGAGGGTGGACTGGAGTCTCTTTAAACACCACGTATATACACCTTCTTTGGTCTTCCGAGACTCACAAAACAGCCCAACACTGGCAGTTGCTTCCAGATACTAAAGGTCCCTTTAAAGGACAACTGCAATTTAATCATGTAGTTCAGGGACAGGAATCCTGGTCATAGACTTCGACTCATATTATCCACAGAAGATGGAGAGCCAAAGAAAGCCTATCCATGACTTAGCCTGCCCACATAAGGACATTTGACATTGTTATCCTTTGGGGTTCCACAATGCAATCTTATTTTTGGTGTCAGAAAAATGGTCCCCATTTCTACAGAGCTAATAGAAAGGCACAGAGAGGACTGCAGTCTGACTTCAGAGCGCCCCGCTCCGTATCAGTCGCGTCACGGGCAGTCTCTACTGAGCATGACTGCGTCTTTACAAACTATTTAGCAAATTATATAATAAGGATAGATTTTTATATCTAACACGATCTGTCACTTGTCACACTACTAAAAAAAATTCTAGAATTGTAGAGATTAACCATAGAAGTAGAATAACCTACCTCCCATCTCTTAAAATGTTATAGTTTGTGAGTTTATAGCATTAAAGTTCCCCCCTCCCTCCCCTTTCCTTGACGTCAGCGTTCTAGCTGACTGCAGGAGAATCTGGTCTGGGGACCGGCGGAGGCTCTGCAGCAGAGCCGAGACAGCGCTATTTCTAATGAAATACTTCACTGGAACAGTCTACAAAGTGTGCCTGGTTTGCAAGCACACTTTGTAGACCATTCCAATGAAGAATTATAAATATTACTATTTCGTCTCTGCTTAAGAGCCTCCGCCAATCCTGGGACCAGATTCTCCTGCAGTCAGCTAGAGTGCTGGCATCAGGGAAAGGGGGGGAGACACATTAAATGCTATGAACTCACAAACTATAACGTTTTAAGAGATGGGAGGTAGGTTATTCTGCTTATATGGTTAATCTCAACAATATTAGAAATTTGTAGACACAAGTATAACTATTCCTTTGAGATTAGATTTTAGGCTACATAATACAGATGTTGGAATAACCACCGGGGAATTGATTACAACCCCAGACATCCGAGTATTAGCCTTCCTTTAATATTTAACCTGACCGTATACAAGAAATCCCCGATTTCTAAAGGAGCAAAATTAGTGATCTGCCTTCTAAAATGCAGTCAGTGTAGTTAAAGGGGGGGGGGGGGGTCGTAAATTAAAAGGCCGATGCACATGTATAGAAGTGACATTTTTATGATACAATAAGTAGGGACTGTTCTCTTGTCCTACAATTAGCATATAGCATAGGCTGCATATTGTAGTCACTAACATTGGTACCCAATTCCCCTTTAAATTAAGCTTTCCATTTTGTTACAACCGTATTTGCAGTAATCTGTGCTAGTGTCAGTTTGCAAGAAAAGAGTTTCACTTGCCTTTACTTACCATTCAGTTTACCACACTACCAAGTAAGTCATGAAGAAATTGTCTAAAGCTCATGCATACTATTGTGCAAAACAACTGAAGGCAAAGCTGAAACACGCTAGTATGTAACTAATACAATTCAGCAGATGACCAAGACATTATGCTGTTCCGCATGTTTACCAGAGTTTAATAGCAACTTAGTCTCTTGTCTGCACCTCCCGGGTTTCAATGGTATTTTGTTTTAGATCTGTTCAGAGGTGGGCAATGTGAGGTCATGCATCTGTTGCCTCACTATAATTCAATTTTCCAGTTACGCTTTAAGACATTTGGGTATTTAATTCATGCAACAGTTCACTGGGAATCCTTTTTTCTTCTTCTTCTCCAGGTAAAGTTGCATAGGATAAGATTATATATATGCAAAATAGGCAAGCACTCAAGACTACATCATATACCATACATTTATTAACTATCAATGTTTTGGTCCAGAACAGACATCTCTCAATACATGAATAAGTTATTTTTTCCAGTTAACCCTTTAGTGCCACAGCAGTACTCAACACATTGCAAAGCAATGAGTACCCCCGCTGGCACTCAAAGTGTTAAGCTTTAAGACAGTTGGATATTGAATTCATACCACAGTTTACATGCGGTCTCTTTCAGGTAAGGCTGTTTGGGAGCATATGTAAATAAAGAGTCAGACGCTCAACTAGGCACGAGCCTGCAATACAAATTCGCAGGCTCTCCAGGAATGGCGTCCTCGTGGCTGGACTGCTGTAGGACCAGTATAATGTGCTTTAGGATATTTCCTCTCTGTGAAAGGCACTAATGAGCTAAAAATAAAATTCACCCTGGGCAGGACACCATTCCTAGACAGCATCCTAGACAGCATCTCTGACTACCACTTTACATTTGCAAATTACACTTGGGTTTCGTCAGCTCAAAAGTAATAGGGGAATCCAGCACTGGACCCCTTGCTCAAGTGCCTAGAGAGATCAACTACACCTCACTGACAAGGCCAAAATGTACATTTGGGGTTGGCTGCTTCTCTTGTTCAGAGGGGAATTGCCTGGCATATCGTGGCTTGACTAATATGATATGCTTTAGTATTTTTCTTCCCTGTGAAAGGCACCAGTGGGCTAAAAGAGACTACACCCTGGGTAGGACATAATTCCTAGAGAGCCTGCAAATTTGTATTGTAGGCTCGTTCCTAGTTGAGCGTCTACCTACCGCTTTACATGTCTAGGAGTATATACAAGCATACTCTTGAGCATCATCCAGTTTCCCTTTCAGATAGCACTGTGGAATACTAATAGGGAGAAAGGGGTGCGAATATAACCCTCTATCATCCACTGCCTATTTACCAGTAATTGGGTTACATGCAACACATGTCCCCACCCTCAAGTGCATCTGTATTATATAAATCAACCAGTGCAGAGTGTATGCTGCATTATACCCCTTAAAACAATTTGACTATTCTGTGAATTCTATCCTTGCCATATGATTTATTATGACAGTACTGAAGAGGGAATAAGTAGGCATTAGCCCACTATAGCTGGCTTTCTTGAAACCAATAACTGACACCATTAATAATAAAGAAGTGTTTAGCTAATTGCCCCTAGTTTATTTTATGAATCATGTCATAAACCCACAGATTCCATATCCTACAGTGCAGATCTGATTCGGAACGATTATATTTACGTTCCAAATAAGTATTTCTGAAGCAAAGTGACTGCACCACACGGCTGAAATGATTCGTCTACAAATTCCCACTAATGTAACTGGACTTTAAGCCACTGAATTCTAGTGAAATCTTCAACATATTTCGCGAGAGAACACTAGCATTCAATGACTTAAAGGTCTAAGTACACTTGTATTAATGCCCTATTGTGCACTTTATTTGCCTCTGAATTGCACCTCTTTAGAGCGAAGAGACGACCCAGCTCGTCTTTTCCGCATCGATGCCGGGTGAATCTACTTACTCACACCAGGAGCCGATGGCTAGATAGCTGGGAACACAAAGAGCAATGGGTTGGGCAAGATATAGTGGGACTGCTAGGAACTATCATTCCCGACCTAGAACTGGTAGACAGACTACGGATAATGTAAGTCATAGCCAACCACAACAACAACTTGGATCCGGCAAATTGCCCATCCATGCCATAATGGGCCCAGCACTCGGTAGTGGTAATAGACCCAGATGAATGCATGCTCATGCCTCCTCCCACTCCCACCCAAGGGCACAAAGGCCCATCTTTTTTCCCCGCACCTGATAAGTTTTTCAGAGCTCCTTTTGGGCGCGGCTGGAAACCTCTCCTGGGACATGGTGGAGGGGGGAAATAAAAGGGGTTAGAGCCGCGCAGAAAAGGTTCTCTATGGGCCGGGTGTCTTCTTCTCACTGCGGCACAGCTGCGTCACTTCCGGTTCCGTCCTATCAATATGAACAGGGGAAGAGGCGGAGCAATAAGGCTGCACAATGAGTGGAAGTAAGATGGAGAAGTAGGGTGGGGAAGTGGAAGAGACCAACGATCTTGCAAAGGGTAGAGAAGGGGTGTGTCTTTCGATGTCATAAGACATTTACTGAAATAAATGAAAGGTTTGCGGTATGTTGAACACTCCTCTGGCAGTCACAGGGTTAGTGCATAGGTAACAGTTCGTGTTCTGTAGACAAAGGAGTCCGTGTCCTATAATGCGTCATGTTGTTGAATGAATGAGCATAGGATGACAGATCAACAGCGTGGCTGTTTAATTGCGGCCGGACTATAAGTTTCCATTATCTTGGCAGGCTGAGAATGATGGTAGTTTGACAACAGCTTGAGCTTACTGGGTTGTCCATTTCTAAATTACTTGCACGTATAATGATTGAGAGGAGTCATCAGAATAGGGTGAGGTTACCATATCTTTCATTCCTGTTTGTGACCCAAATTCCTCTTTCCTGCTATTGTGTCTCTTTTTTATGAGATGTATATGTGAAGGCATCAGTGGAAGGGGCAGGCGAGGGGTAGGGAGCTCCAGGATCTCCCAAACACATGTGGCCATCTTCCAACTGTTGGAAGTTCAGATGCTCCATTTATCAAAACACCAAGACTGCCATCTCCAGGTGAAGGAGCAGGCAAGGCAGCAGCACCTGAGCTGCCTGAATGAGATACTCTCCAGCCACAGATGCCAGAGAGACCTGTGGAGCATCCCAGGGAGCTGAGATGGCCACCAATACACAGGCTATACAGGGCAAGGGTAACTGTTCACAATAGTGGAGGCTGAGGTCAGAGACCGTTACAGGTTGGCATCCCAGAGCATCATTGACCGATATACACATCTGACTGCCTGTTTGCAACATGCAAGGGGGTGTGAACTCCTGTCAAAATCTCTGCAAGGAATCACGCCTCATTACAATGTCCACACTTCTCAAAATTACACATCTGAGTAACATAACAGAAAACGCAAGATTTTCACAGCAGGTTACAGCAGTAAACTGCTGTGAAAATCTCTGCCACAAGTAACACCTCATCCCAAATTCATCCTCTTTTCCTGTATTCCAACATTACTTTGTGCTGTTGTCGGTCAGTGCTGGACTCTCCTCTTGCCTTCTTTTACCCCACAAGCACTTACAGTGCGCCATGCCCAGATGGACTTTACATGCATGCAGACCCAACGCAGGGTAAAGGAAGGCAAGAGGAGACTCCTGCACTGAGCAAAAACAAAAGCAGCTGGTGCCGGTAGGAGATAATCTGGTAACAGTGTTCTGTGGTATTCTGCAAAGTCAACACCACAACAGCAGAAGAAGCAGCCGCTGTGTCTGTCAAGCTTTACTGCCCCTCTTATGACTTAGCCCTTCCTACTATTAAAGGGATAGTAATAGTTCGTTTTAACTTTATTTTATTTTGTAGGCATTAAAAAAACATTAAGAATGATATGTCTTATCTCTCAAACCTTTATGGTTTAAGAGATATTCACAAAGTATCCCCCACCTGTTCAACCAGATCAGAAGGGAGATGCCCAGGTAGACTGCAGAGAGGGACAATCTTCAATTAAGATAAGGGAAAAAGCTGAAAAACTTGTCAAAGGGGGAAGGGCTTTCATTGTTTTCATACAAAGAAAATTGTCCCCTTCTGTTATCTGTCTGGTCATACAACCAGATTCACATCTGAGAAGAGATGGCTTACACTAGGAAAAAGGGGCGGGAGGGGAACTTTGCTTGTGAATATCTCATAAACCATAAAGGTTTGAGAGATAAGACTTATATCATTCTTCATGTTTTTTTAATGCCTACAAAATAAAATACAGTTAAAACAAAGTATTACTATCCCTTTAACCTCTGTCCCCAGTATGTGTAAGATTAAGTGTTAAACTACTATAGCTAGCGATGGCTATCCAGGAGATGATTATTGCAGGTATATGCTAAGCACTTTGGTACTTATATTACTGCTTTTATTTTTGGCCCCACATGTGTTATAACAGACATGCTTAACCCTTTCAGTGGCAGAGGGGTACTCAAAGCATTGCTTTACCCCTCTGGCACTGAAAGCGTTTAAGCCGTTATGCTTCCCTGTCACTAATTTTTTTTTTTTTTTTTTACTGATTGTTACGAACATGCTGGCCTGCACAGGTGGCTCTCTGGCACTGAAAGGGTTCTTAATGAAATGAAGAGCGACTTTTTTGTATGGTATCATTTCTGTTTAAGGATTACATCACATTCTGCATTTTACATGTACTCTACAAATTCTACTATGATTTAATCTAAATTGTACCATACAAATAAGTCGTTCGTCATTTCTTTAACAACCCTTTCACTGCCAGAGTGACACCTCTGCTACAGAATCTATTTGACCCAGGGACAGATAGGGCCATTTGGATACGGGGGCCTCAGTTCAAACTGAACTCTCTGCATCACTTGTACGTATGCCCCTGCTTACATTCCATCTGCAGCAAATTAATACCGTGGGAATATATTACATAGAAGATGCTGCAGGTACATCTGAACGTACTGAGACTACCATTGTCTCACCGTCTCTCCCTCCAGCTCGGCCTCAATAAAATAATGTCCAATTGTCAATACTAATCACTGCCTATTTTCACATGGGTGATTTGAATGTGCCATTGCTGACACTGCATTCAACTCGCCCATTTCAGTATCTGCCTTCCCATGTGAGTCACTCATAGCTCAAATGTATTTTGCCAATTATTAGGTTTGAAGTCTACAGCCTGCATCTCCCGCTCTTCACAAGCTGCTGCAGGTACTGCTGAATGTACTGTGCTAAGAAACACATTTGGGGATTACCATTGTCTTGCCGTCTCCCCCTCCCACTCTGCCTCAATAAAATAATGTCGAATTGCCAAAACTAATAACTGCTCCTAACCCCTTTCAGTGCCAGGTTAAGGGTTAAAACTATGTTCACATGGGTGATTTGAATGTGCTATTGCTGATACCGTATTGAACTCACCCACTTCACTGTCTGCCTTCCCATAAATGTGCCCTTTGGCTAATTATCATTATTTTGAGTTTTATTAATACCAGTGCGAAGACAAATGTGCAGCAATTCTGGAGAACCCAGTCTGGCCATGGGGGAGAAATAAATATTTATATGGATTCAGTGGGGCTTTTAACCTGTTATATGCTATAGAGAGCTCCAACACATTGCAAAGCAATGTTAGACACCTCTCTAGCATGCAAAGGGTTAGAAGGTGATAGGAATAAAAACAATTATTTGGATGATAAGATGAAATAGAAATGGAATATTGTGAACAATTCCTCCAAAAATCAAGTTACTGTTACTGTATGAAAAATACAGCGATTTAGTCCATACAGACTGTGCATATTGTAGATAATGTCAGGGTGTTACATTGATGGCTTCACATTTATAAACTGGTATTAAGCATGACATAGGTCAAGTTAACCCTTTGAGTGCCAGAGGGGGTACGGAATGCATTGCAAAGCAATGTATTCCGTACCCCTCTGGCACTCAAATGGTTAAGGCACAGATTGGCTGGGGTGTGTAAATAAATGGTGATTGAAAGTAAGAAGAAAGATGTGAACTGGCCACTCACATTTCCCTTCCCTTAAATTGGAGATTTTCTTTCACACTTGGACACAAGTGAATGCGTGCAAGAAGTACACACACACACTCACCAAAGAGGCACAATGACTAATCGGAATCCGCTTTGATTTAAGACTGCCTTTTAACCCCTTGAATGTTTTTCTGCTGCTTTAAAAGTATATTTTACATGAATAAATACAAGGATACAAAAAAAGGGCAATGCTGTCACAAACTGCTAGTGTATATATATATATATATATATATAGATATATATATAGATATATAGATATATATATATATCACAATATATCCTATATAATAATTCGCTAGGATGTTTGTCACTATGCAGTCATGTGCGTTCGGGCAGTCTCTACTGAGCATGATTGCATCTCGTGAGTGAGGCGACGGAAGACTGCATTGCGTGGAGCAGTGAGGTAGCGGCCTCTTAACCCTTTCAGTGCCAGAGGGGTACACAACGCATTGCAAAGCACTCAAAGGGTTAACATTACCCAGACCTTGGCCCGTGTACATGGGCTTTTACACTATATATATACAAACATATATATGAGAAAAAATATATATATTCAATATAGAAAGTTCATCGCAAAGTAATAGTCCAGTGGTATTAATCAGGGATTATTGGGATCTAGGAAAATTTTTTGCAATTTTAGATGCAATATCAGTAGATGTATGGACTGTGAATTCATGAAAATAAGAGAATACATTTTTGTATTATTACCAAACTAGTCAATATACAGTGCAACACTATATCAATTGTGACACCTCATTAGTGGCATATCTTATCACATGTGGGTGGCACAAGTCTTATGTTTGTTATACCATCTGAACCCTAAGGGAGAGACTCGGGGAACACCGAAGAAGCATTCTGCAAAAATCCACAGAACATAGTATACCAAGACATCTCAATAGTTATTCTTTGGGTGGGATTACTAATTTTAATGTCATGGGGATATAATTTATAACTAGGAATGTTATAGATTCATATGTAAGAAAGAATCCTTCTGGATCTTTAAATTGGGGACTAATTCCCTAAGAGGAATTAATGAGGAGATTGATCTACATCACTTAGTCTAGTCCCTTAAGAAAAACTAACTTTAATATAGAAGAGAGAGAATATACAGTTTAATAGTGTAAAGCCCTTGTACACGGGCCAAGGTCTGGTGAGGTAAAGAGGCCGGTCATGCTGTTCGTACTGCCGCCGCCTCACTGGCAGCGCACACGATGCAGTCATGCACAGTAGAGATTGCCCGAATGCACAGAATGCTCCCAGCATTCTGTGCATTCGGGCAGTCTCTACTGCGCATGACTGCATCAGACAAACATTCTGGCCTTTTATATTATAGGATGTGCAAAAGTTTTAGGCAGGTTTAAAAAATGCTGTAAAGTAAGAATGCTTTCAAAAACAGACATGCTTATAGTTCATATTTGTCAATTAACAAAATGCATAGTGAGCTAACAGAAGAAAAATCTAAATCAAATCAATATTTGGTGTGACCACCCTTGGCCTTCAAAACAGCATCAATTCTTGTAGATACACTTGCATACAGTTTTTTAAGGAGCTTGGTAGGTAGGATTTTCCAAACATCTTGGAGAACTAACAACAGTTCTTCTGTGGATTTAGGCGGCCTCAGTTGCTTCTGTCTCTTCATGTAATCCCAGACAGATCTGATGATGTTGAGATCAGTGCTCTGGGGGGGCCATACCATCACTTCCAGTACTACTTGTTCTTCTTTATGCTGAAGATAGTTCTTAATAACGTTGACTGTATGTTTGGGTTGTTGTCATGCTGCAGAATAAATTTGGGGCCAATCAGATACCTCCGTGATGGTATTACATGATGGATAAGTATCTGCCTGTACGTCTCAGCATCGGGGATACCATTAATTCTGACCAAATTCCCAACTCCATTTGCAGAAATGCAGCCCCAAACTTGAAAGGAACCTCCACCAGGCTTCACTGTTTCCTGCAGACACTCATTCTTCTACAACTCACCAGCCCTTCATGAACAAACTGCTTCTGCTACAGCCAAATATTTTGAATTTTGACTTGTCAGTCCAGAACACCTGCTGCTATTTTTGTGCACCCCAGTTCCTGTGTTTTCATACATAGTTGAGTCTCTTGGCCTTGTTTACATGTAGGAGGTATGGTTTTTTGGCCGCAAGTCTTCCATGAAGATCACTTTTGACCAGACATCTCCGGACAGTATGTGGGTGTACCAGAATCCCACTGTTTTCTGCCAATTCTGAGCTGATGGCACTGCTGGATATCTTCCGATTGCTAAGGGAAGTAAGCATGATGTGTCTTTTATCTGCTGCACTAAGTTTCCTTGGCTGACCGCTGCGTTGACAGTCCTCAGTGTTGCCTGTTTCTTTGTGTTTCGTCAAAAGAGCTTGGACTGTAAATCTGGAAACCCCTGTCTGCCTTGAAATTTCTGCCTGGGAGAAACCTTGTTGATGCAGTATGAATACCTTGTGTCTTGTTGTTGTGCTCAGTCTTGCCATGGTGTATGACCTTTGACTTCAAACTTCAGCAACCTCTCCTTGTTAGCTGAGTTTGGCTGTTCCTCACCCAGTTTTATTCCTCCTACACAGCTGTTTCTGTTTCATTTAATGATTGTGTTTCAATCTACATATTAAATTGATAATCATTAGCACCTGTTTGGTATAATTGTATAATCATACACCTCACTATATGCCTACAAAATCCCTGACTATGTGCAACTGTACCTAGAAGAATTGAATCTGTTTTGAAGGCAAAGGGTGGTCACACATTTTGTTAATTGATAATAATAAAGTATTAACATGTCTATTTTTGAAAGCATTCTTACTTTACATCACAGCACTGTATATGTAGACTGTCCTATACAGAAACTATTTGGTTAATCTTGTTCATGCAGCTGTAATGAGAGACACACAAGTTAAGATGAGATTGAGATTGAGATTAGATCACATCCCTCTTGCATTCAGAAAGGATGTTAACTTACCTCAGACAGTTTACGGACAATACTGCACTATCACTTCTGAGGCATCCTACAGAGATTGCTATGATAAAGATTCATGGGGTACAGAATGGAGAATGAATGAGATCTCTGCCTTGAAGATGTAACATTAGATTGTAGGCTCAGGGTAACAAACAGAGAATTTTTATAGCTGTTAGCTTGGAGTACATGAGTTTAATTGCACATAAGCCAATTTCAGTTAGGTGTTAGAGATCCATTAAATATGTTATGTGACACTTTTACTTTTTCAGGGAATATTGGGTTCCATGGAGAAAAGTTTGAGCTAAGACTAATGTACTAATAACTGAAGTAAAGTCAACTGCACCAAAGGGGACAAATAAAAATATGGTTGATTTTAAATGGAACATTTAACCCCGTCAAATGCTGTAAAGGCCTCCAGTGCATTGCTTTGTAATACATTGGATTTAAAAGTTAAAAAGGGTTAAACGTTCCATTTAAATCAGTAGGGATTCTGAGAATTTGTTTTTGCTGTCTATGAAGTTGGTCTAGTCCTGGATTACTCCAGTTCCTCTTAGTACGTCAGCCTCACTGAATGAAAACAATTAGTACATTTTTTGTTGAATGTTGTTTCAATGAAAAGAAAACAGTGATCCAAATATTCATTATCATCATGTTTTTAAAGCCCTTGTGTGCTAGAGAGGACCCAGCGCATTGCTTCACAATGTGATGGAAACCAGGGGGTTAAGCACTAAGGTATGATAAAGAGGTGATAAAGGGGAGGTGACTTCTCCAGTGAAATCACTTCTCCAATTCCTATGTTATTCTATAGAGCCTATGCACTAATATTTCTTCTGCTTTAGGGATCTTAGTGCATTGGCTCCATAGAATAACATAGGAACTGGAAAAGTGATGTCATGGAGAGGTTATCTCCACCTTATCACCTGTTTATCATGCTTTAATGTATAACCCCCCTGACCTCTCTAGCATACAAGGGGTTAAAGTATGGCAGCCTACATTTCATGTATGGAGTATGTTCACGAGAACAAGGACAAAGAACCCTATTAATTTACACACTAAATTATTAATTTGTTTTTGTAACTGGAGTAAATTAAGTCACACAAGGAACTTCAAGTGCAGCAGACGCTGCAGCTACAGAAATCTAAAGATGTTCATTTGTGCATCACTCACTGGAAATAAAAACTTGTGCAGAATGTATTACAACTAGGATTTAGTAGCGATCATAAGCTGATTGATTGGAACAATTAACATAATACTATGTTTGCTGCTGCCACAAAGAACTTTGTTAAACAAGTAGGTGACGGAGGAAGACTGATTCCTGTTCCCAGCCTCAGTGAAGCTGACAAATTTCAGCCGTTGAGCCTAGTGATTAAAAAGAAGAGATGTTTCCTTTCTAGAAAGTCAAAGTACATATCAACACCTTTTACTCTGAAAGATATTTTAAATGGAGACAAAGAAATTTCAGCAGGTAAGTGCATTTATTGTTGCATTTTATATTATAGTTGTGTAATATAATTAGGGACACAAAAATATCACCGCCACAGGGAAAATTATCAAGATTTTGGCTGTAATTTACTAAAGGGCAAGAATAGTCACTGTAAAATTTTTGCAGCTCTTTGTGCAGTTTGGAATGAGAAAAAAAATAATATATGAAAAACTACATACAAAACGTTTGCATATATTGGAGTGAAAATTTACCAGTGGAAGTTCAGGTTCCATTTTTTTATACCTGAGCAAAATTACATTTTTTAATAGTCACGGTAAAATTTCACCAGCTCTTTGGGCAGTTTTAAATGAAAAAAAATAATAGTTTGTATAAAACTACACAACAAATGTTTCATGCATTGGAGTGAAAATTTATCACTGGAAAATCAGGTTCCATTTTTTTTCTGAGCAAAACTGACATTTTCTCAAAAACGTGTGCACCCTCAAAAATGTTCAACAGGCAAACAGTGAGTTTGTGTTTATTTGAACTGTAAATAAGTAGAAAAAATGATACACCCGCAAAAAAAAAAAAAAATGGCGTCATTCTTTAGTTATTGAGCCTCTTTTTCTGCTTAAGAATTTGACCTAAAATATTGTCTTAAAAAATAAAAAACATTGCTGGATTTTTTTTTTCAAACCTTAATTTTGTATCATATTCCAAACAACCGATATAATATTGGAGGGAAAAGTGGAAAAATGATAAATATAGGTTAGAAAAGAGCGTGCAATAAGGGTCAGCATAGAAAAAAGGAAGACAGTCCTGGTCGGGCAAGGCAAAAGGAGTGACTAAGGAATTTCAAAATTTGCAACAAGGAACTGTAAAATCTTGGCCCAGAAAGAAGCCAATTCAGGGGAAGACCAGATTACATGAATAAGGGTTCCTACCTGGCTGAAACATCTAACATACAAGTTGTCAGGTAGCAGATTTATTTTAAACAAACAGGAAGGAGTGAAGTGTAATCAATGTAAAAGTATCAGCAGTATCATCCTCCCCTAGAGGAAATCACAGATCTGTTGACGAACCAAAGCCAACTGGATTAGTCCTCAGGCAGTTTGGGGAGTTTCGAGCAGTGTATAAATTATTCTGCTGGGATAGTATGGGCAAGCTCTGTAGTGAATTAAATTGGGCAGCACATGCATCTTGAAGCTGTTTTTCTCTTTCATACCACATAGGAACAGAGGAATCATGGGGTGAAGTCCCCTCCAAAGGAGGGCAGGGCACTTGTAAAAAGACTCCCAACCTGCACCACTTCATCCTGCGTAGTTTGAAAAAGTGATCTTGCATGGATGGAAGCGTGGCAAGGCTCTCTTTGTTAGATTTTCCTTTTTGTTTTTTTCTTGATAGGACATCAGGCTTTATAATCCCCCATTAGGTGGACTCCAATTCTGGCTTCTTTATTTCAGGATTAACAGTTACTGAACATTCAAACCTGGTCCTGTGGAGCATGGCTTATATCCATATCCAGTTTTCCCTCCTGGCTTCTGTGGAGCTTATGTTTATTTCTGATGGGAGACTGAAGAAATGATTCCACTGTTCTTGAGTGCACAGGTTCTGTAAGAATGTTCCTATCTCTCTGTATAGCAGTGCACTTCAAGGCTGGCTTGGTACAAGCAGAAATACTATTCCTTCTTCTATTGAATTAATATGGTTACTTGTGGCATTACACAGGACTCCTGCCCCCTGTGGGGTACAGTTCCTGACTGGCAGTGACTGTTTTTTTAATTGATTTGATGATTTTCTGCTGTTTTACATTAATAAGTTAAGTATAACACTTGCTATTGCAAGCTGCAGTGCCTTTAAGAGTGGGCATGTGTGACTGGCATTTTGGTCTGAGCAAATGAGTGCTATAGTGGAATTTTTCTTGCCTCATCAATGTTTTCAGGGGGCAGATATTTATTTGATGGGTCTCTACGATTACACCACATCTGTCTGGTGATTGGTGACCCCCCTCCTGTTTTGAGGGATGCTACATGGCAGCAACTGGACAGCCCTCGTGCCATTTTGTTTATGGGAAACTACATTTCCCCGCAGCCTGTTCTTCCCACTCTTTAGTGCAGGGGAAGAAGTGGTACCTGCCAAATTCTCTTCTTTTTGGCACCCTGCTGGCTACGCTGAGGCTACCTACTTCCACCTGTTTGCTACATTAATCCTTTGGAGTCAGTGGGGCCTTCTAGGGAAATTTCTTGTACTCTATGTCCCTCTTCCTCTGGAGCCCCTGCGCACTCAGCAGGGCCCTCACCTGTTCAGCAGGAATCTGCATGAGTCAAGGCCCTAATTTCCTCCGTTAGTTCTATTTCCTTTTCCATCAAGGGGAGTCTAGATTCTTGGTCCATGGGACTCCCTGCACCCTTCAAAAGGTGGTTAATAGATGTTATATAAGAAGATACCCCCATTATTGGGGATTTCGCTGCTAAGGAAGGGGAAATTGATGCAGACAAATTAGATACATCCTTCTAGCTTAGGGACTTTTATGAGGAAGACCCTTTTCCTTCTGCTGAGGTTCTTATTCGGGAGGTCCTAGAGAAGCGTGCGATATTGGAGGTTTCTGATGATAGTTCCTCTACTTTTAAGACGTGCAAGAAAGAGGTTGTAGTTTTCCATCCCCACAGTGCCTCAAACTAGTTGCTGATAGTGGAATAGAAAATGCCACACAGGAAGTTTTTCCTTAATCGCCGTATTGCCTGGTTTCCTTTGTGAAGGGGAATATTGTGGCCTCTGGGGCAACTTACAGCCTGCCTTTACCACTTCATGGGTCACTAGGACTGGGGGAATCAGCTTTTGGATGTCTTCATTCCAATGCTCCCAAGTAGGACCTGTTGATTCTCCTATATATAAGATCCTTGAAGCTAATGCTTATCTTACGGAAGCGGCCTTTGATGTTGCTAAGCTAACTGGAAAGGCCTAGGTTTTCTGAGTGGCCATGCATTGCACTTTGTGGCTTAAGATTTGGTTTGCTGACCAGTCCTCCAAGAAATCCTTGTTTTCTCTTCCTTTTGTGGGCAAACAGTTATTTGGCCTGGAATTGGACAAGGGTATCAGTCATGCCACTGGAGGCAAGAGTACATTGTTACCTCTAGTGATTCCTAAGCAATCCTTTTTTCCTAGGAAGAAGCATGGATTTTTTTTGTACCCATGTTCCCAGCTATGGACGTATGTCATCCCTCTGGCTTCCCTGATTCCAGGGTGTTGAGGAAAATCAGAATGAAGTGGGCTCACATCATTCTGATTGTCCTGATTTGGCTGTATCGGGCCTGGTTTTCAGATCTTATCAATCTTTCGGTGGCAGAGCCATTTGCCCGGACCTTCTGTTTTAGGGCCTTCTTTACCATCCACATATGGAAAAGTTGGTTTTGATGGCCTGTCTGTTCAAACCAGAATCTTGAGAAAGAATCTTTTCACTGATCCTTTCGTTGCTACCATGCACCAGGCTTGGAAGCTAGTTTTCTCCAAGACATATCAAATGGTATGGTCCCTGTTTTACAAATGGTATGAGGATCGGGGGTCTCAACCACAACCTTTTCATCTTCCATTTGTCTTGACCCAAAACAATAAAAAAGCGACCGCTACAGCACTGTAATAGGCACTTCAAAAATAGCCGATTGTACTCACCCTTTCACGAAGGGGTCGGTGGACCCGGCGCTACCCCCATCAATCGAAAGCACCGATTTCCACAAACTTGAAGACCACTGTATGGGGGTGCTCACGGGACCACCTCAGCATAAACACTCCACCTCTTGTTCAGTAAGTAAAACTTCAGTTTTATTATCAAAGATATTTAAAATCATCCAACATGTAAGACAGAAACCCCTCATGGGGGCACAATACCAGAGGTATATACGCCTAACGCGTTTCGTGTATACAAAGACACTTAATCATAGCCTATGATTAAGTGTCTTTGTATACACGAAACGCGTTAGGCGTATATACCTCTGGTATTGTGCCCCCATGAGGGGTTTCTGTCTTACATGTTGGATGATTTTAAATATCTTTGATAATAAAACTGAAGTTTTACTTACTGAACAAGAGGTGGAGTGTTTATGCTGAGGTGGTCCCGTGAGCACCCCCATACAGTGGTCTTCCATTTGTCTTGGCCTTATTTCTGTTAAAGTTCAGATTTAGCTCTTTCTGTTTTCTCCAGAGGCACATTGCCTGATGTGCACAATTTCATCCAAGGGGTGATTCATGCGCACCTAGTCTTTCAGTATTCGGTTTTCATCCTAACAGGGTAGTTCTCCCTAAAGTAGTTTAAGAGTGTCACATGTTTCTTCTTCATGGCCAGCTTCTCCTAAAGGACATGAGCATGACCTTCATCATTTGGTGGTGGTGCGGTGGCTGAATTGCTATGTCCATCACACGCAGCCTTTCTGGAAATCAGATTCATTGTTTGTAATCCCTGAGGGCCCTCATGCAGGCCTGGCTGCGTCTAAAGTGACAATGGCTTCTTGGATCAAGGTTATCATTTGACAGGCGCATGTTTACCCTGAAGAAGCCAGTACCCTTTCAGATTACATCGCATTCCACCAGATCAGTGTTTCATGGGCCAATAAGAATCAGGCCTCTGCCAAGCAGTTGGGTAAGGCAGCAACGTGATCACACTTGCCTAGCAATAACGTGTTAATGTGTTGGATTTGGCTGAAGCCAGCTTCGGAAGGAGGGTCTTTCAGGCTGTTGAAGGTTTTTTTCTCTTGAAGGATTCTTTGGTATATCCCCATGGTTCCAGTGTTCCACATATGATGAAAGAGAAAAAGAGATTTCTGTGTACTTATTGATAAATTATTTTCTCTTAGTGGGACAGAGGACTTTCCTCCCAGAGGAAAAACATTGGTTTGAGTTCTGGGCAGGGCAGTCCTCTTGTGGTCTCTGTTCACGGAATTCCCTGTTTAACAACAGCTGGTGAGCCCTATGTTTCCTCCGTCCTGCTGTCGTACCTCAAAAGAGAGTGTCTGGCTGCTTTGTAGGATAAGCTGCTACTAAATCTATGTCTTCTCTGGAGACTGCATCACAGTATTATGTATTACTATGGAAATGGTATAATTTTTAATAGTGTGTGTGTGACTGTGTGTTGTACAACTGTGATAGTGTATGTGTGGGCAACCAAGGCAGTGTGTATATATTTGTCCACGACTGTGTTTGCAGGTGAAATAGTCTGTGTATTTATGGTTGCACCTGTGGTAGTGTGTGTTTGAGCTGCTTTGGCTGTTTTCAAGAGCTCAGTTTGGTAGATCATGTCTTTTGTAGATAGAAGGTCCCAGTAATTCTGGCCAAGCATATTGTATGTATGTATGTATGTATGTATGTATGTATCTTTATTTATATGGCGCCACACAGTGTACGCAGCGCCTTACAATAGACATATGTTACAATAAATAAGAGGGGATGAAATAAGTGTGACATTCATAGAAACAATGGGAGAGAGGTCCCTGCCCCAAGGAGCTTACAGTCTAAATGGATAAAGGGAGACATACAATGGGGTAAGAGGGTGTTAAGTGCTGAGATTACAAGTGCTGAGTTTGGCCAAAGGCAGTGCATGGTCCTAGTGCGTCAATTAATAACCCAGTACTAATGTTTTTATAAGTAAATGTGTTCCATATCACTGTCACTATATGTGTGTGCCAGAATATATCAATGTTCCTGAGAGTTTTATATATAGAACATATTTTATATGTAACATTTTTTAAACCTGTACCTCTTTGTTATGTGTCCAACACATTGTATACAAAACGGTACTTACCTCTGTGGTGCTAACATTAAAGGGATAGTAATACTTGAAAATAAGTGTATTTTATATTGTAGCCCTTAAAAAAACATGAAAAATGATATAAGTCTTATCTCCCAAACCTTTATGGTTTGGGAGATATTCACATTTAAAATATAATTAAATGCTCTTTTCCTGGCTGTTTCAGCCAAGTCTGCCATCTAGTGGACAGATTTGGAATTCGGTCCACAGAGCAACCGGCAGCTCTTTAGCAGTGCCGAGATCATGATCTTTGAAAAGAACTACTTAATTGGAACTGTGTACAAAGTGTGCCTGGCTTGAAAGCACACTTTGTAGACCATTCCAATTAAGAAATTCTTTTTAAAGATGGTGATCTCAGCACTTCTGGAGAGGCTTAACCGGTCCCGGGACCGGATTCCAAATCTGAAGGGTGGAGCAATGACGTCACTGCAGGGAAAACTTTACTTCTGAATATCTTCCAAACCATAAAGGTTTGGGAGATAAGACTTATATCATTTTTCAAGTTTTTTAAGGGCTGCAATATAAAAGAAACTTATTTTCAAGTATTACTATCCCTTTAATATTATTTTCAGCCATTGTTAGTCCACTGCAGGATGAAAGCCTCCTCAGCAGTCCTCCAACACTTTTGTTCTTGTGCTTTCTGCTGCCATCTTGTCTTTTGGTCTTCTTCTTGGGCATTTATTATGAAGAGGAATCCATTCCAAAATGTGTATGGTCCATCTACCATCTTCTTGCTATGTAAACAGCCCATTTCCATTTAAGGCACATTACGATTTCAGTTATGTCATAAACCTTTGTTTGCTGTCAAATTCAAGCACACATGTTTTGGTATCTTTTTTATTTTCCATACTTCTATGTGTAACCTTAAGATTTTGTATGGCTTTGGTATTTAGTGTCCATGTTCACAGCCATAAGTACAGGGCCGGATTTACATCTCAGATGTCCCTAGGCATAACATCCTCCAGCACCCTAGCTCCGCCTTTGCAACACACCCTAACTGCACCCCTGCCTTAGACACACCCCTCAATTAACCACACCCTCTTGTGGTTGCACCAATTTTTAGAATTATTATTCTTCACAGTACTGTGGCAATTTTCCCAGAGGTAGAGAAGAAAATGTTATATATGGTGAGGGCCATGGGGATATATATACAGCATATATACAGACAGCCTAAATTACCTTTATTAGATATGTAGCCAGTCCTTTATTTCCCATTGTTTAAGAACCAAGTAATGGGAATGTACAGGTACCAAAGATCAACCCAAAACTGATAAATCATGCAGTGAGTTCTAAATTATACAGCACAGTAACACCCGCCAGCGGCACAGACAGAAGCACAGTTTTGATTAAAGAGAGAACGAACCCTCCCTGCTACAATACCAAGCATTCAGTTATTCTTCAATTTTATCTCCCTTAGACATTGGATTGTTGGGAGAAGAAAAGTTTATAAAAGATAACTTTTAGACATCAAATTTAATAAAACTGGAGAATTAAGCAAGAAATTGTATAAAAGGAATATACCCCATCAAAATATGTTCCACTGATCAAAGATATTCACTTGTTGTCCTATTAAAAGAATTGGTGAATTGGGGCCCCCTAGTGATTGACCAAGTTTATCAACGGGCCAATGGCACAAACAAATAGTAACTTGGTCAAGTGAGAATCACCTAACTGTAAGGACTGACAACAAATATACGGCAGACTTAAAAGACTTAGACAGTCTATAATTGTTGTCATTCCTTACAGTTAGGTGATTCTCACTTGACCGAGATACAATGTGTTTGTGCCGTTGATACGGTTGGTCAGTCACTAGGGGGCCCAAATTCACCAATAGTGATAATCTTTGATCGGTATATTCCTTTCATACAGTTTTTTGTTTAATTCTCCAGTTTTGTTCAATTTGATGACTAAAAGTTAAGTTTTATAAACTTTTCTTTTCCCAACAATCTGACAATCTAAGGGAGATAAAACTGAGGAATTACTCAGTCGGTGCGCTTGGTTTTGTAGCAGGGAGGGTTCTTTAATTTTATCTTTTACTTATACGCACGTCTGTCTGCGTAGCTGGTGGGTGATACTCCTCAAGACATGCTGTTGCTCACCAGTTTATACTTAGCATATTGTGCAAGTAATTAGGATAAGTTGTCCTCTGTCCCACCAAAAATAAAGGCACATTTCTCAAAAGTGACTTATTTTTTCCAGAGAAAAGGAAAAATATAAAGACAGATATTAATTCTCTGAAATAAAACTCAACTTGTCTTAAGGTGGCAGGTGCACAGGGCCTATTTTAAAATGACTACAAGCATGGATTTGCAGTGAGAATTGAGATCTATGCATGGAGTGTTTTCAGTTCACAGATTTAATTCTAACTGAGACTGACAGCCCTTTCAGTTTCTCTTTTCTAATGCACATGTGCTGTGCTGAGCACAAAATCCTTCCCCGCACCATACCTCCCAAATGTCCCTCTTTAGGAGGGACAATCCCTCTTTGAGACCCAAATCCCTCTGTCCCTCTTTTCTACCCTTTTGTCCCTCATTTTAGGATATCAGAATGAATATTGTGTATTACTTTGCTGCACAGCAATAAAACTCACATAAATGTGTAGTTAATCTTTAGTATATGTGTTTATAAATTAATCTGTGTAAATAAAATACTTTGGTAATGCTCTAAATAATTTATTCAGTTAAACAAAGAGGAGTCAATAGGTCATGAAATATCCAAAAGCTTCTCGGTAATGCCCCGCCCACCAGCCACACCTCCATAAACACCACCTAAGACAAAAGTGTCCCTCTTTGGCCATTTGAAATGTTGGGAGGTACGCTGCATACCACTGTAAACAGAAGCAATGGGGTGTATTTATGATGACAAATGTGCAGCAGATTTTGAGCAATTTCATTACTTTCGGTTGGGATTTTTCTTTCATAACCATGGAGCAGTCAGTTAGCTCCAGAATTGCTGCACTTTTTCTTTGATGAATATGACTCAACCCAAACTGTGTGTGTCCCCATAAACACTTCTGCACATCCATTCCTGAATAGCAATTCCTTCCATCATCTTCTTCCCTTAACTACTGTGTCAGCCATCATATGCTTCTGCCACTCCTCTGATGTTCCTATTACCTCTCCCTATCATTGTATGGAATTACTAGTTCATTTTTCTGCCTACCATACTTGTAATTACCTCATTATTAGGCAAATGGTGTCCATCCAGTTTGTAGTCTGCCCTCTTGGAGAACAGCTGAGAGCAGCTAAGACTGAAGCGAGGAACCATAGTTCAAAAGATAGAGACACAAGTTCAATAATTAAACAGCTAAAACATAAGCTACCTTTGTTTTTTTAACTCTATATACTTGCAGTTTACATTATACCTCAGTAGTACTATGCAACATGTGTCCCCAGCTTCATTGACTTCCCTCTCTTATTCCCAACATCTTCAGCCAGCAGACTTAACTACCACTCCCTCTATGTTAGTGCAGAGAGGAGTAGGTGTCATAGAAAGAATAACTGTGCTCAACAGCACCATCTGTGGAAATGTGCAGATAAAATAATCTGCCAGGAGCAACTGGATTTTATACCTTTATAGGAATATATTATTCAGCAAATCAAGTAAATGAATTAATTAATGGATATTAAATATTCTAAAACTGCTTTAATATGCATATTTCATTATTGCAAAAACTTATCAGTTCAGCATACAACCTGTCAATTACTGACAGGACTGCCACAGTACAAGTAAAAAGTGATGCCAAGCAGCCAAAGGAATGCAAACTTATAGATCTCCTCATCATTCTCTATGATGGAAACATCATCTGAGGTACAGAATTGTATTTCTATTATCCAACCCTAACCCCCCACACTAGTGGTACCAACTACCAACCAGCCTCTGTGTTCTCTTCTGCTCCTCTCTGCTCTGCCTCCATTCTCCACTGCTTCTTCTCCCGCTCCTAAGACCTCATGTGATGCCATCATGCTGACGCAACAATGGCATTGTCATCACTCCGTTGTAGTCACTCTTTCCCCTCTTCCTCCTCTGCCACTTTTTATTGTGTGGCATGTACAGTGGAAGCAGTGCACCACAGTTGAGTCCAGAGACTCACCGGGTGACAAAGCTGCACCCTTTGTACCGCACTTAAAAAAACACATAATCACAACATAATTATAAAAATACACAGGGCCATTGGAAATGGGCAGGCTGGTGGGCGTGACTGGGCCACTTCCGGGGGCCCCAGAAAATCAGGCACCCTAGGCCAGTATCGGCCTATTGATAAATCTGGCCCTGCATAAGAACTGGGAGTATATATTGGCCAAAAAATTTAGTGGCAAAGTTATCGTGAAGACAGTACTACTAAGTTTACCAACTTCTTGCCATCCCAGTTTTATTTGTCTATTAATTTTCATAACGGTGTTTCCATCTGTTGACATTTCCTTTCCAAGGTAAACATACTTGTCCACTTATTCTAGTTCTTGTATATCTACTGTGATTTTTCTTGGTATGGTAAATTTGTTAAACATGTATGTATGTATGTATGTATCTTTATTTATATGGCGCCACACAGTGTACGCAGCGCCTTACAATAGACATATGTTACAATAAATAAGAGGGGATGAAATAAGTGCGACATTCATAGAAACAATGGGAGAGAATTCCCTGCCCCAAGGAGCTTACAGTCTAAATGGATAAAGGGAGACATACAATGGGGTAAGAGGGTGTTAACTGCTGAGATTACAAGTGCTGAGTTTGGCCAAAGGCAGTGCATGGTCCTAGTGCTCCAGAAGATAAGACTTCAGGGTAGACTTAAAGACAGAGGGGGATTTTTCTAGGCGTAAGGAGAGGGGTATGGAGTTCCATAGGTATGGAGCAGAAAGCGAGAAAGGTTTGAGACGGGAGAGGGCAGAGGGTGTGGATGGTGCAACAAGAAGTGCATTGTGTGCTGAGCGAAGGAGGCGGCCAGGAACATAATAGGAGATGAGGGAAGAGATGTAAGGAGGGGTAGCAGTGTGGAGAGCGTTAAAGGTGAGAAGAAGGACTTTGTAATTGATGCGCTGCTGAACTGGGAGCCATGACAGATGTCTGAGAATTATGTGGGCAGGTTCAGTTTTTGGGGAGAGTGTGGTGATTCGTGCAGCTGAGTTTAAAACAGATTGCATAGGTGAAAGATGAGTAGCAGGGAGGCCAGTTAGTAGGATATTGCAATAGTCTAAGCGGGACAGAATGAGGGCACGTATAAGAGTTTTAGTAGTTTGTTGGGAGAGGAACGGGCGGATTTTAGCAATGTTACGGAGAAAGAAGCGAGATGATCTAGCCACAGAGTTAATGTGAGGGGAGAAGGAAAGAGAGGAATCAAATATGGCCCCAAGGCAGCGTGCTGAGCTGACCGGATCAATATCAATTCCATCAACTGTAATGGTGAAGCTAGGGGTTCGGCAAGGTCTTGGTGGGAAGATTAGCAGTTCGGTTTTGGCCATGTTAATCTTCAGCTGACGCTGTGCCATCCAGGAGGAAATGGCCAAGAGGCAGTCTGAAATTTGCAGCTGGATTTGTGGTGAAAGATCAGGAGTGGAGATGTAAATTTGGGTATCGTCAGCATATAGATGGTATTTAAAGCCAAATGAACTAATAAGTTCACCCAAACATGACTTATGTTTTGTTGATATTCATCTTCAAACCAAATTTTTTGCTTTCCTGTTGTAATTCTTCTATGCTATCTTGCAGTTCATCAGGACTACTGGCAAAGAATATTATATTGTTTGCAAAAGTGATGCCTTTTTTGTCTCAATTTAGTTTTCATGCACCAGGGCCATATTATTATTATGTGACTGATACCAAGTGTTCAAGTGGTATAAACTTATACATCTAATGAATGTTGGGAGATGTGAGAGCTTATTCCCCCCAGCTCCTATCATGACAGAAGTATCCTTGTTAGAAAGGGGAGAGTCTGTCCTTTCCAATAAGGATAGGCATGAAAGGTTACTAGCTGATGATCAAGTGACCTTTTTGTATAAAAGTATACACATGTGTTAATTTTAGTGTGGGTAGGCAACTTAAAAAAAGAAAGTGATAAGTATAGATTAGGCTTGCTTTTTTTCAGGCTGGCTATAGGTGATAAACACATTAGGAAATCCCACAATTTTCAGATATCTTATTACCTTTGCAGTGCTGGAAGTGTAAAAATAAAATCTATATTTTTCCTTTCTGACCTACACTGGAAACATTCCAAAATGTTATGTCTTGTCCACAT
This sequence comes from Rhinophrynus dorsalis, assembly GCA_037306005.1. Lineage (NCBI taxonomy): Eukaryota > Metazoa > Chordata > Amphibia > Anura > Rhinophrynidae > Rhinophrynus > Rhinophrynus dorsalis. The sequence goes on along the minus strand of CM074725.1, from coordinate 181,538,622 downwards.
TTTTCATATTTGTAATTGTTCCAGAGATTTTAGATTATGCAGGTCATATTTGAAAAGTGTATGGAATACTTCAGAGTTTCGTAGGGGTAGTTTTGTGCTTCTGACATGCCCTGTGGCATGTCAGCTCTCATAAATAGGGTGTTATTTCTCTCAGGAGAGGAGCTGCTAATGAATATAATAGCAAATTCCATAGTTTTCAATATTTCAAAAATGTATATTTTTTCCTTTAGCACAAATTTCTGGACACATTTGGTCACATCAGGTTAGGGGTAGAAAGGCAAATAACCACTCATTTGATGCAATGACATGTCTTCTTTACAGAAGGGTATGCCTTGTTTACCTTTTCATCATATCTCTAGTTGTAACAACCATTTTATCATAAATGGGATATATTTGACCAATGTATGATAATGTGTGGTTTTATGCTTTTGGCACCCCCTATAGTATGTAAGCTCTTACAAGCACTGTGTAATTTCTTTTTGAAGAGGAGATGCTATTAAATAGAGCAGGAAGTTACATACTTTTCAAAGATCTGAGTACCTTTGAAGGGGTAGAAATGGAACAAAATGCTCATTATTTCCTTAAGTGCCTACTTCTTATAATAATGTGACCGAAGAGCCCAATGTGAGCTGCCAGAGAACCCCTAGAGGGAAGGTAACCCCAGAAGGAGTGGCAGGCTACTACTTTACTCAACACAAGATAAAACAGTATGGCAAAATTATAGTAATAGATACTCACTAGGTAGGCCCCTGTGAGCCAGAAGCTAGAGGGTGAAGAGTCGTAAGTGGTGCTGGCTGTCAGTGGCTGTTCCTAGGAAGCCTTGCTGAGGCTGGAGCCGGGTGAGGTAGCAGGCCATGAAGCCTGATGGCTGGATAACCCCCTAGGAGACAGACAGTTACTCATCAGGACCGGGATCAGCTGAGAATGACCCACCAGTGGTATAGCAGCTTTTGTCGAGACAAGGTGAGCAATGTAAGGAGTGGAAAGAAAAGTACTCGACTAGTATTCATACAGACAACCGAGACCGGAAGTTAACGACCCCGAGGACACACTCAACACGAAGTCGACGATGTTGGACTTAACACTGAGCACCAAATCTGGCAAGAGGCAACAAAACCTTAGGATGAGACAAGAAGAGAAGTTGGGCAAGCCGGGGTCGAAAGCCAAGGAATAAAGTACCGAATCAGAAGTCAAGAGAGGCGTCAAGGGCAGGCTGGGGTCAAATATCACAGGTACGGAAACCAGAATCAGGAGACAAAAGGAGAGTCATGGAAAGATAAAGATCACCAACTCAGAAGTACTGAACGCTTTGATCGTGCACCGACAGGAAGGATTCAGAGCCAGATATAGGCCAAGAACAAGGGCGTGATCTAGACAGGATGGAGAAACCAAGACATAGCAAGAAAACCAGAAGATGGTGAGGAAAAAAGAACAAAATCCTGGAGAAACATGACACTTCTGGAAACACTTGTGTATAATACACAGGTGGAAATTATACCCAAAATTTTAGGGTAAAACAGAAGTGCCTATGTATAATACACACCTTTTTTTCTCTCCTTCTAACCACTAAAAATTAGTTTCTTGTCTGGTTCTCTCCCTCCACCTTCCCCTCCTTCTATTCACCCCCTCAGGAGGAATTTGGATATCTGCACTATGGGCAGCATACTTTAATTTGCTGCCTGCTTCCAGCATCCACCCTGTGAGGACCTGTGCTAATTTGCGATAATGGTTAGTGTTGAGCGAGCGTGCTCGGCCGATGCTCGGATCGGCTCGAGCATTGCTCTGCTCGGCACATGGCGGTACTCGACCCCATGTTCGGGTGGCGGGGATCTGTGCCGGAAGAGGCACAGATCCGAAGACGCTCCGCTGGACCACCAGGGACTGGAGGTACGGGGGCATTGCGGAGATGAAGGGGGCATTGCGGAGATGAAGGGGGACATTGTGGAAGAGGGGCATAGACTCTATGCCCCTCTTCCACAATGTCCCCCTTCATCTCCGCTATGCCCGTCTTCCACAATGTCCCCCTTCATCTCCGCTATGCCCCTCTTCCACAATGTGCCCCTTCATCTCCGCTATGCCCCTCTTCCACAATGTCCCCCTTCATCTCCTCTATGCCATAGAGGAGATGAAGGGGGACATTGTGGAAGAGGGGCATAGCGGAGATGAAGGGGCACATTGTGGAAGAGGGGCATAGCGGAGATGAAGGGGGACATTGTGGAAGACGGGCATAGCGGAGATGAAGGGGGCATAGCGGAGATGAAGGGGGACATTGCGGAGATGAAGGGGGCATTTGGAGATGAAGGGGGCATAGTGGAGATGAAGGGGGGCATTGACCAGGCACCCTCCCCTCATCAGAGCAGGGGGTGCCTGGTGTAATGCTCGTGTCGCCCCATTATATGCAATGGGGCTCGGGTGCTCGGCCGAGCACTCGAGCCTCAGGGGGTGCTCGGTCAGAGCACCCGAGCATCGGGGTGCTCGCTCAACACTAATAATGGTACCTTTGAGGACCTCTGCATACTGAAATTACAGTAGTGCCCTGTGAGGACCTTCAGGTCCTCAAAGGTACCATTATTGTGAATGAACATAGGTCCTCACAGGGGGATGCAGAAAGCGGTGGAAAATGCAAGCATGGTGCCCACTGTGCCGATATCCCAGATTCCTCCGAAGGGGGTGAGTAGAGGGAGGGGAAAGTGGGGGCATATTGAGGTGGAGGGAGAAGGAGACACACACATATACATTTTTCCCCCTCATTTATAATACGCACCCCTAACTTCACATAAGGTGAAAAGCTGCAAAATTGTGAGTATTATACCAGATATTTTACAGTAAGTGTCACAGTCATAGAAACAATAGGAGAGAGGTCTAAATAGGAGAGAAGCCTTGGCCCCAAGGAACGTACAGTCAAAATGATGTATGTGCCTTGTCTACCTTTTCTTCTTGTCTGCAGTTGTTAAGTACAGATATGTCATATACATAAAAAAACAAGAAAACTGACAGATTGTGTTTCCATGCAGTTTTATGATCCTGGCACCCCTTACTGTATGTCATCTCAAACAAATGGAGTACCATTTTACTCTGGAGGCCTATAGTTACCTGACTTAATATGGTATCCCATGGTTTTCAATGACTGCAGTATATTTGAAAGGGTGTAATTGCAAAACCCTCACTTTTTATCACAGTGCCATCTTCTGGCAATTTTATAGCAAGCCAGCCTCGGGATCATACCTCCCAAGTGTCCCTCTTTAGGAGGGACAGTCCCTCTTTTGGACCCAAATCCCTCTGTCCCTCTTTCCCACCCTGATGTCCCTCTTTTTAGGAGATCGGATTGCATGCGGTTTATATAAGTGTATCATACTGCGCTACAGTAATAAAACTCACATTATTGATTGTTTAAATGTTAGTATATGTGTTTATACATTATTCTGTGTAAAAAAAAATACTTAGATTTTGTTATAAGTCATTTATTTGGTTACACAAGGAGGTATCAATATGTCATGAAACAGCCTACAAATTCTGGGTAACATCCCACCCACCAGCCACGCCCCCAGCAACACCCCCTAAAACACAAGTGTCTCTCTTTGGCAATTTGAAATGTTGGGAGGTATGCTTGGGATAGACAAGCAACTGTCCAGTCCATGAAATTGGTATCTTGTGTATAGTTTTAAAAAGTATGGTAATGTTACACGGTTTATGTTTATTTCTCCTTATTTTGTGCCTGAAAAAAATGGGTATTTTTTTAATTGCCAAAAACCTAATCATAAAACACTAATTCAACACTAATTCTGTAATTTTAGAAAGGTGAGTTCATTCTAAACTTAAAACCAAAAATATTTGCTAGTGTAAGGTGGAAAAAATACATTCCTAGATGGTTGTTTTTAATTAGATAAAAACAAACTTTTTTTGCATTCTGGGCAAAATGTTTTGATCATGTGAGGGGATATCCATAAACCAATGGTATTTTTGTTAAGGTGCAGCGTCTATTGAAAAAACAGTTCATGACCTCAATGGGTTATTCACAGAAAAGCACCCCAAATTGTCATTTGACTGGAAACAGCAATAAAACTGCAAAAACATGCTTAGCACTGAGGCCTAGCAGCAACACAGTTAATACATTTACAACTTTGTACTGAGAATTACTTTGTATTGCTTTTCAGTGTGTCACGGATTGGTAAAATGCAAAAGGTATATTTTTTGCTTTCACTGTTTTTGTTTCCAAAATTATTTGGAAAATTTGTTGAAGCCAAGTATGCACAATTCATGAGTTAGGTATACCTATTCTTTAAGTCCGAATGCTTCTGAAAAATTTATTCAGCAGGTTTACATTGTTACAGCTGTAGTCCCATGCGTGCATTATTCATAAGTTCTACATTAACACTTTCAGACTGATGTACTAATAAGAACTGGATGAATTCTGGAGCAATCCTTCTGCACCATGGGGAACAAATGAAAATTCCAGTGTTCTCTATGAAATAAACAGATTTCTGGTCCAGGGGGCTTGGAATGTGTTTCAGCTGTAATGGCACTCCCTCAGTCTATAGTAGAGGGTGTAGCACAGCCAAAACACTTCAGTTTTGCCCCAGAGGGACATCCCTACTCCCAAGACCATATCTGAAATATTTTGAGGTGTATTAAGACTTCAGAATTTTAACCCCTTGAATGTGAGAGACGTTGCCAACTCACTGAAAATGTCTATAGTAAGGATGAGCAAAACAATTCTGTAAGTTTAGATTTTGGAGTCTCCAAAAGCTTAGGTTCAGCAATTGCCTACCCCTGGCATAATGAATAACTTACCATTTCTGTTTCTTCAGGTGTCAGTTCTTACCAACTGCTGAATTATGAAGATAAATCAGATGTATCATTAAACAGAAGACATGGAAATCAAATCATGAATGATGTTGGAATAAATATTTATGGGTCTGATTCTGTTGCAGTTAAAGCTTCATTTGGCATTGTAACCAAACATGAGGTTGAAGTGCCAACATTACTAAAGGAACTTCTAACCAGGTAAACTATATCACAAACTATACAGCACAATAATAGTGTGACCAGATGTCCCCATTTTCAAGGGACAACCCCCGATGAAGACCTTTGTCTCTGGAGAAAATATGCCTGGAAATGTCTCCTGAAAGTCTGCTCAGTTTAGGATCGCCTACTCCAACCCTACACTAATAGAAAGCGGGAAAATATTATTAGTGGGAAAATATGTAGTGTTGGCCAATAATTGGCAACCTAACTTATTGACTTCTATGTCCTCTGCTAGCCAGTCACAGTGATAGACCATTGGTCAGGTATTACATGTAGCTTGCTAGACATGTTGGTTCTCTAGTTTACAAGCTCAGATGTTCAGTTTCCTGTTGATTGCAGACGAAGCAGACCAATCTGTTGTGAGCCATATGGAAAATGGTAGTATTTTTATATGTTATTTAATGAAATACCGACACCTAAAATGTAATTGGTTGATAGCTTTAATTATCATGTACTTAAAGCTTACATCTGGAAAACATATTTGTTTTACATTAGATACCTCAAATATAATCTTAAACTGGCTTTATTAATGCATGTGGACACCGTCTGATTCATTTTGTTTGTGACATTTATAATGAGTGATTAGAGCTAAAGCAGTTAATTTGTTGAGATTAGTACTAACTACTTTTGCATTAAAAAGGCTGGTACCTTTTCTCAGACCATATACAAATTATATAACTCTTATGCTTGTCATTCACCTATTAAAGGTTCTGTGTTAATATGAGCCAGGGAACCCTGCAAATGTTACAATGGAAGCTCCCTTGGAGAAAATAAAAGGCTAGATTTTAAAGGGATAATAATGTTTCATAAAAAAGCAGCTCTGATTAATCTTCATAGTATTTGGGCCTTGGAGAGTGTTATTTCAATACTGTCCGAGTTGTAGTTCAAGAGTAGTTGAATGATAAAGTATCCCCTTCCTGCCCCTTTTACTGATGTAACACTGCTCAGATCTGAGTAGCAAGACTGTCCGGATGCATCGCAGCAAGGGACAATCTTCATTGAACATAAGGAAAAACCTGTCAAGGATGGCAGGGTTTTCCTTATGCTCACAGTAAGAAGATTGTCCCTTGTTACAACCTGTCCGACCAGATTACACATCTGAGGGGAGGTGGCTTACACTAGGTAAAAGGGGCGGGTGAGGGATACTTTATCATTCAATTACTCTTGAACTACAACTTTGCCCAAATACTATGAAGATTAATTAGAGCTGTTTTTATTATGAAACATTACTATCACTTTAAGCTTCAGAAAGTAAATACAGAATGTATTCAGTTGCTACCATGAGGTATAGGGCATTTAAATGTATATAACCCCATTTCATTTTTAGGTGTTTGCATTCTTTTAACCACTAAGTGCTAGAGATGTCTCCAACACATGTAATATGTTGGAAACCTCTCTCTCTTTCTCTCTCTCTCTCTCTATATATGTATAAATAACATATGATCAGTTGGTATAGGCACTCATGTACAATATTGATCTGGGTCACTGTCCACCCACAGGGTGCAGATCCTCAGCATAGATTGAATATGAAAGCAATGAACGCACTCACAGTATAGGATTTAGAAATGTTAATGTATTAAAACACCATCATAACATCTTCATAAATAATATATGACACAAACAACAACATTTCGATCCGCTCCACGGGATCTTTGTCTTGCCTTTGGCTTGACAAAGATACCATGGAGCGAATCGAAACGTTGCTGTTTGTGTCATATATTATTTATGAAGATGTTATGATGGTGTTTTAATACATTAATGTTTCTAAATCCTATACTGTGAGTGCGTTCAGTGCTTTCATATTCAATATATATATATATATATATATATATATATATATATATATATATACACTAGTGTAAAAGCCCGTGTACACGGGCCATGGTCCGGGTAATGTTAACCCTCTGAGTGCCAAAGGAGTACGGAACACATTTCTTTGCAATGTGTTACGTACCCCTCTGGTTTAAGTGTCTGACTCATGCGCAGGAGAGACTGCCCGAACACACACAGTCTCTACTGCTCATGACGGCTTCTGACAAACATCCTAGCGAATTATTATATAGGATGAAACATGCTGCTTTTACAAACCCATTGGCCATAAAAAAGCCATGTGCAACCCTCTCACAATAAACAGTAGACATTATTAGTCTGAATGAGATTGACCATATAGAAAACAACCCACTGAAAAATATTGAAAAATATTTTCAAGGTAGTAATATATTCTTGTTCACTAACAGAATACACCAGGGTTGAAATAAAATTATATATACAAGTCCTGAATATAGGACACTTTTCTAAGTAAGTCCATCTGTTAACCCTGTGAGGACCAGAGGGTTTTGCACACCAACACATTGCAAAGCTAAGCATTGTACACTCCCCTGAACCTCAAGGGGTAAATATTTCACTTTTAATCTATGTTGTAGTTTACTGGTAACTGTTTCAGCTTCGAATCTGATACAGACAACTTACCTTTACCATTCATTCAGGTCAATTGAAGATTATTATTATGGTGATAGCTAAAAACCCACTTCATCAGAAATTACATAAAGTAAACTGCAAACAAATCCAAAATTAATATCTAGCTATGCCTGACTGTTGTAAATCTATCCATCTAACAAACACATTTGAGTCGCTTATTCCTAGGAATATCCCTGCCCAGGCGGTGGAATTGAATTAAATGAAAGGCTAATTAATAAACCTGCACTCAGACTGTAGTGGTACTTCAGGACTGGACCAGACACAGGGCTCAATTCAATATCCCCCGGTAAAAAAACCCAACAGATGATGGCAGTTTTTCAAGCACAGTAAGCCATCCAATTATCTGTGCTGTGGAAAAACTGCCCCATGAAAAAAAAAAAACTCGTTGGGTGCTAAATTTTGCTCCCATTGGAAGCAATTAAAATGAGTTTGAATGTCGAATTCAGTTCCATGCTTAGGGCAGTAACATTCGTTAAGGGACCCCATTTTATTGCCAAAAATATCTGCTCCTCCTTTTTTGGCGCAGAGTCCCCAACACATGTTTTAAACTATGGATGCTGGAACTGAAGTGCAGAAAGACTAAAAAAAAAGTCCCCAGTGCATGTATTGATATGTGGCCCTACGCCCCATATAAATACATCCAAAGAACTGAAAAAATGTGTGTTTTGTAAGAAAAATTAACCCTGTGAGTGTTAGTGGGGTATGAAACGCATTGCAGAGCGTTGCATACCCTACAGGCACTCACAGTGTTAATCGCCCTAAAGCTAACACCATACTATGAAAATAAACACTTACCTGTAAGTCTGATGTCCAGCGGGGTCTTCAGCACCCTGCTCATCCAGTGTAAGTCTTCTTCTGTGATCTTCTATCTTCCCTCTTCTTCTTCCTTCTCATCTTCATTCTCCTTGTCTTCTGTCTTCTCATCTTCTTCTTTGTCCCACATATAATGGCAATGTAAATAAAAAAAAACTGTCCAAATTATAGATGCCCCCCCAAAGATATGCAGGAAAGATATGCAGGCCTTAACTGATTGAGTGCCAGAGGGGTAAGCAATGCATTGCAGGAGTTAAAAGTATGATGGCTTTTACAAGAGCTAAAAGTATGATGGCATTCCAAGAGTTAAGGATACTCTGCCACTGCCACTGCTACCGGTTGCAGAAATGCAGAACAAAAATCCCCCCTACCCGTTGCCTGAGCCATTCTGTGGGAAATTTGAACACAGACTGGCTTTTATAAGGTAGGTCTCTGTTCAAAATGGTTCCCATGCTACAATTGACTGGAATGAATGCTTACACTCCTCCCAGCCAATCAGCTTCTAGCGGGATTCATCATCCCTGCGCTATAAGCTGATTGGCTGGGAGGTACATAAGCACACATGCCATTCAATTTTAGCGTGGGAACCATTTTGAACAGAGACTGGCCATCTAAAAGCCAGTTGCTGTTCAAATTTTCCAGCGTTTCCCAAAGTTCGTTATGGTCCATGTTGGTAGGTCAATTGAATACCTTCAGTAGCACTGTGTGTGTGCCGCCTGCTATCCATTTTTGCCCTACCGACAGTTTTACCGGGGACTACTGAATCTAGCCCATACTCTGGTATAGTTCACTAACTCTCTTGCCCAGTATCTATAGACTGTTGATCAGATTAAAAGGTAATTTAAAAGGTAATTTAGTGTATTTATATATTTACTTTATTTTTTATAGCATTCGGCCATTTTAAAATGTATGGCATGAAAACTTTTGTACACCTTATTGACTGCCCAGTGTGCAACATATTTGTGCTTGCCCACCAGGCCAAACATTACCAGTATGTGTCTCCAGCTGTTGTTGAACTAGTCTCTCAACTTCCTTGGTGGAATTTGAGTCTAAGAAATGCTGGAGTGCCAGAGATTCACCATCTGTAGGCTAAGATGGTACTTTCTGCCATTGCAATGTTCTTATCGAGTAGTTTGACTTGGATAACAGCTTCTAGTATTATACTAGTGATTGTAAATTTGCAGTAAACTTCTGTTAAATTAAAAACATATTCTAGGGCTGTGGTGTCCTTGGGGGCCATCAACAGGCCAGCATTTAAAGGGATAGTAATGTTTCACAAAAACAGCAGCTCCAATTAATCTCCATAGCATTTGGGCCATGGAGAGTGTTATTTCAATACTGTCAAAGTTGTAGTTCAAGAGTAATTGAATGATAAAGTATCCCCCTCCCGCCCCTTTTACCTAGTATAAGCCACCTCCCCTTAGATGTGGAATCTGGTCACTTGACCCGACAGCTCGCAGCAAGGGACAATCTTCTTACTGTGAGCATAAGGGAAACCTTGCCCCGTGACAGGTTTTTTCAAGTTTTCCCTTATGCTCACTGAAGATTGTCCCTCTCTGGACAATCTTGCATCAGTAAAAGGGACGGGAGTGGGATACTTAATCATTCAATTAATCTTGAACTACAACTCATACAGTATTGAAATAACACTCTCCATTGCCCAAGTACTATGAAGATTAATTAAAGCTGCTTTCCCTAAGCGTTACAAAGGTAATGTCGCTGACTGGAGATTTTTCATTCTAAAGTTATTGAAGCTTAAATATTTTTTATGTTATCAAACGTTCAGCAACAGTGCCAACTGTTCAAAATGCAGTTGATTTTTGGACTACACAATGTGGAAGAACTTAAGTAATAGAAAAAAGTTTAAGCTGTAATAACTTTTAAATTAAAAATCTCCTAGAATTGGGAGCATACATCTTACTCAGTAGGAAAAGTCCTATAACATATCATAAAAAATACTGCAATGTTAAACAACTACCAGTTTTCATTCTCAGGACAATTGACTTAGATCAATGTTTAACACGTCAGTCAAGAGAAAGTAGGAAGGAGGTCCTCTGTGTGGTCATGGAAAGTATTCGAACAACACGTCAATGTTCTTTATCTGTCCATGCTGGTATGCGGGGAGAAGCTATGCGAGTGAGTATGTTTGGCAGAGAAATGTCATGCAAATATTTTCTTTTAAATTTGTTGGACACAATATTCATCATCTAAACAAATTATGCTTGTTTTGGAGACTGCTAAGAAGAAGAGTACACAGTGAAACCAGAACTGTCACCCTAAGACAACTTTAGTTTGTTTTTCTGTGTAATAAAGTATTGAAAAATTAACCTTTATCTTTTGGTGGTGAAGTGTGGCACTTTATGTTAATTTCCTACACTGTATGCTAATTACTTCTGTTTGGAACCAAACATGCCACTTGCTAAAGTATTAGAAATGTCCCCAGTGTGTGGGCTCTTTTTCTAGGTTCATTCATAGCTTGGTATATGGTAACTTTGGTCCAGCACAGAAACAAATTGACATAAAGTGCCAAAGTGTTCCAACAACAAATACAGGCTAATTCCTATTTATAATGCAGAGAATGCCAGAGCGACACGCATTGTTTTGCAATGCATTGTGTTGTGCACCCCTCCGGCACTCAAAAGGTTAAATTGACTAAACCTCTCTTAAGGTCAACTGTTCACTTTCTTTAACCCTTTAAGTGCCATGTATGTACAGAATACATCTACAAAAAAGTGTTCCCCCAGGCAGTGGAAATATTATGCACCTATCCGAGGGGGTCTTTGTTAATCTTTGCTGCCCCCCTTAAACTTGGTGTAGAAAAAGATCAGACTTTGTTGGATGGCAAAGATGGCCAATCAACAGCATTAGCAACTGTGCATTTTCCAGTTTGAATGGGAGGGACTGGGGGGAAATCCTCCCACATCATCGGTGACATTGGTAATGTCTCCAGTGACATGGGAGGCTTTACCCAATCCCACCAAATCATACCAAGAGGCTTGGGTAGCATGGACGCAGGGGAGTCACTTTTCCTTTTACAGTTACTACTGCTGATTTCTTAGCACAGTCTCCTGGGTAATCAGTAGCTGCGTGGGCATCAGAAGGGTCCCGGTAACCCCTCAATGAGGTCTGAATTACATTAAAAACTCTGAACCTGCTTGACGGAGATGGGGGTGTTCCAATGCATTGATTTGTAAGGTGCTGGAACTCCTCTCTAGAACACAAACATTTAATAGTTTGCTTCCCCATCCTCTTTCTACTGTCCACCATATGCACTCTCTGACATCCAGGCCTTGTACCCATAGTTGCCACAGAACCACGAAATGTCTGACATCCCAACCTTGTTCCACTGCCCACTGGAAGCCATAGACCCACAAATACTCAGTTTGACATCCAAGCCTTGTTCATCTGTCCCGCTGGTCAAAGAACCATATATATACTGCCTGCTTCCCCAATCTTGTTCCATTGGTAGAGATGTGGTTGGCACCCTCTACAGTATGTGAACCCATACTAATGGGGAATTAATTCTCTTGGGCTGGCAGTAGATACCAAATACAGTAGGAAATATGTTTTTTAAATATTTTAGTATATTTGAAATGGTGGAAAAAAGTATATTTGTCTTACGTCCAATGTGGAACATAGGAACCATGGGGTAAGGTCCCCACCCTCCAGAGGACAGATCACTTCAAAAGGTAGGGTCTTTGAGGCGGATACTCCCCTCTTTCCTCCAACTTTACTTACTGCTCTGTAGTTTCAAGTGACCTCACCTCAGGAAAGGGCAAGTTGGCACTGCTCTCTTAGTTTATTTAGGCAGGCTCCCATTAACTAGCTTCCCTGGATCTGGACTGACCAGTCTGGAACATTTCCCTGTAGAGCTTGTCTTTATTTTATGTCTATGCCTCATCAATGGAACTCTCTGAGGTTCTTTATTTTAATTTGACAGTCTGAAGAGTGAAGACTGGTAAGTTAAAGTGAAACTATCATGTTCCAACTCCCACCCCAAAATATGTTTGTCCTCTCCCAAATGGTGTAAACCCCCCTGTGAAACCTATAACATTTTCCACCCTGCTGCAAAATCAAACATTATCCCTTTTCGTTAGCAAGAGGGAGATCGCTTTCTTGATGACGCTCACGAGTGACATTGTTCTCCCACCACCCTCTAGTAGCGCCACTCCATCACATTGCAATGCTTATCGATCGAGGCATACATATTGGTGAAGTGGATAGTGTGCCACTGTCTGCTTCACCAATATTTAGTTAGCCTATATCATTAAAGGACATTTGTGCCTGTTCAGTTTTCCAGTATGTACAAAAATAAACATACCAAAATTCTGTCTACTGAATCAGGGAGAGCTGGGGAGAGACAGCTTCAGGGGGAGGTGGGAGGAGATTTGAAGAATAGGGGGCGTCCTGCAGTGCTGTGCCGCTGGCAGTTTGTGCCGCAAGAACAGAAACAGGAAGTGTCACTTGCAAATTTAAAACCTTATATCTAATAAGGTAAGTCGCTTTAAGAAAAAAAGTACAATCTATGGACAATTTTAGTAGCAAGATTAAATAAGACAAAGTGTGTTTGGGGTGAAAGTTCCCCTTTAACCATCTGAGTGCTATCTTACCTATGTCACTGATATTACTTGGCACCCACTGGGATGTGGTGTTCTAACCTGTATTTCTACGTCTTATTAAAGGGATAGTAATACTTAAAATGTAAAAAAAAATATGTTGTAGGGTTTATCCCCCTGAGTAGGGTACTCCCACTGCTGAAAGGTGTTTCATTCAAAAGTTATTAATTTTCAAAGTCTAATTTTTTTAGGTGCAATATCACAGTGGCCTGAAATTGTACAGTGGCGCTGTTGCTACACCATCCTATGGAGATTTATGGTCAACTGACCAGAGCTGTCCATAGGATCGTGTAGCAACAGCGCCACTCTACAATTTCAGGCCACTGTGATATTGCACCTAAAAATTCAACTTTGAAAATTAATAACTTTTGAATGAAACACCTTTCAGCAGTGGGAGTGCCCTTGTTTTACTCAGGGGGATAAACTCTACAACATATTTTTTTTTACATTTTAAGTATTACTATCCCTTTAAGTATGGGGTTTAACCCTTTCTGTATTTGTGCTGTTCTTGTATTGTTATAACTAGGCTTTCTCCTTATTCCATTTATCTTTTCTATCATTTTGATATGTCTGTATATATATTTCAGCCTTATTTCTTCATTTTCTTTACACTTTGTTTCATTGGATACTGAAACCATCTTTGTTTCATAGCTGTGCATGGAGAACATTTACAGAGACATATTTCTGCACGTATTTCACTTAAAAGGATCATAGAGTGAATTGCTGGACTTGCTGTATTGTATGGTCAGCTTGGGGACAGTGTTCAGAACACTTAAGCTTGCTGTTTTGCACTGCTGGAGAACTATGATATTCTGCACATGTGCAATCAGAAATTGCCTTTCACAGAATCCCCCAGTTCCTGGGCTTTCTGGATTGTACAAAGTGGTGCTTTGGCATCCATCTTACTCTCTTATTGCACGGGATGCACAGAGGCTGGTCTCTCCTCTCTAACTTTCAAGTTTAACCCCTTGCAGTCAGAAAAGTATATTTTGGGGCATTTATATGCATCTCCTCATTCTTTTTTACTGCTTTGGACTACTTTGTCCTATTTTTTTGGGGAGGGGAAAGCGGTTCTCTGAACATGTCAGATCCCAAGGAACACATGGGGAAATCCAAGTCTAAGGACTCAGTGATCCCTTTAACCCCTTTACCACTCTGTTTCGCATGCCAAACTAGGCTTCCACAGAAATATTCAGGTACCCTATGTCTTTCTTGCCCTGTGGCTCCCTACTACACCCCGGGGCCCTTTACTGCAGAACCAGAGACAGCTTGGGTTTAGACTGATTCCTTTATTTGCTTCTCTCCCTTCTTCTCTTCAAGGAGTCCTCCATTCTTGTTGCAGCGGGCTTCTCCACCTGTGGTTGATCAACCAATATCTCACCTTGCTAAAACCACTGCCCTGCCTTTCGCCGATACTGCAGTACTTAAGAATTAGGCTGATAAATGCTTAGATTCCTTACTTGAATTCAAATAGCGCAGCCATCAGCCACACTCAGTGATCCATTTTCTCTATAGTACTGGTCAGTAGAGCTATGACTATCTTGGGTGAACAGTTATAAGATGCCATACGTTGGGATGCTCCCAAAGAGGAACTTTTAGTTATGCTGGGCAAAATTATGGAGGCCAATGCATATCTTACTGAGGCAGGTTTTGATGAGAAAGCCTCAGCTTTCTCGGTAGCTATGTGTCACATTTTATGGCTTAAGATTTGTTCGACTGACCAATCTTTGGTATCTCTTCCCTTTGTAGGAAAACAACTTTTTGGGCTTGACGTGAGTAAGGTAATTAGTGACACTACTATAGGCAGAAGCACTCTCTTGCCTCAGATTGCACCTTTGTGTGCATTTTTTTCCTAAGAAAATGCTTGGTTTTTGTTACTCCTGCCAGTTTGGGGCATCTATGCTTCAAACTCCTCAGGCCTTCAGGTCTACCCCTCCCCAAAGGCCAAACATGCTTGGCAAAACAAGAAGTCTGCTCAGAAACAGATGGCTGACAAGCCCACCTCAGCATGACTTGTAGCTTGTATGGGAGTCTTCAGTGTCTGACCAGCTGGCTTTGCTGGTTATTTTGGACAGGAACCACTTAGGTATCAATTCACTTCCACCTCACCCTTTCTTTTGTCCAGATTTCTTCTGACCCAGTTCGGGGGTGTCTGTTCATAGGGGCAGTATCCTTCCTGCTGGAAAGGCAGGTGTTGGTTCCCATTCCAGTCCAGGAAAGCTTCACCAGTTTTTGCACCAATCTTTTTGTAATTCTCGGCTTGCCTAACCAGTGGCCCTGGCTACTACCTGCTCAGTGTAGCCTCTGGTTGCCTTCCCTGTGGGCCTGGTTACTCTCGCTCCGTGTAGTCCCCGGCTTGTCTGACCTCTGACTCTGGCTGCCTACTCGCTCCTTAAAATACCTGCTTGCCTGACCTGTAGTCTCAAGACCTTGAGTAGTGCAGTGCACAATACAGTGTGCAGCTCCGGAGGGACCTTGGACCCTGTTTGTATATGTCTGGGGTTCTGTGGGGGCTCTACCATTATTGCAGTACATTATAAATAAATGTGGTTATATTTATCTTTGTGTCTGTCCTTCTTTTGCCTGCACACTGTGACACTATGTTCACAGATTCAAGACTGTGTTCACATCCTGGAGCAACATAGCTGAGTACTCAATGTCAAAAAATCTTATCTGGTTACTTCTGAGGCACTGCATTTCTTAGGCATGATATTCAGTTCTATCCAAGGAAGGTTTTTTCTACTGGAGGACAAGATCTGGGCCCTGTTTCTGCATGTGACTCAATTGAAATCCTGGCTGTCGATAATGGGTTTTCTGGGCCACCAGGTCTCTGCTTTGGAAACTGTTCCCTATGCTCAGTTTAATATGAGGGAGCTGCATTTGCACATTCTCAGGAGTTGGTCAAGACAACGCTCTCACCTTTCTCATGCCAAGTCCCTGCCTCCCCAGATGAAGCAGGGCCTTCTTTGGTCGCTCCATCATCCCCATCTAAGACCGGTATGTCCATTTGTCATATTGGAATGAGTAGTGGTCACCATGGATTTCAGCTTGAGAGGCTGAGAACAACCCTGTGTCCCCTAACAGCACAGAGTCACTGGACTTGTCAGAGAAATACGGGCCATTCTCTTAGCGTGTCAGCACTAGTTTCTTTCTCTGATGGGAACACCGGTGAAGGTCCAATCGGACAAAGCAACATCGGTCACATACATCAATTGTCAACCAGAAGTAAGTCAGCTTATATGGGGGTTCAGGAGTTCCTTTAGTGTGCCAAAGCTCATGTGTTAGACATGTCTGTGGTTCACATCCCACGTGTGGAAAACATGGTTGTATGCTTTCTAAGTTGCCAACATCTGAATTCCTTGAACTGGGAACTCAATAAGAATGTGTTCACCATGGGGAGTTCCATCAGTGGACCTCATTGCGTCCTGCGAGAACTGGAAGGTTCCTCTTTTCAGTACCAATAAGAAGGATTCTCTAATATTTTCGATGGACATGATGTCCATTCCACTGAACGTTCATCTGGCATATGAGAGCTGTTTCCCCTGATTCCCAGGGTATCGAGGATGGTCAAGATGGAGAGTTATCAAGTCATACTGATCACCCCCTTTTAGCCCTGTTGAGCTTGATTCTCAGATCGTCTTAATCTGTCCATCAGTGAGCCATTTTACCTTCCTCTGAGACTGGATCTCCTGACTCAGAGTCCGCTTTGGCTCTTGAAGTCAACATTTTGAAGAAGGAGGGTTTTTCAGATGCTGTCATCTCCACTATGCTCCAAGCTATAAAACTCACATCATCTAAGGATTTGGTCCTGATTCTACTAGTGGTGTACTGATGGAGATACTTACCATGATCTTTCAACTATCTAGTGATTCTGGCTTTCCTTCAAGATGGTGTCAACAAGGGTCTCAGTTCTATTTTTCAGTTCTCCACTATCTCTCTGTTCTTTTTCAGAAGCATATTGCTTTTCTCCCTGACATTAAGACCTATGTTCAGTGGATGTCTCATACCTACCCAGCCTTCAGGGATCCCACTCCTTTGTGGGATCTGCACTTGATATTAGGACGTCTCCACAGGCCTTCTTTCAAGCCTCTTTTATCTGTTTTTTTACACCTCTTGACACTCAAGATGGGGTACCTTTTGGCCAGCTTATCTGGTCGCAGAGTTACCAGAATGCAAGCTTTGTTTTGTAAACCACTCCACACGTTCAACAGACACTATAGTGCCAATGTGCTGCTGAGGCCAGTTTTGGCCAGAAGGTCCTTCAAGCATTGGTGCCTGTTTTCTGTAGATTTCTGAACCCTTGTTCTTCACGCAGTTGCTTGATGTGCATGTTCAGTGTCTTTTGCCACCTGAGGTTTCTAAAATACCAGATAGTCCTGTGGAATACTGATCTACGGTGGCATTTTTTTCTCTTTTTTTTTTCTCCCACAAATCTTGTTGGATGCTTTGGCATAGCCTCATGGTTTCAGTGATCCACAATGGGCGTAAGAGAAAAAGAGGATTTTAGTGAACTTACCATTAAATCCTTTTCTCTTAGTGTATGTGGAACACAGGACTCCCACCTAGAAAAAAAGTATGGTTTAAGTTCCCGGGGCAGAAGGGTCCTCTTGGTGTCTTTTTTTCAGGTGATTTCCTTCTTCTCACTTTTGTTTGTTGATGCAACTTCGCTATAAGTTGAAACTAAGGGATGAGGGATACCCTGGAGGGACGAAGGGGAGATTCTGCCTCAAAGAGTAGGGCTCATAAAAAAGCATGGCCTTTGAGACAAAGACTCCCCTCTTCCCTCCAGCTTTATAAAATGTTATGGGTCTCAATGATTATAAATATATGGGATATGTAAGTGTGCCTAATGACTAGTATGCTTTTCTTTCTCTTATCCTTTTCTTAACAGTATAATTGTTTTACTATATGACACCTTCACCTTATATATATAGGTGTCTAATTATTCCTTACTTTTTTGGGTGATGTCTTTACTCCCTACAATAATTTTTAATGTGCATATTAGCATTTTGACAAAGTATTTTTTTTCCTTTTTTATTTATGACATCATAGCTTGTCACACAGTATAAATTTTACTTCAAGTGATGCACCGTAAAAGCTGAATTTGTTCTGGGAAAAAAAAAATAATACATAGATTTCCATATATAACTCAGAAGTTACCAGTGGGAATCATACCTAAACAGGTGAATAGCAAGAATGCTCAAAATGTGTCCAGCCTCCAGGGTACCATAAATTCCTCAATCCTCTGGCAATTAAAGGGTTGAAGTACATTAATAAATAACTACAGAATAATTTAAACAGGGACTTCTGTATAAAGGCAAACTGCAGCAATTAAGGGCTGAACCAACTGCAACACAGGGGACAAATAATGAACACAAATAAATAAAATAAATATTTCCCAAATTCCCATTGATTTAAATTATGCTTTTAAATCCTTGAATTCTAGAAAGATTTGAAATGCGTTGCTAAACAAAATCTTTCTTTTCACTGTATTTAGTATTGGATAGACTAGTAACTTCACTTCCTGACTAGTATTTGCGTTTGGCGTATTGGGCATATTGTTGGCGGAGTGTGTATAGCTTTTGGCAAATAGCTTTTGATGTATTGCCTATAGGGTTTAGAGTATTGCGTTTGGTGTATATTGTTTGGTTTATTGCGTATAGCGTTGGCATATTGCGTATCTCGTTTGGCATATTGTGTATAGCAAGAAAAGACAGTACAGACTGCTCAGGTGAGTAACATAAATAGCTATAGGCCCATGATGTAACAAAGGTGGTAATAGAAATTCAAATGATAGAAACTGGATGCTTCGCTCACCCCGTCATGCAGACTCTTATCTCCACCAAATTATCCAACACGTAACAACAACCGTCATCTGTGGGAACAGTGCTGGGAAAAGGAACTCCACTCCTCTTGCAAACATAGATATACCAAAAAGAATTCCGCACTCGTTCACTTGAATGATGTAAATATACTTAAAAGCTTTATTGAAGAAATAAAAACATCGGGACACTTGGACAGACACAAAATCACCCCAGAGTGGTGATTTTGTGTCTGTCCGTGTGACCGGATATATTTATATCCTCAATAAAGCTTATTGTATTTTTACATCTTTCAAGTGAATGAGTGCGGAATCCCTTTTGGTATATGTATTGTGTATGGTGCTTTGCTTATAGCATTTGACATTAGGAGTTTTGCATTTGGCGTATAGCCTTTGTCTGACTGGTGTGTAGAGCTTTGCGCACGGCATTTGGCATATAGCATTTGGCGTATAGCATTTTGTGTTTGGAGTTTCATGTACATTGTTTGGTGCATTGTTTATATAGTTGTGCATTGTACGTATATCGTTTAGCATATAGTATAGCATTGTGGGTATTGCGCACAGCATTTGACGTAATGCATTGTGTGTATAGCATTGTGCTTAATGCATTTTGCGCATAGCATATTGCATATAGCGTCGTGCATATACCATTTTGC
Source organism: Rhinophrynus dorsalis (assembly GCA_037306005.1). NCBI lineage: Eukaryota > Metazoa > Chordata > Amphibia > Anura > Rhinophrynidae > Rhinophrynus > Rhinophrynus dorsalis. The sequence goes on along the minus strand of CM074725.1, from coordinate 181,519,213 downwards.
ATGTATTGTGTGTGTGTATGTATATATATATATATATATATATATATATATATATATATATATATTTATTGTGTATTCATATGTGTAAATATTGTGTGTTGCGTATGTGTGTTCATTGTAGCCCCTGCATCTCTTTGCAGCAAAATCATGCCTCCCATGGTTGGACCAATAGGACAGGCAGTCTTGAGGAGATTTGAATAACTGAATAACTCCTCCTAACTGCTGCCCCTGGGTGTGTTTTCCAAGCTCACAGAAGTCTTCTTTTTTATATATATATATATATATATATATATATATATTTATTTTTATATATATATATATATATATATATATATATATATATATATATATATATAAACCAAACAACTTAATGGATAACTCTATAAATATTAAATTGCAAGTGAAGCCAGTAGATTTCCGTTCCTGTTAAAAGCCGTGCCTACTTCCTGTCCAAGTGACAACTTCACTTTCAGTTTTGTTGTGAGATATTGAACTGGGTGGGAAAGTACTGATTTTCACCTTCAGGTTTGTACAGTGGGGCACCTTCTGAATGCCATGACCATCACTCGAGGGGGGGGGCTTTTAATCCCCCTAACCACTGTCTGATTTTCTAGTGCAGCAAATAGAAGCTTCTGCTTCAGCTATGGCACTGGTCATATCCTGTTTGACTGAAGGTGGTCTACAAGGGCTGTGCATTTTATGCCACTGCCTCTAACTGTTTGAAGGGAGGACATTAAGGGGCCTATGTTCAAAAGAAGAGATAAGCAATTCTGGTGAAAACTACCTGCACCATAGGGGACAGAGGAATAAAATGCCCATACACTCTGACACTGCTCACCCCTTGGTGTAAATTAGTAAATGGTTGGTAAGCTTGTATGGCAAAAACATAGACTCCTGCACCTATTTTAGCACAGAATAATATTTTACATTCACCTGAGTATGTCCATCCAGTCAGCTGCAGTGGAACACAATTGATAGCTACAGCACTTATGTTTTCTTCTCTCTGTACCATTGATGGGCAAGCTGAGACTGTCCAGTTGTTGTGGACTTGTGGGTTAATGGGAGTTGTAGTCGGCAACAGATGGAATATGATTGCTGTAAAGCAATACGGCAGACACCTTCTAACATTGTTATACACCAGCAAGCACTGTACTTCTGCCTTATAGCATGTGCAGGGAAACTGACAGTGACATCAACCAAGTTGTCTTTGCAATGTTAATACACAGTGTAAGCCTTGTCACTGACTAAAGGAATGCCCTGAAATACCTACAGATTCCTAATTGTCTTCCGCTTGCTGCAAATGGTATTAACCCTTTGAGTGCCAGAGGGGTATGCAATGCGTTGCGTACACCTCTGGCACTCAAAAGGTTAAGGTGAGGTTTTTGGGTATATGTAGCTTAGTAAATTAGCTTTAGGTAGAACTGATTTAGTACTGAATCGCTGTTGTACATTGGCTCCAAAGTGCACAATCAACACTTAACAATCAAATACAATTCTGCTAATAAAGATTTATTTCAATATTTGTTTCCTGTTTCAGTTTCATATAATCGAAGACCAAAATTTTAAAGGACGTGACAAAGCAATTGTTTTTCCAGCACACACAACCATTGCTTTTAGTGTTTTTGAACTGTATATTCATCTTGATGGCCACTTTGGTAAGTTTTGTGTTTGTAATATGATATTTTTAAGCAAATGCATGCACTCTACTGACCTTAATTCATATGGGTGATTTGAATGTGCCACCACTTCCGAATCACCCATGTTCCCAACCTGCAAGCGCTATGGGAATCCTTTGAAAGTTGATCAGGGGAAGGGAATCAGGGGTGCACTGAAAAGTAAAGGGCTGAACAACATGGACATTGGCCATTTATGATTGGCTGATGCTCACGTGGGTCAGCCAATAATTGGATCATTGCATTGCTTACCATAAAAACTCAGTCACTGATCTGAATGTCTGCAAGTGGTCACATTTTTGCAGAACCTCCTAACTGCAGCTGCCTGGTAATCATCAGTAGTTGCTGGGAACCTGCAGCATTCTGCATCTGTGGGTGACTTTCATCCAGTGTAGTTTCCCATATAAGGGCTCAGTACATACCTCCCAACATTTCAAATGGCTGGTGGGCGGGGCATTACTGAAAATTATTAGGTTGTTTCAAGATCTATTGACACCTCTTTGTGTAACTGAATAAATTATTTATTTAAGACTTAAGTATTTTATTTACACAGACTAATTTAGAAACACATGTATTGAAGATTAACTACACATTTATGTGAGTTTTATTGCTGTGGAGCAAAGTGATACACACTTCTCATTCTGCTCTTCAGAAAAGAGGGACAAAAGGGTAGAAACGAGGGACAGAGGGATTTGGATCTCAAAAAGGGACTGTCCCTCTTAAACAGGGACACTTGGGATGTATGTCAGTATAGTGCAGGCCACCATATTTTCATGTGACATAGTACAGAAAAGGTGTTGCTATAGCACTGCTACCCATTGCACAGAATGTGGTACATACAATTCACCCACAGAATACAGCCCTGCATTGTCTCATATGCATAGGACCCTTTCTAGAAACATCTCCACTGCATTGTGAAACAAAGCGTTAGAGATGTTTTTAGAGGAAGAGTTCTCTAGAATGCAAAAATGTTTTTGCCTAAGATACTTAAATTCTGGTTCACAAAACAATTTTACAACTCGCAAAGCATCCAATGTACCATTCAGTTATAGAAAAATTCAACCATTTCTGTGCTACAGTGATGTACAATACATTATTCTCCAATGTATTACAGCCTGGTTAAATATAGGATATATTATAGTGGATTTTTGCATCTAGTTATAATGACAAATTCCTATTGACGCCAACCCTTAACATATTATAAACCTGTATACTCTGATTTGCTAAAAAGTAGTCCTTCACACTCTTGGATAATCATTTATTTATTTTAACCCTCTGAATGCCAGAGGAGTGTGTAGCACATTGTTCTGCAATGCCTTGCATACCCTCTGACAATCAAAAGGTTCAATATTGTTCTTCTTATTTAATCATATTGATTATGATACTACATTCTACACATAAAATCAAATCAAACATTTAGGCCTGTTCGCATTAAAAATATCTGTTTTTTATTTATTTAAAAAAGTAATTTTTTTAAATGAAAATGTATATGTTATAGAGCGTTTTCTGCTGAGTAAAACAAGGTCACTCCCACTGCTGTCAATTGTTTTATTCAGAAGTTACAAACATTCAAATAATCAGGAAGTGAATTTACTGTGTTTACTTCATGATAGTTCCAACTGACAGGAAGTGACAGGCAGTTTCTATCACATCCAATGGAGAACTGTAAGTCATGGACTTTTCTGTCCATTAGAATGTAACAGGAGAACTAATTGGAATTTGACCACTTGAGGGCACTGCTAATGTAAATAAACACAGGTTTAAACTGTAATAACTCTGGAAATATGCATCTGTCAACAGTGGGAGGCTAGGAGTACCCTTATGTTACTGAACAGGAAATGCCCTACAATATATGCTTTTTCATAATAAAAAGGTTAACTGCTGACTTAATACTCACACAAACAATAGTGCAATTGCACTGCATGTCCAACCTAATGTTAGTCATTTAAGGACAAGCTGAGGTACATTGTCAAGAGAGTGCTTCAGCTCACATGGAGGAATCCTCTGTCAGAGTAGGAGGTGGGAACTAGGCACTACTGGGGAGGGGAAGAGGAGAACATTGACAGGCTACGGTACAGAGCTATATCGCAGCCTGTCCTTAACTGATGTCTCCGGCTTTTTTTTTTAAAGGTAAAATCTTGGGCTATACTGTATTACATTTTTAAAAAAAGAGATTAAAGGTTAACTGGGATAGCACTTTAAGATAATAAGTGCTTTAACAGAGGTGAGATTTCCCCTTTAACATATGGCCCTTGGAGAGGTTTTTGCCTTGTAGTCAAATCCTATATAATAATTCGCTAATGTATGTTTGTCAGAAGCTGTCATGCGCAGTACAGACGACTGCGAGTGCTGCAGTCATGCGCAGTACAGACTGCCAGCGCCACAGCTGATAACAGAGCAGGGTGCTCCGAATTCAGACTGTAGTCCTCTCTGCGTCAGACTGTAGTCCTCTCAGTGCACCAAAGTGCTGAATTCAGAGTGCCCTGCTCCGTTATCAGCCGCGGCGCAGGCAGTCTCTACTGTGCATGACTGCATCGCGGCCGTTGCTGCCTGGCACTGTGGCCCATGTACACGAGCTGTTCAACTAGTAAGATATAAAAGACTAACATAGGTAATAATCCTTCTGATTTATTTTGCAGAGCTATGTGTATCAACAGCTTCAAAAGGAGGATTTGAGAAAGAACCAAGCAGATCATTTTCACTAAACTCTCTAAGAAACAATTTGTATAGATCGGGCATCATATTCAGTGGTGAGCATCAAAAATCACTAGCTATCCTTAACGCAGGGATCTCAAGCTGCTTTTGTAGATGGATGAAACTGCAGTATTTGGGATATCTCTGTTTTTGTATAGGCATTAATTTAAAATCACTAGGCTAGTGATTGATACCTATGCAAATCCTAGTATGTCCTTAAAATCTGCATTATCTCGGGCATCTAGGAATGACATTTGAGACCTGCGCTTTAATTCAGTGAGTTATCTCTGTTGTAATATTGTGTGGTGTAAACAATATCTGCTTTACAACAAGTGAACACATTTCATGAAATCCCTTCCCTACAGAGATGGTGAAGGCTAGAACATTAAAGAGAGAGTAAAACCTTATTATCTATCTATCTATCTATCTATCTATCTATCTATCTATCTATCTATCTATCTATCTATCTATATGTGTGTGAGTGTGTGTATATATATATATATATATATATATATATATATATATAAATTTGTTTGTGGTTTGCTGTCCACCCCACCCCGATGCGGCACCAACAAAAAGTTTCACTGCTATCTGCCGACATTCACAGGGGCTGAATCTGACGGACAGTGTTGTACAGCATAAGCTACTGAAAAATAAATCTGTTAATAAATACTTAAGTAAATCATAATTCGTATATATGGAACCAGCCTTAGCATAGTATGGCCCTATTATGTGACTAAAACCTTGGCTTACAGAGATAGTAATGTCAGGATATAAAGTTAAGATCAATTGTTCATTATACTTTTTTATAATGAATGCAGAATCTCCTCACATCTGAAAGCCGGTCAGTTGACCAGACCGATCACTACAAGGGACAATATTGTGTCTGCCAGTATAAGGAAAACCCTGCCTCATTTGAAGAAGGGGAACAGGGTTTCCTTATGTTGACACAATATTGTCCCTAGTTACGATTAGTCTGGACCAGCTTTCAGATCTGGGGAGACTCTTTGTGACATAGGGAAAAAGGGTGGGAGGAGGAAACTTTAAAATAAAATTACCAGAAGACTACAACAATATGGACATTTGAAAAGGTATTGTTCATTATAAAAAAGTATAATGTACAATCAATCTTAAATTTATATCCTGACGTTACTCTCTATTTAAATACAGTGATTATATGCAGGCAGTATGGTTCAGTATAAGAGATTAATATTGAGTAAATATGGATGTGCATCAATATTCTGTGCTTCTGCTAGCTATTTTGGTCACAAATGGTTGCACTCCTGCTATTTAAATGTATATATGTATATATTTATTTAATGTCTTTAGGACACTATAAAAAGGTAGTCATTGAGCATCTCTCCATTATGAAGAGTAAAAGCAGATATTCGGCTCACAGGACAAAGCAGATTAATGTTAGGACCTCCCTAAAATGGGTACCTTAGTATTCTGTGGCCACATTGTGTGACTAAACCCTCATCTTTAACCATGTGAGTGCCAGAGGGGTACGCAATACGTTGCAGAGCAATGCGTTGCGTACCCCTCTGGCACTGAAAGGGTTAATACAGTGATTATATGCAGGCAATCGGCCTCAGTATAAAGGATTAATGTTAATTCAATAAGGATATTTGTCAATATTCTCTGTTTTTTTGCTTATTAAATATGTATGAATGTGGAGAAACAGTATCCAGTCTCTTAATCCATTTTGATTCTAGTCTTGATGACACGTGATCCTGGTCCCTATACCTTAGTACTGTAGCAGCATGATCTATGAGCATATCATTTAGCATACTTAGATAATGTTTATTCTCCGAGAAACATGAAGCCACAGGCTATTCAATCTTATTGTTTTTTTGGGTATCTTGGGTGGCCAGTATGTAATTCCTCATATATTTCCTGAATGTGGTGGCAACTTTCTCTACATAAAGATGTCCACAGAATGTGCAAGTAAGATGATGCCCAGTGGTAAATTCCTTCCCATGATTTTGATGTTGGGATGTGTTCCCAGAACGTAAATGATTGCAATTAGTGCAATTCTGGCTCTGCAATTTATTGGATATGTATCTTGATTGTAAGTGGTGTGACGCCCCATTCCACTCACTGGTGATTTTTAGTTATCCCTGTGGTATAGTTGGTTTCCTCTGCAGCAGTCCCTCTTTACTTTAAAGGGATATTAATGTTTCATTTTAAGTTTCTTTAATATTGTAGGCATTAAAAAAAGAATTACATTAATGTAAGTCTTGTCTCACAAACCTTTATGGTTTGAGAGATATAACTTGCTAAAGTTCCCCCCTCCAGGCTGTTTCAGAGAAGTCTGCCCTGTAACTGACAGCAGGAGATTGCGGTCCCAGGACTGGCAGGCGGCTCTTCAGCAGAGCCAAAATCACTCTATTTAGAAATAAATACTTCATTGGAACAGTCTACAAAGTGTGCCTGGCTTGCAAGCAAACTTTGTAGACCTTTCCAATTACGTATTTATTTCTAAATTTGGCTCTGCTGAAGAGCTGCCTTCCGGTCAAATGACCGGAATCTGTTGCTGTCAGCTAGAGCGAAGACTTCTCTGAAACAGCCTGGAGGGGGGAACTTTAGCCAGTTATATCTCTCAAACTATAAAGGTTTGAGAGATAAGACTTGCATCTATGAAATTTTTTTTATGTCTACAGTATTAAAGAAACTTAAAATTAACCCTTTGAGTGCCAGAGGGGTACGCAACACATTGCTTTGCAATGTGTTGCATACTCCTCTGGCACTTAAAAGGTTAAACATTACTATCCCTTTAAGAGGCCTATTCACAGAAGAAAAGATGAGCAATTCTGGGGCATATGAGGCTTTTAACCCCCTGTATGCTAGAGAGGCAATGCATTGGGGACCTCTCTAACATTCATAGAATGTGAGGGATTAAAAACACTACTTAAATCAATGGAATATTGTATTTCTCCCCAATGGTGCTGCTGGCTTGCTCCAGAATTTCTTCACTTTTCTTTTGTAAATAAGGCCCTTTATGCTCTCTGAGGCTGGGCTGATGTACTAAGGACTGGAGTAATGGAGTTCAGCCCTGAACCGGAAGTAAAAAAAAAAAAAAAGCCCAGTGGTCACCAAGTTCTGGCCGTGCGTGCGTGCGCTGGTCCTGAAGGGATGAAACCAGGTGGACCATAGGGAACAAATAAATATTCCAAATGATTTAAACTGTTATTTTAACCCCTTGGATTCCAAAGGTTTCCAACGCATTGCAAAGAAATAAATGGATATGTTGTTAGCTTTCATGGTGTTAAACTCATTTACATCACTAAATTTAATTTCTCCGCTGTGGTTCAGTGAGTTTACCCCAAAATTCCACTTTCTTAGCATGTTAACTATGGCCACTCGGCCTTTTTATCATGTATAATTCTGCAAAATAAATTTAATTTTAGACTTTGTATTTTTCTTTTGTTGTTCAGGAAAAAGAACTATGGATATCATTGCTAATGCAGACTCATATATTGATGACATTTTTTCGGATTATTATGAGAAGGCCGCCAGCATGACCGATATATCCACCACGTTTATACGAGATGGGACTCACACCCGTGTTAACCTGCTGAACAATAACATCCCCAAGGGACCATGTGCTCTCTGTGGGATGGGAAATTCCAAAAGGGAAACAGTATATGGTTGTTTTGAATGTTCTTTCAATGGACAGAAGTATGTAAGGCTGCACGCTGTACCTTGCTTTGACCTATGGCATAAAAGAATGAAGTAAGACACCCTCAGTTAGTGTATCTGCGCATATTGGTTAAGTCTCAGGTATAAATGTGCCACTTTTCTGTTCAAAAATTTAAATGCAAATTTAAGACCCCTTTAAGGGTATAATAATGCTTAATTTTGTTTTAGGTGATGTTGCTGTGGGCGGAGCATAACCAAGAATTTTTAGGTTATTTCATGAAGTATTAACACCTCTTTATGCAATTCAGTAAATGATAAAGAACAAGACCAAAATATTTTAGTTACACAGACTAATCTGTAAACACATATACTGAAGATTAAACAAACATTAATCCCTTAAGGACCATTGATGTGCCAGGACCGTCAAGGCTGTCCGGCACTTAAGGACCAGTGACGGTCCTGGCACAGCATGGAGTTCAGGGCTCCCAGAGCGGCTGCGTGCCGCTCCGGAAACCCTGAACCGGTCCTTAAGGGGTTAATGTGTTTTATGGCTGTGGACCAATGTGATACACTTATATATACACCACACAGGTCTGATCTCCTAAAAAAATGTACACCAGGGTGGGAAAGAGGGACAGAGGGATTTGGGTCTCAAAGAGGGACTGTCCCTCCTAAAGAAGGACACTCAGGAGGTATCGGATTTATCTTTCTGAAAAAAGCAAGGGTACACCCACTGTTAAAAGATGTTTATTCAAAAGTTATTGCAGCTTAAGCAAGCATTTTGTTGGGTGCAGTACCTCTATGGCCTGAAATGTTATAGTGGCGCTGTTGCTACACTTTCCTATGGTGGTTTATGATCAACTGACCAGAGCTGTCCATAGGATGTAACAAAGCCACTGTAAACTGTCAGGGCAATAGAGGTGCTGAACTCAACAAAAAGTTTGAGCTGTAAAAAATTGGAATAAATCATCTTTCAGTGGTGGGTGTACTTTTATTTTGCTCAGCAGGATAAACCCTGCAATATATGAATGTTATTAATATTAAGTGTTACAATCTCTTTAAAATAGAATTAACACCTCCTATTAATAATCCCTCCACTTATCTGACTATGGCAGCAAATTATAATTGCCTGTATGAATTTTGCCCTTATGCCTTTGTTCAAGAGATGACATATTCAGGTCTTCCTGAGTGTCATGTCCATGGAGACAGACATGACAGTTGCTGGTAGTTTTTCAAACTGAAGCAGGCAAAGAGCATGAAACTATATAAGCCTTTTAGGACCAAAGTGGGGTGCACTGTGAAACAATACGTTACACACCCCGCTGATACATAAACATTCCTTGGAACTTCTTCTCTTTGAGCCCCCGGAGGAGGGCTCATGTGCTGCCGGACAGGGGATGCCTATGATGTGATTAAATAAAATGGGCAGGGCTTAATTGGGTGGGTGGGGCTTGTTCATCTACATGTCATAAAGTGGGCAGGTATGTTCATAAATGGTTAATAATACCATGTACAATGAGCAGAGTCTGAGGTTCTGTGGTCCTGGTAGCTGCTGTCACTTCTCCCTTATGGATTTGACATACAGGATTGACAAAATGTAATCTATTGATTCAAGGAGCAAGGAAAAACATTCCTAGAGGCTATGATAATGTATGATAATCAGAAAGTTTAAGTTCTCCTTTAATGACTCCTTGGGGGTTATGCATTAATAGTGATAAAGTGGAGATAAAGTGGGGATGACTTCTCCAGTGATAGATATCACTTCTCCAGTTCCTATGTTATTCTATAGAGCCTATACACTAAGATCTCCAAAGCTGGAAAAATCTTAGTGCATCGGCTCCACAGAATAACATAACTGGAGAAGAGATATGAATGGAGAAGTTATCTCCACTTTATCACCTTCCTGTCACACTTTAGTGGATCTCCCCCTTTGGCAGCTAGAGGGGTCTCCAACTAGACATTATAACAATATATAAATTAGTATATAAAGCATCTACAGTAAACTAGGAGCGCTGCCTTACTTGCCATCCAACTTTTCAGAGTAATTCATGGCTAAAGTTATGAATAAGGTGGGTAGACCTCCCATTTAATGCAGGACACTTATGAAATGTCATTCTGTAGAGATACAAAGAAACAAGTGTTACCTTGCAATGTGAGTTTCATAAGTGTCCTGTGTTAGTGGGGAGGTCTGGTCGTTTATGTGGTGTTATGTTCAAAAAAATAGTGGAGCAATTCTGGGGCAAACCAACTGTACCATAGTAGACACATTTCCCCTAATGTTCAATGATGTAACCCTTTGAGTGCCAGTGAGGTATCATATTCCTTGCGTTGCAAGTTGTGGCAATCAAAAAGGGGAAAATGGGGTTTTAACCCCTTGAATGCTAGAGGTCTCTAACCCATTGATATGCAATGAGTTGGTGACGTCTCTAGCATTCCAGTGGTTGTATTGAAACTATTATCAACCTTATATTGAGCCCCAAATCCTAATAATAATATCGATATGCATCTATGTAATTATGCATTAGTGAGAAATAGAACTTTTTAGGCAGACAGGTATCGGCAGGGATCTTGCAGTAGGCGCTGTCTGCGCTGTGCCTTCAGTCCCTTCCGGTGCCTTAAGGTACAAAGGTATTCAACTCACCAATCGTGGAGCTGAAGGGGACGGACAGAGCAGACTCAGATATGCAGGCTCTGCAAGATGTCTGCACTGTTCCCTGCTGCCTGTCTGTATAAAAGGTTCTATTTTTCACTAATGCAGCAATTATTCTTGAAATTACAAGTACGTAGCTGCATATCACTATTATTATTAGGATTTGGGGGTCAGTATAAGGTGGATGATAGTTCAGCTTTAAAAGCCACATTTAATTCAATGCATATTTTTATTTGTCCCATTTAGTGCAGTTGGTTTGCACTAGAATTACTTCTCTTTTTTTTCTAAGCAAGGTCTATAGTAATATGAAGTCTTCCTTCTCACCTTTAAAGGGATAGTAATACTTCGTTTTAACTTTATTTTATTGTGTAGGCATTAAAAAAACATGAAGAGTGATATAAGTCTTATCTCTCAAACCTTTATGGTTTAAGAGATATTCACAAACAAAGTATCCCCCCTACAAAATAAAATAAAGTTAAAACGAAGTATTACTATCCCTTTAAACTCGTGAGTGCCAGAGGATTGTGCAATGCCTTGTTTTTCAATAAGTCACACACTCATCTAGCACTTACAGTGTTAATGTCCTCTGCTCACTGTTACATTTCAGCCCTGATCTATGCTCTGTACAGTGAATGGCCTCCTTACACCATTCACCTCTCCCATTTCTCATATTACTGCTCCGTATAACTGTGGAACCTAATCATTCATGCAAAAGCTTCCCATAGCTCCCTCGTTCTTATCCCTTTGGATGCTAGAAACTGTTCCAAATCTTGCTTTGAAAAGTGTTTGAGAAGTCTCTAGCATCCACTGGAATTAAAGTCTAACCTGAAAACTTTTTACAAATATTAGTGTTAGTCACAGTCCCTAACTAGGGTTGTCACGATTTCTGAGTGAAAATACAGCATTTTCTACTGCTCGTACACTTATTGTTGACATGTAATCCAATACTGTTGGGTGGCGACCAAACCCATGTAATTACCAACGTGAATGGCAGCGATATCCATAGCACTTATCTCTTTGCTGATTATCTGTTAGCCACCTGCACTCCCATTTCAGACCTTAGATGACAGAGAGGTGAGGCAGACTCTCCTCTAACTTACCTGGGAACTTTCCAGAGCTGAGACGGAGGCTAAGGTTTTTATACTTAACCCTTTGAGTGCCAGAGGGGTACGGAACACATTGCTTTGCAATGCATTCTGTACCCCTCTGGCACTCAAAGGGTTAATTACCATGTCTCTAAGAATAGAGGCTGATTCTCTGGGCTCAGCGAGTTCGGTGGAAATACTGCCCATTTCACAGCCTGTTCTTCACATTCAAGGGAAAACCCTGATTAAGCTCGGTCCATTTTTTTGAGTGAATCACATAATTTGGACACTCCTACCCCCAGACCTTAGTGGACCTCCAGAGATTTGTAACAAGAGGGTTGTCAGGTATGCTGTTGAAGATAAGAAAGGCCATTTGAGGCTTCTTCTGTAATTGTGGTAGCAAAGCTTCCCTATACATAACCAGTTCCACAAGGTATCTACGGTTGTGTGACATAAGATTCATGATGATGCCAGTTAATGAGTGGATTTAAAGGGATAGTAATGTTTCATAATAAAAGCAGCTCTAATTAATCATCATAGTATTTGGACTTTGGAGAGTGTTATTTCAATTCTGTCAGAATTGTAGTTCCAGAGTAATTCAATGACAAAGTGTCCCCCTCCCGCCCCTTTTACTGATGTCACACTGTTCAGCCAGAGCAGAAGGGAGGTGCCCAGATAGACTGCAGAGAGGGACAATCTTCAATTAAGATAAGGGAAAAACCTGAAAAGCTTGTCAAGGGGGGCAGGGATTTCATTGTTTTCATAGGAATAAGAGTGTCCCCTTCTGTTATCTGTCTGGTCTATGGACTGGATTCCACATCTGAGAAGAGATTGCTTACACTAGGTAAAAGGGGCGGGAGGGGGAAACTTTACTTGTGAATTTCTCATAAACCATAAAGGTTTGAGAGATAAGACTTCTTCGTGTTTTTTTAATGCCTACAAAATAAAATAAAGTTAAAACGAAGTATTACTATCCCTTTAAAGAGCACACAATGAGGCTGATTTATTAAAGAAAAGTGGTGCAATTCAGGTGCAAACCAAATGAACCATCCTATAATATAAAAGGCCTGTATGATTGTCCGATGTGGTCATGCACAGTAGAGACTGACTTGCTCTCGGGCACCCCATAGCGGTCGCGGCCAGAGCTGCATCTTCCACTAAATGGGTAACGGTTTGGACAAGTCCAGCACCCGCACCCAGAATGACAGCTTGCTCATTTTATGTCTACCACAGAGCCATGCGACTGACGAGCGAGGAAATCCTCCTGGGCTGTGTTTTTATGGAGGTCTCCTTGCTCCTCTGCCGCTGTTTACGCACTTTGGCTTGTGTACACAGGCTTTTACACTATTAGGGAATAAATAAAATAAAAGTTAAAAAATTAAAGTTACACTACAACAAGAATAAAATAGGTTGATATAATTTTGAATTTCGCATATTAGCTTATGTAAAAACATTTTATTCACATTATATCCTTAAAATATAATCCTAAACTTGCTTTTAATGCATGTGTAAACTGTGCTGTTCACAGATCATTAATGTAATCTAAGTACTGCTAGTGTATTTAGAGATAAGAGCTAGGCAGTTAATTGATTGTGATTAGTGGCCACTGCTCTTATATTGCTGTCTTTTCTCAGCCCATTTACAGATAATCCTGGAGTATATGTAAGACTAGATTTTAGTCCTAAGAAAACAGAGAATATTTACACAGATGCTAGAAATGAAGTATAGGGTGTTTAAGTGTATATAACTCCAGTTCATTTTTAGGTGTTAGTGTTCCTTTAAACGGGGATTCTAACCCATTGAATGCTAGAAATATCTCAGACACAATGCTTCACAGCACGTTGCAATGGTTAAAAGCTCCATTAAAATCAATGGGAATTTTTGTTTGTTCCTTATAATGCAGTTGGTTTACATGAGAATTACACCTCTTGTCTTTATTACCTCAGCCTCCCCATGTGTGAGCATATCAAGAAACCGTAAACGGATCCTACCTCTTGTCTTGCGAGTAGACACAGCTTGCCACACTGTAACTGTAAATAGTCTTAGATCTCTCCTCCGGTACAGCAATATCTTCTACCAGAGGTTACAGTGAGAGTATAATTACTCTGCAACTATCACGATACGTAACACAAAGCCCAGGATGCAGTGTTGGTTGTAAAGAAGAGGAAGATGGTTTGTTGGTGTATTTTTTTTACTGAAATCTAGGGCATTATTCATCAAGATAATGAGGTGCATTCCTGGAGCAAACCAACAGTACCTGGGGAGGGGGTGACAATTCCCATTGATGTAGAAGAAAAGGAACGAAACACACCCTAATTATAAACCCCCACTTAACTTATTGTGTCCAGCAGATTAGACTGTGTGGTGTATATAAGTATATCACATTGCTCCATTGCAATAAATCTCACATTAATGTTTGTTTAACCCCTTCACGTCCTGTGACGTACCCGGACCGTCATGCTAGTCCGGCACTTAAGGACCAGTGACGGTCCTGGTACGTCACATACTTTTACTCACCGCGCTTCTGCAGGAGCGCGTTGAGTAATACCGGGGACTGAAGTTGATCGCTCCAAGACCGGAGCGATCTCTCTCAGTCCCTCGTTCGACGTGCCACCCCACATGATCAGTCACGTGGGACGGCACGTCGAACTCACCTATCTGGTCCTTAAAGGACCAGACACCCCGGGACCGCTGGTCCTTAAGGGGTTAAACCTCAGTCTATGTGTTTATAAACTAATCTGTGTAAATAAAATTCTGCTTACTCCTTTGGCACTCAAAGGGTTAAACCATTTAATCATAAAAAGCCATCAGCAACTTAGTTGATGAGCCTGAAAAAAGACATGCGTCCATCAAGTCCATCCCATGCCAAATCACCTCTGTTGATCAAGAGGAAGGCAAAAAAAAAACAAACAAACATTGAAGCCATTTCCAATTAAGCTCCAATTGGATAAAAAAAATCCCTTCCTGACTCCAAATGGCAATCAGGTAGTTCCCTGGATCAACAACCTATAGGTCATGAACATACCTGGGAACTTCCAAAATGAGCTGACCCTGAGAGTGTGTAAATATTAACCCTTAAATTTCCTATAATATAGATTATCCTCGATATATCCCTAATCGCTGTAATTGAGAGTCGCCCCAGTCGGCATTCAAGGAGCCATTAATACACAACAACTTACAGATATCACTGCATAAACACACACAAATCAAGCAGAACTTCTCCCTCTGCCTTTCTGGTACAAGTGGCACCCAGTTAGAGACTAAAGAAGCACCTAACTGGAGCAGAATATATAACAGGGAGCACTGAGCTCTCTCACCCTGAGATTTTGGCTCTTCCCATGAGATTTGGGCCAAAATCCTGAGTCTCAGGGTCAAACCCAGAGAGTTCCCAGGTATGGTCATGAAGTAACCTAAAAATTCTTGGTAATGTCCCGTCCAGTGTCTCCTACAGCAACGCCACCTAAAACAAAAGTGTCCCTCTTCAGCCACTGGAATTGTTGAGGTATGTGCTAGCAGGACAACTGGACCTCAAACACTTCTGACTGTACTTTAACACCATAATGACCAGGGTTTTTTTTTACACTGGAGGACCAGAGCCATTTAAATCACTGAGCCGGCACATGTGATCAATCACATGTAAGCTCACCGAAGGAGAGGCTGAAACTGACTGCTCTGGACTTGGAGCAGTCAGTTTCAGCCTTCTGGCATGATCACAGTGCACCTTCAGGCACGCTATGATTATTATTTCATGACATGTTAGGATCATAACTAGTCCTTAAAGGACTGAAATCTGTGACGGTCCTGGAATGTCCATGGACGTTAATGGGTTTAGGACAAAGATGTGTGCAAGTCATTGCTTTGCTAATTATGTTGTGCGCCACTCTTGTTTTAAACTCCTCTCCTCTGCATGTTTCAGTTTGAAAAAACTGCCATAAACTGTGTTTTTCTGGGCCCAGTAACTTAAATGGGGAGTTATTATTAGATGTTACATCTCCTTTAATTGGGTATTTTAAGTGCTAGAGTCTCCTCCAACAATTTGCTTCTCAATGAGTTGGAGATCTCGCAAACAATAACAGGGCTAAAAGTCACATTTACATATATGGGAATTTGGGGAATTTTCTTTTCAACCCGTTGGTGTAATAGGTTTCCACTAAAATTGCACTGCTTAGCTTGATGACTAAGGCCCCTAGTAATACAAACAAGAAATGCCAAGCTTTCTGCTTTATAAACAAAATTTATATACAAAAATTCCCATTGTTTTAAATTGAGCTTTCAAGCTCTTGTATACAAGAGAGGTCTCCTAGTCCTCTCTAGCATTCAAGGGGTTAAAACCCAATTTACATCAGTGGGGATATTTATTTCTACCCTAAAATAGTTGGCTTTCACCAGATTAGCTTCTTGCTTCTGCAGTGGGTTGCGTACCCCACAGGCACTCAAAGACATAACAATTCTTAAAATCAAATCCAAAATATACTTTATTTAATGTATGTGTAAACTGTCCTATACATTCACCAATTGGTTAATTTTTGTGTGTGATTTTTTTTTTTGTAACGATATATAAGCATACCTGCCAACATTTCAAATGTCCAAAGAGGTACACTTTGGTTTTAGGTGGGGTTGCTGGGGGTGTAGCTGGTGGGCGGGGCATTACTGAAACATTTTTAGGTTATTTCATGACCTACTGACACCTCTTTCTGTAACTGAATAAATGATTTAGAGCAACACCAAAGTATTTTATTTAGACAGACTAATGTATAAACACATAAACTGACATTTAAAGGATTAGTAATGCCCAAAGATAACTTTGTGTTTTATAGTAGATTAAAAAAAAAAAAAGAAATTATGTGCAGCAAATTCCATCTCTCAGACCTTTACGGTTTGAGAGAAATTTGCATCTAAACTTCCCCCCTCCTGATGTCAGCTGTAAAGCTGACAGCAGGAGATTTGAGACGGCCAACTCGAGGAGGCTCTTCAGCAGAGCCGAAATCTCGTTATTTAAAAAGAACTACTTCATTGGAACGGTCTTGCAAACCAGGCACACTTTGTAGACCGTTCCAATGAAGTAATTATTTTCCAATATCGCTATTTCGGCTCTGCTGAAGAGCTGCTGAATGGTCCCTGGACCAGGACCTCCTGCTGTAGTACAGGGCTGACATCAGGAGAAGGGGAGGGAACTTTAGCACAGAATATCTCTCAAACTGTAAAGGGTTGAGAGATAGGATTTCCTGCACATGATTTTTTTTTAAATCTACAATAAAACATAAAATTATCTTTGGACATTACTAACCCGTTAAACAAACATTAATGTGAGTTTTTTGGCTGCGGAGCAATGTAATACACTTAGATACATACCACACAGTCTGTTAGCCTAAAAGGAAGGACACCAGGGTGGGAAAGAGGGACTGTCCCTCCTAAAGAGGCACACTAGGGAGGTATGTATAAGGTATAACTCTTTTAACCTTTTAAAGACCAGAGGGGTATGAAATGCATTGCAAAACAATGTTCGTATCTGAGACCTTTCAAAATGAGCTAACCTGACCAGGTGCACCTACAGGGGAATAGAATCATGATTTAAAGGGAGACCTAGATGCTCCCCCAGTTTATCTGTTCTGACTTGTACTGGGTACTTCCCCATAGACCCTCTGTATCAATCCTGACAGCTGAACACAGAGGGTTGATGAGAATTTTGGGTATCCTTTTTAAACGTTGCATGCAAAATAGCGTGTAACTACAGGGTGCATTTGGAATGTCGCCGTATTTAGAAGGGCGACATGAGAATCTCACACTGCAGGATAGCGTGAGATTCTCATGTCGCTGAATGAAATGTCACCATCAGTCTATTAAAGCGCATTTTAGCCCCTGAAAATGATTCAATGAAATACCTTCTGCTTGCTCCCACCAAAATACACAGCAGTGATTGGTGATCTACCTCCTCCTTCTCCCACGGGCTGAACTGCACTCAGGGAGTCTCGCTCTTTATGCAGACCTTACATAAGGATGACTTTGTGGCAACCTTGAGGAGCACTGATGACATCACTGCATCTGCATCCAGTGGCCACTGAGGATGATGCGCACACAAGCCACTACCCGGAAGCATATACAGCTGCAACAGCATTAGAGCGGAAGGGGCAGAACTGATCAGGGATCCCAAGCTTGGTGGCAGAATGCAAGGACGTCATCAGTGCTTCTCAGGGTCGCCACAGAGTCATCCTTATCAGTTATGGAGAGACGTAGTCAGTGACTCAAGCTCTCTCACAGATTGCATTAAAAAACTGTGTCTGTTGGACACCAATTGGAGATGCTGATTTTAAAAAAAGATAAATCTGAGCTGTAATAACATTTGAATGAAAAATCTCATAGAAGTCGGAGAACACTTTTTATTCATTAGGAAAATACCTATAACAGGGCTCAAAATTTCCACTTGCCACTAGCCAATGGCGAGTAGAAATTCAGCCCTGGTTGGTATGTTTTGGCTTGCAGTGGCGAGTAACTTTTCAGGTCTGGCTAGTAGCATAGTACTTAAAATTATAAGTCCTGCCTATAACATACCTTTTTCATTAAAAGTTTACTTTTTCTAAAGGACCTTTAAAGATTCCCCCTGTTGCCATAGCAATAGAACATTGGTAAACAGCTTGTATATGTTTTATGCGGAAATAAGGAAGTACAAAAATACAAATCTGATTTATTTTCTTCCCTTAACAAACTAATGTAATTATCTCAAATGTATTTGAGGAAGCACTAAACTTTTCTTTAGTTGTGTTTTTATGTATATATGAAGAAATGTCAGGGCTGGATTTCCCATTAGGCAAAGCAGGGAACTACCTAGAGCATCAGATATGAAGGAAGCTTCAGCTGAGGTGATCACACCCATATTCCATGTTGTGGCTGTGGCCAGAGCAATCCCAATTTGCCTCCAAAATAGACACCAGGTTTATGGTTGATAGTTTATTTGACAGTTTATTGGCTATTAGTTAGAGGCTTTCTAGCAACCAGAGGGTTGAGAACTTTTTTGTGTCTGCATATTATAATCTAAAGGCATATTTTGTGATGGTGCTGTGGGTGGGATCATGTGATTATTGGAAATGTGACCATGGGTGGGGCTAAGGGAACTTTGGGCACCTTTGTCTAGAGCAGCAGATGTGGAGAACATGGGGCTTTCCAGCTACTGCCTGGCTAAAACTCCAGTCATCCCCTGCCAGCCAATATCTGGTGAGACGTGATGGGATTTGTAGTCTGGCAGCAGCTGGAGAACCTCATGTTGCCCACCCCTGGCCTAGGTGCATCATATATGTAATGTTTAATATTAGGTGCTAAGCAAACATCTGAGTATCATGGTTAGTAGGTTACAATTTTGGACCATGATACTTAGCTGTCTTCATAGCACCTAATATTAAACATTCATTCTATTTAATTATTTAATTTCAGTGATACATTTTTATTTGACTTGTAATTAAACATATACATTTGATTAACAGCTCTTGGGTGATTTTCATTGTTCTGGCATGCTTTAATATAAAAAAGATTTGGTTTGTAAATCTGGGGTCAAAGGGACTCAAATTATTTAGACTAACATAGCAAACAAAATAACGTTAAAAACATATTTTGTACACCATCAATGAAATACAAAAAATCAGTGTGCATACCTGGGAACATCATCCTATGGAGCCCCCACGAGAGGGCTTATGGGCTGCGACTAGGCGTACTTTAATGATGCTATTCACATCACAAAGGGGGTGTGGCTTAATTGAGTGTGCAGGGCTTACTAGCATCATGCTGGTGAGGTGGGAGGGAACTGGGTGGAACAGGGTGCTAAGAAGGAGAAGTGGGCAGAAAGTGAATGGAACAGGGCGAGAAGGAAAGGAAGTGGGCAGTCCCCACAACTGGAGAATCAGTTTCTGTCCCCTGTGACCCAGTAATTAATACTAAAAACTGGTATCTCCAGGGCAGATCTGCAGCGTTCTCAGGTAGGTCAATGTAAATATGCTGCTGTCATCATAAAACATTGGGTCATATTCAGGAAGCTAGAGTCACATTTCTATAGTAAACCAACTGTACTGCAGGAGACAAATCAATATTCCCATTTAAATCAATTATAACTTTGGGAATTTTTATTTATAACTTATGGTGATAGTTGGTTTGCCTCAGAATTTCACCTACATATCGCCCCATGAACTCTTTAAAGGGATAGTAATGTTTCATAATAAAAGCAGCTCTAATTAATCATCATAGTATCTGGACTTTGGAGAGTGTTATTTCAATTCTGTCAGAGTTGTAGTTCAAGAGTAATTCAATGACAAAGTATCCCCGTCCCGCCCCTTTTACTGATGTAACACTGCTCAGCCAGATCAGAAGGGAGGTGCCCAGGTAGATTGCAGAGAGGGACAATCTTCAATTAAGATAAGGGAAAAACCTGAAAAACTTGTCAAGGGGGGCAGGGCTTTCATTGTTCTAATAGAAGAAAATTGTCCCCTTATGTTATCTGTCTGATCTATGGACTGGATTCCACATCTGAGAAGAGATGGCTTACACTAGGCAAAAGGGGAGGGAGGGGAAAACTTGTGAATATCTCTCAAACCATAAAGGCTTGAGAGAGAAGACTTATATAGTTCTTCATGTTTTTTTAATGCTTACAAAATAAAATAAAGAAAAAACTAAGTATTACTATCCCTTTAAGCCCAGTTCAATGAGAAAGGCATTGTTGTGCAAAGCGTTGCACAACGCTGATCCTTAAAGGGTTAATCTCTAGTGTTCAATATGGATTATGAAGCATATCATTAAAACAGGATTAGGAAGCAAAAAACATATGCAGAAAGCCAAAGTGGATACATTTTAGAATGCATTTCTAAACACAAAACACACACACACACACGCACACACACGTACATACTTTTGGAAAGAGCATAGTTTAAAGTATTTCACTGGGGGTCATTTTTATTTTATAGCAACTAGTTTTGCTTCAAATAAATGCCAGCATTAGTGATAAAAATATTATAGGGCACGTTTTCAAATTCATTATAACTGCGCTGAGGAGTTTTTCACATAATGTTTAATTATGTATAAGATATACAGACGAAAAGACCGATAGGAGTATTCTTTACATAATTTGTTTTGCAGTGTGCTTTGTTCTGTTCTGGCATTCCAAGGGTTAAAATAATACAAATATTAAACATTTTTAATATCAATGTTTATAATAAATATAGTCAGAAATATAATATATAACCTATCAAATAAATATATTGAATCCTTGCCTCAAGATCTGTCTATCTAGATTGGTATTCAGCCACAAGGTCATTCCATATACCAAACTGATAACAGATTCTATCCGTGAGAACTGGCATATTCTGAGTAAGGACAAGTCTCTACCTCCCATATTTCATAATGTGCCCATTTTATCATACAGCAGAGGCAAAAAAATTACAGGACTTACTTTTCAAAATGGATCCTGTACATTGTTATCAAACCAAATGCTCCATGTGGCTTCCAGACCAACTACTTGAATGCTACCGGTGCCCACAATGTACCCCCTGTGGCTTTATGATCACCAGTAAATCCTTTAAACACCCACATAACAACAAACAGATACGGATAAGACATTTTTAATTTGCACCTCTACTTTTGTTATTTATTTTGTTTGTTTCTTGATGTATATTGGAAAAATAACCACTACCTTTAGAGAATGCATGAATAAAATCAGTCCTCTATCAGACAAGCCCTTAGAGATGGTCAAAGTGACAAACCTGTGGCCACACATTTTCTGGAGGCTAAACATACAATCTCTTCTCTCAAATGCATAATCATAGATTATTAACTCTTATCCAGTAGAAGCGGTGATTATTGCAAGAAACTGCTTCAGTGAGAAGTACTGTGGATTCATATATTTGGGTGATTTGGGTTGTTTTTCTTAATTTTCAGACTTCACTGAACTTTATCAGTGGCTTCTGCTCTCTTTTATTTCGTGTACATTTAATTACGTGCTTTTCAAGTTCCCCTCTGTGATAATCTGACAGACTAAGCACCCAATGTAAGCAGCCTGGTAGACTCTGTGAAGTAGATTCCTCACAAAGAGGTGACAGACTGCTATTTGATATAAATAATATGTTAAAAACACAACAACGGACAATACAGGTATACTGCAAGGCAGGCCCCAGTGGGTCAGATGATTGGGAGCAAAGACTAGAGTACGTAGATAGTTGGTGGTGGGTGCTATCTAGGTTGCTTTGCTGCGGCGCAGGCTGAGTTAGAGATGCTTTGTTTGGTTTAGGGCTTTTTATATCATGTGTCTTTTTTCCCCCTGGAATTTGGTACTGCTGGTGCCTTGATGTCAGGTGTGATTGGGTCTGCACAGGGTTCTGTTTCTGCCTCTGCCAGACCTGGTGACAGCAGCAACTAACACAATGCTAGCTTTTACACATTGTTTCTCCAACCACTTTTACAGTGGATGCTTAATCTGGGTGGCATCCATTCTTCTTCTGGTACTCTCTTACCCTTTCTCGCAACCAGCTTCCAGTTCTGTGTGAAGCCTAAAAGACTGAGCGGAATTAAGCAAAGTGTATAAAGATCAGTGTTACTATTGTCAGATACCTTCAACTGTATATCATCCCTACCCCCACTTGCTCCTGTCACTCCCTGCTCATCTCATCACATCTCATGCAACTACTACCATTGCTTTTCTCACCCCATTACCCCCCTGCTCCTGTCACCCCCCTTCTCACCCCACCATCCCACTGTCTATACTCTCAATCCATTAAAACGTTCTCCTCTCGCAACATCACCCCATTTCTCCTCAGGTCCACCCATCCCATCACTACTCCTTCTGCTCTCACCAGCACTTCACTCCTACTTTCATTTCATCACCCTGTGCTCCTTTTCCACAACTATTCCCTTCCCTTTTTCCATTGCCCACATCTGTTACTACCATCCCTGACATCCCTGTCACTCATACCCCTGGCATCTTTTTCATTCCCACTTTGTCACTCCCCTTAGTGCCCTCCTTGTTACTTTCATGCACTGTCATTTCCATCTCCTGCTTCCTTGCTTCTACCCCTTACCTCCCTGTCACTCCCATCCCCTGCCCCCTTGTCACTCCACTCCATTGTCCTTCCCATGTCTGCCTCCCAGTCTCTCTTGTCCCCTGCCATTCCCATCCCTTATCTCCCTGTCGCGCCCATCCCCCATCTACATATTTCTCCCATCCTCTGCCTCCCTTTCGCTCCCATCCACCTCTTCCCTGTCACTCCCATCCTCCATCAGTCTCATCCCCAGCCTCCATTTCCCCATCCCCTGCCTCCCAATAACACCCATCCTCTGCCTCTTTGTCTGTCCCATTCCCTGCCTCCCTGTTGCTCCTACCCCCTGCCTCTATGTCTCTTCCATTCCTGCCTCTCTCTTGCTACCAATCCATTGCTCCCATCTCCTTCCTGCATCACTTACATCTCTAGCCTCCCTGTCACTCATATCCCCAGCCTCCCTGTTGCTCTCACCCTCTGCATCTCTTACATGCCTGCCTCCCTGTAAAACCCATCCTCTGTCTCCTAATTGCTCCCATCCCCTACCTCCATGTCTCTCCCATATCATGCCTCCCTGTCACTCACAAGCCTTGCCTCTTTCTCCTGTTCCCTGCCTACGTGTTGCTCACATTCCCTTCCTCTGTCACTCCTCTCACCAGTCTCATCTTTCCCATTTTCTGCTTCCCTGTCACTCCTATCATTTATGTCCATGTCTCTTCCATCCTGTCTCTCCCGTCATCTGCCTCTCTATTGGAACCATACCCTGCCTTCCTTGCACCCATCTCCTACCTCTCTGTCATTCCATTCTCAGCCACCCTGTCTCTCCCATCACCTGCCTCCCTTTCTCTCATATGCCTTGCCTCTCTGTCTCTCTCTTCCCCTTCCTCTTTGTCTCTCCCATTCTCTGCCTCCTGGTGGCTTTCATCCTCTGCCCAGTTGAGCAATTTCTGAAAACAACAGTTTCTACGAACTTGTATGTTACTAAATCATCTCCAAATATAAAGCAACAGAGAAAGTGGAAAAGTGAAATTATATACCTTTATCAGGTATCAGACATAGCAGCCCTACTACCTAATTGAAAGTGCATTCTAAATATCGGTGCAGGTGGTCTCCTCCTTTGTCAGATAAATTCTTTCCTAACATATTTTTCGGTTTGACTTGATAGTTGTGTGTCTGTGATCTATATGCTCCAGACAATTGTGATTAGCAAAATGATCATGATGTGCCGATTCTATGCTTCTCTATAACCAAAACAGCTCTGATGTTTTCTAAAACCCCTCGGATGCTAAAGACAAGTCCAAAACATTGTGTCTCTAGTATCCAAGGGGTTGATCAAATGTTATATAATGTAAAATATTTAAGATGTTTCATCTCTTTAAAACTTCACTTTTGAAAAAAAACCCCAATAATAATAATGTTCACTGTTAATAAGAATCCCAACAAATACGTTCTTACCAAAAATGTATTTTATTAGGTTATACATTTTTTACAGCAGGACATAAAGATGATGAACTTATCACAGATTTTAAATAACACACTAAAAAGGATTTTATATCAGTGGGTCTAAGATGTGAGTGCCTGATGTTAGAAATAAAGTGCAAACATTTCATGATTTGGTGTTGTCATTAATTAAAATGTTGCATTGAATGTTGCAGTTCTACTAAAAGAAACACTAACATTTCTTAATAAACCTCTACATATTAATCTAGTAAGGAAAATCCAATGGTCACTAGGAATCAACTGCATGTGAATTGGATCCCCTACTTAGTACTGGATTGGAGGTAGACAAGATTCCAAGCTACAACTGGGTCCCACGCTATTCTAACTAAAGGATTCCTTAGAATCACTAGATTTCTCACTGAACACTTCCTCAGAAGTCTTCCCACTGAAGCTTCCTATGAATCCTTACAATGCTTCCCACTAAAAGAGTCATATGAATCATTAGAAGGCTTTCTTAGAATCCTTAGGAGGTTTATCACTGAAAGCTTCCTTAGAATCCTACAGACTGAGGGCTTCCTTAGAGTACTTAAAAGGCTTTCCACTGAAGGATTCCCTAGAAGACTTCCCACTGAAGGACTCCTTACAAGAATTCACACAGAAAACTTCCTTAGAAAGCTTAGGATTTTCTATCAAGATCAAGATAAGTTTGGGGTTATTATTAGGCAGTGTTATAGCTCCTTTAAGCTCCTGAATGATACAGACATATCTAGAATCCAAGTGATTACACACATGCACATCTTAGAACTTAAACGAACAATAACACCAACATATGACAACAGGCATCTTATCTGTTTTACCATGCTGCATACAGTGGTGCATATGAGACCCCCATAACCCCACTGCCAGCACTTGAATAGTAGACCTGCTCTGTTTTTGGTGATAAAGGCCCCCCACTCACACTCAGTTGTTGCAAGCAGTTCAGTTTCTGGTATGAATAACAGAAGCTGAAACCATCCTATATGGTGCTGTGCAGAAAAAAAAACCTCTGCCACGTTGCATCATTCCTCATGTAAATTGGCTTACACAGATGCACTATTATCAATTGTTTGTGGAGTACCCACTCAATCAGCTGTTTCCCTGTCTCCCTGCTTGAAGATAGCATTTCATAAACATTACCAACTCAACTCAAGCTGGTTTACACTGTAGTGTGAGCCAGCAGCGGGGACTGAGAGGCAGGAACAGATAACACAATGCACTACAAGCCTCTGGGACTTTTCTTAAAGGGATAGTAATACTTCGTTTTATCTTTATTTTATTTTGTAGGCATTAAAAAAACACGAAGAACGATATAAGTTTTATCTCTCAAACATTTATGGTTTAAGAGATATTCACAAGCAAAGTACCCCCCCCACCCGTTCAGCCAGATCAGAAGGGAGGTGCCCAGGTAGACTGCAGAGAGGGACAATCTTCAATTAAGATAAGGGAAAAAGCTGAAAAACAAGGGGGGAAGGGATTTCATTGTTTTCGTACAAAGAAGATTGTCCCCTGCTGTTATCTGTCTGGTCTTACAACCAGATTCACATCTGAGAAGAGATGGCTTACACTAGGTAAAAGGGGCGGGGAGGGGGAAACTTTGCTTGTGAATATCTCTTAAACCATAAAGGTTTGAGAGATAAGACTTATATCGTTCTTCATGTTTTTTTAATGCCTACAAAATAAAATAAAGATAAAACAAAGTATTACTATCCCTTTAAGTAAGCATGGCACAAACCTGCAGCATTATATACTGATCAATCTGATTTTTTTCATTGAATATATTAGTACTGCACAGTGCATCTTATTGTACTGATCTGCAACTGATCTGTTGAGCTGCTGTACTGTATACATCTTTTAGCATGGGAACAATAATTGTATACAGGTGCCTGCATCAGCATTCCCACATTTTTTCAGATGATATGGTAGGGAGGGGGAGCAGACTGCTACAAGACAGCCTGTGAAACATTAGAGATGGCCATTTAAAGCCACGGGAAAATGTGGACATCCTTCAACTAATTCTTCCCCACTGTTCATCTAAGTGACAACTCTCTGGGGCACTGGAGATTACATACTATTTAAGGTCAGTGGCATTTTTTTTGCATTTGTTTCCCTTTAACCCTAAATATTCAAGGGAAAGATAAAAATGTATTTTGTAGTGGTTTATGTCTAGTCTTAAGTACTGTTTATCAAGCAAAGTCAGTCCTAAAATTAACTAGAAATCATGGGTAAGATTAACATTGTATTTTGTAGTGGTTTATGTCTAGTCCTAAGTACTGTTTATCAAGCAAAGTCAGTCCTAAAATTAACTAGAAATCATGGGTAACATTAACATTGCATTTTGTAGTGGTTTATGTCTAGTCCTAAGTACTGTTTATCAAATAAAATCAGTCCTAAAATTAACACTGAATAAAGTGCTAATTATGGAGGGGTGAACGTTTTAATGTGCGCTCCCATGTTGACCGCACTAAACCTACAAGTATATTTATCCACACTCTACCTCAGAAATATATTTTATAATGTCAGCTGAAGCTTTTCTTTGACCAACTCTAAATATATTGAGATTAGTTCTGTACCATTTATCATTGTGTAAAACTATATTTGGCACAATTGATTAAATCTGCTAAAAATCTAATGTTCATCATTGAAAGTAAATTGACTTGTTGCTTCTTTGTGGTCTTCAGATATGGGATCCCACTGGATTCATCCAATAGACTCAATAATAATAATTATGATTGCTCAATAATGACACTGGTTGCCTGGAAAGAAAGATTCTTTGTGATTCCCGACTTCTGGAAAGCCTCACGACTCGCACTTAAACCCTGTTCATTTTTTTTGTTATGTCAAAAGTCACATCATAGCTACATGGTGGGGATGTATTAATGATCAGATTTATATAATCAAATCTCACCCAGCACCCAACAACTATAATGATAAGAACTGTATCTTAACTGCAAAGTATTTTCAAAACAAATGTGGAGTAATTCTGGGACAAAAAAAGTGCACCAATGGGGAAAACTGTCCACTTCATTTAAATAGGGCATTTAACCCCATGCTAGAGAGATCTCCAATGCACTGCGAAGCAGCACACTAGCTATCTTTATAAAATTCATAGAGTTAAAAGCCTCCATTAAAGGGATAGTAATACTTAAAAATTACTATCCCCATCTTGTAGCCCTTCAAAAATGGAGTAAAATGAGCCCAGCGACATCTCTCAAATCTTTATGGTTTGAGAGATATCTGCTTTCAAAGTTCCCTCTTTTTGCCTTTCCCCTGACGTCAGCATTCTAGCTGACAGCAGGGGAATTCTCTCCTGGGATCAGCCAGAGGCTTTGCAGCAGTGCTGAGATCGTGGTAATAAAAAAGAAATCCTTCACTAAAAAGGTCTTCTACGTGTGCTTGGTTTGCAAGCACACATAGAAGACCTTTTAAGTTTAGGGTTTCTTTTTTATTACCGCGATCTCTGCTCTGCTGCAGAGCCTCCACCGGTCCCGGGACCAGATTCCCCTGCTGTCAGCTAGAATGCTGACGTCAGGGGAGAGGGAACTTTGAAAGCAGATATCTCTCAAACCATAAAGATTTGAGAGATGTCGCTGGGCTCATTTTACTCCATTTTTGAAGGGCTACAAGATGGGGATAGTAATTTTTAAGTATTACTATCCCTTTAAATGAATGGGCATTACTGAAATATTTGTCCCTTATAAGGCTGTTGGTTTTCCCCAGAATTACTCTACTTTTGAACAGAAGGTCCAATGTGGGAGGTATCATCATCAGCGGCAGTTGGGCAGCAAAAGGATGGACTCTAGGGGGCAGTATAAACCATACTCATGTTCAAGGACATTTGAAACGGAAATGGTCAAAAATATGTGGCTGTTATTTTTAAACCGTAAAGAAAAAAAAAATAAAAATCTATCACTGAACTAAGATCAGGCTCAAATTGTGATATTTTAAAAAATAATCTCACTCCTAGCGCTGAATACATAAAGTCATATTGGCTATAGTGTTCACAATTTTCTTTATTTGAAACCTTTTTTTTTTTTAAGAAGTTTTAATATAGTCAGGACAATGTCCGGTCCACTCTTTGGTTTTTCTGTTTCCCAGCTGTAGGGATGGTGACACTGTACCACTATTCCAGTTCCAATAAACACTGATATATATTCACAGTCTATTATATACACCATACAGCACAACGAGTACTAAGTGTTCTGTATCTTATATAATGTTTCTCAGGGGTTCCCTCAAATGTCATTCCTGATGTTTCAGGGGTTCTTCCATATGCATAGGTTGGTCTAACACTTGGCTATGTTGTTTCTGAGCCAAGCCTTGTGTGTGTGTTTTCTTTCTTATGAAAGTATCTGGGAACTAGGCAGAGCTCTGATCTGTCTCTGGGCAGCTCAGTTTATATGTGTGACTATTAATGTACTAAGTTAAAGTGGCACAATTAGGAGCAAATCAACGGCACCATAGAGACCATCACATAAAATGTAAAGGGAATGCTACTTTTCTTTTAACAAAGTTTTAACCCTTTAAAGAACAGAGAGCTTTGCACACCACTCTGGTCCTTAGAGGGTTAAGCAGTGTAATGTGGTCTCTGTATTGTTTCACACTGGTGCAAGGTTTCATAAAAGTCTGCTTTTACAATCCTGTATTCTTGTCTTTATGAAGTTTTGCATCTGCTTTTGTTAAGTGTTCTTATCTTTCCACACTTTTATGAAAAACCTGGGACAATGTACATACTCTTCTATGCACCTCCCCTGTCATTAGAAACTCATGGAAAGGCAAAGCATCCACAGTGGTATTTTGAGTTGGAGACACACATTACAAGATTACCAAAAAAATGAGGACCCCCAAGCCAAGTGAAAAGAGAATACTTTTCCCATAATATTACACTATGTGTTTTCAGGATATCTTTGCCAGATCAATAGGCTCAGTCATTTTAATTGATACACTTGTGCTCAAGCACAGACATCCTGAAAACACACATTGTTGGTAGCTCTTGAGGACACTGTTGGTAGCTCTTGAGGACAGTGTTGGTAGCTCTGCTATAGAACAAATGTGGCAAGCAGCGGGATGAATGATCTAACGGCATTGATTCTGAGTCTCTACGCCTGTCTATCAATTTACTAAGCTACATATGCAAAAATCCTCCCCTTAAAGATGCCTGCATCAAGAGGAGGACAAGGGGGAGGCCTGTGGGTGTTTTAGGATATACTAAGCAAGACATAGTGGAAATTGGGTTACTGTACAATAATTCCCTAAGTATGCTATGGGGCTTGCTGTCATTAAAGGGATAGCAATGTCTATATTAAAGTTCTGCTCCGAGTCTTCTTTATGCTTTTTATAACACATAGAGTGTTTAAGTACTTACCGTTCTGTAGTTCAAAAAATATATTTAGGCTGAAAGATCCCCCTCCTGCCCCTTCTGGCTGCATCACTGATCTTCTCTGTCTTGTCCAGATGAGTGGAGAGGAACAATCTTCAGTAAGCAAAATGAAAATCCTGCCTTCCTTTGTCAAGGGGAGCAGGATTTTCCTTATACTTACTGATTGAAGATTGTCCCTCGCTGCATCCGTCCAGTCCCATGACCGGATTGCAAATCTAAGGGAGACAGCCAGAAGGGGTAGGAGAGGGATCCTTTCAGCTTGAATTAGTACTTAAACATACAGCTACGTATTATAAGAAGCTTAAAGAAGACTCAGAGCAGAACTTTAATATAGACATTACTATCCCTTAAAGGTATAGTAATA
The DNA here is from genome assembly GCA_037306005.1 of Rhinophrynus dorsalis. Lineage (NCBI taxonomy): Eukaryota > Metazoa > Chordata > Amphibia > Anura > Rhinophrynidae > Rhinophrynus > Rhinophrynus dorsalis. The sequence continues at coordinate 181,489,243 of CM074725.1, read as the reverse complement.
CCTAATTGAATGTTTATTTAGTTTTGTAGGTTTAAACCCTCTGAGTGCCAGAGTGGTAAGGAATGCATTGCAATGCATTCTGTACCACTCTGGCACTCAAGGGGTTAAACAAATATTAAGCACTTAAGTCTGATCTCTCAAACCTTTATGGTTTGAGAGATATTTGCAACTAAAGTTCCCTCTTCCTGGCTTTTTCAGTCAAGTCTGACATCTAGCTGACAGACTTGGATTCTGGTCCACAGACCAGCCGGTGGCTCTTCAGCAGAGCCTAGATTGCGATCTTTAAAATGAGTTACTTCCAGTGAAGTAACTCTTTTTAAAGATTGCGATCTCGGCTCTGCTGAAGAGCCTCCGGACAGTCTGTGGAATAGAATCCAGATCTGTCAGCTAGACAGCTGATGTCACAGAGAGGGGAACTTTAGTTGTGAATAAGAATTACATAGTTCTTAATGTTTTTTTAAAGCCTACAATACTAAATAAACTTTAAATTAGATATTACTATCCCTTTTAAAGTCCAGCACTGACTGAGTGTTTCACCAGGATCCATTACAGAGATCATACACTTTAGTGCATACCCTGAAGTGCAGCCCCAGCCTGGGCTGCACTGGTCAATTGTGCATTCACCCCACTGTCCCTCCAGCTACTTCTGGACTTCCACTCCAATCATCCTCAGTTAGTCAGCTGAGGATTATAAGAACTGTATTCTAACAACAGAGCGCCATTATTCTATACTAAACCAAATTTATAGGCATAAACAAGAACATTCTTTTCATGTCAGTTTTCCAACTTTATGTTAAAAAAAATCTAGTGTAATGCAAACCAACTGCACCAAAGGGAGAAATAAGAATTCTAACGGATTTAAATTGGTCTTTTAAAACTGAACGCAAGCGAGATCTCAAACGCATTCAAGCAGTTCAAAATCCCATTTGAACTAATGGACATTTTGGGAATTTGTATTTGTCCCCTATGGTACAGCTGGTTTGCCCCACTTTTTTGTTTTTAATATACAGTCATTGGCTTGTGAAATGAAAATAAAATTTAAACAGCACGTTTATATGTAAAATCAGTGACAGTTCACACATTGGTAAAGGCAGACACATCGATGGTCAAGAGCAAAACTCGGACTATAACTCATCATGCTGGTAAACATTGTATTCTTTTGCAGATATGAAGCCATCATCGTTGTGGTCATTTTTCTGGAAGATATCCGTTAAAATCATTCCATGAACAGATGGGTCTCGCTTTTTACCATCCTTCTTAAATTCTTCTGTTAAATAATGGCTTATCTGCACAGGGAGATACATGAAGCCAAATGATATTATCAATGCAGAATGAAAAACAATCAACGCCCTCTAGATTCCAGAGGGGTATACTGCAATATGCCTTGCCACTCAAGGGGTTACAGAATAAAGATCAAAGTGCATAGCATAGTAGATGTCTCTAGCAACGGGTTAACCATACCACAGAAGTATACAAATTAAAGGGACAGTAATATCCTATAAAAAAAAAATCTACTTTTATAGAGCTTAAAAAAATAAACTATGTCTCACAAATCCTATCTCTCAAACCGCTATGGTTTGAGAGATATTCACACTGAAAGTTTCCCCCTCCCTCCCCTTGTCCTGAGGTCAACTGTAAAGCTGACAGCAGGAGATTCAAGTCTTGCGACTCGAGGAGGCTCTTCAGCAGAGCCGAAACTGCGTTATTTAAAAAGAATTTCTTTATTGGAAAGGTCTACAAAATGTGCTTGCAAACCAGGCACACTTTGTAAACCTTTCCAATGAAGTAATTCTTTTTAACCCCTTAAGGACCAGTGTGATCCCGTGCATCCGGCACTTGCGGACCACGGGGCATTTTTTTAATAGCGCTTCCGGTTCAGGACTTCCGGAGCGGCGTGCAGTCGCGACGGGAGTCCTGAACTCCATACCGTGCCAGGACCGTCATTGGTCCTTAAGTGCCGGACCGCCGTGACGGACCTGGCACGGCAATGGTTCTTAAGGGGTTAAACCCTTAAAGACCGGAGCGCGCACGCGCGGCCGGCACTTGAGGACCACAGGGCTTTTTCACTTCCGGTTCAGGGCTGGAGCCCTGAACTCCATGACATATCAGGACCATCACTGGTCCTTAATCTAAATGCAAAAAAACGTATCTCTCTAACCGCTATGGTTTAAGAGATACTGGCGTTTAAAGTTTGATTTCTCCTACTGACAGCTGTAAAGCTGTCATCAGGAGATCCGTGTCGGTCGACACGCTGGCGCTTGAGAAGTGCCGGGATCTCGTTACTTACACGGAATCCCTTCATTGTAATGGTCTAAAACGTGTGTCTAGTGTTCAGACACACGTTTTAGACCATTCCAATGAAGGGATTCCATGTAAGTAAAGAGAACTCGGCACTTCTCAAGCGCCAGCGTGTCGACCGACACGGATCTCCTGATGACAGCTTTACAGCTGTCAGTAGGAGAAATCAAACTTTAAACGCCCGTATCTCTTAAACCATAGCGGTTTGAGATATATGTTTTTTTGCATTTAGATCAGCTTTTTAAGCTCTTCTAAATGCAAAAAAGTTTTTTTCAGACATTACTAACACTTTAAATCCCCTCATGATGCCAAAGAACTGTACAATATACAATATGTCAGGTCTTACTAGTGTTCTGTAAGGTGGTAACAGGGCTGCTCTTTCCTGCTGTGGATTCCTTTTCCTGTACAAACTAATGTCCTATCAACTTTTCCCACCACTTTGGTGCATTACTCACCTACCATTAAATCAACTGAAATTACAACTTTAAGTCCCTAGCCTTTGCACTACTAGTATATTAATCAGTAAGCATTTTTTGGCATTAGATGTAAAGTTCCATTAATCTTTCAATAATTATATGCAATTTAAAACATTCCACTTAATTTATGGGTTTGTCTTGCAATTATAATGCAATTTTTGATACAGAGCATTTTCCTGTATTGTACCATACCAATTTTATTAACCTCTTAGATGCCGGTATCCAAGGGGTTAAGTAAACAAGAATAATTAGAAGGGGTTACTTAAAACAGAGTAATTAGAATTACCTCTTCCTTGGAGAGCTGCTTGTCATTGTCAAGGTCTATCAGTTTAAATGCATCCACACTGCGTGGTCCTTTACTAATCCCATACAGTTCAATTTCGAAAATCAGCGTTGCATTAGGTGGAATTTTGTCTTGTAAAAAGAAAAAAAGTATATTGATTTAAATTAATTTTGTGAGAGCCAGAGGAGTGCCCATTGTGTTGCAAAGCAATTCACTAAAACAAATTCATTATAGCAATTAGTTGTATTATGAAATAAAATGCTTATTATGCATTATCATGAAGATAACTTGGTTTCTGAGTTGACTTCATTTTATTTACAACTTAAGGTTGTTTCAGTTGCGACTAAGCTTAGTTACATACCCAAATGTGAGAGGCTCTGAGGATGAACAAAAGCACAATGACTTGTTCTACAGTATTTTGGTATGTTTCCTGAATACTTTTAGAGGGTGTCCCTAGGATGGGTGCCTCTCAACTGTACTTCACTGACGAGGCCCAGTAAAGCTGAAGAGTACATCTGTGATTAGCTGGTGTTCCAGAGCACAGGGGACTTGTCCTTCATTTTGGTACTGGACTGGCCTTATGGGAGGGATGAAATCTGTCTTCTCTAGTGGCACTAGAGAACTAAAATACAATACTTCTGAGGTGTGACAAGCCACATAACAAGCCATTGTGCTTCTGTTCTTCCTCAGAGCCGCTCACATTTTGGAATGTTTGTGTAAGCTTATTTACAGTACATCAAAGAATATCCAAGGTAAAGAAGTACTGAGTCCAAAACACTGACCCTACTTGAGAATAGAATTATCACATATTATTAAAGGAATACAAACACCTAAAATGCAATTATTTTATGTACATTTATATATCACGCATTTGGGGGTCTAGAAGAACTAAGTATACTGTGCCATAAATTACAAGCATCCTTGTGTAAAAAAGTAGGATTTTAGCATTCTTACTTGTTAAATCCTTTCATTTTAGCCCATATGGAACACAGTTACCATGGAGTTGAGGGCAGGGTTCGTCAAAAAAGACAAGGTTTTTGGGGAGGACACTCCCTCCTCCTCCAGCTCAAATCCCTTGCTGACTGCCTCCTAGAATTCATGTGGCAAAAAAAAAAAAAAAAAAAAAAAGAAGTAGGCGAGAAAGAATAGGAGAAAATCTCCCAGAACCAAGACCCTAAGAGGACTCCCCTTCCTGGGAAAGCAACACAGGAAAGGCTTTTTCTCTGGGTGGGAGACCTGTGATATACCAAAGCTAGGATTCCCAGGGGAATGCAAAAAAGACCTCTCACATGTTCCTATGATTCCAGAGTTCCCTAGGACTATTCAAGATCTGAATAACCCAAAAACAAGTGTTAACGGAAACTGAACTAGCACAACACACCATTTTTGAGCCAACAGGGCTAAAATAAGCTGCTAAACAACAAATGGCAATAGGACAAAAAGAATACACATCTCCTTAATAAGGCAAGACTGCCAGAATGACCTCAGCAGAGAACAAGACATTGAAACAGTAGTGTTTGGTGACAGTATGCAAGGACGACAAAGCTGCAGCCTTGCACAACTGTTCAGCCGAGGCCTGGTTCTTGTAGGCCCAAGAAGAGCCCACAGATCTAGTGGAATGTGCTGTGATCTGGAAGGGAACAAGGTTCTTCCTGATCTCATATGCTTGAAATATGGTAGCCTTGATCCAAGAGGCAATTGTTAACTTGGAAGCAGCATCATCTGCTCTGGGACCCTCAGGGATGACAAACACAGAGTCGACCTTAAGAAAATGCTTAGTACGGTACATATAAAACTTAACCCTTTGAGTGCCAGAGGGGTATGCAATGCTTTGCAAAGCCCTCTGGCACTCAGAGGGTTAAGGCAGCACATCACGTCCAACAGATGGAGATCTCTCTCCTGAGGAGAAGCAGGGTCGGGACAGAAAGAATACACAACAATCTCCTGACTGGTGTGAAACTTGGAGGTTTGCAAGACAGAGCTTACAGCTTGGTCACCCTTCTAACAGAGGCTACTACCAAGAGAAAAGCCATCTTCAAGGTCAGCTGACACAAAGAGATGGAAGCTAGAGGCTCAAAAGAGGGCCTCTGAAGAACACCCAAGACTAGGTAGAGATCACACGGCACCGTGGGACCCTTGAAAAAGGGAAATGCTTGAGTCACTCTCTGCAGAAAAACCTTCACATCTGGAATGATAGCAATTTGAAAAGAATGGAGAGTGCTGAAATCTGAAACTTAAGGGAGCTCAAGCCAAGACCCTTGTTGACTCCATCCTGGAGAAAAGACAGCACCAATGGGATGTCAAAGACCTGTTCTTGTCCTCACACCACCAGTGGAAAACAGACTAGACCCTATGGTATGCCTTAGAAGAGACCTGTTTCCTTGCTTAAGAATGGTGTCAAAGCTAACCTCTCCAAATCCTCCTACCACAAGGGACCCTGGAGTAACAGATCCAGTCTGGAAGGGAGCCAGATCAGCTCTTGGATGGACAGAGTGACTAGGTTCACAAACCACGTCCTCCTGGGGTAGAACGGAGCAATCAGAATGACCAGGCCCCTGTCCATTCTGATCTTCCAGATCACCCTGGGGATAAGAGGAATCCAGGAAAACAAATAGGAAAGATGAAAGCTCCATGGAATTGACATCATGTCCAACACGAAGGCTAGGAGGCCCCATGTGCGAGAACAGAATGTCAGAACTTTCCTGTTCTCCCTGGATGCTATCAAGACTATCGCTGGGACCCCCCCATTGGTACACTTGCTACTATTGGCCCCTCCTACGCCCCCTGCGAGATTCCCGCCTCTCTCCCGTAGCCGGTCCTACCTGCCAGCACTAGTCAAAGTTGGCCTTACTCCACGAAGTTGCGATACCTCTTTAGCGCTTCCACGCAAGACGACCCCTGATATTTGTCTAAGGGATTTTTGTTTACGGGGATTGTATTAGTTGGTCCATCTCTTAGAACTTATTGGACTACACCCCCGTTTACATCTGGAGCTATATCTGGGACTTATTCTAAGAACTAACACCACTATTATCCGGAATATACAAGGGACTAGTACCAGGGACGCAGTTCGTTGGCTGATTGAGGTTGGGGCCTCTTATGTGCACACAGCCCAAGATGGGCAAAATGTGAGAGTGTAACCCTTTTATTTTTTGTTTTTATTCAATACATTTAGTTTGGATATTATCTCTCTTTTGTCCTGTTTTTGTTTGTGCTTATACATATTGCAGATTGTTCTCCTGGGTGTATAAGGACACCAAAAGTTACAAGCAGCATCAAACAGGTGTTTGCGGGATATAGGATCCATCCATTGATTTTTCATCATTCATCTTTTCATCTCTTCATTATCATCATTCATCATTTCATCCTTCCATTATCATTTACCATCGCCATCTTCACCATCCGGTATATATCTTCATTTGCTGAATTTTTCCACTACTGAACTGGTGAACATTGATCCATTGATTTCTCAGCCATAAGGTACTGTATCTGGGAACTTCATTGCCCCACTGACTCAGCAGCTGTGGAGGTTTTTATTATAGGATTTTATTAACATAGTGCACTGAGACTTTTTTATCCTTATGATTGGACTTCAGTCATTATTCCAGATTGTTGCTTTTGCTTTTCTACTTTGTATTTGTAATCAAAATATGCTCACTTCTGCATCTTCCCAGACTGTTCCTCCTGCTCCCTGCCCATTTCTCCTCATTCCCCAGCCTATTCCTCCTACTCTGGCCACTTATGTTATGCCCTGCCCCCTACTCACAATTAAGCACCACCCTTTTTTAACACAAATCGCATAATTTTTCTCCCCCCAGTGGTACCACAGGACTCCCCTCCTGGGAGTCCAGAGGTCAAAGTTCCCAGGTATGTGGATCAGCCACATAGGAATCTCTATAAGAATAGGAAGAATTCATATCCTCATAGTCCCCATCATCCTCTGAGGCCAGTTCTTCCTCAGAGAATACCCCGATAACTTGAGAGTGCCCCTAGCCTATTTGAAGGTGGGCAAGCCTATTTGAAGGTGGGCATAGGTTTCCAAGAATGGAGAACCCTCTGAACCGAGGAAGTGATTTGTGCCACTGAAGAAAGTAATGTCTTAATCCAAGCAAGCCTTTGTTCAGTGCTAGAGGTGCCTGGAAGTGTGGTAGGGACCACAGCACATGAGGGGCACAGAGACCCTGAATATTCCTTCAGAAGCCCTGTACAGCATGAGGAACAGTGAGTAAAGTGTGTGTGTGTGTGTGTGGGGGGGGGTGTGTGTGAAAGGAACCCATGAATCCTTAGCCTAGAGCCAAGAAATGTCCACAAAGCACCTGTGAACTGGGCAGTTCAACTCCAGGGAAGCCCAGTGATGGTAATACACTTAACGTGGGACTATACAGACCCACATCTAAGGAAAAAATACTAAGAACCTATGAAAAAAAACTAAAAGGATGGCCACTGCACTCCAGCAACTTTGCAGGTCACATGAATTCTGGGAGATTGTAGACAGGGTGTTGAGTTGGAGGAGGAGGGAGTCTTTGCCACAAAGACTCTGTCTTTTGTGATGTGCCCTCATATTCCAGGAGGGACTCAACTCCCACGGTACCTGTGTTCCATATTGGATGTAAGAGAAATATCTTTATTTAATTCTAAACAGATAAATTTACAGGTGCCCTTAGGCAAAGACATACAAAGTGCCTGTAGCCCCATGTATGGGCACACCTCCATGTATCATGACTCCACCCCCAGCCCCACCAAACCACTGTTTCCTGACACAGAAAATAGTCTTAGGACAGAGAAGCAGAATAAAGCTATTAACCCCTTCTCCAAGGAGACATTTCATGCATTCAAAGGGTGAAATAATGGTAAGTATTGAGGAAACTGAATTAGTAAGTAAGTTGGCCAGCACAAATTTGCAGTATAAGGATTACTGTAGCTACACCCAGAGCAGATGAGCGGCTTCTCAAAACTTGGTATTGTAGATGGCTGCCTGCTCCACGTAAAAGAAATCCGGCCCTTATTTTAAGTCACTAAAATCTAAAGCTACACTTGCTTTTCTAATACACATGAATGTTTTGTATAATCACTTACTAATTACTTTTGTTTTCATACAATGAGTGAAGAGATCTAAGGCATTTTGTTTACTAAGTAAAGCATTGTGGATCAGTGGGGAAGCTGACTAGCGAGTCTGAAACAGACACCCGGTGCTTTCCTGCTGGTCCATTGAGATAGACTAAACCGTGAGAGTTGATGTTGCCTAGTTCAGTCTCTATGCACTGCATGTGTGGGTCTCCGGAAGAGGCAAGTGAAGGGCTCTCAAGCCTGAATCTAGCTGTTTAATGGGGATACACTTGCAACACATAATGTTTGTGTCTGTGGGCTTGCAGGGTTGAGTTTCAACCAGCTATCAGCTGTTGGGGTCAGTTTTATTTACTTGAAACTCCTATTTGTAATGGTCTCCTGGGAGGAGATGCACTAAGGGGTGTTGCTATGGCGATGTGTGTCTGGGGAACACACATCACCATATGCATTAAGAATTAAAGGGATAGTAATGTTTCATAATAAAAGCATCTCTAATTAATTTTCATAGTATTTGGGCCTTGGAGAGTGTTATTTCAATTCTGTCAGAGTTGTAGCTCAAGAGTAATTGAATGACAAAGTATCCCCCTTCCATCCCTTCTACTGATGCAACACTGCTCAGTTTAGAGCAGCAGGGAGTGTCCAGGTAGATTGCAGAGAGGGACAGTCTTTAACTAAGATAAGGGAAAAACCTGAAAAACCTATCAAGGGGGGCAGGGATTTCATTGTTCTCACAGAAGAATATTGACTCTTGATGTGAGCTGTCTGGTCTATGGACTGGATTCCACATCTGAGGAGTGGAGGCTTACACTAGGTAAAAGGGGCAGGAGAGGGAAATTTTATCATTCAATTACTCTTGAACTACAATGCTCACAGTAATGAAATAACACTCTCCATGTCTCAAATACTATGAAGATTAACTGGAGCTGCTGTTTTTGTGAAACATTAGTTTGCCAGGTTAGAGGGGCTGTAATTTAATCATTAGCATGAAGGGTTGTTGTTCTGTTGGAGGAAAGGCATCCCTTACACATCGCCAGCAGTTTGACAATCCTGAAGCCTGAAAGCACCCTCTCTGCTTTTCCATTTGCCCAATGGGGTAGCAGAGAGGATCCGCTCCAACTTCACTACTGCTCCCTAACCCTTTCAGTGCCCTAGAAATATGTGCATTGCACAGTCCTGCGGCAGTAAAAGGGTCTTCTAAATTTCATGAGTGTAATCATCTTAATCATAAACCTGAAGTCTTGGTATCTCTAAATGAGTAATATCATTTTTTGCCCTTTTGTCTAAGCTGATGTGGAAGATTACATAAAGGTTGTTTTTACTTGGTGATTGTCCTGCTCCTTTGCTGAGCTCTGCCATCTTTTATCTTGTTGTGTACCACTGGCACAACAATCATTCAAACATCTAAGCACCATGGCCTTAACCAATTACAGTGTTGCTAGTAGAGTTTTCAATGTGGTCTGTAACGTTCCTACAGTTGTCTTTGTGTTCTGATATAAGTTGAAAGGCTTTCAGTACAATAAGAGTAACAAAGATAGAAAGAGTACAGAAACATTGTACTCAGGACTGAAAAACCTGTGTGGGTACCTGTACACACACATATACACATGTCTCAAAATTTCCACTCACCACTAGCCAATGGCAAGTGAAAATTTAGCTCTGGCGAGTAGAAATTCAGCCCTGGTGGGTATGTTATGGCTTGCAGTGAAGAGTAACTTTTCAGGTCTGGCTAGCAGCAAAGGACTTCCAATTTTAAGCCCTATATATATATATATACATATATACACACACACACACATATATATATATATATATATATATATATATATATATATAGAGAGAGAGAGAGAGAGAGAGAGAGAGAGAGAGAGAGAGAGAGAGAGAGATCTATAAAACACATATATAACCAATGAATTTAAAAATTGAAATTCAAATCATATCAACCAATAAATAAGCTATGTTATGTGCAGTAAATTGATAAGTTCCAGCAGTGATAAAGTGCTTACTTTCAAAACCTGGCTTGCAAAATGTGCATGTGAGCAGGCAGGCACATATCACCCAGAATATCTGGTACTGTAAGAAACTGTAAGGGTTAATATTTACAAGATCTCAGGGTGCTCACATTAGGACAGTCAATGTGCCTTTCTGGTCCTGAGTATATCTCTACTCTGGGTTAACTCTGGGCAAGCAATGTATCCTCTGATGAACAAGACTGTGATAGTTGTGAATGTTTAGTTGTAAATGCATAATAATGGAAATGGTTTTGCAAAATAAGTTTTCATTCATTGTCATTATAATTGTGAGATAAATACGGTAACTATAAATTTTAGTATTTTTAACCCTCAATATACTCATGAAAAATGACCCAGTGAATACAAGTTATGTGTTAGGGTGACTTAAAAAAGAGAAGAACCACTGTTCTGGGTATCAGATTTACTTATAGGAGCATTAGAGGATCATATCTTGGTTAGTGTGTACAGCATGCACAGGTATGGGGGGGCACTATATGGGGGGATGGGGGCCCCAAATTGGTACCTTGCCTAGGGCCCTGTGGAGTGTTAATCCGGCTCTGGATATGAAATCTGCTGGCAGTTATCAAACCCGTTAAGAACCAGAGGGGCATACAATGAATTTCATTGCACACCCCTCTGGTTTTTACCATGTGTGGTGGGCGGAGTTTGCATTCTGTGGTCCTGCTAGCAACGGTTATGTCTGCCTCCATGGACATGACATCCAAGACTGACAGAATATGTTATTTCTTGAGGAAAAGCATTAGGACGGTATCCACAGGGCCCTTAGGATTTTTTGGACATAGTATGGATAAGTGGAGGGTTGTGATGCATACCTATGGAGATACTAATTTATGTGAAACATAAGATCAGGAGAATGACACAAATCACTGTTCTATTTTCATCCACCCTGAGAATGAATGGGTTAACCCAAATCAATACCTGCAAGCTAATGATCAGCTATGTAATAATGGCCTGACCTCTTTTCCTCATAATGGCTACAAGAGTTATTTGTCATGCAAGGTTAGGCCTTAACCCTCTGAGTGCCCTAGGGGTGTGCAATGCTCTGTACATGTCTCCGTCAAAGGGTTAGTCCACCGAACTTCTGAGGGGTGTCCCATGCACTGCAAAGCGATGCACTGAACTCCCCTCTGGCACTCAGAGGGTTATATTACTCAACCTCCCTGAATCAGTTACTAATAGAAGATATGGAGGTGTTGTATGACAAAACAATTATTAGTAGACTCAAATATCAAATCAATGGGCCTCGTGCACAAGGAAATGTGGAGCAATTCTGGCACAGACTAAAGAAACTGTAGGGGAGGCATAAAAATTCTCTTTGATTTAAATGGTGCTTTCTCAATCTCTCTAGCATTCAAAGAGTTAAATGCCTCATTAAAACCAATGGAAATTATGGACATTTTTATTTCTTCCTACAGTACATTTGGTCTGGTCAAAAATTACACTACTCTCCCTATATACTTTAGGCCCATTGTATTATAACCTGCAGAAATATATCTATCTATATCTCTCTCTCTCTTTTAGTTGAACAGCCCGTTACACGGGCCACAGTGCCACTGCCACCCGGTCGCGAGGCAGTCACGCGAAGTAGACACTGCCCGCGCCACGGGTGATACAGAGCTGGACGTTCCTTCGGAGCGCCCAGCTCTGTATCAGCCGCGGCGCGGGCAGTCTCTACTGCGCATGACTGCAGCACGCGCAGCAGTGTCTACTGCGCATGTCACGGCGTTACACACGATTTAGCTAATTATTATATAGGATATATATATATATATATATATATATATATATATATATATATATATATAAGAGAGAGAGAGAGATTTCTTTTACATTATATTATATCTGACTTGGGCCTGTTCCATACAGATATATGACAGTTGTAGCATTTTGCAAGAACCAAAAATGCCAACACAGGAATGTGACAGAATAGTAAGTACATACCACAGACGTGGACAGACATTATTCACATGCATTTTCTTTACAAGGTTAACCAGCCATCTTTCCCAGCATGCACAGACATGTTAGTGTTAAAGGTGACTACTGTAGAGGAAAAAAACAATACTTTCAAGCATGCTACAGAGCATCAAGAGCAATTATGCATAAACACTTTATTTAAAGCATTCCTAATCCTATAATACAAGTGTGCATTGCAACATCCACATATGTAAATGTAATTATACTAGCATAAAGGAACCCCACAATGGCACGGTCCTTGTATGTCCTTGTGTCTCGGGCACTGAAAAATGTGTATGTGTGCATGTGTCTATGTGTGTGTCTGTATATTTGTGTGTGTGTGTGTGTATGTGTATCTGGTCATCTAATTCTCACTCTCCAACCTAGGAATGGGCAACCTGGGGCCTCCAGCTGTTGTGGGATACAATTCCCATCACCAGTGTCCAGCAGCTGTGTATTTATTTTAAATGAGATGCAGAGGATGATCACAGAGGAATTTTTTCCCCCCATTCAAAGCAGAATTTTAAATTGCTGTATTGAGGGGTTTTTTTTGCCTTCTTTTGGATCAACGATGGTAAACAAGAATAGGAAAAGGGTTGAACTAGATGGACGCAAGTGTTTTTTCAACCTAAAATTACTATGTTACTTCCCTTTAGTAATTTTCCAGTGGCTGTATTTGCTTCACAGGCAAACAGAGGGGTATCCCCATCAATCCTATGTAGTTGTGTATTTCCTTTTTTAAAGTGTTAGTAATGTCCAAAAAAAAGTTGTTTTGCATTTAGAAGAGCTTAAAAAGCTGAGCTAAATACCAAAAAAATGTATCTCTCAAACCGCTATGGTTTAAGAGATACAGGCATTTAAAGTTCGCTGTTTCCTACTGACAGCTGTAAAGCTGTCAGCAGGAGATTCGTGTCAGTCGACACGGAGGCGCTTGAGAAGTGCCAAGATCTCATTACTTACAAGGAATCCCTTCACTGGAATGGTCTAAAACGTGTGCCTGAACACCAGGCTTTACAGCTGTCAGTAGGAAACAGCGAATTTTAAACGCCTGTATCTCTTAAACCATAGCGGTTTGAGAGATACTTTTGTTTTCATTTATCTCAGATTTTTAAGCTCTTCTACTTTTTTTGGACATTACTAACACTTTAACTAATATGTCAGTGAAAGTTGGGGTCCTCCAATCTCTATTATAACCAATACAAAGTTATTAAGGTTGAACAAAAAAAACAAAAAACAGGAGTCCATCAAGTTCAACCCTTACAGCTTTATTCACTTTGCAGGAAGAGACTGGCATCATAGGTCCCTGTGCATCACAGATCCCTGTTACTCCCTTTCTAAGTGTACGTCCAGTAGCGATCACGTGACAGCAGTATTGATCTCTATGTCAGAAGCTTTCCACACAGAAATCTAGAGTGCTTCTTCACTGAGCTCCGCACCACATTTGTAATATGTACAAGAGGTGAAACTAAAGAAAGGTTAACCCAGAGACCCCACCACCACTCTCTTATTGGCATATTACATGATTAGAGAGAGACAGATCCCTCTCTATGTCTATGAAGAGGTTACAGCCATTGTGAAATTACATAAGGGTGGATCATCATCATCATCTCCCCATCTCATTTTCATAAAAAAAATCATTCTGGAAAGAAAGTGGTCCTGTGCCCATCCCTCCAGTTACTACAATAGGATACACAATGCAATGGACAGATTCCTTGTACAGAGAGTTTCACTGAGATCTAGAAAAACTAGATTCAATATAGTATGCTGTAATTAGCAAGGGAAAGCCTGACAGCAGCTGTGTGTCTGTAAGTTGGGGTAAAGAGGTGATAAAGTGGAGATGATTTCTCCAGTGAGATGAACTCTCAGATTCCTATATTACTGTATAGAGTTTTACACTAAGTATTCCCCAACTTCAGATATCTTAGGGCATAGATTCCATAGAATAACATAGGAAATGGAGCTTAAATCTCACTGTAGAAGTTATCTCCTCCTTATCACCTCTTTATCACACCTTAGTGCATCCCACCCCGTGGACTTTACCACAGTGGAGCAGTTATCTTCTCTTTATTACACAATGAGAGTTTATCAAACTGGGGAAGCTAATTACACTTTATCATACCTTAATGCATCTTCCCGAGGAGAGTTCATTTCACTGGGGAAGTTATCTTCTTATCACACCTTAGTACTTCTTCCCCTGGAGGTTTCTTATACGAATGTTAACCCACACCATTTATTAAATAATAATTTTTCTGTAGTTCTCTGTGCACAATGCATGGAGACATATAACTAAATTATACACATTTTAAAGCTCTGCTCTATTGATAAAAAAAACTGTTATCCAATAATAGGGATGTTGTTCTTGTAGGTTCCAAAAAGACATGATTCTTGGACCAATTTAATGTATTATTACAACAAAAAAGCAACTTAGTTGTACCACTACTAGTAGGAATATCTGCACAAGTACATGACCCAAGCTGGAACAAGACCGAGATCTCTACTCATGAGACCTGGGCTCAGTCAGCCTGTAACAAGACCCCTGACTTATAGTAAATACAAGGGGACTTATCCAAGAAGCTATATAGGAACAATGCTGGAGCAAACCATCTGTATCAGAGATCATATACAATTTAATCTCTTCCCTTTTGATTTAAATGGGCTTTTAACCCCCTTAAATGCTGTACAGGTCTCCAATGCATAGTAAAGATATGTGTTTGGGGATATATTTCTATCAGTCATTGAGTTAAAATGAAATGTAAATCAGTAGAGATTTAGGATATATTTTATTACCCCTATGGTTCAGTTTGTTTATTCCAGATTGGCACTTCATTCACTTCCCAAATACAGACCAAGATCTCCTAGTGTTTATTTCAGATGACAGAAGAGAGAGTTGGGCCACACAGCTGTTTTCATGGCTTATTAACCTTTTGAGTGCCAGAGGGGTACGCCACGCATTGTCTAGCAATGTGCTGCGTACCCCTCTGGCACTCGAAGGGTTAAACAGAGGACCAAGTATGTAAGACTGGACAAGGAGGTAGCAGGAATAATGAATCTTGGATAGGGTTCTTAGCAATTTGAAGCAGCAGAAGAGGAACAGAATGGAGGCCGTGGCGTACATCTTGGTCCCCGTCCACTGCAACTTACTGAATTTTATTTTTTACCATTTTTTTTTTTTTTTTTAATTTTTCGCATTCAATAGGTCACGAAACTAGCCTGTTTTCATACTTTATACCTGAAGAACCAATGATAGTTCTGCTCCCGAACAAAAGGAAGACTCAGTAAGGGGGAATTCTGGAGCAAACCAACTGCACCACAGGTGACAATTAAAACTCCCCCATTGAGTTAAATGGGGCTTTTATTTAATCTCCGTGCCGACGGCCTTCATCCATCCCCTCCACCTCCTTTCCCCACCTCATTACCCCCTACCCTCCTCACTCTCTTAGAATCAACATCTCCACTCTTTTTCCACCTTATCTGTCCATTACCCACAAATGTACATGTTATGTACCCCCAATACTCACAAATATATTGTCATCCCTATCTGATCACTTTATGCCTGGCGGATGTGACTAGGTCACTTCCCTTCACCACCTCCTTGCAACTTACTACCACACACTATTGCTTGTGTGCTTTGCTATCACCATCCCATCATACGCCCTATCACTTGCTTTCCCCCACCCACATCGTTTTCCCCTTCACCTACTATTTGAGACCTCATCCTCCCCCTACAATGCCTAATATAACAAGAACTTTGCCTCAACCTCTTGCACCTTACTCCTTGCAGATGTACCTGGAATGCTACTCACCCAACTGTGTTTTATTTGTATAAGAAACATTGAGGCTGCCTCCAACGTTATGTATTGAATATCTTATAAATGTTGATATCATATTTTATATACTTGTTACTCTCTGGAAATGCAACAATTGTATTTGATACACTCATTTTGGAGTTCTTGTTTGTAATATGCTATGTATCTTTACATTTCTACCTAATAAAGTTTTTTGAAGAAAAAAAAAAAAAAACACAAACAAAGAAACAAAAAATGGGGCTTTTTAACTCCTCATTTGTTAGTGAGGTCTCCACACATTGCTTCTCAATGTTTTGGACACCTCCCTAAAATGTAAATGCTTAGAAGTCCCATTTCAAATTAATAAGACATTTTCAAAACATTTTCATTTGTCCTCTATGGTGCAGTTGGTTTGTTCCAGAATTGCTCCAGTGAGGCTGACTATCAAGAACGGGAACATTTATGGAGCAAACCAACTGCAGCACAGGAGATGTCCATTATTTAAATGGGTATTTTAACCCTATGAGTGTCAGAGGGGGTATCCAACCCATTGTATACCACTCTGGCACTCAAAGGGTTAATCCCTCGAATGGTACAAATCCCAAAGCAGTTTGTTGGGAGATCGCTCAAGCATTTAAAGCGGAACTTTCATGTAATACAAAGTCGCCATGCACTCATTAAACGAATGGCGACTAGCTTGAAAATAGATGTCTTACTGTTAAAAAATAGATGTGTTTAAAGAAATCCTTCCAGTTTGGAGAGAGGAACCCAGGCTACACCACAGACATCTTGTCTGTGCGCCTGCGCCATCAGTCCCGGTCTCCACTGAGAAGACTGCAGTGCACCATATGGTCACCGGAAGGGACTGACGGCGCAGACGCACAGACCGCACTAACCTGCCCGTCAGTCCCGAAATGGGAAGGATTTCTTTAGACACAGCTATTTTTTAATGGTAAGCCATCTATTTTCAAGCTAGTCGCCATGTGTTTAATGAATGCATGGCGACTTGGTATTACATGAAAGTTCTGCTTTAAGGGATATACAGTACCATTTAACCCTTTGAGTGCCAGAAGTGTGGAAGCAATTCGTTGCCCACCCCTCTTGCACTCAAATGGTGAAACCAATGGGAATTTTTTTTCTCCTGTGATATAGTTGGTTTGCCACAAAACATACCCAATTCCTATTTACGTCAGCATCTCAAAGGAGAAATGGTACCCCCACCAATTTTCACTGGAATATAAGGAATGTATTATACTGGATGAAATATTGAATGATTTACCAAAGCCTTCTTTTCCATACGCTAATGAAGGAGGAATGACCACTTTTCTTTGTTCTCCACGGCACATGTCCATTAATGCTGTGTCAAGTCCTTTAATCACTTGTCCGACGCCGAGAACAAACCACTTTGGGTGGCCATCTTTTTCTGAGCGACTGGAAAAAAAAAGTAATAATAATCAGAAAATAATTTCGTATTAACCCATTGATGCAACAAATTAAAGACGTCTCGAGCATCCAAGATGTTAAGCAAATGGTGTGCGGTAGACACTCAATGTGTTTAAAATGAAAATGTTTGTGGTATCCTAACAAGTATGGCCTTTAACCATTTGAGTGCCAGAGAGGTATCCAAGGCACTGCAATGCATAGCAGAGTCGAGGGGTTAACATAGTATCAATATTAGTGGGGTTATGCAATGAGGTGTTATAAACTCTCCAATCACCATGTTATTCAATGGAACCTATGAATGTACATCTCTCAAGCTGGAGAAAGATTAGACTATAGCTCCAGAGAATAATATAGAGTTTATCTCACTAGGGGCTGGATTCAAATGCAGGTGCTAATTTTATCTCTGCTTTTATCTCCAGATTTCCCCACAGACTTCAATAGGATCATTTTTGATAAAACAGGAGGTAACACTTCCAGTCCTAGAACGTTTATCTCCACTTTATCTCACCTTAGTGCATCTCCCCTCAGGTGTTTTTGAAAGCTAGAAATGGAGCAATCAAGCCAAATTGTGCAAGCAACCCCTTAGCTACCAGAGCACTTTAGTGGCAGTCAAGGACACATGGACGAGATTTTAAAGGTATAGTAATATCTAATTTAAATGTTAGCTCCGAGTATTATGTACAAGCTTTTTAACATATTGAACTATGTATATTTACTTACAGATTTGTAGTTCAGAAGCAATTAGAGAGGAAAGAATCCCCTTCCCGTCCCTTCTGGCCACATCACTGATTCTCTCAGTCTGGTCCCGATGGAGAGCGGAGAGGGACAATCTTCAGTAAGCAAATGAAAATCCTGCCATCCTTCGTCAAGGAGAGCAGGGTTTTCCTTATACTTACTGACTGAAGATTGTCCCTCGCTGAATCCCTCCGGTCCCACGACTGGATTCCACATCTAAGGGGAGACAGCCAAAAGGGCCAGGAGGGGGATCCTTTCAGCTTCAATAGCTTTTAAACTACAAATATGTAGGTAACTATATTTAGCGCAATATGATAAAGAACTTGTACATAATGCTTGGAGCTAGAGTTTAAATGAGATATTACTATCCCTTTAAATCAGCTTAGTTTGTGGGTTTACTATTCCTTTAATCCTCAGAGTGCCAGAGGGGTACACAATGCATTGCTTCTCAATGCATTGCATTACCCTCTGACATTCAAAAGGATGTCTTAGTTATTAGAAAAAACATTTTCAGGCATCAGTGACCAGGTAACCTAACCACTGGTAGACACAGAATCCCACACATATACATACACAGAGGCTGATATACTAACTGACCATTTCAAATTTAGCAAAAATACCTCTCTGGAATTAAAAGAGTTAAAACCCCCATTTAATTAAACTGGAAATGTTTATTTTTTTTACATTTTCTTCAAGTAATGCAACTTTTCCATAGGTAAGGCAATTTTAAAGGGATAGTAATACTTCATTTTAACTTTATTTTATTTTGTAGGCATTAAAAAAACATGAAGAATGATATAAGTCTTATCTCTGAAACCTTTATGGTTTAAGAGATATTCACAAACAAAGTATCCCCCCCCTGTTCAACCAGATCAGAAGGAAGGTGCCCAGGTAGACTGCAGAGAGGGACAATCTTCAATTAAGATAATGGAAAAAGCTGAAAAACTTGTCAAGGGGGGAAGGGCTTTCATTGTTTTCATACAAAGAAAATTGTCCCCTTCTGTTATCTGTACTGTCATACAACCAGACTCACATCTGAGAAGAGATGGCTTACACTAGGTAAAATGGGCGGGGAGGGGAACTTTGCTTGTGAATATCTCATAAACCATAAAGGTTTGAGAGATAAGACTTATATCATTCTTCATGTTTTTTTAATGCCTACAAAATAAAATAAAGTTAAAACGAAGTATTACTATACCTTTAAGAGTATATTGCTTTCGATCATTAGCAAATATTTAAAATGCAATATACATATTTTTTGTGTTGATCTGTGAACCCTTTGATTGCCAGAGAGGTACCTATCTGACACTCAAAGGGTTGAGATGCAATTCTGCTAAAATGGCTCCACAGGGACATGCTAAAAATAAACAGGACACTGACAAAACATGAAATCAGATTCATATTTTATAAAGACAACTACCATAACCCATTGCAGTCCTTAACATAAACACAAGTGCTTTAAAGTGTTAGTAATGTCCCAATATAAATAGTCTTTATTTTGTAGAGCTTCAAAAGTTGAATACAATGCAAAAAATCGTATCATTCTAACCGTTATAGTTTGAGAGATATCGGCATTCAAATTTTGATGTGTCCTGCTGTCAGCTGTAAAGCTGTCAGCAGAAGATCTGTGTCGGCTGACATGGAGGCTCTGCAGCAGAGCCGCAATCACTTTATTTAAAACGAATTACTTCCTTGGAATGGTCTAAAAAGCGTGCTTGCAAACCAGGCACACTTTTTAGACCATTCCAAGGAAGTAATTTGTTTTAAATAACGCGATTGCGGCTCTGCTGCAGAGCGGATCTCCTGCTGACAGCTTTACAGCTGACAGTAGGACACATCAAAGTTTGAATGCCGTTATCTTTCAAACCATAGCGATTTGAGAGATACGTTTTTTTGCATTATATTCAACTTTTGAAGCTCTACAAAATAAAGGCTATTTATATTGGGACATTACTAACAATTTAACACATTCAGTGTCAGAGACTTGGGGAATTTTTTGTACCCTGCTGGCAAGACACATTAACAGCATGTTTGCTATCCATATGTTCAGGCATGATTACTGCTGGTAACTTTCTAGTTATATATACGGAAAACTATATTTTTCATGGCACCTCACAAAACTAGATTTTGTATTGTGTGACAAGCTATGATATCATAAATACAAAAAAAATTTACAGAATTATGTATTTTGCACTATTATAAATGATATATCAAAAACATTTATGCTGGTAGTGAAAGTTTCAGTTATTTTTAAAATCCCTGAACCCGAGTACAAATTTACCAGATACGTATAATTCAATATGAACTAAAATACACATTCCATTGGTTAAATGGTATAACTACTCTTAAACAGCTCCATAACTTCATAAAAAATGTATTTCCTGAAAATAGATATCCCACTTTATCATATGATATGAGATGATGTACTGTAGGGGTACCAGAAGTGGAAAACTACACAAACTAAAAGCTTTTTTACATTTTGCAAAGCAATGCATTCTGTACACCTCTGGCACTAAAAGGGTTAAACACCATGGGATTTCCTAGTCTGTCCAGTACCTAGGACCAGCCTGACAAAACTGGTACCCCATTGGTATAGGTTGGCGTATTGTAGTAGGTGCCAGAAGCATGGTTACTGACGGACCAGGCAATATATGTTTAATTCCATGACTACTATTGGAACAAGGCTGGGTGGTGAAAATGTGCATGCAGAGGTCTTCAAATAATAGCAGGCAGTGGAACCAGGCTTTGTGGGGATCTGTGACCACCACTGGGCAGTAGAACCAGGCTTGGTGGTCTGACAGAGTATGTGGGACCTGTAGTACCAGGCAGGGGGTTAGATAGTGTATGTGAGTGGGGAGTGGACAGTTGATCAGATGTCTGGGGGGGTTGTGTGAGTTCCAAAAGGGTGTCCAAGACATTGCAAAGCAATGTGTTGGACACCCCGCTGGCACATTTTTATTATTATTAATTTTTACTATTTTTTGAAATGTATCTTTAACTCTTTGGGTGTCAGAAAGGTATCCAGTGCATAGGATACCTCTCAAGCATTCAACGGGTTAAATTCTGGGACATCCATAGAGGGAAGGGAGAGGAGCAGTGTGGCTCCCCTGCTTCCATCCTACCAGAGTTACCGGATAGGAGTGGGCGTGATTGCAGAAAGCCTTCCACGTCACTGATAACATGAAGTAGAGGGCTTTCTCAAATCCTGCTCACTCCTACTCATAAATTCGGCTAGGACGGAAGCAGAAGAGCCATGTTGGTCATCTGTGTCACATGTATTAATCTCCCAGCCAAACTGACTGGGAGATCAATAACTGTGGAGATACCAGGAGAAGCCCTGATGCCTCCCACAATGCTTGTTTGTTTTGTTTTTTTTTGCTTTTAAATGCGGCCCTGAATGCAGGTTATACCGGCTTATGCAATGACCACATTTCATTCGTACAATGTAGGCACAGCTGGACATGCTCATACATGGTCCGTTATTGGCACGCTACAGTTAAAGGAATAGTAATACTTAAAATGTAAAAAAAAATATGTTGTAGGGTTTATCCCCCTGAGTAAAACAAGAGTACTCCCACTGCTGAAAGGTGTTTCATTCAAAAGTTATTAATTTTCAAAGTTGAATTTTTTAGGTGCAATATCACAGTGGCCTGAAATTGTACAGTGGCGCTGTTGCTACACCATCCTATGGAGATTTATGGTCAACTGACCAGAGCTGTCCATAGGATCAGCGCCACTGTACAATTTCAGGCCACTGTGATATTGCACCTAAAAAATTCAACTTTGAAAATTAATAACTTTTGAATGAAACACCTTTCAGCAGTGGGAGTACCCTTGTTTCACTCAGGGGGATAAACCCTACAACATATTTTTTTTTACATTTTAAGTATTACTATCCCTTTAAACCTATGGATGCAAGAAGTCAACTTCACCCAAGAGGGTGTAAAACATAATCATAGCCTCTTTAATAAAATATAGTTTTGTTTTCCAAGGCAGCAACAATGACTTTTTTATTTTTTACAAAATAAAAGTTTTCTTTTTCTTAACCCTTTGGATGCAGTGCATTGGAGACTTCTTAGCCTCCCAAGGGGTTGCATTTTAATGAACAATATCACCAGTATAAATTCATATCAAATATTATAACTCTTTACTGTCCCTTAAAACATCTAATAGGCCATATTCATAATGATTAAAATAAAATATAGCAATTATTGGGCAAACCCACTGCACCAAAGGGAAACAATGCACAGAAGACCTCTTTCGTATTCATGGGGTTAAATGTTCCATTTAAATCAATGAGAAATTGTATTTGTTTCCTTTTTTGTTTTCACAATGAGTTGGACACCCACTTAGGGTGCCTCCATTTTCTATAAAGACTAGGGTTGTCAGATTAGCCCTTTAAAAGAGGACAAGTATGAAAAATCCCTGCTGCTCTGATACATGGGAACCACTGCAACCTAATTAACCACTGGAGCCCTGCAGCAGGCATGTTTCATATATGTCCTTGAGGGCCAAAGAGATACTCAACGCATTGCAGTGCCATACATTGGATATCCCTCTGGCACTCAAAGGGTTAAAGGGATTATTTGGCAATTGTAATCCTAATAAAGACTATGACAAATATGTGAATGTTGAATTGAAATGTTATATTATTGATAATACTTATACACAATATGGTTGCTGTTAATTTTAGTCTGATTGTGTGTAACTATATATTTATACCCTTCATTACGCCATACATCCCAACATTTCAGATGGCCATTACCAAGAATTTTTAGGTCACTTCATGATCTACTGACACCCCTTTGTGTAACTGAATTCATGATTTAGAGCAAATTATTTTATTTACACGCATTTCATTTATGAACACATATACTGAGGTTTAAACAAAAACTGACTTTTATTACTGTGGAGCAATGTAATATACTTATATACACCCCACACCTCTTACCAAATTATATACAAATGTAAGGGAGGCCCTGAGTTAACATATGGTTTAACCATATGATTGCCAGAGAGGTATCCAGCACATTGATACCTCTTTGGCAATCAAAGGGTTACCACTCCTCTTCCCAATCTCTTATATAAACATACACTACAATGTTCACATTTCCCAGTTATCTGTCAAATGCCATTCACCTACCTGCAGTAGAATTTGGTCATATTATGTGCCAGGTATCCATCATAATGGGCATTCACCAGGTCCCCCCTCTTGCTCTTTTGGGTACAGTCACTGGGAACATGTATAACTTCTATTTTAACTTGTTCCTCCTCTTGTGTATTTTGCTCTTCACTGTGAACACCAAGGAGACTAAAAGCCTGCAAAAAGAAAAGGAGTTTGGAAATGAAATGCATAGCTACCCAATTCTGCCTTGCTAGATACCAGAAGATGCCCAGCGTCCTTGATCTGCAGCTGAGTACAGTCACTATACACGTGGCACTGTAGAAAAAAACAGAAGACTTCAATAGATTTGTCTCCTAAGTCAGAGACAGAAGCAACAGGCTGAATTGTGGTAACATGTAACCAGCCTCCGGATTGGCTCTCTGTACAATGCAGTACAGCCTCTCACTCTGTGATGCTTTCTCTGCCTGCTACATACAGTGAGGATTAGACAGAGACGCTCCAAGATGCTAATTCCTCCCATTTGGATCAAATTACAGACATGCTGGGGCATTTGCCTTTTTCCTGGGAGAAATGCATTATTGACCCTTTGCGTGTCTGAGGGGTTGCAATGCGTTACGTACCCCTCTGGCACGCAAATGGTTAAAGGGAAATCCCTTATCAAAAGTGGAACATAATTTAAAATGTTGATTTATGTAGGTATGTCATTCATATCATACAGCAGTCAGTTATTTCTACTTGTATTGTGTGGTCAACCTGAGGCCCTCCAGCCGTTTTGGACTCAATCTCCCATCATCCCCAGTCAGTCAGTAACTACAGTTTTAATATATGATATGCATAATGATGTCTCATAACAAACAATGGCCCAAATTTATAAAAGCAAACTGGAGCTATTGGGGAGTTAACCATGGGACTAAATACAATTCCTAAATTCACATGCAATTGAGGATAACTTTTTAACCCCTTGAATGGTCTCCAATGCATTGTTTCCACTAGTTTTATAATAAAAAAAATCCTTTTGAAGTTTATGGGGATACCTGGAGATAAAAAGAGATACAATTAGCACCTGCATTTGAATTCAGCCCTAAATGAGAACTTATACTACAAAAACATGTTATAATATGAAAATTTATATTGGAAAATTCTTAGAAGATTTAAATGAAAACAAAAATAAATAATACAATTTCAGTCTGTATATGATTTCAGGGGCTGTTTGGATGCAAGTTGGAGCCATTTTTTATAAATGATATATGACATGCTCTTTCATGTAAGAGCAATACTTCTATTGCTGCCAGGAGTTCTGAGCAGCAACTCATATGATACAAAAGAATCTAAAGGGGAAATCTGGTAACTGCACATCTGGCTACAACCACATTGTGCCAGGTTGAATGTTACAGATAAAAAACAGGATTATTGTTTCCTTATTTTTCAACTCATTGAATACTTTACAATATGCTGAACACCCCTAGAATTAACACCATATAACAACTTAGATGATTTCAAAAGAGCTTTCAAAATCATTTATGCTTGACATTCTTTATTTAAAACTTGCATTTATAGGATATTTAGCGTTATTTGTCAGTTTATGTAAATTAGACAGTACTGGCTGGCACAGCCTAGTGTGTCAGATACTAACATTCTGCTCTCCCTCCCAACTGCCATTTCCTATGAGTAAATACAGTATAATTAGCAAAAACTGACAAAGCTAAATATTGTTAAACTATAATTTTTAAATAAAAATGTGGCTAGCATACCATTAGGCAATTCTGAAATCTCGTTTAAAATCACCCAAGTCATTATAAAGTGTTAGTTTCATTTTATATTGATTTTATTATTATTAATACTCTAAAAGTGGGCCTGTTACCTGAACATAAGTTTAGTTATCTTGACAGAATTAAAAACGACCTGCATGTTGTATTAATCATTTATTTGTAATCTAAATCATTTTTGAGAAATTAACCTTTGTTGGTGGCACAGTGTGGCATTTTATGCAAATGAGTTTATGTGTTGGGCCAATATTACGACAAACTGTGTGTAGGAGAGATCTTAGTACAAAAGCTCCATAAGATAACATAGGAACTGGAGAGCATATCACACTGTAGATGTTATCTCCTCTTTATCACACATTTATTGCACCTTAAAGCATCTCCATTGGAGGTCCAAACACTGACTAATGATTCTCACCTCCAGTCCTATGGACAGATCACAGCATAGGTTTTAGCCCTTTGAGTATAGAAAAATTGCCTAAAGCAAACTCTAGTTAAAGGGATAGTAATACTTAAGTATTACTAATCCCTATAGTAAAGTCCTATTAAAAATAAACATATTGCCCCCAATGTCATCTCTCAAACCTTTATGGTTGGAGAGATGATCGCTCCTAATGTTGCCCTCTCCCACCCCCTTCCCCAAAGTCAGCGTTGTAGCTGACTGAAGGGAAATCTGGTCATCGATCATCAGGCGGCTCTGCAGCAGAGCCGCGATCGTGTTAATAAAAAAAAATCAGTAAAACGGTCTTCTATGTGTGCTTGCAATCCAAGCACACGTAGAAGACAATTTCAGTGAAAGTTTTCTTTTTTAGTAATGAGATCGCGGCTGTGCTGGAGAGCCGCCTGAAAGTCGTACGACTTGCTTCCCTGCAGTCAGCTAGAAAGCTGACTACGGGGAAGGGGGAGGGAGAGTGCAAATTTAGGAGCAATCATCTCTCAAACCATAAAGGTTTGAGAGATGACACTGGGGCAATACATTTATTTTTAATAGGACTTAAGTATTACTATCCCTTTAAGTAACTGGATAATGTTCATGTGTATCACAGGGTGCCTGCCCCCAGACCCCAAATCACAAAATACAAATAGAAAAACAGTGGATCATAAACCGGCACTCAGTATGCTCTAATAGTAAACAAACAATATTATTAGTAGGAATCAGCATGGTTTCATGAAGAATAGATCATGTCAGACTAATTTACTTGCATTTTATGAAAGATTAAGTAGTAATTTGGACAAGAGAATTGCTGTTAATATACTATAATTGGATTTTGCAAAAGCCTTTGATACAGTGCCTCACAACAGGTTACTTTAGGTTGAGCACATTTCCATTCTGCCATTCAGAGACATTGCGCAGAGGAGAGCAGCTGGGTACTAGTTCTCGGCACTAGCACAGTTATGTGGGAGGGGTCAGTGGACATCAGTGTGCAATGTGTTCTTTCTTCAGTGCATCACAGAGTTCTAGTGACTAGATGGAGAACTGCCCATTGACTGCTGTGACAGAAAGCAATCTGTCTAACCATGCCTAAAGCCTTAGACTAGCATTACACTATAACAAAAATGCATTGCAGATCCTGTCCAATGTCAAAATCATGGCTCAGTTCTCTCTCTAGTGTTTAAAACTCTGTCTGGAAGCCATTTCCTTATAGCCCTGCAGAGGCATCCCTTCCTGTCACAGTAGGCAATGAGCAGTTCTCCTAGTGTTTAGACCTTTGTGCTCTCAAGTCTTCATTCCAGGACTTTGTATTGTCCCAGAAGGGATCTGCAAGGGACACACATTTAAAATTAGGGACTGTCCTGGGTAATCAGGGACATGTGGTCACTCTAGGTTACTGCATAAATTAAAAGGCTTCAGTTTGGGCAGTGTTATCGGTACATGTAGTGAGAACTGGCTAAATGATAGATGGCAGAGAGTTGTTGCAAATGGACCCTTTTCAGATTGGTCTAAAGTTATAAGTGGGGTGATTTTTAAAGGGGAACTACCACCCCGCAAAAACTTGCGCTCCAAAAGGGACTCAGAGTCGGCCACTAGGGTGACCACATTTCCCTTCTGCCATTCCGGGACGTGGTCACCCTATTGCCTTACCTTGAGTCCCTGGTGGTCTAGCGGCGTGTCAAGAGGGAGCTCTGTGCCTCCTCCGGCACAGAGCTGAAGCTCCCGCGCGCTGTGCTCAGTAATGCAGAGCGCTGGGAGATGATGTCATCTCCCAGCGCTCTGTATTACTAGAGCGCTTACCTCCAGGAGATCAGGTAAGCTGCATTGCCGCCCTGGATGTCAGCCTGCAAGCGGCGTCCATGATGTGACACACCGCTTGCAGGCTGACATTCAGGGCGGCTTGGCTTCATTCCGGGACACTTCATTGTCCCGGTTGAAGGGGACCCGGGACGCGGGACATGTCCCTGAAATAAGGGACAGTCCCGGACGTTCCGGGACCCGTGGTCACCCTATCGGCCACGGATGTGTCCACCTCTGACTCAGACAAAAATCATAAAACGTATAATATGTTTAGGAAATGTTTTAGAGCCATAAAGGGTAATAAGCTGGAGGTAATAAAGGAGCCAGTGAAGGCAGGAAAATACGCAGCAAGGGGAAAAGGAGGACTACTATGGCTTGTACAGTGGCAGCTCCTCATGGTCATGTGCCCAAGAAGTTCCAGAAGCAGATTAAGGCAGGGAAATATGTGGACATTTACAAGATTTCTCGGGATGCAATAGCAGTAAAGGAGGAGGGGTGTAGGAGGACAACAATAGGGCCAGGCCCAGGTTCATAACAGAATGGTTTAGGGCCTTTTTGCCTTATGAAATTCTTTATTTAAAATATCATCCAAGGCAGGGGAGGAATATTTTGAAATATTTGGAAGTGATTGTGGATATTCATCACACGTTTGGGGGTACAGGATGGTATGAGTATGACAAAGCATTCAGCGGCGGTTAGCAAGTATCAAGGGTTTTTCCTTTGGTACTAAGGATATAGATACGTGGTCCAGGGTGGTGATGCATGACAAGTGCCCAGGGGTAGGGAGAACACAGGCAAGATCATTGACGGCAGGCAGCAGGATGTGTGTTATGCTTTCAATGACAGGTCATGTAGCAGAGTGCTGGCGTGTAAATTTTGCCACTCCTGTTCAGGCTGTGGGGGATCCACCCAGTTAAAAGTTGCTTTAAAAGAGGGGAGTCCACAGGAAAGGGGCACTTTCGTCCCCAACCTGGGCGGCCTAATAACACAGGTGAGGGCAAACAGGCTAAGTGAATTGTTGTAGGAGTACCCAGACAAGTCCAAAGATGAATTTTTGTGCAAGGTTTTGTACGAGGATTTCGAATACCAGTTGAGGAGGGAGGGGGTTAAGCAGAAAGGGGTGAGAAAGAGCTTGCAGTCGGCAGGGCAATTTCCAGAGGTGGTTAGGGAAAAGTTGGGGAAGGAGATTAGTTTGGGGAGGATAGTGGGCCCCTGTGAGGAACCACCAATGGAGGGCCTCATTGTCTCTCCATTGGGGGTGGTGCCAAAGAAGGAGGCGGGGAAATATCGCTTGATTCAACATTTGTCTTTCCCACTAGGAGAGTCAGTGAATGATGCGTTCAGCCTGGAGGCTCGTTCAGTGGTTTACCGGACATTTGTTGAGGCATTACAGTTGGTTATGGAGGCAGGGCCAGGGGCTTTGATGGCAAAGTTAGATGTGGAATCAGCATTCCGACTGCTGCCCCTCCACTCTGAAAGCTACGAGTTTACAGAGAGCTATTTTGAAGGGGGGGTTTTATGTGAACAAGTGTTTGCCAATGGGGTGTTCCATTTCGTGTGCTTTTTTTGAAGCATTTAGTTCCGCTTTACATTGGATAGTGGAGCGGAGGGCAGGAGAAGCAGGGGTAGCACACTATCTAGATGATTTTCTGTTTGTGGGGCCACAAGAGGGTGACAGGTGTGGCAGATTGTTGGAGTACGCTCAGGTGGTGTTTCAGGAGGTGGGTGTCCCAATTGCAGAGGATAAGACAGTGTATCCCTCAACAGGATTGACCTTTTTAGGCACTGAGTTTGATTCAGGGTCACAAAGGGTAAGGTTGCCAGATGACAAGGTCAGGGAGGTAAAAAAGGTGGTTGCACACGTTAGGGGTAGGGAGAGTAACATTGAGGGAGATGCAAGGATTGTTGGGACTGCTTAATTTTGCTAGCTGAGTTATTACAATGGTGAGAGTATTTAGCCACAGGTTGGAGAAGTCAACAGTGGGGGTGCGTAAGCCTTTTCAAAAGATCAGGATCTCAGGGCAATTAAGGGAAGATTTGAAGGTGTAGGATACCTTCTTGAAGAATTTTAATGGAGTAAGGTTATGGAGGGAAGCGGGACTATCTAGTGATCAATTGCAGTTACAGACAGATGCGGCAGGGGCCATAGGCTTTGGAGTCCTTTTCCAGGGGGAATGGTGTGCACAGAGGTGGCCTGAGGAATGGCATGCGAGGGGATGGACACGGAATTTTACATTGTTAGAACTATTCCCAACAGTCACGGCAGTGGAGTTGTGGAAGGAAAGGTTGTCAAATAAGGAGGTCACATTTTGGACAGATAACATGAGTGTGGTATATGCGATCAACCAGTTATCTTCAGGGTCATTGCCAGTACTAGCACTATTACAGCGATTGGTTCTTAGTTGCATGACAGAGAACATCAGATTTGTGGCAAAACATGTAGCTGGGGTAGACAATACAGTGGCAGACGCTCTGTCCAGGGAGAAGTGGGGACTATTTTTTTCATTGGTACCATGTGCTAATAGAGTTGGCTGTGTTTGCCCCCCTTATAATTGGCAGTTGGGGATGAAGTGTTAGATGACCTGATCAAGGCAACCTTGGCTCCTAACACATGGAAGGCGTACAAGAAGGCTTATCAGGAATGGGTGGAGTTTGTGGAAGAGCATGTAGGTAAGAGGGGCAAGGTAGATCAAGGGGTGTTGTTACAATATTTGAAGCAGCGCTGGCAGCAATAGCATTCTCTGCTAGGGTAAAAGGGGAAACAGCATGGCCAGAAGCTTTTGCAGTTAGGAAGGTCTTGAAGGGATGGGGGAGAATTAGGGGGCAGGTGAAGGATAAATGAAGACCCATTGATGAAGGCAGGTTAGCCCAGTTGTGTGACGTGCTGGGTATGATGTGTGCCAGTCTCTATGAGGTGATCTTGTTTAGGGCAGCATTTGTGTTGGCATACACTGGGGCATTCAGGGTTAGAGAATTAGTGGCGCCAGTGCGACACAGATTGAATATGGGCCTGCAGAGGCAGGATTTGGAATGGTCAGGGGCTGTTGGCTGGCAAAGTAAAAGACGGATCAAGGAGGAAAGGGCCAATGGGTGATCCTGACTAAAGGTAAAGGCAAAGTGTGCCTGGTCAGAAAGATGGAAAGGTTTTTGCAGATCATGCCTAGCGGCAGGGGGTCCTTGTTGATTAACCAGGATGGCAGTGTACTGTCTAAATACCAGTTTAAGGCGATATTACAAAGGGCACTCAGGACAATTCCAGCTAGTCGCTCTATAAACTTACTTTTTTAGCCAAACTTCTACAGGGGTGATAGTTCCCCTTAAAACATGGATTCTCATTTTATTTTTAGTGGCATACTTTTCGGAAGATAAGAAGAAAGAGGTTAAGAAGAAAGAAGACGAGAAGACTAGACAAACACGGTGGATAGAAGATTAAAGAAGAAGACAGTGGATGACAGGTAAGCGTTACAGCTCTGAGTTATGGGTGTTATGATAGTGTAAGGGCTAGTATTGTTTCACTTTATTGTTAAGGGTAGTGTAGGGTTAGTATTTGGGAGGGTGACTGTGTTTTAGCTCACATTTGGTGTATGACACTCTGAACCTAACCATTTTACTGTGATGTTCCCATTTCTCAGGTTATTTAGCTTGAGTTTTGGGAACAAAAAAAACAAACAACAAATGGTGGAGCACAGGCTAGGTTCTATGTCCCAACTCTCGGCATGGTTCCTGTTGGTAGGGCAATTGAATTCCACTGTGTGTGCGCCGTTCATTATCCATTTTTGCCCTACCAACAGTTTTACCTGGGTCTATTAAATAGAGAACTAGGTGGGCTACGAACTGGGACATATAATGGATAATACTTGTTTTGTTACAGAGACTCCCTTGTTCTTTTAATATGATCTTGTGAATGATAATTTGTGTATCTGATGTTTCATATGATATGTACATTTTATTGGGAACTGTATTAGTAGGAGTATTACGTTATTTTCACTCAGATGCTAGCCCTGGCCATTTTTTTTCCTGGCATACTAAGAAGAAACTGATCAACTACCAATTACAAAAAATCCCCAAATTATTGAAGTGTTGGAGACCTCGCTAGCTTAAGAGAGGTTAAAGGTGCATTTCAAATTAATAAGACTTTGTCTTTATTCCCTATGATGCAGTTGGTTTGACCCAAAATTGCTCCAGTTCATGTGAGTACAACAGCCTCTTTGGTACAGAGCAGGCCAGACAGGTTGAAGGGAGCACAGGAAGTTGTTTTTATTACCTTTCTACACATGGCCCAGTATTATTTAACTTCCCCTAGTTAAAACATATGTGCGATTACAGCCAAAAATTATATTGTAGAAAAATGACAACACCCATCTATAAAACCTATCTATAAACCAGCTTCTGTTGTGTTATTGGTTGAATGTGCCAGATACAGCTTTAGCAAAGTAGAAATGCAAGTATACAGTGCTGTAAATTATATATGTGTCTCACATCTCAGGTAATTTCCTTCAGGGACAAAACACAGTGCATGAACAAAGATTTTGGAACATGAAGAGAAGTAGAGAGAGAGAACTGTCTATTAACTGTTGTAATGGAAAGTGACTCCTATGCTGGGCTACTAGAAAATGGCCTCCACAGAGAGTTATAGATACTAGATGGAGAACTGAGCCCTATTTCCTGCCCTGTTCAGGTACTTCACACCATTTTCTTGTAGTGTAAAGGGAATGTTATGGCTAAAGGTCCATTTTGTTATAATCCAGCACAGGCATCGCTTCCTGTCACTGCACTCATAGAGCAGTTCTCCTTCAAGCATTAAGAACTTTGAGATGCTCTTCAGAAAGAGTTGGTTGCGCACCAACATCCATTGTGCCAGAGCCTGTCATGTGATGACACT
This sequence comes from Rhinophrynus dorsalis, assembly GCA_037306005.1. NCBI lineage: Eukaryota > Metazoa > Chordata > Amphibia > Anura > Rhinophrynidae > Rhinophrynus > Rhinophrynus dorsalis. The sequence goes on along the minus strand of CM074725.1, from coordinate 181,457,170 downwards.
TGACCCTATTGCAGAGCTGCACTTGAGATGAGGAGAACTCCTCTGCCTTTCTCTCTTATATCAACAGTGTCCCTGAATGGCAGAAAGGAAGTGTGGTCACCCTTGCTTCCCCTTAATGACGAGACCCAAGAAGGCTGAAACATACCTGGTGTTTGATGTTATAGGAGAATTGCATGTCACTTTATGATTGAACTGCCAGTTCTGATCAGGATCTTCATGATTTGCTGTAGTATATTTCTTGTTTGTGTACGATAGCTGTGAGATGAAAATGATTGGGTAGGATAAGGTCCTGTAGACCTCACTGCAGTATCTGGCAATATCCTTCTTAGTTTAGCATCTCTGACTCTCACTTTCAATATGAAAATAAATATTGGGCTTGATCTCCCTAAAGGTTATACAGGAATCAAGACTTTGACCCCATTTGGCAGGCTTGTCCTCAATGTGTATTTTGGCCTAGTAGAATTAATTATTTGAGTGTCAGTGGCCAGTGGCTTGAATATCTTTGGGTTCCAGTGGTCTCCTCTCCCCCCAGATGCACATAATTTATGGGGTTTTTTCTGTACCAGATCATTCTCTCCAGGATATGAGCACTGCTGTATCAATGTGTGTATGAAGCATATAGAAATCTCAGATGGAAGCCAGGGATTTCAAACAAACATGGACTTTTATTAAACATTAAAAAAATAATATAATTTATATCTGTTTGCCAGTAATCTAACGTGAGAGCTTCTTACCTTCCTCCCACAAGGGACTCCTCATTGCACTTCACCTTGAACTTCTTAGTGGGTACATTGCTACATAACCCCTATGGAAATTGATGCAAAATGTTCAAAGCAGTCCACCCAGAGCACCTGTAATTTTTCTTATATGCCCTGCAAGTTAAGGTATCCCCTCCCCACCCCTCCAATGGGAGTCAACCTGGCTGCAGACTGAAGCTTTTACTCTGTTGCTCATACTTCTCTCTCACCAGGGACCAGGAGCCCTACCACCACAGACAACTGTTGGTTGTGCCACCTATCATTATGACATGACAGTGTAAACTCCAGAGGGTATTAATGGATAATGTGCCACTCATAGAAACAAGCCAATTATGGGACAGGTAACTTAAAGTCTGGAAAAATAAGAGATACTTGCCAGGTGGCTAGGTGCCCATTTCTGTGGAGGCTTTCCCACATTGAGTGCCCATATATGCCTTCTCCACTGATCAATGATAATAAATCCATACAGGCTGCTGTATTATAGTCCAGAAAGGACAATAAACACATGTAAATATCATGCTACTAGATAATTAGGATTTGAGAGTCAATGACTCTCTGAAAGAAGCTTCTCATATCCAAGCAGCATGAAAAACAAGCCTTCAGGTAGTTGAACGTTCGTGTGGGCCCGGACTACCGACAAGGAATGCCCAATTTTGCCACATCCAGTCAAAGCTATATAAAGTCTCATAGTAAATTGATAAAAGAGTGGAAAACTATCTATCCAAAAAGTCATTGCGTGACATAAAATTTCAAAGACATTTATCATAAGTGTAACCAGCAATACCTTTGTGAATAGATGTATTCACAAATAAGGTGTCATTTGAACAGTTTTACCAAATATCCGTTTATCCTCTTTATGTACTAGGAGCCAGGGCAGGGCTAAATGAGATCTCTTCTTTTGACAAAGCAAGTCCCTTGTGGATATTATAACTGATAGATGAATCCTGAGGTACAAGGAACTGGAAGAATGGTTCAGAGAAGTTCTATTGCAACAAAACTATAATAAAAAAGGCAGCAGTCAAAGCAAACATTATAGCTGCAATTTGTGATTTAATCCTTTAGGTGCCAAAGTATCAAAGTTGTAAACAAAATGGGTTTCCTGTTGCAATATTAGTTTATGGTAATAGCCACCTTTAAATGACTTATGTACCATTGAAATCCACATAAAACAAAAGTCTACTAAATCTTGCTTCAGCAACTCAAAATGGTGTGCCAGTTGTTCTTTAAAATCAAGAGTATCATCTCTTGCCTTACTTATAGGCAATTTGTGATTGTTGATCCTCTCATTTAAAATGGTAATTGTATTGCCAATATAATAAAGTCTGCAAGAGAAGGTTATCATATAGATCACAAATCTGCTTTCACAGTTCATAAAGTCTTTGATTCTTATCTGTTGCCTATACGTGGATGGATGTATAACTTGCCTGTCATTATCTGAAAACAACGAGAACACCCATTACTAATATATACTCCCATGGGGCATGCTAACCAGCTGCTTTCACTGTCATGTTTACTGACAGAATCCGCTTTATAGCGTTTTCTTCTAACTAAACTCCACACCCCCATGTGCTTTGCTGATTACATCAGAAGTGATAGCACAAATTACATCATCATCGACATGCTGATAACATCATATATGACAATCACAAATTACATTGTCATTGTCATCACTGATGACATCATAAATGATGTATTCAGTGACAATGACTGTTACAGTAGGTGACAGATATTTTTATAAGCTATAGTGTTAGTGCTTGGAGATGTTGTCAGGGTGCTTTCCGAGTTTGTAGATATTTTATGTTGCGGATAGGCTGATTAGCTGCAGTGTTGTTAGATAGTCTAGGGGTAGAAAGGCAAGTATCCCCTCATTGATGCAGTTGGTTGTCAAGTTTCCAAAATGGCATGTTTAGTTGAACTTTTCCTCATTTCACTTTATTGGTTGTATTTGCTACAGCCTTTAAAGAACAGGCAAGTCATATTCAGAAAATGTAAGAAAAACTGGCAGTTGCTTTAGTTCTGTACTTCCAGCACCCCTGCAATATGTCAGCTCATACCAACAGGGAACCATTTTTTCTCATAATAGCAGTAGTTAATGAATACAGTAGGACATTGTATAGTTTTCAAGGATGTCATTAGCTTTGAAGGGGTGGAAATCAAGAAAAATCCCTATATTTTCCTTTAGTGCCATCTACTGGAAACATTTGTGCACATCAGGCTAGAGGTACAATGCCAAGTGACCACTCATTTGCCTCTCTTTTCTTCATTTCTGTAGTTGTGACAACCATTTTAATGCAGGCAAGTCATATTTGACAAAAATAAGAAAAAATAGAGATTGTAAATAGCTTAGTTTTTTCTTCTGTTACCCATTTCATTATGTCATCTCATAACAGTGACGTGATGTATCAAAACAATTGTGCAAAAAAAAGGCAAATGACCCTCATTTGATGTGGTAGGTTCTTGTTTATAAAATTGTATGCTTTGTCTGATTTTTTTCATTTCTGTATCTGTTACAACCATTTTAGTACAGTCAAGTCATGTTGAAAAAATATAAGAAAAAAATAGAGATTTTAATTTGTATAATGTTGTTCTTCTAGCACCCCTTGCACAGCAGTATGTCAGCTTATACCAATGGGGTGCAATTTTTCTTGGAAGCGCAGTAGCTAATGAATACAATAAGAAATTCCATGGTTTACAAATATTTCAGTACCTTTTGAAACATTTGTGCACACCAGGCTAACGGTAGAAAGGCAAGTGTCACCTTATCTAATGTAGAGGACAGCTACTTTTAGGTAATTTTGCTTTAGTTTGTTATTTTGATGTTATGGTATAATTACGCCTTGAAACTATGTTTAGTACATTTTGATTATCTGTCGTGGTTCCCAGGAATAAAACAGGAGTCAGGACGGTAAAGTAAAACAATCTTTTATTAGAATAAGCACAGAAATACACGTAAATAGATAACACACAGAGGGTGATCAAAGAGGCAAGCACTGTATCAGAAATAGCAGTCTGCCACCACACTGTCTGAGACTAGGCCTCAGCCCTCTGAAGCCTCAAGGTAATTCAGAACGCCCAAAGGACTAGCGCTGACTCAGCCTGCAGTCAGTCTAGGAGTCTGATAGAGCCCCAGGTCTGCGCTAGGATGGGTGTTTGTGGAGCGGGGACCAACACACGGAGGAAACCGACAGAGCCCCCTAGTCAGCACCAGAAAGGATAGTGAGACAAGCCGGGTCATACACGGAGCAGGTAGTCAGCCAGAGCCACAGGTTTGCACAAGATAGCATATCCACTGAAGCGGTGGTATGCTGGAAGCGCAGTGGACAGAGCCCCAAGTCAACACCAAAGTGGGTAGTCAGACAAGCCAGGTCACAAATGGAATGAGTAGTCAGCCAGAGCCACAGGTTTGCACCAGAAAGGATGTCTAAGCCAAATCGGAATGCACAAGGAGAATGGTCAGACAGAGCCACAGGTCAACACCAGAATGGATGGACAGACAGGCCGGGTCATACACAGTTCAGGTAGTCAGCCAGTTCCACAGGTCTACACCAGATTGGGTGTCCACTACACAATGGGAGCAGGCAAAAGAGTAGTCAGACAGAGCCACAGGTCAGCACCAGAATGGATGGTCAGACAAGCCAGGTCATACACAGAGCCCAAGGGAAACAGAACTGTATTGTACAACATCGCAAGGGCAACTGAGTCAGGACTCAGTCTGCCCTTTAAACCCCTCCTCAAGAAGTAGGAGGAGCAGCAGCTCAGAGGGAGGAAGTAGGTAGGAGGAGACTACAGGAAGCAAACACATAAAACAGAGGCCTGCTGCATGCTTGAAGCCTCGCGCCTGCAGATGATGCTGAAACCAAGGTAAGCTGTAACATTATCTCCATGAAAATGCCAGTCGAGATTCTGTATGTGCTGTTACCAATTTGGGACTCAGGGAAGGATATACATTTTAAGTACCAATGTACTGAGAAGATATCTAGCATTCGTATTTTATACTTTTTTGTTTGATACACTATGCTGGCTTGAGATATTCAGACGTGTCACCTCACCTGGGGGAACCACCTACACGTTTCGCCCCACAATCGAGGACTTTGTCAAAGTCCCCAATTGTGGGACAAAACCCGTAGGTGGTTCCTCCAGGTGAGGTGTCATGGCTGAATAAGGGAGGAGGACTGTCACATGTGGATAAGTGCTGAATGGACATTTATAAGTGGACACAAAGGTTTAAGGATTTTCAGCTGAAATACGTTCATGTGATTGAATAAGGCTGATGTCATATTTCGTAATCAGGCATGACCAAAAGACAGCATTAAGAATGTCAGTTTCCCACACGTTTATGGAGGATCGACACTGTTGGAGTAAGGAGTATGAACATACATCATAGCAGTGAGATTGTTCCATTTTCTCTATATGTGTGCTTATTGTGATATACACTCCTGATCCCAGTGTGAGGTACAGTAGATATTTATCTGATTGCGGTTATAGGAGCCGGTTTAAATTGACAGCCGCTTACTTTGTGTCAGTTCCATGGTTATTATGTATCAGTGATTCCGGACCTGTAATTAGCTTTATACCCATGTATACATTGTGGCAGAATGTGTATTGGATAATGGACATGTCACTGAAAATCAAGATTTAAGTGACTGGATTTCATTGATTACGAAAGAGCACTTTGTGTCAGCCAATACTTTTAATATCCTCCCTATCTATGTGTACAGAGTTGTACATTTCTCTAGCGTTATTTACATCAGTTTAGTTTACATATAGATGCCGGCATCTTACTTGGGGCAGTTTGTTTTGTTTTTAATTGCAACGTTGCTCTTTTACTTTTGAGAGTGGGAGGTTTTCTTTTTGGGGGTAGATTTTTGTTGCTTCATGTGGGCTTCTTGTCAGAGGCAGGTATGTACTCCATACAATAAAGTTTTTTTGTATTTTTCCATGATATAGTATCAGTTTAATTTAGGGAGATTACTTTGAGGAGATGAGTGCCTGTATATTATCCACTTTCTTTTTTTATGTGTAATTATGCTTTCATTGGATTTGATGGCACCCTGTGCTGTGTAAGCTCAATCGTCTCTCATAGGAACATTTAGGTGTGCCACCCCACTAGTTGTGTTATTGAAGCATATCATACAGGTCCTGCCAAAATGACAGTCCAGCTACAAAATGCCAGACAATTCTTCTCTGAACAAGGGAAGCAGCTAACCCCAGACTTACGTTTTGGCCTTGTTGGGCCTCATTGGTAAGGTGCAGCTGATTCCCCCTAGGCACTTGCGAGCAAGGGGTCCACATCTGGATTCCCCTATTACCCTTAGGGTGACTAACCCTAAGGGCAATTTACATATAATTTCCACAAAGCTGAATAGTAGCCTTGCATCAGATAAGGAGATGGTGGTGGTTCCCTAACGCTAAAGTCTTGTGGAACACCCTAATGGCGTCTCCATACCCTGAGGCTTCACTGTTGCCCACAAGTAAGTCTGTAGAGTTAGAGCATTAAAGAACTTTGCTGCTAAAATAGAGTGCTACAGATTTCCTCCATTACGTTCTGAAATACACACTAAAACACGGTTGGTGAGTCATAAGTGTGTGAAATTGTATGGTTATATTTCAATCCATGCTGCATCCGTCTGGTCCCATGGCCGGATTACAGATCTAATGGGAGGCAGCCAGAAGGAGCGAGAGGGAGATCCTTTCTGATTGAATAGCGCTTGAACTACAGATCTGTGAGTATTCAAATATAGCGCTATGTGTTAAAAAAAACCCATAAAGAAGACTCGGAGCTCAAGTTAAATACAAGTATTACTATCCCTTTAAGGGAGAGAACACCCCAGGTCTTGTACATAAAGACAACAGGTTGAGGAAGGTATTAGAAAGTAGGAGGGAGGTAATTAGAGGCCATGCTGTAAAGCTTGTACAGCACAGGACACTGCTACGTCACCAGGTACAGTCTGGAAAGCTGTTATCCCGAAGACTATAAATAATTATACAAAATAATTAATAGATTTCTACTTACTGGTCCTATATGATTCTCCTGACACTAAGTTTACAAGAGGCGAAAGTTCTACTTTGATTACACTAAAAGCTGTCATAATATATTAACCTGTTAATGAGAGGCATATGTAGGGGTTGAGATTTGATTGTATAATTATAGCAGGATCAGGAAAAGTGAGAGAAAATCAAGGACTGTCTCTGAAAAGCAGGGACAGATGACAGATATGGTTTTATATGGTCAACTGGCCCACAGGGGTACAGGGTTGGTGAGTCATACATGTTAGTACTAAGTTGTTCTAAGACGTTTATCTCTCCATGTTTATTATAGCTCTCCGTGCTTCATGCATTTTTTTAATACATTATTAAAAGCTTATATTTTTACTTGGAACAGTTCAGTTTGTCTTTTCACGTGGGAATTTGGACACCTGAGTGGAGATGGGTTGGTGATCTTCACAGGCGTGTTTGGTTGGGGGTAAGACTCTAACCCTTAAAGGGATAGTAATGTTTCATAATAAAAGCAGCTCTAATTAATCATCATAGTATCTGGACTTTGGAGACAGTGGCGTAACTATAGGGGTCGCACCCGCGACCGGGCCCGTTGCTCCAGGGTGCCCGGCTGCCCCCTGCGACCCCTCTGCCTGGCGCCCGCAATCTCCATCTGGCACTGTAGTAATGCAGAGCGCTGGGAGATTACATCATCTCCCAGCGCTCTGCATTACTGAAGAGGACCGCACGGCAGATCAACACACCTCTCCGGGCTCCTGCCACTCCAGGGAGGTAGGAGATGGGGGCATATTGGAGAGGGCCAATGTAGTCAAGGGGGGGGGCATGGCGCTTCTTGCACCAGGGCCCGGAGGCTTCTAGTTACGCCTCTGTTTGGAGAGTGTTATTTCCATTCTGTCAGAGTTGTAGTTCAAGAGTAATTCAATGACAAAGTGTCCCCCTCCCTCCCCTTTTACTGATGTAACACTTTTCAGCCAGAGCAAAAGGGAGGTGCCCAGGTAGATTGCAGAGAGGGACAATCTTCAATTAAGATAAGGGAAAAACCTGAAAAACTTGTCAAGGGGGGCAGGGCTTTCATTGTTTTCATTGTAAGAAGATTGTCCCCTTCTGTTATCTGTCTGGTCTTACAATTAGATACCCCATCTGAGAAGAGATGGCTTACACTAGGTAAAAGGGGCGGGAGGGGGAAACTTTTCTTGTGAATATCTCTTAAACCATAAAGGTTTGAGAGATAAGACGTATATCATTCTTCATATTTTTTTAATGCCTACAAAATAAAATAAAGTTAAAACGAAGTATTACTATACTGCACTAGAAGTTTGTGTTGAAAGTATTACACTATTGGGCGCTCTTCTTTGTTCTTTTTTCTATATGTTTAGTAGCTGACCAGGGTGCTGAATACCCTGCTGGACATCAGCATTACAGGTATGTGATTCCCTTAAAGCATGTTACTGCCTAACATATGGAAATGAATGGGAAAATTAGACTTTGTTTAATGGCTTCCAATGGGAATTAAATTCCAGTGGAATATTTTTTTCAGCGCAGGTAATTGAATGGCTTACGTGCTTCAAAAAAATGGCTGTGTTTTTTGCTGACAGGGACAATTGAATCAAGCCCTATATGTGTATGTTTAATGTGTGTACATATACACACACTGAACTACTTAGTAGGGCTGGCCCAGTCTTCTTTAATGCCAAAGTTTTAAATATAAGTTGCAATTCAATACTCTACAATGTAAAACATTTTAAAGCAAACCAAATGCACATAGGAAACAAACTTGGTTAACAGCTCCTTTGAAATCACGGGGATGTGTACCTGTCCCCTACGATGCAATTGGTTTGTTCTACAATGGCAATTATACAGTAAAGGATGCTAGTCATATTTTGAGCAAATACGATTAACCCTTTGAGTTGTAGAGGGGTGCCTAAAGAATTGCTTCCAGAAGCTTCAGCCATCCCTCCGGTAATCAACGGGTGAACGTGCTCTCTTCATTCACGGTAATGCCATCTTCCACTTTAGCCCTGGTCCACCCTAGAAGACAGATACATGACCTCTATCTTCCCCAGGAAGTGAATGAGACGACATCGGGTCGGTGCAGAGGGTAAGGGAAGCCGTCTGCACAGGGAGTGGGAGGGACGAGGAAGGAGGCGGTGGTAGAACTCGGCTGTCTGGATGGGGGGAGAGAGAGCTCAGTGTCCGGGCTTTATGCAGCAAAGACGCCCGGCACCGGTATGTACAACCGGACCGCTCTACAGCAGCATCTAACTGCAGGGGGAGTCTAGTGTGCAAGGCCCACTCAGCTGGGTACAGAATTACAGGGGGTCCAGCGAGATCCCCACGGCCCCTTTGAGAGAGGATGCACGTACAGACACCGGACTGAGACGAGCTATGGAAGGAGTTCTGTACAAATGGACCAATTATATCACAGGTAGGTGGGCAGTCTTACTGTAAAATAATATGTCACAAATACAGAAATAAAGGCAGGTCAGTACTATAGGATAACAGTGATATGTCAGATGTGCAGAAAAAAGTAGGTCAGTTCTACAGTATAATAATGGTGAGTCAGGTATACAGAAATAAAGGAAGGTCTGTCCAACAGGATAATAATGTTATGTTAGATATACAGAAATAAGGATGGGTCAGCCCTACGGGATAATAAGAGTATATCAGATAGATATTCAGAAATAAATGTAGGTAAGTCCTACAGGATTATAATGGTATGTTGGATATTCTGAAATAAATGTAGGTAAGTCCTACAGGATTATAATGGTATGTTGGATATTCTGAAATAATTGTAGGCAAGTCCTACAGGATTGTAATGGTATGTTGGAGATTCTGAAATATATGTAGGTAAGTCCTACAGGATAATAAAGGTATGTCGGTTATACAGACATAAATGTAGGTAAGTCCTATAGAAAAATGTAATGATATGTTAATGAAATAGGTGAGGGTCAGCCATACAGGCTAATAGTTGGATATACAGAAATAAAGGTAGGTTAGCCATACTGAAAAAAAAAGTCAAACTATAACCGTATATATTATTTTTTTTTATTGATAACAATCGTGAATTATATCCTGTCAGTTATTCAAAATGTTCTTATTTACACTAACTGAAACCCAGGACCAAAAAGTGTAATCAACTTTATTCATGCAAGAGTGCGCAGTTATTGACTTAATGCCAGACATTGATCAATTTTGAAAATACTACTATTTAACAGCCAAATGTTCTAGAGAACTGTGCTGTATCAGCAGCAGACAGGTGGTATAGGCCTTACTGGCCTACTGTTTGATGTGTGTTAGCTTGGGGGGCACATGTTGGACACCTATGGTATTTAGGATAATAATAGTATATTATACAAACAGAAATAAAACTTGTTAGATTGTTTACATAGAAATAAATGTTGGTCAGCCTGACATAAATAAATGTGTTTTTGATAAAGTAATTAAAGGGATAGTAATGTTTCACAAAAACAGCAGCTCCAATTAATGTTCATAGTATTTGAGCCACATAGTGTTATTTCAATACTGTCAGAGTTGTAGTTCAAGAGTAATTGAATGATAAAGTATTCCCCTCCTGCCCCTTTTACCTAGTGTAACACTGCTCTCCTCAGATGTGGAATCTGGTTGTAAGATAAGACAAATAACATCAGGTGACAATCTTCTCACTCTGAGAACAATGAAAACCATGCCCCCCTTAACAGGTTTTTCAGCTTTTTCCCTTATCTTAATTGAAGATTGTCCCTCTCTGCAGTCTACCTGGGCACCTTCCTTCTGCTCTGGCTGAAAAGTGTTACATCAGTAAAAGGGGCAGGAGGGGGATACTTTGTCATTGAATTACTCTTGAACTACAACTCTGACAGAATTGAAATAACACTCTCCAAAGTCCAAACACTATGATGATTAATTAGAGCTGCTTTTATTATGAAACATTACTATCCCTTTAAGCTGTATAGAGGAAATGTAATTAACCCCTTAACGACCGGCCGATCGGTGCAGCGCGGTCAGTTAAGCACCACGGATCATTTTTTTTTTCTTTCAAAATCCGCTTCTGGACTCCCCGAACGGCGTGCAGCCACGGGGGGAGCTAAGAATTCTATGACGGTCATAGTACGTCATGGGTCGTTCAGTCAGATCGACCCTTGACGTACTATGACCGTCAAGGGTCGTTAAGGGGTTAAAGGTGAATGAATATGTTTATATAGTGTACTATAAATTGATGTATAATGGCACTCACTACATAACTCCCTAAATAGTTCCTGATGCTAAATGTCCACTGTGACTAAGAGGTTAATGGTCAATAGTATATAGACAAAAATAGGTGAATGAGTGGACTAAGCTCTAAGATCTAAAGATACAATGTATATAAATATATAAGGATAACTCTAAAGCATCATCATTTCACAAATATATATAAAGATGGCTCAAGCATAATATAATAATAATCTAAAAATACAAGAATATTTATTAATAAACAAATCTGCAGATTCAAATACAATATAAATGAATAATAGAAATAATGTTAATAATAAAACTTCTGCCTAAAAATCCCACATTGCTAATCAAATGGAGTTGGGAGAGAACCCTGCCAGCTTGCACAGAATAATAAGAAGTCGGGAGAACAAATACCCTGCCCGCTAATATCAGCATAAACCTCAATGGATTGATAAAGGACTTATACCGGACCACACACCAACAGAGGTAGATATACTCTATAAGAGACTTGTATCCACTAAATATAAGACAGGAGGAACAATACCCTGCCCGCTGAATTTGAGATAATCTCATTGACTCTATAAGAATATCTAACCTTTGAAAAATTTTGCTACAGCTCCATTTGATTAGCAATGGGGAATTTTTAGGCAGAACTTTTATTATTAAAGGGGAACTACCACCCAATAATAAGACAGCATCACATCATTGCCCATCTGGCGACTAGCTGCTCAGTAGCTCTAGTCACCAGAATTCTTGCCGGATTAAAGAGAAATCTCTATTCTCCATGGACTGACAGCAAGACGGAGCGCAGACATCTTGCCCTAGTGACGTCCATGCACCTGCGCTGTCAGTCCCAGCCCGGTCTAGGAGGCGCTGCTAGGAGCCGTCCGGCTCCAAAAGGGACTGACAGCGCAGGCACGTGGACATCACTAGGGCAAGATGTCCGCTCTCCGTCTTGCTGTCAGTCCATGAAGAATAGAGATTTCTCTTTAATCCGGTAAGAATTCCGGTGACTAGCGCTACTGAGCAGCTAGTCGTCAGATGGGCAATGATGTGATGCTATCTTATTATTGGGTGGTAGTTCCTCTTTAACATTATTATTATTATTCATTTATATTGTCTTTGAATCTACAGATTTGCTTATTAATAAATATTTTTATATTTTTGTATTACTATTATTCTTATATTATCTTTGAGCCATATTTATATATATTTGTGAAATGATGATGCTTTAGAGTTATCTTTATATTTTTATATACATCGTATCTTTAGATCATAGCGCTCAGTCCACTCATTCATCTATTTTTATTTATATAGTGCCACAAGTGTAAGCAGCTCTTTACAATTTACTGGTAAGTATATATAACATCTATGTAAATAATGCACAAACGTTGACCATAAACATATACATAGGTAGCACATATATAATACTACGTGCAAGATAAAATATGTAAATGCAGAAATGTGCCTACTTAAATGTATGTAAGCCATAGATACAAGTATGCCCTTACTAACCTTTGTTAATTCATGTATGTTTTTAAAACATCTGTCAGTGGTTTCCAACCATTTTTTAAGTCGTGGCATTTTTTTTTTTTTCAGTTGTGACATGTTTCTGGAAAATTCCAATTTCTGTGAAAAGTGTTTACATTAAAAACAACGTTGCTTTAACTGCTTAAGGCAGTGGTTCTCAACCATTATGGCATGGCACCTTTGTGTATTTGGACACCAGTTTAGGGTGCCCCATGTTTTTTATAAAGTTTTTAACAGAAATGTTAAAGTTGAGCTTCTAATGTATCATCATGGAAATTATTTTGCACAATATACTCTTTGTTGTCATTCTGATTATGAGACCTAAGAATAACTATATATTTATGGATTGTATTTTTCTTTAAATCCTTGCGAGCGACAGGGGCTGGAGATTGTCGGCAAGCAGTGAATCAGGGGCGGAGATTTTCACAGGATTGGGCAGGGGGAGGAGCCCTTCTGCCCCCTTGTGAAAATCAGTACAGCCAGACTCACTGCTACAGCGGTCCAATGGGTTCCTGAAGTGCAGGCATGCCCAGTTGTACAGGCAACGCCGTGGAGCATTTGCTAGTCTATACTAGAAAAATAATCTGGTCACGTGACCACAGATTCTCTGGCTGTGCCTGACACGCCCCGGGGCAGCAGCAAGGAGGAGATATACTGATATCCTTCTTACTCCCTGGTTCCAATATGCAAGGGGGGCTTGATCGATCCCTTGGCCACTCCTGTCAAAATCTCTGCTCAGCGTTTCACCTCCATCTCCCATTGCTGAAGTCCTGTCTCCACGCCCTCACTCCCAATCCACACCTTCTCACTGTGTGCTGTGTCTCCCATTCTACTCTGTTATTATGTTCCTCCTGCATCCTCCTCGACTTGCTATATCACTCTGTTTTCAAGAGCTCTGTGTCCCCTTTTCTCACTATAGTCACCCACTTACTATACACTGTTCCCACATGCTCCTACTGTACTGTCTGCCTCATATCACCTTCTCCCCTGCTCCGCACACCATCTCTGCCCTCCGCACAGCATTCCTTTCCACTCACTCCATTTCTCCCCTCTTCCCTGGCCCTCTTCATGGCTCCCCAGACAGCCTCTATCCTGTTCGTCAACCTCCACCTATTAGACAAATGGCACCAAAACAAATGTTCAGATTCAATTGTAAATGAGACCGTCCATTTACAGCTTACAATAAAACATTTTGCCAATAGAAAGTATATATTGACAATAAAGGAACATACCTTTTAATAAAAGCAACTTTGGAACAAGTATGTGTTCCCCTCTGAGGCACTTGCAAAACCAAAATATCCTTCTGGAGAGGAGTTTGAGCCTCAGGGATAAGTAACACTAAAAACAGAACAAATGATGCCCTATGTGCCTAACTACTGACACCCACAGGGTAAAATCTCTTCTCCGTCCGGACAAAAAGGTGTCCAGAGTTCAAGCACAGGGAGAAAAACTCTGGATGTGTTAGCATACCGTGCGGCGGCTGCTCGAGCCGACCGCGGCTTCCTCCGGTGGCTCCAGCCGCAGTATGACCTGGCGGCTTCAGCCGCACTGTTGTTTGGCGGGTCCAGCTGCATGGAGCTGGCGGCTTGCTCTCTTCCTGGTGCTGGGCTCTGGCGCGGGTCTGTACAGCTAATGGGCGCACGTCCAAAGGCATGGATGTGCGCTCCATTTAAAGGGACAGTACACATTTGCTGACTCCTCCTCTTCCTGGTGCCTAAACCTTAAATACTGCCTGGACACTATGCTCAGTCGCCCTTTCATGGTGTCCAGTGCAGTTGATTTGAGTTTGTGCATTAACTGGTTAGTCTGACTACCCGTTCTGGTGCCAGCCTTTGGTTTGTCTGACTACCGACTTTGTGTATGACCCCGGCTTAGGCTGACATTCCTTCTGGTGTGGACCTGCGGCTCTGGTAGACTACCTCCTCTGTGTATGACCTGTGGCCTGGCTGACTATCCGTCCTGATGCTGACCTGTGGCTTTGTCCAACTACCCGCTCTGTGTATGACCCTGACTAGTCCAATAACCAATCTGGTGCAGACCTGCGGCTTTGGTTTACGATTTGCGCCATGTATGTTCCGGCTTGTCTGACTACCCACTTTACTGTTACCTGGGGTTGTCCACTGCGCACCCAGCATACCAACTCTCCAATGGATAACCTGTTGGGTGCCCTTAGTGGCTCTCGCAGACGTCTCCTTGCTTCCGTTCGTTTACTGGTGCTTTCAGGTGCAGACCTGTAGCTCAGTTAGCCTTACTCGGACACGTTGTCTATACAGGTGCGGACCTGTAGGGCTGCGTAGGTGCGCGGACGTCACAATGGCAAGATGTCTGCGCTCCGTGCAACTGACAGCTGGGGAATAAAGCTAATTCCTGATGAAATTATTTGATTTTCATGTTTATCTGTTGAAGTTTTCTACATTGTTACTTTTTATATATTTCTTTTTCTTCATTGAATCATTATCCCTGCTTTCAAAGTCCCTATCAGACAGCGCTCTGGAAACATCTAGGGAACACAGTATTGGATACATAAGAGTGTAGAAAAATAGGTTTAATTTATTAAAAAGTTCAGGCAAGTTGACTTTTGTACTAGTCACTTGCAGAATGAGTAAAGTAAAAATTAAAGTTTACCATAACTTTAAAGTGAAACCATCACCTTGAATTTTCTTTAAATGTTTCAGAACTTCATTCAAAACTTCTTAGGTGTCATGTTAACCAAAATGTTAGCAGATTTAAAGTTTAGGAGATATTCACACACTTATTTCTGGGAAAAGTGAAAGTGAAAATCTCCTGGTACTGCACCAAGCGTCTTTAGCATATGAATCATCACTGAAACCATCACTAGCATATAACACATCACTGAACATGCTTCATTAGCATCCAACACATCACTAAAATGCGTATGTAGCATAAGAAATGTTACTGGTACTGCAATTAGCATACATTAGCATATGGTAACAAGAATGAATATCTTTTTAACTGTACATTTGCTGATGTTTTGGCTAACATGACACATGGCAATTTTAATGCAGTTTTCAAATATGCAACCTTGAATCAAGGTGAAAGTTCCACTTTAAATAATGTACATGGAATTTTAGGAATGCATTTGTTACATATTCGCCATAATTTTCTTAGGTGTCTATATTGCCCTGTTATGCAAAATGTTTGACCAACAGATCATAACCATTTGAATGCTTGCAACGAGTTGGTTGCCCCGCTGGCCCTGAAAGGGTCACTGGTATATTGTAATGATAGTAGGAGTTCTGTTGACCAGACGTTCCACACCTGTATAACTTTCCACACCATGATAGAGTTTGCATTTTAGTAGGTTTCCATTTACATCTCACTTCCTGCAAAGCATTGCACGCTACAGTGCAGCCTTTGACTAGGAAGTGAGGTGTGCAAAGGAAAATTACCTTATCCCTCTGAAAACCAGCAAATTGGCATAGAAAGGCTTATAGGAGCAAGCACACGTTGTAGACCATTCAAATGAAGTATTTCTATCTAACTAGTGTGATTACGGCTCTGCTGAATAGCTGCAGGATGGTATGCGGACCGGGATCTCCTTCTGTAACACACAAAGCTGATGTCAGCGCACGGGGAGGGAAGGGATAACTTTGAAAGCTTATATCTCTCAAACCACAGAATTAAAGTTACGTTTAATAAAGTATTACTATCACTTTAAAGGAAGATGCCCTTTTGACAGCCAAAAAGAAAACTAAGGTACACAAAGTTCATATTTATGTAAAAATAAAATAATCCAACGTTTGTCAAGCTAATTGTCACCCTACATTTTTCATGGTTCAAAGATACTTCACCAGGGGGCCGAATGCCATTGCGCCATCAAAATGGTTGATTTGTGAGCTTTTCATAAAATTGGCTAGGACTACATATAGGTATATTTTAACCCACTGAGTGCCAGATAGGTATCTAACACATTGCACTCAACGAGTTAAATATCTGTAATGCAAATTAAACTTGTTTTAGGAAGATAATTCCACTTTAAGGACAGTGAAGGAAAGTTAACTTTAAAGGAGCATTTCATTCAAAACATTTTGACACCAGTCACCACTTTTGCTAACCTTATGATTTAATAAAGAATAGAAAAAATTGAGCTGAAAGAACATTTGACTGAAGCGTCTTCCAGCCATGAGTGTGTCCTGGTTTTATTCAACAGGAAAAGCTGTATAACATTTTTTTCATGGTAAAACTTTATTATTCCTTTACTTTTTTTAGTGTCATAAATCCTTGCATAAGTGTCTATCTATATTGCATTGTGGTAACACTATACAATAGTGATAGACAACCCTGTTTCATTAACCCTTTGGGTGCTTGAGAGGTCTCCGAAACATTATAAAGAACACAGGCTCTAATATAGTGCAGTCTCTGTATTTAGAAAGAAAACAAAAAGCCAGTGCGAGACTCTTGAGAGAAGCATCTGTGAGAAGCCTGTGTAATATGCGGGCACTTATTGGAGCCAAAAGTCCAATCAACCACATGCTATAGAGTCTTTCCCATGCCTATTTACTTCTACCGCCACAAAGGCCAAAACCTAATTTGTAAATGGTGTTCAGAGGTCTTAAAAACAAAAGCACTCTAGAGTGCCCCAAATAAAAAAACCTAGCAATAAAACAAATATCAGCTGTCCAGGAATATAACCATCAGGTTTAAAGCAATTTGAAATTCATAAAACTACCCTACGTGTTTTGTGGGGCGATTCTCACGTCAGTGATTTTGGCTCCAGTAAATACCTGAACATTAGACAAGCTTATTCCAGGTTGAGATGCTACTCAAGAGTGTTGCTCTCTTTTCTTTTTCTTTCTGTACACTTGAGTGTGAAGGTGCTACTGTGGACACTGTTGGTGAGTAGCAATCTTGTGGAATATTCATCTTCAGTTTGGAACTATAAAGTGAAACAAGTTCCTGTACTGCCCTATCTAGCATTTTCCTGTTTTCATACCAATAGGAGAACAATGTTATTTGTGCAGTTGTTTTGTATTTGCATTATCTCAGGCTGTGTATATAGATAGGGGTTGAGCTGTACTGCCTCAAAATTTCTCTTGGCATCTGTTTTTGGGGTTTGAAAACCATATTTCACATATGTTTGAGTTTCAGATTGCACACACTGATCAGTGTGGACCCCACTCACATTTGTGTGCAGTCACTGAGGCTGGGATAACATGAAAAGAGGAGCAAGTCTAGGTCAGACCAGCTACGCCATAGGTGACAAATCTTCCATTGGTTTTTAAATGGGTCTTTTAACTGCTTGAATGCTGCCAAGGCCTTGAAGAAATTGCAGAGCAATTAACTAGAGAACACTCTAGTACAGTGTTTCTCAACTCCTGTCCACAGGACCCACTAACAGGCCAGGGATTTCTCTGCTAGAGCACAGGTGTGGTGATCAGAGGCTCATTCACATTGATAACTCACCTGTGCTCTAACAAGGAAATCATCAAATCCTGGCCTGTTAGTGAGTCCTGAGGACAGGAGTTGATAAACCCGGCTCTAGTAGTTCTGTTTCAGCACTGGGACTCCTCAGTGAGTGGTCAGTAGCAGGGGGTGTTCATGGTTGAGTGGACTTTAACCCTTTGAGTGCCAGAGGGGTACACAATGCATTGCAATCATAGCATTGTGTACCCCTCTGGCACTCAAAGGGTTATCTGTGAAGTGTATGTGTTTGCATGAACGATGTTTGATGCATTCACCCTCCCCCCATTGCCTCCAGATCCCTGCATTATCTGCCTGATGGCAAACGTCTAGGAGGCTTGCTAACAGATGCCTCTCGTTTGGTCAGAAACCCCCTTTGGCAGGCAGGAGACTGGTCTTTGCTGATTGTCTGACAGTTCATCCTTTAGTAAATATTAGCCACAGTTTCCTATGTTATTCAGATGTTCTCCATTTCAATTTCACTCATTTCTGTTTGTGTCTCATCTACATGTGAAAACAATCTTTATGCGTCTGTGAAAGGTTTCGTGAGCTTGTTTAAATATTAGTTTTACATGCAATCTTTCCCTTGTGTTCATGGGGTCGATGCATTTTTAAAATACAAATGACTTGTATGTGGCCATTTTGGTTCATTGAGGTTTAAATGCACAGTGACTAAGTCAGTGTCCTCAGTGTTCATGCAGTAAGTCAGATTAACCCAGAGGTGCACAAAATTACAAAGGTCATTGCCTGTTTAGGGGCTACTTGAGCAATATAAATACAAATATATTATACTTCCCCAATATGTAGGTGCCAGGACTCCAAGGCTACTAGAATTTTTCAACCCCATTCAACAGTTTGCCTGGTATGTAAGACAATTTCACATTACATGTCCATTTGCATACCTGGGAACTCTCCGGATTTGCCCCGGAGACTCCGGTTCTGACAGAGTTTTACTGGGTCTCCGGGGCAGAGGCTGATTCCTCCGGATGTGGGGAGTTTCTATTGAAACTCTGCCACATCTGCTTTTTCTCCCGCTGTTCCTCCTTCCCTAGCCTTCTGTGTGACACCTTTAACCCTCTGAGTGACAGAGTGGTAAGGAATGCATTGTACCACTCTATCACTCAAAGGGTTAAGTCCCCCCCACTCGTGGCAAGCCCCGTCCCTTTTTGACGCGATTAGCGTCATTTTTGTCACCCCCTGCTGAACAGAGGACTACCCTCCGGGTAGCCCTCAACTGGAAGTTCCCAGGTATGTCCATTTGTCCAGAATATAAATCAATTTCAGATTACTTGAAGAAACATAAAGAATGAAATGTATATTTGAAGTTATGCTCAATGAATAAGCTTATCTAAACATGCCATCTCATTCTCTGTGTATGTGGGCGACCTGAATTTTAAACTGGTGTTTAGCATTTGTTGATTCAATTGAGCTAGTTATAATAAACTTAAATTGCACTACTTTGGTTGTGTGAAATGTAGTTGGAAAATTATGTAGGACAGATACACAGTTCTGAGTTTGTCTTCTCTCATAGCTTGAACCATATTGAAGATAATTATTTTAAGTTCCCATTGTTAGGAGATTAGATAATCTGGCCTCTGTTAATATTATAATTGGATTTACCAAGCTCTTTTTGCTGTGTATGTCATTTGCTGTTGTGATCCATTGTATTTAGTCTTTTTCGCTCATGACAGAGATTGCCAGTAGCTTCTAAGTACATCTCGTTTGACATTGACTGGCGGATGATGATGAGATTTGTAGTCCAGCAGCAGCTGAGTGCATCATGTTGTTCACCCATAGTTTAAAGGTATTGGGGCTGTATGGGGAAAACATTTTGTTTGTGGCTTAAGCGTTTAAGTGCCAGAGGGATGTCCAAAGCATTGCAACTCAATGTGGTGGGCACTCCTCAAAGGATTAATGATTGTGATTCAGTTTTTAGGCATTTTCATACCTGGGAACTTCCAATTGAGGTCTGCCCGGAGGGGAGTCCTCTGGTGCAGCAGGGGGTGACAATAATGACGTGAATCGCGTCAAAAAGGGGCGGGGCCTGATGCGAGTTGTGGGTGCAGGGCTTAAAGGTGACACACAGAAGGCTGGGAAAGGAGGAACACCGGGACAAACAGCAAATGTGGGCAGAGTTTCAATAGAAACTCCCCACATCCGATGGAATCTGCCTCTGCCCCGGAGACCCGGTAAAGCTCTGTCAAAACCGGAGTGTCCGGGGCAAATCCGGAGAGTTCCCAGGTATGGGCATTTCCACCATCTCAGCTGCAAGGCTCAGGGTTCTGACCCACAAAATGGCTGATAGGAACATGTTTGGGGTTGCTCAGTGCAGTCACTGACTTTACAAAGTCTCCTTACATAGAAGCAGACTTGTGGCACAAAACAGAAACAGCAGAAATTCTGAAACAAACCAAATACACGAAAGCAGAGAAATAAAAAATTCCCATTGATTTTAAATAAGGCTTTTAACCCACTGAAAGTTAGCTTTGTAATGTGTGGGAAACCTCAAGGTGTTAAAGATCCATATAAATAAGTGCAAATGGGACTTTTTATTTGCCCCCTATGGTGCTATTGGCGTGTTCCAGAGTGGCTCCTCTTTTCTTTGTGCATACAACGGTTTTTGCCATATGCACAATGAAAGAAGAGCAGTTTTGGAGAATGCCAACAGTCACAAAGGGGAGAAATAGATTGCCTTTTAAATGGGTCCGTAAAGGGATAGTAATGTTTCACAATAAAATCAGCTTCAATTAATCTTCATAGTATTTGGGCCATGGAGAGTGTTATTTCAATACTCTCCGAGTTGAAGTTCAAGAGTAATTGAATGATAATAATAATAATAATAATTTGTGATTTTTATAGCGCTTTTCTGCCTGTGAGACTCAAAGCGCTTGAATGATAACATCCCTCTCCGCCCCTTTTACTGATGTAACACTGCTTAGCTTAGAGCAACATACAAAAGACACTCACTATGCTAAACCCCTAACACCTATATTGAAATATGAGGTTATATGAAACAAAATGTGAATGAAAAGAATGAAATGTGCTGCAAAGGGTAAGGGGGTTCTCCAGTCCCCCAAAACATCAGGCAGAAACCCGAAGTACAGACAAACACACCCAGCAGAGAAAAAACCCTGCACTCCTCCATTCTAATTATAATGTGTGTGCCCCCAAAATGTTTGGCCAAAAAGAAGGGTTCAAGCTTGCCACCACGCCAAGGTACCCCATAACTGCAAGTCCCTACCCTAATTCTCATGAAAAAATAATAAAAAAATTAAACATTTTTAAAATGAACTAATATTTTTTTGAGACTTTAACCTCATTTTTATTTAATTTTTTAGTCTTAAAATATCTATAACTTTATTACAAACTGTGTATGTATGCAATTAAAAATAGTTTCGAAACAAAAGGTTCAAAAGGAGAAAAGGTGTACCTGCCTCTTGTATGACTGCGGTTTGTGGGAGCCCTTCCAAAAAGGGACTGTGTATTCTCAAATCACCTTTATAGGTGATATCCCCCACCCCCACAAGTCACATGGGCAAACTGGGTCTACCTACAAGCAGTGGTTTTGCAGCTTAACGAAACTTTCTGGCCTTAACCCCTTAATGACCAGCCGATTGGTGCGGAGAGGTCAGTTAAGGACCACGGAGCATTTATTTTTTCTTTTTTCCGCTTACGGACTCCCCGAACGGCGTGCAGCCGCTGGCAGAGCCCGGAATTCCTTGACGGTCATAGTATGTCATGGGTCGTTCAGTCAAATCGACCCTTGACGTACTATGACTGTCAAGGTTCGTTAAGGGGTTAAAGGAAAATTTAAAGGAAAAGTGTGAAATAGACTGTGTGTACAAGTTTTAAGGTGTGTGAGTAGAAAGCTGCTATAGTGAGTGATAGAGAGAACTGGAAACATACAAAAGAGACTCCCTGCGCTAAACCCCTAACACCTATATTGAAATATCAGATTATATTAAAATGTGAATGAAAAGAATTAAATGTGCTGCAAAGAGTTAGGGGGTTCTCCAGTCCCCCCAAAACATCAGGCAGAAACTCGAAGTACAGACAAACACCCAACAGAAAAAAAACCCTGCGCTTCTGCATTCTAATTATAATGTGTGTGCCCTGTGCTAAGCACATATAATATTAAATAGATCAATATAAGGATTTAGTCCCCAAAATGTTTGGCCAAAAAGAAGGGTTCAAGCTTGCCACCATGCCAAGGTACCCCATAAAGGCAAGTCCCTACCCTAAAAAAAAAAAAAAAAATAAAAACATTTTTAAAATGAACTAATATTTTTGGAGACTTTAAACTACATTTTTATTGAATTTTTTTAGTCTTAAATTATCTATAACTTTTTTACAAACTGTGTATGTATGCAATTAAAAACAGTTTTGAAAGAGTAATATATACACATTTATATACACATTTTCCTATGTTAACATAGGGAAATAAGTGCATTACATTGCAGGGTTATGTATTCACATTTCATTTGCCAGTGGCATACACACAATCCAGGTTGGATCAGAGATCAGAAGACAATAAAAAGTGAAACTGTTACTGATGTATGATTATTTGTTGCTAGCGAGTTTTAGGGTGCCTGCATTAATCCTTATTGTATTGCTCTTATTGCTGCTGTGTTTAAAGGGATAGTAATGTTTCATAATAAAAGCAGCTCTAATTAATCATCATAGTATTTGGGCCTTGGAGAGTGTTATGTCAATTCTGTCAGAGTTATAGTTCAAAAGTAATTGAATGATAAAATATCCCCCTCCCGCCCCTTTTACTGATGTAACACTGCTCAGCCAAAGCAAAAGGGAGGTGCTCAGGTAGAACGCAGAGAGGGACAATCTTCATTTAAGATAAGGGAAAAAGCTGAAAAGCTTGTCAAGGGGGACAGGGCTTTCATTGTTCTGATAGGAAGAATATTGTCCTCTTCTGTTATCTGTCTGGTCTATGGACTGCATTCCACATCTGAGAAGAGATGGCTTACATTAGGTAAAAGGGGCGGGAGGGGGAAACTTTGCTTGTGAATATCTCTCAAACCATAAAGGTTTGAGAGATAAGACTTATATCGTTCTTCATGTTTTTTTAATGCCTACAAAATAAAATAAAGATAAAACGAAGTATTACTATCCCTTTAAGGTTAATTCAGATACCCTAGAAACTTGGCAGCAGTAATAAGAGCTGTTGCATATCCATCTGGCATTCAAAGGGTTAAAAGCACCTGTAAAATGATTGGGAAATTTTAGTTCTTTCCAAGGTACAGTTGGTTTTTCCCAATTTTCATTTCGTTAACCCAATTAAATTTAACAGCAATTTTCTTTTCTTTTATAAATATGGGCCATTGTGTTATACCAGTTTCATAAACACGGGGTGGGAGACACATTAACCCCTTAATGACCCATGACAATCACAGTGGTTTGGCACTTATGGACCAGTGACGATCCTGCCACATCATGGAATTCAGGGGGTCCCAGCACGGTTTAAGGGGTGATAAAGCAGAGATAACATCTCCAGTGATATCATTTCTCCAATTTCTATGTTCTTCTATAGAGCTGAGAGATCTTGGTGCATTGGCTCCATATAATAACATTAGAAACTGTAGATGTGATATCGCTGGAAAAAAGATCTGCACTTTATCACTGCTTTATCACACTACATAGGGTTTGAGAGTGGGTGTATTTTCTACAGACCAGTGTTTATTTTTTGTGCTCAAGGCACTGCTGAAACGCAGACTGGAATTTTTGGGGCCCACTTAACATTTTATAAGTTTTTTCAAGCAGCAAAAAATGGTACAAATAAATGTATATTTTTTCATTGTTTTTATAGAAAAGAAGGGGCATAGTACCCTTGTTGATAACCACTGCTCTCTTAGGGTCATATGTTCAAAGAAGTAGCGAAATAGCTTTTGTCGTTTGTAACGACTTTTCAAAGTACAGTGTCGTTGGGATCATTAATATTTTCGGAGAGTGTTGGTTGTGATTGGAAATATGTCGTTTGCCCTGACTG
The DNA here is from genome assembly GCA_037306005.1 of Rhinophrynus dorsalis. Classification (NCBI taxonomy): domain Eukaryota; kingdom Metazoa; phylum Chordata; class Amphibia; order Anura; family Rhinophrynidae; genus Rhinophrynus; species Rhinophrynus dorsalis. The sequence goes on along the minus strand of CM074725.1, from coordinate 181,433,254 downwards.
AAATTGTCATATGGAACGACAAAAAAAAGTCTTAACTAACGAAAAAATGTCTTTAAAAATGTCTTAACTAACGACAAAAATACTCACATTCAGAACACATTCCCTCCACTTTTTTCTTAACTTACAAATTTTGTCTTTTGAAAGACATTTTTTGTCGTTGGTTACAACAAATATTCTTTTCCTCTATACGCCACTGGAGAATAGTTTGGCACGCCCATTTGCCCATCAATTCTGGAGTTGTGTTGTATACAACGGAGATTACTAGTTTTTTGTCGTATACTCCTATAGAAAATATGTCGTTCGTGCATTCAATGACTTATCTTTGTCTTTCATACGACAATTTTTTGTCGTTATCCCTTTGAACATACAGCCCTTTGTGTCTAGTCTCAAATATTGCTGAAATCTGAAGTGAGCTAAATTGCCATTTACAAACATTCAGTATATTGATGTCTCCTCTGTTAAAATAGTAGACTGCAATACAAAGAAAAGGAGGGATCCTACTCTCTGAGCAACACATCCCAGTGAATAAGAAGTGGGCTGGACTGCGTTACAGTAGACATGGTCCACCCTTGCTTCCACAAAAATGAATGTGGCCCTCACATATGAACTTTCTGATCATGAGGCCGATGGCTGAAAAAAATGTGGAAGCCCTTCATTTAAAGCAACAATATTTAGAAATCATTTGAGTGTATATTCCCTTAATAGTAATACTCTGTTTACTATGCTAGCACCTGTAAAAAAATGGTCGGTCTGTGTTCTTAGGCCTAAAATCCACTCTTGAATATGCTCTCTGGGGTTAGCCATTACAGTCTTTTCCAGGGCTCCCTGTCACCCATTACCAGAGTAATCTTGATAGAGGTCTCTGAATTGACTTTCTTATTGTGTACAGATGGGTTGTGATAAGGTAAAAGCTTTACGGAACACAAAAGCTGTGGTTACTAATCTCAATAAATTAACCACTTTAGCTTTTGTCTTTTATTTTAGTCTGCACAGAAAAAATAACCAAATGCTGTTGGTATAGGATAGTAGTTTACACATTCATAAGAATAACATTTTTAATTTTACCCCTCCCTTCCATACATGACTACATATGAAATGTTTATAGGACGCTGTTCAATAGAAAACCAAGTGTAATTTAGTAATTCCCTCTGGGTGTCCCTGTTTGGTCTCAGATAATTAAACCATTAATTTGGAATGTACTTATAGCAGTGTTTTAAGACAGTTGCAACAGATGAAGGTTATCCCAAGTGAGAAAGTTATCACACCCGGCGTTGCAAACCTTCATTTGTTTCAAATGAAATTGAGGCCTATTGTTCTAGTAAATATTCTTATTTTGCCTTTTTGAATACCTTTCTTTAACTCATTAACTATCTGCAAAAAGGTGAATATACAGTATTTCCACTTTAGATTGTAAACTTTTGAGCACAGACCCGCTTCTAGTATTTCATTTTACTAAGCACTTGAAACCCTGTATTGTAAACCCTTAAATTGTAAAGCGCTGAGTACACTTGTGGTGCCATACAAACAAACATATTAATTCAGTCAGTCATATGTATTAAATGATACATATCTACACCACATCTAATATATATGTTGACGGTATTATACAATATATATTGCTGTATCTATCTGTGATGGCTTATAGAAAAGCCACAAAATGTCTGACATTGCATACCTCCCAAGTGTCCTTATTTAGGAGGGACAGTCCCTCTTTTGGACACAAATCCCTCTGTCTCTCTTTTCCACCCTGATGTCCCTCTTTTTAGGAGATCGGATTGCATGGTGTGTATATAAGTGTATCATATTGCTCTACAACAATAAAACTCACATTATTGTTTGTTTAAATGTCAGTATATATGTTTATAAATTGTGTGTAAATAAAATACTTAGATCTTGTTAGAAGTCATTTATATGGTTACACAAGGAGGTATCAATAGGTCATGAAATAGCCTAAAAATTCTCGGTACTGTCTCACCCACCAGCCACGCCCCCAGCAACACCCCCTAAAACACAAGTGTTTCTCTTTGGCAATTTGAAATGTTGGGAGGTATGCAGGCCCGGACTGGCCATGGGCTGCTCAAAAAATAAAAATGGGCTGCTCAGCTTTAAATGCCCGGGCCTATTTTTTGTCCCAGTCCGGGCCTGGAGGTATGCATTGTTGCACAACAATCTGTACTGAATTTGCAAACACAATTCGACTTATGATACTTGACTGCTGCTATTAATAGGAGAAGTTCATAAACTATTATATTTTGTCTTCTAGGTTGGCAACCACGTTGGTTTGTTCTAGACAATGGGATTCTGTCTTACTATGATTCACAAGATGATGTGTGCAAGGGCAGCAAAGGGAGCATTAAAATGGCTGTATGTGAGATTAAAGGTAAGTTTCTCTTGCATACAGTGGAGGACTCGGGGCTTCATGGGGTAAAGGTTCCACCACCAGGAGGCAGGGCACTTAAAGGGTTAGTAATATTTCAGAACAACAGAAGCTATGATTGTTCCTTATAGTTTATACTATTGCACTCCATATATCACGAGTTTCGATGAAATAATATTACAAAGTGTCCCCCTCCCACCCCTTTTCAATAGTGTACAGCACCTCCCCTCAGATATGGAATTCAGTCACTGGACTGGACCGATCTCAACGAAGGTCAATCTTTCTTATGTCAGTATAAGAGAAATTTTGCCCTCCTTGACGAAGGAGAGCAGGTTTTTCCTTATACTAACAAAAGATTGTCCCTCCTCCTGATCCGCTTTCAGCTCTGAGGATAGAAGACTGACATCGGCAAAAGTGGCGGGGGGGGCAGTTTATAATATAATTTCATAGAAACTAGAGAAATATGAGAAGTGCCAACATTGGAGAACAATAGAATAAACTATAAGGAACAATTGTATCTTCTTCTGTTCTGAAACATTACTGACACTTTAAAGAATTAAATGAACTAAACGAAAAAACACCACCATCTCCTCTGCCCTACTTTAACCTTAACACTCTGACTGCTGATCATTTTCTTAAGTGTGCTCACACGGGAGGCACGGGGCAGGTGAACAATGTGGGATTCCATATGGAAAGTAGCCTGTTTTATTTTTCGTTTACTTCTGTTTCATGAATTCCTATTCATCATGAGGAGATAGAAATTGCATTGCTGTATCACTACTATTCTCCTAGTGTGGCAGCTTCACCAGTTTTCTTTTAATTAACATCTTTAATGTGGTGAGAGCGGGAGCTCCTCAGGGCTTATACCTCCTAATATTAGATGGGCAGTCTCTGGTGTTAAAGGGATACTAATACTTAAAATGTAAAAAAATATATGTTTTAGGGTTTACCCCCTGAGTAAAACAAGGGTACTCCCACTGCTGAAAGGTGTTTTATTCAAAAGTTATTACAGGTCAAAGTTTAATTTTTTTAAGTGCAGTATCACAGTGGCCTGAAATTGTACAGTGGCGCTGTTGCTACACCATCCTATGGAGATTTATGGTCTACAGACCAGACCTGTCCATAGGACGGTGTAACAACAGCACCACTGTAGAATTTCAGGCCATTGTGATATTGATAGAAAAGAAAAAATATCGAGTACAGCGCCAATGCACAAATGAAAAAATGCTTTCAGTGAGATGGAGCGAGAGGCAGAATTGAGCCCCAGGTGGACAAGAAACACACCTCCTATAAATATAGGGGGGTGAGTCACGAGGACCTGGTGGTCAAAAAGACTCTGTGTGTAGCTGAGTATCACAACAAAAATAAAGTGGGAAACTTTCCCTAAAAATGTTAGAGTCTTAATTTAAGATCCCCTCTCTCATGCAGCTTGTCCTCCAAAGAGTATGTACGTCCACGTATGTACATGCAAAAGAAGAAGGGAGTAGGGGTGGACAGCGCAAAAATTCTCTAAGTGTAGTATAGTTATATGGTTGAACAGAGCAAAAATGTGAGTATAAAATAATTTATTTGAGAGTAATAAAACATATAAAAAAGTGGTCAAGAAGTTTTGCTTTCAATCAAAGAAGATAACAGTATGTGCAACATACATAAAGAAACAATCTGCAATTGCACTGCAACATAGACTCAATTAAAATATTGATTGTATTAGCCAGGGGAATTTCTATATGGGGTGAATTAGCTGGTAAGGTAATAAAGCAGTCACGTTGATAGAATGCTATTGATAGTATAAGCAAAGGTTGTCGTAGTGTATAAAACCTCTACAAGCAATAGTTAAACAATGCTACATCAGAGTAACTTCGATATAAAGATATTGCGGTTGGTACATGCATAACTCAGTGTAGCAATATGTTTGAATGTGAGGATGGTGCATACACTATATACACAGCTCTGTGTGTCAATCCTTAAAAAGAAAAGGTGTCCGCTTACTAGATGCCTAGACCGAGAGCGCTTGTCTGGGTATTACCGCACAGTCTCTCCAACCTCTTAGGGGATCCCGGTAGCTGTCTGGAGTATCGCTCGCTTCCACGTCTCCCCCAGTGAGTCTCTTCCCTTTTTCCGGGCACTGGATCCTGGAGTTCTGGTCGCGTTTGCGTCTCCTCCTCTGGCTCTCTTGGAACCGTGCTGCTTCCGATACTTCAACACCCGCACTGGCAATCCAGCGGGTGGTTTAGGAGTTAGATGTGGTGTCGGCGTTTCGGCCTAACCACGTGGCTCAACGCGTTTCGGGATCAGCTAAGAGGTTGGAGAGACTGTGCGGTAATACCCAGACAAGCGCTCTCGGTCTGGGCATCTAGTAAGCGGACACCTTTTCTTTTTAAGGATTGACACACAGAGCTGTGTATATAGTGTATGCACCATCCTCACATTCAAACATATTGCTACACTGAGTTATGCATGTACCAACCGCAATATCTTTATATCGAAGTTACTCTGATGTAGCATTGTTTAACTATTGCTTGTAGAGGTTTTATACACTACGACAACCTTTGCTTATACTATCAATAGCATTCTATCAACGTGACTGCTTTATTACCTTACCAGCTAATTCACCCCATATAGCGATTCCCCTGGCTAATACAATCAATATTTTAATTGAGACTATGTTGCAGTGCAATTGCAGATTGTTTCTTTATGTATGTTGCACATACTGTTATCTTCTTTGATTGAAAGCAAAACTTCTTGACCACTTTTTTATATGTTTTATTACTCTCAAATAAATTATTTTATACTCACATTTTTGCTCTGTTCAACCATATAACTATACTACACTTAGAGAATTTTTGCGCTGTCCACCCCTACTCCCTTCTTCATTGTGATATTGCACCTAAAAAAAATCAATTTTGAGCTGTAATAACTTTTGAATAAAACACCTTTCAGCAGTGGGAGTACCCTTGTTTTACTCAGGGGGATAAACCCTACAGCATATATTTTTTTACATTTTAAGTATTACTATCCCTTTAAAGGAGAACTGTCACCTCCAGTAAACTGCGTGTTATATAAAACTTCGATGGTAATACATTTTCAATCTGGATTTTTTTTCTAAAAATGCAGTATTAACGGAGACATCAGCTTTTTAATGGAAGCGCTTGACGTCACTTCAGGGAAGGCTGCGGTACAGCTCTGTACCGCAACCTGTCCATCTTAGCCTCTTCCCCTACCCAGTTGTTCCCCTTTACCTCCTCTGATGGAGGAATCCAGCATGTGAGCTGGAGCACTCTCTTGAGGAGGAGGAAGTAACGGGGAAAAACTGGGGAGGGGAAGAGGCTGAGATTAGCAGGCTGTGGTACAAAAGCTGTATCGGAGCCTGTCCTGAAGTGACGTCACTCTTACATTAAAAAGACAATATCTCCTTTAAAACTGCATTAAAAAAATAATCCGGATTGAAAATGTATTGCCATTGAAGATGTATATAAAAAGCAGTTTATTGGAGGTTAGAGTTCCGCTCTAAGCCTTCTGCACCCCAGGATAACAGTGGTAACCTCTGCGAAGCTATGGGCTGGGAAATTGCTTTTTGTATGTAGAATTGCCTCTTTCAGTAGGACTGTGGAGGTTTAGCTTCATTATCTGTATGTACGCAGACTGCTGGGGATTTTCTCCCTCTTCTCCATTACTGGAGATCTATTGGGAAAGAATAACCCAATAAGTTACCTGTGTTATGCCATCTGTCACCGTTCATTTTGCTCTGCTGGATGCCATCTTTGACTTTTTGTTTGCAAAATGACTAAACTAATGGTCGTGTGCCCAACAACAAAAGGGAATGGATTCTGGATCAAACCAGCTGTACCATAGGAGCAAGTCCCAATTCCCGTTAATTTAATTGGGACTTTTAATCTCTTGCATTCGAGACAGTTCTCTAACTTGTTGCTTTACAATGTAGTGGAGACCTTTCTAGCTCTTAAGGAGTTGAAGGGATAATAATACTTAATATGTAAAAAAAATATATATATTGTAGTGTTTATCCCCCTGAGTAAAAAATGGTACTCTCACTGCTGAAAGGTGTTTTATTCAAAAGTTACTACAGCTCAAAGTTTAATTTTTAAGTGCAATATCACAGTGCCCTGAAATTGTACAGTGTCGCTGTTGCTACACCATCCTATGGACACCTTTCAGCAGTGGGAGTACACTTGTTTTACTCAGAGGGATAAACCCTACAACATATATATTTTTACATTTTAAGTATTATTATCCCTTTTAAAGCCACATTTAAATTTTTGGCCTTTGTTGTGTATTTTTTGGGGTGCCCCAGAATTCCTTCACATTTCCTTTTGTTTATATGGCCTTCGGTTTGACCTTTTGAGGGTCAGAGAAGTAAACAACACATTGCGAAGCAAACTCTTTTACCCAAATGTTTAGCGTCTTTTATGTCTTTGAGTGCCAGAAGATTTAAGAGGGGTACGTATGTGCATAGCTGGGAACTCTCCTGATTTGTCCCGGAGACTCTGGTTTTTGCTGCTAATTACCAGGTCTCCGGGGTAGAGGCTGATACTCGGGATGTGGGGAGATTCCAATGAAACTCTGCCCACTTCTGCTCCTTCCCAGTCTGTTCCTCCCACTCCACGCCCACTTCTGCTCCTTCCCAGTCTGTTCCTCCCACTCCACGCCCACTTCTCCTCCTTCCCCGGCCTTTTCATCATACCTTTTTCTTCATTTTATAAACTCTGCCCCTACTTGTGATTATGCCATGTCCCTTTTTTTATGCAAATCGTGTCATTTTGCTCCCCCATCCGCACCAAAGGACTCCACTCTCCAGGGAGTCCACATTTGTGGTTATTGAAGTGAGTCTTGACTCGCTCAGGCTGATGTACTAAAAAAGTAGAATAATTACTGGGAAAACCAACAGCGACATAGGAAACATCTTAAATTTTTCCATTGATTTAAATGGGGTTTTTAATCCCTTGAATGCTAGAGAGATATCCAACGCATTGCATTAATTGTGCTAACTCATTAAATGCAGAGGAGTATTCAACACAAACAAAGAGTTAATAGTCCCACTTAAAGGGATAGTATTGCTTAAATTTAACTCATTTTAATATTGTAGAGATTAAAAATATGCCTGGTTTGCAATCACACTTTGTAGACTGTTCCAATGAAGTATTTATTTCTGTATTGAGTTATTCCGGCTCTGCTGAAGAGCCACAGGACGGTGCTGGGACCAGAATCTGCTTCTCTGAGCTAGATGGCAGACTTCTTTTGAAACGGGAACTTTAGATTCTTCGATCTCTCAAAGTCTGAGAGATGGAACATACCTCATTCTATTCAAATTTTTAATCACTACAATATTAAAAATGGTTAAATGTAAGCAATACTGTCCCTTTAAATTGGTGGGAATATTGGAATGGTTTTTATTTCTCAGTGGTGCAGTTTATTGGCTTCAGAACTGAACTACTATTTTTTCTGTGCACCATTCACACTGGGGCTGATGTACTCTCCAAAATGGCACCAGTTTTTCTTAGTACATCAGCCCCAGTGTGAAGGGTGCCCTGAAAAAAAAAGTGGTCCAGTTCCAAAATGTAAACTGATTTCAGCTTGGTTACACCTAGCATTCAGGGGGCAAAACAATCCCATTTAAATCAATACAGATATTTTTTCTTCCCATGGGGCCGTGGGCTTGTTCTAGAATTGCACTGCTTCTTCTTGGTACATCAGCCTTACAGTCTTAGGGCCTTACATATATAAAAGCAAACTGGAGTGATTTTGGGACATAACAACTGCTTCATAGGGGAGAAATACAAATTCCCCAAATCCCCATTGCTTTGCAATGCGTTGGAGACCTCTCTGGCATTCAATAGTTTAACCCTTTGAGTGCTAGAGGGGTAAGCAATGTATTGCTTTGCAATGCTTGTGTATCCCTCGGGCGCTCAAAGGGTTAAATACCCAGCTCAATTGAGATTTTTCTTTGTCCCCTATAGCGCAAAATGGTTTGTTCCAGAATTACTCTGCGTTTTATGTATAAAGCCCTTAGGCATACTTGGTACACTCTGCTTGGCGGGATGTGGAAATGTCAATCTTCAGTATATCACCTGACTTAGGAGACCTCATTAGCCTCTTCCAATAAAATCTAACAATGTCACTTACTACATGCTGTACACACAAAGCAAGTAACAGTTCTGGAGTAAAACAGCTATACAATACGGAAAATGAAGGTTTCCAAAACTCTTTGAGTTAAATGAGACGTTTAACCCTTTGAGTGCCAGATGCATACCCCTTTGATACTGAAAGAGTTAACCCAGCAAAGAATCTGGGTCTGGAATGAGCTGATGTTATCTGCTTTCCATTCTAAACAATGAAATGTGTACTTGTATATAATGGAGATATTTTCATATTTATCTGTATAACATACTTGAGGAAGAGACCTGAAAGGTCTTGAAAGTTTATATCCTAAATCTACTTAGTTAGCCAATAAAAGTATCAAATTAACTATATTTGCCACCTGAGTAAATACAGAGAGGAATTAATCACAAGTGCAGTAAATTACCATATCAGAGGAGAGGATGTACAAGTGGAGGAATAAAGGGGGAAAACAAAATCAGGATCCTGGGGGTTGCAAAAGGGAAAGATGTTCCTTATAATGTTTTTGGAAATTAATGCACTATGTCTGTATATAATCAGATATTCAATTTCCCTGACAGAATCTTGTTTATAGATCAGAGTCAAATGGGAACGGTGTGGCTTATACTACAAAACAAAATAAGGTTTTGAAAGCTCCACAGATAATGTCTGGTGATGGATTTTAAAGACTTGAATAAGTTCCTCAAAATTCACAAATTCAAGATGGAGTCAATAAGATTGGCCATAGCAGCAATGGAAACCGGAGGATTCCTATCATCTCTGGACATCAAATACACATATTTATACAAACTTATTTGGCCATATCACCACCATTTTCTAAAATTTGCATTTAACAAGTATCACTCTTAATTCACGGCCTTACCCTTAAGCCTAACAACAGCACCAATATTGTTTACAAAGGTGTTAGCTTCACTGTTGGCACTTCTCTGCACAGAGGTTTTAACCATAACCTCATACCTGGACAATCTGTTAATCAAGAAATCAAGAAACAGATTAGATGATTCAGATACTTCAGAATCATAGTTAGATATTCAATCTTAGAGTCTAACACTCTTCCAACTAGCAAATTGATGTTTCTAGGACTAATGCTTGGCTTGTCACTTCAGAAAGTATATATTCATACAGCAGAAGTATCAGATCTCATATTCAAAGTGACCAACTTGAATATTCAATTTGTCCAACAAATCGACATTGCATGAAAGTTGTGGGGTCCATGGTGACAATGTTAGAAGCTGTACTGAATGCACAATTTCATATGCAACCCCTACAGTTGGAATTCATTCAGAAGTGGAAACACTTCTGTCTTCAGCAACCAGTCAATCATTTCATGGGGTAGTGGTGGTGGTGGGGTGAAACAAGCAACAAGAGAAGGGGAAATCCTTTTCAACTACAACATGGTCAGGAATCCCAGTCTTATAGGATGGGAAGTGATGCCCAGTCACCTCACTGCCCAAGGCTAGTGTTTGGATACAGAATCCTTACTTCCAATGAATGTTTTGGAACTGAGATTTTATAGATGACCTTCATAAAGAACCTTCCAGTCAGGGTGCAGTCAGTCAATATGTCTACATTAGTCTACATAAATCATCAAGAAGGTACCAGAAACAAGACAGCTTAGTTGGAAGTATAGAAGCTTTGTCAGTGGAAAGAAAAGAATGTTCCAGTCATATCAGACATTTACATTCAAGGAGTGAAAATTGGGAATCTGATTACCTTGGCAGGTCTCATATTCAAAGTGACCAACTTGAATATTCACTTTATCCAACAAATCAAGATTGCATGAAAATGGTGGGGTCCATGTGCACAGTTGGATATCATTCAGAAGTTGCACAGGAAACACTCCTGTCTCAACACACAGATTCAACTGTCTCCAGCAACACAGTCAATCATTACGTGGGGGGGGGGGGGGGGGTGAAACAAGCAAAAATCAAGAGAAGAGGAAATTCTTTTCAGCTGCAACATGGTCAGGAATCCCAAACCAATGGCAATCTAATGGGATGGGAAGTAATGCTCGGTCACCTCGCTGACCAAGGCCAGTGTTTGGATACTTCCAAAGAATGTGTTGAAACTGCGAGAGATCTGTAAAGCTCTCAGATTATAGATGACCCTTATAAAGAACCATCCAGTCAAGGTGCAATCTGTCAATGTGACTTCAGTAGTTTACATATATCATGAAGATGTACCAGAAACAGGACAGCTTAATTGGAAATATAGAAGATTTGTCAATGTGCAGAAATGAATGTTCCAATCATATCAGCCATTTACATTCAAGCAGTGGAAAATTGGGACACAGATTACCATAGCAGAACAAAGATAATCCAGGACAATGGAAACTAAAATAAGAGGTATTTCAAAGCATATCAGAGCAATGAGGTCAACCAGAAATAGACCTGATTTGCATTGTGATTCAATACCAATCTGTTGGTTGTTTTTTTCCAAGACGAGGGATCTAGAAGCAGTAGCAATAAACTACATATTAATACACTGGAAATACAAACTAGCGTACTTATTTCTACCACTGGCTATGATTCCCAGGAGTTTAATATTCTTCCCAAGTGTTCTTTTTTAGGCGGGACAATCCCTCTTTGATACCCAAATCCCCCTCCCCCTCTTTCCTACCCTAGTTTCCCTCTTTTTTAGGAGATCAGACTGTGTAGAGTGTGTGTATATAAGTGTATACCATTGCTCCACTGCAAAGAAACTCACATTAATGTGTATTTAAACATCGGTATATGTGTTTATACATTAGTCTGTGTAAATAAAATACTTTGGTCTTGTTCTAAATAATTTATTTTGTGACACAGAGGTGTCAGTGGGTCAAGAAATAACATAAAAATTCTTGGTAATGCCCTGCCCACCAGCCACACCCCTTAAAACTAAAGTGTCCCTCTTTGGTGATTTGTAATATTAGGAGGTATGATCTAATGAAAATAAAGCAAGAGAAAGCACACCTCTTAGCTCCACAATGACCAAGCAGAGCATGGTAATAGTCTAGTGGAAATGTCCTTTGCAAAACCATGGCAGGTACCATTGTGTCTGGACTTGTTCACTCAAGTTCTAATACATCTTCCGAACTTATCTAAATTAGCTTTAAAAGCATGGAACTTGGTGTCCATTTTCTAATTTCTGTCATCCAAACAAGGCTGAAAGCTAGGAATGGAAAGCTTATTTTTTCCTTTTGCTAGGATCTAAAACTCAGTTCACCAAAATTTAAATTTGCTAGGGTTTTGTACATGTTCTACACAGAGGACTTGAAAAAGGGCTAAAATTAAATTCAGTTGAGGTAAAAATTTCATCCCTTTCCTTTTTATTTCAAAAGAAATTGTCCCATAAATTCAAACCTTTTTACACGGAATAGCACATGCTTTACCACTTTACAGAGATCCAACTTCTCCTTGGGATTTAAACTTGTATTATTGGTGCTAAATGAGCTTACAACAATAATATAGTTGAGACATTTAACATGTAAAATGGTGTGTGCCAAAAGAGCTTTCAAACACTCATGCAAATCGCTTCATCTAATATTTCATCAAGATAGAGCAGTGTTATAGACCATTCCTTCCTTTCAACCCAAGGTAGTGTTCTCATTTAATATTAACTAGAGATCACTAAGGGGCTCACAGGGCTTGCCACACTAAGAAAATCTTATAGTTATATGGTTTGGAATGATCTTGGCATTACTTGGATTCTCTGTTCTGGTAAATTTGCCTTACTTGACATTATTATTTGTAAACTGACTAGTAAATATAGCCTTGGAGGGATAAAGAAGGTCCTCAAGGGTGGAGGAGTCTTGTCTTCAGTTGATCAATTGAGAAAGTTCTTTGCCTCCTGGAGGAGGAAACGTTACCCCATTCATTCCCTATATGCTCCAATGGGCTAAAAGAAAAAAAGATTTACTGTTGCTGTCACAAGTCAAGGCTATAAGCCCTGCTGAGACAGTGGGGAGAGTGTGGAAGTGAAAGGGTTAACAATACCAGACCCCTGGTTACCTGTTACTATTCTTAGCAACCACCAAATTAACCCCTGAAATCCCTCCTGCACCATCACCCCAGTACTACAATTTGCTGTAACCACCAAGGTTTTATATCTGGACATACATAAATACAGATGACACATAAGCAAAACAGTCCATAAAATAAAATGGGAGAAACACTAGAGATCCCTACATACATTTACCTCTATATATGAGAGTCCTTGTGAGAACTTCATATGGTAAAAGCTCTCCGTTCCAGTTGTTACAAAGAAATTCTCTGTTTTTATTCAAAACCCACATTAAATACATCCTACAGTTGCTTCTAAGAGGTCAGACCAGAGGCCAGGTGTTACCTGGGAGGGTTAGGGGTTTGGCCTGATAGTTTACGGCCCACTCAGACCTGTCAGGGATGTTACTGCAGAGTTCTACCTGAAAAGTCATAAGGCTTCCCAAAACATGCAACCCACAGCACACCTCTATAATGTTATAATAATCATATTCCTCATATCTGTGTGAATATCTGGACACCAAACATTCTAACTGTTTGCAAAGTGGCTATTCTTGTAACTCATAGCAGGAACACATTCCCCTGGCATGTTTGGTACCCACCAAAAGGGTAAAACCTGGGCATTCTGAATATATATTTGTATTGAACCTTTTTACACTATATACATGTACTCCCTATTTCAGGCTATTTGGGTGTCCCCTGGATAAACCTCCCCCCAGAGCAGATGGTCCAATATGTTTTATGACACTCTGTCCTGCTCCAGTTATCTACTCATTCAGTTTATGGTGATGTTATCTACTCAGATAATTTTATGACCTAGGACTGGTGCACTATGAATAACATACAAATATAAAATAAACAAACAAATTATACAAACCAGAGGCCCTGCAAAGGCCAAATCATGCCTTGACATGACAGTTGATTATCAAAAACCTCCTATTTGCTGTCTGTCCTAACTGGCAGCAACTGTTGACTGAGACTAAGTAGTCTTTGGCACTGTTTGAGGAAATGTGAGCATCCCAGCGACTGAACAATGTTGTAGCATCAGTTGAATATCTCAGGGCCCAGTCAACTTTGGTGGGGGGCATTGAATGCTGAAAATAGAAATATTTAGGGGTTGTCAAAAGTTTGCAGTGAATTGGGGGTAAATACTTATTTTCCATCAGATCCTGCACTGGTGCATTCCATTGGCCTAATGGAACATTTTTTACCTCATGAACAGGTTGTGCTCATGCTGGGATTGGGAATACAGCTGTGTGAAACATCATGGACACACACTGCAGTTTGTGTTGTAAGCAATCATGCTGGGAAACATCTTAACACTCAAAAGCAGCTTTTGAGACCAATACGTGCTGTCCCTCTGACATTAGCGCATCAGCTTCTTTTTGGAGATGGAGAAGATCTGTCAATGTTCTTTAGCACAGGTGCATGCATTTTAGTGCAAAATACATACAGGGTCTTTCAAAGCTTTTATTCATATTTAGTACGCTATTTTGCTAACAGGCAATTGCTATAGTGGTTTTCATAAAAGCAGAATGTATGTGTTAATGGCTAAAACGTGAAGTGCTAAATTACACTGGTGTTTTGCTGCAGTTATAATTTTCTTTTTACTCTGCTTGTAGAGGAATAGAGGGAACATGAAAAGGGACTGAACTTTACATTTAGCCAGAATGCTTCTCTTAACAATTATTTTTATCAGTTCATTCCACAGACAACACAAGAATGGAACTCATTATCCCAGGCGAGCAGCATTTTTACGTGAAAGCCGTCAATGCAGCTGAAAGACAGAGATGGCTGGTTGCACTAGGCAGTGCTAAAGCTTGTCTGGCAGATAATAGGACAAGGAAAGAGAAAGGTAATTTGTGTGAGTTAAATAGTTGGCTAGCCAGGAATATTATAAATGTTACCTATAATCTTTTTGGGCCTCATGCAGAAAGCAAAAGATGAGCAAACTTGCCCTACAGAAATAATAAAAAAAATATTTTGTTGATTTAAATGGGGATTTTAAAGGGATAGTAATGTTTCAAAATAATAGCATCTTCATAGTATTTGGGGCATGGAGAGTGTTAATTCGGTACTGTCAGAGTCGTATTTCAAGAGTAATTGAATGATAAAGTATCCCCCTTCTGCCCCTTTTACCGAGTGTAAGCCACCTCCTCTCAGATGTGGAATCTGGTCTTGAGACCAGACAGCTCACAGCAAGGGACAATCTTCTTATTGTGAGAAGAACAATGAAAGCCCTGCCCCCCTTGACATGTTTTTCAGGTTTCTCCCTTATGCTAATTGAAGATTGTCCCTGTCTGCAAGCCGTCTGGACACGACCTTTCTGTTCTGAGGTGAGCAGTGTTACATCAGTAAAAGAGGCGGGATCGGGATACTTTATCATTCAATTACTCTTGAACTACAACTCTGACAGTACTGAAATAATGCTCTCCATGGTCCAAATACTATGAAGATTAATTGGAGCTGATTTTATCTATTTCTTAGCTGCATAAAATTGAAAATAGATACATTTGCTCATCCTATTTATGTAGAACAGCTGTTCATGGCCTTTTGACCCATGTTTGTTTATGCAAGTCATAAGAGTATGAGATAGGTAACTAAACAAATAAGAGATAAGAGTTTCAATGGGTTCTAACTGCAAAACAATTATCTATTTTTATAGTTTCATCAGCTTCTTAAAAGGCTTGAAAAAGTGGCCACTTTCACCTTTTTATTTTGAAAAATGTTAAATCTTTCTCAAAAAGGGAAAGCAGTACTACCTCTTTTAATGGATTGGTGCCCTTTTTATTTTTTTTTTAACTTTTTCCCTTTAACCTTTTAAGTGTCAGGGTGTTGCAATGCATTAAATACATCTCTGGCAGTCAAAGCTTTAAAGGGATAGTAATGTTTTACTTTAATATTGGTTTGCAAGCACACTTTGTAGACCATTCCAATGAAGTATTTATTTCTAGATATCGCTATTTCTGCTTGCAAGCACACTTTGTGGACTGTTGCAATTATGTATTTATTTCTAGGCAGAGCTATTTCGGCACTGCTGCAGAGCCACTGGCTGGTCAAATGAGCAGAGTCTGCAGCTGTCAGCTAGAGCGCTGACTTCTGTGAAACGGTCGGGAGAGGGAAACTTAGCAGGTTTTCTCTGTCATCCAATACAGGTTACTGGTAACTCTGGGTAGGCAATCCGCCCCTTTAATTTAGGCAGGAACAATTCTAGAATTGTATGCAGGGGGTGGAGCCTACCTTCCCTCCTTGGCTGCAGCTAGCCAACCAGCTCCAGTAAGATTTGTTCCTTGGTGTAGACACAGGCAATAGAACAGTTTTGCTATAGTTTTAGAATTTTTTTTTTATTTTTGTTAGATATGGAATACCACCATTAGGATGATTACCATAACTGACAATGCCCTTAGATGTGGCTAGCTCAGTAACCATGTGCTTTTTGTGGACATTAATCCCTGGGGGGAAAATCTTGGGTTCAAGTTCTTTCCTCAGGAGTTGCCCACCGAGGCTTCTTCTTAATAAATGGTGGTCTGAAGACAGAAGATCTGCAGGAAAGGTGAGCAACTCTTTGAGTGCTGATGGTCCACATGTCCCTCTGATCAGTTCCATTTAATTTAATTTAACTTACAAAAATCTGTGTTGCAGCCATTTCCGGGTGACTGCGGTTCTCTGCGGTTACAGAGCTCTGCTTCTGCTCTCCTCCCTCCTCCGATGACAGAGGCTACTGTCTGTAAGCTGGAGAGATCGATATCTAGCCAATGAGACCCATCCAGCTTCCAGATAGAAGCCTTCGTCATCGGAAGAAGGAGGAGAGCAGAGGCAGAGCATCGGGCTGCAGTCTATACGGAAGTGGCTGCAGCCCACACTTGAAAATAAAATATAAATAAAGTTTTGATGGTATTGGATGTGTCATCTAGCTATTTATGGCATGTTGTGCATAGGTGACACATCCACTTTAAACAATGTTAAAATAAAACATTACTATCCCTTTAAATCTGTGGTAGTTAGGGGAATTTATATTTCTTCCTATGGTGCAGTTGGTTGGCTTCAGAATTGTTCCATTGCACTTCATATCCTTCCAGTATGCAAACTGTTAGAAATACTGGTGGTTTTATTTATTTAAACCTTTGGGTGGCATACCCCTTTGACACTCAAATGGTTAAAATATGTATATAAATAGTTATCACATATGGATATATACTGTTTCTTTAAGTGTATAGTAATGCTTAAAAAAGAAGCTTCATGTTTCTTTTATGTGCATACTTGCAAAGGACAGATGCACGCATGTTTGGAATTACACCTGCTTTCCATGTATATGCCATCTCATTAATTGCTTGTTGAATCCTTTTTCTAGCTTTCACGTTATTTCACGCCGTTCTCCCACTATAGTCCTCAGATAAAAGATTTCAAAGCACTGGCCGAATGTTATTGGATTTTGTCACATATTAAAGGGATAGTAACATTTAAAGCAGAACCATCACCCTATATTTAGTGCCCCCCAATAATTAGGCATATGGCGATTAGGTTCTTAACAGCCCTATTATTGGGCACAAGTACCAAGTTCTGAAATAATCTTCCTTCTTCTGAGACAAGCAGCCAGGCTTGCACGCAGACATCTTGGTTTAGAGATGTCTGCTCGCTGTCCATCCCAGTCTCCTCTAGGAGGCATTGCATGGTACCTTAAGGTACCAGAAGGGACTGACGGAGCAGATGCGCAGAAGGCTCTAAAGCAAGAAGCCTGGCCATCATTCTCAGAAAAAGGAGGATTACTTCAGAACTTAGTACTTGTGCCCGATAATATCACAGTTTCACTTCAATATGTAAAGAAATATATATTGTAGGTTTTATCTTCCTGAATGAAACAAAGGTACTCCTTCTGCTGAGAGGTATTTTACTAAAAAAATGATAGCAGCTCAAACTTAAATTTTTTTACCAGCAATATCTCAGTGGCCTGAAGTTGTACAGTGGCTCTGTTGCTGCACCATCCTATGGACAGCTCTAGTCCTAAATCTTCATAGGTCGATGGAGCAACAGCGCCACTGTACAATTTCAGGCCATTGTGAAACTGCACCTAAAAAAAAAATCAAGTTTGAGCTGCAATAACTTTTCGATGAAAGATCTTTCAACAGAGGGAGTACCCTTGTTTCATTTAGGATGATAAACCCTACAGTATATATTTTACTATATGTAAAGTGTTACTATCCTTTTAACAGAGAAAAAAATGTGAATAAAAATAGTGTACCAGTTTATTTAAGGAAACCAGTTTATTAAAGAATAAGAATAGGTGATTGTAATGCCCATGTACTAAGAAGAACTGGTGGGGTGGATACAATAAGGTGTGATAAAGAGAGTACTTGTTCACTGGGATCACTTTTCCAATTCCGCTGTTATTCTATGGAGCCACGCATCAAAATATTTCAAGTGAGAGAGATCTTAGTGCATAGCCACTGTAGAATAACAGGAATTGGAGACTTTATCACCTCGTGGTAGCTTTTGAGGACCAGAGTTGGCTACCCCTGCAGTAAGGTGTGATACAGAGGAGATAACTTCTTCATTGAGCTCAGTCCTCCAGTTCCTGTTATTCTGTGGAACTAAAGTGAAGATTTCAGGTGGGAAAATTTTTAATGCATGGCCTTCATAGAATAACATAGAAATTGGAGAAGTGATATCACTGGAGAGGTCCCCTCTTGTTCATCACCTGTTTATCACACCTTAGTGCATAAACCCCCTGTAGTAATTCTGGTCCAAACCAAATGTACCATAGTGGATGAATAAAACGTTCTTTTGCGTTGGAGATTTCTCAAGCCTTCAAAGGTTTAAAAGCCCCATTCAAATTGATGGGGATATTTGTTTGTCTCCTGTGGTGCAGATGATTTGCTCCAGAATTACTTCAATCCGTCTTTGTACATTGGCCTTAATGCCCTTACTAATCTGTCAAAATTCCCATGATATACATATTGGAGATTTTGTAATAATTATGTTTTTTTTGGTATCTTTCCAGAAATCAGTGAAACCAATGAATCTCTGAAAACCAAAATGTCCGAGCTCCGTTTGTATTGTGACCTGTTGATGCAGCAGGTCCACACCATCCAGGAATTTGTTAGTCAAGAGGAGCATCGTCCTTCACCTAGTGCTGATGTATGAGCACCTGTCTGTCTACCTTTTGAGTGAAACTCCTACCATTAACCTTTTAAATGCCGGAGGAGCACACAATATATTGAATAGCAGTGCATTCTGCATCCCTCTGGCACTCAAAGGAGATTTGCTAATCTCCTCCTTACTGCCGGTTTTCAACATGCAAGGGAGGGGTGTGATTTGGCCCCCTGGCCCCTCCTGTCAAAATCTCTGCAAGCACTTTCACTTCCTAAACATTTGCAGCCTTCCATTCTGTCCCTTCCACCTCCCCTTTTACTGCCGATTCACTCACATTTCACGTCCTTCACATTTTGAAACTTTCTACACATTGCCAGCTTAGTGTTCTACTCTTTCCACCCTTCCACCTTCCCATTTCACTGTCGATACACTTCCATTTGCCCTCTCCTCCTCACCAGACCTCCCTCACATTTGCCCACCCCTCCTCTAGTTCTCTTAATCTGGACACCCTTCACTTCATCTGCCCACCTTCATATGCGCCAGTCCTCTTCATCTCTTCCACTATTTCCCTTCCATCCAGTCACATCGCCACTTAAAAAAAAAATCCACATACTCCTCCTCGGCAGATCCCCCTCACAGTGGGCCAGTGCTCCTCATTCCTCCCTCTTTTTTCCCCTCTGTCTTTTCACATTGTTTCTAAAAAAAACAAAAAAAAAACAAACAAATCTGTCGTCCATTACAGGTTACTGGTAACTTTGGGTAGGCGATAAGCCCCTTTAAAAGGCAGGAACAATTCTGAGAAGTGACTGCTGGGTGGAGCCTACTTCCTCTCCTTAGCTTGTAGCTAGTCAATCCCCAACCAGTAAGATTTGTTCCTTGGTCAAGACACAAGGCAAGAGGACAGTTCCGCTATAGTTTTAGCTTTTTTATTATTTTTCTGTTAGATATGGAATACCACCATGAGGCGGTTTACCATCACTCACAATTCCCATCACCCATATCAGCTTACCAGGTGCTTTTGTTGACCTAAGCCCTGGGGGGAAAATCTTGGCTATGAGTTCTTTCCCCAGGAGTTGCCCACTGAGGCTTCTTCTTGATATATGGTAATCTGAAGACAGAAGACCTGCTGAAAAAGGTGAACACCCTTTGAGTGCTGAGGTCCACATGTCCCATGCTTCCCCTCTGCACAGGGGTCTCATTTGGAGTTCCTGTTATATACTCATGCACTCATTGGGTTTACTCTGTATGTCCGTGAGGTGTTTGGAGCAAGTTTCTGTGGTAATTTAACCCTTTTGCTGCTGGTTAGCACCTTTTGGGGGGGGTTTGGGCACTTTCCCTATTGGGTTCAGTGTTTTTAGATCTACTGTTTTTTTTCTACTGGGCTTTTGAGTGGTTTTATGTTTGGTATTCACCTTGTTGCGCGCGTTTACCACATAGACGCCATTGCTCCATTCACTTCTATGGGACTTTATAGTTTGGGACATATCTCTGCAACCGCTCCATGTAGTGTGGTCAGAGATGGCTCATGTTGTTGGTTTTCCCTTGCTGTGTCATCCGGTCAACATTCTGGGGATGTTGGGGGCTTTAGGGGGCTCCGGGCACTGATGGGGTACTCTGTCAGCGAAGCTACATTTCCCATGAGCGCCCGCTTCGCACACTCATTTCCGATTGGCTCCCGTCGCTGCAGCCATTTTGTGTATTCGCAGATTGAGTATCCTACACAGAATTGTTTCTGCCTTTTAAAGGGGATGATCGCCTACCTAAAGTTACCATTAACCTGTATGGACTAAGAGAAAAGGATTTAACAGGTAAGACTAAACTCCTATTTTTTAGGCAGTGGGGAACAGCACAGACTCAGAGATGCTGGCTCTGCAGGATGTCCGTCCCCTTCAACTCCACGATTGGTGAATTGAATGCCTTTGTGCATTAAGGCAATGAAAGGGACTGACAGCACAGGCGCTGAGAACGCCTACTGCAAGATCCCTGCTGGTGCCTGTCTGTTTAATGCAGCAATTATTCTTGAAAATGCAACTATGTCTATGCATACTGCTAATGTAATTATGATTTGTGTCTCAGTATTAATCTGATGAAAATTCCGCTTTAAGTAGCACACACATTTATAAATACCAAGCAATGCTTAAAATGATAAATGGAGGAATATGTGCCACCTGTTTTGTTTTACTATTTAAGCACATAGATTGAATAGGGAGATTCAATAAGAGGTGATAAAGAGGAGCTGACTTCTCCAGTTTATCACTTCTTCAGTTCCCATGTTATTCTATGGAGCCTATGCACTGAGATCTCCAAAGTTGAAGAACTTTTAGTGAATATGATCCATAGAATAAGATAGGAATAGGAGAAGTGATAAATTGCAGAAGTCATCTCCACTTCATCACCTCGTTATCACTGTTTAGTGCTCCCCCATTGTGTTCTTTAACTCTCTCTAAGTGCTTATTATCCAGTGCATAGCATTGGATACTTCTCCGGGACCCAGCGGTTAATACTACGTCTATTACTCTTCAGAAGAATGTTACAGTTTCATGGAGATGGAGATGCTGAATTTCCCCACCACCAAGTAGCTCTGACACTGTGCACAGCCCTCCTTCAACACCAATCAGAATGCAGCCTCTCTACCCTAATTCAGAGTTTCTCAATCACACTTTACATATGAAATACAATCATAAAAAAGCCAGGCAACGCCATCACACACTGCTAGTAATATGATAAATGAATAGGTTTACTCTGTTTCTTTGCTGTTGAATTATAGAGTGTAATTTTATCTTAAGGTAATATTTCATAGAAAATCCTTTTTCTCTGGAATAAAAAAAATAGTTATGCCATAAACAGGCTTATTGTATAGAAGAAGATTGGCAATCACCAGCAGTTCTTGGGTAGCAATTTCCATAATTGCCAGTTCAATTTCTCTTACATCCTTTGTAGAACACAAGAACCATGAGATAAAGTGTTCTCCTGCAGGAGGTCAGGACACTTGATTTAAGCACTGTTAGAGGTGGAGACTCCCTCCCTGCTTCACTTTACCCCCACTAGTCTAACTAGTGTTAGTGACCTGCCAGGTTAGTCTCCCCCCAAAAAAAAAGGTGTCTCACCCATTTCTCAGAGGGAAGTTTTTCCATGATGGGGGCACTCCTCAGCTGAGAAAGGGGACTCTGAGTAAGACCCTGGTTTTCCAGCTTAGGGGCTTACTCTTGTGTCCAGGAGACCCTGAAGGTCTCCACGGCTTCAGATTCCAGTTCTTCTTCCCCCTATATTTGTGAAACATGTAAAAAAAAAAAAAAAAAAGAGGCGGCCATTTTTCTTCCTCACCATTCTTTAGACCAGCTATCTCCAGGAGGAGTGGAAGATGCCTGACAAATGGTTGTTCCTTCACAGAAGTATTGCTCTCTCTTGTATCCCTTTTTCTGCCAATACTTTATCAGAGCATTCTACCTCCCAGAAGTGGATTGTCCAATCTCTTACCTTTCCAAGTACAGAGCTTTGCCGCATGCAGTGTCACTTGAGGACCAAGTGGATAAGCTCCTAAATTTTCTCTTGAAGGCAATTTTTTGGCTTCTTTATGCCCCACCTTCGCTGTTGATTGGGTGTCTAGCCCCATGGCTGTTTGGAGAGATCAGCTTTTGGAGGATGCCTATACGAACACATCTAAAAAAGATAGTGTTATGGCTGTCTCTAAGATCCTTGAAGCTAATGCATATCTTGCATTTTCCATGAGGCCTTTTTTTTCGCCCGGGTCTTAGGGAGGAGGAGGGTTATGCTTATCCTCTTCTTTTTTTTTGTAATGAAAAGTGTGATACACAAGGCTGGACTCTTCCACCTTGCATTCTGTCTTTGACTCTTTCAGGCATATACATATTTTCTATTGCAGTTCTGCCTGTATTCTCTATTTTGGCGTATCGTGGATACACAGGTGGGACATAGGCAAGTCAAAATCCACAAAGGCTTCAGGGTTCTCCCAGTTAACCATTTGCTCCTAATGTCAGACCACTCTTCCTTGGGGTTCTACTTGTACTTTGTCTCTCATGTTCTGTGACCCCTACAGAGCAGCTTCTGGGCCTCTATGGGTCTTCATGGGTTAAAGCCCTGATTTTATCTGTAATTAATACTACTTCCTCTATTTAGGGGATCCTTGAGTCCACAACTTAGTCATTGTGTGTGTGTTCCCCTGGAATGGGATTTCTCTGTTGAAGAGGGGGTAATTGATAAGGATGAATGTGATTTGTCCTTTATCCCTGGGCATTTCTTTGAGGAAGATACTTGGTTACCTGCTGAGGGTCCTATCAGTGCAGTTCTGGAGACCCTCAAGGTCTTTGGCCCTTCTGACTCAGATATACTTAAGAGATTCAAAAGGGAGGCTGGAAAATTCTCTTTATATGGCTTACCCTAACAGAAGGGAGCAGGAGCTTCATTGTTTAGACATAGTTCATTGATTGAAGTACTATGTTCATTGCAAGAATTCTATTTTTCATTCCTGCGTGCCAAGCTGCATGTAAGATCATGGCTTCTTGGATCAAGGTGACTATTTGTCAGGTGTACATCCTTAGGAAAAAAGCCTGTGCCCTTTAGGCTCACTGCTCATTTCACTATAGCAGTGGGTGCTTTCTGAGACAAATTGGAACAAATATGAACCTGACGTGTCAACAGACATTTACACATCAAGCCAAGTAAGAGTAAAAAAACAGGTTATGGGAAAAAAGTGTAAGATGGATACCTACATGGGCACAATAGCCTGTAGGACCTTCAATCCAAAACTGGGTCTAAAAGAATCAGGTCTTTGCAGAGCAGTTTTGCAAAGTGGTGACATAATTGTCCCTTCACACTCTCTTTTTAAACACTACAGCTTCTGTTTTTGATCTTTTGCTACTCATTAATGCTGGTGAGAGAGCTCAGTAGTAAAGTCCCTGACTATGGAGCCTACTCAAACCTCAAGGTTGCAGGTTCGATTCCCAGCAGGGTCAACTCAGCCCTTCATCCTTCCGAGGTCGATAAATGAGTACCATTGATTGGGTAATAATAACATCTATTATTTCAGCTGCTGATTTGGTTAATTCCAAGAGCGTGCGCTGAAAGCGTTTTGAGTCCCACTGGGAGAAAGGCGCTATATAAATATTAGTTATTATTATTATTATTATTATTATTATTAAAACTCAGCATATCTGGTGGTGGTAAAGTGGAGTTGGGAGAAAGCTTCCAGAGGATACATTACCCCATGTTCCTTCCACATGGACCAAGAGAAAAGGATTTATTGATAAGTGCCCAAATGTACTTTTTTTGGCAGAGAGGATGCAATTTGATACAGAAATGATTGCTAATTAGTAAGACTAGTGATGCGATTGATAATTGCACCTAAAATAGCACTAACGCCACTTTAGTGCCACTTGATATATGCCTCATATGGTCCCATAGTATTTCATTGTGATGGAATTTGACTGTGTACAGTTATTATCTACCAATTAATATTATTATAATTATTATTTTCTTGATTAACTCTTTGTAACCTTGTTTTGCATTTAGAACATGAATGAAGCTTCATCTCTGCTCAGCGCAACATGCAACACCTTTATCACCACGCTTGAAGAATGTGTCAAGATAGCGAATGCCAAATTCAAGCCAGAAATGTATCAGTTGCCGCCTCATGATTCTCTGGTTTCTGCCGTGTCTCCTTCTCCTGTTCAAATGGTACAGTGCACATACAGGCAAACAACCAGTAGGAGAGCCCAAATAGTCCTGTTCATGCATAGAAAGTTCAGGAGCAAATTCTTGTCATTATGTAGAGCAGATCAAATTTGAAAAGAGAAAAAAATGTTCTAAAAGAGACATGATTACAAAGACATTAGATAGTGTTAGTAAATGCAATTGTGTATCATACATTTTGATGTATCAATGTTTAGATTGTGTGGGGATTCATGCATAAAAAATGTTTTTATTAGGGCACTATTGTCCCTGTGCCAATTTCTTATCCACTTAAGTTAAAGATATAGTAATACTTAACAAAACTTGATTTAAACTGTAGAATAGAGAAGAAGCTGATGCAGTCAAGCAGCCAACTAGGATTGCCGTACATTGCGCTTAGAGAGAGGAATAAATCTTTCCCTCTGTCTGAGCTGTTTCACCACATCCTAAGCAGTAATGACAAAGATAGTTTTCAGGATACTGTGAAACATCTCAAACAGAGGGAACATTCTTCCTCTGAGCCCCATGTAGGGTTTACGTGGCAATAATACGACCGGGTTAGTACTTTTCTATCAGACCTCTCTGGCATACAGATAATTAATTTTGTTTATCACTTGTTGTTTTATCTAAAAATTTCTTCAGTTTTGCCTTTGCACATATGCACCTGTGTATGTACCTGCCTCTGATTCTCAATGAGAGTCTCTAAACACAATACACATTGATTTTAATATGTATAGCTTGGGGGATAGAAGGGAGGACTAGTGAAATCATTGAAACTGTGCAAAAGTCATAGGTATGTGTGAAAAAATGCTGTAAAGTAAGAATGCTTTCAAAAATAGACATGTTAATAGTTTATTTTTATCAACTAACAAAATGCGTAGTGAGCGAACAGAAGAAAAATCTAAAATAAAATCAATATTTGGTGTGGCCACCCTTTGCCTTCAAATCAGCATCAGTTCTTCTAAGTACACTTGCACAAAGTCGGGGATTTTGTAGGCGTATAGTAAGACGTGATATGTCTTTCATCTGCTTGCGTATAGCAAACAGATGAAAGACATATCATGCTTGCTTCCCTTCACAGTCGGAAGACATCCAGCAGTGCCATCACCTTAGAGTTGGTAAACCCATCTACTGTCCAGAGAAGTCTGGTCAGAAGTGGAAGACTTGCGGCCAAAAAGCCATACCTCTGACGTGGAGACAAGGCCAAGCAACTCAACTGTGCAGAAAAATGGCAGCAAGTGCTCTGGGCTGATGAGTCAAAATTTGAAATATTTGGATGTAGCAGAATATAGTTTGTTAGCTAAAGGGCTGGACAAAGGAAAGAATGAGTTTCTGTAGGCAACAGTAAAGCATGGTGGGATTGGGGCTGAATTTCTGCAAATGGAGTTGGGGATTTGGTCAGAAGTATTGGTCTCATCAATGCTGAGAAGTACAGGCAGATACTTATCCATCATGCAATACCATATGGGAGGCATCTGATTGGCCCCAAATGTATTCTGCAGCATAAAAATAACCCTAAACATACAGTCAAAGTAATTAAGAACTATCTTCAGCGTAAAGAAGATGAAGGAGTCCTGGAAGTTATGGTATGAGCCCCACAGTGACCTGATCTCAACATTATCAAGTCTGTTTGGGATTACATGAAGGGAGAGGTGCAACTGAGGCTGACTAAATCCACAGAAGAACTGTGGTTAGTTCTCCTAGATGTTTGGAACAACCTACCAACCGAGTTCTTTAAAAAACTGTGAGCAAGTGTACCTAGAAGAATTGATACTATTTTGAAAGCAAAGGGTGGTCACACCAAATATTAATTTGATTAAGATTTGTTTCTGTTCACTCACTATCATTTTGTTAACTGATAAAAATAAACTGTTAAAATGTCTATTTTTGAAAGCATTCTTATTTTACTGCATTTTTTCACACCTACCTAAAACTTTTGCACAGTGTGTGTGTATATATAATTTATTTTTATAATTTTTTTAGACCTTGCTGGGGGTGGGAACATCAGGATCCTGTAAGTGTTCAATCATGACAGTTGGATGGCACTAACTACCTTGTTTGCAGGATCCTCCTCATCCTGGCATTCGTGATAATCCAGGATGATTGGGATGGGCAAGAAACAATTTGCATCATCACTAATATGCTCAATGATGCAAGTGGGCCTTTCTGCTTCTCCTGCTGGAACTGGAAGTTCTGAGAATGTGAGGTCCAGGAGGAGAATGGAAAAGAAGAACATGAGTGTGTTCAGGTCACCATTATTGATCATGTACACAATGATGTAAAGGATCAATACCAGGGTTGGAACAGGATGGTCCTGAGTCTCCCCCCAACAAGGTGTGATTAAAAAAATAATGTTAAAACTGCAGGGGGAGTCCAACCATGTACTCGGTATGGGCTTTGCACTGTGTTTACAGCCATACCTGGTACAAGATTGGTACTTTAAGGGCTAACCCTTTGAGCAATGCATTGCGTACCCCTCTGGCACTCAAAGGGTTAAAGGAATAATAATATTTAAATCTGAAAAAAATTGCAGTGCTATTCATTTGCTGGAGAGAATTCTTTCAAAAGTTATTGCAGCTTAATCACTTGAATTTTAGTCATGTCTGCAATGCACTGGAGGTGTGTCTAACATCCAAAGGGGTAATAAAAATTAAGTTTTTGAAAAGCCACCACTATAGATCTTTTTGTGGAGAACTGCAATCAGAAACAGACTTTTTGCAAAGGCAGCAAGATAAAAAATATATGTTGTGACCTGGCTTGAGCTGAAATAGATGTGGGGCATTTTCATGGATTAAACACCTTATAACAAAGAGCTTTCAAAATCACTTATATAAAAAAATGGTGCAGGGTCAGATCTAATATAATACAGTTACAAGAATGTTTGTTAAAGGGATAGTAATGTTTTATTTTAAGTTTCTTTAATATTGTAGACATTAAAAAATTATTTGCATTGCTGTAAGTCTTGTCTCTCAAACTGTTATGGTTTGAGAGATATAACTGGCTAAAGTCCTCCCCCTCCAGGCTGTTCCAGAGAAGTCAGTGCTCTAGCTGACAGCAGCAGATTCTGGTCCTGGGACCGGCCAGTGGCTCTTCAGTAGATCCGAAGTTGCTCTATTTAGAAATAAATACTTAATTGGAACTGTCTACAAAGTGTGCTTCCAATGAAGTATTTATTTCTAAATAGCGTGATTTAGGCTCTGCTGAAGAGCCGCCATCCTGTCAAATGACCGGAATCTGCTGATGTCAGCCAGATCACTGACTTGAAATAGCCTGGAGGGGGGAACTTTATTCAGTTATATCTCTCAAACCATAAAGATTTGAGAGACAAGACTTACATCAATGTAATTCTTTTTCTGTGTCGTCCAATACAGGTTACTAGTAACTTTGGATAGGCAATCCTCCCCTTTAATTAGGCAGGAACAATTCTAGAGTTGTATGCAGGGGGTGGAGCCTACCTTCGTCCTTGGCTGCAGCTAGCCAACCAGCTCCAGTAAGATTTGTTCCTTGGTGAAGACAAGAGAACAGTTCTGCTATAGTTTTAGAAAATGTGTTATTTTTCTGTTAGAAATAGGCAGATTACCATAACTGACAATGCCCTTATATGTGGCTAGCTCAGTAACCAGGTGCTTTTGTGGACCTTAAGCCCTGGGGGGGGAAATTTTGGGTCCAAGTTCTTTCCTCAGGAGTTGCCCACCGAGGCTTCTTCTTAATACATGGTAGTCTAAACACAGAAGATCTGCAGGAAAGGTGAGCAACCCTTTGAGTGCTGCAGGTCCACATGTCCCACAGTGCACCTCCGCACAGGGTTTACCTTTGGAGTTCCTATTGCACACTCCCGCACTCATTGGGTTCATCTGTATGTCTGTTGGGTGTTTTGGAGCAGGTTTATATGGTAACTTAACCCTTTAGCTGATGGTTTTGCATCTTTGGGGGGGGGGGTTAGTGACACTTTCCCTACTGGGTTCAGTGTTTTTTGGGTCTTCTAACATGTTCTAGTGATGTTTCATGTACTTTTATTTTACTGTTTAAACTTTGCAAAAATTTGAGTTCCGCGCCTTTAAGGCATGCTTTACTGCATAGACGCCATTGCTCCATTCACTTCTATGGGACTGTACAGTTTGGGACATATCTCTGCAACCGCTCAATGTAGCGACTTCAGAGATGGCTCATTTTAATTGTCTGCCCTTGCTCTGTCATCTGGTTAACGTTTAAAGTGTGTTGGGGGCTCAGGGGGCTTCAGGCACTGTTGGGGTACTTTTTCTGGGAAAATTCCATTTCACATGAACACTTGCTTCACACGCTCTTTTCTGGTTGGTGCCCACCGCGGCAGCCATTTTGTGCCTTTTCCAGAATGAGTATCCTACGCAGGGTTTGGACTCGCCTTCTCTTCTCTGCAGATTAACCCTTATCTGGATAAGTGTATTTTAGCCATTTCTGGGGTGAAATTTTAATCTAACACACTGTATTTGGTTAATTCCTTATACTCTAAACATTTTTGACACTGTGAGAATGTCTAATCCATTGGAGCTTGGGTCCAGGTTTAAGACTAAGGACGCTGGGGTCTCTGTGTCCCCTATTGTGCATTGCTCCTCATGTCATTCAGGGTTACCTAGAGAATTCTCAGATCATTTATGCCCAGCATGTTCTGATGTCCCTGAGTCTCTTCCAGGGACCTCCAGCCATGCATTAGAGCCAGTTTGAGTGCAAGAGTTCAAGGCTGCTACTTAGGGACCTTAGGTCTACATTGCAACTCTTTCCATCCCAGTTACAGGGGGTCTTCCATTCCTGGCATACCCCTTCTTTAGTCAGATCTTCCCTGCCAAAACCTCAGGGAGTACCTGACGTATCATATTCCTCTGAGGAGTAACTGTTAGTAACATAGTAAATTAGGCTGAAAAAAGACACAAGTCCATCAAGTTCAACCTTCAAACTGTTGGTGGATTCAGATGTTGAGGACTGTTCTGCTGTGGGCTCCTCTCTGTTTTTTGGGGACCCCTTTGAGCCCTCGGCTGGGGGCTTGACCAGGGCTGTCTTGACTACCCTAAACATTCCCTTAGTTCAGGAGGTTTCTTCAGATTCCTCTGATGTGTTTCAGGAGCCTAAAAAGCCCTTTATTTGTTTTCCACCTAACCCCACTCTTGACCGCCTTGTGTCTGATAAGTGGAAATCTCTGGACAGGAAACCTTCTGTTTCCAAGAAGTTTGCCAAGCTTTACCCCTTCTCTGAGGCGGCACTTACTCAGTGGGTTCATCCCCCAAAGTGGATGCTCCTACCTCCAGGCTATCTGAGTCTACTGCCTTGCCAGTTTCTGATGCGTCACCTCTGAAAGCTGCCACTGCCATGCGTCCAGTGTTCGCTGCAGCTTGGGTTAACCGGGCCATTGCGGTCTGGACTGAACAGCTCACCCTGGCTATCCGTCAGGGTGCCCCCACTTCGGGTATGTTGCGGCTTCTTGCCAACATTTCTGAGGCCCAGCACTGTTTCCGCTGCCTTTATTTGATGCCTTATTTGATTTGGTGGCTAGGGATTCCACCATGTCTGTGGTTGACGGCACTTTTGCTCAAGATGTGGTCTGCTAACACTGCTTCCAAGAAAGCCTTGCTCTCCTTGCCTTTTCAAGGCACTTCATTGTTTGGGCCAGATCTCAAGAATCTGATTAGTGAGACCACGGGGGGTAAAAGTACACTTCTGTCTTTGATCCCCAGGAAGAAAACACCTCTCAGGCGTTCTCGTTTTTTTTCGTTCTTTCCAGACTGAGACACATCCGGTGAACAGGTGGTTCCCTCAGCTCTGCGTGCCTAACACTAATGGAAGCCCAAGGTCTCCTCCAAGCCTTCTTCGGCATGACTCGCCGAACCCAGATCCCCACTCTGCTGTGGGTGGCTTTCTGCTTCACTTCCACAGCGTCTGGGAGGATTCAGTGGCGGACCCGTGGGTTTTACAGGTGGTGTTGGAAGGGTACATGATCCCTTTCATCTCTCTTCCTCCCTTTCGCTTTTTCCCTTCTCATACGCCCCAGAGCACAGAGAAACGCTGTCTGTTCAGTGGTGCTATCCAGGCCCTTCTGGACAAGGATGTTCTAGAACCCGTTCCAGTTCAGGACAGAGGTATGGATTTTTACTCAAACCTCTTTGTGCTCTCCAAGAAGGACGGTGCTTGTCGTCCCATTTTGGATTTGAAGGATCTCAATTCCTTTGTAATCAGGACCCATTATCACCAGGAGTCCCTAAGGATGGTGATTGCTGCTATGTCCCCGGGGGAATTCCTTGCCTCTCTGGATCATCAGGATGCATATCTACACATCGCTATTCATCCAGAGAGCAGACAGTATCACAGATTTGTCTGTGACCAAGGGCACTTTAAGTTTTCAGCTCTTCCCTTTGGTCTGACTACAGCTCCTCAAGTCTTCAACAGTGTCCTGGGAGCTTTAGTGTCCTCCTTCCACTGGGACAGCATCAGAGTTCTCCATACATGGACGACTTGCTTCTGAAAGCCCCCTCTGCGGAACTTCTTCATCAGCAGGTTCAGGACTGCATTCATGCTCTCACCCATCATGGGTGGATCATCAATATGAACAAGTCAGATCTTGTCCCATCCCAGCGTCTGGTCTTCCTGGGTCTTCTCTTCGACACTCAGCATGGTGTTTCTCACGGACGAGGTAGCTCACCAGATCGTCTACAGGGTTTCTCCTGTTCTGGCTGACGATCCAGTTCCAGCCAAGAAGCTGTCCTTTCTAGTGGGGAAATTCAACTGCACCTTAGAAGCGGTCCCAGTTGCCATGGTTCACACCAGGGAACTCCAGAGGTTTGTGATCCAGGTGTGCAGGGGTCAGCTGGACCTTCTGAAGACGTCAGTATCCCTTCCTCTTCATGTGGAACTGAGTTTGTCGTAGTGGCTCGACCTTTCCAATCTGCTGAAGGGCAAGTCCTTCCTGGTATCCTTCTGGACCACGGTGACGACGAATGCCAGCCTCTCTGACTGGGGAGTGGTCCTGGGTCGCCTGAGTGCTTAGGGTCCGTGGTCTCCGGAGGAATCTCTCCTTCCCTTTCATGCCCTTCATCATTGGACATCTCAGTTGGAAGACTGCCCAGTCCGGGTACAGTCCGACAACCCCACAGCCTTGGCTAACATCAACAAGCTGGGCGGAACAAGAAATCTCGCCGCTTGGTTAGAGGTCAAGGCTATTTTGTCCTGGGCAGAAGAACACATTCCTGCCATATCCGCTGTGCACATTCCTGGCGTAGACAACGTCATGGCGGATTTCCTCAGTCGACACACAGTGGACAGCGGCGGGTGAGAACTGCACCCAGAGGTGTTCAACCTCATCATTCAGAAGTGGGGTCTTCCTTGCATCGACCTGATGGTGACAAGACACAACCGAAAGGTTCTGAGGTTCTGCTCTCGCTGGAGGGATCCTCTAGCTATAGCGGATGCTATGTCCATTCCTTGGTTATTTCCTCTGGCTTACATCTTTCCTCCCCTCCCCATGTTGCACAGGGTGTTGCGGACATTGAGACTGGAGTGCTGTCCAGTCATTCTTATTGCTCTGTACTGGCCTCAACAGGCTTGGTTTCCGGAGATTCTGGATCTGTCAGTGGTGGAGCCATTCTGGCTCCCTTGCCGTCCGGATCTTCTTCTACATGGTTAACTGTGGAGTATCGGCTAGCTTTGACGGCTTGGAAATTGAATCCTCAATACTGAAGAAGAAAGGTTTTTCTTCTGGTGTGGTGGCTTCTATGCTCAGTGCCCACAAACCTTTTTCTTCTAAGGCCTACCATTGTGTCTGGTCGACTTTTCTATCTTGGTGTGCTGACAGGGACCAATCTCATGAATTTGATCAGCCTTCGGTCCTGGCCTTTTTGCAGGACGATGTGGAGAAAGGCCTCAGTTTGAGTTCTCTTAAGGTTTAGACTGCTCTCTCTGTTTTATTTCAGAGGCGCATTGCCATTCTTCCTGATTTCGAGGTTTTCTTTCAGGGCATTGCTCATACTCATCCTGTTTTTAAGAATCGCACTCCTCCGTGGGATCTTAACTTGATTTTGGGCGTTCTTCATCGCCCTCCCTTTGAGGCCTTGGCTACTATTCCTCTACTCCTGTTGACATGGAAAATGGACTTTCTCCTGGCGATCGTGTCCATTCGCTGTGTCGCGGAGTTACATTCTCTGTCCTGTAAACCACCCTTTTTTGGTGTTTCACAAGGACAAGGTGGTGCTTCACACTTATCAGGAGTTTCTTCTGAAGGTGGTTTCGGAGTTCCATATCAATCACGAGATTGTGGTGCTTTCTTTCTGCACTGACCCTACCTCAAGTTTTATGTCCATCTCACGGAGTCTATCATGCAATCTGATGCGCTGTTCGTCATTCCTGAGGGTCCCAGGGCAGGAAGACCTGCATCCAAAGTGACTATTGCTTCCTGGATCAAGTCCACTTTTCTTAAGGCTTACGATCTGAGGAAGAAGCCTGTTCCGTTTCGGGTCACAGCTCATTCTACTAGATCTATTGGGGCTTCTTGGGCTTACAAGAATCAGGCCTCCACTGATCATTTGTGCAGGGCTGCCACTTGGTCATCTGTGCACACTTTATCGAAGCACTACCGTGTTGATGTGCTGGCATCGGCTGATGCCAGCTTTGGGAGGGAGATCCTGGAGGCATTCTTGCCTGTCTAAGATCTTCTTCGGTTCTTGGTGCTTCCTTCACTTTTTTAGCCCTGTTGGCTCTAGTTCAGTTTGCTGTGTAACAGTTTTGGGGTGTTGTTACCCCTGTTCAGTGTCCATTGACACTTCATTGTTTTGTTGGGCTATCTCTGATCTGATGGTTCATATCTGCTCTGGTGACTTTGGGTGCCTTGCGCCTGGACCTTGCCTTACTTCCCGCCTCTAGGAAACTCAATTGTTGGACATCCCAAAGTTACCAGTAACCTGTATTGGACGACAGAGAAAAGAGGATTTTAGTCTTACCTGTTAAATTCTTTTCTCTTAGTCCATACAGGTTACTGGTCTCCCACCGTGTGAAGGGACCATGCTTGGCTTTCCTGCGGCAGACCATAGGGGTCCTTCGGGGTCATGCTCACGGGAGTCTTCTTCCTTCTACTATCTAATCAATAGTTGGTGTCTCAAATCTTACTGGAGCTGGTTGGCTAGCTTCAGCCAAGGAGGGAAGGTAGGCTCCACCCTCTGCATACAATTCTAGAATTGTTCCTGCCTAATTAAAGGGGCAGATCGCCTACCCAAAGTTACCAGTAACATGTATGGACTAAGAGAAAATGATTTAACAGGTAAGTCTAAAATCCTCTTTTTTTAATGCCTACAATATTAAACAAACTTAAAATTAAACATTATTGTCCCTTTAAGGGGCAGCTATGACTCAGGTGGTGCCCTCCCAGTAGGTCTGTTTCTATGGGATCAGACATGCTAAGGAAACCAGGGCTACATTGAGATCCTAGGCAGATCAGTTGGAGAGCCAAACAGGGGGTCTGAAAAGTGACTCCCAGTGCTCTCCAGCCGATATCACGTAGACACTGAATTGTAAGACCTCAAGTTGTGCAGTCACGTAAGACTGCGACCATAGGTTCAATAGACTGATCAATAAAGAATTTTTAAACATTCTGTAGCAATCTGTGGAGTGGTTGTGTGAACAGCACAGTTAAGTCAGTGGATCTTGCCTCCTGCCAGCCATGGGGTGGGGGGAATTTTCAGATTTCATAAACTTACCAATTTTGGGCCTTATGTGAAAGAGAAGAGGAGCATTTCTGGGGCAAACTAACTACACTATAGGGGAGATTTATTTTTTAACACCTCAAATGCTAGGCTGTTCTCCAGTGCACTGAGATGACAATTTGTATTAGTTCCCCATGGTGCAATTGGCTAGCCCAATAATTGTTCCACTTTGCTTTTATTAAAAGGACATCATGGTCAGGCAATGCCATATAGCAGTTGACTGGAGCAGGTTTTGGGCTATACAGAGCTATACATTTCTAATTTATGTCATGTTTTATTTCACTTGAGGCGTGTCTAAAGACCTCTTTCTCATTCACAGATGAAGCGCTCCATTAGTCACCCAGGCACTTATAATTCAGAGAGGTAAGTAATTTTGTACAATACCATGGACTGTATTCCATAAACAAAGGGGAGCAATTCTGGAGCAAACAAGCTGCACCATAGGAGAGCAAAAAAGTCCCAATGATTTAAATGGGGATTTGTAACCCCTTGAATGCTAGAGGTCCCCAACACGTTGCAAATGTGGTTGAGCCCTCTCTAGCATTTAACAGGTTTAAAGCCCCATTTAAATCAGTGGGAGTCTAGGGTATTTTTATTTGACCCCTATAGTGCTGTTAATTTGCACCAAAATTGCATTTTCAGCTAAGGAATGTGACCCCATACCTATTTCCAGCTATTTTTCCACATCTCACTGAAATATGCCATTTAGTCTTCTGAAGTGAATTCATTTTCTATAGAAAAAAATTCAGAATATAAAAACTTATTCCATCTGCCAACTACCTAGAAAGTTGGAATGCATTAGACAGAACCCATTGGACATTGCTGGGACTGGTACTCAAATGGCTGAAGACCACACCACCTTGAGTCACTGCCTTTCCTAGCAGATTATGGCTTGCTGTCTTCATTTTTCAATCGACCTATAGGAGATGCAGGGACCATGGGGTTAACTTTGCTCCGTTTAGGAGGCAGGGCACTTTAAGAAAATCCCCTTCTTTTGGCGCCACATGAATGGAGAGCTCTACCCCTTTTAATTTTTAATGTGTCCTTCCTAGAAGGAAGAAATAGGGAAAATTGTATTAATATTTATTTAATTTTATTCAAGTACTAGAAGCAGAAGGACAGGTCATGGACAGGCTATGACATAAGCTTCTGCATATGTAAAATTGACTCCATTTATCCCTTGATAAACCAAAGACTATGAGTCCCACACACACACATTTTCTGATCACTGAAGTTAAGGGGACCCTAAGTGAGCAGACTTACTGTAGTGGGGGTCACTGAGACTTCTTGTTTGTGCATTTACTGAGGGACAGTCTTTCTAATCACTGAAGGTAAGGGAACCCTACATAATGTCTGAAGAGAGTTCTTCAGAGGAACCATCTAAAGACAAATTCAGATGTAGGAAGAAGTTGGGGATGGTGTTCACTGCATATGGTCATCTTAATCAAATCGTGTTAGATGACTGGAAACGTACAGGGATGTCAAAAAAAGTTAACATCTTGTAACCTTCAGCTTAGGAGTGTAAAGACTTGTCAAGATCAACACCTGTTGTAAATCCACCATTGTCTATGGAGCTAAAAGGATTCTAGAGCATTCAGAGACCCTTCAGAGGCTTGATACCCTCTTCAATGTGGTGTTTTCAGCAACGCGTGCAGCTCTTCATCCTGCTGTCGCCATTGCTTCGATAGGAGATGCAACTGATTTCTGGAGTGATAAGTTGATTATGGCAATCAGAGATAATACTGAGTGGAGATACTCCAGTTGGCTTCACAAATTCAGGTAGCTAATCTGTATGCGCATGATGTAGCTCTAGATAAAGCAAAGTTTACCGTCACATTTTCAGCTATGTTAGTGGCAGCACATCATACCTGATGGGCCAAACTATATTCAGCTGACCTTTTTTTCCCCAAAAACTTTCCTTGATAATGTTACCCTTTTTAGGAAAGTAATTTTGTGAACTGGAACTGGACAAAGTTATTAAACAGGTGAGTGGAAATAAGAGTAATTTGTTGCATCAACCACTCAGAAAATTTGATTTCCACCATATTTTGATTTTTTTTTTGTGTCTCCCTCCCTGATCTCCCATAACAATGTGGCCCATCACAAATCTTTGACCTTCCCAAGCACACACTCATCAGTGTTGTCTAACAACCCCTGTTTTCAAACCAAGGCGAAGTTGCCATGGACAGCTAAGAAGCTGGCATGAAAGTTGACTGGAGACAAATCCAATTCAGCATGACTCACTTGGTATTCATAAGATGCACTCTGTTGAGTCAAGATTACATTGATTCTGTAACAAGTGGCAGGATTCTGTTTGAGACCCCTGGTTTCTTCACATAATACCCATGAGATACAGAATTTTTTTTAAACTTTTCAACTGCTAGATTTTTCATGTCCAACCAAGGTGATGGTGTCACTTACGAGCTACATCAGAACAAAAAGGATTTCAACCAACCCTTATTTGGAAGATATATTGACCAAAGCTTTTTCACCATATATTCCCAATCATCACATGCATTTGTGCATATATATTCTTCAAGTTCAGAAATGGGTGCTGTTCTACAGAAAGTCCAACTTGGTAGCCATCTCAATCTATGGTATTTTTAGGATGATACTGTCGTGTTTCTCTGTTGTCCATGTCTTACTGGAATCTGGTTCCGTCTTTCTGGTGTCACTCTTGTTTTTTTCCCAGCCCAGTCTCTCTACACTTTATCTAGCACCGGCACATTGCAATTGCGTGTGATCTAAGCATTCTTGTTGTGATATTGTATCCAGTCTTGATCGAGTGATTTCCTGCGTTCCAGACCCGGCTATTCTTGACTAACCCTTTGCCTGCTGATTCGACTCTTATATACCTCCTCAGCTTCAACCCCTGGCTTGCTCCTTAGACCATTATCTCACTTGCTTCTTGGTACTGTGTTTGTCTGACCGGCTATCAACTCCACTTGCTCGACTATTCTCAAGACGCCCTTGTATTTCTCCTTGTTGTCGACTCCCTGTTGTCGACTCCCTGTTGTCGACTCCCTGTTGTCGACTCCCTGTTGTCGACTCCCTGTTGTCTACCCCCTGTTGTCGACCCCCTGTTGTCGACCCCCTGTTGTCGACCCCCTGTTGCCGACCCCCTGTTGCAGACTTCCAGTGCATCCAGTCTCCGACTCTCTGTAATGGACTCCTGTGGCCTCCTAGTAGAAGATTCCTGTGCTAGTTCCAGAGTTGCAACCGAGACGAGTTCAGTTGCTGGTAGGTTCCTCTACTTCTGTTCCAGTTCTCAGAGAGTAGTAGTCTGTGTCTAGGGGTGCTATCTTGCCTTCAGGCTTTGCAGCCTGCACCTTTATCTCCGGCCTTGGCTGCAGCAAAGCATCTCTAGAGCAGCCCACGATCCCCAGCTATGCTCTCTATCTTGCATCTCGCTCTCTGAGGCCTACCTAGCAATAGAGTTACTTTTTGTCTTGTGTTGCTCTGTATCTTTTATATCAATAGCTGGTTTCACCTCTTGGCAGGACCCCTATTCCTGGTCAAGTTATCAAGCAGCTTTCAAGGGTGCTTCCAGATCTGAAATCGCTACATTTGCTCAATACAGTGCAGTATAGGGTTCTCTTACAAATAAATAAGGTAAGCAGCATTGAGTTCAAGATTTCACATTTCTGAGTTCAAGAACAGGCATCGATAAGGACTGTATGAAGATTCTGGAGTCAATGGTCTCCAGTGCTCAGATCCACGCCAAAAACCTTAAAATTGGAAATTCCTAAGAAATGGTCATGAAAGATTTCTCTGTTATTGTCCCCGATATCTACAGATGGACCTGCCACCTCACAATAGGGAAATCATTTTCGGTAATGGAATGGCTGGTGGTAATGGCAGATTCCAGCCTGACTGGATGGGGCTCTGTATATCAGCACATCATTGTACAGGAAAATGGTCAAAATAGGAGACCCGTTTGCATATCAATGTACTGGAACTGTTTGCAGTGTGTGTAGCTCTGTCTCATTGCACTACATTACTGAAACACCAACTACCTTGCATTCAGTCAGACAAAAAAATTAATAAATACATAAATCACCAGGGAGGCACCAGGAGCAAGGCAACCTGGGTTGATGTTTAACAGTCAGTACTGAAGCGGGCATAAGTACATACCGTTGATCTCCTCACTGTACATCCTGGGTATGAGCAAAACAAAAGCATACTTTCTAACTATACAAGAGCTGTGTCTGGGAGAATGGAAACTCAACCAATCAGTGTTCGAAGCTAGGGAGATGGGGAATGTCAGAAGTCTATCTGAGTGTAATGCAAGGCAACAGAACTTTGCCATTATTTTGTACACTGATATAAGATACCTTGACAGTAGACAATATGGTGATACCATGGAGATTCAACATGGTATACATAAATCTGCCATTTCCTCTGGTACCAAGAATTCTTTGGAATATAGAAATCGACAGGACACATGTAATGCTTGCAGTGCCATATTGGCCAATGAAAACACGGTACACGGATCTACTCAGTCTGGTGGTAGATGATCCATGGCATCTTCCTTCCATTCCGGACTTTTTGTCGCAAGATCTTTTATACAATCTGAATCCAAAAAGCATTAAGTACTTGGCACTTGAGGCCAGCATCTTGAAACAGGTTTCCCAAGGTGGTTGTTACCATTATGTTAAAAGCATGGAAACATTGTCAGTTAGAGCTTCTAGAGCACAGCCGGTTTCTTTCAATAGTATGACTAATTAAATCTATCACCTATGAAATTCTGATCTACCGAGGGTGCTGGAGTTCCTGGCAGATCATCTGCAGGAAGTTTTGAGGCTCTCATTCTTAAAGGTTCAGATATAGGCATTATTTGTCTTATTCCAAATATGAATTGTGAATATTCCTGATGTGCAGACTTTTGTACAGGGGGTTACACACCTTACGTGTAATTTCAGAGAGCCAACACCTCTTTGGGCCCTATAAATAGTATGAAAGCATTTCAAAAGGAACATTTGACATGTGGTGTGTCAGATTAGCATGCATTATTTTGCAATTGTCCATTTCTGTTTTTTCTCTCTGATAGAAGTGCTATAGATGAGGCAAGGCTTTTTACAGAAAGTGGTATCTGAATTTCATATGAATCAGGAGATCATCCTGTTTCTCTGCCCAGGACAAGCAAACAAAAAGGCATGTGAGCTTCATACTCTAGACGTAGTACAGGCTTTTCAGAATTATGTCCATTAGATGAAATTATTCTAAAACTGAAGTTCTATTTGTCATTCCATAGGGACTTAAGAGGGGTCTCTCTTTTTACTGAAAAACACTCTGGCAGCTTGGATTAAATGTACCATATTCAAGAATATATGAAACTGGTTTCTTTCCTTATCTCTGCTTATTCCACCATGATACAGTGCGTCCTGAGTTTACAAGAATAAGGCGCCTACAGAGCAATTATGCAAAGCAATTACTTGGACTTCTTTTCACGTCTTTTTTTGAAACATTGCAAGGCAGATCTTATTTTGTTTGATCCAAAGCACATTTTGGGAGAAAGGTACTTCAGGCTGTTATAGTAGATTAAAGTGTCCATAATGGCAAATCTGAAGTTGAAATGTAATTTGTCATATTTAAGATTGTTACTCTTGGTTTAGTTTAAAGAGATAGTATTGTATCATTTAAAAAAAAAATGAATCTTGTAGCCATTAAAAAAAAATAACTCAAAACGATGCCAGTGCCATCTCTCAGACCTTTATGGTTCGAGAGATATTCGCAATTAAAGTTCCCCCATGCCTTTCCCTGATGTCAACTCTCTAGCTGACTGCAGGAGAATCTGGTCCCGGGACCGTCGGAGGCTCATCAGCAGAGCTGAAATAGCGATCTTTAAAAAGGAAAACTTCATTGGAACGGTCTACAAAGTGTGCCTGGTGTTCGATAAAATATCTCTCAGCAGTGGGAATACCCTTGTTTTACTCAGGGGGATAAACCCTACAACATATATTTTTAACACTTTAAAGCAAAAAAAAGCAAGATTAGGATTATATTTTAGGGTTGGAGCATTTGAATAATTAATTGAGCTTATATATATGTGAAATTTTGAGTTATATAAGTTTATTTCATTTCTTGGTGTTAATGTTGCTGTAGTACATAAAGCCTTGAGAACAGTTTTTAGTCACCTTGAAGTATAATTCGAGAGTTGAAATCTGCTACACCTAGATAAAGCATATACCCTTTGACTCGTTTTGGGGTAGGAAAGTAATGTTTCATGTCAGGGATGTACCTAGCACCATCACTTTATGAAAATCACTATTTTCTATCACAGGGCTTGAAATTGGAAGTCCTTTGCTACTAGCCAGACCTGAAAAGTTACTTGTCACTGCAAGCCATAGCATACCCCTGAATTTCTACTCGCCAGGGCTAAATTTTCACTCGCCATTGGCTAGTGGCAAGTGGAAATTTTGAGCCCTGTTCTATCAATAACACTGAAATATTTTAATGAGCTGTGTATGTGTTCTAGGATTAACTATTCCTTGAAAGAGCCTGTTTCATCATTCCAGCGGGCATCTCACAGAAGGCGAAGTGCTTACTCGGATACAGAAACCATTAATGATGTATTTGTGGAAGATGTAGAAAGTAAGTTTTTCTTCTGTTACTTAGTGCCATATCCTTGCACGCTTGTATGTTTGCATGCATGTGCAATTAGTGCAGCTTGCAGACTTCAGGACAATATGCATTCCTTTGTGCAGGATGTAAACCATTGCGTGTGGGGACAGGGAGATAGGGTAAAAGAACATGTCTTCGTTGGTGTGTGTAAGGATATAAACAGTGTGCTTGTGTGTGTAGACAGATGGCTGTATGTGAGAAATATACAGTAGTTGTGTGGTGGTGGGTGTGTAAGGGGGCTAAACGTAGGTATGTGTGTTTTGGTGGAGGGAAAATTGAAGTTTGCATGAGGAGTGTAGATTGGTGGTGAGTTGAAGGTAACCTCAGTGTCCCCTCCTTTACCTGCTGCTTCCACCTGTATTGGTGTCATGAAAGGGATAGTAATGTTTCAAGATAAAAGCAGCTCCAATTAATCTTCATAGTATTCGGGCCATGGAGAGTGCTATTTCAATACTGTCAGTGTTGTAGTTCAAGAGTAATTGAATGAAAGTATCCCCTCCCGCCCCTTTTACTGATGTAACACTGCTCACCTCAGCTCAGCAAGACTGTCCAGATGGACTGCAGAGAGGGACAATCTTCATTGATCATAAGGAAAAAACCTGTCAAGGGGGGTAAGGTTTTCCTTATGCTCACAGTATGAAGATTGTCCCTTACAGTGATCTGTCTGGTCAAGTGACCAGATTCCACATCTGAGGGGAGGTGGCTTACACTAGGAAAAAGGGATGGGAGGGGGACACTTTATCATTCAGTTACTCTTGAACTATAACTCGTGACAGTACTGAAATAACACTCTCCATGGCCCAAATACTTTGAAGATTAAATGGAGCTGCTTTTATTTTGAAACATTACTATCCCTTTAAAAAATGGTGTCCCAGCTGTTCAGCTCCATATTCAGTGTCTAGTTCCCTCTGTGTTTTCTGCTCTCTGGCTCCTTTCAGTGAGATAAGTCCAGAAGCATATGAATGGGGGAAACAGACACTGACCGTGGAAATGTCCTGACTTTGCTCCCTAATAATATTACCTTGTTGGGCAGCTGCAAGTAAATCCTGGTGAGGGGCATGACTCATTGGTTAATCGTGTGTGTGTGTGTGTGTGTGTGTGTGTGTGTGTGTGTGTGTGTGTGTGTGTGTGTGTGTGTGTGTGTGTGTGTGTGTGTGTGTGTGTGTGTGTGTGTGTGTGTGTGTGTGTGTGTGTGTGTGTGTGTGTAGATGGATAGGGTACAGCCTGCATTCACACTGAAGCTGACGCACTAAGGCAAAAGTGATGGAAGTCTGAAGCAAGCCAGCTACGCCATAGGGAACATATTAAAAATTCTCAAACTTCAGATTGATGTAAATTAAGTTTTAACCCCTTGAATGCTAGTGAGTTCTTCTGCATATTACGAAGCAATGTGTTGGATACCTCTCTAGCATTCAGAGGGTTAAAATCACCATTATGTTAAAGGAGCAGTAAACTTTTTCATGAAAACCTGTAAGTTAAAAGGTTTTTCCTGCTGAGTAATACAAGGGTACTCCTACTGCTAACTGTTGTATTATTCAGAAGTTATAATCGTTCAAAACTGTTACACTTTCTGGAAAAAGATCCAAGGAGCTTACTTCCTGCAAGATTAAACTGGCAGGAAGTGTTATAGATGTTACTATGACATTCTATGGATGCCTGTTAACAGATACTTTCCCACCTATCAGAAATCTGGCCACTAGAGGGCATTTTAAAGGGATGGTAATGTGTCATAATAAAAGCAGCTCCAATTAATATTCATAGCATTTGGGCCATGGAGAGTGTTATTTCAATACTGTCAGAGTTGTAGTTCAAGAGTAATTAAATTACAAAGTATCCCCCCGCCCCTTTTACTGATGTAACTGCTCAGCTCAGAACAGCAGTGTGGTGTCCAGATGGATTGCAGAGAGGGACAATCTTCAATTAAGATAAGGGAAAAAACTGAAAAACCTGTCAATGGCGGCAGGGCTTTCATTGTTCTCACAATAAGAAGATTGTTCCTTGCTGTGATCTGTCTGGTCAAGTGACCAGATTCCACATCTGAGGGGAGGTGGCTTACACTAGGTAAAAGGGGTGGGAGGGGGATACTTTATCATTCAATTACTCTTGAACTACAACCCTGACAGTAATGAAATAACACTCTCTATGGCTCAGATACTATGAAGATTAATTGGAGCTGATGTTTTTATGAAACATTACTATTCCTTTAATGTAAAAACCCAACAGTATAAGCAGTAATAACTTTAGAATGACACATCAGTAGGAGTACCTTTGTTTTACTCAGAAAGAAAACCCCATTTAATGGGAATTTTAAGTGTTGGCTCTGTATCAGCTGCGACGTGGGCAGTCTCTACTGCTCATGACTGCGTCATTACACACATTTTAGCGAATTATTATATAGGATGCCTTTTCACCAGTGGTCAACTGTATCTTTCAATTTCTATGTTAAAATAATGTGCTGTAATAATATTTGAATGAAAAAATCACCTAGCACTGTGACTACTTGAGTTTACTCAGTGGAAAAAATATATATATATATATATATTTAAAAAAAAATTTACTGCTTCTTTAACCCTTTGAGTGCCAGAGGGGTACGCAACGTGCGTTGCGTACCCCTCTGGCACTCAAAGGGTTAATGATTTAAAGACTAAAGGAGTGTGCTATGCATTGCTCACACTTCTGGTGCTTAAATGGTTAATAGTACATTACAGTTTGTTTCTGATTATGAATATATTCCACATACCCCTGTGCGGTAACACTGGGCATTGTTTTCATAGGGCCTTTGCACTGTCAAAGAATTGGGGTCAGTGGGGATTTGTCTCCAGCAAGTGCTCTGGAAGAAAACTGACACAGGTCAAAGAAACTGTGAACTGGATTATTCTGCCACACCCCTTTCTTCCTGAGGATAAAGAAAGAAGTCTAGGTATTAAACTTTGTAAGAGTACCGCTATGCAATGGCTGCTTGTGTTACACTTTTGTGATATGGAGTCAATGTCGAACCCCTAGATGGAATTCGCTGCACTTTATATAATAATGTATTGGCAAACTTTGAAGTGAATTTGATCTTTGTACATTTTATTTGCAAGACTATTTTCCTATTAACGTCACAGTTTGAATGTGCATTCTCGGTCAATCCTCCTTATAACACTTTAGAATATGCAATTATTAGCAAGGGACTTTTTAACACATTTACAAAAAGCTTACTGATAAGAGCATTTTGTATTGTTTGTCAGGTTTGGAAAGGAGATATTAACTCTTTGAGTGCAACAATGCACCGGACTACCCGCGGCATCAGAGTTAGATGTAATAAAATCTTATATGAAAAAAAATATATATTGTAGGTCCTGTCCTGCGAAGTAAAATACGCCACTCCAACAATAGGGGGATACTTCATTCTGAACTTATTACAGCACAAACCTTTATTTTTTTATTTATGTTTGTGGGTTTGACCATAAAGGGGTAGTGCCTCCCATATGGAAAAATGAATACTTTTCTTCATAAACTCGTCATTTGGTAGCTTAGCCCTAATATTCCCAAGAGACCTCATAAATTTGAAAAATGTGTATGTATAAATATGTGTGTGTGTATAATATATAATACATGTTTCAGTATTATGTGTATTTATTCAGGCCTTTAAATGTAGCTGATTTCCTCTTCCTTCTTTTTAATCTCCAACCCCACTGACGGAATAGTATGATCCAGGAGGGCTGGGTGGGATTTGAGCAGATGACATCCCCAAAGTAGAATAATTTAGGAAAAACTTCAAAGAAGAAACTTGGTATACTTTTTTTTTAATAATGTATGTGAATAATGGGTGTCAGTACAAAAAAAAAAATTGAAAACACAGATTTGATTTATTTTCTTATTTTCTTTTTTTTTCCAATGATGCACTGCCCTTTTAACTCTCTTTTTGTGGCCATTTCACTTAATAATTGCCCTGATGCTGTTATGTTTGTGTATTGGGTGTGTTGCACACACACAGGCAACAGTGCCCCCATAAAATGGAATGGCCATAAAGAATGTTACACTGAAGCTAACAAAAA
This sequence comes from Rhinophrynus dorsalis, assembly GCA_037306005.1. NCBI lineage: Eukaryota > Metazoa > Chordata > Amphibia > Anura > Rhinophrynidae > Rhinophrynus > Rhinophrynus dorsalis. The sequence goes on along the minus strand of CM074725.1, from coordinate 181,388,607 downwards.
AAATGTACGTTTTTGCTGTAATAACTTTTGCAGCAGTGGGAGTACCCATGTTTTACTCAACAGGAAAAGCTCCAGACTATTACTATTTTTTATTATAAGAATGTACTTTTTCTTTATATGTGTGAGGATAATTTGATTAATAGAACCTTTGGCTGCCAAATAAGAACACAAACTGCACTGTTGTCACACACAAATGCAAAGTATCTGAAAGTCTGTTGTATATGTAAATCAAACATATAATCGGCTTTATTATTTTTGTCAGGATTTTTTTTCTTGTTTTTTTTTAAATGTACAGTTGCACTGTGGTTTGTTTATACCAAACACTTAGTAAATGTATTATAGGAGAACTAATGTTAACCTCTTGGTTAATAGAAAGGTATCCAACGCATTGCAAAGCTATCCAAAAGGGTTAAAATATGAGTTGGTATTACTGGAAAGATTTGCAGGCAAGTGTGTAAATGTTTTCATAAGTTGCTAGAACTGAAGAAATATGATATTACAGTAGTTCTCAAACTGTATCTCCAGGTTTCCTGAAGAAGTAAAGGGTTCCCAAGAGCAAATTTATGTAATGGCAGACTGTTGGACAAGACAAGAGTGACCTTTTCTGTATTTGTGGTTCAGTGGCTGTGTGGAAGATCTGAAATATTACCAAGTGTGCCATCTTGTAAAAAGCATTGCAGTCTAGCTCCCAGTACGAACAAACTGGCTTTCCCATACCTTTGATCTAGATGCTATGTTAGCCACGTTGATTCTAGAGAGGTGTACAGCTCATCAGAGGGGTTAATTAGTTAAACTGTTAGGGTTCCAAATGGATTTTGTTTGAAACTGAAGAGTTCCACTATATCAAAAAGTCTGAGAACCACTAATACTTGTGCGCTGTTTTCAGTAGGCTGGAGGGAAGCAGCATTTATTTGCACAACTGAATTCTTGTTATGACAGAAAAGTACAGCCTGCCTGCCAGGAGGTGACTAAATGAGTAATGAGAATTGCTTTCACTAGTAATACATACATGGTTTGTTAGAAATTCATATATATATATATATATATATATATATATATATATATATATATGAAATTCTAACAAACCATTGAAATGTGCAGGTGTGTAATACATATCCTATATAGTAATTCTCTAGGATGTTTGTCACAATGCAGTCATGGGCCCAAACGTAGGCATGTCACAATGCAGTCATGGGCCCAAACGTAGGCAGTCTCTACTGCGCACGATTGCATTGCATGAGTGAGGCGACGCAAGACTGCATCATGTGTAGCGTAGAAGACTCTTAACATTACCTGGACCTTGGCCCGTGTATACAGGTTTTTACGCTAGTATTTATATAAATATATAAATATATTAAGATATATTTCAATCCGGCTGAGACACATACACACACACACACTCATTACATATAGAGTAGTTGAGAAAATAAGATTGTAATACTATTAATTAATGAAAAGGGCAAAAATATTTTTAACAAGGGCATAATATTGTATTTAGTACTTCCCTTGTTCACGTGAAAGCACTTCTTTCATAACATAATCCTTCAATTAGCCATACAAAAGTATCAAATGAAGGTGGCTGAGATATAAAATAGTGGTCTGTGATGCTAATTCTTCCTGGTATAGACATTCTGGATTTTGGAAAGCCTGGTTTGTACTGGCAGCCATTTTTGACAATCATAGGATGTTGTATATAAAGTATTGGCAACAACTGGCTGGGAATGATGCAGCTGAAAGGTGTCAGGTTGTCCACTTCTACTAACGCTTATGGCAAAATGCATTCATAATAGTCAGCCCATTTTAAGGATTCATTTGAAGTCATGTGAAAGCAGAAGGACACAATAGTATATTTAATTTGATCAACTCATAGTTGGAAAGTGCACAGTCTTTGGAATCTCGCAGGGCTGTTTATCAGTGTGTGCAAAAATATTAGTTAGTGAGAGTTTGGAAAAATCTGATATGTTTTTAGTCTCCAACTTTAAATTCCCTAGTTTCAGAATGCTCATAAATCCCATATTGCTTGCAGCACTCCCTTCCAGTTTGATCCCCACCCATGAGGACCACCTTGAAGAAAGGTGAAGTGCAGGGCTCCCTATGAGGGATGTGCAATAGCTGCCCTCCAGTTCTTGTTGCACTTAAAGCTGCAGTAACATTTGTTTTATGAAATCCTATATGTTATAATGCTTTTCCTGGTGATTAAAACAGGGGGACTCAAATGTGATAACAGTTCAAATTTTCAGGAAGTGAATTGCAGTGTGATTACTTGCTGAAAGTTCTAACTGACAGCATGACTCCACAGTTTCTTTCACATTCTACATAGAACTATTTGTCACTGACACTCCTCTCAAATAGAATGTAATAGAATAACTAATTAGAATCTGATCACTAGACAGCACTGTTAATGTAAAAAAAGAAAAAAAAGGCAATTTTAAATTGCAGTAACTCTGGAAATATGTCTCTCTCAGCAGTGTGAGTACCCTTATTTTACTCAACATGAAAAGCCCTAAAATATATATATTTTTCATAACAAAAGTTTACTGCTACTTTCACTCTGCCATCTGCATCTGTTTCGATGAGGATGATCATTTTTACTATCAATTCCTTCATAGAAATATAAGAAAAAACAGAGATGGTGCCTCATAGGATAATAACGTTTTGATAATAGTGAGTAACCTATATGGTACTCACATATGATATATGCTACCAAGTATTGAACAGACAGCATATACACTTATGGAGGATATTACACTACTCCATGCAGAGCATACAGTTGCTCCTTACCAAACGTTTACTCTAATATTGTAAAGAAAAAGGAGACACAGAAAAAACATCAGCAAACTCGAAGTATGTAAGGGTGCTCTTAATACAAAATATATATATAAAACACACCAGTAATATTCAGGAATTACTCATGTGCCAATATCTCCAGTTTGTATGTCAAACAAACAGGACAGTTGCTTCAGGGGAATATACTCCGCCTCTGGACAGCAACCTCAATTGGTCACACAGTCAGGACTACAGAAGCGGATATAACAAAAATCTTTATATAAAATACATCAACGTGTTTATGAGCGACATGCTGCATAGGGATCTATTTATGTATCAGCATCAGTACAACATAGCTTATTACTACATATTACATACTATAACACTCAATCATTTGGCATCTACATCACTGGACAAGGATGGCTAACCTAAATTAAATGTATATGTGACGCTGATGTTAGCTGACTATGAGACATGCCCTCCACTGATGATCTATATCTCTGCTTTATTTAAGTCGAAAATTTGAAGAAAACCTAGCCCTATTTTTTCAGTTAAGTCAATGTTAAATATTTAGATTTTGGTGTGAGACATTGTGTGCGGTCTGCTTCATATGAATATATTTTTTGCTATCTTTAATGTACAGTGACTTTTGTTAATAAGTGGCACTACAGTGAATCTGTCACCTTGAATTTAAGTTTGCAAGCTCAGTATAATGATAAATGGAGATTGTTGTAAAGATAGACGTGATGCACACCAGTACGAAGGGAAGTGTGAACTTGCTCCCTGGTAGAGCTGGGAGGGAGTTATGAGGAGAATTTCAGTACTGGAAAGTTCTGTGCCGCTGTGCTGCAGTTAGCCTGTGCTGTAGAATGCGGAAATGGGTTCAGGAATGTAATTTTGACAGCAAATTTCTCAATAACTATGGACTTGTATGGAAGCCCGTATACACGGGCTAAAGTGGACCCAGCTGCCCCGGAGCCGGTAGCAGAGACATGACGTGAGCCGTCCAGAGCTGGACAGCGCTTTCGGCGAGTCTCTATTGAGCATGACTGCAGTCATGCGCAGTAGAGACTCGCCGAATGCGCTGATCCTTAGCGGGAGCTCCAGGCGGCTCACAGTGAAGCTCCCTGTGTGCAAAACCACACATGCACAGTAGAGACTCTTACTGCACATGTGCGGTTACGGCACAGTGAGCGACGCATTCTACCACTTTATGTTATTGGACAATAAAAACAACCCATTGATCTAGACACATGTACACTGCGCTAATAATGAGCCAGGGTTTATTACATGTGAATGTTACTCTTTAAGTCCTCTGTCATTCCCCACCCACCCACCCAATTTCTGAGCAGGCGCTCATATGTATGGACTGGCTGACAGAAAGGGGATGTTTTGTGAAAAAGGCATACTGAGGTCACAAAAGGGACTTTGCCTGTTGAAACATCCTTTGGGCCGAATAATTAAATGTATTTTCATTTTTCATGCAGGAAGAGACTTTTGGCCCTATTCACAAATTAAGAGGCGCAATTTTGTAACAAACCAATTGCAATGCAGTGGAGAAACAAACATTCCCCACATCATCACTCATTGATTTAAAGAGATAGTAAAGTCCAGAAAAGCAAAACTTTGTATAGGATTGTTCATTGTAATTTGTTATAATGCATAGCATATTTTAAAATCATTTTATCTTCATATTCTTCAAATTTGATTGAAAAGATTACCCCTCCCACCCCTTTCAGTTACGTCAGGCAGAGATCCCTCAGATCCAAAAGCTGGTCACTTGACAGGATAAATCGCGACAAGGCACAATATTGCGTCTCTCAGGGTTTTCCCTGTACTGACATAATATTGTCCCTCACTGTGATCTGTCCGGACTTGCTTTTGGATCTTCCTTGACGTAATTGAAAGGGGCGGAAGGGGGAACCTTTTAAATCAAATTTGAAGAGGAATATAAAGGTAACACAATTCTAAAATATGCTATGCATTATAACAAATTAATATGAACATTCATATAGATGTCCCAATCACTATCTCTTTACGTAGGTTTACATTTATATCAATGGCAGTTTCCATTTGTCCTCTGCGGTGCAGATGGTGTGCTTCAGAATTGTTCCTTTTTACTTTTCACATATGGCTCTTGGAGCTTGTGGTGGCTATATTGCATTACCAAACTCTGCTAAATTGGAAATATTCAGGACCATACATGTCTCCAGATATTGCAGTTTACACTCTTGTTTTGTTACATTAACAGCATCTTTAAATGGTCAGATTCCAATTATTCTGTTGCATTTTCTGGGAGTCGTAAGTTACTGACAAACAGATCTCGATAGAAACTGCTGAGTCATGTGTCAGTTAGAACTTTCAGGAAGTAAACGCGCAGTAAATTCACTTCTTGATTATTCAAACACTAGTTGAAGAGCCCGTGTACACGGGCCACAGTGCCAAGCAGCAACGGCCACGGTGCAGTCATGCTCAGTAGAGACTTCCCGTGCCGCGGCTGATAACGTAGTGGGGCGATCCAAATTCAGACTGTAGTTCTCTCTGCGCACCGGTACACAGAGAGGACAACAGTCTGAATTCTGAGAACTCCACTCCATTATCAGCCGTGGCGGAGACAGTCTCTACTGCACGTGACTACAGCACGCACAGCTGTCTGTACTGCGCATGACAGCTTCTGACAAACATACATTAGTGAATTATTATATAGGATTTGGCAACTGACAGCGGTGGGAGTGCCCTTGTTTTACTCAGCAAGAAAAACTCTATAACAGGTTTTCATTAAAAAAAAAGTGTTCTGCTCCTTTAAATGTCTGTGTGTGAGGGTGCACGTAGTCTGAAAATGTCTGGGTGATTTGTAGGTCATTTGACAGCAGTGTAACAAAGAGGAAATTTATAAGTAGTTACTATTAGGTTCAATAATGTGAAAAAGGGGACAAAACCAACATTTGGTTACATTATAAAACAGATGTGCTCAACAGGCAGCCCTGGGGCCTGATGTGACCCCCCTAGAGGCTTCTCCTGTGGCCCCTATTCTGTTGTCTGTTAAAAGTGCAAAGAGGAGATAATTTCCCTCTATCACACACCCCCTATTGTCACCCCCTAAAACCACATTCTTTTTCTTTTGCTTCAGGGCGTGCCTCCCTTTACACATACACTGTAACATTTAACCCCATGGACACTGGAGAGTTCCCCAACACATTGGCAAGCAATGATTTAGTGCCCTCTCACATTCAAGTGGTTAATCCACTTATTTCAACCCTTATGTAGAATAAACCATATTGTGCAGGCCTCAGTGGTGAATCTAGTTGCCTATCACTGGTATCAAACCATTTCATAAATTTGCATTTAAAGGACCGTGCATACATAGGTATTACTAGGCAGAGAGTGGCCATCTCCATGTGATGACACACCCACCCAATATTTTCTGCTAGTAAATGTCGGTGGGGGATGCACTAAGACGTGATAAAGATGTGGTAAAGCAGAGATGACTTCTCAAGCGATATCACTTTTCCATGTCCTCTGTTATTCTATGGAACTAATGAACTAACATTTCTCCAGCTTTGGAGATCTTAGCGCATAGGCCCTATAGAATAACATAGGAACTGGAGAAGTGATATCACTGGAGAAGTCATCTCCGCATTATAATTATTTATTTATATTGCACCAACTTATTCCACAGAGCTGTCACCTTTTTATCATGTCTTAGTGCATCTCCCCTTAGACGAACATCCCAGTATTAAAAATGTGTCTGACTACTCATAGAGAAAACTGTATCACCCCAGACTGGTCCACAGAATCCTGGTGGTGAATCACTGCCCTCATTTGTGAAAGCTTGCTGCTTAACTTCTTGAGGACTAGAGGGCCATGCAACTCATTGCAAAGCAACTAGTTAACACAACCCGCTTGATCTTAAAGGGATAGTAATACTTCGTTTTAACTTTATTTTATTTTGTAGGCATTAAAAAAACATGAAGAACGATATAAGTCTTATCTCTCAAACCTTTATGGTTTATGAGATATTCACAAGCAAAGTTCCCCCCTCCCGCCCCTTTTGCCTAGTGTAAGCCATCTCTTCTCAGATGTGGAATGCAGTCTATAGACCAGACAGATAACAGAAGGGGACACTCTTCTTCCTATGAGAACAATGAAATCCCTGCTCCCCTTGACAAGCTTTTCAGGTTTTTCCCTTATCTTAATTGAAGATTGTCCCTATCTGCAGTCTACCTGGGCACCTCCCTTCTAGCTGAACAGTGTGACATCAGTAAAAGGGGTGGGAGGGGGATACTTTGTCATTGAATTATTCTGGAACTACAACTCTGACAGAATTGAAATAACACTCGCCAAAGTCCAAATACTATGATGATTAATTAGAGCTGCTTTTATTATGAAACATTACTATCCCTTTAAGGGGTCACCACAACTCAGACAAACATTATCTCCTGCACTCAAAAGGCTCTACACACACAAAAAAAGAACAATTCTGGGGTAAACCAACTGACAATATCGGGTGAAAAAAAATTCCCTTAGATTTTTATGGGACATTTAATCCTTTAACCCTTTCAGTGCCAGAGGGGTACTGAATGCATTGCAAAGCAATGTTTTCCGTACCCCTCTGGCGCTGAAAGGGTTAAATGAAAGTGGTCATCATTGCTTCACAATTCACTGGAGACCTCTAGCAATCAACCCTATTTAAATGAGGTTATTTTTTAATAAGGGTTTAACTCTTTCAGTGCCAGGGGCTTGGGGAACTTTCTGTACCCTGCTGGCTGGACTCATTTTCAGCAGTTTTGCTATCCATCAGTTAGGCATGATTTCTGTTAGTAAGTTTGTACTTATAGGAAAATTATATGTGTATTTTTTTATGGAACAAATTCAGCTTTTTCATGGTATCTCTCAAAGACTAAATTTTGCACTGTACGACAAGCTACAATATCATAAATACAAACCATTTTTTAAAAAAATACTTTTTTGCTATATAAACAAATATCAAAAACATTTATGTTGGTAGAGAAAATGTAAATTATTTTTAAAAGCGGAGTACAAAATTACCAAATATGGAAAATTGCATCTACATACATGGCCCGTACAAACCCTTAATTAACTTGAGGTCAAAATGGTATTTTCAAATGTATAAACTAAAATTCACACTATCCTAAGACAGCTCAATAACTACGTAAAAGTATATATTCCCTTAAAGTAGCTTCAAATAAGGGGTCACTTGCCATTCTACCCTTAGCCTGGAGTGCACAATTTTTTCCAGTAGGTGGTGAAAAAGGAAGAAATAGGCATTTTTTTCCCACCACTTAATAATTACTGAAATCTTTTGAACTGTATGGAATTTCCTTTTGTAATTATTAGTTAGTACTCTTACCAGAAAAACAACACCCCATTGGTATGAGCTGACTTATGGTAGGGGGTCTCAGAAGCATAAAATGACACAATTTTTCTTGCATTTTTTTCAAACATGACTTGACTGTACTAAAATGGTTGTCCCAACTAGAGAAATGAAGAATATGTAGACAAAAAAGCATTTTGGAAAGAAGACAACCTACCACATCAAATGAGAGGTCACTTGCCTTTCTACCCCTAACCTGGTGTGCACCAGTGTTTCCAGGAAGTATCTCTACAGGAAACAATAGTTTTTTTCCACTCCTTCAAGTGACAAAAATCTTTGATAACTGTGGAATTTCTTACTGAATTCATTAGCTACTGCTATTCCAAGAAAAACTGTACCTTATTAGTATGGCTTGACATACCAAAATGATCCCTACCTGTTTTAATTTTTTAATAGACTACCTGCACTTAAATGGTCTTATTAGATGAAGGAAGGGTAGGCAAGTCATACCATTTTTGAAAGTAGACACTCACCTGCATCAAATGAGGGTTTGTTTGACTTTTTTTTACCCCTAGGTTAGTGTGCACAATTATTTCCAATTTCCATAAGGTGGCATTATAGAGAAATATTTTTTTTTATGTTTCCACTGCTTCAAAGATACTAAAATCTTTGAAAACAATGGAATTTCCTGCTGTGTTTAGTTCTTTGTACCAGCTCAAGAAAAGTGGTTCCCCATTGGTATGGGTTGACATACTATAGTGGGTGTCAGGAGCATGGCAGTATATGTACGATTCCGTGATTATCAGTGGTGCAAGGTTGAGGTGTAAATGTGTGCATGCAGAGGTCTTCAAAGTATAGTGTGCAGTGAAACCAGGCAGTCAGGTGGGTCAGACAGTGTATGTGGGAATCTGTGACCTCCAGTTGAACCAGGCTTGGAGGGTCTGACAGTGTATGTGGGTCTCCCAGCTGATTGAGCTAGGAGATCAAGAAAGGTGACACAAGGGAGCAGCATGGCTCCCCTGCTTCCATCCTACCTGGTGTAACAGGTAGGAGTGGGAGGGATTAGGAAAAGCCTTCCTCATCACTAGCGACATGATTTGGAAGGTTTTTGCCGATCCCTCCTACTCTTGCCCAATACTTCATATGACGGAAGTAAGGAGCCATGCTGCTCCCCTGCATTTGCCTTTATTGATGTCCCAGCCGAATCCTGATGCCCTCCCTAGAGGGCTGACACTTTTTTAAATTGTGGCCACTGCATGCCAGTGATTGATTAATTCTCTAAGGTATCTATGTAGGATCAAGTGTCTGATGGGCTGTTTTTTCTGATGCTTGATGAACAAAGACCCAAGTGTATTCTTACTTCCAAAATAATTTAAATTTCAACCATTTTTCAATATATATCTGTATAATATGATTCATGTGCAGTATTTATAGAAAGACATGTTAAAGGGATAGTAATACTTTGTTTTAACTTTATTTTATTTTGTAGGCATTAAAAAAACATGAAGAACGATATAAGTTTTATCTCTCAAACCTTTATGGTTTAAGAGATAATCACAAGCAAAGTTTCCCCCTCCCACCCCTTTTACCTAGTGTAAACTATCTCTTCTCAGATGTGGAATGCAGTCCATAGACCAGACAGATAACAGCAGGGGACAATCTTCTTCCTATGAGAACAATGAAATCCCTGCCCCCCTTGACAAGTTTTTCAGTTTTTCCCTTATCTTAATTGAAGATTGTCCCTCTCTGCAGTCTACCTGGGCACCTCCCTTCTGCCCTGGCTGAGAAGTGTTACATCAGTAAAAGGGGCGGGAGGGGGACACTTTGCTTGTGAATATCTCTTAAACCATAAAGGTTTGAGAGATAAGACTTATATAATTCTTCGTGTTTTTTTAATGCCTACAAAATAAAATAAAGTTAAAACGAAGTATTACTATCCCTTTAATACTACCTTCATTAGTAATCACTATTCTTAAAATGTGTAAAACACTGTCAGCTATTTAAAGTGTTCTGCAAAGCCAGGCGGCATTTACAGAATAGACGGTGTTTAACCCTTTGAGTGCCAGAGGGATACGCAACTCAAAGGGTTAAACCCCCTGGATGTGGCTTGGGTCTCCAATACATTGAGTAGCCATCGCTGGGATTCAGGGAATTATAAGAGAGTATCCTGTTAAGGTAAGTGGATGTTCTATTTGTCGCTTAGGGCCATATGTTCAAAGAATTAGCGAAATAGATTGTCGTTTGTAACGACTTTTCAAAGTACATTGTTGTTGGGATCATTAATATTTTCAGAGAATGTCAATTGTGATCTGAAATATGTTGTTTGTCCTGACTGAAATTGTCGTATGTAGGGATAGTAATACTTCTTTATTACTATCTCACATGTTGTAGCCCTTAAAATTCTGAATTCAACGATACCAGCGGCATCTCTCAAACCTTTATGGTTTGAGAGTTATCCTTTTTCTAAGTTCCCTCTTTTTGGCTTTTCCCCTGACGTCAGCGTTCTAGCTGAGAGCAGGGGAATCCAGTCAGTGAGCAAGCGGCGGCTCTGCAGGAGTCCTGAGATTGCGTTATAGAAACAGAAATCCTTCACTGAAATGGTCTTCTACTTGTGCTTTGTTTGCAAGCACACATAGAAGACCATTTTAGTGAAGCATTTCTGTTTCTATAACGTGATCTTAGCTCTGCTGCAGAGCCGCCGCCGATCCCGGGACCGGATTCCCCAGATAGAAAGCTGATGTCAGGGGAGAGGGAACTTTGAAAGCGGATATCTCTCAAACCATAAAGGTTTGAGAGATGCTGCTGGTATAGTTGAATTCAGAATTTTAAGGGTTACAACATGGGGGATAGTAATAATGAAGTATTACTATCCCTTTAAAAAAATGTCTTAACTAACGACAAAAATGTCTTTAAAAATGCTTTACTAATGACAAAAATGTCTTAACTAAAGACAAAAATTCTCACATTCAGAACTTCACATTCCCTCCACTTTACTCTTAATGTACAAATTTTGTCTTTTGCCAGACATTTTTTTGTCGTTAGTTACAACAAATTTTCTTTTCCTCTATACGACAATAGAGAATACTTTAGCCACGCCCCTTTTCCTGTCAATTCTGGAATTGTGTCGTACATAACGGACATTACTATTTTTTTGTCGTACACTTTATAGAAAATATGTCGTTCGTGCATACAATTACTTATTTTTGTTTTTTTTATACAACATTTTTTTGTCGTTATCCCTTTGAACATACGGCCCTCAGTAATTGAATTTTAACTCTTTGAGTGCCAGAGAGGTATCATGCACATTGCTTTGGAATGCATGGGTAATAGAAAAGAAGACCTCAGCCCTTGTAGATATATAGTTATCACATTTCTAAAAGGTACTTTGCACATTGTATAATACTCTTGTATTTATGGCAGCCACATATAATTGTCCATCGGCCAATGACTCAATTATATTTGTTTTCTTGTGGCTTTAATTTTCATCGCCAATGAAGATGCCAAAAATTTAACATATTGTATTTGTAAAAAAAAAAAAAAAAAAACAATTACTGTTTTAGGAATTGTATTGTTTTTGTAAGTCTAATAAAACTGAGCCATCTGAAAGTGTAACTTTTTTACTGTAAATGATGCAGTTTGTGTAATAAAGGAAAAGCAAAAATCTGTCTGCTTTCTTTTTGATTCAAATATTTTTTAATGCCTTGATTACCATAAGGGTTGGGAACACGTGGTGTAAAGTGGTGTAAAATGCTCTACATTACCCTCTAGACCGTAAGGGATTATTGAGAATAATGTTAGGGAACAAAGGACACAGGTTAAAGCGGAACTATCGCCCTATATAACGTCCCCCCATAATAATCAGGCATATGGTGATTAGCTTCTAAACAGCACGATTATCGGGCACAAGTACCAAGTTCTGAAGTAATCCTCCTACTTCTTCTGAGACCGGAGGACAGCCTTGCACGCAGACATCTTGTCTTAGAGACATCTGCGCACCTGCACTGTCCGTCATGGTTGCCTGTAGGAGGCATTGCATGGTACCTTAAAGTACCGGAAGGGACTGACGGAGCGGGCGCACAGACGGCTCTAAAGCAAGAAGCCTGGCTGTCAGTCTCCATAAAAGAAGGATTGCTTCAGATTGTGGTACTTGCACCCGATAATAGCACTGTTAAGAAGCTAAGACTTTATATAGGGTGATAGTTCCACTGTAAAAGGTAGAGAGGAAAGAAACAAAAGCAAGGAAGGTCAAATTAATCCTGTCTGTCTGTCTGGTGTCTTTATCTGTTTTCAGGATTAGACAGATGTTTACTGAGAGCCAGGTGATTGGACATGGAGGTGTGTGTCCACTAATCAGACAGGTGGTAGGAGGAGTCTCATGTCAGAATCCAACCAGCATCCTACTTTCCTTTTTCAGCTAACACTGCATTGGCACTCAAAGAGTTAAGGACCAGAGGGGTGTGCAACACATTGCAAAACACACCCCACTGGTCCTTAAGGGGTTAAGAATGCTGGTTGTGAGTACATCCTTCTCAGTGACTCATTTGCTTTACTACATCCTTAAATTTGTTTGATTGCATCAGCCATATGCAGAATAAAATTGGAGACATTCTGGAGCAAGCCAATTGCACTATAAGACACAAATAAACATTCCCCTCATGTAAATGGGGCTTTTAACGCCTTAATGCTAGAGGTGCATTGTAAAAACCCACATTAAGCCATTAGGACTTTCTAGTTGGTCCCTATAGTATAGTTTGGTTTGCCCCAGAATGACTCCACCTTCTTTTTTCATGTATATATCCCCATGTTCTAGAATAAAAGTCCCTGATGTCTTTAACCCCTTAAGGACCAGAGGTCCTGGGACCTTTCCATCCCATAAGGACAGCTTTGATCTTTGCCGATGTGCCAGTACACGTGACCTGTTGCGTGTATCGGCACACCTCTTTGGGGCTTAAAAGAGATCACTCCAGTCTTGGAGCGGTTAATTTTTGCCCTCATTTTTCTTACAGTGCTCCCAGTGGAGCGCTATAAGTAAAAAGTACGTGACGTACTATGACCGTCATCGGTCCTTAAGTATTTAAGGACCATGACGGTCATAGTACATCACGTAGTCCTTAAGGGGTTAAACTTACTGAATGAGTGTAGTGACCGTATTATTGTGGGAGTGTGACGGTAATAAGTGAGCCAAAGCTACCATGATCTAGAGGCCTGGATACCACTTTTGTTTAACCTGCCCCCCAACACATGCAGGCAAGTAACATAGTAACACAGTAAATTAGGTTGAAAAAAAAGACACAAGGCCATTAAGTTGAACATTTGCTTCATAACCCAGAGACATGAGGATTATATGCCGTCAAGTAAGTTAGTCTTTTTCAGACCTTCCTGTTTTGCCTACTAATACACAGTAGAACCCTGTATGTTCCCTTTTGAAATAAATATATGTAATCTTTTCATAACTGTATCCGTTGTATCTGCCATAACCACATGGCAAGGAATTCCGTAATTTAACAGACCTTACTGTAAAAAACCCCTTCCTCTGCTGAAGCCAAAACCTCCTTTCCTTTAATCTCAAGGGACATCCCCTGGTTATTCAATCCGGCCTTGGAATGAATAGTAGACAGCCTTGAGCAGTGAAATGCATATATATTTACTCCAAGGGCTGTAAATATCCCTCTTGAGTTCCCCAAAAGGCTTCATATTATTGTGCAAAATTCTAAATAAGGGTTGATGAAATCAGAGAGCTAGGGAGATTTTAAACATTTGTAATGTTCTCAACTCCTCTCTAGCACACAAGGGGTTAAAAGGGAGTATTGTAGAGCTAAATAAGAAAAAATACTGTGTAACAGTTGATGAGGTTGAAAAAAAGACATTCATCCATCCAGTTCAGGCCATGCCATGTTACCCTTGTTAAGCCAGAGGAAAGCAAAAAAAGAAGATCCTATAGAAGCCATTTGTAATTAAGCCCCAGGTAGATATATATCTTCCTGAATCAACATTCTATCTCTTTGAGACCAAATGTTACAATTATCGATATTGTTTTTTGTCAGATAGGTATCCATTGCTGTATGGAAAGCAACTACAGTATCTACAAACACAGCATCCTGAAACAAAGAATTCCAAAACTTTACTGCCCTTACTGTTTTAGTCGACATCACCTTTCCTCTTGTTTTAGTGCATGATCTCTTGTTTCTTGCTCAGCTCTTTTGAGTAGATAAATCTCTAGAGAGTTCTTTGCATTGACCTTGAATACATTTGCGAATGATAATTGGGGATTATCCTAGCTTCAGTGAAGAGATAATCTGAATTTTAATAATGACAGGAGTCGAGTATTTGCTATTGCTTTCTTTATTCACCTCCAATAGCACCAAGGCAGTAAAAAATGGAAACAACCAATCAGAATAAAGTTTCAGTATTAAGTAGTCTTGCAGAGTATTCCACATCCTCTTCCTTGAGGCGAACCAAACAAAGCAACTGGAGTCCCATGAATAAAATCTGTAGGAAGGACAACTGTCAAACGAAGAACCAACGCCAGTAGAAGCCGCTCACGACGACAGGAATACCGCCAACAGAGATCCACAGGTGCCAGTTAAGCTTAAAAACAGTAACATCATAATAAACTGGGCAAAACAAATATACAAATAAAATAACAGCAATAAAGTTATATACTTTAGCACAAAAAATATGAAGCGTAAACATCACACAAAAAATGAAAGATAGAGCATAAGTACCCAAAGAAGCAGAAAAATGAGGAAAAAAGAAAGGGATGGGACAAGGAAAAAAACAAAAAATGGGCACTCGGGAGGGAAATACTCGCCTCCTGTCATTATCAATATTCAGATTATCTCTTCACTGAAGCTAGGATAATCCCCAATTTTAAAACATGACATGAATGCTATCAACATCAAAGGCCCTCACATCCGAGACTCAACGGAAGGAAACCAGACACAGAAGAGTAAGTTTAGCGGACAGCTGGCCACGTGAGAGGAGTTAATTCTCAGGCCAAGTCCGTAGGAATTGTAAAACAGTAGAAACATCCCAGATTGAAGAATATCTAGGACCGGGAGGGCAAGAAAGACGAATACCCCTCAACAAGCGGCAAACGCGTGGGTCTTTACCAATAGGGAGACCATGAATAGAGCCGTGAGCAGCAGAAATAGCCGACCTGTGGACATTAATAGTCCTATATGATTTCCCTTGATCGAATAAGTGGGAAAGAAAATTGATTATGAAATGAACAGGGGCCGTAAGGTGATCGACACCCCTTCCACACACCAACGAGACCAGGAACCCCAAGCGGATGTGTAGCAACGTCGTATTCCTGGGGCCCAGGAATCCCAAAGGAGTCGAAAAGCCGATTCCGATAGGCCTCGGACATCCTAGGATCCCTTGAAAGAGACCAAGCCACCAGTTGCAAATGTTGAAGAAGGACCAGGAGATGGAGATCCCCTTTTGCATCTGTCAAGAGAGCCGGGAAGGAAGGGAAAAGGAGAGGATCCTGCACTGAGAGGAACAGGAGATCCGGAAACCAAGGCTGACTCAGACAGAGAGGAGTTATCAAAGTGCCACTGCTCTTTTATTCAGGAAGGCCGTTATCTCCACTAGTTTACCACAAGCCTGGACAGTCACCTCAAGATTGCTGTGGTACTTGGAAGCCTAGAAAAAGCAGGGATAGCTGTTCCCTCAGAGCATATGTAGGAGTAGATTTTAGGCATTAGAAAACAAATAGAGATGTTTTACAGATACTAGCTAGCAAGACATACAGATTATTTAAGTGTACACTGAAGTTAATTTCTCTTACATCCAATAAGGAACACAGAAACCATGGGGTAAAGTACCCTGCTCCAGACAGCAGCAGAGCACTAACAAAAAAAAAGGTACGGCCTTTGAGTCAGAGACTCCCTTCTTTCCCTTCAGCTTCACCATCACCCGTCAGTTTAAAGTGAACAATCTCAGGAAAGGGCAAGCTGTTCTCTTGGCTTTTAGATATATTTTTTATTTTTTACTTAGATATGGGGCTGCATAAACCCCCATTAGTCTGGGCCCCATTAACTGGTTTCACTGGAGTTAGACTGCCCAGTTCACAGATGTATTTCTGGACTACTTTTCTGTACCTCATTATCCGACTTCTCCGATATGATCCTGTATTAATATAATGGGAGAATGAAGACAGAAGGCTGTTAACCCTCTGAGTGCTGTGGTCCTTACTGCTATGCTGCTTTCACTGGGTACCCACTCAAAAGTGGTGTTTTTGTCTTTCTAGCACTCAGTCCATCTTTTTGTCATGGCTGCCTTCAGTAGTATGGGTTTTTAACTGTTTTTGTAATGTATGGTACGGTTTACTGGCTTTCTCTTCTTGTCTTTAGTTAGGCTTATTCTATTCTTATTTTCTGTTAGTTCACTATATATTTATATGTATGTTAGCTTTATTTCTATTGTTCATTAGCTACACAGAGACTGTGCTCTCTTCTCCACCTCTCCAGTTTAAACTTTTACAGTCAGATAAGTACCTTTTTGGGTATTTGTGTGTATTTTGTCCTAGTTTAGAGGGATTTTCTCTGGACATGTCTGATCCCAAGGGACGTATGGAGAAAGCCAAACCTAATAATGCAGGAGTCCCTTTAAATCTTAAGTACACCGTTCCTTATCCCAAACTATGCTTCCATGGGAATATTCAGGCACCCTATATGTCTCTTGCACTGTAGCCCCTACTATTCCACTGGGGCCCTCCACCGTAGAACAAGAGTCAGTTTGGGTTAAGACTCTGATGTCTTCAGTTGATTTCATCTATTCAAGGGGTCCTCCATTCTTGGTGCCGCATGCCCACTATTAAATTGACCCTGCCTTTAGGGGCCAGTCTCCGTTGGCTGGAGATTCTTCTGCGTAGAAGGTTGATACCGATCCCCTCTGTTTTGGGGATGCCAATGAAGAAGGCTCTTGCAAATTGGCTGAGGAGTTTATCAGAGCTGTTGTAGAGACTTTGCAGATCTCTAAGCCTTCTGATAATGGGTCTTTTTCCCCTGACATCTTCAAACTATCAGGGTGTCAACAATGTCCAAGCCATAGCGGCTGGAGAGTGTGGTTCAGGAACTAAGCCGGTCACACTTATCCTTTGCTGTGGCCAAAGCCGGAATAAAGGTGCTGGCCTCAAAGCCAGATGTTCGAACCCAGTAGAGCCAGGACCCTGACCAGGATAGGATAAAATGTGTTCCGGTGTATGTTCTGGACAGAGGACCCAGTAGAACCACAGATGCAAATCTTCTTATCAGGATAAAACAGAGGATAGGACTGCTGTAACAATCTTACAAGGAGGCAAACCTGGAATCACCAGAAAAGGTCCTGTACTGCTAGCAGGCTGAGATTACAAGATGGAAAATAGCCCTTTAGAAATAGCAGGCTGGGTCCGTTCAAGCCTTGACCAAAGTACCACAGAGAATGGTTCTATAGGAATAGCAGGCTAGTCAGGAATTGACCAGAGCAGAATAGACAAGCTGTTCACCAATGGTAGGTGATGACAACTCAGAGTCGGAAGTTCGGAGATGAACTCCTGCAGGAGTTTTGACCGGAGGTCGAACAGAACCCAGTCAGTGAATTGAATTATATGGATTATTGACCAGAAGTCAAAGAGTATCCAACTAGTATAACGGATTCTGAATATACAACTATGATTCAAACCAACTCGGACAAAAGCATAGAGGCTGATACGACTAGGATAGCTCAAGTCACCTCAGAGCAATGAAAGTACAGAGTAGCGTGGGATACTACTGCCACCAAGCAGCCAACTATGAGTTGTTCACCCTCCAATCCAGTGTCAGAAGCAATAGTACAAACAAGGGTAGGGTACCAACAGGAGAAGGGAGCTTGCTCACTTCAACATACCCAGACCAACAGGCCAGGGTTAGAGTATATATTCGAACACCCCAGGACCCAACAAGATGGGGCCACTGACAGATATTGACCACTAAGCTTCGACTCACCTGGCAGTTGGGATCTAACTATTGAAATGAACCGGCTCAGAAGGCTTAAACAGGAGCGGAGGCCAAGTCAAAGTCCAACAGAGGGGTATGGTTCAACAACAATTTCCAAAGGCCTGTTACATACGGTCAGAGGTAGAATGGAGGCTAAAGGAAGGGGAGTGACCACAGGCACCCAGGGTCTGGAGGCCCGAGGAACAAACTTTATGGTGTGATTGAAGTAGAGCAGGAGAAAGCCAATGTCAGAACAAGTCAAGGTCACCTGAAGCGTAAGATAAAAAAAATCCGTAGTCTGTAAACGTAAGCCAGGGAGTAAACAACCGAGAGGACAATCCAAAAAAACACAAAACAAGGTCGAAGATACAAACTAAATTGGGTCAATCAAAAAACAAATTCAAATAATCGGGCAAGGCTCTCTTCCAACTTAGTCCTTAAAAAGTCTCAAGGACCAATCAGCAAAGACAAAGAAGCCAGTGGCTAGGTGGGGAAAATAGATCAGTTCAAGACAGAAGCAAAGCACAAAGAGTGATACCCCGATGTGTAAGGGAATCACTCTTATGAGTCTTTGCCTTCAAAAGTAGTCATTATGAGTTCACTGCTTTCCCCTTTGGACTGCTCCAAGGATCAAGGATCTTTACGAAGGTCATAGCTACTTTGGCAGCCCACATCTGTGCTTGCAAGCTCAGTACCATGGTAAATGGAGCTTGTTGTAACGATTCACCATATAAATATCACTACGAAGGTAAGCGTGAAAGCGCTCCCTGGGGCAGCTGGGAGGGAGGTGAGAAGTCCTGTGTGACCAGTAATAAGTCTCACTATCTGAAGAAATAGGTAAGTAAAAAAAAAATTCTAATATAGTTTTTCACGTGAAAGTTCCCCTTTAACAGTTTCAGTGCCAGCGACATATCCAAGGCAGTGCATTACAATGAGTGTGATGCCCCTCTGACACTCAAAGCGTTAAATACGATAAATCATGTAGTTTTCTTATGTTTTTCACTCATCAAGCAGTTTTCTTATGTTTTTCCCTCTGTTCATTAACAGAACAGTACAAAGGACAAGGGGCCACCCACTTAGAATTGAGGAAAGGAGATTTATTCTACAAAAGTGGAAGGGATTCTTTACGGTAAGGACAATAAAGGTGTGGAATTCACTGCCTAAGGAGGTAGTGCTATGGAATACATTAGATGCCTTTATAAAGGACCTGGATACTAATTTAAAAGAGCAGAACATAGAGGGCTATGTATGTTAGTATTGGGATTAATAGTTAGTGCTTGTTGATCCAAGGAGAAATCTGATTGCCATTTGGAATCAAGAAGGAATTTTTTCCCCCCATTCAAGGCAGAATTTGAAATTGCTGTATTGAGGGGTTTCTTTTTGCCTTCTTTTGGATCAACGATGGTAAACAGGAATAGGAAAAGGGTTGAACTAGATGGACACAAGTCTTTTTTCAACCTAAATTACTATGTTAGTCCTGAGACAAATCTCTTAATTAGATGTCACACATGCCACTTTTTTCTTTGAAGACTTTGATAAAGGTGTGAATATTGAAGTTCAAATATATGTTTATGGAAATGTTTATGCATTGCAAACAATGTTCAGTTTTATTATTCTGGTTGTAAGAATAAATAAAATATATGTATCTGTACCTCTCATTACACCTTCGGCAAACTCCTATAAGAAGTTAACTTCCTTGAAAATTCCAGACTGTGTATTAGGCACAAAACATTGAGAACCACTGTCCTAATGCGTAATACTCATGCTAAAAGCACATCATAAATGCATTTGCCTCTCTCAGAAATCATAAACATCCATACAGAAAAAATAACGTACACAAGTAAAACGAATGTCCCATATGTCCTGTTTACATAAATATACAGGGAAAAATAGCCTCTAAATGAAACTCTGTCCAAATTAAACATTGTCAAATGCTTATAAAAAGATTGTTGTCCTCCAAACACAAAAGCTAAGTTAATGGGGGGGGGGGGGTGAGATGAGATGTTTATTATTTTGCTACTCCCCATGTCTGACTATCAAGCATGCACTTGCCAGGCAACTGAATCATGTGATTGTCAGCATGTGTGAGTCAAGGTTCCATGATCTCTGCCTCGGAGCTCCAATACCTTTGCCTTCACTGAAAAAGAAGCTTCTGTCTGTTAACCCTCTGAGTGCCAGAGGGGGTACAGAAGTTCTGTACCCCTCTGGCACTGAAAGGGTTAACCCTCCGAGTGCCAGACGGGTGCATAATGCACTGTTTGAAATGGGCAGCAGCTGAAAAACCACTACACTGCCTCATGGCTTTCTTCCTTACCACTTCCGTGCCTCTGTGACAGGCATTTCAAAAAATCTTCCTCACCCTAAATTGTAATCTGAGGTGGTGAAGTTCGACAAAGTCCTGGAGTGACAGAGGCATAGAGAAAATGCTGCCTACTTAATTCCAATGTCCGGGATAATGTACATGTGAGGGCATGAAAGAGAGGAGGGGTAAAGATTAAATAGTAAAGGATTTGAAAATAAGGGGGAAACCAGAGAAAGAGGCCAGTGATTATTTCTGACTATGTTATTATAGCCCCTGTTCTCAGCTGTACCTTGCAAGGGTCAATGAGCTTCATTGTATTTACATGGAGTTGTGGTTCCTCATCTGGCGCTAGTTCTGTCATCACATAAACATCATCTCTATGTAAACAATCTGTGTTTGTCACATGGTCTACCAGCAGTCAGCACCCTGCAGATGTGTGGACAACTCCTTTCCAGTCCAAAACAAGCAAGTCCGGCTACTAGGCATCATGTATCATTGTCTGGGGCCAGGGCCAACAGAGAGCACACTGTCTGCATAAATACAATAATACCTGGAAACTTTCAAGATGAGCTCACCCTGAGATCTCTGAAATATTAACCCTGAACACTTCCCTTAATATAGATTTCATGCAATATCTACCTTCTTCAGTCAGTCCACAAGGAACCTGTGACATGTTACAATTTAGAGATCTCACTGCCTAAACACAAACAGGACATCTCCCTGTCTTTCTGGTACAAATGGCACCCATATAGAGACTAAAGAAACATTTAATTGGGGCAAATGATATAGCAGTAACTTGGAACTCGCTCACGCTGAGAATCTGGCCCTTCACTTTCAATCTGGAGAGATGCTGCTGTTTATCTAAAGAAGCAGTACAAATATAGAATAGTGATTTTCCTGCTGAGTAAAACAAGATTTTTTCCACTGCTAGGAGACACTTTTTTCAAAAGTAATTCAAACACTATTACAGCTCAAATAAATGTATTCTTAAAAAATAGCTCCAACTGGTATGTACTTTTTTTTTTTTTTTTTTTTACATTGCACTGCTCTTCCCTGTATGGGTATCCTTTTCAAAGGTTGCACGCTCTTTGGTCCTCAGCAAAGTTGTCACTACCATTGCAACACATGAATATGAGAAACATCATGCTGCCCTGGCACTTTAACAGCCATGAATAGCGCCGGGGCAGCATGATGGGATAAAGCACAGAGCTGAAAGATGTACTCTATTTCATGCTGCTCCGGCGCTATTCACGGTAGTTAAAGTGCCAGGGCAGCATGATGTTTCTCATATCCCTGTGTTGCAGTGGCAGTGACAGCTTTGCTGAGGACCAAAATTAATATTTTATACATGACACGTGCAACCTTTTACATGTACACCCAGCCAGGGCAACATGATGCGAAAAGGGATAAACGGTACTGCTGGGGAGTTTGCTCTCCTTCTGTAACTTGTTGCTATTTGATGCAACCTTTTAATAACCAACATGAGAATCTCATGCTGCCATGCAGTGCGAGATTCTCATGTCAACATTTTCATCCAGGCGACCTTTTAAAAGTAAATCCCCAGTATGATGGGAACAGTACCGTCTGGTGACCACAAAAGAAAAGTGCAGTTTAATTTAATAAAATAACATTTCAATGAAAAAAATGTCCCAGCAATAGGTTTATCCTTTTTTTTTCAACAGGTAATAATTAAAATATATGTTTTTCATTAAAAAAATGTAGGTCTCCTTTAATATTCATTGGGTCCAGTCTAGACTTTGGGTAATAGTTATATTTACCATTTTTATACTTAGGGTGATAACACCTTGAGCTTTTATTTTTTATTTTTTCTAAACACCTTGGGGGAGATTTACTAAGCGGTGATAAAGTGGAGATGACTTCTCCAGTTTCTATGTTATTCTATGGAGCTTATGCATTAATATTTCTTCAGCTTTGGAGATATCAGTGCATAGGCTCTATAGAATAACATAGGAACTGGAGAAGTGATATCACTGGAGAAGTCATCTACACTTTATCACCGCTTAGTGAATCTCCCCCTTGAGCTTTTAGTGTTCTTTTACTTTGAATATTTTGATGGGTTGAAAGTAGCAAACAGATATTGAAATTTTGGAAATATAGCTTTTCTTATATGTTGCTAATAAATAGCTTTTAGCCCTTGGAGTGCCAGGGGGTGCCAACACATTGTGAAGCAATTCAATGGACACCCCTCAGGCATTCAAGTGGTTAAACTTATGTTGTATAATGCCCCATGATTCTACCTGAAGACACTATTGGAAAAATGTCTATAAACTGCTCATTTACTATGAAAAGCCATAGTCTGTAATAGGGATGGGTTAGAGGTTTCACCTCAAAAATAGAAGAAAATGTCACTTCCCGCCTAGCGGGAAATTTCCTGCATAAAGTGCAGTTTTGCCGCTGTTTTTCACCTAGATCATTGCATTGAAATCAATGGGAAGACTAAATAAAGAAATTATTTTTACACTTGTTCTCTGGATACCATTTGTGGAGCAGTGCAGTCGTTTTGCTTTGATGTTGTTGACTAAATTTCTACTGTGCACATGGCAAGTTTCCCTTATTTTCCCACAGGAATACTATAAAAGGAGTTGCACGTTTCCACAGCATGCCATTCTGTGTTTGTGAGAGGAAGAGAGAGCAACTCATGTTTGAGAAAACAGTGGTTTTGAAGCTTAGTTTAGGGAGTATTGTAGGCAGATAATTTGTTCTCTGTATTAGAGGAGTCTGGAGTATAGGAAGGGAGTGAAGGAGGCTGACCCCAAATACTCCAACAGTCTATCTGACTGATTTGATTTGAAAGACACAGGCAGCTACGGACCAAGTTCCTTGCTGATCTTGCTGTTATTAGCTCTGTGTTATATTTGTCTGGGGGGTGGGGGGTGTGAGTGAGAAGGGAGCAAAAGAGGTTGACTCCAAATACCCTGGATTTGCTGTAGGAGATGGCAAGAGTCATAGACTGCATACACATGCTGCCTCCACCTCTACCATCTGCTCCAGTCATGTTGTTAAAGCAACAAAGTTACAGGGTTCTCCTGCCATGTACTGCCAACGCACACTTACTTAGTTCCTGGGAAGGGGTCAAATCTTCACAAAAACAATGGAATGGCAAGGCTATTAAGATGCTGGCAGTGGACATGCTGCAGTATATTATGTAGAAAACTGAGGTTTTAGAGAACTGATGTCATATGTAGCTCCACGCTGGCATATCCCAAGCTGCAGTTGTTTTTCAAGGACAGCTGTGCCAGAATTGTACAAGCAGGTGGTTTATTTCGTGGACAACAGTCTGAAAAGCTTGTACGGCAAGTAAATCCACCTGACAACAAATATGTGGACAAGTGGGCAGATCACAGACTATATGACTGTGACTGCTCACTGGGTTTCCCTCTTACCACGAACAGGGGGCAACACTCGCTTACAGCACCAGGTGATGGACAGTAATTGTGTCACTGGTTCTGGCAGTGTGATTAAAAGGCAACAGCAAGATAACCCATACCACTGGCATGCCACCTTGTGCATGTAGAATTTTGAGAGGCAGTCCCACAAAGCCATAGATGTATTAAGTAAAGTAGCACACTGAGACGCAGTAAAACACAATCATACACACACACACACAGTAAGACACAAACACGCAAACACACACATGTACAAACACACAAAAACAGAAATGCACACACACACACACACACACATCCAGTAAGACTCAGACATACATACATACACACACACACAGTCATACACACAGTACTGTCCCACTCATTCCCAGCTTCAGTGCCAACCCATATACAACTGCTATCCTCCTCATTGACATCCATGTTACCCTCTCAACTACCAGCATTACTGAACTGCCATTCACATTCTTGCTGGCCCTCACCGCCATTAACAGTCTTGGACCACACAGGAAATGTGTGTGTCTGTGTGTGTGTGTGAGAGTATGTGTATGAGAGTGTGTGAGAGATTGGCTGTTACTGGTAACTCCAGATCAGTTTTGCTAGTTGTAATATATTTATACTAGCAAATCTTGCTCGGCGCTGCCAGCGCACTGAGCCTGTTTTTTTTTTTTAATTATTATGGAATTTTGTAATTCAGATCTTGTGGAGGGGCATCAGGACCTCTCCTGATGCACCCCAGCTACTGATCTCCCAGCCGATTCGGCTGGGAGATCAATAGAGGGGACACAGGGGAGCAAGTTAGCTCCCCTGCTTCCATTCTACCCGAAGTACCGTGCAGGAGTGGGTGGGATTGGGAAACCTCCCACAATGACAAGACAGGGTTTCCTGATCCCGCCCACTCCTACTCTGTAGGATGGGAGCATGGGAGCTCTCTTACTCCCCTGCGTCGCATCTATTGATCTCTCAACCAAATGAGATGAAAGATCAGAAGCTGGGGCATCAGGACCACCATGAGGTCTGATTTTTTTCCTGGCATTCCCTTTTTCCCCTCCACTTTACCAGGGCAAACAGGGTGGCCCCTCCCCTTTTCCATGGTGAAAGTTGAGGTGGATAAAGGCCAGCTAAACAAGAGGGGCAATCCTGTTTCCTCTGTCAAAGGAGATAGTAAAAGGGAATATGCATCAGTGGTCCCTCCCATTCACCAGAACATACAGGATAACCCTTCCTGTTCACCTGTTCTTTATCTACAGGATAGCCCTTGTTGTTATTATTTAATTGACAATCACAAGAGTTTTATAAATCAATGCCTCCAATGCTTTGCGCAGCTAGGGGACAATAAATGCAGCATTTAACCAGAAGAAACAAACTCAACACATACTTATGGTGCAGGTAACATGCTTTATTGAAATCAATGAATTATATCCAGGAGGTTCAATAAATAAATTATACCACATTTCTAATGGATTCTACAGGAAAGAACTACAAACAAAGTGAAGGGCATTTGGAAGTTCTTAACAACAGTTTTTAAAACCGTGGTACATTACTTAAGTGCCCTGTTCTTACAACATGTAATATAGTCCCTATTCTACTACACACACACAATCACTGCACCCTATAAACCTCCTAGAATTTGGCACTGATTCTGCACATGAGTACCTAAACTTGCTTTGATGAGGGTATGGCCAGGTGATGTTATTTTAGAAGCAAGTTGAGGGAGTCATCGTGTCAGAAAAAGTGCAGAGATTCTTTATGAACAAAGTGCTGGCCGCTTGCACTTTGAACAAAAAAATAGTCTCTGAAAATAGTAAAATGACATTGTCAGTAAATAATGTAAATATTACAGTGTTGCCTGCAGGAGGGTAGTTGCAAACAACACACAACATTTACAGTTATTCATCCAAAATAATTGGTGTTTGTATAGTTCGTGTTCAGCATCCTCTCTTGGGTGTAGGTTTGTCTTCAACAGGGAGTTTCTCAACCTGCTGAGGTATTCTTAGACATCAACATAGAGTTGAGGCACATAGATTAATGGCAGGCAAGGTATTCGCTCCCTAAGGAACTTTCTCCTGCCCACCGTTGGTTCCAGTTTCAAATGTCATAAAATATATGGTACAAAACTCCATAACCGGTAAATTCGGCTATATACAGTATGTACATGTCAGCTATAAATGTTTCAACTTCTTCTGTAAAATAAGATAAATTGACAGTGTAAATCATTAGACTTTGTCTTATACAGGTAGGTACAAAAATAGTTTTATATTTACAAATCAGTTATTCCAGTCCTAGTGAATCACTTGTAAAATTACAAGTGCATGTAAACGATCAATCTTTTAAGGTGTTCTAACATTAATATTCACAGAAGCAGAATCCGATCCGAAAGTGTTGATCATATTTAGAGTGTATCGTCCACCATCCTTCTTTTGAACATCCATGATAATAAGAGTTGTCAAGTCTTCAGAAGTTTCAATGTGAACTCTGCCCTTTTGTTCTTGAGTAGGAACAGAATGTCCAGCTTGAGACCATGTTATATCTGGAGTAGGTTCTCCAGAAAAGGCGCAGGCCACAGTCAGAACCTTTCCCACATCAATGCTGACATCAGATGGAAGAGCTTCAATTTTGGGAGATGTTCCTTTTAAAGAAGCATGACACAAACTAAAGGTTAATATCAGTAAGACATACATTTAATTTATATGTCTGAGCCTTCAAGGGGGGTTTAAAGTTTAATTTAAATCAATAGAAATGTTTATATGTTCTCTATGGTGCAGATAGGTTACCTCAGAAAAACTCAGGGTGGGGAGATGCACTAAGGTGTGATAAAGAGGTGATAAAGCAGAGATGACTTCTACAGTGATATCTAGTGTTGAGCGAGCACCCCGATGCTCGGGTGCTCGGGTGCTCTGACCGAGCACCCCCTGAGGCTCGAGTGCTCGGCCGAGCACCCGAGCCCCATTCAAGTCAATGGGGCGACACCAGGCACCCCCTGCTCTGATGAGGGGAGGGTGCCTGGTCAATGCCCCCTTCATCTCCGCTATGCCCCCTTCATCTCCGAATGCCCCCTTCATCTCCGCAATGTCCCCCTTCATCTCCGCTATGCCCCTCTTCCACAATGTGCCCCTTCATCTCCGCTATGCCCCTCTTCCACAATGTGCCCCTTCATCTCCGCTATGCCCCTCTTCCACAATGTCCCCCTTCATCTCCTCTATGGCATAGAGGAGATGAAGGGGGACATTGTGGAAGAGGGGCATAGCGGAGATGAAGGGGCACATTGTGGAAGAGGGGCATAGCGGAGATGAAGGGGGACATTGTGGAAGACGGGCATAGCGGAGATGAAGGGGGACATTGTGGAAGAGGGGCATAGAGTCTATGCCCCTCTTCCACAATGTCCCCCTTCATCTCCGCAATGCCCCCTTCATCTCCGCAATGCCCCCGTACCTCCAGTCCCTGGTGGTCCAGCGGAGCGTCTTCGGATCTGTGCCTCTTCCGGCACAGATCCCCGCCACCCGAACATGGCGGGAGAGCACATGGCGGTACTCGACGAGTACCGCCATGTGCCGAGCAGAGCGATGCTCGAGCCGATCCGAGCATCGGCCGAGCACGCTCGCTCATCACTAGTGATATCGCTTCTGCAGTTCCTTTGTTATTCTACGGAGCCAATGCACTAAGATTTCTCCAACTTTGGAGATCTTGGTACAAAGGCTCTATAGAATAACACAAGAACTGGTGAGGTGATATCACTGGAGAAGTCATCTCCACTTTATCACCTCTTTATCACATCTTAGTGCATCTCCCCCCAGTTCTTCCTAGTACATGTGCCTCATTGTATTGTTATTGTGCTTGGGCTACACATGAAAAGAGAGTTACCCAATGCAAAATGTTTTCGTGTGCCAAATTTAATGGTCTTATTATGATTTATCTCACATAAAAACATACATAAAACCATACTATCTTTGTTTCCCACCATGTTGTTTTTCATGACAATGAGCAGAAAACATTTTGCTTTCTATTTAGTAACACAAGTTATTTGTAACAGAGAGGAGTAAATAGCTGATCAATGTTGAGCTACCATTTGTGTCCTTTGAAAGTGTGTGATGATGTAAATAGTGCAGATGGACCTTTGAATACTAATATACACTGTATTAGTTACTGTGTAGTCTTACATAAATATACTATTTATTTGTCTATTCGTTTTTTTACCTGTTTCGGGATATCACATTTCTACTGAGAATAACATCTCCTAGTTAGCAAAAAACAGAAGACAAAAATCAAACATATCTAACATCTTCAAGCACAACATAGTCAAAGGTATGGTCTGCTCACCTCTAAAACCTGCAGTTAGCATTCTACTGGAGGAACTCTCCATCTGACTCATGCTGGATTTTTCCATGAAACTGCTGGAACTCATCTCCATGAAGGAAGCTTCTTTAACTGAAGACATACTTGCAAACTTGGATTCTGAAACACTGCTGCTGCTGAAAGAGGCCTCTTGTTTGGATGCAGACATTTTCATTGCTTGTAAAGAGAAGCTCTCTTGTAGGCTTGCTTCCCCGGCTGTTTTTAACACAACTTGTTTTGGAGGTTCTTCAACAAGCCCTGCTCATCAGAAAGTGCAAAGAAAAAAAATGAATTCAGCTAAAGAAAATAACTCTTAAGCATTAAAACACGAGTTGTAAATAGTCAGGAATAGCAACATTGCCATAATAAAATGGAACAGTTAAACGTAATTTAAAGGAAAACTACAACTTAAAATATGTGGCTCTGAACTATACACTATATTTTATTAATATATATGAAATGTCCATAAATGTAACAAAAGATGAATACCATTTTCAGACAACTACTATGTACTTAGGGCCAGCCTCAATTCCAGCATATGTTTCAAGCTCTATTATAGAACATGCTAGTCATCTAACACTTTTAAATGCCGCTACAAAACAGTTAACACCATGAGGTTTTGAACACTGTACTTCAGAGATGACCAAAATAAAGCCATCAAGCCCTTCATGCAAATACTATTAAATAATAAAAATGAGACCCACTTCAAACCACAGTAGACCTTAGCTGATCTTTAGCAGCCAGGTAGACACTGAATGCTAAGTACGTAAGATTGTGAAGCAAAGTAGGGCAGCTTATTAGAATGTCTATATATTGCATATAATATCTGTAATAAACTTGGATTTTGTGCAAGCTTGTCTTTAAACACAAGGCACCTTATTGTGAAAAATTATTATTGAGTTTTATCCTTTTAAAGGGATAATAATGTTTAATTTTAAGTTTCTTTATCATTGTAGGCATTAAAAAAAGAATTACATCAATGTAAGTCTTATCTCTCAAACCTGCAGATTCCGGTCATTTTACTGGACGGCGGCTCTTCAACAGAGCCGAAATCGCACTATTTAGAAATAAATACTTCATTGGAACAGTCTACAAAGCATGCTTGCAAGGCACACTTTGATGACCGTTCCAATGAAGTATTTATTTCTAAACAGAGAGATTTCAGCTCTGCTGAAGAGCTGCTGGCTGGTCCCAGGACTGGAATCTCCCTCTGTAAGCTAGGGGGCAGACTTCTCTGAAACAGCCTGGAAGAGGGGACTTTAGCCAGTTATATCTCTCAAACCATAAATGTCTGAGAGATAAGACTTACATCGATGTAATTCTTTTTTTAATGCTTTACAATATTAAAGAAACTTAAATTAAACATTACTGTCCCTTTAAGTTAAATAAGGGTACTCACAGAGTTTTCATTTAAATGTTTACAGCTCATACACACCAACTATTATCCAAAGTTCACTTTATAGGCGAGAACGAGTCACTGACAATAATTTCTCAGTGGAACTGCACCAATTTTTTGACCAGAATCGTAAATTGCTGTTCATTTAAATGCCATTGCATTATTTAACAATGATTTTCTCTATGAGGCTCAAAATCACTGTGCTTTTTCAGTTCAGCACTTGCATAAATAATCTTGGACACCACTGCTGTACTTCATGCATCACAAACTAGTGTAGGGACACACTTGCATATGTGGTTAATTGTAATGGAAAGTAACTTACGAAGCACATTTAAGGATGCTGTTGCAGAGCATTGTCCATGGTAATTTTTTGCTTTGATTGTGTATTTTCCACTGTCTCTCTCTGTTGCATTTTGAATTTCAAGAGTGTATACTTGTTTTGAACGAGACACTCTTACATGGGATGAAACGGAAACCTGTAATAAAATGATGTTAAGTAAATATTAAACTAATTCACGGTTGCATAAGCATAAATGCGGAAGTGATGCAATTCTTGGGCAAACTAACAGAACCCCAGGGAATGAATACAATTCCCATTTCCTTTAAAGGAGCAGTACATTTTTTTTAAAATTAAAACTTATATATTATAGGACCTTTCCTGCTGAGGAAAATAAGGGTACTTCCACTGATGGCAGCTGATGAATTTAGAAGTTATGAACTACAAGGAATTGTCTTCCTTATCACTTTCTGAAGGTTGAAACTGCCAGGAAGTGAAGAAGCCGCCTGCTAATATAACATTGTGTGGTGAACTGCTGCCAGTGATGTAGACTGAGCACCTAGTTATAGCTAGTTCTGACTATGAGTTTACATTAATTTCTTCTTTATACCTCTTTTTTTCTAGCCGTTTGATTTGAGAGTCTACAAATTATTTGAGACCTATTTCAGAGAAGGAATGGTGTTGTGTTTCATCTGACCTTTAAGATTCTACTTGCACAAACCATTTATAATTTAACAGAAAGGTTGTTTACTGGAGGTTCCTAACCCCTGCCAGGTTGGCACTTATGTATTCAAACTTTTCCAGTTTTTGTTGGTGTTAATCCTCATCTCCAGGTTCCTATATGTGTTTATGGTGGGATTGTGCTACAGTACAGAAGTCACGTGTGCCGGCACGTCAAACTTCCCTATGTGGTCCTTAAAGGACAACACCCCAGGACCGCTGATCCTTAATGGGTTAAGTGCTAGATGGTTGTTCAGTCCTCTGAACGTCAAAGGGATAAAATGAACAAGAAGTTACGAGAAAAGGAATGAGAGATTAGATAAGTATGAATGAGAAGGAGGAAGATAAGTGAGGAACAAGTATTTTCTGGCTGAGTAGTAAAATATGCTCACACACATAAATAAAGCTAAATAACTATATAACTATTGTTTTAAATAACAAAAAAGCTAACACACCATATAGGTGATGTTGAATACTCCTTCAAAATCATTTGAGCATCACTTCTATAGTGGTTAAGATTATTATTATTAACCGATAGTACTCAGGAGTCTATGTACCGTAAAATCTCAGGTATAATACACACCTGTGCGGCCCAGTTCGCTCTCACAATAATGCTTACTTGCTCCCACTGATGTCCCCACTGAAGTCTGCTCTGACAATGAGGCTTACAGTACTTCCTTCCACTGCCGCCCGCTTCCTTCATGGGCTTTCAGGACCTTCCGATTCCATTACCATTGGCTGGAGGTGGAAGGTCCTGAAAGCCCATGAAGGAAGCGGGCGGCAAATGCAAGCATGCTGCCCGCAGGAAAAATGGGTACCTCAGTGGAAGGAAGTACCGTAAGCCTCATTGTCAGAGCGGTCTTCAGTCGGGACTTCAGTGGGAGCAAGTAAGATTATTGTGAGAGCGAACTGGGCCGCGGAAGGGAGAGAGGGTATCTGTCAGCACAATTTTTTTTTTTTTAAATAACTGTCATGTATAATACGCACCCCCCACTTCACATAAGGTGAAGTGGGGTAAAATTGTGCGTATTATACCCGAGATTTTACAGTAACATTATTAAGAATAGATCATGTCATACTAGTTTACTTGCATTTTATGAAAGGTAAGTAGTAATTTGGACAAAGGAATTGCTATTGATGTAGAATACTTGGATTTTGCAAAAGTCTTTGATACAGTGCCTCACAACAGGTTATTGTATAAATTAAAAGGCTTTGGTTTGAGAGGTTATATTTGTACATGGATTGAGAACTGGTTAAATGATAGATGGAAGTGAGTTGTCGTAAATGTGGCCTTTTCAAGTCTATTTAAAGTTGTAAGTGGGGTGCCACAGTTTTCAGTCCTGGGCCCAATGCTTTTTAACTTGTTTATTAATGAACTACAATGGGTATTGGAAGTAGTGTCTCAATCTTTGCTGATGACACTAAATTGTGTAAGGAAAGACATGCAGTGCAGGGTTTATTTATCTACAGAAATTTGGGGATAAACTGCGTGAGTGGACAGAAAAATGGTGGCTGAGGTTTAATTTAGATAAATGCAAGGCTATGGATTTGGGCTACAGAAACAAACAAGCGTCATATATACAAAACTGGAAACTATGTGGTGAATATTTAAGAGTACTGATATACAATAGACTTCACA
This sequence comes from Rhinophrynus dorsalis, assembly GCA_037306005.1. Classification (NCBI taxonomy): domain Eukaryota; kingdom Metazoa; phylum Chordata; class Amphibia; order Anura; family Rhinophrynidae; genus Rhinophrynus; species Rhinophrynus dorsalis. Next base: position 181,356,474 of record CM074725.1, on the reverse strand, counting down.
GCAGTGTGCCACTGCAAGAGATAATAGGGTACTATACTGTATAAAAAGGGGTATAGTTGCATGGGATGGGAATATAATTTTACCTCTATATGAATCATTGGTAAGCCTCATCTACAATACGGAGTACTGTTTTGGGCACCAGTCCTTAAAAAAGACATTACTGAACTGGAAAACGTGCAGAGATGCAGGAATTAGAGGATCTGATTTATAAAGAGAGACTAGCCACACTGGATTTGTTTACAATAGAGAAGAGGGGTCTAAGGGGTGAGATAAATATAATTACCGTTTACTAGATCAATATAAATAACTCTCTAAGGAACTATTTAGTCAAACAACTGAGCAAAAACAAAAGGTCATCCATTAAATCTAGAGGAAAGGTACTTTTCCCTAAAATAAAGTTGGTGATTTTTTTACAGTAAGGGCAGTAAAGTTATAAAACCCATTGCTTGGCTATGCTGTGTTTGCAGATACTTTAGCTTTCAAAAATATAATGTATACCTTTGAAGCTCAGAACAATATTGAGAGCTATGACAGTTGGTTTCAAAGCAGACAGGATGTTGATCCAGGGAAACATTTGACTGTCATGTGGCATCATGAAGGGATTTATATCCTCTTGGGGATAAAGTTGAAATGGCTTCAATAGAGGTTTTTTTTGCCTTTCTCTGGATTTACAAGGGTGATATGGCATGGGCTGAATATGAAGGACTCATATCTTTTTCAGTCTTATCAACTATGTTACTATGTTGCAGAGTGATAGTTTCTCTTTAGGTCAATGCAGTTCAAGGTGATTTAGTGCATAAGACTATAAAATATTAAAGGGATAGTAATACTTAAATGTAAGTATAATGCACCTTGTAGCCCTTTAAAAAACAAATTAAATGCCCCCAGTGCCATCTCTCAAACCTTTATGGTTTGAGAGATATTCGCTTTCAAAGTTCCCCCCTCCCTGACAACAGCACTCCAGCTGACTGCAGGGGAATCTTGTCCCGGAATCGGTGGAGGTTCTTCAGCAGAGCCAAGATTGCGTTATAGGAAAAGAAATCCGTCACTGGAACGGTCTTCTACATGTGCTTGGTTTTCAAGCACATGTAGAAGACCGTTTCAGCGAAGGATTTCTTTTTCATTAACGCGATCTCGGCTCTGCTGCAGAGCCGCCGGCTGGTCCCATGACCGGATTCCCCTGCAGTCAGCTAGTGCGCTGATGTCAAGGAGTGGGGAACTTTGTATTACTATCTCTTAAAAGAATATTATATTTTTGGTCAGGAATACATAATTAATGTTTTTGTTAAAAAAAAAAGAATATTTTACTCTCTATCCACTTCAGTAAACATTATGATTCTGTAATAAGTCTTGTAAATTGGTTACTTACAGGCAGATTGTCTTTAAACCATTCAACTTCAGGAGAGGGATCGCCAGTGATTTTACATGTAAATACAACATTTTGACCTTCATTGGCGTTTTGAGACTTGGGTTGATAGACAAATGATGGTGCATTTGATAGATCTTGGCTAACTGTAAGATCAAACTGGCATTTGATGACACCTTTTTCAGTTTTAGCTTCACAGGTCAGTATTCCTTGGTCTTTAGTGCTGACTTTTTTGATGGTTAATGTTTGATCATTGCCAGATACTCCATATCTGTAATCTTCAGAGTTCTTAAGTTCATATCCATTGAGTACCCATTTTACTTGAGATGCTCCAGGTATATTGGCTTTAAGTGAGATCTTTTGTCCCTCACTAAAACTGACATGACTCACTGAAGCTTTAATTTCAGCCTGAGTAGTTTTGATTTCTTCAGAGACTAACTCGGTCTTGCTGATTTCCTCGTGAACTACAGCCTTTGCTTGAGATACAGTAGATTTTGTTTTCTGAATAGCTTTCTTAGCCTCAATTACACTAGAAACTTGGGAAAACACACTTTTAAATGCTTGTCCAATGAACTGCAAGGAGGTTCTGGACACACCTCCTTCCCCAGTAATTTCACAGATGTATTCACCTTGATCAGCTTCTGAAATGCTGTGGATTGTTAGTTCATATGTCCCATCAGCTGAATAGTGAAAACTGAAATGGCTGTCTTCCTTCAGTTTCTTACCATCTTTTAACCAGGTTACTTCTCGTCCATTCAGTAATGTGCTTTCAACAACACATGACATTTTAACTTTATCATCACTTGCTGCAACCTTTAGATTTTGAGCTATCTTTGGGGCTGCAACAGCTGGTAGCTGTACTTTTTCTGCAGATGGCTTAGTAGTTGGTTTTGCTTTTGGAGTTGTAACTGGTTCAGGGGACTTTACTCTTACTGGTGATTTTATTGATTCATGAGTTTTCTTGTGAGGTTCTGGAGATTTTACTCTGGGTGGAGATGTGACAGTCTTTTCCACAGTCTTTGCACGCTTGATTGTCAAAGTAAAGTGTGCTTCTTGCTTTCCTTCAGAATTCTCCACTACCACTGTGTAGCTTCCTTCATCAGAGAATTTTACAGAGGTAATTTCAAAAGTTGATTTGTATTTTGTTGATGTTACATGGTGCCGCACAGAAGAAACAATTGTTTGTCCTGCATGCAGCCAAGAAACTGTTGGTGTTGGCTCACCATCAAAGTCACATGAAAATCTAGCAACTTCACCTTCAGAAACAGTAATAGATTGTGGTTTGGTTAAAATTTTAGCTGGCTCTGAAGTTTTAAATTTATGGCGTACAACTCTTTCTTCCAGTGCTCTTGCTTCTGCTGCAGAGACGCGTTTTTCTTCAGATGCATAAGCCTCATACGATTCACTAGATTCTCTTGAAGATGTCACTTGTGATCTAACTTCTCTTCTTTCAGAAGTAGCCTCTATTGCTGAAGTTTTCTTGAAAGAGGAAGCAGCATAGTCTTCTGTTTTTATTAACTCAGGAAAGGCTGATCTAGGTACTAGGTCATCTTTGCGCTTAGGGGAATAGGTAGAAAAGTCTCCTCCTGCAACCTCTAATGTTGCATAGTCAGATGTCTCCCCTTTATAATTTGTACACAATGCACGGTAAGTGCCACTGTCTTCAGGCTGGCAATCAATTATTTCTAGTGTCAAAACACCACTCACATTGGAAATATGAATCTTGCTACTCTCTTGAATTTCAGTGCCATTATGATACCATTTAACGTCACCTGTTGGTTTTGATTGCACATTGAGTATAAACCTGGTGTTTTGGCCGATAGGCACACGGTGAGAGCGCATTCTTAAGGTTATGCGAGGTGCATGATCCAATGAGAAGGGCTGCTGAGTCAAAACTTCATACTTTCTTTCTGAAGACTTTTGAGTTTTAAGAGCTGCTTTCATTGACTCATATCTTGAAAATATATCAAATCTTGCTGTTCTTTCAAAGCGGGAAAGTGATCTCTCACTAGAAACAGGGCTTGGTGATCGAGGCCTTGTTCGTTCAGGTGTTGGAGATCTTCTTTCAGGTTCATGTGCTTCAGCAGGCTTTGATCGTGGTCTTATTAGTTCAGATACAGGGCGCATTAATTCAATGTAAGTTGGGGAAAGAGACCTTCTTCTTCCAAGCAATCGAGAAACTCTTGGCGATGTTTTGCGTACCTCTCTGGAGACTTCCACTGCCTCTACCTCTTCAACATCTGTTATTTCAGTTAATTCTCTCTCTCTTCTTGTTTGCACCCTAGATTTTTCAGCCTTCTCTATGTATTCAAGATCCCTTGTGTACTGAGAAAGTCTTTGAGTTGTGCTGTAAGGACGAAGTAATTCTTCATCCTCTCTCTCATCAATTATTCTTTGCTTTTGTTTAGGTGGCTTGTATACAGCTTTTTCATGACGTTCCCTAAGATCTGCATAACTTGTTGAATATTCAACCTTGGCTGGTATGTGATAACTTGAGTATTTGGCTTCCACTTCACTTTTCCTCTCTGTCACATGAGCTGATGGGGTGGTATGACGAAGGGTTGATAACTCAAATCTTGGAGGACTACGGCTTGGGGGAGAGGCAGAAAAGCCTAACTCCAGCTCTTCTTCTAGGCGTAGTCTTTCCTCTTCTACTCTTTTCATAGCCAAATAGTCATCAACTGAAAGAAGTAATTCATCATCAGAAACATCTCCAAATGATCTCCTTCTTGGTCTATAAAACAGTTCATAATCAGGTGATGGTGTTCGACGACGGGCTGGTCTCACAGTTTCAAGATCATCCTGTGATAACTTTGGTATGCGCCATTTAGGTTTATATTGGTCAGAAATACGGGGAAGAGGCATAACATAGAACTGCTCCCATCGTGAGAGACGAATACGTTTTGGACGTTTTTGAACAATGCGCTCAAGGGGTTCTGGAAATTCATATTGATCTCTTAATTTCTTGTACCATTTCATTTCAGACATTGGTACAAATTGCTTGATAGTTTGATCCTCCTCAAGTGCAGTGGCAGAACGAACACGAGGTTCTGGAATTTCATATGGCATACGGATAACTTTTACTTCTTTCTTTTTCTCTTCTTTTTGAATGTCATATTCTCCTTTAACAGTTTTGGTACTTACTGCTGGCTTGTATAAGATTGCAGCTTCCCTTAGAGCTTCTTGTGCAAGGGGCGTCAGTGGAACAGAATCTGTGCCAGCAAGAATTTCTGCCATTCTTAGTGTTTTATCAATCTGTTTTTGAACATGTACTTTACGCTCTTCCTCAGACTTGTATTCGCGTTTGACGTATCTCATACGTTCCACCTTTAGATATGCTTGACAGCTTGTGGAACCAGCACTGTTTGTAGCAGTGACTCTGTAGTAGCCTGAATCTTCTGGTAGAGTATCTCTAATGATTAGAGCAAAGTAATCTAAACCTTCATGAATAATTTCCGTATTTGGACCAAGTGCAAGAGCTTGACCATCTTTTTCCCATTTTAGTGTTGGTTTTGGAGTACCTGATACCCTAATTTCAAAGCGGACAGATTGGCCTTCTTGGCATTCAGCATTTGCCAGCAATCTTTTGAACATTGGTCTTAAAGTATTATCTTCTGCTGCTGGATGAGGTATAACAGTTAGTTTAGCTTTGCAACTGTCTTCACCATATCTGTTCTTTGCCATCACAGTATACTCTGCATCATCATCTGTTGTCAAATTGTGGATGATCAGCTGGTACAATCCTTTATCAGTTTCAAAAGTATATTTATTTTCGTCCTCACCTGGTTTGATCTTCTGGCCTGATTTCAGCCATGTTACAATTGGATCAGGGTGTACTGTTATTGTTACACCAAATCTGATATTTTCCCCAATGTAAGCAGTGCGGTTGAACAGAGGAAGGGTAAACTCTGGTGGTCTCTCCAAAAGTCTCATGGTATCAAGTCTACGTTTTACCTTCTTCACTGTCCTGCGCCTATAGTACTCATATAGTTCTCTGACACCTTTAACAAATAGTTCAGCATATGAGCTGTCCTCTCCATAGTCATTAATTACTTTGCATCTGTAGGTGCCATCATCTGATCTTGAGATGTCTTTGACATAAATTGTGGCAATGCCTTCATTATATGTGATTTCATACTTTTCACTGTTTTCTAACTGACGGATTCCAAAGTACCAAATCACTTGTGTAGTCTGGTCATAATTTTCAATCTTGCATGAAAATTTGGCATATCCTCCTTCTTCTCCAACAGCATGTGTAATCTGTCCAGACACTGGTCCAATTTCAATTGGTGCAACTTTTACTTTAGCTACTGTGACCCCCTTTTGAGATCGTATGGCACCACCACAAGAGATACGTGCAACAGATACCACAAAGTTCCACTCTTTCTTTATCAGACTCTGATAGTACCGCCTATGTCTTAATGTCTTAATGGACTTTGTGCTGATTTTTTCTGTCTTCTGTTTTAGCCATGAGTGTTCAAGAGCTTCAGCAGCAGTCATACGAGCCTTTCTTTCTTTTACTAAAAGACGGTCAATGAAGTCAATTGCTTCTACTGATACATCTTTGAATGCTTCATCCTCAAAGTTGTATTCAGCCTTGGTGATATTTTCAATCACCTGTTGGTTTGTTTCAGCAGCAAAAGGATTAAGGCCACTCAAAAGAATGTACACAAGAGTACCAACAGACCACATATCAGTTGCTGAGCTGACCAGATCATGCTGATGCACCTCTGGTGCATAATATTCAGGAGAAGTAAACTGAAGTCTGAAGTTGTCTCCAGGTATTAGTTGTCTAGCTTGTCCAAATTCAGTAATTTTAATTGTTGAGCTCCTTCTAGTAGTATAAATAATATTTTCTGGTCTGATATCAAAATGTCCAATACTGTTAGCATGAAGGAAGTCAAGAGCTTCACAGACTTGGCGTATATATGTTACAATTTCCCTTTCACTTAGCTCAAATCCAGAGACATTGATTCTTTCGAAAATATCAACACCTGATATAAACTCAAATATCATAACCAGTTCTTCAAGGCTTTCAAATGATTCATAAAGGTATAGTATGTTCCTGTGGCGAGCAATATTAAGAATAGAAATTTCTTTCTTCACCAGAACTTGATCAGCACCTTTAACCTTTACAAACTTAGCCAAGTATGTTTTCTTTGAAACATTTTCAATGCAACGATGAACAATTCCAAACTGTCCATGTCCAAGCTCTTCAGCAATTGAGAATTTTTCATGAAGCACTTTTGTGGAAGAGTGTGCTGCCTTTGTTTTGGATATTTGTATTGTTTCAGAAACTTCATCATCGTAGTTCAACATTCTTGACTTATCTTCCTTTGTGACAATTGGATCTGTTGGTTCAGATGGCTGACTCTGTCCAAACTTATTTTCTGCAATTACCCGGAACTGATATCTGGTCTTGCCAAATAAGTTAACCACAGTGTATCTAGGTTCACGAGCTTGAGCAACACGAATCCATCTCTCTGAAGTCGTGGCACACTTTTCAATAATGTAATTAGTGATTTTACTGCCACCATCAGTAGCTGGTGGATTCCAGGTTAAGTTGACAGAATCTCGTGAAACATCACTGACTTTAAGACCTCTTGGTGGATCAGGAACATCAGCTACATCAAGCTCCACAGTCTTTTGATCAATGCCAAATCTGTTCTTTGCACAGACAACATAAAAGCCAGCATCTTTTCTGTCTACACCATTGGAGAACACCAATGACGTAAATGAACGCGTGACAATGACTTGGTATTGTCCATTATTGTCAATAAGATCTTGTCCTTTCTGCCATGTGATGACAGGGTCCGGTTTACCAGAGAATGGAATTTTGATGCTGACAATTTCACCTCTGAGAGCATGGACAGCTCCCATTCCTTCAAGATGTTTTGGCAAATTAATTTTAGCAGGAACTGCAAAAAATAAAAAATACACATTGGTAAGAATTAAGGTATCAATGTTATTACTGTTATTATTAATTAAAAAATGAATATGTCTGCTATATTTACCTTCTACATCCAATGAAGCTGTAGCAGAAATAGATCCTCCTTGGTTGGTGGCTCTAACTTGATAGACAGTAGCATCTTCCTCAGTAACATTTGTAATAACTAATTGATAATATCCACCCTTAAATTCTTGCAGCTTCACCTTTTCACCATCTGGAAGAATCTCCTTGCCTTGTCTAAACCATTTAACAACCGGCTTGGGATGGCCAGTGACTTTACATACAAATGTAGCAGTACTCTTGTATTTCACATTGAGATTCCTAAGTTCTTCCTTAAACTGTGGTGCACGAATTGGTACATCTGATTTAGGAATTATAGGTTCAGATACTTCACTCCATTCGCTTTCGCCTCCAAGGTTTTCACATTTAACACGGAATTCATACTCGAGACCTTCAATGAGACCTTGGACAGAGTACACAGTCTCATGGATTTCTTCTGTTGTGACTGAGATCCATTTGTTCTGCTTCTTTTCTCTCTTTTCAAGGTAGTAATTTGTGATCTTGGCCCCTCCATCACTGACTGGAGGTTTCCATGCAACCACACAAGAATCCTTTGTAATGGCAGTGACCAGTGGTTTAGCTGGAGTTCCTGGTTTTTCTGCAATACAAATAATATTTACTTAGTAATTATATTCTGCCAGTAACTAAGATCTCTTTTTTCCTCTGTATGTCCTAGAACACTAATAATTTTACTCACCAAATGGACTCTTGATTACAACAATAGATGGAATCTCCAATGATTCACTGATACCATATAAGTTCTGAGCAGAAACACGGAAATAGTATCCAGCATTTTCAGTCAGGTTAACAATTCTACAGGTTGTTCCAGAAATAGAGGAAGATACCAAGTGCCATTCTTCACCTTCCTTGGCTTCCCTCTTCTCCACTATATAATTTGTTACCATTGCACCACCATCATCTTCTGGTGGTTTCCAGCTGATTACAACTGAATTTTTCAGTAATGCATCCACAACTATTGGACCTGATGGTGTATCTGGTTTATCTATGAAAAAAAGACATTGATTAGTACACATGGATTGCACATACTAGACAATAATAATTAACCTCTTTGGCTTAATGTGTTTGAGCATTTATGAGGCTAATGAAAAAACATAACAACAAAAAAACATGAATTAAACAAATATTTACCTTGTATTTCCACATTCAGCACGGTGTCAACAGTTCCAAGAATGTTGCTTAGCTGCACTTTATATTTGCCAGCATGACTCTTGTGTTGTACATTCTTTATGACTAGATGAGTATAGTGTTCTGTGTTCTCAATGCTTATATTTTCTGAGGGTTTCAATGGTTTTTTGCCATGGAACCAAGTAATGGCAGGTACTGGTCGTCCAATATATGCAACATGGAGACGAAGAGTTGTACCCACAGCTGCAAAATATTTTTCTTTCAATGGGAAACCAGGATGGAATTGAGGTGTAGCTTCTAAAAGTAATTTGCCACTTGTTTCAATTTCTCCAGCATCATTGACTGCCACACAGGTGTACAAGCCTTCATCTTCCTGTTCATCAGTCAAGACAGTTAATGTGTGGTTACGTCCATCAGATGACATTTTGTACTTGCGACTTTGTATCAGCTCCTTGCCAAAACGATACCATTTGATATCTGGTAGAGGTCTTCCGACTATCTGACAAGTAAGTTTGGCACTTTCACCCAGTTTAGCTGTAACATCTTTTATTTCTTGTCTTAGACCAGGTGCTTCTCCAGCTATATAAAAAATAAAAGTTGTTAATTAAAAGTCATTTTGCTATTTCACATCATTATAAAGGAAAAGAGAATATCAACAATGCATATGTACATTCTATAATATAAAAATTACAGGCTTATTATAATATAATAAATATTTGATCCATAAAAGCATTATTCTGAATTTTTATAGGCAGTCATGTTTGTTTGGCTTCTGGCTGAGTTTTTCGCTTTGTAGACATCAAAGGAAACTCCATTCTTCCTTATGAGCTCTAACAGATGTAATATACAAATTTATGCTGGAGAAGGTGAAAGCAAATATGAATGAAATATATTGATAACTAAATATTCCTCTAACAGAGTATATTTCTGTTAGCTGCCTCCAGCAGAGATTAGTATATGACTTAATTGCATAATGGGGTTAGGGGCCCAAGATGGCCCATGCTGAGCTGTATTTTCAAGACCACCTTCAAACAGAAGATGGAAGTGATGTTACAAAGGAGAAGAATTGGAGGACCAGCAATTAGAGCTAGAAAGTTAAATATGTATCTTGGTAAACAGCAATACACACCATATAATTATTAATAAAAGGTACATTCTGTAAAATAGCTTAATTTATTTGTTATAATAATATATTTAAATCATAAATAGTACTCACATGTAAGTTTTGTCTTCACTGTCATTGCTGTCCTTCGAGGCCTGCTAATTCCAGTTTCATTTTCAGCAAAAACCCTGAATTCATATTCTGTGGCTTCCAACAAGCCACCCGTGGTGAACTGTCTGTCCTTAACACGCTCTTTGTTGCACTTTTTCCAGGCACTGTCTCCAGACTGACGATACTCAACCCAGTAACCAAGGATCTCCTTTCCACCATCACACTCAGGTCTCTCCCATTGTATAGTTATGCTATCCTTAGATACAGAAGTAATTTCAATCTCCCCGGGCTGGCTTGGCTTATCTGCAAAATTTTAGAAAATAAATGATGCATTTAAATGGAACAATGCAAGATGAATGCACGCAAAAAAATAAAAGTGACAATGAAATGAAAGGATCAACTTACCAAATGGATCTTTGCAGATAACTGAGTCAGAGGCTGGGCTTGCTTCACTCAAGCCTACGTCGTTTTGTGCTATAATACGGAACTGATATTCGGCATCTGGCACAAGTCCTGTGACTGTGTACATGGTAGTAGTAATGTGGGTCTTATTATGTCTAACCCATTTGTCTGTGGTTGTTTCCTTACGGTCAATATAGTATCCTGTGACACGAGAACCACCATCATCTCTGGGGCGAGACCAAGATAAGCTGACAGAGCTCTTTGTGATATCAATTATTTCTGGTGGGTTGCTTGGAGGCTCTGGTACATCTGAAGATTGAAAGGTATAATTTTATTTTAGTAGATGCATAATTATGGTTTATAATGTAAATAATATGTAAAAGGGGAAAGTGAATACATACTCAGAGGTGTCTTTGGTACCACTGGCTCTTCAGATTTTAATGGCCGACTAACACCAAACTGGTTTTCACTAGAAACACGGAAATGGTATTCCACATTTTCTTTCAGGCCTTTAACCACCAAAGATGTTCCCTTCACCCTTGAATCAACTGTGTACCAAGCAGTCTTTGGTACTTCTCGTCTTTCAATGATGTACCCAAGGATGTCAGAGCCACCATCATCTGCAGGAGCTCTCCAACTTACTCTAACAGAGCGAGCTTGGATGTCATCATATTCCAGTGGACCTTCTGGTGTATCAGGACTTCCAATTACTTTGACCTTGATATATACTGCCTTTTTACCACATTTGTTTTCAAGCATTAGGTCATAAGTGCCAGAATCTTCTCTGACAGCTTCCTTAATGACAAGTTCAGTATGTGTCTCAGATGTTGCAATCATAGCTCTCTTGCTTACATCCCGACCTTCCTTGGTCCATTTACATATTGGGACTGGTTTGCCCTTTATTGGTATTGAGATTCTGATAGCTCCACCTTGCCTTACTATAAGGCCATCACGATACTTTTCATCCAATTCATAATCAGGATATTCTGGATAAGAAAAAAATATATATTTTAAAATATCAAACGTTAAGATATATTCATCTAGCAGAGTTCTTCTGCACTCTTACTAAATATACTTTAAAATTAATAAAGATTTTAAAAAGACTCACCAAGCATTTCAGTGATTTTGACTGTTCCTGGCACATCAGCTGGTTCTCCAGGTCCACCGGCATTGCATGCTAACACACGGAACCGGTATTCTGCTCCTTGTGGCAAGTGAGTTAGTGTATACTCACAGATCTTGGTTGGAGTTGTATTACATTTTGTCCATTCATACTGATCAATCTTTTGCATTTCAATTAAGTAACCAGTGACTTTAGATCCTCCTTCTTCTTCTGGTGGACTCCATGCTAAAGAAACTGATGTCCTTGTGGTATCTGTAACCCTTGGATTCTGAGGTTTGGCAGGAGGAGCTATAAGAAATGATTGTGTAATATGTTAAATATATAATTTTTATATTATGGTTTCCTCATAGTTATAATACATAATGTATATATTATTGATTGCTCACATTATTTGTTGCATTTAAGGTAATGAGCATACATGGCTATAAAGAATCCAAATATTATGTATACTAACAGTTTAACAAATTTATTTGATCCACATGGAGTAATTACCTATAGGATCCATAGCAACTGCAGACTTAGAAGGCCGGCTAGGTTTACCAACTCCTCGTGCATTTATAGCTGTAACACGATGTTCGTATTCAAGGCCTTCAATAAGTCCAGTTGATCGGTAGCGTGTCATTGTCACTGGCACTTTGTTTGCACGAACCCATCGATCTGCTCTAACTTCTTTGCGTTCCACAATGTAACCAATCACTTGTGATCCTCCATCTTCCCCTGGTGGGTTCCAGGTTATAGTCATGCCATCACGTGAGACATCAAAGACTTGAGGAGTTTCTGGTGGTCCAGGAATACCTGAGAAAAGATATGACACATTAATAACTGAAATAAAGGTTACATCAATAATATTTATGTGGCTGACAGAATATTGCTTAAGAGAAGCCTTTTTATCAGTCTACTTATATTTTCAATATTTTTCTTTTTGCTAAATTCCTCATATTGTTTATATACACAGACTTTGCGAATCATTAGTGGATATAGTGTATTAAGTGTTATAATTACAGAAAAATACTTACTTATACTGCTCTTGCACTCTACAACCTCGGATTGCAGGTAGGAACCAATGCCAAAGCGGTTTGTAGCAGCAACTCGGAACACATATTCAGTGCCTTCTGTGAGTCTAGTAAACTTATACATTGTTCTTGTAACAGACTCAGAAACTGGTAACCAACCAGGGCGGTGAGCATCTCGTTGCTCTACTACATAACCACTGATGGTAGCACCACCATCCATTTGTGGTGGTTGCCAAGAGACAGATACAGATGTAGCCTCAATTTCATCAATTGTAATTGGTCCAACAGGTGGTCCAGGTTTGTCTGTAGTGACATAAAAACAAAATTAACTTGTGCTCTATGTTCTGGAGTATAATGACTGGTAAAGTCAAATGACATACACTCACCAAGAATGACAACTTTTATCACTTCAGCAACTGTTCCAGTTACATTTTTAAGTTCAAGTGTGTATTCTCCAGTATCATTAATAGTAGTTTCACGAATAGTTAGTTTAGCTACTTTATTGACAGTTTCAATCTTGACTCTGTCAACCTCTTTTATTTTTGAACCAGCAAAGAACCAGGAAACAGCTGGAGGAGGACGACCATGAATGGGTATAGCAAGCTCAATGGGTCTACCAGCTGGTACATGAATAGTCTTCTGAGGTATTCCAGCAAGGTCTATGGAAGGCAGTACTATAAAGAGAGACAAACACAAATGTAATCCACCTGAAATCAAATGTAAATATATCTAATAAAGCAGTTTGCACATTGCACTGTATTTTCTCTGCATACCTTTTTGGTCTTGGACAGTTACTGCAGTTACAATTTCTCTAGGTTCAGATACTCCCTTCTGGTTTTGTGCTCTTACTCTGAATAAATATTGTTCTCCTTCATTCAGTGAAGTTACAATATATTCAAGTACTGTGGGTTTCAATGTTGCCACCTTCATCCACTTTTCAGTACCAGCTCTACAGGCTTCAACAACATAACCAGTTAGTCTGCTACCACCGTCATGAAGTGGTTTCTCCCATGCAAGAGATACTGTTGATTTAGTAACATCAACAACTTCAAGTTTTTGTGGCACCATTGGTACTTCTGAAACCAAAACTGCATCTGATGTTTCACATGGTTCTCCAATTCCATAAATGTTCTCTGGTAATACTCTGAAGTAATACATACATCCTTCTGTAAGCCCAGTTATTCTGTATATGGTCTTATTGCATTTTGTAGTTACTGTCTTAAAGGCTCTCATTGCAGCTTCACGTCTCTCAATGATATAATTATTTACTGGGGCACCACCATCCAGACTGGGCACATCCCAAGTAATTGTTACTGAATCTCTGGACACCTCTTTAACTTTCACAGAGCCGCATGGACCTGGGGAATCTGAAGAGTAAGGAAAAAGTATTTTTACAATGTTCATATTTAAATAAATAATTACTTTCATGCTGTAAGTATTTTAGATTTTAGCTTACCATATACTTTGACAACAACAGTTGCTGACTTCTTGCCAGATTGATTAACGGCTTCAATGATGTACTTTCCAGCATCATATCTGTTTACTTTCTCAATAACAAGTAAAGTATAGCTGTCTGTAATATCAATAATGGCACGGCTTGCAAGGTCAACACCTTCCTTTCTCCATGTCACTACAGGAGATGGTCTTCCAGACACAGATACCATAAGTCGTAGAGAACCACCTGCTCTGACTGTAACAATCTTCTTGAGATCATCAGCAAGCTCAAGATCGGGGATTTCTATTAAAATAAACATATTGATTTATAGTCAATACATTGAGTAAACTGATGAAAATGCTGAATAAGTGATTTAAAAAAATGATATTAAATGTCAAGTACCTATTCGTTCAACAGGCTCAATTACAGCAGATGATTCACTGAAGTCACTCATGCCATTAATGTTTATGGAAGCCACTCTGAAGCGGTACTTTTGACTTGTTTTCAGAGAAGTCACAGTAAATTCAGGGTTTCTGAGAGTGGCTGTTGTGTGTGGCCTGTACCACTGTTCAGTGCCTTCTTCTTGCATTTCAAGAACATAACCCACAATATCAGCCCCTCCATCATACAGTGGTTTTGACCATGCCAAACTAATACTCTGCTTGGTAGTATCCACAACTCTTGGAGCAGAGGGAGCAGCAGGGGTATCTAAAAAGAAATACAAAAACAATATATAACTATTATATAATTACATTTCAGCAAGCAACTTCAACATGATGCATGGCATGTACATTTGTAAATGGCTAAGGCTGTTATTAGCACCAATTTCAAAGGGGACTAGCATGAAAAATGGATACCACAGTGCAGCATGTTAACCAGTGCAGCCCTGCAGGATGTATTTTTCTAAATGTCCCCTTTAAAATGCACATTATAGTAACCTTATACAAGGGAAACACAGACTGATCATGCCTTTAGTATTTATATAATTCTGCTTTGTTGAGACTCTAAAATCAGAATGTACAGTATTTGAAGCTGTATTGTGTATGCTGTTTTATTTTGCCCTCCCTGCACACTTACAGGTAGGATCCTTGCAAAGAACATATTGGGAGGAATCACTGGGTTCACTGTTTCCAGCAGCATTGACTGCACTGACACGGAATTGGTATTCACTTCCTTCCAGTAAACCAGTGACTTTCAATCGTGTGTCATAAATAGTGTAGTCTTTGTTAACTCGTGTCCATCTCACGCTCTTCTTCTCTCGTTTATCAACAATATAGGTACTAATTTCACTACCACCATCAGTTTCTGGTTTAAGCCATTGGATGATGACATGGTCTTTGCCAATACCAACAGCCTCAGGTGCACCAGGTGGTGATGGAATAGCTGTTGGAAACACAAACATAGATTAATAATATGTCAGAAACACTAAAACATAAGCCCTGAACATTAGGGGTACACTATTAAAAGTGAGTACTTACTGAATGTGTTTCTTGCAATGATGGATTCTGATTCAAGTGGTACACCTGGTCCATATTTATTGACTGCCCTCAAACGGAAAATATATTCATTGTTTTTGATCAGTCTTGTCACATTGCATGAAAGCGTCTGGCATTCAGGGTCAACAATAGCCCAATTGAGTCTACTGGTTTCACGCCTTTCAACAATGTAATGGGATATCTCAGCACCTCCATCTTCTTGTGGCGGATTCCATGCTAAAGTACATTTCTCATCTGTTACTCTACTGATGGTAATTTTCCCAGCACAAGGTCCAGGAGAGTCTAAGAAATAAAATATTATCATTACATTCAATATATTGAATATTTTGCCATATTTACATCATTTGTTTAAAAAATTGAAAACTATTATACATACCAAGTACTTTAACAATCACAGAAACGGCTTTTGTTCCACTTGCATTCTTAACAGTTAAAGTGTATTTTCCAGTATCACTTCTATCACAGAACTTGACAATGGCAACGGCACGTTTGCTGGTATACTGGAGAGAGATCTTTTCACACATCTCCAGTTCTCTATCACCCTTAGACCAGAAGACCTTTGGTTCTGGTTTACCACCAATAGAGGCATCCAGGACAAGATCAGAACCAGCTCTTATGGTTACAATGTCTCCTTGCAGTCTGCTGTCAAGTTCAGCTTTGGGCGGTGCTAGGTAAAAAAATATACAGAAAGTATTACTATAGTTAATGTTACAGGGGACAAAATACATATAGTACTAATTTTGATAATACATTAGACATTGTAGCAGAAAAAAAATTGGTAACTTGGTAATCTGATGTTGCAATCAATGTCATTTTGGACAGTGTGTGGCCTCTGTATAGCTTGTACACTGGCAGGTGGTTCTTAATATTGATCAACCCCATCAAAAGCATGAAAGATCCCTGATTAAGAATATAATTTCAACATGATACTTTTTATTAACCCCTTGAGTGCCAAAGAGGTATCCAACACACTGGCACTCAAAGGGTTACGTTTACTAAGCAATGTTCATTTCAGTTTCATATAAGAAACTTATTTGTCTACTTACAGTATTCATCTTTGCAGGTGACAGCACCAGTGGATTGAGATGGTGCACTTATGACTCCTGAAGCATTTTTGGCAAGAACACGGAACTCATAAACTTCTCCCTCACTAAGGGCTGTAACATTAAAGAAGTTTTCTGAAACAGTGGTGTAATTGCATTTCAGCCAGCGACCATCCCCAGTTTCATTAAATGGTTTGCGTTCTACAATGTATCCAACAACTTTGCTGCCTCCATCGTAAAGTGGAGCAGACCATTTGAGAGACACTGAAGATCTTGTAACATCAGTCACTTCTGGTCTTCCTGGTGGATCTATAAAATGAAAAAAGTGAGTTAAGTAATATTCTTTACAGAAAAAATAGCTTAATAAATCTAAAGCAGTGTTTTATTTCATAAAAACATGGGAAATTAATGAACCAATTGTGATATTTATTTCAAATAGACAGGATCATATGTCTCCATTTATGCAATACTATTAGCAAATTGACAACGCAAATTTAATGATATTCTCTAATTTTCAATATTCGTGTTTAGTGAGAGAGTCATATAGAGTGTTTATACACTGTATACACAGGAGGTATGTGGCTATAAAGCTAAGAGAAAAAACAGAGAAGAACCATCTGTTCCATGATTTTTCGTCACACTATAATTGTAAGACACCCCCCATGTGAGTTTGGTTTGGGATATATGAGGTGGAGGATTCTGAGACCCACCGTCAACTAGCCTCCACTTGCAATTACTAGGTATTACCCTCTGAGTGCACTTTGGTCCATGCTGTGCTTCCAGAGAACCTTTGTGAGTGTAATTCTTTATGTATGCACTAGTATGGAGGCCTGTATACACGGGATAAAGTGCACCCAGCTGCCCCGGCTGCTACCCCGGAGCCGGGAGCAGAGACATGACATGAGCTGTCTGGAGTGGGGCAGCGCGTTCGGCAAGTCTCTACTGCGCATGACTGCAGTCATGCGCAGTAGAGACTCGCCAAACACACTGATCCTTAGCGGGGAGCTCCAGACGGCTCACAGAGAAGCTCCTTGTGTGCAAAACCACACATGCACAGTAGCATTCTACTACTTTATGTTATAAGGATTTTATCTGTGTGTTTTTATACAGTGCTTTCAAATTCTACACTTAGATAGATTTACTCATACTTTCTCTTCTGTGTTTGCTGCATAAATTAAAAGGATGCTGTACTCACACAACTATTTCAGGAAAAACAGAAAAATAACAAAAAAATGCAAATGATAAGAATTTAGTAAACACACACACATATATAAATGTGTTTGTGCATAAATTCAGTCTTAGTTGTACAACAGTCAAGAGACCTGGGCACAAATTTAAAAAAACTTATAAAAGAATACAGAAAGCTCTACTCAAACAAATAAATACACATTACCCATGAACATGGTGTGTATGTATTTATGTATATAACTGCTAATGTTCTGAACCAATAAACATTTTACTTAATTGTGGATGAATGCTTACCAACTGGATTTTGGGCCATTACAGGTCTTGAAGCTTCACTGGCTTTGCTTACACCAGCTGCATTCAAAGCATACACTCTAAACTGATACTCAAGGCCTTCTACCAATCCTGTAACTTTGTAATTGCAGTCAAAGCATGGGAGTTTGTTATCCTTCACCCAAAGAATGGTGTTACGCTCTTTCTTTTCAATCCAGTATCCTGTAACTTTGCTCCCACCATCATGGTATGGTTCTTCCCAGCGGATGCCCATGGCATTGGAAGACACGGAACATACCTCTGGTCTAGTTGGAGGGCTTGGAGGCACTATTAAAAATACAATAATATATTATTGATATTGTAACACTGAAAGCTTACATAGATTCATAAAGAGAACATAAAATGAGGAAAAGAAATATGTTCCTTACCAAAAGGATGTTCAGCAACAATAGGAGAAGATTCAAGAGGCTTGCTGACACCAAATCTATTTTCTGCGCTGACACGGAAAGTGTATTCCATATATTTTGTAAGGTGGGTAACTTTAATTTGTGTGCGTTTCACACTAGAATTAACAAGTTGCCATGCTGTTGTACCAGATTCACGTTTCTCAACAATGTAATTAGTGATGTCAGTTCCACCATCATCTTCTGGTTCAGTCCATGACAATACACATGACTCAGCAGATACAGAGGAAACTTCTATGGGTCCTGTAGCTGGACCTGGTCTTCCAATCACAATTACTGTGACAGTGAATGTTTTCACACCCGCTGTATTTTCCAGTGTCAAATAATATCGACCAGAGTCACCTCTCATGCTATCCTTAACAGTCAAGGTTGTTCTGTCCTTCGTTGTCTTAATGCTAACTCTGTCGGTTTCTTTGAGTCTCATTTCTTCCAACTTCCATGTTACCTTTGGTACTGGTCGACCACTTATTGGAATATCAATTGTGAAATTGCTTCCAGCTTTGCAAGTAATAAGTTGTCTAGTAATTCCACTTAGGTCTGCTGTTGGCTCAATCTGAGGCTCCTTAATAATTACAGATGAGAATGCCTCTCTTGGCTCACTGTAGCCGGCATCGTTCTTGGCACGAACACGGAATTCATATTCCATATTTTCAGTGAGATTATCAATTGTAAGTGTAAGTTGTTTTGTTTGACCAGCTTCAATCCAGTGGTCTGATGCTTTCTGTTTCATTTCAATAAGATAAGAAGAGATGCGACTTCCTCCATCATGCTCAGGCTTAAGCCAAGCTAATGTTACAGATGACTTACTTGTATCAATGATATCTAATCTCTTTGGAGGTGCTGGCTCTTCAGTGGCTACTATTGGGTCTGGTGTTTCATATGGTTCACCCACACCATATTCATTTTCTGCTGAGACTCTAAAGAAATAGGGCAAACCTTCTGCCAGATCTGTAACCTTAATGATTTGTCGGCTGCATTTTTCACTGACCACTTGCCAGCTGCGACGACTTGCTTCCCGTCTCTCTACTACATAATGGTGTATACGTGCACCTCCATCATAGATGGGAGCATCCCACAATAATGTAATAGATCCTCTTGTCACATCTTTGAAAGTAATAGGGCCTGGTGGACCAGGAGAATCTAGCACTTTGACTGTAAATGTAATAGACTTGCTGCCACTGTTGTTTTCTACAGTAAAAGTGTATTTTCCAGAGTCATATCTGTTACAGTCCTCCACAGTTAATGTACTGAAAGAATCTGTTGTATGAATATCAGCTCTCAGGCTAAGATCAGAGTCTGGTTTGGTCCATATGGCTGTAGGAGTAGGTCTTCCTTTGAAAGCAATGAACAGACGAATGCTTGCTCCAGCTCTAACAACGTGAGTCTGCTTGAAGTTTGCATCAATGTCAATTTCAGGAGAGGTCATTCTGTCTGCAGTTTGAACTGTGGCAGGTACTTCACAGCTGTCTCCTTTGCCTGCTCCATTGACTGCAGAAACTCTAAATTTATAGTTCTCACCTGCTTCCAGATCAACAACGGTATACTTTGTAGCAACAACAGCTTCTGCATTCACTTTGTGCCACTCACCAAGATCTGCTTTGCACATTTCAATAATGTACCCAATGATCTCCATGCCACCATCAAAAGCTGGTCTTGTCCATTCTAAAGACACTGATGTTTTTGTTGTGTCTGTTACCTTGACTATGCTAGGTGCACTAGGGGGATTCACAGGTTCTTTACATTTAATAAGCCTTGATGTTCCACTTGAATCTCCTACTCCAGCTTCATTTTCTGCCATTACACGGAACTCATACTCATTTCCTTCAATCAGACCAGTAACTCTAAATCTTGTCTCAGTGATGGGTTTCTTGCTGGATACTTTCACCCAACGGAGACTCTTTTTCTCCCTTCTTTCCAGAATATAATGCTTTATTTCATTTCCACCATCAGACTTTGGTCTTGCCCATGTAAGTGTTATGCTATCTCCAGTTACATGAGTAGAATCTGGTACACCAGGTGCATCTGGGACAGCTGAAAAATAAATGCCAAAACGTAATGAAAATCAAATGCATGGTTTCTCAATGAACAATTTCAACATATGTCATTTACAATATAAAATGTATTAAATGTTTGCTTACTGTATTGTATTTGTGCAATGACTGGTTCTGAATCAAGTGGTTTGCCAACTCCAAACTTATTTGCTGCAGAAATACGGAACTGATACTCATTGCCCTTTATTAATTTAGTAACAGAGAATGAACAGGCTTCACATTTGTCATCAATCTGTGCCCAGGATAATCTGCTAGTCTCTCGTTTTTCAATGACATAGTGAGTTATAGCAGCACAACCATCATTTTCTGGAGGATCCCACCATAATGTTAACTTTTCTCCGCTTATGTTACTGAACCTTATTGGTCCACCAACTTGTCCTGGTGTATCTGTAAAAAAAAACAACAGGTATTTATATAGTACCATAATATTATACAATCAAGAATAACAATTTATAGTTGTAACTTTACTTATAAGACAAATATGTGCATGCATGTGTTTAGCTTTGGTGGTCAGTTTTTACAAACTATAATAGTGTCATAAGACTACTTTTTGTTGACATAAAAGCCATCTTAAAACAAATTCAAGTGAATTTTATCTTCCTGGACCAATACATTTTTATGGAGACAATGGCCCTTATGCACAAAGAGGAACGTAGAGCAGTTCTGGAACAAACTAACTGCACCATAGGGGCCAAATAAAAATCCAGTGGATTTAAAGTGGGTTTTTAACTCCTTGAATACAGAAGAGATCTCATTGCGATTATTTAAAGCATCCTTTAAATAATTGGGAATATATATTTGTATCCTTTGGTGCAGTTGTTTTACCCCCAAATTACTCCACTATTTCCTTTTGTACATACGACCCTGTATGACACAAAGTTTATTCAAATTACAAACCTCTTTTTACTTTTAAGAAGTCTAAGCTGAGATTTGTAAGGAAGCAATAAAAAGATATAATATTTGAATACATACTTGTAACTATGTATTACGCATTTATGTAATCTCTAAATGAAGCTCTTTTTTGAATTGGATGTTAAAACTCTGACAAAAATCCTCCCCCATGTCTTTATCATACCTTGCACTCGTATTGTCATATCAGCTGTTTTGGTTCCTGAAGAATTCTTTGCTTCTACAGTGTATACACCACGATGTTCACGGGAGGCATCTCTAACAAAAATATTGCTGTATCCAATTGCATTAGTGATTTCAATGCCAAGCTTCTTATCAATTTCTTTTCCATCTTTCAGCCAAGTTACTTGAGGTACTGGGCGTCCTTTAATCAATGCTTTAACTCTTATGCATTCTCCAGCCTTGACAGTAAGACCTTCAAAGTGTTCAGGTCCAAACTCAATAGAAGGATAAACTGGAAATAAAAAGTCACATTTGCTGAATATATTTTGCAGGTTCAGGGGTAGAAAATCTTTGGATCTCCGGCTGTTGGGGACTGCACTTCTCATCATTCCCAGCCAGCCTTTGAATGGTTGGGGATGATGAGAGCTGCAGTCTCCAACAACCAGAGAGCTAAAAGTTGTTTACTTCTGTGGTAGTCTTTGGTATGAAACAATGGTTGCCTTAGAATGTATTTATCAAGATTGTTTTATGTATTATGCTGTTTGGCTTTATGAGCAATTCAGTATATTATTAAATCTATATCAACTACACATATGGTTTTGTCCTACTTTATACATTGTTTAGTTTCAATATATTCTGCCAAAAGAACCTGTTTTACTGTCATAAACTCACTTCTAACAATTAAAATTGATGTATTATTGATGTTTCTTATGGACAAACTAGAACAGGTCTTATGTATAAAGGGCACTATTGTGAACAGATAAAAATGTTGTTAAATTTAACCCTTTGAATGCCAGAGGGGTAAGCAATTCATTGCTTAGAAATGAGTTGTGTACCCCTATGGCACTCAAAGGGTCAAATGGTTCTTTGAATACCATAAGTACTAGAGAGATTTCCAGTACATTGCTTCACTAGAGATGTCTCAGATGTTTTGCATTTCTAGCACTGAATTGCATAAAAGCCCCATTTAACTGCATGGGAATTTTAGGAAGCTTTATTTGTCTCTCATGATACAACTGGTTTGCTTCACGTTGCCTTTATTCATAAAGCCCAGTTTTTATAAAATGATAATGTCTAAATAATAATCATTTGTATTATAAACAAATATATTACGGTTAAAATTATGGAAATAGTACTCACTGCTCTCATCTCTGGTCATAATATAGCCAGAAGATTGGGAAGGTGGGCTGATTGTTCCAACAGCATTCCTTGCAATTATTCTAAATTCATAGCGGTCACCAGGGCTAAGTCCTGTTACTGTATACTGACATTCAGAAACATCAGTAAAATTGCATCTGAGCCAACGATCACTTCCTTGACGCTTTTCAATGCTGTAGGCGACAATCTTGCTGCCTCCATCACGCAAAGGTGGGTTCCATTTCAACGTGACTGTTTCTCTGGTGACATCTATATAGTCTGGTGTGCCAGGTGGATCTAGTAAAAATAGTTACCATAGACATATTAGATTTTAATTCAACCTTAACCCTTTGAGTGCCAGAGGGGTACGCAAGGCATTGCTCCGCAATACCTTGCATACCCCTCTGGCACTCAAAAGGTTAAACACCAAAGTATTCAGTAAATCTTTTACTTCTAATTATGATACTTACCAACAGGAGACACAGCCAATGTATGTTTGCTGGGCTCACTGACAGGGCTTAGGCCAGCTGTATTTTCTGCTAACACACGGAATTGGTAATCCAGACCCTCAATAAGTCCGGTAATTCTGTATTCACGATTTGAGACTGGTGAGATGTTAACTCTCTGCCACAATATGCTATTTCTTTCCTTCTTTTCAACATGGAAACCAGTAATTTCAGAGCCTCCGTCATAAACTGGGGCATCCCAAGAGATTGTCATTCCATCACAAGTAACATTGTAAACAACTGGTTTTCCTGGTGGGCCTGGTGGTCTAAACTGGTGCTTAGCAATAACATCTGGAGAGTTCAAAGCTGGACTCACTCCATATCTGTTTTCAGCTCGTACTCTAAATTGGTACTCTGTTCCTTTAACAAGATTTGGAATTTTGAAAGTTGTTCTGGCAACACTGGAGCACACCATTTTCCAGTTAGTCTGAGAAGTTTCACGCTTCTCAATGCTATAGGAAGTAATTTCTCCTCCACCATCATCTTCTGGAGCATCCCAAGACATAATTACACTGTCAGCCCTGATCTCATCAAATCTAACAGGACCCTTTGGTTTAGATGGAGGTCCAAGGGTTATAACAGTAATTATATATGACTTGCGAGAAACTCCATTATCAAGAATCAATGTGTACTTTCCACCATTTTCTTTCTTCACATTTTTGATGCTCAAACTTAACTTGGCTTCTGTTTTCTTAAATCTTACATGTTCACTTTCTTTAAGAGGCATATTGTCTTTTAACCAAGATATAGTTGGTCTAGGTTTACCCTTGTAAGGCAGCTCTATATGTACATTGTGTCCAATGCGCACAGTGATTTGTCCTCCAAGTATTTCAGAGATGTCAGCTTCTGGTGTTATAACATGGTCCTTTACTGTTATGGGCCCAATAGTAACTCCATCACTTAATCCTTTTTCATTTTTAGCTGAAACTCTGAAATCCATGACTGAAAGTTCCTTAAGTTTGGTGACTTCAAATTCACAAGCTTTACTGACACCAGCATGAGACCATTCTTGAGCATCTTTTAGTTTGTTTTCAAGTATATATTCAGTAATAATACTGCCACCATCATAGTCTGGTTTGTTCCAAGTGAGTGTAACAGATGTTTTTGTGGAATCTTTCATTGTTAGGTCTCTTATTGGTCCAGGTACCTCAGATGCTTTTACAGGCTCGGTTGTATCACAAGGCTCTCCTAGCCCATTTTCATTTTCAGCAATAACCCGGAAAAAGTATGCAGTTTTCTCTGACAAATTGGTCATCTTAAATGATGTATGAGAACACTTAGTTGTAACAGCTGCCCAGGCTCTCTTGGTAGCATCTCTCTTTTCAATAACATAATTGGTGATTTCAGATCCTCCATTTATGAGAGGAGGCTCCCATACAAGAGTAACAGTACCACGTGAGACATTCTTAATTTGCAGCTTCTGGCACTCTGCTGGGGTGTCAAGCACTTTGACAGTAACAAATGTAGATTTTGGTTGACCAACCCCATTTTCTATTGTAAGAACATATTTTCCAGTGTCATTTCGTGTAACTTGAGCAATATCAACTAATGTTGATGATTCAGTGTTCTGTATGTTGTATCTTGAATCGTTGTTAATATTTTTCTCTCCTTTTCTCCATGTTACAGTTGGTGCAGGTCTTCCTTTGAAGGGTATCATTATTTGAACATCTTCACCTGCCTTAGCTATGATGGATGTTCTAAGTGCAACATCAAGATCAATTTCTGGCTCCTCTGCAGAAACAAATAAAAAGTGCACCAGTGTCATAGAACATAAATCATATTCATTATATATATTTTAGAATTACACCTTTAAGGACCACAAGGGTGTGCAACTCATTGCTTCACAATGCATTGTGCACCCCCTGGCCATTAAAGGGTTAATACTGGATGCAAAAATGTAATACATACCCAGAATGTCTTTAGCTTGTACAGGTTCTGTCATCTCAATAGGTTCTCCTTTACCAGCACTGTTGACAGCAGAAACACGGAAATAGTAGCTCACACCAGTTTTAAGAAGTGAAACAACATATTCAGTTGTCCTCACTTCGCCTTTAGCACTAACAACAGTCCATTCATCAGTATCTGCCTCCCTGGCTTCCACTATATAACTTGTGATAACACTTCCTCCATCGTATACAGGTTTAGTCCAGTTAAGAGTGATAGATGATTTTGTGCTATCTACAATCTTGAGTTTGAGTGGTTGCCCAGGTTTATCTGAAAAAAAAATAGTTTTAAAGGAAGTTAATAATGCAAAATAAATAATGAATTATAATTTTCATGAATATTTTTTACACAAACATCTTACCAATAGGATCTTCAGCTTTGTAGAAGTCAGATGCTTCTGAGAATGGGCCTTCGCCAGCTGCATTAATTGCACACACTCGGTAATGATATTCACTTCCTTCAGTAAGTCCAGTTACTTTTTGCCTTGTATCACGGATAGATTCTTTAATGACTTTGAACCATCTCAAGCTCTTTTTGTCTCTCTTCTCAAGATAATATCCACGTATGTCACTGCCTCCATCTGCAGTAGGTCTATTCCAAGTCACAGTCATTGAATTTTTGGTTATCATGGAAACCTCAGGAATACTTGGTGGTCCAGGAGTCACTTAAACAATATAAAATACAAACATTAATAAAGAAACAAGTAAGTGAAGTCATTCACCAATATTTTCACATAGGCAGAGCTTACCAAATGCATTTTTGGCTACAACTGGTTCAGACTCCAGTGGGTCTCCAACTCCATACTTGTTTATTCCTCTGACACGGAATATATACTCATTTCCTTTAATTAGTTTGGTAACTGTTATAAGACATTCTTCATGTTTTTCAGACACTAAGGACCACACAACACGACTTGTTTCACGTTTTTCGACAATGTAATGGGAAACATTTGCACCGCCATCATCTGTTGGTGGATTCCACATTAGAGTGATCTTTTCAGCAGTCACTGTCTTGAACTGTATAGGACCTCCAGGAGGCCCAGGCTTGTCTGTTAAGTGGATAGAAAGTATTTAGAATATACAAATTGAAAATATTCATAACACAATTTTGTTTTTAAAGTATACCAAAGAAGTAGTTTTTAAAAAACATACCAAGCATTTGTACTCTGATGCTTGCAGATGCAGCACCCATTGCATTCTTTAGTTTTAATTCGTAATGTCCACTGTTGATTCGAGAGGCATCCTTAATGAGGACAGAAGCAAACTCTGTAGTATTTTCTACAGAAACCTGTGCACTGGTTTCAATTTCTTTTCCGTTCTTGAACCATTCAATAGTAGGCAGTGGTTTTCCAGATATTTCAAGTTTCAGTTTCACTGCTGTTCCAGCCTTGAACTTGACAACATCAGCATATTCTGGTGGTAAGTCAATTTGAGGTGCGCCTTTAAGATATTAAAAAAATCATATTTAAATAGACTGTTAATTACCAACTGCACAAATAAATAAGGGGGAGGGGGCAAACAATTTAGGAGTATCAGATGCAGACCAGATACACCTTAAAAATGGTTTGTGCTGGTCCAAGGCATGCATGATCACTTTATAAATGTTTGTACTACATCCATTATCCATGTGTATTGTTCTAAAAATGTGCATAAATAATTGGACAACACGCAGTTAGGCAATCCTATATTTTTAACACACTTGCTTTGATTTATATAATGTTGATGGTTAAATATAAAAAACTTACCATAAGTATCAATGCAAGTGACAGGTCCTACAACATCTGATGGGTTACTGATGGAACCAACAGCATTCTTTGCAAAAACTCGGAACTCGTATTGGGAACTTTGAGTCAAGCCAGATACAATAAACTGTGTCTCAATAACATTGGTAAAGCTGGCCTTTGTCCATCTGCCATTAGGAAGATCACGTCTTTCCACAATATATCCAGTGATTTTGCTGCCGCCATCATATGCAGGTTTCTGCCAGACCAGACTTACTGAAACCTTTGAAATATCTGTGACACGGACATTTCTAGGAGGTTCTATTAAAGAAAAAATAAATACATATACAATTATGTACTGACCAAATTATCCCCTTACAATTATTCAGCTTATTTTCCACTGTCTTTTTAATCCAATATTCTCATCAAAGTCCTTTGGTACCCAATGACTATACATGTTTCCAAAAGTAATTGTATTGTAGAATAATTGAGTTTCTTAAATTGAGATAATTATGTTATTTGAGTACATAAAATTGTCAGGTAGGGCAGGGCTTAAAATTTGAAGTCCTTTGCTACTAGCCAGACCTGAAAAGTTACGCGCCACTGCAAGCCATAGCATACCCACCAGGGCTGAATTTCTACTAGCCAGGGCTAGAAGCGAGTGGAAATTTTGAGCCCTGAGGTTGGGAAAATATAGATTTCTTGAGCTTGAAAAAACATTATTGGTCACATTTTCAAATTTCCAATACTTAAATAATGTATTTCACTCCTTCAGATACTAATACTACTCACACATGTGGAAAATGTGTGTGTGCACGTATGCTCACACTAAAACTGTATTAAATAACAATATATCAAATATATAATTTGCTATTATCGTAATGTGAATACATCATATCCCATATGGATACAAAATAATTTAACACATTATTGATTACTTACCACATGAATCAATAGCAAGAACAGGTTCTGATGGATGGCTAGCTTTTCCTATACCAGCAGCATTTTCAGCATATACTCTGAATTCATAAATTAGCCCAGGGCTGATGTTGGTGACCTTGAGGTGACTTGTGCGAATAATTGTCTTGTTGGCTTTTTGCCATAAAATGCTGTTTCTATCCTTCATTTCAAGATGATATCCAACAACTGCACTGCCACCATTAGAAACTGGCTCATGCCAACCCACAGTGATGCTCTCTCTTGTAACCATGCTTACCCATGGTGTTGATGGAGGACCAGGTATGGCTGTAACATAAAATGCAAAATAAGATAGGGAATGTACATACATTTAAATGGTAAAGCAACATATAAACAAGATATGGTTTTCAACTTACTGTATGGTAGCTTGACTGTCACACATTCAGAATCTATATGATCACTGATTCCAAAACGATTTTCAGCTTTGATGCGGAATTGGTATTCTTCCCCTTTGGTGAGTTTCATTACCTTTGTCACATTTCTAGCAACCGTAGCTGATACTTCTGACCAAGCAGCAGTGCTTGTTTCACGTTTTAGGACAATATAGTTAGTAACTTGACTTCCACCATCATAAGAAGGATTCTGCCATTGGAGCGTTACACTGTCTTCCGTAACATCACTGATGACAACAGGACCAACAGGTGGACCTGGCCTGTCTAGTACTATAATTTTGATTTGAGATTTAGTTGTTCCACTGGAATTAGATGCTGTTATTTCATATGTTCCAGCATCAGAAGCAACACTTTCTTTGAGATTAATGATTATGCTTTCCGCTGTGGTTTCAGTGTTGAACCTTAAAGTGGATTTCACTAGAAGCCCTTCTTTAGATAATGTCACTTTAGGGAGAGGTTTTCCAGAAACTGGAATTTCCACTTTCAGATTAGAACCTGCTCTTACATAAACAGTGTTATGTGGATAGCCTTTCATGTCAATTTCAGGTGACTCTGAAAAATGAAACATGATATTTTAAGTTACTTATTTGATTTAACACATAATTTAATACTGTAGATGTTTACTACACATTTGAGTGCACTTACCAAGTTTTTCTTTAACAGTGACAGGAAGAAGAAGCTCTTTAGGATCACTTAGACCTGCCTGGTTTTCAGCAAATACTCTGAAGAAATAGTCAACATTTTCTTTGAGACCGTGTATAGCATGATGAGTTGCCTTGACAACTGCACATTTGACCCATTTTTGTTGTCCTTTCTCAAGAGCTTCAATGAGGTAACCCAAGATTTTGCTTCCTCCATCATGTTCAGGTTTCAACCAAGAAAGTGACACACTATCCTTGGTCACATTTGTTACTCCAAGTTTTTCCGGTGGGCTTGGTCTCTCTGTAAATGCAAAATAATAATAAAAAAAAATTGAGAATTGAGAACACAACATATTTGGATGCCTAATCATGTGTCGTAAATTGTAATTTTATATATGTGTGTGTGTGTGTGTGTGTTTAAATAACATATTGCTGAATTATATGGCAGACAATGCTACATTATATTACTATATAAAATGTGTAAATGAAGTTCAACATTTTATAAGATCAGTACTAACCTGTTATTTTTACACCTTCCTTCGTCTCAGCAGGAACTCCAATACCAAACTCATTTTCTCCAGAGATTCGGAAATAATAAACTCCACTTTCTTGAAGGTTGGTAACCTTATATGTAAGGCGATGGCAGTTGTTTGTCACTGTGACCCATGCTTTCTTGCTTGCTTCCCGTTTTTCAATATGATAATTCTTAACTGGTGCACCACCATCGTTGTCAGGCACATCCCAGGACAGAACAGCAGATTCTTTTGTTACATCTTTTACAATGATATTTGAAGGAGGTCCAGGAGAATCAAGAACTTTTACAACTAATGTTAATGTTGCTGTGTTCAGCACATTCTGTAATGTAAGTGTATACTTTCCAGAATCATTTCTTGTGGCTTTTTCAATTGTGAGAGATGTTCGGTTGTCTGTAGTATCAATAGTAGCTCTTGATCTGAGATCACAGTCTGGTTTACTCCACATTACATTGGGAACTGGTTTACCCCGGAAGGGCACTGTCATTGTAAATGATCCACCAGCTTTAACAATTAAT
Organism: Rhinophrynus dorsalis; assembly: GCA_037306005.1. Taxonomy (NCBI): domain Eukaryota; kingdom Metazoa; phylum Chordata; class Amphibia; order Anura; family Rhinophrynidae; genus Rhinophrynus; species Rhinophrynus dorsalis. The sequence goes on along the minus strand of CM074725.1, from coordinate 181,326,814 downwards.
GTCTTACGCATATCACTATCAATGTCAAATACAGGTTCTTCTTCTCTTTCCTTTACTATGTGTGGCTCAGTGCTCTCACTTGGATCACTTGTGCCAACTTTGTTTACAGATCTAATTCTAAATAAGTATTCTGCTCCTGAGGTTAGTGCGATTATTGTGTATTCAGTACCTCTAACATTGTTCACAGCTGTTGTCCAGTCACTATCATCAGATCTTTTGTATTCCACATTGTAACCAGTAACTGGGGAACCTCCATCAAACAGGGGTTTGGTCCACTGAATTGTAACGCTTGTCTTAGTGGAGTCCACAATTTTAGGTTTTGATGGTGGAGATGGCAAGAAAACTGGATCTTCAGCCCGGATTAAAGGTGAACATTCACTTGGGGCGCTAATGCCTGCAGCATTTTCTGCATAGACACGATATTCATATTCACATCCTTCCCGTAATCCAGATGATTTTACTCTTAGATCATAAACAGGCTTCTTATTCACACGCATCCATCTCAGGCTATTCTTTTCACGTCTTTCAATTATATATCCAGAGATTTCACTACCTCCATCGCTCTCGGGTCTTGCCCAGCAAAGAGTCATAGAATCCTTAGTTACACTTGTGATCTCTAATGACTTTGGTGCATTTGGTACAGTAAATGGATCCAGTGCTTTAACTGCATCACTTTCTAAAGGCTCACCAACTCCATATTTGTTAACAGCCATCACTCTGAAAATATATTCATTACCCTTTAGGAGTTTGGTTACCTTACAAGATGTGGTTCGTAGTTCTGACTCACAAAGTGTCCATGCAATGCGACTTGTTTCACGCTTTTCAACAATATAGTGGTCAATTTCAGCACCACCATTTTCTTGAGGAGGACCCCAGGAAAGTGAACACTTCTCAGCTGTTACACCAGTGATTTGTAGAGGACCAGCAGAAGGACCTGGTCTGTCAAGCACTTTACAGTTTACAGCTAAAGATCTTGTTCCAGCAACATTCTGTAGTGTTAAGACATATTGGCCTGAATCCCTTCTAATACAGTCCTTTATTACAAGTACAGTGCTGTTATCTGTTGAGCTTATTTCAACTCTTGCCTTTTCATCCAGTTCTTTGCCATCCTTTGTCCATGAAACTACAGGATGAGGACGTCCTGCAATATCTGCATTAATTTTAAGGATCTCTCCTGCTTTGATAACAACAACATCCCTATATTTAACATCCATCATTATTCGTGGTGCATCTACATCATCCTTGACGGTAATTGGTCCTGTTGATTCAGATGGCTCACTAAATAATCCTGCAGAATTCTTTGCAATAACTCGGAACTCATATCTCTGGTCTTCTGTAAGAGCAGTAACATCAAAGAAGGTTTCTTGAATATTAGTAAAGTTGCATTTTAGCCAGCGCCCATCGGGTAGTTCTCGCCGTTCAATAATATATCCAGTAATCTTTGCTCCACCATCATATTCTGGTTTAGTCCAGGACAATGAGACAGATGTTCTTGTGATGTTAGTAACCTCTGGCTGACCTGGAGGATCACATGGATCCCTTGCAGCAACTGGCTCACATGATTTACTGCACTTCCCAATTCCAGCAATGTTTTCAGCATATACACGATATTCATACATCAGTCCTTCTTCAATTCCTGTTACCTTCAACTGTGTGTCAGCTATGAGGCTTTTGTTTACTTTGGTCCAGAGAATGCTACTTCTTTCTTTTCTTTCCAGGTGATACCCAAGTACTCTACTTCCACCATCATTTACTGGAATTTGCCAGTTTACAATCATGAAAGCCTTTGTTGCATGAATAACATGAGGTGTTCCTGGGGGACCTGGTGGTTTAAATGGATACTGTGCAATAATAGCCGAGCTATCAATATAATGGCTTCTTCCATAGCGGTTCTCTGCACAAACACGGAACTGATATTCTGAACCAGTTGTTAAACGTGCAGCTTTGATAGATGTTCTTGCCACTGCTGCTGATACTAATTCCCACACTGTTGTAGTTGTATCTCTCTTTTCCACTATGTAATTACTTATATGACAGCCACCATCATATTCAGGAGCAGACCAAGAGAATGAAATGCTGTCTGCACTGACATCATCAACTTGTATGGGACCTGGTGGTCCAGGTTTATCAAGCACTATTACACCAATAGACTCTGTTACAGATCCTGCAGTATTTGAAGCAGTTAATTCATAATTTCCGACATCATCTTTTGAGGCCTCTTTGATAGAGAGCAGTGTTGAAGTCTTTGATACCTGGACATTGACTCTGGTTGTTTGTTTTAATGCCTGACCATCTTTCTTCCAGCTGACAGAAGGAAGTGGTCTTCCTCTGATCGGTACATCAATCTTAAGATCATCTCCAGCTTTAACACTAAAAGTATTAAATAATAGTTCAACTGATGGCTGGATTTCAATATCCTTTGCAACAACAGGGACACCTAGTTGTCTTGGATCACTCTTTCCTTTCTCATTTACAGCAATTACTCTGAAAGTATATTCTTCTCCCATTGTTAAGCCAGTTATAGTTGCTTCTAGGGTCTTCACCTGACTACAAGAGCTCCATTTTTCACTTCCTTTAGTTTGCATTTCCACAATGTAACTTGTAATTTTGCTGCCACCATCACTCTCTGGTTTCTCCCATGAAATTGAAGCACTGTTACGAGTTACATCAATTAGAGTTACTCTTCCAGGGGGAAGAGGGACTTCAGACACTTTGACTGCATCAGGTGTACTAGCAGGCAATCCAACACCATGCTCATTTGCAGCCAAAACACGGAAATAGTAAATTCCTCCTTCTTGAAGTTGCTCAATCTTAAATGTGTTTTTATTGCAGTTAATTGTTACTGTTGCATAAGCCTTTCTTGTGGATTCACGCTTTTCAACAATATAATTTGTGATCTTTGATCCTCCATCAATAAGTGGTGGCTCCCAAGACAATGTCACTGAATCCTTCTTGATCTCTTTGATTTTCAAGTTTACAGGGGCACTTGGTGAATCAAGAACTCTAACATTGACAAAAGCTGTTTTTGATCCACTGTTATTTTCTAAGGTTAAATTGTACCTTCCACTATCAAATCTATTGACATTGTCAATAACTAACATTGTATATGAACTTGTAACTTCTGTTTGGGCTCTGTCAGTGAGAGGGCCTTCTGCCTTTTCCCATTTTACTTCAGGCTCTGGTCTTCCTTTAATTGTTACAAACAAGCGGAGTGTACCACCGGCACGTACAGTAACAGTCTTTCTCAAATCAGCATCAAGTTCAATTTCAGGCGGCTCCATCTTTTCAGCAGCAATAACAGTGCCTGGAATAGCAGCAGGTTCTCCAACTCCTTCTGAATTGAGTGCACAAATACGGAAACAGTATTCTGTATTTTCCTTTAGTTTTGTTACTGTAAATTGTTTACCTTGCAGTCCTGTTGGTGGTGTGCAGGTTGTCCATTCATCAGCAGCAGCTTCTTTAACTTCTACAACATAACCTAAAACAGGTGCACCACCATCATATATAGGTTTGCTCCAAGCTAGAGAAACAGATGACCTAGAGGTGTCAGTTACTTTTGGATTGCTTGGAGGGCCTGGTGGATATACGGCATCACATGCTCGATAGAAAACAGAGGGTTCACTTGGTTCTCCTACACCTGCTGCATTTTCAGCAGAAACTCTGTATTCATAGAAATGGCCTTCTGTTAGGCCTGTTACTCTAAAGCGTAGATCAGTTAATCTTTTCTTGTTGCATTTCGTCCACCTAATACCATCTTTGTCACGTTTTTCTAGAATGTAACCTTCTATTTCTGCTCCACCATTGTCTTCTGGGCGTCCCCATGTTACAACCATGGAATCCTTTGTGATTGCAGTAACTTCAGGTGTTGAAGGTGCACTTGGAGGCTTATATGGATTACGAGCCAAAACAGGTTCAGATTCAAGGGGTTCTCCAACTCCATATTTGTTTACAGCCACTACACGGAAAATATATTCATTTCCTGCCAGCAGTTTGGTGACTTTATGGCTAAGGGCCTGTACATCTGATGCAACTTGAGTCCAGGAAAGCCTGCTTGTTTCTCTCTTCTCAATGATATAATGGGAAATATTTGCACCACCATCCTGTGTTGGCGGGCTCCATTGTAAGTAACATTTTTCTGCAGTGACACCTGAAACATTTAATGGACCTTCTGGTGGTCCTGGTCGATCAAGCACTTTAACTGTTATAGGTATAGATTTTGTTCCACCCACATTGCTAAGGTTCAGTATGTACTGACCACCATCAACCCGAATACAGTCTTTAACAGTGAGTGCTGTCCTCTGAATACTGGATTTTATTTCCATCCTTGCTGTTGCTGCATCAAGCTCCTTTCCATCTTTTGACCAGGAAATGTCAGGAACTGGTTTACCATGGATGTCTGCTTCAAGAACAAAAGTGTCTCCAGCACTCACAACAATTACATCCTTGTATTTTGGATCCAGAGATGCTCTTGGCGAGTCAATTTCATCTCTGGCAGTAATAGGACCAGTGCTTTCTGAAGGCTCACTAAAGTTTCCAGCAGCATTTCTTGCAATAACTCTGAATTCATATCGTTGATCCTCTGTTAATCCAGTTGCTGTGAATTCTGTTTCTAGAACATTTGTAAAGCTGGCTTTCATCCAACGACCCTCAGGCAATTCTTTCTTTTCTACAATATAACCTGTAATTTTACTGCCACCATCATACTCTGGCTTTTTCCACTGAAGTGTAACATGGTTTCTAGTAATCACAATAGCTTCTGGGCGTCCAGGAGGATCACATGGATCACGGGCAACATAGCATTCAGATACTTTGCTTACTTTTCCAATGCCAACAATGTTTTCAGCGTATACTCTAAACTCATATTCCAGACCCTCTTCAAGGCCATTTGTTTTCAATTTGGTGTCTTGGAGGAGAGTCTTGTTTAATTTTGCCCAAAGAATGCTATTTTTCTCTTTGCGTTCCAAATGATATCCAAGAACTTTACTTCCTCCATCATTTACTGGCTCATGCCACTGGACAACCATGTGATCCTTTGACACTGATGTCACAAAAGGAGTTCCTGGTGGGCCTGGCTCCTTGTAGGGATATTGTACAACAACTGCTGCAGAATCTAGAGATGTACTCTTTCCATACCTATTTTCAGCATAAATTCTAAATTGATATTCAGAACCAGTTGTAAGCTTGCTCACTTTGATAGTTGTTCTTGCCACTGTAGCTGACACCATTTGCCATGAGGTGGTAGTTGTATCACGTTTTTCAACTATGTAGTTATTTATTTGACAACCACCAGTGTACTCAGGTGCATCCCATGAAAATATCACATAGTTAGAGCTAATTTCTTCAAAACGTACAGGTCCTTTTGGTGGACCAGGCTTGTCCAGAATAATAATGCTAATATTTTCAGTTGCTGTGCCAGCACTGTTTGTTGCAGTTATAGTGTATTTGCCAAAGTCATCCTTGTTGCTTTCCTTAATATGCAAGATGGTTGATGTTGGTGTGTCCTCAACATTGACTCTTGTTGTTTGTTTAAGTGGTTGACCGTCTTTGGTCCAGCTAATGGCTGGTTTAGGTCTGCCTATAACAGGTATGTCAATCTTTAGATCTTCTCCAGCTTGTACATTGTAGGAGTTAAACATTAGTTTGAAACTTGGTTCAATAGTCAGATCTTTGGCAATCACAGGTACACCAAGTATCCTAGGATCACTTTTTCCTTTTTCATTGTAAGCAAGCACACGGAAGGAATACTCTTGTCCAGAACTTAATCCTGAAACAACTGCATTACATGTTTTAGTTTCAGCAACAGTGCTCCATTTATCCACTCCCTTTGGCTGCATTTCAACTAAGTATCCTATAAGTCTGCTGCCACCATCATGTTCAGGTTTTTCCCACATAAGAGATACACTTCTTTGAGTGACATCTGTGAGTGTGATTTTTCCTGGGGGTAGTGGTGCTTCAGAAGCTTTTACTGCATCAGCTGTTTCTACTGGGACACCAACACCAAACTCATTTTCAGCCATAACTCTGAAATAATAAATGGCTCCTTCTGTAAGATTTTCAACCTTGTAGCTTGTCTTATTGCACTTGGCTGTAACATTGGCATATGCTTTCCTGGTGGATTCTCTCTTATCAATTACATAATTCTTTATCTTGGCACCACCATCAATGAGAGGAGGTTCCCATGTAAGTGTAATCGAATCTTTCTTGATATCTTTTACAAAGAGATTTATTGGAGGTCCTGGTGTGTCTAGAACTTTAAGTGTTACAAATGCAGATTTGGAGCCACTGCTGTTTTCCAGTTTAAGTACATACTTCCCAGCATCATTTCTGTCACAATTATCTATTGAAAGCTGAGTGTAATTGAGACCCTTTTCAATTTGTGATTTCTCGGTGAGCTCTCCTTCTTCTTTTGACCAGCTAATCTCAGGGATTGGTCTTCCTTTAAATGGAATATGAATTCTGACATTTCCACCGGCTCTCACCAGTATTCCTTTTCTTAGTTCAGAATCAAGGTCAATCTCTGGGGCTTCAAGCTTATCTTCTGGTTTAACAGTTCCTGGAACAGCTGCAGCCTCACCTACCCCGGCTTTATTAATAGCACATATGCGTACCTGGTATGGCTGATGTTCAATAAGTTTTGTGATCTCGTATTTGGTAACTTGCAGACCTGTCTGAGGGGTGCATATTGTCCACTCTTCTTCATCCTCTTTGCATATCTCTACTATGTACCCTTGTATTTCACTTCCACCATCATAAATAGGTTTGCCCCACACAACTGAGATTGAATTTCTAGATGTGTCGACTATGTGTGGGTTTGTAGGTGGTCCGGGTTTGAAAATAGGGTCACATGCTTTAAAGTAGACTGAAGTCTGGCTTGCTTCACCAATTCCAGCAGCATTTTCAGCAGATACTCTAAATTCATATTCATGGTCTTCAGTTAGCCCTGTGACTCTGAACCTTAAATCTGTTATTCTACGTTTGTTACATTTTGTCCACCTAATTCCAGCTCTGTCTCGCTTTTCAACAATGTAGCCAATAATTTCACTACCACCATCATTATCTGGTCTACTCCAGCAGACAGTCATAGAGTCCTTTGCAATGTTGGTTACTTCCAGAGCCTTTGGTACACCAGGAGGTACAAATGGATTTTTCATCAAAACAGCTGCAGACTCTAATGGCTCACCGACACCATACTTATTCACTGCCATAATACGGAAAATGTACTCATTGCCTTCCAAAAGTTTTGTTACTTTTAGTGACGTAGTTACTACTTCAGTTGCAACAACAGTCCAGGCAAGGCGACTTGTTTCACGTTTTTCAATGATGTAATGAGAAATATCACTACCTCCATCATGATGAGGTGGAGTCCATGCCAGAGAACATTTGTCAGCTGTTACTCCAGTAACTTGAACTGGCCCTCCTGGAGGACCTGGTCGGTCAAGTACTTTTACTTGAATAGGAACTGACTTAGTGCCTGCAACATTGGAAACTTGTAAGATATACTGCCCACCATCAACTCTAATGGCATCTTTCACAACGATAAGGGCCTTGAAATCAGTGTTTTTGACCTCACATCTTGCTGTCTCCTCAACTTCTTTATCTCCTTTGAACCACTGAATGGTGGGAAGTGGTTTTCCGTGTACATCAGCATCAAGTTTGAATGTTTCACCTGCATTAACAACAATTGTGTCTTTGTATTTTGGATCCATTGAAACTCTTGGAGGTTCTACTTCATCCTTTGCAGTAATTGGTCCTGTACTATCGGAAGGCCTGCTGATTGTTCCAGCCGCATTCTTTGCAATGACTCTGAAATCATATCTTTGGTCTTCAGTAAGCCCTGTTACTGTGAACTGTGTTTCAATTACGTTTGTAAAACTAGCTTTCATCCATCGCCCATCAGGTAAATCACGCTTTTCAACAATATAACCAGTTATCATGCTGCCACCATCATACTCAGGTTTTTTCCAACTGAGCGTTATTGCACTTCTTGTTATAATTATTGGTTCTGGGCAACCTGGTGGATCACATGGGTCTCGCGCAAAGTAGCACTCTGAAACTTTGCTAGGCTTGCCAATGCCAACAATATTTTCAGCATAAACTTTAAATTCATATTCAATGCCTTCTTCAAGATTAGTAGCCTTAAAATATGTGTCTGGAATTATAGTTTTGTTAACTTTTGTCCACATAATGCTGTTTCTCTCTTTTCGCTCAAGATGGTAGCCTAAGACTTTGCTTCCACCATCATTAATAGGTTCATGCCACTGCACTAGTATACTATCCTTTGTTATTGTTGCTGCATAGGGTGTGCCAGGTGGACCAGGTTCTTTGTAAGGATATTGAGCTATTATTGCTTCTGATTCTAATCCAAAGCTTCTTCCATATCTGTTTTCTGCAAATATCTTGAACTGGTACTCTGTGCCAGTTTTCAGTTTTGATACCTTTAGTGTAGTTCTTGCAATTGTTGCTGAAACAGTTTCCCATGCTGTTGTTGTTGTATCTCTCTTTTCAACTATGTAGTTTGTGATTTGGCATCCTCCAGTATATGAGGGTGGGTTCCAGGATAATGTGATGCTTTCAGCACTAACATCATCAAATTTCACAGGACCAGCTGGTGGATCAGGTTTGTCCAGTGTTATAATTTCAATAGTTGCCACTTTTTGCCCAATGATGTTGCTCACACTAATTGCATACATGCCTGCATCATCCTTATTTGTTTCTTTAATATTTAAAACAGTCAGGTTTGCTGTGTCTGTGACATTAACTCTAGTGGTCTGCTTGAGAGGCTGTCCATCTTTTGTCCAAGAAATGTCTGGTTTTGGTCTTCCAGCAATGGGTACTTCAATCTTCAAATCATGTCCTACTTGAACACTGTAATTACTAAAGGCAGGTCGTACATCTGGCTCTATAACAAGGTCTTTGGCAACAACAGGCACTGCAAGGGATCTGGGATCACTCTTTCCTTTTTCATTTACGGCTATAACTCTGAACAGGTATTCACCTCCTTGAGTTAGGTTTGATATTACTGCCTCAAGTGCCTTAACACGAGCACAGTCTGACCATTTCTCGCTTCCTTTAGCTTGCATTTCTACAATGTATTGAATAATTTTGCTGCCACCGTCATGTTCCGGTTTTTCCCATGAAAGGGAAACACTGTTTCTTGTTACATCAACTACTGTTATTTTGCCTGGTGGCTGAGGAACCTCAGATACTTTAACAGGTTCTGCTGTTTCTGCAGGTACACCAATTCCATATTCATTTTCAGCAGTTACCCTGAAGTAGTAGCTGCAACCTTCTTGAAGTTGATCTATTTTCCATGATGTCTTGTGGCAGTTTGTTGCAACAGCTGCATAAGCCTTTCTAGTGGTTTCCCTTTTTTCAATTATATAGTTCTTTATCTTAGCTCCACCATCCAATGAAGGTGGCTCCCATGTAAGGGACACTGAGTCTTTAGTAATGTCCTTTATTTTAAGGTTTACAGGTGCACTTGGTGTATCCAAAACTCTTACACTAATAAAGGCAGATTTTGTACCACTGCTATTTTCTAGTGTTAGCGTATATTTTCCAGAATCATATCTATTAACATTGTCAAGAACAAGTGTAGTAAAGCTGCTAGTGACATCGATCTGAGCTGTATCTCTGATTTCACCATCAACTTTTCCCCACTTAACCTCAGGTGCTGGGCGTCCTCTAATTGGAATAAAGAGCCTTAATGAGCCTCCAGCTCTTACATTTACAATTTTTCTGAGTTCTAGGTCGAGATCAATGTCAGGTGTTTCCAATTTCTCTTCCACAATTATTGGTCCTGGGACGTCTGCATGGTCTCCAACTCCAGCTTTATTTACTGCACATATACGGAACTTATATTCATGCTTTTCTAATAGTTTTTCAACTTCAAGCCTGGTTTCCTTGATTCCACTTGCAGGTGTGCAAATAGACCATTCATCTGTGCTTACATCACACTTTTCAACAATGTATCCTTGAATTTCACATCCACCATCATAGATTGGCTTTCCCCATGAAAGTATTACTGAAGATCTTGTAACATCAACTGCTCTGGGGTTGTTTGGAGGACCTGGTTTATAAATAGGATCAGAAGCCTTGTAATAAATGGAAGATGGACTTGGTTCACTTAAACCAGCAGCATTTTCAGCAGATACTCTGAATTCATAAAGATGAGATTCCACAAGACCAGTAACTCTGAAGCGCAATTCACTGACCAAGCGCTTGTTGCATCTTATCCAGCGTATGCCTTCTTTGTCACGCTTTTCAACAACATAACCAGTTATTTCACTGCCACCATCAAATGCTGGTCTTTCCCAAACAACAATCATGGAATCCTTGGTGACTGTTGTGACCTCAGGAGCTTTTGGAGCCTGTGGAACTACAAATGGATTTCTTGCTGTCACTGGTTCAGATTCAAGAGGTTCTCCAACACCATATTTATTTACCGCCATAATACGGAAGATATATTCATTTCCTTCCAAAAGTTTGGTAACTTTGCAGCTGAGAGTCTGTACGTTAGAGTCTGCTACTGTCCATACTAAACGACTAGTTTCTCTTCTCTCAACAATATAATGAGAAATATCGCTACCACCATCTTGTTGTGGAGGTTTCCATGTTAAAGTACATTTTTCAGCAGTAACACCACTAACAGTAATTGGTCCTTCAGGAGGTCCAGGTCTATCAAGGACTTTAACATTGACAGATACAGATTTTTCACCAGCAACATTTTTCAGTAATAAAATATATTGACCACTATCTACTCGAACAGCTTCCTTTACGCTTAGAGATGTAGCAAAATCAGCACTTTTAATTTCTAGTCTAGCTGTATTTACAAGTTCTTCACCAGCTTTCATCCATTGAATTGAAGGTATAGGTTTACCATATACATCTGCATCAATTTTAAATGTTTCCCCAGCATTTACTGTTATGGTTTCTTTGTATTTTGGATCCATGCTTACACGAGGAGGCTCAACTTCATCTCTTGATGTAATTGGACCAGTGCTTTCAGAAGGTTCACTGAAAATTCCTGCAGCATTTCTTGCAATGACACGGAATTCATATCTTTGATCTTCAACAAGTCCAGTAACTACAAATTGGGTTTCAATTACATTTGTAAAGCTTGCTTTCATCCAGCGTCCATCAGGCAGTTCTTTCTTTTCAACAATGTAACCAGTGATCTTGCTGCCACCATCATATTCAGGTTTTGTCCATTGAAGGGTGACTGAATTTCTTGTGACTATTATAGCCTCTGGACGGCCAGGTGGATCACAAGGATCTCGTGCCACATAACATTCAGATACTTTACTTGGCTTACCAATACCTACAATGTTCTCTGCATAAACTCTAAATTCATATTCAATACCCTCCTCAATGTTAGTTGTTTTAATTCTTGTGTCGGGAAGGATTGTTTTGTTTAGCTTTATCCACAGAATGCTGTTTCTCTCTTTGCTTTCTACATGGTACCCAAGGATCTTGCTGCCACCATCATTTACAGGCTCATTCCATTGTACAACCATGCTGTCTTTAGTTACTGCTGATACAAATGGTGTTCCAGGTGGGCCAGGGAGCTTGTATGGATACTGGGCAACAACTGATTCAGATACCAAATATCCACTCTTTCCATATCTGTTTTCAGCAGCAATTCTGAACTGATATTCACAACCTGTCTTGAGTCTTGTGGCCTTTATAGTTGTTCTTGCTACAGTTGCTGACACAATTTGCCAAAGTGTTGTTGAAGTGTCACGTTTTTCTACAATGTAGTTGTTGATAGAGCTTCCACCATCATATACTGGTGGTTCCCATGAAATAGTAATGCTATCAGCTGTGACTTCATCAATTTTTACTGGTCCTGTTGGAGGCTCTGGTTTATCAAGAACAACAATGCTAATATTTTCAGTAGCCTCACCCGCGGTGTTAGCAAGTTTTACTGTATACTGTCCAACATCCTCTTTAGATGACTCTTTGATTGTGAGCAGGGAATTACATTCTGTGCTTTCTGCATTAACTCGAGTGGTCTGTTTTAGAGGTAGATTATCCTTATGCCATGTAACAGATGGCTTAGGACGTGCAATAAATGGCACGTCAACCTTTAGATCTTCTCCAGCTAAAACACTGAATGTGTTAAATAGAAGCTTGAATACTGGTGCAATCACAAGATCCTTTGCAACCACTGGTACTCCCAGTTGCCGAGGATCACTGATTCCTTTTTCATTTTGAGCTGATACACGGAACATGTATTCTTCTCCTTGTATTAATCCAGATATATTGGCTTCTGTGGTTTTTACTGTTGCACATGTTGTCCATTTTTCACTACCTTTACTTTGCATCTCCACAATGTAACCCAAAATTCGGCTTCCTCCATCATGTTCTGGTTTTTCCCATGACAAAGAAACACTATTTCTTGTTACATCAACTAAAGTAATCTTGCCCGGTGGAAGGGGTCTTTCTGATACTTTCACAGATTCTGAGGTTTCCACTGGTAACCCAATTCCATATTCATTTTCAGCAAGGACTCTAAAATAGTAATTGCACCCTTCCTGTAACTGGTCTACTTTCCAGCTGGTCTTATGACAATTGGCAGCAACTGTTGAATATGCTTTTCTTGTTGACTCACGTTTTTCAACAATGTAATTTTTTATTTTGGATCCACCATCTATGAGAGGAGGATCCCATGTTAATGTAACAGATGCCTTTGTAATTTCTTTTATTTTAAGATCTTGAGGTGCTCCAGGTGTATCCAGCACTCTAACATTGACAAATGCTGATTTACTTCCTGAACTGTTTTCTATTGTCAACATATATTTGCCACTGTCAAACCTGTTCACGTTTTCAACAATTAGCAAAGTGTAAGAGCTTGTGGATTCAATGCTAGCCCTTTCAATGGGATCACCATTTTCTCTTGTCCATTTGACTTCTGGGGCAGGTCGTCCCTTAATTGGTACAAATAACCTTAATGTACAGCAAGCTCTTATACAGATAACTTTACGGAGTTCGGCATCCAATTCAATCTCAGGTGGAAGCATTCTTTCTTCAGCCTTTGGAGATCCAGGGACAAGGGCAGGCTCTCCAACACCTTCAGAGTTTACAGCATATATTTGGATTTTATACTCTTGGTTTTCTTTAAGCCCTGTTATTGTGTAGGAAGTTGCTTTGAGTCCAGCAGAAGGAGTTACAATTTTCCATTCATCTTCTTCTGGTAGAGCTATTTCCACCATGTACCCTGTTATTTCTGAACCACCATCATACACTGGTTTATTCCAGGCAATAGTAATCGAAGATTTGCTTGTATCCAGGACTCTTGGATTTCCTGGTGGACCAGGTTTAAACACTGTGTCACATGCTTTGTAAAATGGACTACATGGACTTGGCTTACTAAGTCCAGCAGCATTTTCAGCCATGATTCTGAATTCATATTCATGCCCTTCTGTAAGGCCTGAAACTTTGTATCTCAAATCAGTAAGGATTCGCTTATTGCATTTAATCCAGCGGAGCCCAGTCTTGTCACGACGTTCTACAACATAGTTTGTTATTGCACTTCCACCATCAGACTCAGGATGTCCCCAACAAACTATCATAGAGTCTTTTGTAACAGTTGTTACCTCTGGGGCTTTAGGTGGATCAGGTGGCACATATGGATTTAGTGCAAGTGTAGGCTCTGATTCCAGAACTTCTCCAACCCCATATTTGTTAACAGCCATAACACGGAAAATATATTCATTTCCTTTTAGCAGTTTTGTAACCTTGAACTTTGTTACCTGAACATCTGTTGCTACACTTGTCCAGGCCAGTCTGCTGGTTTCACGTTTTTCAACAATGTAGTGATCAATCTTTGCGCCTCCGTCATCCAGTGGTGGCAGCCATGAAAGTACACATTTTTCAGAAGTAACATCAGAGACAGACAGAGGACCTTCACATGGACCTGGTCTATCAAGAACTTTAACATTAAAAACATGTTTTGCAAATCCACCAGGATTAGAAGCTGTAAGTGTATAAGCACCACCATCTTTTCTTGCAGAATCTTTATTTATCAAAGCAGTTGAGAAATCTGCTATCTTAAATTCTAATTTTGCTGTGCCTTCCAGGTCTCTTCCGTCTTTTGTCCATGACAATGTGGGGGGTGGACGACCAGAAACATCAGCATCAAGCCTGAAAGTATCGCCAGCTTTGAGTATTATAAGGTCTTTGAACTTTGCATCCACCATTATTCTTGGCTCCTCTATATCATCTCTGCATGTTATTGCATCTGATGGCTCAGAGGGCTGACTGACAGCACCAGCTGCATTTCTTGCTATTATTCTGAATTCATATTCTGAATTTTCAGTTAATCCGCTTACTGTAAACTCAGTCTCCAAAATGTTACTGAAGTTAGCCTTAAGCCAACGTCCATTAGGAAGATCTTTTCTCTCAACAGTGTATCCAGTTATCTTAAAACCTCCATTGTATTCAGGCTTTGTCCACTGAAGTGTTACTGAATGTCTGGTTATATTCAGGGCAACTGGTTTACCTGGTGCATCGATTGGATCCAGTGCAAAAGCTGGTTCTGAGGACTTACTTGGCTTGCTCTTGCCAGCCATATTTTCTGCAACAACACGGAATTCATATGCAATGCCATCAGTAAGTCCTGAGGATTTAAATATGTTTCCTACAACCAGGGCCTTGCTTACTGTCTGCCACAAGATACTGTTTCTTTCTTTTCTTTCAACGTGATATCCTAAAATTGGGCTTCCACCATCAGTGACTGGTTCATGCCAGCTAATAGTCATTGAGTCTTTTGTAACAGCAATAATCTGAGGTGTGCCTGGTGGGCCAGGAACCTTAAATGGATAAGCAGCAACTACAGACTCTGAAATCAAAGCTGGACCAGTTCCATATCTATTCTGAGCTTTTACACGGAATTGATACTCTAATCCTGTAGTCAAACGTGTGGCTTTAAATGTTGTACGTATCACAGTAGATGCTAACTCAGTCCAAGTAGTACTGTTAGTTTCACGCATTTCTATGATGTAACTGCTTATTGGAACTCCACCATCATTTTCTGGAGGATCCCAAGAAAGAGTAATAAAATCAGACGAAATTTCATCAAATTTGATTGGCCCTGTTGGAATTCCAGGAATATCATGAACTTGAACGGAAATTATATCACTGACTTCTCCAACAATATTCTTAGCTGCCAAAGTATATTTTCCTGAATCAGTTCTTATGCATTCATTGATATTAAGAATTGTTGCAGTTGCTGTACGCTCTACATTAACTCTCTGTGTTTCTTTAAGAAGTTGATTTTCCTTTTTCCATGATACAGTTGGTTTTGGTCTTCCAAGAACAGGAATTTCAACTTTAATATTATCACCAGCTTTGGCAACAACTGACTTTTGATAAATTCCACGCAAATCAAATTCTGGAAGCATTAACTGTTCTTTTACAACAACTGGTCTGCTTTCTCTTGGATCACTCCTTCCTGCACTGTTGACAGCCATTACTTGGAAAACATATTCTTCATTTTCATTAAGGTTTTTCACTACGTAGTCCAATGTTTTGACAGTTGCTATGTGTGACCATTGATCAGAACCTTTCTTCTGCGCTTCAATAACATAGCCAGTAATTTTGCTACCTCCATCATGTTCTGGTTTTGGCCAAGCAAGGCTCACACTGTTCTTGGTAATGTCCATGATATTCAGGCTCTCAGGTGGAGATGGTGCTTCAGAAGCTCTTATTGGCTCTGCAGTTTCAGCAGGTTCACCAATACCAAACTCATTTTCTGCCAGCACTCTGAAGTAATATTCACACCCTTCTGCTAAGTTGGGAATCCTTAGAGAGCACTTCTGACAATTAGTTGTAATTGTTGAATATGCCTTTCGAGTAGATTCTCGTTTCTCAACAATATAATTAGTAATCCTGGAACCACCATCTATAAGGGGCATATCCCATTGCAAAGTGATGCTATCTTTTGTTACATCCCTGGCTTTCAGGTTTGATGGAGGTCCTGGGGAATCTAATACTTTCACATTTACAAATCCAGATTTCTTTCCAGCTGCATTTTCCAGTGTCATTGTATATTTTCCTGCATCATATCTGTTGCATTCAGTAATGATTAGCAGAGAATATGATTCTGTGTTCTCAATGTTGGCACGGATTTTTAGTGGAATGTCACCCTTCATCCAGGTGATTTCAGGTGTTGGGCGTCCTTTAATTGGTACGAATATGCGTATACTTAATCCAGCTCTAACAACAAGAGTTCTTCTTAACTCAGCATCCAGTTCAAAGTCCGGACTTTCTTCACGATCTTTAATTTCTACATTGTCAATTTGTGCTGGTTCCCCAGTACCTGCAGCATTAATAGCACGAATCCTGAATCTATATTTTCCACCAGGCTGAAGATTGGCAACAACAAATTCCGTGATTCTCAGAGCTGTTCCAGTTGTATCTTTAACCCATTCTTCTTCACCATCCTTTTGATGTTCAACAATGTAGCCTACTATTTCAAGTCCACCATCATAGTGAGGTTTTCCCCAGTGTAGAGTTGCAGTGGATTTTGTTGTGTCTGTAACTCGTGGATTAGAAGGTGGCCCAGGTGGGTCTATAATAATAGAAATAATTAAAAAAAATTAATATATTGTACAAAATATACAGATGTAGCAACCTTATTGCACGTTTGATGTTGAGGTTATTCAGTGGTATGTAACTACATAAACTGGGCCATTTGTACACAGCCTAAATGAAGCAACTGCAGCATTTTAACCTCTTGAATAGTAAGTTGGTCTACAAGATATTGCAGAATTTTGGAAATGTTTCTTTGTTCCTTATTGGGCGGCTTGTTTCCCCCAGATTTTCTCCACATTTTCTTTTGTTCATATGTCTCCATGCTCTGTGTGAAACAGTAGCAAGCAATGAGAGGCTGAATAGTTACACAGACCATGGCATTTCAGCCACATGGAGTACAGTAGATTTATTAGTGGCAGCATGCTGCGTGACCAGTTAGACTCTCATTGCTCACTGCCTGGTTGCACAGAAAACAATGGGTGCCTGATCTGTACAACAGTATAAAACTGCTTAAAAGATCAGTAATGTTTTATTATACAAATTAAAATTTATATTGTAGAGCTTTCCTTCTAAGTAAAACATGGGCATTCCCAGTATTGTAAGATGCTTCATTCCAAAGTTATTACAGTTCAACATGTTGCAATGTGGTGAAGCTGGTACTATTACATTGCAGGGAGAATTGTAGACTCCAATAGAATCCAACAGAAATACCACTCCAGACACCAGGTAGCACTGCTGGTAACAGGGTAATAAAAAAATATAATAACAATTATAATAAATATATATATAAATAAATATAATAACAATTTGAGCTGTAATTACTTAGTAATTAAGCATCTCTCAGCAGTGGAAGTACCATTGTAACACTCACCAGCAAATGCACTACAACACGTGCTTTAAAAATAAGAATTTGCTACTGCTTGAATCTGGATTTCTTTCCCCAGTTTGTCTATTTTTTGCCATGCCATGTGCAATTCATGAAAAGTGGTGCAATAAGTCTTGCTACATCAGAAAAAATAGATATTTGCCAAAAGTTATTCTAAACATATACTCACAAGCTATATCCTTTGTTAACACAGGTAGTGAGGCATCACTGGGTGGTCCAACACCTGCTTTATTTTCTGCGCTTACTCTGAATTCATATTCATTTCCTTCTGTAAGTCCTGTGACTTTGAACCTGAGATCAGAAACTGGCTTCTTTGATGCTCTAACCCATCTAAGTCCTTTCTTCTCTTTTCTTTCAACATAGTAACCTGTGATTTCACTACCACCATCTTCAGTTGGACGTTTCCAGCCAATGGTGACAGTTGTTTTAGTTACATTTGTTGCTTCTGGTTTTCCAGGAGGACCTGGCGGACCTGTTACGGAATGAAAAACATAATTATATTATAATATATAATGCATATACTGTTATATATTTTAATATATTTTATAAAGACAATTGTATTAGATGAGGTATTTGTAAATTAATGCTTACCATAGCTATCCACCATCTTAACTGGATCAGATTGTACAGGTTCCCCTGTGCCATAGTGATTTACAGCAGAAACACGGAAGATATATTCATTTCCTTGTATCAGCTTACTAACAACATGCCTGCAAGACTGTATATTTTCAGCTACTAATGTCCAAAGCAAACGGCTTGTTTCTCTCTTTTCAAGAGTGTATGATACGATTGGTGATCCACCATCTTCAGCAGGCGGTGTCCAGTTAAGTGTAGCTTTTTCTGCAGACACATTGCTTATTTCAATTGGTCCTGGAGGGCCAGGCACATCTAAAACTTTTACATTTACATGTTCCTCTTTTGTTCCAAATGGATTACTTGCAGTAATTGAGTATTCCCCAGAATCTTTACGGGATGCATATTTAACAGAAAGTGTGGAAGATGTTGGACCTGTTTCAATCTGCACTATATCCGAAGGTTTAAAGTCCTTTCCTGCTTTTGACCAAACAGATGTTGGAGGTGGTTTGCCAAGGATGCTTGTAGCTGTCACGACAATAGTATCTCCTGCCTTAACTGTTAATCCTTCTTTTAATGCTGGATCAATAACGATAGTTGGTGCCTCTGAAATAAACAAAATCCACATGTAAGCCCGTATAGAATTAATGGCATATATGAGATTTTAACAAGAAAAAAATATGATTGACACATACCGTACTCATCTTTACATACAACTGTTCCTGTAGTTTCAGATGGAGGACTAACAGCCCCTGCTGTATTTTTAGCTTTTATTCTAAATTCGTATTTTCCACCTTCTATTAGGTCATTCACAGTAAAGGCACATTCCTGGACGTTAACATGATTAGCCTTCATCCAACTCTTTGCTGGTAAGTCACGTTTCTCAACAATGTAGCCAACAAGCTTGTGGCCACCATCATATTTTGGCTCTGTCCAAATTAGGGTTGCTGAACTCCTAGTTACACTAATCACCTCAGGTTTGCCAGGAGGATCTAAAAAGAAGTATTTAATCAATGACACATTCTAAACACTTTTAAACAGGTGTGTTTTTTTTTTTTAAAATGAACTCTGTGTAAACTTACCAATTGGGTCCAGTGCCACTGCTGGTTCTGTTGGTAGGCTTGGTTTACCTACACCAGCCAAGTTGATTGCCATAACTCTGAATTCATATTCCAGACCTTCAGTTAACCCTGGGACTCTGAAATCTTTCATTCTCAGTGGAGTAGTATTCGCTCTCTTCCAAAGTAGGCTGTTTCTTTCTTTGAATTCAACATGATAACCTGAGATACAAAGACAAAATTCCTTTATGGTTGTAATGTATAGTTTTGTGGTTTTATAGTTATGTAATTGTAAAGGAACTGTAATGCTAGTCATATATGTGCAACTTACATAAAAATGACATACAGTACTTATCTGATATTATAGACTTTCAGTAAAAAACATGTTTCTTTACAGTAAAGTCATTAACTCTTAGTGACAGAGGGTTGTCAAGACTGTTTTGGTAAGTATCTTACCACTCAGGAAAGTTGCATTAAAATACCAATTAAATATATTAAAGGAGGATTTGGTAACTGTTAAAAAAACAGAAAGCTATTAAGCAAAAAAAGAACCCAAATAAACAAACAAACAACAAAATAATTTCAAGTGCCAATGAAGGCAAACACGTACCAAAGGCAGGGCCAAAGTGTTGGTACAATAAATTTGCACCTGATTCATTATTTAAAAATCCCGTTGAGTGTGGTTCTTCAACAAGGATTTGTATATATGTGATTTATCTATTTTTTTTTAGTTATGTAGATACCTGTTATTGGGGAACCACCAGTCTTCCTTGGATCTACCCAAGTTAAAGTTGCAGAGTCGTGTCTCATAGCAAGAATCTTTGGAGGTGGAGGAGCATCTGGAACATCTAGAAGACACACGGTGACATTAGATAGTCTGCCTTCTAATTGTATTCTTACTTCAGTAGCAAAAATGCAAAATTTTACTTACCAAATGGATGTCTTGCTACAATGGAGTCTGATTTAAGACCTTCTCCTACTCCATATTTATTTTCAGCACTAACTCTGAAGATGTACTCTGTTCCTTCATGAAGTCTGGTAACTCTAAATGAAGTCTTTTGAACAGCTGATGCACAGGTGACCCATTTATTTGTAACAAAGTCCCTCTTTTCTAAGATATAGTTTGTTATTTCAGAGCCACCATCATCCTTTGGTGGAGCCCAAATAAGTGTTATTGCATCTGCAGTTACTTCTTCAAATTTTATAGGACCGGTGGGAATACCTGGCTTTCCAACAACCTTAACAAATACTACAGATTCTTTCATTCCAGCAGGATTTTTCAAAGTAATTGTGTATTTAGCCGCATCATCTTTCTGGCACTCACGTACTGTCAAAACTGTGTTTACTGCAGAAGACTCAGCAGTTACTCTTCCACTTTCAGTCAATATTTTATCTTCACCTTTTTTCCAAGTAACAGAAGGTGCAGGTTTTCCACTAATTGGGATTTTGAGTCTGAAACTGCTGCCTTCTTTGGCAAGGTAACACAAATCTGGCAAATCTCTCAAATCCAGATTAGGTGCAACTGCAAATTAATTGACAAGAATTATTGACTTAAACAACATAATTAAATTTTTTAGTAGAATGCTAATAAAGCTGAACAATACATACCAACATCATCCTTTGCTACAACTGTTATCTCACATGGTGAACTATAACCAGCATCATTCTGGGCTGTCACTTTAAAGGTATATTCCTTTCCTTCACTCAAGTCTTTCATTGTGTATTGCATATTTTTGGATCGCATTACTTCTTTCCACTTGTCATCAGCAGTCAAATATTCAACAACATATCCAATGATACGACTTCCACCATCACTTAATGGTTTTTTCCATGCAATTGTGCATGATGACTTGGACACAAGTAGTGGTTTTAGATCTAAAACTGGTCCAGGTTTTTCTAAAAGAAAGGTCACAATACATACACATTTATGAGTATATATTTTTATACAACACTATCACCTGGTAATGAAGAACATAATGTATATACAGTAACATAAATTCAGATTAAAAGAAAACTCACCTCTTAATAATAATAATACCCCACTTTTTATGAAAAAATATATGTAGGGTGTTTCCTTTTAAATAAGTGTACTCCCACCACTGACAGATGCATATTTTCAGAGTTATTCCTGTTTAAACCTTATTTATTTATTTTTTTCGACATTACAGTGCCCTCTAGTGGTCAAATTCCAATTAGTTATTCTGTTACATTCTAATGGAGAAGAAAGTCAGTGACTTACAGTTTTCCAAAGAATGTGATAGAAATTGCCTGTCACTTCCTGTCAGTTAGAACAATCAGGAAGTAAATACAGTAAATTCACTTCCTGGTTATTTGAACTGTTATAAACTTTGAATAAAATAACTGACAGTGGTGGGAGTACCCTTGATTTACTCAGCAAGAAAAGCTCTATAAAATATAGGTTTTCATAAAAAAAAGTTTACTGCTTCTTTAACTTATTATGCGAAGAAAATCCTAATGGTACCCGTGAATTTTGCTCTTGTGCCTTTATTTAAGAGATAACATGTTCAGTCAGTGCAAGATGTCATCTCTATGTAGGCAGACATGACACTTGCTTGAAGTTTTTTCATACGGAAACAAGCAAAGTGTATGGGCTTACTTAACAGAACATTATCACCTAAAATGAATAGGGCTCATACCCTTTTAAATATTTTGTAGGGCTAGCTAGCATTTTTAGGAAAAAAATCAAATTCTCCATAGTATAAGCTCCCAAATATATCATAAATAGATATTTTTTAGCCTCTTTCCACCTGTACTTTGATAGATTTCAGAATTGTGCACCAAAAAAAGCATTTTTGAATATGATGATGATAAGTATATGATGCTTTAGTTGATATGAGCCCTTTTCATTTTTTGGTGATAATATCCTTTTAATCATATAAGGAAGAGAGCAATGTGAAATGTATTACACACTGCTAAAGGGTTAAGATTGTCATATGCATTGAGTCGAGTCTGTGGTCTTGATAGCCACGTATACCACTACGGACATCCAGGACCGACTGAAGAAATGATCTTGAACCAGAAAGCAAGGAAAACAATCATGGGAGCCATTAGGATTTTCTTACCATAGAAAGGTAAGTGGGGGATATTATTAGGAGGCTTTAGTTTTTTAACTTGAAGTTTGGCATTTTCATTAAGTAACTAGTAATGTATTAGGGGAACTGACAGGGGTGTCTGTAGAAATGTTTCTAGTGGGGGAGAGAGCCATAATATGACCTCCAGGCCAGCCCATCCAGTCCCTTTGTTTATATGGAGGGGGTAACTGTAGGGGGGGCAAGTGCCCCCCCCTTGCCTCCCTCCAGATGCCCATGGGAACTGATAATGAAAGATTAAAGGAACACCAACAACTAATAAAACCACCACTTACCATAATTTGGTCAGAAAATCATAATTGCCACTATCAATTATTTCTGCTTAAACTGATTTTCCAAATTTAATCTTGACTTAGTGCTGGATACCATGTCCACTGAGGCAGAGAGACACCCTGACCTCTGACTTCTACCAATGAATGCTTTGTATGAATACTTTAGTGAGAGGGATTTGGAGCCCAGAGGCCCTTATGTATAAATGCAAAGTGGATTCATGCTGTAGCAAAACACCTGCACCATAGGGAACAAGTAAAAGTTCCAAAAATGTCCATGGATTTAAATGGGGCTTTTAGATCTATGGGAGAGATGCACTAAGAGGTGATACACTGGAGATGACTTCTCCAGTAATATCACTTCTCCAAGTCATATGTCATTCTATAGAGCCAATGCACAAAGATTTCTCAGATGTTGTAGATATTAATAAATAAAGTTTATGTGTATAACACACACATAATTTCTCCACCTTTTCCTCCCTTTACTGACAAAAAAAATATGAAATGCTGGTATCTGATCCTCCCAACCTCTCTGTGCATTGAAGCTACCATAGTGCACTGTCAGGTCCTTCAGGTGTTGACAGGGTGATACAGTAGCCGAGGAAGAGGAAGGCAAATTCAAACATGCCACCTGCTAGATGGATCTCCTGGCTGCCTGCGGAGGGTTCAAAGTCATGGAGATGGGTAGAGAAAAGAAAGGGGAAAGGTGGGCACATATATACCTGTACCATACTGGGGAATTATAATTAGATTTTAGTATTCCTATAAGGGTACAAATGAAAAGTTAATTAATTCTGAGGCAAATCCATTATACCATAAGTGGCAAATACAAATGCCCATTTCAGTGGTGACTGAATGCTAGGGAGGTCGCCAACACATCATGAAGCAATGAAGTGGGGGTCTTTACAGAACTGACAAGGTTAAACCTTTGTAGGCCTGAGAGGTATCCAGTGCATTGAGTTGTGATGTGTTGGATACCACTCCGGCCCTTAAGCCCCATTTAAATCAGTGTGTGTGGGGGGACTTTTATTTGTTGGTATCTAATTGCAGGATTAATAACATCGTAACTTGAATTTAGTTCTGCCTTAGGTTTTATCACTCGCTGGTTGTTGCTATATGCATTCCCTTTTCTGAGTGAACCCAAGGTTGTGTTTTATTAATTATATTATTATAGATTTGATTTTATTCTTTATGAGATGACTATGAATTGGGGCATACTTCTGTTTTACATTCTTTTAACTCTACATTTAACCCTTTGAATGCATCGGACCCCTTTCTGGCATGCAAAGGGTTAAACATGCATATATAAACATACATACACATTCATTATTTGCCCATTGCCCAGTATATTATTCTTACCAGAAGCTTTGACGGCATCTTGTGTTTCACATGGCTCCCCAATGCCATATTCATTTTCTGCTAGTACTCTGAAAAAGTATGATTTGCCTTCCTCTAGATTAGGTATCCTAAATGTTGTTTTGGCACAGTCAGTGGAGACAGTTGACCAGGCTTTCCTTTCAGCATCACGTTTCTCAACAATATAGTTCTTCACTGGACTTCCACCATCAATAATTGGAGGATCCCATGAAATCATAGCTGAGTCTTTGGATGATTCTTTAATAGTTAGATTGACTGGAGGTCCAGGTGTATCTACATTTAAAATAGATTACATTTATGAAATTCAAATATATAATGAAAATCCCATGACTGTTTCTAGTTCTATGCCGAAAACACTCAGCGGCTAATAAAGGGGGTAGAGTAATTTATGCCTGGATTTGTATCCTCTCTTTACTAGGCAGTGCTCAACTATCTGATATCTGTGGAATTTAAAAATATAAATACCAGCACAGTTGGATGAAAAGTCTTAAAACGTTCCACTATGCAAGTAACAATGTAACATATGTTTTAATTTAAAAAATGTCGCAGACTTCTATAAAAACACCTGCAGCTAATTATTGGACATTAGCTCTTATCTTCCTCAACCATCCAACCGTCAGGAGAACTGACAGGAGGTGTAGTTCAAAAAAGCTGCAGCCACCAGTTGCATTCTGTAGTACTAAGCTAATGTCTTAGTAACATACATAATAATAGAGTTGATGAGAGTGAAAAAGTGACACTACACACTGTTGTGAGGTCTGTTGTCTATCAGTACTCCTAAATCCTTCTCAAATGAGGATTCCCAAAGTAGTTTCCCATTTAGTGCACATGCATCCTTTCTGCAGAGAAAAAAACATCCTGCTCTGTATGTACTTCTAGATCATTAATAAATAATTTAAAAAGCCATGGGACTAGGACTGAACTGTGTGGCACCCCAGCTACAAATTTAGACCAACTTGAAAAGGTTCCATTTACAACATCTTTCTGCCATCTATCACTTAACAAGTTCTCTATCCATGAACAGGTATTACTTCTAAACTGAAGCATTTTAATTTATGCCACAAGTGACATACCATTTCAAAGAGAAAGTGAGGCATATAAAGTAAGACAGAAAGACAGCAAGCGAATCAGAGAAAGAGATTGTAAAACAAAATGTAACAGCATGAGGTAGATAGAGCACGAGCGATAAAGAGAGCATATGAAGCAGAGTGAGGACATGATCCAGAGAATGAGCATGAGATAGATAAAGACAGCAAGAGAGGGAAAGGGAGAGAAAACAAGAAAGAAAATATGAGCAAGATAAAGCTTGAGAAACAGAGAGGATGAGACTGGCGCTGTGGAGTGTCTGTATAATTACACAAAAAAATACAATTTTATGGCAGATAAGAATCAACTGACCCATTTCCTATCCAGCTTAAGTGAAGTCTTGCTACTTATGTACATTACTTCTAAATCTTCCACACCCTCTAAGGTCATTCCTTCTTGTTCTAGTATGTGAAGAAATGTTTCCCTCCAGATCTCTACTAAAGCCTTTAATACATTTAGTTTTCTACTATATCCCTCTTTCCATTCTTTCTTCCATGCTTTACATAGCAGGAGCTTTGAGTCTATCCTACATAGAAGAAGCTTTGAGTCTATCATATTAAGTTATGTCATAAATGCCTTGACCGTTTTAGTATCTCTTCTCTGAACTGCCTCCAATGTATTACTTCTTCTTATATCTTTTCCCACGGCTTTACTGTACTACCAGCCTGTCTTGAATTCATCAAAATTATATGTCTGGTACACACTCCTGGTAACACTGGGATATTTATGAACGTGTAATATATATGTGCATATATATATATATATATATATATATATATATATATATATATATTTACATTGCCACCATAGAAGACAGAGAATAAGCATGAGGAAAGACAAAACAAAACAGAGAGAGAGCGAGAGAGAGAGAAAACATGAGGTATAGAATCTGTGAGACAATGAAGTTAGTTTTTTTTTTCTAATTCTTAAAATGTGAATCTATTTCTCTAGAAAATATCTTTCAATGTCTTGTCTGAGAAATGTAGTAGAAAGATGGCAAAATGCACAACAACTATGATCTAGCAGTACTTACCAAGAACTTTGACAACGATAGTATATGTCTTTATACCACTGCTGTTCTCCAGAGTTAATATATATTTGCCAGCGTCATATTTATTTACATTTTCACAACGCACAAATGTGTCGTGATCAGTAGTCTTAATATCAAGTCCGACTCTGTCTCTTATATTTGCGTTCAATTTAGACCAAGTGATTTTTGGTGCTGGACGTCCTCTCACTGGTACATAAATCCTCATTGTTACACCGGCACGAAGCACAAGAGCCTTTCTCAGGTCGGCATCAAGTTCTCCCTCTGGAGGAACTGTTGATCAAATTAAGCAGATATATGAAAATGTTCTATAAACATCTACAAATGAATTCTAAAACTGTAAACAAACCATTGATACAGCATTATACATGAAAGATCTAGCGTTTAAATACTTACTTAAGATATCCTTTGCCAAATGTTTGTCAGGAACCTCACTGGGATCACTATAGCCAATTTTGTTCACAGCTGAAACTCGGAACTGATACTCTGTATTTTCCATCAGACCGGTAACAGTGTAGGCTGTATTCTGCAGATTTTTGGGCAAATTGCACCGCACCCAGTTATCAGTGTCAGTTCGTTTCACTTCAACCAAATAACCAAGAATGGGGCTTCCTCCATCATATGCTGGTTTACTCCATGACAAACTTACACTGTTTCGGGTTGTGTCTATCACCTTAGGGAAAGCTGGTGGTCCAGGAGGATCTATAAAAATGTAAAAACATTAAGTGAGACAGTGCATTTTAATATATTTAAGTGTTGTGAAAATCAGGATATAAAAAACTTACATTGAGGATCAAGGGCCATAGCTGCTTTTGATGAATTGCTTGGCTTGCCTGGCCCTGCTTTGTTCAAGGCAGTCACTCTGTATTCATACTCATTGCCCTCTTGCAGTCCAGTTGCCTTCACAGTTCTTTCAATCACTGGTTTCCTGTTTACCTTAGACCAGTTGAAAGACTTTGTGTCACGCTTTTCAAGTATATATCCAGTTATTGGAGATCCACCATCATCAGCAGGAGCTTTCCAGCTCACAGTCATATGATCCTTAGTAATGTTGCTTATTATGGGAGGTTCACATTGGCCAGGTACATCTGCAAAAAAAAAATTAAACTGTGAAATTGACAGTCCCCAATGTCTGTACAACATTAGACTACAGGTAATAGCTTGAATATTTACCATATGGATTTTTGGCAATTACTGATTCTGTTAAAATAGGATCTCCAACACCATACTTGTTTTCTGCAGCAATACGGAATTGATATTCATGTCCTTCAATCAATTTTTCCACACTGCAGCTAGTGATTTGCACATTTGCTGTGACTTGTGCCCAGTTAGGTCTGCTTGTTTCACGCTTATCAACAATATAATTTGTAATATCAGATCCACCGTCTTCGAGTGGTGGCTCCCAGCTAAGCATGGCACGGTCAGTATATATGTTATTTATTTTAACTGAAGCAGGAGGTCCAGGTTTATCTAAGATCAATATAAAATTAATGTTATTTTTATATCTATTATGATTGCTTGAAATAGAAATTGACAAACAGTAATTGTTGACATACCTAAAACTTTGAGCTTGATGGTTGCTGACTTAGAGCCACTAGCATTTTCAGCAACAATAGTGTATTCTCCTGTTTCTTTACGATTAACGCTGAATAATTCCAACAAGCAAAGGTTTCTCTTGGTAGTAATTTTTATGCCCTCAGCTGGTTTTATAACTTCTCCTTCTTTTTTCCAGTAAACCGTTGGCATAGGTTTACCGAATACTTGAGCATCAAGACATACATTTGATCCAGCTTTAACTGTGATCAGAGATTTCATCTGAATGCTGAGGTCAATCTTGGGAGGTACTGTAAATTGAAAGAGTGTTATTGTATTTTATTATATGTAATATAGAAACATTTTTATAGGGATGAACACCAATATTTTACATACCACTTTCAGCTTGAATGGTGACTGGATCTGAAGGTTCAGAAGGTCTGCTAATATTGATAGCTGTCTTGGCAATTGCCCTGAACTGGTACTTTTCATTTTCTTCTAAGTTGGTAACTGTATACTCCTCAGTGGGAATTTGAGTTGCAGTGGTATTGCATTTCACCCACTTTTCTCCAGGCAGTTTGCAAGCTTCAACTAAGTATCCAACTATTTTGCTTCCTCCATCATGTTTTGGCCGAGCCCAGACAAGCGATGCTGTATTTTTGGTCATATCAATAACTTCAGGCTTACCAGGAGGATCTAAATGTAAACAGAATTAATTCAATGTGTTGCCCTTATTGATTTCATTTATGATTTTTAGATTTTTGATTACACTTACCAACTGGTGTTCTTGCTGTAACAAATTCAGTAGGTTTGCTAGGCTTGCTGGCTCCAGCTCTGTTTAGCGCTGAAATTCTGAAAGTGTATTCCAAGCCCTCAATCAGACCAATACAAGGATATTCTGTTGTGCGAACTGCTGTATCATTAGCTTTGACCCAGAGTAAGCTGTTCCTTTCCTTGCGTTCAATTATATAACCTGTAATAGGGCTTCCACCATCGTTGTCAGGTCTGTCCCATGCCACAAATATACAGTCTTTGTTCACTTTGGTAATATGTGCATTCTTTGGTTCGCTAGGCACATCTAAAATGGTAAAGCAATGGTTATTGTGTATTTCAATTACCCTGAGCACAATATAAAACAAACAAAAACACTCATAAAGTTTTATATACCAAATGGGAATTTGGCAATCATCCTGTCTGATGTAATAGCTTCTGAAACCCCAAAACGATTTTCAGCACGGACACGGAAGATATACTCTTGCCCAGGTACAAGTTTTCCAACACGACAGCTGGTTTTGGTAACCGATGACACTGCTGTGATCCAGTCTCCTCTGCTCACATCACACTTTTCAACAATGTAATTTGTAATGTTGCTGCCACCATCTTCAAGAGGCAAGTGCCATGACAGTGTGCAGGCATCAGAGTCAATCTCAGAAATTTCAAATGGTGGTTCTGGTGGACCTGGGATGTCTGCGTAAGGGCACAGTAAAGGATCCATTAGTAAAGACTTACATTTTTCTTACTCTGAAAGATGTTGTAGGACATTTATTTTTTACATACCCATAACTACTACACGGATTCTCTGAGTAGCAACACCAGAGCTGTTTTCAGCAGTAAGAGAATAGAAGCCGCTGTCCTTCCGCGTTACATCTTTTATTATAAGAACAGTTGAGTTCTGTGCCTTATGCACAGCTAATCGACCTGAAGGCATTACATCATCTTCCCCTTTCATCCACTTGGAAACAGGTGTAGGCTTTCCATTAACATGTGCTTCAATTCTGAGTTTCTGTCCTGCTTTGATGCTGATGTGTTCAGGCATTAATATCTTTGGTGCCACTATAACACAATTAGAAGAGATTAGATACATACCCACAAAATAATTATCTGCAATGCTCTAAATGTGTAAATTTGTGCACCTCACACAGTGCACTCAAAACAATTGTACTGTAAATGTCACATGCAAATTGTTATTGTGTTGCTTACTGAGTTGTTCTTTGATTTCAAATAATCCATCAGCTTCTCTTGGTAAGCTTACACCAACAGCATTTCTTGCTGCTACTCTGAATTTGTATTTTGTGCCTTCTTTAAGTCCAACAACAACTATGTTTAGATCTTTTACAACAGAATACTGGGTCCAGTAGTTCTCTGGCTGTCCTTCAGCTTGATAACTGATAATGTAGCCATCAATTTTGGATCCTCCATCCCGCAATGGTGGCAACCAAGCTAAGGTAGCACTGTTCTTTGTTATTTCTGTTACATCAAGCTTCTTGGGTGGATCTGGCTCACCTGTTAAAAATAATGGAAAATAGTTAAAACACCTAAAATGAAATTCAGTAAAAACAAGTATTGCTGTGTAATAGCTGTAAATGTAGTGAGATAACATGGCAAATATGCAACAGAACTGAGGAGTATTGCTTCTGTGCAAACAGACATCTCTAACTTACAGTAACAGGATGCATTTTATAGTCTTTTTTGAATTGCTTGGATTTCAAGAAGTGGTTAGTCCAATAATGTATTTTAAGATATGTGGTGAGGAAGAAGATTAATTATATAACATATACAATATAATAATTATGTAATATTATAATGTATTTCAGTTGATACTGCATAATAAAAGCAGCTCTAATTAATAATCATGGTATTTGGACCTTGGAGAGTGTTATTTCAATTATGTCAGAGTTGTAGTTCAAGAGTAATTCAATGACAAAGTATCCCCCTCCTGCCCCTTTTACTGATGTAACACTGCTCAGCCAGATCAGAAGGGAGGTGCCCAGGTAGACTGCAGAGAGGCACAATCTTCAATTAAGATAACGGAAATACCTGAAAAACTTGTTAAGGGGGGCAGGGCCTTCATTGTTCTCATAGGAAGAAGACTGTCCCCTTCTGTTATCTGTCTGGTCTTACAACCAGATTGCACATCTAAGAAGAGATGGCTTATACTAAGTAAAAGGGGTGGGAGGGGAAACTTTGTGAATATCTCTCAAACCATAAAGGTTTGAGAGATAAGACTTATATCGTTCTTCATGTTTTTTTAATGCCTACAAAATAAAATAAAGATAAAATGAAGTATTACTATCCCTTTAAACTGGAATTTCTGATTGAGACAGGGTAAGAGTAAATAAGTAGAAGCCAAGCTGCCATGTTGTTTTCATTCATAGTTATTGTAAATATAGTAATACAATGTATAGTACGTACTTAATGGATCTGTTGCAAGCACAGGTTTTGGAGTATCTCTTGGAACACCTGAACCATATTCATTTACAGCAGTAACTCTGAAGAAGTATTCTGTTCCAGGTACAAGGTTAGCAACTTTGAAACTAGTTTTCTTCAGATCAGCTATTACTGTAGCCCATGTTTTTCTGTCAACCTCACGTCTTTCCAAGATGTAGTGAGTCACAGGACTTCCACCATCGTTTTCTGGAGGTACCCATGAAAGTTGACATGACATTTTTGTCACTTCGGAAGCAGTAAATTCTGCCACTGGTCCAGGGGTATCTAAGAAATAATATTTGTATTAAAGGATGTCACATAAAGACAAAAACCAACTTATTTTTTTAATATACTCTATTTTATTTACTTACCAAGTACTCTAACATTGACAAACACTGCTTTTTCTCCTGCTGCATTAACAAGTGACAAAGAGTATTTGCCAGAATCATCACGTGTGGAGTTAGGGATAACAAGGAAAGCCATGGTGTCAAGTAGGTCAACTTGTCCTTTTCTGACTACATTATCAATACCCATCCTCCTCCAGGTAACTTTAGGTGAGGGTCTTCCTCTAACAATTGCAAAAAGTCGGATAGGACATCCTGCTCTAACTGTGACCAATTTTCTCATGCTTGCATCCAAATCAATTTCAGGAGATTCTGTGAATAAAGGAAATTTACAAAAATTAATACTCTATAATAAATATTTTATAGGTATTTAAAGTAAATCTTCATAAATATTAATTACCAAGTATTTCCTTTGGAGAAACAGCTTCTTTGAGTTCAGCAGGTCGTCCAATACCAACTTGATTTTGTGCAGAAACCCTGAACTCATATTCCTCTTTTTCATTAAGACTGGTAACAGTATATTGTGTATGGATAAGCTGAGCAGCCACATTACATCTCTTCCACCCTTCTTCTGGATCTTTGCTTTCTGTTTTAGGTCTCATTTCTACAACATATCCAATTATTGGGGCACCTCCATCATAGACAGGTTTTCCCCATCCTAGTGTAATGGAAGTCTTTGTACTGTCAGCCACCTTCAGATTTGTTGGAGGACCAGGAGGTTCTAAAACAAAAGTATATTAGTAAATATTGGTGATAATATATATTAAAACATTATTAAAAATAATATGATATACATTAAAACTAAGGTAAAAATGAAAGCTGTTAATTACCTATGGGGTCTTTAGCCACAACAGGTCTTGATGGCCCACTTGGATCGCCAAGACCAATTTCATTTTCTGCTTTGACACGGAACTGGTATTCATGGCCTGGGATGAGATTTGTTACTTTCAATCGTCTTTCTGGAATTGCACTCTTTGTTACTGCAACCCATCTCAAGGATCTTTTTTCTTTCTTCTCTAGAATATATCCAGTAATGGATTTGCCACCATCATATTCCGGTGGATTCCAGACAACTGTCATTTCTTCTTTGCTTACTTTTGTGACTTCTGGAGGCTCAGGAGGGCCAGGTCTGTTATATCGTGTTTTAGCAACAATTGGCTTGGTTTCTGTTGGTGGACCAGTACCCATCTTGTTCTCTGCACGGATTCTAAAGATATATTCATTTCCTTCTATGAGTCGAGTTACTTGTGCATGATTTAATATCACTGAGGCAGAGTAAGTAGACCAAACCATACGTTTGCTCTCACATTTTTCCAGAATATAGTTTTGTATCTCACAACCACCATCATCTTCTGGTGGATCCCAACTGAGTGCGCATCTATCACTAGATATATCTGAAATTTTTATGTTTCTCACTGGACCAGGGACATCAAGAACGCTGACAGAAGCATATGCTGTAAAGCTTCCTGCTGTGTTGGTGGCAGTGATAACATACTTACCACTGTCAGATCGTTTTGACTTTTCAAGGATAAATTTGGAGTAATCAGATCCATTTTCAATTTTTACTCTAGGAGATTTAGTTAAATCAATGGCATCTTTATCTTTAACCCACGTGATTTCAGGCTGAGGCTTTCCTCTTACTCCAGCTTCAATTCTAATGGTATCTCCAGCTTTCACAACAAGGACTCCTGTTAATTTCAAATCTAGGACAGGTTTTAAAATTTCTTCCTTTACTAAAACTTCACTTGTTTTTACCCAGTTGCTTTCTCCTCCTTCATTCTT
The DNA here is from genome assembly GCA_037306005.1 of Rhinophrynus dorsalis. Classification (NCBI taxonomy): domain Eukaryota; kingdom Metazoa; phylum Chordata; class Amphibia; order Anura; family Rhinophrynidae; genus Rhinophrynus; species Rhinophrynus dorsalis. The sequence goes on along the minus strand of CM074725.1, from coordinate 181,294,005 downwards.
AGTCTGAACCCTGAACTGATATAGTTGATTTTCATGACATTTATCTATGAGGTAGCTGGTTTCTTTGATGCTGCCCTTGTGGACTCTTTCCCATTCATCAGAATCCTTAAGTTTCTTCTCAACATGATAAGACAGATTGGGACTTCCACCATCATAATCCGGTCTTCTCCACTTTAGATAAACAAAAGTTTTTCCTACCTCAGAAATATGAAGATTCTCAGGTTCACCTGGTTTCTCAACTGGATTAATGGCAAGAATAGGTGTCTTTGTTTCAACAACTGGGCCAGGACCAACTTTGTTTTCTGCACAGACTCTGAAGAAATATTCATGATTTTCTATAAGTGAAGCTTTTATTAAACGCTTGGTTAGATCAGAGGAGATAACATACCATCCTCTTTGATTTGGTTCTCGGTATTCTACTATATAATTTGTTATTTCAGACCCACCATTATCTTGTGGATTTTCCCAAGCAACCATGCATGAGTCTTTGGTAACATAGCTTATCTTAAGGTTTTGACATGGTCCAGGTCTGTCTAGTACATTGACCAGAACCACAGCTTGTGCTTGTCCACTGTTGTTCTTTGCTAATATTGTGTATTTACCATGATCAGCTCTTATTGCTGATTTAATTTGCATATCAACATGAGGGAAGTCTTGAGTTAGCTCGGTTCTATTGTCTTTAGCAACTACTCGGCCATCCTTAGACCATGTAATGTCTGGGTCAGGTCTTCCTTTCACACGAGCAGAAATGTGAATTGTTTGACCCACTCTAACAGTAAGAAGGTCACGGCAGGTCACATCAAGATCAATTTCTGGTGGGTGCAGAATGTCCTTTGCAAGAACAGATTCAGGCAGTTCTCTAGGTTCTCCTTCTCCAACTATATTTGCAGCTTTAATACGGAACCTGTACTCATTTCCTTCAATTAGACCAGGTACCCTGAAAGCACATTGCTTGATGAGATCTTCAGTATTAATTCTGTTCCATTTTGCGGTTCCTGATTTCTGACATTCCACAACGTATCCTAAAATTGGGCTTCCTCCATCTCTGGTGGGTTTTGTCCAAACCAAATCAGCTGTTTCTCTACTCTTGTCTTTAAGTTTTGGATTTATTGGTGGACCAGGTGGTGATATTGGACGGCTGGCCTTTATTGGATCAGAAACTGGTGAAGGTTTACTTAGTCCAGCAATATTCTCAGCAAACACTCTGAATTCATAGGTGTTACCTTCATACAAGCCTGTAGCTCGGAACTTCAGATCAAGCACAGGGGTCTTGTTAACCCTTATCCATTTACCAGATATTTCTCTTCTCTCAAGAATATAACCACTAATTGGGCTGCCGCCATCAGACTTAGGTATTGTCCATGAAACAGTTGCAGCATTTTCAGTAATATCATTAACCACTGGTTTTCCAGGTGGAGAGGGTGGATCAAACATATGTTTGGCAACAGTTGGCATGGAATCAAGAGGTTTACCAATACCCATCTTATTCTCTGCTCTAACACGGAAAGTATATTCATAGCCTTTCTGAAGACGAGGAATTTTGGTTTTAGTTTGAGTACTTCCTGTACTGACAATTCCCCAGGTTTCTTTCTTGCCTTCACATTTCTCTACAATATAGTTCATTACTGGGCTTCCACCATCATCCTTCGGGGGTCTCCAAGAGATAACCATGTGTTCTGGTGTAACTTCTAGAATATTTAATGGGCCTGTTGGTGGTCCAGGAACATCCAAAACAGTAAGATGAAGTGCTACTGTCTTGCTTCCAGCTATGTTTGATACTGTTAGCAGATACTCCCCTGTATCCTTTCTTGTACAGTTCTTGATTGTAAGCACAGTTGAATAACTGTCAGTATCAATTGTGTAGTTGCCTTCTGATTTGATTTCTGTGCTGTCTGTTACCCATTTTGCAGTTGGGATAGGGATGCCTCTCATGATAGCAGGCATTCTTACTGTTGTTCCAGCTTTGACTACAAGACCTTCAATTAACTTAACATCAACCTCTATGCTTGGAGGAGCTGAAAAAAACAAACAAAAAATTAAAATACAATACTCAGCACAGGATATTAAATAGCTGTAGCACAAAGGAAAAATAAATTACCCAGTTTTTCTTGACATTCTATTGGTATAGTTGTGTCTGGACGACTGAGCCCTGCAATGTTTTGGGCTCTTACACGGAACTTGTAAACTTTTCCATGTTTTAGACCAGTAACAACACATTCAGGAATGGAAACAGTTTTAAAGTTAATCCATTCTTCTGCACCATCTTCTTGGTAGTCCACTACAAAACCAGTAATTTCAGAGCCACCATCACGGTCGGGATAGTTCCATGCAAGAGACACCTCAGTTTTGTCAACATCAACATGGTGAAGATTCTTTGGTGGTCCAGGAGGATCTGTGAAAGATGTAGAAAGATACATTCAATACTACTAGAAAAAGAGAAAAGAGTAAATCACATTAATCAATACATAATAATTAATACTTACAGATGGGATCCATTGCTTTTATTGGCTTGGTTGATTCAATATATGTACTACGTCCATATTGGTTTTCTGCAGCAACACGGTACAAATACTGAGTGCCTTCTAAAAGATGTTTAGCCATTATACTGTGTTTTTTAGATGTAGTTGATATTGGTACCCAACGAGGATTTGCAACATCTCTCTTTTCAACAACATAGTTTGTTATCACAGAACCACCATTGTCCTCTGGCTCTTTCCAGGTAAGGTAACAAGAATCTCTCCTTATTTCACTTATCTGTAGATTTCTTGGTGGGCCAGGTTTGTCTGAAATATAAACATAAAAAATTAATATATGCATATTTTTTTTATAAACAAAAATCATAAAATAAAGTCTGTGTTCTGGTAGGTTTCTATATAGCTGTTGTAGTTTCCATCAACTAAGTTTCTTTTCATGATCATTTCTGACATGTTTGATTGTCTAGACATGACCAACAATTGTATTATGTTTTTGTTGAGAGATGAATGAATAAACACATTTTCAGTTTTTTAGCATTAATAATAGTGAACTGCTATGAACAGACCATTTGAGTTTCAGTATTCTATGTTTATAAAAATAGATCTCACTTCTTGGGTTGTAAAGAAGTTGATATATTTAGGGGAGCGTTGATTACTTATGACATTCTGGGTTCTCAATAAGGTGCAACAGCTTGAACTGAACTGGACCACTCTCTACTCTGCTCATTAACGCTATGGAATGCTAGTTTCTCAATGCTTTGGTTGGCCCTTTGGATACCCATCTGGTGCTTGAACATAGTGGAAAAGTGGGGCACTGCTGAAGTAAACTGAGTACCATTAAATGGAAAAATAAAAACACTAAAAAGTTGCACTGGTTTAAAATGGAGCTTTCAGAATGCAATCGAGGCTTCCAACACATCGCTTTACTATGTGTTGGAAACCTCTCTAGCATTCAAGCTATTAAAAGCTTGATTAAGTCAATGGAAGTGTTTCTTTTGTTTCCTGTTGTTTTATTGCCCCACTTTGCATAACGACTAAAGTATCAGTGAAACAGATTATTGTTCTTTTATGTAAAAAAGAAATATGTATCTCTTACCAAGTACAGTAACTTTTACTGATACAGTCTTAGAGCCGACTTCATTTTCTACCGTTAATGAGTACATTCCTGCATCTTCTTTGGCACAATTACGGATTTCCAGTTTGCTTCCAACATTTGTGACTAAAATATCTGCTTTTGTTGAAACTTCTTTATCTTCCTTTTTCCAGGATACTTTCGGGAATGGTATTCCTTTGATTACTGCACTTAACGTTAGTGTATTTCCAGCTTTAATTTGTTGTTCCCGTGCCATGTTTGCATCAAGTATTAACTCTGGAGGTTCTAGGACACAAATTGCATGCTTAATACAATGAATTGAATATATTTATAGCATTTATTATATGTTTTAGAATAGAATACTTACCAAGTCTGTCTTTAACTTGTATCGGGTCTCGGACATAAGCTGGTTCAGATTCACCAGCAGCATTCACAGCCATTATTCTAAACTTATATGTATCGCCTTCAGTAAGGCCAACTACTTTATGATTTGTATCAGGACAGCCATCAGCTGCATGGTTAGATTTCTTCCATTCTTCCTCTCCAACTTTTTGGTACTCAATAAGATAACCAATAATCTTGCCTCCACCATCATGTCGCGGTGGGTGCCATGATAAATCTACAGAATTTTTGGTTTTGTCAATTGCTTCTGGGTTCACTGGTGGGCTTGGTTTTACTATAGGGCAAAAAAAACCAAACAGTCATATAACATTTATTTATTTCAAAATACAATTTTAGATTGAATAAAATAGTTGAGTGATGTAAAGGTTCATACCTATTGGGTCTTTTGCAAAAATTGGTTTAGACGGTGGGCTAGCATCACCAATACCAATTTCATTTTCTGCAGATACTCTGAATTCATATTCACATCCTTCAAGTAGATCAGTAACTCTGAATTGTGTATCTGGATAAATAGGCTCTCTAGAGACTTTTACCCATCTGTTAGACATTGTTTCTTTCTTTTCCACAATGTAGGCAAATATAGGTTTCCCTCCATCACGTGGTCTATTCCAAGTGACCAAAGCTGAATCTTTTGTTACTTCCTTGATAATTGGCTGTTCAGGTGCCTCTGGAACTCCTATAAATTAATTAAACAAATATTAACAAACAAATAAACCTTTGTAGGTTCCTTAATATGTAAAAAGATTAAGTAAGCAACTTACTGAAGCGGTCTTTAGCTTTCATTTCATCAGACAAGAGTGGATCACTTATCCCATACAGATTCTCTGCACAAATACGAATAATGTAGTCCCTTCCTTCAATCAGCTTGGGAACTTTGCAGGTTGTTTTAGTAGTTGCTGATGTCACTGGCATCCAGAGGTCTCTGTTGCTATCCTTCTTTTCAACAATATAATTAGTGATTGCACTGCCACCATCATCAAGAGGAGGCTTCCAGGAAACAACCATATGATCTTTATGAACTTCATCAAAAATAACAGGACCAACTGGTGGCTGAGGTCGATCTAGTTAAATTAAGAAAGAACAATAAAATAAATACCATTCAAAAAAATAAATTTACATGACATATTTTAAAAAGTCTTAAGCTGCAGCCACAGAAACAATTGCACCACCAGTCTGATGGTGTAGGTAAATTAGAATATATCCCTCAAGATAAAGAAATATGTGAACTTACCAACAACAGTGACTTCACAGTTGCCTTTCCTTGATCCACTACTATTCTCCACAACCACACAATATTTGCCTGAATCTTCTCTTACTGATTTAAGTATTCCCAAACATAAGGTATTTGGAGTGGTCTTTATTTTTGTGCGATCAGTTTCTTTAACTGTTATTTCATCTTTCAACCAGAAGACCTTTGGAGCAGGCTTGCCTGTATACCGTCCAGTCATACTGAAAGATTCTCCAACTCTTACAATCAATTTGTCTCTGAAGTCAAGTTCAATTGTTGGAGGGGCTAAAGAAAATGAAGAAGGCTTTATTACTACACTGTAAATAACATAAAATATAATGTTTACAATACTCTTCTACTCAAAATATATACCTAGTTCATCTTTGCATGTAATTGGTTTTGTGCAGAAAGAAGGTTTTCCTTGTCCAACAATGTTGACTGCACTGACACGGTATTCATAAGTGTCACCCTCTTTTAAGCCTTCATGGATATATGTTCTGTTAAGGAGTTTTTCCTTAGTAGCTCTAACAAATTTATCTTTTCCAATGAGGCGGCATTCAAGTACATACATTGTAATATCAGATCCTCCATTATATTTTGGTGGGTTCCAGCTAAGACTTATTGAGTCCTTAGTAATTGCCGTTACTTGGAGATCTTCAGGACGCTCAGGTACAGCTATAAATGAACAGATATGGTATACATTATATAATAAACAAAGGGAAACATAATCAGTAAAATGCTATTTTTAAACCTCATAGCCTTGAAAATAGCATTTCATTGTGCAAGGATATTCATAAAAACAGCTGTGTCAATTAACCTTACAGTTATTCTCTACAAAGGATTACCAACATCTCATCATTTGTACTTCAGTGATAAATCAGTATGCAGTCAAAATTCCAGTCTCAGAATCATTACTCTTTGTACTAGGATTTGCTGCAGGAGTGTACAGCACTCGCAGTGCAAAGATGAAACATTACCCATGCTTATTTATAAACCTACAGTAAAAGCATGTGGTTTGGAGAAAAATGTAACAATCTATTAATTCCTTGAATGAAAGATACATCTTATATTGGAGATATTGCAAGCATATGAGGTGTTGAGTTTTGCTAAGTTATGCAAGAAATTTGCAAGAATCTTCCTTAAAGAATAAAATATAATAATAATATTGGCAACTTACATATTGGTTCTCGAATTACAATTTCACGTGCAGTCTCAACGAATGGGCCCATGCCAATGATATTTTCAGCGGCAATACGGAAAAAGTAAGCCACTCCTTGTATTAGTCCTTGAACGGTGGCATTTTGTCTTGTCACGGTATATGTCACTGGAGTCCAGCCTCTGCGATCAGCCTCACGTTTTTCAATGACATAATTAGTAATTGTGGAGCCTCCATCATCTTCTGGTGAGAACCAGGTCAGTTTGCAGGAGTCTATAGTTAGATTCTCAGTCTGGAATGGCTGACTAACTGGTCCAGGAACATCTACAATAGGAAATTAACAGTGAAGTCTTGTACTGATACTATAAAAGCAAATCTATAATACATAAACCCTTATTACAATGTTTTTACCTAATACATCAACAATTATAGTCTTTCTTCTTTCACCACCTTCATTCTTTGCAACCAGAGTATAGATGCCCTGATGGTTCCTCTGACATTTTTTAATGACCAAAGATGAACTAATAGCAGTAGTTTCAATAGTAGCTTCTGGTGGCAAGGCTCTTTCATCTCTACTCCATGTGATTTCTGGAGTAGGCTTTCCAGAGACATAAGCAATAATACGAATAACTCCTCCAGCATGAACAACAATCCTCTCTTTGACACTGGCATCTAGCTGAATGTCAGGAAGTACTGTAGGATAAAACAAGGAATACAGATATTTCAGGTTACAAATACAATGAAGTAACTGAAAACAATAGCAAATAAAATATTCAAAGAAATACCTGTTCTGTCTTTGGCTTCAATAACATCAGTGACATCTCCAGGCTCTCCCACACCAGCAGCATTAACAGCTCTTACTCTAAACCTGTAGAAGCTTCCCTCTTTAAGTCCAGGTACAACAAATTTGGTTCCTCTCACTTCTTTATCTTTAGCCTAAGAAACAGATGAATATATACATGTATTATCTACGAGAGCAAAAGCTGTGTTTAAAGATGCAGTGCAATTGATATCAAAGCATTCTTCAAATGTTTCAGTGGAGCAGAGAATAAAGTAAATGAAAGTGAAGCTTCATGCAGGGGAGCTGGGCTTAGCAGCAATGAGAGAGGAATGTATACACTTTAGTCCCCGCCAAATGTCCACTCTTGATTGAGGGTACATATTTTACCAAATCTTGGATAAACACTGCTTCCATTTAACAATTATGTATGAAAACATCTGCATGTATAAATGTACACAAACTCACTAACTGCATTTTTGCATTGCATTTCTCGCTGCTATCTTTTACCAACCTTTTCCCATTCCTCTTTGCCTTCTTCTTTGTATTCAACAAAATATCCAGTAATGGGAGATCCTCCATCTTTAGATGGTGGGATCCATTCTAAGTCAGCAGTAGACCTTGTCCAATCTGTAACTTTTGGAACTGGTGGTCCTGGTGGAGCTACAGAAGACAGGTCCAGTTTAAGTTATTACATGTTTTTGTGTTAAAGAAAAATGTTTTTAAATACACCTATATGGCTCAGTTAACTTACATATTGGGTCTCTGGCAGTCACTGGATCAGATGGTTGGCTTGGAGGACCAACACCAGCTGCATTAATAGCCAGCACACGATATTGGTAGTCAGATCCTTCAATGAGTCCTGTAACCTTGTAAGAAACACCCAGTGGCATAATTTTGATTGGATCACGGTTTACTCTCTTCCATCTCTTTCCTGTGGTTTCCTTTAATTCCAGCCAGTAACCTGTCACTGGTGAACCACCATCATATTCAGGTTCTTCCCAATTTACTGTCATAGAATCACGTGATATGCTACTGACAGAGGGTTTTTCACACTGTCCAGGAACAGCTATATAAAAGTATAAAATGTATAGATTTGTATGGGGCATTATAAAAATAGAACTGCACATTAAGAAAAAGTTCTTGTTGAAAAAAGTAAAATTATATTAGACTTACTGAACAAATTTCTTGCAGTCTCTGGCTCACTGTCCAGGGGTAAACCAACACCGTATTTATTTTGAGCCATAATTCGGAACAGGTATTCATGACCTTCTACTAACTTTGGAATTGTGAAGATACATTCCTTAGCTTCTTTTGTTACAGGTGCCCACAGTTTCCTATTTGCTTCTCTTTTCTCAATAACATAGTTTGTAATCTTAGAGCCACCATCATCTTTTGGTGGAAGCCAAGCCAAGGTCATTGTATCTGCTGTTATTGATTCAAACTTAATTGGTCCCTCTGGTGGTCCAGGACGTCCTGTTTTATGAAATGGATAAAGAAGATTTTTGTTGTAAGTTAAAAAAATAGCTGTAATATTATGGTGAACTTGAATGTATGTTCTACTAAGAATTGTACCTGTCTTTTTATACTGATAGAGATTTGCACATATCTCTGGTCCTTAAAGGGTTACTATTTGTTTTTCAACATTTTATGTTTTTTTTTTTTTATTTTTTACTTATCTAATTTGTATTTATCATTGATTACATTTCTATGAGAAAATGTTCGTAAAATGTTATCATCATTTAAAAACTCAAAGATATATATTTAGAAAATGCATTAGTGAAAAGTAAAAGAGCAGTAACACCTTTTAATAATAGGCCATCAATTTATTACGGGCAGAAAGTCCTGAAGGCCCTTATAAATTCTCCACTTGTGCATCTGTTCAAGAGATAACCCTCAACCTATCCTGAATGGGATGTCCATGAAGACAGTCATTATAGTTTCTACAGGCATGAGGCTCCTTAACAACTTAAGGACCAGAGGATGTACAACACCCTGTGATGCAATGCAATGCACACTGCTCTGATCCTTAAAGGGTTCATATTTAAAATGTGCGGTGAGCAGTGTTTGAGGACCTGCGGTCCTGCTAGTAATTGTCATGATCACCCCAAAGAGCACGACATGCAGGGTCAATTGCAGATATTATTTTCTGAAGAAAGAAACAAGGGAAAAATTCATAGGGGCCATAGAATTTTCTGTCCAAAGTAAGTTAAGTGGCATTATTACTTCTCCTTTAAGACTGACACGCCAGAATATGTTACAATATTTTACAGAATAAAATATAAATACCTAAGACATTCAGTCTCATTTCCTTTGAATCGGTTCCCAGATTATTTTCTGCTGTCAGAGTATACAAAGCTGTATCATTTCTACGGGACTGGTGGATCAACAAGGTGCATGAGTCTTCTCCAACAACTTTGTTAACATGTTGATCATATTGTACTGGAGTTTTGTCATCAGGCTTGTTTACAGGGGCTTTAAACCATTTCAAAGCAGGGAAAGGAACCCCTTTTATCTTTGCTACAATGCTAATATCTGTTCCTTCTTCTGCCTCTAAAAATTCTGCAAGTTCAATAGATGGTGGACCTAATATAAAAAAATGTATGTTAAATATGCAATATGTTTAATGTAGTAAATAAAATTATAAACATGTTTACTTATTTGTGTCATAATGTTAATACTTACATGTCTGGTCTTTCACAAGGATTGGGCCAACAGTACCAGATGGTTTGCTAGTTCCTGCTTCATTGACAGCTCTGACACGGAACTCATATTCTCCACCTTCTTTAAGGTCTTCAACTGTGAACTTTGTCTCTTCAACATCGCGTTTATTACATTGTTTCCAAGTCTCTTTGCCTTCTCCACTAGGATCCCATACTAAGCGTTCAATTATATAATGAGTCACAGGTGCCCCGCCATCATTCTTAGGTGGCCTCCAGGACAGTGCTACAGAATTCTTTGTCACAAGACCAGCTTTAAGTCTGGTTGGTGGGTCTGGTGGATCTTTAAAAAAACACAATACATTTTGAATCATATGCTTATGTTAAGAACATATCTATTTTTCAAAACGTGTTTGAGACATACTACTGGAAAGTAATGTTTTATTAAACTTACGTATTGGATCTCTTGCTCTTGTCCTTTGAATGGTTGCAACAGGTGGCCCAGTGCCAAACCTGTTTTCTGCAGTTACTCGGAAGAAGTATTCCTGACCATCAATAAGATCAGGTACTGTATAAGAAGTCCCTGCACAATCTGTTGTCACCTTGCACCATGATTTTCCTTCAACTGTTTTCTTTTCTACAATGTAGTTCTTGATTCTGTCTCCACCATCATTGTCTGGTGCTTTCCATGAAAGCTTGGCTGTAGATCTTGTTACATCACTTACTTTGAGATCTTTTGGTGGGCCAGGTGCATCTATAAAATGAAAACATGTATATTTTAAAATGCTTTTTGTCTACTGGCTTTTGATAGTCTCTTACAATAGAATAGAAAAGATTTCTGATTTTACCTAAAACATTAACTCTAACATTAACAGTTTTCTGTCCTGCTTTATTTTTTGCAGTGATGCTGTATCTTCCAGAGTGTGATCTGTTACACTGAGGAATAATGACTACTGAAGTAGTGTCCGTGGACTCAACCTATGAAAATATAAAACAATATTAAGTTTCCAAAGTCTCCAATGTGCAAATATTAACAAATAATGGTAATTTAGATACCTGTGAATCCTCTGGAATATTGTGAACTTGATTCTACAAAATAAATAGTAAAACAAAGTGATAAGACACATTTGACAGTTATAAATGCATAATTAAGCGGCTGTTTCTACCTAACTAAAAATTATATTACCTTTATCTCTTTCTTAGCTGCTCCTTCAAATTCCCAGGATGTTTTGGGGACAGGGCGGCCACTGATCACAGCTGAAATTTTAATTGTGGATCCAGCACGACAGTTCAGAAGGTCTTGTGCTTTTAAATCAATTGAGATTTCTGGCTCCTCTGCAGATATAGAAATAAATATAGCAGATCATGTATAATCTAATTTCTTGTAAAAATGTTGTATTTTAGATAATTGTCAGGTTTGTTACCTTGAATTTCTTTGACAGGTATCTCTCCTGTACCAATACTGGGTTCAGATTCACCAGCAGCATTAACTGCCTTTACTCTAAATCTGTATTTTCTGAGCTCTTGCAGATTTGGAACCACACACTCACAAGTAGGGAACAGTTTGTCAGGTTCATTGACTTTCTTCCAGTCTGAAGTGCCTTCTTCCTGCATTTCTACAATGTATCCTTTAATTGGGCTGCCACCATCTTTATCTGGCTTCTTCCATGCAAGAGACACGCTAGACTTGGTTTTATCTTTAACATCTGGGCATGATGGAGCACCAGGGACATCTATATAAAAAAGAGCAATATATTTTTAGATTCATGTCTATTCTTTTAAAATCTTTCATCTATCACTTTAAATTTGACAAAAAGTAATTAAAAGTAGTAAACACACTCCCACATGTAGAAAATTAGCAATTTAAACTTTTTTTAGTGTTAAAGCAAATATACATCCTAGAAAATTAGTACATTAAAATTAACTTACTTAAGATTGGCAATGCTCAGCAAAATAGGTTAATAGGAAAATAACAGTAGATATATAAGGGCTTAAGGGGTTAGATTTAGTCTGTATCCTCTGCTTCTGGAACCCATAGATGTAACAATCTTTGAGGCACACAGTTTATTTCAAATCTTTACTGATTAAATCCTCCATAACAGATTTTAGTCGTTGGTATGCTATTGCTATGCATTGACTAGTTGAATGAGTATTTAGTGGGAATAAACTATTTTTATGGTACCAGGGCTTAAACATTTAGTATCCCTTGGTAAGGATACCTCATTGAACAAAATATGTACCAATATTATTTTTGCAACTAAGTGAAGAGTTCTTGGAAGAAAAGTGATTTTTTTCAGAATGTAAGTTCCAAGTATACAATTTACTCACAGATAGGATCTACAGCCAAAGCAGGATCTGATGGTTCACTGGGGGGACCTATTCCGGCAGCATTCACAGCCATCACTCTAAATTGATATTCCACTCCTTCAATTAAACGCAATACATTAAATTCCAACCCTTTCACAGTGGGTTTAGTAACTGGAGCTCTGTTCACACGTCCCCAGTAGACACCGCCAACTTCTCTCTTCTCAAGCCAATAACCAGTAATTGGAGAGCCTCCGTTATCCAATGGAGGTTCCCAGGACACTAACATTGATGATCGAGTGCAATCAGAAACCTTTGGCTTTTTGGGAGGACCAGGCAAGCCATATGGATCCTTTATTACAACCTTTTCAGAAAGGCAGTCATCGCTAATACCATATTTGTTAACAGCTCTAACCCTGAACTGATATTCTCCATCTGTTGTAAGCTTCCAAATCTGAAAGAAAAATGGTTAAGAAGAATAGTTTTCAATGAAACATCTCAAACCAGTGAGCATATAATTGCTTTACCTGCAGGACAAATATTACTATATAAAAATCCTTCCAACAAGGGGGCCCCCTCAATCTCCTTGGAAGGATTTTTATTGTTGTTTGCTATCATTGCGGGAGGAGTGTGGACACTATACTACCGGTTTGGTGCAGTTCACTGTGAATACTACGGAGAGGTAGCTATCTGTGTTGGAGTCGGGAGTGAATTGATTATTTGAGCTCAGTAACAGCCGGAGAGCTTACAGCTGATTACCTACACTGCCCGCGAAAGAAGGTTTGCATTGGAGAGGGTGTTCCAGCCTTGGTCGGGAGTGGGTGCATTTGGAGGGCTGTGCACTGCCCGTGTAAGGTATATGGAGTACGGTCACTGTGCTACTAGCAGTCGGGAGTGAATACATCTAGCCATATCTACGGCTAAAGAGGTGACAGCTAACTTTGTTTCACTGCCCGCTGGATACTATCCAGATAGCGGATACCTTTTAACATTGTAGAATCGAACGGGATTGTTACAAGTTGTTTTTTGGATTGCGTCCAAACACATACCCGCATTGACTCTTTACAGATAGCATTATATTTGTTGTTACAGCACATTATACTCATTATATGGATGTGCTGATGGTTTTTATGTTTATGTGATATACTACCTGTGTATTCTATATATATATACACATACTGGTTCTTGAGCTCGGACCCAGTATAGTGATTTTGGTATATATTATGGTCTTGATGTTTTAAGGGGGTCTATTAATAAATATTGGATACCTTTTTGTATATGCATGTCTCTTTGTATTTTATATTTAAAGAATACAGACTAGCGCTCTCCTGTATTTTTTTGTATATATATATATATATATATATATATATATATATATATATATACATACATATACCTCTATCAGTCTAGCATTGAACTTTCACATTCAAGATGTAAAATGTACAGTATATCTGTAATCAATTCCTAAGCACAAGAGACCTATACATGCTGTAATAATGAAATACTAAATGAAACAACGTGACTACTTCAATTTGAAATGAGAATTTCTAGCCATTTAAAATCTTTAAACCTTAATAAGTTGCCAAAATAGTTCAACAACCTACCCCATATCGTCTGTCAACTACAATGTTGGAGACTTCCTCCCAGTCCGATTTCTTTTTACTTGCATCCCGTTTATCAATTATGTAATTCGTAATCTCACTTCCACCATTGTCAACAGGCGCATCCCAAATTAAATAGCATGATTCAGCTTTGATGTCAGTAACTGCAAGATTTCTTGGTGGGGATGGTCGATCTGGTATAAATTAGTTGCAATGAAAATAAAAATTGGATTGTGAAAGTGTGAAAAAAGATTTTCATAAGCAAATATTAGTGTTTAAACTTTACTTACCAAATACTTCCACAGCTACAGAGCGGAATACTGATCCAAGACGGTTGGAAGCTGTAACTGTGTATGTACCCTTGTCATTCCTCTGTGCACTGGGTATGATTACTTCTGTTTTAGCATCACTTCGTGATAATTCTTGTTTCTCAATCTTTAAGTCCTTTGTTGATTTGTCAATCACAACCTCATTTTTGGCCCATTCTATCTTTGGCATTGGAAGACCAGTAACCTCTGCAGGAATGTTCACAGGCTCTCCAGCTTTAACTTTTATCGTGTCTCCTCTTACAGCCAAGCGAAGAGTGATTGTTGGAGGAACTAGAAATAAAGGGAAAATTAAAAATACAGTCAAAAAGGTTATCCATAATACACAATTCTTGTAATGATTACATGCTTTTTCTTTAAGATAAAATGTTATACCTTCATCATCCTGGATGACTACATTAAGAGGAAGTGAAGGTTCACTTTCACCAATTTCATTGACAGCCTTGGCACGGAATTCATACATGTGCAGCTCTGCAAGGTTATCCACTACGAAAGATGTTTCAGGACAGAGTCGCTTATTACATCTTTCAAACTCAGTTGCATCATGTCGTCTCTTTTCAAGGATGTACCCTATAATAGGACTGCCACCATCATTACGAGGAGGCTTCCAATCCAGTGTTATTGTTGACTTTGTCCTTTCTGTGTAGGTAAATCGCTCAGGTGAACCAGGAGGACCTACAATAACAAATAGAACGTGTTGAAAAAAATTCCATTATATCCTTGGAAAATGTACATTTACATATTACAAATAATCTAAATATGTTTAAATCATTTTCTATTATTTTTACCTTGTGGGTCAACTGCCAGAATTGGTCCCAAGTCAACAGGTGGTCCACAGCCAAACTTATTCTTAGCAATGACACGGAACATATATTCCTGTCCTTCAAGAAGACCAGTAATATCACACTTAGATCTTTCTGTTTCTATTGGTTGCCTCCATATATGCATTTTTGCATCTTTTCGTTCTATTATAAATCCTGTGATATCACTTCCACCATCATCATCAGGATCAGACCAGTTAAGCAAAGCCATCTTTCTATTAACAACAACTGGTTTCAAGTCAACAACTGGCCCAGGAACATCTGAAACAAAAAAATAATACAAGAAATAAAAATATAGAATATTTCTTTGTACTTTACAAACAATTATTTATGTGGCAGCAATTATTAAATAAAATATTGTTTCATACCGAAAACCTCAACTCTTGTTGCCGCAGATTTGGTACCACTTTCATTGCTGGCAGTAATTATATATCTGCCGTGATCCTTTCTGTCTGCATTTACAATGGTTAATTCAGATTTATTTCCAACATTGATAATTTCAGCCTTTTCTTTATTTAGTTCTCGTTCTTCAACTGACCATTCAATTTTCGGAGCAGGACGGCCAAATACAGTAGCGGGGATTTTCAGAGTTTGTCCAGCCATTATCTGGATACCATCTTTCACAGAAAGATCCAGTTCTACGACTGGTGGTTCTAAGTTAAATAAAAGAAGTTTGTTATGAACAAAATCTTATACATATGATAATTAACAATCATCAAATTAATATTCATTTTTTATTAAAGTGGAAAAATATACCTTGAGGTTCTAGAACCGTTATAGGCTCAGTTACACCAGGAGGCCCTTCACCAGCAGCATTGATTGCACTCACTCGAACCTTGTAATCTGCACCTTCTCTAATGCCTTTGACAGTGTATTTCCGAATCTTGATTGGCTTATCTGTGCAGCGAGACCATTCATTTGTGCCCATCAACTGCTTGTCAACAAAATAACCAATAATTTCCCCGCCACCATTATAAAGTGGAGGTTCCCACTCTATGTCAATAGCAGATGAACTTGTATCAATAACTCTTGGAGTTGGTGGGCCAGGTAACACTTGATGGGAAGAAAAGAAAAAAAAATAGTTACATACTTCACTGTTATCATGCTGAACCAATAACACGTGATTATAAGCATTCAGGGCACATACTCCCATCCCAATGTATTTCTTTCTGATATACTGATTACTGTTAAAGCTGACATTCTTATCCGTGCCTATTAATGTTATTTTTGTTCTTGAAGAGAGCTGTTTACGTGGGTATGGTACTATCTAAATAAAAATACATACCTAATATAAACTAAGCATTCTGTTTTACTTGTATACTGATATTCATGCCCATGTCACAAGCAATACCTTGCTGATCTTTCTGAAAGTCATTTGGTTTACCACTTACATATTGGGTCCTGTGCAGTCTTTGGATCTGATGGCACACTGAACTTTCCAGGGCCTCCTGCATTCTCGGCACATACTCTAAAGATATATGTGAGTCCTTCTAAAAGACCATCAGCTCTGACTTCCAGTGCATTGAGAAGGTTTCTGTTGACACGAGCCCAATGTGTGCTATTAATTTCACGCTTTTCAATCCAGTATCCTAAGATAGGACTGCCATTGTCTTTAGGTTCTTTCCACTTAACCAACATGCTGTTGCTAGTAACATCCTCAACATCAGGTTTGTCTGGTGCATCAGGTGGAGCTGTAACATTACAGTTAAATAAGAGTTTAATCGATGTTTTATTGAAAAGCAAACAAACAAAAATAAAAGGTCTATCTTTTGTACTTTTTACACTTTTGCTAACCAATGCTTTGGTCTGCTACAGGCTAAATAATTTAAATATCTATAGCATATTTTGCAGGTTCAAGATACTGCAAAAAGACTTACTAAATGGATCTTTAGCAACAAGAGGCTGAGATACACATGGTGGTCCAGGGCCAAATCTGTTTTCAGCTGTAACACGGAAGACATATTCTTTGTCCTCGATAAGTTTTGTAACTGGATATTTGCAATGTCTTGAGGTGGATGTTACGTTAACCCAGCCAATTTCAGCCTTAGAATTATCTTTCTTTTCTAAGATGTAGTTTAGGATTTCGCTGCCACCATCATCCAAAGGAGGATCCCATTTACATATAACAGAGTTTTTCCTGACTTCATCAAATGTAAAGTTCACGGGTGGGCCTGGTGTATCTAAAAAGTGATAAACAGAGATATAAATATTTTTACAAAGAACACAGTGTAGACTACATGTTGCAGACTTGTTTCTCCTAATAACACAATGCAGTTATAAGTAATAGTCTGTTCCTCAAAAACTAAAACTCTCATACAAGCCTTCAATCCAACTTGCATAGATAATTTTAGCCCCCTTCTCTCTGGCCTTCCTGCCTCTCAACTACATACACTTCAATCCATAAAGAATGCTGCAGCAAAAGTTACCTTACTAACACCTTACTAACAAACTCTGTATGCAATACAAAATCCTGCTTCTCTCAATCAAGGAATCTCCTCTTCTCTACGTCTTTCTACATTTCCAATCTGATCTGTGGCTACACACCATCTCACCCTTACAATTAGCCATGAATAATCTCCTCTCAGCTCTGTTTGTGTCTTCATCTCTCTCTTCTGCATCAAACACTTTCCCCTCATTGCTCCTTAACTATGGAACACTTTACCATCCAGCATGTGCCAGTGCACTTCTCTCTCTGTCTTCAAAAATCACTTAACATCAAACTTCCTCAATGAAGCTGCAATGAATTACATGGCACTGCCACTCTTCATGTATCTAAAGAACTTATACTTTACATTTAACCTTAACCTGTGCATAATTCCAACACTGCATTCTGCACTTAACCATTATGTACAATAAATATCTCCCTTAACTACTTTAGATTGTAAGCTCTACTGTAGGTATCCCCTTTTTAATGTTAGATGCTTTAAAGCACTTTTGTAGTTTGTATTGTATACATTCCTAAATTGCAAAGCACTGTGTACACTTATGGCTCTATCTTAATACACATATTAATTCACTTATTCATAAGTTAAGCACTTGTACTGAATGTTTGACATAATTTTCAATGAAAATATTGAACATGTTATTTGCTTACCTAACACATTGACTTCACATGAAGCCTTTGCTACACCATGATCATTTTCCACCTTGATGGTAAATGTACCATGATCAGCTCGAATTGAATCTCTGACAGACAATTCAGATTCTCCATGTCTGCTGTTGTCTACAGTCAAACGCTCTGGCAGACTAAGATGGAATGGTTCTTCTACAACTGCTTCCTTTTTCCTCCTAGGTACAAATTTGTCCACTCTCTTTTTGATCTCCTCAGGTCTAATGACTTCATCATTTCTAAGCCATGTGATAGTTGGATAAGGTGACCCAGTTATGTGTGCTTCCAAATTAATCTCATCTCCTTGTCTAACAGAGAGTCCAGACTGTAAACTACCCGATAGGAACACCTTTGGAGGATCTAATTGGGGGAAAAAAATGAATTACTTGAAAATCCATTTTTGAAATGTGATATGTATTTCCTTTTCCACGATTATATGCTTACCCATAGGATCTACAGCTTTTATTCCAGGAGTGACACGGGATGGTTCACTGATTCCAGCAATATTTTCTGCACGTACCCGGTACTGATATTCTTTTCCTTCCTCCAAACCTTTGACAGTATAGGTTAATAAAGGTACAAGAGATTCATTGCATCGTTCCCACTTCTCCCCACCTTTGGGGATCTTTTCAATTATATATCCCATAATCTTACAGCCTCCATCATAATGAGGAGGTTTCCAGGTCAGTGTTATGGACTTTGAAGTTGGATTATGAGTGTCCAGATCAACAGGGGGATCAGGGCGCTCTGCAAAAAGACAAGTAATATCCAATTAATAAATATAAATAGCAAATCCTAATTCTAAATCTGTTCTAAAACAAATGATCAATTAGCTTACGCTTTGCATCTTCTGCAATAATTGGGTTTCTTAGTTCTAGGTACTCTCCTCCACCAATCTTATTCACAGCTTTAACTCTAAAATAGTATTCTCCATTAGGTATAAGGTCTTTAACATTCCATGCTAGTTTGTCTTCCCCAGACATCACAGGTGTGTAGGTTCTTCTCCCAGCTTCCCTGCGCTCAAGTACATAATGCAGAATTGGGGTTCCACCATCATATTCTGGGGGCTCCCAGGAAACTTTGCATGTATTCTTGGTGACATCATTGACTTTAATATCCTTGCACTGTCCAGGTAAACCTTTAGAATGAAAACAACAGCAATAAGAAAATGCCTGTATTTTACTTTATGACTCTTGTATTACTCATAAAAAAATAATAGTTACCTATGACTTTAACATTGACTGAGCCAGTTGTTGAGCCTATTTTGTTTTCCAATGTGATGGTGTAGACACCTGCATCTCCACGAACAACATTAGAAACATATAAAGTGGCAGATGTATAATCACTCTTTTGTGACACTCTGTCAGCCATTTTAACTTCTTTGCCATCCTTATGCCAGCTTATAGTTGGTGCTGGGACAGCTCTGAAGGGCACTGGAATAGTAAGTTTTTCACCTTCCACAACAACAATATCTTGAGTTTTTAGATCAATAGTTGGATTACCTAGAAATCAAAATATGTAAGTTTACTGAACAGCTTTTTTTTAGCAGGCACAAATATTACAAAAGTAGTACAAATATTAAACTCACAGTCAGGGTCTTTAGCAAAAACATTCTCTGAAATTTCTGATGGATCACTAGCTCCAATGGCATTGACAGCTCTAACTCTCAGGATATACTCTTTTTCTGGAATTATTCCTTCTTCAGCTTTGTACTTCAGCTCTTTAACTGGTCGAGAATTAATTCTCATCCATTTTTCAGTGCCAGCTGGGCATGCCTCAATATGATAACCAATAATAGGGCTGCCACCATTTTTCTCTGGGGGTTTCCAAGCAATAGAGATATGATTTCTGCTTGCATCTGTAACATGTAACTCAAGAGGTGGTGATGGAGGACCTGAAATATAAGCAGTGAAATTCACATGAATAAGGCAGAAGTTGGCATTTCTAGAATCATTGAGTCTTTAGACAAACTTCTAGATTCTATTGCAGTTGATAACCTAATGGTATTTTTTTTAAATATCAGTTGCAGTGGAATTCATCCCAAAATTAGCTAAATGAGTCTTTACTCACTTGTTGGATCTTCGATTGCCAACATATCTGTAGGTTCACTTGGATGCCCAACACCAGCTTCATTTTCTGCACGGACCTGGAATTGTACTTCTGTACCTTCAATAACATCAGTTACTTTGAACTGACAATCAGGTCCAGTTGTCCTTCCAGCCTTTACCCAGCGTGTGCCCATTTTTTCTTTCTTTTCAATAACATATCTGTAAATACAATAAGGACAAAAATATTAGACATCACTCTAAATGTTGACTCATAGAATTTCACAACATATTATCTTAAATCCATGCGTGCCTGTTCATTTTTAGGATCTGGGTGGGACAATTTGGATATTCTAAGTTGGGTCTTTTTCATCTAAGACAGAAATGTGTATTGGAATTAGTGGATTTATTGCTAAACCAATATGTCAAATTTAGAGAAAACAAGAAAATCAAAAGGGGGTGCCAATAGTGCCTTAACTGTTATAAATAAACCAGATAAGTATGTAAAATGCACACTCACATTTAATTATTGTTGAGAGACAAACAAAGCATGCAGGGGTACTTTACCCATCCCTTCTTGGGTGTCTTGTCCTTAGCAGCTCTCTCTCAGGATTTTCTGTCCATCCAAAATATCTCCAGGGGGTTTGTATTGTATAACACAACATGAGGTAGTATAAAATGAAATAAATTCTGTTCCAACGATATCTATGCAAAATATGTATTTATTGAAGAGACTTAAAAAAAATCTTAAACGGGCTGAGAAGATTATGCTTTTCTTGGCTATACTTGCCACTTTATCAAATCAAAATAAAATCTAGCCTGTAGTACAAAGCAAACTGTTTTGCTGTTTGTTTTGTACCACAGGCTAGATCTAATTTTGATTTGATAAAGTGGCAAGTATATCAGCACAACACGTAACCTACTCAGCCTTCTTAATTTTTTCTAAGTCTTTTTAATAAATACGTACATTACATATATGACTTTGGAACGGCTTTCATTTGATTTTATACTACCTCAAGTTGTGTTATACAATATAAACCCCCTGGAGACCCTTTGGATGAACAGACAATCTTGAGAGAGCTGACAAGGGCAAGACACCTAAGCAGGGATGGTTAAAGTACCCCTGCATGCTTTTTTCATTGATTGCAGGTATATGCCTGTCTCTCAACAATAATTAAATGTGAGTGTGCATGTCACATATGTATTAGCTGGTTTAGTTATGCCAATTAATGCACTGTTGGCACCCACTTTTTTTTCTTTTTTCTCTGCATCTCTCCTTCCACTACATGGATGTTAGGAGTGGAGCTGCCTATGCTGCTTTGGTGAGATATCCTTAAAATCCTCATTCTGAGGAAAGCAGGTATATTTTTCCCCCCTGCTTTGATTACTGATCAACACAAATGTGCTGTTTCAGCCATTGTCTTTGTGAGTAGAGTTCTTGGTATGGTGATACATTTTTTTGTTGTTAATGCATTAGGAGCACCTGTTTTTTTTCTTTTTTTTTCTATAATATGTCAAATTTGTATTCACATAGGGTAGTTTAATTATATGAACAACAAAAAAATGTTTACGAAAAAAGTCACTGTAACCCGTGCAAACTGGTGAGGTTTCCAATGTAATCCACTGGGGACCTCACTAGCATCAAAGAGGTCAATAAACACACATGATCTGTTTGTGGTTTCAAAATCTTGTATGGTTCTCCAATCATTACAAGACTCTGGGAACTAGGGATGATAGATATTTCTTTATGTTACCTACTTTTTAGCACCACTTCTCTGTATCCAAAATATTAATTAATGTACTTAGATAAATTGGTGCATTATCTCATCTGTGCAGGGCTGTACATTCTTAGTTAAACAAATTAACTTCTAACCCTGAAATGTCCAGATCTATCCTCAAGGGAAGTATGCAGGCCAGAAAGTAAGTCTATCCCTGATTATCCATCAGTGACTCATTCATTTTGTCTAACCCACCTGTGTTAATGAATGGCTATCCTTAAAGGAGAACTATCACACCTATACAAGTTTGCCTCAGTGTGACCTTCATATAGCGATAACCTGTTATCTTTTTTTTGTTTTGATTTACAATACACATTATGGCGAAATTTACAGTTTTAAAAATGAGCCGGGCAGTTACTTCGGGACAGACTGTGGTTACAGCTCTGCACCGCAGCCTGTCAATCTTCATCTCTTCCCTCCTCAAGTATTGCCGCATTCCAACCTAGTTCATTGGCTAGAGAGCACTCCAGCTTACATGGAGAAATCCTTCATCATTGGTGGAGAAGATTGCACTGAGGCAAACTGGTATAGGGGTGATAGTTCCCCTTTAAATACTGGATGATATACTGTCCTTTAGGACAGCTTTGGACCCTGCTGCACTAACCTATCTCAATATCCAAATTAATGAATTAGCAAAAAATAGTGGGGATCCACAGAAGTTAGTCAATTAAATATACTGAATGCATTTTATGAATGAAAACAGTGTATACCTCAGTGTATCTAGTGTTTGTTCCTCTAGTGGCCTGTGGGGTGATATTTTCTGGCTTATAAGAGGTCCTGATAGGTTTCCAATCATCTTGAGCCAGTGTATGCTCACTGCAGGCCAGGGAGGTTCCAAAGGCAAGTCTCTCTCCTATGTCTTTACAATATAGTTTTGTCTTGGTTTTTAAATTTTAAAATATTGGGACCCACAAAGTAGTATTCATAGTATATTTAAAGGTCTCACTGTGCATTTCCAAAAAAGACTCCTTCCTTTCCCAAGATACAAAAGATTTTTTACTGTTAGATAGGTGTTTTTAATTGCATACACACTGGGACCCATTAGGTTAGTATTCATCTCACCCTAAAGGGGGCCCACTCCAATCTACTTGTTTCCAAAACTTTCTCAAGACATTGTTTTTAATTTAGACAGACTTGTGTGGGCATATTGGAGTAAGTACTTGCCAAACTATGAGGTACATTGACATTGGTGGCAAGCTTATACCATCTTGGCCAAAATGAGGACAAACTCTTCATGTTTATTTTCAGATTTATTAATGATTATTATATATGCCTAAGTCAGGGCACACATTCACATATTGATATAGAGTGCAGGATTGATCTTTTTCTTTTACACTTGCACTTTGGGTTTCAGACTGATATTTTGGGGGTTAAGGAGAACCCTCTCTTTCTTTCCGTGCTGCCGTTTATTTGTCAATTAATCTTTATCCCTTTTAATTTACACATTACATATATTCACTGTGGTTAGTTTAGCGCTGTAAGTTTTCTCTGTTTTTTGCTATACCTCTGAATCGGCCTTCCACCATCATTCTTAGGAGCCTCCCATTTCAATTCAACATGTCTCTTTGTTACATCGACCACTGTAAGTGCATAAGGTGGTCCTGGGGTAGCTGAAAAAACACAAACAAAATGTAAAGGTCATCTTTTAAAATTAGAAAACAGAACAAAATACAGGGGCATCTGCATAAAGTACACTATAGTATCGGTACCAGAATCTTTGCAAACTACATATTGTATATTAAATGTTAATTATGTTAACAAATGCCTTCTTTGCTCCACTAAAAATATCAGTTTCTTTTAAAATGTTGAATAGGATTTGCTGATCATTTATGTTAAAATATTTCAGTAAATAAAATATATCTATATGTTTCGAAAATGAATCCATAACAAAATAGCATTAAAAAATAATATATATCACTATGATAATCAAACTAAAAAAATACTTACTGAAGGTATCTTTGGCCAATACAGAATCTTCAAGTTCACAATAGTCACTTTGTCCTACTGCATTTTCAGCAGCAACACGGAACACATATAAGGAACCTTCAGACAATGGTGTGACTGAGGCTTTGGTGTCCTTTACAGTGGTATCCACTGTCTGCCAGCCTTTGCGTCTCACATCTCTCTTCTCCACAATATAGTTGGTAATTGGAGAACCACCATCTCTTTCAGGTTCTGTCCATTTAAGATCTGCCACATTCTTAGTGATGTTTATGACTTCAAGCCAACGTGGAGGTGAAGGAGGATCTAGGAAATGAAAAACAAAATAAATAGTACACCAAACTGTGTTCCATTCTTTAAAATCTAGTATATTTTCTATAAAATGTATAGACAGTAATGTTAGTTAGTGGAGGTAATTTGGATACATGCTTTGTAGAAACAGTACCTAATACAAGCTACTACATACACAGACTCCTCCACACCACAGGTACCAGCTTGTAGCTGTACTTCCCTTCTTTTGAAATATTACAGATAAAGTGTAAAGGGTTGTAGAACGTGTTCTTGAATTACACATAATAAAATATTAGTACTGCTGATTTCAATGTTTATAATTAAAATAAAATTGTATATAAATGCAATTTTGGCACAACTTACTTAGCCTTTCTTTGCATAGCACAGGATCACTAGGTTCACTAGGCTCACTTTCTCCTGCTTTGTTCACAGCTCTGACTCGGAAAGAGTATTCCTGTTTTTCCATGAGACCTTTCAAAAAGTGCTCTGTGCTTGGAATGCCCTCAGCAACTCTGACCCATTCATCTGTTCCAGTCTTCAGCAACTCAATGACATAAGATTGAATCTTTGCACCTCCATCATGCTCTGGTTTTGTCCAGTTTAAGAATGCGGATGTCTTTGCAACATCTTTAACAGTTGGCTTGCCAGGTGGCCATGGGGGATCTATAAAATGGATTATTTTTATATTATATTATCATTTACATAAAATTAGCTGAACATTAAATAAATATTGCAAAATAATAAGTAATATACCAATTGGATCTTTTATTAAGATTGGATCTGTCTCTTTGCTTGGTTTTCCTGGTCCAGCAAGATTTTCTGCCAAAACACGGAACTTATATTTCTTCTTGTTGGTAAGGCCTTTTACTCTGTTTCAAAATATAAATATTTATTTCAAATAGATTACAGCCAGATTAGAGTATATTAACATTTTAAACACTACATAAAATAAATGTGAAAGAATGCAATTTCAATGAATATGACAATCTTGATGTATACCATAATGCCCAATACATTTCTTTCTGCTGTTCAAGAAACATATGTGCCTTATGCATAAACTGTTGCAATTCTGGAGAAAACCACTGAACTATAGGAGACAAATACATGCTCCCATTGATGTAAATTGGACTTTTAACTTCTTTAATGATAGAGATGCCTCCAACACATTGCTTTTCAATGCATTAGACACTTTCTAGAATCCACTGGATTAAAAGCCCCATTTAAATCGGTGTCAAAAAGTGGAATTTTATTTGTGCCCTATGGTACAGTTGGTTTGATGAGCATTTCTCCACTTTGCTCTTCTACATAAGGCCCATAGTACAAGGAACACTTCCTTTGTGCATTCCTTTGGCTTGTCATTATTCAAAGTATTTATTGTTTATGACATGTTTTCAATTGGATCTGGTTAAAAGTTTATTTACTGTTTCTAGGTAAGTGTGGTTGTTTTGCTTGCCATGAAAACTGCAAAAATGTTTTGTTTTATTTTAATTTTTACCTGTATGTTGGATCTTTTACTGGAATTTTGTTACATCTGACCCATTTTCCAGTTTCTGGGTCCAACCTTTCAACCCAATATCCAGTAATTGGACTTCCTCCATCTTCATCTGGTTCATTCCATGACAAAGTCACTGAATCTTTAGTAATGTCAGATGGTTCAAGACCACTTGGTGGGCCAGGGGGATCTGTTATAGGTTTACAAAAAAAAACAATCATTGCATCTTTTCTCATACAGCCACAATTAGTAGGAATAACATGTATCAAGCCTTATTAGTAATCTCTTACCAAATGAGTACTTTGCAATCATTGAGTTTGACTGTACTGGGTCTCCAATGCCATACATATTTTCAGCACTGACCCTGAATATATACTCCTTAAGAGGAGTCAGTTTTGTAGCTTTGAATCTTGTCTCTTTGATAGTTGATGATAACTTATTCCAGATTTCGCTATCACCAGCTTTCTGTTCCAGAATGTAGTTGGTTATTTTTGAACCACCATCATCTCTGGGAGGATTCCATGTCAGGACACAAGATTCATTGGTAATCTCTGAAATGTCAAATGCAGCTGGGGGTCCAGGTTTATCTGCACATACAAGCAAAAAATAAGAACATTACTTTTAATTCAGGGGAAAGGAATGTGAATGATTTTGGCCTTGTTTAAAAACAAATAATCTCATACCTAAAACATTAACTTCAACAACTGCAGTAGCACGGCCAGAGATATTTACTGCTTCAATAATGTAGGTTCCAGAGTCACTTCTTTTGCTTTCTGTGATTATGACTGTAGAATGTCCAGGTTTAGATTCAATATTGATTCTCTTATCAACTCTTAGTAGTGCATCAGCTTTGTTCCATGTGATTCTAGGCTCGGGTTTTCCAGCAACTGTAGCTGGTAATTCGATCTTAGTTCCTGCTTTAACTGTTATACCAGCAATAAGTTTTACATCCAGGAAAATTTCTGGTGCCTCTGTTTAAAACAATTAATGATCAATCAAGTTATTTGTAAAAAAAATGGGGTTGAAACTTTAATAGAGTTGAACTTATTGGATGCTAGAGAGATCTCCAATGCCTTGATCCACAATGCTTTGGAGAACTCTTTAGAATCCAGCCAGCTGAACAAATAGAATAAACAGGAGCAATATCTACCTTGTGGATCTGCAGCCAAGATATCATCAGTTGGCTTGCTTGGTTTGCTAGCACCTATTCTGTTGAGAGCTTTCACACGGTATGCATACCACTGACCTTCAGTAAGGTTTGTCACCTGATACCTGTTAAACAGAAGACATTTTCCATATTTACATTTTCTGTATAGTATTAAACTTCTATAAGTGCTTATACTCCTTCTGACCATACTTACTTAGTTTCTACAACAGAATCTCCACAAATTTCCCATTTGTCTGTGCCCCGCTGGCATTTCTCGACTATATATCCTTTAATGCGTGATCCACCATCGTATTTTGGTGGCTCCCATGTAAGGAAAACTCCCTTGGAGGTTGGATCTCTCCATTTAACATTCTCAGGTGGATCAGGGACAGCTGAAAATATGACAAATTAAAAAAAATTATACCCATAGAAATGCAGAGATTTAAATGTAGAAAAGACTTATTTAAATGCAAATTAACTACTAGGCTCAGATAATAAATTACCCTTTCTTATTATATAGCATAGCCTTATGCCAATCTCAACTATATGTCAATTTTATTACTGTCTTAGTCTCTAGTGTAGCACTTTTACTGGAAGGTTTGCTTATGCATAAGGAAACTTACAGAATCATATCATTGGTCTCATTCTGATATTCTTTTAAGCAAAATGCATTGCAAATCTTAAGTGTTTTTAATTTAACAAATTATTCAAAAGTATTATCAGAAATAATCTGAAATTATAAAGCCTTTAGATGCAAGATTGGTCTCAGACACATTCTTTCACTATCTGTTGAAGACCACTCTAACATTAGTTATCATAGTAGTACTTACTTGCTGGTGCAGACATGTTCACTGGCTCATCTATGTATGCAGGTTCTCCTGGTCCACACTTGTTGCATGCTGAAACTCTGAAGAGATATTCTTTGCCTTGGATGAGATCAGATACTGTAAATTCTTGATCAATAACATTTTCCATGACCTACAAAAAACAAACAAAAACATTTTGACAATGAATATACAATCAATGAGTGTTGAAAAAATCATTCAAGTTAATTTCAATAGAAATTCTTTTGAAATTCAAGACTACACACCCTTGCCCATGTTTTGCGGTTGACTTCTCGTTTCTCAATTAAATATCCAGTCAGTGGACTACCACCATCATTCTCTGGTGTTTCCCAAGACAGGTTAACAGAGCTTCTTGTAAGGTCCCCAACTTTCAGCTCCCTTGGAGCACTGGGACGAGCTAGGAAAAATTTAACATGGAGAGTTAATATTTTAAAAAATAGTAAAATATTTTATAAAATATAGGTATTTTGACACTTACCAATAACATTGACATTGATTTCTCCTGATACTGATGCCACTGTGTTTTCCAGTTCTAAAGTATAAATCCCTTTATCAGGACGCTCACTTGGAGAAATAACAAGCTCCGCAAAAGCTGCAGTGGTCTCTATTTTCACTCGGTCATTGCTTTCTAGAATGTTGCCATTGACTGACCATGTAGCAGTTGGTACTGGATAGCCAGTTATTGGAACATGGATTTTCAGTGGATTGGGAACTATCACTTCTAATCCATCCTTAAATGCTCTCAAATCCATGGTAGGTCCAGCTATGGAAATAAAATTAGAATGTAAAATGAATTTAAACAGGTGTTACTACAGCAAACATTGAAATTAAATACTAGTAATGTCAGTTGACTTCTTACAGTGAGGATCATCTGCAGTAAGGGGTCCAAGACTTTCAGTTGGATCAGATACACCAGCTGCATTTTCAGCTGATACTCTATAGTAGTAGCTGACTCCAGGCTTCAAACCAGTTACCTAAATAAAATTAAAGCAATTATTAAAAGTTCAATTATTGTTTACCATATTAATATAGATGGGTGAGTCTAGATAATTCAGTTTAAAAAATGTCCTCTAGTCAGACAGTGTCTCCAAATTCTATGGTATCCAGAGACATATTGTTATCAATGTGTGTAATGATTTAAATTAGCCCTTATTTTCTAATGTCCTACTGTAGACACTGAGGAGCATATTTATCAAGGAGAAGTTAATGGGGATGTTTACTTATAGGAATAAATGGTTCTTAATGCATTGGACTGATAATTGGCCTAGGAAGGAGTCCTTCATACACAGTCAGATATATCTAGTCACATATATTTTTTTCATAGTATTTGCCATGCGGCATGGAGATTTAGTTTTAATCTCCATAAAATAAACAATAGACTTCATCAATATGAGTGAGAGCATATATAGCAAAGTATTAATTTAGTTGTGATAAATAGGGACATTTTGTTTGGTGTGCATAAGGGTTTCCCAAGATACTAAACTTTTGCCATGATGAAAATGTACTCGTTCTTTGTTTATCATATTTTGTTATACAAAAGGGTACAATTTTTTTTAAGTACACTGTTTTACGCTAATAATTAGCACTTAGATAAAGTGGTTGGGTTAAAAAGAATCCAAGTTTGGTGAAGATCACCACCAGTGACATACTGGGTGATGAATATGGACACTAGTTCAGTAGCCACAGTATAGATGTACTCTACCCAGTTAAAGGAATGCACCAGAACCGGGAACCAATACTTATTTTTTATAAGAACTTCCCATGATAAATTCTTAGAGACTGATTTAATAAGAACTGGAGCAATTCTGGGGCAACTCAGTTGCACCAAGGAGAGAAATAAGAGATTCCAATTTATATAAAAGGGACTTTTAACTGCTAGAATGCTAGAGAGGTGTCAACCGTTTGCAAAGCAATGTATTGGGAACGTTGGTATTATTCAAGGTGATAAAAATCAATAGGCATTTTTGTATTTTTCAATTATAGTGCTGCTGCTCCACAACCGTACCACTTTTCAAAGAAAATCACCCCTTAGGCATATATACAGCCACCCTGGCGAGACCAAGCTTGATTCTTACACTTACTAAAATATCTGCCATAGGAATCAGCAATCATTTTCTGACTTGAGAGTTTTTACAACATTTGGTAAATTTAGGCCACTGTTCTTTAATTTTAAAATTACAGAACATATTATATACTATCAAGCTAAGGCTGAAAACAGATGCAAGTTCAATACGTTCCTTTCTTTTGAGCAAAACTCCCTATTTACTTATTAACATTTTGCCTTTATGGGGGGACATCTTGAAATATACGAAAAGATGTAATACTTTTCAGCAGACAAACCTTTTTTTAAGTAAAAGAGGAATACTGGAACAGAAGATATTTGAGGGATGGAAGACTTAGAGGTTGTGCAGATAGGGCTATTTTGAGCCACTGTCTACTGGGCTCTGGATAATGTATAAAGTAACAAGACCTCTTAACCACTTAGGCTGGTAATCATCAATGTGCGAATTGCTTAATGCGCAAGGAAATCAGCAACTGTTTATGACAGTTTATTGTTGGATGAGGGAGGGGGGCTATCAACAATGAACCATGACCAGCTGACCACTGTTGAAAATGGTGAGAGATACATAGCCAGCTACTAACTATGAAAATGGTAAGAGATACATAGCCAGCTACTAACTATGAAAATGGTGAGAGATACATAGCCAGCTACTAACTATGAAAATGGTGAGAGATACATAGCCAGCTACTAACTATGAAAATGGTGAGAGATACATGGCACATACATCCAGCAAAAATGATAGAGGCTAATGAAGTACAAGTATTTAAAAATGCCAGATGCACTCACAAAAAGACAATCATAAAAGTACGATGTCAGTCTCAACATTGCTCACTTATTCTGTTTCTCTCACACTTTCTCACTCCCTCTCAATGTCATTATTTTTATGCTCTTGCTATTCCATTCTCTTTTTTGCATCTTCCTGGGCTCTTTCTATCTTTTGTTCTTTCTTTTGTGCTCTCCTGAGCTCTCTTGCTCTCTGTCTCTTGCACACCTGTTCTTGTGCCCCCCTGTCATTCTTACTCTTTCTCTCTCTCTCTCTGTCTCTCCCACTCTGGGAATAATGGGAGTTGAACTCCAAATACAGTTGTAGAGCAACAGGTTTCCATCCCTGCTTTAGTTTGTGCTCATTATAGCAAAATACATAATCGTGACATGCTGAGTAATTGCAAATCTCAAAATGCATTACCCCACACTTCTGCCACCCTTGATTCAGGAACCCGTACAGATACACAGTAAGTTGTGTTTAAATGCAACATTGTAAAAGCATCTATTAATTATTTCTATACCAGTTCAATAATCTGCCACCAGAAAAAACATTTTGTGGCTCATAAATACAATTACTAATTGCCTTTTATATTATTTTGCTTACATTGAGAATGTAATGTACCTTGTAAGTGAGGTCAGGAGTAAGTCTCATATTGCAGCGAATCCATTTATCGGTTCCCTCTTCACAGCGTTCAATTATATAGCCTAATACTGGACTTCCTCCATCTTTTAGTGGGGGCTCCCATGTGAGCTGAACAGATGACTTAGTTTGGTCAGAATGAGTGAGGTTGATAGGAGGGCTTGGTTTATCTAGTGGAAAAAGCATATTTTTGTTAAACAATATCATAAACCAGTTATATGCCTAATAAATGAATGCACATATCTGCATACCGATGGGGTCTCTAATCTTCACTGCACGAGTAGCAGCACTTGGTTTGCCGATTCCAGCCTGATTTTCTGCTCTAACGCGGAAAATGTATTCTTTGTTCTCCACAACATCATTTAGAGTAGCTGCAAGCTCATCAGGCTTGGTTGTCATAGCTGTATCCCATTTGATAGAAGCTCTGTCTCGCAGTTCAATGATATATGCAGTTATTTCTGACCCACCATCATATTCTGGTGGCTCCCATGTCAGTGTTGCACCAAAACGGTTTACATCACAAACATCTACATTGAGAGGAGGACCTGGAACATCTATAAACAAGAATGGAAATTAAATTAGTTAAGTAATGCAACATTATAGCAAAGAAACTGACCATGTTATGTCTCCCAGCTTACCAAACTTGCTCTTTGCTTCAACAGGCTTGTCTGTTTCTACTGGCTCACCAGCACCTACTCTGTTCTTTGCGCTTACACGGAAGAGGTATTCTACGCCTCCCTTCTGAAGTCCAGTTACAGTATATTCACAACTGTCTGCATGATCAGTGACTAGCACCCAGGTCTTACGCTTGATGTCCCTTCTTTCAACAACATATCCAGTAATTTTACTACCACCATCTGTTTCTGGTTCTTCCCAAGCAAGGCTGACTTCTCCATCATATGTATCAATAACTTCTAGATTTCTGACCGGTCCAGGGACATCTGAAACAAATTTGAAATTGATCAGCCATCAAACATGAGGTTAATTTAATTTATGTAATTCTGTTAGGCATCCATACCGCTCAGTAATTAAGCTAACTTACCAATCACATCTAGATTAATAAAGGCCTCTGCCTTGCCATGTTTGTTTTGTAGCACAATCTTGTATCTTCCCTTATCTGCTTTCTTTGTTTCAGGGATTCGGAAGCTGGTGGAAGTTGCTGTGATAGCCATATATATATCAGGCAATATTTCATCTTCCTTGCTCCATTCAGCTTCAGCTTTCGGGTAAGCATCATATGGCACAGCCATTGTTAATGGCTTTCCAGCATCTATTACAATGTTCTGATCTGCTGTCTTAATTTTTGGTGCAGCTGTTGATAAAGATTTCCAGTAAATATAAATGACAAAATAATTGCAGTGTGATATAAATATTAACTCTTTAAATTATTAAAAATACAGCAAATATCTCACAGGTAATTTGTCATAGTGAGTATTAAACCAATAAGGTCTATCTATGGGTGGCAGCAGGTATTTTCATTAATAATTTGGATTATTAGTGATATGTATAAAAGAGTTAAAAGAAGAAAACAACATTAAAAAGGAAATTTGCAAACAGAGTAATAGTGTTGTTTGATTTTTTTATGCTACACTGGGATATTGTATGTAATAATCTGGGAGTCCCTTGGATGATACAGATATCTGCAATGTGTTGGAGACATCTTTAGAATCCAAAAGATTAATATAATATTAGTGCATGTTTGATCATGCAATCATTCTGTCTTACAATAAATGTATGCCATAAATGTAAATATTTTGTATGTTATACCATTATTTAACATTGAATTAAAGAATAAAAAAACTATAGCTACAGTACCTGCTAATTCAAGTTTTGCTTGAGCCTCTTTGTCCTTGGCAATAAATCTATATTCACCCTGATCACGGGGCCTAATTTCACACACTTGCAACCTGTGCACTTTTCCTTCACTCATCATTTGGTGTTTGTCACCCTGGACAATGATCATATTATTTCTCAGCCATTTGACTTCCACTTTGTCCTTATTTAGCTCTGCCTCAAAGATTACATCAGAGCCCGGAGCTTCATATGCATCAAGGGGTGGTCTGATGATCTCAACAGGAATTTCTAAAGAAATTAAAGACAATGCACACATCGATTAAGATTTTTGTAAACTGAAATCTATAGGAAGCCAAAAATATGCCAGGCACCCAAGAAAACGGATGGGCAAAAACTTTCACATAAACAAAGAAACATGCAGAACACAGTATTTTCCCCTTGTGCACGTAAAGTGCATTTCCCCTCTTTCTTATGCACCTTGAATGAACCACACAGCCTTGTCCCACTGGTAGCCATACAATTACACATACATAATCCTCAGCCTTGTTCCATTACACTGGTTGTCATAGAACAACATATACTTACCCCCAGCCTTGTCCTACTACATTGGTCGTCACAGAACCACACATAGTGACTCCCAGCCTTATCCCACTGCACTAGTAGGCTGCCACAGAACCACATATACTGAACTCTCCAGCATTATCCCATGGTAACTATAGAACCCCACGTATTGATACCCCCAACACTTGTCCCACTGCAATGGTAGGCAATCATAGAACCACACACACTGATTCCCCCCACCAACATACATGTCTCACAGTAACCATAGAACCATACATACTGGCCACTGTAACAGTAATAGTTTCACTTACCTTCAACAAACAGTCTTGCTCTGGATTTCCTCTCATCTACTCCACAAGAATATTCACACTCATCCTCTGGTCTGCAGTCTTTAATAACAAGTCGATGGAGGCTTCCATCTTTCTCAAACTGGTATCTTAAAAATAAACATAGTGCAGATTAATGAAGTAGAACATAATCAGACCAATGAATTAACATCATGTCCACAGGGCACCTTGTAAACAAAACAATATGATAAAAATGTTTTCTTACTTTTTATTTTCTCTGATTTCTCTTCCATTTTTATACCATCTCACATTGGCTTTCTCTTTGGAAAGCTGACAAGTGAAAACAGCATCCTCAAATTCAATAACTGTCTGGTCCTGTAGATGCTGAACAAAATCTGTTGGAGCTTCAGTGATTATTAGCTCTGCAACTGCCTTGTCTTGTCCGGCAATAACAGTGTATTCTCCTTCATCCACAAACCCACAGTCTTTGATGATCAGAGAATGCTTGTATTTGTCAACCTTATACAAAACTCTTCTGTCCAAAACAACTTCTTCGCCATTCTTCATCCATGTGACTGTTGCATTTGGACGGTTGACTTTGCAGCAGAAAGTGACAGATTTCTTTTCCATAGTTTCAATGTCTTCAATGGGCTCCACAATCCTGAGGTCCTCCTCTGTAATAACAATTAAATAACATATATGTTTCTGTCCTGGCATTTACAAATAATATACACCAAATAATTTCAAATAGTGCAAAACATGTACTCACCTAGGACTGTTAAAGCAGCAGTTGACTTGACATGTTCACCTCTGTGATTTGTCAGTGACACTGAATAATTTGCTTGGTCATCCATTTGTGCATCTCTAATTCTTAGTGTATAAACTAAATCTTTGTGAACCATGACATATTTTGAACTTTCAAATATTGCTTCTTCATTCTTGAACCACTTGGCTTTGGCCCCTTCTGTGTTGACTTCACAATTGAAAACAAGTTCTTGCCCCTCTTTAACTTGTTGGTCCTTAAGAGGAGTTATAATCCTGAGTTTTTCTGTGAAACAGAATGTTATATTTTAAGATGTTTTCAGTATTATGAAAATACTGGGGAATGTTTGAATTTCTGAGCACAGCTCTAACCTGTGTTTCTGCACTTTGGGGTATCTACTAGAGCATATGTTATTGTTAGTGCATACCGGCACATATTCTACCCTGTCATTAACTCTTTAATGCCAAGAAGCCCTAAACCCCTCCAATATAGCATGTGCATAGGAAGGGAGTAAAGTTGTAAAGTTTCCTCTGCAACTTAATACTTGGCATTAAAAAAGGTACCCCATACCCTTCCTCACTGCCCTCCTCTTGGCATAAGTCGGGTTAAGGGGAGAATGCTCAGTGTAAGAGGTTTAATTATTTGGTGTTAGCTAAGTTTATAGCTAAGAACTTGGCTCCAGAGCATGTTGTCAAGTTATTTATAATGTAATGTTACATTTCACTTATCTAGGAAGTTAAGCACTTACCAACTACTGTTAGTTCAGCTGGTGCTCTGGTAGACCCAATCATGGCAGCATATATTCCTTCATCCTCTTTAGGCACTGAATCCTTAACTACAAGAATTCTTCTCTTTCCTTCAGAAATTATGTCATACTTATCGCCAGTCTCAAGAACTGTATCGCTCTTGACCCACTTGACTTCATAAGCCTCTTTAGAAACTGAACAGATGAATTCTGCCTTTTCTCCCTCAAGTACTTCAAGATTTTGTGGCCTGGAAATGAACTCGGCATCAAGTTCTAAAAATATGAAAGGTAATGCTATTAGTTTGGGATTTAATTTACATTTTAAAAAACTGAAAAATAAGAATATTGATATCTATTAACATAATAATAAATATAGCACACTAACCTCTAATTCCAAGTTTGCCAGTTGTACGGGAATTTGGCAGTCTGCAGTTATATTCACCAGCATCATCAAGGTGAACATTTCTGATGATCAAGATTCTCTTTCTTCCCTCAGCAATATGTTCATATCTTCCACCGTCTGGCAGCTCATCATCTCCCTTAAACCAGGTTACGTCAGCACTAGCTTTGGAGACTTCACAAGTCAGTTTCACAGTATCTAATTCAGATGCTTCAATATTGGGAAGATTCTTGGTAAATATGGCTTCTTCCTCTATAATAAAAAAGTTATTATGTACGTGAGTAAGGAATTAATAAAATGGTGCAAAAGACTTTCCTGTAAATTGTGCAGAAATCTCTAAATATGTATGAGTTGTATTCCAATACATTTTATCCTTAGTGCATTTTTAGTAGTAAAATATATGAAAATATACCGTATTTGAATGCGTATTGTTTTCTTATTGTGTGTTTGACAGTGTTTCACTCATTATACAGTAAAGATGGGTGAGGTTCTACTCAATTAGTAATAAAGTTTACATAAGAAACTATTACAAAATTACTTGCATTAAAAACAAAAGTATTCCATCCAAAATTGCAACAGCAGTTCAGGCACTGGAACCTTCTTGAAAAGGGGTGGGCAACCAGACAGCCTACAGCTGACATCAGTCTACATATTATCATTTACCTGCTAAGGATGATGGAAGTTGTTTTCAAACAAAAACCAAAGGGCTGTGCAATACCCATCCCTGCTTTTAGCATTTACTATAGGCCTTGGGGTCTCCAGAAATCAGAGTCTTTCATATGCTGAAAGAAGCACTGACTTCACCACTAGTGAACAAACTCTGTACTCCCCAAATCTTCAGTAAGCCAATGGACATCTGAAAATGATGGGTAGTGCAGTCCAACAACAGCTGGATACCCACATTTGTCCACTCCTGCAAAACACAGCCAGTTTCTCCCCTTTCTATCCTTAGAAATATACTTTAGAGAGCAGAGTATTTCAGAATGTGCACCAGTGCATACCTCACAGGGCCTTCGAATATCCTTTGGTCCCTACAGAGGTTGCATAAATGGGCAGAAACAGACTGCATTTCTAGATCTCCTATGTTTTATGTGAGCAAACTCTCATATTAGTTCAGTATGCTTCTGCCATTGTTCTTGGTATCGTATTAAGGATCTCCTGGGCTACTATAGTAGGAGAGCATCAGATGTGCTTTTGGAATGTAAAACCTGAAGTGTTTGGGAACTGGGATATTGTACTGTTTCCTCATGTAATTATTTTATTATTTTTATTATGTCCTTACCAATCACAGTAAGTAATCCAGAGGTTCTTGCCATTTTGGATTCACAGACATATTCTGCTTCATCATCAAATACACATTTGTTTATCACTAGAGCACGTGTAACCCCTTTAGAAATGATGTCATACTTTTTGCCCTTTCGAATTTCAACTCCATCTTTGAACCAGCGGACCTATATGTTAACAGAAAAAAATGAAATTAATGTAAAAAAAATTTAAGAAAAGAATAAATAGGGTAAATAATATTACGTAAATATCTCACTCATCTGTTGTAATACCACACACAAAAAAATTCTGATTATGGTAAAGCTAAAACCTATTGGATAGTATCATTCCAGTTTGGTTTTCACCTTTTTTCCTAACAGAAAGACCTGAAACCTGATTCACTACTGGTCTCTCTCAATGCAAAAAGTCTAGCAATGCTTATAATTTACAAAAAGGAAATGTTATAAACAAACCTTGGCACTTTCACGGGAAATTTCACATTCAAATCGAGCATTTTCCTTTTCTTTAACTTCGAGGTCAGTAAGAGGTTTTGTAAATTCCACGAAGGGAGCTGCAAATGAAAAATATAAACATAATTAATCAATTCCTTCTATATCATGACCTCTGCTACTGAGGTCTTCAAAGCACGGCAAAGCAATGTGTTTAGTTCTCCCTATCATTCACAGGGTTAAAAGCCCAATTTAAATCTATGGGAATTTGATGATTCTTATTTAGCCCCTAAGGTGCAATTGGTCTGCTCCAGAATTACTCCAATTTTCTTTTAAACATAGGGTCCATTAACTAACAAGGGGAGCTCAGTCCTACATTGGATAACTTACGTTCCACATTCAAGAAAGCTGAAGTTTTGAAATCCTTAGCATCACATGTGTATGTTCTGGCATCATCCAGTGTGCAGCCACGAATAATGAGTTTCCTCACTTTGCCCTCCGCAATGATGTCATATTTCTTAGTTTTGTGGATTTCTTGTCCATTTTTGAACCATTTAACTTCTGCATTCTCTCTTGATACTTCACATTCAAGTACTGCAGTAGCTTCTTCTTCTACTGTTTGGTCTTCAAGAGGTTTGGTAAACTCAACTGGAGGTTCTAACAAAATTTGAATAAAGCATGTTAGAAAATGCCTTTCACTTCTAGTGCATTCCCGTTTGCATCCATTGTGAATAAAAAACTTAATCTGAGTATGTTACCTTTAACGATAAGGTTAGCTTGTGTCTTGAAATCCTTTGCAGTCAGTTTGACTTCTCCAGCATCTTTTAGCTGTACATCCCTAAGGATAAGTGTGTGTACTCTTCCTTCAGCACGTGTGACAATCTAATAAAATCATAAGTGGTGAATTAAAAATTATGTTAAATATATTTTTTTAACTACCAGTACCATTAGTGGGTTATAGTTACCAGAACAACAAACAATGTCATGCTGTATAAATGTTCTAAAGGTATCCACAAAAAATATGCAACTGGAATTCTGAGCCATGTACATGGGATTCGATATTCATCTATATCTTACTTAGTATTTACAACAGGAATATTTAAACTATGTTCAGTGATATTCCAAAGGTCCACAGAGGTCCATAGAGCATCTTTATAGTTAAAATGTCATTCTAAAACCTTTAAAGGCTAGCAGAAACCAATTAGAGAAAGCAGGGGATGAGGAGGTGCTAGGCATTAAGGCATGGTAATAAGGAGATAACAGCTTCAGTGTGATAAACTCTCCAATTGTTCTTCTATGCACATCTTCTATACACATGAACAATTCTTATGTTATATACTCTAAGATCAGTCCAACTTGAGATATGTTTGTACGTTGACTCCATATAACAACAATGGAATTGGAGAATTCATCACCCTGGAAAAATTATCTCCCCTTTATCACCTCTTTTTCACACTTCATTATTGCCTTTCACCAGGAGACACGAGGGGGTTATACACCAAGGTGTGATATAGAAGTAATAAAGTGGAGATAACTTCCCCAGTGATATCCCTTCTCCAGTTCCTATATTATTCTATGCAGCCTATGCACTATGATCTCTAAAGCTAGAAACATCTTAGTTCATTGGCTCCACTGAATAACATATGAATCAAATAAGTCATATAACTGGAGAAGTCATCTCTGCTTTAGTACCATTTTTTCACTTCTTAGTGCATAACCCCTGCAGTGTCACTCTAATTCTGAGTTCAGTTGCCCTTTATGATACATTTAATACAAAATAGGAAAGGTAGCTCTGTATTTAGAGAATCACTCTGCTAATCATAACTGTTGGTTCCTGCGTCCATCTTGAATAATAATAATAATACAATTTAAAGACAAACAGTATATTATGTAACATGTGAATGTTTCATAGATATTGGTGTAAACATATTTCTACCCAAATACTGAATATTATTTTTTTAAATTATTCTTTATAGGTTATAAACTGGATTGGTATTTTTCATATGAAATTTAGAGTATGGCTATTAAATATAATTCTGATAGCGCCTCATAAAGATTGCTACAGTTTGTTAATTTTCAGGGACTTGTATGAAATGTATGTACTTGAAATATTGAAACATCATTCTTTTAATATACACACACACAGTCACTAACTAGGGCTGTAAATATGAGACACTGTTTTTAAATTGCTTAGTCCTCTGGTATCTTGAAATGTATAAGGAGCACTTGAAGTGGAGATAAAAATAGCAGGCGAGAGGTGACATGGAGTGTAACTGTGGCCTCAGAGTTATGCTATCAGTTACCAGAAATGGAATTTTAAACCTGCTAATCCCCATATATGCACAATCCTTTACTACAATGATTATCTGAATGAGAAAATAATTAAGAGAGGAATTTAATAGAAGACTACTCATGGCGTGTGTGTTTTAAGTTGCAAATTTTGTACATTCTTGAAATATATGTTTTCTTAGATTGTTAAATAATAATGAAATAATTACAATGAAAAACAATTAAAATATTTATCTTGATGAAATTTAATGTTCCGTACATATTTAACTAGAAATCAAAAATATATTTCTAAGTTATTTTAATGAAGAAAATAATATTCAGTTTAGAGTTATTTCTAATTTGACATTAATCTGACAAATCAGTTATTTTGAATTATATTTTCTTTATTTTATATTTTGTAAGTAAATCATTGCTAATCAGTTCTGAAATTATTGTTTAAGTTGCAAGGACAACAATTTTTTTGATTTCCATACCTTGTCACTGGGCTCTAGTTTTTGATCGTTCAGGAACCATTCCACAGGGATTCCCTCATAGGAGAGCTCACACTCGAAGGTAGCCGATTCCCCAGCTGTTACAGTCACATCCTTGAGGGGCCTTAGCAGGCCGATTAAACGGGCTTTTCCAACAGAAGAAGACATTATCCATTAACTTCCTTCCTCTTAGGATAGCTTTATCCCCTCACCCTCTGTATTCCATTGCGGCTTTCCTTAAGGGTGCAGAGTGCTGCACTGGAACTATTTAAGACCCTCCACTAGATGTAGCCTCTGGGAAGTAAAAGGGGGCTTGGCCTCCTCCAATTTGCATATGGTGTTTCCTTACATTGAAAAGTCAGCAGTATATTGGAGTTGCATCTGTCCGCCCACCAATCACACACATACTTCTTGCTACATATGGTATATGCCTTCTAAAATAGCCAAAGTTCTATTGGACAAGGACAGCTGGCACCCAGTTATCCTATCTGTTGCTGTCACTCAACCTTTTGGCACTTTCCAAAAATGAAATCATAATGCTTCCTCAATCAGCCCCTAAGCTGCCAACACAGCAAATCTTTCTTTCTAAAGCTCTCCTTTCATAACAACTTATTAAACAAGCATCTAGAGTATACATGATGATTCAGCATGTTAACAGAAATTAAATAGAGAAATGGTCTATGGAAGAATTCATATAATTGAGTTAAACAAATTCAAATGGTTTGTTAGCTATGTAAAACAACATGGTTTAAAAGTAAATTCTGGATATTTTGTAGGATATTGCATGTATTATCTAACAAATATTGTATATTGATATTCTATCTGCATCTTGTGCAACTGATAAAGAAAAATAACTGAAAAAACTAAGTAGCACTAGATGCTAAGATTTAATACTTTTTAATTAAGCTCTGGTTGGGTTCTTCAGCGTCTATGTGTATTGAATAAGCATGAGTGCATGCTGATGTGCCACTCCAACACCATTTTGTACAAATTAAATCAGATTTAACCAAGAATGATCAATGGTAGTCAGACATTTCACATGAGTTGAACAATGACATTTTTATGTGAAATATTGACTAGATAAAGCATTGAACCATCGAAGGTCCTTGAGTCAAAGACATGTTGTATTACTAGTACGTATAACAACAATGATCCAACTGAGGTCACAATAAAATTAGTATACCTTTGTCCATTATCTGCTAGATTCTGCTACCATGCGTGCCATCAAATAATGAATAAAGATTCTTACCATCTCCTGACAAATTAAGGCCACTATTTTTAAACACTTTGTGTTCTGTGTATGATACCTATAACTATCCCTTTTGAGTTGCAAATGAAAACAAAAGCATATTACTTTTTTAAAATTCATTTATAAACAACTGCTTTTATTTAAAATGGAAATCTGTAATGCTGATTACACAAGTGATTATGAGAGGATGCAAGTGTTTATAAATGAATCCAAATGTGTATGAAAGCTTTAAAACTCCCAGAACAATTCTGATTACCTTTCACTTTTAGATGAGCGCTGGATTTAGCGTTAGCTGCCTGGAAATCTACTCCTCCTGCCTGATCCATTTGTACATTGTAAAGGATGAGGAAGTGCTTTTTCCCTTCTTCTTTGATTTCACAGTCCTTTAAAAGTAAATTATGCTTAAGTTAGTTCCTAGTTATGTAACTATTATGTCTTATATAAAAATGAATGGTTTACATTACAAAATATCATGATTACAGAATAAAAATGTAATACAAATAATAATGAGCCATAAACAAGTTAAAGAGGTGCACCATAGGGGAGCATTGAAAATACTACTAACACTAGAGGCATCTTCAACACATGGGGGGATGCACTAAGGCGTGATAAAGACGTGATAAAGCAGAGATGACTTCTTCACTGATATCACTTCTTCAGTCCCTATGTTATTCTATGGAGCCACTGCACTAAGATTTCTCCAACTTTGGAGATCTTAGTGCATAGGCTCTATAGAATAACATAGGAACTGGAGATGTGATATCACTGGAGAAATCATCTCCAATTTATCACCTCTTTTTCATGCTTTAATGCATAACCCCCATGACTTCTTTGGACGCCTCTCTACAATCAAGGAAGTAAAAACACTATTTAAATAATGGAAATTTGGGGAATTAGGAAGCTGGTTTAGATGACTGGGAAAGGTGAAAGTCAGTTTGTCCTAGAATTTAGTTTATGTATATATGGGCCATATTTTTCATGTCACTAAAAGCTCACAAATTATTGAACTAAAAAGTTCTTTAACTCTCGCGTCCAGAGGGGTGTCCAGTGCTTTGCAGGCCAATGCACAAAGACACCCCTTTGACAATAAGGATTTTAGTAGTGACTGAGAGACAGCCATATATATCATTCTCGTAAACCTACGTTAATAACTAGTCACAATTTGCAAATATAACCTATTTTAATGTGGGGAAATATACAATGATACATGTATCGCCATGTTGCTAAAAAAAGCTCTAGTTTACTGACCATAACATGCCTTGGGTAGATTTCATTTTTAGGTGCTAAATCTGTTTCTATAATGTTCTCTATTTTGTCTCTATTTCTTGCATTGTATTTGGTAAATATGCCTCTAAATTTAGAAATGTTGTAATTTCAGGGAATTCACTTTTGATCTATCTCATGAGATAATAGTTTTACATTTGTCACTATATTGTTTAATAACTAGGTGCAATCAGCCATAATTCCATTTTGAACCTATTTTTGAATCAGTGGCATGTTGATACATATGCTTCATAGGGCCGCATGTTCAAAAGAAAAGTGAAGACATTCTGGGGCAAGCCATTTGCACTATAGAGGAGAACTAAAAATCCCCATTGATTTAAACGGGGATTTTAAACTCGTGAATACTAGAGAGGTGGTAAACGCACTGCTTCTCAGTGAGTTTGAGACATCTCTAGCTTTCAAGGGGTTAAAATCCCCAATTTAAATCAATGGGCATTTTTAGTTCTCCCTTATAATGCAAATAGTTTGCCTTCACTTTTCTTTTGAACATATGGCCCATGCTATATTAAAAAAGGTTTGACACACAAATGATCCAATGTACTAAGAAGAACTGGCGCAAATAGGCTGTACCACTGAGGATGCATAAAAATCTCCAATGCTTTAAATGGGGCCCTTAACCTCTTTTACTCTAGTAAAGTCTCTATTGAATTACAATTATCAATGCTCTGGAGATCTCTCTAACATTCAAGGGACTAAACACTCCACTTGGCATTTTCCTACGGAGTAGTTAGTTTATCCCAGAATTATGCCAGTACTTTAGTATATCAGCGTCAAAATGTTCAACACACCCCACTGTACATTGTTAAAGGGAACCTATCACCTTAAACATATTCACTTTTCTGTAATAAATCTGTGCTGGTGAAATATAGATTATAATTTCATATTACAATGATATTAAGTATAACATATAATTAAATATAACATAGCAAAATTATGCCTTTGATTGAAAGCATTGCGTTGGCACTCAAAGGGGTTAAGTATAACATAATCACGTAAGTAAAATATATTATATTATTAAAATATAGATATACTAGTTGAAAATCCCGTGTATACATGCCACAGTGCCACCCAGCAACCTCGGCTGGTGGGCGGATCCTGTTGGTCCAAGGAAGGTGTGCAGAGAGGGCTACGGTCTGAATTCGGAGCGCCCCACTCCTTATCAGCCGTGGCACGGGCAGTCTCTACTGCGCATGACTGCAGCATGCGCAGCATCTCTACTGCGCATGACGGCTTCTGACAAACATCTGTAGCAAATTATTATATAGGATTTTTACATACTTATAAAGCCATTTTATAGTTTCAAGCTCTCTGTAAGCTAACATTTCTGTTGTCTCTTACTGTATCCTTCCCTTTTGGCTTTGAAACATTGTGACATTTAGGATCTATGCCAGCATTTATCTTTTACTGTATGCCAGAGCCAGACATTTATTGTAGA
The DNA here is from genome assembly GCA_037306005.1 of Rhinophrynus dorsalis. Lineage (NCBI taxonomy): Eukaryota > Metazoa > Chordata > Amphibia > Anura > Rhinophrynidae > Rhinophrynus > Rhinophrynus dorsalis. The sequence continues at coordinate 181,250,058 of CM074725.1, read as the reverse complement.
ATAGAGGGGCCATAAAGTATTAACCAACTACTACAAGGTATTGAGCTGGGTGCAGTTTATAGATATTTGTTTGTTTAGAAAATATTTTACCAGGAAGATTACATTGAGATTGCTCTCATTTTCAAGTATGTTCCTGGAGAGCATACAGTAAAAAGTTACATATTGACACAAATAGAGAAACTAACTCTGTCTCTCTCGCTCTAAAAATGAGTATGGGTACCTTTACTTGCTTATTTTTTTAAAGCAAAAGTAATTTTGATTATAAAAAAATATATATTGTAGTGTTCTTTAGCATGGAAAATCCTTGAATTAACCATTTGAGGGGTATCTAACACATTGCTTTAAGGGTTAAATGGTATTAGAGCTCATAAAGAGTACTCTTGTTTTACTGAGCAGGTAAAATCCTACAAAACGTATTTTTCATAATAAAACGATGTACAGTATATGAAGTATAATATTACATTTCAATTCATTTAAGAATGCTTATTCTATATAATTTGTTTTCTTTGTATACCTAAAACACGCAAACATGAATAAATTAGTGTACAAGCCCGTGTACATGGGCCATAGTGCCTGCGTTCGGGCAGTCTCTACTGAGCATGACTGCATTGGACAATTTCAGGCAGTCTCTACTGTGCATGACTACATTGGACAAACATACATCTGGACTTTTAAAAGCCTGTGTACATGAGCCAAAGTGCCTCCTTTTGGGCAGTCTCTAATGCGCCTGACTGCATCGGACAAACATACATCTGGCCTTTTATATTATAGGATAGGTGTTAGTTGAAGGTTTTACTATACACTTATACTGTATGCAAGATGGTGCCTCATTTTTAACATTAAATTTCATATGCAAAATTGATGTACTAATAAAACTAGAATATTTCTGGAGTAAACTAACTGCACCATAGGGGATAAATAAAAATGACCAAAATTCCAAATCATTTTAACCTTTTGAGTGCCAGAGGGGTATGCAACACATTGCTTAGCAATGCATTGCATACCCCTCTGGCACTCTAAGGGTTATAAGGGATTTTTAATATCTTCAATGCATAAGAGCTCTCAGATACATTGTGAAGCAATGTATTGGATACCTCTCTAACATTCAAGGGGCAAAAAATCCACAGCTAATCTTTATCCCATATGGTGTAGTTGGTTTACTCCAGAATAACACCAGCCTCAGAGAGTCCTATGCAGACTTACTGGAGAAGAATGCAAAGTATCTCCTTTCAACTTCCAAGTGCTATGGACATCCTCCTCAGATATTTCTGTCTCAAAGCGTGCTGTTTCTGTTTCTGTAACCTCCACGCTGTACAGAGGGCGGACAACCTTAATATCACGTTCTAAAATAAAAATAAAAAAATTAAGATCAATAAAATTATACATAAACAACATAAATTGCAGAGAATTATGACAATTGGTTTAACAGTTGTACCTTCAATATTGAGTTTTGCAGTGGTTTCGTCTGTTCCACAATCACATTTGTATTCCCCAATGTCCTTCTTTGAAGCCTTCTTGATAACAAGAATGCGCTTTTTGCCATCAGTTTTAATAGTGACATTCTTTGATGGAATTATTTCCTGACCATCTTTGAACCATTTCACCGGTGCTTTGGCTTTGCTGATTTCGCAGTGCAGGACAACTTCATCTTTTTCTACAGCAGTGTAATCCTGGAGTTTGGTAATGAAGTAGGGGTCTCCTTCTGCAAGTAGAAAATCACCAGTGTTATTGTTAGACTTTGAAGTGGAATTTGAAAACAGTGTAGGGCACTAATGCACTAGTAGGCAAGTGTAAATAATCAGTTTTGATACGGCATTTAAGTTGCATTTCTAACAGCAGTCTGACATATCTTGAATAAAGTTGCATCGCAGAGCTGTTCAAGAGGCCTGTATCAAATCTGCTCTCTGCCTTCTTTCCTTGGTAATTCCATAACTAAAGTGGCACTGTAGAAGTGTGATTAATAGCTAAACTAAGTTCTCATTGGTCAAATATAATTAGCTGTTGCCTACATGGGCTGGCCACTCATTGGATTATGAAGGTAGTCAGAGCAACAATCCATTCATTCATTTGCAGATATCATCTGCTGAAATGTTTCTGCATTCTGCTTTGAATGCAGGAAAGTTTTAGCAAGCATCATTTGGGCTGCAGGATGTATGGCAAAACAGTCCAATATATAGCTGGGCCATGACATTTTGGGCATTTAGCTCAGCATAAGAAACTCTGCACAGAAAGTCCATGTGAGTTTAACCTTACAAGTACACAGGTGAATTAAAAAACAAAAAACAAACATTTCTTTTAAGGGACATACATTCCTACAATGTTTTAGTAATAAAGCACACACTGTGTACTTAATAATGAGCACCCATTTTTTTACTTTAGGAGATTCTAAGAGACTGGAAAGCTGAATTTCCCCAATTACCTGAAGCTTTTGATCTAGTGTAGGCACTTTTTTTGATGCGAGTAAGGGTACAGCCTTCGTAACCTCATTAGTATCATTTTGGAGGGGGGACCCATGCTTCCTATGATATCATGCAATGCACTCCAACTGATCCATTGTGAATGGATTCAAAGTTATTCTGAAATGTTTTGACATTTGTGTGAGGATGGGACAAACTACCTCGGCCTCACACTTTATCCAAACATGATAAAATAGCTTTTATTCCATGAACTATTACTCAGACAAAGTTCAGGGTGTGACACTATGTTGAGGGCAGGGTCAAAGCAGGGGTGCACTACGGCCTACTCCCAAGCACTTCAAATTCTCATTAATTACTGCTTATGCAGCCAGATGTAACAAATGAATAACTACGTAATTGAATATGTAATAAAAATATATGAAACCATTACACTTACTTTTATAATATGTAATGGTTGAAGGTTAGGGTAACATTTTCAAAATGTCCTTTAAAATTAAGTCCCTTTTGCCCTTTTTAACCTCTTTTTAACAATAAGAAAATGTTAACTCTTCAAATAAATTCCCCCACCCAAGTGCCTTAAAAACATAATAGTCTCCATTGCAATAATCACAATCCACTGCAGTTCTCTATGGAGCAAGAAGGTTTTTAAATGATGCAACATCCTTACATAAGCATTTGTTAATTATGCATAACAAAGACATTAAGATAAATTGCATACAATTATATTATAATTAGTTTTATAAATGTTTTGCAGTACAAATTACTCTTATCCAACAAAAACTTTTACTTACCGAGAACTGTAAGTTTAGCTTCACAAGATTTTCCCATGGCTTCAACCTTAATGAGCGATGTGTCATCTAGAGAAACTTCTTTGAACTGAATAGTGTGGAGTTTGCCATCATCGTGTATTGACACCAATTTGCTGGGATGCAGACGTTGGTCATTCTTAAACCAGCTAACTTGAATGTTGTCATGAGATAGCTCAGTAGTGAACTCAGCTGTTTCTTGTTCCTTAACAGTCACATCTTTAATCGGTGTAACAAATTCAAGACGAATGCCTGTGAGACAGATGTTAAATTTAGTGTAATATTACCTTAAACATCTCCTTCAGCATAAGACTATAGAATAGCCAATGTGACTAACACCCTAATCAACTACCTTCAATGATCAGCTTGGCACTAGTTCTCTTATCCTCTGCTTCAAACATATATTTAGCTTCATCTTCAAAGGCAACTGACTTTATCACAAGTGCATGTCTTGTTCCATCAGCAACAATTTCATATTTATCATCTCCCTGGAGTTCCTGGGTTCCTTTTAGCCAACGGAACGTTTTGGGTAATCTTGATACCTCACATTCAAATCTTGCTTCATCCTTTTCATACACCTTGACATCACTGAGTGGGGTAATGAAGATGAGTGGAAGTTCTGAAGGACAAGACATACAATATGTATGAGCTGAGGTACTGGAATGTCATATATATCTCATCAAAACACTAGAATATTTTATTTCAATAGTTTGATAGAAATGTTGCATATGTGTAAGGAGTAAGGACACATAGCATGACCTCAATAAAGAGTCTAACATGACACATCGCTCTAACATGTCCATGAACGTATGTAACATTCATTATTTAGTACTATAGAAGAAAATAGTATATGCTTACCTTTTACTTTGAGGTTAGCTGCATTTTTAGCATTAGCAGCTTGGAAGGAAACTTCTCCAGTCATATCCAATTTGCAGTTATAAAGTATAAGGACATGCTTCTTTCCATCCTCTATAATTTCACAGTCCTGTATTGTGTATATAGGAAGAGAATTAGAACTTTGAAAGTGCCTTTGCATTACATAATACAACTTAGAATAAGGCATGAATGTCTTACAGGTGATGGGGATAGTACTTCTCCCTTTAGTTTCCATTGAGCATGAACGTCAGGTTCTGAGATTTCAACTTCAAACCGTGCAGTCTCGCCTTCAAACACCTCCACTCCGTACAAGGGGCGCTCAACTTTAATAATGCGAGCTAAAGTCACAGAATAACATAAAAAAGATTAATACCATTCAAGACAACAATTACGTATCTGTAAAACTTGCAGGCTTTGAACTGACCTTCAATGTTCAGAATCGCTTTTGTCTTATCTGTTCCACAGTCACATTCATAATCCCCTTTATCTTTATCATCAACTTTCTTAATCTTCAGAATTCTGCGCTTGCCATCAGTCTTGATAGATACAGTCTTTGAAGCTTTAATTTCTTCACCATTTCGGAACCATTTCACTGGTACATCTTTGCTGAGCTCACACTCCAGAGTGGCATCATCTTTCTCCACTGCAGTGTAATCTTGCAGTTTTACAGTGAAGTAAGGATCAGCCTCTGTAAATAGATCACCACAAAAAAATCAGTTTAGTATGGTGTATAATGGGTGGTGAGCGGGGATTTGGTAGCGACTGGAAGGAAGCTGTAGTTTCCTTTTTGTAATATTACAATGCACATACAAAACACAAATGAAACAAACAAAAGAGTGAATTAAGACAGAAATGACACAAAGAGAGAAAAGAGTCCCTGCCTTGAAGAGCATGCTATTTAACTAACATTTGGGGAGACAGACAGGTGGTATCAATAGGTATGTATGATTATGCTTTTGTTGGTTAGAGTTTAGGTGATAGGTCACTATAGTTTATTTAACAGTTCAAGCTTTATAGCATTCAATTAGAAAGCAAGGTGTTGGGTGGACTATAAGATCTACTTTCAACAAGCTAAAGAGAAGCAATTCTGAAGCAAGCCATCTGCACCTTATGGAAAATTAATTTAAAAAACATCACATATCCCATTGATTTAAATATGTTTTTTAACCCCTAGAGGTGTATCCAGAAAAATTATTTTGAGACCTCTCTAGCATTCAGTGGGTTAAAAGCCCAATTTGGTGCTAGTGGCTTGTCCCAGAATCACTACTCCTTTTTTCTTTCTGAATATGGCCCTGAGAATAAAGGATTCTAAAATAGGTGTTGAGTCGGTAAAAAGTTATAGTCATCAGCCAACTGTAGTAAAAGGGAAATTGTTAGAAGAAAGGTCAGATGTTTGAATAAATAATTAGTGGGGATAATGCAATTCATTTAAGCTTAGTTATACAGTAAATGGGTGCCACACATTGACGGAGACTAGAGTGGAGCTGAAATAGTTCTGCAACTAAAAAGGCACATTTTAATAGATTAGATGGAAGAAAGCTATCAGTGGCTAGTAAATGCAAGGCCCAGCATATCAGATATTTAGTAAATAAATGATCAGGAGAGAAATAATTTTACAATTGATACATAAAAAGAAGCGGTACCATTTAGTTACAATTTTAAGATTTAAGGACATAAAATTGACAAGAAATATTATACTTGTGTATGAGAAAACAGGGTGTATTATGTTATTAATTATGGAGAAGGGTGCAAAAGAGCTCTATTCGCTAAGATTAAGAGGTGCTCCGTCTTCAACATATTACACCTGAGGCAGCTGGTTATCATCCTGGTTGAGAACGATTTTAGACACTTGGATGTACAGGAACTGGACTGTAGATTTTAGGGCTGGTACAGATAAAGTTGTATGCTGCTTGCATACTATTAGATGCAAGAGGTTACAAAAGAAGACATCAGAGACATCATAAGCGATAACAGATACAGCAGATAGACAGTGAAATAAAAGACATATTAGTCACACAACAAAAATCATAAGAAAGACATAAAAAAAAGAGTGAAGAAAGATTTCCCCAAAACACAAGGGGTGATAGAGAAGTGGGTGTTCTACCCGTGGTTAAACCTTTTGCAGGGCTGAGTAGAATGTATAGCAAGTAATGTTCTTGTGATTATTAAAAAAAAGAAAGAAAAATAATAAGACTTATGTTTAACAGCCATGTAACATAGATATATCATACCTAAAACTTTTAGTTTTGCACTTGAATGTAAACCTTTGACTTCTGCTTTAATCTGGGAGATGTCATCTAGAGTTACTTCTCGGATCTCAAGCCTGTGTGTCTTGCCATCTTCAGAGATTACAACTGTTCTACTTGTGTGAAGTTTCTTGTCATTTCTAAACCAGGTAACAGGCATATTTTCATGGGAAAGCTCAAATTCAAAGTGAGCAGTTTCTCCTTCTTTGACAGTCTGATCTTTAAGTGGTGAAATGAACTTAAGTCTTATACCTGAAACAAAAGTATTTTGTTACCTTAGTATGCAAAGTGGTGTTAATGTGACACCAGCTTCATCTTAGGCAATACTAATATGTAGAGATGGGTTTCTATTACTTAAATATTTAATTAATATAACAAGGCTGAAAATAATTCATTTTATTTTCCATTCATCCTTGGATACTAATAGTCTCCAATGCACTGCAAAGCAATGTGTTAGAGACATCTCTAGAAGCCATGAAGCTAAAAGTAATCTTAAATAGTTAAATCAAAATCAATTCAAAGTTTTATTGAAAGGGTGGGACAACATTTTACAAATAAATAACAAAACGCTGTTTCAAATGTTGTGTAGAATGGACAAATCTTTTGCAGTTTTCTCAAAATTCCTAAACGTATCTTTAACCTATTTGATGCAATCAATGTTTCCAACACATTGCTTCACTATGTGATTGAGATAGTTCTAACATCCAAAGGGTTAAAAACTACCCATCTCTACAATTATGAATAACTTGCCTTCAACCGTTAGCTTTGCTGTAGACTTTTTGCCTTCAACCTCTGCAGTGTATTCCCCTTCATCATCAAAAGCAGAATCATTAATGACAAGGATGTGCTTCTTTCCATCTGCAATAATGTCAAATTTGTCTCCGGCCTTGATAATATCTGTGCCTTTAGACCAAATTACATTTGCTTCACGAGTAAGAACACATTCAAATCTAGCTTGACGCTTCTCGGGAACGGTTACATCTTTAAGAGGCACAGCAAAGTCCAGCTCAATTTCTGAAGATAGAATGTGGTTTATAAATGTTAAATCCAGGAAATTATGCAAATTCTACAAAATATAGTCTGATATGACATCAGAAGAAACATACCTTTTACTGTAAGGATAGCTGTAGTGAGAGCATTTAGTGCTTGGTAGAGAATCTCTCCAGCTTGTTCTACTTTAACTTTGTGAAGTGTAAGGAAGCGTTTTCCTCCATCTGATTTAATTTCACATGTCTAAAAAAAATGAATGTAGTAATTAATTATTTAGTTAGAAAGCTAGAATACACATATATTCTAATATTCATATAGAAACGTAAGTATTGTCACATAATTATTATAGAAAATATTTAAAAAGTGCTGGTATTAAAATAAATCAGCCAACTTACTGGTGATGGCCTTAAGATCTCTCCTTTCAGCTTCCATTCTCCTGGAATGTCTTCTTCAGATATTTCACAGTCAAAGGATGCACTCTCTTTCTCATAAATCTCAACATCTTTCAAAGGTTTGAGCAGATCAACTTCACGCTCTGAAACAGAAAACAATGCTTTCATACTGCAGACCACTATCCCACTGTGAACTTAAAGTTAGTATTCTGAAAACAAAATAAGATATTATACAATATTCTTATACTGTACCTCCCAAAGTGAGTTTTGCTGTAACTCTTTTTCCTTCAACTTCAACTGAGTATTCACCAACATCATCAGGACCTGCATTTTTAATAACTAAGAAAATATGATTTCCGTCCTTTAGCAACTCAGTTTTGTCATTTGGCTCTGAAGGAATCTCTGTATCGCCTTTGAACCACCTGATGTTTGGTGTATCCTTAACTATATCTGCTGAAAATGTAGCTGTTGCTTTAGGCTTTACATGTTGATCTCGAAGAGGTTTGACCAACCAGTCTCGGATCACCTCTGAATAGGACATCATCAGAAAAAAATGTAAGAACATATTCTGCAATGTACTGTTTGTATAGAAATGTGATCACAATATCTGAGTGCTTATCAGCTTGTATTTATCCTCGCATCCTTACCAAAAAAAACCCCAAATAAAATGTTATTATAATTCTATTAATTGTAGTACACAGTGAAGTGTTTTATTTCAGGTTTTTATTGATGCTGTACACTGTATAAATTCTAATGAAGCACACACACACACACACATGAGCACACAAGCATGCACGCACATACACACACACACCAACTTGGACCTTATTTAGAGCTATCAAGCCTATTATATAGAATTACATTGATTAATCTGTTGAATTATAAAAGTTCAGCTGATGTCACTTACCTACTACTTTAACATTGGAATCACATTTAATATTAGCACTTTCTACAGTGCATGTATATACTCCTGCATCAGGGTCGTCTGCAGACATGATTGTGAGAGTGCGCTGTAAGCCAATAATATTGATCTGATATTTCCCTGGTTCGTCACTAAGTATCTCTCCATTCTTGGTCCAGACTACATCTCTGTCTTTATTCAGCTCACAGTTCAAATACAATGGCTGTGTTTTGACCACAGTAACTTCCTCTTCAAGGGTTTTTACAAAACGAACTGGTAATTCTGTACAGGAAATGCAAAATTGTCACTTTTAAAGAATAAAGATACATTAGCAGGCATTCATATGCAAAGGTTGTTGAACTTTAAATATAAAGTAATTTCATTATGAACCTGTATATTTAATTTTAATATATAAAGGGAATCGATCACCTTATAATAATATATAATATATAGCTTCTCTAATAATTGTTTTTACTGAAACATATTATGTAATATGTGTGGTTTTTAATTTATATAGCACCCTACCATGTACTGGATATAACTAAAATAAGTGTAATATAATGAAAAATATCATCAATTACTTTAACAATCCCCAAATTATTTTTTCAATTGGTTGTAGTTTTTTTTGTTTTTTTTTTGTTTGGTGAAAGCATTTTACCAGGAAGAATACATTGAGACTGCCTCTCATTTCCAGGTGTGTCCTGGACTCATTTTATCTACCACAGAAGAGTAAAAAGCTGAGCTGACCTTGCTGTGACAAGAACATGTTACCTTGTGGTTTGTACAGATTTTGCAAGTGGTGCAATAACCAAATGAGCCATCTCACCAGCATCTCAAAGGTATCTCAAAGGTATTCTAACTTTATAGCTGAGTGAGTCTTAACCTTTAAGAACTAATAGGAGCATTATAGAGGACAATACCTGATGTGCTAGGAATGTATATCTATCTTGAAAATATTTGGAAATATGTATCTATCTTGATAATATTGATAATATTTAGATTGGAACATTTAAGACAATTAAACAAAAGCTAGTATTCAAGTTTCATTGTATATTGTTTGTCAAGTGTTGTATAATTTTGTATATGATTTATAGCAAAATAAATACCTTCAACAATCAGTTTGGCTGTTGATGTCTTTTCTTTATTTCCCAGCTTTGCAACGCATGTGTATTCTCCTGTATCGGAAAGCTGTACATCAAGAATGTGCATTTTTCTGTCTTTGCCATCAGAAATAAATTTGTACTTCGGGCTTTCCCTTAGGTTGCTGCCATCCTTCATCCAGGAGGTGATAGCAGTGGATGGTGAAATAAGGCATTCAAATATTGCAGAAGAACCAACAGACTCGGCTTCTTCTAATACAATGTCTTTCAGCTCTTTCACAAACTTCAGTGGGACGGCCTTCAGTTGATAGGTGAAAGCTGGCTCATCTGGAGGCTTATCACCTCCACTGCCTGGTCTTAATCTCCTCTTATCTCCATCTAATGGTGAGGGTGTCTGTTTGGCTAAAATTCAGATGTGAACATTGAACAATTTAGTCTTGATGAGATGTCTCATGGATGATGTAGTAAGTTAGCATGAATAGCCTTCAGATGTCAATAACAGTGTTAATGTGCTCAATATAACAATCAAAATGTTATTATTCTTAATATAATGAAGTCCAGTATGAAGCCATTATAAATATATTCAAGCTGAATAACTTGACTGTTTATTCTATTAACTGTTTATTATATTTCCATTGCTTTGTTTTCTGGCAGAAAGCATGAGTTCAATGTCATCTTATGATGTCTAAAATTCTTGGTAATGCAGATATTAAAGCTAAGTATATTCATGTCATATTTTGGTTCGTAAACCAAACAAGCATTATTATTTTATAAGCTGAGCCTTAGTTTTCTCAATACAGATGTAGATAGAAAACATAATATTGCTTAATAAAAATGTATAATATTGAGCTAAACATTCTGATATTATAAAGTTTATGAAATATAGAATGATACATGCCAAAGCTTAATATTCTCACCTTTAATTGGACTTTTGCCCTTAGCAGCTTCATCTTTTGGTGTTTTAGTATCTGAAGTGAAATAGACAAATTTGTCATAATTTCCCTAGCTACACATACATTTTAAAAACATAACTAATATACCAGGCTATGCTAATTATTCCCCCTAAAGTAATTGTATAAATAATGGTCTATTATGTTTAACTTAGTTACTAAGTATAAAATTATATTATATATATAATATATTGTATAAAATAAAAGGATTGTATCCTCACCCTACATAATTTTCATTTTAAATAACTAACAGCTTTGCATTTTCAGGAATGTTTGTAATTAAAGCTCATTCTGAAAAAAGGTCATTTTAAGCCTAATAATATAATACTATTTTATATATAATTCAATTAACACCTCATTATTGCCTAATGAAATATAGATGTTGGTAAGTGTAATTAAAGGGATAGTAATGTTTCACAATAAAAGCAGCTTCAATTAGTCTTCATAGTATTTGAGCTGTGGAGAGTGTTATTTCAATACTGTCAGAGTTGTAGTTGGAGAGTAATTGAATGATAATGTATCCCCTCCCGTCCCTTTTACTGATGTAATACTGCTGACCTCAGAGCAGCAGTACTGTCCGATTTGATTGCAGAGAGGGACAATCTTCAGTGATCACAAGGAAAAACCTGTCAAGAGGGCAGGGTTTTCCTTTATGATCACAGTAAGAAGATTGTCCCTTGCTGTGAGCTGTCCGGTCAAGAGACCAGATTCCACATCTGAGGGGAGGTGGCTTACACTAGGTAAAAGGGGCGGGAGGGGGACACTTTATCATTCAATTACTCTTGAACTTCAACTCTGACAGTACTGAAATAACACTCTCCATGGCCCAAATACTATGAAGATTAATTGGAGATGCTGTTTTTGTGAAACATTACTATCCCTTTAAACAACAATAATATCAAAACTAAAATAACTAAAATATTCAGTTATGATGAAATTTAATTATCAAAATGTTAGGCAGTGAATCATGCAAATAATGTAATGATAGGCTATGAACTGAAATGTAAATAAATGAGGCATTCCTCAGGACATAAACCACAAACATGAAGACAAACAATGAAACTTTATGAGACCGGAACAAATACTTATTTTGAACACATATTGTAAACAATGAAAGACAATGACTACATAAAATGTTGATATTTAATGGAAGACTGACATATGGCCATGTTTCTTCTTCAAGGATTGACATGAAAACGAGTTTATGAATATGATAATGATAATCAGTGTCTTCAAGCATATGAAATAAGCTTTTCATCCAAGAGTATTTAGAGCAAATGAAGTATGAAAATGAAGATAGCAAATGATGCTTTTAAAGCAGATGATTTGTTGAGAGTATTCTCACCTCGTCTGCCGAAGGACTTTCCAGGGGTTTGTAATGCACCTTTTTTTGCCTTCCCATTTTCTTCATTCAAGTCATCTTCTGAACCATAGTCAGTTGGCTCAGAAAAGCTTTCAAGATCTTGCTCCCAGTTGTCATCACCCTCTATTCCTTCAGTTTCTTCAGATTCAGTTCCTGTTTTCTGAGAACTTGAAACCTTTAATTTACTTCTTAAAGGGGTTATTTCTTTGCCAGCAGATTTAATTTGTTCTGTTTTCTTCTTTCCGGTAGGAGTGCTGCTTCTTCTTACCACCTTTCCTGAGCTGTCTTCTGCATCTAAAAGATCTTTAACAATTGTACTTTGTTCTTCTGCAACAACAGGAGTCTTAATTTTTTCTATTTTTTTAAGAGATGGAGTTAATGTTTTTTCCTCTTTAGGTGTAGTTTTTGCTGACATTTTATCTTTATCGCTAGGAGTTTTTCGAAGACTGCTTTTTTGAAATGGAAAGAGACTGTCTTTTTTATGCTCTATTGGTGGCTCTACAGCTTGGGGTGTTAAAAAATTAGAATCAGATTTTTGCTCAGGTGACTTAATTTTTTTTGTTTCAACTTGTTGCACTTCAGCCTCACTATCCCTAACAGAGGCTATCTTTGGTGGTTTAATAATACTTGTGTCATAGTCTTCCTCTTTTTCTTTTTCATGTTCAGCCACAGCCTCTGGGGGGGTAATAACAGGGGTTATTGATTTAAGTGATTTAATAGCCTTGTCATCTTTGTCAGGTGGTTCAATATCTTTTCTTGGTATTTCTTTCAAGGACTTCCTTTCTGACATTTTAGTTTGTTTATCTTCCTTTTTACTTTCTTCAGATCTCCTCTGTGACTGTACAGTATCTTTCTCTAAATCTGTGATACTTACATCGGTTTGGTCAGTTGTATCCTTAGGAGATTTGTCTTTTGTCTTTGACATATCACTACTTAATTTGACAATTTGTTTATCTTTTAATGATTTTTTGTCCTGTTCATGTAATGGAGAACTTTTTTTATGAAGACTTTTCTTATCTTCAAAAAAATCTTCAATTTTCTCAGGATGTGTTATCTTTTCTGTCTGGGACACTGTGTCTTCTGGATAAATTTGGGTTTTGGAAGGAACGTGATGTTTTATTTTACCTTCTTTCGCATGCTTTCCATCTTTTATGAGTTCTTTTTGTCTTTCTGGCTCAATATAATCCTCCAATATTTCCTCACTATCAACAGGACTAGGTTCCTTCAGCCCAAGGGAAGACCTTTCTACCATTTTTTCCTTGCGAGAAATAGCAGTTCCTTTTGGAGTAACTTTTTTGGTTATCTTTATATCACTATCAGTAGTGGAAACTACTTCATCATCCCTGATTTTTGTGGTAGGTTTTTCAGGTGACAGCTTAATCTGTTCTTTACCCTTTGAGATCTTTGTTTTGGAATTCACAACAGAGAGCTCTGCCTCCTGGAAAGTATCCCTCTCCTTTTCTTTTCCTTCTGTTTTTACCACTTCCTTAGGCTTTACTTTCATGCTTGTCTTTTCAGGTACTTCCTTAACAGCACCTTTATCCTTTGGCATAATTTGTTTGGACTCTCTGACAGATAGCTCAGTTTGTTGTAAGGTATCACTCTCCTCCTCTTCACTTTCAATTAGTTCTTTTGGTTTTTGTTTTTCTCTCTTGCTCCTTTTGGCAATCTTTCCTTCTCTAAAAATTTTTGTTTGTTCTTCTGGTTCATCATAATCAGATAGCTCAACTTGTTGGAAGGTATCACTGTCTTCCTCTTCAATGTCAATTTTTTCCTTTGATTTAGGTTTTACTCTCATGCTACTTTTGGCATACTTTCCTTCTCTTACATGTTTTGTTTGTTTTTCTGGCTCATCATAATCCTCCAGTTCTTCATCACTCTCAGTTGGACTAGGTTCCTTTAGACTGAGAGGTGTTTTTCCTACTGTTTTCTCCTTATGATAAGTAACAGTTCCTTTTGGAGTAACTTTTTTGGTTATCGTTATATCTTCATCTACAGTATGAACTACCTTATCATCTGTAGTTTTTCTGGTAGGTTTTTCATGTGGCAGCTTAGTCAGTTCTATACCCTCTGAAATTTTTGTTTTGGGTTCTGTAACTGAAATTTCTCCCTGTTGGAAAGTATCCCTTTCCTTTTTTTTGCGTTCAATTTTTTCCTCTACTTTAGGTTTTACTTTCTTTCTTGTTTTTTCAAGCACCTCCTTATCAACACCTTTATATCTTAGAGTGATATGTTTGGGCTCTTCATCAGATAGCTCAAATTGTTGTAAGGTATCACTGTCTTCTTCTTCAATGTAAATTTTTCCCTTTGATTTAGGTTTTACTCTCATGCCACTTTTGACACTCTTTCCTTCTCTTACACTTTCTGTTTGTTTTTCTGGCTCATCATAATCCTCCAGTTCTTCATCACTCTCAATTGGACTAGGTTCCTTTAGACTGAGAGGTGATATTTCTTCTGTTTCCTCCTTGTGATAAATAACAGTTCCTTTTGGAGTAACTTTTTTGGTTATCTTTATATCTTTATCTGTAGTATCACCCATTATTTTTGTGGCAGGTGTTTCAGGTGACAGCTTAGTCAGTTCTATACCCTTTGACATTTTTGTTTTGGGCTCTGCATCACAGATCTCTGTCTGTTGGGAAATATCACTCTCCTTTGTTTTGCCTTTTATTTTTTCATCTTTTTTAGGTTTTACTTTTTTGCTAGGCTTTTCATTCACTCCCTCAATAGTACCTTTACCCTTTGGAGTGATCACTTTGAGTTCTTTGATAGGTAACTCAGTTGGTTCAAAGGTGTCGCTTTCCTCTATGCTATCATCTTTTTCCTCTTTTTTAGGTTTTACTTTCATGCTACGTTTTTTAAGGCTATCTTCAATGAGTCCTTTATCCTTACCAATTATTTTTTGGGGCTTCTTTACTGATATCTCTTTCTGCTGAAAACTATCTTCTTCTTCTGCTTCTTCTTCTTCTTCCTCTTCTTCTACTTCTTCCTCTTCTTCTTCTTCTACCACTGGTTTCATTGTCTTAATATGTTCAGATTTCTCTGCCTCCCATTCTTCCTCGTCTCTGTCTCTCGGTGTGTAGCAGACTTTTTCCCCTTCCTCATGTGACAACAATTGCTCTTTTCTAATAACATCTGTGAACAGTGCTTCTGCTTTAAGACTCACATCTTCTTTTATAGGAATTATGTTGTCAGCAGTTAGGAAAGCCACTTTCTGGACTGCTTCAACTTGGCTTTCTTCAAAAGATGGCACCTTACCTTTCTGTTTTTTTGTTAATGGAACACTGGGTTTCTCTGCAGCTATAAAGGTGTTACATTTAATTTACAGGTAATGATTTTGTAAAAGAAAGTAGCTAAGAAGAAATATTTCTTAAACATAAACCACACAACAAAACTGAAAGCAGACACTTTTACCTTACAACTGATAAATATTTTGAAAATAAACTATTTTAGACAAAACAGATACATATCACACAAGAATACACAACATGCATATTCCAACACAATTTCAAACCAGAGCATCAACAATTTTTCATAGAACCTGCCTTTTTATTTGTCCTTTATTTATTTATAAGTATTTAGTCTATTGCATGTCAAAAAATGATAATTAAGACAGGGATGCATTTTCCACTAGAGAAAGTAAGTAAATCCCTAAGTGTCTTAAAATTTAGGTGATTAGTTACAGGTCAATGTTACAATTTAAATATTTTTTTTATTAAGTTACTCCAATATTGATTATCTGAATAGGTCGGGTGGGGAACCTGTGACTCTTCAGCTGTCAATCATCGTCAGTTAGTCAATGAATGATGGACTTTGTAGTCCAGTGACAGAGAGACAGTCATGGGTTGTCCATTCCTACCATGGCATCAAAGTCTGCCCTTCCACATTCCTTTGTAATACGATATGAGAGATGACATAACAAATCATTTTGATGTCTACAGCTGAATAAACTGAATATAGATGTTAACTTTTCTGATGCTGTATATTTAGTGCATTATTATGTCACTATTTTCTGATCTCCCAGGCACTGCTGTGTAATGCACTGGAGATGTCTTGGTTTGGGTTGCTAACATAGACATAAAACAAAATAACAAAAAAGACAACTTTGAACAAATTCAAAAATACAAAATTACTCTACATACAAATTCCACAGTGTATTAAAATGCATAAAAATACTCTTATTCTGAACAATATGTGAATATGCAACTATTGATTAACAGCCAACAGAAAATAAGCATTCTTTCCCTTAAATTTATCTAAAACTGTGATTACCATCGGAGATTTTCATTAACCCTGTGAATGCATTGTACAACATTTTCAAGCAGTCAAAGGGTTAATCTACAGGGCATCTGATAGAATAGTATTTACCATGCACTGGGTAACTGCAACTTTCAATTCAACCATAAACAATGTAAACATACCTGCTTTCTTTCCAACTACTGGAGCTGTGACTGGGGCAGTTACTGCAGCTGCTTCCTCCTTTGGTTTTGGGGATGCCACAGCTACAAGGTGAAAATTTTGGATAAAAGACAGGGTCATTATAACAAAAGGGCACATTCAACAGATCTCCATTGCCACTAGTGAAAGGTCCAGGAGAAACTCTTTGGAACCCTTTGGATATCCCTCTCTCTTATGATCTGAGGCCTACAATACAGTCAGCTCAGTGAGACTGAGGCACTAAAGAAAAGTGGTGTAATTCTGGAGTAAACCAACTACAGCATAGTGGACAAATAGAAATTCACCAAATTCCCATTGGTGATTTAAATGGGGATTTTGAATCCTTGATTCTAAAGAGGTCTCCAAAACATTGCACTCAATGGGTTAACAACACCATTTAAAACAGTGGACATATTTATTTGTTCCTTTTGGTGCAGTTTGTTTGCACAAGAATTACACAATTTCTCTTTAATAAATCAGCCTCAATGTTCGAACCTAGGTGTGAAAACTCAGCGTTGTGTTAAGAGGAGTGTGATAACATAATATTAGTGTGTGATAACATATTAAGTTGTGTGTGAACTGTAGAGCAATCAGCATTGTATGAAGTTAATTTAATGCAAGTTCAAAATTGTTTGATAAGCTTTGACCCTTATAAGAAAACGGGAGTATGTACGATTTAACCCACTTTATGCTAGAGAGGTCTCCAACAAATTACAAAACACCACGCTAGAGTACTCTCTACCAAAGAGTTAAGTGACCCTGCTACTTTATATGTTATTCATAGCCCAGAAGATCACTGCTGCATTGTTTACAGGAGTAAGTTTTTGCAGCTGCAAAGAATGAACCCTTTGAGTGCCAGAGAGGCAAGCAATGCATTGCTCTTCAATGCGTTGTTTAACCCTCTGGCATTCAAAGGGTTAAAAAGACAAAGAAAAAGAATGATTTTATTTATTTGTGACCCTGTAATCGCATGCTGATATCGTGAGGCTGATTTTTTTCATTCACATGTATGTGTGTGTGTGTGTATGTATATATATATATATATATAGAGAGAGAGAGAGAGAGAAAGAGAGAGAGAGAGATAAATATATATACCGGTTATAATACACAGTTTTTTTACCCCATTTCCCCTTATGTGAAGTGGGGGGTGCATATTATACGTGAGTTTAAAGACCAATCGATCCCTCATTTGTTCCTTTCTTTTCCACCTCAAAAACATGTATGTGAGCCCCCACTATCCTTTCCTCTACCCACCACCATGCTTGAGAGAGATTGTTCCCCTGAGGAAGCAGTCTCGGGATCTGTTCAGTAGGCAGGATGCTTGCCATGCTTCCTCTACTGCTGCTTCTCTCTCCAAGATACTCTGCACATTAAAAATTGCAGAAGTGCATTGTCAGGATCTTTATGCAGACTCTGCGCATTGAAAGTATGGTAGTGCCCTATGAAGGTCCTGACAGGGCACTCAGGCAATTTCTAATGTGCAGAGGATCTTGAATGGTGAACAGAAGTAGAGGAAGTGGGAGGCAAAGTCAAGAATGCCTCCCTGCTGAACGGATCCCCAGGCTGCCTCCTCAGGGGCACAATCACTCTCAAGCATGGATTTGGGTAGAAGAAAGGACAGTGGGGGCTCGCATACACATTACTGAGCTGGAGAAGAAAGGAAGAGAAGAGGGATAATGGCAAAAATGTGGATTTTTGTTTTTGTGTGTAGAAAGTGTTATACATAGGAATTTACATTTTTTGTAAAATCTTGGGTATAATTTGCACCTGCATATTATACACAGGTGCATATTATACCTGAGATTTTAGGTTATAGTGAGGCAAGAATAGTAGCCCTACCTGCTACTGGTGCTGGTTCTGCAGGAGGTGGTGGTACAGGTGAAGGCTTAGCTGCAACAGGGGCTGCTGGAACTTTAAACATATTTATAACAGGTTAATGATATCAAATGTCTGACTCGTAAGGTATATTTTAGAAAGGTTAATGTATCAAAGCACCTGAAAATAAATGTAATTAGTATATTAAAGTTCCATTAAAATATTCATGTTATATTGTATTATAAAGGGATCTAAACAAGGATATTGAGACATACACTTTTGTGAAGATGCTTTAAAGCAATTAATGACAGTGGTTAAGGCGAAGAAGAAGAAGATGAAGGTCCTTATTCATCACGAAGAACATTTCTGGAGTAAAACAACTCCACCACTGGAGCCAAAGGAAAATTTCCCAGCTTCCCTTTGATTTAAAAGGTCTTTTAACATCTTCAATGCTAGAGGTCACATTGTTTTGCAATATACTGGAGACCTCTATTATTCAAAGTGTTAAAAGCCCAATTTAAATCAAGGGGGACTTTCATGTGTCCCTTGTGGAACAGTTGGTTTATTCTGGAATTGATCCTCTTTAGCTTACTGAACAAGGCCCCAAGCGTTGCGTGCATGACACTGCTTTACATCTAAATCACATACAGCAAAACAGAAATCAGGTAGAAGGTTTCACTAGAACCAGGGATTTTTGTCTGATCAGCAAATAAGCCAGCAGTGCATGTACCTTTAGCTGGTTCTGCAATTGGTTTTGGCTCTTTTGGTTCTTCCTTTTTCACTGCTGGTGGTTTTATCTCTGGCACTTCCTTCTTTGGGACTTCTGGCACTTAAAAATAGCATCTGTGTTTTAGACTTGGGTTGGAAGATTCTTTGTTTACAAAATCTCCATTTTGGAAGATGAAAAGAGGACTAAAACTATTACAGGTTTTGCTGAAATTGTTTGGTTTACTCTTAAGAATCAACAGAGAGTGACAGATACAAAACAAACAAACCTAGAGACAAACAGGACTTAGCACAACATAATAAACAAAACAGACTGATAAATATGCTTCTTATTGTTATGATATAAAGTATGTTACCTTCAGGCTTTTTAATCTTCTCAGCTGGTTTTTCTGCAGGAGGTTCTTCCTCTTTTTTGGGTGTTCTTACAACTTTAAGACAAAGAGTTTTTGTTCTTACAATGGAGTCTTTTTTAAAGTAGAAAAAATGACAGAAGAACGCCACCCACAGTTCATGGCAAGAAGCATGTAAAAGTACAGTACAGAAAGACTTTGTATAACATGGGAATAGCCAAAGTAGACAATTAAAGACAGTACATGACACACACAAACTCACACGAGTAAACATTATTGAACAGGACGCTAACCTCTTGGGATGACATTACAATACTTATGAAATAATTATCTTTGGATTTTATCTCTATTTTAATCAAAGGGGAAATTTGGGGATGAAACATATGTTGAACTTAGCTCAGCTATTACATGAAAGCCCATGACTTTATAACTATATAAGTAATATTAATAGCAACACACTAGCAGAATGCCTTCCATTGTAGTCTAGCTTTTGAGTTTTGCTTGGTTATTAGTTAATCTGTAATAATTGTTTTGTGCTAGTATTTAATATGTTATATTTAAAGCAAGCCTGCTGTATTAAAGGAGCAGCACATTTTTGGAACAGCAGCATATGTATTGTAAATATTTTATTTCTGAATAAAACAAGGGTAGATGCTTCATTCATAAGTTAAAATTTATTACAGCTCAAACATTTAACCCTTTGAATGCTAGAGGCGTATGTAATGTATTGCAAATGAAAGCATTAGCTCATCCTTCAGGCATTGAAATAGTTAAAAAATAAAAATCTGTTAAAACAGCTCCAACTAGCACCCAGAGGGCAATTTTATTGCTCTATGAGAGACCTTAGGTGTAAAGCTCTTCATAGAAAGTGATAACAACAATTTGAAGATTATTTTAAAAAATGAAAAAAAAAATATACATGTGTGCACTGGAATAACTTTTCAATGAAGCATCTACCAGCAGAGAGCATACCCTTCTTTTACGCAAGAGAAAAATATGTACAACATATATTGTTTTAGTAATAAATTCTCATATTAGCTTTGCTTTACTCAAGTTACCATAACAGATTATATATTTCAGAAAATTTTAATATTTGCAAAATATACTCTTATGTTATTTCATTATTTAATATATTATATTTAAAATAGTAAAGTGTATTATTTATTATTAATGTTTCAAAATGTCAGATCCATTAGTGTTATATTAAACATGTTACTCTACCTTTTTTTAGAGTAACTTCTTCCATTTTTGGAGGAGTAACTTCAGGTATAGGTCTACGAGGAACTTTCTTTTCTGGTTCGGTTACTTTAAAAAGATATGCATTTTATTCTTGTTTGCCTACTTCATTTTCTGAGGCTAACAAATATTACCTGTTTTCATGAAAACTTAAATACACTCAAAATTATATAGATTAATACTGAAATACTACTTAAATGTGTTTTAACCATATATAAATTAAAGCCCAGGGGCTAGATTCTATTGCAGGTGCTAATTTTATCTCTGCTTTTATCTCCAGTTTTCTCCATAGACTTCAACAGGAAAATATTTGATTATATGGATGTTAACATTTAGCACCTGCAACAGAATCTAGCCCCAGATGTCTATATTTCTCCATACATAAATAGTAGTGATGAAGATATAGTATATATACATATATAGTGTTCTAAACTTGATATTTATTAGTGGGTGTTTATTTTTACTTATCTAGAATAATTTTATTTAAAATGTTGAAAGCATAATATAAATAAACTGAGTGCAATAAATAAAACAGATAACGTAAAAAATATAAATACACATTCAAGATGGTCCAACATATTTTTCTTTGTTAAAAAAAAGAAAAAAAAGGCAACACAATTGACCCAGTAATAGCACTCTTCATCTTTATGTACATTTGTGCTATACCTTTAGCAGGCTTAAGCTCCACTTTTTCAGGTATCACTGCAGCTGGTTTTTCAGGCACAATCTTCTTTTTGGCCTCTGGAACTTTGAAGAAAATAATGGTATATTTACTAAAATATGACGTTTGGCAAATTATATTTCTCAGTATAAATGCAGAAGATGAATTTGTGTAGAATCTGTTTTCTATTTGTTGCATGATTCTGCATAAGACAAATATTACAGACATAGAGACAAGGAAATTGAAACATAGACCAGAACCGGACAGAAGCATGGCTTTACTGTACATTTTTGAAACATAAGATGGCATTAATTGTTGATTTAATGGAACATGCAGCAATGTGCTGCAACTGATGTGTATCAAAATATCCTGTGATCTAGCAGAATGAATTTTATTGTTTGATGAAAAGGAACCATAATAAGACTAATTATTAAATACAGTAAGGACAGGAAAGACAGACTACTATTGCTTAATGAAATAGAAGGTACAAAAGTGCATAATTAATTTATATTATTATTATATTTATTTATTTATTATCAATTATTATTTTTTATTATTCACTTATTTTTAAACATTCATAATACTTTGGATCATTTCCTCTTTTTTTTTGGCTGAATATTTGTGAAGGTGGTTCAAAAGCCATCTGGCTTGGTTAATACTCAAAAATAAGCAATCATACATTTACTACATACCATCTAAGATAACTCTGTATACACTTTTGCAAAGATTTTATGGAGAAATACAACAGAAAACAAGTAAGACACAGTACAGTTCTAATAATGTAACTGACAAAAAAATTCAAGAAGGATGTTGAGGAACAAAGTATGAATGAGGACAAAAAACAAAGTCTAGTTTATAGAAAGTTCATGTCTAACAGTATGGCCTTCATCAGGGACGCACTTTTAAAATGTGGCCAGAAAGAGAGCAAGAGTAGCAGATGTGATTTTTATTACAAAACAGTGATGCAGAAGATGTTCACAGGTAGCTTCTTGAGTGGAGATACTATGTTTCATGAGTTGATTTTTAGGGAAATGCTATATTTGTATTTATATTTTATCTTATAGGTTATATGTGGAATGATGCTTGTAACAATTCCATTCTAAACGACAATAGAGGCTGGTATCTATTTCACATAAATCTTAACACCTTAAAGGGAAACTACCACCCCGCAAAAACTTTACATTAATTAAGTCTTCATCTGGCGACTAGCTGCTTAGTAGCGCTAGTCACCAGAAATATTACCTGGTTTCAAAGATTTTCGAGTTTTTCGGAGGCTCACAGTAGCAGGAAGCACGGACATCTTGTCATAGTGACATCCATGCGCCTGCGCTGTCAATCCCTTTTGGAGCCAGATGAAGACTTAATTAATTTACAGATTTTGCAGGGTGGTAGTTCCCCTTTAAGGACTAGTACTGTGCTAGGACCGTTATCGTTGAATTTGACTTAAAGACAGATGACAGTCCTGGCATGTCATGGGTATTTTGCTCACAGCACTCTTGCGGGAGTGCTGTGAGCACTACCAGAGTCTGAAACTGACCGCTCCCTCGTTTGGTGAGCTGGCACATGTGATCTAGCCGATTGAGATAATAGTGGTACGTTAGGGGAATCCGCTGCCCAGGATTGCCGTCATAAGGGGTTAAGCACATTATATAAGACAAATACAGAATATCGAGTTCTTGATACAATTTCCTTAATTATTTTATTAATAATTTAAGATTATTAATGGTGCAAATTTATATCTAGAAAATAACTGTAAAAGTTAATATATTATTGAAAAAACAAACACACTGGATAGTACAGTATTTACAAAGTTATTGGAAAGATTATTTTATTTTGTTTTAGTTGTGACAAAGTAGGCATGAGTAGTAAGAAAGTTGTGGTTAATTTTGATTATGTGAATATTAAACTTCATATTTTTTCTAACATGAACAACTAATACTAATATTTATTTCAAATTCAGTAATTACCTGAGTATATATTTCAGAAAACTGTTATCCTGGTTTCCTATTATTTCATAATTTTAAATAAATTATATTTAAAATAGTATATTATATTATTTAGTAATGTTCAAAAATATCAGTACATTAATACTGATATAGGTCTATGGGGAACTTGCTTTTCAAATTTGTTTACTTTCAAAAGATATGTATTTTATTCTTGTTTGTTTCTTTTATTTTCTCAACCTAACAGATTTTTACCAGTTCATGAAATTTAAAAAATATGCATAGATATACCAGAAGTTATTTACACTGATACTGATATACTTCTTGAATATGTTTTAAATATATAGAAAAGAAAGCCTAGCTGTCTATATTCTCAGTATAATTAGAATGATTTCAAATAAAATGAACAATTTATTATACCATTTATACATTGGGAATCTGATGTTACTGCAATGCAGCATTAAACACCTAAAGAAAAGGGTGAAGTTTTAACAGTTATCAGTTTTTCTTATTTCTGAAAATGGATTTATATTCACAGTGTATATTTACTCTTAAGTAAGAGTAAGATATTATGTGTATATTCTATGAATTAAATGTATGAAATGTTAAAATCATAGTTATGATTATTTAACACCATGGGGAAATTCACTCATTGGTGATAAAAAGGTGATAAAATGTAGATGAATTCTTCAGTTTATCACTTCTCCAGTTCCTATGTTATTCTATAGAGCCTAGGCAGTAAGATCTCTTCAGCTTTGAATGTCTTAGTGCATTAGCTCTATAGAATAACATAGGAACTGCAGAAGTGATATCACTGGAGAACTCATCACCACTTTATCACCTTTTTGTCACCACTTAGTGAATTTCCCCTCAGATATCAATAAACAAGGGTACATGCTTTTTTTTATATAGGACCTAAATTTACTGTTCTAAATGTGATATTTTTATTGGGTGTATATTTTTATTTTATATGTTGAAGGCATGTTAAAATAGTCCAAGTGCAATACCTAAAACACATAATAAAAGAAAACATGAACACACTTTCAAGTTGGTTGAACATTGTTTTCTAAAAAAAAAATGAAACTTAAGTGTCTAGGAAATAAGACTCTTCTTCTTTAGTTGCATGTGTGCTATACCTTTAACTGGCTTAAGCTCCACTTTCTCAGGTATCACTGGAGCTGGTTTTTCAGGCACAATCTTCTTTTTGGCCTCTGGAGCTTTGAAGAAAATAATGGTATGTTTACTGTAATATGGTTTTTTGCAAATAAGATTTCTCAGTATAGAAGCATAAGATTACTCTGCAAAATCTGTTTTCTATTTGTTCCGTGATTCTGCATAAGACAAATAATACAGACATATACAGAAGGAAATGGAAACACAGACAAGAACAGGACAGAAGTATGACTTTACTGTACCTTTCTGAAACATAAAATGACAATGATTGTTGACTTAATGGACATGCAACAATGTTCTGCACCTGATGCATATCATAATATCCTGTGATCTAGCAGAATTAATGTTAACACTTGATGAAAGCAACCACACTAAAGTCAATTGTTAATTACAGTAAGGACAGGAAAGCTAGTCTAGAAAAAACCAAAAAATTCTACATTTAAAAATTGTTGTGAAAGGAATTAAGTTATCTGACTTTCATCAAATATTTTTAAACATCCCTAACACTTTGGATATGAGTATTTGTAAAGTTAATTTAAAAGACCTGGCTCATAGTCATAAATTTACTCCATAACATCAAAGATAATGCTTTATATAGTTTTATAAAGATTTTTTGAAGAAGTATAATGGCAATCAAGACAAACAATTTAAAAAGGATGTTAAGGGACAAAGTATGTATAAAGACAAAAAAGTCCAGTTCATATAAAATTCATGTGCAACAGAATGGCCTTCGTCAGGGAGACCATTTTTAAACAGTGGACAGGAAAAAAGGAAAGAGAAGGTGATCTGGTTTTTATTACAAAATAAGGATGAAGAACATAAAATCTTGACAGGTGGCTTCTTGTGAGGGAGATACCTTTTTTTCAAGAATTTCATTTGGGAGAAAGATTGTGTTGTGTTTGTATTTTATCAGTATGAAACAATAATAAAGAATAAACATTCTAATTGCAAAACACAAACACAGAATATCTAGTTCTTGAAAATTAATTCCTTAAATATTTATCAATAATTTAAGATGATTAATGATGCAAATTTGTTTATAGCATAAAACACCTGATCTGAATAGTACAGTATTTATTAGAAAGATTATATAATTTTGCTTTAATTGTGACTAAAAGTATATATAAGTAACAAGAAAGGGATGGCTAATATAACTATTTGAATATTAAACTTCACATTTTTATTATGTGGACAACTAATGCTAATATTTATTTCAAAAGGTAAATTATAATTTTTCAGTCAATGTTTTTTTTTTGCTCAATGCTCCTATTAAATACAAATTAAATGAAATACAAATCAGATAGCACATGTTCCTTGTTTTCCCATGGAACTTAAACTAATATAGTTAATCTGAAGCTTTGTGACCCATATGTATAACATTATTTTTTATTTATTTAATTTACAATTGCTTTACAATTTTCTTTTGCTTGCTCTTGATGCTATATTTAATGTAATAGATGTATCCATATATATGTTTTCAGCAGAAAAAGCTATTTTTTAGTTATTCTATCCAAAATATATTTAAATATTTTGTTAAAACAAAGGACAGTCTCTACATAACATAAAACATAACAGATGGAATGTCCTGGTGAAAGGAATGAATCCATTGATTGATGACATTGGAGAAATGGAGCCATACCTTCCATTTCTAAAATATCCTCTTCTTCAGAAACATGTAAAGCTATTTCCTCTGTTTGACCTTCAAGCACTTTAAAGACAACAGTACAGTTTTAGTTGCCATCAAATGAAGAAAGATCATGTGTAAAAGGTTGAAAATACTATACATGCATCTGCCTGTCACCTCTCATATTAGCTACCTGTCTACCTGTCAAACTGTATGTCTTCTATACAAGCATTTGGCACTTAAAGAATATATTATTAAACATTTTATTAAAAAAACAATTCTTCAAATGTACGAATTTAAACCTTTCTAAAAGTTTTATACCTGGTACAGGCATTAATCCTTTTTAGAAATATTAACTATTGTTTTCTTCTCAATTACTCTTTTTTGTTGGTTTTTACCACTTAAAAATTGTTTCTCTTTTTAATAACATGTATTGCTTAAAAAATCAATATAATTACTTACAATTTGGATATAGTATATCTTTAAAATAAGTGGCTCACTCTTTTGGGACAAGTGAAATTGCTTTTTTTCTCAGGGTCTGTTTTATAAAATTTATTGTGATTAATTTTGCTAAACGGGTTTTATAATATGTCATTTTGCAGCAAAAAATTAAATGGAATTAAACTGTAGAAGGTTGAATCACAAAATAATCTACTTTTTGTCAGAGGTCCTGCACTTTTTTTATGACACTTTAATAAGTATTTTCTTTCCTTGGGATGATTTCATAGGAACATCTTCATGTTCCAAAGATATTAGTATGACATTCTTTCAAGAAAAAAACTTACATAACAGCAGATAGTGAGAAAGATAAATAATATTCATGATTATGATATACCTTCAGAAGGAGGTGATTCTGTTTTAGTCACATGAACTGGCATTTTGTCCTCTATGGAGGGTTTCTTTGGAGCAGCAGAAACTTTAAAGATATTAGTTCACCATTAGAAGTCAGGTAATATATATTATTAAAAATTCCACACAATAATGACTGCAGTGAAAGAAGATAGTACCTTCCACTGTTGAAACAAGATCTCTTTTCAGAATGTCATAATGCTCCTCTTCTGGGGGAGGTTTTGTGGGCACTTCCATTTCTTTAAAGATATTAGTCATACTTTAGTACATTATTACAAGAAATTAATAGCCATAAAAGTTACTCAAGAATGAGTTAGGTGAATCAATACAATATCAATATTATATACCTTTTTCACGGGGTACTTCCTTTTTAGGAATATAAATGGGCACTTTTTCTTCCAGACTTGGTTTCTTGGGAGCCACAGGTACTTTAAAGATATTAGTAGTTTTGATTAATTTACATAAATAAAACATTTTCACAGGAAAGCTGAAACAAACGTAATAAGAAACTAAGATACCTTCTATAGGAGCTGTTACTTCTTTTTTGGGAACCCGAATGGGTAGCTTTTCTCGAGGAGCTGGTTCTGCAGGCACTTCTACAACTTTGAAGAAATGTACTTCTTTAACGGTAGTGTCACCAAAAAAAGTTATGAACTACTACACCAAACAGACAATTTGACACAGTACATTATTATGGTGGGATAATTATATACCTTCAGAGGCTATAATTGATATATTTCGTTTTAACATATACCTATGGGAGAAACTTCTTTTTAGACACGTTTGTCAAGCTTTTCTTTTGGGGCTGATTTTCTCTGCACCTCCACTATGTTTAATATATTAGCTTAACCTTAGTATTTGGCTCAGTAATGGCCATGGGATGTTAATAACAATGACAAGAAAACAAAACTAACAATATACCTTCCTTGTGAGAAACAACTTTTTTGGATACAGAAATCTGTAACTTCTCTTCCGTGGTAGGTCTCTTCAGGGCCTCCACTAAATTAAAGATATTAGTTTTGTTTAGTATGTAACACAATAATGAGTATTTGAAGACTGTGATTGAATGATGAGAAGAAAGAGATAAATCTATACCTTCCACAGGGGAAACTAATTCCTTTTTGGATACAGGAATGTGTAGCTTCGTTTCCGGAATAGGTCTCTTTGGAATCTCTTCTACATTAAAGATATTCGTTTTTTTAATACTTCACTCAGTAACTAGTATATGATAACAATAACCGAATGATGAGAAGGTAGAGATTCTGATTTACCTTGCACAGGGGGAACAACTTCTTTTTTGGATACAGAAATATGTGGCTTCTCCTCCGGGGCAGGTCTCTTCGGGACCTCCACTACATTAAAAACATTATTTTTGTTTAGTGTTTGACTCACTGATGAATATATGATGATGATGATTATTAAATGATGAAGGACATAATGCTAAAACTTCCACAGGGGAACAATTTTTTTATATACAAAAATATGTCACTTTTTCTGGAATATGTCTTTTTGGGAACTTCTCTACATTAAGGATATCAGTTTTAATATGTCACATAGTATTTATTAAAATATATGATGTTAATGATTGGATGAGGAGAAGAAATAGGTAATTCTATAACTTCCACAAGGGAAACAAATTATTTTTGGGCACAGGAATGTGTAGCTTCTTCTCTTTGGTATCTCCTCTATATTAAAAATATTAGTTTCTTGAAATATTTAGCTCAGTAATTAATTAATCTATAATAATAATGAATGACTGATGAGAAGAAAGATATAATGCTATACCTTGCACAGGGGGAACAACTTCTTTTTTGGATACAGAAATATGTGGCTTCTCCTCAAGGGTAGGTCTCTTCGGGACCTCCACTACAGTAAAAACATTAGTTTTGTTTAGTGTTTGACTCACTGATGAATATGTGATGATGATGATTAAATGATGAGGGACATAATGCTAAAACTTCCACAGGGGAACAATTTTTTTAAATACAGAAATATGCAACTTTTTCAGGAATATGTCTTTTTGGGAACTTCCCTAAATTAAGGATATCAGTTTTAATATGTCACATAGTATTTATTAAAATATATGATGCTAATGATTGGATGAGGAGAAGTTATAGGTAATTCTATAACTTTCACAAGGGAAACAAATTATATTGGGGCAAAATAATGTGTAGCTTCTTCTCTAGAATAGGCCTCTTTGGGATCTCCTCATTTTTAAAGATATTATTTTTTTTTAATATTTAGGTCAGTAATTAAGTACTCTATAATGATAATGAATGAATGATGAGAAGATATATATAATGCTATACCTTGCACAGGGGGAGCAACTTCTTTTTTGGATAAAGAAATATGTGGCTTCTCCTCCAGGGCAGGTCTCTTCGGGACCTCCACTACATAAAAACCATTAGTTTTGTTTAGTATTTTACTCACTGATGAATATGTGATGATGGTGATTAAATGATGAGGGACATAATGTTAAACGTTCCACAGCGGAACTTTTTTTTATATACAGAAACATGTCACTTTTTCTGGAATATGTCTTTTTGGGAACTTCCCTACCTTAAGGATATTACTTTTAATATGTCACATAGTATTTATTAAAATATATGATGCTAATGATTGAATGAGGAGAAGAAATAGGTAATTCTATAACTTCAACAAGGGAAACAAATTATTTTTGGGGCACAGGAATGTGTAGCTTCTTCTCTGGAATAGGTCTCTTTGGGATATCCTCTATATTAAAAATATTAGCTTTTTTTAAATATTTAGCTCAGTAGTTAATTAATCTATAATGATAATGAATGAATGATGAGAAGACAGATATAATGAGATACCTTGCACAGGGGGAACAACTTCTTTTTTGGATACAGAAATATGTGGCTTCTCTTCCAGGGTAGGTCTCTTCGGGACCTCCACTACATTAAAGATATTAGTTTTGTTTAGTATTTAACACAATAATAATACAGATGACAGTGACGGAATGATGAGAAGACAGAGATAATTCTATACCTTCCAGCGGGGAAACTAATTCTTTTTTGGACACAGGAATGTGTATCTTCTTTTCTGGAATCAGACTCTTTGAGATCTCCTCTACATTAAAGATATTAGTTTTGTTTAATATTTCGCTCCTTAATTAATATGGGATGATAAAGACTGAATGATGAGAAGACAGAGATAATGGTATACCTTCCACAGTGGAAATAACTTCTTTTTTGGATACAGAAATGTACACCTTCTCTTCTGGTTTAGGTCTCTTCAGGACCTCCACTGCATTAAAGATATTAGTTTTGTTTAGAAAGTGACCCAATTATTAATATAAGATGTTTGTGACTGAATGATGATATGATACATATAATGCTATACCTTCCACAGGTGTAACAACTTCTTTTTTGGGTACAGAAATGTGTAGCTTTTCTCCTGGAGCCGGTCTCTTCAGGACCTCCTCTACATTAAAGATATGAGTTTTGTTAAGTATTTGACTTGCTAATTAATATATGCTAACTATGACAGAGTGATGAGAAAACATAAAAATGCTATACCTTCAACAGGGGAAACGGCTTCTTTTTTGGATACAGAAATGTGTGGTTTCTCTTCTGGGGTAGGCCTCTTTGGGACCGCCACTACATTAAAGATATTAGTTTTGATTAGTATTTGGCTCTGTAATAACTAAATTATGATGACGACTGAGCGATAACAAGTCAGAGTTAATTTTATACCTTCTGCTGGTGTAACAACTTCTTTTTTGGGTACAGAAATGTGTAACTTTTCAGCTGGAGCAGGTCTCTTCATGACCTCTTCTACATTAAAGATATTAGTTTTGGTAAGTATTTGACTTACTAATTAATATATGCTAACTATGACAGAGTGATGAGAAAAAATAAAAATGCTATACCTTCAACAGAGGAAACAGCTTCTTTTTTGGATACAGAAATGTGTGGTTTGTCTTCTGGGGTAGGCCTCTTTGGGACCGCCACTACATTAAAGATATTAGTTTTGATTAGTATTTGGCTCTGTAATAACTAAATTATGATGACGACTGAGCAATAACAAGTCAGAGTTAATATTATACCTTCCACTGGTGTAACAACTTCTTTTTTGGGTACAGAAATGTGTAGCTTTTCAGCTGGAGCAGGTCTCTTCAGGACCTCTTCTACATTAAAGATATTAGTTTTGGTAAGTATTTGACTTGCTAATTAATATATGCTAACTATGACAGAGTGATGAGAAAATATAAAAATGCTATACCTTCAACACGGGAAACGGCTTCTTTTTTGGATACAGAAATGTGTGGTTTGTCTTCTGGGGTAGGCCTCTTTGGGACCGCCACTACATTAAAGATATTAGTTTTGATTAGTATTTGGCTCTGTAATAACTAAATTATGATGGCGACTGAGCGATAATAAGTCAGATTTAATATTATACCTTCCGCTGGTGTAACAACTTCTTTTTTGGGTACAGAAATGTGTAGCTTTTCAGCTGGAGCAGGTCTCTTCAGGACCTCTTCTACATTAAAGATATTAGTTTTGGTAAGTATTTGACTTACTAATTAATATATGCTAACTATGATAGAGTGATGAGAAAACATAAAAATGCTATACCTTCAACACGGGAAACAGCTTCTTTTTTGGATACAGAAATGTGTGGTTTCTCTTCTGGGATAGGCCTCTTTGGAACTGCCACTACATTAAAGATATTAGCTTTGATTAGTATTTGGCTCTGTAATAACTAAATTATGATGACGACTGAGCGATAACAAGTCAGAGTTAATATTATACCTTCCACTGGTGTAACAACTTCTTTTTTGGGTACAGAAATGTGTAGCTTTTCACCTGGAGCAGGTCTCTTCAGGACCTCTTCTACATTAAAGATATTAGTTTTGGTAAGTATTTGACTTGCTAATTAATATATGCTAACTATGACTGAGTGATGAGAAAACATAAAAATGCTATACCTTCAACACGGGAAACGGCTTCTTTTTTGGATACAGAAATGTGTGGTTTGTCTTCTGGGGTAGGCCTCTTTGGGACCGCCACTACATTAAAGATATTAGTTTTGATTAGCATTTGGCTCTGTAATAACTAAATTATGATGACTACTGAGCGATAACAAGTCAGAGTTAATATTATACCTTCCGCTGGTGTAACAACTTCTTTTTTGGGTACAGAAATGTGTAGCTTTTCAGCGGGAGCAGGTCTCTTCAGGACCTCTTCTACATTAAAGATATTAGTTTTGGTAAGTATTTGACTTGCTAATTAATATATGCTAACTATGACTGAGTGATGAGAAAACATAAAAATGTTATACCTTCAACAGGGGAAACGGCTTCTTTTTTGGATACAGAAATTTGTGGTTTCTCTTCTGGGGTAGGCCTCTTTGGGACCGCCACTACATTAAAGATATTAGTTTTGATTAGTATTTGGCTCTGTAATAACTAAATTATGATGACGGCTGAGCGATAACAAGTCAGAGTTAATATTATACCTTCCGCTGGTGTAACAACTTCTTTTTTGGGAACAGAAATGTGTAGCTTTTCACCTGGAGCAGGTCTCTTCAGGACCTCTTCTACATTAAAGATATTAGTTTTGGTAAGTATTTGACTTGCTAATTAATATATGCTAACTATGACTGAGTGATGAGAAAACATAAAAATGCTATACGTTCAACAGGGGAAATTACTTCTTTTTTGGATGCAGAAACATGTAGCTTTTTTTTCAGGAGTATGTCTCTTTGGGACTTCCACTATAATAAAGATTATCTTTTTAGAGGCTGACTTACTAATGAATATTTGATGATGGTAAATGAATGTTGAGAAGTCAGAGATAATGCTCTACCTTCAACAGGGGAAACAACTTCCTTTTCAGATACAGAAATGTGTAGCTCCTCTTCAGGAGAAGGGCGCTTCGGGACCTCCACTACATTAAATACATGAGTTTTGTTTAGTATATGGCTCAATTAATTAATTAATATATTATGACAGTGAGTGAATGGTGACAAGACAGATTTTTTTATACCTGCCACAGGGGAAACAACTTCCTTTTCAGATACAGAAAGTTGTTGCTCTTCTCGTGATGTAGGTGTCTTAGTTAACTCCTCTACATTGAAGATATTTATTTTGTTTAATATATCATCATGTAATTAATATTTGATGAGCGTGAATGAATGATAACAACACCAAGATAATGATGTACCTTCCACTGGGGAAACTAATTTTTTTTTTTATACAGAAATTTGTAGTTTCTTTGCAGGGGGAGATTTCTTCTCCACTATATTAAATATACTAGTTTTGTTTAGTATTGTACTCACTAATTAATATATGATGACTGTGACTGAATGATGAGAAGATGGAGATAATGATGTACTTATAACAGGGGAAATAACTCCTTTATTAGATACAAAAAATATAGGGGGATGCCTCTTGATGACCTCAACTACGTTAAAGATATTTATTTTTTTTTTATTTGAATCAGTAATCAATATATGATGACAGTGACGGAATGATGACAAGGCAGACAATATGATATACCTTCAACAGGGGAAACAACCTCCTTTTTGGGTACAGAAATGGGTAGCTTCTTTTCTGGAGTGGATCTCTTTGGAACCTCCACTATAACAAAGATGTTAATTTTGTTTAATGTTTGACTAAGTAATTAATATATAATGACTATGACTGAATGATGAGAAGATATAGGCAATGCTGTACCTTCCACAGGGTAAACAACTTCTTTTTTGGGTACAGAAATGGGTAGTTTCTCTTCAGGGATAGGTCTCTTCTGGACCTTCACTACATTAAAGATAATACATTTGGTTAGTATTTGACTTAGTAATGAATATATGATGACTGTGAATGAATGGCGAGAAGACAGATATAAAGTTGTACCTTCCACAGGGTAAACATCTTCTTTTTTGGGTTCTGCAACAGGTAGCTTCTCTTCTATAATTCGCCTCTTTAGGACCTCCACTACTTTTAAGATATTAGCTCTGTTTTAGTATTCTGTTTGGTAATATTTATTTAATATTAATAACAATGAATGAGACAAATAAAATGACTAGATACCTTCAACTTCTCTTTGGGATACAGTAATGGGCAGTTGCTCTTCAGGGGTTGGCTTCTCTGGGACCTCCAGTACTTTAAAGATATTAGTATTGTTTTAGGTTTCTACTACTGGCTACTGAGCTTGAATGATAAAGAGATGGAAACAATAAAATACCTTCTACAGGGGAAATGACTCTTTTCGAAACAACGTGTAGCTTCTCTTCTGGGGTTGGAGTCTTCTGGACCACCACTAAGTTAATAAAGATATTTGATTTTTACTTCTATATAATTAATGCATTGTTGAGTGAACTATTCAATAAGAAGACAATGATTATGGTATACCTTCCTCAGATATTACAATTTCCTTTTTGTGGACCACAGTCTGTATTTTTGCTTCTGGAGGCTGTCTATCAGTCTCTTCAGATGCTTTAAAGATATTAGTAGAGAATTATAATTATTTATCTTTTGTAATTCAACACACACACAACATTACAGCTTTATCTATATATTTTTATATACCTTTCAATGGGGGAACTACTTTCTTTTTGGTGACCGTGATACGTTTTTCTTCAAGGACTGATTTCTTGGTGTCATCTGTTTTTTTTTTAAATATAGATTAATTTCCAATGACAATTAGCATCATAATTGAATTAATGGCTATGATTAAACTAGATTTACCAGTAATACAAATACATTATTTTTTAAAATAATAGAAAAATATTTTCATCTTTAGTCTTTACTTTAAGTATTTTAAAGTCTGTACTATAAATGTAGGCATAAAACCCATAACATTTTAGTAGTTCTATACCTTTTACTACTTCCTTCTGAAGAACTGCTTTAGGTATTTTCTCCTCTTGTATGGGTTTCCTTGGTTTCTCTAACACTTTAAAGAGATTAGATTCCCTTAAATATTTATTATAAAAATGGTATGCATTTTGTAATTTACATAAAAATACCACTGTTCCAAATGTTATGTTTTTAAGCTTTATACAATTATTACAAATATGATAACACAGGGAACATTTTAAATGAAACTTGTTTTGACTAGTATTTCTTGAGAATAATAAATATTAGCAAAGCAGCTAAACAGAATTACATCTAATTCATGTAATACAAATAATCATTACATTGTTAATTACATCCATAGTCAATAGAAGAATTAGCAAAATTATTTTAATGATAAATGCCAACATAGACTGAAATTAAAGTTCTGGTTCTGGGTATCATAAATGGATGCAAAATAATGAAATGGCACGTATGACTAGATTGAGATGCACTGCATCAAATTTTTGAAATGTGAATATGATAAATTTGCCTCATGGAATAACTGATCCATTAATCAATGAAAAGTATATAACATATTTACTCCTAGCAGGAATTATTTAGCAGTGAAAATACTTGTTCTGTCTTGAATATGTTATTTCCTATTTTATTATGATTTATAGCGTCTATACCTTTCACAGATGGGGCTACTTCATCTCTGTAATCTGTAACATGTATTTTCTCTTCTGCATCAAGCTGCATGGACACTTTCAAAGACTCTTTAAAGATATTAGCTATATATTAGTACATGTTTTAATTTTTCATAAATAATTTTACATAACAAGACAAAACAGAAGAATCAGTGACACTGGAGAGATTAAGATAGGTGCAACAAGTAAGACATATACCTTCAACAAGGGGTAGTACGTCTTTCTTAGGCCTTGCAAACACTTCTTCTGAGACTGGTTTCTTAGGCACCTCAGGAACTTTAAAGATATTAATATATATATTTTTAGTATTTCTGAAGTTTACACCTGTTCACTGCATTGTTGATATAGGCATAAATGAAAACACTGGAGCAGATGATGTACATTCAATAAGATGAGTTATGTCTGATTTAGGAACTGTTCTTGGCCTTTTGTCCTCTGCCTTCTTCATAGTTTCAGTTACTTTAAAGATATTAGTTCTAGTTTAGTTATAAATGATGATACTATCATAACTGTATTACTTAAATCAGTGTATTATATAACTTCTGTGGGAGGGCCTGCTTTTGTAGAAATTCAGATTTCTTCTGGTGCAGGTCCTGATGGCACCTTCATTGCTTTAAAACATATTAACTTTACTTTAATGTTGTACTCGTTACTCAACAAGTATTTTATTATTTGGCATATATAGAAGTCAGAAAAGGAAAGATTTAAGGTGGTAATATGCATTTAATTTCTTTGTCTTTTGAGTCTTTTGATATGTTAAAGAACTTGGTTAAAGATTAGTACATCAAATGTATTATGGTTTATGCGTGTGCTCTGAAGAGGCTTTAACAGATGGAGTCTTTTTTCTTTAAGAATCAAAATCTGGGTTTAATTTTTTTCTCTCAGAAATTAAATCTATATGAAGAAATTAGTAAAATATTAAGTATTAAGTTAGATATAAATGGCATGGCTAAAACTTGAATGAAGGTTAAACAAGAACTAAGTATTAGTGCATCTTGTATAGAATGTTCAGTGTCTTGTTTTCTTTTATGGAAGAGCTTCTTGAGACAACTCAGACACTTTAAAGATATTAGTAAAATTATGCATGTTAACTAGCAGCATGGATGGAGCAGAATCACTTGTCAATAAAAAAATCAAAATAATACAAGTCACAGGATGAAAGACAACATTTTACCTTTCTTTGGTGGAACAGCTTTCTTTTCCACTGGAGCAGGTAACTCCTTTTCTTGACTAACTGGCTTAATTTCTTCAGTCACTTTAAAGATATTAGTTCCATTTAAGAAATATGCAATTTCAAGCAACATAAAACATAACATGAACAAATACATTGAGCAAAACACTGAATGTAGTTGAAACATGAGATCAATTGATTGCAAGGGGGTGCAAGGGCTAATATTTCAGTTACATTTTAGTCAAAATCTTTTTGAGAGCATAAGACTAATATTCCAATGATTATTTAAACAAATATATTTTTACAGCTAAAGAATAAAATCGTTATTTTTAGCATTTCAATGTATATTAGATGATAGTGAATTTCCAGTGGAACAAAGCATAAAGTATATATTTTATATTGTATTCATGTAATGTAATATTATATTGGTGGCTGGGATAGAAAAGAGGATAACTTGAAAATGAAACTTAATTATATAGCTTCAACAACAGAAGTTCCATCTTTTCTATGAAATTTCTTTTCCATTATTTTATCTGGTAATTCAGCCACTTCAGAATATATTAAATGTGTTATTTAAATATGGCTGTCTACTCTAAATACTTTAGGAAAGTTATGACATAATTCTATAATGGATATACCTTTAATTGGCGGAGGGATTTCTTTTTTAGGAGCAGTTGTTATTTCTCTCTCTTGGTCTAATCTTTGAGGAACCTCAGGAACTTAAAAAAAATTAAAGTAACTTTGATTTAATAACTTTTAAAATATAGAGCACTAAAGATCTGAGGAATACTAAACATATTATCTAAGAAATAATACCAACATAAAAAGGCATTAATATACTTTGAAAGTGAAAATACATATTTCTCAGACATTAGGGTAAATATCTGTTGCTTGGACATGGTTTTTAACATTACTGATAACTTATCAACAGCCTAATACCTAATGTATAAAGAACTGTTATGTTGGTTCTATAATATATATCACCAATTATAACCACTGGTTAAACTTAAAGGGATAGTATCCCCCCCAACAACTTGATGCGAAAATACAGCAAGCATACAAACATAATGAACATACTTAGTCCCATCTCTCAAACCGATATGGTTTGAGAGATGTAAGGCAAGACAGTCCTCCGGTCCCTCCCCCTTCTGCCTGACGAGCTGTAAAGCTGTCAGAGGCAGAATCCGGTCGGCCGACTTTCGGCAGTTCTGCAGGAGCTCTGACATCTAGATACCTCCATATAATTACTTCATAGGAATGGTCTACAACATGTGCTTGCAAGCCAGGCACATGTTTTAGACCATACCCATGAAGTAATAATACGGAGGTATCTAGATGACAGCACTCCTGCAGAGCCGCCGTCTGGTGCTGGAAGCCGGATCTCATGACGTCCTCTATACAGCGGACGTATGAGAAGGGGGAGGGAGCGGAGGTCTGTCTTGCTTTACATCTCTCAAACCATAACGGTTTGAGAGATGGGACTAAGTGCGTTCATTATGTTTGTATGCTTGCTGTATTTTCGCGTCAAGTTGTTGGGGGGGGTTACTATCCCTTTAACAGAAACTATTTTATGTAGCATTATGTAATGTTCCTATGATTGCCACATGATAGGCAGCATCACAAATGAATGGATACTGTCCTACTAGAGTACTTTACACTGGCATGCTGTGACCACTGATACTAACAGAGTATCTCCTGTTAAATGACAAAGTAGAACATAGAATGAATGTGCATGTATCCACTTTTTGAATTTACAAAATGTTTCAAATAAACTGAAATTCCATTTTAAGAAACCGCTTTTAAAGCAGACAAAAAAGGACAGATATCTAAAGATGTTAGTAATAAGAGGGTATGAAGATGGTTATTCTTGATATATACCTTTGACTGAAGGAGTCATATTCTTCTAAAAAAGTCAATACATTTATCTGATTCTGGTGTAACTGTCTTTGCTTTTTTCAGGTACTTTAAATTTATATATAAATATATATATAGACAAAAACAAAAACCCACAGTGCTAACACCTTAATATATACCAGTGTTAAAAATGATAAAAGAATTGTATAGAAAGAACTATGCAGCAAGGAAGTATGGGACAGAAACCCATAGTGCAAACAAACAACATAGAACATTTTAAGATGGCATAGAGTTTTAGTAATTAAAATATAGAATTCATATCAAAACAGTGCCCACAATATGATAATGGCTTTATTTAATCTGGGGTTTATTTTTAGTGTTTTAATTACCCTCTTGTATAGTGCATATTTTCATTTTTGTATTAGAAGACTTGCTGCTAAAATATAAAATGACGATGAAAATACAAATGTATAATTTGTTAAATACATTTACCAAGAATATTTGACTATATATGGAGAGTTTAACAAGAAGAATACTACAAATTAAACATCCCAAAGTAAATTTACTGTATATGTAAGATTGCCTTGAATGTAATATATACCTTTGATAGGGGGTGCCTCTGGAACAAACTTTGGTATTTTTTCTTCAGGTGTAATTTTCTTTGGTGCTTCAGGGACTTTAAAGAACAGTAGACTACTTTTAGAATGTGAAATCATCTTACAGACAATATAGTAAGAAATGTTGAAGAAAACAACATAATGGACACACAGACAGAGAAACAAACAATCAGTTGCAAAGCAAATTAAGAGGGCGGATTACACTG
This sequence comes from Rhinophrynus dorsalis, assembly GCA_037306005.1. Lineage (NCBI taxonomy): Eukaryota > Metazoa > Chordata > Amphibia > Anura > Rhinophrynidae > Rhinophrynus > Rhinophrynus dorsalis. The sequence goes on along the minus strand of CM074725.1, from coordinate 181,210,853 downwards.
TGTAAGACATGTTACATAGTTTAAAGAGTGACATACATTTAGAGAAAAAGAAAGACACTTGTGCAGAGCATCAAATTATGACATCATGACAAGTCTTTCTGTACCTTTCACTGGAGGAACTTCCTCTTTTTTAGGAAGGGCCACTGGTGGTTTTTCTTCTGGGACAACCTTCTTAAGTTGTTCTGGCACTTTAAAAACATTTTAGAAACCATAAGGCTTGGAGAAGTGCTTTCACACATTTTAATTGTAAAATACAACATAAAGAAACAAAAACAAATCAACAGAGATGACAAAATGCAACAAAAGAAGGTTTCTTAGTGATGTTAATTAGATAAATAAATTCCGTTATTTTAATATCGATACCTTTGGCTGGCAGTTTCTTTTCTATTTGTGGGGTGGGAACAGGCACTTTTTCTTCAGGCACATGTTTCTTTTTTAATTCAGGCACTTTAAAAATAAGTGTTTGTTTAAAATTCTGAAGAATTGCTTTACATGCTATAATACAAGTAGGACATTAGACATACAAACTGACAAATAACTTTTCTGTTAAGAATTGTTAATGATATGAGAGTGCAGTTTATAAATATATATTTTATTTGTCTAAAATTAATGACTTGCAAGGAAGGACTGAATCTGTGTTTCATATTAAAACGGGATGGTTTATGCCTCTTTTGTAGAACTTAATTTAGTAAACTTGTATTTATAAAGTACACATGCACATGACATGTACACAAAGCATAAAACGCATATATCCTGACAATGTACTTTAATGCTATTAGAATTAGTGTTAGAAACTCTAAGAATTCTAAGAGTTCATAAATCTTTAATCGCTGGGACTTCCATTGGAACTTTAGGCTCTAGAGGGACTTTTTTACATTTGTTATCACTTAAAAGATATTTTTATTAATTACATTCAACAGAAAATAGTATTGTGGGACAAACATACAATTACATACATATACATTAAAATTACACGTAAATAAGACAAATATGATATAAAAAAGAATGTGGATTCCATTGTTTCGAAAAGAAGTGTCAATGTACCTTTAGCTGGTGGTTCTTCCTCTTTCTTTGCAGTAGGAATATGTACTTTCTCCTCTACCTTTTTTGGAACTTCAGGAACTTTAAAAACATGACATTTGTTCATAAGAATTAAGTTGACATCCCAAAAGCAGCAAAAAGATTGTTAATTTGCTTTATAAAAATCCCCAAAACAACAAATAAAAGACAAGACGTGTATTAAAATTAAATGATTTGAATAATTGTCATATTATTTTGTAGTAAAAAATTCTCCAACTGAGTTTGCTATCAAACAGTTTATAGTGAATATATTTCTAATTCATATAATTTTCTATGAATATATCAACAGACTGATCTATGGAGCGCTACTGTAAAGAAAAGTGACAAAGACGAAACTGAAAAAAATGTAAAAACTTGAAAATCCATTTTAAAAGATGTTCTACCTTTAGGAGATGGTACTTCTTTTTTAGGAACTACTTTTTCTACTTTTTCTACAGGAACAACTTTCTTGGGTATGTCAGGCACTTTAAAAACAGGATTTTAATTTTAGTTACATGTGACTAATAGCTGTAAGATTATTTAGAAAGGTATGAATAGACACATAAGAAATATGTACCTTTGGGAGCTGGGACTTCCTCTTTCTTAGGTACAGAAACAGGTATTTTTTCCTCTGGGGCTACCATTTTGTGCACTTCTGGTTCTTTAAAATAAAATATGATATTTGTTTTATAATGTTTGTTTAACACAAACATGTAGATAAATGATTTACAGTACACTACGCAGCTCACAGCTTAAGTTTAGTAAGGGGCTTATATACCTCTAGCAGGAAGAGCCTCCTCTTTCTTCACAGTTGGAGCTGGCACTTTTTCTTCCAACACAGCTTTTCTTGGCTTCTCGGGCACTTAAAGGAAATATTATTGTTTGTTGGTGTTTATAAAGAAGATATTTTTAAAGAAAAAGTAACCATTTTTGAGGACTAAACACACATACAACAGACAGTAACACAGATTGAACACATTTGTAACAGTACCTAAAATTAACAATTTGAGTTAAAATTCCATAAAAATTCTAAACGGTGGTAATAATGCTATATGTGTATATAAATAATCTCATATACACAAACAAAAATATATGTAATTTTAAAACCTAAGACTGTAATATAGGACTTCTGCAGTTATAAAACATAATATATTAACTAAAACATTTGAAAACTAGATTAGTGGAAGAAATAAATGAATAAGTATTTTTCAACTATATATTAATCAGACTATGAAAACTCTCTAAGTCTTGTTGCTTAGGTATGAGTGTCTGAAAATTCTCTGTGCTTTCTAGCCATACATCACTGAATACCATGGGAAATGGAGAACATTGTTTTGCCATCATTGATGATTCTAGGACCATATCTTTAAGCTGATAATGTGGCAATGTATATTTTTGGTCACTACTGAGGTCCAGCAACTTTAAACTATATATATATAAAGTGCTGGTCTTTAAAATCTAGATACCTATTTATATATATATATTCTTTAACATGAAATAGCAATTTTGAAAGGACAGTCACCCCCATTTTGACTTAACATATACTGAAAGTTCATATTATGTAGAGTCAAATTGCCACTATCCCTGCTACAAAAAAGATTTGCTGGAGGGAACTCAAAAACGTCTCTCCCTCCAAAGCAATGGTATGCATAGGCTTAAAAAGCACACACACTCACTCTCACTCACTCACAGCCCATCAGAGGAGGCAGTGTGAGGCATGTGCAACAGGGCACCAGCATGTACATATGCTCCAGCACTCAGTGTGCATTGTGCACCATCTGGAGCAGTAGTGGAGAATGCAGCCTGCTATGTGCCACAGGACACATAGGCTCCATGGCATACCTATGTATGGAGTGAAGTTTTGTCTGAAAATATTGCATGATGCATATTTCTATCACTGTCACTCTTAGTCTCTGCTCTGGTATAGCAATAGGACCTCCTGTCTGTCCCTGTCATCTATCACTCAAGTTAAATTTTTTAATTAGCCATGTCTCTGTCAGTGTCACTGTCTACAAATCAGACCCACAATCCCAACAATTGTGTAGAGAACTGGCTAGAACCAATACTCTTTAACTCAAGCAACTCTCACCCTCTTTGCCTGTCTGTCTCTTTACGCTAGTAGCCAGTACCGCAATGTCAACGGCTTTCTCTTTTTCTCACAAGGATTGCAGTGATAATTGTTATTGTACAGTACAGGATAGACCTGTTATCTTCTTAATCAGCAGCTTGCAATGAAGGATAAAGTGCAACTGCATCTGGTGAAGCACCACCAAACATCATTATATGTTTGCCCCCCCTCCTCCACCCCCTTGTACCTGTGGATGTGAGTATGTGTGAAAGTAACACAGTGTGTAAAATTGCACTTCTCTGTTTGTCTTGAATTTATGATATATTTATGTATAGTATACATTATTATTATTAATTTCAAAGCAGAAAAAGCATAAAAAAAGAAGAAGAGTTGCACTTTAAGGGAATTCCTATCAAAGGATGGCAGTGCTGTTTTTTGCACTATTCCCTTTTGAGGCAAAAAGTGTTGCCCATAATAATTGTGTCACTCTACTTAGATGTATTAATTCCTGGATGTATTGTATGCTATGATGAACAAATCCCTTTTTATTTTTACTGATGAAGCTCTTGGATGGCATGTGGGAATTACCTAGGCTTTTCATGTCTATATTTTGATAAAACATTTCATGAAGAAACCTATGCTTTCATCAATACCCCGCACTAGAATATTGTTCTGTGCTGGATATGTTGGGGAACTGAAAGGTCAACATTAAATTTGGCATGCACTTTCTGAGACTAATACGACTACACACTTTTTAGCACACAAACATAGACACTTCTTCGTTAACACCAAAATAATTACTTGAATAATTACTGCAATAAAATAGTTTGCATTTATTGTCCTCTAGATACCTTTAGCAGGAGGTATTTCTGCTTTTATACGTTCCTCTGGCACTTCCTCTTCAGGAACAGTCTTCTTTAAGACCTTGGAAACTTTAAAGATATTGTGATTTTTAGCAATTTAAGAAGCTATAAAGAATCAAATACAAAGACTAATGTGACAAAACATTGAATAATACAGACATAAGACAAACTATGAAAGTTTGTCATCTTTTTAAAAAAATGATTGAATAAGTAATGAAGATGGTGACATTTAGACACATAAAGAATTTATGAAGATGACAGAAACGCACAAAACAAGGCTGAGTACATAAAAGCTATGAAGAAATTGAAACAGAGATTGTTTCAAATGAGTTCCTGTGGCAATGAAGAATCAATGTACCTTCAACGTGTACAGCTTCTTCTCTCTTAGATATTTTGATAGCTTCCTTTCCTTTTGGAGTAGTTACCTTGGGTTCCACTGGCACTTTAAAGAGATTAGTTTGCTTAACAAGATCCAACATTTTAAAGTACACAAGAAACAAAAACATTAACAACACAAATCCCTTGTGAAACAACCAATGTGTATAAGTAATTCTTTTTTTAAGTTTTAAATATAAAGGCACAATTTCAAGAGATTTTCAAGTGGAGTTAGCTTTATTCATTGATGTAGTGTAAATACTTTTGGGTGATATAATCATAAACTGGTAATCGTACTGAAACCGACATATAGTACTTGACAAGTTAAGTAGTCAATATATATATATATATATATATATATATATATATATATATATATATATATATATAAATGTAATCCCATAAATTAGTTGTGTCTTCTTAGATTATTTTCTTTTTTCCATTATTTAGATAAAAACAGCGTGACTGATGTACTAAGAAGAACTGGAGTAATTCTGCATTGGTCTGTAATGCACTTAAGACTCCATCATTGAATGGGTTAAAATCCCCATGTAAATCAGTGGAAATTTTTATTTCTCTTCCCTGGTACATTTGGTTTGCCACAGAATTGTTCCAATTTCCTTTTTACATAAGTCTCTGTATATGGATATTATTAATGACTAGCAAAATGTGTTCTTAATGAAGTTTAAATGTAACTAGAAGGGCAATATACCTTTAACTGGAGCAACTTTTTTGGGAACCTCCACTTTTTTAGGAACTGGAATTGGGACTTTCTCCACTGGAACAGCTATTTCTTGTTCTGATCATTAAAATAAATATGTATATAGGTGTGTGTATATAACAAACTTAAGGTATAAGTCAAAGACGTACATGAACAAGTTAGGTAATGCAAATAACAAACACCCCACATACCCAAAAGAGCAGGTGTTATGAACAAGACAGAAAAGAAGAGTTTGTGTAAGTACCTTTTTCTAGAACAACTTTTTCTTTCTTAGTAGCAATCTTTGTTATCTTTTCTTCAGTGATAACTTTTTTAGGCTTTTCAAGCACTTTAAAGATAGGAAGTGTGTTTTAGGGTAAGACAAGGACTAATAGACAAACACAGGACACTAAAGCAATCACAACAAACAAAGTATATGGCTTTTAATAGTGGAAGTACCTTTTGATGGGGTAACTTCTTTTTTATCAATTGTTACTTTTTCTAGGACAACAGCAACGGCCTTCTCTGGTGCTTTAAAAAAATTAATTATGAAACTGAATTTAGCACATGAATTATTTTAAACAAATGTATTGTTACTGGGTGGTAAGTTTAAAGTTGTACATTTCTTATGAATGGAACAATGTAGTATTTAGTGAAGGCGTTTACTCATTATGACATTAATGCTGATTTAAATTAAGAATTACTAGTCTGATATAATTAAACACATGAAGAGGACAGAAAAACAAAGACAATTAACATTAAATGAAGAGTAAGCCAAAGACTTGTACCTTTTTCTTCATAAATCAATTGGACTTCTTGATATAATCGTTCTTTTTCTGCAGTGATTTCAACTTTAGGTTCTTCTTCATAAACTTCTTCTTCTGCTTCATAAATGTGTTCTTCCTCATATGTTTCTTCTCGTGTTTCATAAATGCGATCTTCATATTCCTCCTCACCAGTTATTTCTGCCTCCTCATAAACTTCTACAGCAGCTTCTTCTTCTTCATATACTTCTTCAGGAATTTCTTCAGGTAATTCTTCTTCTTCATAGATCTCTTCAGGAACTTCTTCCTCATAAACCTCTTCTTGTTCTTCAGAAATATATTCTTCTTCTTTTTCTTCTTGTTCATATATTAACACTTCTTCTATTTGAGGTTCTTCCTCATAGACTACCTCATCTGCTTCATGCACATCTACCCTTTCTTGATAGACACGTTGTTTGAAGACTTCTTCTGTTTTCCTGTATACTTTTTCATACTCTTCTTTTTCTTTGTAAACTGGTTGCTCAATTATTTCCTTTGGCTCAGCTTTCCCTTTTACAGCAATTAATTCTACTTCTTTTGCTTTTCTTGATACCACTGACACTTTAAAAACATATATCTGTATTAATATCTTTTATCTTACAAAACTAACAAAGATATGAGGTTTGAGTTTTTAGAGAAAATTTAAATGATAACTTTTGTCTTTTAAAATAATACTATTCACAAGTCAAATAAATATTTAGTAATGCAAATTTGGTTTTCTTTGATGACAAATGTTACATGTTATATTGGGCATGCTAAATCATATAGAAGGAATGAATAAAGCTACATTAAAAGCTAATTAATGTTTCAGAGCATTTTTCACATATATTATTAGACTGTTAATGCCGATGCCACAAACAGACATAATTCATACTTGTGTATGTAGAAAGAAATAATAAGAGAATATTACTGGCATTAGTTGTGTCTATCAGCAATCATGTTATATTTTAAATGCTAGGCATTCTAATAATTTCTGTTTATTTGATTGAGTAGTATAACAACCATGCTCGCAGCTTTAAATATATTTAAATTCTATTTCTATTTGTATATTTAACCATCTCTACATTACAATAAATTGTTTAAATATAAAATAATTATTATAAAGTAATTTCTTCCAAAATCCATGTACCTGAAATTGGGGCACCCACTTCCTTTTTAGCAACTATAATGGGCTGTTTTTCTTCTTCTTTAGCCTTCTTTGGAACTTTGGGTTCTTTAAAGAGCAATTTAAAAAAATTGAAACAACAAAACTACCCTGCTAGCAAACATAAACATACATAACAAACAGGACAGAAAACACTTCACTGCAAGACATTTTTTTATTTTTAAACATCAGTGTACCTGCTGGTTTTGGAGGTTCAACTTTTTTGGAAGCAATACGTATCTTTTCTTCTTGCTTCTTTTGAATCTCAGGCACTTAAAAGAGACATTATTGAAAAGGTTCATAACCTTTTTCATTGAATCCAGCAGTTCAAAGACTTAAAGAGCAAAGTATAAGAATGGTATTGAAGAACAAGTGAAACAAAAACATAATCCAGGAAAAACATAATGGACAGACATAATGGACAGACTACAGAGAACATTATACTGGTTAACTGCAGTTTTACCCAGTGAAAAACATAATACTGATGAAAGAATATTTTAGTGAAAAATTTCCAGAGGCAATAAAAGAGTTAATTATAAAGGCCTATATTGCTTTTAAGACACACACGTTAGTTTGTACTTGCAGTACAGTACAAAGGACAAAAGTAGTTGCCTAGCACTTCAAGATGATGATACCTTTAGCTGGTGGAACTTTTTCTTCAGGAATAGGTTTCTTAACGGCCTCAGGAACTTTAAAGATAGGAGTTTTGCATAAGAACATTTGTTGACAACACTGAGATACCTGAATTACAGTTCCACATACAAATGTACACTTGCAAACAGACTAACACATAAACTGCATTTGTTGTCATGTTAAAATGAAGTGAATAAGATCCAAAGGGTCTTTATAATTAAATGACGCAAAATTTTAGATTGTGTTAAAGGGAGTATAGGCTAGAAGTGCCATAAACCTGACTGATTAAACTGTTAAATCTAACTACTTAAATCGGATCTGGCAACTTACAATGGTTAATTAATTTTAAAGATAATTAGCTGACTATATGTTTTATTAGCCGTTTGTAATGCCAATTAGTTTCTGTGCTGGACCAAAATTACCATACACTGTGCTATGAATAAACCTGGATGAATTAATAATAGCACAGCAAGACATAAGTTCAACCTCAAACAGAGCTTATTAACATACTGTGCTGAGAATTAGCATAAAGTGTCAGTTTTACACCAAAATATAAATGTTATTTTTTCAAAACTATTTATTTTACAACAAAATGTCTAATGCAAAGTTAGGTTTCAATCATGTATAAAACAAATTAAAACTGTTTTAGGGTAATTGGTCCACTTTATAAAACATCCCTTTCCTCTATGTACCCCTGTAACATACTCGTTAATACAGCATCTTTAGTCTATGACACTTGATCCCCATAACTCTATGAAAGTGTAAATTCTGTGACATGCTTAATAACTACTGTGATGACTATTCTATAACAGTAGATAATTGATGTCTTCTTGTACAATAAAGTATCAATATTCTAATTAGAAAAACTTAATAAAAAATAATAACTCTCTCCAAATGTAAGCTTTAGCAGTGTATTGTGAATGTGAATATATTAAGTATGAATATGAAATATAGGAAAAATCTAATAAAATTATTGTGACAAATTAAACAAAAGTAAAAAATTAGCAATAAATAAGGTATTAAAGGTATACATATTATTATAATATCATATACAATGTATTCTAATTAACATACTGGTATTGTTATAGGATGGCTATCACAGTATTCACTGACGTTTCACTTCCAGTCAGTTATAAGTTTGTTTTTAAGCATGTTTACTCTTAGTGTTTTTACTTTGTATTGGCAATTATTTAGTTTCACGCTTTTTTATCGCCATGATATCATGTTGCTTTATGGGTACATTATTATTTTAGTGTTATTTGAAACCAAGCATTACATTTAGCATTGTTTTCAATATTGTCTGTATGGATATACTCAGAATTATTTATTTATCTAGTGTCTGTAATATTCTCTCTGTATTTTTTCTTGCCCTTTTGGAAAACCCCTTTGTTTTTGGGAGTATTGTTCTATATGGTAATGTTATCAATCATCAGAGTATTTTACCAGGGAGCATATCATCTTTGTTTTTCGTTTGTCCTCAATACTATGCTTAAGTGCTGTTTTACAAGACTAGTTGTCATGTTCTAGTGAATATGCTACATAGCATGATGCCACCTTTTTTAAACAGCCATAAGAGTTAACATAAGTTCAAGCTAGAAAAAATCTAATGATGGAGTATTATTGGGCAAACCATCTGCGTCATATTAAACAAAAAATTAGTGGGAGTTTTTATTTGGTGAAATTGGTTTGCTGCAGAAATATTTGTCTTTGATCATGTGGCCTATTCAGTTTAAAAGGAAGAAATAATATTTTTATTGTGTATTTTCTTTCAAGAAACATTGAATATATTCAATTCAAAAACACGAAAGACGCCAGAGTAGACATTACAAATGAAACAAACCACTGAACACACAAACAACCTGAGTTAATACCTCTCACAGGAGGAACTTCAGGTTTTTCAGGAGCTGCAATGGGGACCTTTTCAGCAGTCTTAGGTTTCCTAATGGCCTCAGGAACTATGACATAGTAACAGAGCACATTTAAAAAAGACTGAACAAAAACAACATATAAGACAAAAAAACTACACAAAACACGTGTAAAACTGAAGATTCTATTGCACTCTAGTATAACAAATTTAGCAACTTGGAAAAGAGATTATAACATTGTTTTGGTGAAAAAAGTATTCCATATACCTTTAAGTGGGGCTACTTCTTCCTTTGTAAGAATGGGCACGGTTACTTTCTCTTCAGCAATAAGTTTCTTAGGTATCTCAGGAACTTTAAAATAGCAATAGTTTCAATAAATGCCATATCTTATATTCAGCAGAGTTCAAGACAGACACACAAAAAACAGATAAGTGAAGAAAACCTCACAAAGTGAAACAGATACATATACACACCAAGAAGTGTATAAATAAACAGACACTTTCAGATCAACAGCATAGCACATTTATTGATCACAAGTATAATATTTTAGTTTTAGCTTAGATTTAGAAAACTGTTGAAAAAAAGTTTCCTAGTCACAAAAGCTGTCCATATGTTATTCTGTGGTGCATCTTTATCAAGTGGAGAGTTTGGGGCGTTACACACAAAAGCAGTTTAGGGACAAGCAAACTGAGCTATAGGGGAGGAATACGATTTCCTATTGATGTAACCCCTTCAGTGAAAGAAAAATAACCAACACATTGAGAAGCACTGCGTTGGGAGACATCTCCTGCATTTTATATGTTAAAAGCCCCATATAAATCAATAGGAAATGTGGGACTTTTTGTTTCTCCCCCATGGTGCAGTTGATTTGCCCCATAAGTGATCCTGTTTTAATTTGTCCATACGGCCCATGATTTATAAGCTCTTCAGTACAAATTAAGCATTGTAATTAGAGAGTTTCATAAACTTAATAAATTTACCCCCAGTTCCCATTTGTTTTTTATATTAATTTTACTTAGAGAATAATTAACTAAGGGTTGTTTTCCTTTGTTTAACCATATAATTAAAATACTGTAAACATTTTCAGACTTAGATGAAAGCTGCCATTGGTCTGGTAGACATATCATAGCTTTGCTCCATATACCTTACGTTTATGTAGCATATGTGTAAGCAAGGACACAACATCAGGCTGTGTAAGCATGTATTACTAAAATATTTGGGTAGACATTGACAAGGGTTTTGTTTGTATGGCCTCTTTTTTTTTATGAACCCATTTCCTTGGTGTTTTGTGAAGTTGAGAAATAGTATGTTATGCCAGACTTAATTTTTACACTCAAAAAGTTGAAGCATAACTTTAGAGTTTCAGCTAAGTTTTATGATTTATATAACCAACAAAATATTTCTGAATATAGATTAATATTTAAACCAGAACAATAACTCATACAATATTTTAAGTTATATATCTCACAATTAAAGGCCCCTGCTGTATTGCATATTTCTTTTGAGTCAAAAAGACAATACAGAAATTTAATATTTCTTGATAACTTGAAGATGGGTAACTACCTTTAGATGGTGGTGCCTCTTCTTTTTTAGGAACAAAAGTGGGGATTCTCTCCTCTGGAACTGGCTTTGCAGGTACTTAAAGAATATTGACTCATTTTAGAAATTTGAACTTCAAGAAACACAGACAGAATACCATACACTCAAGTCACATGACTATAACAAAAATTTAAGTGGAAAGACTAAACAGTATGGAAAATACTAACAGAAACACAGACAACAGTATGCTTGTCATTAATAATTTTTTAGTACTGAACTGGTCTATAATGTGTTATAAACACATATATGTCCAGTAAAGGAAAACATCTTTCTTAAGAACGAAGAATGCATTCGCACTAGAAGGCTATCATGTACAGATTGTAAATTGATGTGTATTGTCTTTTCTTTTACACACATCAGAATATCATATTGTTCACTTGTTATACCTTTAGCTGGATGGATATCCTTTACTGTGGGAACTTCCTTGGGGACTTCTTCCTCTGGAACAGCTCTCCTTGGCACCCCAGGCACTTTAAATATATTGCATAAATTCAGCATTGTTTATACACATGACTGCAGTTCTTAAGCATAGGACACATATGGTTTTAGTCCAGACAGATAAGGAAGAACAAAGGTTCTAAAGATGGAGGTTACCTGTAGCTGGTGGTTCCACCTTCTTTGGTGCAGCGGTAGGTAATTTCTCCTCTGGAATAGGCCTCTTTGGAGCCTCCGGAACTTTGAATATATTTATTTTAAGATTATTAAAACTCACATAAAGAGTAGGAACATGACACAAAAGTAACGATTAAGACAGCTTTGATAACAAACAAATCAATGCAGACACATAATCATGAAAAAGACAAGAGGTGCAAGCATCCAGCTGAATAAGAGTATTAATCGTGGTAAATGATCCTTAGAATATTTCTCTGTAAGTAAAGTTAACTAAAAGAGCTCTTTTTGTCAGCCATCCTAAACGAATGAATATTTAGTATTTTTAGAAAGCAAAGCCATTTACCTTGCTTATAGCAAGCAAAAGATAATACAGATTTTCACTTTTAATGCAGAAGATAATTAAATATGATATCAACACATAACAATACAACATGCTAAGAACTACACTTAAGCCCTTAGATGACAGATACTTCTCCAACTCGTGAAACAATTTTTTGGAGACACCTCAAAACACTGTCATTATTACTGGAATGGGTTAAGAACACATAAACAGACACATAGTATGCAAGAGAAGCAAACTTTTTAACAGAAAAACATGTATTGAAGAGCTTTTCTTGTTGAGTAACATGTTGTATTCTGTGGGACAGGTTAGTCACTGTCAACAGTTCTCCATTGAGTGTGATATCAATAGCTTTATCACTGCCTGTCAGCTTGAACCTTCAGGAAGTCAGCTCCCTGGAGAGTATAACATGTTTTAACTTTTACAACATTTGAATAAAAGAACTGCCAGCAGTGGAAGTATCCTTGTTTTGCTCAGCAGGAAAAGCCCTATAACATATATATTTTATATAAAAAGTTTCCTACTCCTTTAACACCAATGAAAGAATACAGTGACAGATTCATCCAATTCACGTGGGACCAACATTAATCTAGTGTAAGGTTTACAGAGACACAACTTTTATACCTTTAGCTGGAGGTATTTCTGGTTTTTTGGGTGCAGCAACTGGTACTTTCTCTTCTGGAATTGGTTTCTTTCGTGCTTCTGGCACTTTAAAAATATATTTGGTATTATCTTTCAAATATGTTTAAATGTACCTTTATTTACTTCAAATACTTATTATACAAAAAATTGCCTTTATGCACAAAATGACAGATCAGCAATTCTGAGGCAAATCAATTGCGCTATAGGAAACAAACTGAAAATCTCAAATTCCCACTGACTTAATTGGAGCTTTTAAATTGTAACTTTCACCTTAATTCAAGTTTTCATATTTGAAAACTGCATCAAGAACTGACTGTGCCATATTAGCCAAAAGACCAGCAAATGTACATTTAACCCTTTAAGGACTACGTGACATGCTATGACTGTCACGGTCCTTATACCCTTAAGGACCAGTGATGGTCATAGCACGTCACATACTTTTTACTTATAGCGCTCTACCGGGAGCTCTGTAAGTAAAAACGAGGCCTAAAATTGATCGCTCCAAGACCGGAGAGATCTCTCTTAGGCCTCAAAGCGACGCGCTGGTACACGTAATAGGTCACGTGTCCCGGCGCGTCAGCAAGGATCAAAGCGGTCCTTAAGGGAAGGTAACTTCCCTGGACCGCTGGTCCTTAAGGGGTTAAGGAGATATTCATAATTGTTACCGTATGCTGACGTATGCAAATTGTTGTACCTGTGCAGTACCAGTGACTTTTCATATGCTAATTACATTTCAGTGACACTTCCTATACTAATTAAGCATTTTCAGTGATGTGTCATATGCTAGTGAAGGTATTCATTGATGTTTCATATGCTAATGAAGCTATGTACACTACCAGGAAATTTTTACGTTCTCCAAAATATAAGTGTAAAAATCTCCTAAACTATATATCAGCTGGAATTTTGGTTAACATGACACATAGGCAGTTTTGAATGAGATTTTCAAATATGTAAAGAAAATTCAAGGTGACAGGTTCTCTTTAACCCCCGTAACTCAATAAAATGCACTGCAATGCATTCAAGGTGTTTAAAGCCCCATCTATATCAATGTGAATTTTAAATTTTACTCCATGGAACAGAATTGCCCCTCTCTTCTTTTGTGTATATGCTCATTTGTTGATTGTTAAAAAATTAAAACAGCTACAAACTACTAGTATAAGTTCGCAACTGCTAGTTTCACAGTAAAATTCAGTATCTGGCATCAAGATAATATGATTCTATACCTTTAGGAATCTCAGCTTCTGCCACTCTAGGTACTGCGGCCGGTTCTTCGGGTTTTCTGGGTGCTTCAGGCACTTTAAGAGATACTAGCATTCAGTATTTTTTCACTTAACACTACACCCTTTTGAGGGTCTGTTTAAAAAGCCCACAGACATACTCATCAAGCAGTTGTCAGTATGCTGTTATGGTCTGAAAGCATTCTAGGTCTTGTAATTTGTCAAAGTAAAAATATAAAGGCATGGACAGAGAACAATGGACAGTATTAGAAAAGATAAAGAGCTTATTGCCATTGTTTTGTTAAACATAGAAACATAGAAACTCAGACACTGGAAACAGATACAAATACACTGGATTACCTAGTTATCCCTACAACCTGGTTCAAATCACATCACTTTGAACACTAGATGTCTCCATTACCTTTAGTACCCATATGAGTTTGTTGCCTTGACTTTCCAAAGTCACTTTCTACTCATCCCAAATAGAACTTTTGATAAAGACCATGCAATACTTAGTTGCCTTTACTGAAAGTATGCACATGCATTTTAGAAAGAAACCTGCTTATCTTTCAAAATGCATTTCCTAAGGTTTAAAACATAGCATGGATCAGGGTAAGGCTAGTGAACCACTGAGGAGTATCACAGCTATAGTCTAACAGCAGCTATAGAGCTACAGGTAGTCCATCCCAGATAAAGATCAATCCTAATTTTGCCTTAATATAACTTGCTTGTCATATTGTTACACCATGTGGGTCAAGGAGGCCAAGGCTACCGCTGATTTAACATACAAATGATTACAAACAGTACAGAAAAACATTTGGACCAAAACACAAAGTGACGATACAAAACTCCACATGAAATCTCAGGTCAGTTGCACTATCACGTTCAGCTTTCTCCATGACTAAAGTACTACGGTTTGTAAGTGGCGCAATACAAGGCATATTTGCAGAAATATTTGCCAGAAAAGCCATGTTATACCTCTGCCTGGTGGTGCTACCCTTTTAGGGACAGCCTCTGGTACTTTCTCTTCTATGACAGCTCTTTTTGGAGGCTCTGGCACTTAAAATACATTATATTCTTTTAGAACATTGACAACTTGCATCCACAGCATAATTACAATCACCATACACTTACTAGACAAACATTGTACTATACATATATGTTACAGAAATACAATAAGATTATACACAGATAAAATAAATCTAAGAACCACAAGAAAAACTTAAGGATTGAATGAGTAAATTCATGCTTTACATAGTTAAAGAACAAATATACCTTCCATTGGTGGAACCTCCTTCTTTTTAGGAGCAATTGGAACTTTTTCTTCTACCACTTTCTTTGGAGCCTCAGGCACTAAAGACATTCATATAAATTATATTATATTCTAGATAAATATGCTATAAGCTTTCAGTCATGATTTGTAAGAATGTAAATATTTACAGACAAAATAAAATAAAAAAATGCACATATATATTTTAATACTTTGAATGCTAGAGATGTATCCAGCGCATTGCTCTGCAATACAATGGAAACATTGCTAGTGTTCAAGTGTTTAATATAGCACTGTGGTATACCTCGGGGTGGTGGAGCCTCTTCTTTTTTGGGAACAGCTTGAGGCACTTTCTCTTCTGGAGCTATTTTCTTAGGCACTTCAAAAATGATAAACACATTATGCCTGTAAGTACCTAGTTCTAATGTTGGACTTTCGTGCAGCTGTACATTGTATCTTATTATTGATTTAAGTGAATTAAGATTTGTTTTATACCTATCATAAAATGTTAGAATGCAAAGATTAACAAAGAGCACATTCATCATTACTATTCCTTCCATTTGGCTTCATGAATATATTGAACAAATAATAGTGCAAAAGAGTAGTAAAGAGGACACAGACAATACAATTGCATGAAAAACATAAGGTGGATTAGATAGCGATCTTGGTAAATATGTTGATATGAACCAGAAGGGGGTGAAGGTGTTTAATGGAGTCAACAAAATAGACAGACACAAAAGACAAAAATGTGCATGCTTATACAGCTGCTACAAAATTTTGTTAGACATACATATATCTAAAGTTCTATAGAAATTTGCATGACAGAAAAGTAATATACCTCTAGTAGGTGGCGCTTCCTCCTTTTTAGGAATAGACACTGGCACCTTTTCCTCAGGCACGACTTTTTTAGGAACCTCTTCCACTTTAAAATAATATTATGGAATATTGGATATCATGTGTCAATGTTTCAGAAGACATTTTATCATGACAATACAAAGGTAATTGACGTAAAGGACAAATTATAAGAAACAATAAGAAACAGAAATGACAAAAGATCTATGGGCAAGTAAGAAAATTAAAGAAAAACAGACACCATATAAAATAAGTGCTTTTGTTATACCTTTAGGTGGTGGAATAGCTTCCTTTTTAGGAGCAGCCACAGGTACCTTCTCTTCCACAATGGCTCTCTTTGGAACCTTTGGAACTTTAAAGATATTGATAAAGTTAACACTTGCTGCATATGAACCTATAATACAGCTTTTCAGTTAACAAAGCATTAACAAATCCTATAGCAAGGGTTTCAATTTCAATCCACAAAACCCCCCAATACAACAGGTTTTAAGGATATTCTAAGCAAAGTATAGGCAAATCCCTCAGTGGAAAAACCAGTACCCATGTGAGGATTGTATAGAATTGTTGGATTGAAGTGTGACTTTACCTTCTGTAATCTCTTCCTTTCTAGAGATGGATACTTCCATTTTCTCTTCTACAAGTGTTCTCTCACGGACAGAAGGCACTATGGACATAGAAAATGTAAAAAAGGTGTATTTTGTTTTGAACCACTCCCAGATAGCAACTATATGCTCCTATTCAAAGTATGGGGGGTCTGCTATACCAGCCATTGTTTGGACCACAATTCAGGAACTGATATTTGTTTGAAGACCATTCTAGCGGGGGACTACTATGACATGATCTGGACTGCAATGTTAGTTGAGAGATAAATTGTTGGTAGAACTTATTGCATTAAATGTGTTAAAAGACATGATGTATTGACTACGTTCTAACATATGCTTTGCTTTGTCAAGTTTTGGAGACTTATCTAACAACCAAGGGATTAAAATAATTATAAAAAGTCTAAATAAAGAATACATACTAATTTACAATTTAAGGGGGAGAGGGATTACACAAGGGGTTGACAAGTTTGACTTTCTATGGAGAAATTTTTCCTAATATAGAGCTATTTCAGATAACCTGTTGAATAATTTCCAAAGAATGGGAATTAGAGAACATATTCTCATTCGGGAGATGTCAAATCATTTAGTGCTTCTTACTCAAAAGGGTTTTACACAGTTACAAATATACAGAAAAAATATACACGCATACAAAAATATACATACACTGAAATATGCAAATTAAGATGTACCTATACATATATACACAAGGATGGATATAAGGTGACTGATAAAATATATAATATTTTAAAATGTATGCATCAAAAAATGCATGTACATAAGAGTAGAATTTACAGATATTTTATTCTAAATGATTAGAAAATGTAAGATGACAAAGAAAAAAGTCTTGGAAACAGCACAAACACACACATACACACACACACACACACACACACATAAGAAAATAGGGACCCAAAAGCAGCACCAAGCCTACTCTATTATAGCGGATATTGGGGCAGTGAAACAATTGATAAGAACTTAAGTGAGATTAAAACAAAGCTTTTATTACAGCAAAAGGTAAAATAAAATAAATAAAAAATAATAAGAAGAAGAAGTAAAAAGGCTCAGCAAATTTAACACCAATGTACAAATTATCAATACTATGTAACTGTAATAGAACAATACACTTAACAACAATATGTACTACTAGATAATTCAATGTCACATATTTCCTTGGTGCGAGAGTAAGATAGTATAATGGCAGTAGTTATAGCTCCAATAACAAATGATGAGAAAGAGGTATTTCTGATAGAATGATACACTTAGCAATATGCATTACTAGATGATTCAATGTACAATGTTATTTGTTGCGAGAGTGGATAGTATAATTATAAGTCTAACTGTTTCCTTATTGTGTATCAATTAGACACCATTGTACATATGTCCAAGTATACTCCAATTACTAGCCGGTGGATAGTTATCTGACCCCAAAATTAATGCATTTATTATAGTAGCAGAATACTCTCACTCAAATACTTTAATTAAAAAAGATATAAACATGATAAGATGCATGGATGTTAAGGCAGAAATCAGAAAATAAATTGTCTTTCGGTTTCCTTATTGCCATAGAGATTAGTATTGAAACAGTGTATGCCTAATTCAGCTTATGTATCAGGAAGACACCACCATAAATGTGGTCAAACAGATGCCAAATACGGCCTGCAATGGGTAAATGCCTGTTATCAAAAATTATTGGATAGCAGAGCGTTATCCCTTTGCGGCAAAACAAAACAAAACACAAAGTCTGGGAGTTAAAAACTACTGTGCACACAAAAAGGAGACTACGTGAGAAAAACATTGATAAGATCATACTAGTAACAAGTCCACCAAGATCCTGAGGTATGTTTCTCTATGGCGATCTTTCTCAAAGGATATTTGTAGTTTGGGAGTTGAGGACAAAATTAAACAACTTAAATTCTCTGAGCCTTTTTACAATTTTTATCTTATTTTTATTTTATCTCTTGCTTTAATAAAATATAAGTTTTACTTTCTTGCCAGCCCCCAAATCCATTAAAATAGGATAGGTTTGATGTTGTTTTTGGTGTCTCTAGATTTCTTCCTAATTCATTAACAGTATAACAAAAGCCATAGCGCATTCTGTTTAGTGTTCCACTATGCCCTTATAAACTAAAATTGGTAGTGCATCTCCCTCCTTCAAATTAAAAATGGACACAGTGACTTTCAACTAATTTCTTTGTAGATTATGTTAAAGATAATTACTGTTTCTTAATGTTATTGACATATAATGGAAAAGGACTAATAAGGGAATGTTTCTTTGGCTGAAACTGCAGACATAGTCCACTTTTACACATTTTACAATGTGCAACATTTTACATACCTTTGGCTGGTGCAGCCTCTTCTATTTTTTGAACAAATTGAATCTCTTCTACAATCTTTCTTTCCGGCACTGAACGTAATAACATAAAATACTAATTATTCTTTGAATTATCAGTTGCATAGATTTCCATTGCAAAAATAAGTATTTGGACTGTAAGAAAGGGTAACATGTACACACATTTTTTGATAGGCATAACATAAATTTTCCCCAAAATTGTTGCAGTGAGAAATGTTTAAAAAGCAGTTTTAGTCAGACCTATAGTTGTCTTTTTGCTGGCTAATGTTAAATATTATATGTTATTCCATTTAATGAGCTACAAAACTTCATAGTAATTTGGTTTATGAAGTTTTGTGGGTATTGTCATTGTGATCAATAGTTATATTTGAACAATGACTATAATACCCAATCTGCCATCCATACCTTTTACAGATGTAATTTTTTCTTTTCTAGCCATGGAAAGAGAAATTTCTTCTTCTGAAATTGCCCACTTCCGTGCCTCTTGTACTTTAAAAATAATGCTTATATTTAGAATTGTTTACTATGTAAATGTGTTGAATTACAACAGTATAGAAAAAATAATTTAATTTTAATGTTGTTGGTGATAACACACTCACGAAAATATAAAAAAAGCAGAGGTCAGGTTTGATTTAATAAGGTTTTGCTCAACTGTAAAAATGAATTAGGGTTTACATTAATGCTTAAACACTGGCAACTTTCTCTGTGCATACCTCTCCTTTCTTCAATTTCTTCATGAACTGGGACAGCTTTTCTGGATATGGCTTT
Source organism: Rhinophrynus dorsalis (assembly GCA_037306005.1). NCBI lineage: Eukaryota > Metazoa > Chordata > Amphibia > Anura > Rhinophrynidae > Rhinophrynus > Rhinophrynus dorsalis. The sequence goes on along the minus strand of CM074725.1, from coordinate 181,191,091 downwards.
TTCTTCAACTTAAAAAAAATATATAAATATATATATTTATAATAAATAACGATAGCTAGGTCAATAATTGCTCAGATATTCAGGCACAAAGATGCATTATGAACACAGTAGTATTTGATATTGGTTAACCCCTTAAGTACCATTGACGTGGCAGGACCGTCACGCTGGTCCGGCACTTAAGGACCAGTGACGGTCCTGCCACGTCACGTACTTTTACTCACCGTGCTCCTGTAGGAGAGCGGTGAGTAATACCGGGCACTGAAGTTGATCGCTCCAAGACCGGAGCGATCTCTTCCAGTGCCCCGTTTGACGTGCCGCCCCACGTGATCAGTCACGCGGGACGGCACGTCAAAGTTTCCTATGTGGTCCTTAAGGGACGCCACGCCCCGGGACCGCTGGTCCTTAAGGGGTTAAAGACATGTAAGAAACAGAAACACTTTCAATTAAATTGTCAATCTGGTTAATAAGACACTGTCCACATATCTAAGAATTGTTAATGTCATGGAAATCTACTATAAAAAATAACTTGTTTAAACTCAAAAGGAATTAAGCCTTCAGATCATGATTTAAATCATAAAAATGCCTATATTATTATTATTATTATAGTTATCTGGTACTTATTTTTATGTACTTGAAGTTGTACATTCACAATGACGTTTGTTTTAGTTTGTTTCTAATCCACATCACCTCAAAATAGACAATAGACTTCACAATATGTTGAGTAGTGCTAAAGAGAAACATCTTACTCATATATTTTTATTTAGTGGTTTACATCAGATTGTGAGCTGAAAATTACTAGCAAAAGACTACAAAATATAAAATGAAAAAATATATATGTATATATACTTCTGTATGACTGATTACTTAAACAAATTATGGACCACTTAGTCATAATTTATAGTTTCCCTGTACCTTGATTTGATTTCTAGTGACCCATAGACTAGGCATGTCAAACAAGTGGCCTGCACTATCAGTGGAACTAGGATGGAATGCAAGAAAGTGTATGTGTGTCTCTGTGATTACCAGTGGAACAAGGCATGGGTGTCTGACAATATGTGTGTGCGTGCAACATGGTGTATGAATAGTTCTTTGGCCATCAGTGGACAGTGGAGCAATACTGGGGTGTCAGGCAATGTATGCATGATTCTGTGATTATCAGTGCAGTGTCTTACACTGTATGTGTGGCTCCGTGAGTGACTACCAGTGGGATAGTGTAACAAGATTATGGTATAAGACAGAGTATGGCTGGATCTGTGACTACCAGCTAGAAAATGCTGAGGTGTCAGATAGTATTTCGTAGTTCAATCCCAACATTCATGGATAGATGCATATATATAATATACATGTATATAGACACAGGGACAAACTCATACATATGTTGACCACAGCAACCAATTTTGCTTCCTTCTTTGGAGGAAATATTGAGTATGCAGCCTTAGACTGCATTTGAGTTTGACAGTCCTGCTGTAGACTTTTAATTGATTGCACAGTGTTTTCTGAGAGCACAGTAAAAATTACAAGGACCATTCAAGCTAGTCACAATGATAATAATAGGATAACAGTGAGAAAGATAGTGAGGGACATTCATGATGAAAAGATAGAATCTTATTTTATAATGCAACTAAACTAAGGTAAGAAGTTGTTTTTTCTTGCAAGATTTTTTTTATGTTACTTTTCCATGACAAACTGAATTAAAGATGCACATTGTTTTCCATTCAATACAGTAGTATTGTCTAAATGATTTCGACAGACAAAAATATTTACATATATTTACAACATTAAAAGATAAATAAAGGCACAACCTCGAGTCCTGATGCCTGCTTCTTCTTCTCGGCTCATAACCATTCTTTCAAACTGCTCATCAACAGGCTTCCTAGGTACTGTAAAATCAACAGTTTCAAAAGATGAAAATGCTTTAATAATAATGGAAGCATAATTTCTTTTCTAATGTTGTGACTACAAATTCTAATCAAATGGAATTGGACAAAAAAACTTGGTATAAAAATTTTAAATGGTCAATTATATTTTTCCTTGTAGGAGGTCATATAATGTTTCTTTTCTTTCAATCCTATCTGTCTTTTAAAAACGAACTACAATTCATTGTGGCATAAATTGTGGGCTGGATTACATTGAAAGTTATAAATGTTATCACTGTTTTTTTTGTCACAGATCCTATTGAAATCTATGGGGAAATCTGAAGATTACAATTGTGATAAAGTTATCAACTGCAATGGAATCAAGGTGGCTATTTGGTTTGTTGTAATGAATTGTTGGGATTTGCAGTTCGCACTTAAACAAAATACATCACTTTATATACCTGGTACTTTTCTCTCTTCAATTTCTGGAATTTTTCTTTCTAGGATATCCTCTTCAATGGCTTAAAAAAGAAAATGTAATGTTAACTAGTTGTATAACAAAATACATATTACAAATAAAATAATGACTTAATTAACCTGTCAGATGCTAAAGACCAGATATGTTTGGCATACTAACTTAGTTATTTTGAACAGATCAATGTTTTCACATATCACTTAAGTATAAATATACACAACAAACTGGGGTTATCCAGAATCTAAAAGAATCTAAAGTCTTGATCGATCTGGGGCCTTTATACACCAATGACCCAGTATCTAGTACAGTTTATTGAATTAACCCAACACAAACTGAAAATATACAGATTAATGTTAGATGATAAAGCAATGGTGTAAACACCAGCAATAACAGTATAGAACACAAAAAAGTTTAAGACAGATGCTTTTCTGGATTGCTCTAAAAAACAATGTAAATGCAGTAAATTAAAGAGTGCCATATACCTTCTTTGTAATATCGTTCCCTTTCTCCATAAACTTGTTCTTCATAGTACTCTTGTTTCTTCTCATAGACTTGTTCTTCATAGTATGTCTTCTCCTCTTCATAAACACGGCTCTCAAACATCTCTTCCCTTTCACCAAACTCTTCTTCATAAGAGATCTCCTGTTCCAAAGAAATTACCTCTGCTTCTTCATAAGCAGGTTCAGGTTCTTCATAAACTTCTTCATAAATTTCTTCTTTCTTCTTGGAAATGGCAACCACTTTAACTTCTTCAGCTCTCTTGGGTGGCGCAGGGACTTTAAAAATATTTACTTATGTTAAAGAAAGCTGTTTGCTAGAATGTGACTGTTAAGATGTAGTGTTATGATCTTTAACAAAATAAAAAAAGAACACAAAAATAAAACATACACAAACAGCTTGGTGTTGTAAGAATGTAGCAAAAAGTACTGGATGTCAACCAGTACCAGTAATATCAAAGGTGACTAAATAGCAACCGTGGGAAGCTGATGCAAGTGAAAGCAAGAGGTATTAAGAACAAAGACAAAGAACAACATTTATTGGGAATGGACACATGTAAAATGAAAAACAAACACCATCAAAGAACGGTTTAATCTCAGTCTAAAACTAGAGAGACACAGGTTTAGAAGTAGTGTAAGAACATTTTATTTCATTGAAAGGGTAGTAGATAAGTGGAATAGCTTACCAGAAGAAGTGGTAGAAGTTAATACAGTGACGGAATTTAAGCATGCATGGGATAGGAATAAGGCTGTCCTGAACATAAGACCAAGGGCCAAATAAGGCTTGAGGTTTTTACAGTAGGATAATAGGCAGACTAAATGGGCTGTATAGTTCTTATCTGCCGTCAAATTCTATTTTTCTATGTTTCTAAGTTGTAGTAAAAAGAATTAGAGCAATTCTGGGGGAAAATGAATGCAATATATGTGTCAAATACAAACTTCCATTGATTTAAATGTAGCTTTTGACCTTTTCATTGCTAGAGCGGTCTCAACCACATTGTGAAACAATGCATCGGAAACATGTCTAGATTCATGTGGTTAAAATCTTCATTTACGTTAATGAAAGTTGCAGGAATTTTTTTGTCCTCTATGGAGTTCATTCCAGAATTGCCCAGGTTTCCAAAAGATGCCTTCTTCAAACCGTTTAACAATATAAATGAATCATATCATCTAGAGTCCAAAGACATCATAAGAGAAAATACATTCAAATAATGTATGCTGCGACTATAAGCAAAAATTGCATATGTAAATGTCCCAAAGATATAATTTTTTATTGTTATTTGTATGTTATCAGATGTCTGTAAATATAGATGTTAAAAATGTTCTTCTTCAGATGTTTATGGACTAAGACTCTCATAGCCCAACTTATGGGCTGTATTCCCAAAGAAAAGTGATGACATTCTAGAACAAAAATTAAAAGCCCCAGTTAAATCAAAGTGAATTTACGAAATTTATATTTTTTTCCCTACATAGCTGTTGGATTGCCACAGAATTGCTTTAATTTGCCATTTTACATGAGACCCAATATTTTGATAAATGATAAGTTGTGGTTTAAGTAGGCTCTTTGCATAAGTAAGATGGTTTAAGCCCCTACCACACAGGCAGCAAAATGCAAAAATGCTGCAATGGATCTGTCACCGTGTGATAGACAACACGATGGACTATGGTGCCTTTCACATGGGGCAACTAACGTCTAGTGTGAATGGACCAAGGTCATGCTTGTAATAGAGGGCTTAGTAGAAAACAAAGAAAAAAGGTTTTAAGTAGCAACTTGACAAACAAATTACAATTAACAATGAAATGCTATTAAATGGCATTTTACAATGTGTGACACAAAAAAATGTATGCCGAAACAGGAAACAAAGGTAGAATTTCGTCACATGAGACAGGACATAAACTGACACATGACTGATCACAGAAAATATTGATTTACGCCTAGTTTACACTGGCAACTTTGTTATAAAATGTTGCAACAACATACGATTGAACTTGAAAATGTTTGTTACCTATATGTCATCCATGTGAACTGCCCCATATGAAACAATTACATCTATTCTGTGAAACTGGTTGTTGCAATTAAATTGTCGCAACAAAGTTACCAATGTAACCTAGGCCTAAGATGATATGACAGTTACCAGCACAAAGCCAAAAAGAGTATGAGACAGACTATCACATCAAATTCATTAAAGGTATTAATAACATACCCTTGCTTATCTTAATCTATGCAAGTAATTATAATGACCACTGTGAATCAATTTTGCATGGAGTGGTTCTCCACAATTAATTGCAAATCAATACTGAATATCATGTCCATGGAGGCAACATGATTTTTTTGTTATAGCAATCAAATACCTCAGATTCATCCCACAGAAGTATTTCTATACCATAGGAGGAGTTTGGCGGTCCTTGAGACCTACAACAAAGAATCATGTCTGCTTTCATGGACATGATAACAAATGCTAATTAAATATTCATTACTGAATAAACAATTACCAAATCATTGATTCATACTGGCCGTTATGATTTTTTGTTCATATTAAGATAAGTGGGTGCTTATATTAAGATACGTTAGTATTCTTATAATCAATAGAATATATTTGGAGGAACATACTCAATGGAAAGACAACACGGAATACAAATCAATAGTTCATAGTATTTCTTTGCATTCACAAAACATTCAACATGCAAGGTAAGAAATAATTTTATGATGCTTTGGTTTTCAGATGGTAAGAATTTTAAGGAAGCTTTGTGGGAATGAAGATGGTATTTAGCAAATCAAGAGCAAGTAACATGTATATAACACATTTAATAGGTTTAAAAAAAAACACACATGGAAAAGTTTTGTTTTTATTAATTAGAAAAGTAGTAATTGCAGCTTGCAATTTTTCTACATGCGGGACACTATTATATTTTGGACCTGATATTTTGGCAAATAAATATTATTAACACAGATAATTAGTAATCCTCATGCCTCTTCTTAGGCAGAACTTGAAAAAACAGTGTACTGGGCTGTGAAAGCTTGCACTACTGATAGTGCTATCAACCTCAGTTCACCTTCTTTAAAGGGATAGTAATGTTTCATAGTAAAAGCAACTAATTAATCATCATAGTATTTGGGCCTTGGAGAGTGTTAATTCAATTCTGTCAGAGTTGTAGTTCAGGAGTAACTGAATGATAAAGTATCCCCCTCCCGCCCCTTTTACTGATGTAACGCTGCTCAGCCAGAGCAGAAGGGAGGTGCCCAGGTAGATTGCAGAGAGGGACAATCTTCAATTAAGATAAGGGAAAAACCTGAAAAACTTGTCAAGGGGGGCAGGGATTTCATTGTTCTCATAGGAAGAAGATTGTCCCTTGCTGTGAGCTGTCTGGTCTGTGAACTGGATTCTACATCTGAGGAGTGGGTGCTTACACTAGGTAAAAGGGGAGGGAGGGGGATATTTTATCATCCAATTACTCTTGAACTACAACTCTCACAGTATTGAAATAACACTCTCTATGGCTCAAATACTGTGAAGATTAATTGGAGCTGCTGTTTTTGTGAAACATTACTATCCCTTTAAATAAACAGAGTTTTAAGGAAAATATATGTAATAGGGCTTTTCATGTTGAGTAAATCAAGAGCATTCTCGCCGCTGGGAGACATATTATTCTACTGAAACTATTAGCAATAGCCCCAACTGGTGTCCAAACGACACTATTTTAATACACACTTCAGTCATAGACTGCAGTTCTCCACATTAACCCCTTAACGACCCACTACATACATATACGCAATGGAAAAACTTACTGGAAGGATCCATGACATATATGTACATCATTGAATTCGGGGGTCACCGCATGGCTGCATCCCATTTAGGGACCCCTGATTCCATTTCTGCAAAAAGAGTTTAAAAAAACTCCCTGTGATCCTTAAGTGCTGGCTGCGCGGCTGATCTTTAAGGGGTTAAACTACAGTACCACCACATAAACACAATAGAAATTTGTTTCTTAAAAGTCTGAGCTGCAATAACTTGTGAATCAAAATATCCTAGCAGTGGGAGTATTCTTATTTTACCCAGCTGTAACAGCCCTATAACATGTAGTCTTTATAGCATGATGTAGAAATGAAATCAACACAGTTATTTCTACTTCCCAAAAATATTTGCAGCAACTAAGATGGCCCAAATTGACCCACCTGCAGAGCTTGGTCAATTACGTCTCTATAAATCAGGACCACTAGCTCAGTCATACCAAGAGCCATATGCACAAATACAAGAGTGGACCAATTCTGGAGCAAAACCAGCTGCATCACAGGTGACAATGGAAGCTTCCAAAATAGTCCATCTGATACAGGCATATGGATTGCATTCAAGGGGTCTCATTTAAATCAATGGCAATTTTTATTTGGCCACTTTTATACAGTAGTTTTTCCCAGCTTTTGTTTTTTGTATATATGAACCTTCTATATGCCTGTGAACATGCAAAATTTGTGCTGTTACTTCTTTAACATGGCAGGAAGTGAAGCATGATGTCTAAGGACCGCTTAGCTGTTTAGTGCAGATTAATGCGCATGTAGCCACACAGAGTACTGATCACAAGGGCGTCCAATGTGTGGCCCGTGGGCCAAATACGGGCTGCCTTACTCCTGAGATTTTTTTAAAAGCTATTTTAAAACCTGATTAACTAGCACACATGAACTAGCAGGCCAGTAAGACACAATCCCCTGCCTGCCAGTACCGTACAGTTGAAGAATAGATATTTGTTAAATATCGGCATTTTCATTTATTTTACACTAAATAAATCAATATTTTTGAATAGCCGACAGGCTACAATTTACTATCATTATCGATAATAATATAAACAGAATGCAGCCTTCACGCTTATGGCTTTCTGATCAAGTGGCCCACAGTTTAAAAAACTTGGACGCCCCTGACTAATAATGATGCATTATTTTGGACCTGTCTGTTTACCTTTAGCAGGAGGTGCAGGTGGTGGAGGAGCTGGCGCTCTTGGGACTTTTTGTTTCTTGCCAACTGCAGAAACTTGGATAATATGACAAGAAATATATATAACAGGTGCAAAGAATCACACACGTGTTAAATGGACAGTAAACCCTTATTATGAAACTATGTATTCTGTGGAACATTTTCTGCTTAGTAAAACAAAGGTCATTTTACTCTTGGAAGTTGTGTCAGTCAAATATTGGTACAGAGCTAATTTGGATTAATTTGAGAGTTTAAGTTCAAAATTACTTTTGCAGCCAGTCGGCATTGTTGCTTGTGAAAATCTTAGCGTTGCAGACAGAAGCTTTCCATAGATGGATGTTGCAACAGTGCCACCTGGCAGCAAAACATCTTGAACTTAAGGTTCCAGAAAAATGGCAAGTTATTTCTGTAATAACTACTGAAAGGAACATCTTCCAACACTGGAACTTCCCTTGTTTTACTCATTAGGAAAAGCCCCAAAGCATATACATTTTCATAATTAGTGTTTACTGCCACTTTAAATGGCTCTGTTTATTTTGCCTTTTTGTAATCATACTGCCATTTTTGGTCTGTGGTGCATTTTAGCTGAAAACTATGTCAAGGGTTTTGTCTACAAATATCTCCTTAGATTTCAATTGGAATCTGTTATAACCACCTATCAAATGCACCTTTTGTTAGAAATACTGTGTATACATTAGATTAGAGGGTGTCTTCATATGAACTTTAGAAAGCAGACAAAGACATACAATAAATATATATTGGACTGCAGAAAAATTACATATATGTACATAAATAATAGCAATTGTAAAGACTGATGAATACAACATTCCAAAGAAAATGTGACTGATACATATCTAAGATAAACATTGAGTGTGCACATGTACACAATGCAGTAAGAAGAGGTTTTCTGCAGTATGTCCATTAAGAATTTTTAATACAGTAACATACTGAATTATTGTAGCTGCTTCAAATAATTGCAGCAGAGATAAGATCTCTTAAGAACGATTTTGCGATTTTTTTTAAAACCAGATGTCTTTATAATAAAGCTGCAATGAAGAACCAATACATGTTATATGCCTAAAATGTACATCATACCTTTCTATATTTTATTCTTTTAATTACAGTACAACAAATAGAGTCTTGACATTTAATAATTTACAGTATATATCTATAAAAAGGAGAGGCTGCTGTGTGATCAATTATGCCACCGCCAAGTGACCTCTCGTGACTTAAAGTGGTGATACAATTGTGCCACTATACACCAAAGAAGTATAAATCAGTTTATATGTAGTTTACTCACTTTTAACAGGTGGAATTTCCTCTCTCATATCTGGAACATCTCTGGCAATCTCCACACCAGGCTTGGGCACTGGAGAGATTCATAGGAAAAGTATGATTCGAAGTTGTATCAATATTTCAAACAAGGTATTGAACAAGTACTACCAGCATTTGTTTTAGAGGTGATTAAATACATTGTCTAATCATAATAGATGATAATACATTTTATGCAGTAAACGTCTAGCTTGACATTAGGAATCAAGATTAATATAAACATTTGGATTTGTAAATGTCACCCATTGAAGTGTCATTTTCATACATTATCCTATGTATTCATAAATTTGCAATATTTATGCATAACTGCAGTCTGTTTTCTGGGCTTTTAATACCAAATAAGAATATATATATATAGAACATGGAAAAGAAATAGCAGATTTGATAACATATCACCATAAATAAAGGTAATTACAATGAGTAGAATCCCAAATTGAGTCTAATTTGCATATTCTGCCAGTAATTGAAGAGCCCGTGTACACGGGCCACAGTGCTGGTCGGTCGCGGTGCAGTCATGCGCAGTAGAGACTGCCCGTGATGTGGCTGATGCGGGGCGCTCCGAATTCAGACCGTGGTCACTCTCTGCACACCAAAGCTGCGCAGAGAGTGACCACGGCCTGAATTCGGAGCGCCCCGCTCTGTATCAGCCCCATCATGGGCAGTCTCTACTGCACCTGACTGCAACACGCGCAGCAGTCTCTACTGTGCATGACTGCATCGTTACAAACTTTTAGCGATTTATTATATAGGATAAGTGGGTTTTACAATAAAATGTTGGTCACATAACCTCCAGACATTGGTGGTACAGTTGTACCCCTCAATTGTGAACTAAAAAGGGGAAGGTCTCTGATACCTATTTCTTATTACAATCAACTGATGTGCACAAATACATGCAATGTAGGTGGAGAAATTGATGAAAGGTAGCAGTGGGGCACACAAATGATACCCAGAGGTAGGAATTAGGAAGCAAAATGAAAAAAGACAGGCGTATGAGGATGTGGAGTATAAGATTGTCTTTGATTTAATTTCTAAATTACCCATAACCAGAGAAACACAGATTGTACTACTAGTATGAAATTGCTGTAAACTACCAAAATACCTGACAAACATATCAAGGTTCAACAGTAATGCCACTTCTAAAACAACATTTGAATATGAATTATATTAGTAGTATAAAATGTTTTATCTCTGTATATACGTTATCGCGCTATTACATCAGCAACAAAACCCTACATCTAGGAAAAAAACAAGCTGATGTTAAAAAATGTAAGATGACTCAAATAATAAAAACAATTAATCAAATGTCATAACTACTTATGTTAAATTATTCTTTTTTAGTAAAGTGATTTTAGTTTAGTAATGAAAACTGTCTAATTTAGAAAAAAAATTATTGGAATTGATCAAGTTAATGTTTTGATTAATAAATACTATGTGTTTTGTACCTCTCTTTCGTTTCTTCTCTTCCGGAACAGGAGGAGGAAGTATGATTTCTTAGAATAAATAAATAAATACCAATTTATTATGTGTATTAATTTTTACAGGTGGCATTTGGGACTATTCATTGATTATTTTGAATCAATACAATAATCAGTGTTGTTTAAAAAGCTGGACTACTTCTTGCTCTTTAAAGAGATAGTAATACTTGCAAATTACTAATCCCCATATTGTAGCTTTGTTAAAAAGAAACTTATTGCCCCCAGTGTTACCTCTCAAACCCTTATGGTTTGAGAGATGATAGCGCTCAAGGTTCCCCCCTCCCTCCCCCTTCCCTGACTGAACGCTGACTGCAGGGGAAGCTGTCGTACGACAGTCATATGTGCATCAGGCGGCTCTACAGCTGAGCCGAGATCACGTTTATAAGAAAGAATTCTTTCGCTGAAACTGTCTTCTATGTGTGCTTGGTTTACAAGCACACATAGAAGACCGTTTTAGTGAAAGATTTCTTTTTTATAAACGCGATCTCGGCAATGCTGCAGAGCTGCCTGATGCACGTAATACCAGATATCCCTGCAGTCAGCGTTCAGTCAGGGAAGGGGGAGGGAGGGGGGAACTTTGAGCGCTATCATCTCTCAAACCATAAGGGTTTGAGAGATGACACTGGGGGCAATAAGTTTCTTTTTAACAAAGCTACAATATGGGGATTAGTAATTTACAAGTATTACTATCCCTTTAATCCTACAATCTAAAGGATTTTAAAGAGATAATTCATACCTTCAGGCACTGCTTCTTCTTCTGGAGGAGCAGGGATATATGGCACTCTCGTATCAGGGACATCTGCAATGAAATTACATGAAAAAACTTGCATCTCTTATAGCCCTTTAACAATGCAATGAAGGATTAGAGTGCTATAATCTTATTAGGTACTCTAAAATAGTTTTTAACTAAACAGCAAGTTATATAGTTTGTGGCTAATATAAATTATAATAAAAGATATTGCCATAATTTTATAGTTTTTACTGAAAAATACATTTTGTTTTTCTTACCAGGTGGTCTTAATTCAAGTTTCATTTCTGTAAAAAAACAAGAGTAATAATAACAATAAATATAATACAAGTAAATGTTTGCAAATATTAAAATCTCATCGATAGCCTATACAATATCTAACAAGTAGATTTTAAGGTATGTTGTATAATCAGTTAAAAGTATAGTCTACTGCTTCCGGTACTAAATCAACAAGGACATTCACTGGGTTGCTCTTAGTAGCACTGAATACCTGATCAATAGTCAGTTAATACAACTCTCATGACTCATCTTCCAGTAATAATTACTGTTGTCTAGCACAGAAAATAGCCTTATCCTATAATGTACTAATACAAAAACTATTTTAACGCATTGGATGCTAAATATGTATCCAACAAATTGGGAGACAAATACCAGAATAAACACTAACCTTTTTTTGTTAGGTATAATTCAGCTGTACTTGTTGCTTCACCTCTAGGCTCAAGACTGGCAATTACAGAATAAACTCCTGTAAAATAGGAATATAATGCTTTGTAAATCACCCATTTTTCAATGGTGAAAATGTGACGGAAATAATTTACTGTGAAATGCATACCTTCATCCTCTGCTGTCACATTGTGAATAGTCATGTAATGCCAACGGCCTTCACTCCTGAAGCTGTATTTTTCACTCTCCTGCAATTCGATTGTTCCTTTGTACCATGTTACTACAGCATCATCAAATGAAACTTCACATTCAAAAGTTGCAGATTCATGCTCGCTCACGACAATGTTCTGTATGGTTTTTGTGAACTGAATTGGTTCGGCTGTGTTTTAGAGAAAATTAAAAAGACAGAAGTTGTTGAAAACATATATCAAACTTAGAAAACAGTGTGTAGTTACATGGATGTGTGATTTTATTTAATCTTTTTTACAGGTCATTTTGATTGGTTACCTCTTCATGATATACAAAATAAAAATATAGATTGTTTGCATATTTAATACAAGTATATTTTTATAACAGACATTTAAACTATATAGGTAAGACATTGCACATTAACCTGTATACATACCCTCAATAATCAAATCTGCAGTTGTTTCCAGATTTTCGTACTTGCAAGTGTAATGTCCTTGATCCTCTGTTCTTACATCTTGAATGGTAAGCCTATGTATCTTTTCATTGACCTCTGTTTTATATCTTCCCTTTGGTTCAATGACTTTTCCATTTTTGTACCATTTTGATTTTACATTTGGTATGGAAAACTCACAAACCAAGGTGCTAGTGTAGCCTTCTTTAGTAGACTTGTCTTCAAGATGTTTTTCAACTTTAGGTTCTAAAAGAAAACCAAATTTCTATTCAGTCCATGTGCAAAGTTTAAATACAATAAAAGTTGTTTTAAGCACGATATGAGATAATATTATTACCGATGACAGTTAGCTTCGCACTAGATATATGTGGCCCACACACAACTCTGAAATTGCCTTGGTCCTCAGGCTGACAATTCTTTATTCTAAGAATATGTTGATCACCCTGAATACTGATATTATATTTCTCATTGGACTCCAATTTTTCAGTTCCTTTGTACCAGGAGAGTTTGATTTCGGGATAGTTAATCTTGATTTCACAGTTAAAGACAGCTTCTTTCTTTGCCACCACTGTTTGATTTTCAATATCTTTGACCAAAGTAATAGGCTGTAAAATATAAAAAATCATTAGCAAAATCAGAATTTCCATCTGAATTGAAATTAAATGTCAATGTAAAAGATAACAAATAGATTCCTTACATCAGCTTGTGTTAATCTTTGCTGGATGAACGAAACAAGTTCATCAAATTCTTGTTCTTCAGCACGAGATCTTTCCTCAGATTCAATTTCCTAATGGAATGAAGATGGCAATTAATAAATAAAACATGTAATCATGGCACAGCTAATAAAACTCATAAGCTACATCATGATAACATTCTGAGAAACCAGTGAAAGAACAAATCTGATCTTCTTACATTAATTCATAAGTAATTATGACATAAAAAGATATAACCCTGTTGTCATCTGTTGATAAATGCAATGCAAGCTCTGTTGAGAGAGTTCTGTGATATTTATTTTATTTTTTTTCTCCTCACATAAAATTATATTTTGAATCAAGATATTTTGTTTGTTCACTATGGTGAAGTTGGTTTGCCCTAAAATTGTTCTACATTTCTTAGTACAGAAGCCTAACAGTGTTTTGTATATGTGAAATTTCAGCAGAACCTTCAATTTGCAATGCTACTGTGCAGAAAAACAGAAGAATATTTATTCATTTTTTGCTATAATAATATGACATTTCTACAACACTGTTCTAACGTAAAACAAAATAAGCTTTTTATGAAGGCTTGTATACATTGCAGTTAGTAAGTGTTATTGACGTTGAAGTCTATGATGAAGATTATAGCTAAAACCTTTATCAACTGTAATGTAATCTAGGCCATAGCATGGTAGCAATTTAAAATGTATTGATGCTGAATAGGTGTATTACAAAGCAACATGATTCTGCAATTAGGACCTTCAATTCTGGAATTGTGTTTTAAACGGAATTGCAGGAACCACTGTATGATTACATAGTAATGCCAGTTAAGTATAACTACAGAAAAATAATGTGCATACCATCCTGTGGCTCTCCTCTTCCCTGCTGGCTTTAAGAAGCTCGAAAGCTTGTAGGAGACCACGGAAATCTGTAATGCCATACATACGGGCATACTTCTCATACTCTTTAGGATCAACATTTTTCAGAAGTTCCATTATATCAATGGCTTTCTCTTCTTCTTCTTCCTTCTTCCTGGTTGGTGTCCTAAAAGAGTAGCTCGATTAATTAAATCATATTCTAGTTAAGTGTACTATTTTCTATAATGTTTCAGGAGAAAAAGAAGTTGGTGTTGACTAGTCCAGGGGTTGTCAACCTTCAGACCTCCAGCTGTTGGAGATTAAAACTTCCATAATATTAACTGGAGTTGCCATTTAATTTAACTAGAATTACATGCTAAACTACAAAATAGAAATATGTTTGTTTTTTAAATAGGTGGATTTTCATTTACAATTTAGACTTTACAAGAAACTATATCTTTACTTACTTTTTCAGTTTTGCTCTAAGGTCTCCCTCTAAAGCTTCACGTTTCCTTTCTTCAACTTCCAGATTGGTGCTGCACTCAATTTCACCATGTTTGTTAAAAGCCACACATCTGTATTGCCCGGAATCAGTTTTAGTTACATCTTTAATTTCCAGCTTAGCCTCGTCTCCTTTTTGTTGAACAACAATACGACCCCCATGGTTGATCTGTCTCCATTTTCCCTTCATCCATTTCACATTTGGGATTGGATCACCACCAACTTTGGCAATGAATGTTGCTGTCCCCTCTGAAAAAGTAATATGTTATTAGAGTATGGTAATAAAGAAGAAGTGGAGTATGCTTTGATATGGGAAACAAACTTACTTTCTGATACTTTAACCCCAGAAGGCTCAGAAACAAAGAAAAGTTTTCCTTCCACAGGAGCTTTCTTGGCTGGTGCCACCGCTGCTGCTTTTTCTGAAATAAAAAAGTGATACAGTCAACAAATAATATGAAATCATATGACACTGATCAGAAGCAATACATAAACACATTTCAACATAGGCAAAGTAAAAGAGGTCTTGAATCCTTCATTGTTGTTGAATGGAATGTGATGATGAAATTATTTTATTAAAGGCACCAATAAGCATCTATCTATATGTAATGAAAATGCTGCACCTAGATTAAAAACAGCAAGACAAAACAAAATAACACCCAAACCTCAGATTTCATGAAACCTGGACTAGAAGGTATGCACCACCTTTGGTGAAGATGTCTATGAAACAAATGCCACAAATTTATATCTGATAAGCATACTTCATATGAGGTAAGGAGCCGGCTACCATTTTATTATTGTGGATATATTTTATGTAGATGGTACTGAGGTTAAGAAGTTCTGGATCATTATTGGCCAAACCAAATCTACTATAGTGGACAAATAGAAATCCCCATTGATTTAATGCCTTGAATGTTATAGAGGTTTCCAATACATTTCTTTGCAATGTGTTGAAGACCTCGTAAGCATTCAAGAGTATAAAAGCCCAAATTAAATTAATGAGAACATGGGGAATTTTTATTTGTCTACTGTGCTGCAGTTGGTTTGTTCTTGAATTACTGCAGATCATCTTAGTACATCAGCCTCATTGTCCCACTAAGCTAGAGAGGATGAAAAACATAACCTTTTTAGGAGACTAGGAGTTTTAGACATCAGTAAAGGGGTACATGTACAGGTATATAATTATATATAAAATACCCCCCCCCCCCAAAACAAGGAATCAAAAGTATCATTTTGGAGCACACTAGTGGAGGGTCTAAGGCTTGACCTTAAGTATATTTGCACATGGTAATCATAATACCCCTTTCAATAATATCTTCTCTCATGTAAGCAAACCCAATTTGGCTAGTCTCTCTTTATAACTCAAATCCCCCAATCCCTTCATTAGTTTTGTTGCAACTGTCTGCACTCCAGGCAAAAACATCCTGCTCTTTATGGATTTTCATACACAAATTAATATAATCAGCAAGGATTGAGACATTGCTTTCAATACCTACTTCAAGATTAGTAAACTACATCTGCTTTCCTTCAATCACAGGGCACTATAGCTGATGATAGTGAATCAATAAATATTAAGTAAAAGGGACTTGCTATTACTGAACTAAATTCCTAAAGTATCCTTGGGTGTATGCCATCAGGTTCAGGGGCACAATAACCTTTTCCAGTGTCTTCTGGACTTTGTCCGCAGTAAGCCATGTACATGATGGAAGAAATTCCATGATTCTATTGTTTTCTCATAGCCTGCCATTGCTGCTTCATTTTTATATACTGAAGAGAATTATGTGTTAGCCATAGCCTTATACTCACTAATCAATCCACCTTTCTCAGTTTTAAGAGGATCAATATCAGCCTTACTCTTTTTTGCCATTTATATACTTGTTGAATGTTTAGGAATTTCCTTGCAATTCTTTTCTCATTTTCAATTTTAATTTAAACAAATTTAATCTTTATTGTGCATTTTTATACTTGAAGTTTGCATCTCACTGAATGTTTTTAGCATTATAAAATTAGTCTTTTAAAGTTGAATGTTTTGACTAAACCCTTGTAAATAGGATTCTCATAACAAATTTCAAAGGATACCATACTATGGTCCTGCTGCCTAATTGTTCCCTTACTTGTATATTTTTTACCATTTCAGAATTGTTTGAGACCACTAGGTCCAGCAAGGCCTCTTTTCTATTTGGCCCCTCTACTAGTTGTGATTGAAGTCATATTTCTGCAGACAATTTCAGAATAGTTGACATTTCGCATTATGATTTCATTTGCTGACTGAGAAATATTTTCCATTTGCAGTAACTGTTGGGCTTCATCACATTTCCCAATATTAGGTGGCTTGGAACAAATGCTTATTGACATCTTTTTATTATGTATGTGACCAGTGTGTATTTCAACCCTTAGGGCCTATACATTCTCACTGGACTTTTCATTACATGCTTTACATTACATGCTAAGGCATGCTTTACATATAGGCATACTCCCCACCTTTTTTATTAACCCACTTCTGCCTAAAAGGGGACAACCCAATCCTGAGTATCATTTAACCACGTTTCAGTCACAGCAGTTTCATCATACTGTTCATTCACTGCAATCAGTTCCAGTTTCCTCATCTTACTAGCCAGACTAAGAGAATTTACATGCATATATTTTATGTTCCTGTCATTCTGAACATTTGCATTCATCTTTGAAATAATTGCTTTGTATCATGCTGCAACATAGGTACCTCCATGTAAGATGAACTAGTCCACCCTCTTTGACCCCAATGCCCCTTCTCTAATGGTAACATACAATGTTTAACTGAACTAGGTAAATGATCACACAAAGATCAGATTAATTCACCCTTTTGATGCCCAAGGACTCCAACACATTGCTTCACAATATGTTGGACACATCTCTATCATCCAAGGAAGTTCAAAAATATGATATAATCTGTGGCATCAAGTTTAAAGATTTGTTTGTCTCAGATACCTTTGATGGTTACTTTAGATGTACAAGATTCACTTCCTGCAGAATTGGTTGCTTTACATAAGTAGTCTCCGGCATCGGTCTTTGATGCAGCCTTCAGGTCTAATGTTGCAGTTCCTCTAATAAAAGTGATATTGCATGTGTTGGAAGACTTGATTTCTCGTCCAGCCTTTAACCACTGAATTCTGATTGGCTGTGATCCCTCCACATGACAGCTAAGCTGCAAGCCTTCTCCCTCAGTTACTGTCACAGGTGCTAGAGGTACATCAAAGACTGGAGGCTTCTTAGGTTCTAGAAACAAAAATATACAATATATTTCTGCTGATAATGCTTCTGGCAGGTAATTTTACAAAGAGCATTTGCTTTGTTAAGAGAAAAAACACTCCAGAAAGCTTTCACTTGATACCTTAAACTAATTATTTAATTTTCAGATACTTTGATAGCCAGACTCCATAGAACAGCACATGGATTGAAGAACCTCTTTTAGGATTTAGAGTTGTCACACTTTGTGATTAAATGACACTGAGGTTAATGTTCTAATAAGAACTAATGCAATTCTGGGACAAATCAATTGCACCCTATGGGACGCATTTAAAAAATTCCAACTGACTTAACCCCTTAAGGACCGGCCGCTCACGCACGGTGTGGTCACTTAAGGACCAGGGACCATTTTTTTTCACTATCCGATTCCAGACTCCCCGAACAGCGTGCAGACGCGCGGGGAGCCTGGAATTCCATGATGGTCCTGGACTGAAAACAAGCCATGACGGTCCTGGACCATCATGGGTCCTTAAAGGGATAGTAATACTTAAAATGTAAAAAAAATATGTTGTAGGGTTTATCCCCCTGAGTAAAACAAGGGAACTCCCACTACTGAAAGGTGTTTCATTCAAAAGTTATTCGTTTTGAAAGTTGAATTTTTTAGGTGCAATATCACAGTGGCCTGAAATTGTACAGTGGCGCTTTTGCTACACGATCCTATGGATAGCTCTGGTCCCGGGACCATAAATCTCCATAGGATGGTGTAGCAAAAATTTCAAATTCCACTTTGAAAATTAATAACTTTTGAATTAAACACCTGTCAGCAGTGGGAGTACTCTTGTTTTACTCAGGGGGATAAACCCTACAAAATTTTTTTTTTTACATTTTAAGTATTACTATCCCTTTAAGGGGGTTAAATTGAGCCTCTTAAATGCTAGCATGATCTTCACGGTATTCTGAAGCAAAACTTTAGTAACTTCTCTAGCATACAAATGGTTAAAAATGCCCGATTTAAGTTAACAGGCGTTCTTATTTATACCCTACAATGCAGCTGGTTTGCCCTATAATTGTTCTAACTCTTCCTAGTGTAACACTATTAATTTAAAACCAAAGGGCTCATAGGTTTTAAATATTGTGTACTTAACATTCAGCATTTTTAAAAATGATTTCTTGTTTCATATGTCTTTATATCTTTCTAGAGACAAGTAGGCTTCTATCCATGGCCACTGCACTTGAAGGCTTATGCAAGCACCAAATGGGTGGTAAGTGCATTTATATTGTAAATTAGGTAAACTTACAAATAGGAGGTTAACATGGCCACTTATGGCTGCCTACACAATTACACAAAGAGCATGTTTATGATAGAGTTTAGATCTCTTGATGAATTAAAAATTATTTATATCTATATATACTTCATATATATAAAAAGAAGACATAGCTCTGCAACTGCTTAATTGTGCCCAGATCATGAGCAGAAAAGACTGGAAGGCACAACACCTGTAGGACTCATTTAATATCGAAAAAGCACTTTATTAAGGGTTAACGTTTCGGTCCATACTGGACCTTTTTCAAGATAAAGAGAACTCCTCTAGCATTCAAAAGATTAAACCTTGCAGAGACTGGAAGTCCTATAAGAATAGGTCTACTTGCCAATTGTCTTTATGCCCACTAAACTTGTACTTCTCTTTTCATTGCATTTTGTCAACTGAAAATTGTATTGCACATTATTAAACGGAAAATGTCAATCCACGTTACTGCAAACATCAAAACCCACCTTTGATAAGTACTGAAGAAGTACATAGAGCACTTCCAGCATCATTTGACACTTTGCAAGTGTATAATCCAGCATCAGCCTGGCTTGATTTCTTAACGTGAAGAAGCACCACATTGTTTCTGAAAGAAACTTCGTTGTTTGGAGACAGTTGGACTTCTTGGTTGTTCAAGAACCATGAAACAATCAATGGCTGAGAACCAGCAACACGACCTTCAAGCTTAAAAGAGTTGCCCTCAGTTTCTTCAACAGTCTCAGACAGCTTCTTTGTGAAAGATGGAGGTACTTTTCGTTCTGGGAAAATATATATTTGGGTATGAGAATATTCACTACATACCTACTTCTAAAATTACATCTAAAGAAAAAGCTAAAATAGTGAATCAATGACATAGGTCAATGCCTCTAGTATCCAAGAGTTTAAAAGATGACATTTGTAGAGTCATATTGTGAACGATGTAAGAGCCTAGAAAAATGTACCTATAGGCACAATTGTCACTGATCATACAAAACTAACAAAATAGGAGTTCTCACTTAAAGATAAGATCACAAAAAAGGAGTATGTACCTTGTACACTAAGCTTAGCTATGCAAGTGTCTTTTCCAACATCATTATGGGCTGAGCACGTGTACTGTCCAGAATCTCCTTTATCTGCCTTCAAAATTATAAGCTTTGTTGTATTCTCCATCTGTGTGATCTTGTAGTTTCCTCCAGTTTTTATTTCTTTGTTTTCTTTTGACCAGGTCAATATAATGGGTTGTGTTCCTGTAACATGGCACTCAAATTGGGCAGGATCTCCTACAGGAACATCAACTGGGGAAGGTTTCACATCAAAGAATGGAGGATTCTTGCCCTCTAAAATGTGATATAAATTAAAGAAAGGTATTTTAATTGCAGTTAAAGGCATATAAGACCATTGCTAAATATGGCAAATAGATAAAGACAAACCTGTAAGAATGAGTTTGGCATTAGAAGAGGCAGTTCCAACAAAATTGGAAGCTGTACAAGAATACTGCCCAGCATGGTGTCTGTCAGTTTGCAAGATTTGAAGAGTAGCTGTATTATCTATATAAGATGTTTGAGTATTATAGTCATCTCTTAAAAGAACACCATCTTTATGCCAAGAAACCTCAATAGGCTCTGACCCAACTATTTGACATTCAAATGAGATTGGCAAACCAACAGTTTCTTGAATGTCCTTCACTTTTCTTGCAAATGAAGGTGGAAGTTTACGTTCTGCAGAAAGATAAGCACGATGCAGTAAAGACTGTTGAAAGGTTTACATACACTGCATGATAAGAATAAAGATTGCGGGAAGCCATGAAGAGCAATTGCACATTTGCGATTTCACACTTTATAGCAGGGGTAGTAGATTTTTGGACCTCCAGATATTGGAGACTACAATTTCTATCATAACCAACCAACCAATAGCTGGTTGGGGATGATGGGAGTTATATTATCTAACAGCTGGAGTTTGAACGATTAACTACCCCAACTTTACAGAAACGTACCATCATGGTTTTTCTCTTTTGCATTCAAGAAATGTTTTCAAAGAAACTATGAAGCATATGTATAATGGCAAAAGTGGAGCAATTGAAGAGCTAACCAACAGAACCACAGGGAATACATAAAAACTTCCATTGATTTCATCTGGACTTTTAACACCATGAATGCTGGTGAATCTCCATGGACTGCACCACAAACACTTCTCAAGAATTCAATGGGAATTTAAATGTGGTCCTTATGGAGCAATTGGTTTGCCCCAAAAATGTTCCTCTTTTATCTTTTTATTGTAAACATGCCTCGTGATTTCCAAACTCTAATAAAAAGATCATGTAAATGCTTATATTCTACCTTTAACAGTGAGAAGAGTTGAAGAAGAAGCATCACCAACAAGATTCTCAGCCTTGCATATATATTCTCCAGAATCCTGAATATCCACTTGGGTGAAAACAAGTCTGGCAATGTTATTCTTAAAGTGAATTTTGTAAGCATCACTTGTTCTAAGTTTTGTATCACCCCTGTACCAAGACACTTTTATTTCTGGGGTGCCTTGAATTTGGCATTGCAAAGATGTAGAATCTCCTGCTGTGACCTCCACAGGCTCCAAAGGTACAAGGAAATATGGTGGTTCTAACAGACAGAAAGATCACAATCAGTAACAAAGGGGATGATATAATCTTATTTATGAAGAAATAAACAAAAACATATGGTGATACATACCTAATACAGATACAGTTGCTTGGCAAACATCATGTCCAATTGCGTTTTGGACACTGCAGGTATATACACCATCATCATCATTTGAACTGCTGGAAAATTCCAGAATGCAAGATTTTTCTGTTGTAGTTATGCTACATCGTTCAGACTGAGTGATCTCTGCTCCATTCTTCTGCCATGTGACAGATATTGGAGGAGTACCCTTATATGTGCATTCCAGAATAATTGGCTTCCCTGTGTCTGTCTGGTAATTGTTCAGTTTCTTCACAAATGCCGCAGGTTCTATGGGAAATTAAGATTAATAAAATGAATAACATTTTCACTCTGACGGTATAGTATACTAATTGTTGCAAACTCCTGCATTGACCTACCTTGTACAAAAAGCTGTGTTGTACATGAATCTTTTCCAGCATCATTACTGACATGACAAGTGTAATCACCACTCTGCTGACTATTGACATTATACAGCTCCAGGACAGCCAAAGAGTCCGTCAATGTGATATTACAATCTCTTCCTGGCACTAGCTCATTGCTTCCTTTATACCAAGCAACTTTGAATGGTGGTGTTCCACGTATCACACATGCAAAGGTAACTGTTGCCCCGGGAAGAACCTCTGCTGGATCTGGTTTTTCCACAAATGAGGGTGGTTCTAAACATTTATAAAATATAGACAAAAATATGAATTTGATACCAGTGACATTTTTTTTTCTATTTTACTTAGAATGTAGGCATTATAAAACAGTACACTATAAACTACTGCAGGAGTGTGACTTAACTGACCTTTGACAGACAAAACTGCACTGCATTCATCAGCTCCAGCAATATTGGTCGCATGACATGAATACTGTCCAGCATCTGATGGTTCAAGATTGCTCACTTTCAAAGAACATGTATTATCTGTCAGAGCAGACTGATATTTGTCACCACTGATGATTTCATTTCCATTGAAAGACCAAGAAACAAGAATTGGTGGTGATCCAGATACTTTACATTCCATTGATGTAGTTGCCCCAAGCAGGCCATAAGTTTCCTTCAGTTTTCGTGTGAAAGAAGGAGGAATGACTCGATCTGTGTAATACATAGGGAAATTAAATACTTAACATGAATAGGTAACATATATGTAAATTCATTGTTTTCTTGACATAATTTTGCCATAATGGTACATATTAAACCAAAATAGTTTCTGGAACAGCCCCATATGATCAAGGGAGTAAATACAGGGAGTGCACTCCCTGTAGTTGGGGGCCCATCAGCTATAGGGCCCAATAGAGTATAGTTATTCTCCAGAGAGAATATTTTTGTGTTGGGGACTCAATGTAAAGACATATCATGTTTGTGCTGGGGCCCTGCAATGGTTAGTTACACATCTGCCTATGATGAATGTACCCTATGACCACTGAAGAGGGACACAATGTAATTAATAATATATTACCAAATATTATATATAAAGAGACATACATTGTATGCAGTATTTTATAGAAGAGTACAAGGTAGAGACAAACCCAGGAATTTCAGAGAGAAGGGTTTACAAAAACAGAAAGTATCCGACAACAATATCTGGAATCTGTTCCGTAATTCTGCATCTAAAGCCCATTGCAGCCACTTGTGTATAGACCAGGGATGGACAGCCTGGAGTCTGTCTGTTTTTGGTCTACAACTCCTGTCATCCTCAGCCAGCCAAAATCTGGTTTAACATGATGTGGACTATAGTCCAACAACAGCTGGATGGTCACAGGTTGCCTAACCCTGGCAGAGTCTTATGCAGAACAGTAGCAAGCATGTCTCATCATTAGGTGCTAAAGTTTAGCCTGTCTGAATTGATAGGGGGAAAGGGGGATAGATTGAGAAGGGGTTGCAGAGTAACTGGAAATGTCGTTGGCCCTTGTAATAATGAGATCAAGAAGAACTAGGAAATAGTTATTTGGCCTACAGTACTACTACTAATAATCTAATTAATGTTGAGGGGGGATCATGCACTAAGATAAAATAAGTTTCTGCCTGGAAATAAAGATCTGCGTTACCTATGTTATTCTATGAAGCTTAGACACTACGTGTGTAAAATTTGTCCAGTTTGAAAATAAGTATCCAAATCCTTGGACTAACATAAGAATTGGAAAATTATGTATTTGGAGAGACCTATCAAACCTTACTAACCTGCTTAATTGAGTCATCGTTAAATGAAAAAATGGCACGTTTGGTAAACAAAGTGACTTTGCATCAAAATAAGCAAATTTGCATGAATAAGTGAGTTTCTATAAATAGTACATGTTGAGACAGTTAAATAAAATAAGATACCAACCTAAAACTTCAACAGTTGTAGTACAGCTGCTTTTACCAACATTGTTCTTCACTTCAAATGCATATTGACCACTATCAGCTGTTCCAGTAGAGATTATTTTGAGAGAAGAAACTTTGCCGAAGAAGCTAATTTTGTATTTCTCATCATTTGCCAGTTCTACTCCATCCTTAAACCAAGTGCTTATAAGTTCTGGTGTTCCACCAACTGTGCATTCCAAGGTGCAAGAGTCTCCTGCTGTAACGCGAGTTGGTTGTGGCTTCTCAACAATAATTGCTGGTTCTGAAATCAAAAGGTAAATATATGTCCCACATTATTTAAAACTCAAATCAGAGGTTAACTGAGAAAAACTGTAGTCCATGGGTGTTGAAGGGGTTAGAACAGTTGTAGGAAACATGTGGCTCCCCAGATGTTGTAACCCAGTTTTCATTATCCTCTGTCAGGTAATGGCTGGAAGAAGGTGGTGATAGTACTGATACAACATTACCTGGAGAGCCCTACTCTGCACATCCATCAGCTAGAACATTGGCATAATGCTAAAAAAATGTATTGTCTATTGAAGCTCAAAAATTGTACTTGCCTCAAGAAAAACATACACCTAAATATTAATTTACCTTAAGAAACAGCCCCAGAACTTCATGTTTAAGAGGGTAGGCTGACTGTGGTAGTTGTCAGGGAAGCAAATTTAATAATTTAGGTCACTACATGATAGTATTTAAATTGTTTAAAGGGCAGGACATGAAGTCCTATTAAGGAACTCTGAAGTGATGCTTGAAGTCTGATATTTTCCTGATATGTACTGCAGCTCTTATAGTAATCCCCTAATACAAAAGTACTTAGAATAGTTAATAAAGTGTGGTGCTACAATATACTGGTAGAGACAATTTAATGATTGAAAAAGAAGATAAAAACCCACAATAGACCTGTCATCCATTAGAGAGAAGCTTTCCATTCTGAAACACTTTATGACATGACTGATAACTGTATGAAAGGAAGCAAACCATCTCCAATGAAGTGATAAATAGTACCACAAAATGTGTCTCTATCCTTCCATGTTTTTTCTTCTTTAGTATAATAAAATTGTCTCTACAGCTATGTTGTAACTCTCCCTTCAATTACTTATGCAATGTAATGCTCATGGATGATGAAGAATCTCATTGGCAGCAGAGATGCAAATCACAGTTCAGCTCAACTGAGCTCAAGATGTACAGTGATGATTGACAGCTAAGCTCACAAACTGGTTCAACGGTTCTTCAGCTAAAGACTTACAGTTCTAGAATTCTAGTTCTAGATTGTCCAGTCTTGTGGATGTTTATGATCTGCTGAGGCCTTCTGTCTATCGTATGTTTAAGACAAAAAAAGCTGCCAGTGTAATTCTTATAATGAATTTCTTCAACTTCAAGACTATTCTATTGGAGCAATTTTAAAAAGTGGACACAAGCAGACAAAGTTTTAGCCTTTAGCCTTCAACAGAGGTTTCTGCTATCACAGAAGCTCTGGATAAACAGTGAAATACTGTTCTTTCATAATACTAAAACTTAAAATAAAATTATTTTTAACAAAATGCTACTGACCTAAAATGGATAAATTGGCAAAGCATTCCTGCATTCCAGCTTCATTTTTAATTTGGCATGTGTATTTCCCCGTGTTTTCTGGGTTGGTGGTCTCAAACCTAAGAGTTGCAATGTTGTCGATAAATGAATAACTGATATAGTCACTTTCTTTAACAACTTCATCCTTGTCTTTCAGCCATGTCACAGTGATTGGCTGGGTTCCCTCTACCACAGCTTGTAGTTCAGCAGGTGTTCCCACAACAGCAGTCATATTATCAATTTTCTTTATGAATCTTGGTGGTTCTGTTAAAGATAAAGATAGTGAAGAATGAAATGTGACATAAATAACTTGATAAGACTTAAATCTAATGTGACATATAGAACTTGTTATAGGCTAAACATACACTCCACTAATCAAAAACGAATGTATAGATTTACCAACCTTTTAGCTTGATAGAACATAAGCAGGTATCACTTCCAACATCATTGATGGCTTTGCACTGATATTCACCAATATCACCAGCATCCACTTTCAGAATGTGAACTGAGGCAAGGTAGTTGTCGGTAATGATCTTGAACTTTTTGCTGCTCTTAATTTCTCTTCTATCCTTGTACCATAATACATCAAATGGAGGTGTGCCCTTAAGCTCACAGTTAAGAGTAACATCAACTCCTTTTAATGTCAACACTGGTTCTGGCTTGGCAATGAAGGCTGGAGGTTCTACAATAAAAAAATCACGTTTACATTAATATTTTTAAAATGAAAATAGTATAAATTACTGTTGTAATGAATTCCCTTATGAAAGTTCCTCACTTAATTTTCATGAGACAAATTGAAATTTTTCTATATAATTCCAGGGTCATGTAAAGAAATAGTAATGTTTATTATGAAAACATATTGTAAGGTGTCTCCTATTTATTTTTTATTCAAACACTCAATATAACGTGTCTCTATTTCACTGTTTGGCTTGCTTTATAGTTAATGGTAATTTTTCATAAAGGCTAATGAAACAGCACCACCTAGTTGTAACTTTTATAGAATTTTCTTGAATAAAGAAAAAAACAAAGACAAGAAAGCAAACAAGTTTGAGCCATTATAACTGATTATCTCTCATACAAAACCCTATACAAT
The DNA here is from genome assembly GCA_037306005.1 of Rhinophrynus dorsalis. Lineage (NCBI taxonomy): Eukaryota > Metazoa > Chordata > Amphibia > Anura > Rhinophrynidae > Rhinophrynus > Rhinophrynus dorsalis. Next base: position 181,164,199 of record CM074725.1, on the reverse strand, counting down.
ATTTTTCGTAATAATAATACATTACTACTTACATAGGTTTCCAGTGCAATGCAAAGCAATTTATTGGAGACCATTATAGCATCCAAGAAGATATAAAAAGGGCAACTGTCCAGGGCCCACTGCTGAATAAGGCCCCAATAGAATTGGTCACACACTCACACTGATGTATTAAAGCAGTAGTAAAATTCTAGTACAAACCAACTGCACCATAGTAAAAAACTACAAATTCCCAGTGAGTTACATGAAGCTTTTAACTCACTGAATGTTAGAGAGGTTTCCTACACTTTGTTTTTGTTTCTTACAGTGGAAATGATTTGCACCATAATTTTACAATTTTCTTTAGTACCTCAGCATTGAGTGTGATGCGTGATAAGTAGAAACACTAAGTACTGTGTGAAGCTAAGACTTAGTATTGAATTCTTGAGGAAAAACAGCAATTCCGGGGCAAATCCAACTGTTCCATAGGGATCAAATTAAAATTCCCATTGATTTAAATGTCACTTTTAACCCCCAGTGCATCAGAGGAAGCCAATGCATTGCAAGTGGGTGAGGCAGGAGGAAGAGAAGAGGAAGTCAGAGGGAAAGACTGAACAGGTAGACTGTAGAGTTACAATGAGTTGACTGGAAAGAGCTGATATGAGTTGAAGAGAAAGAAAACAAACAAAGAAGGTAGGAGCAAAGACCAGATCAGGGGGTGGCATAATTTCTCTCTTATGCTGTTTTTGGACTAGAACTCCGGTTATACTCAGCTGTTTATTGGCTAACTGTGGTTGATAAGAGATGTAGACAAAACAACAAGTACAGAGTACAAAGTTGCCCAGCCTAGGAATCAATATGTGTGTGTGTGTGTGGGGGGGGGGGGCAATGATGGATTGAGGAAGAGTGAATGAATGGGGAGTAACACAGAATTAAAGAACAGAGGTGAAGGGATTGTCAAGGAGTACTAGGGAGATCATTAAGGAAGAGATACAATTAGTACAAGAAGCGAGTAACAAATTGGGGAATTAAGTTGATGGGAAGAATGAAACACATTATTTAACAGGGCTTCTTCGTTTATACTGTACTTTAAATTTGCCTACGGATCCTCAATGCATTACAATGGCTTGTGTGTTATTCTATGTCAGTGGTTCTCAAGCTTTTTTGCTCAAGGCACCCCTAATATACAGTCTGGCAATTGGGGGGCACCCCTATCATTTGATGTCATTTGTCAAGGGTGTAATGAAGGTTACAAATACATAACTATAGAGTTACTGTTAGACCTCACAACTAAAATGAACATATTGTGCATAGTAATATATCCTTAAATATATAACTGTAAGTCAACATTCACATTTTTGTCAAAGCTGTATAGATAAACTGGTGCACCCTAAGTGGATGTCCGTGGCACACCAAAGTGCCACGGCACCCTGGTTGAGAAACACTGTTCTATGCAGATTAATTTAAAATTAGCTGTAAGTGAATGTATTCTTACCTTTCACTTTTAGTGAAGTACTACAGCTTACACTTCCAGCATCATTGTGAGCTTCACAAGTATAATCTCCACTGTCTTCAGTGCTGGCATCGGTTATCTCAAGCACGGCCACGGAGTCAACAAATGATAATGCATATTTTCCTCCATGTTGAATTTCAGCATCATTTTTGAACCATACAACTCTTATCTCTGGAGATCCGCTTATTTTGCATTCAAACCTGTTAGAATCTCCTTGTTTCACGACTTTTGAAGGTTCCAGTTTTTTAACAAATCTGGGAGGTTCTATAAAATATGCAGAAAAGTTTTGTAATATAAGGTATTAAACAATAAGAAAATAATCTTAAATGAATAAGCCCATGAAACTAGGGTCATAATTTTGCAACCCCCCCCCCCAAAAAAAAAAAAAAAAAAAAAAAGCTTGATTTTGCAAGAACTGTAGCAGAGTTCATATATGGCTGTGCTTCTCACACTGAATGTGGAAGACTATAGATGTTCTTTTAAAGCCTGAAGGGAAAATATGTCACAAATGACATGCTGATGCTCAGTCTTTACTCATTACTCACTACTTCAAGTGCTGAGAGTAGCAGAATGATAAACTTAAATTTTACAGGCCTTATACAGGCCTTCTGAAAGCTTCTTGTCCCAGCTCCAGCAAAAGCTTAGGCTGGCAGTGGCAGCCTTATTCCTACTGGATCTGGAGACCAGGTTTATATTAAAGAACATATACACACACAAAATCATCAGCTGCATCTCTAGAGCTCACAGCACTAGATCTAGGTGAAAAGGGGACCTTTTTATTGAGAGTTCTATGTTTATAATTCTACTATATGGTGAGAGTAGTATGCAGGTGACAGTAGTTACAATTAACTACTACATGACTAAACACTAAAATATGTTTTTATTTGCTCATGTTAGTTTCCCTTTGAAAAAAAAGTATCATTTAATAGGGAAAAATATACATTTTGAAGGCCTTTTGTGGCTGGCAAACTAAGGGGACACCCAACAATGCAGGAAGGTTCTCTTAATAGAAAAAATATCCCTTATTATGAAAAAAATATGTACAATTTGAAGGCCTTTTGTGACCTGGCAAACAATGCTCAACAATGCTGGAAACTATTAAAGAGAAAAGCTGCTTTTTTTGTGCAGTACGTAAACAGACTGTCCATTTTATTGGGGCACTAGTGCTATTGCTGTATATGGATGGCTTTTTTTTCACTGACAATAGATCTCCATAAACTGCAACAGCACCACCGTAATATGAATGGTTCATAAATATACTGCAACCAAAAACTATTTTGCTGTTTAAAATTCTGAAACTACCTTTTTACTCTATGGAAACAATAAATATATATTTTCCATAACAAAGAATACTTAACGTTCAGTTACAGTTACAATATCGGTCATTTGAATGAGAATTCTTCATATTATCCTTCTGTGAAATAAAACCTCCAACCTTAGAACACAGGTTGATATAAATGCACCTTCAGGCTGGCTTAATAAAGTTCAATACTGAAGAAGATTTAGGCTAGTAAATAAATAAAAAATATACAAATAATTCTATTTTTCACATGGTCCCTATAAAAGTAATTTTTATAAATCAAAGTAGAAATGGATACAACTTCATGTTCCTCATAATTAAATAGCTCACTGTTAAATTTAATTGAAGATGGTTTAGATTTTATATAGAAAAGAAGGGTGAAATTGGCTTTTATAAAAACCTTTGTAACGTGTATCAAAAGCCATATTAAGTACACTTATGGGTTTTTTTTAACCAAGTCATGATAATTATTAGCAAAGTCAATGATATCTAATAATTAAAAATTAGGTTCATGATAAAAATCCCTTGGAAATAATTGTACAGAAATGTGGTTTCCTATTGAAGTCAATACCTTGCACACCAAGAGAAGATGAGCAAGAGTCTTTTCCAACTTCATTACTGGCATAGCATGTATAAACACCCGAATCAACTTTGCCAACTTTTAGAATCTTTAAGTGAGCTCTGTTTTCTGTAAAGGTAATTTTGTAGTTGCCGCCAGAGCGGATCTCTCTGTTGTCTTTGGCCCAGCTGACTTTGAATGGTTGTGTTCCGGTGACGTGGCACTCAAAATTGGCTGCTTCTCCCAATGGAACATTGGCAGATTCAGTTTTGATATCAAAGAGAGGAGGGGATTTTGGTTCTGGAAGTTAAAAGAAAGACCATAATTATACATTTCTGTAAAATATCTTGACTCTGTGTGTTAAATTACATTAATTAAAGAGAAGTATTATTATGTAGAATGCTTAAAATTCCACAAACCTGTAAGAGTAAGTTTGGCACTGGAAGATGCAGTGCCAATGGGATTTGAGGCTGTACAAGAATACTGGCCAACATGGCCAATGCTAGTGTTTAAAATCTGAAGGGTTGCAATATTGTCTAAGTATGATGTCTGCACATTATTGTCATCTCTCAAAAGAATACCATCTTTATACCAAGAGACTTCAATTGGTTCAGAACCATTTATACGACAGTCAAAAGTGACAGGCGAACCAACAGTTTCCTGAACATCCTTTAATTTCCTTGCAAATGATGGTGCAACTTTGCGCTCTGCAAAAAGAATAAGATTAAAAGAACTAACCAAATGAAGTAATTGTATTTTTTCATTTTAACAAAACTATATATATTTTCCAACAATGTACAATAATGAAGAAGAGGTAAAGAAGAAAATGTCACCTTGTATGGTGAAAAGAGTGCTAGAAGAAGCAGATCCAACACTGTTTTCTGCTTTGCAAATGTACTCGCCGCAATCAGTTTTTTCCACTTTGCTGAAAACTAAAGTAGCAACATTGTTCTTGAAATACATTTTGTAAGCTGGAGTTGACCTCAGTTTTGTATCTCCTTTATACCAAGAAATTTTTATTTCTGGTGTTCCGCCAACCTGGCATTGTAAAGATGTAGATTCTCCAACTGTAACCTCCACTGGTTCCAAATGTTCAATGAAATAAGGTGGTTCTAAAGAACAAATAATGACAATAAGTACCATAAAGTGCAATTAACTATATCTAGGAATCCAAACAGGTGCATTTCTGGAACAAACCAACTTCACCATAAGGCAAATGAAAATTCTCATTGCTCGAAATAGGGACTTAAACCCCCTGAATGGTAGACTTCTCAAATAAACTGAATATCAGTGTGATGGAGACTTCCCTAGCATTCAAGGTGTTGAAAGCTCCATTTATCCCTTTAAGTGCCAGAGGGGTACACAAGGCAATGCATGCCTGTCTGGCAATCAAAGGGTTAAGTTACTGGAAATTTGGGGGGTTTCTATTTATTGCTTATGGTGCAGGTGGTGTGGTCCCAAATTACTCCACTTCATCTTAGCACATCAGCCTTACAGACCTAGAACTGATAGCAATGCAGTGCATGTATCCTGGCCAGCCTGGTTTTCCACATGACAAGTATACTCTCCATCATCCTCTTGTTTGGCATTGAATATTTCCAGAATGCAAGATTTTTCTGTTGTGGTTATACTACAGCTATCACTTTGGACTAATTCTCTACCATCCTTTCTCCATGTAACCATGATGGTTGGAGAGCCAACATATGTGCATTCCAAAGTGATGGGCTTCCCGGACTCAACATTGGTGTCATTTAGTTTCTTCACAAAAGTTGCTGGTGCTATTAAAGAATAACAAAGAAGAATGGATATGTATATTTGCACGGTACATGTGGTAGGATGAATTTTATTATTAAAGCCATAACTAGTGCTGTAACTAACCTTTTACAAAGAGATGTGTTGTACAAGAATCTTTACCAGCATCATTGCTTATCAGGCAAGTGTAGTCCCCACTTTGTAAAGTATCAACATTATACAACTCCAATGCAGCAAATGAATTTTCCAAAGAAATATTACAGTTACTTCCTGGAAGCAGTTCACTGTTCCCTCTAAACCAGTTGACTTTAAATGGGGGTGTCCCTTTAATGACACTTGTAAAGGTTACCGAAGAGCCAGGCAAAACTTCCTGTGGGTCTGGTTTCTTCACAAAAGAAGGTGGTTCTAGATATAGAGTAATAATAAATACTATTAAGATACACAGTTTAATTACAAGCCAATAGCTTGTTTAAGCTAAAAACATAAAATAACCATTCCCAATCATTTTAAATGGGGAGTTGTTATGTAAGAAGGCCAACTGTTACTGACCTTGAACTGTCAGAGCTGCACTACATTCATCAGTTCCAGCAACATTAGATGCTTCACATGTGTAGTTTCCAACATCTGTAGATCCTAGATCATTCACAGTTAAAGCACAGATGTTGTCAGAAAAGGTTATTTCATATTTGTCACTACTATGTATTTTGTTTCCATTTTGATACCAAGATACAGAGATTGGAAGGGATCCAGATACTTTGCATTCAAAACGGATTGATGATCCCAAAATACTGTTGGTATCTTTGAGTTTTCTTGTGAAAGATGGTGGAATAACGCGATCTGTGAATGTACAGTAAGTTTAAGTAAGAAAAATTCATTAAATTATTTTCAAGTACTGAACATTACTGATAATCTCAATAATAAAATGTAAAAACAAACTAACCCAGAACGTCAACTGAAACTGTGCAGCTACTTTCACCAACATCATTCATCACTTCAAACGTATAAGCCCCGCTGTCTTCCTTTTCAGCAGAGAGAATTTTAAGGGTTGAAGTCTTATTAAAGAAGCTAATTGAGTATTTCCTGTCACTCCTCAGCTCTTTGCCATTTTTATACCACTTAGTGACAAGCTCTGGTGAACCTGCAATTGTACATTCTAAAGAACAGGTATCGCCAGCTGTAACTCTTGTTGGTTCCGGTTTCTCTATAATTCTTGCTGGTTCTGAAACAAAATTAAAATGCACCCTCTTTTAAAATTATGCCTTATTAAGTACAAGACTTTGTCACTATACAACATACTAAGAATATACACTATACTAAGAATATCTGTACACCATTAAAGTACATTTAGGTAAAAACTGTATGCTTAAGGTCCAATGAAAATATTCCAATTTAACAAATTGACCAACCTATAATAGAGAGGATGGCTGCACATTCTCGCATTCCCACTTCATTTTTGGCCTGGCATGTATATTTTCCTGCACTTGATGATTCTGTGCTAGCAATATGCAAAGTTGCAAAGTTGTCACCATAAGATATTTTGATATTTTCGCTTTCTCTAACAATTTCTCCTTTGTCCTTAAGCCACGTGACTGATATTGGCTGGGAGCCTTCTGTTGTTGCCTGTAACTCTGTTGCTTCACCAATAAGGCATGCAACATCACTAAGTTTCTTCACAAATCTTGGGGGTTCTATTGAAGAAAACAAGAGCCCATGATTCATGAGATCATATTTTAAATAAGAGTAACTTACAGATATTTAGGGATAATATACAAACCTTTAAATTTGATTGCACAAACACAATTGTCACTTCCAACTTCATTTACAGCTTTGCACTGGTATTCACCAATATCGGCTGAATCAACATTTAGAACGTGGACGCTAGCAAGAGAATCTTTGGAAGTAACCTTGAACTTCTTACTGCTTCGTATTTGTCTCCTATCTTTGAACCATGCAACTTCAAATGGTGGGGTCCCCAAAAGTTCACATTCAAAACTGACATCAACGCCTTTTAAAACCTCCACAGGAGTAGGCTTTCTAACAAAAACAGGTGGTTCTATAAAAACAAAACAAAGACTTTAAAGTTCAGAATAATGGATTTTCTATATAAATAACCTAACTACCCTTCTAGTATGAAAACTTGTCCATAACTGTGATGCCCATTTAGGTTTTTACTATGTATAGGGGAGCTGAGTGATAGACTGCTGCAAGCACTGTAGTTCCCTACAGCTTGTTCAAGTCATTTGATTAAATTGATTTCTGAAGGAGTATCTACCTACTTTTTAACTGCTTTTATTTTCTGGGCTTTTCAATTGTAGATATACTATTAGGATATTTATTACAAATATCATGGATGCTAAGAATATTAATAACTAGCTGGTACTGCTTGTCAGACCCACTGACAATTGTCAGCAAGAAAAAGCATGCTACATGCCTTCTGTTTTTTGCACTTATTGAAATAATCTAACTTCGAGGAAACATTACTGTTTTTTATTAACTATATTTATACCTTAGAATTATTTAAATAGTATAATCAAATTGGAATATTGAACTTGTTATTTATGACGGTTAATGAAGCTGATCTAGTGAAAAGACCTGAAGCAACTATGGAACAAACCAACTGCACTATAGGGAACAAATGAAAATTTCTAGAATTCACACTGATTTACATGGGATGTGTTGTAACCCCTTGAATGCTCCAGAGGTCTCAAATACATTGCTTTGCAATAACTGGATACATTTATAGCAGCCAAGGGATTAAAAGCCCCACTTAAATCAATGTGTGTTTTTAATTTGTCCCAAATGGAGTAGGAGGCTTGTTTCAGAATTCCTCCATTTCTTCTTTGTACATCAGTCTCGATGTGTCTGAAATCAGGTATTACTATATCTTATCATTTAGGAAGATACCGTGCCATAGTCATAGGGTATAATTAACATACAAAATCAATAAACACTAAATACATAATGTCTGTGCCCTATTCTTTTATAGCTCTATACTGGATTATACTGCCTCTGGTAACTTTATCACTTATTTTCTCTGCAAATATCCCAATGGACTTCAACAGAAATCTATAAGATAATACTAGTGGTAACATTTATCACCAGCTATACAATCCACCCCTAACTTAGCCAACTCTAACTAGAAAACAAAGAAAAATAAATAAACAAACAAATAAATGTTTTGAATAAAAAAAAGAAAGAATATAAATTATAAAGTGGCATTGAACCTTTTACTGTGATTGCTGTACTGCAGCTTGCACTGCCTGCATCATTATGAGCTTCACAAGTATAATCTCCACTGTCTTCGTAGTTGAAATTAGAAATTTCAAGCACAGCCACAGAATCCACAAAGGACAATTTGTGTTTTTCACTGGGTTGAAGTTCGGTGTCATTTTTATACCACAGGACATTAATTTCAGGAGATCCACTGATTTTGCATTCAAACTGAGAAGAGCCACCAAGTTTCACAGTCCTTGAAGGTTCTAGCTTCTTAACAAACTTTGGAGGTTCTAGGAAAGTTGAAGGAAAAAGAGTAACTATCTAGTCAATCAAACATAGATACTGTTTGTTGGCTAAATGAAGAAGACTGAAGTTAACTATGTGTTTTGCTTATTGTGTTATACATGCACATTTTATTGTAATGCTGTTTGTATGTAAAAAAACTAACTTAAATCTTTTTGGGTTTTTTCTTTTGACTAAAATATGTAATTTCTGTTATATTGAAAATACATTAATGTAATTTGCTTGTCATGTTAATTTAAGAGCTAGTACAATTAGAATCAAATGAAAATTTGAGAAACACAAACACGTATAAAACACAGAACACAAAGGAAGAGTCAGACTAGTCATAAAATAAAGTACTATATCCTTTTGAAGTTTTACCATATGTTATTATTCAGATATAAAAATATAAGAGTTTCAGATAGGCAGTAAAATACCTTTTACACTGAGTTCGGCTGAACAAGATTCTTTTCCAACATCATTGGTAGCTAGGCAAGAGTACAGGCCTGAATCTCCTTTCCCTACTTTTAAAACTCTCAGATGGGCTGTATTGCCAATGTAGGTGATCTTATAATTCCCGCCTGTTTTAATTTCCTTGTTATCTTTGGTCCATATCACTTTAATGGGTTGTGTTCCAGAAATATGGCATTGAAAATCTGCACTCTCACCAAGGACAGCACCCACTGGCACCATTTTTTTATCAAAGAAGGGTGGCCTCTTGGGTTCTATAGATTAAAATAAATAGCATATAGCTTAGCACGTTACCATATAAGAGAAAAATGTTTCATACCAGTTGTCTCACATAAGCAAATACTGTTAAGCTAGCTGCAAATTATGACAAAATCACAAACCTGAGATTGTGAGTTTCGCTGTGGACGAAGCAGTTCCGACAAGATTTATTGCTGTGCAAGAATATTGCCCAGCATGAGCCATCTCTGCTTCAAGAATTTGTAGAGAAGCTACACTATTTACAAATGATGTTTGAATATTTTCATCTTCTGTTAAGATCACACCATCCTTATACCAAGAAACCTCAATGGGCTCTGAGCCATTTATGCGGCAAACAAATTTCACAGGTAATCCAACAGTTTCCTCTAAATCCTTCATTTTCCTTGCAAATGAAGGTGGAAGTTGGCGGTCTGCAAAAGAGTAAGTGCACCAAAAAGATTTACCTGCTTTTGTTTTACTATATTGAACATAGTTATGGGTTTGGACAACCTGTAATTCTCAAACGCAGTTGAACTACTATCCATAGGACAGGAGAGGATAATGAAAATTGTAGTCTAACAACAGCTGGAAAGAAACAGGTTGGCAATCCGTACTCTAGCATATAATCAAAGAGTCACTAAAGAGAAATTAAATACTCAAGTTAAATAAGAAAATCACCTTGAACGTTAAGCACTGCTTTAGAAGATGCAGATCCTACCAGGTTTTCTGCCTTACAAATATACTCTGCAGAATCATTTTTATCCACTCTGCTAAATGCTAATGTAGCAACATTGTTTGAAAAGTACACTTTGCATCCTGGAGTTGATCTGAGTTTTGTATCTCCTTTGTACCAAGACACAATAATTTCTGGAGTTCCTCCAATATGGCATTGCAGAGATGTTGAATCACCAACTGTCACTTCCGCATCTTCTAAGGTTGTCACAAAGTAGGGTGGTTCTAGCAAAACAATGATCATAGTAAGTTGTAACTACAAATGCTCAATATCCAACCTAAATACAGTAAAGTATTATAAAGAGAAAATTATATAAGAACAAACCTAGTATTGTCACCAAGGCTTGACAGGCATCCTGCCCAGCCTCATTTTCAACTCGACAAGTGTATTCACCATCATCGTCTTTGGTACTATTTATAATTTCCAGTATGCAAGATTTTTCTGTTGTAGTTAAGTTGCATCTTTCACTTGGCGTTATTTCTACACCATTCCTTTCCCAGGAAACATAAATTGGAGGTGTACCAACGTATGTGCTTTCCAAAATGAATGGCTTTCCTGTTTCTACACTGTAATCTTTTATTTTCTTCACAAAAGCAGCAGGTTCTGATTCAAGAAGAAATAACATTAGCAGTGCTTGTGAAAATGTTGCAATGAAGAAACAAACGCAAAATGTTTTTTTAAGATATACTACCTTTTACAAATAGATGAGTAGTGCATGAGTCTTTCCCTGCATCATTAGAAACAACACAAGTGTATTCTCCACTGTGGGTTGTATCTAACTCATACAATTCCAAGATTGCTACCGAACCTTTTAGTTGGATGGAACACAAGGGTCCAGGTATAAGTTCACTGCTTCCCTTAAACCAGTGCACCTTAAAGGGAGGTGTTCCTTTTATAACACTTGTGAAAGACACATTCATGCTGGGAAGAGCTTCTAATGGTTCAGGTTTCTTCACAAAAGTGGGAGGCTCTGAAGAAGATTGAATAAATTATAAGACGGCAAGAGATATTATTAATAGATTGCACATATTACGTTGTTGGAAGATTTTTTTTTAAACAAAGAGACGCATTATGTATCAGTTAACTGCTTCAAAGATTAAAATATGTAAATAAAGAGATATTTCTGCTTTCGTAATATTGTACTGACCTTGAACAGTCATGTTTGCGCTGCATTCATCAGTTCCAGCCACATTAGAGGCAACACAAGTATAAATACCAGTGTCAGATGATTCCAAATGATTTATTTTTAAAACACAAAGACTATCTGAAAAATCAAGCTCATATTTTTCTCCACTAAAAATTTTACTTCCATTGTGGAGCCAAGAGATTGACATTGGTGGTGATCCTGTAACTTTGCATTCCATTACAACAGAGGAACCTAATGTGCCAGTAGTTTCCTTCAGCTTTTTGGTGAAAGAGGGAGGTATAATGCGATCTATTCAGCAAAAGGTGAAAGTAAGAAAAAATAAGTATCTAAGAAAAAGTATACAGCAGTAAACATATTATTTAAAACTCAGAAGTTAATATAACTAACCGAGGACATCAACTGTTGCAGTGCAGTTGCTTTTTCCAACATTATTTTTCACCTCAAAGGTGTATTCTCCGCTGTCTCCCTTTTCAGCAGACATAATTTTAATGGAAGCTACTTTATTGTGGAGACTAATTTTATATTTTTGGCTACTGGTCAGTTCTTTGCCATCCTTAAACCAGCTTGCTGAAAGTTCTGGTGTGCCAGCCACTATACACTCAATAGAGCACACATCTCCTGCAGTGACTCTTATGGGTTCTGGTTTTTCTACTATTGTTGCAGGCTCTGAAATGAAACACAACCATATTCAGGTCTTACTATCAATTGAGCTACATGATTAGTTCAGTCCTCCAAGACCACTGACAGGACACATTTGTGGGATTTTTCATTATAAAAGGTAATTAACAAATTATTTATATTCATTATGGGCTGGATATTTTATATATATAAATTAAGTATTTAGTTTTGTTTTGCTTTATTACTCATCAGTTGTCTATTAACAGCTAATTTTATAGGTTATGATAAATGCATAGTAACTGCCATGAAATGAACAGTAATAATTGTATGGTAACTATACAGAAGTGAAGAAATTTTTCCAGGGCAAAACAACTGTAGCGCAGGGAAAGACTAAAAATGTTTTGATGTAAATGAGGGTTTCAAGCCATTTGATGCCTGGGAGGTCTCCAAAGTATTAGTTGGTTAGCCCCAAAATTGTTTCAGTAGTGCCTTTATACACATTTTAGAGAGCATCATCCTAAAAATCTGACCTGTCAGTGTCAAACAAGAACAAGAACGATAGATTTATGTATTAAAGTGAAAAAAGGGAGGGGTTATACACAGCTCTCATTTAAAGAAGATGTTTATGTAGAGGTTTCTTTTCTGGGCAATAAACTGTTACAGCATATGAAATCGCAATGGTTTTAACTTAATTTTGCCACTTTAAGAACTCTCATTTAACCCCTTAAAGACCAGAGGAGTGCTTTGCAATGCATCACACACATCTTTCATCCTTAAGAGATTACACCTCTTTTAAAAATTAGAAGGGGTCAGCATTAGGAATAATATTCCCAAGAAATGTATTTTTGGATAATTACCTAAAACTGATACGTTGGCTATGCATTCCCTTATCCCAGCATCATTTTTTATCTGACATATATATTTTCCAGCATTGGCAATTTCTGCCTTTCTGATTTGAAGCGTTGCAATGTTTTCGAAATGAGAAATCTTAATATTTTCGCTTTCTCTGATGACATCTTCTTTGTCCTTCAGCCAAAGAACTGAGATTGGCTGTGAACCTTCAATCACTGCTTGTAATTCAAGAGATTCTCCAGAAATAATTGTAACACTGTCAAATTTCTTCACAAATCTTGGTGGCTCTGAACAAAAAAATGCACATATATGCATGAAAGATGCAAGAGACAACATGATAGAATTCGTAAGATGCGACTAGACATAAAAAAGAATTACCTTTTAATTTTATAGTACAAATGCAAGTGTCACTTCCCACATCATTTGAAGCTTTACAATGATAATCTCCAATGTCTGCTGCTTCCACGTCAAGTATATTAATGCATGCAAGGTGGTTTTTAGAAGTAACCTTGCATTTTTTGCTACTGCGGATTTGTCTCCTATCTTTGTACCAAGTTACTTCAAATGGTGGTGTCCCCAAGAGTTCACATTCAAGACTGACATCCACTCCTTTAAGGATTTCAGCTGGACTAGGTTTCCTGCTAAACACAGGAGGTTCTACAAAAACAATGAATGCAAATTACTGAACTGAATAGATTAAATAGGAGTGAAAAAGTGTTTCCTAATTCCTCAATACAGACAGTGCACATAAACTATTGCTTACAATTAACTGTTTGCTCTATATGTCCCATGTTCACCTTCAATTAAAGTTTATTTAATTAATAGTTTGAATTTATAAAGGATGAATTTATAGTTGAAAACCATTCAATCTGGTCAAAAATAACCAGACTGGCCAATTATTTTCCTAGGCATGTGGCAGCTAAATGAGATAGGGCCAACTAAATTAATGAATTTGGACCACTGGCTCAATTTGTCTGTGTGTGTGTGTGTGTGTGTGTGTGTGTGTGTGTGTGTGGACTCAAGAACCCAACCCACAGAAATCTTGCCTGGGGTTGTGCGATCAGGTCATTCTGACCTGATCTTCACAGCCCCTTACATACACAGATAAACAAGCAATCCAAATACTGAGAGATCTGGTCAGTGTGTATGTGGAAGAATTAGCAGTAATCTAATTTTTTAATGTCCTAATTTCTGGCCAGTTCAACTAAAATCGACCCAATGCATGGGCACCTTCATTTTGAACTTAAACTAATGTATTATTAAAAATAAACTCTAAAATGTTAGACCTGCTGGGAATGCTTTGTTTAAAGCAATTACAGATTAAACTTTTTCTCAGCATAAACAGCAGGTCTCCAAAGACATAAAAAATGCATTTTTGTGGCAAAGTTTGATCTGTAGTAACTTTAAATGATCCATTATACTGTTATGCCATTTTACTAAGGCAAAAGACTATTGCTTGGGAATTAAAACATTTAACTAAGCCATTTACAATTAATAATGAAGTGGTTAAATCTATCAGTGATATCTGTTGAGCTATATATCACAGTTAATGGGTAATTATCAACTTTCAAATGTCTAGTTTTATGGTGCTGTTCTGTGAAGTCCCCAGTTGGCTCTTGTCATAAAGTCTGAGCCAACCAACTGCTTCATAGGGAAAAAATAACGTCTCCAAATTCACATTGATTTAAATGGGGTTTTTAATCTCTTAAATGCTACAGAGGTCTCCAGTGCACTACATTAATCTCTAGCATGTGAGGGGTTAAAATTCTAATTTAAATCAATAGGAGTTTTTATTTGTCCTCTATTGTACAATTAATTGTCACCAAAATAGCTCCAGTCAGATGTTTTCCAGAGGGATTCTCAATCACTGGGCGTTATGCATTAAGATTTTATAAAGATATGATAAAGTGGTGACGACTTCTTCAGTGATATTACCTCTCCAGTTCCTATGTGATTCTATGGAGCTTATGCACTAAGGACTCCAAAGTTGGAAACATTTTAATGAATAGTCTCTGTAGAACAATACAGAATCTGGAGAAGTGACATCACTGGAGAAGTTATCTCTACTTTATCATCTCTTTATCACACCTTAGTGCATAACCCCCATTGATCCGCTAAACAAATGTAAATAATTGTGGACAAGTTAAAATTACGTAGCAAGACAGTAAACATTTAATTATGTGGCTATCAATGACTTTGTGGCAGACTGAAACATTAAAGTTTTATATTCAGTAAGATGTCTTAGTAGGTTGATTGACTGATTCTGAATGACCTAAACTTATATTGTATTCTATATGGGGCAGTGACTTATTTTGCCTCAAAAATTCTGTAGACAGCTCTGAGTAAACTTTTTTAGTACTCTATAAGAATAAAGTTTATTATAGTTATATTGTAGTAAATAACATAAACTAGCCTCTAAAGAAACAAAATAACAGTGTCTTGATACATTTTAGTTTTAAGTTACCACATGTGCCAAACAGAATTCAGACACATATGAACTGAATGTCTTGGATGTTAACGTATATAGGGTTAGGGTTCTATAGATGATTCATTTCATATTATAGGGGGTTCAAGCACCCCAAATGCTTGGGAACCACTGTTCTAGAGCTACAGGTGTCAAATGGAATAGCATTTATTGTTAAATATGGATGCCCCTATATATCTAAGAAAGCATAAGATCTAATTTAGAATTAGATATATTTTAGATATATATGACATTGATACTGAAATGAGTACTGATGGAATGATCATATGTTTGGGTGTATGTACGATTATGTACATACTAGTTGAAGAGCCCGTTACATGGGCCACAGTGCCACTGCCAGCTAGTCGCAGGGCAGTCATGCACAGTAGAGACTGCCCACGCCGCGTCAGATACAGTGCCAGCCGGTCGTGGGTCAGTCATGCTCAGTAGAGACTGCCCACGCCGCGGCTGATACAGAGCCGGATGCTCCTTTGGAGCATCCCGCTCTGTATCAGCCACGTCACGGGCAGTCTATACTGAGCATGACTGCAGGACACACAGCAGTCTATATTGAGCATGACTGCGTCGTTTCACACATTTTAGCTAATTATTATATAGGATATATATATAGACCCTTTTTATTCGCAACACAATTTTACTGTTAATGTAAATATTTATGTTTCATTTTATAGGATGACTAAGATAAAATGTGTAACATCAAAACATTCAAATTGATTTCTAACCTTTGGCTATAACCTTTATACTGCAGCTTGCACTGCCAGCATCATTGTTTGCTTCACAGGTGTAGTCTCCACTGTCTTCAGTGCTGAGGTTGTTAATTTCAAGAACTGGTATATAATCAATGAATGACATGCTGTACTTTTCACTGGCTTTAATTTCACTGTCATTTTTGTACCAGGTGATTTTGATTTCTGGAGATCCACTTATTTTGCATTCACACCTTACAGATTCACCAATTTTCACTACCTTAGTTGTTTCTAGCTTCTTGATAAATTTTGGTGGTTCTATAAACCAAAAAAAGAAAGAAATAGGAGGAAAAAGAGTTGTTAAAAGATGTACAAGTGATTCCGATATATATTGTGATCCTGAGGAAAAGATTAAAAGACATTTTTGAATCAAGTAATTAAGATTTGTAAGACTGCTTGACACAAAATAAAGAACAGGGACAAATAAGGACAAAACAAAGCTCCGCACCTGTTACAATCAACATCGTGCTACAAGAGTCGCTACCAACATCATTGGTAACTTGGCATGTATAGCGTCCACTGCTTGAACCATCCACTGTGAACAGATTTAAGAAACCTATTGACCCTTCCATTCCAAGAAAACATTTTGTTCCAGAAAAGAGCTCCACTTCTTCCTTAAACCATTTAATTGAGAATGGAGGAGTTCCCTTTACTTCAACTTTAAAGTCCACCAAAGACTCTGGTATTGCCTTCTGGCTTTCAGGTTTTACAATGAAGCTTGGAGGCTCTGCGACGTTGAAGAAAGAGTATTTTATTAAATCACTCAAAATAAAAATTAATCATTACAATTATTAAGAAGAATGGAAAATAAATGTTGCTTACACTACAAATGACATTTCCTAATAGTTATCCCATTTGCTAGGATATTTATCAAGATGTTAAAGAGACAGGAAAAAACATAAATATAAGAATATTAAATGGTAATGCCAAACCTTTGACAGTGAGGATGCCACTGCATTCAGCACTTCCTGCCACATTGGCTACTTTGCATTTGTAATTGCCACTGTCGGACAGGTCTAGATTTACAATTGTCAAAGATACTGTATTTTCATGGCAAACAAGCCTGTGTTTAGCGCCGTGTAATATTTCACTTCCATCTTTAAACCACTGTGAGCTTATGGGTAGTGAGCCAGAAATTTTGCATTCCATTTGAATAGAAGATCCAAGAACTTTGTCCATTTTTGTTAACTTTTTAGTAAAAGATGGCGGTATAGCTTGATCTGTTCAACAAAAATATCAAAGCATAGCTATTTATTACTAGGGTCTTGTGAGATGTTCCTAATTAAATCGCAAGTAAATAAAGATATAATACACACCTAGAACTGTCAACAAGGTTGTACAGCTATTGCTTCCAAAGTCATTTTCAACCTTAAATGTATATTCTCCACTATCTTCCTTACTCACTGATTCAATCCTCAGTCTTGATATATTATCCTCAAAGCTTAATGTATAGTAACGACTTGGCATAAGAAGTCTGCCATCTTTGTACCATTTGACTTGAAGTTCAGGTGTTCCAGCCACAGTGTATTCCAAAGTTACTGGGTCTCTCTCAGTCACATTCACTGATTTAGCTTTTTCTACAATTTGAGCTGGTTCTGAGATAAAAATTACATTCGAATTAATTCCCACATATGTCCCAAAGGATGTATGTGTCAAATATAAAAAATTAAATCTTAACTGGCAACCAACCTTGTGCTATGAGTAAAGCAAAGCACTTCTCCGTCCCCGATTCATTGCTAGCCTGGCATGTATATCTACCCGGGTGGTTGGTTTCAACAGATCTTATATAGAGAGTAGCAATATTGTTCTCAAAGGTAATAAGAGTGTTGTCATCTTGCTCTAGAATTTTGTCTCCTTTAATCCATGATACTGATAAAGGTTCAGAACCTACTACTGCACACTGAAAAACAGCAGAGCTTCCCAGAACAGTAGTAACATTTTCTATCTTCTGCACAAAGGATGGAGGCTCTATAAAGTACAATGATTATAAAAGAAAATTATTTTTGTTTGATGTTATTCTTGCAATATTGATACTGAAATAAACACTCTTTTTAAGTATAACTAACCTTTCAAACTGACTGTAGCCATGCAAGCACAGCCTCCTGCATCGTTTGATATGCTGCACTGGTATTCACCAGCATCTGAGAAGTCACACTTATAGATATGGAGTTCAAACACTGACTCCTTCTGAACCAATGAATATTTTTTACTGCTTCGAATCTCTTTTTTGTTCTTTAACCAGGTTACTTCATAAGGTGGAGTGCCTACAACTTCACAAACCAGCTTCACATCTGAAGCTTTGACAACTTCAACTGGTTCAAATGTGGTTTTAAATGTTGGGGCCACTACAAATCAGAAAAATAAATATAGAAGAGCTTATCAGAAAAGAAGCAAGATTTTAAAAATGAAAATATAAACACCAGTGAAACATAGGTGTTAAAATAGACATCAGGAAAAACTAACCTTTTACTTTTACATCAATACTGCAACTTTCACTACCAGCTTCATTGGAAGCCTCACAAACATATATACCACTGTCTTCAACAGTTGAATTGGCAATCTCAAGAGTTGCAATTCCATCCACAAATGAAATTCTGTATCTATCACTGGCAGTAACATCATTTCCATCCAAGTACCAAGTAACCTTGATGTCAGGTGTGCCAGCTATTTGGCATTGGAAAATTGTTGACTCTCCTTTCCTTAACAACGAGAATGGACTTGGTTTCTTGATAAACCTTGGGGGCTCTAGATATAAACAAAATCCAAGATTTATATCCTGCATGCCTAAAACTAACTTAATGTCTTCAAACCGGGAAGCCAATCCTGGCACTCAAAAGTTATCAACTGTGCCTTTTTTTGATATCCCTGCTTCAGCACAGGTGTATCAATTAAAGCGACTGAGCCTCTGACTAATACACCTGTGCTCATTCAGAGATGTCCTTAAAGCATGCACTGTTGGTAGTTACTGAGGACTAAGACTGGCTAACCCTGGTCCTGGAATATAACAGAAAAAGAAGCAAACCTTTAACAAAGAGCGTTGCTTTACAAGTTGCAGTCCCAACATCATTGATAATTTGAACAATATAATTTCCTGAGTCAGAGACTTTGGCTGATAACAATTCAAGTATACTGGAGGATTCATCTTTCCAAACTGAACGATTTGCTCCTGAAAGAAGTTCCTTGCTATCTTTAAACCATTTTATTACCATTGGTGTGGTACCATTCAAAACTGCTTTAAACTGAACTCTAGCACCTGGTAGTGTGTCTTGTGACTCGGGTTTTTCAACAAAGTATGGAGGTTCTAAAATAGAAAGATGGGGGAAAAATTGTTAAAACAATAACCTAAATATATCATAAGGAGGAGTTGGTTTGTAAGAATAGTATAAAAATGCAAACCTTTAACAGTTAAATATCCACTGCACTGGTTTTTTCCTGCTTTGTTTGTAGCAACACATGTATATGTTCCACTGTCTGAACCTTCAAGCTCATTAATTTCCATAAATGCAATGTTATCATGAAAAGAGTATTTGTGCTTTCCACTGGGCAAAATCTCATTGTCATCCTTTAACCAGTTAACAGTTATTGGATGGGATCCTGATACTATGCATTCAAGATTGACAAAGGACCCTTTGACACTGTCCATTTTCTTTAGTTTCTTTGTAAATGATGGTGGTATTATGAGATCTGATTAACAAAGAACAAAGGAGCATTGTGTTAGATGAATCTAATGCTAATGTTTTAAGAGACATGATTACCAATTTTTTTTTAGTTAAAACCCCAAATCAATACAAACCTAAAACATTAACAAATGCGCTACAGATGCTTCTGCCAACATCATTTTGAACTTCAAAGGTATATTCCCCGCTATCATCCTTGTCTGTTGAAGTTATTTTTAAAACAGACACATTCTCTGTAAAGCTGATTTTATATTTTGGACCAAACTTTAGTTCTTTTCCATTTTTGAACCATTTGGCTGTAATTTCTTTAGTTCCTGAAAATTTACACTGTAAGGTTGCTGGATCACCTTCTGTGACATCAACGGACACAGCCTTGTCAATGATTGTAGCTGGCTCTGTTATAAATGGGGGGATAGTGTAAATTAGAAATGTTGTATTTACATTTTAGTAAATTTATCTCAGAGTAAGAAGGAAAAATGACGAACCTTTTACTGCCAGTATAGCAGAGCATCTTTGAATTCCTGCATCGTTTTTGGCCTCACAAGTATATTTTCCACCGAGGTTGCTTTTAACAGAGCTTATATGTAATGTTGCTACATTGTTTTTAAAGATTGCCTTTATGTTTTCATCTTCCATGACTTCATCATTATCTTTCCACCATGAAATTGTAATTGGATGTGAACCTTTAACAGCACATTGAAAAGCTACCAATCCTCCTATGAGTGAACTAAGATTTTCAATCTTCCGTATAAATGTAGGGGGTTCTGACAGAAAAATAAATTCTCAATCAATATCAATCAAAACTATCATTAAAATTAAAAATACCATATATATTTTTGGGGGGTTTACTAACCTTTTAAAGTCACAAGGGAACTACACAGGCAGCTTCCAACATCATTAAATACCCTACACTGATATTCACCAGTATCCATGGAATCAAATCTTAGTATATTAAGGCTTAGCAGAGTGTCCTGGAAAAAAGTTTTGTATTTTCTACCGCTCCGAACTGGTTTGTTGTCCTTGAACCACGCAACTTCAAAAGGTGCTGAGCCTAAAATTTCTCCCTCCAAAATAACATCCGCGTCTCTTAATACTTCAGTGTTTTCAAATTCTTTACTAAAAGATGGAGGCTCTGTAGTGTAAGACAAAAATGTCTTTTAATTACTATGCTAACATTTACAATCAGCTACTAGATTTTTTTAAAAAAGATAAGATTTATGAAGTGATATAGTCAAAACACACCTTTAACTATGACTGCACAGCTACATATATCTGCCCCAGCTTCATTTTTAGCTTGACACACATATTCCCCAGTGTCTTCAAGGCTTATGCTGTGAAGTTTAAGAGCTGCAATGGAGTTCAGGAAAGACATGCTGCATGCATCACTCTCTTTGATTTCCCTGTCATTTTTAAACCATGTAATTTTAATGGTGGGTGTTCCAGACACTTTGCATTCCAACTGCACAGGATCACCCTTTTTGAAAAGTTGTGATGGCTCTAGTTTCTCAATAAATGTAGCAGGCTCTGCAATTTAAAAAGAGTAATTATGACAATGAAAGATGTGACGCAAAGAGTAGAAGAGCAAATATAAAGATAAAGAGAATGCAAACCTTTCACAAATACATTTGCACTACATTCCACAGCGCCAGCCATGTTGCTGACTTTGCAAACATAGTTCCCAGTATCAGACGTTTTCACTGCGTAAAGTTCCAAAGAGCTTCCAGTGTTTTCTTTTGCAATGTAACAAGCTCCACCAGTTTTTAGTTCTTCGATACCCTTAAACCACTTTATTGACAATGGTGGTGTACCCTTAAAGGTGGTCTTAAGACACACAGTAGATCCTGGCAATGCATCTTGTGACTCTGATTTTACTATGAAGCTTGGAGGTTCTAAATGCATTAAGAAGAAATATTTTATTAAACCCACAAAGAAGAGTAAAGAGTTGTATTTCAATAAAGAAAAGACAATGTATTATTTGGCAAACCTTTTACAGTAAGAGTTCCTTTGCTTTCTTTGCTTCCAGCAGAATTTGTAGCTCTGCAAGTATAACTTCCTGCATCGTTCATGTCTAGTTGTCTGATCTCCAAAGAGGCAGTACCTTCCACAAAAGATATTTTGTGCTTATCAGTAGTAAGTGCTTTTTCATTCTTAAACCATTCAACTTTCATTGGCAAAGAGCCAGAGATTTTGCATTCCAGTCTGCAGAACACATTTACTACACTGTCAATATCTCTCAGAGATTTTGAAAAAGATGGGGCAAGGATACGATCTGTGATGAAAATAAATATGTTTTATATTAAATGAATATCAGTGTTTAAGCCATTAATTATCATAAAAAATGAAGAAAAAGGCCAATTTGGGTTTAAAACCCTTGGATGCTAAAAATGTGTGCATTGCTTCCCAATCGTTTGAATACAAATTTAGCATTGAAAGGATTAATACCACTTGGCCAATTTCACTAATATTTATTAGACAAACAATTTCACTAACCTAACACTGTAAAAGTTGTCTTGCAGCTGCTACTGCCGACATCATTGGAAACCTCAAATGAATATTCTCCACTATCCTGAATTTCAGCAGAATAAAACTTCAGTGAAGCAATGTTATTTTTAAAGCTGATCCTATACTTTTTGCCAGAAACTATCTCTTTTCCATGTCTTAGCCATTTCACTTTAAGTTCTGGTGTGCCTGCGACAGTGCATTCCAAAGTAGCTGGATCGCCTGCAGTAACTTGGATCAGTTCAGCTTTCTCAATTATTTTGGCAGGTTCTATAATAAAATGAACAATATTTGTTAGGGAGTATTGTATTCACAGTGAGGCCAATTTACTCAGAAGAACTGGATCAAACCTACTACACCATGAGGAACAGATACACACTAAGGGCCATATGTTCAAAGGGATAACGAAAAAAAAAGGTTGTATGAATGACAAAAATAAGTAATTGTGTGCATGAATGACATATTTTCTAAAGAGTATACGACAAAAAACTAGTAATGTCCGGTGTGTACGACACAACCCAGAACTGGCGGACAAAGGGGTGAGGCAAGGAAGTGGCTAAACTATTCTCCAGTGTCGTATACAGGAAAAGAAAATTTGTTGTAACTAACGACAAAAAAAGTCTTGCAAAAGACAACATTTGTACTTTAAGAAAAAAGTGGAGGGAATGTGAAGTTCTTTAGTTAAAGGGATAGTAATGTTTCATAATAAAAACAGCTCTAATTAATCATCATAGTATTTGGACTTTGGAGAGTGTTATTTCAGTTCTGTCAGAGTTGTAGTTCTAGAGTAATTCAATGATTAAGTGTCCCCCTCCCGCCCCTTTTACTGATGTAATACTGCTCAGCCACAGCAGAAGGGAGGTGCCCAGGTAGATTGCACAGAGGGACAATCTTCAATTAAGATAAGGGAAAAACCTGAAAAGCTTGTCAAGGGGGGCAGGGCTTTCATTGTTTTCATATAAAGAAGATTGTCCCCTGCTGTTATCTGTCTGGTCTTACAACCAGATTCACATCTGAGAAGAGATGGCTTATACTAGGTAAAAGGGGCAGGAGGGGGAAACTTTGCTTGTGAATATCTCTTAAACCATAAAGTTTTGAGAGGTAAGACTTATATCGTTCTTAATGTTTTTTTAATGCCTACAAAATAAAATGAAGTTAACACAAAGTATTACTTTCCCTTTAAGACATTTTTGTCGTTAGTTAAGACATTTTTTGTCGTTACATATGGCAGTTTCTGTCAGGACAAATGACATATTTCCAATCACAACCAACACCCTCTGAAAATAGTAATGAGCCCAACGACTCTGTACTTTGAAAAGTCATTACAAAAGACAAAAGCTATTTCGCTACTTTTTTGAACATATGGCCCTTTTAAACCCTCGAATGTTACTGAGGTCTCCAGTCAATTGCTTCACAATACATTGGCAATCTTCACTGTGTTCAAGGTGTTTAAAGTATAAGTTAAATCAAAGAGAATTGTTATTTGTCCCCTATGGTGAAGATGGTTTGCCCTAAAATGCTCCAGTTCGCCTTTGGAAGTCTTGTTTACTTGTATTAGAAATAGAAATATGTAGTTAAGTAATGGCTAACTGACCTTTCACCATCAATTCGCCAAAACAGTTCTGGCTTCCTGCATCATTTTCTGCTATGCATGTGTATTTTCCAGCATTTGTAAGCTGAACATTGCTAATATGCAGAGTTGCAATGTTATTATCAAATGTTATTTTGACTTTATCATCTTCTCTGATGACATCTCTTCCTTTCATCCAAGACACATTAATGACCTCAGAACCTTTGACAGTGGCTTGCAGGGAAATATTGTTACCAACAATTGCAGTGACATTTTCAATCTTCTTCACAAAAGATGGTGGTTCTAATTTAGAAAACAAAGATAAGCTGATGGACTCCGATTGTTGCTTTACATAAATCATCATATGTGTAACTACAATGATCTATTCAAGAAAATATTGACCAAAGAAGAATGATAAGAGAATCATTTATTTGTGGCATAGGGATCTGCAAAGTACTGGGGATAATCCACTCAGCTCTAACAATGCGTTTTGTGATTTAACCTGTAGGGGTATATAGCACTAACATCAATACTATACTGGAAATTTCAAGTGTTGACAGTTTATATTGAAGCATAGTACAAGTCACCCATATACCATGGGTCCTTTTACTAAAGGAGCAATTCAGTAAGTTAAAGAGGTACGGTTTCTGGGCAAAAGCAACTGAACTATAAGGGGGGGTGATAACTGCCATAAATTTATATGTAGAGTTTGATACATCCCTCAATGTAGTTGGTTTTCTCCAGAAGTGCCCCTCTTTAATGGATTTAATTGTATATTAAACATCTTGCCATAGTTTTTGAGAGTACATTGCTTCTAATTATCTGTTTGAAGAGTTTCTACTTCCCTGTCCTAAAAGTGTATATGAGTTAAAAGATATTAGTTGTTAAAGAATTTAATTTTGCTATTAAAGATGTATTCTCAAGGTTTTGAAGATATTGTTCTGGTTAGAGGAAAGAGAATGGCTGAAGTACTCACCTTTGAGTTTGTAAGTTGCGCTGCAGATGCACTTGCCAACTTCATTGGCTACAACACACTCATAATCACCAACATCTGCACTATTAAATGAAGAAATCTCCAAGCAAGCAAGAGACTTCTGTAATATCAACCTGTATTTTCTACTACTTCGTATCTGCTTCTTGTCTTTATACCAGCTAACTTCAAATGGTCCAGTACCAGAAAGCTCACATTGAAGTGTGGTGTTTGATCCTTTTACTATCTCTGCCGATGCAAGCTTTTTGATGAAGAAAGGGGGTTCTAAAAAAGCATCACATTATCAATAATGAATTAAGGTCAACAAAAATACACAGTTTTATGTGATAAGAAGCCAGTATATAAAAGAGACAAACCTTTTACAATAATTTCAGAAGTGCAGCTTTCAGAGCCGGCATCATTAAGAGCTTCACATGTATAACTTCCACTATCATCAACTTTCATATTGGTAATATCTAATACAGCCTCTGAGTTGATGAAGGACATTGTAAACATATCACTTGGACTAATTGCTGTGTTATTCTTGTACCAGGTAACGTGAATTTCAGGGGAACCTTTAATTTTGCACTGCAAATGTGCTGATTCACCCTGTTTTAACAAATAAGATGGTTCTACCTTCTTCACAAAAGATGGTGGCTCTAAAGAAAGATTTTCAAAAAGAGAAGATACTGAAATAAGAGAGGACGATTCTCGTAACCGGTCAGGACGAGACAAAGACAATAACACGCCACTTTCAAGCAGGCAAGCTGGGTATTACAGGTATTCAGTCATCATACATCCATTTGATACTGCTGAATGCATTTTAAATACATACACCACTACAGAGTCACAAAACATGGTGACATACAACATGTATAACTGAGACATGACATCAATGAAATCTAAAAGACCACAGAGAACTATGAAGACACATTTTAACTTAATAAAATGTTTAAATTAATAATATCTCAAAGCTATCAGTTAATCTATGTGTTGTGCTCTAAACTATCCTTAAGTAAAACTGTCAGACTTCTTATTTTAAGTGTTTTGTTATTTTGGTTTTGTGTTGTGTAATTCAAGTCTCTTACCTCTTATTGTAACAGATGAAGAAGATGAACTGCTTCCAGCATCATTAGTAGCAGTACATACATAATTTCCAGAATCTTTTATCTTAGCCACAGTAATTTCAAGAGATGCCACTTTATCTTCAAAATAGATCTTATAGTCTTTACCAGGGAGAAGTTTGTGGCCATCTTTTGTCCAGATGATGGTCACTTTTCTGTCTTCATCTACTTGGCATTCAAGACGTATGGTTTTGTTCACAGCAGAACGTAAAGGTTCTAATTCTTTTATGAAATGTGGCTTGTTAATGACAATGAGCTCGGCTTGGCATGTGTCAGTTCCAAACTTGTTTGATGCCTTACAAGAATATGTACCCTTATCTGCAGTGGTAAGATTTAAAATCTCTAGAACATGTTTATTGTTTACTGCTGAAATATGGCAGTTGTCTGAAGAAGAAATGGCAAATCCATCCTTTTGCCAGATTGTATCAATTACTGGAGTCCCTGAAACAGTGGCCTGGAATTTTGCTCTTTTACTTACAAAAGAAGTGACAGATTCTGGTCTGGTTACAAAAGATGGAGGGAATGCTTCTGCAAAGAAAACATATTGTTCAATATTTTTTTCATAATATTTAGTTTGTAACAATATAGCGATGCAAAAAATAAGACTGCAACTGCAGGAAGCTCTTGCGTATTTGACAATAAAAGGCTAAAATAAGAAGTCAACTAAAAATAAACTTGGAATGTTTTAAATATAATCATCCCAAACATACCATCCAATAATACAATGGTATATAAGAAATAAAGCAGTAACCACAAGTTTCTTTTTACATCAACAACTGGTTCTATGCACTAACTACATATGACCACTTATTATGGTCAAAATGATTAAAATGTTTACAATCAAGTACTTTAATTGCATGAAGGATTGCATGAAATTATATGTTGCTAAATAGAGCCAAAAAATGTATTACTTTATAATCCAGAACATTTTCCGTTACGGGTCAAGGCTCTTTGGAAGAATCATAAACAGTTCAGCTTATATTTGATTCCTTTACTATGCACTCTAATATAACTGTTAAAGAATAGCCCTAAAAAGAAGCTTTAAATAATAAAAAAACTCCTGTATCCATTGTCAGGAAAAAAAGATGACAATGTAGCCTGCAAAAATACAAAGATAATCTTAACTTTGTAATGTAATCTATCTGATTTATATAAGATAAAAAGCTGCCTAAATGCAAATTTTGATTTTTGTAGAACCAAAACTGTTTTCGATATCATTGGTGTAATCATGATTTTTGATTAATTTTCATAAAATAAAAAAGTAACAATTCTGAAAATATTTTACCAACCCATTTAAAAAGTATTTGCAATTAAAAGAAATACGTATATGTACCAAAAAAAAAAAAAAATGCCTGGAAGTATATCCTGAGGAATTGACCCAAACGAATGTTCACTCACCAGTTACAGTCAATGTTGCAGTGCTGCTTACACTGCCAAATTGGTTTGCAACCTTGCAGCTGTATTCTCCACAATCAACAACTTGGGATTTCAAAACCTCCAGTGTTGAAAGGTAGTTAGATGTCTTGACAGAGTACTTGTCGCTCTCATATATTTCTCGACCAGACTTGAACCACTGGAATCTGACGTTAGGTGCGGGTTCTATTTCACAGGTGAACACAGCAGAGTAACCGACTGCTACTTCCAAGGATTCAATCCTCTTCCGTAGTACTGGAGCTGTTGAAAATTAAATTAAAAAAACTTTAAAATTTGTATGACAAGGAAATGAGAAAAACATTTTAAACAGGGAAGTTATCTTTTTGAATTAGAAAAGTGAAGCTTGTGAGCAGTCCAGGAAACAGTGAAGGAGGTAAAATGTCTGTTGGAATGAAAGGAAATAGTTATCAGTGCTCAATCTATGATATAAAAATACCTGAGTGGTAGATATAGAATCAGATTACAACAGTGGAATGAAACAAACATGCAAAATCATTGTGACATTATATAATAGTGAACGAAGAACAACTAAATAGTAACTGATGGATACAATACCTACATGTAATTACGTCAGTGGAAAATGAAGTGAACAAGCTAGTACTCTAGAGGTGTAATTTAAGAGCATGCATAGAGGAACCGCTTCCCGTTGTATACTTGTGATTGGATAAATAAAGGTGCACAACATTACATCGTCGTGGTGCAGTTGGTGAAAGTGCCAGATATGCGAATTGTATGATACATTTTAATGGTTTGTGGATATGGGGATGAAAGTGCCAAAATAATTAGTTTTAGTACAGAACAAAGCATAGGTTGATACATTTGTTGGCCTACAGTTATCAAAGGGTGAAAATGTTGACCATCTGGGTTTCAGAATGATAACTTTTTAAGCTTTTCATACCCAAAAGATTAAAGCTAGACACTTTATCTTACTCCAAACCTAAGCCTGTAGAAGTACATAAAATAAGGATATCCACACATAAAAGGAGATTATAACAAAAGAAACACCATATTTCCCTTAAAACTACACTTACACTTAGTTACTCACTGTAACATAAACAAAAATAGTTTTATGATAGTTTCCATTTAACACCCTTTTCTAAAGATAGGCCAACATGAGCTTTAAGTACAGATTTATTAACACGAAACATAAGCAGAAAGATTAATTCCCAATTAGAGTTGAAATGTTGATACACACACACACAGTTAGTGAAGCATTTGACCCAATATTGCTTTGTGTTAAGACAAAACATAATGAAACCAATGTATTTAGAAGAACTGAAGCAACTCTGAAGCAAACCAAATGCACTAGAGGGGATACATACACATTTCCCAGATTCACTCCTTGAATGACATTCCAACACATTGCTTTGATGTGTTGGAAACCTCTCCATCATTCAAGGGGTTGAAATCTCCATATAGCTTTGTTTGTTGCCTGGGTGCAATTGGTTTTCTCTAAAATTACTCCAGAGGGAGATTTACTAAACGGTGATGAAGTGGTGATAAGGTGGAGAGAAAATGGCGATGACTTCTCCATTTTATCACTTCTCCAATTCCTATGTTATTCTAAGGAGCCAATGCACTAAGATTTCTTCTACTTTGGAGATCTTAGTGAATAGGCTCTATAGAATAAGATGTAAACTGGAAAAGTAATCTCCACTTTATCACATCTTTATCACCGCTTAGTGAATCTCCCACTAGTTATCCTTAGTACATTGACCTCATTAAGAGGGAAATATATGCATAACAGAGAAAGATAGGACTCTCAGTGTCAAAAGGGGCTGCAACATATTGCCTGGTACCTTCCGCACTGAAGAAGCTGAGAAGAGATTGTATAGAGAAACAGAAAACAAACAATCCATAGGGTTAGTCATATATAATATTACTGTATGTAGCAATAAGTGATGATTTATTAAATATTGTGTTAGTTATTTTTACTGACAATTAATAGATAGCTCAGGCTGAAACAAACAAAAAATCACTACCATAGTACCATACGCATAAAACAATAATGGAGCAATTCTGTAAAATTACCACCGATATAAACTGGGCTTTTAACACCTGTGATGCTCGAGAGGTCTTTAACTGAGGACAAGCAATTTGTTGGAGACTTCATTATTCCTCAATCTTGTATTTAAATCGATGCAAATGTTTAGAATTTGTATTTGTTCCCTAAGGTGCAATTGATTATACCTTAATTTCTCAACTGTTTTGTGCATATGGTCCATAAGTTTAATTGGTTAGTGTTGCTTTGAGGGTTATTTAATAACTCCTTGAAGACCAGAGGAAAAAGCATCA
The DNA here is from genome assembly GCA_037306005.1 of Rhinophrynus dorsalis. NCBI lineage: Eukaryota > Metazoa > Chordata > Amphibia > Anura > Rhinophrynidae > Rhinophrynus > Rhinophrynus dorsalis. The sequence goes on along the minus strand of CM074725.1, from coordinate 181,134,743 downwards.
CACAAGTAATGCATTGCACACCCCTCTGGTCCTCAAAAAGTTAACATATTAGGTTAATAGATAAGCATTAATGTTTGATATATTATCCCCATAATCCAACCTCTTTTAACAACTGTCAGTTTCGCAGATGTTGTAGTTTTGCCAGCTTCATTGGCTGCCTCACACGTGTACTCTCCTTGGTGCACTTCTGTTTGTACTTTGTTGATTACTAATGTATATGTATTATGATCTTTTAAGCACATGAGCTCTATGCCCGAAGACAACAGTCTACCCTCAAAATACCAATTAATACTGTCTGCATTAACTATTGTTGTTTTAAGGATGGTGCTGTCCCCATCATCAGCAACAGTATCTTTGAGGCCTTCTTGTATTAGAGGCCTGTCTGCTATTTTTAATGTCTCCTCCTCATAAATTTCTTCCCATTTCTCTTTCTTTCTTAGAATTACCGCTGGTCCCTCAACAGGCATAGCTGAAAAACTTACATCATCGGTACTGGCAGCAGCACCCACATCCTTGATTTCCATGTTCTGTAAGATAGCATTGAACATATGTGTTGGGGGAGCATGTTCAAATTCTCCTCCTTCAGTAGTTATTTTCATCTTCCTAATCTCTAACATTTCAGAACAAGAACTTATGGATTCATGGAGAATCGGTTGGTCTGATACAGAGGCGACAGTCATTACTTTGCTAGGTGTACAGGTAAATATTATGTTCTCTGACCTTGGACTAGAAATGCTGCTTGGCTTTTCACCCACCAAAACAAGCTTATCTTCATGGATTACGGCTTTTAATGCTGCTTTCAGTTCAGTCCTAAAATCTGCACTCTGATTATAAACCCCAGGAATTGACAATGTGATTTCTTCAATGTCCAAACTGCTTGTGGTAATCATATAAGTGCATATAGTATGTTCCGGCTCTTTGGTTATTTTAACAGTTTTAACATCTACGTTTTCAATGTTACATAATAAATCAGCAGATAAAATGCATGGCTGCGTTTCCAATGCAGTTCGTAAAGCATTTCTCACGTGATTCCTAATTTCTAAACTAAAAGACTTTGGGACATCAGATACTAGAATGCCTTCCTTGTTAAATATTTCTTGGTCAAATATCTGTGGTGTACTTAGTGACTCTTTTGCTTGATTTCCCACAATTAAAGTTTCTTCCTCTGATATTTGTACTGGGGATAAATGTTCTTCTTGTATTGCTTTTTTTTCTTCAAGGAGTAAAGGAAGTCTGATTGACTGTCCTTCTTGAATCCTTGAAGCATAATCTTGTTCGGTTGCATCTAAAATTACTACACTTTCCACAGGCAAACCATGGGTTTCAGTGCAAGTCACTTCAAAAGGAATTGTGCATTCCTTTGTAGTTTCACAAACTTGTATATCTTGCTCTTGTGTGGCATCATTATGCTGCTCTGTAATACTTCGTATTTCATTTGTGATACAGAGTTGCATACATGATTGATGGTCTTCTTTTTGTATAGAAGCTCTTTGTTCTTTCTGTGCAATAACAATGTCTTCTTTTGGCAGAACAAAAATATCTTCTATAGTGTTAATGCATTTATGTTGTTCATGTTCTGTTTTAAGCACGGGCTGTAGACCCTCTGGCGATATCTGAAGTGTTTCTAGATTCTCTGCAGAAATAATATTTTTTGCTTCTGTGGTCAAGCAGTGACTGTACATTTTTTCACTTTTGTTTAATGCAATATCTGACTGTGGCTTAGTGAAAAACATATTGTCTTCTTTAGGCAACATACATTCTGCCTGTGTAGTGTGAAGATGTAAAAGAGATGGCTTCTCTTTAGAAACACATAAATTCACTTGCTCATCTGCTATATTAACCTGACTTGTACTCTCAGATAAAACTGGTCTAAGTTCATCGTACAATAATGAATGTGAGAAGATCTGGCTTTTTGTTATATTTGCTTGAACTTCTATAGGTATCTTAACACAAAAAGGTTCTTCGCTTGGTAGCATTGTGAGATGATTTACTACATGTGTATGCATAGGCTGCCTCTGTTCTCTTCCAGTTTCTCCAGTGTCTGAACTATCTGCTTCAGGAATTGGTATTATGCGTTCACATGTAATCTGCTGCCTCTCTTCGGAAATTAGACTACTTTCTATAATTGTATCTGTTATAAGAGTAGCCTTTTCTCCATTATTTTGTTCAATGTCAAATCCGTGCTCTTTTATCAAAATTTGCTTCAAATCTGTCACAGAGATACCGTGTGGTTCCACTGAAGCTGTCACTTCTGCAAAGGATAAATCTGGGATATTAATCTCCTCAAAGTTTGGACTTTCCTCCCCAAACGTATGTTCCTTTGTAAGTATTTTATTACATTCAACATTATGAGTATGTAACATGTGCTTGTTTCCGTAAGTTGATATTGCAAATTCCTCCTCTCCGGCTGGAATAGACACAGTTTTATCACATGCAATTGCATGTTTTTCCTCCTCTACAAGTGATAACTGTGAGCATTTATCTTCTTTTGAGAATTCGATTTTAACTGGCTCTACACAGCTAACTTTTAGTTCCATTTCCCTGTCTGCTTTTGTGTTTTCTTCAATAACAGGGACTTGTAAACTTTGAGTTTGGAAACTGGATAATTCTTCTATTACTGGACCTTTTATCTCTTTGATATGCTGCTCACTTATGTTTCTGTGTTCCAGGATGCTAGATGCAGTTAATGTAATAAGTTCTTTTGTTTTAGACTCCAGATTAATTGTTTGTTCTGTTACTGCATCTGGATTTGCCTCATACTGGAGTGTTTCTACTTCAGTTTGTGTAGAATGTTTCCCTTCTGTTCCAATTGTATACAACATTGAGTGACCTTCCTGCAGTTCGGTCCCTGCTTCACCAGGTAGTTTAACTGCATATAAGCGTGTTTCAGTTGCTTCTTGAGTAGAGGATTTCTTATAGGATCTAGAAACCTTTGTTTGTGATTTCTTGGATATAACTGTTGAATCTTGACTTACTATTAGATCTGCATTGCAAGATACCACTCCAAGGCTGTTAGCTGCTGTACATGTGTAACAGCCACTATCTTCTTGTTGAGATTTATGTATCATAAGGGACCCAGTACCATCCTCATTATGGTTAATGGTGTAATGTGTATTGGGTAATATCTGGTGGTTTCCCTTAAACCAAACAACATTTGGATTTGGATTTCCAATAATAGCATATTTAAATATAGCAGTATGATTTGGGGCACACCTAACTGATTCTAAGCGTTGGGTGAAAGACGGTGCACTTTGATGGCTATTATCTTTGGAAATAGCAGTTTCCTTTTGTTCCTCGTAAATATTTTTGATAACCTCTATGTTCTCCATGTGTTCTACCATAAGAAATGAGCTGCACTGAGTCTCACCATGCTCATTTGTGGCAATACATGTATATTCTCCCTCATTTTCTATTTTCACATAGGGAATTATGCAGCTGAACTCATTGTCATCATACACAAATTTGCAAGCTTCTGAAGTACTCAACAGTACTCCATTATGCAACCATTTGATTTTAGGCTTCGGACTGCCACAGACAATTACGGATAGCCTTGCTATATCCCCAATTCTAGTTTCTATAGATGCAAGCTGTTTTATAAAAACTGGCATGCTTCCCTCCTTTTTACATTCTAATTTGCTGGTATATACTGAAGATTCGGACATAGATTCAAGTGCTTTCATTTTGTTTAACTGTAGGGAGCTGCTGTAGAGTTCTGTTCTGTCCTCCCCAGTAGATATAACAAAAGAACTAGCAATGTCTGTGTAGAAAACAGTTAATGACATTACATTAATACATTTCCTGCATAAGAAAATAACACTAAGATACGTGTATATGCTTACAGTGTATACAAAATGTTCAATTTGTTTGTCATTAAAATGTGTATTTGATATGATATGAGTCATAAATAAATGTCCAAAGCACCGATGCTCAAATGAAAAGTCGAGTTATTCTGGAGCAAACCAGCTGTACCAAAGGGAACATGTATACATTCCCCAAATTCCCATTTATTAAAATGGTGCTTTTAACTCCTAGAATGCTTAAGATTGTCCAACACATTGCAAAGTACTGAAGGTGTTAAAAGCTCCATATTACTCAATGGAAATCTTTATATCTCCCCTATAGTGCAGTTTTTTGCCACAGATTAAGGCCCTTTGACATTCAGATACGAGTCATATCACTGAAGCCGTGCAACAATAATTCCAAAAGAACTTTATCAGTTAAGCTGAACAAACTGATCAAAAAACTGTTGATGGACCAGTTTACAAATTTACTTAACTGGGTCTGGCTTCACCACAGGTAAGTAAAATTGAATCAAACTGCATGGAAAAAAATATGACGATTTACAAAACTTAACAGTCAAATTGTGTAGAAAAAATGCAAAAGGTGCCAAAATGAAATGCTGAGCTGACCATCCCAAATAATGGTATCTAATGGTATAATTAAAATCAGCTAGTGAGCGACTGTGAGATTCAAGAAGCAGTTTGCCGGCGGTAAACCAGAACTTTGGTGAATCTCTTCATTGGGTGAATTTCTTCATCTCTATTTATCAACTATGGGCCTAATCCACAAATAAAAAGAGGTGAGAAACAAACTGGCACAAATTTCAAATTGGTTTGAATGAGGCTTTTAACTGTTTGAATGCTAGAGAGGCCTTTTTTTGTGCATAGGAGACCTCTGTGGCATTAAAGAGGTTAAAAGTTTGAATTCAACCAATGGAAAGTTTAATTTTTCTCCTATGGAGCAGTTGGTTTGCTCTAGAATTGCTTCTCTTTTCTCTTGTGGACAAGGCCCTATGCACAGTGTTCTTATATAGGAATGAAAGGCAGAAGATGGCTGAGGTTTCTGGCACAAAATAAACAAACTAATGGGCTATCGGGGTGTTATTGATTTTGGGCATTGTGAATGCTGATTTATCCATTTCAATTGTTAGTCTGGGTGTCAAAAGGACTAGACCTATCAGTCATTTTTCTGTTTAAAAGAGCAGTGCAACAATTTTTTAAAGAAAAAATGCATATATATTTCATGCTGAGGAAAAAAAAAGACTGCTCCAACTGGTGGGAGAACCTTCATTTAAAAGTTATAACAGTTATTTTTTTTCCCTCTTTTATCGACATCACTGCTTTTGGAAAGCAAATATTTTAATAATGCACACGACATGAGAGCCTGAGTCTTAGAGCAGGACTCTATAGTAAGTGGTTACAACAACCGTGAACATAACCATGAATTTTGTGCCCTGTATAATGACAGTTGAAGTATTTTTATGACTGATACAGGTATAACTGGGCCAAAAAAAAACAAACTGCCAGCCCTTTCGTAGAGGGTCACATAAAGTTGAGTTTGTGTGTCTCATTTTAAATTTCGAATGATATAAACATTACATTTCTAATGCTTTTAATCTCAACATATAGTTGGACGGTAGACCTTGTTTTTAAAAAAAAACAAAAAAAAACAGTATTTACTGTAACATTCAAGAATTTCAGAATGAAAAGTCAGTATCAGTATTCTGTCTGTTCTGGAGAATATAGAATACATGTCACAATCCTAATGCAGTATGACATTTCCTGTTTCGTGAACTAAGGCCTACATAAGTGTAGTTCTGGAGCAAACCAAATGTACAGTAGGTGAGAAATAAAAATCCATTTCAGTTTTGTACCTCTCTAGCAATGAAGAGGTTAAAAGCAGGTTTTAAATCAATTAAAATTTCCATTTTTTTCTCTGTGGTGCACTTGGTTAACTCCATAATTGTACCTGTGTATTTTGTTGAACATGGCCTTTAAAGACAAAATTATACAGAAAAAAATATATACTTTTTTGCTTATTTTTCCCATTTATCGGTTTCCATAGATTTACTTTAACAAGTTTTTTTCAAGATATTTATTTGGTGCATAATTCAAAAAAGTTTAGATGTTTCCACCAATATAACCCACAAGTTTTTAAAGAACTACTTTAAGCTATTTTACTCAATTAATTTTGTACTGATTTTAATTTATTAAAATATATTAATGCAGATTTATCAAAACAGTATGAAAGACTCTTTGTTGCATGTAATGTAGAGACATTTAAATAATCTCTAAAGGTAGTATCATATATGGACATCTGTAATCAGTTTATAGGTTTAGTTTACCCTTTGAGTGCCAAAGGGGTTTGAAATGCATTGCGAATCAATATGTTGCATACCCCTCTGTCAATCAAAGGATTGGGAGAGCTAAAAAGAAGGCAACCAATATAACCTGAAATTCATCAAAGGATTGGGAGAGCTAAAAAGAAGGCAATCATTATAACCTGAAATTCATGACTAGTATTTTTATCACTGCAGCAAAGTAAAAGTCAATTTTCCTTTGAGAGCTATGGAAAATTTCTGTATTAAATGTTTATTTTGTTTGTATGAAATATATTAAAAGGGAAAGAATATCTTAATATATTATGCTTGGTAAAATGTAGATTTTGCATGTTTTTCATATAAAAATGTGCAATGTAGTATGACAATAGACAAAAAAATAGATGTTTTTTGAGAAAAATCAACATAATAATTTTCCCTCTGACAAATCACACCAAATGTGAGGTCAGATGTGTAGGTCATTAACACAAGTAATGGTGATGATTTGCAAAAAAGGTGCAACACAGCTTTGCATACATGGATACATGGTAATTGGGCAAAATAGGTTGGATTTATATCTTACACAGCCCTAGTAAAAGGCTCTAGGTGCATCTAGGCACACCTGTGGCCATTCCTCAGCACCCAGCAATATATACTTTAGCCTGCCTCTGGAAATTACCTTAACTGTTTGAGCACCAGAGAGGCTAACTAATAATAAACAAAAAAAAAGAATGCTCCTACATTATCTGGCAAATACAGGGGATAAACATAAGCAAAATTAGTATGCAAACTGATAATTACGCCAATATATAAAAAGGTTAATAAACTGATCCCTGTAAATCAGGAGAAAATTAAGAAGTGGTACTGGGATAATGTTGGCCACTCCCACATCTCAGCACAATAGACATGGCCAGCAAGACTGAGGAGCTTCTTAAGGTTTGGTGCCCTAGGTGTTTGCCTACTTTGCCTATAGCGAAAGCTGGCCCTATGTGTTCTTATTTGTACTGAACAAACAGAAACATATAATATTGGTGCTATGGGTGCTACTATGGGTAAAAATCTGAGTGAATGGAGGAGAAAGAGTGTGTACAATCTATACTAATAAATATATATACTGTATGACAATACCCCAAATAACAGTACTAGATTGCCTGGTGCCCTAACACTTGTATAGTGATCCTTCAATACTGCTGTTTCCCTGAGCAGCCTCAGATCCAGTGGGCAATAAATACATAGAAATAAAAATGTTTCTACCTGTATGTTCTTATGCCGTAAATATGATAAAAAAATGTCAAGAAAACCTAATGCAGAATGTCAGGATAAAAATCATTGATTACACTTCACACAAAAAGAAAATCACATCTGTTAAGATAAACAGAATGATAAGCAGAAATTAAGAGTTCAGGTTTGATATATGAATTCTACTGTACAAATGGATTAAACTGCGCAATAAAGCACCAACAATTCTTGCACTAAAATATCACCTAGTAATTTGTATCACTTATTAACTGAATATTTTCTAATTGCATAATACAAAAATATGCTGGAAGAACCACAAATTTGTTAGACGAATTATTAAATAAATGTAGGTGTATAATTATAGCTACTATCCTATAAAGAAATTAATAATGATCTTGAAATAATAATAAACTGATTAACTATTAAAGGAAGAGTAATATGGTATTTCAACTTTTAATATTCTAGTATTATATCATAATGTAAGTTACCAGCTATATATTTTTTTCTTTAATTCTTATAACTTATCTTTTAACAGCTATTTTTTTTTTCTCTTACTTTCATTTTCAGTGACATGAGCTCCCTCTGTCTAAATTCTGCAATAAATTCTGACTCAATAATACCTGGAAACATTCAAAAGAACCCTTTTTGCACTTGTGCACTTAATTTATGCCAACTAATTGTAACTGTTGGAACATATTAAGGAGGGGGTATCATTAAAACTCCAAAAACCTCAGGCTACCCCGTTACTGTCCTGAAAACTGTACAGTTCATGATAACAATACAAAATCAGTATTTGTAAAAACAATGTCCACAAGGAGTCCTGAACATCAGTTCTCGTAATAAGTTTCAAGTGCCCCTGGCAGTGAATGGGTGCTACTCAGTCCTTTCCAACTGAAGTTTACAAATGGCAAGTCACTGGCATAACAATAGTGGTCACAGGGGTCGCACTTGCGACCGGGCCTGTCACTCCAGGGGCCTGGCCACCCCCTGCGACCCCCTCGCTCACCGCCCACAGCAAGTAGGTTTGTGCCTTCTTCGGCACAGACCTCTAACCACTGATTTCCCTCTCTGGCACTCTAGTAATGACTCCCAGCACTCTGCATTACTGAGAACTATGCAGGAGCTTTAGCTCTATAGAGACCTGTACCGAAGGAGGCACAGACCTCTCATGCCACGCCGCTAGACCACCAGGGAGGTAGGAGATGGATACATGGGGGGTCAGTAATGGCAAGGTGGAGATTGGGGGGCAATGTAGAGGCAATGTGGTGTCAATGTGAAGATGGGGGGCAATGTGGAGATTGGGGTAAATGTGAAGGCAATGTGGAGATTGGGGGGCAATGTGGAGATGTGGTGGCAATGTGGAGATTGGGGGAAATGTGGAGGCAATGTGGTGGCAATTCGAAGATGGGGGGCAATGTAGAGATTGGGGGTAAATGTGAAGGCAATGTGGAGATTGGGGGCAATGTGGAGATGTGGTGGCAATGTGAAGATGGGGGTAATGTGGAGATAGGGAGAGATGGGGGCAATGTGGAGACTGAGGGCAATGGGGGGAAATGTGGAGACTGAGGGCAATGCGGTTGGGGGGGGCATGGCAATTTCTGCACCAGGGCCCGGTGGCTTCTAGTTATGCCTCTTTGGCAAGTGACATGCAAATTATTCAGTTAGGACTTCAAATCTATGTATCTCAATTGATTTTCAAAACCCTAGAAAGGTCATGGACATTTTCACACAGAAAAGAAACTGAAGACCTCAAACCACTTAATCCAGAATGTTCACGATTTCCCCAATTGACAGCAATACAGATAAAGCTAGGACTCTTGTGATCATTTGGTGGTATGAATGATATATTATTTATATAGACTACAGGCAGGGTGAACTTATATCACTAAAAGTGGAAGGAAGAGACAAATCTAAATTGATGATTCACTGTAAATACACATAATTAAAAAAGAAAGCCAACAGTTAAAACAGAACAATAAGCCAAAGTATAAAATAGTAAAACGAGATATTAATACACTCTACGAAATGCAGTTTTGTTTTTTTGTATAAAAATATTCTGGACAAGTTTATAATTTTTTGTTAATTGTTCTTTTATTTACAATTTCTTCAAGCACAAAGGTAATCTGAAATGGGTACAATTTAATTTTGTTCAAACACCCCAGCAAAACAAAACTTAGAAATCACTCCAATTGCATTTTTGTAAAATAAACAAAAACACTGTTTTAGTTCATATGCTTTTAATAGACCTCCATGACAGCTCTTTACATATTAAGTGCAGATCTTTATTATAATGCAGTTTTCATATTTTGGACAAGTACTGTTATTTTGTTCACTAAATGGTATCATCATCTATAAGCAACTTGCTTTATGTGACCAAATAAGCATTCCTTATCCTATATAATAATTCGCTATGATGTTTGTCAGAAGCTGTCATGTGCAGTACAGACTGTCTGAATGCACAGAATGCTGGGAGTACATGACTGTGTCGGCAGCAGGACACAGAGCAGGACCGGCCTCTTAATATCACCCGGACCTTGGCCCGTGTACACGGGCTTTTACACTAGGTGATCTATAAAATACATAATTTTGCACATTAATAATATCTCTAATATGGAAGTACATTCATTAAGAAACAAAAAACAATCTAATAATTAATTTGATTTTAGCTTAGTTAACATGATAAACAGAGATTTAACATACATTAACTAACCAGCTATATTTTCTACTAGGATTTTTGAAACACCGCATTTTATTTTTAAATGGACTATACATGTTAACCATTTAAAGACAAGAGAGGTAGGCAACATCTGGAGGGAGATACACTAATGAGTGATAAAGAGGTGATAACACAGAGAAGACTACTCCAGAGATATCACTTCTCCAATTTCTATGTTATTCTATGGAGCCAATGCACTAAAATATCTTCAACTCTGGAGTGTATTGGCTCCATAGGATAACATAGAAATTGGAGAAGTGATATCTCTGAAAAAGTCTTCTCTGCGTTATCACCTCTTTACCACACCTTAGTGCCTCTCCCCCATCACTTTGCAGTGTGTTACACGCCCCTTTTGTCCTCAGTGGATTAACTTATTTTTTCAAATCACAGAGGTTGAAGTAAAACATACAATTAATGAAATAATTGACTATGTTATATTGTTTAGAAGTTATTTTGACAGAGATGTATATCTAAATAACATGGAAGAATCAAACACAACAAAACTTGCCTTTTTTTCTCAAACTTTTACAAGTTACAAACTACCAAGTTATATCTATGTACATTTAAATAAACAAATTATATTTATGGTAGTTGAGGGTAAATTGTTCAGTTGTTTTTAGCACTGTAACTAATATCAGTCTCAGGATGATGAAACCATAATCATCAAGAGATGAAGAGGCAGAGGTTGCCCATCTGAGATACATGGTTCATAGTTGAGTCCTGTAATTTTACAGTAAGCAAACTATGTAGGGCATATTTAAAGTGGCAGTATAGGTTATATCAGCTAAGAATGGTCTATCACACATTATCAGTGCAAAATTACAAGCTTTACATTTTTTGATTAATTGAAAAAATTAATTTATTATCTATGTTACTTTTAGCAATGCACTTGTTTCTGCACTTCCTTCTTTATTTGATGCCACACATTTATATAGCCCCTCATCAGTGTAATCAACATTTCTGATCTTTAATGTATGGAAACCTGGCGTTTCCTCTTCAATTAAGTACCTCCCACCATAAATTAATTCACCATCCTTGTACCAGGTAACATTTGGTACCGGACATCCAAAGACTAAACATTGCAAACATGCTGGTGTTCCTAATGGTGTAATCAAGTCTAAGAGCATTTTTTTGAATTTGGGAGGTGATTCTGTTACTTCAAATTCAAAATGACAACTTTCCGAGTCCTTTGCTTTAAATTCAATTTCTTTTTCTAGAGACGGCTTAGCAAAAACATCAAAGTTTATATTTATACATTTATCTCCACCCTCTTCACTTTCATTTTCAGTTACTGCTACCAGCTCTACTGCTCTATCAGCGTCATGAGCACCACCCTCAAATTCAAACTCAAGTTGTATTTCAGTTTGACTGGCCTCTGAAACATCACTGCCTACAATCACATCATAAGGCATGCTTGTTGCACCTTCTAAAGAAATATTTGCTAATTCCGTCACTTCTGTTTCTGAAACACCTGCATCAGATTCCATTACATGTAACAGAGCCTTACATGTCACCTCTCCAAAATTATTCACTGCTTTACACACATAGGTTCCAGCATCAGATTTGATAACACTATGAATGAAAAGACTTTGGTGATCATTGTCTTCCTTAATATTATACTTTCTAGCATCTGAACAAATGCTTTTATTTTCCTTAAACCATGACACGACTGGTCTGGGAAGTCCTGTCACTGAACAGTGAAATTCTGCATCTGAATTTTCTGGAACATGCAAATTAGTAAATGGCTGCAAAAATCTTGGTGGTTTTTCAGTTACTTCAAAGTTTATTTTAACATCTTCACTATCTCTCATGTTAATGTCCACTGTTTGGTCATCATAAGCCAAGGGAAGGACATCAAGAGAAATAACCATGCTTTTACTGTCAGCTGAAAATTCAGGAATTGTGATGATTTTTACCTGTTTTTCAAAATCCTTAACTTCAGTTTCATCTAGCTCAACTTCCAAAAGAATTTCTTGAGGAGAAGGTGATCTTGAAGTTGTGTATGGCTCCATATCAAACTCCATAACATGCTGATGTGTCACAGGAGGTGGTAAAGCAATAGATTTGCCATCTTGAGGCACAATTTCTACGTGTGTAACACTTTTTGCTTCTCCTAATGTATTCACTGCATAACACATATATTCGCCACTTTCACTTATTTGCATGTTGTATATTTCCAGGATATATAAATTACCATGTTTCCCTAATTTAATTTTTTCTTCATTTTCAAGAAGCAATGCATTTCTATACCATTTTACAACTGGGGTAGGCTCACCTGTAATTTCCACAGCTAAACTTAATGTATTATTTTCATAAATCCGTCTTTTAGGAAGAGGTTTATTAAATGATGGGGGCATTTCAATATTTTTTGCCTCTGTTTTAGGAGACCTTGGATTCTCTTCTACACAATAGTTGTCGGCCACTGATCCTTTGATACCTGGTGTGCTTATATTGTCAGTCTCTATAGTGATATTTCTAATTTCTTTATGTTCTTCTCCATCATTAGAAGAACCCAATGTCTGTTGAACATTTATAACATCTTGTTCTGGAGAACTTACTGGAGTCACAAAATATTCACTCAAAGGAGACCGAAAACATTCTACAGAAGTTGGTGGAGTGTAAAACTGATCTGGACCTAATATTTCTTCACTTGAGATGCTAGCAGCTTCAATGGACATTTCTGATTCTGGAGAAAATGGGCGGTTACTAAATGACTGATTTTTATAAAAATCATAAAAGTTACTGAAGGTTACATCTTCAACTTCCAATGCAGTTATGTGTCCCTGCTGATTCTCCTTCATAGGTTTTATTTCTTGTGGTATTACAACTTCCTTTTCCCCTGTGCTTACCAGGTATTCTGTGAGAGCAACTCTTGACTCCATTTGTATTACATCAGAAATGTTTCCACTTTCAGATGCATTAGAAGGTTCCATCTGTAAATGAGTATTGTTTCCTCTACCAACCTCTAGTTCTGTATATTGTGTATCATCCTTCTTTAAAAACTCATTTAAATGTAACATTAACCTGTCATCAGAAGGACCTGTTTTGTCAATATTATTATCATGCTTAAACATTTGTTTACATTCAACATGTTGATTTGTAACTTCTGGTGATAATGTACCTTTCACTTCTTCTGATCTCTTATGATCACCTGTATTGTCTTTTTCAGTAGTTGGTGGTTCTTGTACATCTAAGCCATATTTTGAGAAAGTACTTTGGCTATGATCAAAAGGCTCATAAGAATCTTTATGCAATATCATACTCTCTGATGGTATAGAATGAGGTGGCTCATAAAATACAGTCTGCATATCAGCAACACTTTGAGGTATAACCTTATTTCCATATGCTTCTACTTTGCATATGTCCTTTAAACATGCATCTTTTTCCTTTGAATCATGATGTAATTTTGTCAGTGGTTTAATTAGCTCTATCTTCTCTGAATCTTCCTTTTCTATAACTATTTCTTTTTCCAAAATATGCATTTGATCCATCACATTCATGAATGCAACACCTTCATTTTCAGTTGGATTTTTCATTTCATTGGAAATTATACACTTGGAATCTAAATCTTTATAGTCAGGCATTTGCTCAGTAGCCCCTTCTTCTTTTCCATGTGAATCACTATCTGTATAAGACATGCCAGTTCCGACACTAGAATAGATTTCATCTACATATGCTGTATCCTTGGAGATCTGCATTTTCTCAGTTACTTTATCCTTTAACACACCAGTCTCAGTTTGGACAACATTGTTTCCTGAATCAACTACTCCTAGTTCAAATGGTCTGCTCTCTTTGTCTGTTCCAGATTTCATTTTTACCACAGATCGCTTTCTTTTTGGCACTGTTGGCAATTCCTTTCTCATATCAGGTTCATTAGTTGCTGAACCATTAGTACTCTCTACAGACTCTTGCTTGAGAGTTTTGCTCTCAGTTTCCATTTCAGACTTTGTTTTTACCACAGATCTCCTTCTTTTTGGCACTGATGGCAATTCCTTCCTTGTTTCAGTATATTCTATTTCTTTAACTACTGAACCATGGTTTTGGTCAATATTAATGGTTTTTACCAATTTTTCTTCTACCAGTTTGCTTTCATTATTGGTTACAGATTGGGTTTTAATCACTGACCTCCTTCTTTTTGGTATTGCCGGCAATTCCTTTTGTTCCCCTGTACTTTCTATAGCTTTAATTATTGAACTCTGACTTTGTTCAGTATTACTGGCCTCTATATCCTTTCCTTCCAGCTCAACTGGTTTTTCAATTTCATGATGCTGTGTTTTTGACACCGATTGTTCAGACTTTTCTGACGTACAAGCCCCAAATAATGGAAGGCTTGAATCTTTGTCTTTCATTGATATGGAAGGTTTATGTTCCTTATGTTCATCTTGCCAAACATAATTTGCATTTTGGAAACTTTGATTTATATTCCTAATGTCTGCATTTTCTGTGCTATAAGAGCAGGATGAGTCCCATTGACCAAGGACTTTTTCCACATCCTGTATACTGTACTCTATTGTTTCATTATCCATTTCCTTATCAGTTGTGAGTTCCTCTTTTTGACATTTATATTTATCTGATGTATCATTCACTATTAATTCTGATACACTTTCCACTGCACCAGCCCAATTTGTAGCAACAAACTTATATTGCCCACTGTCCAAGGTACTGACATTCTTAATACACAGTTTAAATACACCATTTGCATCTTGAATGCTGAATTTATTACAATTCTTCAATTCAGTGTTATTTCGATACCATGTTACCAAGGGTTCAGGATCTCCTGTTATAATGCATTCCAGTATAACATAGTCCCCAGATTTGCACTGTATTTGTTTTTCAATTCCTTGTATTAGTTTTGGTGCTTCATTAACAACATCAAAAGAAAATGTAAACTTGTGCTTCATTTTTTGCATTAAATCTGGAGATGCAGATTCAGGTAAACTCTCAACTGGCTGAAAAAATTCTTTTGACTCGTCTTCATATTCAGGTACCGGAGTGGGAGCTGTTATTTTAATTTCTACTGGCAGTGATAAAGACTCATCTGATTTGCAAGGTATATCATAGCTAACATGTGGGAGTTGCAAGCCAAACCTTCCAACATTATTATCAAAATATTGTCCTCCTTTATCATTCTCAAAGAGAGATAGAAGTTCTTCTTCATCATTTTCAGTAAAGTGTTTAGAGATAAGAACCTCACATTTTATCAAAGTTTCAGCTTCATCTCGATCTTCTTTTTCTCTACTTTTTACTTTAAGCTTTCCAAAAGTTGTGTCTGTTCCATACTGATTAAATATTACACATGTAATGGATCCTTCATGTTGAGGAAGGACAGGACTGAATGTTAAAGTTGAGTTTGTATCTGTTGTTGAAATTATGTAATTTTCATTACGGGGTATTGATTTATCATTATTATACCATGAGACTGTTGGCTGTGGATATCCTTGAAAATTGCAAGTGAATGTGCATATTTCACCATCAAATGCTTCTCGAGATTCAATGTCACTAGTAAACATGGGTGGGCACGGCTCTGAAATTCCTGTAAAAGATGTTTCAGTAGCAAAGCTATCTTTTTCTGTCTCAGCCTCCACATTATTCACAGTGGTATATATACCTTCTTTTAGTGCAGGAAGTCCTGCTTTCACATCTTCTTTCTCTACTGGAAGATCAATAATATTTATTACTGCTCTAACAGAAGCATCTGCTTCTGCAGATTGAAATTCCTCTTTAATATCTAAATTCAAACATTCATTTTTATTTCCTTCATCAACCTTTTTCATGCATATTTCATGAAAAGCACTTTTGTGTACTTCACTGACTATGTCAAAGCTATGTAGTTTATTTCTTCCTTGCTTCTCATTGTGTGAAGATAAACTTACTAAACTGGTTTCAGGCAGGTCTTCCATGAAACTAGATCCCATGGATTCTTTACAAGTAATGGGTTCTGTAAATTCTAATTTCACTTCATCTTTTTTAAATGTGTCACCAGAAGTTTCTCTTACAGGTTTAACTGAAAAAGTATCCATCTCAGCAAATGTTGTTTCCTCGAGAATATCGAAATGTGGATATTTATTTTTCTCTTCTTCATCCTTTTCCATGGATGTCATATAGAAAGGACTTTTGTTGATTTCGCTTTCTCTGTCAAAACTGCGTAAAGTAATTTTTTCTTGTTTCTTTTTGTCAAAAGATGAATTGATTAAATTGGTTTCAGAAACGTCTTGGGAGATACTAGATATAACTGGTTCTTTTACTGGAATAGGTTCTCCTAACTCTAATTTTGCCTCCCCATTTTTTATTAGGACGCTAGAAACATTTATTACAGGTTTAGTAGAATAAGCATCCACTTCTGTAAAATGTGATTCCTCTTGTGGATGAGAATGTGAATATTCTTTGTTCTTTTTCTTGACATCATTTTTCATTTGAATTTTATGGAAAACACTTGAATGAACTTCATTGTCACTGTCAACACTATGAAGCTGATATAATGAATTTTTTACATTTACTTCCATAGGTTCTTGTAAGATACTAGATCTATCGGATTCCTTAACGGGAATTGGTTTTGTTAATTCTAATCCAATTGCCTCTTTTTTAATTGGAATACCAGTAATGTTTATTAAAGGTTTAAAAGAATAAGAAATCTCTTCCACAGAGTTTGATTCCCCTTTTTTATTATATGAATATTCTTTTTTATTATCTTTATCATCCACTTTCATACATATTTCGTGAACAGAGTTTTTGTTGATTTTACTGCCATCATCAGAGCTATGTAATTCAATTTGCTTGTGTTTTTTGTCCATAGATGACCTTATACTTGATTGAGAAAATTCACCTTGGATACTAGATCTGACTGGTTCATGCAGTTGAATAGGTTCATCTAAATCTAATTTAATTTCATCTCGTGTTACTGGGACATTAACATTGTTTATTAATGACTTACTTGAACGGGCATTAAATTCTAATTTTGACTCCTCTTTTTGCCTATCACTCTTTTTCATATTTATTTCGAGAAAAGTGGTTCTGTGAACATCACTTACTCTTTCAGACCTATGTGGTTCAATTTTTTCTTGTTTTTTGGGTGCAGATGAGCCTACTAAACTGGCCTCAGAAATTTCTTGAAATATTCTAAAACTGATAGGATCTTTTATTGGAATAGAAAATGTTGATTCTTTCTCAGTATCTAAATCCAAATTCCCCTTCTTTTGTTCTCCATTTTTTATCATAGACGTTTCTTGAAAACTACTTTTATGCAGTTCTTCTTTATTGAATGAAAAGGAATCTTGTAAAATGGTGTCAAAATGCTTATATTGGGTCCTTAATGTAACAGGTTCTTCCATTTGAATGGAATCTGACACATCTAATGACACCTCCTGTTTTTCTAATGAGGTGCCAAAAGTATTATCTTTTGATCTAACAGAGCTAACGTCCACTTGCTCTTGAAAATCCAAATGTAAGTGATTCTTCTCTTCTTTACCTCTTTCCATAAATTCTTCATGAAAATCACATCTTTTGAGTTCATTAACACCATATGAAGTATGCATTTGTGGCTCTTCTTTGCTCTTTTTATACATGGATAATCCAACTAAAGAAGCCTGAGAAACATCTTGCAAGATTCTAGAACTAACAGTTTCTTTTATCTCTGGAACATCTTGAGACCTAGTACTTTCATAATCTGGTATTTCAGTTGAAGATTCAAACCTAATATTTTCTTTCTCTATACGACAACTTGCAGAACTCATATCACTTTGAAAAGATTCAAGATCTACATCAGAGTATGCTTCAGAGGAGGAAACGGAAAGACTCCGACTACCCCTATTTGCTCTTTTGAATTCCCGTAAACGATTTAACTTCTTTTGTATTTCCTTATCTAGAAGTTTATCACTTATCTTCTGTCTTTCAATCTGACCTCTCTCATGAGAATCTATGGAACTGAGTTTTTCAAAACTTATAGTCCTAACTAACCCTGTTTTAGGATATTGGCTACGAAATATTTGAGTTTCCCTTCTTTTATCAAAAGGGGAACCAACACATCTGAGATCAACTTTTAATCTACTTTCTCTTCTTTTCTGAACCAACGAATCTATACTTTCATGAGTTTTCTCTGAATATCTAACAAAATCTAAATACTTAGGGTTCTGCTCTTCTCTCAGTGCTACAAGCAATGAAGCAGTACATTCTGCTGAGCCTTCACTATTAATAGCAAATATACGATAACTTCCGGAATCTCGATCTTCTACACTTTTAATTAGCAAATTACAGTTGTGAACGTGCATGTCACTATCTGTTTTAATTACTCTCCGTGAATCTGTACCAATAGGTTTATTGTTGTGAAACCAAGAAACTTTTGGCAATGGACAGGCCACTAGCTTGCATCGAAAAACTGCTGGTTCCCCTTCTAAAACAGACCGAAATGTCAATTTTTGAGTGAAAGATGGCTTTATGTATTCTGACCAGGAACCTATAGAGGATGTTCGGCTTGCACATCTTATAGAAGACACAAGTCCATGTTCCAAGTAGTCTTCAGTGTCTGAAAAAGCATCTCGTAGATCTCTCCTGTTTTCATTCTCATGTTCTGGATTCACTTTGAGGAACAATTCTGTGAAAGATGAAATCTGCATTTTAAAAGTAGCTCACCTTTTTCAATAGTTATATTAATATTCACACATTATTTATTATGTGTTATTTTTTATAAAATAAAAAATGTTCTATTCATGCTACAAATACTACAAATCCAGAAAAATATTCACTCACCATATTTGTTCGAATAAACGCAATGCCTTGTTCTTTTTTAAAGTTTCTGACACCAAAATCGTTCGCTGTGTGTTCTTTCTTCAAACTGTGGAAATCTCTTCTTCAACAAACATAAATAAATCTCGAAAATTTGAAATGACATATGTTCTATGTATGTACAGCTGTCCGAAGAGGTTTAATTGGTTTAAAGTTTAGTTTTAAAATCTTACCTGACTTGCAGACAGCAGAATAAACGCCCTTTCTGATCCTTTTGTATGTGAGTCAAAATTATTTTGAAAGAAATACAAAACTGTATCTGTCCATTAATTATCTACATTTGAATGAGAAGGCGTTTATTCGAACTAATACAGCCACAAAACTTACAATGTTATGCAGTAAAAAAGCAAGCAACACTGACTACGTACTAGATGCCATCTGCAAGCCATGTAAGAAATCTGGATGCACAGTTTCAGACGTGAAATGTATGTAGCAGTTTGATCATGACATCCTGTATCGTCACTTTCTATTAGAAATATATCAGTTGCATTTGTAGATTTTAAATTAAACTATAATTGTAATATAGCAGCACTAACATGGTATCATGCATCATTTAAGTAACCCTATAATAAAATTTTAAAAGAAATGTCATATATGTTAAGATATAAAAGCAAAAATTGTATGTGTTTCACATGATAACCTTATTCCAGCACTGCAGATATATTTAGCTCAGAAAGCAAATTCATGCACAACTCAGAAGCACATGTACAATAAGTTTTATTATTTTATTATGCACAATGAGCATAATTTTTAGAATGGAAAAAAGCCTCCATTGCCCCTCTACACCCCCCCACACATTGACACATGGACACTTGTCAAAAACATACTTTGACTGCATTCAGTACTGAGGAAGCCATTTAGGTTATTTTGTGCCAAACACTTCCTGTGATTTCAGTAGGAAATTTTGGCTATAAACTACTTAAATGACTTTCAGATCTTTTTAAATTACCATCATGTTACAAAATATAATTACACTGTACCTTTCACTTCCAGTTCAATCTGTTGCTCTATCTTCTCTTGAAGAACCCTTTCCAAAGCTAAAAACAGAAAAAAATATGTTTTTTTTACATTTGTAACTGTTGTTTTCTAAAAAATTAAGTTGAATAATGTCTCAAACAAAACATTCTCAGTGTTGACATTGTAGACTAGGAATGAGCAAATTTATTTCAAGTTGAAGATCAATCTTTTCATGCAGCTCTACTGTTAAGATAATAAGAGGACAATCCAGGACCATGTAAAATAGATGGTAATACCATGTGACTTTACATTAAGTCACGTTTTCTATTCAACCTAGGCAAGCAAACTTTATACTGCAAACTTTTGAGGGCAAACTTTCACTGATAGTGCCAATTGTACTTATTATAATTCAGCTGTTGCATAGCGATGGCCCTGTCTACTGACAGAAGTGCAAAATAAATTTATATTGCTAAATTTTATGAGACAGTTTAATCATGCTAACATTCAACTATGGAACACAACTTCAAAGGGGGTATTTCAATTATATCTGAAACAGTTTTAGAGGGTGCTATCTTCCTTTGTCAAGTCTGAAACGTTGCTTTGGGCTTGATAATGGGAATAAATACCTACTTATATTGGGCTGTTACTCAGATTAATAAAATATGTCCAAATACTGCAATACTCTATTTTATTTTGCTTTTACAATGTAACAGGGCCAGAAGTGAATTAAAAATAAGTGGTAATATGACAAGAAGTTTGAAGAATTTGACCATTCCAGTCACAGACAATTAACACTCACAAAAACATATACAATGCTCATGCCATAGGAAGGTGTGATACATTTTAAGGCGTTGTATTTAAATTTTGAAATGTACATGTGGAGTTTTATTTGTTCTGTAAAAATCATGTTGAATATAGATGAACTTTTAAACATGCCTTTACATGCCTCATTCTATACAAGAAACATAATTAATCCATTGCCAATTTTTTTCTCATATTGTAGTCTGTTGCATACAATGTTTTGTAAGAAGAATTCATATGTGGAAGGAGCATGCAGTTGCCAACCTGTCACTCTCAGATGTGTGTTGCATTCAGCTTGTCCTGCCGAATTAACTAATTTGCATGTGTATATACCACTCTGCTTTGGAAGAACTTTCAGCAATTTTAAACTGCACAGGGACCCATCATTTCTTAAGAAACATGATGCAGACTCATCAACTAGAAGCCTGTTAAAGAGCCAAATTACACATGGAGCAGGTATGCCCTTTATAACGCAAAAGAGGGAGACATCGGCACCTTCTTTCACAAAAGTTTCAGGGGGCAGTTTTTCAAGAAATGCTGGGACTACCGCACAAGAATCTACGAGTTCTTCATGAGGCACAACATCAGGAAAATAGTCTTGGCTTCTTTGCCTTTCGGTTTCATGTGGTCTGTGAGACGGCGTAAAAGAAATGCTGGATATTTTCTTGGTGGACTCTTGCTTGGCTTCATAAGTAGTCTTAATTTGTATTTCTTTATGTGTTTTATAGCTTTTTTTATCTGTTTCAAGGCTAATTTGTGCTACAGCCTTGGCAGGCGCTTCTTTTGCTAGGCAAGAATAAAGTCAGGAGAGCATTAGTTTAGGTGCTTTGTAGGAATAACAATACAAAAAAAATCTACTATAGGTTAGTTGTAATAAGTTGCATTATATGAATATGGGCAATTACTGAAGGCACTGTGTTCTATCTTTGCAAGGTTAGTATATTATTTTTGGTTACTTGAAAACATCAGTCCTGGAACTACTATATTTATTTTCAATAGGTTTCAAAAGTATAGATGAAGCAGCTGGTTAAGTAGATTTAAAGTTATAATTCTTAAGTAATAACATAGATACAAGTTTAAATCGAGAAGTGCCTTATAGAGTGAAGACTACAGAATTAACAACATGCAGTTATTGTCATTATGCAGTTACTATAAAGCTCTGTAGAATTGATTATTTTTTTAATTTCCCAAATCATGTAAATTACATCATGTAGAAATGCCTCTTCTTTTCATTAATAGACTGTGATTTGTTATGTTTTATTACTTAGAATGAATGACACAGAGTCATCTAAATAAACAAAGATTTATGCTGGGAAGTATTATAAATATATGTCAGAATGATTAAATTAGTTTTAGTATCAAAATTAATAGCCACCTTCTACTGTTAGTACTGCAGTAGTTGTCTTCTCTCCATGGTCATTTTTTAGAGTGCAACTGTATGTTCCTTGATCTGACAGCTGAACATTTTGTATTGTGAGCATCATCACATTTCCATTTTGTGAGATTTTTACTCTTTCTGTTTCTTGTACTGTTTCACTTTCATGCTTCCATGTAACTTCTAAGGAGATCTCTTGTACAGCACAGATGAACTGAGCGATTTCCCCGCATTTCACTGTCATGTCATGCAACTTCAGAAGTATTTTTGGTGATTGATCACAAATATCCTCTATATTTGCATCTGACACAGAAAATATTTCTCCAGAGTTTTCAGTGATGACTTTTTCATAGTGAACGTCTAGTGTCTTTGTGGCTGATTCTGTTAATGTAGAAGTTTCTGAAACACTTTCAAAAACCTGCACACCTTCTTCAGAGGAAGGTTCTTGGACTGATTTGTATTCTTTTAAATAAACTTTGGCTTCTGATACTGACATTGAGCTGACAGATTCTTTAATGGATTTCCCAGAACTTGCAATGCTTTGGCTAACTATGGATTGCACTGTGTAATCAAGTAAAAAAAAAGAAAATTAACATCTAAATTGTTGATGGGGCCTTACGATAAAAACAAATATGTTGTTTTAGATGAAAAAGTATAAAACAGATCACCTAAGAATAATGCATGCTAACTGCATGCTCATTTACAAAAATGACAAAGGATGGAGGTTTGAAAGTTCATGCTGACATAGAAGGCTGCATCTTCTTTCGTTGTCGTTTCCATGCTGATTAAAATAGTCTTTAAAGATCCAAAATCAGAGTGCAATCTGCTTCACTAATGCATTAAATGCATCTGAACAAGTTAGATAGGTTTGCGTACTGAAGGTTCAACCACTAGGTTGTACTGCAAGTTCAACAGGAAATTTTTCCCATTACTTATTGGCAATGTTCTAGACTTTGCATTTTGGAAAGAATAATAATAGTAGGTGGGTATGTGTTTTGCGAAGAAAGGTGTAGGGAGGGGTAAAAGTGAAATTGTGTTAAAGTTGTTACTGAATAAGTGCACTACCTTCCAATCAAAAGATGTGACATACTGTAAGAAGAATCCAAAATCGGATTAGTAAAAGTGTATAAGTGGCATTTCTCAAAATAAACCTCACTGGTGATAAGTGAGGCTTTACCTTCTGAAGTCACTGATAAGGTGGCCATACACGATACTTCACCAGCACTATTTCTTGCCTTGCAAGTGTATTCCCCAGCATGTTCTGCGTACGCATCCACTATAATCAGTATAGCTGTGTTTATAGACTCGTCAAAATGAAAGACTATGTTTTTGGATGGAAGCACTATTTTCTGGTTATGAAGCCACTGAATTTCAGGCTTTGGTAAACCAGAAACTTTTGCAACAAAGCGCACTGTTTCCCCACTTTGTACCCTACAGCTTGAAATAGGCTGGATGAAGATAGGACTTTGGCCAACCAGCTCCTTCTTTAAAGAAACAGGTGAAGAAAATTGCCATTGAGGAAGTTCTGTAAACTCCACATCATATTTAATTCCTGAAAAGAAGCAGGCCAACCTTTATTTGAAATTCTAGACTTACAATTAGTTGGCATATTCAATGGGTTAAACTGACATTCGATAAGAAATTTATATTCATACTTTCACCTCAGTCTACTGGAAGAATATAGAAATCCAAAATTGAATAGAAAGGTGCTTTTGGTATTCAGAAAGCACTCAAAGAATTTTGGGAATAATGAGCAAAACATGAGCAATTATGGAACTAACCAACTCCGCCATATGGATGAAATAAAATATACATTGATTTAAATGAGGCTTTTAACCCAACTGAATGCTCAAGAGGTCTCTAGTGCATTGCTCTACTCTCAAGAAGAATTCAAGGGGATAAATGCTCATTTAATAGGAATCTAAGGGATCTGTTATTTGTTCAGTGTGGAGCAGATGGTTTGCTCCAGAATTGCTCAGCTTTAGCTTCATATGGCCCTAAATTTGTATCCAAGATGAATGCAGGTTTCATGTGTGTCTTGTATGTGGGTTTTCTTTGTTTTATTTGTATGCATTTTTCTGTGATATTTTAATGCAAATATAGTAAATTAAATAGTGTTTATTATTTCTCTTTATACCTAATGTGTTTTTATAAAGTTATTGTGACACAGAAAGACTGCACCTTTGAAAATGCATGGTGGACAGGATGGAAAAACAGAAAAAAAGAAAAAGTGTAGCAAAGAAAAGAGAAAATAATAATATATGAATATGCAATGCAAAAAAGACATGAATACCCATATTCTTTAAAAGAATATGTAGTCTGCAATCACATAAATAATGATTATATTAGAGGGTAAGTTGACAATGACAGACAAAGACTTGTTTAGCATCATGGTTAAAAAAGGTGATAAAACATCTAATAAGACAGACTGTTGTTGAAGTACCTTCCAGTCTGAGATTTGCAGTGCATGAGACTTGACCCAGAGAATTGCTAGCTGCAAAGGTGTAAACACCCTCATCTTCAGGATAGGCTTCTGCAATTTCTAGTTGGTAAGTGTCTTCAAACTGAGTCATTTTGAAGAAACGTGATGGCTTAATCTCTTTGTCTTTGCTGTACCAAGATATTTTTAGGTCTGCACAAAACAAGAGTAATTAGATCAAGTATAGTTACTTTGTTTTTAACTTTTACAAACGTACTAATACTTTGTCTCACACACACACACACACACACATATATATATATCTCATTGGGGGTAATGCAATAAGGTGTGATAAAGAGGTGATAATGTGGAGATGACTTCTCCAGTGATATCACTTCTCCAGTTCCTATATTATTCTATAGAACCTATGCACTAAGATCTCCAAAGTTGCATAGGAATTAGAGAAGTGATAAACTGGAGAAGTCATCTCCACTTTATCACCTCCTTATCACGCCTTAGTGCATAACTCTCCATGGGGGAGATTCGCTAAGCGGTGATAGAGAGGTGATAAAGTGGAGATGACTTCTCCAGTTTATCACTTCTCTAATTACTATGTTATTCTATGGAGACTATGCACTAAGCTTTCTTCAGCTTTGGAGATCTTAGTGCACAGGCTCCACAGAATAACATAGGAACTGGAGAAGTGATAAACGGGAGAAGTCATCTCCAATTTATCGCCTCTAGTGTTTCAGGAAGGAAGTACTTTATTTGTTTCATTTGAAGGTTTTATTCTTTTCTAGATGCAACGCTCCTTAAAATATGTGTTTAACGTGAACCCGTCCCCTTGAGCGACGTATGCATATTTGCAAACTTATATGAGAATTTTATCTGAAACAGGAGCAATTTTCTATCTGGTATTACAAGAGACCAGCAAACTAATAGACTATTATGTACCAATAGCAGTGCAATACACCATTATAGAGTGAGTTGACCTGGTGTCTTCTCTATCATAGCCCTGTGAATCCATCCTCAATCTGTCACAATCCACTAACAAAGCCATGAATCCACCACGCTTTCAACAGTTTTATGATTTTATTCAACAATGACTCATTTGCACGTGAAAATGCAGGATAATGAGCCATTGTTGTATTCCTGTTTATTTGTTAATGTGGCACATTGTAACATGCACTAAGCTCTGATAAGCAGCCTCTGCTGTTTGTGTTCAAAGTCCCAACATCACTAACCTGAGGCTGGTGATTATGAGATTTCCCTATTGCTCCCTATGGATCCAGACAATAGTTTTCTGTCTCTGTTCTGAGACAGCAGCTGCCTTCCCTTAAAGGGATAGTAATGTTTCACAAAAACAGCAGCTCCAATTAATCTTCATAGTATTTGAGTCATAGAGAGTGTTATTTCATTACTGTGAGCATTGTAGTTCAAGAGTAATTAAGTGATAAAGTTTTCCCCTCCCACCACTTTTACCTAGTGTAACACTGCTCATCTCAGATGTGGATTCTGGTTGCTTGACCAGACAGATAAGGGGACAATCTTCTTACTGTGAGAACAATGAAAACCCTTCTCCCCTTGACAGGTTTTTCAGCTTTTTCCCTTATCTTAATTGAAGATTGTCCCTCTCTTTAATCCATGTGGGCACCTTCTGCTGCTCTGAGGTGAGCAGTGTTATATCAGTAAAAGTGGTGGGAGGGTGGATACTTTATAATTCAATTACTCTTGAAATACAGCTCTGACAGAATTGAAATAACACTTTCCAAGGCCCAAATACTATGATGATTAATTAGAGCTGCTTCGATTATGAAACATTACTATCCCTTTAACTCTTTCAGTGCCATAGGGGTGTGCATTGCATACCCATGTGACACTGAAAGTGGTACAAATGTTTCTAGTAAAGAGTAATGTTAAATCTTTCATTCTTGGTGTTTATGGCTCATCAAACCTCGCCACACATACATTTCCATAGCATCGCTGCTTAGCACATCTCCCTCCAGATGATGGTACACGCTAAAATAGAATCACCAGCCACAAAAGGTCTGTATGCTGACACTGGTAGCATTCGTGCCACAGTACACTAATTGTATTGTCCCCGACACCATGTCATCCTTTATCTTCCGAACTGACCACTAATGCAGGTTCTGAGAAGGGACATTCTTATTCCCTGGTCAAACAACAGGTTATGCTCCAAGCATAATGTGATTTGCACATGTGGTTTGAATATTCCCAATAGTAATATAGAGCCTAGGCAGGGAGGAAGATTGCCCCTTCTGCTACTCTGTATTATTGGTTAGAGGCCAAACCTTAAGAGGAGAGAGCCTTCACTTAGACCCGCAGAAATCAGAGCAGGATTGTGTGAGTTATTCAATCAGTACTAAGCTAGGTAGAGCATTATGTCCTATAGATGAACACAGTAAGGACAAGAGGGGTGTGCAAAGCTTTGCTTTTCAATATGATCACATCCATTCAGTAGTTAAATGCTTAAATATGTTTATTATGGGAGACTAGTGTAAAAGCCGGTGTGCACAGGCCAAGGTTTCGGTAATGTTAACCATTTGAGTTCCAGAGGGGTATGCAACGCATTGCTTTACAATGCATTGCGTACTCCTCTGGGACTCAAAGGGTTAAGAGGTCGCTACCTCACTGCTCCACGCAAACCAGTCTTGTGTCGCCTCACTCACACAATGCAATCATGCTCAGTAGAGACTTCCCGAACATGGGCATTCTCTACTGCGCATGACTGCATCGTGACAAACATCCTAGTGAATTACTATATAGGATTACTTACTGACCCTTTGAGAGTAGATACAAATTTTACTAAATATCAACACCTTAATATAAGGATGGCGATATTGCCATCTCATCTCAATGCATCTCTTTCTGCTAATTAAACTTGTGCCAAGATTAGAAGGTGTTTGATTTCACAGGGGATCTTGAAACACAATATTCCCCCCTACAGTTCAGTTGATTTTCCCCAGAATGACTCCACTTATCTTTTAAAAATACAGCCCTTTAAAAACTACAACATTGTTTGAAGGATGTCTGCATGACAAAGAGAAGAGAAATACAGAAATAAAACCATTCCACTCACCAGAGCCAGTGGCACGGCACTGAAAGCATGCAGATTGTCCTTCTGAAGTAATGGCATCACGCAGCGGTATGACAATCTCTGGTGGGTAGGCTGGTGCTTCCAGGTCAGGAGACACTACTTCTGGAACTAAAAGCACAGAGCAATGAATTACTATCTCAACTATAGCACTCCTGTCAAAATACTTATCACATAGGATTTCTCTGAGGTAAAAGTTGGGGTAAATAAAGTTTATAGGGCCTGGTGCACAAATAAAAAACAGCAGCAGTTCTGGGGCAAACTAATTCCCAACGTTTATGTTGATTTAAAAGGGGATTTTAACCAACTCATTGCGATCAAAGGTTAAAATCCCCCACTTAAATCAAGGAACATTTTTGTTCCCTATTGTGCAGATGGTTTGCCCTATTATATTGTGCATAAGGCTCTATGAACACAGCCTTTGCATAGGTGTAGTCCTACTTATTGTCCAGGATTTTGTTATTTTATATATAAATTACGGTGTTAACCTTTTGAGTGCCAGAGGGGTATGCAAAGCATTCAAAGCAATGTGTTGTGCACCCTTCTAGTACTAAAAGGGTTAAGAAAACAAAGATAGTAGTTTCTTATCAGACCAAGATGGACACACAGCTACATCTTTATGCATACAGAGGGATAACAGATACCTAGCACATTAATGCAAAAGGATAATATCTTAAAGATTAAAGTAAAGGTGTATTATGATATAAATATAATCTATGACTTTTTGTGCTGAGTAAAACATGGGAACATCCACTGCTGGTAGATAGCTCAATCAAAATATAGAATTTGCTGGCAGATAACCATTTGGCCCAAAAATCATAACCATTCAAACAGTGAAGAAGCGGTAAGGAGAACTGTAGCCAGAGGCTCACTTCTTCCATAAAATGCAATGCACAAGGTGTCTGGACACTAGGTGGCACTGATGATAATAATGTAATATATAAAAACAAATAGGTTCACAGAAGTAGGATACCGTTGTTTTACTCAGTAGACAACAAATCCTACAATTTATGTAATTTTTATAAATAAATGTTTAATGATCCTTTAATGGGGAAAAAGCAAAAAAGAAACAAAATGTTGGTAGTAGAACTTCAAATTTATGTGATATGAGTTGCTTTTAACATATATTTAAATGTCAAGTATATATATTATTTATTTTTTTAAATAAATATTTATGTTATTATGGACATTTGGTTTTGTATGCCAAGTATCTGTTTTTCTGTCCACATTATTGCACTTAACCCCTTGGAAAACAGAGGGGTATGCAACACATTACTTGACAGTGGTACTGTAAGCATTAAGCAGATTACATTTTCAGGTGGGCATTTTGTACCTTCAACTGTCAGTGTAGCAGATGTGGTAGCTAATCCGGAGTCATTGCTGGCTTCACAAGTGTATAGTGCTTCATCTTCTGGAAAAGCCTCAATTAGCAACAAGGTATATTCTTGCCCATCATGAAGGAATTTGCACTTGAAGCCTGCAGAAAGCTGTGTTGAATCCTTAAACCAGGCCACTTTGGGCTGGGGTTTGCCTGTTACTACAGTAGTAAAACGAGCGGGTTTGCCAGACTCCACAGTTATTGGCTCAAGCTTTTGTAGGATCTCAGGGGGCTCTGGAGCTATTAAGGAATAGGACAATCATATTAGAAAAATGAAAGTATTTTTTCAAATATTATCAATGCTACTGTACAACAATATACATTTAGGAAAAATATCTCTATATAGTAGAAAGAATTCTCATAGAAATCAGTAAATGTCAGGGTGTTAAAACAAAAAATGATGCAGTAGAAGAAGGCAAAAACATCAAAAATCAGTGTGCAGAAGTTTTTTTTAAAGTGACATCTTGAGAAAAGTGGCTGCTGACATCGAAGTGTTGACTTAAATAATACCTTTACTCTGAGATATATATATATATATATATATAGAGAGAGAGAGAGAGAGAGAGAGAGAGAGTGAAAGAGAGAGAGAGAGAGAAAGAAAGGGAAAGAGTGAAAGAGAGAGTTGCATGTGGCCCTCCAAGGCTTTTTCTGCAGCCTGACCCCCCCACCATTTGTGCCTTGGTGCACTCACCATTCACATAAAGTGTAACAGAACTCCTGTTTTTGCCAGCCAAAATTGTGTACTCTCCAGCATCACTCATGCGGGTTTCTGTGATAAACATACGATGCACACGTCTTTCGATTCTGTACTCGTATCTTTCTTCGACATGGAAGTTGATATCGATGCCATCCTTCATCCATCGAGCATCCACGTCATCCTCATTGACTTCAAATTCAATGACCGCCCTCTGTCTCTCAATAGCCTACAAACACATACAAAGATTTTTTTATGTGGAATTTATACAGTTCAGAGATCATTCTCTTACACATACTAAGATGTGGCATTCCACTAGTTATATGCACAAAGATAAAAATGGAGCAATTCTGGAGCAAACCAGTTGTATCATAGGGAACAGATACAGATTCCCCATCTATTTAAATGCAGCTTTTAATTCTCTTGAATTTTAGAGATGATTCCAAAGGTTCTAAGTCCCATTTAAACCAATGGATTTCTATTTGCCTATATGGTGCATCTGATTTACTCCAGCTGATTTGTGGTTGATTTAATTACTCAATTCTGCTTCTTAAATCAATTTGAATATCATAGCTGATAACTGTAAGTGTTTTAAAGCATTAAAAGGCATGATAACGAGTGGTACATCTATATTTTACTAAGCCAAGTTATTTTTTTTGTGACAGTTCACAAGTGGCAATGAAATACTTACCTGGACTTGTTTGAAAGCACTTGTAATACGGACATCGCGACCTTCCACATATAAGTTAGCTGTGGACATGTTTCCTCCAGCAACTACAGAGTACTGTCCAACATCAGACATCTGGACCATGGGGATAACAAGACGATGAACATATCTCTCCTGCTGGATTTTGACTCTGTGTGTTAGAAAATGCAGATATTCACTTATCATAACATAAGACACATTAGGAAAGATTTACTATAAAAATTCTGCTCAATAATAAGCCACAAAGTCTGCCTTTAACACAACTTGCTCCAAGGGGAGAGAAGTGTATAGGCCTAACAGCACACAGGTGAAATTGGTGTAACTTAATTGCATTCTCCTGTGTAAAGTTATAGGGGAGGAGTTTACAGCTTTCTGCCAATCATAGTCTTATTGATAGAAGAAGTTGTGTGCCAGTGTGCACTAAAGTGATCATACGTCCTAGTGCATCCCCCAGTGTGAAGAGGCAGTAGTTGAAGGCTATCTCCAATATAGCTGTCATTGTGAATGTTCAGGAAGTATTCACACTGTAATACACTTCCTGACAATCTGAACAGTTATAACATTTGAATAAAACAACTGAGTTTCTTTGTTTTATTCAGCAGGAGTAAATATATATGTTTTCATTAAAACATTTATTTATCCTTTAATTTTTATTCTCTAATACAGTATATTACAGCATGAGCTCTCAGGACACACCAACAGGTCAAGTTTTCAAGATATCCAGATTGATTATAGATCTGTATCAGTCATTATGAATGACCCACGTGTGCTTAAGTAAGGATATCCTTAAAACCTGACATGTTGGTTTGCCCCAAGGACTGGAGCTGAGAATCACTGCTTTAATATTTCATTAACATTAGAGAAGAGGTGGGTAACATGAGGCCCTCCAGCTGCTGCTAGTCTTCAACTTCTATCAACCACCACTGGTGGGGGACAATTGTAATTGTAGTTTGGCAACATCTGCAGGGTCTCATGTTGCCCACTCATATTCGGGAGCATCAATTACCTGTCTGTAACTTGGATCTCTTGGCCATCCTTCATCCACTGAACGGTCATGTCTGGTTCTGAGATTTCACATTCAAATGTAGCTCTTTTCTTCTCAAGAACTTTAATTTCTTTAATCTGTTTTCTGAATTCAATGTGGCGGGCTGGACGAAAAAAAACAAACAAAACAAAAACAAATTAACATTGAAAATCATTCCAACTCCAAAAAGTTTATTCTTAATAATTCTATTCATTTTTATTCTTTCTTCCTTTCTTTAAACCCTTGTATGTTTCCCCAATCCCCAAGGTGGTTAGCCCTACACTTTCTACTAAGTATGCTCCCATAGGAGCAGAGTTTGTAGAACATGATCATTGCCCTCATATTTTCACAGTATTATATATTATTATGCAGTTCTCCTTATTATACATGTATTTATCATCTTCTCTTCACTGTAAACTCTAACATAAATAAATGCTGGAATGTGCCTAATGGAAAAACAAACTTACCTTCAACATACAAAGTGGCTCTGGAGATTGCATTTCCAGCAACAAAGCTGTATTCTGCAGCATCACCAAAGTGGACATTGCGAATGGTAAGAGAATGAGTCTGTTGTTTGGCTTTTATCAGACATCTGTCAGTAGATTTAATTTCAATACCATTCTTCAACCATTTGTAGGTGATGCCTTCATGGTTGACGGTTACTTCAAAAGTAATTGTGTCTTTTTCTTCAGCATTGATGTCTTTTAACATGGATGTAATCAGGATAGCTATAGAAAGAAAATACAAATTATATATGTATTTTAGTACAGAAAATACCCTTTGTTTTAACAGAGTTATATTAAAGCTCTCAGGGCCAGATTTACATCCTAGGCTCCCTAGGCAAGACACTCTAGATGCCTTTAGCTGCACCTCACACTCTAGGTGCCATTAGCTCCACCCCACAGCCCCAAGCCTCACATGGCCCTGCCCCCAGTTCCATCTACTGTTTCTTGGCATAGAAAATAATCTTGGCTTAAAAAACGCAAGTACAAAAAATTGTTTTAACCCTTAGTTGCTAGAGAAATCTCCAATGCATTTCTTTGCCAGGGTTGGAGACATCTCTAGAATCCAAGGTGTAAAATTGTAGCCTGTAGTGCAAGAATATTAAGATTGCTCTGACCTCACCCACAATTCAGTATCAGCACAACTGAGACATCCTTCAAAATTTGGAGCTCTAGGCAGTTGCCTACTCTGCCTATTTGAAAATTCAGCCCTGAAAGCTCTTATCCCCTTGACTGCGAAAGAGACCTACAATGCATTGCTTCACAATGAGTTGGAGGCCTCTAGCACCCAAAAAGCTAAATAATAGCTAGTATAAGGCATGCAAACCAATATTGTTATGGTAATACTCTGGTCACATCTAGAGTGTGGCTGTGGCCAGCAGAGTTTTTGGTAGTAACCTACTATACCTAATGATAAATCTGGCAGTAGAACTCAATCATAGACTATAGTTCAGGGGTGTCCAACGTGTGGCCTGTCTCACTTCAGGGTGGGGTCCTCCTGAGATTTTTAAAATACTATTTTTTAAACCTAATTAACTAGCACACATGAACTAGTAGGCTCATGACTGAAATAACTTGGATGCCCCTGATATAGCTTGATAACACATACTGAAGAATGCACGCACAGGCTTAGTCATACTTACGTTTCACTGTCAGGGTTGCGCTGACCCTGTCATTTCCACATACAAAAGTGTATTCTGCAGTGTCTTCACTGCTAGTGTTCATGATAATCAGTTGGTGAAGTTTACCCTGAACAACAATTTTAAATTTGTCACTCATTTCAATTTCAACTCCGTTTTTCAGCCACATGGATGGCACATTGAAGTGGGAGACTTCACACTGAAATGAGGCTGTCTTAGTTTCAGGAACTTCAATGTTTTTCATGGTCTTTGTGATGTGTAGAGCTAAACAAAATGCAACAAAAGCATGAGTTATAAAATGCTGATTGCTGATATATCTTTCATATAAATACATACATACAGGAATTAAACTGGGTGAATTGGATGAATTAATACAAAAGTGATGGAAAGATTGCTATCCTAAAGATTTTGTTAAGAAAGAGTTCTCCAGTGCATTGTAAATGTTCAAAACCTTTTTGATACCCAAGAGCTTAAGAGAAGAAGGGCCTTATTTATTACACTAAGTAGGTTCAGTTAATTTAAATGGGGCTGTGCAATACTTTGACAACCTCTTTAGCATTCAAGGTTTTAAAAGCTCCATTAATGAATGGGACTTTAACCCCCCTTCCCCTATGGTACACTTATTTAACACTAAAAGGGTTAAAAGTGACAGTGAATTTTTTAATCAATAGGGAAAATATGCAGGCTCAGTGATAAAGTGTTTCATTATTTTGTCACAACTTATTTTCATCTCAGTATGTAGTATTAGCATTTGTACCTATGTAAGATGAAGTTATACAGTAACATAGGAAGGAATGCAAGAAAGTGGAGCATTCGCTATTTTATAAAAGCCATAAATTGATGTGCTCATGTTTTGATGCAAGAAACCTATTAACGCCTTGATACTGAATAGCACATGCTCTTAAATTAACTGCAAAGTTAGCACATGCTCCTAAATGAATGGAGAAAAAAAACAACATTTGCAATTCAGTAACATTTTGGTGCTAATCATTTTGCCATAAAAAGTACATTGTAAATAGCGACTGCACGCATTTCTTGCATTCCGCCCATAGTTAAATAACTTAGGGTGAAATGCAAGAAAGTGGAGCATTATGTATTTTTTGCAAGCCATCAATTTATGTGCTGTTTGCAATTGCTCACGTTTTGATGCATGAAACATACTAATGCCTTTGTGCTGAAGAGCACACCATTCTAAAACTTTAGCCAGACATATGAATATGTCTGTTAATTGCTTTGCTGAATTAGAAGCAATCCCCAATGTACACATAAAATGGCTGACTTTTAGCCACTCCCACTTTTTGAAACTCATTAAAAAAAAAAATTAGCAAACATTGCTAATACAGAAAAAAAATGTGCAGTTCAGTAACATTTTGGAGCTAATCATTTTGCCATCAAAAGTACACTGTAAATAGTGACTGCACGCGTTTCTTGCATTCCGCCCATAGTTACACAACGTAGGATGAAATGAAAGAAAGTAGCGCATTCTCTATTTTTTGTAAGCCATCATTTTATGTGCTATTTTTAATTGCTCAAGTTTTGATGCATGAAACATACTAATGCTTTTGTGCTGAATAGCACACACTCCTAAAAGGTTAGCCAGACATATGAATATGTCTGTTAATTGCTTTGCTAACTTAGAAGCAATCCTCAATCTACACACAAAATGGCTGACTTTTAGCCACGCCCACTTTTTGAAACTCATTTAAAAAATTAGCAAACGTTGCTAATACAGAAAAAAATGTTGAGACCTACTGATTTTGATGAATAAAGAAATGTTAGCCATAAGCAAAATGCATGCAATTAAATGTGCTCTTACTTTCGACAAACAGCTTAGCTTTGCACTCCAGTTGTCCAACCACAGCTGTGTATTCACCAGCATCTTCAGGAGATACATTCTGCAAGGTGAGTTTGTGTACTTTTCTTTCTGAGACGATTTTGTGTTTGTCACTTGGTTTCAACTCCACATTCTTAAAATACCATTTTACTGGTACCGTGTCATGGGAAACACTGATCTCAAAGGTAGCTGCTACACTTTCTAGAGCAGTTACATCCTTGGGTTTTTTGATAATTTTAACAGCTGAAATTAAAAAGAATTTCATTTTTAAAAACAGGTATAGTATTCAGTTGTTCTTTTGCTTGACTACTGAATGCAGGAAGACCAGTAAACCCATGCAGGAATTTTCTAAAGCCTGTTAAAATACCACATACAATGTTGTATATGTTGGAATACATATTCTATTAAAACTGGTTTGTAAGTAAACTGAAAGTAAAAAAAACTTCAAAGGTATTTTACTAGTCAAACCACTGTATAGTTTTGCTGACAAATTCTTTAAAAAGGACGAAGATTTAAATGAATAGTGATATTTTATTAGAAAGTGCATTATTTTACTAATATTTATAAGTTTATTTAACATATTATTTTATTTCTTCTCTTTTTTATCTTTTGGTTATGTGAAATCTTTAAAAGAGTCTGTGACCTGATAGTATTTGCAAACGATTTTAAGAGCTAAGTCCGTTTGTGTTTCATGCTCTATTTTCTGTCCCTTTAGAACATGAAAATGGAGAGTGAGACACAAGTCGAATTCTTATAATCCTTGGCAGATGCAGGTAAGTGACACTCGCAGACTGTTTCTATAAATTATAGGTTGACAGCATTAATAATTAAATATGTTTGATAATAAAAATGTACTTACTTTCTACATGAAGTCTTGCATTAGCTCCAATTTTTCCAAGTTTGAAGCTGTACACTGACTCATCAATAACAGCACAGTTTTTGATTCTCAAGGTATGGACTGGTCCATCAACTGTGATTTCATATTTGTCACTGGATTCCAGTTCAACACCATTTTTGATCCACTGGGCTCCTTTAACATCGGGGTGAGTAAGTTCCACAGTGAAAAGAGCATCTTGTGTTTCTGTCACTGTCTGATTCCTCAGGGTCTTCTTTATCTTAACAGCTAAAATGAAAATAAATCACTTGTGTTACATTTAGGACAAACGTTTGCTGCAAACAGAAGGTTCAATAACAACATGTCCAGGAAATGTAATAATGCATCACTAACCTTCAACTTTCAGTTTTGCAGATGTTTTTGATGTTGCAACTTTATAAGTATATTCTCCAACATCATCAAGTTTGCTTATGGGGATTATAAGTTGTCTCTTCACACCATCTGTTTGACTTTTAATACTGTCACTGAAGGTTATTGGTTTCCCTTCTCTTAACCACTGTCCCTTTGAGTCTGGGTTAGCTACCTCACATTCAAAAACAGCTTGTTGGGATTCCGCCACTATGAGATCCACAAGCGGCTTGCTAATGGCACCACCTATGGCAAAAAATGTAAACATTTACATTAGGCTGAATGAAACTAGACTCCAGGAATAATCACATTAATTTGTGTTGCATGTAAACTAAATGGTATTCTTATTTCACGTCATAATGTTTACTGCATCATTATAAAGATTGTAGCATTATGAAAAAATAGAAAGATGGGACTAAAATTACAGTAATAAGACACTAATGACTAATAATTGCTAACACTACATTAACAAATGTAACCTTTTGCCTGGCATAAGGGTACACAACTCATTGCTTTGCACTCAAAGGGTTAAATTACATGCATTACACTCTCAAGTAGCTTTCAACAAACACAGAGCCTTCATTAAGTTACTAAATTCACGTGTGTACAGATCTGTCCCTTTTTGTGATTCATGTAAATCAGAGATTGGCAACCTGATGCCATTCAACTGTTCAGGACTAAAATTCCCATTATCTCCTCCAGCCTACCCATGGCTGGCTGGGGATGATGGGAATTGTATTCCTGAATGGCTGGAACACCTCAGTTTGCCCACCAATGAAGTAGATGTGCAAGAGTGAATTCCAACCTCTTCCAACTCTTTAAAGTGGATCTGTCACCTGATTTTTTTTATATATTTGAAAATGTAATTCAGAACTGCCTGCTTCGTTTTAGCCAAAAGTCCAGCAGATGTATAGTTTAGGTTTAGGTGCTATTCACGTTTTTTAATTCTAGGAAAAGTAAAAGTGAAACTATCTCAGTACAGCACAGAGACTAATAAGCTTAAAAAACGACAACTAAAAAATGTAATTATCATAAGAAATATAACTGAAAAGCTTCAATGGCATATCAAAAACCACACGGATACAGCAATTAGCATACATTAGCATAAGGCACCAAGTAGGAATATCCCCTAAACATGCTTTTGCTGATCTTTTTTGCTAACATGACACAAAGGCATTTTTTATTTAAGTTTTTAGATATGCAAACTTGAATCAAGGTGACAGATCTACTTTATTTTTTCCTATGTGATACAATAATATAAAAGGCCAGATGTATGTTTGTCCGATACAGTCATGCACAGTAGAGACTGCCTGATGCAGTTATGCACAGTAGAGACTGTCCAAATGCAAAGAATGCTGGGAGGTGTAGTTCTGCAGTAGTACACCTGCAGTGTAGAGTTCTGTACATTTGGGCAGTCTCTACTGCGCATGACTGCACTGGACAGTCTCTACTGCGCATGACTGCATCGGACACCTGTGCATGACTGCATCACAGCACTTTGACCCATGTACACAGGCTTTTACACTAGTATCCTAATAAAAAAAAACATTGATATATTACCTGAAACTGTAAGTTTTGCACTTGTTTGTTGTTCTCCAGCAAAGAAAGTGTATTCTCCTTCTTCATCTTTCATCATATCTATAATTGTGAGTTTATAGATCTTGCCCTTTGATTCTATCTTATATTTAGGGCTTGGCTTCAGTTCTTCATTCTTAAATTGCCACAAAACATCAATTCCGGAATGGGAAAGTTCTACTTCCAAAGTCACATTTTGCGTTTCTGTGCATGTTGTGTCCTTTAATCCTCTAATAATCTTGATTTCTGTAAAAAATAAAGATTAATTCAGGACTATTTGTATAGATAAAAAAATATTCTTTACCACCAGGTTCATTCGGTTTGTGAAGTAGATTTTGACCCACTGGATGGTAGAGACTTTTCAAAAGGAGTGTTACGCCTTGCATTGGAAACATCTTTTGGCATCCAATGGGCTAATGTAAATACAGTAAACTGAAAATGTGCTGTTTGTT
This sequence comes from Rhinophrynus dorsalis, assembly GCA_037306005.1. Lineage (NCBI taxonomy): Eukaryota > Metazoa > Chordata > Amphibia > Anura > Rhinophrynidae > Rhinophrynus > Rhinophrynus dorsalis. Next base: position 181,096,698 of record CM074725.1, on the reverse strand, counting down.
ATCAACTGCAGAATGATCCTGTAGAAAATTTTAACTGGACAGTATAAAGTCTCTCTCAGCAAAGTTTTTCTGACTATATAAAACAAAAATATATAATCTGTGCTGTGACAATTGAGTACCATTATAGAATTATTGTCAATAAATATAATGTAAAAGAAATGCATGTTATATAATTATAACAAAAAACTTCAAAGACTGATTAATGGACCATATAAAACATAAAATACAAATTCCTTCTTATAAGCAATCAATGAATCACGTAAATTTACATATTTTAACTCCTTGGGGATGAGAGTGGCTTGTATTATATTGCTTTGCAACATGCTGCACAACCTTCTGGACAAGATCGGATTTCCCAATAGGCAAAGTAGGCAACTGCCTAGAGCTCCAGGTTTTGAGGGCTGCCTAGGCGGTTCTGGCCATACCCACATTCTGAATTGTGGGTGTGACTGAAGCATTCTCAATGTTCCTGTGTCAGTTTTATACCCCTTTACAAGCTGTTATTTAACACATTGGATGCAAGAGAGGTCTCCAATGCATTGAGATCTCTTTAACAACAAAGGGGTTAAAGCCTTTTTTTGTCCCACAAAACAGTGCATGGGGCTAAGGGCAAGGCATGTGAGGAATGGGGTTGTGGCCATTTTGGAGCTAATGGCGCCTAGAGTGCCTTGCCTAGGGGTGCCTGGGATGTAAATACATCTATTCATCTCATCCTCAAGAGGTTACACAGATTCAAAAAATCAAATATTGAGTCTTTGCGTAAAAGGCTTATTGTGATTTTTAAAAACACCTCAATATTAGTTTTTTAGGGATTACGTAATGGTGTAGTTATGATATATTACTAAAGGTATTACTTATATTTTCTATAGAATACATACTTTCTACGCTGAGATTACAGCTGGTTTCTACTTTGCCAATCATCAGTTTGTACTCTCCTTCATCTGATGCATAAGTTCGTGAAATCACCAGGCGTTGTTTAGCTCCTTTAGCAATTGCTTGAACACGGTCATCAAGTTTGACTGGTTGATCATTAAGGTACCATTTGGCAGATGACATATCAGCAACTGAAACTTTGCATTCAAGTACAGCTTTTGTTCCTTCTATGGCATTGACATCTTTCAAAGGGATAACAATATCCACACCTGTTGAGGTAATATAAATTAATTAGAAAGATAAAATATGACAAACGAAAAATATCTTACGTATCGGAAAGTACATTTTCCTCTTTAATTACAGTCACTTACTGTAGACTGAAAGTTGCCCAGATGTAGAAAGGTCAAGATCTGGTATGGTAAAGGAATATTTCCCAACATCTTCTGCTGTGGCATCTTCTATAAGCAACATGTGAGACTGTTTGTCAATGACAATATGAATACGATCACTAGGCTGGATTTCCTCTCCATCTTTAATCCAAATTCCATCTGAATTTTCCATTGACAATTTGACTTCCAGCTGGGCAATATCACCCTCACACACTTTCTGATCTGAAAGGCCTTGCAAGATGGAGATAGGACGTGCTGTATTTAACAAAGAAATAACGCATGTCAATAATTAGCAACATTAAGAAGCAAAGTTATTTTCAAATGTATAAGTAGTTAATCTTACGTTTCACTTTCATCTGACTGGTTGTCTTTTTTCCAGCTACAACAAAGCTGTATTCTCCTTGATCTTCCTTTGTGACATCTTTGACTGTAAGAACATGACGACCACGTCGGGATGTTATCACATATTTACTGTTAGATTTAATTTCAGTATCACCATGATACCATTTTCCTTCTGCGTCTTCAAGAGAAATAGCACATTCTAATTCTCCTGATAATGTTTCAGGCACTTCGATGTCCTCAAGCTCTTTAATAAACTCGACAGGAGTACCTGCAATGGAAGCAATAGGTTTACATGTGAAAACAAAAGCTAGCTAATAATAATGAATTGAACATCTCTCTGACTTAAAAAGAATTAAGGGATTTGAAAAAGAGTATAGAAGACAAACATAAAGCAACTATATCCATATAACTTTACATACCTTCAACTATGAGTTTGGCAGTTGATGTAACAGATTCGTCTTCTATGAGTGCACAGCTGTACTCATCAGCATCTGACATGTCAATGTCAAACACGGAAAGAAAGTGAACTTTTCTGTCTGAATGCATTCGGTATTTGTCACCAGAATGAATCTCCGTATCATTTTTGAACCATTTTACTTTGACAAATGGCTCATTTGTTTCACACTCAAAGGTTGCCATGGAGTCTTTTTCCTTTGCCTGTAAATCTTGTAAATCTTGTGTGAAGTTTATCAGCTGTTTTCCTATATATAGAGAATACAGATTAAGCTAGGTTATTAAAAAGCAACACAGACCTTCAATGGTAGCAAAACATTAACATTAAAAATATATCTTACCTTGCACAAGCAAGAAAGCATGGCTTGAGGTTTCACCAGCCACATTGATTGCTTTAACCATGATACTGGCAGAGTCTTCAGCCACAACATCCCTTATTACTAATTCACAAACATTGTCTTCTGGCCAGTACCAATAAATGCGTTCAGATCTTTCAATCTTGACACCATTTTTGAACCACTGGCATTCTGGATCTGGTTTCCCCACAACCCGAACACGGAAGTGAGCTTCTGTTCCTTGGGCTACTGTCTGACTTTGAATTCTTTCAAAAATCTTAGGAGCTTCCATACTTGGGGATAGCTCCACTCGGTCTGGTTTAAAAGTTGGAATAGTAATTTTGCCTTCAGCTTCAAGTGCTTTCTTTTCTTCTTCTGTAAGTTCTTTGGTCCAGTGCAGAAGATCATCTTTTGTCTTCTTAAGCAGGTCTTCATATGCTTCATCCTTCTTGCGAGATTTGAGCTCAACAGCAGTGATAGCTTCATAGTACCCCTCTTCTGTCCTACGCTTAAATTTGCTACGCAGCTCTTCTGTTTCTTCAGATGTTTTTTCATGGGTAATTCTTTCAGTCCTCTTCAGTCTTACAACTTCTTTTCCTGTTGCATCAGTTACTTTTTCTACTTTTTTCACGTCAAATGAAAGTTTTCCTGGCTCTGGAGCAGGCGCTACAAATTTAGGTTCATGGGTGCGACGGAGAACTGATCTAAAATCTTCTTTCTGTTGAATCTCAAGTTTTACAACATGTTCAGCCACACCATCAGGATTTTCAGCAGTTATTTTAACCTCACCTGAATCATAGGATTTGCAGTCAACAATTTCTAGGTAGTAAATACCATCATAACGTAGTCTGAATCGTTTACTTTTACGGATAAGCTGTCCATTGAGGTACCAATTTACTTTTGGTTGAGGATATCCAGTAACACGACATCTGAATCGTGCAATTTCTCCTTCCAGAACTCTTGCTGGCTCTGGAAACAAAACTATTTCTGGTTTTTGTTTCTCCTTTACTTCCTCTGTTACTCCAGCAAGAGCTCCTTCATGAGCTAGCCTTTCCATTTCCTCAATTCTTTGCATTCCTCGTCTGCCTTCTGGCAACTGAGACTCCTCAACAAGACTTTTCTCATCCTTGACTATTAATGTAGCTGATGTGTGATCTGTACCATATTTGTTAGTTGCCCTACATGTTATAACTCCACTGTCTCTAGGGTAAGCTACTTCATAATCAAGACTGCAATACCCAAATTCATTAACCATACGAAGTCTGTTTGCAGCAGCCAATGGTTTCCCATCATGGAGCCATTCAACAATCATAGTTGGGTCACCAATTGGAGTAAGACGGCATTCAAAGTGTGATGGTCCAAAACGCTTGAGCCTTACAGAAGTAAGCTTCTTCTTAAAGAAGGGCTTTTGCTGTTTTTCTTTGTCATAGAGATCTCCTTCTTCCCACTGCTCCTGACCATAACGAAGGTGAAGTGGTTCCAGTTCTGGAGCTGCAATCTCTTTAGCTTTGTATGTTCCCTTTGGAATGATGAGTTTTTTCTCAGGTTCAGGCTCTGCAAATTCAACCTCAACATTTACTTTGCATCTTGTAGTGTCACGTCCAGCCTTATTAATGGCAGTTGCGGTATACCATGCTGCATCATGGCTGACTGTAGAATCTATCTTAAGTGCTGCTTGTCCTTTAGTTCCTTCAAGTCTACAATTTAAGGAGAAGATAAATGTAATGTGTGACAATCATATAGCTGTTGTATTTACAGAACACTTTATGAAAATACTAATGAATACACTTACTTTATATTTGGAAATTTGTGTGGTGCAATGATGTCACTGTTCTTCAGCCACACAATATCTGGATTGGGGTTGCCCACAGCTTTCACTGACATTTCCAGTTTGGAGCCTTCTCTGACACTTACATTTTTAAGTTTTTCCACAAACTGTGGTCTCTGTAAGCATTCCATTGCTATAGAAAACGTGAAAAGAAAAATGCACTTAAACTGCTGTGTTTCTAAATACGTAAATAAAAAGCTAACGTCATCATTTAAGTATAAATACCTTCAACTGTCAAAGTCATGGAGACTGATGTTTTGCCAGCTCTGTTTTGAGCAATAACTGTCCATTCTCCAGAATCAGTTGGCATTGCTGGTACTATAATAAGAGATTGTGTGCCATCTTCTTTTATGACAATTTTATGAGTATAGTCATTCACAACTTGCTGACCTGTAAAATAAAATGTATTATATAAGTGTATAATGTATATAAAAGTGCATGTAGTTAATGTATACTTTCTTATGTTAATAGTATATACCTCTTTGCAGTTGGGCCATATTAACTAACTAGCAATATCCATAAGACAACCCCCCACCACACACACACACACACACACAAAGATAGATGATTTCAAGAGCTGAACATCTCATGGAATAGAGTGATATAGAAAAGGTATAATTGTTATCATGTTAAACCGCTTACCATTGTGGAACCAAAACGTTTCTGGCATTGGTCTTCCAACAACTTTTAAGTCAAATCTTGCTGTTTGACCTTCAGCACATTTGAAAGAAGCAGGTTTCAGTACAAACACTGGCTTGTATAACCTCTCCAGCTGAGATTCATCTGTTTCATCTAATCTGCGAGCAGGTGAACGTGCAGGAGAGCGAGCAGGAGAACGGCTTGGTGAACGTGGAGATACTGATCTGTGAACACAAAGTAGGAATCTTGTTAATATTTGTGTTTGCTGACTGCGACAATAATCAGTATTGAATAATTGTTGTAAATGTAATTTGTCACAAAATTTTGAAATGTTGGATCTTTAAATCAATCCCTTGGATGCTAGAGACATTGGCAGGCACTGCAATAGAGAAGTATTTAGCATCCATGGGATGTAAGTCTGTCAACAATTAAACAAGTTAGAAAATCTGTAGTAATGTAGCCAACTTCATTTTATCTATCTAGTGATTTTGTAATGTTCATATTTGCATAAGTATTGGATAATATCAAAAAAGAAATCAAATTCAGAATGTTTTCCATTTTAGCTATGTGGCTAATTTTTATATCACTGTAACTAATGTATGACGTCTCTAATGACATGAAAAAGGGGAAAAATAGCATGGTTTTAATGGGAGCAAATATGTATTAACTATGGCTTTTGCTGTATGTTTCCCAGTAGGTCATATTAGCCTGTAATTTGTTCCAGACCTTAAACCTTTGTGTGCTACAGTTGTAGTTGTAGTTGTACCACTCTGGGACTCCAAATGTTATATATCACACACACATTGCACTGCAGTTAAATGGAGAGTATAATGAAATTAACTGAGATTTAAAATTACCGAATTCTTTTAACAGCTTCTGGGGCTGGTATATAAGCTGGGCCACCAGTTGGTGCAACAGGCTCTACGTAGAGTTTTCCTGAGCAAATGGCATTTCCTTTTACATTACTGGCCAGCACAGTATAAATTCCTTCATCTTCAGTCATCAAAACAGGGATGCGCAAACTAGCTCTCCCGTCGTGTAGGAGTTCCGTCTGGTATCTCCCTCCATGTTTAATGCGTTTACCATCCTTGTACCATGCAACCTGAAAGAGCATACAGTAACATTGTAAGGTTTAAAAATATTTTTCTAACACTCTTCAAAGTAAATGCTGCTTTTGCCATGCAATACATTCAAGTAAAAATTGCTCATATGTTGGGTTTTCTAATTAGAAACATGTATTTTAACCTGCATTGTGCTATTGATCTCCTTCATTTTTAATATTGTATGGACATTTATATTTTACGATAGTTATGTTGTTTAGGTTATCAAAGTAATATTTTATGCTCAGTTCCTAAAAGTTTTATAGAACATGCTCAAATTGAAGCTTTGAAGTGCCAAATATGTTTCCAAAGCATAGCATTAGAAATCTCAATGGTAGCTTAGTGGTTAAATCAGTGTAGTCAAAAGTAATATTTGAACGATTAAACAGTGTTTAAATGAACTGATCCTAATTCCACCTCAAGTAATTTAAGTGATATTTTGCATAATTTAGTTATAAAAGTATGTGTATACGATACCTTTGGCAATGGATAACCGGACATTTTGCAATGAAAGGTCACACCCATTCCTTCAAGGATCTGGTAGCTCTTAAGTCGTACATCAAATCCTGACTCAATTGTTTCTGATTCTGACACATCAACAATCATTTCTTCCCCATCTTCTTCAAGCAGTTCTTCTAAGCTGGTCTTAATAATTCTGTACTCAATTTCCATGATAAGTTTCTCCTCAAATGAAGTGAGTTGATATTCCTGCAAATATATATAAAATTAAAACTGGCAGAAGAAAATGAGGGTTGCCATCCAGATAATTTACTCTCTACCTTTGTCTGTCTGTCTATTGCTCCTTCTCTCTATGTGTATATATATATATATATATATATATATATATATATATATATATATATATAGAGAGAGAGAGAGAGAGAGAGAGAGAGAGAGAGAGAGAGAGAGGGTGGAAAACCAGCACTTCACATGATGTCCTACTGGAGGAATCTTCGTTTTTTTATTATGCAGCTCTTCCTGGATCTTTATTAAGATATCTTAACAATACCCCCTTTAAATACTCAGTGAAGAGAGACAAATATAAAATCCTGCCGAAAAATAAATCAATGAATAAAAAAACTCTAAATAGTATTGGTATTGTCCCAATATAGCTAAAATAATTAAGGTGTACCAACAAAAATAGAATGACTGTGATATAAATTAAGTAAAAGAGAAAGTGTAAAATAACTTCCATTGTATTTACATAAAGCCAGTTAGGTGACCTCCACCTTATTATCCTATGCATATGTAAAATAGTAATCCCTATAGCTAGTAAATAATCATATATAGCCAAACTATACATGTACCCCTGTTATAACCATCATTATACTCAGGGCTCAAAATTTCCACTCGCCACTGGCCAATGGTGAGTGAAAATTTAGCCCTGGCGAGTAGAAATTCAGCCTTGGTAGTTATGTTATGGCTTGCAGTGGTGAGTAGCTTTTCAGGTCTGGCTAGTAGCAAAGGACTTCAAATTTTAAGCTCTGATTATACTGACACAACATAAAATGGAAGCATAACTGAACCACAAACTCAATCAAACAGATGCTGTGCAACACTGCACACAGAACAGTCTCAAGGGGAAGTACAATGTGACACATGATGCAGTCCTGCTGCATGGTGCTGACTCTGGTAAGGCTCCTCATGAAGCAAATATGTATATGCACAACTGGAATGTCACTTTATTTCTAGTCTTTTTATCTCCAGAAATGTTTTATATGACAAGTTTTATAATGTATGTAAAATGCGTTATAATCTAAGTAACATCTGTAATACATATACAGTATATTTGCAGTACATTCAATTATTTGAAAGATGAATGCAGTATTTATAAAATGCATTCATATTATCCCGTTAAGGTCCAGAGAGGTGTGCAGTGCATTGAAAATCAAAGGTTAACAATTAGGTACTAAAAGAGGCCCAAATTTAGTGCTTTCCAACATCACAACATCAAACAGGATGCAGTTTGTAGAGGACATTCATTTTACCTCAGCATGTATTGTCGTTCTGACCATAGTTGTATCTTTAGCCATTTTCTTCCTAATAAGGGCTTGTTCTTTTTCGTATTCCTTATCATATTCGGAGAGGGATATGACTGGTGCAACTTCAGCAACTTTTGGCTCTGGCACAAATGCAGTCACCTCTTCGTGCATCTTCATACATGATTCATATTCAGCTATTGGATGAAAAGGTTGCAGATGTAAAACTTTCATTATATGGTTCTCAGACATTATCAGAACTCAAAAAATGCAGTTACTATTAAGTAGGTTAATTACTAAAGTATGTTTACCTTCTTCCAACAGACTTATTGTTTCTGAAGTTTCTCCATATTTGTTACGAATAACAATAGTGTATTCTCCAGCATCATCAGCAAAAGTCATAGAAATCTCGAGCTTACAGTCTCCAGATTCTTTGTTATATGTTACTTTGTATCTAAAATTAAACATAATGGTGATTAGCATTCAAATAAAGAGTCAAACATATGCATATGTGGAGGGGTGAAATGTGTAAGTAACTAAGAAAAAAACATCATAAAACTGAACATACATTAAAGGGATAGTAATACTTAAAATGTAAAAAAAAATATGTTGTAGGGTTTATCCCCCTGAGTAAAACAAGAGTACTCCCACTGCTGAAAGGTGTTTCATTCAAAAGTTATTAATTTTCAAAGTTGAATTTTTTAGGTGCAATATCACAGTGGCCTGAAATTGTACAGTGGCGCTGTTGCTACACGATCCTATGGACAGCTCTGGTCCCAGGACCATAAATCTCCATAGGATGGTGTAGCAACAGCGCCACTGTACAATTTCAGGCCACTGTGATATTGCACCCAAAAAATTCAACTTTGAAAATTAATAACTTTTGAATGAAACACCTTTCAGCAGTGGGAGTAGTCTTGTTTTACTCAGGGGGATAAACCCTACAACATATTTTTTTTACATTTTAAGTATTACTATCCCTTTAAGCAAAGAAAATACATGTAACCCCAAATATGTAAATTAAATAAATACATAAAATTAAGAAAACATTGTAAATTGAAGAGTAAAGACTGCTACATAGTGGACAAAGCAGGACTGCTGGAAGTGTGTATGTGGTGGTGTGTATAAATGTACCTGTGTATTTGTGATTCTGTCAGTGTACATATGGGTGTGTGTGAGAGAGTGCGTGAATGTGTATATGTGTGAGATATTTATGTGTGTGTGCTTGTGTATCTGTGATTCCGTCATGTTTATATGGCTATGTCTGTGAGAGAGTGTGTGAATGTGTATATGTGTGAGATATTTATGTGGGTGTGCTTGTGTATCTGTGATTCTGTCAATGTTTAAATGGCTGTGTCTGTGAGAGAGTGTGTGAATGTCTATATGTATGAGGTATTTATGTGTGTGTGCTTGTGTATCTGTGATTCTGTCAATGTTTATATGGCTGTGTCTGTGAGAGAGTGTGTGAATGTGTATATGTGTGCTTGTGTAATTGTGATTATTTGATTATATGTGTAGTTGCGTGTGTGAGTGTGAGAAAGAGAGTGTTGATATGTGCGTTAGAGTGTTTATGTGTGTATATGTATTTGTGTGTTTGAGTGCGTACACACAGACTTGTGTATGTGAGCATTTATTTGTGTTTTAGAGAGTATTCATGTGTTTAAGTGTTTGTGTGTGAATATACATATGTGTGTGTGTGTCTATATGTGCATTTGCTTGTGTATATGTGATTCTGTTTGTGTTTATATGTGCAAGTGTGTGAGTGTCTGTGCATGCACGTGTTTATGTGTGTGTGAGTAAGAGTGTGTGTGAAGAAAAAAAAAAAAAAAAGAAAGAAAGGTAGAAGATTGAAATAGCTACCTGTAGCCAGTAGTCAGGGGAACACCAGCCTTCTTCCAATAAATGTGTGGCTTGGGGTTTCCTCCAATTTGGCAATCAAAAATCACTCTTCCTCCCTCAACCAACTTCTGAATGGTTGGCTTTCTAATAAAGAAAGGAGCTACTCCTTCTCCAGTCTCAACAGGAGCAGTTATCTCAACTTCCATTTTTTGTGTTTCTTCTGCTATATACCTGAAATTAAAATGTACATATTATAGATACTTTGTAACTTTTTTTATCTTACTTTAAAAAAGTAAAATAAAAATCAAGTGCACTGGGCAAATACAGATATATTTAGCCTGTAATCAGCCTTGGATCAACAGTACTAACATAGAACATACAAAGTCTTAAAATGTGTATTAAGGTCATTTTCCAGAGTGGTTCTCTAAATATATACAACATGGGCATTATGGGTCTTACGTCAAGCTAAGCAGGTGCAATTCTGGAGCAAATCAACTGCACCATAAGGAGAAATGAAAATATCCATTGATTTAAATAGGGCTTTTGTGAAGCAATGAGTTGGAAACATCTCTAGAATTGAAAGGTTTCAAAGTTACATTTAAATCAGTAGGAATTTGTAGAAGTGTACCTTATCTCTATGCTACAGTTGGCTTGCTCTAGAATTGCAAAATTTTAGTCTGAAGAATAAGGCCTTTAGTCAGAATACAGCTAGTAAAAGAATAAAGCAAATACATATTATATATATATATATATATATATATATATATATATATATATATTAATAATTGGATTATTCATTAATATCTGGGTGTTCTTAGCTTGACCTATCACACTGTAAACTTAGAATTATGTGATTAGTAGGCCACCATAGACTCCTCCACTCAAAATTTGCATGAATGTGGAGCTCTCCCTTTGTGACAAACAGGTGATTTTGAAAGATCTATCAAAAGCACTAATAACTGTTAGCCTTTTTTATTCAAAACAATAGTTTTTGTGCTATTTAGCTTAATTTGTTTCATATGAGCTAGTACTGGCCAGCAGGATATACCAGTTGGGATGGGGAGCTGCATGAAATATCAATATCAATTCTTACTAAAAATGGCACCTTCCCAATCAGTTAAACCCTGCCCCATATCCAGAAGCAAAAATGTCTGGATAACTTCCCACCACTATTCTACACCCTGTTATCTTAACAGTCTCAGTGCTGTGATATTATGAAGTCCAGTCTACAGATCTTCAAGGTCATAACTGTTCAAGGTCAGATAAGCTCAACACTCACCTAGCTAAATCACTGCATTGTACAGTGAAGTTAGCAGACAATTTGTTAACCCCTTGCATACTAAAAATGTTTCAGTCTGATTGCTTTGTAACAAGTTGGAAACATCTCTAGCAAGGATGAATCTAAACAAATTCCAAGAATTTAAGAAGAATAAGAAAACATAATTACTGTTTTTCTTCTGTAATTTTTTCAGAAACCGTTTCTTTAGCTTCGTATTCTTCAGAAACTGTAAAAAAAAAAAAGAGTCATTAGAAAACCAATGGAACCATTAAGTCTAATTAATAAATGCGTAATCAACCATTCTGCATTTACAGCATTTATCTAGTTAGCAATAAAATATGTTAACCTTTAGAGTACCAGAGAGGTATCAACTCATTGCGTTGCAATGAGTTAGATACATACCTGGCAGTCGGGGGGGGGGGGGTAAACTTTAACCCTTTGAATGCCAAAGGGGTACAGAACTCACTGCAAAGCAATGCATTGCTTACCCCTCTGGCACGCAAAGGGTTAATGCACGTGAGATATAAGCTGATAAAACATTTCACATTGTTCTTATAAAATAGCTTACTATACATGTATTTATTATCTACATTTTTTATATAAACTGTCAGGACTGTTGCATTGTCCTTTAACCCTTTAACGACCAGAGGAAATCTGCAAGGCGTTTGGAAGCAATGCATTACATACCTCTCTGGTCCTTAAACACTTAGAAACTCAGAATGCCAAAGATAGGATAAAAAAATGACTTAGCTCAATGCCTGTTACTGTGTCTGGTCACAGCAAACAACATTATAAACTATCACATCTCATAAATGCATTGATTGTAGTGGCACCAGAGTGGGCCAAGATGCAGCCCTGGTATTTTTTTCCAGCCAGGTCTAATGTCTTGTTTACACTAATATGGGGCTAGAAAATTAACACTTTGAGTGTCAGAGGGGTACTCCAAGCCTGGCACTCAAAGGGTTAATAAACTCATTGCACACTACTATGCTTAAAGGGATAATAATGGTTAATTTTAAGTAAATTTACTGTTGTAGGCATTAAAAAAAGATTAACATCAATGTAAGTCTTATCTCTCAAACCTTTATGGTCTGAGAGATATAACTTGCTAAAGTTACCTCTTCCTGGCTGTTTCAGTCAAGTCTGCCATTAGGCTGACAGCTGCATATTCTGGTCATTTGACCAGACGGAGGCTCTTCAGCAGAGCTGAAATTGGTCTATTTAGAAATAAATACTTAATTGGAACGGTCTACAAAGTGTGCTTGCCAACCAGGCACACTTTGTAGAACATTCCAGTTAAGTTTTTATTTCCAAATAGTGCAATTCCGGCTCTGCTGAAGAGCCTCCGTCCAATCAAATGATTGGAATCTGCAGCTGTCAGCTACAGTGCGGACTTCTCTGAAACAGCCAGGAAGAGGTAACTTTAGCCAGTTATATCTCTCAGACCATAAAGGTTTGAGAGCTAAGACTTACACCGAGGTTAATCTTTTTTAATGCCTACAATATTAAATCAACTTAAAATTAACCATTACTATCCCTTTAAAATCCTCTGTTTTTCTGTGGTGACCATTACAGAGGTAGGAGTAGACTGTGTGCAGCTGTACACTAGTAAATTATGGTATACGAGATCTGAACCGCCTCTGCATGAGGTCATGTGTGTCTATCAATGGGAAAAGCCTATAAACTGTGGCTGCAGGAATTAACCCTTTGAGCACCAGAGATGTCTTCAATGCATTCTCTTGCACTCAGAGGGTTAAATATCATGCACTTTTTAATATGTGTGTAAACTATCTGATTCAAAGAACATTAATTTAATTTGGTTTGTGCTGTTTGTACTAAAAGTCAGTTAACCCTTTGAGTGCCATAGGGGTCCACAACGCATTGCTTTGCAATGTGTTGCATACTCCTCTGGCACTCACAGGGTTAATTTGTGTTGGTTAGTGCACACAGATCTGATATTTAGAAAGGTTGTTATTTTATCCCACCCAATTTTACTGACAATCGTGGACAATCTCAACGACATCTATCAAGATTGCTTTGGTACTGGGAGCCCAGGAAAGGATAAGAATGGATGCATAAGACTAGATTTTTGGCCTCCGAAAACAGAGAGAATTATGATGGATGCTAACATGAAGTTCAGGGTATGTACGTGTAAATCGCCACAGGTTTTGGGTATTAGTGTTGCTAACATTAGGAACATCAAGTTTTAGGATGGCACTGACTAGGGGCTGATATGTAGAGAGTGATTTGGGTTGAGGGTCCACTTAAAAAAGTAGTGAGTCCTAGACTTATGTTACTTAGGACAACATCACTGCCTAAATGTTTATATCATGTAATTAGCATCTTGCCTTGGACAAGTAGGTAACATGAAGTGCTAACTGTCCCAGCTTCATTTGATGCTGTGCAAGTAAATCGGCCACTGTCTTCTGCAAAGGCTTCACGAATTACGAGACGGGCAATCTCTTGTTCAAAGGTAATTTGGAAGTCAATTGAATTTTCTATGCGGTAATCTTCTCGATACCAAACCACAGATGGAGATGGATATCCAGCAATAGTGCACTCCAAAGTGACAGACTCGCCTTCAAGTACTGTCATATTTTTCAAGCCCTGTTTGCAAAAAAAAAAAAAAAGCAAAACGGTTACTTTTACACCGAACAAGTAATATTGAATTTACCAAGCCGTAGAGACTTATTTTATTGTATTTAATGTTTTTCATTTGTGAGAAAAAGAGGCCTAGGTTTATTTTACAACCCCATTGAGATTTTTATTCAACATCTTGATGAGCAATGGGGTGCACAACACAATGTGAAGCAATTCGTTGCACCTTCTCTGGTCCTCAAAACTATTATTGCTTTTAACCCTTTGAGATCCAGAGGGATGCACAACACATTGCTCAGCAATGCATTGCATACTCCTCTGTCACTCAGAGTGTTAAGGGGCTCTTCTATCAAGTGATAATATGGGCCTTGGGCAGAAGCAAAAGAAAAGCAGTTTTGGAGTAGACCAATTGCACCATGCGGGTGGGAGGGTGTCTTTTTGATTTAACCTTTTGAATGCCAAACAAAGCACTCAAAGTGTTAAATGGGTCTCATAACACCTTTTGTGGTAGCGAGGTCTCCAGCTGTATTATGCGAAAGAGACTTCTCTTGCTTTCAGGTGATTAAACCTATTGAATGCCAGAGGGGTGTGCAACCCTCTGGCACTTGAAGGGTTAATAGCTCAATTTAGATCAATGGGAATTTGAGGAATATGTATTTGTTCCCTACGGTTCTGTAGGTTTGCCGTAGAATTGCACCCATGCCTGGGAACTTTTTCTTGCGGACTCCCGGGAGGGGGTGTCCTGTGGTGCTGATAGGGGAGATAAATGATGCAAACTGCATCAAAAGGGGGTGGGGCTTAATCACAAGTGGGGGTGGGGCTTAAGAAACGTAAAAAATAGGTCGAATAGGCTGGGGAAGGAGGAGAAGTGGGAGGGAACAGACAGGGCAGGAGCAGAAGTGGGCAGAGTTTCAATATAAACTCCCCATATTTGGAGAATCCGCCTCTGCCCTGGAGACCCGGTAATGCAGAGTGAAAACCAGAATCTCCGGGGCAAATCTGGAGAGTTCCCAGCTATGATTGCACCTCATTCACTTACTTTATAAGGCCCAATAAGTACAATCAGGAAGTTACTGAAGCCACCAAAATGAAGAAGTAAATCCCACCAGAGAAAAATTTAGGAAATGTATCATTTGAGCTACTTACTGAAACTAAAGTTGGTGGAGACACAGGGACTTCTGCTGGTTCTTCAGCTACCCTGGCGGCTTCTTCAACCTAAAATGTATAACTCTATATTAGAACATTTATAGGCAAATTGTCATTATTGCAGCAGGATATGGGAATGGGTTTAGCATATTTTCTTCAGCTTATTGTATTGTTAGGAGCATAAGACAGCAGGAAAAAAATAATGTCCATTAGCCAGTGGCAGAGAACACTGGTAAGTAGGGAAAATAAAGAGCTAAAAAGAAGATGGAAGACAAGTTGTTACTGTTTCTATACTAAATGTGAAAAAAGATGAAGAAAATCAGGTTTATAACGAACCTCATATTCATATTGAAATCTCTCCTCGCGTGCTACAGCACCTGAAATGCTCACACCTACATCTCGTTTCATTTCAATATCAAAGCGAGTTTTATAAGCATCAGTTGTCTCTGCCACAGGTAAAGGTTTAGACACCACCTTTTCTGTCACCACTTTGTGCTCAGCTGGCTTTAAATGAGGTGCCTTCACCGGCTTTGTTATCTTTTGAGTAGACGTTGCTGACAGTTCTTTTTGCAGAGTAGCTATTGCAGATCCTGCAATTGAAACCTAACCAACCCAAAAGAAAATGTGTTACCATTTTGTCACTTGATTTGACATTTTAAAGATGCACTATGCTTTGATCCAAACTTGCTTTCGAGCTGGACATAAATAATAATGTTTTCTTGAAAAGCCTTATCTATGAATAATTTTAATAGAAATAAGGCTTTTGCGTTGGGTACAGACTTGTATTTGGAAACTGGCCTTATGCTTGATTTGAGAAAGGTGCAGTTCCAATGGGTTGCTTGTGACAGTTGCGCTGAAGGAAGCAAACATGCTTAGTAGTAAAGAGTAAACAGGAACTGATACACAGGAATAAACTAGCAAGCATATAAAACTATCTCATCTATTTCAATGGAGGTGCAATTGTTGTGTGTCCTTTGAAGTTTGCTGAAGAAAACTACAGAGCATCTTTAAAATCAATAAGAAGTATGTGGAGCACTCCATTAACACATATTAGAAACAAAAAAACCCAATAAAAAAGTTTCAAAGAGAAGCCATATAGCGAAGAAGATTGTTATCTGCAGAAGAAGAAGAGTGTAAAAGTTTCTCTATTTGCATTATAAGTGTATTATAGATGAAATAAAATGTTAATTATTAGATTTTTTAGTATGCAGTAAATCAACTGCTGTTAGAGAATAAGTTTTATTTGTATACTAGTTGAAGAGCCCGTTACACTGGCCACAGTGCCATTGCCAGCCGGTCGCGGGGCAGTCATGCACAGTAGAGACTGCCCACTCCGAGGCTGATACAGCGGTAGCCACTTGGTCCCCGCTCTGTATCAGCAGCGGCGCGGGCAGTCTCCACTGCAGCACGCACAGCAGTCTCTACTGCGCATGACTGCATCGTTACACATGTTTTAGCGAATTATTATATAGGATTATTAGATTAATACAGTAGGGAGGGTTTAATTGGTATTTATCTAAGTACTGTATGTCAATCATATTGTTACAAATATCCATCTTTAACACAATGTTAAAGACAAAATATGAATTATAGAAATCATTTACAAATTGTACTTTCATAATTTTGTTTAAACAGTTTTAGTTTAATTAAATATTTTTTTTCTAGTTACTTTGTGTGCATATTTTTAATATGGATATTTGTGACACAGAGATATTGATAGTTTAGTGAGGCCACAAAACTACAATATGTCACAGGTTTTAGTGGCATTAGGTGCTGCCTGACATACAGATCACCCAGCTCTTACCTCATATGTTTGTTCTGATTTAGGGACTGTAACTTTAGAGACTGTAAAATGAGGAACTGGTGTATGTGGAAGTGCATGTTCCACCTGGACCACAGGCACTGTTGGTGGTTCTGGTGTCCTTTTAATCTATATTAACCAATAAAGTTTTTTTTAATGTTATTGCTTCATGTGCAGTTGGGAAAAGAAGAAACAATGGAGAGAAATGACAGTGCCTAACCTGTGGGACAGGTGACGGTACATGATCAGCAGGTACGATTTTTGGTACCGTAGGAACGTGAAGCTCTGGAGCTTTTACTGGTTTAGTCACCACCTGACGCTCAGGTGAGAACTCAACAGTTCTCCTAGCTGAAACCTGCTCTTTGTACTCATATTTCTGAGTAATTTCTTCAGAGTAGCCTTCTTCGGTGTATCCTGGTTGTCTAACTCGTGCTAAGTCAACTGCAGCAACAACTGTAGCCACAGCTCCTGCTTTTTTCCCAGCTCCAATCTAAAGAGGACATTTATAGAATTCATGCAAACTCTTCACAAAGATAGGACAATAAAACAAACAGAGAGAAAAACTACAATGTCATGCAAAACAAGAAAACATATACATAGGTCTTATGTATAACGCAAGAGTGTTGCAATTCTGGAGCAAAACAACTTTTCAATTTTTATAAAAGTATCTCCGTGGGTACAAGAGAAGATACCCCTCTATAATCCAAGGGAGAAAATACCATACTTGATTCAGTGATCATTTTTATTTGTTCAATATGGATCAACTGGTTTGCCCCAGAATTACTCCACTTTTGTCATCTTACTTATGCCCCTAAGAAATTTAAGTATACTGTCACCACTTCATTGCTGATAGGCAAACAGCTCACTGTAAGACTGTCTATAAAGTGATAAGTACATAGGGGTCTAGATTACATGTGCTAATTTTATCACTGCTTTTATCTCCAGTTTTCCCCATAGACTTCAATAGGAAAATGTTTGATAAAACGGGTGTTAACATTTAGCACCTGCAATGGAATCTAGTAGTGTTGAGCGAGCGTGCTCGGCCGATGCTCGGATCGGCTCGAGCATCGCTCTGCTCGGCACATGGCGGTACTCGTACGAGTACCGCCATGTGCTCGCCCGACATGTTCGGGTGAAGAGGATCTGTGCCGGAAGAGGCACAGATCCGAAGACGCTCCGCTGGACCACCAGGGAATGGAGGTACGGGGGCATTGCGGAGATGAAGGGGGCATTGCGGAGATGAAGGGGGACATTGTGGAAGAGGGGCATAGACTCTATGCCCCTCTTCCACAATGTCCCCCTTCATCTCCGCTATGCCCGTCTTCCACAATGTGCCCCTTCATCTCCGCTATGCCCCTCTTCCACAATGTCCCCCTTCATCTCCTATGCCATAGAGGAGATGAAGGGGGACATTGTGGAAGAGGGGCATAGCGGAGATGAAGGGGGACATTGTGGAAGAGGGGCATAGACTCTATGCCCCTCTTCCACAATGTCCCCCTTCATCTCCGCTATGCCCCTCTTCCACAATGTCCCCCTTCATCTCCGCTATGGCATAGGAGATGAAGGGGGACATTGTGGAAGAGGGGCATAGCGGAGATGAAGGGGGACATTGACCAGGCACCCTCCGCTCATCAGAGCAGGGGGTGCCTGGTTTAATGCTCGAGTGCTCCCATTCATTTGAATGGGGCTCGGGTGCTCGGCCGAGCACTCGAGCATCAGGGGGTGCTCGGTCAGAGCACCCGAGCACCCGAGCATCGGGGTGCTCGCTCATCCCTAGAATCTAGCCCAAGATCAGTAGGCTATTCCAGAATGGTTATCTGCATGTTCTGATGGCTTTGTATTTGTTGTTTTAACTTAGGCTAGCCAACCTTGGGGTTGAATTCTATTGCAGCTGATAAATGTTAACACCCATTTTAGCACAAATTTTCTTATTGAAGTGTATGGAGAAACCTGGAGATAAAAGCAGTGATAAAATTAGCACCTGCAATAGAATCCAGCCCTTGGTCCTCAAGAGCTACCAGCAGTGCATGTTTTCATAATATCTCTGCTTGAGCACTGATTGCCCAAGCAGAGATATCCAGTAAACAAGATCTTATAGATCAGGGTTGGTTATTCCTACCTCAGCAAATGGCAGTGAAGAGTTTAATTCATTGAGTACCGGTTGAACTGTGCAAAACATTGTTATGTGCTGCACGCCTACAGCAGTCAAAGAATTAAAGGAACATTATCCCGCGTGTATCCTAGTCTAAGAAGAGTATTCTAATGGGTACTATGAATTGATTTTTCATGAATTAGTTCTGTACAATTACTTTTTAATTACTAGTGGATCACATGTGCATGGAGGAAGATATGATTTTTACGCTGCCGGATTCACCAACTGAAGGTTTCTTTGCTTTCTAAAAAAACTTCAGATGAAGGAGCATGAGTCCTGCAATAAATAATCATGTCTGCCTCAATAGACATCATATTAAATATTAACTAAAATTCATTTTGGGGAACCAATCCACAAAAATTATTCTTGGTGTTCATTGGATAATTTGTACATATTTAGGCATGTGTTGAATTAAGAGCTGTTAGGATTAAAGATACTCCCTATTTTTGTTTTTTCAGAAGCCTCTTGAACAGACAAACATGTATACATGTATAAACACTAAGATACACAAATACATGAATATGGGTCGAACAGAAGAATATTGCAACTCTTTGTTTGCTAGCATGCAAATGCAGTGTGCTGAATCACACAAGAAGTAAAGCAGTGAGTGAGAATTTCCACAGTGTGCTGCCAAAGATCTCTGCAAGAAGTGATAGTGAAGATATATACTACGTCTTGTGATCACATCACGTGTACCTCATCCAACTCCTGTTGTAAATCTGAAGTCACTGACAATTCAGCAGTTTCAAGAGTCCGATTTCTTGCCTGCTGTACAGCAGCAACCACTGTCGCTACTGCCATTGTTTTTTCAGAGTTATAGCCCATCTGTCCGGCCATTGAAATACACATTTATGCAAACATTTAAATACCACACAAAAGACATTTTCATAAACATGCCAAGACTGGTATTTTACAAAAGAGACACACGATCACTGTAAAAGTATGTGGCCAATGCCAAAGGCTGTTCAAGTTACATGTATCCTAATTATTTTTAATCCTTTGAATGTCAGATGAGTAAGCAATGCATTACACACCCCTCTAGCACTCAAAGATGTAATAGCTTTGAACTCAGAAGGTCATATGTACAAAGAAAAGTGGGGCAAACCAACTACATCATAGAGATCAAATTAAAATTCCCAGTTTTCTCAATTGACCTACATGGAGATGGCTTCAAATGTTTTCCAATTTAAATAAATGAGAATTTTTTATTGACCCAATATGGTGCATTTGTCATCCTCCAGAACTGCATTTTTATTTTCTGCTTAAAGGGATAGTAACACTTACTACTGCAACATATATTGCAGGGTTTTTCCTGATGAGTAAAACAAGGGCGCCGCCACAGCGGAGAAATGTCTTAAAAATAATTGTAGTCCAAACTTGCATTCTTGGTTGTACTCCTCTCATGGCCTGAAATTGGTGCTATTACTCTAGCAGTCTATGGATGCTATGGTCAAGTTGACTATGAACCTACATAGGATGATAAGCAACAACGCCACTGTGCAATTTCAGGCCATGGAAGTACTTTATCCAAAGACAGAAAGTTTGAGCTGTAATAAATCATCTCAGTCAGTTGTAGTACTCTTGCTTTACTCAGGAGGATAAAAACCCTGCAACAGACAGTGTTTTCAATACTAAGCTTTCCTATCCCTTTAAGGCACTAAGGGCTGCATTCAATGAGCTGAAGAGATGAAGATGTGCAGCAAACCTACTGCAGCTTTTCACTGTGCACTGCATACCACTCTAGCAATCAAGGGGTTAAAACGACAATTTAAAATGAATGGGAAATTGTATTTGTCACCTATGGGGCAGTTGACTTTTTCCAGAATTGCCCCCCCCCCCCTTTGTTTTGTACATACAGACCAAAATGTGGGAAGATTGGCCTATATTTATAAAAGCAAAATGGCGTTGTTCTGGATTAAACCAACTGCACCATAAGGGACAAATGAACATTGCTGTTAAATTAAATAAGGCTTTTAACCCCTTGAATTATAGAGACTCCAATGCAATGCAAAGCAATGCATTGGAGAGATTTCTAGCATTCAAGGCGTTAAAATGCTCTATTCAAGGCCGCTGTAATTTAGGAACTTTCTTTGTCCCCTATGGTGTATTTGGTTGGCTCCAGAACAACTCCAGTTTGCTTTTATAAATATGGGCCTATCTAGTGAAATCTTTGGAACAGCCAGTGGTACAGGCCACAGACTTTTAGTAAGTAAACACGAATATCAGGGTAACAAAAGTAGAAAGGTTTATGGTAACTGGTGCTGTGTGACTATTTAGGTAAGTAAGGGGTTAAGTGTTGCTTTCACATTCCTAGCAGTTGATTTCACCTGTTCTTGAGCTGTAGTTATCTGTTCTCGTTTGGTAGCAATCCCTTCCATAGCTCTTGACACTGTTTCTTGTTTGGCTTTTTCAGCTACTGTGCTTATTTGTTCTCGTTTGATTGCAATCCCTTCCATAGCTCTTGACACTGCTTCTTGTTTGGCTTTTTCAGCTACTGTGCTTATTTGTTCTCGTTTGATTGCAATCCCTTCCATAGCTCTTGACACTGCTTCTTGTTTGGCTTTTTCAGCTACTGTGCTTATTTGTTCTCGTTTGATTGCAATCCCTTCCATAGCTCTTGACACAATTTCTTGTTTGCCTTTTTCAACTACTGTGCTTACAGTAGTTTTTTCAGCTTCTTTCCTTATCTGATATTTATAAAAAAAAGTACATGTTTTCTTAACACTCTCAAAAAATTATAAGAATTGAAAGACTACAAGCATAAAAATTAGTAATGTAGATCAGTTAGGAGCATGAATACGATGGAGTTAAGATCGTGATAGATGTGAGACAATAATGGAGGTCAGTGAAGCATATGGCAAGCACTTGTTATGTGGTCAGACTGGCCTAGATGGCAATTAACTTCCAGACAGATGTGAAGGGGTAGTAAACACTTCATTATGAAAAAAGAAATGTGCGTATATGTATGTATATATGTATATGTATCTATAGATCCCTAGGGGGTTATGTGCTAAGGTGTGATAAAGAGGTGATAAAGTGGAGATGACTTCTCCTATGATATCACTTCTCCAGTTCCTATGTTAATCTATGGAGCCTATTCACTAAGATCTCCAAAACTTATGAAATGTTAGTGAACTGGCTCCATAGATTAACATAGGAATTGGAGAAGTGATATCACTGGAGAAGTCATCTCCACTTTATCACCTCTTTATCACACCTTACTGAGTAACCCCCACAGTGATTCTTATGCAGAGTAAAACCTATCTATAGATAGATAATGATTTCCTGAACCTATACATGTCTATAGATAGATAATGATTTCCTGCACTTATACATGTGTATAGATAGATAATGATTTCCTGCACCTATACATGTCTATAGATAGATAATGATTTCCTGCACCTATACATGTCTATAGATAGATAATGATTTCCTACATCTATACATAGCTATAGATAATGATTTCCTGCACCTATACATATATATATATAGATAATGATTTCCTGCACCTATACATGTCTATAGATAGATAATGATTTCCTACATCTATACATAGCTATAGATAATGATTTCCTGCACCTATACATATCTATAGGTAGATAATGATTTCCTGCATCTATACATAGCTATAGAGATATATCATGATTTCCTGCATTTATACATATCTATAGATAGATAATGATTTACTGCATCTATACATATCTATAGATAGATGATGATTTCCAGCACCTATACATATCTATAGAGACAGATCATAATTTCCTGCATCTATACATATCTATAGATAGATAATGATTTACTGCATCTATACATATCTATAGATAGATGATTTCCAGCACCTATACATATCTATAGAGATAGATCATAATTTCCTGCATCTATACATATCTATAGATAGATAATGATTTCCAGCACCTATACATATCTATAGAGATAGATCCTGATTTCCTGCATCTATACATATCTATAGATAGATAATGATTTCCTACAACCATTCATATCTATAGATAGATAATGATTTCCTACATCTATACATATCTATAGAGATAGATTATGATTTCATGAATCTATACATATCTATAGATAGATAATGATTTCCTACATCTATTCATATCTATAGATAGATAATGATTGTATCCCTCTCTCTCTCTCTGTGCATTTCTCTTTATTTTCTTTTTATAATAGGTTAGTTTACCACTTTAAACTGATGGGTCAATTGAAAACTACCTTCTCTTCACAAAGAACATAACTTATAGCTGCAACATCTTAGGTAGCAGAGGTGTCAATCAATGTTAATAAGAAATATTGCTGGTTCTGCTTCTCATAAGCTTCTGCAGCAGTTGAAGGTCCTTGAGACCTCCTGGCCTAGTGGATTCATGTGTTTTCCGTATACGCAGTAAGGGTCATATATAAAAAGGCAAAAGTGCAACATTTCTAAGGCCAACCGACTTCACTATATGAAATAAATACAAATTCTCCAAATTCCCTTGAACCCTTTAAGTGCCAGAGGGGTGCAAAATAGATTTCCAAGCAATGTATTGGACACGTCTCTGACACACAAAGGGTTAATTTATATAAGACTCTAAGCCCATAGAGAGGTCTCCATTGTATTGTGAAGCATTGCAGACTTCTAATTAAAACGCCATTTAAATTAATAGGAATTTATACCTATTCCCTACAGTGAAGTTGGTTTGCTCCAGGTATACTTCGCATCTGCTTTGTGTATATGGCTCCAAAATGAGATGGACTGGTATCTGATCAACGAAGGTTAATTTGCCACACAGGTTAAGAGCTACCAGCCTGGCCAAGCTGTGGCTGTAACTCAGCTGTGCCTTAGTTTCTACCTGCTCATGAACAGGCTGTATTTGCACTGCTGCCATTGCTGTTCTTTTAGCTGTCAGTTCCACGGGGCTTGGAACAGGTTCTCTCACTCTGGCCAAGTCAACTGCAGCAACTACAGTAGCAACAGCTGCTGTTTTTCCTGTGTCGTGAACCTATATTGGTCACATTAAAATACATTTTTCACATATAAAAACAAACATGGAAGAGCTATTGTACCAAATATATAAACAACATACAAAAGTCAGAAGACAACTTTGCACATGGACACATCAGGAACACATTTTGATCCCTTCTCACATGGAGAGCTCTTTTCTGGTGCCAGAGAACTCTCCAATGTAGAGAAAAGCAATTCACTGGGGATATCCCCAACCAAGAGGAAAATCTCAAAAACGACTGCAATAAAGGTGATAAATACTAATCTCTTTACCTCTCTGGATTCAGCTCCAATCATACCAGTAACGGTCACTTGTTCCCTTCCTTCCCATCTCTCTTCAGTCCTCATCTGTGAAGCACTTGTAGACACAAAGACTTCCTGCTTCCATGGAGGAGGAACATCTGCGCCAGCCGGCGTCGGTGTGATCCTCGCTGGGGAGGGTGACTTCACAGATCTGATTGGAGAAGTTGACAGTCTTCCAGCCGGAGAGACTGATCTATTTAACGTAAAAGAAGTCGTGTTACTCTCTTAGAAACTATACACAAGTGTACATTGCTTGAAACATCTAGGGTCATATGCAGGTCAAAAGATGAGCAATTCTGGAGCAAAGAACTGCACCACAGGGAGGGACTAAAACACCCTTTGATTTAAATGGGTCTTCTAGCCCCCATTCAATGCTATAGAGATTTCCAACATATTGTTTTGCAATGGGCTGGAGACCTCTCTAGCATTCAAAAGGTTAGAAGTCCCATTTAAATCAATGAGAATTTTAGGAATAATTATTTGCTGCTTATTAAAGTTGGCATGCTCTAGAATTGCTAATCTTTTGCGTTCTGCCTGAGGCCCATAGTTATATACACTTATGAAGAGATACAAAGTTCCACCGAATAATTAGGCTTCCGACCTTGAGAATGGGAAGCTCAGAGTCGTCAGGAAGATACTGAGGTGAATGTACAAATTCAGCAACACAGCTCCACTGGGGGTTAGCCTCTAAAGCAAGAGGCTGCACCCTAGGGAATGCATTAGAGTGGGTGAGCACAGTAGTTGATGCCAGAGCACACACTCCACTGTCATTAAGATTTTTATGCAAACCAGACACTTGTATTTGTATATTGTATATATATTGTTCTTCTCACATCCTGAGATAATATGTCTTGTGTTAGGGGGCATAAAACAGTGTTTGCAGGGCCCTCCAATAACTAGTTGTGCCACCACCAGATTTCCAGTTATTTAAATGCATGGGGTACCTCTCTAGCATTCAGTGTTAAAAGTCCTATTTAAATCAAAGGGATTTTGTACTTTTTTTCTCTTATGGTGTAGTTGGTTTGCCCCAGTATTGCTCCAGTTGATCTATGTAAGCCTCAGCAGTAGGATTCATTTCTGTAAACAGTATGGTAATCTGGGGAATATCCAGTAGGTGGCAGTGTTGCACTACTTTAAAGTTGGCTAAAAACAAAACTATCAGAAAATGAGTGGCTGGCTTTGGTATCTTCCATCACAAAATTATCATATTAACCCTTCCAGGACCCTAGGGATGTGCAGAATATTGAGAAGCATAACTCTTAAACAGGTAAACATGAATACAGGGAAATCTAAAATGGAACTAATTTATATGTGGTTAAATTAAAGTAACCACATTTCCAGTCTGCCATTCAGGGACACTGTGGTGACGAGAGTACTTCTCTCCAGCTATAGGGCAGCAATCGGAAAGGATCAGTGTACATCACTGGACATCAGTGCGCAAATTGCTCTTTATATGGGGCACCACAGAGTTCTGAACACTAGAGGGAGAACTGTCCATTGACTGCTGTGACAGAAATTGCTGCCTGTGGTGGACTATAAGGTAATATACATCATGCCCAAAGCCTTAGACTAGTATTAAACTACAACAGAATTGCACTGCAGCTCCTGTTTGATGTCAGGATCAAGACTCAGTTTTCTCTCTGTAGTGTATAGTGCCCTGTCTGGAAGCCATTTTCTTGTAGCCCAGCAGAGGCAGCACTTCTTGTTACAGTAGGTAATGGACAGTTCTCCTTCTAGTGTTTAGATTCTTTATTCAGGGACTTTCTATTGTCCCTGATGGGGGCTGCCCAGAACACGGGGCACACACATTAATACCGGGACTGTCCCTGGCAATCCGGGACATGTGGTCACCCTAGCGTTAAATAGTGTTGCCACCCAGCCGGTATTTTACCGGCAGGCCGGTAAAAAATTGGCTTCTGTCTAATGTTAAGTCTATGGAGGGAATACCATGGCCGGTATGTTTTTTAAGAAAAGGTGGCAACCCTAGCATTAAATCACAGTTTCTCAACTGCAGTCCTGAAGTACCCCGAACAATGAAGGATTTCTGGACCCCCCTGTCTGAGTACGGGTGACGTAATCAGAATAAATGATCCACTGATTACACACACTTGTGCTTGGGGCAGGGAGATCTAGAAAATCAGCACTGTTAGCAGTACATGAGGACCACACTTGAGAAACTCTAGCACTGGAAAACTCTCTAACACAAAATACTTAACCCTCTGCATTCCGGGGAGGTGTCTAACACAATGCTTTGCAATGCACTGGTCACCCCTCTGTCACTCAAGGGGTTAATAATGATACTCTACAAGTTACTGGGCCTGATTCTGGAGTAATTCTGGAGCAAGACAACAGCATCACAGGGCACAAATACACATCCCCAAATGCATTTTGATTTACCTAGGGCTTTTAACCCCTTGAAAGCTGAAAGCATTAAGAATTTAACCCTTTGAGTGCCAGATGGGTATAAAACACTTTGCTTTGCAATGCGTTGCATTCCCATCTGGCTCTTAATGGGTTAAAGTCCTATTTAAATCAATGGGAATGTGTATTTGTGTCAGGGCATGCTAAAGAACCTCTAAGGATTCTGGTCTAACTATGAATGGAAGCGCTGTAGCCTTTCCTTTTCCCATCTTATTTATGGGGAAAGCAGCCATATGCATGTGTTGTGCACCTAGAACAGGGTCACTCCTTGCTGACCATCTGACCACAGAGTTAAAAAGGTTTCTTTGCATAAAACTTAAGAGTATTAGGAACCCAAGGGAAGGACCCCTGAGACTGGTGGCCCCAGGAGAAGACCTCATACATCTATGCATTAAAATGTTCCTGATTGGTCCCTATGGTGCACTTTGCCTTAGAATTGTTCCAGTTCTCCTTACTACTACATCAGACTCATTTCTATACAAAAAGGGGTTAGAACCCCAATCTACATAAAGAGGAATTTTGGAAAATTATATTTGTCCCATATGCTGCAGTTGTTGCCCCACAATTGCTCAGGTTCTTTTTGGTAACATTTCTATTTGGTTGGGTGCTCTCTTGTTTTGTATCTTTCTTGTTAGTCTGTTGCAAATTTTTCTTAGTGGCTTGGAACCTCCCGCTATACACTCCGGTCCATAGAGGCACAGTTTAGAGGCACAGGTAAGAATGCATTAGAGATAACGTACCTGACCGGTGATGGAACTGGTGCTCTCACTGGTCTGACAGGTGAAGGAGATTGTCGCACAGGTGATGGAGACTGCTGTCTTGCCATCTGAACCTTGGCAGAGATTATTGGTGGTGTCGGTGACTTTGATAAAGGCTTTGGAGGAATTCTCGGAGGAGTTTTATGTGGCAGCTGAACTTCTGCACTTCCTTCTACCATCATTTCCACTGTGGTACTGGTTCTCGCATCATAATGAGCCTCTACTCTCTGCAATGGGAAAAAGAGTGATCATGGTGAATTAAAAGGATTTAAATGTAACTAGATATAGGACTGTATGTACACAGAAAAGTGGAGTAATTTTGGAGCAAAAAAGTGAAGCATAGGAGAAAAACAATACACAAAATTCCCATTTAATTGATTTAAATTTGAATGCTAGCGATGTCTCCAAATTCGTGGTCGAACATTGCAACACAAGGTGTTGGAAGCCCCATTTTAATTAACGGGAATTTTGTATTTATCATTTATGATGAGATGGTTTTTCCAGAGATTTCATCCAGTTTTTCTCTTTCATACAGCCCTTAATCCTTTGCATGCCAGAGAGGTATCCAACACTTTGCAGTGCCTCTCTGGAGCTCAAAGTGTTAAAAAGAGTGACTCGATGAAGTGATATCACTTCTCCAATTCACATGGTATTCTCGTAGACCTTTGGGATCTTAGTTCAAAGGCTCTATAGAATAACATATGAATTGAAGAGTGTATCACACTGAGGAAGTCATCTCCACTTCATCACGGATTTATCACACCTTAATGCATCTCCCCCCAGAAGGAGAAGAGACCTAAGCGGTCTTTTAAGCTTGTACACTAAAGACACATCCTATATAATAATTTGCTAAATTGTGTGTAACGCCGCGACATGTGCAGTAGACACTGCTGTGTGTGCTGCAGTCATGCGCAGTAGGTACTGCCCACGCCACGGCTGATACAGAGCTGGGCGCTCCGAAGGAGCGTCCAGCTCTGTATCAGCCGCGGCACGGGCAGTCTCTACTGCGCGTGACTGCCCCGCGACCGGGTGGCTGTGACACTGTGGCCCGTGTAACGGGCTGTTCAACTAGTACACCAATAAAAGTTTCACCTTTGCCCTGCTTATCATCTACTATTTCATATCAATTAATCAATGGTACCTTTTCAAAACGTGCTTGTCTTGTTTGGGAGATCTGAGCAGTCGATACAATAGTCTTTGTCTTTTTAGCAGGAATTTCTTCATCAGCTAGTGTAATAAAAAACAGAAATAAATGCATTAAAATAGGAAGGGGATTTATATGTTGTATTAAACACATCAACACAAACTAAAGTCTGCTTCATCTTGAACCATTGTGATAATATATCTGAAATGCCATATGTTATGAATTCCTCTAGTTTCAAAATGGCAGAGGTCTTGTCAAAATACTTTTAGAGGTTTATAAATGAAAATAGATATGTTCACTTATACTCAAAGATATTGACTATTTAAATATTTATAAATCAGCCTTCGTTTAATCAAGAAGGGATATAAACTAACATTTACTTAAAGGACAACTTAAATAGGTTAACCCCTTGAGTGCCAGTGGAGTACGCAATGCATTGCATCGCAATGCGTTGCTTAACCCTCTGGCACTCAAGGGGTTAATAAAAACCCACATTTATCTTACTGTGTCCAGAATCTCCTAATGGCCTTTGTGCATGAGAATTCTTAACCCTTTAGGGACTAGAGGAGCGAACAACACATTGTGAAGCAATGCATTGCACACACATCTCTGATCCATAACGGGTTTGATTACCATGTGCAGTTAGCAGAGTTTGAGATTCTGTCTTCCGGCTCCAAGGACATGACATTCAAGACCGACTGAAGACATCATCGCTTGAGGAAATGCCCATGAGCATAGTGACCATTAGAGTTCTCTAGCCATAGTAAGGTAAGTTTGGGGGTAATTATTACGCATTAGACAAGTTTTAATATGAAGAATTTAATAAAAACAAAATGTTTCTATTTAATTTAATTTTTAAAACCTTTGAAGACCATCAGGGTGTGCAATACATTGTATCAGAATTCTTTGTGCAATGCTCTAGTGCTCAACGGGTTAGATGAAAATCATCAGAATAACCTTGCAAAAAATAGGGTAAAATCCTACAGAACAATTCTGTCAATAGATGTGGCTCACAAGATGGAATTGTTACCTTGAACGGTTAGTTCAGCTGTTGAAGTAGCACGTCCGACATTATTAGTTGCATTTACTGAATATGTTCCAGAATCTTCAGGGTAAGCTTCTGCGATAATCAAACTGTAGAGGTCTCCATCTTGGAGAATCTGAAAATCTTGGGAACTGTGAATTTCAGCTCCCTCCCTGTAGAACTTCACCACAGGTGTAGGGATTCCACTCACTCGAACGTCAAGTCGTACTTGACTGCCTTGTCTTACTGTCGTTGTTTGTAGTCTTAGTGTAAAATTTGGGGGTGCTGTTTCAGCTGCATAAAAAGAAACATGAAATCTTGTGATTACATATGGGGTATGAGGACCATAGCTGTATAGGACTTCAATAACAAGGGGGCTGATGGAGCTGCATCTCTAGGCCCATTGGAAACAACAGGCCCATTCTCATCAGTAGTGAGTGAGCCACAGTGGACCACTATATGACCTAAAAGAAGAGTGTTAGCTTTGTTGCTTCATACTGATTGAAAAGTTGAAAAATGAATGAATATTTAAAGGGATAGTAATACTTCGTTTTAGCTTTATTTTATTTTGTAGGCATTAAAAAAACATGAAGAATGATATAAGTCTTATCTCTCAAACCTTTATGGTTTATGAGATATTCATAAGCAAAGTTTCCCCCTCCCGCCCCTTTTACCTAGTGTAAGCAATCTCTTCTCAGATGTGGAATCCAGTCCATAGACCAGACAGATAACAGCAGGGGACAATCTTCTTCCTATGAGAACAATGAAATCCCTGGCCCCCTTGGCAAGCTTTTCAGGTTTTTCCCTTATCTTAATTGAAGATTGTCCCTCTCTGCAGTCTACCTGGGCACCTCCCTTCTGCTCTAGCTGAACAGTGTGACATCAGTAAAAGGGGCGGGAGGGGAACACTTTGTCATTGAATTACTCTTGAACTACAACTCTGACAGAATTGAAATAACACTCTCCAAAGTCCAAATACTATGATGATTAATTAGAGCTGCTTTTATTATGAAACATTAGTATCCCTTTAAAAAAGTCCTGCACATGTTGTATTTTGCCAACTCCTACAATGTATCTACAAAATATTGTATAGCCTTCCAGCAGAATAGGCCAATCATAGCTTTCTGCTCCAGGCCTATAAATCTCTTAATCTGGCCCTGTCTATGATGGTACCTGCAGATGCAGATGAATTCTCAATCAAAAATGTCTAGATCACACAATACAGCTACTACTACTACTATTGTCCTACTTCATTGTTAAATAAATATGTATGAAACCAAATAGAGTTTATATATTCCATGTGAATAAGACAAAGGAAATAGCAATTGGCAAATTCATCAAGCTAAAATTCTCGAGCAAACTTTTTGTACCATGATGGAAAAATAAACTTCTAATTGATTTAAATATGTCTTTAGACCAACTGAGTATTAGAGATGTTTCCAACACATCCCGCTAGTGTTTAAAGGGATAGTAATGTTTCAAAATAAATGCAGCTCCAATTCTTTATAATTTTTGGGCCCTGTAGAGAGGTATTATCATTCTCTATCTCTATCATTCATTATCTATAATTGAATTCTAAAGTATCACCCTCCCGCCCCTTTTACCTAGTGTAAGCAGCCTCTCCTCAGATGTGGAATCTGGTCACTTGACCGGACAGCTCGCAGCGAGGGACAATCTTCTGGCTGTGAGCATAAGGAAAACCCTGTCCCCTTGAAGGAGGAGGGCAGGTTTTCCTGATGCTAACAGAGGATTGTCTCTCTCTGTGGTCCATCCGGACAGTCTTGCTGTGCAGCTTTACATAGGTTAAAGGGGTGGGAGGGGGACACTGTATGATTCAATTACTCTGGAACTACACGTCATAGAGAATGATAATAATGCTTTACATGGTCCAAAAAATATAAAGAATAATCGGAGCTGCTTTTATTTTCAAACAGTACTATCCCTTTAAGAGGATAAAATAATGGGAATTTACAGAATTTTCATTTCAGCCCTATGGTGCAGCTGGTATACTCCAGAATTGCACCTCTTGATGAAAATATCTTTTTACAGAATAAGATGTCTTCCTCTGTGAGATTAGCATTTTCATGTTACTAGGTGGCGCTGTTGCTGTCTATTGACAGCCATATCAACAGCTTCATCTGACACGAAAAATGCTAAATTCAAATTCTGAAGAAAAAAAAAATGCACGTTTACACTGCAATACTTTCAGTGAAAAAGTAAGATTATACTTCTGTTATATTTTTTCATGAAGTGCTTAACCCTTTGAGTGTCAGAGGGGTAAGCGACGCATTGCTTTGCAATGCTTCGCATACCCCTCTGACACTCAAAGGGTTAATTTCCCTTTAATCCTTTAAGTGCCAGATGGATGTACAACAACAGCCTCTCTGGAACTCCAAGGGTTAAAGCAATGTAGTAAACATGCAACAATATAGCTTATTTTGACACTGTAATTGTATCATCAACAACTTTCAAACACAACCACTGTTCATACCTGTAATAAGTAGTTCGGCGGTACTAGTTGCTTGTCCTGCTCCATTGGCGGCTCGTAAAGAGTATTTTCCACTGTGTGCTGCTGTGGTGGCGGGGATCACAAGTTTAGCGCGGCCATCGCTAAACGTGATCTGCACACCGGGCAGTGTGGCAGCGGAAATAACCTGGCCATCTCTAAACCAGCTCACCTCAGGAACTGGGAAACCTGGAAAACCAAAAGATTTAGGATTTAGAAATGAGGCAGAGAGAGAGAGTGAGGTAGTTATAGGTGACGCACCCAAATTATTACATTCATGTACAAGTGTTTCTGTTTGGGAATGAATAGAACATTTAATAAAACAACTGCTTTGCTGTATCTTTGATGTAGGCAGGGCTGGAATTAAAAATCAGGAGCCATTAGACAACAAACCTTTGACATTCCTAACTCCATCTATGGCCATACACCCACTTTTCCCTTTGATATCACTCTGAATCCTGATCACTGTTGCCTGGCATGGAAATGCACAACCAATAATGCATTTAAATGAACTGGCCTGTATGTTATAAATCGGTAAGGATGTTTGTCAGAAGCCATCATGAGCAGTAGAGATGGCTGCACAAGCTGCAGTCATGCGCAGTATAGACTGCTCACGCTGCGGCTGATACGGAGCGGGGCGCCCCAAATTCACACTGGAGTCCTCTCTGTGCAACTTTCTGGGACCGCTTGGTCCCAGGAAGGTGCACAGAGAGGACTACAGTCTGAATTTGGAGCGCCCCGCTCCATATCAGGCGTGGGCAGTCAGTACTGCGCATGACTGCAGCGCCGCCAGTGTTGGTCCATGTACACAGGCTTTAAAACTAGACAAGATATTATATAAACCGGTCATTGCAGCAGGATATAAACTAATAAGTCATCCTCTTGTTTTTCATTATTGTACTCTTTCATGTAGCATTTATTCATTCTAATGCTTTTAAAGGAGAAGTAACACCTCCAAATTATATCCCTCCGCTTACATTGGCCAGAAAAACCTAATGTCCCCAATGAATTCTGTCCTTGTGCCTTTGTTATATCAGCCCTGAATGTCATGTCCATAGTGGTAGACAGGATACTTGCTAGCAAGACCACAGGACACCAATTCCATCCACTGCATGAGGTTATTTTACATATCCCTCTGCCACTCAAAGGGTTAAAAGCCAGGGAGTGTGTAACACATTGCTTTGCAATAGATTGCACAAAACTGTGATCCTTAAACAGTGACACTGACTCATTATGCACTCTGCCTGCTTCAGTTTAATACAACTATCTACATCTGTCATGTCTCCCAGCATGGAGGGCCATTAGGATTTTTTGTTTATAATAAGGTATGTGTATCTGGGGGGGTTCCTTATGTGGAAGTGTTATTTCTCCTTCAACTCTGCCCATATTTTTCATAACATTTTTAAAGTAACACAGTTATTTATAAATATCTTTAATTTTGCGGACAAATAGTTTTATTTTTATTGTGCTGATAGGTTTGGCCATCTTCAGCTGTTGGTGGACTACAACTCTGGCTGAGGATAATAGGAGCTGTAGTTCAACAACAGGAAAAGACCCAAAAGTTCCCTCTGCCACTGCTCTTTATTGATCTGGGGCAACCAACATCTATATACAGGTATCAGACCACTAGTTCATTCATAAAACTCTTACATATTCCATTGTACTGTACATGATCTATCATCAATAGTACAAGGATGTCTGACTGTTCAGATCACCAATATAATAAGGTCAATTTTCATACTTAGTATCACTGCAGACTGCATCGGCAATTTGTTCACATACTGAATATTATTAGAAATTACAGAAACTGAATCAGGATTACATATATTTAAAATAGATATAGTGCTATTACCCTATAGAAAAAAATGAGAATATCTAATTGCCAACTGCTTTTAACGTGTTGGTTCCTTCCCGGTGAGCAAAACAATTGCTCCTCCACTGCTGAGGAATGTTTCATTCAAAAGTTATTATAGCTCAAACCTAAATTCTTATTTTTGTTCATTTTAATAAATTGGTTAAAGCAATAGTAACCCTTTATTTGACTTTACATACTTTGCAAATACGTAATATGTACAGTCACAAAGCCAGGCCAGGACTAGTTAAGAAAGCAGATAAGTGTCAGAACTTAGTCAATGGTATTACATACCAGGAAGTTTACCCTGTTGCCCCACAGCTGTGTCCATAGATCAGACTTCTAGCACTTAATTTATAAAATAATGCTTTATGGAAATAATGTGGAGGGGATGCACTAAGGCGAGATAAAGAGGTGATAAAGTTGAGGTGACTACTTCAGTGATATCACTTCTCCAAGTCTTATGTTATTCTGTGGAGCCAATGCACTAAGATTTCTCCAGATATGGAGATCTTAATGCATAGGCTCTGTAGAATAACATAGGACTTGGAGAAGTGATAGCACTGGAGACGTTGGGCTGGATTCAAATGCAGGTGCTAATTTTATATCTGTTTTTATCTCCAGGTTTCCCCATAGACTTCAATAGGAACATTTTTTATAAAATAGGAGGCAAATATCTCCTGAATTTGAATCCATCCCGTTATCTCCACTTTATCACTTCTTTATCATGCCTTAGCTCATACCCCCCTCGAATTGCTTCCCTGTGGAAGTGGTACTAGCTAATACAGGAAATGAAGAACTCCAGGGGGAGGGGATGCACTGAGGTGTGATAAAGAGGTGATAAAGTGGAGATAACTTCTCCAGTGATATCACTTCTCCAATTCTTATGTTATTCTGTGGAGACAATGCACTAAGATTTCTCCAACTTTGCGTTTCTCAGTGCATAGCCTCTAAAGAATAACATAGGAATTGGAGAAGTGATTTCAGCTGAGAATTAATCTCCTTTTTATCCCTTCTTTATCACGCCTTAGTGCATTAACCCCCTGGGGGTTAATGCACTAAGCCGTGATAAAATGATAATAAAGAGGTGATAAAGTGGAGATCATGTCTCCAGTGTTCTAAACTCTCCAAGTTCTCTTTTATTCTATGGAGCCAAAGATCTGTCAAGTTAGAGATAACTTAGTGAACTGGCTCCATAGAAAAACATAGGACTTGGAGAGTTAGAACGCTGGAGTGGTGATCTCCACTGTATCACCAATGTATCACCTCTTTATCACTCCATTGTGCATTCCCCCTGGAATAGATATAAAATCATTATGAATATTAAATACATCAGGGGAAGCAAACTAT
Organism: Rhinophrynus dorsalis; assembly: GCA_037306005.1. Classification (NCBI taxonomy): domain Eukaryota; kingdom Metazoa; phylum Chordata; class Amphibia; order Anura; family Rhinophrynidae; genus Rhinophrynus; species Rhinophrynus dorsalis. The sequence goes on along the minus strand of CM074725.1, from coordinate 181,061,591 downwards.
AGATCTATTATTACTCTCCAGCTGTTAAGGAATCTTTCCCCAAATCCCCACCCAACCTACCACTTGGGGGAGATTCACTAAGCGGTGATAAAGAGGTTATAAAGAGGTTACAAAGTAGATATGACTTCTCCAGTGATATCACTTCTCCAATTCTTTTGTTATTCTATGGAGCCTATTCACTAAGATTTCTTCAACTTTGGAGATCTTAGTGCATAGGCTCTATAGAATAACATAGGAACTAGAGAATTGATAAACTGGAGAAGTCATCTCCACTTTATCACCTCTTTATCACTGCTTAGTGAATCTCCCATTTTGTCTAGGAGCTTTTAATAGGCACAACAAACCCTTTTAATATGATGTAAGCTCTCCGAAGACACCAACAGCAACAGCACATACAGGTCATTTTTAATTTTCTTTAAACCAATTAAACTTATCTCAAGCTAAAGGGGTCCACTTTAACCCCTTGAGGAAGAGAGATCTGTGCAACACATAGCTTCAAAGTGTGTCCTTCCCACCCCTCTTGTCCTCAAGAGGTTAACTAAATATTTTTGATCTCATTTTATTGTGATAGAAATCTCCAGTATGACAATTTATTTTGCCTCATGTGCAGTCTACAATTACAATGATATGAAGAAAGCTATACAACAAATGTCAGTTTGTCGCAGCTCATCCACAATACATGAAAATGACAGCGTCAGTAAGTTTCTAAAAAAAAAAAAAAAAAAAAAAAAGACAGCTGTAAAGATGTTGATTGACAGGCCATGCTGTTGTTGGGGCTGTGTCAGAATTGTGCAACACGGGCAGAGAACCAAGCCTTATATAGAAAAGCAGCTGTCCCTACGGGGCAGCTTTAAAGAGGATCGTATATCCTAAAATAGCAGAGCACATCCACTTCCAATACAATCTGATACCTTTGAGTTGAACTTTCCTTGGCCACTTATTTCATCAGGCTGCCAAAGACAGGTTGTTAATAATCTACATGTGACTTTTACACTGCAGACAAAAAAAACCTCCAAAGTGGACGGGGGGGGGGGGGTTTGAATTGTCACTTAACCCTTTGAATTCAAGAGGGATATGCAATGCGTTGTGAAGCAATGCTTTGTGCACCCCTCTGGCACTAAAGAGTTTACTCTTTGAGGGCCAAACTGGTTTGAACAAACCCTTTGCCACTCAAATGGTTAAAAGCAGTGGGGGTGGTGGTCTAAGAAAATTTTTTACCATTCTGGGTCAAACCAACTTCACTACACAAAAGAAATAAAAAAATGAATTGGCTTAATGGGATTTTAACCCCTTGAATGCTAGAGAGGAGACCTCTAGCATTCAGGGGTTAACCCTTTGAGTGTCGGAGGGGTACGCAAAGCTATCCCCCTCCCAGCACTCAAAAACCCCATTCCAATCAATAGGAAGCAATGTTTATTCTCTACTAGTTGAACAGCCCGTGTACACGGACCATAGTGCCAGGCAGCAACGGCCGTGGTGCAGTCATGCACAGTAGAGGCTGCCTGCGCCGCGACTGATAAAGGAGCGGGGTGCTCTGAATTCAGACCATACTCCTCTCTGACTACGGTCTGAATTTGGAGCTCCCTGTTTCGTTATCAGCCGCGGCGTGGCCAGTCTGTACTGCGCATGACTGCAGTGAGCACAGCCGTCTGTACTGCGCATTACAGCTTCTGACAAACATACATTAGCAAATTATTATATAGGATGGTAAAGTTTGCCTCAGATTGGCACCACATTTCACAGTGCATCAGCCTCAGAGAGGACGAACTACTAAGATGTAGAACAATTTTGGGACAAACCAACTGCACCATGGCCACAGGGGACGATTAACATTCCCTTTGATTAAAATGCCACTTTTTTGCCCTTGAATGTTGTAGTATTCTCTAGTGCATTACAAACCCATGTGTTGGAGAGCTCTATAACATTCCAGTGGTTAAAAGTTAATTTTAAATTAATGGACATTTGAATATTTTTAAATTATCCCCTATGGATCAGTTGCTGTGCTCCAGAATTGATCCAGTTCTTCTTGGAATATTAACGTCATTGTGTTCGACCTCTTGGATGCTTTGCAAAGCACTGGAGATACTTCTAGCATCCAAGGAACTAAAATGGGACTAAAAGCATTATGACTGACCAGGTCCCTACATTAGCTTTTCCTTTAAATCTAATTTATATATAACTTTTTAACTGATGTCATAATTTAGTATGTGACTGTTATTTATGTTCCCAAAATACATATATGTGTAGGGTACATTTCTAGAGTCAGCTGGAGGGGAATTTTATTCATAGTTCCAATCTCTTTTTTATTGAAAAGGACAATTAACGGGGTAGTTTTATTCACAAGTATGTTATAATTATTTTTTCTGTGTACTCCCAGTCCCAATGAAAACTTATTACAGCTCAAATCTTTTTATTTATTTTTTTTTTTTGTATAAACACTAAATTGCAATTTTCTTTTGTGGCCACCAGGTAGTGCTATTCCTTTCACTTTTGAAGAACTGTGGTCAATGGCTCTCCTGCATACTCTATAACAAAAATAAATGTGCCCACAGCAGATGGCGCTGTTGCTCATATATAGGTGTGTGTTGTGCAACTATGTTTTGTACTTTATTTTGGGAAATCTCTACTTAAAACTAAGATAAGGTTAGCACTTGAAATACCAGGCATAGTTTTGATTGGAATACATAATTGTATTCAAGCCAACACATCATGGAACAGGCCACAATTTCAAAACATTTGAATGGAAATAATACATATTTTTCTCTAAATGTTTTCCATTTATTTGGATAATTAAAACAAATACTTGCTTCCTTTTCCCCTATAATCATTAACATATTCTAAAGCTATGTGGTACTGACTAAGTAAACTTAAAATGGCTGCTAAGCTCCACCCACTGTGACATTACCAGTCTAAAAGATGTATATGCAGGACATTATTCATCATGGGAAAGAGGGGCAATGCTTGAGCAAACCAACTTATTAAGTGTGTGAGGGGAGGTATTGTCAATGATTTAAATGGGCCATTTAAACCCCCTGAATTCCATGTAAGTCTACCACACATTTCTTCGCTATGCATTGTACAGCTCTCTATTTAAAAGCTCAATTTATTTTTTTCTTTGCCTACCTGTAGTGCACTTGGTTTGCTCCAGAATTGCACCTTTATTTGACAAATAAGACTTATACAAAAAGAAAATGATAAACAACCTTGGAGCAAACCAACTGTACCATAGACAACAAATAAAAATTCCCCAAATTGCAAACGATTTAAATGGAACTTTAAACCCCTTGCTTCACAATGATTTTGAGATCTCTCTAGCGTTCAAGGGGTTAAAAGCCTCATTTAAATTAAAGCAAATATGTATTTGTCCCAAAGGATGCAGCTGCCTTGCTAGAAAATGTCTGTATTTCAACAGTTAGGAAAGCTTAACCCTTTGAGTGCCAAAGGGCTGCACAACGCATTGTAAATCAAAGCAACGCAATGAGTTGAGTACCCCTGTGACACTCAAAGGGTTAATGCTGAAAGTACATATATTGCGGGCTTATCCTGCTGAAGTTTTATTAAAAAGTTACGTGCGTTTTTTGGGTGTTGTCCTTCCATGGACTGAAATCTTATAGTGGTGCCTTTGCTACATCCTAGAAAGGTTTATTGTCAACTCACCATAGCTGTCCATAGACTTCTGAAGCAATAGCTACACAATAAAATTTCAGGCCATGTAAGAACTGCACCCAAAAAAATGCACATTTCAGCTGCAATAACTTTAGAATAAAACATTTCTCATTATTTTCATGTTGCTGATAAGGCTTATTCAGAGAACAAAAGCTGAGCAATTCTGAAGCAGACCAACTGCACTACGTGGGGACAATGAGTTCCTTTTGTATCTATGACACTTCACCAATAAATCACAATAAAACTGTAAGAACTGTATTTAATATAACTCTATCCAGTAGTATTGCTAGGCTTTTGATATATCTGGGGCTTCATCCACTAATGCACTGTTACTGTGCAAAGCTGAACTGCACCTTTACCATTAAAGGTCATCAGCAGAGTATTAAACCATTACATGCACCAAGATCTGAGGATCTGAATGTGGGATGCAAGGCTCGAGATCATTCAGCTACATTTCTGCCTCTAGCACGTTTGGGCCTTATGTTAAATAAAGTGGTTTAATTGTGGACAACCCAACTGCACCACAGAATGTCAAATTAAAATTCCTATTGATTTCAAATGGGGCCTTTAACTCATTGAATGCCAGATACATCTCTAACACATTGTAAAATAATTCCCCTCTATAGTGCAGTTGCTGTGCTCCAGAATTATTCTGGTTTAAAAAAATGACCCCAGTCTACTTTGATTTTTTTTACAAAAAACTAAACATTATAGGGCTTTTCCTTTTGCATAAAATAAGGGTACCCCCACCTCTATCAGTATTTTTAAATTCTAATGTGTAACTGTTCAAATGCAGCATTACTTCCTGAAAGTTGCAACTGTCAGGAAGTGACTCAGTAGTTTCTACAGTATTCTAAGGAGAACTGTTTGTCAGTGATTCACCTCATACAATGCAACAGAATAAATTATTTAAATCTGACCTCTAGAGGCACTGTGAATGAACAAAAACAACAGTTTAAACTGTAATATCTCTAGTAAGTTGTATTTCCCAGCAGTGGGAGCAACCTTGTTTTTTACTCAGCAAGAAAATCTATACAATATATGTCTTTTTTCTACAGAAATGCTTACTGCTCCTGTAAGGTATTTAATCGAATCCTATAACTAACACAGATCACAACAACCAACACCTCAGGAACATAAACAGCAGGGGGTTATTTTATTCAAAGCACTGAATATACGTTATTAAATAGACTTATTTCTTCAAAGGGGCAGTAAAGAATTACAATAAAAATGTGATCAAATTAAACAGTATGTTGCACCTCTTTACTGCCCCTGACCAAGGACTCCATTTAACCTTTTTCTTATTTTTTATATATATTATATAAAATGTCTCCCCAAAATTCACTGAAATACATTTGCTTATTTTAAACATGATCTGATCAAGAAAAGGAAATTGCTGTTAATTTATACCATGAATTTGTTTTCCTGTTTTGACTTAAAATGGAGCTGCCAAAAATACATGTGCATCAGATTAGCTGAATGCCCATCCAATTCATAGTTTAGGCGATACTGGTACTTGAATTCCTAGGCAGTGAATATCTCTCTTGATGCAGACATACTTTGTGCTGCCTTGGAGATCAGCATCCAGATATAAATTCATTAAAAACTCCGAAGCTATGCATCTGCTGACATTTTGGACAATATGATGCATTTTTCAATGAATAATTCAAATATGCTAATTTAATTCAAGGTGACAGGTACACTTTATGGGTTCTAGAGACATATGCAGTACATTGGGAGAGATTCAGTAAGCGGTGATAAAGAGGTGATAAAGCGGAGACGACGTTTCCATTTTATCACTTCTCCAATTCCTACGTTATTCTATGGAGCCTATTCACTAAGATTTCTCCATCTTTGGACATCTTAGTGAATAGGATCGATAGAATAACATAATAACTGGAGAAATGATAAACTGGAGAAGTCATCTCCACTTTATCACCTATTTATCTCCGCTTACTGAATCTCCCAGATAGCATTGCATGTGTTGGTGACATATCTAGCTTCCAAGGGTTTAACTCTTTGAATGCCAGAGGGGTAGGGATTAACTCTTTGAATGCCAGAGGGCTAGTCAACGCATTGCTTTGCAATGTGTTGGCTACTTCTCTGGCACTCAAATGGTTAATAGAGATAATTCTGGGAACAGAAAACACTGGAGCATATGTACCAATGTGCCAGTTTTAGTAAATCTGGAGCAAAACCTTTGCACTGTAGGTGAAATTTAATAAGTGAAAGAGGTGCAGTGCAATTCTGGAGCAGACCAACTGCATCAAAGGAGACAGACACAAATGCAACAAATTCCCACTGACTTATATTGGGCTCTTAACATATTGATTGCTAGAGGGGTTTCCAATGTAGTAGCAGCTATGTGTTTAAAAACCCCGATAAAATCAACAGGAATCTTTCTTTCTCTAGTATGGTGCAATTAGTTTGCTTCAGAATTGCATCACTTTAACTTAATGAATTGCACCTTATAGGTAATAGACAGGAAATATAATGACATAATGACACTTTTTTTCTTAATATATATATATATATATATATATATATATATGGTACAGTATTGTTGCTAATTACTTTTTAAACTTTTTGCAGGATAATGAGAAATTATAGCAGAAAGAAAAGAAAGGCATGCAGTGGTAAAGAATATCTGCCACATTTGTTGTTTCTCCCAGATAAAATCCAAACTAATTAGAGATCAAAGAACATCCAATCACATCACTGGTCATGGATTAACAGCCAATCATATCACAATATTGGTCATGCAAGTACAAGACATATCACATCATTGATTGTGCTCTGTTGATACCAAATAAATAAGCAAAAGTTCAAAACCACAATATTTTCTTTTAACTCTTTGAGTGCCAGAGGGGTGTGAAACACATTGCTTTGCAATGCTTGGCATAACCCTCTGGCATTCAGATGGTTAAATATCCTTAAATTATCTGTTTTCCTCTTAAACATTTTTCATTTGGAAATGCAGATGGGGCAGCTCTAGCCATGCCAAAGCAACAATTTTTTGTGTATATTTTCTTTTTTATTGGCACAATGGAAATACTCTCTATATCCCTTGATATCAAAAGTTTTGAGTCTGCTCTGGAAATATGGGCTTTTTAAATTAACCCTTTGCATGCCAGAGAGTGCCCAACACTTTGGAGGAGATGCACTAAGGCGTGATGAAGAGGTGATAAAGCAGAAATAACTTCTGCAGTGATATCACTTCTATGGAGCCTATGTACTAAGATTTTACCAACTTTGGAGATCTTAGTGCATAGGCTCCATAGAATAACACAGGAACTGGAGAAGTGATATAACTTGGGAAGGTATCTCCGCTTTATCATCTCTTTTTCACGCCTTAGTGCATAAACCCCCATTGAGTTGGAAATGCTTCTGGTACTTTGTGGGTTAAACAAACTATAACAATCAGAAAAGAACACTAAGAAAACAGAGATCGAAAAGATTAGCAGAAAAAAAGATAGATACAATCAAAAGAAATATACAGGGCTTAGAGGGATAGCAACCTTTAATTTTAAATTTACATATTATGAAATGCATAATATGTAAAGTCAGATTCCCTATACATTTTTAATGTTATGTTTTTCTCATATTCACCTATTTTTATTGTTTTATTTTTATATTAATGACAGCTCCTTGGACATCTGGTTCCAGGGTTCTTTATGGCCAGTTAACCACAAAAGGATAGCAAATCAGTTTAACACTATCCCTGCCGCACTGAGTACTTTGTAAACTGTATGCCATCTATTTTTTTACATTGTACTTTTTTTATATCTAATCATTATCCTGCTTTTACAGACCCTGACAAAGAGCTCTCTGGAAATAGATCCAGGCAGGTAGCTCACTGTCTGGAACATAAAAGCGTAAAAAGAAAATGGAAGATATAAAAGTAATAGTAAAAGTAATAAGAAGTCTAGGGAATGTGACTCTACATATTAAGCACTAGCATAATATATAAATTAAAAAAGTGTTACTATGATTTCAGTCTGTTTTTATTTGAAATACAGCATATATTTATATTTATTCAGATACCATACTGCAGAAAGAGGTTTGGATTCAATTAATCCTTTGGGTGCTAGACACATCTCCATTTCATTGCTTCTCAATGCATTGGAGATGTCTCTGGCTATCAAGGGGTCAAATCATTTTAGAACATAGCACAAAAGGCATATTCATTCATAAATGATATAGAGGTGTGAAAATGAAATGATTTTGTATTTGAAATGCACAATAACCAACAAACATTTAGGCTAATGTATAGAGAAGAACTGGAACAATTCTGGCGCAAAACAACGTCACATCTGGAGATAAATACAGCTTCTCCATATTCACATTGCTTTATACTTTGGTTTAAAATGTCTAATATTGTAGAGATTAAAGGGATAGAAATGTTTCATAATAAAAGCAGCTCTAATTAATCATCATAGTATTTGGACTTTGGAGAGTGTTATTTCAATTCTGTCAGAGTTGTAGTTCAAGAGTAATTCAATGATAAAGTATCCCCCTCCCTCCCCTTTTACTGAGGTAACACTGTTCAGCCAGATCAGAAGGGATGTGCCCAGGTAGACTGCAGAGAGGGACAATCTTCAATTAAGATAAGGGAAAAAGCTGAAAAACCTGTCAAGAGGGGCAGGGTTTTCATTGTTCTCACTGTAAGAAGATTGTCCATTGCTGTGAGCTGTCTGGTCTTACAACCAGATTCCACATCTGAGGTGAGCAGTGTTACATCAGTAAAAGGGGTGGGAGGGGGATACTTTATCATTCAATTACTCTTGAACTACAACTCTGACAGTATTGAAACAACACTCTCTGTGGCTCAAATACTATAAAGTTTAATTGGAGCTGCTGTTTTTGTGAAACATTACTATTCCTTTAACAACAGAAGTAGAATAAACTACCTTCCATCTCTCAAAAAGTTATAGTTCGTAGCATTTGAAGTCCACCCCCTCCCGTCCCTTTCTCATATGTCAGTGCTGTAGCTGACAGAGGCAGATCCTAGTCCAGGGGACCGGTGGAGGCTCTTTAGCAGAGCCGAGATAGCCCCACTTAAAATAAAATACTTCACTGGAACGGTCTACAAAGTGTGCCTGTTTTGCAGGCACACTTTGTAGACCGTTCCAATGAATTATTTCATTTTAAGTAACACTATCTCGGCTCTGCTGAAGAGCCTCCGCAGTCCCGGGACCAGGATCTGCCTCTGTCCGCTACAGCGCTGACGTATGAGAAAGGGGATGGATGGGGGGAACTTTAAATTCTACGAACTCGCAAACTATAACGTTTTGAGAGATAGGAGGTAGTTTATTCTACTTCTATTGTTAATCTCTATAATAGTAGACATTTTAAACCAAAGTATTACTATCCCTTTAAATGAGGCTTTTTACTCTTTGAATGCTAGAGAGGCCCCCATTGCACTGGACACCTTCCTAGCATTCAAGGTGTTAAAAAAAGCATAATTTTAATCAACTGAAATTCTTATTTGCTTAAATGGTGCAGCTGGATTGCTCTGGAATTACTCCACATTAAGATGTGATAAAGCAGAGATGACTTCTCCTGTGATATCACTTCCCCAGTTCCTATGTTATTCTATGGAGCCTGTTCATAGATTAGCGCATAGGCTCCACAGAATAACATAGGAACTGGAGAAGAGATATCACTGGAGAAGTCATCTCCACTTTATCACCTCTTTATCACTTGTTAGTGCATAACCCCTTGAGAATTCTTATTGCATAGGTTCCATAGAATAACATATTAACTAGGGAACAGGCGTGATAAAGATGTGATAAAAAGGAGATAACTTATCCAGTGATATCACTTCTCCAGTTCCTATGTTAGTCTATGGAGCCTGTTCACTAAGATCTCTAAAGTCAGAGAAAGATTAGCTCATAGGCTCCACAGAATAACATAGGAACTGGAGAAGTGGTATCACTGGAGAAGTCATCTCCACTTTATCACCTCTTTATCACTTGTTAGTGCATAACCCCTTGAGAATTCTTATTGCATAGGTTCCATAGAATAACATATTAACTAGGGAACAGGCGTGATAAAGATGTGATAAAAAGGAGATAACTTACCCAGTGATATCACTTCTCCAGTTCCTATGTTATTGTATGGAGCCTATGCACTAAGATCTCCAAAGTTGGAGAAATCTTAGTGCATTGGCTCTACAGAATAACACAGGACTTGGAGAAGAGATATCACTGAGAAAGTCATCTCTGATTTATCACTTCTTTATCACATCTTAGTGCATCTCCCCATCATATCGTTATCATACATTAGTGCATCTCCCCTCAGTTTTCTTCATCAGCCTCAATATTTTCCTTTATGCAGAACTTAAAATAACAAAATGAAATGTTTTCTTACCACTAATGTGAGCCTCAAAGGTTGCGGCACTACCCTCCAGTGCCACAACACTTTGTATTGGCTGTATAAATGTCGGCGCTTGCGCAGCCATCTTTGTTGTAGGCACTCTGAAAGAAGAGAAGAAAATAACTGTTAGAACAGTGCATAATTGAAACTTTACAATAATATCGGTGGCTGCTGAACATTGTCTACCAGCAGCAGTAGAAAGGGTTAATACAGCATAAGAATCCAAAAATCTCAGGAAACCATATAAGGATACCATAAGCCTGAAATATGGATGAATATTAACCCTTTTAAGTGACAAAACAGTATCTCTAACCCTCAAATTGTTAAATAATCAAATAAGTGCCAGGGGAGTTTTTCTGTTGCACAAAGGGGTTAAAATAATTAACACTTTGAGAGCCAGTGGATTTTGTTGACCCTCAAAGTGTAAAGAGAATGAACCCACGGAAGTATCAGTCTCTCTTGCCCACAAATTATTGAAAATGTAATCCTCTGATTGCCAAAAAGATCTGTAGCTCAGTGTGTCCAAGGTATTCAATCACGGATGATATGATCAGAATTCCATGCGTTTGAGGGCCGCATTCATTTTTTATTGATAACCATTCACTGTTTAAAATGTTTGTTTGTTTTTTAGCAAAACTATAAAACACTACTATTATTATTATTATTATTATTATTATTCTTTATTTATATAGCGCCAACTAATTCCGCAGCGCTGTACAATTGGGGAATAGACATACAGTGGTATTAAATAGTACAATCAGATGTGTAGAACAGGAGGATCACAAAGTTTAATCAACTTTATTTGGACAAAAGGACAAATTATAGGCCTAGTGTTAATCACTGATAATTCTGGTGAAGTAAATAAGATTAACCCTTTCAGTGCCAGCTTTGCAATGCATTGCGTACCCTTCTGGCACCGAGAGGGTTAATGTTTTTAATATCCTCAAGAACTGTAGTGTGTCCGTTAGAGGACAATGGTAACTGGCAGCTCACAGTTAGGCCCAACAGCTCTCTAGTTCCATTGTGCTAGGTGATTAGACCAAACCTTTGATTTGAGTGGGTTGCATCTATCCCATGTGCTGCATGATGGTCACCTATGCTTTAACCCTTTGAATATTAAAGAGAAGGCAAACGTACAGAACACCCAACTTGCACAGGGATAAAATGTGACACATGCATTAGCTGGGAATTCAACACGTCTGTGTCCCGATTTGGAATACTGGTTGTATTATGGAACATATGGCACATTAAGCTTGGTGTCGCCTCACACCTGTTAGCAAACAGTCTATGGGGAACTTATGAGCGATAAACTTAACACTTTGAGTGCCGGTGAGGGATCCAACTCATGCAACCTCTCTGTCTCTCAAAGGGTTAATACAGTCATTAGAATCCAACAACCCTTATGTGTAAAGTGGAGCTATTATGGGGCAAACCAAGTGCATCATAGGGGACAAAGAAAATTATTTAATTTAAATGATGTTTTTAACCCCTTGAATTCTAAAGAAACCTCCAGCACATGCGTCGGAAACCTCTCTAGTATTCAAGGGGTTATAAATTCCAATTAAATGAATGCACATTTTGGGATCTTTATTTATTCCCTATTGCAGGTAGATCACCCCAGAATTGGTTTAGTTTGCTTTTATACATAAGGGACAATGGCCCATATGTATAAATGTGAAGTAGTGCAATTCTGAGTTAAAGTGGAACTTTCACATGTTAATAAGTCACCATTCAATATCCCATTTAAATAATTGTCCCATTTAAACAATTTGGGGATCTGGGAATTTGTATGTGTTCCATATGGTGACGTTGTTTTAAAGCGGAACTTTCACATGTTAATAAGTCGCCATTCAATCATTAAGCATATGACGGCTAGCTTAAAAATACGTGTCTTACCTATAAAAAGTGGCAGATTCTAAAGAAATCTTTACTCTTTGGAGGTTAATGCAGGTTAATGCAGTCTGCGCGCCTGCGATGTCAGTCCCTTCAGTTACCATGTGGCACACTGCAATGCTTTACAGAAGACCAGGACTGACGGCGTGGGCGCGCAGACAAGATGTCTGCGCTGCTACCTGGCATACCGCTCTGGCATTCAAAAGGGTTAAAGCACAATAGAACTAAGGGCCGTATGGGGTAATTCTGGAGCAAACCAAATGCTCTATAGGGAAAAAAATTAAAAATTACCCAAATTTTTACTTACTTAAATTTGACTTTTAACCCATTAAATGCTAAAGAAGTCTACAACGATTTGCTTTGCAATGAACTGGAGATGTCTGTTGAATACAAAGGGTTAAAGGCCCCAGTGAAATCAAATGAAATATTTATTTCTTTTCTATAGTACTGTTTAGTATGTTCTATGTGGGACATTCATTCCTGGGAGACAGGAATTAAGAAATTACAGGAATTAAGCACAATTAAGGGCCGTATGCACAAAACTATAATTCTGGAGCAAACCAAATGCACTATAGGGGAAGAAATAGAAATTATCTGCATTTTCACGTATTTAAAATGTACTTTTAACCATTTGAGTGCCAGAGGGGTACACAATGCATTGCTTTGCAATAGTCTCATACCCCTCTGGCACTCAAAGGGTTAACCCATCAAATGCTAAAGCAGACTGCAACGATTTGCTTTGCAATGAATTGGAGACTTCTGTTGCATTCAAAGGGTTAAAGGCCCCATTTAAATCAATTGAAATATTTATTTCTTCTCTATAGTTCAATTGGTCTGCCCCAGAATGGATCCACGTCTGTTTAGTATATTCTATTTGGGACATTCATTCCTGCCAGCCTGACTTTTCTGGACAGCTGGAAAGTTTTGTTGCAATTGGAGACCATTTGTCTCATTTGAGGTGTCACACTCAGAATAGATTGGCAGTAAAGCTTCGCTGGAGAGGAAGGAAACCAGTAGTAAAAAAGAATATGTGTTGCTTATAAATTAACATCTTGTAATATATTTGCCTTAATAAAAGTTTATTTTAATTGTTACACCTGTCTTTTATTGACATTGCAGGCCAAGAACAGCAAATGCTTAAATGGATTGTTAAAATAGTGGAATTCCCAAAAGACATCTTATATAAATATTAAAATTTTTCTTAATATATTGTATTTTGTGAGATATGATTGTAGGATATTTAATGCACAGTAAGAATTGCATACTGTATTCAAAATCAGTTTAGTATTTATTAAAGTTCAACTAGTTTTCCTTTAGTAATTTCATTATTAATCCAAAATAATAATTAACTGTATGCTTTAATATGTAGATTACTTGGAAAATAAATGCTGAAAGTAGAATACGATGCATATTAATCTAGTATATACTATGAAATTGCTATAAAGTTGTCATATATCTAGAATTCTTTGGTATGCGTTTTATAGTTTTTGGCTAGTCATTTGAGATCACAAAGGGCATGTACTAAAATTAGTCTAGTGAGCTATGACTGACAGGAGACAAGTGTTCCAGCAGGGGGATACTGATATGGGAGCAGAGGATGCCCTTAAAAAGTCATCCACACCCAGCTGATAGCACATGCATGTTATCAGAGCTATTCCTGGCCCTCACCAGTCACTCAGTAATACAATCTCAGGAGCTTGATGCAGTACAGAAAAGTTCATTTGAAAATGCAAAGATTTGTACCTTTAGGTGTAACTTATGCAATGTACATTTACAGTTAACATTTATATGTATCCTTACTATACCAAATAACTGGATTGCTATCTTTTCCATACATATATAAATAAATGCTAAGCTATAATAGTTTCACCATATAATACATATACATATATAGAATATTTATCTTCTCTACATTAAGATACATTGATATAGGAATACCAACAGAAAAATACATAGATAGATAGATAGATAGATAGATAGATGATAGATAGACAGAGGAGTCTAAATAATGTACTACCAATATGTGCATCTATATAATAATTTTTTAGAATTAATGGTTTTGTCTACTAGTAAAAAGCAATAAATTGACCACTGACCTGATATCCTCAGAGGCCTAAAATGGATGGGACTGAGCCCAAAGGATTGGATACGGCGTCCTTATCCCCCAAAGAGTGATGTTAGACAATTCCAGTGTGTAAATGGTTGAGCCTCTATGCCTAGAAAACAAAACTACACAGTGGTTGGCTGTGTGTAGTTTTGTTTTTCTATGCAATCCCTACACCCGAGGCAAGGCTGGGGATGCACGAACTGCTCAGAAGAGCAAATATGGTGGTTTTACTTTATATACCCCACATCTTGTGACAGCCCAGCACCATCATCTCATTAGCCTCCCCCTATTGGTTCTCCTACAGTGAGTGGCTATGGAATAAGGGGCGGAGATTTTTTATGTAAGGTTACACCTGTCATGATGACTGCTGGGGCTAATTCTGGCATCTTAAATTTGGTTTCTCTGTGAAGACCCAACAAATGCACTGGGGGATGTGCAACAGCTCAAACATCAAGTCCTGGTTCTATTTTTTTTTTTTTTCTTCAATGGGACATAAGAAGAAAAAAGGGTGAAAATACAGAACGTGTTAATTAACCTGGGAAAAGAAGCATTAACCCTGTTACTGTCACTCAGATCTGCCAGGACAATCTTTGCTCTAGTGGCTGCCAAATGCACATGTCAATCAACTGTTCAGTGCAATACACTTATTTTATTCCTGTGTTCAAACTGGACTGATTTTGTGTCCAAACTGTATAAATCTTTGTATCCCAGTTTGACCTAACTCCTTGTATTATGTTTGTCATTTCAAAATAATTCTGAAGATGTGTCCTTTAAAGTGGTATTTTTGTTGATGAAAATGCTCCTTGAAAAAGTTATAGAAATTAAAAATTAACCCCCGAGTGCCAGAGAGGTATCCAACACATTGCGTTGGGTTAAGCAATTCTAATTGATTTAAATGGTCTTTTAACCCATTGAATGCTAGAGGGTTTTCCATTGCATTGGATTTCTCAAGAATTGAACCCCTTTACTTTGTAAATGTAGACCTTTCTGTATAGTTTATCATTTAACCATTTGGATGCTAAAGATGTCGCTAACACATTGAGATGAATACACTAGAAAATGCCTAACATCCAAACTGTTGTTACTTACATGGCTCATTTGAAATCTAAACCAAAATAGATCACATTTAACCCTTGGAGTGCCAGAGGGGTACACAACGCATTGCTTTGCAATGCGTTGTGTACCCCTCTGGCACTCCAAGGTTTTAAGTTCTTTTCAGAATTTTAACTAATTTGGGCCTACCCAAAAATAATTTGAATTGTGGTAAATCTATGTGGTAACACATCTCTGTATTATAACTTAAAAGCAAATTTTGCCTCATATACTGTATATTTCACACTGCAGATTTAATTAATTAGTTCACCAAAGAATTAGTAAGGGAGAAATTTTAAAAATACAAATATAATATGCAAATCAAAAATGTAGTAAAAAAACACAGTTGATAGTCCTGATACTTTTTCCTCTTCAGTTAAAAAAAAAGCTCCAACCAATGAGAGCACAGCCAAAAACAGATACAGACGTCATGCACATAGAAACAGTATGGCGTGTGTCGTTTTAAGTTTGCCTTGTGCCAAAAACAACCCTTGCCTGCATTTATAGATACTTTAAATACAGTACAGTAAAGGATGTTGGAAGCTTTACTGTACCTTTTTCTGCAGTATAAGCAGTTTATTCCAAAATATGATCTTAAGATAAACTTAATTATTTTGCAGAGTATTAAAATCTGTCTATATGTTGTGCTAGATTATTTTTTGTAAAATATATATATATATATATTTATATAGTGTTGTGTCACAATGTGGAACTTTTTCTGTGCTGGGACAATATTATCACACAGTGCTCAAGGAATCAATCCAGACAGAGCCCACACACTGGGGGCATTTATAAAAGCAGGATGAGCAATAAGTTTGGCCTCATACAGAATTAATTAGCATACTATGCAGGCAATTAGCATAAAGTGCTGTACTACACCACCAAAACATAAAGGTTATGACATTAGGCCCACCCCTGCTCATTTAGTGTATCTCTGCCCTGTATCCTCATGGGCAACACTGAGATAATGGTCACAGGAGATGGACTGCTCCACAGCTTTTATGAAAGGCCGGCCTGGCTCCCTGCATTAGTGAATTGCAAATAATCAGTTCCCCCTGTGCCTCCCCATTCCACTTTTTGGCAGCCCTCGTAGCATACAGGTCAAAGGCAGCGGGCCACACCACAACCTTTATGAAAGACTCAGCTGCCTGTTTTAACTTATGTGTATTGCAAATAATAATTATTGGTTTCCTCCCCGGCCCCCCTCTTTGCAGTCATATATCAGCATACCCAGCTCATAAGACGGGGAGTAGCCCACCTAACTCCATTGCATTTGGCCACATAAGTGACAAAAGAGTGCATATTGCATATCCCCTCTAGTTACTAATAGGTTAATAACTGATACCATGAGGAGCCCTGCAGCTGACATAAAGGTAAGCTGTCTTTCCTCCTTATGACTGCCAGCATCTACTGGACTCCCCTAAGGTAAGTGTACAAAAATACAGTCCATTTTACCCTCCATGTGACCAACTTTTGCTCTTTTTTTAGCTCTTTGTGCCGGCCGTCTCCAAAAGGGACTGACAGCTCAGGCGCACGGACGTCACTATGGCAAGATGTCCATGCTTCCTGCTACTGTCAGCCTCCGAACAAGTTTAAAATCTGTTAAACCAGGTAATAATTCTGGCTACTAGTACTACTAAGCAGCTAGACGCCAGATGGGGACTGGATTCAGATAAAGTTTTGTGGGGTGGTAGTTCCCCTTTACAAATGAATTGGAGCTACAATAGTGATACCACTTAGCTTAGAGTTGAAATGAACCTACTATATAGTCATACCACAGAGCTTGCATTTGAAATTGCATTACAATACTAGAGAGCTTACAACTGAAATGTAACTACACTAGTGATACCACATAGCTTACGATTGAAACGGAGCTACACTACTGATACCACCAAGTTTACAACTGAAATGGAGCTACATTAGTGATACCACAAAGCTTTCAATTGAAATGGAGCAATTACATTGATACCATAGAGTTTAAAATTGAAATAGAGATACACTAGTGATACAACAGAGCTTACAACTGAAATGTAGCTGCAGTACTAGTGTAGCTCAATTTAAATGTTTCACCTGCCCGATTTAAATATTGAGCTGTGGTATCATTCAGATCCAATTCAGTTGTAAGGTTGTGACATCACATTATCCCTCCCCTCCCTCCTCCTTTTTTCCCCCTACTTCCAGAGCAGGAGGCATGCTTGAATTTGCCACCAACTTCATAGCCTCTCGTTCAAGACTTGCCAGATGCGTGCACAGAAGCCACTGCACAGCCAGATATCACATTCAGTTTTACAGATATAATACAGGATCTGGTAGGTCCTGGAAACCAATAGATCAAAGGTGTAGCACTTCCCGCTTGGCGAATAGTTTCCAGCGAAAAGTGCTGTTTTTCCACTTTTATCGCCTAGCTCACTCCATTGAAATCAATGGGAACATTGAATTTACACACAACACATAGCAAATGTTATTTTATTTCTCAAAGGCATGGTATAAAATGGCCTGAGGGCGCCTGTGCTGGGGGAGTTGTAACGGTTTTTAGGACACTCAGACCAGTTGGTAAAATAAAACACAATTTTATTTTAATAGCAAATAATGCAAACGAACGCCCTCTATAGGCAGCAAGAATAAACACTCAGTGATAACTGATATAACACAGAGAGTCAATATACAAAATAACTGACATACAATATCTCCGCACTTAGATTGGTGTTCAGTACCCAAAGGGTTAAGTGCATAAATCAGTCAGTCTCAGATGTGGTGGTTTGGCACGCCCAAGGTGTAAAAGGAGGTGCTGATTAGAGACAGTTCACAGTGTTCTGGAAATGTAAATGCCTTAGCCGAAGTGACCAATTTAGTTAAGCAGACCAGAAATCCAAATAGCCCCCGCGGGCGTACCTAACAGGAAGACTGATTCTGCGAGTGCGAGTGTGAATAGCCCCCACGGGCGTAATGGAGACCGGCCTGCAATGCAAGAGCTGGCAATAGCCTCCACAGGCGTAAACCGGAGACCAGCAATAGCGGATAGTGAATAGCCCCCACGGACGTATACAACGAGAACCTGCCAGAGCTAGAGCCTTCCCTTTGCTGCCACACGAGCCCAAAGGCCACAGTAGATATCGCCCAGTAACAAACGTAAAAGTGAGAGCCAATGACGCCCTACCGGACCTGCATACGTGACTACTCTGCAGTAGGATAGATAGAGTCGCCGTCGGTAAGCAGCCAACTCAGCAGACGTAGCACAGCGAGTGAGGCTCTATACTGGGAACCAAGGTAGCGATACTAAGGAAGCACTGCAAGGGTTAAGATGCACGTTTAAATACAAGGCTCGGTAAGGATGGAAGCTCTGCAAGTGTAGTGAGGCTCACGGAGGAACGCACAGCTCTGCAAGACCAACGGGACACTGCACTGATCGGAGGCAACACAAAGCAGAGTGGTCACACGGCAGCTGGCAACAGCAGGTGTAGAATGTCGCGGCGGCGACAACGGGAACAGAGGTCACTGGAACGGGCTGGAAGTCGATCTCGGAGCAGGAAGTCAGCCGGACTGGGTCGTAGCACGCAGGAGGTAGTCATACAAGCAGGGTCATACACGAGCAGGAACGTCAGCCAAGCCGGATCAGAACTCCACGGACTTTAGGAGGGGAGACATGTCTGGGCTGGGGTTTGGTGGGAGAAAAAAGCAGGTGTGGCTTTGGTGCTTTAGACCAACAGAGGAGGGATAAGTACATTTGTCACTTCCTGTTGGTGTGGCAGTTAGGCTTAAACCGGAGAAGAAGCAGTTGAAGAAGCAGTTGGAGGATTTTTTTTGTGGTAAAAGTGAATCGCTGTCATGTCGGAGCACTTATTGGAGGAGGTGAGAGAGCTTTTGGAGTCCGGAGGTGGAACATGGCTGAGAGAGCAACTTTCTCGGAGTAGGGAAGAAACAGGAATGTGTGGCGAGGTGGGTCGGCCTGTGCGCAGCACTCAAGCCCGTCCACCTACTAGATTGAGCCCTTCTCGCTCTCCGTTGCGGCAGAGGAGTATAAGCCCAAGACCAAGAGGAACGAGGAGTGCGTCTGTGAGGGGGATAACGGTTGACCGGAGGATCGGGAGGAGCTCTTTTCGCAGCAGTTTGGCTGTACAGCGGGAATCATCAATTGCTGAGGAGACTCGTCAGGAACGGCCTGTTCGCCAAAGGCGGGAGTCTGCAGGCGGCAGCAGAGAGAGAACAGAAAGTTCCAGTCAGACACTTACACAGGTGACTATACGCACTGTGTCTTTTTATTTATTTCTTTTACAGGTTCCAGGATGTTTCTCTTTTCGCCTACTGTCTCCCCCCAACCCCCCCCCTCCCATTATCAATTTTCCTGAAAAATTTTAAGTATAATTATTGTTTTAATTTTAGTTTTATTAACCCCTTAGCTTTAAGTTGCCTTTCCTTTATTCTTCTCCTCCTCCTTCACTTTTTCATGTATTTGTTTCTATGGTACGGGGTCCGGTCCCTGGTTGGTAAGGGCGGACTTAGGTCTGTTTTTGGTGCCACAGTAAATGTGGCTGGTTTTCCTCAGGGAATCTGAGGTAATTGGTAACCAGTATGTTGGGGTTTTTTATGTTTATTGGGTTTTCATAAAAATCCCAGAGTATCTGAACATATTTTATTAAAAAAAAAAAAAAAAAAGGGGGGTTTCGTTTAATATTGGTTTTGGTAATGACATACTGGTGGGTCAAAAGGTATATGGTTTACCAAAAGTATTGGCTAACGTGAGAGCCATTATATATTTGGTGGTTAGGGCCTGAGTTTTTGGCCCCGGTGTGAGTCTTTGTGTTCAGACTGTCGTTTATGGGTTTATTCTTTTTCCTTACAGGAGGATACGGTTGCTGTAGAGTCAGGACCTGTGAGGCAGGAGCACGCGGATGTGGAGGCCAGTGCTGGTAGTACTTCAGCTGGACAGTCTGTACCAATGGTGCCTTTGTCGAGGGCAGGTACGGGACTTTCTAATATTTTGGGATCAGTAGAATTGGGAGGAGAGGATGCAGTGGGGTCTTTTCGGCAGGCTTTAGGGGCATGGCAAGATAGAGCGTTGAGTGATTCAGTTAGGTTACCTTCTTCAACGGGTGTGTTGTCAGATTCTGGAGCTGGGACAGTCTTAGTTCCGGGTGAAGGGGTTTTGACAAATACACCTTTGGGAAGGGTTGGGACGTCGCCAGGATTTGTTATTGGGGGAGGGGTTCAACAACAGGGGCTAGTGACGTCCAGTGTTTTATTGACAGGGAATGTTCAGCAGGGGGCTAACGCCAACTTGGCCGGGGTTCAGTTGTCAGGTAGTGGTTTACAGCCTCTTGCTGTACAAGGATTAGGTACAGGGGTTTTGACAAATCCTATGGTAATGAATACTCCTGGGGGGTCTGGTTTGGCCTCTGCGGGATCAGTATCAGGTTTAGGCTCGGGTGATTCACAGATGCCGAGCTCTAATTTTGGAGGAGTGACGTTGGGAGCGTCACAGGTTTGTGGTGTGCCTACAGTGGCTTTTGGAGCAGCTTATATGTGTTGGTCAGGTCCTTTGGGTATTCATTTAAAAAATGAAGTTAAAGAAAAAATTTGGAAGAATGAGTTTGTTGGAATTTATTCATTATTGCCACTTGATGAAGCTCCTCCTGATAAGGAAGAAAAAGACTCTGAGAAGAAGGAGGAGAAGGAACGTCGTCGGTACAGAAGAATTCCAAAGGTTTTTGGTAATTGGATTCGAGCCTTTTCTATATTGGCTAGTGTGATTGGTGAACGCTTTTCAGTGAAATGCTCATCCTTATTCTATTATCAGGATACAATTTGGAACGCCTGCAGGACTTATGGCGGTCTGGCATGGTGGTATTATGATGAGCAGTTTAGGCAGAGGCTGGCTGTGCGCCCGTCAATGTCTTGGGACCAATTGGATATTGGGCTTTGGTTGTCAATTATGACTCGCCCAGCTGGTTCCCCAGTGGGGTTCCAGTCTTTTCAGGCCGGCACTGGGGTGTTGGGGCTCCCTTCAGGACGGGCAGTGTCAGGAAAACAAAAAGGTTTCTGTTGGCAGTTTAATGAGGGTCAATGTAAATGGGGGAGAGCTTGCAAGTTCAAGCATGAGTGTTCGGGATGTTCAGGTTCCCATCCCCTTGTCAGGTGTTTTAAAAAGCAAAAGTTGGGTGACAAAGGGGGGACTGTTGGGAATAAAGGGGGTGACTCCGGTATCCGTAGACAGGATGCATCCTTGGCTAAGGGTTTACAAGGATAGAATAGCTGCACAAATCCTGGAAGAGGGTTTTGAGTTTGGGTTCAAGATTCCTGAACAGGAAGGTTTTGGTGTAGCCGAAGCGGCTAATTTACGTTCGGCTAGCTGTTATCTGGGGATTTTGCAGGATAAGGTGAATGTTGAGTTGTCATTGGGGAGGATGGTGGGTCATTTTTCTGTACCTCCATTACCTGGATTCAGGGTATCGCCTTTGGGTATCGTGCCAAAGTCAGAGCCTGGGAAGTTTCGTCTTATACATCACCTTTCATTTCCTTTTGGATCCTCTGTGAATGATGCCATTGATCCGTCTTTATGTAGTGTTTCCTATACATCATTTGATAAAGCTGTGGAACTGGCTGTAAAGGCTGGTCAAGGGGCGTTATTTGCAAAAGCTGATATTGAATCAGTGTTCCGCCTTCTTCCAGTTCATCCTGAAAGTCATCATCTTTTGGGTTGTAAGATTGGAAATGATTATTATGTCGACCGATGTCTTCCAATGGGATGTTCAATTTCTTGTGCGCTTTTTGAACGCTTTAGTACATTTTTGGAGTGGGTAGTGCGTAGGGAGTCAGGTTTTTCTTCTATCTTACATTACCTGGATGATTTCTTATGTGTTGGACCCTCAGGTATGCATGTTTGTAGACATTTGCTTGTTACTTTGCAGCAGGTATGTTTTGAATTTGGTGTACCATTATCGGCGGAGAAGACTGAAGGTCCTAAACGTGTTTACATTTTTTGGGTTTGGAGATTGATTCAGTGGCCATGGAGTGCAGACTTCCTCGAGATAAATTGGAAGGTTTACAAGCTGAAGTGGTTGCTTATCGATTGGCTAAGAAGGTTACTTTGAGAGCACTTCAATTCTTATTGGGAAAGTTGAATTTTGCATGTAGAATCATGCCCATGGGTAGAGTTTTTAATAGGCGGTTAGCACAAGCTACTGCGGGAATTGTTTGTCCCCACCATCATATTCGGGTGACATCTGACATGCGGGAGGATCTGGTGGTTTGGGAAAGGTTTTTAGCTGATTATAATGGGAGATCATATTGGCAAAAATTGGTGAAATCTAATGAGGATTTTGAGCTGTATACCGATGCATCTGGGTCGATTGGTTTTGGGGCTTTATTTGGTTCTGATTGGTGTGCAGAAAAGTGGCCTTTGGCATGGGTTCAGGTAGGTCTTACCAAGAATATATTGTTTTTGGAGCTATTTCCTTTGGTTGTGACTGTGACGCTGTGGGGTGACAGATTGAGGAACAGTAAAGTTCTTTTTCATTCTGATAACATGGGAGTGGTGCTGGCGGTAAATACTCTCACTGCTTCTTCTCCCCCCGTATTGTCATTACTCCGTCATTTTGTGTTGTTGTGTTTGAGATTGAATCTTACTTTTAGGGCTCAACACGTGCCTGGAATAATGAATGTGGCTGCTGATGCATTGTCTCGTTTTCAGGAAACAACGTTTCGGAAGGCGTGTCCGGGGGCGAAGGCCACGGGTACGCCTTGCCCATCTTTCCTGTGGGACCTTGGCGGAGTGCAGTGGCAGACTGGGTGAAGAATTCTGTGTCGCCGGCCACATGGGCGCGGTATTCAGCAGTTTGGAATGATTGGCTTAATTTTGAAAGTATGGCTGGTACTCTAAAAGATGATTTTGAAAAGAGGGATGGGGTGTTGTGGTTAATTTGGGAATGGTTTTCTCGGGGGATTTCACCTGCGTCGATATCATCTAAAGTGTCAGGATTGTCCTTTGGTTTTAAATTACGGGGCTGGAGGGATTTTTCAAAAGATTTTGTAGTAAGACAGGCTCTTCGGGGATTGTGTCAGGGTAAGTCTTCATTAGACTCTAGGCGCCCGGTTTCATTTCAACTACTTGAAAGACTAATGGAGGTGTTAGAGGAGGTGTGTACGGATGATTTTGAAGTTATTCTTTTTAGGGCAGCCTTTTCTTTAGCGTTTTTCGGGGCGTTACGTATAGGGGAATTAGTCAGTTTGTCAAAAAATAGGCCGGGGGGATTATACTGTTTGAAGATGTACGTTTAGGATCTGATTCTTTGGAATTTCTAATTCGTCGTTCAAAAACGGATTCTTTAGGGGTGGGGTCATGGGTTTCACTCTTTTCTATTCCAGGTTCCTTGGGATGCCCGGTTTCTTGTGTCCGGCGGTATTTAGGAATTAGGCTGGTTTTAGGTAATTCATTGTTGGTTCATAGTGACGGGGTAGTTTTGACAAGATTTCAATTTTTAGCAGTTTTCAAACGTTGTCTTTCATTTCTTCGAGTTCCAGTCGGTGATTTTGGTGGTCATTCTTTTCGAATTGGAGCAGCTACGGAGGCTACTCGGTTAGGGTTGGGTCCTGAGACAACTAGGCATATTGGGCGTTGGGAGTCACATCGGTTTTTGTCTTACGTTAGGCCACATAGAGTTTTAGGGCTTTAGACTTTTTATTATTTATGTTGTTTTGTTTTCTCTTTAGGTGCGGCTCCTCGGGAACTGTGGATCATCGGTCACTCATTTGTATTTTGGGCCAGCCGGAGGGCTGAGGTTCGGGAGAGTGGTCGCCAGATGAATGTTCCCTTATCTGCAGGCCAGGTTGTCTGGCATGGATATAGGGGAATGTGTTGGCCACAGTTGGTGCCGGAGGTTCTTAGGCTGGTACATGCCGGAGGGGTGGTTCCTTATGTTTTATTGGTACACCTGGGTGGTAATGATCTGGGTTACATTCCAGGTCTGGAGCTGAGGCAGGCCATGAAAGAGGATTTCCGAAAACTTCTTCAGCTCTTTCCGGGGATCCGATTGGTGTGGTCGGAAATTCTCCCTAGAAAGTGCTGGATGGGTGCGAGGAATTGCTGGGCTTTGGATAAGAGCCGGATCAAATTGAATAGGAGGATCTCGAAGTTTATAGTTGAGATAGGTGGTCTAGCTATTAGACATAGGGTATTTGAGGAGCCTTCTCTCAATTTGATCCGGAGCGATGGGATCCACCCCAATGATATGGGGTTAGACTTTTTTAATTTGGACTTGGCTGAAGCTTTGGAGGAGGCCGTAGCTTTGGGGGGGGGGGGACTAACTTGTAGGGGTACTCGTTAGTTCCTTGTGGCGGCTTGGGCCCTTGCCAATGTATAGAGTGGTAGTAAGATGGTGGAGGTTACGGTAGATGGTAGGTCAGCGGCCTAGGTCTAAGAACGCCCGGACTTTGTTGCGGGTTAGACGCCGGCCTCATTGAGCTTTATTTAACAGCTAATGAGGTGCGGTTAAGGTGGCAATTTGAGGAGTTTGGAGTTTCGGCTCCAAAGTAGGATAGGCTGGTTAGCCTGTAGGAGATGGACATTGGCAAGGGCTCAAGGTTGGGTAAAAATTGGTTAAATTATTTATTTATGTATATTTGTATTTTAAC
This sequence comes from Rhinophrynus dorsalis, assembly GCA_037306005.1. Taxonomy (NCBI): domain Eukaryota; kingdom Metazoa; phylum Chordata; class Amphibia; order Anura; family Rhinophrynidae; genus Rhinophrynus; species Rhinophrynus dorsalis. Next base: position 181,036,828 of record CM074725.1, on the reverse strand, counting down.
GTATTGTTGTTGTATAATAAAGCTGCGGCCTTGTTCAAATCCATCCCAAGGTGTACTGTTTTTTCTTGAACCTATACCCCCATGCTTAGGACAAGAACTCCACGGACTTTAGGAGGGGAGACATGTCCGGGCTGGGGTTTGGTGGGAGAAAAAAGTGGGTGTGGCTTTGGTGCTTTAGACCAACAGAGGAGGGATAAGTACGTTTGTCACTTCCTGTTGGTGTGGCAGTTAGGCTTAAACCGGAGAAGAAGCAGTTCCCTCCCTCCCTCCCTGTTTTATAAGAATGTTTTATAAATGTAATTTATTCTTTATTATACTTGTTTATTCTATTTTGTCGCAGCTTTGTTGGCGGCTTGGGCCCTTGCCAATGTATAGAGTGGTAGTAAGATGGTGGAGGTTACGGTAGATGGTAGGTCAGCGGCCTAGGTCTAAGAATGCCCGGACTTTGTCACGGGTTATACGCCGGCCTCATTGAGCTTTATTTAACAGCTAATGAGGTGCGGTTAAGGTGGCAATTTGAGGAGTTTGGAGTTTCGGCTCCAAAGTAGGATAGGCTGGTTAGCCTGTAGGAGATGGACATTGGCAAGGGCTCAAGGTTGGGTAAAAATTGGTTAAATGATTTATTTATGTATATTTGTATTTTAACGTATTGTTGTTGTATAATAAAGCTGCGGCCTTGTTCAAATCCATCCCAAGGAGCACTGTTTTTTTCTTGAACCTATACCCCATGCTTAGGACAAGGAAACGGAGGTGGTTCACAGACAAGCCGGGTCAAACACGATCAGGAACACTGGAGCGTAGTCAGGACAAGCCAAGTCAGTACACGAGAATCCGGAACACAGGAACACAGCAACAGCACTACTGGCTCAGAAACACCACGAAAGGGCATCTGACAGATGTCTGTGCCAGGCATAAGAAGGTCACCAGGGGCGGGCCAAACTGGCTCAGCAAATCAGAGCGAACCACAAGCAAGAGTGACAGAGAATCACAGGCACTGTGATAGGAGTGTGGGGGAAAGAATCAATTGAACAGGCAATGTTTTTGGTGGGTTTGTTTACGGGAATTTGGGGGACAGTTAATAAAAAATAACTACTAAATACAATTAAAAAAACACATGGTATAAAAGGAGTCTGAGGAGGTTGCCTGTGTTGGAAGGTGGAGTATAGGGAAAGAATCAGGTAAGCAGAGAGTTTTTTTTTTTTTGGGGGGGGGTTCTTGACTGTTTACCCCTGAGGAAGTGGAGCGTGTACTTCACGATACGCACTGGGTTATTCTGTCACGGCACTCACTAGTATTGGCCCCTCCTACGCCCCCTGTGAGGTTCCCGCCCCCATCGCCAGCCTGACGATCGATCGGGAGGCGTTGGCCCTCCACCACAAGGTTTTTTCCACTCTGTTAGCACCTATCAGTCCTGCACTTTTTGACCAGTTTGGAAATTGGAGTGATCGCCTTGTCCCACGCTTTTACTCGCTGACACTCCTAGGACCTGTGCGGACTGTTCAAAGGTTTGGATGGAGAGTTTAAACATCAGGACCATTGGAGGATCTATTTAAAGAAGCCAGTACCCCAGGTAATCTCTACCAGCATCTCTGGGGAAGTAGGGACGCAGTTCGTTGGCTTACAGAGGTTGGGGCTCTTATATGCTTCAAGCCCAAGGTGGGCAAAATGTGAGTGTAATGATTGTATTTTTGACTTTATCTTTGCTACATTAAATGCTACATTTAGATTGGATCTTACCTTCTCTTTTGTGTTTTGTCTTGCCTTGCGCTTAGACATACTGCAGATTTTGTTTCCCTGGGGTGTACAAGGACACCAGAAGTTATAGCAGCAGCGGACATTGCCTAGAGAGATTTGGGATCCATTCATCCATCATCATATCATTTCATCATTTCATATTCCATCATCATTTCATCTTTTTTCATCATTTCATCTACTTTGAACGGTTTATTTGAGACATATTTTTGTTAAGGTACTGTGAACTTTGACCTAGGTACAACAGCTGGGTGTTTGTGGGTCTTCATTTTGATACATTATATCCTCAGTTATACACAGTTTTTGTGCTTCTTAGATAGGGGGATTGATTTTGTACCGTGCATTTGGTCATATTTAGAGACCTTTATTATTTGCGCTAGCTTTTCTTGCTTGTTCTCCATAATAAGAATGGAGGCTGAGTACATGATATATGACAGGTTAAACATTCATGCAAATGATTCTAAAATTTAAACTCCTGTAAAGTCTCTTTGTAGTTGGTTAAATGAAACAAACAAGATTTATTTCCTTTTCTGATGCTCCAGTGAATCTTAGTTTTATCTTTATTTTATTTTGTAGGCATTAAAAAAACATGAAGAACGATATAAGTCTTATCTCTCATGATTTGAGAGATATTCACAAGCAAAGTTTCCCCTCCCGCCCCTTTTACCTAGTGCAAGCCATCTCTTCTCAGATGTGGAATGCAGTCCATAGACCAGACAGATAACAGCAGGGGACAATCTTCTTCCTATTAGAACAATGAAATCCCTGCCCCCCTTGACAAGTTTTTCAGGTTTTTCCCTTATCTTAATTGAAGATTGTCCCTCTCTGCAATCTACCTGGGCACCTCCCTTCTGCTCTGGCTGAACAGTGTTACATCAGTAAAAGGGGCGGGAGGGGGATACTTTGTCATTGAATTATTCTTGAACTACAACTCTGACAGAATTGAAATGACACTTCAAAGTCCAAATACTATGATGATTAATTAGAGCTGCTTTTATTATGAAACATTACTATCCTTTTAAAGGGTTAGTAATGTCTAACATTAACTAACCCTAATATTGAAGGTATTAAAAAGATAATATTAATATGCCAAGTTGTATCGCTCAAACCTTTACGGTTTGAGAGATATAAGCGCTGAAAGTTCCCCCCTCCTGCTAATGAGCTGTAAAGCTGTCAGCAGTGGATCTGTGTCGGCCGACTAGGCAGCTCTTCAGCAGAGCTGAATGAGCACTATCGAAAAACAGATACTTTACTGGAACGGTCTACAAAGTGTGTTTGGTTAGCAAGAACACTTTGCAGACCATTCCACTGAAGTATTTGTTCTTCGACAGCGCTCATTCAGCTCCGCTGAAGAGCCACCGGCTGGTGTGGGACCGGGATCTCCTGACATCAGCTACAGGGGGAAACTTTCAGCACTTATATCTCTCAAGTCGTAAAGGTTTGAGAGATAGGTCTTGGCACAATATTATCTTTTTAATACCTTCAATATTAGGGTTAGTAAATGTTAGACATTACTAACCCTTTAAACTTGGTTATCAGTTTATACTCCAAGATCTTTCTGTGTCTCCGTGTCACTGTCATGGTTTATTACGACTCTCAGACACAAAGCTAGGTAAAAACACAACTTTATTGAAAATAATTAAAAATGATCCCTTAGGATTCTAACATGACATACAACATATAATAATAGCAATACAAATTACAGGCCTTACCGGCCTTGCCAATATTCCGGGCAAGACAGCCAGATATACTTGTAACAATAGGCTCTACCGGCCTTGCCAATACCAGGTAAGGCAACCTGCAGATGGAATATGTACCAGGTTCTACCGGCCTTACCAATACCGGGCAAGGCAGCCCAAAGGAGTTATACATAGGCTTTACCGGCCTTGCCAATACCGGGTAAGGCATCCTGCAGATGGGATAAGTACCAGGTTCTACAAGCCTTACCAATACCAGCCCCAAAGGAACTACACTCTGAAACGCCCAACAGAGAACACGTCTCAAATGTCCGCACGCTGGAACCAACAGTATTTCGTATAGCCGCAAGGCTTGGAGCAAACCAGCGTCCGCACGCTGGAACCAACAGTATTTCGTATAGCCACAAGGCTTGGAGCAAGCCAGCGTCCGCACGCTGGAACCAACAGTATTTCGTATAGCCACAAGGCTTGGAGCAAACCAGCGTCCGCACGTTGGAACCAACAGTATATCGTATAGCCACAAGGCTTGGAGCAAACCAGCGTCCGCACGCTGGAACCAACAGTATTTCGTATAGCCGCAAGGCTTGAGCAAACCAGCGTCCACATGCTGGAACTAACAGTATTTCTTATAGCTGCAAGGCTTGGAGCAAACCAGCGTCCGCACGCTGGAACCAACGGTATTTCGTATAGCCGCAAGGCTTGAGCAAACCAGCGTCCGCACGCTGGGACAACAAGAATGTCGCCAAAGTGACCAAGCGTCAGGAACACATCTGGCTGAACAAGAGACGACAGGAACTCGCAGAAAGGCCCAACAGTCAGGAAGTCTCAGCGAAGGTGATCAGCAGGAAACAGCTAACTCTCAGGACCAGGCCGGAACCACTCTGGAACAACTCTGCAGACAGAAGATTCAGGAACAAGAAGGATTCTGGAACTCAGGAACACAGCTACAGGTATAAATGAATACTGAAACATGGTCAAGGCTAATGTGGTCAGAGACACCACGAAAGGGCAACCATAGGGTGCCCAAACCAGGTTTAAATAGACAGAATGAGGCGGGTTAAAGGCAGACAACCAATAGGAGCCCCCTATTGGTGACAGACTAGGAAGTGCAACAATCACGGCACCGTGATAGTCCTAAAATTTCCCATCACTACAGTCACATTGATCTTTAATGCTGTGATCAGTTTTGCAAAAATGTTGACATACTAGGGTGTCTCTTTTGTGTTCACACTGAACCAATGAGAACTCATCCTTTTTTTAGTGCTTGTCCTGTCTCACCTACTTTTAGTCCTGTTTTGGGATGTTTCACACACACATAATGAGGGTAGACAACATTAGATGAGCCACAGGAGAATTCGCCCTTGATATTGTGTTTCTGTGGGTTTGGGAACCTTATCTGTGGTACAAATGCATGCAGAGTTTCCACATGTTTTTTTTTAGACAGGTAGTAGTACCATTTTCTGTTGACTTATTAAGGGAGCTTTTCACCACCTGTCTCAGGTTGGGGGCTGTTTATAGGAGAGGACGTTTTGGGAATATTCTGCATTGGTATTAAATATTGCTTGGAGCTTCTAGGAGATTTATTATGGGTACAATTATGGGTCTCTGAATTTGGATATCCGTGACCTTGCTATTATATCCATGTCTGATAAAATTTCTCCTGATATTTTTAAGATGTCTATCAAGGCCAGAAGCTTATATGGTTATACCTTAGGGCCGGGCAGTAAACAATAGAGATTTTTTTTTGTGTGTCTGGGATGCAAACTAATTTCTGAGATAATTAAGCCTGTCTGCTGGTTTGTGGTACAAATATGTCCAGATGGAGTTGTTACTAATACTAATTGTTGTATCTAGTAAGTTAATTTCTGTGAGTGAGTGGCTGAGTTTGACGTTAATGGTGGGATGGAAAAGCATTGTAATTTCCATGAGATTAAAAAAAGTTCATCTTCGTTGGCAGTCCAAATGATTACCATAAGATGATTTTATTATTACCTGTTAAATCCTTTTCTCTTAGTCCATATAACTCACAGGTACCATGGGGAGGTGACAGCTCCTCCCAGTGGGCTGGGACAATTCTCAAAGAAGTGCAGGGGTGGAGCCTCCCCCTTCTCCATATCAGGCTACCTCACTAAGCCCCACCCAGACAGATCTGAGAAAATAATTGTATTGTATTGTATATTTTTATTTATATAGCGCCAACCGGTGTACTTGGCACTTTACAGATTACATTTAATATAGAAGGGGTACAATAAGTGCGGTGATTAAGTGCTTATGTAGGCAGTCATAAGGGGAACAACAGGTGAGTATACATTAGGATAAGTACAATCGCAAGAAGGAAGAAAGGAAACTATTGTGAACGATGAACCCAAAAGCACACACACACATCCAGCCACAGGAGACCCAGCATGGTCCCTTTCACTGGGTGGGAGACCTGTGAGTTATATGGACTAAGAGAAAAGGATTTAACAGGTAAGACAAAAATCCTTTTTCTTTGTTGTCAAATATAACTCACAGGTACCATGGGGATGTACCAACACTGAGCTCCCCAGGGTGGGGAGAAAAGGAAAGGTCCAAGCCTCAATGCCCCATGATACCAGAGTTCCGATGGACTATCCAGGACAAGAAACAGTCCAAACTAACAAAGTGTCAATGGACACTGAATAACAAAACAGAGCACACAAGAACAAGAGCCAACAGGGCTCAACAGTTAAAAAGCAATAAGGCACAGGAAAAATAAAAATCCTAGACAGGCAGAAATGCCTCAAGATTTTCCTGCTGAAGACAGAACATCCACATGGCAGTGCTTGGCAAAGGAGTGCACAGAAGACCAAGTGGCTGCCTTGTACAGCTGTTCAGCAGATGCCTGATTCTTGTAGACCCAGAAGGCCTCAACAGACTTGGTGGAGTTTGCTGTAATGTGGAACCGAACAGGTTTCCCTCTGAGCTCATAAGCCTTGTGGATGGTAGACTAAATCAAAGATGCAATAGTCACCTTGGACACAGCCAAACCAGCCCTGAGACGACCCTCAGGGATGACAAATAAAGCATCCATCTTGCGTTGCATATAAAACTTGAGGCAATGCACCACATCCAACAAGTGTAGATCCCTCTCCTTGTCAGGACAAAAGGAAGGCACAACAATCTCTTGATTAATGTGGAACTCAGAGACCACCTTACGATGAAATTCCTGGGAGATATGGTGAACAGCCTTATCCTTGTGAAATACCAGGAAAGGCAGTTTGCAGGACAAAGCCTGCAAGTCAGCAACTCTATGGACAAAGACCACAGCCAAATGAAATGCCATCTTCCATGTCAGAAGACGTAGGGGAATGGTAGCCAGAGACTCAAAATGAAGCCGCTGCAAAATACCCAAGACCAAGACCATTGGTGATTGGGAGCCTTATAGACAGGGAAAGCATGAGCTACGCCTTGAAAGAAAACATTGACATCTGGCAACATGGCAATGCGTCTCTGGTAAAAGACAGAGAGCTGAGGTCTGGACCTTCAAGGAACTAAGGATAAAGCCCTTGTTCACACTATCCTGCTAAAAGGACAGGATAAATGGAAGATCAAACTCCTGTGAGGACAGATCCCTATTCACACACCAAGAATGAAATGTAGACCAAACCCTGTAGTAGGCCTTAGAAGAAACTGGTTTCCTGGCTTGAAATATGGTGGAGACTTGTTAGGGACCAGGAACCAGACAGGAAACAAAAAGTTCAAATGCAATACATCTTTATTAAAGTGACAAAAACAGAATAGTGATCCAGATGCATTAACCAAAAGACAAGCCAGGGTCAGGAACCAGAACAGGTACTCATCCAAGCCATAGTAAGGAACACAGAAGTCCTCTATGTCAGGAACAAGCCAAGGGTCAGGAACACAGAAGTCCACGATGTCAGGAACAAGCCAAGGGTCAGGAACACAGCAAAACATGTCGAGGTTTGGCTGAGCTGCTCTACCCTCCTGCTCGATTCTACTGTCTTAGCTAATCTAGTGCTCTGCTATCCATTACTGCTGCCTTTCATTTGCTGGATCAGGCTGATCAGCTGACCTCTCTGTGTCTACTTGACTGTTATCAGCCAATCCTCCCAGGGTATTTAAAGCTGCTTGGCTCACTTCCTGACTGCCCTTGTGTCTGATTCTGGAGCAAGCGCGTAATCCTTAGTTGCTGATTACCTGTGCATGACCTGGCTTCCTCTGACGTCCCTCTGGGTCCTGACTCCTGGATTGTTCCTGACTTCGTTGATCTCCGTATACCTGATCCCGGCTTGGCTGAGTACTTGTCTTGGTTCCTGACCCCGGATTGTCTTTTGGTTCAAGCTTCTGGATCATGAGTGAAGATGAAAACCCCCCAAAAAAACTGCAATAGGGTCCAGGCCTTAAGACAAAAATATATCTCAACTAAACTAGCCTATATTAATTCTTCGGGATATCTAGTCTGATGACCTCTTCAAACAACCAATGGTGCTATAAGAGATCAGGAAATTATCAGTGCCTGTAGCACATTTAAAGGAGCAGTAAACTGTTTAATAGAAACCCGTATGTTACAGTGAGGGAAATAATTATTTGATCCCCTGCAGATTTTGTACGTTTGCCCACTGACAAAGAAATGATCAGTCTATAATTTTAATGGTAGGTTTATTTGAACAGTGAGAAACAGAATAACAACAAAAAAATCCAGAAAAACGCATTTCAAAAAAGTTATAAATTGATTTGCATTTTACTGAGTGGAATAAGTATTTGACCCCTTTGCAAAACATGACTTAGTACTTGGTGGCAAAACCCTTGCTGGCAATCACAGAGGTCAGACGTTTCTTGCAGTTGGCCACCAGGTTTGCACACATCTCAGGAGAGATTTTTTCCCACTTCTCTTTGCAGATCCTCTCCAAGTCATTAAAGGGATAGTAATACTTCATTTTATCTTTATTTTATTTTGTAGGCATTAAAAAAACATGAAGAACGATATAAGTCTTATCTCTCAAACCTTTATGGTTTAAGAAATATTCACAAGCAAAGTTTCCCCCTCCTGCCCCTTTTTCCTAGTGTAAGCCATCTCTTCTCAGATGTGAATATGGTTGTAAGACCAGACAGATAGCAACAGGGGATAATCTTCTTTGTATGAAAACAATGAAAGCCCTGCCCCCCTTGACAAGTTTTTCAGCTTTTTCCCTTATCTTAATTGAAGATTGTCCCTCTCTGCAGTCTACCTGGGCACCTCCCTTCTGATCTGGCTGAACAGGGGGGAGATACTTGACTTGGGAATATCTCTTAAACCATAACGGTTTGAGAGATAAGGCTTATATCATTCTTCATGTTTTTTTAATGCCTACAAAATAAAATAAAGATAAAACGAAGTATTACTATCCCTTTGAGGTTTCAAGGCTGATGTTTGGAAACTTGAACCTTCAGCTCCCTCCACAGATTTTCTATGGTATTAAGGTCTGGAGACTGACTAGGCCACGCCAGGACCTTAATGTACTTCTTCTTGGGCCACTCCTTTGTTGCCTTTGCCGTGTGTTTTGGGTCATTGTCATGCTGGAATACCCATCCACAACCCATTTTCAATGCCCTGGCTGAGGGAAGGAGGTTTGTACCCAAGATTTCACAGTATATGGCCAAGTCCATCGTCCCTTTGATGCGGTGAAGTTGTCCTGTTTGTTTATCAGAAAAACACCCCCAAAGCATAATGTTTCCACCCCCATATTTGACAGTGGGGATGGTGTTCTTGGGGTCATAGGCAGCATTCCTCCTCCTCCAAACATGGCGAGTTGAGTTGATGCCAAAGAGCTCAATTTTGGTCTCATCTGACCACAACACTTTCACCCAGTTCTCCTCTGAATCATTCAGATATTCACTGGCAAACTTCAGACGGGCCTGTACATGTGCTCTCTTGAGCAGGGGGACCTTGCAGGTGCTGCAGGATTTCAGTCCTTCACGGCATAGTTTGTTACCAATTGTTTTCTTTGTGACTATGGTCCCAGCTGCCTTGAGATCATTGACAAGATCCTCCCGTGAAGTTCTGGGCTGATTCCTCACCATTTTCATGATCATCGAAACTCCACAAGATGAGATATTGCATGGAGCCCCAGACCGAGGGAGATTTACAGTTATTTTGTGTTTCTTCCATTTGCGAATAATCGCACCAACTGTTGTCACCTTCTCACCAAGCTACTTGGTGATGGTCTTGTAGCCCATTCCAGCCTTGTGTAGGTCTATAATCTTGTCCCTGACATCCTTGGACAGATCTTTGGTCTTGGCCATGGTGGAGAGTTTGGAATCTCATTGATTGATTGCTTCTGTGGACAGGTGTCTTTTATACAGGTAACAAGCTAAGATTAGAAGCACTCCCTTTAAGAGAGAACTCCTAATTTCAGCTTGTTACTGTACAAAATACACCTGGGAGCCAGAAATCTTGCTGATAGGTGGTCAAATACTTATTTCACTCAGTAAAATGCAAATCAATTTATAACTTTTTTGAAATGCATTTTTCAGGATTTTGTTGTTGTTATTCTGTCTCTCACCGTTCAAATAAACCTACTATTAAAATCATAGACTGATCATTTCTTTGTCAGTGGGCAAACATACAAAATAAGCAGAGAGATCAAACAATTTTCTCCCTCACTGTAGAGCTTTTTCTTCTGCATAAAACAAGTGTATATTCAAATGTGATACAGTTCAAATTATCAGGAAGTAAATGTATATAGGTTCATGATAAAAGTTTCATGCTTGTTTAAAGAGATAGTAATACTTACTTTTAAGTTTATTTAATTTGGTAGGCATTAAAAAATATGAACAACAATGTAAGGCATATCTCTCAAACCTTTATGGTGTGAGAGATATGCCTTCCTAAAGTTGCCTCGTGAGAGGAGTCAGTGTTGTAGCTGACAACTGCAGAATCCAGTCATTTGACCGGATGGAGGCTCTTCAGCGGAGCCGAAATCGAGCAATATAAATATTAATACTTCATTGAAAAGGTCTACAAAGTGTGCCTGCATACCTACCCTCTCTCTACCCTACCCTTTATATAAAATATTCCCAAATTGCAAACTTTCAGGAGCCTGGGATTTTCTTCTCCTGCCAATATGTATAGTTTGGAAGGGAGAAGGCAGAATGCTGATATGATAGCATCCTTTCAATAAATGAAATGATTAGATAAAGTGCAGAATTGAAGTATTATTCAGCAAGGGGTTTGTAAACCAAGATGCCTTGATCTGCATTAGGAAGGTGGAAGAGAAGAAGTACAGGTAGTGCTACATGCAAGTATAAGGTAAACAACTTTAATTAAAGCCAAAGTTAAGGTTCTCACTCAAGGGCACACAAGCCAGCAATTTTGGTGTTAAGGTTCTCTGAACACTATCTGCCCCTTCTGCTTATATTGGACGTGCTAGGCGATAGTAGAGGAATATGCCATTTATATGGTAGAGAGTAGTAGAAGATTATGCCATTGTTAGGGCAGAGGCTGATTTTTTTAACCCTTTGAGTGGCAGAGAGGTACCCAATGCATTTCAAAGTAATGCACTGGGTACCTCTCTGGCACTCAAAGGGTTAAAGAAACACTTTCAAATAATAAGCCTCCCACTTAACCCTACATGTTTCAGTGCCACAGAAGTGCTATCCAATGCATTGCAATCTTGTCAGAAAATCCTGATAGTGGCTATGAATCATTTCTGTGTGGATTGGGTCTCTAAAATGAATCTGCAATTAGATTTGGATATCATGTCCATGGAGGCAGGCATAATTCTTATTTTACAGGACTCTATGACCTTAAACTCCTCTCACTGAAGGCTTCATAAGAAGAGTTCATTGGGATGCATTTGGGATTCTGTAGTCCTACAAAAAGAATCATGTCTGCCTCCATGGATATGGTATCTAGTGCTAATTAAAGATTAATTCTAGGGCATCGTTCCACACAAAATTGATTCATAGACATGGCCATTAGGATTTTCTACCTAGATTAGAACATTAGTGGGTTATTTCTTTGAGTTGCTAGTGTTCCTTTAACTATAACTTAGCCTAATAACATTGTGTTAATAATAGCAGAGATGATATTACACATGGCTGGGTACTTTTACATTTCTGGAAGTCCATTGCATACTGTAAACTTGAACTGGAGTCTTGCTTGAAGCTATTAAGAGATATTCCCAACTTCTCTTTGAGGATTTGACAGCAATAAGCGATAGGCTGAATGTCACACATTCTGTAGTAACCTTCATAGGGGAGCAAACCAGTATCTAGGGAAGTGCAGGGAGACCAGCCACCCTTGTTTCCATGCAGCAGGGACTCCCTTACCAGGGACAGATGAATTTGATAAACGCAGGGAGTGCTGATTTCAGAGCAGATATTTTGGTTCCCTTGTTCAAATCTGATCAAGAATAGCGTATTTGGTAAAGAGGAGGGTCTTCCCTTTTTAACTATACCAAACATGTTGGAGTTTGAGCTGGGGGAACAGATAACTCTTCTATGAAATACCAGTATGAATCTATATTCATGATGAAAGTTTGCAAACTGAAAGTTAAAAAAAAAATACATAAAAAGACATGACTGCATATCAGAGTAAATTTCTTAGACCTCTCCTCTACAAAATGCATATATTTTGCATCATTCCAAAGGAAAGAGTTTCTGATTTCTGAGAGTGTAACTTTTCAGCTGGTTAGAATAGGGAAAGCTAAGATACCTGCCTGGAAAATGGTACCCCCTGCTGTTTTAGCAGGTACATGATGGGTTCTGCAGCAGCAGTTCAGGAGAGGCTTTAGCAGAGAGTCATAGAGAGATCAACAAACTGAAGTTTCAGGTAAGTTTTACCAAATACAGTTTATTTTGTTCCTGATGTCATGCTGTCTTTCAATATAGATTGTATGATCACTATAGTCTATAGGGGGTTTGAATTGCCCCAGCACCTTCTATACCCTTGTGTTTCACAAACCTTGATATCCATCTGTGATCTATAGTACTGAGCCTGTTGTTTGCTCCACAGAATCCACCAAACACATTGTTTTCATTCTTACATGCAGAATGGGGTACCTTGGTGTGGCAGACAAACTTAAACATATTTTGGCCATCATATGAAAGAAAACATTAACCTGAAAAAAATAACTAATATGTGGCTAGTAATTTATGTTATACACAGGGTTTACATGACTAAAGTAGTGCAGGTTTGTCTTTTCTTAAGGGAGAAACGTCTTATGTTGCCCAATCTTGACTACTAACTCATCTAGTTTCTTCCCTGAGAGATATGGACCTTGATCTAAGAAGAAAAATCTGCTGTCCACTGTTTGAATAGCCTGTGGTGGCCTAGGTTGTAGTTCTGGTCATTATTCTCACATTTTCCATTGAGGCAAGCACCAGATAATTTACACATAGCCACTGATTTAACAAGGTCTTCACTAGAAACCTTTTGATGTATCTACCTCCAATTCCCTTAGCAATGTAGCTATACAGCTGGTACCCATACTAAGACTGTTTGAAAGCGAGTTATCAGAAATATGCTAGACTAGTGTATAAGCCCTTGTACACGGGCCGAGGTCCAGGTAATGTTAACCCTTTGAGTGCCAGAGGGGTACACAACGCATTGCTTTGCAATGCGTTGTGTACCCCTCTGGCACTCAAAGGGTTAAGTGGCTGCTACCTCACTGCTGCACACGATGCAGTCTTACGCTGCCTCACTCATGCAATGGAATCATGCGCAGACTGTACTGTGCATGACGGCTTCAGACAAACATCCTAGCGAATTATTATATAGGATATTTTTATGAGTGGTGGGTTGGATGTTTTTAACTAGATGACCACAAATCTGTGTGGTTCCACAAAGTAATTCCATTAGCAGTAATGTTTAATTTAAAACAGTTTTGTAAATTATAATGACAGGATTAGGATTAGGGCTTGAAATGGGGTACCTTGGCAGGGCAAGCAAGTTTAAAGTGTTAGTAATGTCTAAAAAAAAGTTTTTTGCATTTAGAAGAGCTTAAAAAGCTGAGCTAAATGCAAAAAAAACGTATCTCTCAAACCACTATGGTATAAGAGATACAGGCGTTTAAAGTTTGCTGTTTCCTACTGACAGCTGTAAAGCAAGGGTGCAATCTTTTTTAGCTCACCAGTGCCATATACAGAGAGGAAATCTTCTGAAGCATATCATATTGGTCCTGCCAAATGACAGTCCAGCCACAAAATGCCAGACAAGTTCTCTCTGAACAAGGGAAACAACTAACCCCAGATGTATGTTTCAGCCTTCTTGGGTCTCGTCGGTGAGGTGTAGCTGATCCTTCTAGGCACTGTGAGAAAGAGGTCCATGTCTGGATTCCCCTCAATACTCTTAGGGTGACCAACCCCAAGAGCAATTTGCATATGTAGAAAGTAAAGTCAGAGATGCTCAACTAGGCTCATGAGCTAGCAAATACATGCAGGAAGCTCACTGGGACTGTGTTCTCACGCCCAGGGTACAATCTTTTTTTAGCTCACCAGTGCCATATACAGAGAGGAAATCTTCTGTAGCATATCATACTTGCCCTGCCAAATGAAGGTCTAGCCACAAAATGCCAGACAAATCCTCTCTGAACAATGAAAACAGCTAATCACAGATGTACATTTCAGTCATCTGGGGCCTCGTCGGTGAGGTGCACCTAATCCCTCTAGGCACTGTGAGCAAGGGGTCCATATCTGGATTCCCCTCATTAATCTTAGGGTGACCAACCCCAAGAGCAATTTGCATATGTAGAAATAAAAGCCAGAGATGCTCAACTAGGCTCATGAGCTAGCAAATACATGCAAGAAGCTCACTGGGACTGTGTCCTCGCTCCCAGGGTGCAATCTCTTTTAGCTCACCAGTGCCATACACAGAGAGGAAATCTTCTGAAGCATATCATACTGGTTCTGCCAATTGACTGTCCAGCCACAAAATGCCAGACAAGTCCTCTCTGAACAACAGAAACAGTTAACTCCAGACGTACGTTTCGGACACCTTAGGCCTTGTCGGTGAGGTGTAGCTAATCCCTCTAGGCACTGTGAGAAAGAGGTCCATGTCTGGATTCACCTCATTACTCTTAAGGTGACCAACCCCAAGAGCAATTTGCATATGTAGAAAGTAAAGTCAGAGATGCTCAACTAGGCTCATGAGCTAGCAAATATATGCAAGAAGCTCACTGGGACTATGTCCTCGCGCCCATGGTGCAATCTCTTTTAGCTCACCAGTGCCACATACAGAGAGAAAAATCTTCTGTAGTATATTATACTGGTCCTGTCAAATGACAGTCCAGCCACAAAATGCCAGATAAGTCCTCTCTGAACAAGGGAAACAGCTTATCCCAGATGTATGTTTCGGCCTTCTTCTGTTTCGTCGGTGAGGTGAAGCTGATCCCTACAGGGATTGTGAGCAAGGGGTCCGCATCTTGATTCCCCTCATTACTCTTAGGGTGACCAACCCCAACAGCAATTCGCATATGTAGAAAGAAAAGTCAGAGATGCTAAACTAGGCTCTTTTAGCTCACCAGTGCCACATACAGAGAGGAAATCTTCTGTAGCATATCATACTGGTCCTGCCAAATGACAGTCCAGCCACAAAATGCCAGACAAGTCCTCTCTGAACAAGGGAAACAGCTATCCTTAGGTGTACGTTTCAGTCTTCTTGGGCCTCGTCGGTCAGGTACAGCTGAACCCTCTAGGCACTGGGAGCAAGGGGTCCACGTCAGGATTCCCCTCATTACTCTTAGGGTGGCCAACCCCAAGAGCAATTTGCATATGTAGAAAGAAAAGTCAGAGATGCTCAACGAGGCTCATGAGCTAGCAAATACATGCAAGAAGCTCACTAGGACTGTATTCTCACGCCCAGAATGCAATCTCTTTTAGCTCACCAGTGACATACACAGAGAGAAAATCTTCGGAAGCATATCATATTGGTCCTGCCAAATGACAATCCAGCCACAAAATACCAGACAAATTATCTCTGAACAAGGAAAACAACTAACCCCAGATGTATGTTTCAGCCTTCTTGGGTCTCGTCAGTGAGATGTAGCTGATCCCTCTAGGCACTGTGAGAAAGAGGTCCATGTCTGGATTCCCCTCATTACTCTTAGGGTGACCAACCCCAAGAGCAATTTGCATATGTAGAAAGTAAAGTCAGAGATGCTCAACTAGGCTCATGAGCTAGCAAATACATGCAAGAAGCTCACTGGGACTGTGTTCTCACACCCAGGGTGCAATCTTTTTTAGCTCACCAGTGCCATATACAGAGAGGAAATCTTCTGTAGCATATCATACTGGCCCTGTCAAATGACAGTCCAGCCACAAAATGCCAGATAAGTCCTCTCTGAACAAGGAAAACAGCTAACCACAGATGTACATTTCAGTTTTCTTGGGTCTCGTCGGTGAGATGCAGCTAATCCCTCTAGGCACTGTGAGCAAGCAATCCACATCTGGATTCCCCTCATTACTCTTAGGGTGACCAACCCCAAGAGTAATTTGCATATGTAGAAAGAAAAGTCAGAGATGCTCAACTAGGCTCATGAGCTAGCAAATACATGCAAGAAACCCACTGGGACTGTGTCCTCGCTCCCAGAGTGCAATCTCTTTTAGCTCACCAGTGTCATACACAGAGAGGAAATTTTCCAAAGCATATCATACTGGTTCTGCCAATTAACTATCCAGCCAAAAAATGCCAAACAAGTCCTCTCTGAACAAGGGAAACAGTTGACCCCAGACGTACGTTTCGGCCGTCTTAGGCCTTGTCAGTGAGGTGCAGCTGATAGCTCTAGGCACTGTGAGCAAAGGGTCCATGTCTGAATTCCCCTCATTACTCTTAGGGTGACCAACCACAACAGCAATTTGCATATGTAGAAAGAAAAGCCAGAGATGCTCAACGAGGCTCATGAGCTAGCAAATACATGCAAGAAGCCCACTGGGACTATGTCCTCGCTCCCAGGGTGCAATCTCTTTTAGCTCACCAGTGCCATACACAGAGAGAAAATCTTCTGAAGCATATCATACTGGTTCTGCTAATTGACTGTCCAGCCACAAAATGCCAGACAAGTCCTCTCTGAACAAGAAAAACAGTTAACTCCAGACGTACGTTTTGGCCGTCTTAGGCCTTGTCGGTGAGGTGTAGCTAATCCCTCTAGGCACTGTGAGAAAGAGGTCCATGTCTGGATTCCCCTCATTACTCTTAAGGTGACCAACCCCAAGAGCAATTTGCATATGTAGAAAGTAAAGTCAGAGATGCTCAACTAGGCTCATGAGCTAGCAAATATATGCAAGAAGCTCACTGGGACTGTGTCCTCGCGCCCATGGTGCAATCTCTTTTAGCTCACCAGTGCCACATACAGAGAGAAAATCTTCTGTAGCATATCATACTGGTCCTGTCAAATGACAGTCCAGCCACAAAATGCCAGATAAGTCCTCTCTGAACAAGGGAAACAGCTTATCCCAGATGTATGTTTCGGCCTTCTTGGGTTTCGTCTGTGAGGTGAAGCTAATCCCTACAGGGATTGTGAGCAAGGGGTCCACATCTTGATTCCCCTCATTACTCTTAGGGTGACCAACCCCAACAGCAATTTGCATATGTAGAAAGAAAAGTCAGAGATGCTCAACTAGGCTCTTTTAGCTCACCAATGCCATATATAGAGAGAGGAAATCTTCTGAAGCATTTCGTACTGGTTCTGCCAATTGACTGTCCAGCCACAAAATGCCAGACAAGTCCTCTCTGAACAAGAGAAACAGTTAACTCCAGACGTACGTTTCGGACACCTTAGGCCTTGTCGGTGAGGTGTGGCTAATCCCTCTATGCACTATGAGAAAGAGGTCCATGTCTGGATTCCCCTCATTACTCTTAAGGTGACCAACCCCAAGAGCAATTTGCATATGTAGAAAGTAAAGTCAGAGATGCTCAACTAGGCTCATTAGCTAGCAAAAACATGCAAGAAGCTCACTGGGACTGTGTTCTCACACCCAGGGTGCAATCTCTTTTAGGTCACCAGTGCCACATACAGAGAGGAAATCTTCTGTAGCATATCATTCTGGTCCTGCCAAATGACAATCCAGCCACAAAATGCCAGACAAGTCCTCTTTGAACAAAGGAAACAGCTATCCTTAGATGTACGTTTCAGCCTTCTTGAGTCTCGTCGGTGAGGTGTAGCTGATCCCTCTAAGCACTGTAAGAAAGAGGTCCATGTCTGGATTCCCCTCATTACTCTTAGGGTGACCAACCCCAAGAGCAATTTGCATATGTAGAAAGTAAAGTCAGAGATGCTCAACTAGGCTCACAAGCTAGCAAATATGTGCAAGAAGCTCACTGGGACTGTGTCCTCACGTCCATGGTGCAATCTCTTTTAGCTCACCAGTGCCACATACAGAGAGAAAATCTTCTGTAGCATATCATACTGGTCCTGTCAAATGACAGTCCAGCCACGAAATGCCAGACAAGTCCACTCTGAACAAGAGAAACAGCTTATCCCAGATGTATGTTTCGACCTTCTTGGGTTTCGTCGGTGAGGTGACGCTGATCCCTACAGGCATTGTGAGCAAGTTGTCCACATCTCAATTCCCCTCATTACTCTTAGGGTGACCAACCCCAAAAGCAATTTGCATATGTAGAAAGAAAAGTCAGAGATGCTCAACTAGGCTCATTAGCCAGCAAAAACATGCAAGAAGCTCACTGGGACTGTGTCCTCACGCCCAGGGTGCAATCTCTTTTAGGTCACCAGTGCCACATACAGAGAGGAAACCTTCTGTAGCATATCATACTGGTCCTGCGAAATGACAGTCCAGCCACAAAATGCCAGACAAGTCCTCTCTGAACAAGGGAAACAGCTATCCTTAGGTGTACGTTTCAGCCTTCTTGGGCCTCGTCGGCGAGGCGCAGCTGAACCCTCTAGGCAATGTGAGCAAGGGGTCCACGTCTGGATTCCCCTCATTACTCTTAGGGTGGCCAACCCCAAGAGCAATTTGCATATGTAGAAAGAAAAGTCAGAGATGCTCAGCTAGTCTCATGAGCTAGCAAATACATGGAAGAAGCTCACTGGGACTGTGTCCTCATGCCCAGAATGCAATCTCTTTTAGCTCACCAGTGCCATACACAAAGAGAAAATCTTCTGAAGCATATCATACTGGTCCTGCCAAATGATAGTCCAGCCATGAAATACCAGACAAGTCATCTCTGAACAAGGGAAACAGCTTATCCCAGATGTATGTTTCAGCCTTCTTGGGTTTCGTCGGTGAGGTGAAGCTGATCCCTACAGGGATTGTGAGCAAGTGGTCCATCATTACTCTTAGGGTGACCAACCCCAACAGCAATTTGCATATGTAGAAAGAAAAGTCAGAGATGCTCAACTAGGTTCTTTTAGCTCACCAATGCCATATATAGAGAGGAAATCTTCTGAAGCATTTCATACTGGTCCTTCTAAATGATAGTCAAGCCACGAAATGCCAGACAAGTCTTCTCTGAACAAGAGAGGCAGCTAACCCCAGATGCTTTCTTGTGCCTCATCAGTGATGTTCAGCTGATATCTCTCAGCACTGTGAGAAAAGGGTCCAAGTCTGGATTCCCCTCATTACTCTTAGGGTGACCAACCCCAAGAGCAATTTGCATATGTAGGAAGAAAAGTCAGAGATGCTCAACTAGGCTCATGAGCTAGCAAATACATGCTAGAAGCTCACTGGGACTGTGTCCTTGCGCCCAGGGTGCAATCTCTTTTAGCTCACCAGTGCCATACACAGAGAGGAAATCTTCTGAATCATATCATACTGGTCCAGTCAAATGACAGTCCAGCCACGAAATGCCAGACAAGTCCTCTCTGAACAAGGGAAACAGCTAACCCCAGACGTACGTTTCGGCGTACTGATGAGGCCCAAGAAGGCTGAAACGTCCATCTGGGGTTAGCTGTTTCTCTTGTTCAGAGAGGACTTGCCTGGCATTTCATTGCTGGACTGTCATTTGGCAGGACCGGTATGATTTCCTCTCTGTGTATGGCACTGGTGAGCTAAAAGAGATTGCACCCAGGTTGCGAGGACACAATCCCAGTGAGCTTCTTGCGTGTATTTGCTAGCTCATGAGCCTAGTTGAGCATCTCTGACTTTTCTCTCTAGATCATCTATTGCAGACACTGCAGCAACCATTGCTGCAGTGAGTTTTTGAACTCCCAGTTTACTCCTAAGTCCCTGCACTGCCCCTGCTTTCCCCCTGCCCCTTATGTGCTTGCTGGACATTACTCAACTACTGTGTGTTTTTACTTTCTACAGTATACAACTGATAGAGTGTGATGTCTTGCCATATCCCTCAACATAGTTCTCCGTGTCATCTTCTGTCTATCAAGTCTGCCTTAGTCACAGAACTCACATCAAGCTCCCAGTCAACTGTCAGTCACCTAATATATTTATATCGTTCTTCATGTTTTTTTTAATGCCTACAAAACAAAATAAAGATAAAACGAAGTATTACTATCCCTTTAAGCTGAATTCTACAATGGCTACCACAAAATAATGTTTTCCTTCACAGCCTGGCTGCTGTTATCTATTGTCATCCATGAGTTCTTAATTTTCTCTCACCATCTAGATTGTAAGCTTTGGTCTGTTTATGTGTTTTATTGGGTATCCTTTTAAAAGGTCACATTTGAAATATCGTGCGGTTGCATGCTGCAATCAACTAGGTGCCTGGATGAAAAGGGTGACATGAGACTCGCCCTGCATATAAGCGCGAGATTCTTATGTCGCCTCATTAAATGCAGCAGCATTGCCCCATACCTGAATCTGGATCCATTCTGGTGAGGTAATATGGTTGTCTGGATGTGTCACCTTTTCTTTTTTCAAATGTCTTCCCCTTCTGATGAAGTTATTGTCCTGTGCATGCTGTGCAAAGCTCCTTTGGATGCTGGTTCTCCATCTTTGCAAAAATTTTTGGTATGTTTGTTCCATATGTAGTCAGGGCTTGTGTAAGGAGTTTTGCCAC
Source organism: Rhinophrynus dorsalis (assembly GCA_037306005.1). NCBI lineage: Eukaryota > Metazoa > Chordata > Amphibia > Anura > Rhinophrynidae > Rhinophrynus > Rhinophrynus dorsalis. Next base: position 181,016,449 of record CM074725.1, on the reverse strand, counting down.
CCTAGGCAAAAGCTCAATTTGCTGCCCCCTGGCTCCGCCCCTTTATGCCCCATCCCTGTATGTGTATAAATGTCAATGTGTGTATTCTCTATACATGTGTGTCAATGTATGTGTGTTCCCTGTCTGTGTACAAGTGTCATTGTCAATTTGTGTATTCCCTATATCTGTATAAGTGTCAGTGTGTATTTGTGTGTGTTTCTCTGTATGTGTATCAGTGTGTCATTGCTCCCTATATGTCTATGTGTGTGTGAGTGTGTGTGTTCCCTATATGTGTATGTGTGTCAGTGTGTGTGAGTCTCTATAGCGTTATCAGTGTGTGTGTGCTTCTCTGTATGTGTATATGTGTGTCAATGTGTATGCCCAACCCCTGTTTTCAATATGCCATCTTGCATGGTGTTTTCTCTGTAGTCTGGGGATGTCCCAACCCTCCTGCCCATAAATACTCCCCCTTCCCTTTGAACCTATCTCTACTACCCTCCTGTCTTTCTTTTTCTTCCTCTTCTTATCTTTTTCCTCTGTAGATAATCCTTCAATTCTTTATACCGGATTGTGGGACTCTACTTCCATGCAATTTTGATTTTTAAGTCTTAATTTTCTCCTTTCTCCAATCATTATCTTATTTGTTGACAACCAGAATACCTAAAGTCATACTGTTTTCACACAGTAGACCTGATTACCTATGAGTGACAGGAATGATTTCTTGAATGTAATGTTTGGTTTTTAGGGTTGCCTCTTTAACCTGATTAGTATTCTGCCTATGTTTATATACTTTGCAATCTTTATCATGCTTTTTGATAAACTGTCCCTTTCTATCGAATAACTGTACATTCTACTGTTGTATTTTGAATTCTTTAATAAAGCTATTTTGAAAAAAACAAAAAAAGTAAAAGTTCCTTGTAATGCTTCAATGTGTCATGTTGGCCGCTTATACTCCGGCGGGTGTCCCTCCGTGCGGTCGCACCGCATACTTCGTTGGTCCCTTCTGGGTTTGGCAATGATGTCGCCACAGTCGCATCGGGCCGCCGCATGGCGCCCTATGGAGAAGCTGCCTGGGTTGCGTCCAGCGTCCCTGTCACTGCCCTGAACGCACTTGAATCACAAAACAGCCCCTGATTTCGCCTTGTCTTGCTCCCTCAGTACCGCACCTCAGTTTTTGCCGTCTTTTTGTCCGGTTCTTTTCCTTTGTTTTCGGAGTTTGGTTCTGGGCTCACTGGCTTCTCCACCTTATTGTTATAAATATAGCGGCCTGATTCTAACTGTGCTTTTCTTATAGTGCGGCTATGTTTTCAGGCCACTTACATTCATTACAGAATGCTAGAGCCTATCCCTGTGCCTGCTGAACTCCTAGAAGCATTCAAGATGATGAACGCCTGACTGTCTGTCCTCATGCAGTCCACCCAGGATATCCAAGCTGCCCAAGGTCAACTACAGCAGCAACTCCATGACCTGCAATCCGCTGGCTCTCCCCCTCCTGATGCACACAGCGCAAACTGGCATGCTGCCCAAGAACGGGAAACCCATCCCTCGCCAGGACCACGAGTGCCCCTCCCAGAATGGTTCCATGGAGACAGAACCAAGTACCAGGCCTTTATCACCATGTGCGAACTGTTGTTCTCACTGCATCCTCAGACATACTCCTCTGACTATGTCAGAGTGCGTACTGTCATCACGCTGTTGTCTGGAGAGCCCCAGGCGTGGGTCCATCACCTGCTACACATGAACAGTCCCACGCTGTCCACCTGGCCGGCCTTCCTGCAGGCCCTGGAGACCCTGTATGACGACCCCTTTCATGACGCCTCAGTGCAGTACGCTCTATGCGCACTCGTGCAGGGCAGAAGGCCTGTGGAAGAATATGTGACAAAGTTTTGCCGTCTCACCAGTGACACCCACTGGAATGAGGCTGCCTTGTACGATCAGTTCAGATACAGCCTGTCCGACACCTTGAAGGACGAGCTGGCCAGGGGCAGCCTACCAGGAAGACTGGAAGACCTGGTCCTGCTGGTGATCCAGATGGACCAAAGACTCAGTGAGAGGTGTTGCAAACCACAGGCCACCCCTGCCGCCCCAGTCCGCCAGGTCACCCCTGCTACCTCTCCTGGAGTAGACTCTGCACCCGCCTCGACCTCCACCACACCCGAAGAGCCAATGCAGCTCAATGCTGTCCGGGATCCTCTATCCCACACCGAGCGGGAACACCGTTGGCAACAAGGACTGTGCCTATACTGAGGTGGCGGTGGTCACTTGCTATGGTCTTGCCCAGTTTGTCCTCAGTCCCTTCCAGGTAAACCCCATGTTGCCAGTTCTCTGCCTGCTGTATGTTCCAGTCCGCCTGTATCTTAATTCTCCTTCCTTGTCTCCTTGCAGTGGGATGAACAGCAGTGTGAAGTTGTTGCCATAGTGGACTCCGGCGCCATCGCGCTGTTTCATCAGCCAAGACTGCACTACCACCTTAGGCATTCCTCTCCAGAAGAAGAGAATTCCACTTGCTGTCCGTATGGCCGACCAGAGGCCACTCCTCTCCAGTCCTATACAGTTGGAGACCGTTCAGGTTCAATTATCTGCACCAGGGGACCACATAGAAGACATAAAGTTTGATGTTCTACCATCTCTACTGTTCCCATTGATCCTTGGCCTACCATGGTTGCTGTCCCATGACCCTGCAATCTCCTGGTCCTGCTCCACAATCAGTTTCAACTCTGCCTATTTCCAAAAGACCTGCTGCAACACTAAGGGACCTGCTGTCCTGTCACTGCCTGCCATGACTCTGTTGCCTCCATCCTACCAGTCCTACTGCAATGTGTCCTATGAAGCCCAGGATGCCTTCCTGCCTCCTCACCGACCTTACGACTGTCCCATCGACCTTCTTCCTGGAGCAGCCATTCCATATGGCCACATCTACCTGCTTTCTGGCCCAGAGGCCCAACATCTGAAGGCCTACATTGCAGACAGTCTCCACCCAGGTTTCATTCGTCCCTCAACATCTCCCACTGGGGCTGGCATCTTCTTTGTCCCTAAAGAGGATGGGGGTCTGCAGTCTTGCATTGACTACCGTGAGTTGAATAGGATCACCATCAAGAACCGCTACCTATTGCCTTGCATCTCTGAATTACAGGAAAAGATCTCTACTACCTGCGTGTTCACGAAGATCAACCTGTGCAGTGCCTATAATCTGGTGCATATCCAGGAGAGGGATGAGTGGAAGATGGCATTCCATACCCGGTATGGACACTACGAATACACTGTCATGCCTTTTGGGCTGTGTAATGCTCCAGACACCTTTCAGCACTTTGTCAATGATGTGTTCCACAATCTACTAGATCGTTTTCTCATCATCTATTTGGACGATATCCTGGTGTTCTCTGCCTCTGTTCCTGAACACCGCCTTCATGTTCAGACTGTTCTTTCCTGTCTCCGTGAACATGGCCTGTATGCAAAACTGGAGAAATGCATCTTTGAGATTCTGGAGACCTCCTTCTTGGGGTTCGTGATCTCTCAAGGGTGTATCAAAACAATGTACTACACTGACCTATTTCTGCGGACAAGAAAGCCGTCCAGCGATTTCTGGGATTTGCCAATTTCTACAGATGGTTCATCCGAAACTTCTCACGACTCATAGTACTCCTCACTGCTCCAACCAAGAAGGAAGGACAGTTCCGCTGGTCTGAGGAGGCATAGGCAGCCTTCGACACATTAAAGACTGCGTTCACACAGGCCCCAATCCTTCGGCAAACCCAACACCTCTCAGCCATTCTACCTGGAAGTAGACGATTCCAATAATGCAACCGGAGCTGTACTGTCTCAATGTACGGGGAACCAAGACCAGCTTCACCCAGTAGCCTTTTATTCCTGATGGATGACCCCAGCAGAACAGAACTATGACATTGGTTGCGAAACCTCATGCAGAGCATTAACCCCCAACTGACCGTGAGGAGAACACCAAAAACCATCCCTTACAGTGACAAAGAACGTCTAGCCATTAAGCAGGCACTGGAAGAGTGGCGTCACTTACTTGAGGGCACCGAGGCTTCGGTAACTATCTATACTGACCACCGGAATCTCAAGTACCTACTCTCAGCCCATAGGCTCCGCCCCAGACAAGCCCGTTGGACCCTTTTCTTCTCCAGGTTGGACAAAAAACAAACAGCAGGGCGCAGACCCTCTAAGAGTATATCTGTATGTTAAATGCTTAATATATGCCCCTTATCTCCCAGCTTCTCACCAGATCCAGAAGTTACAAGCGCTTTTCAAAATCTCATTGAGTCCACAATGATATCAATATTCCAAACTTTCTTTTTATTGTTCCTCTTCCACATCACATATCGACCTAGGGCGAAGAACGGGAAGACGGACGCTCTCTCCAGACAGCACAACACCTTGGATTCAGCACCCGCACCACAGGATACCATCCTGTCCCCTCACCACTTCTCGATCATCACCAGCTATTTAATGACCTGACTTAGACAAGAGTCAAGACCAGAACTGTTGCTGATCCAATGCCACACTTTGACCTATACGGATGGGCTTCTTTACAAACAAGGACTGGCTTACATACCCCAGCGTCTACGCCCTGAAATACTCCATCAGTTTCATGATCCACCTGTGGCCGAGCATGGTGGGGTTAGCAAAGACTTATGACACTATCAAGGGACATTTTTGGTGGCCCCGGCTGAGTTCCGACGTGGTGTCATACGTAACCACCTGTAACACCTGTCACCGATCCAAAAGTAACTGCTCTAAGCCGCTAGGCCTTTTGCACCTGCGACCAATGCCTTCAGGACCTTGGAGAGAGGTCACTATGGATTTCATCGTGGAGCTTCCTCAGTCCAAGAAGTATTACACTGTAATGGTTGTGGTAGACCAGTATACGAAGATGGCCCACTTCGTGCATCTGGTGGGTCTGCCCACTGCTGTCCGTACTGCCGAAGCCTTCTTGTACAACGTGTTCCACCTCCACTGTCTTCCCTACTCCATCACGACTGTTAGAGGAACTCAGTTCACGTCCAGGTTCTGGAAAGCTCTCTGTTCTAATTTGAGCATCCAAAGTAATTTCTCCTCTGGTCATCATTCCCACACCAATGGGCAAACCAAGAGGACTAACCAGACCCTGGAGCAGTATCTAAGATGTTATACCTCACATTTACAGGACAACTGGTCCCAACTGCTATCCCTGGTGGAATTCGTTTACAACAATCAGTATCGCAGCTCCATCAGGATGTCCCCGTTCTACGCCACTTATGGCCTTCAGCTGGCCGTTCTACCAGACTTGTCTCCACACTCCTCTGTTCCGGATGCCAATCAACGCACTACTGAACTACAGCAGGTACACAAGGAACTTTCCACTATCCAGCAGCACGCCCAAGACACATACAAAGAATATGCCGACAAGCGGTGTCAGCTGTGCCATCCATTCCAAGTTGGTGACAAAGTACGGCTGTCATCCACTCATGCCCGCCTCTCCTGTCCATCCCGGAAGCTGGGGCCTCGTTTCCTCAGACCCTTCCAGATCACCAAGGCCATCAACCCTGTTGCCTTCCATCTTCAGCTGCCTGAGACTCTCCCTATTCATCAAACGTTTCATGTGTTGTAACTGAAGCCTTGGACAGCCAGTCCATTCCCTGGGAGACATCCTCCACTACCCACGCCACTTGCGGTGGGTGGCACTGATGAGTACGAAGTGGAGAGTATCCTTGATTCCCGCATCCACTGCAGCCGGCTGGAATACTTGGTGCACTGGCAGGGATACGGCCCGAAGAACGCTCCTGGTAGCCCAAGGCCAACATCCATGCTTCCGCCTGCTTGTGTGCCTTTCATGCTTCGCACCCTGATTGGGCGTCGGGTGTGTCCGCCCGGAGGGCGTCCGTTCCGGGGGGGTGTCTGTCATGTTGGCTGCTCATACCTCATGCAGATGTCCCTCTGTGCGGCCGCGCCGTATCCTTCGTCGGTCGCTTCCGGTGATGACGTCGCCAGAATCGCATCAGGCGTCACAGCCCTGAACGCACTTGAATCACATAAAAGCCCCAGCTACACAGACCTCAGGTGCTCTAGTACGGAGTTCCCACTGGAGTCTCGTTTAGTTGGCGTCTCTGTATTTTGGTGTTCGTTTCTTTTTTCTGGCACAGGTGGAGAAACAGCATCCAAAGGAGCTTGCATAGTATGCACAGGACAATAACTTCATCAGACGGGGAAGACATTTGAAAAAGGATAAGGCAACACATCCAGGCAACCATATTACCTCACCAGACTGGATCCAGATTCAGGCATGCGGGCAATGCCGCGGCATTTAAGGACGTGACATAAGAATCCTGAGCTTATATACAGGGCGAGATTCTCATATCGCCATTTTCATCCAGGCAACATGTTGAATACGGAGTGCAGCCACAAGATATTTCAAATGTGACCTTTTAAAACTGAACCGTACATTCTTCTTTCTTCCATTTTGTATAGTGCTGTAGAATATTATTAACCCTTTGAGTGCCAGAGGGGTATGTAACACATTGCGGCACACGTAGGGTTAGTAATACAAAATAAGCACAGGCAGGGAAGCTCAGGACCTATTAAATGACAAGCATGTAGAAAATGAGCTTGAAATGTAATTTTAAAATCATTGACTCTTCCTTTAAATCAGGGAAAGTTGGCACTTATATTCCCAAGCACAGACTGTCACATAAGCAAACCGAAACACAAACTATTTTATATACACTGTGATAAATTATATTAGTTAATATATGCAGTTAACAGATACTTAAAAGTGCCAGAAAATAAGTGCAGTTGTGTATAAAGTTTCAGTTTAGATGGGTAATGCACACTGTTAGCAAATCCAGATATTTACACACTGTTTACTTACCTGACATGCTATGTCCTCCTGCTTTTACTTCCTCCAGCACAAGCCAAGGAACAGGAGGGAGAGGGGCAAGACACATCCAATACTCAAATCAAGAGTTGAGCAACCTGTGTCTCACCAGCAGATGTTGGACTACAAATGTCACCATCCTTAGCCAGCAAATGGCTATCTGGGATTTGTGGATGTTGTAGTCTATCACCAGCTGGTGAGCCACATGTTGCACACCAGTTAATACATAAAATAAATAAGTAGTGAGCAAAGCACAGTGCTTCTCACAGAAGGGCATGTATTTTGTGCAAGCTTCTGTCAGACTTCCTGACTGTGCTCCTGTTAACTACATCCCCAGTTAATAGGGAACTTGTACACGTCTTGTGTATTTGGGAGTTGAAGTAGGTGCAGGAGTTTGGTAGTGCTGGTGGTGGTGGGAAGCCTTCTCTCTGAAAAAGCAGTCTTTTATAGACAAGCTGCTGGCCTAGTTTCTCCAACAGGAAGGTGAAGCAGCATTTGGAGCAGGAAGAACTTCCCTCAAACACTCTTTCAGTGGCTTCCTGTCCTCGCTTCCAGTCATTGGTAGTCATGGCTTGTACTGTAAGAGATGACTGCATTCATTCTGTTCAAAAGGACTCAGGGCCAACCAACAATGGTTTTGAGTCCTTTTGAACAGAGACAGCCCATATATAAAGGCAGTCTCTGTTCAAATTCCCTCACAATAGAATGGGCATCGGGCTGTAAGCATAGATGCCACCTGTCCTGATTTATGGGGGACAGTCCCAATTCTGGGGCTCAATCCCACTGTCCTGCCAAGCTGAGTGAATGTCCCGCTTCCCATGCTTGCTCGCCACTTGTCTCTACTCCCATTTTCTTATCTTGAGCCATGCTATTCCCATGTTCCCCCAAGAGTCACGTTACGCCCCCCCACCCCGTGTCAGGAGGCGGGGGGTGTCCTCCCTGAATCAGTGCGATGCTTGCTCTTGCCAGATGCCAAATATGATTGGCTACGTGTGCACGCACCTCACATAGCATACTTCCACTGTGTTTATTTTAGCACCTCCTATTCACTACCTATTTCACTCTCTGCAGTAATGTTGTGGCTGGGCATGAATCCTCCTTTTTGTCTGGTTGCCTGTCCCTTACACCCTCTCTCCCACTGGGCGTTTCTACAGTATTTATCTTAACACCTCCCTTTCACTACCTTTTTCACTCGAAAAATCGAGCCCTTAGTGTCTTAGTTACATAAGACAAGGAGGTTGTGTACTAAACTAAGCACACTTTTTAGACAATTCCAGTGAAGTCACTCCTTGAAAATAACGCGGTTGCGGCTCTGCTGCAGAGCCACTATGTCAGCTGACACGGATCTCCTGCTGACAGCTTTACAGTTGACAGCAGGAAATCACGAACTTTTAATGCAGAAATCTCTCAAATCATAGCGGTTTGAGAGATATGTTTTTTTTTGCTCTTTGGTCAAATTAAGAACTACAATTTGCTAAATATTTTTGTGGGACATTACTATCCCTTTATCAACCCTCCCCATCCATTATTACAGTGGTTTAAGTCAATTAGATACAGAGTGATGGATCCCATTGGACTCTTTGTATATTACTTGAAACACATGAATATATCAAACAGTGAGAGAAACGGGAGTTCCCTGGCCAAGTCATCTAATTTTAAATGGATAACAGGGAAAGACAGGGATCATGTATTCCTATCTCTTTAGTCTAAAAATCTAGTTGAGTCAAAGTCATGTGACCTCACCTTTAAACTTTATAGGTGACTCTCTGTGCTATACAAATCACCCATAGAATTGAATCCTAAGGTGATAAATTGATATATTTTCCAAGTTGAAAGATGTATGTCATCAGTCCTCTTCGCCCTGTAAGGCAACTAAATCCACCTGAGGACAAACCGAATAAAGGTACTTGGCCACCTATAACCATTAAATTACAAATATACCCTACAGCATGCAGATCTCATTTGTTTTAATAAAAATGGCTGATATAACATATAAGTGATTTTGAAACTAGTTTCAAAATTATGTAATTTTTTAAATGTGACAGTTCCACTTTAATAAAAACTAATCAAAAACAATGCTTTTTACTGATTTCTGTCACATATTAAAGGGATAGTAATACTTCGTTTTATCTTTATTTTATTTTGTAGGCATTAAAAAAACATGAAGAACGATATAAGTCTCATCTCTCAAACCTTTATAGTTTGAGAGATATTCACAAGCAAAGTTTCCCCTCCCACCCCTTTTACCTAGCATAAGCCATCTCTTCTCAGATGTGGAATGCAGTCCATAGATCAGACAGATAACAACAGGGGACAATCTTCTTCCTATGAGAACAATGAAAGCCCTGCCCCCCCTTGACAAGTTTTTCAGGTTTTTCCTTTATCTTAATTGAAGATTGTTCCTCTCTGAAATCTACCTGGGCACCTCCCTTCTGCTCTGGCTGATCAGTGTTACATCAGTAAAAGGGGCGAGAGGGGGATACTTTGTCATTGAATTACTCTTGAACTACAACTCTGACAGAATTGAAATGACACTCCCCAAAGTCCAAATACTAGGATGATTAATTGGAGCTGCTTTTATTATGAAACATTACTATCCCTTTAAGGCTTGATTAATGGTTGACTGTAGCCTGAACATAACATTTAATTAAATTAAATAAATATGAAGTTATTCAGTACATTACAGTGAATGCAATGTCTTTTTTTCGACAGTTAACACTTCACAATGTGTTGTGTACCCCTCTGGCACTCAAAGGGTTAAATCACTTGCTGGTGGTGTAGATTAGTGATAGCTATTTCTGTATGGAGTTGCTGAAAGCTCTGTACCAATTGAGAGACCACATGTTTGTGATAATTTGGAGCATTCCAATTAGTCAGTCCTGTGAGGGAAGATTACCTACTTCCCTGAATGAGTGATTGCAGATCCCCTAGAGTAGTGTTTCTCTACCATAGTCCTTGGGGCATACTAAGAAGTACAGGTTTCAGGATATCCCTTATTTATCACAGTGAGTTTTCAGTGTCTCAGTCATGGTGACTGATCATGGTGATTAATCTATCTACATTTAATTATGAAAGGAGAGAAAGAAAACAAATGGCACACCTCATAAGCTAATACTATCAACTCCAAGGAAATAAATGTAAACAATAGTAAAATGGGCATACCTGGGAACTTTTGAAATTAGCTCACCCTGAGATCTCCAAAATATTGACCCTTAACCCTTCCAACAAGGTCGATTCTAGGTGCCATGTTAATATTTGTTCTAACCCAGAGATGATCCACTCAGTCCTTAAGGAACCTTTAACATTATACAGTTGTGAGATATCACTTCTTATACATTCTCTAGGCAAGCAGAACTTCTTCCTCCCGCTTTCTGGTAAAGATGTCACAAATATGGACTTAAATGAGCAGTACATTTTTGTAAATCATATAGTAGATAACACTGGACTCTGTCACCCTGAGAATTTGACCGTTCACCTTAAGACCCTGAGATCTGGTTCAAAACCCTGCTTCTCAGGGTCAGCCCCTGAGAGTTCCCAGGTATGAAAATGGTACTCACACAGTGAGTTAGCTATCAGGACATCTTTGTTTCAAACCTGTGGGGGGTATTGCGCTGCCCCCATACAGATAACACAATCTTCCTTCTACATGGAATCGGGTCACTACTCCTTGAAACACGGCTCACCACGTCGTCAGTGTACAGGAAAAGTGTAGATCCGGCATACATGGGAAGGAAACAAAAGAAAGGAAAGGGCGCTGACCAGTATGTGATGTCAGAACAACAAATGATTCAACATCTGATAGCCAACACTGGTAATGACAGGCGGGGAAATAGTGACCAACCTCCCCTGCTCGAGGTTCCAACTAATAATGACTAGCTGGTAATTGTGAAGAAGCTGAAGGCCAGATAAAACGTGTATCCAAATGTTTAATAAAAAAAATTTTTAAATACACAGATACAATAAAGACAGCAGAATATAGTAACACGCTCAAGGCATTGCTTAGCTGACACGGTATTTCTTGGTATCCTTTTGAAATGTCTCTGAAAATTCTCCATGTGTTTTCTGAGGATTAAAATCTAATTTTACATACACTTTCTACAGTCTCCCATTTCAGTCTTTTCCATGGCTCCCATTACAATAGCAATCGTGTTAGGTGTCTCAGAACTGATAGTGTCTTATTGTTTTTGAACAGACAAGTAGGGTGCTAATCTAAATATATTAACAGCATTAGCTCTTCACCAGCAATTAACCAAACTGAGTCTGTAAATGCAATAAAAGAATTCAAGTTTATGATTATATTTTGGGATCTAACATAAAATATTTTACAGATGTTAGTTGGAAGTGAATGGTATTTAAAATTATGTATGTATGTATATATATATATATATATATATATATATATATATATATATATATTTATACTTAATATATGGATATTTTATGAGCTTTCTTCTTTTTTTCTGTTTTAGTATGCAGCTCACTTTAGCAGCTTCTCCAATTCAATCACTAAAAAAACACATTATTACTTTACTTTATTTCATCATTCCTTTCCTTTTCTATCCCACTTGGCCTTTAAGAACAAGGCTTTTTGGCCTGTTCCAGTGTGTATACCTCCTGTCTGTTTGGTATCAACCATTCCTCGCATGACTTGTGAGGAAGGATATAAATGGAACATAGTTCTCTATATAATCACTTCATTAATGCAGGCCTACATGGGTCCTGCACCAGGTAAATCTTTCATCTACACCTTTTTTATTTTATTGTATGTCTGCTTGTTTTAATTGCACTACACTGGGACCCACAAATAATAATAAAAACATCAAAATATTTAAATGGTCCTCTCTGACGCGTTTCAAAATAACATCTTTCTTCAGGTATTTTTAATTCAGATAGTATTTGCAGGTGTATTAGAGTAGGACTTACCATAAAGTGAGATACCTTGGCGTGGTTGGTAAGCTTAGACACGGATTGGCCAATTTGTGGGAATAAATTCTCACTTATTTATTTATTAAGGATTATTATATATGCCCATTACAGGGCACACATTATTCATAGCATATAAAGGAGCACAGATCTGTTTATATATATATAGTGTGCGTGTTGTGTTCCTTAATGTAAGCAAGCAGTCCCAAAATAAAGTAATGGTGTTGGCATGTGCTGGCAATCCAATTCTGGATAGTGATGTTGAGATAAAAACACTTACATGGAGATCTATACCAGTACTATCTGGAGGCACAAATCAGTCATACCAGCTGACAAATCAAAACTGATGTAAAATAGATGACTGCAGTCCAATTAAGATGTTTAACTAGGAACTCTAAAATGGAAAACAATGCCCATCTTACCTGGAGGAATAGTTTTTAAGTTCATTTAACCCCTTAGGTCACGGCTGTCCAAGTTCATTCCTCAAGGGCCACCAACAGGCCAGAATTTATGGATTTCCTTGATTACACAGGTGAGTAAATCAGTGTCTCATTCATTTAGACTGATTAATATGTGCTTAAAGGGATCTATCACCCCAATATAGGTTTGTCTAAAACGTAAGTTTATATAGTGACTAGCTGGTATACAATAGACATTTTTTTTTATTCTTTGGCCAAAATGAAACCTTTAACGATGATCCTGTGCCTTCCTTCCTTCATTGGTCAGAGAGCACTCCAGCTTACAAGGAGAAATCCTCAGTCATCGGGGGAGGTTGGATCGAGGGAGAGGAGCAGAGGAAGAGTGATACACTGCGGTACAGAGCTGTAACTGCAGTCTATTCAGAAGGAAGGCACAGGATCATCGTTAAAGGTTTCATTTCGGCCAGACAAATACTAAAAATAGATAGATCTCTTTTAAAGGGATAGTAATACTTTTTTTTATCTTTATTTTATTTTGTAGGCATTAAAAAAACATGAAGAACGATATAAGTCTTATGTCTCAAACCTTTATGGTTTAAGAGATATTCACAAGCAAAGTATCCTCCCCTGTTCAGCCAGAGCAGAAGGGAGGTGCCCAGGTAGACTGCAGAGAGGGACAATCTTCAATTAAGATAAGGGAAAAAGCTGAAAAACTTGTCAAGGGGGGAAGGGCTTTCATTGTTCTCATAGGAAGAAGATTGTCCCCTTCTGTTATCTGTCTGGTCTTACAACCAGATTCACATCTGAGAAGAGATGGCTTACCTAGGAAAAAGGGGCGGGAGGGGGAAACTTTGCTTGTGAATATCTCTTAAACCATAAAGGTTTGAGAGATAAGACTTATATCGTTCTTCATGTTTTTTTAATGCCTACAAAATAAAATAAAGATAAAACGAAGTATTACTATCCCTTTAAGCAGGGAAATCCCTAAATCCTGGACTGTTGGTGGCCTTTGAGGGCCGAACGTGAACAGCCCTGCCTTAGATGAAAGGGTCCTGAAGTGATGGATTCACCATTCCACCCTTTGCAGCAGAGTTTGGCACAGTTACCATCCCTTTTGGAAATGTGTGGCCTGGGAAACTTCCCCAACACTCTGCAACACTGGGTTTCTAGTTTCTTTTCTGTAGAATATATCCACATGGTTTCTATTTCCTTTCATGCCTCTCTTAGGTCTCAGATATGTACATTAGAGTTATAGCAGCGGGCAGCTGCTTAATGCCACATACCTAACATGCTTCAGTGAGATACACACTCTCTGACATTTTAAGGACTCTATCTCTCTGGGAATTAAAATTCTTGGGTCAGAGGTTCTTTTGTAGGTAAACCTTTTCTCTGTAATCAGTGCCCAAAAGAAGGTTAAAATCTTCCAATTAAAAAAGGGAAAGTCCTGACTAGCTGCTCATTATCAGCCTATGAGACTCAGAATTTGATACCAGTTCTCACCACGTCAAGGCCAGATTAAACATTAGAAAGCTACAAGGGTGCCTAATTGTGAGGGTAGTCTTATCATTCCTTGCAACAATCACCATGCTGAGCTGTTGGTATGGCCATGCAGTCTCAGAGCCCCTGAACCACACACAGATTATTTATGTTGTTACTAGCCAGGATTTTAGTACTAATCATTAGAGGATGGGGGCCAGGTCATGTAAGGAGTGGGTGTGTGGCCATGGGGGGCTGTCTTGCTCAGGGGCATCTAAAATATAAACCTGACCTGCACCACCTTATAGCATAATAACCAACACACCCCCATGAAGGAAGTCATTTAAACTATCACCTAAACCACAAAAAAAGCTGCCAAATCATCTATTCTAAATGCACCCCCTTTCAGTACTGGTTGATATGGTGGAGTAATGGATGCACTGCACACAAGCCTTCTTGAAACACTAAAACACCTTAATGACTGTTAAAACAACCAGAATGCTGCCAGTCCCATGTTAAATATTTACGTAAACAGTAGGTTTTTTGATAAAAAGTAAACGTTAGAGGACATATTTACCTTTAAATTAAATATTGTATTTATTAAATTTGTTACAATTGAAAGCATTTACATTTCAAAAGGCAAAAATGCTTATATTAAAGCTTGACTGAAAATTGTCACTGAAGAGTACAAAAACATGGAAATTCAGGGTTTTAGTTTGCTGAACTTTAACTCTGTATCTCCTGGTGCTTTGTTGATGACACAAAACAGAAGATGAAAATTAATATAATTAAATTAAAGTATAGTGTAAGGAGTTAACTATAATTTCCATGCTTTTGTATGCTGAATAATCATTTTAATATTACCTTTTAATTTTATTTTTTTTGCTATGATTAAGCTTGCTATTTATATTTTGATAGGCTAAGCTTGATTCACTCATTTGAGTGATTAAAAAATGTTTTTAATCTATGTTATTCGGTTCCATCAAGCATACTTCTCATACTTGTTAAATTTTTTTATTTGAATTTTTGTTTTTGATAGTTTTAGTCAATTTATAATGTTCTAATTGAATGATTTAAATATATCACATATATGTGGGTCTCATCTTCTCTCTGCTTGAGGGCTACGTTTGTTTAATTCTGTTAATGATCTCTAGGTACACTTCATTTGACAAAAAGCTGCATGAGCCAAAGTGGGTCTGTTCATGCAAATGAATTATATCTGTTCTAATACGTAATAAGCATATGCAAAGCTGTAGGTTTAAAATTAAATATTCCAGGAATAGGTGCATTATTTAAACACACTAAGGGCGAGATGTTCAGAAAGTGGTGGTAACTGAAATTGTCTGTAATCAGAATAAAACAGTTCTTACACCATGATCCGTCAATTCTCAGACATGTTTCCGTCATTTTTTGCATCTAATTCCGCCATCTCCATCAAAGGGAAAAAGCTGTCTTAAAAGTGGGTGTGGTTTAATCTTCTGTCATAATGTAAGGTATTTTCAGTAAAAAACATTCATTTGAATGTAATTTTTTGTCTGATTAACGTCATTTTTTCCCAACATAATAAAAATGGTCTAAACTTGGAGAAGAAAAATTTGTTTCAAAGACTAAAAAATGTCTTTGTTTCTTTGAAAATTGTCATTTCAAAGACAAAATGAAAGACAATTTATAAGATCAGAATTTTTAACGGCAATGTTCAATGAAATCTTCCTACTGTCATTTTTAATTCTTTAGATGAATTTTCAAACATGACGGATTTACTTCTGAAAATACTGTCCTTCTTTTACCACCAACTTATGATCCGACAAGTTTATCATTATGACGACTTTTTGAACATCTCGCCCTAAATTAATCCATTGAGGAAGATTCACTAAGCTGTGATAAAGTGGTGATAAAGTGTAGATGACTTCTCCAGCTCCAGAGTCTATGCAATAACATCTCCCAAATTGAAGAAATCTTAGTGCATAGGCTCCATATAATAGCATTTGAATTGGAGAAGTGATATCACTGCAGAAGTCATCTCCACTTTATCACCACTTAGTGAATCTCCCTCAAAGAGTTCAGATTACGTTTTTCTCTGTGTAAAATGTGGGAGATATTTAACAGTCTTGACTGTAGCCCTCATGAAAATATTTTTTAGTGCATGAAAAGAACTAATTGGGAAAGAACTTTTTTTTTCTTAACATTAATATTTTTTAAGAAGGTGATATATACCAAATTTGCAGGATTTTTGTCAACAAACAAAACTGCTAAATTAAAGGTCACATTACTAGAACTAGAAAATTCTTATGGCCCTAATTCATTTTTCTCTTGTGCCTTTCTTCAAACAATAAAATGTTCAATCAATCCTGGGTGTCATATCTATGGATGCAGATACGATAGCTGCTGGCAGTTTTTTCACCCAGAAACAGACAGAGTTCATGAATCTACTTAACCATTTAAACCTTTGAGTGCCAGAGTGGTAATGCATTCCGTACCACTTTGGCACTCAAAGGGTTAAAGACATGAAACCTGTGCAACAGTTGCAAAACAATGCATTGCACATACCCCTGGTCCTTAAAAGGTTATATCACC
Organism: Rhinophrynus dorsalis; assembly: GCA_037306005.1. Classification (NCBI taxonomy): domain Eukaryota; kingdom Metazoa; phylum Chordata; class Amphibia; order Anura; family Rhinophrynidae; genus Rhinophrynus; species Rhinophrynus dorsalis. Next base: position 181,000,207 of record CM074725.1, on the reverse strand, counting down.
GTGTATAGTGAGCAGAGGCTGAGGACTTTGAGGTCCTGATAGCAACAGTTATGTCCACCTCTGTGGACATGACATTGAGGACTAATTGCCTTGGATTTAAATCTCTTGAACCAAGGAACAAGGAAATATTCAGATGCCATCAGTATTTTCTGGCCGTAGTAACATAGATAAGGGATTATTTTTAACAGACGTTAGGTCTCCTGTAATTTATCTTTGTTTGTAAATCAACATTTAATCATAAAACATCAATCTGAACAATAACTGTGACATTATGACCACTCTGCCATAACGGAAAATAGAAATGGTATGATATAAATATGTCACATGACTATACAGTATAACCAAATAAAATAAAACATTACATTTTAATAAAAAAGTGAATTAGTTCATAATCTTTGTCAACATACTTTTTGTCCATTACACACTTGGTATATGTCAAATATGAGAACTTGGAGAAATACTAAGTTCAGTCTCAGAAAATCCAACAGGCAGATCAGTCAATGATCCCCTCATTTTAACAGATCTACTTGAGCCTGGACTATTGTTGGTGTCCTGAAAGTAGAGAAGAGAACATGTGACACACACACACAGAACATATTTCTTTTCAATCAATAGATTAGTTCTGACACTCTACCATTTGGAATCTTAATATAATGAAGAAACTGAATATGCACTATCTTTCACACATTGTATGTGTTGACAAGATAATCACAGATGCATAGCCTACTGGTACAAAACATGACAGCAGACAAAAGGAATTTCATTTTTAAGCACAATTTGCAGGGCAGTGCTGTTTATTACATTCAACATGTCCATCCTTGCGTGCACATAAAAAGGTTATAGATGGTGAGATAGCTCAGTTGGTTAATGCACCAGCTGCAGAATCTGTTCAAACTTCAGGGTCACAGGTTCTAGTCCAGGCAAGGTCAGCTCAGTCTTTCACTCTTCTGCGGTTGATAAAATGAGTACCCAGGACTTACTTGAAAGCGAGAGACAAGGTTTCCTTCCTGGTCAAGTCCTTTCATAAAATGGAATTATGCTTAAAGGGCAATTACCATGTTTAACTAAGACTACCCCCCACTGGGAGTGGAGTGCATCCTATTAGCCATTTGTGGGGGTTAGAAAATGTACCCACGTGCTTGGAATACAACCCAGAAATCTGTGGCTTTCAACTTCAAACTCTTGGGTTGCATGCGCATTCCCATATTTGTATCAATCTTTCACACTTAATACAGTACATCTATGGGGACCTGTATCTTCCAAACGTCTGTTCTAATCACCCATTAGTCTGCAGGGGCTCACAATGCAACACTGGCTTAATTCCCCCAGCTGCCTAAAAATCGCCGGAAGAAATGGGGCAGTGGCGCCAGGTGCAGACAGGCCGGCCTCTTCTTCCTCAATAACATCTCTGGTCGGTCGGTCCCTATGTCCGCACCCTTCGCCAGCCTGGAAAGCTGCACAGCCAGGGGATGTGCTGGAAGTACACCTCCCAGCATTTTGTGTGTTCAAGCAGTCTCTACTGTGCATGACTGCATCGGCAGTCTCTACTACGCATGACTGCATCGGACAAACATACAGGCCTTTTAAATACAGGATGAGCATAAAATGACCCCCCCCTCCTGAATTTTGCCCTTGTTACTTCTCTCCAATCAGTCCTAGATGTCATGTCCATGGAGGCAGACATGACAGTTGCTCTGCTCAGTGCTCATGGTAATTATGAACAACATATTTCTTCACAGTCTGTGCACACCCCTCTGGTCCTTAAAGGTTTAAGTAGGCTCATGCACTATGGCTGCTTCAGTTAGAAAAAAACTGCCAGCAACTGTCATGTCTGCCTCCTCTGAAGATATTATCTCTTTAACAAGCAAAATTCAGAGTGACCATTAGCATTTTCTGGCCATGAAAAGCTAAGTGGGGGTAATTACTAGAAGGTGTTAGTTTTCCTTTAAAGCCACTCAGCTAATCATTGACTACAATGTATTAAGATTGCTGAGCAACAGGAGGTGGTAACAAACCTCTACTTACCCATAAAGAGGTGCTAAGGGGAACGTATGAATAGAATTCCACATGAAAATAAGCATAAAGAATTGATCTGTTCACTCAGTCGTTCTGTACCTGCGTAAAGGGATAGTAATGTTTCAAAACAAAAGCAGCTCCAATTAATCTTTATAGCATTTAGGTCATGGAGAGTGTTATTTCAATACTGTCAGAGTTGTAGTTCAAGATTAATTGAATGATAAATTATGCCCCTCCTGCCCATTTTACTGATGTAACACTGCTCACCTCAGAACAGAAAGGTGGTGTCCAGATGAATAGCAGAGAGGGACAATCTTCAATTAGCATAAGGGAAAAAACCTGTCAAGGGGGCAGGAGTTTCATTGGTCTCACAGTAAGAAGACTGTGCCTTGCTGTGAGCTGTATGGTCTTAAGACCAGATTTCACATCTGAGGGGAGGTGGCTTACACTAGGCAAAAGGGGCGGGAAGGGATAAAAGGGGCGGGAGGGGATACTTTATCATTCAATTACACTTGAACTACAACTCTGACAGTATTGAAATAACACTCTCCATGGCCCAAATACGATGAAGATTAATTGGAGCTGCTTTTATTTTGAAACATTACTATCCCTTTAAGGGTTATAAAGCTTTTAAAGCAACAAACAATCCCCTTTGCTCCAAATTCACCGCGTATTGGGTGGTAACGAAAAGAAGGGGCAATTTCAAGCCATGATTTTGAAAAATCTCTAGAATTCAAGGGGTTAAGAGCGCCACATAAATAATTGGAAATCGTTATTTATTCCCTATGGTGTTGTTGGTTTGTCTCAGAATTGCTCCACTGTTGTCTTTATACATATATACCCTTGTGCTTATAACACTTTGAGTCCCAGAGGGGTAGCCTACCCCTCTGGCGCTCAAAGGGTTAACCTATTGTTTGATCATCAAATTCCAAACAGTTTAACCCCTTAAGGACCACTGACATGCCAGGACCATCAAGGCAGTTCGGCACTTAAGGACCAGTGACTATCCTGGCACGGCATGGAGTTCAGGGCTCCCAGCGCGGCTGCACGCCACTCCGGAAGCCCTGAACCAGAACTTTAAAAAAAAAAAGCAAAAAGCCCTGTGGTCCTCAAGTGTCCGACGAGCGTGCGCGCGACAGTCCTTAAAGGGTTAAAGGGGCAATAAAGTGTCAATATAAGGTCATTTGAAATCATTGTTAGGTCCCTCATTGATATGAGATTCACTCTGGCTCTCGCTGTTGCCCCTGCAGATCTCCACGATATTCAGGTCTGAGTGGAGTCAGAGCCTCACTGGGCACTTATGGGAGGTTCCTATCCACTCCACAGAAGTCCATTGATGGTGAATTCACCAAAACTGAGCTTCTATGGGGAGAATAACAATGCTGATTCCTCTAACAGCAGTGTGGTGTTGATGTCCACGCAGGAATAATGGAGAAAACAGGTGAGTTTTAAGCTATGGGAACTCTTTTGACCATTAACTGCCCCCTTAAAGTTATCAACAGAGGCTACAAAAAGATGTCTAACTCCTTTTATGCGAGTGTGTTCTACAATGCATTAAAGGTAGTTTCATAATGAGATGTAAATGCACGAGATACAATAGGTAATTCTAATGATGGTTTGCTTGAAACCACTTGAATAAGACACAAACCTTTCAATGTGTTCACAGAATCTGTTTTTAAAATGATTTGTGGTCAATGTGCTCATCTTGACTCTGCACAGTATATATTGCAGATCCTCCTTGTTGATAAATACCAGCTTGATTTACAAATGAGCTGGCTTTGGCATATGCAAGCAAAACCAAAACAGTGAGGTTTCCTGGACCAATGGTGCAGTTCAATTAACACTCTGAGTTCCAGGTGGCTATCGCTCTGGTACTCAAAGGGTTAAATGCATTGCTATCTCTTGGTAACCTATTGCAGGCAATAGAGAATCTGTGGCTGATGTACTAAGACGTACTGGATCAATTCAGGGGGACAACCAATGGTACAAGAGGAAAATAATCAAAATTGTCATTGATTTAAAAGGGTCTTTTAACTCCTTAAATACTAGAGAGGTCTCCAACATATTGCATTAAAGCCCCATTTAAATCAATGACAATTATCAGAATGTGTATTTCTTCCCTGTGTTTCAGTTGGTTTGCTCCATAGCTGCTTAAATTCTTCTTAGAACATCAGCTTTGTTTTCTCAATAAATAATTTATACTTTTCCTGTTAATCATCTCTTTTATACAAGATAGCTCTCCACTGGATTGCAAAGCTGTGTTGGAGACCGGCTAAAAATGCAGAGCATTAAAATCTAGCTGGCCTTTGTAAACGGCTTTAGATTTAAAGTGTTAGTAATGTCCAAAAAAAAGTTTTTTGCATATAAAAGAGTTTAAAAAGCTGAGCTATATGCAAAAAAACATATCTCTCAAACCGCTATGGTTTAAGAGATACAGGCATTTAAAGTTCGCTGTCTCCTACTGACAGCTGTAAAGCTGTCAGCAGGAGATTCGTGTTGGTCGACACGGTGGCGTGCGTTTTTTTGCATATAGCTCAGCTTTTTAAGCTCTTCTATATGCAAAAAACTTTTTTTTGGACATTACTAACACTTTAATGTACTTTACAAAGAACTCACAAGAGAGAAATAAAGGTGGTACTTTTTAACGGCTAACTGAGGACAGAGAAAGTGCAAGCTTTCAGGACACTAAGGTCCCTTCGTCAGAAATGGGTTAACCTGAAAGCTTGCACTTAGTGTCCTGACGGCTTGTACTTAGTGTTCCGAAGGATTGTACTTAGTGTCGTGAAGGCTTGTATTTAGTGTCCTGAAGCCTTGCACTTAGTGTCCTGAAGGCTTGTACTTACTGTCCTGAAGGCTTGTACTTAGTGTCCTGAAGGCTTGCACTTAGTGTCCCGAAGGCTTGTACTTAGTGTCCTGAAAGCTTACACTTAGTGTCCTGAAGGCTTGTACTTAGTGTCCTGAAGACTTGTACTTAGTGTCCTGAAGACTTGTACTTAGTGTCCCGAAGACTTGTACTTAGTGTCCCGAAGGCTTGTACTTAGTGTCCTGAAAGCTTACACTTAGTGTCCTGAAGGCTTGTACTTAGTGTCCTGAAGGCTTGTACTTTCTGTATCCTCAGTTAGCCATTAAAAAGTACCACCTTTTCATAACATGAGTTCTTCGTTAAAAATTAGATTGAATCCCATCTACTCTACTGGCTAACACAGCTATTCCCTTTTCCCCTAATCAACTTTGAAATTTATATAACTGAAGGAGAACTTTGCCATAAGAATAAATAGCTCTTAATTTTCTTATCAGAAGACCTTACCTGTGTTTTGTTTTCTTTTCTGCATTTTCTGTTTCAGGCAACCGCTAGTTTTCTCAGTTTACAGTTTGATACAGTATAGTGTTCCTTCAGGTCTATTGAAGCCCATTGTGTCTGGTGAAGATGTATAATCTAGAGCAGTATTTTTCAACAGTAGACCTCAGGGCCCATCAGCATATCAGATTTTCTTTATATCCCTGCTTAATCACTGGTGAGTAATCAGTGGCTCAGTTATTGTGATTTAGCCGCCTGTGATCTCAGGGAAATCTGACTTATTGGCATGACCCTACTCAGGACTATAGCTGTGAATCACTGATCTAGAGGCAGACTTCAACAGAAATCATTATATACAGGAAACTGCAGAGAAAATGCACAAAATATAAAGCTGTTCCTGACTGCCACACAAAGGCTAGCTATCTAAGTAAATCAATGTTGCCTTTTTGGTAAATCAAGTTTTATTATTTATTTTTTTTTTAAATAGTGAATAACAATCCAGAGGGTAGCAATACAGGGGACATTGGTAAAGATGGAAAGGGAGTACAATAAAGAGCAATCTTGAGGCGCAGCTCAATAGAAATAAAATGACAGGTCATCGACATAGTGAATACAAAACATTCATACAATGCCAAAATAATAAAGCAAAATTACAATGAACTATGGCATCTAAGTACCCAATACATCACGGAACGTAGGTAATGCAATCATCACTAGATGAAAACAAGCAAGATGAATATTTGATTTTATTCTCATCTATTATGATTGCGTTTTTATAACTAGGGGTGGGTGAAAGTTGTCACCGTGTTCCCGTGGGAAATTTCACGAAAACCACATTGTTGATTTTCAGCTTTTTCGTGGGAAAATCCACTTTAAAACTATAGGTTAAAATTTCCGCATTTTTCGCCCATTGGCCAACATTTTTCAGCATTTTTTCAATGGCTAGAAAGTTTCCGCCCATTGATTTACATTGTTTTTGTACTTCCGCTATAAAAACGTGACGTTTTCGCTGAAGAGCGAGATAGATGTGCTGTGCTGTTCTCTTGTGATATTTTGCAAAAAGTGAGGTAGGAGAGGCTCATAGTGACTCCTATCACTATGAGCAGGGTAAAAAATAATCAATGGAGGAGCTGGAAGGACCATTATGTGTCCACTGAGTATGAGGAGGACGGGACCACTACTGTATCAATGCTGTCCAGTCCCCCTAAATCACCCCAAGGGATCTTGGGGAATGTAATTGGAAGGGAGGGAGAAAAGGGAATGGGAAGGGAGGGAGAAAAGAGTACTATTAGTGAGAGCAGGACAGGTCAGCTGCCTGTGCCTGCTGCAAGACGTGCTGCCCCTGCTGCCAGTGCCAACATTGCTGTACCTGCAGCCATTAGTGTTGTACCTGCTGTCAGATGTGCTGCCACTAGTGCTGAACCTGCTGCCAGTGCTGAACCTTCTGCCACTGCTAAACCCGCTGCCAGTGCTGAACCTGCTGCCACCAATACTTTGCCTGCTGCTAGTGTTTCTTTTAGTACTCAGGGGGGATGGAGAAAATTATGCCATGTGTGAAAGCAGGGGACCCTCTGTCACATTGCTCGTCACCTCCTCCAAGTAGCAGTGAGATGTCTGGAGTAGAACAGCAGCACATAGGGACTAGTGGTGGTGGTGGTGTTGGAGAAGCTGGGGTGGAAGAGACATTGATGGCCTTTTTATCAGAAACTGAGAAAGAATGGGAGACAGGGATGAGGATGGGCATCACCACCACCACTAGCAGTCAGCTTTTGAAATTAGCGGAAATTGAAACTGCTCTAACTTCTGCTGCTGCTGAGATGAAAGGGCAGCAGGGTGCTGAGGAGCAGGCTAATGTGCCACAGACCACCGTGGACACAGTGGGAATGGGGTCAACAAGTAATGTGGGACTAGGACAGGTTCCACTTGCCAACAGTAGCAATACTCCTCCTGATCCTAGTTGCAGTGCTAAATCTGAGGCAGTAGCAGCAAAAGCAGCAACATTATCCACTGCCACAAAAAGTGAAGGGGAATGTGGAGGACAAGAAGAAAGGGGCCATACTTCTCCACCTGTTCCCTATCCCTCCCCTCAGAAGTCATGGGTATGGGACTATTATTCTCTTCTGGCAGGCACAGTGCAGTCATCATCAACAATGGTACAGTGCAAAATTTGTGACAAGTTAGTGAGAAGGGGAAAGTAGGGAATACACCTTGGCACAACCGCCCTGATAACACACATGAAACACATGTGACATTTACCCCAAACTTGTTAAAGCCAAACACCAGTAACAGAAATCTAGCACCACTGTTACTGTACCCCCTGACGCTCCAGAAAGGTGGAGATCAAAGAGAAGGAAGAATAAAAAACCCAGACAGACACTGGAAGTTCCATGACGAGTGAAAGAACTAGTTTGCTATCAACATCATCTTCTTCCTCTAGGGTAACAAGTACACCTCCTGCCAATCCACCTCATTCATTGTTACCTCCCCCGCCAAGTGATAGCCACTCTGTTAATTTTAGGATATGGCAGTTCATCTCTACCCTTTGTACACTGTATGGTGCAATGACCACACATGCCAGTGTGGTGGAGAAGAATCTATACCAGGTCATCAGGTGGCATCTGAGGAGATTCCATCCCGCAGAATATGCTAGGATTCTGGCAGGGAGGGTTCATCATTACTAATAAACTGTCAGCCAGTTGTCATGTGTCCTTAGCGGGGTCTGGACAAGGGGTACAGTGACAGCGGCAGTACTTGGTTTCGGGTGTCATGGTGTTTGGATACAGTTGTGCCCCCAGATGTTATTTACCACACACACACACACTGTGCACATTGCAGTTGGTGATGGAAGCCACAGTTCCTGTTCTCCAGGGAAAAATATATATTCTAATAACAACACACCCATGATGATTTTGGAGGAGGGGCAGGTGGAGAAGATTTAATGGTCAACTTGTTCTTTTCTCCACATATACTGGGGGCTATTTATTCTTCTGCCACTGCCTCAGGCTCATCACTGGAGCCAGTCGTGGCAAGTGGAACCTTCATCATCCATCTTCCATGTTACTGCTATTGTTCATCCCATTCCCTTTCAGCTGCCTAATCATCCTGATGCTTAAACAACTCAGCAGCAGAAGTACAAACAGCAGTTGCAACTCAGAAGGACATTTGACAGTGGCCACTGGCCAACATGACCTGCTAGCATTAGGCCTGTAGGGTTGCTGGCATTAGGCCAGTAGGGCATTTTTATTTTTTTCTCAGGGCTTATGTTTTGAAAAAAACAAACAAACAACAAAAAAACACTAGTCCTACAAAAAAATAAACAATTTTTGTGGGTTTGTTTCTAACAAGCCTAAGTCCTACAAATCAATGTTTCCTTAGGGCTTGTGCCAAACTAGCTTAAGTCCTACAAAACAATGTTTCCTTAGGGCTTCTGCCAAACTAGCTTAAGTCCTACAAATCAATGTTTCCTTACGGCTTGTGCCAAACAAGCTTAAGTCCTGCAAATCAATGTTTCTTCAGGGCTTGGTCCTCTAATAAGTCTAAGTCCTACAAAGGCCTCTAACAACAAATCAAACAAATCATCCTCTACAAAATACTCTATCAGTAGTAGTAGTATCAGTCCGCCCCAGTGGCAGCTTATGTCAGGGGGTTCCTGTCTCTGTCACTTTAAATACAAATGTCTTATTTTATTTTATTGATTTATTTTTTATTAACTGTCCCCCCAGTAGCAGTCAAGAAAGCCCCCCCAAAACAAACTCCCTGTTCAAAGGATTCATTCATTCATTCACCAACACAGGCACCCTCCTCAGACCCCTTTATATCATGGCTTATGGTTTTTATTCTATTTAATTTAGGATTTCTTTTTATTATGTGTCCCCCAATCCCAGTAAACAACCCCCCAAAAACATTCCATGTTCAACTGATTCTTTCCCCACATCCCACCAACATAGGCACCCTCATGCCCCTTTTATACAATGCCTTTGGGAAATAAAATATTATTTGTAATGTGTTGTGTGTAATTTCTATGTTCCCGTTGATTTCAATGGGTGACAAAGCAGAAAATCTGCACTTTTCTCAGGAAATTGTTTGCCAAGCGGAAAGTGCCATTTTTCACCCATTTCAGTTTGAGGCAGAAAGTTTTGCACATCCCTATTTATAACATATACAAGAAAAACACAAAGAGGGCGCCCAAAAGTGCCTCTTATCTTTATAGTACAATCAACATGAAAAGATTTGAAATGTACTCCCAAGTGTGATGGTTGTGGAAAGGCGTATGCCCGAACACAACAAACCAGGCTTCCAGAGAATTTAACCTGTCTCTGTTCAGGTAACACTGGACAGGAGTATGAAATCCACAGGCTACTTGTTGTTTCTTTTGGCTTATGCTGAATCTGATGAAGTGGTCAAGAGACTATGAAATGTTATTTAGTCAGCCTTTGTTTTTATAATTTGTAATAGATTTTTTTAAAGACAGCATCCTGTGGATTTCATAAATTTCAAATCTTTTCATGTTGATTGTACTATTGGGCGCCCTCTTTGTGTTTTTCTTGTACATTTTACACTTCCGGAGAGTTGTCTTGAGGAGCGACCTGCCAGATCTACAAATTCACACTGTTGGGGGACAGTGTTAATATACCCCCTAAGCGATATTATCAGCAGTCACGTATGTGTTAAGCTGATCACTATATATTGTGAGTACGTTTCTTAAACCGGTGATGGGGTGGTCAAACAGTGAATTATTGATGGTATTATACCAGGAGCGCCTTCCTATTTTTTTGTCTTGCTATTTATAACATACAGAGGCAGGGAAGGAGAGAAATAAAAAAGGTATAAAATAAAAGTGGGGTTATACAAAAGGAATCCACTCTCGAACCGTCGGGGATGAGGGTTTACCCCAATGTAAAGGAATGAGTGCCTTAGCCACGTTTAGCAAATGTCAAACAACAGAATTCTTGTACCAAGATATGGGTAGTGGGGTATGATGCAGAAGTAGAGGAGCAGGGGGAAGTATCCGTAAATGTCACCAAGATGGAATAGACCGAATTCGAAAAGGATGAAATAAGGGGACAGTCCCACCAGATGTGAAGCAGAGTACCAGAAGATCCTCCACATCTCCAGCAAACATCAGGCGTACCTGGGGAAAAAGCGCTTAAGAGGGCTGGTGTGTGATACCAGTGTGAAAGCAATTTGTATGACATTTCCTGAATCCTGTAATCTAAAGGGCATTTATGGGTCATTGTGAAAACCTTCTCCCATTGCCCCCTGCTCAACAAAAGTTGGAGAGCAGTCTCCCATCTCTCAACGAAAGGCGGAAGGGAAGAGGCTGTAGAGTCCAGTAACAAATTATATAGAAGGGAGATGCCATGGGAAGGGAAAGCATCTCCTGTGCATAGGGCCTTAAAGGGCATAGCAGAACAAAGAAGGGCTCTAGGGCAAGGTAAGAAGCGGATGAAGTATTCCAGTTGGGTATAGTGAAATTGATAGAGCAGCGATGGGAGACGAGAAGGCAGAATCTCCAACAGAGGTCGAAGCTTGCCAGCAGCAGTCAAGAAAGAAGCAATCCTTGATGGATCATCGAAGGAGGTATCCAGAAAGGGTCCCACAGACTGAGCAGGAACAAAAGCTGGATTCCGGCGCAATAGTGGTAAGGGAGAGGGAAAGGTGCTGAGGAGAAATCGATCGCAAGAACCATGAAACGCAGAGAGAGTAGCGGAGACCAGAGGATGGGTACCAGAAAGTGACTGAGCATGGTGCGGCTGAAACCAAGGAAGTATAGGCAAAGGAACCCCCACCCCGACCTCCTTGATCTCAACCCACAACTTTTGGGGTGGGCGGAAGGACCATTCTAGAATGCAAAGAAGGTGACAGGCCCGGTAATAGGTCCGGGGGCAGGGTAAGGCCAAACCTACTTTTGATTTGCATTGCATCAATACATCAAACTGCAGCCTAGGTTTCCGCAGAGCCACAGAGGGCGAATAGAGGTAAAGAAGGCAACCGGAAGGCGGATAGGAAGTGTTTGAAAACGGTAAAGGAGTCTTGGAAGAACATTCTTCTTTAGACCTACCCACAAGACATGTAACCGAGCCCAAGAGCTTAAATCCCACTGCATAGCTGCCAAGAATGGGGGGAAATTGAATGTATAGAGCTGCGACAAATCTCTAGACAGCCACACACCCAGGTACTGAATTTTATCATGGCACCATTTAAAAGACAAGGAGGATGAGAGACATCTTGCCTTGCTCTCAGGGACAGATACGTTCAAAATTTCGGATTTGATGGAATTGATTTTGAAGTTCGCAAGTTCCCGTAAGTCCGAAATTCCTCAGGAAGAACTGGGAGAGAAAGTCTTGGAGCAGTAATGGGGAAGAGGAGATTGTCAGCAAAACCCAGAACCTTGTGATGAGTTCCATTTACAGTCAAACCCCGGATATCATCTTTGGTCCGAACCACTTCCAGAAAAGTCTTGAGGGCCAAAACAAACAACAATGGGGAAAGGGAGCAACCCTGCCTCGTGCCATTGGAGATCTGAAATGAGACTGAGAGGGCACCGTTAATCCGAATCCTAGCTGAGGGGAGGGAGTACAGGGATGAGATCCACGCCAACATGTGGTGGCCAAAGCCCACCTGCCGCAAAACCTCCAACAAGAAACCCCAACTTAGCCGGTCAAAGGCCTTCTTGGCATCAGTAGAGAGCAAGAGCAATAGAGATGAGGGGACACAAGCTTGATGAATCAAACCAATGGCTCGAACAGTGCATTCCCTGGCCTCCATCCCCTGGATGAATCCTGCCTGGTCCGAGTTGAACAGAGAGGGCATCAGCTGAGCAAGATGAGACACCAAAATCTTAGAGAAAAATTTGAGGTCCACATTAAGCAATTAGATCAGCCTATAGCTGCCTCATTGCTCAGCATCTTTCCTCTCCTTCGGGATGAGCGAGATTGTAGCAGCCAATGTGTGTGGGTGGATGGCCTGTCCCTCCAGAATTGAGTTAAAGGCCGCGACCATATGAGGGCCGAGGATAGTCCTGAATGTCTTGTAGTAAGTAAGTGAGAACCCGTCAGGACCCGGGCATTTACCCGACTTGGAATTCCTTACCTCCAGTGTCAGCTCGGCCAGCGACAAAGGGCGCTCCAGTAAGGCAGCATCGTTGTGAGAAAGTTTGAGTTTCAAATGTTGACGAATATACACAGAGATTCTAGTACGAAGCCGGTCCGCTTGAGTGGGATCCCCAGGGTCAGGTGATAGATTGTAGAGGTTAGAGTAATATGACACAAACTCGTTTGCTACATCCGGAGGAAACTGCTTAAGAGCTCCAAGCTGATCCCTGATTTTTGGGATGTAGGTAAGTTGACAACGTTTCCAGAGAGCCCAAGCCAGGTATTTCCCAGGATTATTGCCGTGTTCATAGTATACAGCCTTCAGTCTGGAAAACTGCCGCTGTGCCTGCAAGTTGAGCGCTGCAATAGCAAGAGTTGCTGGAAATCCACAGCTTGTAATGAGGTCTTGTGAGTTGTCTCAAGGGTCGCAATTTGGGAGTAAAGTTCGTGCATCCAAGCTGAACGTGCCCTCTTGGCCTCAGAAGCAAGCCGGAGGAGGTGGCCATGAACCACACACTAGTCGAGTATCACGGTGCCTGTGATTCCAGTGACTGAGTGACATTGTTACTTCGTGGATTACCTTTGCCTCAATCTTATTGGCTCTGTGAGGGTGACTCCTCCCAGAGCTTGCCTTTATATACTCGCTCCTGTCATTCTACCGGTGCCCCTTCGTGGTGTACCCGTACCTAGCGTTTATGACTACTTGTTCCTGTTTCCGTGTATGACCTGGCTCGCCTGACTACACTTATATTCCTGATGCTCCTGTGATCCAATTTCGTTGCTGACTTTGGACTGGCTGACTAACTCCATGTGTACCGACCTGTCTTGGCTGAGTATCCGATTCCGTTACCGACTAGGACTGACTGACTAATTCCTTGTGTACCGACCTGGCTTGGCTGAGTATCCGATTCCGTTACCGACTAAGGACTGGCTGACTAACTCCTTGTGTACCGACCTGGCTTGGCTGAGTATCCGATTCCGTTACCGACTAAGGACTGGCTGACTACTCTGTGTGTACCGACCTCGCTGGGCTAAGTGTCTGGTTGTACTATCTAGGACTGGCTGACTACTCTGTGTGTGCCAACCTCGCTGGGCTAAGTGTCTAGTTGTACTTTCTAGGACTGGCTGACTATTCTGTGTGTGCCGACCTGGCTGAGCATCTGGTTCCGTTGCCAACGAGACTGGCCGACAATCTACGTGTGTACCAATTAGGGCAACACTGGCCACTGATCGGTCAAATTGCGCACACTGCTCACTCCCACTCGCTATACTGCACTGTGCCTGTTAGGCCTATCCACCCCAGTAGTCTCCCAGGGCTTGTGGGAGCCTGGTCACTCGCCAGTGTCTGTGTTGCCTACGTTAACCCTAGTGTTCTAGGGTCAGATTACTGCCAGTGTCTGGTCTATGTTGCCTCCGTTAACCCTAGCGTGCTAGGGCTGAGTCATTGCCAAAGTCCTGTCCGTGTTGCCTCCGTTAACCCTAGCGTTCTAGGGTCAGTCCACTGCCAGAGTCCTGTCTGTGTTGCCTCTGTTAACCCTAGTGTACTAGGGTCAGATCTCTGTCAATGTCCAGTCTGTGTTGCCTCTGTTAACCCTAGCCTTCTAGGGTCAGTCCACTGCCAGAGTCTTGCCTGTGTTGCCTCCATTAACCCTAGAATTCTAGGGTCAGGTATCTACCTGAACACTGTCTGTGTTGCCTCCACTATCCCTAGTCTACTAGAGAATTGCCCTGCAGTTATCCATCGCCTTGTGTCACCTATTGGCGGTGTGGGGCTGTTGAGGTTATTCTTGTTCCTGAACCTGTCCACGGATCAAGCCTACAAAGTATCAGATCTAAATATATATATTATTGCTACTGTGATATTTTTCATCCTGACCCGAGTCAGATCTAGGAAGTACTTGGTACGGACCTCATCTGGACCTGAGAGGGGTGATTGTTCTATTTATTTTCAATAAAGCTTTTTAACCTTACCTGTCTGAGTGTTCTTACGAAACCGTGACATTGAGTTATCAGCAAAATAGTCAGCAAGGAGAGTCTTAGTGGATTGTAAAGTATTTGGGTCAGTCAACATGGAATCGTTAAGCCTCCAAGAGCACTGGGTGGGCCAAACAAGTGGTCTGACCAGGTCATAAGACCATAAGAGGCCAATTTCAGCATGGGAAGGTGATAGTGAGAGACAAACAAATAGTCTATGCAAGAATATCGAGCATGGGGGGCAGAGTAAAAACTATAGTCGCGGTCATCCGGTTGTAAAGCCCTCCAGCAATCAACCAGTTGATTATCAACTAGTAAAGGGGTACGGGTAGAACCCGTAGATGTGTCAAGAGCAGGGTCAAGGGCAACGTTAAGGTCACAGCCCATGATCATGAAACCTTCCTGGAACTGGCGAAGGACAGCTAGGATAGCAGCGAAAGAGGCATGTTGCTGAGCATTCGGGAGGTAAACAGTCGCAAGAGTGTAGGTGTGATCAGAGATCGTACCTTTCAAAAATACATATCTGCCCTCGGGGTCAAGGAGACTCACGCGCTAAACAAAAGGGATATGTTTAGAGATAAGGATCGCAGCTTCTTTCCGTTTGGAGAGAGGATCATTGCTATAGTAACACTGAGGATAGTCACAAGAAGACAAACAGGGTGAAGAAGCACCGCAGAAATGGGTTTCCTGTAGAAAAGATATGGAGATACGGTGGAATCTGAGATCACAAAGCAGATGAGATCGCTTTTCAGGAATGTTAAGACCCTTCACATTTAAGGTCATAACCCTAAGGTCAGCTGGGGCAAAGGAAGAGTGTACAGGCATATTAGTATCAGGTCACACCAAAAATTACAAGAATCGGCAGTGCACAGAGGAGCAAGAGGAGGGAAGAGAAGGAAAAAAAAAGGGGGTGAGGGAAGGAGGGAAGAAAAATGAAGAAAGAAAGGGGTATATACTACAAGGTATACTTTGAAACACCAATTGGTGAATGAAGGCAGCCTCAATGTGCCTGAAAGAGGCAAGGGCTTCGGACACACCAATGGAACAGGGGGGTTTCAGTATAAGGGGGAAGTGTCAACCGAAGGAACAATTGGGCAGGGAAAAACAAAAAATAAATTAACAAGTTCAATAAGGTGAAAACCACCACCCGCCCACATGAACAATGAGAACAATAACAAGAGAACAGAACAATCAAGAATGACAGTATAGGTGCAAAGAGTAGGCAGGCACCAGAGCCCCTGGCAGCAAACCTAAAGCCACCAACCGGGTGCCAGGACGCCCAGCTCACACAATGCTCACCGGGGGACCCAGGAGAACCTCATCTCCACACTCCCAGCCACGGTCCGCCAACTCCCAAAAGGCGAGACCAGGAGTGAGAGCAAGAAGAGAGCAGAAGGAGCATTGCATAAATAGGAACAATCAAACCCGGTAGTGAGCGGAGGCCCAAATCCCCCCCACACCTCAAAGGCGATGCCCAGCAGAACCTCCACAGAGGACCACCAAACACCTCACAATAGGCACTGCGCATCCGACTCACCACCTTGGGCACAGTAACTTTATAATAATGCACATATGGGTAAATAAAAAAGAATGTAGGCCAAACAACCCAGGGGAGGCCCAAGGCTACCCACCTTGCACCCAGGAGCTACCGCGCCCCAGCGCACAACTACAGCAATGCAAGACCACACATCCAGGGCACGGCAGCCAGCGGGACAAGGCAAGGAGAGGCATATGTGTCGAAATGAAGGACCCCACAATGATCACAAAACATAATAACCATAAAACATAGGGCCCAATATACACAAAAATCTAGAAGACAACAGGAAACCCTGTGGCATTAGCACACTATACTGGCTAGGCCATCCACAGAATAGGCTAGACAGGCAAAAAGGAGAAAAAAGGAGTAGGAGGAATATATAAATTCTAGACTACCTGATAGAGAGAAAAAAACTCTCAATCTAATACTGAATACATTTCTTAACTGCTCCTCAGTGGATCAAATCATATAAGGGTAGGAAATGACAAATATTAATATTAAAATATTCTTTTATTAATACATTTTAAAATAAAGATGTAAACACACATACACACAAACAACGATGACTCTGTAAGTGTAGAGTCTCCTTTAAAAACACTAAGCAGTGAAATACCATAATTAAGTCATCCTTAGCATTTTACTTTTTATACAACTCTCAAACCTCTCTATTAGAGCACCAAATATAGCTTGACTGGTGCGTGATAATAGCAGTAATGTTATCTGCAAAGCCAGTGCTATAACTAAATAGTCCTTGGACATCCATCTCTTTTCTTAGGCTGGAAGTCCCTAAAATCTCTGTTAGATTTGATACAACAAAACGATTATATAGCTCTACAATCAGCTTCCTAAATCAACTGGTCTATTATAGTTGTAATTACGCGGTCTACAAAAACAATGCTATAAATCTATTGTCCCTGGACATCCAGCTCTTTTTATAGGCTGGAAGTCCTTAAAATTTCTATTAGCATTGCTCAATTCTCCCTGGACATCCAGCTCTTTTCATAGGCTGGAAGTCCTTCGATTGTTACGTGATACGTAATAGCAACAGTAGCTCTATCTGCAAAGTCAGTGCTATAACTGAGTAGTCCCATGACATCCAGCTCTTTTCATAGGCTGGAAGTCCCTAAAATCTCTGTTTGAATTGCTACAATAAAACGATTCTATAACCATACAATCAGCTTATTAAACCAACAAGCATCTTGTAATGGTAGTAACGCTATCTATTGTCCCTGGACATCCAGCTCTTTTCATAGGCTGGAGGTCCTTAAAATCTCTATTAGCGTTACTCAATTGTCCCTGGACATCCAGACCTTTTCATAGGCTGGAAGTCCTAAAATCTCTGTTAGCGTAAAGGGCACGACTAATATGTCTCTAATTATGGTATTGCATCACCATTGACTTATGACGTGTTGTTACTCCATCAACGCCAGACGCGCGTTTCGTTTAACACTTCATCAGCGGCATTGTTATGGGCGCTAGTGCTTGGATATTCGAATTTCACAAGGAATTAATGATATATTACAATCTGACTTGTACAGAAAACCTACTGCTACTAATAGCATACTTCATTATACAAGTTTCCATCCTATTCGCATGAAACGCAACATACCAGTGGGTGAATTCCTGCGCCTGATACGCAATTGCAGCAACATGACTGTGTTCAAAAATAGATCAGCTGAATTGCATGAGTGACTAATTGAAAGAGGATATAGTAAAACTAATATTAAGAAAGCTTATAAGAGAGCACTATATACATCTAGGTCTCATTTACAATATAAGCAAAAAGAAAAACTTGAATCAAGTCAAGTAAGATTTATATCCACATATAGCTGTCAGTGGAACAGCTTGATCGGCATTCTCAATAAACATTGGGAAATTTTGAAGAGTGATCAGGTTCTAGAGGAATTGTGTTGACAGGATGTAGAAGGGCATCAAATCTTAGAGACCAACTGGTAAACAGTGGTCTTCAAGATAGAAAAATATCTGGTGTGAGAGGTTCTCATGCATGTGGACATTGTGTAGCATGCCAACATATGGTTACTATGAAATCAGTGGTAGATAGGTTTAATAAAAATAAGATTATTTGGGATTTTATTACTTGCCAAACTTGTGCAGTAATATATTGTTTACAATTCCCATGTGGATTGAGGTATGTAGGAAAAACCATTAGAAAATTAAAAACACGAATCAGGGAGCATGCTAACAGCATAAAAAATGCCCCTAAGGACAGTACAGCAAAACAACTTACTTTGGTAGCCAGGCATTTCATGGATGAACATGATGCAGGCCCCAGACATTTAAGAGCTTGGGGTTTACAAAGAATTAATTTAGGTAATAGGGGAGGAAATGTTGAACAAGAACTGCTCAAAAATGAAAACAAGTGGATTTCATACAATCTCCCCTAAAGGTTTGAATGAGGAATGGACCTTTAGTGTCCATCTATAATAAACTATCATAAGGCAGAGTCCATGTCATGTCTTTTATGGCACAGAAGTTAGCATGTTGATCATTTCAGTATGTACGCAAAATCACAAAAAACTTAGGATCTAAAAAATATATAACTATAACATCTTTAGGGATAATAAGGGAAATATACATATTCATCTAAAATGTTTTTGTGATTAGACTAATTAAATATTATAAGTCTAGTAATAGGTTCAATGTCACATTCTGATTAGGATATAATTTTTATTCATTAACATCAAAAGACAAATATTAAAGAATTGTTTGCAAGATTTGATTAGCTCGTTGTTTTGTCAATTTAAAATAAGATATTTTAAGACTTCAATGTACCTAAGTGATGTACTTGTGTTCCGATAATACCAAATCCTGATTGGACAGTAAGACAACCAATGAAATTAGCCAAAGGAATGTGATGTCATTGTGTTGGAGAATTTAAAAAGGAGACGTACACAAGCACTAGCGCCCTGGGAGAGCAGCAGCCGCTACCTCGGTGTGACCCTGCACAGCAAACTCAACTGGGGAAACCATATAGCGAATGCTCAGCAGAAGGCAACAGGAAAGATGGCAGCACTGTACCCACTCCTGAAGACCAAGTCCATGCCACTCCGGACAAAGATTAACGTCTACAAGGCAATCATCAGACCTACCTGACGTATGCCTCACCAGCATGGATCGCTTGCCATGAGCAACACCAGAAGAGTCTTCAGGTAGTCCAGAACAAGGCCCTGTAGATATTGTCTGGAGCTCCAAGATTCGTAAGGACAGCTGACCTTCATAGGGAGCTGGACATCGAGATGTTGGACGAACACCTAGCGAAGCTGAGTAAGAACTTCTGCCAAGGACTGGATCAGAACCCGAACCCTCTGATCAGAAAACTCACTGCCACACTGTCACGGTTTGTTAAGACTCTCAGACATAAGGTTTAGGTAAAAACATAACTTTATTGAAAAGATAAAGGCAATCCCATAGGGTTTTCATACACATACAGTCAATACATAGAAGATAATGACAACAGCAAATAGGTTCTACCGGCCTTGCCAATATACCAGGCAAAGCAACCCAGGCGAGTCTGGAACAAGAGGCTCTACAGGCCCAGGCAATCTACCGGGCTGGGCAGCCTAACGGGATACCAGTGTAGTAGGCTCTACCGGCCTTGCCAATACCGGGTGAGGCAACCTTAAGATGGAATAGATGCGGTTCTACCGGCCTTACCAATATACCGGGCAAGGCAGCCTGACGGAATACCAATCAGTAGGCTCTACCGGCCTTGCCAATACCGGGTAAGTCAACCATAAGGCGGCAACGTAAAAGGTTCTACCGGCCTTACCAATATACCGGGCAAGGCAGCCCAAAGGAAGGTGACAACCACAGTGACCTAATGACTGTCAGATGATATTGACAGTATGATGGAATATAGAGGTTACCAGGTCAAGTGGTTTCACTGTAATCAGAAACTCTCGTGCCCATATACTGTAGGAATCAGTGCTGTTAGGACTGGACAGCGCACTCGGAACCATCAAGTACCTGACTGCAAGTCAGGGAGTAAACCAGCGCCCTATGTTAGGAACACACCGGCAGAATGAGAGCCGTAAGGCTAGTGGAGCAAACCAGCATCCGCACGCTGGGACCAACAGACTGTAATGTGAGCCGCAAGGCTAATGGAGCAACCCAGCGTCCGCACGCTGGGACCAACAGACTATAAAAAGAGCCGCAAGGCTAATGGAGCAAACCAGCGTCCGCACGCTGGAACCAACAAGCTGAATGTGAGCCACAAGGCTTAGTGAAGCAAACCAGCGTCCGCATGCTGGAACCAACAGGCTGAAATGTCGCCGAAGCAAATGAAGAACAATGTCGCCACAGATGCAGGAACTGGAAGCAGGAAACAACAGGAACCAGCAGAGAAGATCAACCGGATCAAGCGCGGCCAAGCAGGCTGGCAACAGGAACATCAGCTACTGATGAAAACAACCGGTACCGGACTGGAACTGACAAAGCAGGCAGGAACAGGTCGATTCAGGAACTCAGCAACAGGCCCAATCAGCTACTGCAGTAAGGAGGAAGTGGATGCTGTCAAAGACACCACGAAAGGGCAACCAGAGGGTGCCCAGACTGAGTTTAAAAAGGCAATGTGAGGAGGGCTGAAGGCAGACAGCCAATGGGAGCCCCCTACAGGTGATAGACACTGAATTGCAGCAATCACGGGCACCGTGATACACCACTGCAAACCCCTTCAACCGCTACCCGCGGCCCATCACAGCGAAGACCCTGTGAAACAAACCCAACTGTGACAAGTCAACACAGATCAAGAAGAATCCAAACCTGCGACTTAAAACCCAACCCGAGAAGATGGAGTAGTGAGGCTCAAGTCTCGGTATCCAAAAATCACCACTGATGGATAAAATCTATCAGTAAGAAGACGACGACGGCGGCACTAGCACCCATAACAATGCCGCTGATGAAGTGTTAAATGAAACGTGCGTCTGGTGTTGATGGAGTAACAACACGCCATAAGTCAATGGGGATGCAATACCATAATTAGAGACATATTAGTCGTGCCCTTTACGCTAACAGAGATTTTAGGACTTCCAGCCTATGAAAAGATCTGGATGTCCAGGGACAATTGAGTAACACTAATAGAGATTTTAAGGACCTCCAGCCTATGAAAAGAGCTGGATGTCCAGGGACAATAGATAGCGTTACTACCATTACAAGATACTAGTTGATTTAATAAGCTGATTGTATGGTTATAGAATTGTTTTATTGTAGCAATTCAAACAGAGATTTTAGGGACTTCCAGCCTATGAAAAGAGCTGGATGTCCAGGGACTACTCAGTTATAGCATTGACTTTGCAGATAGCGTTACTGTTGCTATTACGTATCAATCGAAGGACTTCCAGCCTATAAAAAGAGCTGGATGTTCAGGGAGAATTGAGCAATGCTAATAGAGATTTTAAGGACTTCCAGCCTATGAAAAGAGCTGGATGTCCAGGGACAATAGATTTATAGCATTGTTTTCGTAGACAGCGTAATTACAGCTATAATAGACCAGTTGATTTAGGAAGCTGATTGTAGAGCTATATAATCGTTTTGTTGTAACAACTCTAACAGAGATTTTAGGGACTTCCAGCCTAAGAAAAGAGCTGGATGTCCAAGGACTATTTAGTTATAGCACTGATTTTGCAGATAACGTTACTGCTATTATCACGCATCAGTCAAGCTATATATGATGCTCTAACAGAGAGATTTGAGAGTTGTATTAGTGTTTTTAAAGGAGACTCTACACTTACAGCGTTATCGTTGTTTGTATGTGTGTTTATATCTTTATTTTAAAATGTATTAATAAAAGGATATTTTAATATTAATATTTGTCATTTCCTACCCTTATATGATTTGATCCACTAAGGAGTAGTTAAAAAATGTATTCACTATTAGATTGAGAGATTTTTTTCTCTCTATCAGGTAGTCTAGAATTTATATATTCCTCCTACTCCTTTTTTTCTCCTTTTTGCCTGTCTAGCCTATTCTGTGGACGGCCTAGTCAGTAAAGTGTGCTAATGCCACAGGGTTTCCTGTTGTCTTCTCGATTTTTGTGTATATTTTCCCTGTAGCACCTTATGAGGCAACTGTCCATTTGAAATCTAGGCGGAATTACTTTTGCCCTGAGTGCGTGGTAAAATCCTTATTCCTTTTCCTTTGTCCAATATACACAAAGCAGACCATCCCAGGGGAGAGCACACCAGGTCAGCACCTGGAAGGAGGGGATATGCAGTGCCAGGATCGGGGAAGCAGGACCCTAGGGGTAGGGGCAATAAAACACAGGAAAGTTGGGAGGGGAGGGGCCAAGGCAAGGTAGAAAAACAAAGCCCCGCATCCACATCACCATCCATACAGAACCCCAAACCTAATAACACCCAAATTAGCCCCTAGACAAGATGTTCAAGGTGAGAGCAGCATATCACGTCCAGAACCAAGGCTCATCTAGCAGTGATCTGGAAACTGGGGAGACCCAGCCAACAACATGGCCAGTGGGCACCGAGGCTCGGAAAGCCACAAACTCCAGAGCAGCGCCAGGAGGAACGCGGAGAACAGCAGCACAAGGAACACCTAATAGGCCACATTCTGGGATAGAAGGTGACAGCTAGCAGAGTGGTAGCGGCAACAGCATCCCCCAGGCACCCCGAGGTTAGAAGGGAAGGGAGCTGGACAGAGTAGACACCTAACTGTGCATGGTAAAGGACCCTGCAAACTACCCCCCCACCTGGGAAAAGGAGAGCAACAGGGAGGGTAGCGGGGCAAGTTGGGGATAGTGCGGAGGATCTAGCCTGGATCTAGCCTAGTAGTAAGAGAGTGCAGGACACCAGAGGTGCCAGGGGGGAAGCTGCTAAGCAGAGAGTGGACAGAGGGGAGGACAGGGAACCCAGATGGGGCCCCCGCTACACAACAGGTGTATAACCTAACCCAAAGTTGAGGCCTGGGATCAGCAGGTATGGGGCACAAAGGGGCAGGATAAAAGTCTCAAAGGCAAAAGCTAATCCCGGTGGGGGGACATGAATCGACCATCCAGGTCCAGTAACATACATAAGTTAGGCCCAGGAGACCAAATAGCTTTAAATACAGTCCCCCAGTCCCCATAGCAAAAGGACAAGTCTAGGAAGGCCAGACGAGGGGACACAGAGCTGGGTGGAAGGCAGGTCACAGGTTAGGACCTAAGAAGTCACTCTTCAATTTCCACATGTCTCTGAATGTAAATCAATGTTTTAGTTGAATTAAGAATCACTTATTCCTAAGGCATAATTCCCTTTTAACAAAATTTCACAGAAAGAAGAACAAAGCAATAAAAACTCTTTATTTTTATTTATTTAACATCAAAAACATCTTAAATATGCAATATTAAATATTAAATACATTAAGACAACATCACACAGTTTAATAAAACACAAGGAACAATATGGATGAGGTTGAAAATATATTTAATTTAGTGCAAACAGTGCTCAATGTCTACTATCGTTCAGTTTATAAAGATGATGGAAAGATTACTCTAAAGTGTTTTATATACTTAAGTGGAAATCATTTAATGACTTGGTTGATCCTGAAAGGTCTTTTAAAAACATCTATATTTATGTTAGACATTCTTTATCTAAAACTATAGCTTATGAGACATGTAGCTTTATTAATTTGTCAGTTTATGTGAGTACTTCCTGGTAGGAAGTAGCAGTTGGGAGGCAGAGTGGAATGTTAGTAACTGACACACCAGACTGTGTCAGAGAGTACTGCCTGATATTCACTAATTGAAAAATAAATAAAGCTAAATATCATATGGATTATAGATTTAACCTTTTGAGTGCCAGAAATGTATCCAATGCATTGTGTTGGGTTAAATAGATACAGGTGACTTTGAAAACTCTTGCATAATTACTCAAGTCATTTTAAATTGTTAGTTCCACTATCAAAAGTGTTTTTTTATTCCAAAATTGTATTTATTGAAGTAAAGGATGAGCAGTTCTGGAGCAAAGTGATCTATATTTATTGAAGAGAATGTCTCATTGAAGAAATGGGAGTTTTTCCTTTGATACATATGGTACAGTTGTTTTTCTACAGAATTTGTCCACTTTTGGTTTGGTAAATATGAACCATTAAAGTGGAGCTAGCACTATAAAATTACTTTTAAGTCTTTCAAAATCTATATTTATGGTAGACATTCTTTATTTAAAACTATAGATAAGGAGATATCTTGTTTTATTCATTTATCAGTTTATACAGCATAGCCAGTACTTTCTGGTAGGAAGTTGCAGTTGGGAAGGAGAGATGAATGTTAGTATATGACACGTCAGGCTGTGATGGCCAGTACATACTAAGTTGGCTAATATATTAACCCTTTAAGGACCAGAGAGGTATTTAACACATTGCTTTTGGTCCTTAACCCCTTAAGGACCAGCGGCCCCAGGGTGTGCTGTCCTTTAAGGACCATATAGGGAAGTTTGATGCGCCAGCACACCTGACTGATCATGTGTGCTGGCACGCCAAAACAGGGGACTGATAGTGACAGCTCCAGTCTTGGAGTGGTCAATTTCAATCCCCGCTAGTACTCACAGTGCTCCTGTCAAAATTGCCCACTCTGTATGTCCTGGTGAGGCAGTATGAATATCTCCTTCTAACCGCTGCTCTGGGAGATTGCTGGCATGGACAGAGAATTTTAATCATGTGCTCCTTTTATCAATATCCTATATAATAATTCGCTAGGAGGTTTGTCAGAAGCCGTCATTCTCAATAAAGACTGCCTGACGCACAGAATGCTGGGAGCACGGAATGCTGGGAGTTCTGTGCTGGGAGCATTCTGTGCTTTCGAGCAGTCTCTACAGTGCATGACTGCGTCAGCGGCAGGACCCAGAGCAGGACCGGCCTCTTAACCCTTTGAGTGCCAGAGGGGTACGCAACTCATTGCAAAGCAATGCATTGCGTACCCCTGTGGCACTCAAAGGGTTAACATCACCCGGACCTTGGCCCGTGTACACGGGCTTACACACTAGTAGATATATAATGTACATATATTGGCTAATGGGCATACCAGTATGATTGGCGAAAACTATTTTGATTAATTTACCTCCATAATTTCTCATGCTCTATCCTTAAATTAGTACCCTAAACTTTAATCTTAATTTGAAGTTAACCGGTTTCAGAACTGCAAATTGCACTGCACAGCAATGCAATACTGTTCCCTCTGGAACTAAAACCTAAACGCTAATACTAACACTAACCTATAACCCTAATCAATAACACCCTACTCTAGCACCTAACTCTAAATCCTAATACTACTTTCCAATGCTAAAACCTAACCCTAAAAACAACCTCTAATCTTAAAAACGTAATCCTGAAGCCTGTACCTTAAAATTACCTGACTGCTACATGACATTCTCAGTCAGGAACAGGACAGCTGAGAAACCATCTGATTTACTCTAGCCCATGGTTCCAGCCACTACTACCAATAAACACACTTTCGGGCAAGTAATATTATTATACTCACTTTACCCAGGCACATTTGGGTATTATCAACACCTGCCAGCTAATGTCATGGGCCTCAGCATGTTAGGAGAGGATATGTAGGCTTTTGTGACGAAAAATGGTTTTATCTTGTGGAAAAAAATATGCTTTCTTACTCCTACTACAGGATATATTTAGAAGGGCAGTAACAGGTCAGTAAAAGACCCTTTTAGACTATTGTCAGTACTAAGTTTCTATAGCTTAGAACTCACCCATTCTGGTTCGGTTTGTTTTGCAGATCATGGAGATCTGCAGGGCTGGGTGATGTCAGCACCTTATTCTGGCTGATGGGAGATTTCCTTCCTCCATAGAAGCCCATTGATGGATGATTCACTGATACAGGGCTTTTAGGGAGAGGATAGCAACATTGTTTACACTTCCATGGTTATACAATGACACTTTGACATCACTCAGCTCTGCAGATACACCTGGGCCTCGATACTATTACCGCCGCTAAAAAAAACAGGCTTTGTGTTTTTTTAAGTCAGGTTTTAGTATCCTATTACCCGAGTTGTGAAAACAAAATCAGCGGTAATTATACGCACCGCAAGTAAAAAAAAGCCCATAAGGAACAACTAAAAACAATGCTCAAGTAGCATTCTATTACCTACGGTCAGTATTACCACGTGTTTTGTAGTTACATTTCCTGTTGGGAATCCTGCGCCTCAGAGCTGAGGTGTAGAAGCCACAATGAAGGTTTCAAAACCATTGTTATTGAACAAAATCAGCATAGAATACAGTATACAGCATAGAAATCCAACACAGAGTGCCTACATACTAACCTCCCCCTTAGTTATTCGACATATATTGCTCCCATTCAACATATTAACTTTCTCCATTTTTATTTCGACATGTAGTGCTCCTATTCAACATACTAAATGTCTCCATTTTTATTTAGACAAATAGTGCTCCCATTCGATATTCTTCATGTCGAGGTGTTTCGTATACATCGACAAAATCAGAATGCCACAGCATCAACCTTTTGTGAATCTAGGCAATCTAACGCTTAACTTGACCTTTTTTAGTCAAATGTACGCCTATGTCCTTGGATTTGACATTCTGCACGTTTTTTTAGGTGGAAGTTGAATAAAAGCATACAGCTCCATTTTTGTTAGTACGTAGAAATGTGCTGTCTATGCTGGTTTTGTTTTACCATGGTTCTACAATAAAATACCGGTAAAACACGTTTGCAAAATGCATGTTCCTTGTTTTTACCATAGCACCGGTTTTGGCTTGGGTAATAGTATCGAGCTCCTGGTCTGCAGAGCAAATCAGCTAAGAATGGTTGTGTTTTAAGCTATGGGAACTCTGTTACCATAGCTCTGAGGTCACTGCCAATAATTTAAAGGGGCCTTTAAGTGACTCTTTACTGCCTTTTTAACTCTTTGAGTGCCAGAGAGGTATATAATGCATTGTGTTGTAATGAATTGGATAACTCTTGGCCAAGGTAAATATCAAATACAAAATGTGGCTTACCTGTAGGCCACATGGTAGGACAACAACAAAATAATGTAGAGGCATGCGGAATCATTTCTAAAAAAAAAAAGTTTAGTGACCTTTCATATTGACAGTGCCATCATTTTGGTCTAGGATTACTGAGTTATCTGCATAAGATCTGCCTGTTCTGAGCCAACAGATCAAAAGTTTCTACTCAATATGTATCCTATATAATAATTTGCTAGGATGTATGTCAGAAGCCGTCATGTCCAGTAGAGACTGCCCAAACGCACAGAATGCTGGGAGTTCAGTGCTGTGAGCATTCTGTACTTTCGGGGCAGTCTCTACAGTGCATGACTGCGTCGGCAGCAGGATGCAGAGCAGGACCGGACTCTTAACCCTTTGATTGCCAGGGGGTACGCAACGCATTGCAAAGCAATGCATTGCGTACCCCTCTGGCACTCAAACGGTTAACATCACCTGGACCTTGGCCCATGTACACGGGCTTTTACACTAGTAACTATATATTTTTCTTGTTTGTCCCACTGCAGGTCATGATGGGGCACAGAGATCCATATACTTCCCAAGAGCCACTTACTGTTCAGCTACACCAACAGTGGGACTCACTGACCAACTGACTACTCTGATTTCTATTTGTTTTACCTGACCATTCTGATTTAAAAAAAAAAAAAAAATGTACATTGTGGCTAAATTATCTAAATTCTACCCACACTTGAATCTATTTAACTTCAATGATACAATAAATATGATATTCTGAAATATCAATAAGAATAGAATTATATTTACTGTTTATATATGTTACACATACAATAGGTGAGTGCTATAGTTTAAAAAACAAAGGGTACTGAAATGACCAGTACTGGGTAATAATATAGTATTCCATAGTGACGGACAATAGTCGTGATTACATTGCCCCATTTTGCCCCACGCTACAATACTGTATCACTATTGTCTATCACTATTGCAAACTATATTATAGTCCCATATTGGTGTTTTCAGTATCCTTTGTTTTTTTTAAACTATAGCGCTCACCTATTATATTTGTACCATTTATACTCTATGTTTATATATGTTATAAATATAAGTGAGCGCTATAGTTTAAAAAACAAAGGGTACTGAAAAGACCAATACGGGGCAATAATATGGTATACAGTAGAGATGGACAATAGCTATAGCCTATTGTATTTATTCCATTTATACTCTATGTTTTAGATAGAGGTTTAGAGTTGCTTATTAGTACGGATCTGTATACATTTGTACATCATTCATTTTTACATTATTAAATTAACTGTTATTATGTTATTATTATAATTTTTAGCACTTGCCCATTTTTATTTTATGTTGTTTTTTATGTTATTCATTTGATTGGAATAACATTTTCTTGATTTTCCTTTTTACAAGCTCATGTAATAAGCCCTTTATAGAGAGCCCTCCAGCGCACTTACCAACAATGCTTTGGAAACATTTATAGCATCCAAGGGAATAAAAAAATAAAAACCTGCACATTGCTTCTGATATAAGAAATGGGCAATAAAATTCGCAAGGAATGCATACAACACAATGGTACAGAGTAACACTTCTTTTATGGCTTTTTTTTCCTTACAGCAATACTTTAAAACATGAAAATACGATATACATGTTTAATAAGAGGTGTTCATCATGTCAAGGTAGATAGAGAAGTAGGAAGAATCCAAGACTTGCTTTAATTCGGCACACTGTGTCCTGAGAGATAAGTCCTGCATTCACTAAGTGAGTAGCCAATACATCAATGACACACAAATGTATATAATAAACAGTGTCAGCCAGTCTACTCCTAAAATAGATGGCCTGTTACCTTTCAAATGGGTATCAGAACTGGAAGCGATAATGGCTTTATAAATTGAGGCCTGACCAACGCATTGACCAGCATCTTTCTTGTGCACCTCTGGAATGATCAAGGTATGGGTTGTTTCCTTTTCAAAATCTGTTAAATGATCATCAGTTGAAAGCTTTGGTCCCTTTTTGCACCTGGAGCAAAAAGTAGTAGCAGTATTCAAGTAAGGTTCACACAGTAATGCTCTAAAGTATGTTCTTTATTAAATGAACATTTGAACACATACTTCTTTCCTACTTTTTCTTTTATCTAAATAAAACACCAATTATTCATGTAATAGGAGTTATGTAGCACATTTATCAACAAGTGACTTGATGGGGGTTATGCTCTAAGGCGTTATAGGTGGTGCATAACCCTGAGAATTCTTAGTGCATAGGTTCCATAGAATAACATAAGAACTGTGGAACTTATCACATGGGAGAAGCCATGGGGGTTATACACTAAGCGGTGATAAAGAGGAGATGTCTTCTCCAGTGATATCAATACTCCAGTTCCTATGTTATTCTATGAAGCCTATGCACTAAGATCTCCAAAGATGAAGAAATCTTAGTGCATTGGCTCCATAGAATAACATAGGAACCGAAGAAGTAATATCACTGGATACGTTATCTATACTTTATCACCTGTTTATCACCACTTAGTACATCTCTCCCATTGAGTCAACTAATTAATGAATGCTGCTCAGCATTTCAAAAGTAAATAATGGAAACAAAGGCTGCAGTGGGAAAAATACTCTTGTGACCAAAAATGCAGCCATAGACATATTTATCACTGAGGAGCAAAGTACACAGGGGGAGAAGGGCATATTTATCAAACAGCTACTTTCATAAATATCCCTTAATCCTTTATGGACCAGAGGAAAGTGCCGTGCACACATCTCTGGTCCTTAAAGGCTTAATTAAAATGGCATTTTTGAAGGCTTTCAAAAATGTGCCACATATTTTTTCATTAAAAACTGATGGATGATTATGATGAATATTATTTTGCATAGACTCCCATTAGTAACAATATAGTATGACTTATGTACAAGGTACTCCTGAATATTTTTAAGTTACATGCTGGTAATCCAAGCTTTTTCAATCTCATGTGAGATATTAAACATATTAAAATAAAAAGCCATTTTTACACATATATGGCAAGGTATGCAGCCGCATACCTTGCATATTAACCCTCTGAGTACCAGAGGGGTAGGAAACACATTGCTAAGCAATGCCTTCCTACCTCACTGGTACTCAAAGGGTTAAGTTTCACATGAAGGACAGGTTCTGGTGAATATATGTCAATTCCTGTCCAATGAAGAGGGGAATTCGAATGGAGTTAGTATGTCGAATATATGCAATATATGTCAACATACTAAGGGGGGGGGGGGGGGGGTTGTGGAACAGGGCGAACATTGTGTAGTGCTTGGTGTACTAGTTCTGTTTATTTTAACCCTTTGAATGTCACAGGGGTGAGCAATGCACATCCCTATAGCGTTCAATGCCATCATTGGTGCTGAAAGTCTTCTCATTATTCCTCTACTGGCTGGGTAGGGAAGCACAGAGAATGCTGTACAGAATTGTCATAGTGTTGGTGATGTGTGAGGGGAGGCGATCCCTTACGCACCGACAGCACTTCAAAAATCCTGTATGCTAATAGGGACCTTCTCCAACCCTCCTCTTCCATCCGACAATTTTAGTGAATATGTCTATGTGAGTGCAGATCGAATTGTCGGAGTGATTTGAACACATGGACAATATCATACAGACACCACATCGGCTTTCAGTGCATCTAGGCCCTCCAGTTGGACCACATGCTACATTGTTATCAAAGCATACATATTATAAAATATTAGGATTTAAAGGAGCAGTAAACGTTGTGAAAGCCTATATGTTAAAGACCTGATACTGCAGAGTAAAACAAGGGAACTTTCACAGCTGTCAGTTGTTTTATTCAATTGTTATAATAGTTCTAATAATCAGGAAGTGAATTTACAGTATGATTACTTCCTGATAGTTCTGACAGGAAGTGACTTGGCAGCTTCTGTCACAGTCTATGGAGAACTGTATGTCACTGACTTTCCTCTCCATTAGAATTTAAAAGAAAAACTAATTGGAATTTGACCTCTAGATGACACTACTAATGTAAAAAACATGGGTTTAAACTGTAATAACTCTGGAAATATGTATTTCTCGGCAGTGGGAGTACCCTTATTTTGCTCAACAGGAAAAGACCTAAAATATATATTTTTTCGTTAAAAAGTTTACTGCTCCTTTAAAGCTGTTGAAGGGAGACTTCAGAGATCATTATGTATAGGCAACTATATATATAATACTAAAAAACATATGTAGAAATACCTGACTGCTGTATAAAGGACACCACCTAGTTAAATATTTTTGTAAAAGTAAGATCCTGTTATGCTAAGGGTATAGTTCCACTTTAAATTATGACTCAGATATTTTGCGATACAAAATACTCATCTCTATTTATAACACTGCTGCATTATCATGTAACCTAATGATACATAAAATGCCTTGGCTATTCCTTTAGAGAGAGCAGTATTAGATTACAATGGCCTTCAGCAAAAAGTGTGGACAGACAATATATTCAACAGCTGTGCTGTTTGTGAGCATCATTTAAAGAAAATTAATAAAAACACAAAAGTGATAGTATAACAACTTTTATTAAAAACATTTGCAGTGAATCACAGACCAAATAACTGTTCTATGAAGTTCTGGAAGTGTAATATAGCCAAAATATTACCATACTTAACCCTTTAAAGAGCAAAGAGGTGTACATGTACACCACATTATTTCACATTGCATTTCATATCCATCTGCTCCTTAAAGTTTTAACAAAGTTTGTTCATTTGATTGACAACTGTGCTCTGAGCGATTCATGAAATAACTAGTTATTTATAACTGAAATAGACACACAAGTAGCATAAAAAGTCAAGAATGGTATCATGGATAGCTGTGAAAACTGGCTCGTAAAAATGGAATCATAAAAAAGAAATAACAGCCTAAAGAAAGGGAGGGAACTTGTTGACCTTCATCTACTGTTGGACTATGACAACCGCCAGCTGAGGATGACGGGAATCATAGTCTAACAGAACAATGACATTTCAAATTGTTCATCCTTTCCTTAATGGAGCAGTAAACTTTTTTTATGAAAACATATATGTTATAGAGTTTTTCCTACTGAGTAAAACAAGGGTAACCCCACTGCTGTCAGTTGTTTTATTAAAAATGTATAACAGTTCAAATATTCAGGAAGTGAATTTACTGTGTTTACTTCCTGATTGTTGTAACTGACAGGAAGTGACTCAGTAGTTTCCATCACATTCTATTGACTGTGACTTTCCTCTCCATTAGAATGTAACAGAAAACACTAGAGGGCATTGCTAATGTAAACAAACACTGTTTAAACTGTAATAACTCTGGAAATATGCATCTCTCGACAATAAAAGTACTCTTATCTTAGTCAACAGGAAAAGTCCTACAATATATATTTTTCATAAAAAAAGTTTACGGCTCCTTTAAAACAAAGTTGTCAGTTAAAACAACATTAAACAGAAAAAGGATAAAACAATCTTGCCAACTTAAATAAAGAGATATTTTGCTAACAGCGCTCACAGGGATAAAATTGAATATATCTGCAATCCTTTAATTCTATTAGCAGAGATATATACAAAAGGGTATATGAAAATTTGGTAAAGGAGGAGAGATGATAAAGTGTTGTATTCACCAAATATTAGACCGTTATTACTAATTCCCTATTAATCTATTTGAATACTATACTCCCCACTCAACACCACATTGATATCAAATTGGTTACTCAATATTCTCAATTTTTTAGATTCCAACTAGTATCATATATACCAACGTTCAATAACAGTATATAGTAAATTGGTGCATATATATGTATGTATGTACACTCACACTCAATCTATATAAGGAAAGTTCTTATTTAAAATCTAAGAGATGTAATGAATGCAAAGAGGATCTATTCTTCAGCAAACCTGAATAGAAGATGTATAGATATAAATGTATCCAATCCTTCTAACAAATGTTCAATAGGAGATACACTGCTCGATTTCTCACGTCTACAGCTCTTTAAATCTCTGAAGGATGTTGGAGTCCTTCGTCTCCGCTTATATCGTATATTCAGTGTGGACATGCAAAGAAAAATTCACAACATAGCATAATCCGTCTCCCAGCAATGATATAACATAAATTATAACATGAACATCTATATCGATGTAAAATGTCTCTTAATAGCGAGTTAGATATCTTGCTAAGTGTAGAACTTCAGAAAACACCACTCACACAATAATTATTCCACTTGATTGACACACATAAAATGAATACAATTACACCTCCAATGTATTCATTTTATTTATTTATTAATAAATTATTTACTTTATATTATTGCATAAGTGCTTTTGGGCATTTTGTGATTTACTATCTAGTAGAAGAATATTTCTTTTAATATTAGTGATTTAACCCACAAGGGACAGTAAACATTAACTGGATTAAACAGCCGACTGGAACATCTGCAGTACGGATAGATATAGCCTGCAAGCAAAATAGTCGGAATTCATATCTAAACCGGGAGCTGACCGAGTGAGGGTGGTTTAATCCCCTCACCTGCTACTTAAGTCCTGGGAGAGCCAATCTGGCTGCCCAGGCAGAAGTTATCGGTGAGTACATAGACACTCGTCACCATAGTACGTGAATACTGGGAATTTGGGTCATCTGAGGCTGAGTGCGGGCAACCGATTTAAAATTCCCGCACACGCTATAAGCTTGTTTGACCGTGTGTCAGTCAAGTGGAATAATTATTGTGTGAGTGGTGCTTTCTCAAGTTCTACACTTAGCAAGATATCTAACTCGCTATTATGAGACATTTTACATCGATATAGATGTTCATGTTATAATTTATGTTATATCATGGTTGGGAGACGGATTATGCTATGTTGTGAATTTTTCTTTGCATGTCCACACTGAATATACGATATAAGCGGAGATGACGGACTCCAACATCCTTCAGAGATTTAAAGAGCTGTAGACGTGAGAAATCAAGTCAGTGTATCTCCTTTTGAACATCTGTTAGAAGGACTGGATACATTTATATCTATACATCTTCTATTCAGGTTTGCTGAAGAATATATCCTCTTTGTATTCATTATATCTCTTTGATTTTAAATAAGAACTTTCCTTATATAGATTGAGTGTGAGTGTACATACACATATATGCACCAATTTACTATATACTGTTATTGAAAGTTGGTATAAATGATACTAGTTGGAATCTAAAAAATTGAGAATATTGAGTAATCAATTTGATATCAATGTGGTGCTGAGTGGGGAGTATAGTATTCAAATATATTAAACTAGATTAATAGGGAATTAGTAATAACGGTCTAATATTTGGTGAATACAACACTTTGTCATCTCTCCTCCTTTACCATATTTTCATATACCCTTTTGTATATATCTCTGCTAATAGAATTAAAGGATTGCAGATATATTCAATTTTAACCCTGTGAGCGCTGTTAGCAAAATACCTCTTTTTATTTCTGTAGTTTCTCTGTGATAGCAGAGTAGCAGACAGCGGCACATAGGGATACAATTTAAAGTGTGTAATTAATATAGCGCTGAAACCTCTATCTTTTTAGAATCTTGCCAACTTGCTGCATAGATCATTAGATATTTAGGTTTTACGTTATGAATTTGCTTTCCTTTGAGATGACCAGCCTGACACAGTATGAAAATGAATCACTCTTCTGTGCAACATACTTACATATACACTATTCACATAAAGAAGCCTATTGCTTGAATGCATCTGAATTGAAGATCTATAATGCTGGCATATGCCCTTACATAGAAGTTTTGTATTACAGTGGAAATTTCACGTTTTTGGTAGTGTTAGCATGTGTTTTTGCTTTATGAGACTGCAGCAAAAGCACATTCATTGTCCATTTCCTGAAATGTCAAGGCAGTTTGCTCAGGGTACTGAAACACAGACATTTTAAGTCAATGCTGAGCACTGGGCAAGGACTAAAATAGTGGTCCCTCTCTATCTCTTCAATGCAAAAGAGGTCTTCAGTGTATTGCTTCAGAATGCATTGAAGTCCTCGCTGACATCCAAAAGCTTAAATAACACCTACACCAATTTCCCCCCTCATTTTAAATTTGAAAATTCAAGCTTATAAAAGGTTTGTACAGTTTTGAGCTTACAGTTATGTTCATAGAACTGTTTTGAGCTCCGCCAACAGTCACAATACCAAATGCTTATATCTAACTAGCGCCCTAGGCATGATCCCCAAATTGCCTCACCCAACGCTCTTGGTTTGCCCATTGTCCTTTTGGGTAGATGTACTAGTACCATCTTAAAAATAGACATAATGAATGTGTTAACCCCTTGGATGCCAGAGACGTTACCAGAGCATTGCATTGGCCACTTCCATGTCACCCAATGGGTTAAATATATTAAATATGGCAAAACATTACACTTAACCCCTAGGATACTGGATCCCAGAATGTGGAGTCCAATAACAGCCCACTGTTTTTATTATGGAAGCATGCCTGGTAAAACACACCCATTAACACTACAAATATAAATAGACCTTTAATTCGGATGGGGGGGGGGGTTGAGAAATAGAGGATAGGGGCTGATGGGGGGCTGAAAGAGAGGATGGAGGTCTGGGAGCTGAGACTGGTAGACTGGATTGTGAAGATTAAAGGCTAAAAGAAAGGATGGGAGTCTGACAGGGTTGAGATACAGGATGGGGGATTGGGATAAATGATAGGTGTCTGAAAGAAAGGATGGGGTACAGAGAGAAAGCATAGTGGAGAGAGGGGAGCAGAGATAAAGGATCAGGGGCAGAGAGAGGAGATGGGGCTGAGGATTGGAGGCTGGGAGATACAGGATAGGGGCTGATGGGGGGCTGAAAGAGAGGATGGAGGTCTGGGAGAGGAGGGGGGTTGAGACTGTTAGACTGGATTGTGAAGATTAAAAGCAGAAAAAAAGGATGAGAGTCTGAGAATATGGATGGAGATGCGATACAGGAATGGTGATTTATATAAATGATAGGTGTCTGGGAGAAAGGATGGGGTACAGAGAGAAAGAACAGTGGAGAGAGGGGAGCAGTGAGAAATAATCGGGGGCAGAGAGAGGAAATGGAGGCTGAGAAGCCTCAATACTTCTACTTGTAATGGAGGCTGCCAGGCCAACAAAGGGAGAGAAAGCACAACAGTGGAAGGGAGTTATTGGTGCAGGCATGCAACTGAATGTTTTTTAAAAAGTGTTGGCCGAAGAACCATGGTCACAATCATTCAGAATTTAAATTGCAGGCACATACAAAAAAGTATAAGGCCTGCAGGAAGCAGATCCAACACACCATGTATCGGAGCACATCAAAAACCAGACAATGGATGCTAACACATAAAATAAAAATGCAAATTATTTTGATGTGCTCCGATATATGGTGGGTCCGTCCTCCTGGTGGATATACTTCATAGTGTGGATTTTCTTCCATTTTATTCTTTATGTCATAATCCATTCATAAATGTTTGTGTGTGTGTGCATATGGAGGTTTAGCCCACTAGATACTGAACTGAAGATTGTGTATTATCCTTCAATATATATATATATATATATATATATATATATATATATACTAGTTGAAGAGCCCGTTACACGGGCCACAGTGCCACTGCCAGCCGGTCACGGGGCAGTCATGCGCAGTAGAGACTGCCCGCGGCGCGGGTGATACAGAGCTGGACTCCGCGGACAGTCTCTACTGCGCATGACTGCGTCATTACACACGTTTTAGCAAATTATTATATAGGATATATATAGTTTTTTCTCTCCATAATTTATGCATTCAGTTCGATTTGCACTCCTCAATGTATATTATAGTTATTATACTTAATAATACTTAAAATATATGGGACAATTTCTGGTTCTACCTACACACTGTTGTACAGTCTGCGGAATATCTTTGGCTAGCTCAGCTCTGTGACAGGCCGCCACTGCTTCCATCACAGACTCAACAAAAGGAGTGGTGGGTGGGATCTCTTCTAATTTATCCTCCCACACATGTGTAAATGCATGTGCAAGGACAACAGGAAGAGTCCTGGCACATATGTCCTAAGTCATGGTTGTATTGCCGACATGCTGGGAGAGGGGTAAGTCCAACAACAATTCCCTCAGTCCTTTCAGCTTTGCTTTCCGGAGCAGGCCTGTGGGCCCCACAACTTGACCTGGTCCAAGGCAGCCACCTAGGTTGCCTTGTCCATGATCCGGCTCTGTCTAACTGACACAATGCTGAGTGTTCCACCTGTCTTAACATAATGCTGACGTTTCACATCTTCATACATAGATTAGACTGTATTGTACTCCCCAGAGTGATCCAAAAAAGCTTTAAACCCTTGAGGACCAGAGGGTTGTGCAGTCCCCCGATCCTCAAGGTGTTAAATTATAACTGCTTTTAATCTTTTGAATGGAAAAGGGGTATGCAAAGCATTGAAAAGCAATGCGTTGCGCACCCATCTGGGACTCAAGGGGTTAAACTATAGCTGCCCATTGTTCCCTATATTTAAAACATCCTAGAACTTACTTCATCTGTACACAAACCAACTTTCTCTAGACCGCAAATAGGTGTGAGCTAGGCCCACTAATCCTTTTGAATTGTTAAATTGTAATTGTGTTGCCATCTCTGGATGTTTGCACATCACTGAGAAATTTGTTGTTGCTTTATAATTAAAATACACAGTTACTAATAAAGATGGCACAGGTCCAACACAGTAGTCCATTACTTACTGTGCCAGTCTTATATCACAACTGTGATTAGAGTCCAGAAATAAAAAGGGTAAATATCTGCAACTCTGTATATTTATTATTATCATCAAACACATGGGGCTGTTTAATAAAGAGGTGCTATTTCAATATTAGATCAGTGGTACATTTTTGTTCATTGCATTATGAAAAGTAGCACATTGAGTCCAACTGTGACATGTTACATCTTGATCATGTGAATAGACCAGGGAGACAGCAAATGTGGATGTGTTTCTCAATGTCTGCAAGAGCAATGAGCTATTGTAAAAGAATAAATGTGCATTTGTTATTGAATGATAGAGGACAAAGGACAAACAATATTCAATGTGCTCCTAAAAAGTTGTTCTGATTTAACAGTGGTGCAATAGCTGAGTGGTAAGTTCTCTAACTGCAAAGCCTGTTCAAAACCTCAAGGTTGCAGATTTGAATCCTTGCAGGGTCAACTCAGCCCTTCATCCTTCCGGGGTCGATAAAATGAGTACCATTGATTGGGTAATAATAACATCTATTATTTCAGCTGCCGATTTGGTTAATTCTGAGAGCGTGCGCTGAAAGCGCCTTGAGTCCCACTGGGAGAAAGGCGCTGTATAAATACTAGTTATTATTAACAGTAGATCATTCCTTATTATACATAGGTGTAATCACAAGCAGAATAAAATAACAGATGCAATAAGCATTATTGTACATTTTTCACGATACTCTCATTTTGCAAGGTCAGAACATCAAGAACAGGGAAAGAATCAAATTATGATACAAGGCTCTATGTGACCAATCAGTGGTTCATTGTTCTCTGTGCAATGCATGCTATTTATCTTAATGTGAACAATGAGTCCAACTAATCAGGTGTCCATTGTACGTGACCTCCAAGACATCCTTGAAAACAAAAGAAAACTCAATGTATTCTTCCTGGTAAAACATTTTTCTAAATAAATAAATAACATTTAGGTGCTTGGAGCACTCTGGCAGCTAGTCGCATTATTTCAAAAAGGAAAGAAACATTTGGTGGCTCCCAGGACAATCACACAGCACTCATATACACTCCCAGGCTCCAAAGCCACCCTCAGGGTTGACATCACCGTGCAAAGCCTAGGCTTCCTCGATGGCAAGTGATTGTGTTTCTACGTTAGCAGAAAGTGGAACTTTGTGCAGCAAGCTTTCATAGATAATAAGTCCAAAAGTGGACTCACCTCTGTCCGTGGGTGCTCAGCCCAATCAGGTTCTCCCAACCTGTGTGTATGTGCAGATAGATTTAAAGGTCCGGGTGGCATAACCCAATTCAAAAGGCATTCTTGAGAAAAAAAAAAGTACTTTATTCAAATAGTTAAAAACAAATATATGGCAAAAAAAGACATGAAGACAGGACCTATGCGGTCTAATGCGTTTTCAGCAAAATGTAGCTCTACACTTTGTGCGAAACGCGTTAGACCACATAGGTCCTGTCTTCATGTCTTTTTTTTGCCATATTTTTGTTTTTGATTATTTGAATAAAGTACATATTTTTAATCAAGAATGCCTTTTGAATTGGGTTGTGCTGTCCAGACCTTTAAATCTATCTAGGCTTCCTCTTGCCTCAACAGCAGAACATCAAAAAATAGGGCTGCACTAGTTAACTCCATGTTATACAAGAATGTTCATAAAAGTTTAGCGTTTATTAGCAATCTTCATAAAATCAAACAGGACCTCAAATTTCAATTACTCACACAGCTCAGAAATTTGCAGTACACACCAATGTATCGATCTAAGCATTTCGCATTATGTACACGTAGATCGATACTCTGGTGTATGTGAACATTTCTGAGCTATGTGAATAATTGAAGTTTGAGGTCCTGTTTGATTTTATGAAGATTGCTAATAAACTCTGAACTTTTATGAAACACTCTTGTATGACGTGGAGTTAACTAGTGCAGCCCTATTTTTTGATGTTTGGCTACGGTAGTCGCATTGAGCCATTGATCTTATTCACCATTGTATCATAACCTGATTTCCAGAGATGTCTCTAATGCATTGATTCACAATGCATTGGAGAAAACTCTGTCAACCAAAGAGTTAAAATGAAATGCTACACCTGTATTTTTTTAAATTCAAAATCCATTTTAATTTATGTCCCCATAATGTGTGGGGATTTTCTTCTTACTGTACCTACTTGTAGTCATTTAATTTTTAGTAACAATTTCCCTTTCAATTTTAAAATCAGTGTGGAGAATAGATCAAGACCAACACCGCAATTCCCCAAATGAATGAATTTGTGGAAAGAGATTCCAGCAGAAAGATCCTGCACAGAAATCTAGTTAACCCGTATTTTTCCACAATCTGAATTTAACTTCACAACTTATTTGCGCTATGCAATTATATTTTTGGTATGAACACATGGGCTGGCGTAAAATATAACCACAGTTATTTTCAAGTATGAATTTTAGTGTTAGACATCCATGTGGAATGTTGTGTTAAAACGGAAGTAATTAGAAAATATGAATGTGGACTGTGAGAAACATGTAGATATTAAATAAATTATAAACCATCCATGCTGTAGATAGGGGTGTCAAAATCCAGTGCTCAATGGCTGCAAACAGGTCAGGATTTAAAGGGCAACTAATACCAAAAATATATGTTACAGCTCATTCTTTTACTAACCAATCTCTGCAACTCCCACCTCTGATGGTAACATCATTCTAAACTTGCTGCTCCAATTATACAGTTTTTATAGTGCTTTATGTCCCACCTGCTGAAAGAGCTGAGGTTGTCAGTGGCAGTCTTATTTTCTACTGGCTGTTCAGATGGTTGTGGGGCTTTTAAACTTTTGGATGCCAGAGAGGTCTTGTTTGAGTTGCGCAGCAATGCATTAGCGACCACTCTAGCATCCAAGAAGTTAAAAGCCTCATTGATATGAAAAGAAAATTGGGGGCTTTCTATTAGTCTCCTGTGGGCCTGTCACCTTAATATTTGTTATGTTGTAATATAAATAGTATTTTTTTTTTTTAGAAATTAACCTTTACTTGTTGGTGGCACAGTGTGGCACTTTATTAAAATTAATTTCTTTGCTAATCCAATATTATTATTAGTAATCTAGGTAAAGCTCACACACACTGTGGGCATTCCTAATAGCACAGCAAGGATATGTTTGGTCTCAAACAAAACAAATTAGCATAATGTGCACAGAATTACCACACCAGGCCATCAAATCATAAAGCATAATTTCTCAAAAATAACAAATTATTAAAGAGGAATGACAAGTATAAAATGTAGGCAGAATTTTCTGTAAAACAAGCAAATTGTGTCTTAGATGACAGGTCCACTATAAATCTTGGCCTGTTTGGTGCTCTTGAGGACTGAACTTCAACCTCCCTTCCTGTAGGAAGTTATGGTTACACACAAACAAGTCAATGTCGTGATCACATTAGTGCACACTAGAAATTCAACTGGATTTCTTGCATACTTTATTTCTCTTCATTGTAAGCTACCCACCATGTTAAAGTAGGCTCTGGATATCCGGTTACTTCTACTTCCAAAGTCACTGGAGAACCTTCCTTAACAGTGACATTAGACAGGTGTTTGGGGAAGCCAGGCGTCTGACCTGCTAGACTAACATTGCTGTGTTTTTCTGAAAAACATTTAGTTGCATCTTGTCTCTGGCAGCTTTTGGCAGAGTCTGATGGAAACATGAGACCTGAAAATTCATCTGGGGTTGCATGCAGCCTATCTTTAGTTTTAGAAGGGTTATTGGAAACATGCAATTGTTGAGTTTTTTTCATGCTTTCATAAACAGAGTGATGCTGCCAGTGAGTTTCATGCATCTCATTCACCATGCTGTGGCCGGGTGTTGCTTTTGCAGGCGGCGTATTGAGAGAATAGCGCGTTTCATTTACTGCAGTTTGATGGTGAGCAAAAGGAGACTCTACTTTATATTCAATAGTAGGAGAACAGAATCTCTCAATATAACTAGAAGTCTTTTCTCTTTTGACATTTGTCGTGTCAGCATAAGCAACAGGTGTTAAGAGTTCAGACCCATCTGTCACCCTTTTCCCGCTGGAATTAATTTGCATTTGCATACTGTAGGAACTGACATGCAGGCTGTGGGAGCTAAAACAATTCTGCTCCTCCTGCTCTGTTTCAGACTGAGGGAGGTTGGATTCAGGAGTCTCAGCAAGCGGAGGCAAGGAGATGTCATCGGGGGAAATGCATTCATATTCATCACCAGATGCAGTTTCTTCTGCTAGTAATTCAGGATGCAATTCTGTGTCTGTTAGTATACTACCATCTTTGGCAGGTGGAGGGTGCTCTGAGGTGTGAGATAAAATTGCTTCCTCAGCTGCATCATTTAACAAAATATGCGAGTCCTTTTGTGGTTCCTTTGAAAAAATAAAAATAAAACAAGTTATTGATAAGAGTTGATCCTCATATTGAGGTGTCTGTTGAGCAGTAGTGTTTGAAGGTTCCAAACAAGACCTTGGTTTTGGGCCTACCTCGGAAATTATTGCTGTTCTTTTCAACATTAACATTAGGGAGATTCAGGGCAATTTATATGTCAGACACCCCTTGGCAAGGCATTTTAGGTGACCCTAGCTCCTCCCATAGTCACGCTCCTGCTCCTCACAGGAACTCACCTTCAGAACCACCTAGTGCTCCCTGGCACAGAAAATACCCTTAAAGGGACAGTAATGTCCCATACAAAATGTTTAGAGTTCTGTAGAGGTTAAAAAAATAAGCTAAAATGCCACAAATCCAATCTCTCAAACCGCTATGGTTTGAGAGATATCCTCCGTTAAAGTTCCTCTCTCCCTCCCCCTTCTCCTGACGTCAGCTGTAAGCTGAAAGCATGAATTCCTGGTCCGGGTACCTACAAGTGGCTCTTCAGCAGAGCCACATTAGCGTGATTTAAAAAATAAATACTTCTTTGGAACAGACTACAAAGTGTACCTGGTTTGCAAGCACACTTTTTAGACCGTTCCAAATAAGAATTTATTTTTAAATTGCGCTATTGCGGCTCTGCTGAAGAGCCTTCTTGTGTCAGCCGCAACGGATCTCCTTCTGCCAGCTATACAGCTGACATCAGGAGAAGGGGAACTTTAATGGAGGATATCTCCCAAATCATAAAGGTTTGAGAGATACGATTTCTACCATTTAGCTTATTTTTTTAATCTCTACAAAACTCTAAACATTTTTTATGGGACATTACTATCCCTTTAACCTATAAAAGTAAGAAAAAAAATAAAATCCCTTCAACCTCTTGGGTGCTACAGAGGTTTACAATGCATTGCAAAGTAATGCACTGGTTACCTCTCTAGCATTCAAGGGGTTAAATTATGCCCAGGGA
Source organism: Rhinophrynus dorsalis (assembly GCA_037306005.1). Lineage (NCBI taxonomy): Eukaryota > Metazoa > Chordata > Amphibia > Anura > Rhinophrynidae > Rhinophrynus > Rhinophrynus dorsalis. Next base: position 180,957,322 of record CM074725.1, on the reverse strand, counting down.
GGTGCATATATAAACTGGTAAGTCATTTGGCTGCCATAAGCCAGGACTGGTCGTCTGGGAAAGGGCATTGAGTTTGCTCTGGCCACGCTTACAACTCAGATTGTAGCCAATACAGCTGTGGTAATTCCACTCAAAAACTGGTATCTAGTTTGTTATTTTCTCTGAGACATTTGTTACTGTAGAGATTAGCAGAGTATTACAACATTATGGGCTTTAAAAGAAAATAACATATAATAATGTCCTGGGGCTACCAGGGCCTCCATCATTGGGGGGGGGGGGGGTTGTACGATCCTGGTCATATGACTATATGACCCATTTAAAGCAGAGGTGGTCAAAGTACGACCCAAGGTCTTATTCTGGTCTGTGGATCTTTTTGGAAGGAAAAATATAATCTGTAGCTTTGAAGTCAGCAGGGATCTCTTGCTTCCAGACTGAGCTTATGCACTGTTGTGACTTTGGTAGGGTTGGCATGGTGAGATGACATCATACCATTGCTCTGACCCCACCAGTGTCACAGTGATAGAGTATTGAAGACAGAGGCCGATCAGGATCTGGGGGACTCCACCGGCTTCAAAGCTACAGTAAAGATTTTTTTTTCTTACTCCCTGTAAATAAATAAAAATGATCTGTGTGTGAGAGTGAGTGGGTATATGTATGTGTGTATATGTGCTTGTATAAATGAATATGTGTATGTATCTGACTGTGTGTATGAAGGTATGTATATTTCTGTATGTTTATGAATATGTATATTAATTGTGTGTTTGTGCTGCTATGTGTGTGTGCATGAATGTATGAGTGTGTGGGTGCATGTGAGTATATGTGTGACTGTAAGTGTATGTATGTATGTGTGCATTTGTTTCTATGTGTGTATGAGTATGTATGTGTCTGTGTGTCTGCACTTGTTTCTGTGTGTGTGTGTATTTGTGTATATGTGGATGAAAATAGGATTTTAGTCTTACCTGTTAAATCCTTTTCACTTAGTCCATACAGGTCACTGGTACTTCTGGGAGGCGATTCGCCCCTTTAATAGGCAGGAACAATTATGCAAATGATTGCAGGGGGCGGAGCCTCCCCTCCTACTTAAGCCACCTTCAGGCCAGAGCCACTAGATTGATTTGAGACCCTAAAACTGACCCCAGGTAAGCAAGAAGAAAGACTCCTGTGAGCATGCCCCAAAGGTCTCCCACTGAATGCCACAGGAGAGCCAGGTCTGGTCCCTTGACAGGGTGGGAGACCAGTGACCTGTATGGACTAAGTGAAAAGGATTTAACAGGTAAGACTAAAATCCTATTTTCACTGTCGTCCAATACAGGTCACTGGTACTTCTGGGATGTACAAACATTGAGCTGATCCAGAGGTGGGAAGAAGGCAAGGACCAGAACAAGGCCCAAGTCATAAAACTGCTATGAACCAGTTAATAACATAGCCCAAACTGTAAGTGTCAACGGACACCAATCAAGGGAACAATCCCTGAACTAACACAGCAAACGGAAGTAGAGCCAACAGGGCTCAACAGTAAGGAAGCACTAAGGATCACAGAGCGGAAGACCTACACAGGCAAAACTGCCTCCAGGACCTTCCTTCCAAAACTGGCATCAGCCGAAGCCAGTACATCAACTCGATAGTGCTTAGAAAAAGTGTGCACAGAGGACCAAGTGGCCGCTCTGCACAGTTGATCAGCGGAAGCCTGATTCTTGTAGGCCCAGGAGGCCCCAATAGATATGGTGGAATGGGCAGTCACCCGGAAGGGAACATGCTTATTCCGCAACTTATAGGCTTCACGGATAGTAGCCTTAATCCAAGAGGCAATGGTAACTTTGGAAGCCGGTATCCCTGCCCTAGGCCCCTCAGTAATGACGAATAGAGCGTCAGACTTCCTGATAGACTCGGTGCGATGAACATAAAACTTGAGGCAACGCACCACATCCAACAAATGGAGATCTCGTTCCTTGTCAGATGAAGGATTAGGGCAGAAAGAGGGAACCACAATCTCCTGATTGATGAGAAACTCGGACACAACCTTGGGTAAGAATTCCTTGGTGGTGCGAAGCACAGCCTTATCCTTGTGGAACACCAGGTAAGGAGGTTTACAAGACAGAGCTTGTAACTCTGCTACCCGACGAACTGAAACAATAGCCAAAAGGAAGGCCATCTTCCAAGTCAAGAGACGTAATGGAATGGAAGCCAAGGATTCAAACGGTGGTCGCTGGAGAACTCCCAGCACCAAATTGAGGTCCCACTGGGGAGCAGGACTCTTGAAGGCAGGTCGAACATGAGTCACACCCTGGAAGAAAACTTTCACATCAGGAAGGATAGCAATCCTTTCCTGGAAAAACACAGACAAGGCAGAAGTCTGAACTTTGAAGGAACTCAGACTGAGCCCCTTATCCACACCGTCCTGCAAGAAAGCCAGGACAGTGGGAAGATGAAACTCAAGGGATAACTTCTTATCAGAGCACCATGTCACAAAAGTTGACCATATGCGATGATAGATCTTGGAAGACACAGGCTTACGAGCACTGAGCATAGTCGACACCACAGAAGGAGAAAAACCTTTCTTTGCTAGAATCGAGGATTCAACCGCCATGCCATCAAATGGAGAGAGTGAACATCCTCCTTCCACAGATATCCCTGAAGAAGTAGGTCCGGATGGGCAGGAAGTGGGAACGGATCCGCCACTGACATGGCCATCAACTCCGGATACCAGGACTGGCGAGGCCAGTTTGGAGCGATCAGGATCACAGGACAACGCTCCCGCTTCAGTTTCTGGATGACTCTGATCAATAGAGGAAGAGGAGGAAAGATGTAAGCCAGGGAAAAATCCCAAGGGATCGACAAGGCATCCACTGCTAGAGCAAGGGAGTCCCTCCGCCGGGAGCAAAACACCGGAACCTTCCCGTTGTGTCTGGAGGCCATCAGGTCCACCTCCGGCATCCCCCACCTCTGGGTGAGCAATTGAAACACCTCTGGATGAAGAGCCCATTCTCTGCTGTCAACGGTATGACGACTGAGGAAGTCTGCCATGACGTTGTCCACACCTGGAATATGAACTGCAGAGATGACAGGCACGTGATCTTCTGCCCAAGACAAAATATCCTTGACCTCCAACCAGGCGGTGCCGCTTCTTGTGCCGCCCTGCCTGTTGATGTAAGCCACCGCAGTGGCATTGTCGGATTCCACTCTGATCGGAAGACCGGTCAGTTGAGATTCCCAGTTTCTCAGGGCAAGCCGGATGGCACGTAGTTCCAGAACATTGATGGAGAGAAGAGATTCCTCCAGACCCCATTTCCCCTGAGCACTGAAGCGACCCAACACAGCACCCCAGCCCCGAAGGCTGGCATCCGTTGTGATCGTGGTCCAACAAGGAACTAGAAAGGATCTCCCTTTCAGGAGATGGGAGAGATCCAACCACCAGTGCAGACTCGATTCCACATGAGGAGGTAGAGAGACTGACAGATGCTGATGATCTGGATGATTCTTGCACGTCTGGATCACAAATCTCTGAAGTTCCCTGGAGTGGGCCATGGCAAAAGGAACCGCTTCGATCGTGGAAATGAACTTCCCCACCAGGGATGACAACTTCGTTACCGGCACTAAGTCCAGTTCCAGAATCCCCGCCACTCTGATAGCTATCTGATGAGCCACATCCTCCGGCAGGAACACCATGCATTGGCGAGTGTCGAACAGGAGACCCAGGAACAGAAGCCTCTGAGATGGGACCAAGTCCGACTTGTCCAGATTCAGGATCCAGCCATGGCGGTTCAGAGTGTGGATACACTTCTGCAATTGCTGGTGAAGAAGCTCCGCCAAAGAAGCTTTGATGAGGAGATCGTCCATGTAGGGAGTCACCCTGACCCCGTCCTGATGAAGCACCACTATCAGGGAGCCCAACACTCTCTGGAAGACCTGAGGAGCTGATGTCAGCACAAAGGGAAGAGCAGAAAACTGAAAGTGTCCCCTGTGGCAGGCAATCCTGAGGTACCGACTGCTCTCTGGATGAATAGGGATGTGAAGATAAGCATCCTGAAGGTCCAGGGAGGCAAGGAACTTCCCTGGAGACATTGCTGCAATCACAGAGCGCAGGGACTCCTGGCGAAAGTGGGAAGTCACCACATAGGCATTGAGATCTTTGAGATCCAAAATAGGAGGAGCCCCTCCGTCCTTTTTGGCCACCACAAACAGGTTGGAATAAAATCCTGAACCTGTGTCCTCCTGAGGAACCACTTCCAGAACCTCTTTGTCCAAGAGATCCTGAATAGCGTCGTCGAACAGACGTCTTTTTGTGGGTTCCTGACGAGTAAAATGGAACCGAAAAGGAGGAAGGGAGGAGAAAGGGATCCTGTATCCCTCTGACACCACCTGAAGAACCCATGGGTCCGCCACTGACTCCTCCCAAGTCCGGCGAAAGATGGGGAGACGTCCACCTACAGCCGGATGCGGACCCGGGTTCGGCGAGTCATGCCAAAGCAGTCTTGGAGGTCTTGGCCTTGGGGGCCACTTTGGGCTTCTAGGACTGTTTGGGCTTGGAGGAGGAGCGCGTAGCGGGAGGACCCGTCTGGGCCGAGGAGCGTGTCTCAGTCTGAAAGGAACGAAAGGACCGATTGCGTTTGGCTGGAAACTTTCTCTTAAAAACTGAGGGTAAAAGAGTACTTTTACCACCAGTAGCCTCACTGATCATTTCTTTGAGCTCAGATCCAAATAGCAAAGTCCCCTGAAAGGGCAAGGAAAGCAAGGCTTTCTTAGAGGCTGTATCAGCAGACCAAATTTTCAGCCAAAGGGCACGTCTAGCCACCACAGAGGCAGTGGAGGCCCTCGCCATCATGCGCACAGCATCAAAAGCAGCGTCAGCAACATAGTTCTGAGCTTCAGTGATATTAGCAAGAAGCTGCAACTGTTCAGATACTGGTGCATCTTGGCGAACCGCTTCAGTCAGTCGTTCAGTCCAGGCCGCAATGGCTCTATTAACCCAAGCAACTGCAAAGGTTGGACGCATGGCAGTGCCAATGGAGGCAAATATAGATTTAAGAGAAAGCTCTAGCTTTTTATCCGTCCAATCCTGCAGGGCAGAGGCATCAGAGACAGCCAAAGCGGTAGACTTGGATAGTCTGGAAACAGGAGCATCCACCTTGGGGGGATGAACCCATTTTGCCAGCTCAGTTTCAGGAAAAGGGTACAGTTTAGCAAACTTTTTAGAGACAGAGGAGGATCTATCAGGATTCTTCCATGCCTCAGAGACTAGACGGGCAAGAGTAGGGTTAGTTGGAAAACAAACAACAGGCTTAGATGGTTTCTTTTGAAAAACATCAGTAGGATCATAAGTGGATTCCTGAGTCAGAGGAAGGTTAAGCGTATTCAGCACAGCTCTAATCAGACCCTCAGCCGAAACTTCAGGGTCACATTCATAAGGGTCCCCAATGGACCTGTTAGACTCAATAACAGTACGTTCCTCAGCATCAGAATCCTGCAAGAGTTCTTCCTCAGAAGAATCAGACACATCAGGAGCACCCTGTGGCTTAGGCAGGGAGGTCCTGATTGTAGTGGGGGTCTGCCAGACCTGGAGAGCCCCCTGTACCTGAGAGGGAAAAAGTTGAAGAGTGGATCTGAGATCCCTAGTGGCAGCTTTAAACTCCCTCACCCAAGATGGCTCAATAGCGTGGCTGGGAAGCCCAGGGTTGCTATCTTGACCAGTGCAGTTAGGGCAAAGATCACCCACATTATCACTAGATAACCCAGTGTGACAAGAGGAGCAAAACGCCATGGGGGGAGCAGACCCCCCATCCTCCTTAGACTTGGGTCTAGCCCCTAGCTCCAGTGAAGTAGACATGCTCACAGCGTCAATATACCCCACTTTAAACTCTATCACAAAGTAAGAGTGTGGAAGATTAAAGTTTCACCCCAGAAATGCCTAATATTGGACTTATCTGGCCAGCGAAGGGTTAATCTGATGAGGGGAGAGAAGGCTCGGTCCCTGCGTAGTGTACTCGCTGAGGAAGAGCTCCACAAAATGGCGGCCGTCAGGATAGCCAATCAGAAACGAGCGCGAACCGGGCGCTCATGGGAAATGTAGTTTTCCCCATACAAGTACCCCAAACAGTGCCCGAAGCCCCCCTGAACACCCCACACTAATAAAACATACACCAGATGATAGAGCAGGAGCTTAGCATTAAAATGAGCCCTCTCTGGAGTTGCTGTGACAAGCGGTTCCAGAGATACGTCCCAGACTGTGAAATCTCATAGAGAGTAAAGGAGCCATAGCGTCTAAGCGGGAAAGCCGCCCTTAAAGGCGCGGAACACCATTTTCAATAAAGTTTAAGAAAACATTAAAAAGTGCCCAAACATACATAAAACACATAAAGAAATACTATACAAGGCTCCAAACTCAGAGAACACCACAGAAACTGCATTAAATACATTAAATGCAAATAAAAACACCCTATGAGTGCTGGAGTGCAAAGCAAACTCCCAAATACAAGCCCAGCAAAGGGACACTGTGGGGACAAGTGGACCTTCAGCACTCAAAGGGTGGCTCACCTTTCCTGCAAGGACTTCTGTCCTCAGGTGACCATGATGAAGTGGGAATAGACCAGAGGAAAATTCCCCAGTAGGGAAGCTGCTTGACTCAAGCTGTTCCCTCTTCAGGGCATAAGGTCCACAGAAAATCCCTGGAAGCTGCACCAGCCACTTTAAAGAGGGCAATTCACAGCCATGGTCACCCTCCTAATGGTGGTATTCCATATTTGAATAAAAAAATAACAAAAGACTAAGTTGATGCATAGATGTTCTCTACCTGGTGTGCACAGCACCCAGGAACAAATCAATCTGGTGGCTCTGGCCTGAAGGTGGCTTAAGTAGGAGGGGAGGCTCCGCCCCCTGCAATCATTTGCATAATTGTTCCTGCCTATTAAAGGGGCGAATCGTCTCCCAGAAGTACCAGTGACCTGTATTGGACGACAGTGAAATGTATTTATGGCATAAACAATAACTATATCTATATGTTTGTGTATCTAAAACAAATGCTTACATACATGGGCTCATACCCACACACTCATACGCACACAACACACCCACACACACAAGCACATTCAGTTTAATGATATGTAAGCAGGGCAAAAATGGGGTTGTGCATTGATGGTGGGCTCTGCCAGTGAAACTTGGGCCACATGATTTCTAATGGCAGCCCTGGGAATTTTATATCATGTACTTCAATGATAGCATCTATAAAATTCTCTTTATTTTTCTGAGGAACAAAATCTAGTCTTACATATGCTCTGAGGGAGCAGGTATCCCTGTCTTTTCCAGGGCTTAAGGGCTTCTACTGATTCTCCTGGAATATATGTAAATGACCAAGACAAGATACGATCTTCTGAGTGCAAGAGCAGTGGCCACTAAACAGAATGAACCACCTTTTGCTCTTATCTCACAATACAATCAACACAAACATTAACTAAAGGCTGTGAATGAGAACATGTAAACATGAATAAAGTAATAGAATTAAAGATTAGCATGGAAAAATGACAGTTTATACTGACAATTATGACCAATTCATATCTAAAGTAAAAAGGTACCTTAAATTTTTCTACATCAATTTATATACTAAACATTATTTTAGTATTAAATATTAGGTTAGGACTATTATGTTTTTCATATTTTGCCTTTTTAGTATTTAATAGACTGGGCATGCCAGAGGGCCACAAATGGCTCCTGGGCCTTAGTTTGGATATGTCTTGCACATACTGATGATGATGTATGAAAAAGGGGAGCAGGACATGATATGTTACCATATTTGGTGCATGCAATTTCATGCCCTTTACCTTGTGCATATCTGTGTATTTGTACATATAGACCCGCGCAAACTCAATGCGCATCCTGTTTACCCCCCAACCCCCACCCCCACAAATACTGGCGTGAGAGAATTGTGTGAGTTCCTCTGTGTCCAGGTTATAGATGACATGAATGTAGAGAAAAGGAGCATGCGGAGTGCTCAGGCCTTCGTGCATGTGACAAATTATGGTCATTTCAGATCAAAAGGAACTTTGAATAATGTCTTCGAGGTGTGTCTAGCATCCAGGAGTTAGACCAAGAAACAAACATAATACCTCCAACTTTTCTTCAAGTTCCTTTAGGTAGGAACATAGCTCATTCACAGAATGCAGAGATTCTCTGTGTTTTATCATCATTTTTTCAATATATTTTGTCCCTTCATCCATTCCTACAGATAGAAAGAAGAGTAATACAATGTAAAATCATGAAATATATGTAGAATAAGAGTAGCACTATCTTTGCAATGTTTGGTGAAAGCTGATGAATTAGAGGTGATATGGAACTGAAGATGTAGGAGAAGCAGCCAGAAGCATTACGTTACACAGGGTTGTTGTTATGTTCCCCAGGGGTAAGGGCTTGGGCCAACATAATGCATCATTATTGTTCTGTACAGCTGAATTACACCATTTCTAGTGGGGAAATTAGCATGTCACAAGCTAGCAACAAGACCCAAATATTTCAACATGAGACCTAGAAGGGTATCCACATCAGTACGTGTGTCAAGCTAGAATCAAAATCCAGGGCTTTAGTATGAGAAGTCTGTACCCCAGGGGAGGGCTGGCCTGGGGGGCAGTTGCCCCCTGGGCTGGTCACATGTCTGGGCTGTTGGGCCACTGCCTCTGTCTCCCACATGCTGCTGTAAATGGAGCTACACAAGTGATACCAGAGCTACAATCCAAACGAAGCTACACTGTAGCATAACCCATTTCCCTTGTAAGCTCTGTAGTATCAAGAATGTTGCTTTATGTAACCGCTTGAGTGCCAGAGAGGTATCAACGCATTACTATGCATTGGATACCTCCCTGGCATTCAAACGGTTAAATTATATGCTCTGTAATATCAGTAGTGTAGCCCCATTTTAATGGTAAGCTCTGTGGTATCACTCACCTTACTTTGCAACATTAAGGCCAAATTTAAAGCTAAGAAAAGGGGGGTGGGCTGGGATAGTGGGCTCGAACAATAGTAGAAACGGGCCACTTGATTGTATTTTCCCCCCCGGGCCACAAGTTGCCAGCCCTCCGCTGCTGTACCCATACCTTAGAACATGGGTGTCCACCTTTTGTCCTCAAGGGCTACCAACAGGCCAGGATTTAAGGCTATCCCTGATCAAACACAGGTGAGTTAATCCATGTCTCAGCTATAAACTACCAGTGCCTAAGAAGGAAACTCCTTAAATCTGGGCCTGTTGGCAGCCTTTGCGGACTGAACTTGGACACTGCTGCCTTTGAACATGCTCTTTACCAGTATATGTGTGGCACTGTAGCTACCAGTGGATGGGTGGATTAATTGAATGCGGGAGAGGTCTCCAGAGCATTGCAAAACAATTAATTGGAGACCACTTTAGCAATCAATGGGTTGAAAGACATTAATCCATTAATGACTCTGGACATGCCAGAACTGTCACGCCGGTTCCGGCACTTAAGGACCAGTGATGGTCCTGACACGCCACTCAGGGACTCCAGAATCCATTGCAACAAAAAAGAATTACCTGCGGCCCTTAACTACACCATTTCTTAGTACATCAGCCTTAGTAAGAGGAAAATAATATCAGATATGAGATTTTTGTTACTGGTAAGTTTTAGCCTAATAATTCAGTCTTAAGGTAGTGGTACCAACTAACATTCAAACACATTTAATATTGATACTGTATTCATGTATTTGATGCTAGCAAGGTCTTCAATGCATTGCCTTGCATCCATTGCTTTAAAGTATTCCACTGCAGCACAAGTCTGAGAATCATAGTAAATTGAATTAGAACAACTAACCATAAACATGTTTAGCAATAGTGTTCATCTGCTGTATTCTCTCTTCTTGTTGCGGTAATGTAGGCTGCACAAACTTATTGAACTGCTTAAGAAGTATCTCAACAGCTTCCCTTGTTTTACATTCCGCTGAGTAACGTCCAACTCTGACAACTGTAGCACAAGCTTCTTCACACCAAAACTGGCACTATAAATGGTTTATCGAAAGAAGATATTGTTAAACTCTGTTAAAGGGAAAACTATTATTTAAAAAAAAAAAAAAAAAAAAGTCATATTTAACTTCAGGGCACAATGTTCAAAATGTTGTAGTAACAGCTATTGTTGGTAATTAATCTAGAAAAGTATTTAAGCCACGGTCCATCAATTCTTAAAATGTATTACCATCATATTTGACGTTAAATACAACAGTCTCCTTCAATGAGAAAAAGCTGACTTGAAAGTAGCAGTGGTTTAATATACAATCATTTTGTAAGGGATTTTCCCCAAAAAATCTGTAATTTTTAGTCTAATTTCCATAATTTTTTTTCCATCAAAATAAAAATGGTCAACTGGGAGAAAAAAAGAAAATATTATCAGGGCATGAGTGAAAACAAGAGAAATATCTACTGTAAAACCTCAGGTATAATATGTACCTGTGTATAATACGCAGGTGTACATTATACCCAAGATTTTAGGGGAAAACGAGAGTGCCACTGCTTCCCTCCCCATTTAGCCATATCCTCCTCCTCTGTCCCGCTGTAGTACAAATGCGGCAGCCTGACAGGGTCCTAGTGGGTGGCATACTTGCATCTGCCTATCCGCTTCCAGCATGGCCCTGTCAGGAGCTCTTCATTGTAGCCAATGGTACTGACTTGTGAGAACCGCAAGGTCCTCACTGGGCAATACCATAGATACAATGCGCATACCTATGTTCATTGGTAAGGCATTACCAGTGGCTACAAAGAGGAGGTCCTGACAGGGCCATGGTGGAAGCGGGCGGCAGATGAAAGCATGCTGTCTGCTGGGACCCTGTCAGGCTGAAAAAATTGCACTATAGAGGGACAGAGGAGGAAGATATGGGTAAGCGAGGAGGGAGGGAAGCAGTGGCAATGGAATTTTTTTTTACTACAATTTATTCTCATGTATAATACACACCCCTCACTTCACATGAGGCGAAGAGGGCAACATTTTACAGTATTTATTCTTCCTTGTAAAACACTTTCTAAATAAGTAAAGGACTATATCATCTTTTTGATTTTCAAAACTCTACAATACATTTTCAAAAGTGATATACTTCTTAAAATAATGTCCTCCTTTAACCACAAACCTAAGATCCAGAATTTTTTTCTTTATGACCTGGGGACACCCCTTGAGATTAGAGGAAAGGAGGTTTTGACTTCAGCAGAGGAAGGGTTTTTTTACAGTAAGGTCTGTTAACGTGAAATTGTGCCCCAAAATATAAGTACAAATATGATATGTATAGACCTTTCTAGGCAGGCAGGCAGCGGGGAACAGAGCAGACTCAGATATGCCGGCTCTGCAAGATGTCTGTGCTGTTCCCCGCTGCCTTCCTGTCCCCTTCAACTCCATGATTGGTGAGATGAATGCCATTGTGCCTTAATGCACCAGAAGGGACTGACAGCACAAGAGCAGAGAATGCCTACTGCAAGATCCCTGCCGGTGCCTGTCTGCCTAGAAAGGTCTATTTCTCGCTAATGCGGCAATTATACTTGAAACTACAAGTACGTCTATACATATCGACATTGTACTTATATTTTGGGGCTCAATATTAATGGCATGAAAGTTCCTACTTTAAATTATGTAATTCCTTGTCCAAGGAGGTGGATATGGCAGACACAATGGATACATTTAAGAGATGATTAGATACATTTATTTCAGAGAGGAACATACAGGGTTATACTGTGTATTAGTAAGCAAAACAGGAAGGTCTGATAAAAACTAACTTATTTGGCAGCAGGAAAGTTATATAATCCTCATGTCTCTGGGTTATGATGTTGAACTTTTTCTGACCTAATTTACTATGTTACTGTGACAACTTTTTGAATATAGTGTACATAATGTTGTGTATTTTCTCTAACATGGATGCATGTTGACTTTTTACAAGTTTTTTGATCAGTGTATTTTTGTAATACAAATTTTCATCTTATGCTTTGTGCATTTTTTACATCCTTGCCTCTATAAGACACGGAGGTGGACATACTAAGAAAATCTGAGACATTTTGGAGCAAACCTACTACACCATAGGGGAAACATAAAAATTCAAAAAAAAACAAATTGTGTTCAATGGAGCATTTAACCCTTTCAATGTTAGTGTAGTCTCCAACTAATTGCAAAACAAAGTGCTGGAGACCTCCTGACATTCAGTGGGTGAAAAACACCATTTAAATCAATGGAAATTAACATTTGTTCTCTAAGTATCAAATGGTTTGCACAAGAATTGCACCTCTATTCTTAACCCTTTGAATGCCAGAGGGGTGAATATCACATTGATCTGCATTGCGTTGTGTACCCCTCTGGCATTCAAAGGGTTCATCTTTTCAGTGCCAGAGAGCTATCCAGTGTGTCTAAAACGTGTGCCTAGTGTTCAGGCACACGTTTTAGACCATTCCAATGAAGGGATTCCATGTAAGTAAAGAGAACTCGGCACTTCTCAAGCGCCAGCGTGTCGACCGACACGGATCTCCTGCTGACAGCTTTACAGCTGTCAGTAGGAGAAATCAAGCTTTAAACGCCCGTATCTCTTAAACCAGAACGGTTTGAGAGATACGGTTTTTTGCATTTAGATCAGCTTTTTAAGCTCTTCTAAATGCAAAAAAGTTTTTTTCAGACATTACTAACACTTTAAATATATTAAAGCATTTGATATAGTTCAGAGGGGAAGCCTTTTTCTGAAAAAGAGGAGTACTAGAAGAAGATGTCATAATCTAATGTCAGAGGGTGGTAAATCCAGATGTAATGTGTGTGAGTACTGCCCTTCAGAAAGGGTGATAGACTCATGGATTCCAGCAGTGGTTATAGGAACAAATACTGTTAGGGAATTGAAAAATGCCTGGAAGAGACATAAGTCTATTCTGAGAAGTATGTAAGACAGATAGGGAAATGGGCAGACTGGATAGGCTAAATGTTTATTTTCTGTCAACAAAACATATCTTTCTATGTTTATATTGACGTGATCCTGAGGACCATATACACTGACACATTTCATAAAGCTGCATTACAGTCAGTGAACTGATATCATGCCCAGGAGAATACAGTTATATGAGTCAGTGAGGGACTTAGAGCAAGATGGAGGGCAGTAGCAGGCTTGCAAATGAGTCAAGAGTTGCTCACCAGGCTATGACCTTTGAAGGAAATCAATAAACAGGTAAATCTAGACAATTTCTAGAGGGAATTCAAAATTAACAGAATACTAAAATAAACGTGATCGAAATAAAAGGGAACACTGTAATATTGACAGATTAAGTATGCGAAAGCCCCATGCCTTGGTACAATCTTAAGAGAAAACTTGGAAGCAGATTTAGTAAATAGCCAGGGGCTTCACTGTGCAGACCCCCCCGTTATCTGTCAAAGGTAGGAGAACTAATGGTTGATGGGAAGGGGGTGATAGGTTTGCAAATGAAGTCTAAGTCTTATGTCACAAATTTCACTGTTAGTAATGTAGCTACAATAGGTAATATCTGCTGCAATCTGATAGTCAGCAATATAGACTATGAAAAATACTATGCAGAACTGAGCAATTATGTGGCAAATCAGATATGTTAGAGATGTCTATAGTATCCAAGGGGTTAAAAGCCCCATTTAAATCTCTGAAAATGTCCATTTGCCCCATATGGCAAAGTTGGTTTGCCCCAGAATTGTTCCATTTCTGTATAGTACATCCACACTTGGGCCATACTGTATTCATAAAGGAAAACTGAGAAATTCTGGGCAAAAAATATAACATCCCATTGATTTAAGTGGGGCTTCAATCACTTTGAATTCTAGAGAGGACTCCAATGCATTGCAAAGGGGTTAAAAGGCCAAAATGAATCAATGGGAATCTGGGGAAGTTTTCTATTTTCCCCTATAGTGCATTTGGATCAGTGGTGGTGATATTGTATAAACAGAAAAAGTGGCTAGGGCCCCCACTTGGTCACAGGGCCCCGCAATTCTTATACAGTGCTACCGCCACATGTTAACAAAATCAGACAGCAATGCATTATTAGAAATACCGAGCAGGAGTAGACTGGGGCCTGTAAAGTCATAGCTTGCATGGAGTCATTACAAGTCATTTAAAGTGTTGGTTCTGGTGATAGATATGTCTGACCAGGTGTTGGAAGCTGTTTATTGCAATGATTCATTTGATCCATGTCATTTCAGTTTGGAACTGAACATAGAGACGTGACTCGGTAAAATTTGTGATGCGGGTTTAGGCCTAGATTTAATTGTAGTTGATCACTTTATCTAGGGTTTAATTTACTATTTATCCATAGACTTCAAAAATAACCTGGTCTGGAATTCATTGCAGTGGATAACTTTATTAATGGTTATATTCCCACCTATATCCATAGACACAAATAAAACCAGTAATAGCACTACAATGTAATCTAGGACTTAGTAAGACGGTATTGTCATACAAAATTAAAGGGACACTGTTACCTGTATAAAGGGCTGCAAGATGTTCTTAGCCCTCCCCATGGCCACGCACACCCTCTCCTCACTTGAATCCACTACTAATGGTTACAAGTTCCAACCACTTTTCTGGAACAGAAGATTATTTTCCAATAACATACAACCCCTTGTTTGATAGAGAGGCATCCAATATATTGCTTGCATTCTTTGCAATGGTTTGAAGCTACAAGGATGAACAAAAACTGGCCATTATAAACCAGCATCTAGTATCTGGTACAGGGACACTGGGAATTCTCTGGCCTCACCCACAACTCAAAATATGGGTGTTGCCAGCACAGGTAAAGTTTCCCACAAAACGTGGAGCTCTAGGAAGATGCCTATTCTACCTAATGGGAAATCTGGCCCAGCCTGGTTAGTTCCATTTCCTCAAGTCTTCCCTTACATGAGCTGACCTGATGATCAATATGGGCTGTATTTTGCAGCCTGGTAGATTACCTAGACAACCAGTATGGGGTCAAAAAAATAATCTGAGTAGTTCTGTGCGTGATCCTGCATTGGATCTAAACTAAGAGACTTGGCAGTTGTATAGAGCAGGTCCCAGAGGCTGTGCACAAAGTTTCTTTAGATAACAATTGACATTTAACCTCTTCAGTGTTAGAAGAGGTGGGCAGTGCATTGATGAACAGTATCAGAGAGAGTAGGTGATATAGCACTAAGAGAGTTGTATTTTATATGCTATGCCTTAATTAGCAAAATTATACATTTAAAGAACTAAAAATAGTTTTCCAAAGAAAATGGCTATTACTCCATAGGTGACAGGAGCCCTTTAATTTGTTTGGTATTGTCTCCCTGTCAGCCACTAGACACTTTTATTCCAACACAAGAAGAATTGATTTGAGGCTACAGAGTAAAGATTCTGGTTAGCATTTCTGCTTTCATGAGTAGACTCAGTCCACTGTATGCAAGAGAGGTCTCCATAGCATTAAAGGGACACTAAGACCTAAATGTGAACTAGGGTAATGTACACCTTAATACCCTGTCTTCCAAGATAGATTATGTGGAAATTCTCTATTACTCTCTTAATATTTAGTTTCACAGGTATCCTATAGAGGTATAGATTTATGATTTTTGCTGGACCTCTAGCAGAGCAATCTTGATAGTCATCTCAGAAATAAGTGTGCAGTATTGTCTGTAAGCTGTCAGAAATGAGATAAAAGCCTTTGTAAATAGAAGATGGGTAGATAATAATCTCAATAAATTTCTCTGCCTTATATTTGTCACTCCATATAATCTGCACAAACAAATAAAATTAACCAAATGGGGTCTGTACAGAGCAATCATAACATGCCTTAAAATGTAATTTTTGAATTACATTTAATGGATACAGAATTAACCCCATCCCGACAATGGATGTACATGTACGTCCCACAGAAACTGTCAGTGACAGAGGACGCACATGCAGGGCCGGATTTACATCTCAGGAGCCTGTAGACACAGAAATCTGAAGCGCCCCCCCATTGGCCATCTCCATTGGACACCTCCACAATGCTCCTAATCTCGACATTGCCCCCATCATCTCCATATTGCCCTCACATTGCCCCATCAGCTGCAACTTGCCCCCATCAGCTCCACATTGCCTCCAACATCTCCATATTGCCCTCACATTGCCTCCACCAACTCCAGCTTGCCCCCATCAGCTCCACATTTCCCCCACCATCTCCATATTGTCCTCACATTGCCCCCCATCAGCTCCAACTTACCCCCATCAGCTCCATGTTACCCTCACATTGCCCTCCATCAGCTCCACATTGCCCCCACCATCTCCAAATTGCCCCCCATCAGCTGTACATTGCCCTGACCATCTCCATGTTGCCCTCACATTGCCCCCCTTCAGGCTCCAACATGCCCCCACCATCTCCATGTTGCCCTCACATTGCCTCTCCCCCATTGTCCGTTTCCTACCTCCCTGGCAGGAGATCAGTCGTCTGTGCCTCCTTTGGCACAGTCCTGTAAGTGCTGGAGCTCCCGCGTGGTGTCCTATTCAGGAATGCAGAGTGCTGAGAGATGATGTCATTTCCCAGCACTCTGCATTCCTAAAGAGCTGACGAGGGAACTGAGCACTTACAGGACTGTGCCAAAGGAGGCACAGACCTATCCTGCCAGGGAGGTAGGAAATAGACAACGGGGGGGGGGGTAATGTGAGGGCAACATGGAGTGGGAGCCGGCGCAGCCAGCGAGGTGGCTAGTGTTTTTTTTTTTTTTTTTTTTTTTTTTTTAAAGAATAAAGGTAAAAAAAAAAAAGAATCCCAATGGCAGGCGCCCCTCGGTGGCGTGCGCCTGTAGGCAGGTGCCTACTTTGCCTTATGGCAAATCCGGCCCTGCACACATGTACGACCAGGAAGTCAATGGAAGTAATGGGGAAAAAAGTTCGGCGGGTGTTAAGTGCTGGCTGCGTGCGAATGCTGCTGGTCACTAAGGGGTTAAAGGGACACTAATGTCCAATAATCACTTTATGTTGTTTTGTAGTTTAAAAAAAATCATGTGACGCAAATCACACCTCTCAAACCTTTATGGTTTGAGAGATATTTGCATCGAAAGTTCCCCCTCTCCTGATGTCAGCTGTAAAGCTGACAGCAGGAGATCCGTGTCGGCCGATTCGAGGTGGCTCTTCAGCAGAGCCGAAATAGCAATATTTAAGAAGAGCATCTTCAATGGAATGGTCTACAAAGTGTGCTTGCAAACCCGGCACACTTTATAGACCGTTCCAATGAAGTAATTTTTTTCAAATATCACTATTTCGGCTCTGCTGCAGAGCCGCTGGCTGGTCCCAGGACCGAGATCTCCTGCTGTCAGTACAGCGCTGACGTCAGGAGAAGGGGAGGGAGGGGGAACTTTAGATGCAAATATCTCTCAAACTTCAAAACAACAAAGTTATTATTGGACATTGGTGTCCTTTTAAATTAAAATATTCTGGCATATGCTATTTCAGAGTACATGATATTTAATTTTTATATTGACCTATTTCATTTTTAACCCTTTGAGTGCCAGAGGGGTATGCAACTCATTGCTCTGCAATGCGTTGCATACCCCTCAGGCACTGGCACTCAAAGGGTTAAGTATTAGTGTTCCATTATTTTTTTAATGATAGTTGTCTTATAACACTATCAGGGGATAGGAGATTGTAGCTTCTCTTCTACCATGATGGTGTTTATCTCCATCATATCTAGAATACTCACACCAGCTGTTGTCAGATGTCTAACGAAGAGCCAGACCAATGAACAAAGAAATAGAAGAGTAAACCATGTCTTCATTAGGATAAAGGAACATTATTTAAATGGGGCTTTAAATGCCTCGAATGCTAATGAGGTTCCTATCACATTGCTTTGCAATGTGGTGGGGACCTAGATAGCATTCAAAGAGATAAGAACCCCTTTTAAATCAATGGGATTTTTGACAAATCTATTTGTTTAATATTATGCAGTTTTTCTCCATAATTACTCTTATCTTAATGCATATGGCCCTAAATTATTTTCCACACCTATTATTACTCATTTCAGATGTAAATCTGTTATTCATTTCTCAAGTCATGAATAAAGCATTGGGGTTATACACTAAAGATAATATTATTCTATGAAGCCAATGCACTAAGATCTCCAAAGTTGGATAAATCTTAGTGAATTGGCTCCATAGAATAACATAGGAATTTGAGAAATTATATCACTGGAGAAGTCATATCTACTTTATCATCTTCCTTTCACACTTTAGTGTCCCCCCCCCCCTTTGATGGATAGATGGTTTGCTATTACTGACATTCATTAACCTACGTTTTCCTGATCCCTCTGACTAATAGCACTAAAGGACCATATTTAAGAAGCTAAAGAGGTACAATTGTGTTTGTCTAATGATATCTACACAAGTTGTGAAGGTCATATGCAGTTTACAGGGAATTTTGTTTTTCATTCATACAGGATGGTCTGTCTGTCTGTCCTTCTATCCATCTATCTGTTTATCTATCTTACTAAAAACAGATTAGGACTTCAAGCAAAAGATGAGCAATTCTGGAGCAAAATTAACTGTTATATACGTTACAAATAATACTTATTGATTTAAATTTTGGTTTAACCCCGCTGATTCTAAATCAGTGGCAGATATGGACATGTTTATTTCTCTAGAACCGTGCAGCTTGAATGCTCCAGAATTTCAAAATGAAACAGAAATTAACTACCTCCCTTACTGTACAACATTTTACAAACATTTGAATAATTATAGATGCTAATTAATCAATGCTGTCAACTACAACTGAGCTTGCAAAGAGTTAGAAAACAACTGCTGTCTGTGTATACATTAAAATTAACGTCTTGTGGAACTTATAGTATGTTTGTATTAATAGAAAAAAAATAACATTTCATAAAATATGGAATTTATGGTTTCTCCTTACTATGGCAAGAAGATCATAATGTCCACTATTAATTTTACCTGGGCTCCTTGGTTCAATAAATAACATCTTCAATCCATCCTCAATGTCATGTCCATGGATGTGGACATGACAGTGCTAGCATGACACTGGACCTTAAACTCTACCTACTGGAACTCCCCTTTTTTCCTTCAAACTATAGCATACATAGGGCTAGATTCTATTGCAGGTGCTAAATGTTAACAACCGTTTTATCAAACATTTTCCTATTGAAGTCTATGGAGAAAACTGGAGATAAAAGCAGAGATAAAATTAGCACCTGTAATAGAATCTAGCCCATAATGAGCAAACCCCAGAAGATTACTATGTGAATTGGTTGGACTCTGAGATCCAATATCACTTCTAGCAACTGTCATGTCCGCCTCCACGGACATACAATCCATGATGGAATGAAGATGCTAACTCTTGAATAAAAGCTCAAAGAAAAAATTCATAGTGGCCATTAGGAGTTTCTGGAGCTAGTAAGATAAATATTAGCATTCATTTAAGTAAATGTATACAATGTGTTGCGTACCCCCTGGAAAGGGTTAACATGCCTGAAACAGCTCTGTTTCCCTTTAAAGGGATAGTAATACTTCGTTTTAACTTTATTTTATTTTGTAGGCATTAAAAAAACATGAAGAATGATATAAGTCTTATCTCTCAAACCTTTATGGTTTAAGAGATATTCACAAGCAAAGTGTCCCCCTCCCGCCCCTTTTACTGATGTAACACTTCTCAGCCAGGGCAGAAGGGAGCTGCCCAGGTAGACTGCAGAGAGGGACAATCTTCAATTAAGATAAGGGAAAAACCTGAAAAGCTTGTCAAGGGGGGCAGGGATTTCATTGTTTTCATAGGAATAAGAGTGTCCCCTTCTGTTATCTGTCCAGTCTATGGACTGCATTCCACATCTGAGAAGAGATTGTTTACAGTAGGTAAAAGGGGCGGGAGGGGGAAACTTTGCTTGTGAATATCTCATAAACCATAAAGGTCTGAGAGATAAGTCATATCATTCTTCATGTTTTTTTAATGCCTACAAAATAAAATAAAGTTAAAACGAAGTATTACTATCCCTTTAAGTTATCTGTTTGCATATTACCTCACAGGCAAGGTTGGGAAACTCTCTAGAAGTTTCTGGGCTATAACTCCCTTCATCGTTAGTAGACCAATGACCAGTCGATGATGATAAGAGTTTTAGTCCAATTCTAAAAAAATAATTTCAATACACAAGCATCTGAAATAAGGACTAAAAGAATGTAATTATAATTGCCTCCTCCATTATATGTTGTAGCTCTTCAGCCATTCCAAGATTCTGTCTGTATTCTTCCATTACAGTGTTGAATTCATTGACATTTTTCTGTAAATCCACAATGGCTTCCTGGATAACATCTGCTTTATCCACACGCTGAGACAGTATGGATGCAGAGACTTTCTTTTCTAAATTATCGATTTTCTTTTTCAGACTCTAAAAAATAGCAAAAAACAAAAGTATGTAGTAATACATAAAAAAGAAAGTTAAACTATTTTCCTGTAGTCTGCATCCAAAAGGTTAAAAGCCCAATTTAAATCAATGGAAATTAGTAATTGTTCCTTATGGTGCAGCAGGTACGCCATATAATTATTCCACTCCATTATGCATACAGACCATTGTTAAGAAAAAGCATGTTGTAGAAAATGTAGATAGATTCTGCACTCAGTAGAAATAGAGAACATAGGGGGAGATTTATAAAAGTGGAGTGAACGTAACAGAAGAGTTAAATTGGCTATAAGATTGTCGCTGGCAGTTATAAAAGTCTTAAGGACTGTTTAGGAGGACACAATGCCGTGTAGTACATTGTTTTATAAAGTGGAGTAAGGAAGTTTGCAAAAAGTGGCTCAGTGAATTTATAAAGAATTTTGCTATTTGCAACACTTTAGAGGAAGAATTTTCAACAAATACTTAAAGGGTTAGTAATGTCTTAAAAGAAGAAGAAATAATATTGTAGATAAAGCAAAAAGAAATAGATCGGTGCAGGTCCTATCTCTCAAAACTTTATGGTTTGAGAGACAGAAAGTTTTAAAGTTCTCCTCTCCCTCCCCTTTCCCTGATGTCAGCGTCTAGCAGAGAGCAGGAGATCCTGGTCCGGGGGGCTCTTCAGCAGAGCCGTGATACCGAAATCTAAAAAGAACTACTTAATTGGAATGGTCTACAAAGTGTGCCTGGTTTGCAAGCACATTTTGTAGACCGTTCCAATGAAGCAGTTCTTTTTTAGATTTCGGTATCCCGGCTCTGCTAAAGAGCCGATTTGAGTCAGCCTACTCGAATCTCCTGCTGTCATCTTTACAGCTGATGACAGGGAGAGGGGAACTTTAAAACGTTCTATCTCTCAAACCATAATGGTTTGAGAGTAGAACATGCACCAATCTATATCTTTTTGCATTATCTACAATATTACTTCTTATTCTTTTAAGACATTACTATCCCTTTAAGGCCATGTCTGACCTGTTCTTATTCTGACCTGTTCTTATACCTAGAATACTTTATAAATACAAAAACTCATAAGAAGAAATAACAACATTTTAAGTATCTGTTCACAAAAACAAACAAGAACACTTTTTATAAATCTCCCCCATATTTCCACCCATAAGGTGAAAGGTGTTAAAGGGTTAGTATTGTCTTTTATTAATAAAAAGTAATATTGTAGATATTTAAAAATAAATCCATTGATGCCAGACTGATCTCTCAAACCTTTATAGTCTGAGAGATATAAGATGATGAAGTTCTCCCCTCTCTCCCCTTTCACTGATGTCAGCTTCTAGCTGACAGAAGAAGATCCTGATCCCAGGACTGGCATGTGACTCTTCAGCAGAGCCCAAATACCACAATCTAAAAAGAAATACTTCATTGAAATGGTCTACAAAGTGTGCTTGCAAACCAAGCACACTTTGTAGACCGTTCCAATGAAGTATTTCTTTTTAGATTGAGGCATTTCAGCTCTGCTGAAGAGCCGCCTCGAATCGCACAACTCAAATCTCCTTCTGTCAGCTTTACAGCTGACATCAGTGAAAGGGGAGAACTTTATCACTGTATATCTCTCCAACCATAGAGGTTTGAGAGGTCAGACTGGCATCAATGGATTTATTTTTTGAATATCTAGAATATTACTTTTTATTAATAAAAGACATTACTAACCCTTTAATAACTCTGTGGGGTTAATACACAACAAAACTAAAACACAAAGAGGAACATTTATAGACCTGGTGTTATGAACAAATATGGAGCAAAAGTTGCCTAAAACTGAATTTGGCATTTAAAAATAAGCCTGCAGCAGTTTGGGAAACCTTAATGCCACGTAGCTGTGTTTCAGTAAAAGTAACTGTATAGCTGGGAAGGACTGTTGTGCAGCGAATTTATAAAGAAATGTCACTAACTGCGACAATTTACTGACATCATTTTTGCCAGAAGGTTAAGGACAGGTATAAGGTGTTCTAAACGGTTCCAGGCGTTAACATAAGTTTATTAATGCCATATTTGTAACAGTGCGCATATTCATTTATAAATAAGAACTGTCGTTATTGCCAGTTGCCCTGACTGGAAGACAATTCTTAAGACTTTTTTTTTTTTTTAAATAAATCTCCCTCAGAGTCCCCAAGTCTTTGATTACAGAGACCTGAAGACATAGTCACAGAGGTTCATTTTTTTACAGCCAGATTTACTGTTGAGCCACACAGCAGGCTGTATAGTACCAGTACTGTTAGCTTGGCAGATTTGCTCCCAAAGGATTAGACCTGCACAAAGGGAGCTATATGATGATGCATGTGGGCCTAATTAAGCAAGGTAAATTTGTCCAACTCTGGAGTAAACCAACTGCACCACAGGGGACAAACAGTCTTCTTTGTTTAAATAGAGAACCCCAATGTGCTGGTGGAGTGCTATTTGTGAAGTGGGGGTGTGGCCATGGGTGGAGCTATGGGCACCTCCGTATCTTGCTAGAGAAGTCTTACGTCTAAATATAACCTGGACAATAATTCCTGACTGAGATATTCTGGTTTGTTTGTTATTTTGTTGTCCTACTCTGGTAAATAAAACTCTTAGGACTGTATGTTCAAAGGGATAACGATACAAAATTGTCGTATGAAAAACAAAAATAAGTAATTGAATGCATGAACAACATATTTTCTATAGAGTATACGACAAAAAACTAGTAATGTCCGTTGTGTATGACACAACTCCAGAATTGATGGACAAAGGGGCGGGGCAAAGGCGTGGCTAAACTATTCTCCAGTGTCATATAGAGGAAACGAAAATTTGTCGTAACTAATGACAAAAAAATGTCTTTCAAAAGACAAAATTTGTACGTTAAGAAAAAAGTGGAGGAAATGTGTTCTGAATGTGAGAATTTTTGTCTTTAGTTAAGACATTTTGTCATTAGTTAAGGCATTTTTAAAGACATTTTTGTTAAGACATTTTTTAAGACATTTTTTGTCATTAGTTAAGACATTTTTAAAGACATTTTTGTTGTTAAGACTTTTTTAAGAAATTTTTGTCATTAGTTAAGACATTTTTATGACAGTTTCAGTCAGGACAAACAACATATTTTCAATCACAACCGACACTCTTTGAAAATATTAATGATCCCAACGACACTTTTAAAAGTTGTTACAAGAGACAAAAGCTATTTCGCTACTTCTTTGAACATATGGCCCTTAATGTTTTATCTGAAAACATCATCAGATTGCTCTTATCAACTAAAGGAAGTAGCTACAAGTCCCATGCTAATTAATCATTTAAAGACCAGAGGGATTTGCAACGCATTGTAAAGCATTGTACTGTGCACCCTTCTGGTCCTTTAATGTTTGCATGCCAGAGATATACCCAACAAATTTAAAAAAGTCCTATATAAAAATGAGTATCTAGGGGTTAAGAAAGAAAACTTAAAATTTATTGTCAATTGATTACAAATAAGTATTATTACACATGAAAAATATCCCATGTTACTAAGCAACTTTTATGACTGATGTCTCTGTACAAACAATGGATTTACCTGAATTCTTTCAGTATACATTTCAACTTGCTGTAACTGGTTCTTGATTGCTTTCAGATTTCGTCCCTTTTCGGATTTCTTTGTGTAGTTGAATTTTAAATTGTTAAATTTCTTCTTCAAATCCTTAAATGACTCTTTTATCTAAAACAAAATGAACATTTTGGAAATATTAAAATAACCAGCCATGACGATCAAACAAATGATAAATGCCCAGTTGCACAATCCCAGTATGAACAGTATAAAATAAAGAGGGCAGCACCTGTGGGACTTTCAGTAAGCAAAAAGGTAAATTTTATTGGTCATCGTTTCAGTCGTCACACGTACCTTCTTGAGAAAGGCCCCTGTGAGGACCGAAACATTGACCATTTGCAATGCGCTGTGTACCCCACTGGCACTTAAAGGGTTAAGAGGCAGCTACCTCACTGCTCCACACGATGCAGCCTTGCGTCGCCTCACTCATGTGATGCAATCGTCTGCAGTAGAGACCGCCCGAATGCGGGCAGTCTCTACTGCGCATGACTGCATTGTGACAAACATCCTAGCGAATTATTATATAGGATATATATATATATCTGTGTGTGTGTGACTGTGATGATTGTCCATTTTGAACTAAAGCTATGCAATCATGGTGTTTGTGTATGATGTGAAGTAGTGGAGCATTAAAGAGTCTTTATCATGTGTAAAATATTTATTATGTCACAGGATCAACAATTCAGTCGGACACATGAACCTTTCTCTCTTGTTTTCTCAACGTATCTGCCATGCTTTGGATATTTCCTTAGCACTAAAATGTTTCTATAATGCAAGTTTAAGTAGTATTGTTTAAATTTGTTACTTACAAAAAAAATTCTAATATATAAATGTGCCAAACAATTATATAAACTTGTCATGACATTTTAAAGGGATAGTAATACTTAAAATGTAAAAAAAAATATGTTGTAGGGTTTATCCCCCTGAGTAAAACAAGAGTATCCCACTGCTGAAAGGTGTTTCATTCAAAAGTTATTAATTTTCAAAGTTGAATTTTTTAGGTGCAATATCACAGTGGCCTGAAATTGTACAGTGGCGCTGTTGCTACACGATCCTATGGACAGCTCTGGTCCCGGGACCATAAATCCCCATAGGATGGTGTAGCAACAGCACCACTGTACAATTTCAGGCCACTGTGATACTGCACCTAAAAAATTCAACTTTGAAAATTAATAACTTTTGAATGAAACACCTTTCAGCAGTGGGAGTACTCTTGTTTTACTCAGGGGGATAAACCCTACAACATATTTTTTTTTACATTTTAAGTATTACTATACCTTTAACATAAAATGTTCTATTATTTGAGCTAATATTAATCATTATTAATTTTCACAAACATAGAAATCCATAGCCAGAGCATTGTGGCCTGGATTCCATTGTAATTCATAGGTTTACTTTAAGTTCTATTTACAAATGTCTCCATATACTTTAATTGGAGTCTGAAAAAAACAACTAATAAACTTATCAAATGCAGTGTAATCTAGGCCTGTGTTTGCAATATTTTTTGTGTGTGTTTTTTAAATTGTCTCAAGTATGTATATTGTTAATATTTTCACTTGAGGTGTAATTGTTTATCCCCTTAAAGGGATAGTAATACTTACAATGTAAAAAAATATATGTTGTAGGGTTTATGTCCCCGAATAAAACAAGGCTACTCCCACTGCTGAGAGATATTTTATTAAAAAATTATAACAGCTCAGACTTGAATTTTTTTAGGCGCAATATCACAGTGGCCTAAAATTATACAGTAGCGCTGTTGCTACACCATCCTATGGAGATTTATGGTCTACAGACCAGAGCAGTCCATAGGATGGTGTAGCAACAGAGCCACTGTAAATTTTCAGGCCACTGTGATATTGCACCTAAAAAAATCAAGTCTGAGCTGTTATCATTTTTTAATAAAATATCTCTCAGCAGTGGGGGTACCCTTGTTTTACTCATGGGGATAAACCCTACAACATATATTTTTTTACATTTTATTATCTCTTTAAGGATGGCCGATTGCCCATGAGGCCATCGCTTAACCCCTTAACAACCCATGACGTACATGTACGTCACGGGTTGGGTGTACCTAAAGGACCACGGATGTACATGTACGTCATGGAATTCAGGACTCCCCGTGCGGCTGCACATCGTTCAGGGATCCCTGAATCGGATGGGTAAAAAAAAAAATGGTCCATGGTCATTAAGGGGTTAAGGATCACAGACCATTTTTTTTTCCGCATCTGGTTCAGGGCTCCCCGAAGGATGTGCACTCGCACGGGGGGAACCTGAATTCCATGACGGTCCTGGCACGTCATGGGTCCTTAACGCAAATCTACCCATGACGTACCAGGACCGTCAAGGGTCATTAAGGAGTTAATAGACTATTATATTATGCAAAGAGTTTTGCATTTTATAAAACATAAGACAACTGATGTACTTAGAAATTGATCCGTTCTGGGGCAAACCAACTGCAGAAATGCTCAAAATTTCCACTGGTTTAAATGCAATTTTTATCTCTTTGAATTCTATTCAAGGGATTAAAATCCCCCACTTAAAGGGAATTTCAAGAATTGTTTATTTGTTCCGTATAGTGCAGTTGGTTTGCCCCAGAACTGCTCCACATATGCCTAGTACATTTGTCACAAAAAACCCTGAATAATATAACTCTATTTATACAGAGAGCTTAGTGCTTAGTCTATGAACTATTTTGCTTACAGCTGCTTATATAAGAAGGCTGAATCATGTAGTTCCCAAGTCCTGAAGTGTGACAGACTACCTAAAGTTAGAAACAGCAGCTTGACTAATTATTTTAGCCTCACTAACAATTACCAAGAGACAAGCAATTGGTTGTATAAACCATCTCCTTGCTTTGCTCAGCACTGCGATGTTTCAGTTGTTTTTTCTTTTGTTTGTTTGCTTACACCAGACAGAGAGGAGATGAGACATGAAAAAGCATGAGAATTCCCTAAAGCTTCTCTAGTTTTCCAGCCTGATGTCGGATGAGAGGCAGCAGCTGCAAGTCTTTTGACACACGAGCTAACTTTTCTGAGATGACTCGATCTGGTTTCAGATACTTTCGCAAGCCAAAAAAGAATCACTGTCATATAATTCATCTCATGGATATGATCTGTAATAATACTTATATAAATTTGAATATAGTCAGAGCTAAAAAAATGTATGCGATTAGGAATGTTTTTATAAATTGTGCTTAAAGGAACTTTATTTTGTATTTTAATATAAAAAAACCTATGTTATAAGGTTTTTCCAGCTGAGAATTACAAGGATGTTTCCACCAGTTGGAAAGTTTTCATTCAAAATTATTACATTTGAAACTGATTTTATATTTTTAATCAAACTGTTTGCAACAGTTCCAACTTGTGTCCAAAATTATATTGCACTCTTTGAGACTGCTTGATTCAGACTATGCTGTTCATAGTAAGTAATGGGAACGGCACCACCTGGTGGTCAGAATGTAATTTAATAAATAAAAAAAAAGTTTGTGTTGCAATGAACTTTGAATTAAAAGTTTTCCAGCAGTATGAATACTCTTGTTTACTCAACAGAACAATAATTACAATATATATTTTTTTCTTTAAAAAGTTTACTTCTCATTTATAAGCACAGCACAAAAAAATTCTGATTATTATTGAGTTAAAATATTGTATTGCTTACAAAAAATGTGCATGGCTAATGAAAAAATTGCACTGCCACTAAAAAAAATTAGTAATGCTAATAAGTCAAATTTCTTCTAGAAAAAAATAGCAATATTAATAAAACAAATCTAAAGCCACTGTATTTCTATGTAAATGTTTTGGATGGATTGAGGACTTTTATAGAGGCAATGGGAGTTTCTACTGCATTAACAAAAAAAACACAACTAGAGAAGAGACGTCTAAGGGGTTATTTATTTATAATTTACAAATACATTCAAGGTCAATACAAAGAACTATCCAATGAATTATTTACGCAAAAAACTGAGCTAAGAACGAGATGTCATCCATTAAGACTAGAGGAAAGACGCTTTCGACTAAAAGGTGGTGGGGGTTTACAGTAAGGGCTGTAAACCTATGGAAATCTTTGCCTCGGGATGTTGCACTTGCAGATAATGAAACTTCTTTCAAAAAAGCAATGGATGCCTGTCTAGCACAGAACAATATTGAAATTGTTGACAGATGGCTTCAATGCAGCTAGGTTGTTGATCCAGGGAACTATATAACTGCCACTTGGAGTCAGGGAGGACATTTTTTACCCACATGGGGCTAAATTGGAAATGGCTTCAGGGTTTGTTTGTTTTTTGCCTACCTCTGGATCAACACAGGTGTTTTGTCATGGGCTGGACTTGATGGGCACATGTCTTTTTTCAGTCTTGTCAACCATGTTACTATGTTACAACCGGTGCTAAATGCATAAATGTATTATATGCATTACCGCTCTGCCCTGCAGTTTTCAGTTACAGATTGATTAAACTGGGTCCTTAGTGGATTTCACTGAACGATACATACATTGTCATTAAGCTCACAATCTGGCTGCATGTCATTTCACATCATGACAGTGGGATGAAATGCACTGGGATTAGTTTGATAGGCTGGTCTTATAAACACTTTGTGGGTTTGTGCTAAGATGAGATAATGGTGAGATATAAGTTGAGATATTTTGGTACACAGGCTCCATACAATAAAATAGGTATTGCATAGTTTAGCTATATTTTATTACCTTGATGCACCCCCCACTCCTTGATTCTAATGCTATAATAAGAAGAACTGGTGACTGGGTGTCGGCAGAAATGTATCCAGGAGTGGTAGTAAAGCCATAATATGCCACCTAGGCCAGCCTGATAAGCCCCTATATTTATCCAGCTGGGAGGCAAATGTATGTATGAGTGTATGTGTGTGTCGGGGGTGGGGGCAGGTGCATCTTCTTGCTCCCACCCCAGTGCAGATGTCCATCTTGGATAAGCAATACAGTGAAGACTTTTCCAGCAGTCAATGGTTTAAAAGTCCCTTTTACATCAAAGAGGGCTTTGGAAAGCTCTTCTTTGTTCCCTGTGGTGCAGTTGGCTTGCCCTGGAATTACTCCAGTTTGTCTTAGTATATTGGACTCAGAAAGTGCCTTCACTGGTATGAGATAGCTCAGTTGGTTAATGTTCCAGCTGTATAATCTGTTAATACCTCTGGGTCATAGGTTCTAGTCCCCTAGTCAACTATCTGCCAACTTGCACTGTACCGGCATAGTAGATTACAGTCCATACCCGTAATTTTGCTTTGGGGGTCTCCATTATCCTGCAGTGGATTGACAGTGGCTGCAGGGAAATAATTTCATCACAAGGGTTTTGTTCACAGTAGAGAAGGTGGTATCACTGCTTTTTAATTGTATTATACTAAATACATGTTCTCTTAGATCTGGGTGCCTTGATGAGGCAGGCAAACTTCTCATGGTTTTGGTCGGAAACATGCAACTAAACCAAATTGTTTATTATCTATAGTAATTCACAGGTTATTTATTTGTAAAGGTCAGGATTAGTGTTGAGCGAGCACCCCGATAGAGTCTATGCCCCTCTTCCACAATGTCCCCCTTCATCTCCGCAATGCCCCCTTCATCTCCGCAATGCCCCCGTACCTCCAGTCCCTGGTAGTCCAGCGGAGCGTCTTCGGATCGGTGCCTCTTCCGTCACAGATCCCCGCCACCCGAACATGACGGGCGAGCACATGGCGGTACTCGACGAGTACCGCCATGTGCCGAGCAGAGCGATGCTCGAGCCGATCCGAGCATCGGCCGAGCACGCTCGCTCAACACTAGTCAGGATTTAATGGGCAGACTTTCATTTTGTTAACTAAAAGATTGGCTATCTTGCAGTGCTCACTTAAGAGTTTTGTGCAGGATTGTCTACTAGCATTATGGAAGCTGGGACTAACATTTATAGTCCCCATAGAGCCAGTGCTTTCTTATAAAGCTGAACTCCAGCAACATTTTAGTTAAGTTAGATATTTCTGGTTTACTGTTTCTTTATAGATAGCACAATGTAGTAATTATACTTTGTATGTCCATTCCAAATTTAGCTCCTGATGTCAGTACACCAAAGCAGGTGCTCAGTTTAGTGGAAAGGATTGTTAAACTATATCCTAGGAATAAGTGGCTTGGTTATGTTTCTCTCATAGAGCCATGAGGTGTATCTAGTTACTGTTTTGTTTGTTTTTTGCATTTGAACTTTGCTGTACTCTGTAGCTGGGATATAACATTCTTCTTTCTTGAAAATGTCTACAAGATTCGAAAGAGCTTTGGGTGGGGCTTATCAACATTGTTCATTCACACTGATCAAGTCTGTTGTTTATTATCAAGAGGTGTGAACTAATAATGATATGTAGCAAATACAGGCGACTTCAAATACTATGCAAAACATATATATCATATATTCATTTCTTCTAAACAAATTAAGAGAAGCTTATTCCTGTAGATGTGGAACTCCCCTTTAATGGATCCCTGCTTACGCTATATAACGCATTGAATGTGTACAATTAAAGAAGGCCTTTGGGAGACTGTGAAACGTTATTTTTGGATATCACAGTCTGCAATACATTTATACCTCTCTGTGATAAATATGGCTACTGACTGAACTTTTACACTCTCCCATTTTAGAAGGAAATTAATCAACAGATTCAAAATAAGTCACAATGAAAAAGACTGTATGAAATTGAATATCTTACTTTAAAAAAAAAAGATTTTATTAGCTTCTGTCTTGCTTTGACATTGACACATTAAACTCCATTTAATAGAAAAACCCAGCCCAGAGTTAAATGGTTCACTTCCCATCCTAAAAAATACGTTTGCAAATTGACCCTTTAAGAACCAGACTTGTGTGCAAAGCATTGCAAAGCTCCGGTCCTTGAAGGTTAAATGGTCAGTTTAATTTCCTTTTTTTACTAGTACATCTGATATCATCTAGCAGAATAGGGGTAAACATTTTTAGGTGAGTAAAGAATTGCTCTGCAAAGTGGTATACTCCCCTCTGTCACTCAGATCATTAAAAATGGCCATAATTAATTAAGCATATATTTTTTAAGCAAGCGGTACTGCAGTAATTAGGAATTAAAGGGGACCTGTTGCGTGGAGGTCCCTGTCTGCAGTGAAATTAAAGGCTATATGGTCAAAAGAAAAATGGAGGAGTTCTGACACAGATCAGTTGTACCATAGGTGAGAAATAAAAATTCCCATTGACTTAAATGGGGATTTTAACCCCATGAATGCTAGAGTGGTCTCCAATGCAATCTGATATATATATATATATATATATATATATATATAAATGTACTCAGCCTGGGGTATCCCTAAGTGCAGAGGGAGATAGCTCAGATCTCAATTTCTCCAACTATTACTGAAGAATCTTTGAAGAAACTCATATTGCTAAACATATATATGTGTGTGTGTGTGTGTGTGTGTGTGTGTGTGTGTATTGTACATTTTTTGTAGATATTCTTGACAAAAGAAATACATTTGAGGATTTTTGTTAGAACAAAATCACAACAGTTTCCCTTCTATTGTACTAGCATACAGACCTCATTTACATCTTCCATAGTTGTGCCAAAATATAAACTATTTAATAGTTTTTCCTCTTGTTTGTCCACAGTGGAATTCCAACTTATGCTTTCACGTTCTATAATATCAAGTTGCTCCTGGAGTTCCTTTATGGGAATCGTGATGTACTTCTAAAGAAAGAGTACACAATAATGTATAACAAAAATAATAACGTAATTTATCTCAGGAGAATGACATAACATTCAAAACCATTAGTAGTAGCTTGTCCCACTATCTCTTTCAATATTTTTTGTGCCAGTAGCAATTCTGAGTCAGACTGAATCACAAGGACAGATTAAATATGTCCATTGTTTTGAATCCCAAATATGTCCCTAAAGCATTACCACACTATATTATCTGACTCTCTGCTGTACAGCAGGGACAGATTTATATCCCAGGTGTCCTTAGGGAAGGCAGTCTGGTACCCTTAGCTCTGCCCATGGCCACACCCTCACTCCTCACTTGACCCCCGACTGAGTCACATCCTCTGTTTCTTGGAACAGAAAAAGAGGATTTTAGTCTTACCTGTTAAATCTTTTTCTCTTAGTCCATACAGGTTACTAGTGACTTTGGGTAGGCAATCTGCCTCTTTAATTATAGGCAGGAACAATTCTAGAATTGTATGCAGGGGGTGGAGCCAACTTTCCCTCCTTGGCTGCAGCTAGCCAACCAGCTCCAGAAAGATTTGAGACACTAACTATTGACTAGATAGTGGAATGGAAAGAAGACTCCTGTGAGCATGACCCCGAAGGACCCCCACGGTCTGCCACAGGAGAGAAAAGCATAGTCCCTTGACATGGTGGGAGACCAGTAACCTGTATGGACTAATAGAAAAGGATTTAACAGGTAAGACTAAAATCCTTTTTTCTCTGTCGTCCAATACAGGTTACTGGTAACTTTGGGATGTCCCACCAATGAGTTTCCCAGAGGCAGGAAGGAAGGCAAGGACCAGACACAAGGCCCCCAAAGTCACCAGAGCAGATATGAACCATCAGATCAGAGATAGCCCAACAAAACAATAAAGTGTCAACGGACACTGAACAGGGGTAACAGCACCCCAAACCGTTACACAACACACTGAACTGGAGCCAACAGGGTTCAAAAGTGTAGGAAGCACCAAGAACCAAAGAAGATCCTAGACAGGCAAGACTGCCTCCAGTATCCTCCTCCCAAAGCTGGCATCAGCCAGTGCCAGCACATTAACACGGTAGTGCTAAGAAAAGGTGTGCACAGAGGACCAAGTGGCAGCCTTGCACAACTGATCAGCAGAGGCCTGATTTTTGTAAGCCCAAGAAGCACCAATAGATCTTGTAGAATGAGCCGTGACCCAAAAGGGCACAGGCTTCTTCCGCAGCTCGTAAGCCTTACAAATAGTGAACTTGATCCAAGAAGCAATAATCACTTTGGATGCAGGTCTTCCTGCCCTGGGACCATCAGGAATGACAAACAGCGCATCAGATTGCCTGATAGACTCAGTGCAATGTACATAAAACTTGAAACAAAACACCACATCCAACAAGTGGAGATCCCTTTCCTTGTCAGAGGTAGGGTCAGGGCAGAAAGAAGGCACCACAATCTCCTGATTGATGTGGAACTCCGAAATCACCTTCGGAAGAAACTCCTGAGAAGTGCAAAGTACCACCTTGTCCTTGTGAAACACCAAAAAAGGTGGTTTACAGGACAGAGCATGTAACTCTGTGACACAGCGAACTGATACGATTGCCAGGAGAAAGGCAATTTTCCACATCAACAGGCATAGAGGAATAGTAGCCAAGGACTCAAATGGGGGGTGCTGAAGACCACGGATAAGTGGGATTCTTGAAGGCAGGACGAGTATAAGCAACACCCTGGAAGAAAACCTTGACATCAGGAAGGATGGTAATGCACCTCTGAAAGAAAACAGAGAGAGCAGAAGTCTGAACCTTAAGGGAACTCAAACTGAGGCCCTTATCCACACCATCCTGCAAAAAGGCCAGGACCGTAGGCAGATCAAATTCCTGAGACAGGTCCTTGTCAGCACACCAAGATAGAAAAGTCGACCAGACACGATGGTAGATCTTAGAAGAAACAGGTTTGCAGGCACTAAGCATAGTAGCCACTACCCCAGAAGAAAAACCTTTCTTCTTCAATACTGAGTATTCAATTTCCAAGCCGTCAAAGCTAGCTGCTGTAGAAGAAGATCCAGATGGCAAGGGTACCAGAATTGCTCCGCCACTGACAGATCGAGCAACTCTGGAAACCAAGCTTGGCGAGGCCAGTACAGAGCAATCAGAATGACTGAACAGCGTTCCAGTTGCAATTTCCGTAACACCCTGTGCAACAGTGGAAGGGAGGAAAGATATAGGACAGAAAAAAAAACCAAGGAATGGACATTGCATCCACCGCAGGGCTAGAGGGTCCCCCCACTGAGAGCAGAACCTAGGAACCTTCCTGTTGTGCATTGCATCCACCGCAGGGCTAGAGGGTCCCCCCACTGAGAGCAGAACCTTGGAACCTTCCTGTTGTCACTTCTGAACAATGAGGGTGAACACGTCTGGATGCAGTTCCAACTCTCCGCTGTCCACTGTGTGTCGACTGAGGAAGTCCGCCATGACGTTGTCTACACCAGGAATGTGCACTGCAGATATGGCAGGAATGTGTTCTTCTGCCCAGGACAAAATAGCCTTGACCTCTAACAAAGCAGCAAGTCTTCTTGATCTGCCCTGCTTGTTGATATAAGCCACGGCCGTGGCGTTGTCAGACTACACCCGGACTGGACAGTCATCCAGCTGAGATGTCCAATGACGAAGAGAATGAAATATCGCCCGAGGCTCCAACACGTTGATGGGAAGGAGAGATTCCTCTGGAGACCCCCAACCCTGAGCACTCAGGCAACTCAGGATCGCTACCGAGCCAGAGAGGCTGGCATCCATCGTCACCGTGGTCCAGAAGGATACCAAGAAGGACTTGCCCTTCAGTAGATTGGAGAGGTCAAGCCACCACGACAAACTCATTTCCACATGAAGAGGGAGGGACACTGACATATTCAGAAGGTCCAGCTAACCCTTGCATACCTGGATCACAAACCTCTGGATTTCCCTGGTGTGTGCCATGGCAAACAGAACCATGTCTATGGTGGAGATGAATTTCCCCACTAGAGAGGATAGCTTCTTGGCTGGAACTGAATCTTGAGTCAGAACAGCAGAAACCCTGTGGGCAATCTGGTGAGCTACCTCGTCTGTGAGAAACACCATGCTCTTCTGAGTGTCAAAGAGAAGGCCCAGGAAGCCCAGATGCTGGGATGGGACAAGATCTCACTTGTCCATGTTTATGATCCACCCGGGATGGGTGAGAGTGTAAATGCATAGCTGAACCTGCTGAAGAAGAAGTTCCGCAGAGGGGGCTTTCTGAAGCAGGTTGTCCATGTATGGAGTAACTCTGATGCCGTCCAGGTGGAGGAAGGACACTAAGGCTCCCAGGACATGGTTGAAAACTTGAGGAGCTGTAGTCAGACCAAAGGGAAGAGCTGAAAACTGAAAGTGCCCTCAGTCACAGGCAAATCTGAGATACTGCCAGCTCTCTGGATGAATGGTGATGTGTAAACACACATTCTGAAGATCCAGAGATGCAAGGAATTGAGATCCTTCAAATCCAAAATTGGGCAACAACCACCGTCCTTTTTTGGAGACCACAAAGAGGTTCGAATAAAAATCCATACCTCTGTCCAGAACTGGAACCAGCTCTAGAACATCTTTGTCCAAAAGAGCCTGAATAGCGCCGTTGAACAGCCAGCATTTGTCTGCGCCCTGAGGCATATGAGAAGGAAAGAAACGATAGCGAGGAAGAGGGATGAAAGGGATCCTGCATCCTTCCGCCACCACCTGTAAAACCCATGGGTCCGCCACTGAATACTCCCAGATGCTGTGGTAGTGACGCAGACGGCCACCTACAGCAGAGTAGAGACCCGGGTTCGTTGAGTCATGCCGAAGAAGGCTTGGAAGCCTTGGGCTTGGAGGAGACCTTGGGCTTCCATTGCTGTTTGGGCTTGGAAGAGGTACGCGGAGCTGAGGGAACCATCTGGTTTGACGGATGTGTTTCAGTCTGAAAGGAACAAAAATACCAATTATGCTTAAGCAGCGTTTTCTTCCTGGGGACCAAAGGCAGAAGGATACTTTTACCCCCTGTGGCCTCACTAATCAGATCTTTGAGATCTGGCCCAAACAATGAAGTGCCTTGAAAAGGGAAGGAGAGCAAGGCTTTCTTGGAAGCAGTGTCAGCAGACCAGAACTTGAGCCAAAGAGCCCGCCTGGCAACCACAGACATGGTGGAAACCCTAGCCACCAAATGGATGGCATCAAACAAGGAAGCAGAAACATAGTGCTGGGCCTCAGAAATATTGGCAAGAAGCCGCAACATATCCGAAGTAAGAGCACCCTGATGGACAGCCAGGGTGAGCTGATCAGTCCAGACTGTAATGGCCCAGTTAACCCATGCCGCAGCGAAAGCTGGATGCATGGTAGTACTAGCAGTGGCAAAAATGGACTTAAGGGAAACCTCAAATTTCTTGTTGGTCCAGTCTTTCAGAGCTGACGCAATCTCTCTCCAGCGCTCTAGTAATGCAGAGCGCTGGGAGATGGCATCATCTCTGTAACGGTTTTCTGACACTAAGACCAGGGTGTAAAGTAAAAACACAGTTTATTGAATCAAGGAGTAATACAATGCCCCTAGGGGCCAGTACAGGAATAGCAGTAATAGCAAACACGAACAGAGTGAATGCAATACAGCAAATATGATAGACAATGGATAGATATGAAATAACCCCAAAGGGTTAACAAGTGCAAGAGGAGAGCTCAGTCCAGTTTGGCCAACGCCCAGGATATATAGCAGTCTCTTGAACACAGTTCTTGAATAACAAAGCTGAAGCAAAGTAGCAGTCTCTGTAACACAGTTCTTGAGTAACAAAGCTGGAGCAAAGGGTCTGCGCTGAATTCACTCTCAAATAGAATAGAAAGGCACAAGTGCCAGAGCTGAGTAATACCACCGCCGTGGGTTAGAGAGAGGTGCTATTGCCAAACTGTAGTATAAGGACCTGAATCGCCCTTAATTGAGAATGGAAGTTAACTCTGCGTGTGCCCAATGGAAAGTGCCCTGACACCCCTTGGATGTCAATAGTGATAGCGACTGCACAAGCACTGAGAGCCAAGCACTGGATAGTGCAGATGGATAGAGCAACCTCTGTACGTATGTAGGCCGGAGCCAGGACACCCCTCCGGTGCCGTACGGAACTTTCCCAGCAAGAGCAAACGGAAAACAGTGCCAACAAGCTCGGTTCCGATGTACACCGAACACCGGACCGGCAATGCTCTGCAGATGGTAGTGAGGCGTATCAGAGGTACTCAAGGAGCGGCTCTTAACGGATATTTGTATGCTTGGCAAGATGACTGAGGCACAAGACTGGAGACTACGAAGCACAGCAGGAGTTAACGGGTTCAGCGACAGACAATGTATGGCAAAGCAACCTCTATCTCAGCTAGAGAGGTGAGAGGAATAGCGAGTCACCCAGAGATCAGAATGTCGCGGACGCGACCGAGACCGTGCAGGTACACCGGAACAGCAGGCTGGAACTGGGCGACAACCGGAACCGGAGCACAGCAGGAACAGCAGCCGAAGAACAGGATCAATCACGGAGCAGGGTCGTCTACCAGGGCCGGGTCACACACGGAGCAGGATCATAAGCCAGAACCGGATCAATACGAAGCAGGGTCATCAGCCAGAGCTGGATCATACACGGAGCAGGATCATCAGCCAGAACCGGATCAATCATGAAGCAGGGTCGTCAGCCAGAGCCGGGTCATACACGGAGCAGGATCAACAGAAGAGTCAGACAAGCCGGGTCGGTACACAGGAGAACTGGAACACAGCAACAAGGCGCAGATACTGGAACACCACGAAAGGGCAAATCACAAGTGCCCAAGGCCCAGTGTATAAAGGCACATCCTGGGCGGGCCAATCAGCATCCTCCAATGCACAGGTAGTACAGTCAAGATTGACAGCATAGCACGGGAACCGTGATAATCTCCCAGCGCTCTGCATTACTAAGAAGACTGCGTGGGAGCTCCAGGGAGGTAGGAGATGGGGGCATTGTGAAGATTGAGGGGCATTATAGAGGGGGTCAGGGGGGCCCGTGGCACTTCTTGCACCAGGACCTGGAGGCTTCTAGTTACTCCTCAGGATGCAAAATCAGCAGCTAAAGGGTTAAACTACCACACAAACCTGCTCCAAAACACCCAACAGACATACAGATAGACCCAATGAGTGCAGGAGTGTGCAATAAGAACTCCAAAGGTAAACCCCTGTGCGGAGGGGCACTGTGGGACATGTGGACCTGCAGCACTCAAAGGGTTGCTTGCCTTTCCTGCAGATCTTCTGTTTTCAGACTACCATGTATTAAGAAGAAGCCTCGGTGGGCAACTCCTGAGGAAATACCTTGTAGCCAAGATTCCCCCTCCCAGGGCTTAAGGTCCACAAAAAGCACCTGGTTACTGAGCTAGCCACATCTAAGGGCATTGTCAGTTATGGTAATCCGCCTAATGGTGGTATTCCATTTCTAACAGAAAAAAAAAAAAAATTCTAAAACTATTGGTTGGCTAGCTGCGGCCAAGGAGGGAAGGTAGGCTCCACCCCCCTGTGTACAATTCTAGAATTGTTCCTGCCTACAATTAAAGGGGTGGATCACCGACTCAAAGTTACCAGTAACCTGTATTGGATGACAGAGAAAATACTGTTGGCCTATAACAAGCAAGGACAAAAAAAAAAGCTTTAACACCTAAATGACCACACGATCCGGTGGGTGATGGCCATTAAGGACCACAGAGCTTTTTTTTCGCATTAATTCTGGGATGGCAGAGCGGCGTACCATGACCATCACCGGTCCTTAATGCAAATCCACCAGTGATGGTTCTGGCACATCGCCGGCAATTAAGGTGTTAATCCCTTGGTTGTTAGAGAGATCTCCAAAGCCTTATTTCATAATGTGATGGAGATCTCTCTTGCATCCAAGGAGATTAAGTAATAGGCTCGAATGGTCTATACAAAGGGTGGTGGGACATTGAGATTGCTCTGGCCACACCCACAATCCAGAATGTAGGTGTGGTCATAGCAGCTGAGGTTTCACTAAAAATTCAGAGCTCTAGACAGTTGCCTACTCTGCCTATTGGAAAATCCGGCCCCAAATTAATTTGAAACTAAAAGTTTCACAACAAAAACAAACTGAGAAGAAATGACTTACGGAATGCTGCATAGTAGAAATGATCTCTGCTCCCAAGTTAAGGATAAGTTTATATAAATTGCGAACATGGCTTTGTTGTTCCTGTGTTTCAAGTGTTTTGTTGTCATCACTAACTTCACACATTTGTAGAAGTTTGGGTTCTGATTTAACAAGGATTTCTAGCTATAATAGAAGAAAAAATATTCAATGTGTAAGTAAAGTAGCATTATGTTTTGCCTTTTTTTTTTTTGCAATTTGAGTGCCAGGGGAGGGTATGCAAAACACTGCAGAGCAATACAATGCACTGTTCTCTGGCACTCGAATGGTTAATCCATTCAATGCAAGAGAAGTCTCCAACACACTGCTTTGTATTGCACAGGAAACATCTCAAGCTCCACAAGATTTTCTTCCACAATATCATCCCTTCACTTCAACCTGCAACATATATTATTGTTCATTGAGTTTTATTTGAACAACAGCCCAGGGAATGTTAAAGGGATAGTAATGTTTCACAATAAAAGTAGCTCCAATTAATCTTCATAGTATTTGGGTCATGGCGAGTGTTATTTCAATACTGTCAGAGTTGTAGTTCAAGAGTAATTGAATGATAAATTATCCCCCTCCCACCTCTTTTACCTAGTGTAAGCCACCACCCCTCAGGGGAATCTGGACACTTGAACAGACAGGTCACAGCAAGGGACAATCTTCTTACTGTGAGCATAAGGAAAACCCTGTCCCCCTTTTAACAGGTTGATCAAGTTTTTCCTTATGCTCACTGAAGATTGTCCCTCTCTGCAATCCATCCGAACAGTCTTGCTGCTCTGAGGTGAGCAGTGTTATATCAGTAAAAAGGGCAGGAGGGGATACTTTATTATTCAATTACTCTTGAACTACAACTCTAACATTGTTGAAATAACACTCTTCATAGCCCAAATACTATGAAGATTAATTGGAGCTGCTTTTATTGTGAAACATTACTATCCCTTGAAGAATTTGCATAATCTACTCTGATTATCACTAGTAACTTCAGGTGCAGTTCCACAGTCTACGTCATTGGACCTCTGGAGAGTTTTCTGGCAAAAACATCCCAGCTGGGTCTTCCCATACCCACATTATGATGCTTAGTACAAAATGTAACCCATCCAACAGCAACTAGATGTTATACATTTATGTCATCAGACTCTTTGCCATAACATCATCTGCACAGTAAAAAAATACTATCTCTTTGTGTACTGTGATTAGGCCACTGCCAGTATTGCATGAAGTGAAGTAGAAATTTCAAAGGTATAACTATTAATTAGAGGGAAATAGACACATCACTTACTTCTGTCTTGACTTGATAAAATGCTACAACTTTGATGAAAATATCTTCATATTCTGTAATGCTGTCACCCACTCTCTGATGAAGTTGAGCCAGTTCACTCATATTTCCAGATTTTTCATTTAGCTGTGTTCCTTCCCGGGCAAGAAGTTCAGATATCTTTACAGCATATTCAGCTTCAGCATTGAGATTCTAGCAAAACAACCAGGCATTAAACAAATGTTGTTGTTTTTTTAATACTTAAAATGAGTGGTAAACACACAATATAGGGTGACCACATTTCCTTTCTGCCATTCCGGGACATGTGGTCACCCTACCATAAAGCCTCTTCATCTCCACATTGCCCCTTAATGCCCTACCTTGAGTCCCTGGTAGTCTAGCGGTGTGGAAAGCTGAAGCTCCCGCGCGCTGTGCTCAGTAATGCAGAGCGCTGGGAGATGATGTCATCTCCCAGCGCTCTGTATTACTAGAGCGCTTGCCTCCAGGAGATCAGCTGGATTGCCGCCCTGGATGTCAGCCTGCAAACGGTGTGTCACATCATGGACGCCGCAAGGGAGCGCTGATTTATGCTACCAAGCGCTCCCTCGCGGCGTCCATGATGTGACACACCGCTTGCAGGCTGACATCTAGGGCGGCATATATAAAAAAAAAAAAAAAAACACAACAAACACTGGGAGGTGAAGAAAATTGGGGGGGGGGCACTGGCCCCCTCTGGCGACGCCACTGAGAGAGTGACTGTTTGTGCTGCTGTGTGGATGGCTTGGCTTCATTCCGGGACACTTCATTGTCCCGGTGGGAGATGACCCGGGACGCGGGACATAGGCTTCAAATAAGGGACAGTCCCGGACATTCCGGGACCTGTGGTCACCCTAACACAATATGACCATTGTATGTAAATATACATTTATATACAGTTTAGGTTAGGTCCAGTGGTGTAGAGGCCAAATGAATGAGTATGGCAGTATGTATTAATACATACACGATATATATATATATATATATATATATATATATAATAGATATACAGATAGATAGATAGATCAATAGATAGATAGATATGATATAGATAGATAGATAGATAGATAGATAGATAGATAGATAGATAGATAGATAGATGCGCTATCGGTTGCCCCACAACTGTTGTAATTATTTTAGTATGTCAGCCTTATGATAACTACTTGGAATAGAGGCCATATGCAATACGCTTTTGAAAAACTTCCGAGGCTAACAACAATGTGACATTTTCTTAGCATTTGTTTACATTGAACTTTTAGCAGTAACCTTATGCATAGGCCTATTTTGTCTAGTGAGCAATTTGGATCTAATATAGAACTGGGCCCACAACGGCTTTAAAGTCACATTGGTGATCAATGTATTGGAAGACAGGAGGATCACAATGCAGAGGAAAGTGGAGACCACAACTGGGTTATTATTATAGTGTGGAAAGAAGGGAGATAAATGATATATCGAAGGAAGTAGGACCACTGGTAAGTGGGAGGGGTCTCTGCTGAGAAAGAGGAAGATTAGTACAGAGTCAGTAAACATTACTGCTAATTGGGCAGTGATTGGATTACTGGGGAGGAGAAGGATCCACTGTTGAATGAAAGGAGGGGATCACTTTCAAATCTGATAAGACTGGGATCACTTGCGTTTGAAGAATGTATTCCCTCTTAGGGGTAGAATAGAAATCCTTATGGGGAGAAAGGGGATCTCTACTAAATGGGAGGAATGGCAACTCGACTGAGTGGGAGGAAGGAAATCCACACAGAGTGAGTGAAAGGCGGTCACTGGGGAGAGGAAGGTGAGATTACTACCAAGGGGGAGGAAGGGTGATCACTGCTAGGAGATCTGCAGAGTGAAGGAGGAACTTGAGTTTGAAGTATGGGGTGACCTTTTCTAAGTGCGAGGCATAGGGGACTATTGTTGTTTCTTAGGTATAGCTTTGTGGGAGGTCTGAAGAATAAATGCTGAGTGGGGAGGGAAGGGGTCACCGCTGAGTGGGAGTGGGAACTTATTCAATCAAATTCAGAAACAACACCTCATATTTAATTTGCTATGGTTGTATGTTAATTTTTACATTATAGACTGCTGTGATAATAGCTTACCTGAAACTTTGATTTAATATTATTCAGTTTTTCTTGTGCATTTAATATGCTCTGGAAGTCATTTCCCAGACTCAATGAAGAAAAGGGCTTTAGTTCTTGCTCTAGTTCCTGTAATCCATTAGTTGCCTAAAATAAATAAACAAAGAAGTCATCAGCTGTCTTGTCTACTCTTGTCAATACTGTGTTATCACACAGATGGTGGAGTGTTGGGAATGAAGGCCATATGCACAAGGAGTGGAGCATAGTTGATAAGGTTGACAAAATATGTGTGTTCCATAAAGTCCAAACGTTGCTATATATTCCTTAAGTTTTATTGAACTAGAAGAAAG
Source organism: Rhinophrynus dorsalis (assembly GCA_037306005.1). Lineage (NCBI taxonomy): Eukaryota > Metazoa > Chordata > Amphibia > Anura > Rhinophrynidae > Rhinophrynus > Rhinophrynus dorsalis. The sequence continues at coordinate 180,914,846 of CM074725.1, read as the reverse complement.
ACCCCCCCAAGAAAAAAAAACAACAGTTGAAGTCATTTTATATTATGCTGCAAGTGGGTACATTTTTCCTATCAAAGGAAACTTGCTTTCCCTCTGTATCAATATCATACATACTCAGTCTGCTCCTGTTCTGACTGCATGGGGGTTTATGAGCTCCCCCTATCCTGAAACAGGCTTGTCCTGGTCTTCCCAAGCCCCTGATCTAATTTGGGGAAACAAAAGGATTCAGAGTTCCCAGACTGTATAACACCTACTGCTGTAACACCTACTGCTATACTACACCTGCTTCTATAATATACCTGCTCCCTTTCACCATACTTGGGAATGGTTGCTGTTGAGCACTCATAAAACCCACCATTGTTCTTCAGATTCAACATATAGCTGCTCAAGCTTTCCAGGATGTGTGTAATCCTCTCTGTGCCTGGACCTAGGACTACTGTTTGTGAGATGCTTGCCTCCTATCTCCCACCACTTCCTTATTTCATCTCTGAGAGCAGAGTGGGGGTGATTCACCACAGAGGAATAAGTCATGCCCACCTCTATTGGTTGGGTGATGCATGGTTGTGGCTTTTCCCCTACAGCTGTAAGCAACATTTTGATGGCTGGTTGCTGACCTTCTGTTTTTAGTTATATGCAAGTATATTGCCTGTTTTTAATTGTTTTTATTCCCTGTCAAAAGAGACATGTACATAATGTTTTATATACTTTTGGAGTAAGGGTTGTTTTACCAGGCAGCTTCACATGTGATTGTTTTTGTAGTAATCTCTTTCATCCATGCACCACTTAGTGCATCTGGCCCAGGGCAGCCTCCTAGTCTTTCCCAGAGGATGGTGAGACTTGCATGGATGGTGGCATCTGGTTGGTGAGGGCAGGTGGGGAGTCACCAGTAGCTACAGTCAGGGGATTCTAGTTGTGCTCCACCGTCAGCAACAGCCGAAGCTTAGGGTTCCAGTTCAAGGGTCATTCAACTCCTAACACTGGTTAATGTACCTATCCACAAGGCAGTGGAGCAACCTACTGTCCCTAGGGATAAGGAAGGACCTACTCTCAGGATTATGTTGGTGAACAACATATATCTCATTAATTGCTCCTCGTTGGTTTTTGATTTTATTGGGGTGTTTTAAATCTGGCAGTCTTTGGATGATTTGGTGCCCAATTTATACTCAGTGCTTCAGGCTCTGTGACTGGGTTACAAGATGTGAGGAGGGTTAGTAGTGGCTTTTCAGATCAGATCATGTTTAATTCAGCCACCCTGTTCTGGTATTGGGGTATTTATAGTTTATTACTATGTTGTGCCCTTGCAAGCTTTGTATATCATCCTTTTGTAAATCCAGACATGAAAGTGGATTCATGTCATAGCTGTTGGATGTGGTCTTGCATATATTGGTGGAGTTTTTCCACACAATTGTGCTGGGTGACTTACAAAATGTGGGCTGATCACATTAACAAATGCGTGGTGACTGAGCTTTTAGATATCATGGGTTCTATTCTCTCAGTTTGTGCACAGTCCAATACATATTCACGTTCATGCTTTTCCAGGGTATGCCTGTGGCTGAAGTCCCCCCTACCCAATGGACACACCATGATTAAGCACCCAGGTGCGAAATGCGTGAGACTATCATAGTATGTGTAGAGTCTAAATCTTGTTATTCTGGAATAAAGCAGAATTTGGTTTTATACTACACTGGAGTGCGGTCCTTTCTTTTTTATTTGATGTCTCTTCAGGGTTTGGAACTCCCAGGACCTGCACCGCGATCAACAAACCAGTATAGGCGGTGAGTGAATGGTGACTTGATACACTGTTTTACTTGGAATCTAGTCTTGAGCGGTGCTATTGTTTTGTTTGCAATCTCACACCGTAGGATGATCCAGATAACAGTTGGTGGCACCCCTGCTACTCTCAAGAGGTGTGGTGTCCTAAGGGATTCCTGAGTCCAGCAAAAGAAGCTGATGGAACAAAGTAAGTTTGATTAGCCTTTGGAGGCTAATTTTTCCCCTTCTCATTCTGTGATAATGTTGATGGCTGGGTGGAGCACTATGATATGATGTTCCACTCAGCAATCAACAAAGTTGTACCCCACGGATAAGTTCCTGCAAGGAGTTCTTTGACTGCTTTGTTGTATTGAGGAAAACTTTGTTTTTGATGTGGGAAATTCACATGAAGGACTGCTGATTGTGCAGATCTCAGGTCCAGGCTGATTTCCAGGCATTTAGCATCTGCCAAACAGAATATAAAACCATAGTCTTCAGTGCAAAAAAAGTCATATGTTGCATGGAAAATTGATGCTTTGTGGAATCGTCCCACAAACACTGTACAGAATGGTATTCAATCTAATCCATCCTAGCTGCATTACAATCGTAGTGGTTCCATCTGAGCAATGCAGTAATTTTTATTGATTCTCCAAGATTAAAATCTCCAGCATTTGGGTTGAGATTGGCACATCATTATTTTACTAGTCTAGTCCTGAAACAAAGGCAAGACTTGTTCTAGACCATTTTCTGCCAATTTCAGCCAACAAGCTCCAGACACATAAAGATGGGGTGAAGTGGAATACTTGTGATCTAAATCCATATACCTCTTGGCTCCATAAGGGGTCCTTGGGGATAGTGGGTCCATGGTTGGTAGTGCTGAGAAACAGGTAGATTGCAGAGGGGGTAGTCCCAGGGTCCTTGAAAATTGCCTTGGTTAGGTCACTACTGAAGTATGTTGGTCTCAGCATCTAAAAAGATGTCCCATTACCTTCCCTTGGGAAGGTGTGAAGGGGGTGGTTTTCGCTCAGATGGAGGGTTGTGTTTTCTCCGAGCCTATTCACTGGGGGTCTAGGGCTGGTGTATTTGTGTGTATGTGTGTGTGCGTGTGTGTGTGTGTGTGTGTGTGTGTGTGTGTGTGTGTGTGATGACATGTCGATGGTTATGGACAGGAGCTGCATATCAGCCCTTGCAATGCTTGTACTATGATCATAGTATCTTGGTGCAGTGTCTGGGGAACTTAGGGGCATCACCTTACAGTCTTCTTACCTGCATGATAGAGTTCAGCAGATGGCAATGGGTCCTCATTTATCCGAGGCTGCACTGTCCCATCTGGAGTTCCTCATGATTTTATTTTGTGTATAAAAGACCATCTGGGGGATGTCATCCTGTTTTTTTTTTATAGTGTAGAACACATTTTGAGAACACTTTGACCCCAAAACACTGTGCTGATGTGTTACACACATAACATGTGTTAAAATCATTTGCACTTTATGAGTCATTGACATCTTCAATTTTTATTCACTGGGAAACCTGTAGTTCTGTAGCTGCTGCTGGACTACACTCCCATCATCCTCTCTGAATCATTAGAGACAGAGGATGATGTGAGTTATAGTACAACAACTGCTATAAAATTGCAGATAATTACCACTGTTCTATGGCATTGGTGCTGGTTACTTACTGATTGCAGCTGGTCTTTAATAGTCCTCCAGTGTTGCTTTGAGGAGTTCACTTGGTTGACACGTTGCTGCCATGCTGAGCAAAGATTTGTTACCTCTGCCTTTTCTTTATTTAAATTATCTATAGTGTTTTCAATTGCTTGTACATGTGTGTTCTTCAGGATTGTGTTCTTTTTCATCTGTAACAAAAATAGTCCATAAGACCCTGAAAACATTATCTACATTAAAAAGGCATTGACAGAACAGGTAATAGAGTAAATTACAGTATCAATATGGTATGTTCTTTCTCTGTATCAGGGTATACAAACAATAGGCCTTCCCCAAAGAGCCAGGGCATCAACTGGGAGTGCAGCATTAGTAGCATGTTAACCCTTTGTGTACCAGAGGGGTGTCCAACGCATTGCTACTCACATAGAAATGGTCAAATGCTATGATTTTATGTTTCCATGTCTTGGTCATCTTTCTGGTACTCAAAAGGTTAAACGGCAATTATCACATTGGACGAAGTCTGCTCCTGAAGGAGAGGACAGAAAAAAGCCCAAGTATGCACTGTGTCATCTGAAAACTGCTCCTATCAGATATGGTGGGGGTATTTGCAATATTGACCTCCTCCACTGGAAAGCAGCCTGGAAGATTGTGGCTCTCAGCCTCACATTTCTGGGTTTGTACTGGCATCCGCCAAAGACACCCTGTCTCAGGCTTTCAAACCCAAAGCAGATGGTTTATCACAATGATTCTCAATCAGGACATCAAATTAGGGTGCCACATGTTTTCTATGAAGACTTTGACATAAATGTGAATATTTTCTTTTAAATTAAGAAATATGGAACTTGTTATACACAATATGTTATTTTTTTATGGCTATGATTGTGAGACCTAATAATATGTGTATTTCTATAAATTGTACCCTTTATTCTGCAATTATTGTAATTTATCAAACATGTTAGGGGTGTCCCGAAAGTTCCAGATTGCATGTTAGAGGTGCCTTGAGCAAAAAATGGTTGAGAACCACTGGTCTATCAGGACTTACACTGCACAGTACAAGAGACTGAACTTAGAGACTTTATTCTTGCAGTTCAGTCTCTTCTTGCAGTACAAATGAAGAAACCCTGGAGGTCTCTATACAGGTCCCAGTTATGCTCCCCCATCAGTCCTCCAGGGCTTGAAATGTAGCCCCAACTTCACTGGCAGATCTGTTCCCAGGGCAGGAGATATGCTGATGGGGCACTATCCTGGTGGTAATTGCACTTTAATATATGCAATGACTTCACGGTTCTGCTTATAAGGATATAAGAAAAGGTGATTCTTAACAATGTTCTGAGACAAAGACCCTTATGGAAGGCCACAGATACACAATTGTGAAGGAATTTAGCATCAAAATTTATCAATCAAGTAATCAAAGATAAAGGAAACATTGTATCCCAGACCTGGGAACGTTCCTAACTGTGCTACAATGTTCTTGTGGCGGGTGATTGCAAAATGTGGTATTTGCATTGTGTAGGGGGAGAGGATTTGGCAGGACAGGTGAGACATTTAATGGAAGTGGGAAAAGATGGCATGAAGTGGATGGGAAGCAAGGGTGCGGTCACTGGAGAACTCTCTAAACCCTGAGAGAGAAGCTTTGCCCCTAGAGACCAGGTGCTATAGAGTAAAACCACAAGTCACTGGGGCTGTCTTTCACCTGCTTTCAGCGATTTCCCAAATAGCTCTGCCTACTCTTCACTAATTATACCTACTGCCAATCAGTTCCACCAACGTTTTGCTAAGATAACAAGATTATGGAGGCAAGCAAAACCTATTTCCTTCCCTCATCCCTCCCATTCCAGTTAGTTGCCACCCAGTTCCTGATGAAATTTGCTTTATTGTAGCACTCCCATACAAGCTCTTCTTAGGTATCTGAAATTAAGATGTTCCAATATATGTTTATATCTGTGAATGTTACAGCATACTTTCATATAAGAGCAACTATCCCTTTAATATTACTAGTTATACCAGTTCTTCTGTGAGTATCTGAAAATAAGATGTCCATGTTCAACCCTAGGATGCTAGGAACATCAACTCATTTTTTCACACCGTGCCAGAGATTTCTTGAGCATTCAAGGGATTAAATAAAACATGAGTACAATATGAAGAAATGAATGAAATAAATTGCAGCCTGTAATGTGGCCTCACCATTTTTATGATGTTCAAGCAATTTTGCCCCATATCTTGAACTGAGAAAAGCTCATTAAGCACAAACTGTAATTGTGCATCTGCTGACTCCAGTATGGTGGCTGTATCTCCTTCAGCACCTTCTTCAGGATTAGATGCATACAACTTCTTTAGGCTCTGGATGTGAGATTTCAACTTAACAAACACACATTAGAAATGGGCAGTGTCAGTTAATGGATTTGAATAAAAGCACTGTACATTTTTAGTTAGATAAACAAAAAACATATTAAATAGTTACGTATCCCCTTGGATGATAGGTCTTCAGTGCATCCCTAGCAACCAAGTAGTTAAAGCAGCGAACATCAATAACTGTACATTTCCATTAACCCTTTGAGTGTTAGAGAAATCTCCAGTGCATTGCTATTTCTATCATCCAAAGGGCTGAAAAAATGGAGGCTGCTTTGTTAGGACTTTTTTTTATTCTCAAACTGCTAAATTGTCCTAGTTTGTGACTGGCTAGGAGCACTAACACCAAAAATGAAATTCGGCTATATACTTTTAATCATCATATATTTCTTATTTTAGTTATTTTCAAAATATAATCCTAAACTTGCATTTTTAATTCATATATAGACTATTATACAAATACAGTATTTGGTCAATTTTGGTTGTGCAGTTTGTAATGAGAAGCACAAACTAATTCAGTTAATTTATTGAGATTAATGTCTGCTGCTCTTTTTTAGAGAGACTGTTTGCTTTTTACAGCCCATCTACATACAATCCTGCACTATCACTTCTGAGACACCCTATAAAGATTGCTACGGCAATAAGTGTCTGCCACCATTGATCATATGCAAGACCGGATTTTAGGTCTCAGGATGCAAAGAAAGACATTTTACAGACATTAGCATGAATTACATGATATTTAAATGTATATAATCTCAGGCCATTTTTTGGGTGTTCATATTCCTTTAAGAAGTAGGTCACTTTAATTCCTTCAATCCTAGAGAAGTCTCCAGTGCATTGCTTTGCAAAAAGATCGATACTTCTCTAGCACCCATAATACCTACACCTCTTTTGCCTTCCTACTAAATGTGAGCATTCAAGCTTGGAGTAGCCTTATACAGATATGAGCTTATATTAGATATAATATGTTGTGTACTTACAACTAACCACACACAATGCTAAGCGCTTACACCTACAATAGCCTTAGAACACACTAGGGGTTGTACTAATATGATTCCACTCTATAATAGATGCTGGAACTGATTTCCTAAAGCTACTTCACCCGTTAATGCCACTTGCACTAAGAGGAGGGCAGGATGATAGTGTGTGTGTGTTTTTAGTGGTCCATTCTTTTGCCTATTGCTTAAATTTATGTACTAACAAAGCAGAGAAAAGTGCCGTATCTTTCCTCCATTTCCCTGCACATGCTATTAGGGAGGCATTCGGTTTGCTGGCATTAATGTCTTAACTATGGTATGTCCTAAAGTGATCATGTGTTCCAGTGCATACTCTGCATTGCATACACGTGAGCAAGAGACCAAACAACTTACCAGCACAGAAAATGAGCTGTGCTTTCCAGTTTATACATTTCCCTCACTAAGTTTTCATGCAATGCTGAGTTTTCAGGTGTGATAAAGAAGTGATACAGCGGAGATGACTTCTCCATTGATATCACTTCTTCATTTCCTGTGTTATTCTATGGAGCCAATGTACTAAGATTTCTCTAGTTTTGGAGATCCTCGTGCATAGGCTCTAAAGAATAACATAGGAACTGGAGAAGTGATATCACTGGAGAAGTCATCTCCGCATATCACCTCTTTATCACATGTTAGTGCATAACCCCCCACGAAGCTGATGACTTTATTAAAGTGTTAGTAATGTCCACAAAAATATTTTTTGCATTTAGAAGAGCTTAAAAAGCTGAGCTAAATGCAAAAAAAATGTATCTCTCAAACCGCTATGGTTTAAGAGATACAGGTGTTTAAATTTGATCTCTCCTACTGACAGCTGTAAAGCTGTCAGCAGGAGATCCGTGTCGGCCGACACGGAGGCGCTTGAGCAGAGCCACAATCACATTATTTACCATGAATCCCTTCATTGGAATGGTCTAAAATGAGTGCTTGAAAACCAGGCACCTGTTTTAAACCATTCCAGTGAAGGGATTCATGGTAAATAACAAGATTGCGGCACTTCTCAAGCGCCTCCGTGTTGGCCGACATGGATCTCCTGCTGACAGATTTACAGCTCTCAGTAGGAGAAATCAAAATTTAAATGCCTGTATCTCTTAAACTATAGCGGTTTGAGACACCGTTTTTTGCATTTAGCTCAGCTTCTTAAGCTCTTCTAAATGCAAAAAAAAACGTTTTTGTGGACATTACTAACACTTTAAGGCTTTATCTACAGATTTTTTCCATAAACTTCTATGGGAATCTGATAGCTCATCCAGTGATAACACTTATTCACTGCAGAAGAATTTAGGCCATTACTGTATGACAGAATTTCTCTTTGATAGTAGAGGAGGCCCTTCTATCAGTGGCCACAAACAATTTACCACTTTGTACTATTTTTAAACATTTACATAAAATATTTTACCTCTTTTGAAGATTTCAGAAATTCAATGTATACATTTAAAACCTCCAACTTCTCCTCTATACTCCGATCAATTGTTTTCAGTTTATCATCCAGTATTCGAGTGCTGCTGATCAATGTTTCGCTGTTGTCTGGCAGTATATGAGAATGCTCCTTTATGGACTTGGCAGCTGTATCCAGGTATTGAGATACCTCCTAAATGTAAAATAATATAAAAAAGGAATTGCTGTGCTAAATATCTACTTTCTTTAGCAGGCCCAGATTTCCCATTAGGCAGAGTAGGTAACTGCCTAGCGCGCCAGATTTTGAGGGGCACTGTAGCTGTGCTGGCCTCACTCACAATATGACTTGTAAGTGTAGCCAGAACAATCTCAATGACCCCTCACCAGTTTTATACCCATTTACAAGCTATTATTTAACTACTTGGATTCTACAGAGCTCTCCAACACACTGCAGAGCAAATTGATAGTATCACCATATATGTCAGGAGAGGACCATAGCAACAATGCAGCTATTATGGTAACTTCCATCTTCTTCAGCAGACTATGATAGTTGCAGTCCAACAACAGCAGGGCCAAACTTTTCATTAAGATTAGGAAACTATTTAGGGTGCCTAAATTCAAGGGGAATCCCAGCTATTGACTAAGCTGATCATGAACTGACTGTAGTCCAACAACAGCAGAAGTCATCGGGATGTTCAACCCTACCATAGTCTTTATTCACCACATTATAACAGCAGTAATGCTCTTCTCCAATACTCATTGAAGTGAATGGACATGAGGATGTTGATGTACCAAAAAGGACTGGAGCCAGGGGCATAACCAGTGGGGCTGCAGAGGGTGCAGTTGTAATGGGGCCCAGCATCCAGAGGGGACAATGGGCTCTGCAGTATACTGAGATCAGTTTCCTTCCTTGGCTGGTGGCCACAAATATAATCACACATGGCCGCTGCCAGCCAGTAAGACACAAATAGCATCAATGAGCCTCTTCGCTTTTATACATTCATCTTTTGAGCACGAGTCCAAGTGTGTGTGTGGGGGGGCAGCATCAGATTTCTTCCCAGGGCCCAAGATGTTCTAGTTCTGTCCCTCCCTGGAGCAGCTCTGGAGCAAACCAACTACACCATAGGTGAAAAATAAAAATGTCTAAAATTTCCATTTTTTTAAAGGACACTTTTAACTCCTTGAATGCTAAAGTGGTGTTTAATGCAGGGTTGGGCAACATGAGGTCCTTCAGCTACAGCCAGACTACAACTCCCATAAACCCTCTGGACAACCGACAGCTGGGAGGTATAGCCTGGCACCAAGTGTAAGGCCTCTCGTTAACCTCCAGGTCTAATGCATTGCTTCCCAATGGGTGGAGACCTTTCTAGCATTCAAATGGTTAAAAGACCCATTTAATGAAACAGGAATTTTTGTTTGTCCCCTATGGTTCAGTTGGTGTGCCTGGAATAGTATATCAGGCCCCGCCAGTTACAAGGAGATTGTGAATGTGTCACGGGGTATTATTACTAGGTACATGGATTGTGATACTGTACCTTTGTTTGATTAGCCAACTCTACGAGTTTGTTTAGAACCTCTTCGCACTCATCAAGACTCCCCCCTGGATTACTGCATTTTTCCATGTCTGTAGTTATATTCTGAATCCACACTGACACCTATGTAACAAAACGTTAAGATATGTAACCAACTGGGGCACATTTATTAGTCACGGCATGGGCAAATTGGTAAAATGTTGCAAAACTTTTATTTAATGGGTTTGCAACTCATTCCAAATATTTATAAAATAAATTTTTTTGTAATTTAGTGAATATGACATTTTACCAGTGAGTTGCAATTTGTGAATTTTTGAGATATAGTTATTAAAGAAAAATTGGTGTTTGCATCTAATAATTGCATCACATTTTTTGCAATATTAAAAGTAGTTGTAATTACAATGTAACAACTATTTTTATATGTTTTGGAAACCATTAAAAAAACCACAAACTGGTAAATATTAACAACTCCAAATGTTTAAATTACAGTTGACAAAAACATTAAAGGGATAGCAATGTCCCCAAAAAATATTTGCATTTTGTAGAGATTAAAAAGTTTAATTGAATGCAAAAAACGTATCTCTCAAACCGCTATGGTTTGAGAGATATCTGCATTCAAAGTTTGATGTTTTCTGCTGTCAGCTGTATAGCTGTTAGCAGGAGATCCGTGTCAGCGGACACGGAGGCTCTGTAGCAGAGACGCAATTGCATTTTTAAAGATAATTACTTCATTGTGCTTGAGCCTCCGTGTCAGCCAACACGGATCTCCTGCTGACAGCTTTACAGCTGACAGCAGGAAACATCACACTTTGAATGCAGATATCTCTCAAACCATAGCGGTTTGAGAGATACCATTTGTTTTTGCATTCAATTAAACCTTTTAATCTCTACAAAATGCAAAATATTTTTTGGGGACATTGCTATGCCTTTAATGATTATCCCTAGCATCTGAATGATAAATATTGCCCACAACAGCTGAAATAGATTTATAATTTTCAGTCTTTGATTTCAGCATTATGAGGCTGATATACTGAAAAAATTTAGAAATTCTGGAGCAAACCATCTGTATTGGTCAGGACAAATAAATATGCCTATTAATTTATATTGGACTTTCAACCCCCTGAATACTACAAAGGTCTGCAAGCAGGTACTACGGTGCAGTGGGCTATATTGCAATACTTAGTGTAGCCTTTTACTGAGACTCTAATTCTATTGTCCTTGGGGTATTTGTTATAAAGAACAGTACCCTGCCTAATGTAGGTGGGTACTCACAGACAGGAGAGGATAAATCTTACCTCTAAGCTCAATGGAATTCACTGGCTCTACCTCAGACTAGTAACTTCCCATAGCACAGAAACAGCAGAACCATGTTCACCCTTTTTACTTCTTGGATAATTATCACTCTGGCTTATGAGAAAAGATAAAGCTTGTTTATTAAACCTAAAAACAGCTTAAAAAGCTTAAAAATGACCGATGCATTTCTTGATTCTAAGTCTACTTTAATTTGCTTTGTAGCTCCATCTTTAAAAATGGATATCATTGTTTGTTCTCCTCTAATAGAGGGCCCTTCCTGTTACACAAGTCCTGTTCAACCAACCAGCATTTGCTATTAACCCTTTGTCTCAAGTGGAACTCAAATATCAATATTCTCCTTCTGGTTTAGTCCATATCCAGTCAGAATCCAAAAATACCCACCCACATGAAGTTATCTCATGTATCTGTCACAAAGTTACCCATCAATTTTAACAGTTTTATGTATATGGCTATGACCACTCAAAGTCCGGTCACCAACCCATGCATTTCAGCCCAATTGGCTTATGTTCTACAAGGAACAAACTGTAAATATGAATTATACATAAGGGTACCATATCCTGTGGTACATTACTGGTGTATATATGAACAGCACCTCACACAGACAAAGTCTAAACCTAACATTAAACATATACATTTAAATCCATATTAAAACTGTCTAATATGAATGAAGCCTAAAATGTCAGATAGTTAAATAAAAAGACACTGGGTTAGTTACATATAAAGACAGTAATCCTAAAAGTATAAGGGCTATCGGGGATACACTGTCAAACCCAACACTGGATTTAAATATTCTCATTAATTCCTGCTGGACTTGTACTAGACCTGAACATTAACAATGATCCCCTTCTTTGCAAGCCTAATTCATATAGAACATTGAGCCTAAATTGTATCTATGTTCATAACCCTAAACCCTTGAAACTACCATCAGGGTAACTCAAAACAATCTGGAAACCCCATGATCAGTGATGTTCTTTAAGATTTTTCACCTTTGCTCCCAAAGCCTCTCCCTTAATGTTTTGATTGTTCTATGTAATTTTTACCCCATCTGCACTGAATACGGTAGACTGCATATGTAGTTTTGCAGTTTATAAACTGCCTCACATAATAGGTTTTAAAATTGCCACAATTATGAAAGGTGGGTACTCTATGCAACCTGTGAACATGGTTTTAACACTTAACATTATTACATCTGAGGTACCCAATAATAGATGTTATCTTGATCAAGGAGGTTTCTAGCTTAGAAAGGTTTTGAGTTCGTTAGGTTCCAATTTCGCAGGAAACCAAAGAACTATATAGCATCACCTCAGTTAAACCCCTGCTTCTGGTTCTCATATCCTTCCCAGGTCTCTCCTTAGGTCTTAAAAAGTCTCTCTATCCAGCTCGGCTGCTCTTCTTGACACAGTGTTGATATTTTAAAACTCCTCACAAGCAACTGACTTTTCAGGAATACCCCTTGTGTTATCAGTGTAATTGCACATGAGGTGATTTTACTTCAAATGCATATTCTTTTTACAATATCTGATAATCTCAGCTTTCCTCTCTCAGATATGATTTAGTTCTCACTTCCTTTGAAAAGATGGTACTACTGATTGTATTATCTTCTGATACACTCAGTTGTAAATGTACGAAGAGAAAAATTATTTCTTTATATTATACTGAATTTCAAATCTTCATTGTTGTTGTTGAATTTCTATCACAGATTTCAACACATCCATTTCTCCTTCCAGTACTATCAGGATATCATCTATATATCTCCAAAGTGAACCAGGTTCTCCCCCCTCTTTTCTACATGAGATGCTGTTTGTGTATACATCAATTGTGGACCATGGGATCCGGTACCACGTATATATAATAAATAGTTACATTTCTCTCCAAGTGGTAAACAAGCCTACTCCCATGGAAGGTCTGGAAAACATGGGTTAGTGACAGCCTTTGAGTGAGCATTATTTCTGGTTCGAACGCACACTGTAGGGTACTTTGTGACCCATGCATGGGACAGCTTCATGTGGGTGGGTATATTTGAATTCCAATTGGCTATGGACCAAACCAAAAGGTGAATATTAATCTTTGTACTGCAACTGAGAGGGAAGTTTTATGGCAAATGCTGACTGTTGAATAGATGTGTAACAGAATTGGCTTGCTATTATGGGAGAACTGTACATAAGGCAAACTATTTGCCCTGTGAAGAAGTAGTCTTAGAACTATGAAATATGTTGGGCATTAAGTGTTTTAAGCTGGTTTAGATTTAATAAACATGGTATATATATATATATATATATATATATATAATCCTCTGATGTATTTTATCCAAACAGAAATTAATGAATGTGGTACTGCTGACCCTGCTGAACTTGAGCTGTGGGAGGTTACTAGACCGGAGCAGAGCCAGTGCATGCCAATAAATCTAGAGGTAGGATTTAGCCACTCAAGTCTGTGAGTAAATCCTAGACTAGATAGGGTATTGTTCTTTAACTGGAGATGCTACGCTTAGAGACAATCTGCTCTCTATTTTGTTCTCTTGATTTTCTGCCAGGGCATGCCAGGTTGATGAGTTGGTACCTTTTTTAACTTGTATTACAGGAGACCAGCAGGGCAATATACCATTATATGCCAAGGGATGGGCAATGCATGCTTAGAGTAGCGGTTGTAATATTCTCCTGCTGGTTTCATTTAATCGTGCATTATACTACGGGTCACAGGAAAAACTCTGCTGGTCTCATATAATAATACATTACTCTGATGGTCTCATGTTATGGTGAATTGTATTGATCATCTCATGTAATACTTTGCTGGTTTAATCTACTGGTGTTTTGTCCTGTGGGTAGTGAAGTTGTTGGGTTCCCAAAAGACAAGAGAGTTCCCAAAAGACTGCAAAACCATGGACAAATAAACGTGTATTGAAATAATGGGGATTAACACCTTGCATGTTAGAGCGTTCACCAACACATGAAGCCCTCTTTATTATTTAGGGGGATAAAAGCCCCATTTAAATCCACAGGAATTTGGGTAATTATTGTTTGCTTCCTAAGGCGCAGTTGGTTCGCTCCAGAACTGGACCTCTTTTGTTTAGTAATTCAGCCACTGTGTGCTTTGATACTCAATTTTGCTGTTATACAGTACCTTCCTAAAATGATCCTCCAGTGATGATACTATTTGCTGGTTCTTTAACGTATGTTCTGTTTCCGCAGGTCTCAGACCAGTTAGCTGATCCACTCGTCTCTGAAGGTATCCAATCATTTCCTGAATTCCAGTCATCCCAGAGCTAAATATGAACCAAACAGCTGTTAGCACCTCTCCTATGGTGGACCATGGCCAAGATTATAAAACAGGGATGGAAATAGCCCTTCTTTTTGCTGAGGAATTCTTCATGGTAGTGCTGACTGAGAGTAGGTGTACTTATCAATATTAAACCACATGTAGAATTTATAAATACATAAAAGCATATTTTATTTAAACCACCTTCCCAAAGATATAGGTTCGCAAAATCTTTAAATGGGTAATTGAAAGAGCTCTGTGCATGAAAAAACAGATTGTAACCAAGGGGACTGTAGAAGGACTCCATACTCTGCTTCCTCTAATATTGTCTCCTGAAGATAGTGAGGTACATTTTACCTTTATCCCTGCTGTTGGTGTCCACAACTGTGTCAACCCACAACAGACGAGCCCAGTGATGTCACTAAGTGGGAGGAAGTATAAATATAGAGCAGGTAGGGGGAGGCTATTTTCCTTTGCACTCCTCACTTCCTGGTCAGGACAGAGGCTATACTGAACTGAGTAATACACAACAGGAACTGAGGAGTACAAGGACTTTGCAGAACCAGCCTACATATATCATAACTTCAGTTAAGTAACACACTTTTACACTATATATTTTAATGGTATACCCCACTCTCCATGTGGGAGTAATATATATTCTACCATTTGTGTTACTTTAACCCCTTGGATGTTAGATTAGTCTCTAATGCATTGCTGATGAATGTGTTATAGACTCTCTATCATTCAAATTTAAATTAGTGGGATTTTGAATTTGTTCCCTAAGGCTCAGAAATACCCCACTTTTCCTTTTGCATATGGCCCTATTTTTGTATGTATTGGAAGTCTATGGCTGTGTACTGTACGTATGTGTATACATATATATAATATTTATATGGCACCACACAGTGTACAATAGTAGTATGTTACAATAAATAAATGGGGATAAAATAAGTGGCACAGTCATTGAAGCAATAGGGGAGAGGTCCCTGCCTTACAGTCTAAATGGGTAAAGGAGACAGAAACAATGTATGAGGGTGTCAAGTGCTGTGAGTTCAAGTGCTGTCTTTGCCAAATGGTATTGCATGGTGCTAGTGCTCAGAAGATAAGATTTCAAGGTAGTCTTAAAGACAGAGGGGGATTGTTCTAGACATGGGCGAGGAGGTATGCAATTCCATAGGTAGGGGGTGGAATGTGAAAAAGGTTGGAGATGGGAGAGGGCAGTGGGTGCAGATGGTGTACCAAGAAGGGCATTGTGTGCTGAGCAAGGGAGGCGGAGGGGAAAATAACAGTAGATGAGGGAAAAGATGTAAGGGGGGCAGCAGTGTGGATAGCATTAAAGGTAACAAGAAGGACTTCGGAAGTGAAATGTTGCTGAATAGGGAGCCATATCAGATGTCTAAGAATGATGTGAGTAGGTTCAGGTTTTAGGGAGAGTGTGGTGATTCATGCAGTTAAGCTTAAGACAGATTGCATGTGGAAAGATGGGAAGCTGGGAGGCCAGTTAGTAGGACATTGCAATAGTCTAAGCTGGACAGTATCAGGGCATGCACAAGAGTTTTAGTAGTTTTTTTGGGAGAGGAACGGGTACGTTTTAGCAATGCTGTGGAGGAAGAAGTGACAAGTTCTAGCCCCAAAATTAATGTGCGGGAGAAGGAAGCGGAGGAATCAAATATGGCCCCAAGGCAGTGTGCTAAGCTGTCCAGGTCAGAGTCAATTCCATCAACTGTAATAGTGAAGCTGGGCGTTGAGCAAGGTCTTGGAGGGAAAATGAGAAGTTCAGTTTTGGACATGTTTACCTTCAGATGGTGGTGGGCCATCCAGGATGATATGGCCAAGAGTCAGTCTGAAATTTGTAACTGAATTTGAAGTGACATATCAGAAGTGGACATGTAAATTTGGGTATCATCAGCATCTAGATGATGCTTGAAGTCAAACGAATTAATAAGTTCACCCACTGAAAGGGTGTACAGGGTGAAAAGTAGCGGACCCAGAACAGAACCTTGAGGCACCCCCACATACAGAGGGACTGTAGAGGAGATGTCATTGCCGTAAGACACATAAAAAGAACATTGTGAGAGATAGGAGGAGAGCCATGAAGCAGTTTGATTGTGGAAACCAAGATTGTGAAGAATCTGAGTAAGAAGAGAATGGTTAGCTGTATCAAAGGCCAATGATAAGTCAAGTAGTATACGTATAGATTACTGGTCTTTGAATTTTGCAGTCTGGAAATAATTTGTCACCCTACAGAGAGCTGTCTCATTCGAGTGATCACACTGGAATCCAGACTGCAAAGGGTACAAAAGATTGCTACAGTCATTCCAGAAATTCCATTGGTTTACATTTGTTTTTAGAGAGACAGCAACTCTTTATTTTACTACATATTATGCAAGAGTACAATATGTAAAGTCAAATTGCCTTTCCATTGGTTAAGTGTAATGTGGGACAGTGGTGTTTTCCTAATGCATACTTGCCATTAGTTGCCACCTCTATCTAATTTCTCCCCTTGCCTCCCTCTTCTCTGCATCCATTGTACTTCTCTGTAACGTATGTGATCTCCACCTTTCCTCTCTTTTCTTCA
Organism: Rhinophrynus dorsalis; assembly: GCA_037306005.1. Taxonomy (NCBI): domain Eukaryota; kingdom Metazoa; phylum Chordata; class Amphibia; order Anura; family Rhinophrynidae; genus Rhinophrynus; species Rhinophrynus dorsalis. Next base: position 180,897,991 of record CM074725.1, on the reverse strand, counting down.
TGTGAACATATCTCCATTCCCTGCCCTGCTTCTTGCTCATCTCCTCTTCTCCCTACATCCTTTTCTTCTCTACCCTCTGTCCTATTCACTACCCTGAATACCCCCACCATGAATTCCTCCATTCCTTTTCTCCCCTTTATTTAAACAGAAAAATAAAATATTGCATCTCATTTTATACCCTAACTAGTTGAAGAGCCCGTTACACAGGCCACAGTGCCACTATCAGCCGGTCACGGGGCAGTCATGCACAGTAGAGACTGCCCATGCCGCGGCTGATACAGTGCCAGCTGGTTGCAGTGCAGTCATGCTCAGTAAAGACTGCCCGTGCCGTGGCTGAAACAGAGCTGGACTCTTCTTCGGAGCGCCCCGCTCTGTATCAGCTTTGTCACTGGTAGTCTCTACAGCTCATTACTGCATCACGCGCAGCAGTCTCTACTGCTCATGACTGCATTGTTAAACGCTTTAGCAAATTATTATATAGGATTAAAGCAAATGAATGAGAGGGAAGGGATGTAAGGGTGTGGCAGAGGCAAGTAGGAGGGGCCATGGCTTGGATAAGGAGTATGAAGCTAAGGGAATTTACGCTTTCTATGACTGATCTCAAGGTTGTTATTAAGAAGAAATTATATAATTTTGCAGCAAACCATGTACCATACGTGAAAAATCAAAATTCACAAATGTCCCATTGTTCAATGGCGTTATTAATCTCTTGAATATGTTGACACTTCCAAATATTGGAGATATCTTTAGCATTTAAGGGGTTAAAAGCCCAATTTAAGTACATATCTGAAAATAGAAATGGGGGCACTCACATTTCAGTCCATAGATGAAATAAGCATAAACCTTGTAGCATGATTGTACCAGGTACAGACTGGCTTGAAGCAGGGGATTCATTGTCCCTTTTTTGGGTACATCTGGTTATGGGACTGTATAGATGAAGTATAGACAGTATATAGTTACACCAGTGTCCCAATGAAAAGGGGATTATTTATTTATTGGGACTCTGATATAACTAAGCAAAATGTTTATGCTTATTTCAGTTGTATGGACTGAAATGTAATTTCTGTTTTTGGATATTCATTGCTGGCTGATGTTTCTTCTTTCAATGGGTAGTCATACTTATTATGTAAAAAATATGTTGTAGGGTTTATTTCCCTGAGTAAAACAAGGGTACTCTCATTGCTGAAAGGTGCTTTGTTCAAAATGTATTACAGCTCAAACATAAATTTTTTAAGTGCAGTATCACATCGACCTGAAATTGTACAGTGGCGCTCTTGCTACACTATCCTATGCAGATTTATGGTCAAACTGACCAGAGTTGCAATTGAATGATGTAGCAACAGCTCCACTATACAATTTCAGGCCACTGTGATACTGCATCTAAAAAATTAAAGTTTGAGCATTAATAACGTTTGAATAAAACACCTTTCAGCAGTGGGAGTACCCTTGTATTTTGCATATTAATTACTATTATCCCTTTCAGGGGAGACCTCTATCATTGAAGGGAGGAGCAGACTGGGAACCGTTTGTATCAGTGTGGAAGCAGAGTGAATACCCTACACACATCGTGCTATCACTTACTACATAAGTGGTTTAGTGGCCTCTACTGCATGAGTAGACTGGAGTATCTTGGTTTATATTATCATATGGACATTGTTACCCTATAAAGTGACTTATACTGTTTTTGTGTCATTTAAAGGGGAACTACCACCCCGCAATAACTTAAGCTTGATTGATTGCTCATCTGGCGACTAGCTGCTTAGTAGCGCTAGTCGCCATAAATATTACTGTGAAGAGACGTCCGTGCTTCCTGCTCCTGTCACCATCGGTAAAACGCTGATATCTGCAGAACCGGGTAATATTTCTGGCGACTAGCGCTACTAAGCAGCTAGTCGCCAGATGAGCAATCAATCAAGCTTAAGTTATTGCGGGGTGGTAGTTCCCCTTTAAGTAAAGGGACATTTCTCCTTATGATGCAGTTGTTTTGCCTTGGAATTAGTCTATTTTTGTCAGCACACCAGCCTCAGTGTTGAAAAGGCTTATGGGACTTGTAGTTTTGATGCTTTTGTATATATCTCAGTGTTTTAGATCAGCATCAGATAAGTAGCAAAATAACAATATATTTGTTAAATGGGACATATTACTGCATATTTTATATTTTTACTTACTTATTTTGCACGTGTGTAATATGCAAAGACACATTACCTATACTTTTTTTTCATCTTCAATAATTTGTTTACACTTTTATGTACCTGACAGTCAGCTTACAGGATCTATTCCAAGACAGCTTTTTGTTATGGACAGTGAAACCAATGTAAAAAATATGTAATGTATAAAAAAAAGTATACCAGGCACTCAATGCTGCAGGGATACTGTTACATTGCATCACTATCCTGCTTTCACGGTCAATTGACTATAAAGCTCTCTGGAAACAGAGATAGTGGGAGCTTACTGTCAAAGACATGTTCAATAAAAAATAATAAAATAAGCATACAAAAAATAGTAATAAAAGTATAGGCAATTTGTCTTTACCTATTATGAAACTGCAGAATAAGTAAAGTCAAAATAAAAGGTTATTGTCCCTTTAAAACAAATGATTGATTGAACTAAGCAGGTCCCCTATTTCTGTCACCTTTACTGTAATGACAGTGAACAATAACATATATTTCGTTGGAAACATTCATCATCCATTCTCAACCCCAAATGAGGGGCCTTGCTGTGACTTCAACAAGACACGTCTCAGATCAGATTTCAGGGCTACAGTTACATAGAGAGACCTTTTACTGATGCTGCCTTAGAGTACAGGTTATTTAAAAGTAAATGACTCATCTTCAAATTTAGGCCTGGATTACATTTAACTTGATAATATTATCAAAAATTCTCTAAAGGCTTCAATTATAATCTGTTAGATAAAAAGAGTTGATAAGATTTATAGCTGCACTGTAATCTGGATTTTAGTTCAGGCACGGGCAATTGGATTAGGGACAGATTTACATCCCAGGTGCCCTTGGATAATTTTTTATCTTTGTCTTTGTATCCAGCTTTCCTAATTCAGCTACTATATTTATTTGGGGGCTGCAGCTGTTATAGGGTATTTATTTAATGGGGTTTTTATTGTGTTTAGAGTGGAGGTTGTATTTGCAGCAATATGGATACAGGTTTTTGTTATTTATTATTTGTTTGAATTTTTGTATTTACTTTTTGATACTACTAAGTATCAAAATATTACTAAGCTAAGTGCTAAGTGATACTACTTAGCTAAGTGCCATTTAAAGGGATCCATTTTTCTATTGGGGCTTTCCTTTTGTCCCTCTCCCATTTTGTTTTCAATTGTACAGCAAGATTCCCTCTGGGCACCCAATCCAGACTTAGTTTGGTTGTTTAATAGATGAAGGTTGTGCTCCCATCCTTATGATTGTATACACCCCTATACAGGGCATCCTTAGCTCCACCCATGTCCATACCCTATTCCTCACATGACCCCACCTACAGTCCCATGACACACAAAATACCCTTAGTCTAAACTATGCAAGCACATTGCTTTGCAATGGATTGTAGACCTCTCTGTCATCCAAAACATTTAATAGTAGCCAGTAAAGGGGAACTGAACCTGGTGCATGGACACTGAGATGGCATTGGCCACACCCACAAGTCAAAATATGGGTGTTGATAACACAGATCAGGTACCGCCCCTCAATATCTGGATCTTTAGGCAGATGCCTACTTTACCTAATGGGAAATCTGGCCCTGCTCCACATGTTGTGGACTACAACTCCCATCATCGCCAGCCAGACTGGCTGGGGATGATGGGAGTTATAGTCCATAACAGCTGGAGGGTCTCAGGAGGCCCACCACTGCCTTAGCTTGTACTTACTTTTTTCCTGAAGCTAATCTGCTCAGTAATGAATGGATAGAAAAGGGGCCCTCGAAACATGTATAAATATGAATGTATAAAAAACCTCAGGGCCCTCAAATCATCCATAGACTGACACATTAAAGGAACACTAATTCTTAAAAATATTATGGGGTCTTACATTAATGGGGTTAAAATCCCCATTTACATTAATGGGAATTTTTATTTCTCCCCTACAGTGTAGTTGGTTTGACCCAGAATTGCTCCTCTTTTCTCTTGTTCATAAGGTTCTGTGGCTGTAGAAGATGCTTCTGTATGCAGTATATGGCCCCACCATCCCTCTTAGAAGTGCACTTTAACCCTTTGAGTGCCAGAGGGGATGTGCAACACATTGCAAAGCAATGCAATTGCACCCCACCTGCACTCAAAGACTTAAACCTTTGAGTGCCAGAGAGGTAGCTATCTGCAATCTCTGGCGAGTTTATTTTGCTGTCTATGAAGATGGAAAAAAATTATCAGGAAATACCAATTAGAAGAAGTCGTTAACCCTTTGAGTGTCAGAGAGGTAAGCAACACATTGCTTCACAGTGGTTGCATACCCCTTTGACACTCAAAGGGTTAACAGCTGAAGAATTAAAGGGATAGGAATGTTTCATAATAAAATCAGCTCCAACTAATCTTCATAGTATTTGGGCCATGGAGAGTATTATTTCATTACTGTCAAGAGTTGTATTTCAAGAGTAATTGAATGATAAAGTATCCCTCTCCTGCCCCATTTACCTAGTGTAACACTGCTCACCTCAGAACAGAAAGGTGGTGTCCAGGTGGATTGCAGAGAGGGACAATCTTCAATTTGCATAAGGAAAAACGTGAAAAACCTGTCAAGGGGGGCAGGGTTTTCATTGTTCACACAGTAAGAAAATTTTCCCTTGCTGTGAGCTGTCTGGTCTGTGGACCAGATTCCACATCTGAGGGGAGGTGACTTACACCTAGATATTGATCTCTGCCAATGAGACCACTCCAGTTTACAAACAGGAAACCTCTGTCATGGGAGGAGGATGGAAAGAGGGAGGGGAGCAGAGGCAAAGTGACGGACTGTGGTTACAGAGCAGGTAACCGCAGTCTATGTGGAAGTAGGTACAGGGCAGCATTTATGACTTACATTTCGATGAAGTAGAGCTTTAAACAAACAAAAAAAAAGAAACGTTTACACACATTCACTATTTAGTGAAACTATATAGGCTAACTTGTATAGGGGTAATGCATCCCCTTTAAGGAAAAAAAAAAGAAACGTTCTGCAGGCTCAGTTCACATATATGTGGCCCTTGGAAGAATGTTAGTTACCTATGTCAGCTTTGCATGCCATATTATGTCAGTTACGGTGTAATTAGAAAAATTATGATTGATATTTATATTATATTTTTTTCCATTGTAAATTTTACCTGTCAAGGAATAGTTCATTGCTACACATTTACTCATTTTTTCATCATCACACTTTTATGTCCTTGAAAATGAGCTGCCTAGTACTATTTGCAGAGATCTTTCTGTCATGGTACATTAACGAAGGAGAAAATAATTATAGGCAATATGACTGTGCACATGATGTAGTTGCACAATAAGTAAAGTCAAAATAAAGAGTTGCTATTCCTTTAAAAGAATAAAAACCATGCTGAGCTCTGGTAGCTTTCCATTTTGTTTTTCTGATTGTTAATTCTCTGTGTATTGGTGTTATGTTCCAAATGTACAGGAATGGCATGTCAAGTATGCTGGGCTACTAAAGAATGGGTTTGCTATTTATACCAGCAGGCTACATAAATGTCATTTTTCTGTCTCTTGATGGCTATAAAAAGTACTAGTAAATGAATCCATTTTCAAAAGTGCCATCTTTTAATTCCTGCTCTTAACCCTGTGGGGTCCACCACATGCCTAGATTACAATGCAGTTCATAAATGGTTATCACAAGTTTTATCTTGCATGTTTTAGGGTTTGACCTTCTGGACAAACCAAGGGTGCTCTCAGTTTCATTCAAAAGTTATTTCAGAGCAAACTTGCACTTCACTGACTTTGAGTTTAGAGTTTTTTTGCAACCAGGTGGTAATGTTGCTCTTGCTGTTTATGGAGAACTTGGCTCAGCTTCTCATTGAAAAAGCTTACCAAAGTGTTCCCTGGACACAGAAAACTCAGAAGGGCAAGGCATGAAACTCTGACAGGTTTGATGCAAGTGGCGGAAAGCAGTCATTTTGTTACACAGAAAACATTGGGGGGATTTATAAAAAGATATCTAAGTGTATACTTAAGAACTGTCACTAAAATTCACAACACCTGGTCATATTTATGAAGAAGTAAAGTCACATTTATAAACATGCCTACCGGTATTTGAGAATATTCTGACAAAATCCACACGTGAGAATATATTTACGCACACATAACTATCACTAAGAACAGGTTATACCTGGCGTTAAGATTTAATCACCAAAACTGCCTTTATTTTTGGTGCAATTAGCCAATTTATTAATTAATACACTAGTGTAAAAGCCCGTGTACACACACCAAGGTCTGGGTGATGTTGAGGCCGGTCCTGCTCTGCGTACTGCTGCACCTCGCTGGCGGCGCAAGCAATGCAGTCATGCGCTGTAGAGACTGCCCAAACACACAGAACACTCCCAGCATTCCTACACACCTGTGCTCCCAGCATTCCGTGCTCCCAGCATTCCTACACCTCCCAGCATTCTGTGCGTTCGAGCAGTCTCTACTAAACATGACTGCATTGGACAAACATTCTAACGTTTTATTATATAGGATTGGGATACAATTCTTGTTTGGCCAAGACCATTTCTGCTACACTTTAAAAAAAAAAAAAAAAGGTCAACTAACTGGAGTTAGCACTTTTAGAAAATGTCGCTAAACATTGATACATATACTTATGTCGCTTTGAGACAATTTTACAGAGTCTTTCTTTAGAACCCCAGTTTTATACATCACCCCCATTGTTCATAGTGTTAGGCAGGCACAGAACACAAACACACTTCTCTGTGATTTTCTTTCTATGTATTCTCCTTAGACTCTCAAATAATGCAGCTTTGCTCTGTAATAACATTTAAATGAAATACTTTAATCAATGGGAATGCCCTCAGAGGAAAAAAACCCTACTATAAATTTATTTTTCATAAAAGGACTTTTATTACCCTTTAACCTTCTGAGTGCCAGACCTATGGCAATAAAGTAGTTTATTGCCCCCTAAATCATTTGTGTATCAGATCAGTGCCCAATGCAGTTCAAAGCAATATGTTGGATATCCCTGTGGCACTCAGAGGAACCTTTACTAATAAGTCCATTGAGAAACCCTGATTTATGTTGCTAATTGAAGCTCCATGCCTTGGAGTGCCTATATTACCATAATTGCCTAAAATTAGCAGAATAATAATTGTTATCATTACTGATGCAGCTAAATTGAAAGTATACCTATAATTTACCTCAGAAGTGTTCAGTTTAATATGTTAAAAGTTTAGAGGACATTTGTTATTTTGCTTATAGGACATTGAAATCGTCCTTCAGAAGAACTATATACTGCAAAGTAGTAGGCACTTAACAGAAAAAAGATTCAGCAGGCTACAGACATTTTGAGGATGGGGTCTTCTTTATAAATATTCCCCCCATGTTGATCATTGGGGACAACAGTCACATGCACACATAGACACCAAGGGGGGCTTGAGCACCTGCCCTTTTTGTCCAAAGTGCCCTCATGTTCTTTTAACAGCAAAAAAAAAAAAAAAAGTTGCCTCGCTGCCCGTACTAACCCCCCCACACACACCACCCAGTCAGGTCTGTGCCTCCTTCAGGACAGACCTGTACATGCTGCGCTCCCAGCGCTCTGCATGAAGAGAAGACCACGTGGGAACTCCAGCAGCTACAGGTCTGTGCCAAAGGAGGCACATACAGACCTCTCCTGCCGCTGGACCACCAGGGAAGAGGTAGGAAACGGACACTGGGGGGCAATGTGGAAAAGATGGGGCAATATGGATCTGATGGGGGGCAAGATGGAGGTGATGGCACTGTAGAGATGGTGAGGCAATGTATGTGAGAGTAAGTTTGAGCTGATGGCAATATGGAGCTGATGGGGGGCAATATGAAGATGAAGGGGCAATGTGAGGGTAAGTTGGAGCTGATGGGGCAATATGGAGATGATGGGGGCAATGTGAGGGTAAGTTGGAGCTGATGGGGCAATGTGAGGGTATGTTGGAGCTGTGGTAGGCAATATGGAGATGATGGGGCAATGTGGAACTGATGGGGGCAATATGGAGCTGACAGTGGACAACGTAAGGGCAATATGGAGATGATGGGGGGCAATGTGGAGATTAGGAGCATTGTGGAGGTGTCCAGTGGAGATGGCCAATGGGGGGGAGCTTCAGATTTCTGTGCCTACAGGCTCCTGAAATGTAAATGCTTTTCTTTTTTTAAAATATATATTTTGAATAAAAAGTGCCATTTTTTTCATTTGAGCCCCTGTTCCCCAAAATGTCTGTGGACGTCCCTGGGGGACAATGAGGAATGTTGCCATGCCCATGAGTATGACATTAATAGAAACTAATTACTAATGCCTAAAACTAACTTCTCGCTTTCTACCTCGATGCCTGTTACTGTTTGTGGATAGAGCGTCCATTTCAGTATACTGTCATTGGAGGATAGGTAAGAGATGATCTGCCTCTGTAGAAGATTATGATAAGTGTCTTATGAAGATATTTCTAAGAAGCACAGCTTAATATAGTAAAGTGAAACATTGGAACTTGACTTATACATTTGCGAAGCATCAGAGATATTGGGGGTTATGCACTAAGGTGTGATAAAGACGTGATAATGTGCAGTTGACTTCTCCAGTGATATCACTTATTCAATATCTATGTTATTCTATGTAGTCTATGCACTAAGATATCTCCCTCTTGAGAAGTCTTAGTGCATAGGCTCCATAGAATAACAGGGATTGGAGAAGAGATATCACTGGGGAAGGCATCTCCGCTTTATCACGTCTTCATCACTTCTTAGTGCATCTCTCCCCTTGAGTGGAAACAACACTTCATGTGCTTTCTTACTGCTTTCCTACTGCGCTAGCATTGATCACACTGACCCAGCTGAGCGTCACTTAGATTTATTCAGCGCTGCAGTTTGTTTTATGTCACACTTGTTAGTGACTATTTCAGATTGCAGTGTTGCCTGTTAAATACATGATATGGATGAGGATTTAGGTGAGAATTTTTAGATGTGGGGGAGTTGTGGGTAGTATGGGTGTGTTCAGTGTCTGGGGATTGCATATACCACTAAATTGACATGTTAGATATTTTTCCAAATGTGTGTATGTCTGCTTTTTGTTGTAAATTCATGTAAACTGATTTAAGTGGGACTTTTCACCCCCTGAATGCTAGAAAGGTATCCAGTGTATTGAAAAGCAATGAACTGGACACCTCTGTAGAATACAGTAGGGTAAATACACATTTAAATCAATTGGGATTTCCTTTGTCCCTTCTGGTGCAGCTGGTTGGCTTCAGCATTGTTCCACTTCAGCTTGATGAATAAGACCCTAAGATTAGTGAGCAGTGCACCTCTTGAGAGAGAGAGAGAGAGAGAGAGAGAGAGAGAGAGAGAGAGAGAGAGAGAGAGAGAGAGAGAGAGAGAGAGAGAGAGACTTTGAATCATTACATGCTTGCTTCATGGATACCCACCTATAAGAGGATATCTGTAGTAGGGCCTGCCCCTTCTGGAAGGCATCGGAAGTACATGTAATAATTTCTGCTTCCACTTCACTCTGCTTTTCAGATAATTCAGGTGAACTAAGATCTTGCATCTTCAAGTGCTTCAAGTATGTCTCAATACTCCCCAGTTTGTCAAAGGCCTGGAAAATATTAGATTTGTTAATAGAAAACCTTGTCTTTAATACTATGTTAATTTTTAATTATTTGGGCTAAATTTTAAGTAGAAAAAAACAGCAACTCGGCTTCTTAAAGATGAGAAGCTTACCTGTACTAGCTTTACCTGTAGTGATCTACATAATGCTTACCTGTACTAGCTTTACCTGTAGTGATCTACATAATGCTTACCTGTACTAGCTTACCTGTAGTGATCTACATAAAGCTTACCTGTACTAGCTTACCTGTAGTGATCTACATAAAGCTTACCTGTACTAGCTTACCTGTAGCTGTCTTATCTACATAAAGCTTACCTGTAGCAAACTTTTCTACATAAAGCTTACCTGTACTAGCTTTACCTTATCTACATAAAGCTTACCTGTACTAGCTTTACCTTATCTACACAAAACTTACCTGTAGAGGTCTTATCTACATAAAGATTAAATAACATTTACATTATCTATTGCATCTTGTATTGACAGACAGTCAAGCATAAATCTTAATTTTATACTTTACAATCAGTATGAATTTTTATTTTATATTTTTTACTACATTTCTAGGACTTCAGATCTGAAATATTTGGGATATCGTGATTAAAGAAGAAAATGATCATGCTGATTGGAGTGCTTAACTGCCTTGAGTTTCCTAACATGATGAAAAGAAAATTCAAGCTACAATACGCCATCTGCTGTTTGTTCCCAAACTAACAATTAACCAAAACAAGTTCAATATTATTCATCAAAGATTGGCAACTAGATTGACTTAATAAATAACCTGTTATTAACCCCTTGAGAACTAAAGGAGAGCATAACACTCCCTCTGGTCTATAATGAGTTACTTTACCCGTCACTGTTGTGCAAATCCAAATTCTTGCATGCTAGAGACAGATACAATACTCTAGCAACCGAAGGGTTAAAGGGGAAGATACCATGAGGGATGGAAGTGTTAATCAAAGTTTTTGCTCAGTGGTTTAATTTTTTGTAAGATATGACACATAGGATATTACGTATAAAGACAATCAGATCTGGTACAAACCAACTCCACTGTAGGGGACACATTCCAGTTGATTTAAAGGGATAGTAATACTTCGTTTTATCTTTATTTTATTTTGTAGGCATTAAAAAAAATGAAGAACGATATAAGTCTTATCTCTCAAACCTTTATGGTTTGAGAGATATTCACTAGCAAAGTTGCACCTTTTACCTAGTGTAATCCATCTCTTCTCAGATGTGGAATCCAGTCCATAGACCAGACAGATAACAGAAGGGGACAATCTTCTTCCTATGAGAACAATGAAAGCCGTGCCCCTCTTGACAAGTTTTTCATGCTTTTCCCTTATCTTAATTGAAGATTGTCCCTCTCTGAGGTCTACCTGGGCACCTCCCTTCTGATCTGGCTGAACAGTGTTACATCAGTAAAAGGGGCAGGAACAGGATACTTTGTCATTGAATTACTCTTAAACGAAAACTCTGACAGAATTGAAATAACACTCTCCAAAGTACAAATACTATGATGATTAATTAGAGCTGCTTTTATTATGAAACATTACTATCCCTTTAAATGTCAGAAGAGTGTGCAACACATTGCAAAGTAATGTGTTGCACAGCCATTTGGCACTCAAAGGGTTAACCCCTTGATAGTCATATATGTACATTTGCAATGCGTTGGATATCTCTCTGGTACGCAAAGGGTTAAACACTGGAAACAGATCCAAAGGCCTACTTCTGGCAAGGAATCTCAAGTTTTACAGCATTTCTACTATGGGGAAATCCAATGTTTAAATGGGTTTGGAATAAAGATAAACATACTGCACAGTGTTCTCTCATCTGCATGTTGTTGCAGGGAATTCTGGGAATGTAGTAGAAATACTGTAAAACTAAAGATACCTTGTTAGAAGCAGGTCATTTTCATACTTTTCAGTAAAGTAAATGTACACGTGTTTTATATATTGGCACTGCGTCCTTGTTGTTTGTATCATTTAATAATGCATGCTTTCAGTATAAGCTTTAAAACAGCAACCATATCATAGCTGATTAATTTGAAAAAGTCATGTGTCCATCAAGCTTAGTCGTTCCTGTATAATCCTCATTTTTCTTGTTTTAAAGTAAGATAAAATAACTATTGAAACCATTCCTATTTATGTTCCAAAAGTTAAAAAACAAATCCTTTGTGACCTTAACCCATTGACACTTAAAGACCAGTGACAGTCCTGGCAAGTCATAGAATTGTGGGATGGCAGCGAGGCTGCAAGCCGCTCTGCCATCACAGAATCCACTGGCAAGAAAAGCTCCATGGTCCTTAATGGCCACCCACGTGTCAGGTTGGGTAGTTGTTAAAGGGATACAAATGTCCATTAATAATTTTATTTTTTATTGTAGACTAAAAAAAAATAAATTTTGTGCAGCAAATCTCATCTCTCAAACCTCTATGGTTTGAGAGATATTTGCATCTAAAGTTAACCCCTCCCTCCCCTTCTCCATCTCCTGATGTGCGGCAAATCCCATCTCTCAAACCTCTTTGGTTTGAGAGATATTTGCATCTAAAGTCCCCCCTCCCCTTCGTGCAGCAAATCCCATCTCTCAAACCTCTATGGTTTGAGAGATATTCACATCTAAAGCTCCCCCTCCCCCTCTTCTCCTGATTTCAGCTGTAAAGCTGACAGCAGGAGATTCAAGTCGGCCGACTCGAGGAGGCTCTTCAGCAGAGCCGAAATCACGTTATTTAAAAAGAACTACTTCATTGGAACAATCTACAAAGTGTGCTTGCAAACCAGGCTCATTTTGTAGACCGTTCGAATTAAGCAATTCTTTTTAACCCCTAAACGACCGGCCGATCGTCATGGCGACGCGGCTGAACAACCGTGGAGCATTTTTTTTCTTCTTTTTTCTTTTTCTGGTTCCTGACTCCCCGAACAGTGTGCAGCCACGGAGGGAGCCCGGAACTCCATGACGGTCATAGGTCGTTCAGTCAGATCGACCCTTGACGTACTATGACCGTCAAGGGTCGTTAAGGGGTTAAATAACACAATTTCACCTCTGCTGAAGAGCTGAAGGCTGTTCCCAGGACCGGGATCTCCTGCTGTCAGCTACAGCTCTGACGTGAGGACAAGGGGAGGGAGGGGGAAACTTTAGATGCCAATATCTCTTATACTGTAAAAGTTTGAGAGATGGGATTTGCTACACATAATTTTTTTTTTATCTACAATACAATATAAAATTATTAATTCACATTAGTATCCCTTTAAGGTGTTACAAAACAGTCAAATATCTCCCTGGATCAACATCCTAGTTACATTGTAAACATACTTTTCTATGTTGTACTGAGCTTAAATAGTAACCAATGCATTTTAAAAGTATCTACAGCATCTGCCAACCCAGCCTCCAGAGAAAAATAATTCTACATCCTTACTGCCTTTACTGAAACAATATCTGCCTTTATTCTAATTTGTTGTTTATTTAAATCACTTTTAATCTTGTCTTAATGGATGCCCCTTGTTTTTACTCATTTATTTTAGTAAACAGTTCCTCAGTGAGTTCTTTGTAATGGACTTGTATAAATTTGTAAACCTTATTAATCATGTCTTCCTGAGATGTCTGTTCTCTAAAAGCCAGTTTGACTATTTTATAACTAAAATCTTCCGATCTCTTTATCACTTTTGTAGCTATCTCTGTACTTTTTCCAGTTTAACCCCTTAACGACCGGACGATAGGCACAGAGCATTTTTTTTCTTCTTCTTTCTTTTTTCTTCTTCTTTCGCTTCGGTCATAGTATGTCATGGGTCGTTCAGTCTGATCGACCCTTGACGTACTATGACCGTCAAGGGTCGTTAAGGGGTTAATAATGTCTTTTTTTTTTTTAAGAACTGGTGCCCAGAACTTATTACATACTTTAGATGAGGTCTTACCAAGAGTTTATAAAGAGGTAGAATTATATTCTCATCCTTTGAATTTTTTTTTTTTTTTTTTTAACTTTATTGAGAAATAGCGCAATGTTACAAGGAAAAGAAACAGTAACTTCTCATCATATATTGAAGTACTACAAACAAACCCTTTTAGCATATTACACAACGCCCTACTGTCTTTTGCAGCAGCCGAGTGACACTGCTCCATGTTGTTGGATATATTGTCGACCACTACTTCCAAATAATTCAGGTAATTTTTTTTATCTGTTTCAGATATGTAAAGGTACACAAACTGTATGATATACTAGGTACAGTACACGATACGCTGGAGGAATATTTGTCTTTTCTTCCACCCCCACCATCATTTTGTTGATGGGTTGGCCTATGCTTTTATCATATTCACTAACCTGAATCAAATAATTTGACTACACTCATGTGTCTTCTTGCCTGTAAATAAGCTGAATAACATATGCTTTTATACTCTGCAAGCATACTCTATGTCACGGTTTTCAGGCAAAGAAGGACAGACACAAATATAAAATATAAATCCACCTTTATTTAATAAGTACAGTAATAATGGTATTAGCCCACACAACCCCAGGCCACACTGTGGGTGTTGCAAATGGAGTCTAATATCACAAACTTTCATGTCCAGTGCTACTGATCAGACATATAAAATGAAAAGCTAAATAAATTGTGCGACTAAAGGAGTTGTTTATTTAATAACCTGTCGCAGATGTAAGATCCAGTATATAGGAAAGACTATTAGATGTCTAAGAACCAGAACATCTGAACATTTGAGTGATATACATACAGGTAATTATGGATCAACAGTGGCAGTACATTTTGGGAGTAATATTTGCACAATTGAAGACTTTCAAGTTCAGGGGATAGAACAAGTCTACCAAGGAGTTAGAGGTGGTAATTTGGATGCTAAATTGCTAAAGAGAGAAGTTTTTTCTCTCTAGAAACCATTGGTCTTAAAGGGATAGTAAAAATAAAAGCAGCTCTAACTAATCATCATTGTATTTGGACCTTGGAGAGTGTTATTTAAATTCTGTCAGAGTTATAGTTCAAGAGTAATTCAATGACAAAGTATCCCTCTCCCGCCCCTTTTACTGATGTAGCACTGCTCAGCCAGAGCAGAAGGGAGGTGCCCAGGTGGATTGCAGAGAGGGACAATCTTCAATTAAGATAAGGGAAAAACCTGAAAAACTGTCAAGGGGGGGCAAGGCTTTCATTGTTCTCATAGGAAGAAGACTGTCCCCTTCTGTTATCTGTCTGGCCTTACAACCAGATTCCACATCTGAGGGGAGGTGGCTTACACTAGGTAAAAGGGGTGGGAGGGGAAACTTTATCTTTCATTTACTCTTGAACCACAACTCTGACAGTATTGAAATAACACTCTCTATGGCTCAAATACTATGAAGATTAATTAGAGCTGCTGTTTTTGTGAAACATTACTATCCCTTTAATAAGCGATATGATGTTGCATGTTATGTATGAGGCGTAGCTTTTGGGGGGGTGTTTTGATGTTTATTTCTCTGTGTGAAGTCTATCCATTTGAAAAAATTGGTGTTATTTGAATTTGGTCTATGCACAGAGTGTAAAGCATTCCTCTCCACCAATAGTTTACACTCAATGACTTGTATGCGTTGGATAAATAGAATGTTCAATTTAGTGTGTACTACAACTCTGTAACTTGTTTGGGCCCTCTAGCCCTGTTTTATACTAGTGTTAATATGGGTATACCACTGTTTGATATTTGGAAAGCATCTGGAATGTACTCGTCCTTTGATAGGTTAGACACATAATATATAAATTTATACAGTTTGAAGAGATGATAGATATGGATTTGTGTCTTCCCACTCAGGGTGAGACTTTCCAGTTGATAAAGGGTCCCTTAAGAATTGATTGGTCCATTAGTGATATTCTCCATGCTGTTATAAAGATCCTTGTTGTATTGAGATATTCTGAATTTCGGTTCTGTCTGTAGGGAACCATTTAATTATGACATGTTATATTTTGTTTCGAGTCGTGTTGGGGTAACTGCAAACATATATATGTCTGTTATGAAAGAGCATTTTGGGTATTATCCTTTATATGTAAGTACTTTACATTATTTGCACCTCTGCACTGATTATATCAAAATGTGCTTCTTCCACTTTAAATGAAGCAAACATGTTGATGAGAGATCTATGTAATATTTGACTAACTGGTTACTTTGTTCAATCTGCTTTGTGTCATAACTGATATAAATGTTTTTATATTAATTAAGATAAATCTATGTTTTAAATGTTGATATTAGAACCTGTTTTGACTGTGTCGCTTACAGTGAGAATGGTGAGCATGTAGTGGCTGTTGTAACATCTGATGAAAATTATTAATTCAATTCAGTGTCATATGTGCTGTTTTTTTTATACAGGCTGATGATCTCTCCATGGCACTATTGGATTAATTTAGGCTAAACAGTAATATGGATATTAATGGTTCCTTAGGGCTACGGACTTTTAGATACCTGAAGGGTTAACCGTGTGAAGAATGATACCTTGAGGCTACCATATGGATGGTCTAGGGATTGATGATTGACAGCAGCTCCTTTCTCGCTGTGATTGGGTGCGAACACATTCAAATACACGTGTATTAGCGTTACTGGCTTTTGATGACCATGAGTAAGCATGTCTACACGCGAAACGCATTGATCGCAGTTGCTTAAGCGACATCTGCAGAGAGGTGCCCACTTAACTCTCTACACGTTTGCCAAGTGGTATAAGGTACTGTTCGTGGTGGATAGAGGGTGTATTTGCAATTAAAGGAACACAGACCTTCACTTTTGTCCATGGACGATTTCTGATTCAAGTTTATATACTTGCATATACCTCTGGGTAGAGAGGCTTGACTGTATTTATAGTGATTAGCCGACACAACCCCAGGCCACAGGATAATTGGACCCAGACTCCTACCCGGAGCTGCACACTGTTCTGTGCACTGCACTACTGCGAGATACTGGAGGTTAAGACAGTGGTACAAGGGGAGCACCAGTGAGGACAGACAAGGATGCACCAGTCTCCGCCTCAGGTCATGCAACCGAAGGCAACAGGGAGCCAGAGCAGTACTGAGCCATGGATAACCGAGACTAGTGGTCAGGCATGCCAGGAGTGTACTGAGCAAGTAGTCAGCCAGAGACACAGATCAGACAAGCTGAGCACTAGATGGAGTGGGTAGTCAAACAGGAACCAGCGGTTAGGAAAACCGGAACCTACATCGAGCGAGTAGTCAGCCAGAGCCACAGGTAGCACCGATGTGGGTAGTCAGACAAGCCGGGTTCATACACTGAGCGAGTTAGTCAGTCAGAGCCACAGGTCAGAACCGATGTGGGTAGTCAGACAAGCCGGGTTCATACACGGAGCGAGTTAGTCATCCAGAGCCACAGGTCAGAACCGATGTGGGTAGTCAGACAAGCCGGGTTCATACACGAATCAAGTTAGTCAGCCAGAGCCATAAGTCAGAACCGATGTGGGTAGTCAGACAAGCCGGGGTTATACACTGAACGAGTTACTCAGCCAGAGCCACAGGTCAGAACCGATGTGGTTAGTCAGACAAGCCGGGGTCATATACTGAGTGGATTCTCAGGAGAGCACGGGTCACAAAAGACAGCAAGAGATAATACCAGAAACACCACGTAAGGGCAATGACTCCCAGGCCCAGGGAGGTTCATAAAGGAGCAGGAGAAGGTGGGACCCAATTAGGCAACACAGAATAGGCCCATAAACAAGAGTCCTTGCCAGTGCATGTTTCCTGATGTTAGCAATGCGGAAGTGGCCGCAACTAGCCGGCCGACACACCACGGAGGAAGGAAGCACAGGATAGCCCAAGGGAGACTGTGATATTCTATGAGAAAACCCATATTTAGTTGGGTTTGGAATAATAACAAATCCATTTATTGCATGGGGAGCTCTCATGGCAATGTTGCTATAAGGGATTCTGGGAATGCAGTATAAAATTCTCTGAAGCTAGAGATATGTTCCTAGAAGAAAGGAATAGAAACATAGAATTTGATGGCAAATAAGAACCATTAGGCCTATCTGGTCTGCCCATTTTTCCAACTGAAAAAACATCAAACCTTGTTTTGGCCTTGATCTTGTCTTATGTTCAGGATAGTCTTATGCTCATCCATGAATGCCTAAAATCTATCACTGTATTAACCTCTACCACTTGTGTTGGTAGGCTACTCCACTTATCTACCACCCTCTCAGTGAAGCAAAACTTTCTTACATTACATCTAAGTCTCTCTCCCTTTTAGACTATGACCTCTTATCCTAACATTTCTACTCCTTTGAAACACACTTCCCTACTATACTTGTAATTTCTGTCTCTTTCAAGTGTGTAAATGCAAAACATTAGCTCATGTGGTTTCAATCCCTGCTTTACAGAATTAGCAGTTAACACAGGAAACATAAGCTAAACCAGAGGTTCTCAACCCGTGCCCTCAGTGGCCGCTAACAGGCCAGGACTTAGGAATTTCCCTGCTAGAACACAAGTGTGTTGATCAGAGGCTCAGTCATATTGATTAACTCACCAGTGCTCTTAAAGGGATAGTAATACTTCGTTTTTTGTAGGCATTAAAAAACATGAAGAATGATATAAGTCTTATCTCTCAAGCTTTTATGGTTTGAGAGATATTCACAAGCAAAGTTTCCCCTCCTGCCCCTTTTACCTAGTGTAAGCCATCTCTTCCCAGATGTGGAATCCAGTCCATAGACCAGACAGATAACAGAAGGGTGCAATCTTCTTCCTGTGAGAACAATGAAAGCCCTGCCCCCCTTGACAAGTTTTTCAGGTTTTTCCTTTATCTTAATTGAAGATTGTCCCTCTCTGCAGTCTACCTGGGCACCTCCCTTCTGCTCTGGCTGAGCAGTGTTACATCAGTAAAAGGGGCGGGAGGGGGATACTTTGTCATTGAATTACTCTTGAACTACAACTCTGACAGAATTGAAATAACACTCTCCAAGGCCCAAATACCATGAAGGTTAATTAGAGCTGCTTTTATTATGAAACATTACTATCCCTTTAAAAGGAAATTCTAAAATCCTGGCCTGTTAATAGCCACTGAGAGCACGGGTTGAGAACCACTGAGCTAAACTATACTATAACTAAACTATATGGGCTTGGAATTACTAAAAAAATGTAGCCTATCTTTTTTGCATGTTGTTACAATGGATTATTGGAATGCAGTAGAAGTGATATAAAACTACAGGTTTATTGCTACAAAAAAATATTTCAGTCAACTGTCATAGATAAGTAAATGAAACATAAATGTATTATATATTGGTACTGTGCTCTGTGTGGAGGAATTTGTAATTTATTTATTTGTTTTGAGCACCATAACCTTGTTGATGGTTTAGAATGCTGTATGTTCACCAGATGAGACCCACTCTGTAAAAGCAGTTGTCAGTGGAAATAGCCAATAGTTCATGCAGTTTCAACCAATGTCTTGTATAATAAAGATATGAGAGTATCAAGCATAATCTAAGAGAAATCCCATATTTATATGTCGTTGGGATTAAAAAGAAAATGTTAAATTGTATGCTTTCATTTATGGGTTGTTCCCGAAAATTCTCAAAATGCAATAGCAGTTCTGTAAAACTAGAGATTTCTTGTACAAACAAGTCATTTTGAACTGTTTTTCTGACATGTAATTGTGTGCACATTTATTTTACTCTGTATGATAGAAGGGTTTTGTCATTATATTTGCTCACCATGAGCACGTTGATGGTTTGGCATTTATGTAATTGACATTTTGATTTGATAGCTTCATGCAGTTGGCTTCACTTTGTCTTTATTCATAAGGACAATATAGCTGACAGCTTACAATTCTGTGACATGTTTGCAGTAAAATTATATAACTAAATTCATATATTCGGGAGGTGTAACATGTCTCATAGGATCCACTGCCTTAGCCTATTTTCAATTTTAAAGGAGCAGTAAACTTTTATTTATGAAAACACATATTTTATATAGCTTTTCCTGTTGAGTAAAACAAGGTCACTCCCACTGCTATCAGATGTTTTATTCAAAATGTATAGCAGATCAAATAATCAGGAAGTGAGTTTACTGTGTTTACGTCCTGATAGTTCTAACTGACAGGAAGTGACAGGCAGTTTCTATCACATTCTGTGGAGAACTGTATGTCTCTGACTTTTCTGACTTTCCTCTCCATTAGAATCTAACAGGAAATCTAATTAGAATTTGACCACTAGAGGGCACTGCTAATGTAAAAAAAACATGGGTTTAAACCGTAATAACTCTGGAAATATAAATCTCTCAGGGGTGGGAGTACCCTTATTTTACTCAATAGGTAAATCCCTACAATATATATTTTTTCATAAAAACGTTTACTGCTCCTTTAAGAAAGTGTTAACCTTTTGAGTGACAGGGGGTACACAACACTTCCTATATAATAATTTGCTAAAACGTGTGTAACGCCGCAGTCATGTGCAGTAGAGACTGCTGCACGTGCTGCAGTCATGCGCAGTACAGACTGCCCGCGCCGCGGCTGCTCTACTGGGCATGACTGCCCCGCGACCGGCTGGCAGTGGCACTGTGGCCTGTGTAACGGGCTCTTCAACTAGTTGCTTATAAATGATACCACCCTATTAGCGTTTGTAGCAGCTGTCGACAGTGCTCAATGGTGTTTAGCCTGTTGTATACCAGTACTCCCATATCTTTATCTAACAAGGATTTTTTTAATCTGTGCTTCTTAAAATAAGCTGTAAAATCAGCAAGCATACTATACAAGAAAAACAATATTTGTATGGGTTTGGAATAAAAAAAAATATGTCACTGTGTCCATGTTGATACAAGGAATTCTGGGAATGGAGTACAAATGCTCTAGAAGAAGGTCATTTCTATCTCTTTCAGACATGCATGTAGTATAAGTCTATGATATATTGTTACAGAGCTCTTTGGTGGATTCATTTTTGTCTTTTTATACTCACCATACCCTTTTGCATTGCTTTTCGCCAGATTTATTTGCATGGATCAGTCAACTAGACGCATGCTAATGAGATCCACAAAGCCAAAACAGTTGTCAATGTAAAACTGAATGGCTCATAAACTTCCAACCAGTGCTTCGTGGAATAAATTGGGGAAGCATCAAGCATCAGCTAAGGGCTTCCGGAGTGGCGTGCAGCCGCACCGGGAGCCCTGGACTCCATGACGTGCCAGGACCGTCACTGGTCCTTAAGTGCCGGACCGCCGTGATAGTCCTGGCATGTCAGTGGTCGCAAAGGGGTTAAAGAAGTAACAACTTTATAAATTGCTCCTCCATTAAATGTGAAAACAAAAATAAATGCTACTATCCCCAAACACCATTTATTATACCTGCACAGTGCATCTAAAATTAGGACATATTAGCAAATGGAGTAAGAAACCATCTCTGTGAAATGCCAGACGTTCTAACCATAAGCTACGCTCAAAATGCTGATTAACAAATCCACAATAATTTTGCAACCATTCACAACATCCAGTGCCCTAATGCACAAGCACTTTGTTTAAATCATCAATTTGATTGTTTTTATATCTCTGTTAGACGTTGCACACATTAAAGAAATGTGTACCTTACATAGTTACATAGTAGTTTAGGTTGATAAAAGACTTACATCCATCATGGTCAACCCTTTTCCTATTCCTGTTCACTGTTGTTGATCCAAAAGAAGGCAAAAAAACCTCTCAATAGAGTAATTTCAAATTCTGCTTTGAATGGGAGAAAAAAATCCTTCTTGATTCCAAATGGCAATCAGATTCTCCTTGGATCAACAAGCAATAAATATTAATCCCAATACTAACATACATAGCCCTCTATGTTCTGCTCTTTTAAAAAAGTATTCAGGCCCTTTTTAAAGGCATATAATGTACTTGATAGCACCACCTACTCAGGCAGTGAATTCCATACCATTATTGTCCTTACCGTAAAGAATCCTTACCGCTGTTGTAGATGAAATTTCCTTTCCTCAAGTCTAAGCAGGTGACTCTTTGTCGTTTGTACTGTTCTGTTAATGAACAGGTCTTTGGAGAGCCCTTTGTATGGGCCCTGAACATATTCATATAATGTTATCATATCCCCTCTAAGATGCCATTTCTCTGCATAGTTAGCTAATACAGAAACAGGGGAATCATTGTGACATGGATTGTTTAGTGCTACTTGATTAGCTAGAAAAGCATGTAAAAATGCTATTGTAGTCTAATATAAAATTAAATGTAAGTTAGTCTGTATTTGGTTTATGGTATTACCTCCCCTTTAAATTCAGAAACCCAGGTGTTAATTCCTCACGCTGCATCCCTGTTCATACAGAATAGCATCAGGTATATAAGCAGTGGCTTAACCCCTTAATGACCCATGACGTATTTGTACGTCATGAGGTTGCGGTCCTTAAAGGACCAGGGATGTACATGTATGTCATGGAACGGCTGCACGCCGTTCGGGGAGTCCAGAAACAGATTCTCAAAAAAAAAAAAAGCCCCGTGGTCCTTAAGTGACTGCCATGTGCGTGTGCAGCCGGTCCTTCAGGGGTTAATGCACTCTGGATAACAGGAACCCTGTCCCTGTTATCCAAAATGCCTTCTTTCACTACTTTTGTACTTGATGTTTTCTGAGTCAACACACTGAACACAAAAGCTGTCTCCTTGGGTCTGTATAAAGTACCACATTTATCATTTATGGATGGCAGAAGGTGAGCCCTTGCATGTTCTCTGTGTCAGTGATACATTTATTTTCTCTTTGTAGCTTCTGGCATTAAGATTAACAAAGGAGGCTGCAAATTAAGAAATCAAGAGTACTATGAGGCTGATACATAGCTTACATGCACATGTTGCTTTTGAATATTTTAAGTAATGGCTGTCAAACCTCCAGTTGGCCAGCCTTGATTTAAAGATATAGTCAACCTCCTGTTTACTTTACATAGTCTACAAATGACAGATTGGCTACACTTTTTATTTATTGCAATTTTTTTCATCTTCACCTTACTGTCACTTTAATGCCATATAGCGTTAAAGTTATGCCCTTGCTTAGTACTTACAGATTCATGTGATATGGAAACAGTCAATATCAGTGTTGGGTAACCTGAGAACCTCCAGAAGCCGAGAAATACATATCCCATCATCCCCAGGTACACAATGGCTGGCCCTATTTGCAGAGTAATCAACTGCCTAGAACACCAAAATTTCAAGAGATACCTCAGCCTTGATAGCCACATACAGTGATGTATTGTGGTCATGTCCCTGAATCGGACATTCACTGCCGGTTTATTAGCAACTGTTCTTTCCTCTTTACTCACCCTGTTAACACTCCTGAAGAAGTCATTGGCTTGTTGTAAGATGAGTTGTCTTTGATCCATCAATTCCCTGAACTCAGCATGAAGTGAGTATAGTTTTTGATAGGAGTCTTCCAGGTTCTCCTTTTCTGCACAGTCATCCAGGACAACTATCCTTCCTGCTTCAGTTTTTAGCTTGGTAACAATTTCACTCCATTCCTAAAAATAATACTCATATTTTAGAATACAGATTAGACTGACTCTGAAATCGTTTACAGTGGGACAGTTTGTTCAATAGGTTTATCCCTTTAAATCAATGATCCTACATTACTAGGAGCATGTGGGCTGCTTTTAGCCACTATTCAGTGCTGGAAAATATAAAAAAACAGCAAGTCCCATTAACATTTGAATGCCAGAGGGGTACGTAAAGCATTGCAGAGCAATGCGTTCCGTACCACTCTGGCACATAAAGAGTTAATTCCTTGGACACTAGTGAGGTCCCCAACTACAGGCTTCACTAGAATCCAAGAGGTTATATAATAACTACTCCAGTTTTTCCCCTGTTTCTTAAAGGAATAGCAACCCTTTATTTTAACTTTAATTATCCTACAAGAACATGATAGGAACAGTCAAATTGTCTATAATTTTATTATGTTTGCTTTACCTTTTTTTTGTTAAACTTTTATGCATCTGACAATGAGCTCCCTGTACATGTTTGCAAAGAGCTTTCTGTCAGGGAACATGAAAGCAAGTCTAGAGATACAATGTAAAAAGAAACAATATAAAAAATAAATCACAAAGAGCTTTCTGTTCAGAAGGGAGAGTGTAATATTGTGTTACATTCTGCTTTGATGTTCTGTCGAATAGAAAACGCTATGAAAACAGAAATCCAGGTAACTCACTGTCAGAAACATGAAGGTATAAAAATAGGCGATGATGGAAAAAAAGGACAATAAAATGTAGAGGCTGTTTGACTAGACATATGGTATTATGTACTAGCATAATATGTAAATTTAAAATAGGGTTTGCTTAATATGTCACAGACAAAATAACGTGCGGCCTAAAGGCGCATTAACCATATCTCCATGAGGGCAACATGAGAATCTCCCCCTGCATGAAAACTGTAAGATTCTCATGTCGCCAGCTAAAAAGTTGCTGTATACATCTGCTGCTTGTTTAGATTACTTGTGCAATCAAATAAATAGATTTTGGATTACTGAAGATGTAGTGGCCGCAACATACCTTAGGGGGATCTTTGATCTGTGCTCCAAAGCTCTGGATCTGTATGTTACTCAGGTGCTGTGGTTCTGTTTACATTTGCATTTAGATTTTTCATTTAGAGACACGTGACTTAAGAGTCACAAGACAAATAAGGAACCCCAGCACCCGAGTAACATGCTAAATGCCAGATCCAGAGTATTGGAGCAATGATCAAAAAACTTCCTAAGGTATGTAGTGGCCACCACATCTTAGTAATCTAAAATCTACATATTTGAAGGCACAACTAATCTAAACAATCAGAAGATGTATACAGCATTGTTTTAGCCACTAAGGTATGTTGTGGTCACTACATCTTCAGTAATCCATAGTCTATTTCTTTGATGGCGCAAGTAATCTAAACAAGCAGCAGATGTATACAGAGACTTTTTAGCCAGCAACATGAGAATCTCGTGCTTTTCATGCAGGGCTAGATTCTCATGTTGCCCTTGTCATTACAGCTATATGGTTAATGCACCTTTAAGTCTCACGTTATTTTGTCTGCAACATTTTAAAAGGATATCTTAAAACAGAGGGTTACATTTTAGGGTTACTACTATTCCTTATAGTAGCTCTGCAGAATTTTGATCTTACGTTAAGCTTTAAACAACATGTGAGCTTACAGCTAGGTTCACACCATGTTAAAGGAGTGTAAAGTTTTAATATGAAAATCTCAGCGCCAGTCCTCAGGACACACCAAAAGCACAGACAGATCAAACACAATGACTGAGACACTAATTACTCAACAGCGATTAAGCAGAGATAACCTGAAATCCTGTATTTTAGGTGTTCCCTGAGGATTAACATTGAGGAATCCTGTTCCAATGTAATGTTTTTTTTAACAGGTGTATCCCTTTAAATCACAGTCAGAACTAAATATTCCCATTGATTTAAATGGAGATTGCCTCGCTATGCATTGGAGAACTCTATAGCATTCAAGGGGTCAAATTCCCCTTTTACAACAATGGGAAGTTTTTGTTCTCCCCTACAGTGCAAACTAGCCTTTTTATTATGTGAATATGGGTCTTACAAGTGCCTATGGCCCTGGTCTTACCATCACAATATTAAAATGTTTGATCCTTCAGTTGTGTTCACTTGTCTATTTTTATTTTTGTGTAGATGCATTAATGCAGCAGAGTTCAAACCTGTGCTCCAGTGCCCCCAGTAGTGCATGATTTCAGGATATCCCCAATCAATCCTAAGAAATTACACTACCTATGACAGATCCTTTAGAATGTCTGAGCCACTGATTGGTTCACCTGTGTTAATGTGAGAAGCTCTTGTAAGCCTGCACTGTTGTGGGGAGGGAGTGCTGAGGACATGTTTGAGTGCCATGTGTGTCAATAGGGAGGGCAAGAGGGAGCACTTGTTCTCCCTATTCTTGCCCCCCCACCTCCCACCTCAGCCAAAAAAATCCTCATTGATTTCAGTGGGGCTTTTAACCCCTTGGATGCTAGAGAGGTCTCCAATGCATTGCTTTGCAATGCAATGCATCGGAGACCCCTCTAGCATTCAAGGGTTTAAAGCTCCTTTTCAATCAGTAAAAATGTTGGTGATTTTTTTGCCCTCTATGCTGCTACAGTTGGTTTGTATTCATTCTTAGTACATCAGTCTCACTGTTGGATCAATGTTGCAGCATGCTGCGTTGGCTTGTGACAGTCGCTGATAAAATCATCTGTTAGCATTCTTGTACAAAACAATGATACTAAAGTATTATTTGGTTGTTTTTATACTCTACGATTGCTACTCTGATGTCCCCCATGTGCACAACCCCTTAAAGGACAACCTTCACTAAATCACGTTCTATGAAAGTAGCATCCTCTGTGCATCCCCAAAACAACTTCTGTCACCCATTTAAGTGGGGGGGGGCAGAAAATTGGCCCCATCGGCTGGTGGTAGGGGCCAAACAAAATCATGAAGAGTCCTCTGATCAGCTGTTTCAGTAAGTACAGAATAGCAGAAAAGCTGTTATATGTAACATATTCTCTGTCAATTCTCTCAGTTTATTAATCAACTGTGTCAACAAATTTTAAATGCATACCCCTATGGCAATGAAAGGGTTAAAGGAGGAAAGCTGTTGTCACTGCTCCCCAGTAGAGACAGCATACTGTCCTCTGGCTCCTCAGGTTGGAGAAGCTGGAACTCCGACAGCCTAGGCAGCTATTGTAGCTTAGTGCATGTGGTGATGTGCCACATTAACTTTTATACATACCTGGAAACTCTCTGGATCCGCACTGAATATTCTGGATTTCAGAGTTAATTACTGGGTGATCTGCCATCTTTTTGAGTTCCCACATTTCCTACTCCCAGCCAGGTTCTGTCCATGCCCAGTATAATTCTGCCCACTCTTTGGTTCTCCAGGGAGCGTTGGCATGAAGGTTCTCAGGTATGATACGTGGTTCACTTTTGAAACGTTGCATGCGGAAGAGCATGTGACATTACAATGCATTCAGAAAGTCTCTGTGATTAAAATGGTGACATGAAAATCTCACAGTGCAGGAAAGTGCTAGATTTTCATGTCGCTGCGTGAAATGTAGCACTCCAACTCCTATCATCTTTACCATCTCATCGCTACCCCGGCTCTCTCTCTCCCTTTCTGCACATAACAGCTTCTCAAACACAGGCATAATTGAGCATACGTTAGCCTAGATTTCAAATCTGTCTTCAAGCCTCTCACAGCGCAGAATTGCTGTATATTCCATTCCCATGAACACATTGAGAGCAGTATATCATTTCCCCTCCAGTGCTTCATGCGAACATTGCTGGCCGATTTGTGCCTGTTAGAGCCGTAGCCCTCCTCAACCTATGCTATCATGGATAGATGACAGGGGGAGAGATAGCTGAGGCAGTGCTCATTGAGAAGCCATTATGTGCAGAAGGGGATAGAGAGAGCCGGGGTAGAGATGAGATGGTAAGGATGATGGGAGTTCGAGTGCTACATTTCAAGCTGATAACCAGCCATTATGTGATCTGAGTGCTGGTTATTAAGGATGTAGGCACGGTGAAATGAAGGGAGAAAGAGGCAGCCATGAGGTGGGATCAAATCCTCCTTTCTCTTACCTTTGTGGATTATCACTGTCCTATGGGAGCCAGATTCCTATATGTGTCTCTACTACTGGAGCTAATTACGACACCAACAGTGAGAGAGGGATCAGACAGAGTTTAGGGAGTTTAGCAATGGGCCAATGCTTAGTACTTTATAACCACCGGTATCTTTTAGGTCAGAGGGGTAATGGGATAGCCACTGTCATCCACAGTGTGTGTTGATAACCAGCAGTTATGTGCAGAAGGGGAGAGAGAGAGCCGGGGTAGCGATGAGATGGTAAGGATGATGGCAGTTGGAGTGCTACATTTCAAGCTGATAACCAGCCGTTATGTGCACAAGAGGGGAGAGAGAGCCGGGGTAGCGAGGTAGCGATGAGATAGTAAGGATTATGGCAGTTGGAGTGCTACATTTCAAGCTGATAACCAGCCGTTATGTGCACAAGAGGGGAGAGAGAGCCGGGGTAGCAAGGTAGCGATGAGATAGTAAGGATGATGGCAGTTGGAGAGCTACATTTCAGGCTGATAACCAGCCGTTATGTGCACAAGAGGGGAGAGAGAACTGGGGTAACGAGGTAGCGATGAGATAGTAAGGATGATGGCAGTTGGAGTGCTACTTTTCAAGCTGATAACCAGCCGTTATGTGCACAAGAGGGGAGAGAGAACTGGGGTAACGAGCTAGCGATGAGATAGTAAGGATGATGGCAGTTGGAGTGCTACTTTTCAAGCTGATAACCAGCCGTTATGTGCACAAGAAGGGAGAGAGAGCCGGGGTAGCGATGAGATGGTAAGGATGATGGCAGTTGGAGTGCTACATTTCAAGCTGATAACCAGCCATTATGTGCACAAGAGGGGAGAGAGAGCTGGGATAATGAGGTAGCGATGAGATGGTAAGGATGATGGCAAGTGGAGTGCTACATTTCAAGCTGAGAAATGAAAATCTCGTACTTTCCTGCACAGCAAAATTTTCATGTCCCCATTTTAATCACAGTGACGATGTTTCGCATGCAATGTTTGAAAAGGATACCATTACAGACACACCCACATAAGACAGCTGCTCATTAAGCTACATTTCAATGTGCAAGTGAGCCATTGTCAGAGTAGTCACTGCAAAATTGTAAATCTGCTAAAGGCATGGTGAAAGCATGTTGGTGTACTTGCAGGGTATTTACAGGGATATGATGGTGAAAACATACTAGTGCATATACTGAGATGTAAACAAAGCAAACACACCACCATATCACCATCCTGGCTCCTTACTGAATCTTAGCGCATCTCCCCCCATGGTGAGCTGCCATTAAGGTTCTGGAGCCAGAGGGTACTATTAATGTTTAACCCTCACCAAAAAATATAAACAAACACCCACAGTGATAACTTTGTAACCACACATTTCCCAGCAGTATGTGTACTATAGTATTAATCAGCAGGAAAAGTCAGACCATACTGTTGTTGTTTTTTCCCACTGTAAAAAAAAAAAAAAAAAGTTCTCATCCTTTAACCCC
Source organism: Rhinophrynus dorsalis (assembly GCA_037306005.1). Classification (NCBI taxonomy): domain Eukaryota; kingdom Metazoa; phylum Chordata; class Amphibia; order Anura; family Rhinophrynidae; genus Rhinophrynus; species Rhinophrynus dorsalis. The sequence goes on along the minus strand of CM074725.1, from coordinate 180,869,228 downwards.
TTGTGTGCCAGAGAGGTCGCAAATGCACTGATTTGCAATACACTGGATACCTCTCTAGCATTCAAAGGGTTAAATGCTAAATTTGAGAAAAGGAAATGCTGTTTCTTTTAAGGTATGTGAAATCAGAAAATTTCAGAATATAACTTCTGTCCACATGGTGGAGCTAGTAACACATTACTGGAGAGGAAACTACCAGACATAAATCATGACAGATTTTGCCAGCAGCAAATACCTATTTCATTACAATACCAACAACTGTTCATATTGATGTAACATTTACACAAGTCATTTTGTCTTCAAAAGGCGTGATGCCGTCCTGCTGGGTGTTCAAACATTGAACAAAAAAAATAAATTCTAGTTAAGTCAAAAATATAGATTTTTTCTTTCATTGTGTTTCATTATGTTTTGTTTTAACACTTTGAGTGCCAAAGTGCTGTGCAGTCCATACATTTGCAATACACTTTGCATCCCCTTGCCACTCAAAGGGTTAATAACGACTGTTATTGTACTCAAAAGGTTAAAGATGACCAATCACCTTTCCAAATGATCCCTCCAGTGGTAACTATAACATCTAGAAAGGATTTGAATTATTATTTCCTCCCTGTTAACTCTTTGATTGCCAGAGGGGTACGGAACGCATTGCAAAGCAATGCGTTCCGTACCCCTCTGGCGCTCGGAGGGTTAATCCTTTGAGTGCCAGAGGGGTATCCAATGCATTGGTGGTTATGCACTAAGGCGTGATATACAGATGGTGGAGACGACTTCTCTAGTATTATCACTTCTCCAGTTCCAATGTTATTCTATGGAGCCTATGCACTAAGAGCTCCAAAACTTAAAGGGATAGTAATGTTTAATTATTGAAGTAAAATCAAGTCTTCTTTATTCTTTTTTATAATGATGTGTATCAAGAAACCGTTATTAAACACTGCCGTTTTTCATTTATAGTCTAATAAAGTTTCCCCCTCCCGCCACTTCCAGTTACCTCAGCAGCATCAGCAGGCCAGCCTGGACAGAATGCGACGAGTGACAATCTTCTTCCAGCATAAGGAAACACCTGCCCTCATTCATCAATGGGACAGGCTTTCCCTTTTTACTGAAAGCAGAAAGATTGTCCCTCGATGCAATCCGTACGGTCCGCGGACCAGATACCAGATCTGAGGGAAGGCTGCGGAACTAAGTAGAAGGGGCGGGAGGGGGAACCTTTATTAGACTATAAATGAAAAATGGCAGCGTTTAAAAACGTTTTCTTGATACACATCATTATAAAAAAGAATAAAAAAGACCCCATTTTACTTCAGTAATTAAACATTACTATCCCTTTAAGAAATGTTAGTGAATTGGCTCCATAGAATAACATAGGAATTGGAGAAGTGGATAATTCATCTTTGCTTTATCACCTCTTTATCATGCCTTCGTGAATAACCCCCATTGTGTTCCAATGCATTGGATACCTCTCTGGCTCTAAAAGGGTTAATTTATTCCAGCCTTCTGGTGGAAACGGATCTAGTTTAGTTAGCTCTGCTGAGATTAGATTGCCCAGATGCTAAATAAAATACCTCTAAAACTATTAACCTGTTTGTAAAGCAAAAAGGCAATTTGAGTAGGTACATTTAATGAAACTAACACCTGAGCAGGTAACAGGTCCACTTTAATAACCAGCATGTCAATAAATGTTAATGATCAATGTGTACGTAACTGGATAATTACCACTATGTTATTAAATATTAAAGCACCTTGTTATTGTTTGTTATGATTTATTTCAGCTACTTGAATGGAAGATGGGTGTGTAACACAGTGTAAGGTATTGCACATCCCACAACCACTGAAACTTTTAATAGCCAACAAGTTTCAAAACAGCAAACATGTCATACACTAGTAAAACTAAATGGAAGAGGTTGAAGAGGTGCAGATTTGAAGAGTACCAACTGCAAATGTAAATTCCTTAGAAATAAATGGGACATTTAACCCTTTGTGTGCCAGCGAGATAACCAATGCATTGCTTCTGGCACTCAAAGGGTTAACAGTTGGATACCCTATGGTGCAGTTGGTTTGCTCCAGAATGTCATATCTCCCAAGTGTCCCTTTTTAGCAGACAGTCCCTCTTTCCCACACTGGTGTCCCTCTTTTTAGGAGATCAGACTGTGTGGTTTGTTTGTATATAAGTGTATCCACAGCAATAAAATGCATATTAATGTTTGTTTAAACTTCAGTATATGTGTTTATATGTATAGTCTGTGTAAATAAAATAATTTGGCCTGGCTTTAAATCATTTATTCAGTTACACAAAGAGGGGTCAGTTGGGTATATAGGATATAACCTAAACATTCTCTGTAATTCCACACCCATCAGACACACCCCCAGCACAACTGCCTAAAACAAAAGTGTCCCACATCTTGGCATCTTGGGAGGGATGGAATTTCATGTTTCCTGTGTTGCGTTATGAATTAGAACCATTATGAATTAGAAGTATCTTTACTGGTTATAGTCCAGGTACAGAGGGATACATTGTTACCTTACCTTGGCATCAAGAACAAATTGTTTGTGTTTATGAAGTAATTCTTCATTTTCAGTCAGTGACGCACCCAGTAGGACATTTTTTAGGTACGTGTCTATGTGCTTCCTCAGCCAGCAAGTAACCTAGGACAAACAAATATTTCTTATTAGCCTTAAAGAGAAAAATATCTACATGTGACTTGCCTTCATGTAATATACAGTGTGACTGATACACCAAATAGAACTGGAGCAATTTTGGAGCAAACCTACAGCACTATAGAGGACAAATAAATATTACCTTTTACTGAAATGGAACTTTTAAACCCCTGAATGCTTCACAATACATTGGAGGCCTTTCTTGCAATAAAGGGCTGAAAATTCATATTTAAATCAAAGTGAATGTTATTTGTCCTCTATTGTAATTGTAATAGAAATTAAAATAATATGATAATGCAAGTATAGTTTATCAGAATGCTGAGGGAAGATTTTTTTTACCTACACGCTCTACGTTCTGTTGAATCTTCACAGGAGAATTCACTCTCTTAATCGGGACGTGAGGAGTACAAAAGAAAATGGCTTCCCCCAGCTTATTAAAAACAACACTTGTAATATCAAATAATATGTAACATTCTATCAAAGTATGCAAACTTTTATATATAAATTTGTGCGTATTACAGCATGATTTTTTTGTACAATTGCAAGCTGGGGCTTAAAGGGATAGTAATGTTTCATAATAAAAGCAGCTCCAATTAATCATCATAGTATTTGGACCTTGGAGAGTGTTATTTCAATTCTGTCAGAGTTATAGTTCAAGAGTAATTCAATGACAAAGTATCCCCCTCCCGCCCCTTTTACTGATGTAACACTGTTCAGCCAGAGCAGAAGGGAGGTGCCCAGGTAGATTGCAGAGAGGGACAATCTTCAGTTAAGATAGGGGAAAAACCTGAAAAACTTGTCAAGGGGGGGCAGGGCTTTCATTGTTCTCATAGTAAGAAGATTGTCCCCTGCTGCTATCTGTCTGGTCTATGGACTGCATTCCACATCTGAGAAGAGGTGGCTTACACTAGCTAAAAGGGGCGGGAGGTGAAACTTTGCTTGTGAATATCTCTCGAACCATAAAGGTTTGAGAGATAAGACTTATATCGTTCTTCATGTTTTTTTAATGCCTACAAAATAAAATAAAGATAAAACGAAGTATTACTATTCCTTTAACAGGCATGAAAGAAGTGGTAAAATCAGGCTGGGGAAGGAGAAGCATTGGGCAGGGAGTAGGAGGAACAGACAGGAAAAGAGAAGAAGTGGGCAGAGTGACAGTAGAAACTCCTCACATCTGGAGACTCAGCCTCTGCCCCAGAGACCCAGTAATGCAGTGTCAAAACCAGAGTCTCTGGGGAAAATCTGGAGAGTGACCAGCTATGAGAATGAAATGTGATAACAGGCAGACAACTGGATTGTAGCTGATTCTTATTGGCCCACATGTCAATGGTTTTCACGTTTATACTTTACCTATATACAGAGAGCTGAACATTTCATTACTACACAAAATAAGACATTGTTGAACTAAAGACGTCATTGGCTCCTGCAGAAATTCTTTAGGACCGTGCAGATAATCCCTACCTGATTCTTGAAGCAATGCCCAATTAAAAGGTACAACTCTAACTCTTTGGCCATATGTTCAACAGAAACGTGTAGGAGCTCTGACACATTTGCACTATAGGGGAGAACTAGAAAATTCCAAAAATTCCCATTGATGTAAATGGGGATTTTAACCCCTTGAATGCTAGAGAGGTCTCCAACGCTTTGCAAAGGACCAGAAAATCCTCATACTCCCTATGAGTTTCCCTCTTGTGCCTTTGTTCAAGAAATAACATCTTTATTTAGTCCTGGATGTCATGGCCATAGAGGGCGAACATGACACATGCAGGCAGTTATTTCAGACTAAGTCAAGCAGAAAGCATGAACCTGCTTAATACTTTAATGACCAGAAGGGTATGCAGCTCATTGACTTGGAGAAGTGGTATCACTGGAGCAATCATCTCCACGTTATCATCTCTTTATCATGCTTTAGTGCATCTCACCCACTGTATTTTTACATGTGTTCCTTTATAAATGAAAATGTTGACTAACATATCTACACCCCAAGAGTTTGTTTTTTTATCAGCCTTGGATTTTAACTCACTGGCATCTAAGGGATTAGTGACCTTTTGTAAGGGATGGTTTTTGTGTTCCAAACTTAAAATTGAAACACCTTTGATGGTTTTGGTCCAAATCGTTATATTGTTATGGGTAGCAGACCTCCTGCTACCCATTACAAATGTCCCTGGATTGAAAGGTAGTTTTTAATGTTAGATGTTCCAAAGACATGTTAAAATAATCTTATCACAGATGACCCAAATATAAAATACCAGGACATTTCACCCTACAATGCATATCTAAACTACAGTTTATGTCATAGCCAGTTTCATTCAAAGGGTCAAATGAACACTAACATCACCTAACAACAGGCATCTTAATACGGACAGGACATCCACTATGATCCAGAACTGACCTACTAGTATTTGACATAATACCCTTAACCCTTTGAGTGCCAGAGGGGTACGCAACGCATTGCAAAGCAATGCATTGCGTACCCCTCTGGCACTCAAAGGGTTAAAGGGATTCATGGGTCTTTAGTAAGACTGAAGGATTTAAAACTTCACCCACTGAAGATGTTCTAAGAATCCTCCAGTAGGGGGAGCCTGGGGTCCATGAGGCCTGCAACAAAGAATCATGTCTGCCTCCATGGATATGATATCCAGTACTAATTAAAGAGAACCAATCCATACAGAATTTATTCAGAGATCATTGTGATTTTCTTCAAAGATATAAATATCGATAAATGGAAATTGCTACTAGTGGGTATAACATTCCTTTGAGGATCATGCTTGAGAAACTCTGCATTAAAGAACTGTTTGTTAACAGAAGCCAAAAAAAACACCTTTTTTTGATCTGAACCAGCTCTCAAAACGGGTTTATTAACCCTCTGAATGCCAGAGGGGTACGCAGTGCAATTTATTCCTAATTTTTATTTAATCTTGCTTATATTCTTATGGAGAGATTTTTTAAAAAAACTGTGGTAACTGAAATTGTCTGGAATAAGTTATAATGCCGGGGACTGTCAATTCTCAGACAAAAAAAGGAAAAATTTTGCGAGGTTTAATCTACAGTCATATTGTAAATTATTTTCAGAAAAAGATCTTTTAGCCCTCTCTTTTTTGTCTGATTTTCTTCATTTTTTCTGACTAAATAACAATGGTCTAAACTTGGAGAAGACAAATAAAAGTAAAATTAGCATTAGCAGATAGGAGTGAGAAGACTAGTATGGTGTTAACTGAAAATAAATATTTTTTTAAATTATTTGAAATTTTTTTTTAGAGATAAAAGTAAAGACATTTTTAATGTCAAAATTTTTAAGGGCACTATTCATCAAGCTCATCTTAAACATCATTTTCAATTCTTTAAAACAAATTTGCAAGTGTGACAGATTTACTTCTGAAAATAAAGTCCCTCTTTTACCACCAACTCAGGATCTGACAATTTTTTTCATTCTGATGACTTTTGAACATCGCACCATTAGTGTTGTTCATATGCATCAATTTATTAAAGCAAGGTGGGAAACCTTGCTGTCCACCAGCTGTTGTTGGACTACAATTCCCATACTCCTCAGCAGGCCAAGTGACATCTGAGTATGATGGGAATTAAAGGCCAGGCTTGTGATTGCAGTGCTAGCTTCTGCCTATCTGTCTTCCACACAAGACAAGAGGTTAATGAGAGGGACTCGTGATGTCATTGAACAGTCTCCATCAAACACAAGAAATCAACATATTGCTGTTCACAGTTTAAAAAAAGTTAGACATTAGAATGATTTATTATGTATGTGTACATTTTGTTAAACGTACCCCTTGCCATATTGATCTTGGAGAAAAAAAAAGTAGTTACAAATCAGAATACAGGTACAGACCAAGTACTGAACATTTAAATCCTAAAGTAGAGATGTCAAATCTGTTCTCAAGGATCCACTGATCAGAACTGATGTATCATATTCATTAACCCTTTAAGGGCCCATAACGTGTCAGGCATCATAGCGGTTTGGCACTTAAGGACCAGTGACTGTCCTGGCAAGCAGATTGGGGACCCTGGAATCCATTGGGAAAAAAAAATGCCTCGTGGTCCTTAACTGCTGGCTGCACACTGCGCAGCTGGTCTTTAAGGGGTTAAGCACAGATGTGCTTAAGAACCTATATCTTTACAGTGGAACTAACACTTTATAGTGACTTGGGTGATTTTGAAAGAGTTTTCAAAATCACTTATATGTTTGTTATCCATTCTTTAATTAGAACTATAGTTTAATAGATATTTAGCTGTATTTGTTTTTACCAATTTACACAAATTAGGCTGCACTAGCTGGCACAGTCTAGTGGTCAGATGCTACATTCCACTTTCCCCCTCAACTGCCACTTCCTACCTGGAAGTACTAGCTCATAGAACTAAACTGGTTAACACTCAAATCTAGACGTGACCTTCACCTTTCTTGCTTAGTACACAAACACTTCTTTGGAAAACTACCACACTACCTGAGCAGTATGCTCACTCCTGCTCTCCATACTAACTAGGACCTCCGCTCCACTGCTAACAACTTGCTACGTATACCACAATACAAGAAAGAAGCAGGAAGATCTGCCTTCTCCTTCAGAGCTCCAAAGGCCTGGAACAATCTGCCTGAAATAATCAAATCTGCTCCCAGTCTAAAATCCTTAAAGGGATAGTAATGTTTCATAATAAAAACAGCTCTAATTAATCATCATAGTATTTGGACTTTGGAGAGTGTTATTTCAATTCTGTCAGAGTTATAGTTCAAGAGTAATTCAATGACAAAGTATCCCCCTCCCGCCCCTTTTACTGATGTAACACTGTTCAGCGAGATCAGAAGGGAGGTGTCTAGGTAGAATGCACAGAGGGACAATCTTCAATTAAGATAAGGGAAAAACCTGAATAACTTGTCAAGGGGGGCAGGGCTTTCATTGTTCTCATAGGAAGAAGATTGTCCCCTGCTGTTATCTGTCTGGTCTTACAACCAGATTCCACATCTGAGAAGAGATGTCTTACACTAGGTAAAAGGGGCGGGAGGGGACACTTTGCTTGTGAATATCTTTTAAACCATAAAGGTTTGAGAGATAAGACTTATATCGTTCTTCATGTTTTTTTAATGCCTACAAAATAAAATAAAGTTAAAACGAAGTATTACTATCCCTTTAAAAGTAAATGCTTCTTTATATCTAAAACCAGAGTGTACCTGTATATCATTTTAATATTCCATATGTATGTATATTCATATGTGTATGTATATTTAATAACATGTAATATATAATGTTTCTCAATTTGTGTAAATATGCAACCCTCTACTGAAAACTGTCCAGGACATACTTGAAAATGAGAGAAATCTCAATGTATTCTTCCTGGTAAAATATTTTCGAAATAAATAAAATATGCAGAAACTGACAAATAAATAAAGCTCGATAGCTCAAACTATAGTTTTAAGTAAAGCGCAGCTAAAGTAAATGCACACACACATAAAAACATGCCAGGGCGATGTGCAGTAAACCAAAGAAACACGTAAGACATCTTCTTCCCCCATACTTGTCCTGCATCTCATGTGCAAGCATGGGCCTCCCAGTTTTCTTTACAGTGCAAATCCTCTGAAGAACTGTGTTGATCCACTAAAAAAAGATCACTAAATACAACCATTGATGAAGATCAGTGATTCTCAAAGTTATCCTTGGGACGAAACAGCACGTCACATTTTCAGGATATTTCTGGTTGATCTCAGTCAGGTAATTAGCGACTCAGTCATTTTGATCTATCTGTGCCTTATTAGTGATATAATTAAGACTTAACATGTTGGTGTGTCTCGAGGAATGGAGCTATGAACCACTGAAATAGATGTATAGATAAATAACATTAGAAAAACAAATTATTTCTTTGGTTGCTAATTTATCCTTTTTGCATTTAGGCTCTAATTACTGTGTGAATTTCCCCTAATCCCCTGATAGATGAGGTGAGCAAAGAAAATCTTGTAGACTTTACCTATTGATCTATTAACTATAATATTTTTTCAACAGGAGGAAATGTGCTCACATCTCCATTCCCTGATAAAAACCCAGGGGAATTGATTTAATGGGCATACACAATGTTCAAAAGAAAAGAGACAGGGCGCAGAGCCATCTAAGAGCGAATCTGTATTGTAAGGTAAATTTCCCCCCGCTCCAAATTGCACTCACCAGATTCCAAAGACCTCAAAGCCTTCAAATAAATAAACTCTATCCCTCCGTTTCTTGTCTGGTCTTCACTTAATCCTTCATAGATATTCAATCCAGCATTCTGATTAAGATTGTTTTATTATGAAATTATTAAACATATAAAATTATTTAAATGTAGTCCAACGCATTTCGTGTAACTCCAGTACACTTTTTCAAGGACAAAGTTAAAAGTTTTACAAATACTTTAAAACATTTAAATATAGTGATCATTACACATACCTTGAACTTCGGAGTTTTAAAAACTCTCCTACTCGCAAGCGTTTCCTTTTGTGACTTTTTGTGAGGAAGTGCACAGCCACAGTGCCAGAAAGACGGGCAGCGTCCAAGAACCAAGAGAGGAATTTAAAAGAACACTGCTCAATTTGTTGCAACACTGATTCTGACCCAATGAAAAACTTTGATTTAACTCTTTATCCCATATAAAGTTTTTTCTTTGAAGACTGGTCTTTTCTAGTCTACACAGATGATTTCTGGGACTCAACCATACTAATATTAGAATTTGTGTATTATTAACACTATTATTATCTTTTTTATATATATTTTTTTTTGGATAAAATATATTCATATAGACCCTCTATTGTTTTAAATATTGTTTAAATTTATCTTAATTATTTATCATTATTATTTTTTGATCAAGACTTATGACATATAAGCGCCTTTGGGTTTTTTGAATAGATACACAATGTTCACCTGGGCCCTCCTGTCACAGGAGGTCTTGCCTTGGGTTCCCACCAGACCCAGTTTCTCAGCAAGGATCCAATTTAATTGTGTGGGCAGATGGTCAGGGTGAAATCAGGCTGTCTGATTGGAGCAGACCTCTGGGAGAGCAGCTATCAGTCAACTTACAGTTTAAAATGACCTTGACTGTCATTGGTATGTAAGGACAGAGACTCCTCTCATACCACCCTGAGAATTGTGGTAGTGCCAATGAATTTTATGCATTTTGAAAGTATCTCATGAAGTATGTAGTAATTGTCAGAATTTTTCCACTTCAGAAAGACCTGGATAATCATGAAAACATCATGAGAACTAATTTCACCATTTAATAAATACCACCCAATAGAGGCACTCATTACCTGATGTCAGTTTTTGGGGAGATATGTGTTTACCTTTTGAGCGCCAGAGGTGTTGGGAAGTCTTAAAACCTTTAACCCTTTGTGTGCTTTGCAATGTGTTCCGTACCACTCTGGCACTCAAAGGGTTAAGGACTGGGGGTGGTGCAATGCATTCCTCCTTAATGCATTGTGCAACCCTCTTGTCCTTTGTGTGTTAAAGACAATCAGAAAAACAGCCTCCCCAGGCATGTTCACAACAAACAAAATATTTTGATTTGACTTTAACCTTAGACTCCAGATCCACTGAAGCAGGTGTTCTGAGTGACTTTTCTTTCACATTGGCTTGTTTTATTACCTTGTCTTCCTGTTGGTGCCACTCACTGACTTGCAGGGCCTGCTCCAATCTCGCTCGCTTTTGCTTCAGATGCTTATCCAGCTGCCGTCTCCTGTCTTGCAGCAACTCCAGGAGGGCTTCAATTTTTCGACAGCTGCTTTGGGCTCCTTGGATCATTTCAGAGTTTGCGATAGGCTGGTTGGACTTAAAGACTTCTATGAATTCAGTTAATTCTTGACTTTTATTGAGCAAGGCCAGTGATCTTCCTAGGAGACCTAAAACAAAGAAATTGTCTGTTATTTTCTGTCAGGATTTTCACTATCTAGTGAGGAATAGAGGGGTGCACGTGTTGCTCAGTCCTCTGACCCTCAAAGGTTAAAGGATTAGTAATTCATAAACTCAGTGCATATTAGTTAACCCTTTGAATGCCAGAGGGGTATCCAGTGCATTACAAAATACCAAACTGAGGCTGATGGACTGGAGAAATAATTGGGCAAACCAATTGCACCAGACGGGACAAATACAAATTCCAATTGATCTCTAAAAGGGGTTTTTAACCCCTTAATGACCGGAGACGTGCCAGGGCCGTCACCGTTTTTTCCCCTGAAGGTCTGACAACAGTCCTGGCATGTCACGTATTTTTTACTTACTTTGCTCCCACGGGAGTGCTGTAAGAAAACACGGGGTCTGAAATTTGACAGCTCCAAGACCGCTGTATGGCATGCTGGTACACATAATCAGTCTCATGTGCTGGCACAACAGCAATGACCAAAGTGATCCTTAACGGTAACTTCCATGGACTGCTTGTTGTTAAGGTGTTAATCCCCTCAATTAAAGAGATGTTTGCAACACATTTCATTATAATGTGTTGGTAATCTCCAAACCTGGGAACTCTTCAGATCTGCCCCGGAGACCCTGATTCAGACTTAACCCTTTCAGTGACAGTGGGGTGCACAATGCAGTGCATACCCCTCTGGCATTCAAAGGGTTAAACACAGGGTACCTGTGGACAGAGGACAATTCTGTGGTTTGCACAGTTCTTTGTAAACCCCTCCTACTCCCAATTAGGTACCACCTACTTCCTCCCACTTCCCTGTCATTTTCAAGGCAAATTCTGGCTTCTCACTTCCCAATCCAGCCCACCTTGACTAAGACCCAGTCACATTATGATGCAAATTGTTTCATTTGGACACTCCCATCTCCAACCCTCATTGATACTCTGGGTGAGCTTGCAGGTTCCCAGGGATGGCGGCCTCTTAAGTGTTCAAGGGTTTAAAAGCCACATTTAACTCCTTAACCCATTAACGACCCTTGATGGTCATAATACGTCATGGGTAAATCTGACTGAACGACCCATGACGTACTATGACAGTCATGGAATTCCGGGCTCCCCCTGTGGCTGCACGCCGTTCGGGGAGTATGGAAGCGGAAAAGATTTTAAAAAATGCTCCGTGGTCCTTAACTGACCGCGCCGTGCAGATCGGCCAGTCGTTAAGGGGTTAAGGACCAGCAGGTTGTGCAACACGTTGTTTTGCTTTGCTATGTGTTGCACACTTCCCTGATTCTCATGGTGTTAAAGAAGATATGCAATTTTTAATAAAAACTATGTTACAGAGCTTTTCCTGCTTAGTGAAATAAGGGTACGCCAAATACTGGGAGATGTTTCATTCAAATCTTATACCCGCTCACACTTGCTTTTTCTAATTCAGACTGTTAGCAACAGTGCCCGACAGTCATACCTGGGAACCTCTTCTCTTTGAACCCCAGGAGAGAGTTCACATTTTGCCGGATAGGAGATGTCAATGGCATAATTGCATCATAAAAGGGGCGAGGCTTAATTCAGTAGGCTGGGCTTACTCGGCTGTGTGTCATAAAGTGGGTAGGAAGTGGGCAAAACAGGGTGGGAAGGAGGAGAAGTGGACAGGAAGTGAAAACCAGAGTCTCTGGGGCAGATCCGGAGAGTTCCCAGGTATCCTGATAGTGTCCAGTACGCATTTTTTTGTAATGTATTCGGTGGGGGGATTGAATGATAGGGCTGAATGTTCAAAAGAAAAGTAGAGGCGTTCTGGGGCAAACCATTTGTACTATAGGGGAGAACAAAACATTTTAAAAAATCCCATTGATTTAATTGTAAATTTGTAACCCCTTGATGCTAGATTTATCTCCAACACATTGCTTTGCAATGCATTGGCTACCCCTCTAGCATTCAAGGTGTTAAATTAGAATTCTTTTGCTCATCAGGGAAAGTTTTACAACATATAGATTTTTTTTCTATATTGAAATCTACTGTTCCTTTAAGAGTGGGACGTTAAGTAATATTTATTTGTCCTCTATGATGTGGTTGGTTTTTCACAGAATTGATCCAAATCTCCTTAGTGCACCAGCCTCACTAATAGATACTGATTATGCAATATAAAATGATATATTACAATCCCCCAACTAAATGGGCCATTCGGTTCCTTTATACTGTTAATGTCTATGGATTTCTATATAAAGAGCCATTCTGAGACAAACCAACTCCACTATAGGGGATAAATAGAACATTTCCACAAATGTACAAAGTTTTTAACCCCTTGTATGTTAGAGAGGTCTCAATCGCATTGTAGAACTCACATTCAAAGGATTTCTATAAGTGGAAATGTTAGACATTTTTATTTTTCCCAGACAGTGCAGTTGAATTGCCGCTTTTATACATAAGGGTACAAGCCACTGAGATACACATTTGACAAACACTACTAACAGTGGCCTGGATTCCATTGCAACTGATAACTCGATCACTGGTTTTCTCTACCAATTTCCCTGAAGATATCAATATGTACCTAAACCAGTGATAACACTGATCAATACCATGCCTCCAGTACGCAAGTGGTTAATATTTCTAGAAATAACTTTTTTTTTTCAAACCCACAACCCCAGAATAGAAGCCTAGATTATAGTGAAAGCAGCTGTGCCTTTGGTATGCAGACCATTCCTTCACAATACTAACATCAAAATACTTTGCCCTTGAATCAGTAATTTTTTTCTCTCACTAAAACTTGTTCTTAGCAGTTTTTCATATATATATATATATATATATATATATATATATACTATTTGAAGAGCCCGTGTACACAGTGCCACGGTGCAGTCATGCACAGTAGAGACTGCCCGCGCCGCGTCTGATATGGAGCAGGGCTCTCCGAATTCAGACCGTAGCCCTCTCTGCGCACCTTCAGCTGCGGCGCTGGCAGTCTGTAGTGCGCATGACTGCAGAGCGCAGCCGTCTCTACTGGTCATGACGGCTTCTGACAAACACACATTTAGCGAATTATTATATAGGATATATTGATTTATTTATTTATTTTACGTGACCCTCGAGTTTGGAAGATCTAACTCAGTGCCTTTCAACGGTATTAAAGTGAAGGATTGATTTTAAAGAAGTAAAACCTATTTAAAGTGCATTTCCATTACATTTAGAGATGAAAATAAAGGCTGTTAGCACCCTCAAAACATTTAGTTCACTTGCGCAGTGTGTCTAAATGTGAGCAAATGGAGGAGGCTGCCATGTGTGTCAAATGCTGGACTGCCTGATCTGAAGCCACACCTAATATGCAGAATAACCACTTTGTGATAATGTGCATCCGTTAACAACTTCACTGTGTGAACATGTATTGTGGAGAGGGGGCATTTGACAGGTGGATTTATTTTGTTTTTTTTGGGGGGGTTTAACCATCCACTGTTAAAGTGCAAACAAGGAATTGCCTTGTGATTATTGTGTTAATCCCACCATGGTATTATATATCAGGGCTCAAAATTTCCACTCGCAACTAGCCAATGGCGAGTGAAAATTTAGCCCTGGCCAGTAGAAATTCAGCCCTGGTGGGCATGTTTTGGCTTACAGTGGTGAGTAACTTTTCAGGTCTGGCTAGTAGCAAAGGACTTCAATTTTTAAGCCCTGTTATATATATGGTAGAAACACAACTATTTCTATTACTTTCGTTACTGTGATAGCATTCAGCTCTATGTTCTCCTATATAAGGGTGTCATCATGTACATACTCCTGCTGTTTAACTGTAGATAAGACTGGAAGCAAACATTATACATTTTTCATTGCACAGTCTTTTAGCATATGTTCTCCACTGTATCATATAATAACCATGTCATTGATTTGATTTTGATTTTTCTTCTGTTCACTGTCGATCCCACCCACTGCTAAGCGGCTCTGAGTAGAATGGAAACAGAGGAGCTCTCTTATTCCACTCCACCACCTCCAGTGATCTCCCAGACGATGCTCCACCACGAGGTCTGACTTTTTATACAAGTTAAAAAAACAACCAAAAAAACGTTCACCACACCATACAGTCATGTTAAAAAGAAAGTACACACTCTTTGAATTCTATGGTTTTACATATCAGAACATAATAACAATGATCTGTTCCCTAGCAGGTCTAAAAATTAGGTAAACACAACCTCAGATGAACAACAACACATGACATATTATACCGTGTCATTATTTATTTAGCAAAAATAAAACCAAAATGGAGAAGCCATGTGTGAAAAACTAAGTAGACCTTATGATTCGATAGCTTGTAGAACCACCTTTAGCAGAAATAACTTGAAGTAATCATTTTCTGTATGATTTTATCAGTCTCTCACATCGTTGTGGAGGAATTTTGGCCCACTCTTGTTTACAACATTGCTTCAGTTCATTGAGTTTTGTGGGCACTTGTTTATGCACAGCTCTCTTAAGGTCCTGCCACAGCAGTTCAGTCGGGTTGAGGTCTGGACTTTGACTGGGTTATTGCAACACCTTGATTCTTTTCTTTTTCAGCCATTCTGTTGTAGATTTGCTGGTGTGCTTGGGATCATTGCACTGTGACCCAATTTTGGCCAAGCTTTAGCTGTCGGACTGATGGCCTCACATTTGACTGTAGAATACTTTGGTATACAGAGGTGTTCATGGTCGACTCAATGACTGAGAGGTTCCCAGGTCCTGTGGCTGCAAAACAAGCCCAAATCATAACCCCTCCACCACCGTGTTTAACAGTTGGAATGAGGTGTTTGTGCTGATATGCTGTGTGTGGTTTTCACCAAACATGGTGCTGTGCATTATGGCCAGACATCTCCACTTTGGTCTCATCTGTCAATTGTTCCCGGAGTCTTGTGGTTTGTTCAGATGCAACTTTACAAACCTAAGCCATGCTACCATGTTCTTTTTAGAGAGAAAAGGCTTTCTCCTGGTAACCCTTCCAAATAAACCATACTTGTTCAGTCTTTTTCTAATTGTACTGTCATGAACTTTAACATTTAACATGCTACCTGAGGCCTGTAAAGTGTCCTTGAGCACTTCACGGTCTGACCTTGGGGTGAATTTGCTGGGACGTCCACTCCTGAAAAGATTGGCAACTGTCTTGAATGTTTTCCACTTTAGAATGATCTTTCTCACTGTAGAATGAAGGACTTTAAATTGTTTAGAAATGGCCTTATAACCCTTCCCAGATTGATGGACAGCAACAATTGCTTCTCTAAGATCATTGCTGATGTTTTTCCTTCTTGGTATTGTGTTAACACACACCTGAATGATCCAGACCAGCAAACTGCTAACACTTCGACTTTTATAGAGGTGGTAACACTTGCTGATGATCAATTAATCAACGGTATTTGATTAGCAGCACCTGTCTGCTACTTAGCATCTTAATTCCCATGGAAGCAATAAGGGTGTACTTAGTTTTTCACACATGGCTTTTCCTTTTTGGCTTTATTTTTGACACTGTGTAATATGTCATGTGTTGTTATTCATCTGAGGTTGTATTTACCTAATTTTTAGACCCCAGATGATTGTTATCATGTCCTGGTAAATAAAACCATAGAATTCAAAGAGGGTGTACTTTCTTTTTCACATGACTGTACATAAAGATTATATATATATATATATATATATATATATATATATATATATATATATAGTGTATATCTAATATTTTTTTCCTTTCTCCAGTGTTTTTATGGGATAATAAATAAATAATAATAATAATATATATACCCCATATATCTATTATATTTTCTTATCCCCTATTTTAGGCCTTGTTGTATAATACATATTATCTCTCATTAGGGATCAGTTATGAATCATGCAATACATTTTACACTTATTAACATCTAATCACATCTATTTCCAGGTTCTGTTATCAGATTCCAAGTCATTTTTATTAATTCATGTATAGAATATTTTTTGTTCTATAGCTATCATTTCATTCTTATTTTTCAACATAAATAAAAAGTCTCTTTGTGACATGATATCTATAATCTGTGCTTCTATGGTTGAAAAATATGATATTTGCAAGGGCTTGACTGATTTGACCAAATTTTTAGATATTGTATTACAAGGAGACATTGTATTTATATTGCATATTTCTAGACTCTTTTGGACAATATATTAATAGGTGAAAATCCCTTTATTTATAAGAGCTCATACTATGTTTCTGTATTTATTTTTGTTTGCCTGGACTATACAGGGCTATATGTTACAAAAAAAAGTGTAGGTGTTCTAGAGCAAACCATTTGCCCTATAGGGGAGAATTAAAAATTCCTATTGATTTAAATGGGCATTTTAACCCCTTGAATGCTAGAGAGATTTCCAACGCATTGCAACTCATAGCATTCAAAGGGTTAAAATCCCTGTTTAAATCAAAGGTAATGTTTAGGTTTTCCCTATAGTGCAAATGGGTTGCCCTGGAACTTCTCCACTTTTCTTTTCAACGTATGGCCCCTATGAATGAATTTCTCTTCCATCTTCATTCACCATATTGTCCATCTCCTCATCATTTTAATCTTCCTTGATCATCTGTCTCATGAAGTGCTTGTCTGTCAGTATTTGTTGATTCATTTTGTATTATTATCCATTTACTGGGTTATTCCCTCACTTTCACAAAGAGCACATTGCTCTGCAATGCGATGCGTACCCCTCTGGCACTCAAGGGGTTAAATTGTTGCCATTTCTACCAGAAGAACAGAGTGCACATCCTGCTTCCTGTCTGCATGTTCAGGCAGTGAAAATAGTACAGCATGTTAAGGGTTCCTTGAGGACAGATAAGATGACCTTCTGGTTAAAGCAAGCAGGGACATATCACCTGAAATCTATGTTCTTGGGTATATTACAGATTAATATTTCAAAGATCTCAGGATCGTTTAATATTGAAAGCTCTCAGATATGCTTGGCAGATTTTTTTTTGCCTCCTCTCTGCGATTAATTTTTCAAATAGATTACACTAAAAATGTGCTCTATTTGGCTGTTACATTGCTTTGTGCCTTGTTTAATGACAAGTACTAACAAGATTGCAAGGATATTGTGGTACCGTAACTTTACTCCATTTTCCTGTGCATCTACAGGGGAGGTGCTTTGGGCTTGCGTAATGTTGACGGAGTGTGTGCACCAGTATGTTCTAAAGCAGTGGTTCTCACCCCGTGCCCTCAGTGGCCACTAACATCCCAGGATTTGAGGATTTCCTTGTGAAAGCACAGGTGAATTAATCAATGTGAATGAGCCTCTGATCACCATATTTGTGTTCTAGCAGGGGAATTCCTAAGTCCTGGCCTGTTAATGGCCACTGAGGGCATGGGTTGAGAACCCCTGTTCTAAAGTGATCATGTGCCTGAGGGCAGAATGTGAGCAATTTCTGTTTGCAGTGTGAAAATCAGTAGCATATACATGTGTGCCTTATGTTGTTGAATTACACATAGAATCTTCAAAATTAGCGAACAGCTGCTCATATTTTTGTTGTGGGCATGGTCATGTGGGCATGGTCAGGATTAACAATCTGAGTGGAATAGTGATTGCAGCTAAAGCAGGACGTTCTATTGCGCACAATTTTATACGTCTATGAAGTGTTGTCATGAATGCAAATTTTTACGTGCAATTCAAGAAGTGTCTGGTATACGGCTTCCTGGATTAGAACATGCGCAATATCTATTTCCTCAGGAAAAATGCCTTTAGCGCATGCTCAAGTTTCTTGCATTCTGCCCTTAGTGCCTAAAATTAGTGCTCATGTGCCTCAACATTAGTTCTCTGGGTACACCAGCTAGTCATCTTTTCAAGATATCCCTGCTGAATCATGGGTGGGAAAGCAGTGGCTCAATCATTTTAATTGAGATGACTTTGCTTAATTAGGAATATCCCCAAAAACCTGATCTGTTGGTACAATGTGAACACTGGAGCTGAGAATAACTGCTGTAGTGGGTAACCTAAGATGCTGCCACATGGTTTGGAGGCTACCAGCTTACAGCAGAACATTATCTACATTATCATACTGTATACTGTACACAGAAGCGTAACACAAAATGCAGGGGCCCCCCTGCGACCTCTAATAAGGGGCCCCCGCGTCACGCCTCAATTAAGCCACAGCCCTCAATTAAACCTCACCCATAGCAATAAATAAATAAATTGATGCATCAGACAAGTTGAAGGCATTTGCAGCACTCAAGGAGATAAAAAAAGAAAACAACAAAAAATAAACATTTTCAGAGCATGAACTTGGGGTCAGATCTGATTAATCCCTTGAGTGCCAGAGGGGCAAGCAATGCACTGAACAGCAGTGCATTGCTCAGCCTTCTGGCACACAAGGGCTATCATATTACTGAGCTCCATTCCAAAGTGGGAAACATTGGTTCAGTTTTCTGAGTCCTCAAATC
Source organism: Rhinophrynus dorsalis (assembly GCA_037306005.1). NCBI lineage: Eukaryota > Metazoa > Chordata > Amphibia > Anura > Rhinophrynidae > Rhinophrynus > Rhinophrynus dorsalis. Next base: position 180,850,323 of record CM074725.1, on the reverse strand, counting down.
TACTATTACACACATACACCGAGCGAGCAGCAGCCATAGACCCCCACCCCCTAACCTGACCTTTTCCATTTCTATAAATGTATGGGCACCACAGCAGCATAATGGACTATCCAGATACAAAAATACATATTCCACATTTCTGTATTAACTCTTGGGTGCAAGGAAAGGCAAGTACAATCAAGTGACCCATTTCTACTATTGTACCAGCACGCTGTCCCAGTCCTCCCACTTTTGTTTATTTTATAAATAGCATTAATGTTGTGAAGCAAGGCAAGAGTCAATCAGTAATTTAATGCTTTTTAACATCATTTAAACAGGTGTACATTTTGAGTAGTGCAGCCTTGCAGTGGGCTTTTTCTCATGTAGCACCTACTTGAGTGAAAATATTTAAATCTGATTATTAACTCTGAATAACCTTTAATATTCAGCCTAATTATTTTTGAGATATAGCTTTCAACTGACACTGAGCTACATTAGTGATACCACAGAGTTTACACATAACACATAGCTACGCTAGTGATGCCACAGAGTAGGCCATTGAAATCGAGCTACACCAATGATACAAAAGAGCTTATAATTGAAATTGAGCTACACTAGTCATACCACATACAAATGAAATGGTGGTATATTAGTGATACCAAAAAGCTTACACTTATATAACTACCAATAAGTAGTCATAGACTTGTAAACTCTGTGGAAGCAAAATGTATAGCAGGGATTGAGGGGGCAGAAAGACATGCTGCATGCAACAGTGGGCAGAATACATACATTGGATAATGTATTTAATGCAATGGAAGGCAGGAGAGCCTATTTGAGAAGCAAAGTGTCAGACAACTGGGGAGATGCACTAAGGTGTGATAAATTGGCGATACCTTCTCCAGTGATATCACTTCCCCAAGTCCTATTTTATTCTATGGAGCCACTGCACTAAGATCTCTCAGACTTTAGGGATCTTAGTCCATAGACTCTATAGAATAACATAGGAATTGAAGAAGTGATATCACTGGAGAACTTACCTCCACTTTATCATCTCTTTATCACCCCTTAGAGCATCACCCCCAGTGTTTTCTACCAGATCTTCCATGTACAGAATATCGTTGTAGGATACTCATTATAGTAAAATAGTTGATGAGGCTGAAAAAACAACATGAATCCATCAAGTTCAACCCATACCATAGCACCCATGTTGATCTAGTGGAAGGCAAAAAAACATTGAATCCTTTTCCAAATAAGCCCCAAGTGGGTAAAAAAAAAAAAAGAAATCTTTTTGACTCCAAATGGCAGTCGGATATTTCCCTGGATTAACATCTTATCTGCTCAAAGAGAAGAGATGGCAGTGTAGCAGTTATGAAGTCACATCGGATGAAATTGCTTTGACACCTAATCCTCCCATTGAATGCCTCACAATACAAAGATAATGGCCTATGTGAAGGAGGTGCGGTGTGTAGTAGCCCCAAGGACATTATACAGTGGGCCTCTAAACAAAATTAATACTTTCATGCTAAGACCCTTTTTGGTTGCATTGCGAGAACCTCTGTCCCCGATTTCAGGGGAGTATGTAGCAAACAGTAAAATCCGCAACAATTTTGGGCTGTACCCGTGTGTGCTCAGCAGGACTGCCATAAGAAATCATGGGGCCCAGGACAAGCGTAAGTGGCAAGGGCCCCCACCGCTGATCTTTTATTGTCTAGAGAGAGACACAAACACAAACACACACACTGGAGAAATGGTCTGTGTGAGCCTGAATACTTCTCTGTATGTGTGTCTGAATGAGTATGTGCCTGAGGCATGTGTGTCCATGCGTGCCTGAGGCATGTGTGCCCGTGCGTGCCTGAGGCATGTGTGCCCGTGCGTGCCTGAGGCATGTGTGCCCGTGCGTGCCTGAGACATGTGTGGAGCAATTCTGGAGCAAACCAACTTCACCAGAGCAAACAAGTAAATATTCACAAACTTCCAACAGCTTTATATTTTAACTCATTGAATGCTAAAAAAAGCTCCAACACGTTGCTTCACACTAGGATTTGGTATTTGTCCCCATGGTGTAATTGGTTTGCTCCAGGATTGCTCCATTTAACCTTAACAAATAGCTGAAGGAGATAGAGGAGAGACAACAAAGGATGGTGGAGGATAGAGGGGGAAACTGTTCCCCCAACTTACCTTTGTTTTAAACATATCTATCTGCTAAGAAGTAGATAAATACAGTCAGCTAATGTACACATCTGGTGTATAGGTTAGTAGTTATGGTTAAGAATGAAAAGTATTTACCAAAAGTAGGCAATCATAAAACCCCCATTTCTGTATTAACATATGCACAGCTATATACTGTATATTGGTGCATTATAAGTTAATACAGACATGGGATTCTTATGCCTGCCAACCCCTGGCAAAATCTTTTTTTTGTAAACATAATTGTTAACAGATAGTGCAAAAATATGCGCTATACTGTTGTTGAATTTATTATTACAGAAATGTGGTTTTTATGATTGCTCACCCCTTCTGGCCAATACTTTTTTTTATTACATATCTACTAATATGTAGATATGTGTTAAAAAAAGTATTGGCCAGCAGAGGTGGACAATCATAAAAACACAGTTCTGTATTAATATACTCAACAATATATTGTGTATTTGTTTACAATATATTGTGTATTTGTTTTGCCAGGGGTGGGTAGGCATAAGAATTCCATGTCCATACTAACTTATAATGCAACAATATACAGCTGTGCATGTGTTACATACAGAAATAGAGATTTTATGATTGCCCACCCTTGACAAATACTTTTTCTTATCAAATGTGCACACTCACTGCATGCATTTAGTAGATAGATATGTTTAAAACAATTTATTGGCATGGCCAGGGTAAGGCAATCATAAAAACAAAATGTCTGTACTAACATATACACCAGTATACAGTATATTGGTGGATATCTTAGAGCGGAAATTAGATCCTTATGATTGCCCAATACTGGCCAAGACTGTTTATCTTTATTATTTACCAACAAAAACATAAGCTTAACAGGATAATTTTGTCAAAACTGGCTCAAAGTCAGGGTTGCGATTTGAATATATGCACATTTTAAAACCATAACCTTTTCTTTTACAGTGTGAGGTGGACAATAGGAGTTGGACAATGTGGTTGTGGACAGTGTTTGGGGGACAATGTGAGGCGAACAGTGTGTGATGGACAATGAAAGGTGGACAGTGCGTGGTGGACAATGTGGATGTGGACAGTGTGTGATGGACAATGAAAGGTGGACAGTGTGTGGAGAACAATGGAAGGTGGACAGTGTGTGGTGGACAATGGACAATGGAAGGTGGACAGTGGGGCTTACATATTGAGGCTTAAATTATTAATATTAGTCAATGTCCACACTCACGCTGTCCATCCACATATGTCCACCACACTGTCCACGCACATTTGTCTGCCTCACACTGTGCACACCCACACTGTCCACCTCAGACTGCCTACACCCACATTGTCCACACCCACATTGTCCCCCACAAATTGCCCACACCCACATTGTCCCCCACACACTGTCCAGCCCCCACACTGTCCCTCACAGTCCACCCACACATTGACCACCTCACACTGTCCACCACCACATTGTCCATCTCACATTATCCCTCACAGTCCACCCCCACATTGTCCATCTCACATTATCCCTCACAGTCCACCCCCACATTGATCACCTCACACTGTCCACCACCACATTGTCTATCTCACAGTGTCCACCCCCACATTGACCACCACACACTGTCCACCCCCACGTTGACCACCACACACTGTCCACCTCACATTGTCCAACTCAAACACTGTCCACCCCCACATTGACCACCTCACACTGTCCACACCCACATTGTCCAACTCACACACTGTCCACCCCAACATTGACCACCTCACACTGTCCACCACCACATTGTCCACCTCACACCCTGTCCACCTCACATTGTCCCTCACAGTCCACTTCCACATTGACCAACTCACACTGTCCACCACCACATTGTCCCCCTCACATTATCCCTCACAGTCCACCCCCAATTTTCTCTCACAGTCCACCCCCACATTGACCACCACACACTGTCCATCTCACATTATCCCTCACAGTCCACCCCCACATTGATCACCTCACACTGTCCACCACCACATTGTCCATCTCACACTGTCCACCCCCACATTGACCACCATGCACTGTCCACCCCAACGTTGACCACCACACACTGTCCACCTCACATTGTCCAACTCAAACACTGTCCACCCCCACATTGACCACCATGCACTGTCCACCCCAACGTTGACCACCACACACTGTCCACCTCACATTGTCCAACTCAAACACTGTCCACCCCCACATTGACCACCTCACACTGTCCACACCCACATTGTCCAACTCACACACTGGCCACCCCCACATTGTCCATCACAGTCCACCCTCACACTGTCCACCACCACATTGTCCACCTCACACACTGTCCACCTCACATTGTCCCTCAAAGTCCACTCCCACATTGACCACCTCACACTGTCCTCACCACCACATTGTCCACCTCACACTGTCCACCCCCACATTGCCCATCTCAAATTGTCCACTTCCACAATGTCCATCTCACAGACATGGTCTCCCACACTGTTCACCTCACATTGTCCCGCACACACACTGTCCACCTCACGCTGTACATCCATATTGTCTACCTCACACTATTTCTGTTTAAACCTTTGCGTCTATGGCACTCAAAGGGTTAAACTTAAATAACTGCTCTCTGCTGCTGCTTTACAATTGACTTACCACAGCAGACTGAGCAGAGTTGAGAGAAGAAAGAGCCTCCATCCTTTTCATTCATTATCCCCCTGGCGATTCTGCTGCAATTTTATTTCAGCCTGCCCCACAGCAGGAGAACTGAAGTGTCTGTTCAAATTTTAAGCAGCCCGCGAAGCTATGTGATGACGCAGCGCGCTGCTGCGCATTACATCATCCCGCTGAGCAGAGCTTGGGCTTGTACGAGGTGAGCTCCGGCTCTGCTCTGTTTACGTTCGTGTCGGCTCTGCTGCTGGTAGTAGGAACGGGAAAAACGCTTATAATTGTACATGTATGGGCAAATTGGGGGCCTAGTTAATAAATAATATATATCCTATTGGGAGTTCAAAGTGTGGTGGGGCCTCCAATACAATAGTATGGGTGCAAAATTTCTGGGGGGCCCCTAGAGCGGTGGGGCCCCCCCGCGCTGCGGGGGCTGCGGGGGCCTCCGCTACGCCTCTGACTGTACATACCTACTGCACTTTTAACCATTCAAGAAGCAGAGAGGTGTGCAATGTATTTCTTTGCTATAAGTTGCACACACCCCTGGTCCTTAATGCGTTAACCCTAGATAAGCTCATTCAGATGTGGCTTTTAACCCCCTGGAATCCTGGTGACGTCTCCAACCCACTGATCTCCAGCCACTGGAAATCTTTATTTGTTGGCTATGGTGCAGCTGTTTTGCTCCTGAATTGCTCCTCTTTCGTTTGTAGAAAGGCCCATTGGATTTTGATTCAGTTGTAAATATGAATTGTGCATTATCCTTTCAATACAAGAGAGATCTCACTGGCATTTGGTTGGCGATCTCATCACAGGATGATGGGATTTGTAGTCCAACAGCTGCTGGGGGACGGCTCTTTAGCCACCCCTGGTCTAATGTGTAAATGATGGTACCAGTGGGTATCCATTTGAATTGTTGCATTTGAAATGTCCCGCGGCGCGGCTGCACGCTGCATTAAACATGTTGTGTGATTTAATAGGGCAACATGAGAATCTCACGCTGCTTATAAGCGCAAGGTTCTCATGTCTCCTGTTTAAAGGTTGCACAGCGATGCCCGTCTCTATTACTATAGGGTAATTTAAGTAAATATTGGACAATGCTAGCGCTGCACATCTCTCTCTCCCCGCTCCCTCTCTAGTAAATATTGGACAGTGCTAACGCTGCACGTCTCTCTCTCCCAGTGTCAAACTGAACTTAACCCTTTGAGTGCCAGGGTGGCACACAACACAAAGCAATGCATTGTGTTCCACTCAAAGGGTTAAAATAAATGTTGAACATTTGTTGTCTTTCCCTTGGCTGCCTATTTTTTTAAGGATAATATCCCCCATTCACTCTCACTCACTCTGTCCAAATCCCTCAGCCTGCAAATTAAATGGATAGTAATACTTTGTTTTATCTTTATTTTATTTTGTAGGCATTAAAAAAACATGAAGAACGATGTGTCTTTTCTCTCAAACAATGAAAGCCCTACCCCCTTGACAAGCTTTTCAGCCTTTTCCCTTATCTTAATTGAAGATTGTCCCTCTCTGCAATCTACCTGGGCACCTCCCTTCTGCTCTAGCTGAACAGTGTGACATCAGTAAAAGGGGTGGGAGGGGAACACTTTATCATTGAATTACTCTTGAACTACAACTCTGACAGAATTGAAATAACACTCTCCAAAGTCCAAATACTATGATGATTAATTAGAGCTGCTTTTATTATGAAACATTACTATCCCTTTAAAGAACAATCAAAGAAAAATAAAAGTGCGGATAACAAACTATGCTTCCACTTGTGCACTTACTCTTCCCAATCCCCTCCACTCCTTCAATCCTGGTGCATAACGAAAATCCTGGTGCGTAATGAAGCCCCCATTATGCACAGCATAGCTGAAGCCTCTTTAAATATAGCTCAAATGGAGCGCCTCCGTGTGCTGCATAGAGCACACTTTTCTCTTTAAAAGTCGCACAGTTGGAGCACCTCCGTGTGCTGCACAGAGCACATTTTTTGCAGCTGGAGTGCCTCTGTTGTGCAGATAACTTTTTTTATGCTCTGAAGGGAAGATAAGAACTTACCAATTACCAATAAAAGGCAGCCATAGCAATATGGTGTTTTGAAAATGAATTACAATGGACTGCTTGAGGTGATAAGGCTATTTTGAGAATATTCATTAGATCACAGTCAGATTGGCGTGCACAGGTTAGTTCAACAGACCAAACCACAGCTTTCTGTCTATGGGACAGTGCATTTTGTGTCTATCGGTACAATGACAGCAGAGGCATATTATATAAAAACAAAGAAAAAAAGAAACAGACACTGTATACTCTCCTTTTTCTTACCCCAAAATGTCAAGATACCTTTTGTTATGCTCTGCAGCTGGAGCGCCTCAGTGTGCTGCATAGAGAACAGTTTTCCTTTGATCGCGCTCCTACTTATGATGAATGTGAATCTGCGGTTAATCGACAAAGTAGCGACCTGTGTCCTCATGTAACTAATGTGTCCTCAGGTCGCTACTATGTGAATTAATTACAGATTTGGGGATATTATCTATCTTGACATTTTGGGGTAAGAAAAAAGAGAGTATACAGCAGGTCCGGCAAGACGTTTAAAGAGGCAACATGAGACCCTCTAGCTTTTATGCAGGGTGAGATTTTCATGTCGACATTTTCAATACAGCGCATTGGTTAATGCACCTTCAAGCCAAACAACATTTTACATGCAACTTTTTAATAGTGACCCGTACCACTGTGTTCTGCATTAAAAACATTAAGGTTCTTTACATCAGGGAAATTCCTGGAGAGCCTGGACGTGTGATATTTGACTTCTGGATACTAAATTTTAGATATAAGTTTATGTTCATATAATTCTGTACTGGCTGCTAAAATTCCTTGGTGGCTCCTAAATATTCTGTCTGGCTCCAAAGGTTTTTATACATCGCTTCCCTTGACTGCTATTGCTTTGAGTACAGGATGGCAGCACTCAATAGCCTATGTTCTTGTCTGCACTGCTAGCCAGGGGAAGATTTTTAATGTTATGTGCTTCCAAAAAAATCAGTAATTGGTCATTATCAATATTGTCTGGCTACATCTGGCTAAAGTAAGAAATAAATGTTCATGTTCTGTGCATTCTTCTTTTAACCCTTTGAGTGCTTTGAAATGCATTGAATACCCACTGATACTCAAACGGTTAATCCACTTCCTTACAAACCCATGGACAGGACTACTGCACACAATCACTGCACATTTGGCAGCTAATTTATAAAGAAATGTCGCTATTTGAGACAATTTTGTGACAGAATTTTTGCCAGAATCTTAACGCCAGGTATATAATAATCCTTTATTTATATAGCGCACACAGATTACGCAGCGCTTTACACTCATATTGGTTCCTGTCCCCATTGGGGCTCACAATCTAAATTCACCTATCAGTATGTTTTTGGAGTGTGGGAGGAAACCGGAGTACCTGGAGGAAACCCACGCAAACACAGTGAGAACATACAAACTCATTGCAGATGTTGTCCTTGGTGGGATTTGAACCCAGGACCCCAGCGCTGCAAGGCAACAGTGCTAACCACTGAGTCACTGTCCTTAAGCATTCCGTAGTTGATATCAGAGTAATAACAACAAGTAATTAAAACAAGTAATTTATAAAAATGCCTTAAATCCTTTATAAATCAGACCTGATATTATCTCCAGTTGCCATGCCTTAAGGACTCTTCCTCAAAAAGTTTTTTTTTTATAAATCTCCCCCAATTTCCCTTCTGACCTTTCTGATTGATTAGCTCATATTTAGCTTACTTTCTATTCGATCTCACATTATGCTTGTCCACTTTTGTGATTGATTACTATGTCTCGTTGATAATACTAGTTGCAAGCCAGATATACCCCGGCAAATATCACTGTATATTTTTATATATTTCTATTAAAACTGTGAATGAGTGAGATATATTTGTGTGCTAGCACTGCAGCATTATCTTTTCTCTTCTTTATCTGCACGACCATAATCTCCTGTAGCACCAATTTTTAGCCCTCATTTTCTGCTATGATATCAGACTATATGTGTAGAAGTGTGCATGAGTTATTGTGCTTACATAAATCCAAGAAGATAAAGACTATGGAACTCACTGTGCCTGACGTACAAACAATATATAATTTACTCTAGTGCAGGGTTGTTAAAGTTTGATCCTCAGGGGCCATCTGTTGAGATATCACTAAAGGTGCTCTCACAGTGCTGTAGCCTATGTTATAAATTGTATGGTTGCTAGAAGTGTAAGTAAAGTTTTGTTTGTTGTCAACTTCCCCTTCCTGCTGTAACAGGAAGAGAAACAGTGAGCAGTTTTTTTCTAAAAATAAAGACACAGAAGCTAGAAGTACCTGTGTGTGTTTTTGCCTCCATATTTATATAACTTGTTTATATGCCCGGTTATCCTATCCTTATAATACAAATGGCAACAGGTTATGGGCCCAGGAAGGATGCAGGAAACCGATGGAACAGACTTTGTTTTGATGGAGATGAAAAGAAATATGAACTTTGGGAGAATAAATTCTTGGGACATCTGAGGTTAATGAATCTCAAAACAACCATCCTGAATGTGCCTGCAGACACTGAAGATGAGGATGAAGATAATAGTAAGAATGAGGAAGCATATGCAGAATTAATCCAGTTTTTAGATGATAAAAGTTTGTCTCTGGTTATGAGAGAAGCAGCTGATGATGGAAGAAAAGCACTTCAAATATTGAGAGACTATTATGCAGGTAAAGGTAAGCCCCGCATTATTAGTTTATACACTGAACTAACATCCCTTCAGAAGGCTGTAAATGAAAGTGTGACTGACTATATTATATGTGCAGAGACAGCCATTACAGCACTGAGAAATGCTGGAGAGACATTAAGTGATGGACTGTTGATTGCAATGATTTTGAAAGGTTTGCCTGAATCATTTAAAATGTTTGCCATCCACATTACACATGTCTAGGGCATGTGGTATAGATCAAATAAAGACACACACAACTTGTTTGGATGTAAAACCAGGCCACAGCTTTATTAACTTAAAATTTAATAACCACCACAACTTTAAGCCCTTGCCAAATGCTAGGCATAAACTTATGCCCACCCTACTGAGCCCCAAAAGGCTCAACCCATCTTTTCCTCCATTCCACCACACCCCATTAGCTGGTCTGTGCAGCTCAATGAGGGGCGGTAACCACAACCCGCGACCGTGGTCCGGGTGCTTAATGCCCAAGGCCGCTGGCCTGACATCCACCTGTTAACCATGCATTCCAAACATGATGTACCATTTTTCCTATTGGCAAGGGCCAAAAGCGCCAAAAGCTGTGACAAATAAAGTAAACCCAGGTACTTTCATGACCCAAAACTCACCAGAAAACAAACCCCAAACTAACAATAAAACCCAAATACAGGGAGGGAGGGAGGGCCGATACTTTTGGTATTCACTTCTGAAAAGGAAGTGATGCTCCAAGTGTAACCCTTTATATTGGTTCCCATGCCCCACCCCTTCTTAAACATTAAAGGGGCAGATACCCCTTACAAGCTTTCTTTGACCCCCCCACAGCCCTGACATGATTCCCCTTCTTAGGGCTTGTGGGGAATTCTTGTCTAGGGCATGTGGTATAGATCAAATAAAGACACACACAACTTGTTTGGATGTAAAACCAGGCCACAGCTTTATTAACTTAAAATTTAATAACCACCACAACTTTAAGCCCTTGCCAAATGCTAGGCATAAACTTATGCCCACCCTACTGAGCCCCAAAAGGCTCAACCCATCTTTTCCTCCATTCCACCACACCCCATTAGCTGGTCTGTGCAGCTCAATGAGGGGCGGTGACCACAACCCGCGACCGTGGTCCGGGTGCTTAATGCCCAAGGCCGCTGGCCTGACATCCACCTGTTAACCATGCATTCCAAACATGATGTACCATTTTTCCTATTGGCAAGGGCCAAAAGCGCCACAGGGCCTGATGCGTACATCCTATGCAGCCAGGCCCTTCCCCCCATAGAAAGCTATGGCCTGCTCCAAACCCCCCCAAAAATGTCCAAAGTGAAACGAAAAGAAAAAAGAAAATGTAGCCCAACCGCACAGTGAGCCACCCCATCTGACCTAAACAAGGAAAAGACGAATCCACAAAAACAGAATGTTGCACAGACAACCCCCAATTGTGAATGACACACTCAACACGCGTCGAGTCAGACATATCCCGTACTTCCAATGCCCTGCGATCCCTGTCACCAACCCAGCACTGGCGTGGAATAATCACTGGCCACGGAACACCAGCCTAGGGAAATGGCAAAGGAGAACAGAAAAATTTCCCATGAATGGCCGCACCAAAAGCCAAGCTAGGCCAGAGCCAAGGTCATTACCCCCACAAGTGCACCACAAGAACCCAAGGGGGACCACTAAACGTACCAACCAACCTCAGGAAGAAAGCGAGACCACTGCGGACCCAGATAGACAAACCAGGACACCAACGAAAAAACAAAGGGTTGAAAGACAGCAGCACCCACCACCACAATCCGCCGCTCTCCATCACACCCAAATAACGAAAGTGGCCAACAATCCAGCAGCAACAAGGCCGTGACCTGAACAGAAAACAAAAAACACAGTATAGCAACAGAAACTACAACTCGACACCCAACCATCCTGTCCGGCCTAACAGAAGAGAAAGCCGTGCGGACTCCCACCGACCGATACAGCAAACAGACTCAGTACCCAAACCAGTCATATCCGCCTGCATAGCAGCCCCAATGATATCCAAACCCGCCACCGAAAACAGTCACCCAAACCCCAGAACCATAGACATCCCTCTCGAAGCAGCGGATACGAAACGAGAGAGAACCAGAAGCAAACGCACAAAATCCAGAAACACACACCGGGACTGAATTGAAAAGAACTAAACAACTCCCCCAGATGCAGAGCCACAAAAAAGCAAAACAATAAGCCACCCCAAACACTGACCAGAATGAGCCGAGCAAACACCTGGAAGATAACTGTTGCAAGAGTGAGAACTAAACCAGGCGCCGAGTATCAGACTGCGCCACCACCAGTCAAGACCGCAAAGACTTGCGCACCCCAAATTCCTATGAACAATCTGCCCCCCCGCAACAACCCAAAAGCCAACCCAGACACCCGGCCCCCCAATAGCCGCCGGGAATACACCCCGACTAAACCAATTCCAGTACCAACCACAACACCCCATCAATCCTCACAGCATCCCCCACCACAGCCTCCAACTGATCCACTCATCCCAAGCAACCGCACACCTTGCCAAAGAGGCTGGAGCCAATGAATACCTCCCCCGGATACAACTGTAGGCCACCAAGATCCCACCAGTGGTCAGGACAAGGAGTACCCCACAGCTGTCGCCCCCAGACATGCCTACCAAACTCCACGACCAGGAATCGAGAAAGTGCATCAGCAGCCACATACAGAACCCAGGCACACGCCGCTCCCAAAAAGATATATCAGGACTCAGACAGATGGCACCGAACAACAAAGCAGACAGAACAGGGACAGAAGAGGAAAACAAGTTATGAACCGCCAGCACTACCCCCATAGCGTCAGAGTACAAAAAACAACCTTACCATTCTGCATCCTGACAACCCACAAAGTAAAAGCGATGACAATTGGAAAGACTTCCAGGAAAAACCAGGTCCCTCATCAAACCGGAAGACCCCAAGTCACAGGCCAAAGAGGCCAACCCAATCCAGCCCAAACAAGGACCCGAACCGCAAAGAACACGCTGCCACTGTACACAAATCCAACACCCTATTCGAGCCCCAGAAATCCAGCAGGCGTGCCAAATCATGGCCTAGTAACAGAACAAGGAGGAGCACGCAGCAGAAAACGCCCACCTAACACGCTAGCAAGAATTGAAAAAACGCCCAAAAGCAATCCCTGAAAACTTTGGGTATCCTCCAATACCACCACAACTTCACCGCCTTCGTCCCAGCAGCAGTCTGAATATCCCGGTCCAGAGGAGCCTCTTCCAAGGAAAGCCAAGAATAAATATCCACAAATTTGCTCCTCTGGAAGGCCAGGAACCAGACAAATGCAAAGTGCAAAAAACCCCTTAGTGAAACAACCAAAGCAAAACCGCAATCCAGGAGCATAGACCAAAAGACAAGCCGGGGTCAGGAACCTATGCAGGTACGCAGACAAGCCAGGATCAGGAATACAGAGATCAGCAACAGCAAGAATAAGCCAGGAGTCAGAAGGGACATCAGAGGAAGGCAGGTCATGCACAGATAATCAGATGCAGGAAAATGCCCTCGCACCGAAGCAAACATAAGGGCAAGGAGGAAGGGAGCCAGCTGCGTGAAACAGCCTGGAAGGGATTGGCTGAGAAACAAGCAGGTGCGCAACCATGTCAACAGAGAGATCAAGGCAGTCTGGTCAACCCCAGCCGACTCAGCCCACCAGGGAAGGAAAGGCAGCAGTAATCAACAGCATAGCGTGTGACGAAATCAGTCAAACCATGACAACCTTCAAAACTTCTCCCGAACCTCAACCCTCAAATGTAGCCCCAAAGGACTGGCCCAGCAAAAATAGGCAGTCCAACGGCCGCCATGGGAACCCCCCCAAAAGAGTGAACACCCAGCCGCAGCCCCTAACCCCAATAACTGGGAAGCAGCCGAAGGAATAACCACACCAGCCCCTGCAACGGGCGCCCCAGTAGAAACAAGACCAGCCCCAGAAACACCCACCACCACCACCAGGAGCAAGAGGGGGGGATCACCCCTGCGCTCCCTGGTCCCCGAGAGCTCCCAACATGCCAAACCTAGACTAACCCAGACCCCCAACACCAGGGACTGCAGCCAAACTGTTAATGTAATATAACAAACACATACTGAAGGGAATAATACATAATTATACAGTATTTTTACATTGCACAACCAGAAAAACAAACTAAACATGTTGCACACAACATAAACACAATTAAATATACACATAGTGTGTCAACATCGACATAGAGAACATGGGGCACCCCAAGCTGATCCCCACGGCACTCCACAGTGCCATGCACCCTGGCCGAGAATCACGGCCCCAGGCAATCCCGTACCTGTTATCGCAACGGGAGGCACGGACTGCGTAACTTCCATCTCCGCAGAGGCACCCATCAGTGCCACACCAGGATCCTCACCAGCTGAAGCACTCCGCTACCCAGGTGAACCCTGAAAAGAAAAGGGAAACCAACACAAGGTGCCACGGCACCCCAGGTAGAGAATCACTGCCCCAGGCAATCCCATACCTGCCACCACACAATGGGAGGTACAGACTGCGTAGCAGCCAGCTCAGCAGAGGCACCCATCCATGCCACCAGAATCAGCTCCAGCAGAAGAAATCCGACACACAGGTAAACCCTGGAAAAGAAAAAGGGGGACCAAAACCAGAGGCTCCAAAAAACCCCACTCGCCAGTACAGTCCACCGAACAGGAAACAGCACCTAGGACAAAGGAAAAAGAAAAACAAAAAACCCACCAGGGGCACCCAAGGCCCCCACACCCTGTCTAAATATTATTTTATTTTTAAAATAAGTATCTATGCCTTTATTGAATTTTTTTTTTTTTTTTTATAGCCAGGCCCGTGCAGGCCACCGTCACCATCAATGCCCGTTTGCCGTTATTATGCCTTCTAATTTCATGAGATATACACAAACACATATATATTGTTCCAAATATATACATATACACACACACATACACATATTGGTCATACATACATATATATACACACATATACATATATATATACACACACCAAATATTTCGTACCATATGTACACACACATACATATTTAGTCATATAAATATGCACACCCACATATTGTCTCATATATATGCCCACAAATATATATACGTTCACATAGACATACACACACACAAATACATGTTCCCATATACATACACACACATATACATGTTCACATATACATACACACACACACATATACATGTACATATATAAATACACACACACATATACATATGTGCACATATACATACACACACACACACATACATATGTTCACAGATATATACACATACTCATATACACACATGTTCTCATAGACACACACAAATATAAGTTCTCATATATATACACACACACATATGTTCTCATATATATACACACACACAAATATAAGTTCTCATATATATACACACACACATATGCATGTTCTCATATATCAACACACACATATTTTTACCTAGAATATAAACACACACAAATATACATTTTGTCATCTACATATACACACACATATATATATAGTTTCCAGATATATATACACACACACAGATACATAGTTAGTCAGTCATTTGTTTTGACCTTTTTTTTTTTTTTTTTTATATATATACTCAACACAGCAGGTAGAGCCCTGCAACCACACATCACCAGGACAGGGTCCCAGAGTATCACCCTCAGCACACCCAGCACCCACAGCAGGACAAACAGACCCAAACAGTAAGAGAAGAAAGCCCACAGGACCTACCAAGAAGGAAAAAGCAGACAGAGCAGCCAGGAACAGGGGCAAAATGAAAGTGAGGGGGGAGGGGCAGCAGAACAAGAGAGAGAACAGGGAAACCAGCAAACAAACAAGGAAGACAAAAGCAGCCCAACAGAGCCACCAGGAGCTAAGGCAGGCAAAATAGGAGAACAGAAAAGAGGCAACAGGACCCAGGGAGACAGAAAGGAGGAAAGGACCCCAGAACCCCAGTCCATCTGGAGGGCTGCAGAGCTGCAACAGACACCTGCGTCAGGAAACTGGAGCCAGAAAAGGGGACCCGCTGCTTCCAAAAGCCGGCTGGGCTAGGCTGAGGGATGTTCCACTGTCCGTCCCAAGGGTCAGTCGAACAGGTGGCTGCGTCCGGATGCTCCCCGTAAGCCAGGCGGCCACCCCTGCCGAAGACACGCCAGTAGAATCCATCCTCCAAGAAAGCTGCTACCCCAGCCAATCACCACCGCCGGACTTCAGCCAACAGAAAAGCAGATGATGCCATGGAAGACAGCACAAGTAAGCCGATCCGATACTTTTGGTATTCACTTCTGAAAAGGAAGTGATGCTCCAAGTGTAACCCTTTATATTGGTTCCCATGCCCCACCCCTTCTTAAACATTAAAGGGGCAGATACCCCTTACAAGCTTTCTTTGACCCCCCCACAGCCCTGACATGATTCCCCTTCTTAGGGCTTGTGGGGAATTCTGGGTGATGAAAAAATAACTTTTGCAGAGTTTAAAACACAGTTGAGAAGTTTTGAGGATACTGAAAAATACCGCACTAATGAAAATAATGATAATGTATTAAAAGTGAGTAACACAACAAGATTTAAAGAGACAGACAACCCTAACATTGTTTGTTACAGTTGCGGCCAAAAAGGACACAGGGCCAGAGTATGTTCAAACAATCAAAACAAATATAAATCACTGTGGTGTAGCTATTGCAAAAGCTCAACACACAAAGATGCAAATTGCAGACGCAAAAAGAAAGACAATGCCAGACAAGCAAATGATGACGCTGATGACAGACACTTCTTTGCTTTTAAAATTAGAGATGACCAAGTAGATGGCTTAAAACCAAAAAGGTTAATGATTGATACAGGAGCAACATCCCATATAATTACTGACATCAGAAAGTTTAAAAGTTTTGATAACACTTTTAAACCAGAGAAACATTCAATGGAACTTGCAGATGGAAAAAAGATGACTGGTGTGGCGCTGAGAAGAGGTGATGCAGAGGTGGGTTTGTTTGACAGCGAGGGGAAGCGAATAATGGTAACACTGAAGAATGCATTGTACATACCTTCATACCCTCAAGACATCTTCTCTGTAGATTCAGCAACAAACAGTGGAGCATCAGTCAGCTTCCAGCAAGGCAGGAATGAACTCATGCATAGGAACGGTACCAAATTCACAATCCAGAAGTATAATAGACTTTACTATCTGAACACTTTTGTTGAAAATGATGACAGTTGTAATGGATGTTATGATATACAAATGTGGCATGAAATATTAGGTCACTGTAATTATGATGATATTGCAAAATTACAAAATGTGGTAGAAGGAATGAAAATTAAAGATAAGATTGATAAGTCTAACCTAAACTGTGAAGTGTGCACTCAAGGAAAATTTGTTCAGAGCAGGAACAAAGAATCTGATACCAGAGCAACAGCTATATTACAGCTAGTACACACTGATTTAGCAGGTCCTATAGAACCACAAGCTAAAGAAGGTTTCAGATATACAATAGCATTCACTGATGATTACTCTGGAGCAGTATTTGTATATTTCCTAAAACACAAGAGTGATGCAGCATTAGCCACTGAAAGGTTTATTGCTGACACAGCACTATATGGAGTTATAAAATGTATAAGATCTGATAATGGTACTGAGTTTACAGCAAACAGCTTTAAGTCACTGTTAAATAAGCAAGGCATAAGACATGAAACCTCAGCACCTTATTCACCCCACCAAAATGGGACTGCTGAGAGAAATTGGAGAACACTATTTGAAATGGCGAGATGTCTGTTAATTGAGAGTAAATTACCAAAAGAATTATGGACATATGCAGTAATGACTGCCGCTCATATCCGAAACAGGTGCTTTAACAATCGTTTAAAACAAACTCCATATTATCTTTTAACAGGAAGAAAACCTAATCTTTCTAAGATGAGAGTTTTTGGGTCAGAATGTTTTGCATACAGATATGACAGAAAGAAACTAGACTCAAAATGTGAAAGAGGAATTTTTATTGGATATGACAAAAACAGACCCTCTTACCTAGTGTTTTACCCAGACACTGGAAAGGTCCTTAAACACAGGCTTGTGAAGTTTATCACAAAGAGAGTTTTTGAAAGACAGACTCAAACTGATATGATGCATGATGATGAGGATTACCATAGGGAGAACCATGCACCCCCTATACCAAAGACCAATCAGACTGAAATTGAGTGTCCAGAGCCAATTCAAATTTCTGAAATAGAAACTTTAAGGAGTGAGAACGATGGTCAGACAGGGAATGACCACAGTACACGTTATCCTAAAAGGGACAGAAAAACTCCTCAGTACTTGGAGGACTATATTTCAAAATTGGAATGTGATGACCAAATACTAACAAACATTGATTACTGCTATAAGATATTTGATGTACCACAAACCTTTAAAGATGCTTCAAATTCACCCCAGTCACAGAATTGGATGAAAGCTATGACAGAGGAAATGGATTCATGGAAAGAAAATGACACATTCACTTTGACAACTTTACCAGAAGGTAAACGTTCAGTGGGGGGTCGATGGGTGTATACAGTGAAAAACAATGTTGATGGATTAGAAACGTACAAAGCTAGATATGTTGCTAAAGGTTATAGTCAAGTAAAAGGAATTGATTACAAGGAAATTTTTTCTCCAACTGCAAACATTACATCAGTACGTATTTTTATGCAGCTGGCAGCACAGTATGATTTACTTCTTCACCAGATGGACGTGAAAACAGCCTACCTACATGCCCCAATTGATTGTGAGGTTTATGTGGAACAACCAGAGGGATTTGAGGTAGAGTCAAAACAAAACGAGAGACTAGTTTTAAAATTGAACAAGTCATTGTATGGTCTAAACCAATCAGGTAGAAATTGGAACAAGATGTTACATGATCATTTAAGTGAAAATGGTTAAGCCTGTAAAAAAGTCCAAGCTAGAAAGATTTTTCAGTTATATGTTTGGAATGTAAGTCATGTAATATATTAAAATGTGACACTTGAGAGCAAGTGGAGGTGTTGAGATATCACTAAAGGTGCTCTCACAGTGCTGTAGCCTATGTTATAAATTGTATGGTTGCTAGAAGTGTAAGTAAAGTTTTGTTTGTTGTCAACTTTCCCTTCCTGCTGTAACAGGAAGAGAAACAGTGAGCAGTTTTTTTCTAAAAATAAAGACACAGAAGCTAGAAGTACCTGTGTGTGTTTTTGCCTCCATATTTATATAACTTGTTTATATGCCCGGTTATCCTATCCTTATAATACAAATGGCAACACCATCAACACGCCAGGATTTAGGGATTTTCCCTGGTAAAGTACAGGTGAGTTAGTCAGTGGCTCGTTCATTTCAATTGGTCCACCTGTGCCCAAACAGAGAAATCCTTAAATCCTGGACTGTTGGTAACTCTTGAGGACTGAACGTGGACACACCAGGCTTCTGCAGTCACTCCTGGAAACTCTCTGAATCTGACTGGGAAGCTCTGGTTATTATATTTAATTACTGGATCACTGGGAAGAGAGACAGATTCTCAGGGCTCCAAGTGTTCCCTTGTAACTCCACCCACTTCACTGCCAGTTCTGGTCACTTTCTGTCCTGTTATTCCCACTTTCTACCTATTTTAAGGGCAAACTCTCCTCCTCTCCTCCAAAACTCCCCCAACCCAATCAAGCCCCACCCACTTTATGATGCAAATTGTGGCATTTGAACACTCCCAGCCTCAAACGTTAATGAACCTCTGGAGGTTTAAGACACAATGGTTCATGTGTATGTCTAAAATACATCAGCCCCACTGAGCATATTATCCTTAGATGAACTGGAGTGAGCTTGGACAAGTGATTATTATGTAAATATACTTCCATAAAACAAAGAGGAAGAGGACTGCTGCACTTACTTACTGAGGATGATTTACTAAGAGGAACTGGAGCAGTTCTGGGGTGGATCAACTGCAGCATTTTAGACAAATAACTTTTCCCATGGATTTAAACAGGAAGTTTAACCCCTAGAATGCTACAATACATTGCAAAGCAATGTGCTGGAGACCTCCCTAGTATTCAAGGCGATAAAAGCTCCATTTAAATTAGTTGGAATTTTGGAAACTTGTATTTGTCATCTATGCTGCAGCTGGCTTGCTTCAGAATTGCACCAGTTCTTAATAGCACGTCATCCCCACTGCTGCTTCATGTTTCATGAACACAGGGCCATATTTCCCATTAGGCAATGGAGGCAATTGCCAAGGTCACCAAATTTTGATGGTCACCTCAGATGTGCTGGCCACATTCACCCTCCTGACTTATGGGTGTGGCCAGAGCAATGACATGCCTATAGAAGCAGACACCTTTCCCTGTTTCCAGTTAGTCAGCTTTTATTATATTGTCCTGTTTATTAGTTTTCCTACCAGTGTGTTGGACAGTTTATTTTAGATTATTGTATTATGTGTTTGAATGGTAAAGGTATTGTACGCACATGAAACAGGTTGCATCTAAAGATATAATGAATGGGGTGTGGCAATGGGCAGTGCTATGAACAGCAAGGGTTCCTTGCCTGGAAGAACCTGAGATTTAAAGCTGGTCCTGCCCGAGCATATCCTTTAGCATTACCAATTATTGGATTGTAGTGTAGTGGAGGTTACCCAAGGTGTGGGAAGGCACATGGAATATCAGCCATACATGATTGGCTGACTCCACACTGAGCCTGCATGTGCAATACAACAATTTATTTTCTGTTGTGAATGCATTGCAGCTCCATATGGAGATAATCCATGGTGCAACTTCTCTGCAGTCATCACTGCCACATGTGCTGCAATGCCTGCTTATATGAACAACCTCAGGGGCAATGAGCTTGCAATGCAATTTCTTTGCTGGGCAAATTTGCCCATGGGAATTAGGTCTTAATCCTGCATGAGCTGACCTTCTACTTTCAATACACATCCTTTCCATAAACCCAGGATTTTGTTTTATTATCAACTTTGGACAGAGCAGTTGGCCAGCCTTGATTATGACCAGACATTATCAATAATGGCTGCATTCATAGGTTGAGCCATTACAAATGTATTAACTTGAAAAATGAATCTCACCCTTCATGTGGATCTGATGCTGATGAAGAAGTTCTCTAATGGAGTCTACAGTGTCCTGGTCACGTTTGCTCTGAAGGAACTCTTCTGCTTGATCAATGTTTGTAGCAAACTAAAGAAAGAAGACAGCAGCAACATTAAGCAAATGTTTGTTAATGTTCTCTAGATGGCTTCTAAGCTTCTCATATTCTCTGACCACTAAGGGTAAAATAAGGAAGGGTTTTCAGTTGCCCAGAGATCTCCCTTGAACTCATTTGTGCCTATCTTTCAGATCAGAGATACACAATGTTTTACCTGACCCCCCATCCCCCCAAAGAGGAGAACTGTTTGATGCAGAGGGGCATGTTCCATAATGGGGTGGGTAAACTAAGATCCTCTTCCATGTGTTGTTAGAATACAGCATCCATTATTCTCATCACGTTTTCCAGTGCTCGCTGGACAACATCTCCCATCATCCTCAACCTGCTGCTGATAGGCTGAGGAACATGGGAATTGTAACAGAATCATGTAATGTAATCTCTGAAAATCATTGGTTTGTTAATGATCATGATTTCCTGGCTCAGAGTGCAAGCTATTCAAGTTAGATAAAAAATATTATGATAAAAAATATCCATTCAATATACATTATTATTGTTGCCAAGTTAAAATAGAATTATTATGCATATGAATGACAGCATAAAAGAGTTTAGGAATGTAATTAATATAGGAATTGTATTTTATTTTATAAAATATAGGAATTCTAGATAACAAACGTGAACAGTAGAGATGTGCAAACTGTTGTTGGCCTATAAATTCTACCATCTTCAGCAGGCTGATGTGGGTGGGTTTTTCTTAGATTATCTTCACAATCACGCAAAAATGTGATTTCTTTAGTAAGAATACAGTTTCTACTGTTTATAGTTAAAGAGATAGCAATGTTTTTTTTCTTAATGCAATATTGTTTAAAGTATTAAAGAGTGTAACTGATGTCTTGTTAATACTCAATAGTATCAGAGAGCTTTCATTTTGAAATTCCTTACTCTCTCCCATTTCTCTGATTTCATCCTTTTCTCCTAATTAGTTTTAATGCTGCTTGTGCACAGACTGAGTTTGAGTCACAGGAGGCATTAAAACTACTTATATAAATGTCACTGTGTGAGTGAACCACTGGGAGAGTTGCCATGGCAACCAGTCTGCTAAACATTTAGATGGTTTATACAAGAACCAGCTGGCATCAGAAATGGGGAGAGGAGGAAACTGAAATCTAACTTACTCTGAAGGAAGTGAGTATTAAAGGGATAGTAATGTTTCATAATAAAGGCAGCTCTAATTAATCATCATAGTATTTGGACTTTGTAGAGTGTTATTTCAATTCTGTCAGAGTTGTAGTTCAAGAGTAATTCAATGACAAAGTCTCCCCCTCCCGCCCATTTTACTGATGTAACACTGTTCAGCCAGATCAGAAGGGAGGTGCCCAGGTAGACTGCAGAGAGGGACAATCTTCAATTAAGATAAGGGAAAAACCTGAAAAACTTGTCAAGAGGGGCAGGGTTTTCATTGTTTTTATAGAAAGAAGATTGTCCCCTGCTGTTATCTGTCTGGTCTTACAACCAGATTCCACATCTGAGAAGAGATGGCTTACACTAGGTAAAAGGGGCAGGAGGGGAAACATTGCTTGTGACTATCTCTCAAACCATAAAGGTTTGAGAGATAAGATTTATATTGTTCTTCATGTTTTTTTAATGCCTACAAAATAAAATAAAGATAAAACAAAGTATTACTATCCCTTTATCGATTGTGACTGAGGCACTGCATTTAAAAAAAAAAAAAAAAAATTAGTATTCCTTTACAGTATCAGTACAGATGTTTTATGGAAAACAAAATATCCCAGAACATTTCCAGTTGGGTATTACAAGGCTGATTCCATTGCTGAGAAATTGTTATTAGAGTTTAAATGTGGTTTATTTTTAGTCAAAAGTAAGCTTGTAGAAAGTCAACAATAGATGATGCTACTGTTATAATTTTATATGCAAAACTGCAAGTGGTGAAAAAGTTACCCAAAAACAGGAAAAAAACAAATTAGTTTTGTTGTCAGATTTGGTCTGTAATAACTAGCAAATGAGGCACCTACCAGCACTCACAGTTCCCATAGTTTAGTCTAAAAGACAGGCCCTGCAAGACTAATATATATTTAGTTATTTTCATAAACCCACCTACTATCACATTACTAACATTACTGCAGACCTGAGGGCATGTTGCTTGAATGCAATGGTCATGAAAATAGCATCTTACAAAAAACAAAAGCAAAAAACAAATCTAAACTGCAGTGCAATTAGATGAGGGAAGGGCAATCGATCGTTGGCTGGCTGAGGAAGGTGAGTTGTTGTCTAACAGCAGTTGGTGAATTATGGGTCTGTTGGCCATATGTTTAAAGAGAAATGAAGAATAATTCTGGGCAAACCAACTGGCAACTGGAAAAACAAAACTGTTGCCAAAATTATTTTGATTTAAATGGAGCTTTAACTACAATTTACCACTCTCCCTGCTGTTTGAAAAGCCTGAAGAGAACTGTCACCATTGTTTCTCTATTCCCCGACTGCATCTATTTTGTTCCAGAGCTTCTGCCGGTGTTCTTCTGGGTTGGGTGCGCGCGTGCGCAGTCCTTCCTTTGAAGCTGCCCCGGGCTTCCTTCCCATAAAGGACGTTGAGACGCTTCCTCTGACGCGTTGTCAAAGCATCTTGAGTCGGTTATCCGGATCTCATTCCAGCACATACCCTGACTCCTTCTAGTCATTTCCTGTTTTCCAGTCTGCCTGTTCAGCTAGTACTGTCCATCTGCCATCCTCCTGCTTCCTGCTGGTGTCTCCTGCTCCTGCCTTGCCTATTGTTACTATCTTCCTTTCTCTGCTGCTTCAGCTGGCCTTAGGACTGTATCCAGTTGCCTCCTGCTTTCAGTTCAATTGCCGTCCCCCTGCCTGTGTGTTCATCCCTACTTATCAGTGGCTGTGCTTCACCTGTCTCCATTCAGGTCTGTCCTATTTCTGGAGATCATTTCTTCCCTGGGGTTATTGGGTTATAGATCAACTGTGGTGGGGTATCCTGAGTCACCTTCAGCTCAACCGAAGGGGGCTATCAACCGAAGGGGGCTATCTGGCTTTGCAGCAAGTACCTTTATACGGCCTTGGCCGCAGCACACCCCACTACGGTTGGCCTACTCAACCTAGCCATGCACCCTAGCGACGCTCCAAGCCTCTCGCCCTAATCACTCTTGTTAGAGGAGCCTTTTCTTTCGGGAATATATCCCTTGCGTTGGTTTGTCCTTACCCCTGGTGTTGATTGTTTGACAAGAACAAGCTTATAGCTCTCTTTCCCTCCAGTGACCCCTTACTCAGCTCTCTATATAACTCTGGTTATGTATGCCAATATTTGTATTCCATGGAAGTCACGCCTCATGTCTAAAGGATCCCCCCTGATTCTTCAGTATACTGGTGGGGGTCTTTCCCCATATGTCTCAATTTTATCTTGAAAACTAGAGATCTGATCAAGGGATGTATTTGCATGGTTTTGCTTCATGCTTCATGGTTTTTCCTTTTAAGAAAACTCAGTATATAAATTATGATTATAAACTCTGATAGCTCTTGTCTAACCAGCACTTACAGCCGGAAAAGAACTGTTCTTACATTATACAGCTGTCATCTTCACCAAGTTTCCCTCAGTTTTTATTGAAAACAAGAAATGATTGCACATGAATAATTACTGTTTCTGCATTACAAATCCTTGGGAGAAAAGCCATATTTATACAGTTATAACCAAATATCATCTTCTTGTTTCTGGATCTCAGTATCTGAGGAATATAACAAGACACATTCAGGATATAACCTACATTATTTGTGTTCACATTGATATCCTCTGTTCAGCTTGTGAAGAAACAAATGGATGAAACTCATTTTTATTGCTTTGGTTTTTTTTGTTGTTTTTCATTTTTGTTTATTTTTTTTCTATTTACTAACATCTTGCACAACACCCTGCACTAAGTTGTGATGTTGCGGTTATTTCTGTGTTATAAACTCTCCAATTCCTAAACTTTGTTAAAGGGGATCTCTCACCTATATGTATGTAATGCTCATTAGTTAGAGCATTTATCAAAAAGCTTGAAAACGTTGCACATTTTTAAAACAAAACAGTTATATGCTTAAAAATGAATGTTTAAAAAGTGTCCGGCAGCCTGCTTACAGCTTGCCAAATCTTGCCGACCAGAGGCAGCTCCCGTCCCACTACCCATCATCCTTCGATGACGGAGGCTGTCTGTCACTAAGCTGGAGCGATCTCACTGGCTAGATATCGATTAAAGGGGTGAGTGACATTTATATATCAGATGTTTCTCTATGGATTGAGTGACTATTCATATTGAATATATTTGAGCTGTTGCTGTTTGCTTGATCACCACCCACCAGCCCTATTGAGTATTAGTCACCATGAACGAAACAGAATATGAAAGGGAGAATGATCCTGTAATATTATCTGATGGGACTGAAGATGAGAATCAGAGCCCAATTCTAGATATCATGCAACAGCGACTTGTGAAAATGAATCGAGTTTTTTCAACAGATGTGCCATATATTGGTGATGAACAATATTCTGATGAGGTTTTATCCCGAAAATGAATGAATGTTTCGATGAAAGAGATGAGGCTTTGGTGGGAGATAGTAACTTTGGAGAAATATTTGGGTTTAAGTATGATTCCCAGAGGATTAAGAATTAGTAA
The DNA here is from genome assembly GCA_037306005.1 of Rhinophrynus dorsalis. Taxonomy (NCBI): domain Eukaryota; kingdom Metazoa; phylum Chordata; class Amphibia; order Anura; family Rhinophrynidae; genus Rhinophrynus; species Rhinophrynus dorsalis. The sequence goes on along the minus strand of CM074725.1, from coordinate 180,824,966 downwards.
AACTCCCACCTTTGCCCAAGATGATGAGGGTTTCATGGCCCGTTGGAATGCTTTGGTAACCCAATGTTCAATGGGGCTTATGAACCTCATTATCACATATAAAAAGGATGTATATAAAACTGTGAAGGATGAAATGACCTCATTGCAAGCTAAGGTTAAAGTGAGTTCAGATTTAGCTACCTATGAGAAAACTCAGAAAGAATTAGATACAAAGTTGTCACGTTTAGAACATAATATTACTTTGATTAAATCTAAGAAATATAATAGAGATAAGGAGGATTATGATAAGAAAAGGGTGTATATGTGGCATAAGGAGAATAGAGTGAATAGGATAGAACAAAGAGAGAGTCAAAAATCTAGGTCTATATAGGTGATGGACTGTTTGATCCAATGTGTCGTGGCTGTATGATATCTCGTTTCTTGAGTGGATGTTTTTACTTCTACAAATAAAGTATATTTTTATATATAACTATTGGGCTGGTGATGCTTTGGTGGTCCTGAGTGCGCTTCCCTCCGGTTGTCCACATGAATAAGATAATCTGAGTGTGCATGACAGGAGGCAATCTGGGCTGCGGTGACTGTGGTCACGACAGAACAGCACAATCTCTAACATTGTGAAGCAAGACTAGTACTAGAGGGCATGATCCAAAGTAAGTGAGTGGAATATTCCTAGGTAAAGTTCATTCCTACTGTTTCTACAAAACTGAAAGGATGGTAGATTCATGAACTAGATGCCAAACAGAAATGGCAGGGGCTATCACAATTTTCCAATAAAAGAATGGTATGTGTAAACAACTCTATTTTGAAGATTTACTAAGATCAGTGCTTTTTTCTTAGGAAAATGGGCAGACTAGATGATACCAAAATCTGTGTTTCTAAAGCTGGCTCACACACATATTGTGGTAAGATGTTGGCATGTTGGTGCACCATGATTAGAGTGTCACACCTTTCCAAATACACTAAATGCACTGTATTGTTTTTTCTGCACTCATGTCACAGAAATGATTAATTATCCAGCTAGACATATGTCACAACTTTATATAACAAAAACAATTACAAACACTGGCAGAAACTGTAAGCAGAACAAGACAATGGTATATTGTCATGAATATGTTTTAATTGTTTACAAATTTGAGTATCATGAAGCAATGTGTTGCGCACGCCTCTGGTACTCAAAGGGTTAACTCTTTGGGTTAAGAGGGGATCTAAACCACAGAAGAGTAAAACTGAGAATTTCCTGTCTTATATTATCAACACTCACTTCTTAACCCTTTGAGTGCCATAGAAGTATCAAATGCATTGCAGCGCAATGTATTGAATATCTTTCTGGCACTCAGAAGGTTAAATACTGTAGACTGGGGTAGGTAATTGACAGACCTCTTGTTGGGGACCTTAATGTGTTGTGCCTGCTGAAGGTCATGTGATGGGGTCATGTGACCCTACCCGCACTGCCATACTAGAGCTGAGAAGTACTTTGCCACCATCCTGTTGACAGTGTCCCTGAATGGCAGAAAGTAAATGTAGTCACCCTAACTTCTACTGAAGGAAAATGCATCATTCAAAAGTTATTACAGTTCAAACTATTACAATGAACTAGAGGTGTTTATATCAAGTTCTGTTGAGAACTACTTAACTCTTTAAGGCCCAGAGTAAATCCTTATTACTGGTTAATAATTAACCCATTTAGTGCTGCCAATGTTTCCTTTGCATTATGAAGCAATGTGCTATCTATGTCTTGCATCATAGTGGTTAATAGACACTTCCAGAAACACAAAGCAACCTAATCATTGCATATGTAAGAACAGCATTACAAAAATGCCTTCCTTCTTAATGTTTCCTCAGAAATAAAGGTACTGTTAAGGCTAAGTATCCTTTGCTGAAAGTTATGTTATGTTATTACATTGAAAGAGTAGTTTAAAGTGGATGACTAGCTTGTACGTTCAATACATTGAAGTGTTAATCTCCATTTACTTGCATTACACAACGCTGATACAATGACTTTGCTATTGGTCTCAGTAACAATTAATCAGCACAGAAAGTTAGTTTCATATGTTTTTATTTTTAGAAAAAAACAGTTTAGATCTGTCTGATAGCAGAAGTAGCACTCAGTTATGTATAGTTGTCTTTTCACATGTTTTACACAAAGATATTCCGTCTCCATGCCACATTCTCCGCACTGGCACTTTGATATATTCATCCTAGTCGCCCGGCAGAATGTGGGCACTCAGGCCCAAAAACATTCACCATCACTGGTCTATATGCTAAACTACAGCCATTGTAAATCCACTGCAGGATCAAGACCTCCACAGCAAGCCAACCTAAGGGAATGGACCATAATCTGACAGTGCACGTTTGTCAGATATAAACTACAGCATCTAGTATTCCCATGAGGTCTCTCACCCAGGTACTGACCAGGCCAAAGTGTGCTGCAAGTCCAAGCACAAATGGTTTGTATCCTTTCTATTGTTTACTATGTAGAACAGTAGTCTAGGCCTAAAGCTGTTCCATAGAGTGCATTATATCACAAATATTTGTCTTTGGGACACTAGCTAGTGCTGATGCAAATTTTTTTTATTTAAAAAAAGTTTGAGCTGTTGAAACTGTAGACTGAAGCATCTCTCAGTAGTGGAAATAGTTTTGATTTACTTAGTAGGAAAAGCCCTAAAGATTTTGTTGTTCTAATAAAAGTTTACTGCTCTTAACCCTTTGAGTGCCAGCAGGGTATGCAACGCATTGCCCTCTGGCACTCAAAGGGTTAAACATCATGCCATCATCTCTTCTTAACCTTTTGTGTTCCAGTGAGGTAAGCTACACAATGCACTGTACACCCTCTCAGGTACTCAAATGGTTAATCTTCCCTTCTGTGTTCTAGATATTTCTGTTAAAGTTCAGTCAATCATCAAGTACTGACCTCTAGAGCAATTTCAAAGAAGGTTGAAGTCAATTGCAAGAGGGTCCTCCTCTTCTCCAGTACACTGACAAGGGCATCCCAGGCTTCCTTCAGGGTTGCAGCCATGGCATCGTACACTGGGCTTTGCTCTTGATTTTCCTCAGCTGTCTTGTCTGCTTCACATAATAGATCCCACACATGATCTTCCAAGGCCTGTAACGAAAAGGAAATGTATTCATAATGGGAGAACGCACCAGTACATGTGAAAAAATAATTAATACCCGTCTCCATAAAAATTAGACTCTGAGTCTATAACTAAGGGGTGGATAAACTGTGACTCCACTCCTGTTGTTGAACTACAACTGTTATCATTAACTGACAGCCACAGATTGCCTACTCTGGTTTGTCTTTAGCCTCTAATTCCTGCTGCTGCACCTAGGGGTATAGACTAGAGTGTATGATCATTTTAGTGCGTATCAGGGCACACACTCTGCCATTGACTTTAATGCCTATCAAGCCCCAAATGGTGGGCACAGAAACATGGAGTAAAGTTACTCAGCTTTCCGCTGTGCCTTCTTAGAATTTAGCTTTAAAGAAACAGAAGAAATGAATGCCCCAAAATGCCCATACATTTTCCAGCTGCCCTCCACCTGGTATACAGTGGACCATTTCTCCTGGAGATATGAAGGCATAGCACTAAGACATAATTTCCATCAGATTCATATTTCTATTGCCCCAACTGAGTGCTACAAAGATGTCCAACACGTTGCTGCATGCCTGCAGTCCAGTGTATTTGGCAGTGACAGTACTTTGCTGATTCATAAGGATTTTTGTTTCCATCAGATAGCCATTTATGTACTTAATTTGGGGAGACTAAGGGGTAAGATTATTTCTCAACTCCAACTAATGCTGCACTCCAGTATAGACTCTAATACAGACCAATGCTCTTTACATAACCTACACTGTTCATCAGATGAAGAGAGCATTGTTCACGAGAAACTCATCAGTCTGTAGCCCACTATAAAAAGGATTGCGGCCAGTACCTTTTGTTAGCATGTTTTGTAAATAAAAACATTTATATCCAGGATTTATAGGAGTATGGCATTACTTTGGTTTGTTTGTGTAGCTGTCCTGTGTTGCACGAAGAAGCTGAGTTGTTTACAGTGTTGGCTGAGAAAATGGTTGGAAGCCTGGTACAAGTGGGAAGAGAGAGAAGCAGACGCAAAGCAAGGAGGAATCAAGGATCTTGTTGAGTGCTTGCACTATATATTATTTTCAACATAATTATCTCTCTACGGCTTCACAATGCATCAAAGATATCTCTAGCATCCAAAGGATTCAATTTGAGGCAAGATTACAACATACATAAGTGTGAGACCAGGCTTTAACAGAGCTTTCAGGCCTGTTCTTGACCAAACCAACTACACCATAGGGGACAAATAAAAATCCACACTTATTTAACTCTTTGAGTGTCCGAGAGATCTTCAATCCATTGGATACCTCTGTGGCACTCAAAAGAATAATGTAGACCTGTCATCTTAAAGAGATAGTAATACTTAATTTTATCTTTATTTTATTTTGTAGGCATTAAAAAAACATGAAGAATGATATAAGTCTTATCTCTCAAACCTTTATGTAAGCCATATCTTCTCAGATGTGGAATCCAATCCTTAGACCAGACAGATAATAGAAGGGGACAATCTTCTTCCTATGAGAACAATGAAAGCTCTGCCCCCCCTTGACAAGTTTTTCAGGTTTTTCCCTTATCATAATTGAAGATTGTCCCTCTCTGCAGTCTACCTGGGTTCCTCCCTTCTGATCTGGCTGAACAGTGTTACATCAGTATAAGGGGTGGGAGGGGGATACTTTGTCATTGAATTACTCTTGAACTACAACTCTGACAGTATTGATATAACACTCTCCAAAGTCTAAATACTATGATGATTAATTAGAGCTGCTTTTATTATGAAACATTACTATCCCTTTAAGAGACGTTTAGTTCATGTTGTACAAGACATTTGTTTGAAATATAAATCTTTTGTTGGAAATTAACTTTTATTTGTTGGTGGCACAGTGTGGCCCTTTATGCTAAATCATTTACATACTATGCTAATATTATCACATGCTGTCCAATGAATACATTTAGATGGAACCCGCACACTAGGACATTTCAGATAGCAGAGTGAGCAGTAAGTTTAGCCTCAAACAGAACTAACTAATGTATACTATTGGGAATTAGCATGAAGTGTCACACTGTGCCAAAGGAAAAAATGGCTAGGACGATGTACAGGCAATTTTTATCACTCTGCAAAACAAAGTAAGCTTGAAGTCCACCTAACCCTTTGCGTGCTTTGCAATGTGTTGGATATGTCTCTTGCATTCAAAGGTTTAATCCATTGAGTGCCCAAGGGGGTATCGAACACATTGCTTTGGCAATCAAAGGGTTATAATGTTGCTTTCAACCTCTTTCATGCTAGCGAGGTCTCCAATGCATTTCATTCACCATGTGCTAGAGACCTCTCTAGCACTGAAAGGGTTAAAAGCCCCATGTAAATCAATGGAAAATGTGTGAATTTAAAGGGATAGTAATGTTTCACAAAAAGCAGCTCTAATTTATCTTCATAGTATTTGGGCCATGGAGAGTGTTATTTCAATACTGTCAGAGTAAATTAATGATAAAGTTTCCCCCCTTCCCGCCCCTTTTACCTAGTGTAAGCCACCTCCCCTCAGATGTGGAATCTGGTATCTTGACCGGACAGTTCACATCAAGGGACAATCTTCTTACTGTGAGCATAAGGTAAACCCTGCCCCCCTTGACAGGTTTTTCAGGTTTTTCCCTTATGCTAATTAAAGATTGTCCGTCTGTGCAATTCATCCGGACAGTCTTGCTGCTCTGAGGTGAGCAGTGTTACATCAGTAAAAGGGCAGGAGGGGGATACTTTATCATTCGATTACTCTTGAACTACAACTCTGACAGTATTGAAATAACGCTCTCCATGGCCCAAATACTATGAAGATTAATTGAAGCTGCTGTTATTATGAAACATTACTAACCCTTTAATTTCTCCCCTATGGTACAGGTGGTTTGCCCCAGAAGCACTTGAGTTATCTTTTGAACGTAAGGGGGCATATGTCCGAATGGTCCAGTGCAGCCAAATGGAGGTAGCCTCTAAGACCAGAGGCTGAACCTAAGGTTATGGACTCGACTATATAATTACTGTAGTGCATATTGGCAGACAAACTATACCGCCAGTAGACTTCAATGCCAGCAAGCCCCACACCTCCAGCCCCATAGCTTATGGTTGGAAACTGACAGTGAACGTGAACGTGTTTTTCTTTGCCATGTTAATACATAGCATAGACCTTCGCACTGACTAAAGGAAAGCCCTGAAATGCACAAAGACTGTCTCATTGCTGCCCCCTTGGTGCAAGTGAAGTGAAGAGGAGGCTATTTGATGTTAGGCAGGCATAGGAATTTAATAGCGATTCCAGTACGTGATCTAGAGCAGACTCTCCATCATTCTTATGTCCCCATGTTCAAAAGAAATGTGAAATCATTCTGGGTCAAACCAACACCACAGCAGGGACAAATACATACCTCAACTGATTTAAATTGAACCTTTAACCCTTTGAATCCTAGCGAGGTCTCCAATGCATCGAATCACAATATCTGGGAGAACTCCCTAGCATTCAAGGAGTTAATAGCCCCATTTAAAATCAACAGGAATAATTAGAACATGTATTTCTTCCCTGTAGTTCAGTTGCTGCACCCCAGAATTATTCCACTTAGTTGACAGAAACTTAAAAAAATAACTGAGAAAAATAATTCCATATGGGAGACACTGAACTTCTCACCCATGTAGTTCAATAATAAGCGAGACTAATCAATTTGGCTTTAATAGCTGCTCTAAGCAATCTGCAAGTACGGTGAGATAACATTTTAATAGAGGTAATTCATATGCAATATTACCAAACTGACTTCATACGAACTTGTAAAGGGCCCTTGTGAGTTATAGCTCAATATAATGCAGCGATTTGCAAAAACACTAAAGGTAACCTATAATAATGTTTTCCAAAGCCATATTCACAGCACAAACATATTAATTACCCAACTTCAAACCAAGTCCTTATGTAGACAGATCATCCAATTCACTATTTAAAATTACATACAGCAATGATTCTAAAAGATGAGCTCTATTAAATAGACACTGATTATTTGTAATGAAAGTGTGTATAAGAAAGGAGGCTGATGTTCTATGAACATAGACAAATACTGATGCAAAGTAATTACACCATGAGTAGGGGGACAAATACAATTTACCATTAATTTAAATGGGGCTTTTAACCCCTTAAATTCTAGAGCTTTGCAATGCATTGGGGGGACTCTCCAGAATTCAAGGGGTTGAAAAACATTAAAATCAATGGGAATTTGGCGATTTGTATTTGTACCCTATTGTAGGGTTGCCGGATCATCCATTTATAAGAGGACACATATGAAACATGCCTGCTGCAGGGTTCCAGTGACTAATTATTAGGTTGCAATGGTTCCCATGTATCAATGCAGTAGGCACTTTTCATATGTGAGGGGGGTTATGCATTAGAGCGTGATAAAAGAGATGATAAAGTGGAGATGACTTCTCCAGTGATATCACTTCTCCAGTTCCTATGTTATTCTATACAGCCTATGCATTAAAATCTCCAAAGTTAAAAAAATCTTAGTGCATTGGCTCCATAGAATAACATATGAATTGGAGAAGTGATATCACTAAAGAAGTTATCTCCACTTTATCACCTCCTTAGTGCATCTTCCCTGGCTTTTTTAAAGGGATGATCTGGCAACCATTCCCTATAGAGTGGTTGGTTTGCCCTGAATTGTGCCACTTTCACCTAGTACATCAGCCTCATTGGCCTAGATGAGCTAAAGGTTGATGCAGTGTTGAGATGATATTGTCAATGTGTTCCAATCACTCCGACAATTCGATCTGCACTCACATCGACATATTCACCAAAATTGTCGGATGGAAGGGGAGGGTTGGAGAAGGTCCCTATTAGCATACAGGATTTTTGAAGTGCTGTCGGTGTGGAAGGGATCTCCTCCCCTCACACATCACCAACACTACGACAATACTGAACAGCATTCTCTGTGCTTCCCTACTCAGCCAGTAGGGGAATAAAGAGAAGGCTTTCAGCACCATGGACAGCATTGAATGCCATAAGGCTGTGCATTGCTCACCCCTGTGGCATTCAAAGGGCTAAAATAAACAGAACTAGTACACCAAGCACTACACAATGTTCCCCCCGTTCCACATATCCCCCCCATTAGTATATTGACATATATTTAATATATTCGACATACTAACTCCATTCGACTTTCACCTCTCCATTGGACAGGAACTGACATATTCGACAGAACCTGTCCTTCATTTGACACTTAACCCTTTGAGTACCAGAGAGGTAGGAAGGCATTGCTTAGCAATGTGTTTGTTACACCTCTGGTATTCAAAGGGCTGCATACCTTGCCTGTATATGTGTAAAACATTTAATGTGTAAAACATTTAATTATATGTTTAATATAATATTTTAATGTGAGTAACTAAAACATCAGACCTCAAAGGGGTATCATGACACCCCCCTAGCATTGGCCAGTTTTTTAAATAAAGCGCATATAACCTATGTTTCACATAGGTTATATGTGCTTTTTATAATGAAATAATACTTTCAGACCTCCAGGGGGCACCAGGACCCCTCCTGATAGCCCCCATATCATGGATCATCTATCCAAAAGGATAGATGATCCATGGGGCGACCCCAAAGGCATTTTCTGCCTTCTTGATAATGCCGGTGTCTGTATAAGCCAATGCTGTTCCAAGTGCTGCCTTGAATGAATGAACCCTATCACTGGGTTGTTCTTAGAAAACACATTGCTGCTCTCTAATCATTGAATCAGTCACCCAGTCCCAGAAGGGTAGCAAACACATTGCTAAGCAATGCCTTCTTATCTCTCTGGTACTCAAAGTGTTAAGTGTTGAATAAAGGACAGGTTCTATTGAATATATGCCAGTTTCTCTCTAATGAAGAGGTGAAAGTCAAATGGAGTTAGCATGTCAAATATATGCAGTATATGTCGACATACTAAGGGGTGGATATGCCGAACGGGGGAACATTCTGTAGTGCTTTGTGTACTAGTTCTGTTTATTTTAACCCTTTGAATGCCACAGGGGTGAGCAATGCACATCCCTATGGCATTTAATGCTGTCCATGGTGCTGAAAGCCTTCTTTTTATTCCTGTACTGGCTAGGTAGGCTAGCACAGACAATGCTGTTCAGAATTGTCATAGCTCTCCCTGCTGTTACTCCATAGGAGAGTACAGGGGAGGTCCCAGCTATGACAGCCTGAGTTAGATGAAGTGGAGACTGTGAACTCAGACAGCAGAGGCTGCTATCGGAGTTTACTGAATGAGTCAAAATGTCACATTATCATATCAACACCCCCCTTGCATACGAAAGTGTCTCGTTATTCAGCATTTCCATACGGAAATGAGTCATTATGCTTCATTACCTATGGAAATAGGCCATTGTCGATGTGATGAATGAAAATTCGGAAACCTGTCGGATTGATGTCGATGTAGGCATCTTTTTGTCGGAGTGCCTGTGATGTTATGTCATAGACACTTTGGTGGATGTGCCTATGACATTGTTCCGACAGGACATCAACATTTTTAGCCCTCTATGAATTTTTTTGTATCTAGGCCATTGACTTCTTATTCCTATGTATGCATCTTATACCACTTAAGGGAATAGTACTGTTAATAGGATTTGTTAATTTTATATTTTGCTTTATTTTCTTTAACTGTGTATACGGTACTTACATTTCATTTACTATTTATCTTCCATTTTCAGTAATATGAGAGCCCTCTACCTGCAGTATCTGAAATCAGTCACTCACCGATGCATATGTGAAGCCATTCTGGGGCAAACACAGGCCCGGATTTCTGAATAGGCAGACAAGGCACGTGCCTAGGGCGCCCGATTTTCAGGGGCGCCTTGCAGTGCCATTGTCACGCCCACAAATCCGGGTGCCTCACAACTGCCATTTGTGTAACATTTCCCTGTGAGCGTGCGCCTAGGATATGCCCTCAACTCGAGGACGCAGGCGCTGTTACCTTGTTCTGGCTGCTGGCTCAATAGTGTATGCCGCTGGGGCTGCCCCACGTGACCCACTGCTGCGTCTGATGTAACAAGACGTCCCGAGGTGGCCAATGAGAACAGAGGTAGAGGCTCTCTGTTGTCATTGGTCACTGCTCTCTGTTCTCATTGGCTACCTCTGGATGTCTTGTGAGATCATGAAGCTGCCCGCAAGGAGGTGTTGGGAGCACCTCTGAATTAAATAAATGCTCCCATAAGCGCCCTACACCCCACATTTGAAGCCTATGTCAGCGCTTTGTTGGAGCTCAGAGGCGGGTTCCCAGAGCTCCAGTGTGGCAGACAGCAGTTGTAGTTCGGCTCAGAGGCGGGTTTCCAGGGCTACTGTAACAGCAACAGCTGTGGAACTTGTGTGGACTAGGCAGTTGTGGACTACAATTGTGGTTCGGCTCAGAGGCGCTACAGACAGCAGGCTGGCCAGTGGTTTTGGACAGGTGGCAGTGGTATACATTAGCCAGGTATGTGTGTTGCCCACAATTATATTTATTTCTTAGGCGGATGTACTGTACTGTTAGTTTGAAATGTGTGCTGTAGCAACCATCTGTGTTATTTCTGGTGTTCCAAGCTTGTATTTATTACTTCACTTACAAAGGTGCTGGGAACACAGGAAACTACCATCCCACACAATCCTTACTTTCACTAAGTCCCCATCTGGTGACTAGCTGCTTAGTCGCTCTAGTCGCCAGAATAATTACCTCATTTCCTCATCTTGCCATTGTGACATCATGCGCCTGCGCTGTCAGTCCCAGCTGGAGCCAAATGGCTCCTAGCAACACCTCCTATGGGACTGACAGCACAGGAGCGAGGACGTCACAATGGCAAGATATCCGCGCTCAGTCCTGTCGCCCATGGAAGAGGAGAAATCAATTAAATGAGGTAATTATTCTGGCGACTAGCGCTACTAAGCAGCTAGTCGCCAGATTGGGACTTAGTAAAAGTAACGATTGTGTGGGGTGCTAGTTCCCCTTTAAGTGTATATATAACTTCACTTTTATTAAGACATGATAAGGTAATCCAACGTTTTAACTTTAATTCCCTATCTGGGACTTTTGTCTGGGATAGTAAAATCTAAAAATGGGTGTGGTCAATGGAGGGTGTGGCCAAGTGAGAGGCGTGGTTAGGGGTAGGGCAAAGGCGGGGCTAGGGGCGCCAGGCGTTGTTGTGCCTAGGGGCGCCTGAGATGTAAATCTGGCCCTGGGCAAACAAACTGCACGACAGATAACAAATTAATATTTCCATTGTTGAGTGTTTCAGGACTGGAGCAGTCAGTTTCAGTTGTTTCCTGATGATTCTGCATAGATGATTGCTGCTACATTAATCACATGTGCAAGTGGAGTCACATGACAAAGGCAATGTTCATAAACATGTTCACTAACATTGCCTTTGTCACTGTTCTCTGCCTCTCTCTCCTCCTCACTGTGATTGTGAGGCACAGAGGCAGAGAACACAACTCATAATACTTAAAATGGTCAAAGAGGGGAGCACTTCCATTTTAGGTGGTGGTAGTGCTCGGGCAGGACTAATGGGTACATTAAATATATATTTTAGTTTACTGCATGACTTATTAACATTTCAGTATTTTATTTAAACAGACTAATTTATAAACATATATACTGAAGTGGGTTTTATTACTGTGAAGCAATGTGATACACATATATACTACACAGTCTGAGCGCCTAAAAATAAGAATACTATGGCAGGAAAGAGGGACATAGGAATTTGCATAGAAGAGGGACAATACCCCCTAAAAATGCACTAAATGAGTACAACTCATCACAGGAAAACATATAAAAGTTTTTTTTATTTTTTTCACTTTTTATATTATTAACAAACTAATTGATAGGGTATACATATAAATATGGCATCAAAAGAAAGCTCAACTTATCTTTAAAACTTGGTATGTGGTATGTGGGTGTACTAAATGAATTAGAGGGAAAATATGATTAAAAAAGGCATACCAAAAAGGCCAAAATTGCTGTACTGTAAAAAAAGCCCTTGTCACTAAGGGGTTAAATAGACTCCAATACAGATCGATGGCTGGTTCACTAGCAGATCTATAATCCTTTTAAGGACTATTTTACTACTAGCTTGCTTTTTCGCCATTATTTATTTGCAGCTCTTAATTATATATAATAATCACTACATATGTTTTTTTAGAGGTATGCAAGACCATTTTGTTTCGTTTTATGCATTTATTAATTCATTCCTGCTATCAATTTTAACTTATTATTTTCAATCAGAATCCTTATAGTCACACTGACCAGTATCATTAGGTGACAGCATCATTTTCCCCGGCCTATTAGTAGCACTGAACATGTCTTTATCCTATTTTATTTCAGTTAGAATTTAAACACCAGTCCTTGTTGAGTGTTGGGATCATGGGTATTTAGCCATCACTTTGAGTTAAATGGAATGCATCCTATCAATATTGTTTGTGTGTATGTTAACCCTTTGAGTACCAGAGGGGTGAGCAATGCATTGCAAAGCAATGTGTTGCACGCACCCTCTAGCACTTAAAGGGCTAAAATTGATTATTTCTTCTGTGTATCTCAAAGGCATTAAAATAATGGGGATGTTTCCTCCCTCCAGCTGGGTAGGACCAATCACAAAGTTTAAAAAGGTGGATCCAGTATGTGCCCTCAGTTTTTTTGGTCCTACCAGCTGGATGGACGTAAGGAATATGTGCTGCAGGCCGCCATGAGTGCTGCTATTCTTCTTACAGGCTTACCTCCACTTTCACGGTGGATGGTTACCCCAGCGGGGACAGGCTTCCATTCCCTCATCTACCGTCCGGCATCTCATCGGCATCACTGTGGTTGATGCCCTTTTGAGGAGAAGCTACTGGCTGCAGCCTCTTCCGGAGGAAGTAGACAGCGCTTTCCAAGTATGGAAAGCATGAAGGTCCCACTGCGCATGCAAGGCTCTCACACAACGGGACACAACCTTGGAGTCCAGAGGTCAGGCTCTGATGTTTACTTGGCAGGGTATTTAAAGGCTCTCAGGTTAGTAAACCCTTTTCTATGCTGTTCTTTTGTGGCTGTGCCTTTCTGTTGCAGGATACCTTGCTCCAGGTCATGTCTACCCCAGTTAAAGCCTCCACTAAAGAAAAGTCTGCCTCTGACCCCCCTAGCAAGGAGGAAAAATCCACTCCCAAGCATAAAGTGTGTTCAGACTGCAACTCTAAACTCTCAGCCTCTGCTACTTCCAAGCTGTGTGATGAATGTCTTAAAAAGGCTGCATGTTAGGACATTCCGGGACAATTCCAGGACTTCCTGTTCTGGATGAAGTCATCTATGCAGGAAACTTTCAGATCCATTCAACAGAGAGAGCCGTCTCAGAAAAGCATTTGGGTAAAGGTACCTCCTCTATGTTGCCAGACGAAAAATATGACTTGGAATTTTCCCTTGATGATCAAGGATCGGATCTAGGGTCAGAAGAGGGTGAGCTGGTTGAAGATTCAGGAGTCTTTAATCTTGACCACATTGATCCCTTTATTATGCTTATTAGGAAATCTCTGGGTTTATCAGAAACCCAACAACATATGGGCATAATGGATACAGCATTTTTAGGAAAGAAGAAATCTGCCCTTGTCCTTCCGATCCATCAATCCATTTCAGACCTGGTTCTCTCAGAATGGAAACTGGGGGATCGAAGATCAATGGTCCCCAGAAAATTTAAAAGAATGTTCCTCTTTAGCGACAAGGATGCCCAGATTTGGGCCGCATCCCCTAAAGAGGATGCCCCTATTGCCCATTTGGCTAAGCATACTATTTTACCCAGGGAAGACGGTACTTCATTGAGAGACCCAGTGGAGAGAAAACTGGAGGGAGCACTTAAGAAACAATTCGCTGTAATTGGTGAGAACCTGAAGACAGCTACAGCAATGGCTTATGTTTCCAGAGTGATGCACATCTGGCTGACAGAGCTGGAAGGCAAAATTGAATCTAATGTTTCCAAGTCTAAATTATTAAAAGAAGTAGCCACCATTAAGGTAGCCACAAATTATTCCTGTGATGCCTCTTTGGATATCATCCGTCTTCTGGCCTGATCCTCAGTCCTGTCTATTTCAGCATGCAGGTCCCTCTGGCTAAAACCTTGGAAAGAGGAGACTACCTCTAAGAACAAGCTCATATCTCTGCCATTTACAGGATCCTCCCTCTTTGGCAACCACCTAGAGGATATAATCAAGAAGGCTTCTGGGGGCAACAGCCCATTCCTCAGGAAAGGAGGCACAGAACTTCTCCATCATATCAACTCTCTAAATTTCGGAACCAGGCATTTCGCAACCAGAGAAGACGTGACTCCAGTCATCAGGATGAACAAAGAGGAAGACTCTCAAATAAAGGAGGCTTCAGATGCACCTTTTCTAGGAAGCCCCAGTTTAAGCTTGAATCCCAATGAAGGCCAGCGGGCCCCGGAAGGGATCCCAGTAGGGGGCAGACTGGGTCTTTCCTCCCAACCTGGAAGACCCTGATGCCTGGGTCTCTCAGATTCTGGACAAGGGGTACACGCTGGAATTTCTATCTGCCCCCCCTGCCCCGAAATTTCTACTGTCACCCATTCAAACCAATATAAAGAACAGACAGTCTTTTCTGTCTTCAATCAACAACCTGATGATTCAGAAGGTCCTGGAGCAAGTACCTGTCCAGCAGAAAGGTTCAGGAATTTATTCACCTTTCTTTCTAGTCCCCAAACCCTCAGGTCTCTTCAGGACTATTGTAGACGTCAAGATAGTGAATGTGCATCTCAGACATCTTCACTTCAAAATGGAAACAGTAGAGTCAGTAATTCACTCTCTCTCAAACGGTATGTTTCTAACCTCCTTCGACCTATCATGTCCCGATTCATCCGGGACACAGGAGGTTCCTGCGCTTTGCAATCAATCAAGATCAATACCAGTTTGCAGTTCTTCCCTTTGGTCTCTCATCGGCCCCCAGGGTCTTCACAAAGATTCTAGCCCCAGCACTGGCATTCCTTAGGAAGCAGGGAATCAACATTCTAGCATACCTGGACGATCTATTGATCATGGCCTTGTCATTCGAAAGCTCCCAAGCTCACACGTAACTCGTCCATCTATTCCTGAGGAACATCGGATGGCTAATCAACCTTGACAAAAGTCATTTGTCCCCCTCCCAGGAAATATTTTTTCTGGGTTACACATAAACACCAAATTATACCTGATCCAACTATTACGGGACAGAATATCCAAACTATTATCAAAAAACAGGGTTTTTCTGAACTAAACCCAATGGTACGTAAGTATTCATTAACGCAGGAAGCCAAGTGCGAGCTCCAGTGGTGGTTGAATCCTGTAAATCTCCACAAGGGACTGACACCATCAATCCCAGATTGGGAGATCATTTACACCGATGCCAGCTTCAGAGGGTGGGGAGCAGTCTGGGGGTCCAGGACAGCTCAGGGTATGTGGAGGACAAAATTAAAATCTTTTCACATCAACATTCTGGAGACCAGAACGGTCAGACGAGCGCTTCTGCACTTCCTGTCGTATTTATTACACAAGAACATTCTGGTACGAACAGACAACATGCCCACGGCCATGTACATAAAAACATCTGGGGGGGCACCAGGAGCCGGGCCCTAAACAGAGAAGTACAGCCTCTACTTCCTTGGGTGGAAAGACACTTTCTCCATCTAACCTCTTCACACATCTCAGGAAAAAGCAATATAGAAGCAGACTTCCTGGACCAGGGAGAGTGGGCTCTAAATCTGGAAATCTTCAATCTCCTTGTGAATAGGTGGGGATACCCGGAGATAGATCTAATGGCAACCAGTCTAAATGCCAAGACGACCTTATTCTACTCCAGATAGAGGGATCCACACTCCCAGAGACAGGATGCCATGACAATACACTGGCAATTCAACCTCATCTACATCTTTCCTCCTACCCCCCTCTCATGCAGGTGCTGAAGAAGAGTCGAGAAGAACAAGTGGAAGCCATCCTGGTTGCTCACAATTGGCCCAGACGAACATCTGATCCAAATGTCAGTGGACGACACATGGGAGTTACCTTTGAGACGGGATCTTCTACATCAGCGTCCTATCCTTCACGACAACCTCAGGATGTTTCGTCTAATGGAGGCTGAGCGGATCTCGTTGAGAAAGCTTGGTCTCTCAGATCCTGTTATAACAACTATCATCCAGGGATGTAAACCCTCTACATTGAAAGTGTACTATAGGGTCTGGGCTACCTTTTCAAAATGGTGTAAGCAGAGGAATATATCTATGGAAGATATTGATGTCACTGTGGTCCTAAACTTCCTACATGATGTCCTTCAGTCAGGACTCTGCCCGGACTCATTGAAAGTCTAACTTTCAGCCCTCTCATCCATCCTGGCTAGGCCTCTAGTGGAACATGACCTAGTAAAGAGGTTCATTAGGGCTATAGTCAAAGTAAAACCTACTATTAGGGAAATTGTAGCCCCATGGGATCTGAATCTCGTCCTTACATTGTTATCTCAACCCCAACCGTTCAAACCTCTTAATGATATCTCTCTTCATCTTCTGACACTAAAAACTGTCTTCCTTACTGTAGTGACTTCTGCCAGTAGAGTCAATGAACTTCAGGCCCTGTCATGTAAGTCCCTGTTTTTATCCATTCACTCAGATAAAATTGTGCTCAGGGTCAAACCTTCCTTTCATCCAAAGGTGGTGTCGGAATTCAACATTAACCAGGAGATTGTTTTACCTTCCTTCTGTAGCAATCCAGCTAATCCCAATGAAGCCCTGCTCCATAACTTGGGTCTAGTCAGATGTATTTCCACTTACCTTCAGAGGATACAGGAATTCAGGGCATCAGAATAACTATTCATATTTCCAAGGTAGAATCAAAGGAAAAGCAGCATCTAAGGCCTCCATTTCCAAATGGATAATAAAAACATGCATTAGTAAATATTACACTGAATCAGGGCAGGTAGCTCCTTCCAACATTAAGGCACATTCCAGAACAGCTATGGCTGCCTCTTGGGCAAAATGGGCACAAACTTCCCCACTGGACATATGTAAGGCGGCCACATGGTCCTCCATCTCTACTTTCACAAAGCACTATCACTTTGACGTGCAGGCATCGGCCGATGCCAGCTTTGGCAGGAAGGTCTTGGAGGCTGTAGCTCCCCATTGATGGGTAAGAATATTTGCTTTTCCCTTCCCTTTTTTATTGACAACTGCTTTTAAGTCTCATTATTTTAATGCCTTCGAGATACACAGAAGGAAAGTATAAATTTTCTTATCAATATTTAGTTTTCTTCTGTGTATCTCCAAGACATTCCCACCCTACTAATATATATTTCTGCTAGTGTTTTACAGCTGAGTCAAAAGGAAACTGAGGGCACATTCTGGATCCACCTCTTTAAACTTTGCAATTGGTCCTACCCAGATGGAGGGCGGAGACATCCACATTATTTTAATGCCTTGGAGATACACAGAAGAAAACTAGATATTGGTAAGTAAATTTATATGTATTTTCATAAAAAGAAAAGTCCTTAAAGCAGGACACAGTGAATTTATTTAAAATGAATTATTTAAACAGGAAAGCTAGACTTGGAAACCTAGTTTTTGTTGGTCCTGCAATCTCAGAGGAATCAGACAATGGTTTGTTAAATATGGATAATAATCTTAAAAGTAGATTTACTCAATAAGAAAAACTGCTAAAGAAGAAGATGTCCCATTGATGACAGAGTCAAAAGCCAAATTCCTAAAGGATTAAGGATTTTTGAAGAAAGAATATTTGATAAAGAAAAGAATTTGTATAAGGAGTGGAACAGGGTGCTTGACCAATGCTCTTTATAACTTAATGAGACTTATAATCAAGAATGGAGACGTTGAACTCACTAATATTAGCACATTTATTAGAACCACTCAAAGAAGTAATGGACTTTACCATTCTTGATAGAGATACAAATAAAAGAGTTGATGGGGGAGATTCACTAACTGGTGATAAAGAGGTGATAAAGGTGAGATGACTTCTCACGGGAGATTCACTAAGCAGTGATAAAATGGTGATAAAGTAGAGGTGACTTCTCCAGTTTATCACTTCTCCAAATCCTATGTTACTCTATAAAGCCTATGCATTAAGATCTCAAAAGTCTAAGAAATCCTAGTGCATAGGCTCCATAGAATAACACAGGAATTGGAGAAGTGATAAACTGGAGAAGTCATCTCCACTTTATCATTTTTTTATCGCCTCTTTACCACCACTGAGTGAATCTCCCCCCTCCAGTTTATCACTTCTCCAGTTCCTATGTTATTCTATGGAGTCTATGCACTAAGATTTCTTCAGCTTTGGAGATCATAGTTCATAGGCTCTATAGAATAATATAAGAACTGGAGAAGTGATAAACTGGAGAAGTCATCTCCACTTTATCACCTCTTTATCACCACTTAGTGAATTTCCCCAGAGGAGTTTAATGGAATTGGTTCAACATAAAAAATAAACTACAAAAGTAGAAGAAGGAATATATTGAAGAAAGAGTAGTAAAATGGAAAAACAAATATAATTTTAAAAATCCCTGTCAGAATCACCCTAAAGAAAAAGGAACATCTGACCAAGCTCAATAAATAACTGGTAATGAAAAAATAAGAAGTCAAGATCAAAGAGACCACTGAAGGAAGAAAGGAAGAGGAGTGAAAAAGAAGCAATACAATAACAACTCAAAGGAAACACATTAATGGAATCAACATCAAACACTGGTATTATAGCTAATACACCAACCAATAATTTTGAGTTTTTGAATAAACATGGGAAATTGGAAGATCAACATGCTGTCCTATCAGAATATATTATTTGTAAATGTTGTTTAAAGGACTCTAGATCAGTGATTCTCAAAGTTGGCACAGAGGATACACTAGCATGTCCAGTTTTCAATGCATCCCTATTTGTTCACAAGTGGGTAATCAGTGGCAAAGTCCATTTAACTAAACTTCCTGTGCTTAACTAGGGAAATCCTTAAATCCTTACCTGTTGGTGTGTTTTGAAGACTGGATCCCAGATTTCTTACCCTATATAATTACAATCAGTATAAGAATGTATATATATTTATATATTGTATATATAGCACATATTACTTTCATTCTGTTTATTTTGTCTATTATTATATTCATTTGTTATGATACAATGTTAACCTTCATCACAAGATAAAATTCAACAACAACACCACAAAGTCACTAATATGATCAGATGAATCCCTTAATATAATTTTTTGCAGATTGGATTGTAGTGATTGGTATCAATATGTATACAAATGAGGAAAGATAGTCTCTAGTACATTTAAGGAATGGTGGGGCCCTGAAATGCGTGGAGCACAGAGAAGAGATTGTGGCAGCAAAAGCAAGGATACTATGAGCTGAAGAGGTAAGAGGTACAGAGAAGAAGAGACCAGAGATAAGAAAGTACCAGGGGCTTCTAGAAGTGTGGAATTTGGCATATGACAAGCATTGTAGACACCATGGATACCCATCAGCTGAATATAACCATCAGCTGAATATAACCACAATATTCTGGGAATAAAATCCACTGCAGGCTCATTAAGCTCCTAAATGAAGTCAGCTTAATAAACAGCTGCTGAGGGATATTTATTCATAAACTGTTTATCTAACCCATAACCTGCCTGTTCATACCTAAAGCTGAAAGGAGACTAGCAGGTCCCTCTCTCTGCATACTCAGCACACCAATCTCATTGTTTCATCCAGCCTTAGCCAATATAAGCTTGAATACTCAAATGTAGAAGAATACAATCTGTATAGTTACTATCAATCTCTTTTATCTCCAGATCCTTGTGATGTGATGTGCTGGTGATTTCTCTGGCATCCAAGAATTTGTGTGAACTCATCACTTAAAACTTTGCCCAGGTCCTAGGACTAAGGGTCATGTACCAAAACGTTCTCCAATGTAGGAGTTTATTAACACTTGTTGCTTGCAGCAATGCATTCTAAAGCATAAATGCCGAGGTCAGATTCTTTTGAATCCTTTGAGTGTTCTACAATGCATTACATACTTATCTGGCACTAAAAGTGTCATGTTGCCAACTTGGGGCATGTAATGGTGCTAATAGCCCTACTAGTAATATGCTATGGATTGTACAGTGCACTAATAATGCATTACGATGGCCCAATCCCCAGATCTTTTGGGAAAAGCCCCTGCTCCTTTGGAAACTAGAAACTCGCCTCACAACAGATACGTTCAGACCAGCATTGCAGCAGGGTAATCATTTTGCCCTTTTCTATGACAGTAAACAGAGCTTGTTGGCGATACATCAGGAATGTTGCCTTACAGATAACATTATAATAGCATTGTGATCAAGTTAAAAATACATCAACTCACTTAATGCAGATATCAGAAGGACTTTCAATAAGTCACCTGAAAGTTCAATATGACATATACAGATGTGGTTTATTATATATACAATGTAATTCTGCATACATATAATTATATACATCTCATATTTTATATTTTACACACAGATCCATCTGATATAGGCTGAGATTCCAATCCATTAGAATGGAACTTCAACCAACATAAAAGAAGGAAAATGGCTTTTTTTCTAACATTTTTCCTGTCTGCTATTCCATTCCGTCTGGTATGTGCATACACTGAATTTTCCAGTTCAGCATTCATACAAAAAAGTGCCAAAATAATGTAGTAAACAGCCATTCTACTATTACATTGTGGCAGGATGGCCTTTACAATGCTTGTTTGTCTGGCTGGATAGGCCTTCCCATGTTTGGCAGCTAAAGACTGCCAAGTCTGGGTGAAAAGGCATATTTGGTCTACAAAGGCATTATACTCACACAAGTCGCCCTTAACCCCTCTAATGCCAGGAAGCTTGCATTGCCGCACAATGCTTTGTAAACAGTCTGACATCACATGAGTTAATTAGCCAAAATATAAATGTACAATACCCCAACAACCTCCACTATCCTAGCCCCTCTGCTGCTAGATTGGCTAGGAACAATCCAACCTGGCAATGGAGAGTTTTAACATTCATTGACATGGCCTTCAATAAATAATTGGGAAACAATGTTATCCTCCCATCTCTCCATCATGCGCAGATTAGGGTGAAGAGTGTTCAGAAAACATAAGGGAGTCCTGGGATACCAAAACATTAATTAATTAATGAATTAACTGCTATCAAGCACCAGGGCACCCTGAACACTGCATCAAGGTGAGTATATGTTATTAGTATGGGGGGTTGAAAGGTGTCTCTGGGATCCCTTTCATGCTTTTTTTTTTAAATGCATACGAGGGCTTGAGAACCCATATTATTATGTTTATTTGTTTTTTCATATTCTTCCACTGAAAAATATTATTGGGTGACTTGCCACCATGTTATTTTTTTTTCACTCATTAACCCCTTAATTCCCAGTGTGGTTATTTATAGCCAGTATGGTGGGGTCGGGCGGAGGTTATATAAATATAAATATATATATATATATATATATATATATATATATATATATATATATATATATATATATGTTAAATACTCATGGTTAGTCATTCCATTGCAGGAGCTGGGAGATCACCGCAATCCAAGAATGGAGGGGTTAACAATTTGTGTTGACAGGGTGGATGGGGTGGTGCAAAGTAATAGGCAGCTTTTTTGCATTAAAAAGGAAGGTTAACCCCTCCGTTGCCACTACAGGTAGACCACTGCATTCTGGCAACTGAGGGGTTATCCGCAGGTAGTGGGGATGTGGTATGGGTGCACGGGCACGTGGGGGATCAGGAAAGGGACTGTTGTCCCTCCGTGTTTCCTCTGCCTGATCCAATCCAAGGAAAGAGACCAAAATCCAGATGGTTTCCTTGGGTGTCCTAATCCTCACTGTGGGTGGTTTGGGAGCATTTTTCAGCTCTCCAAAAGGATTTGAATTGGGCATTTTTATGGGCAATTCAGTAATTCAGTTCTGACCCTTGGTCAGAATGTGATGGCAGAATTGACTAGCTGGAAATATCTGCCAAATCAGCAAATATTTCGAACTGGAATGGAATCTCAGTCATAATGGTTAAAGACCCAAGCCTTTTTTGGTTTGAGTGGAACAACAGAATGGGGTCATCACCAAATCTCCACTTTTTTAAGCAGAGAAGGCAAAACCAGGCTATATAAGATTATTAACGCTTTGAGTGCAAGAGTGGTACACAAAGAGTTGTGTACCCATCTGGCACTCAAAGCGTTAAGCGTCTAAAGAGGAAAATGTTACATATATAGTACATCATATGCATATAAGAAGTTTTGTATTTTTGTCACCGTCACACACTTCATTCTCAATTTGCCAACAAATGATTTTGGATTGTTCACTTAAAGGGGAACATTCACATCCGACAAACTTGTGCCCATTTGCTTTAATAAGTAAAACTAGATTAGCGGAGGGTATTTTTTTAAAATCATTCGTATCTAGTACTGAAGATATGCAGCATTAAAGGGACAGTAATGTCCCCCAAAAATATTAAGTGTTAGGTAGAACTTGAAAAAAGAAACTAATTGCCACAAACCCTATCTCTCAAACCGCCATGGTTTGAGAGATATAGGGACTCAAAGTTCCCCCCTCCCTCCCCTTCTCCTGATGTCAGCTGTAAAGCTGACAGCAGGAGAATTGAGTCGTACAACTTGAGGAGGCTCTGCAGCAGAGCCGAAATCGCATTATTGCAAAATAATTCATTAATTGGAAAGCTCTAAAAAGTGTGCCTAGTTTGCAAGCACACTTTGTAGACCTTTCCAATTAATGAATTCTTTTAAAGCAATGCGATTCCGGCTCTGCTGCAGAGCCTCTTGCTGGTCCCCAGACCAAGATCTACAGCTGTCAGCTAGATGCTGACATCAGGAGAAGGGGAGGGAGGGGGGAGCTTTGAATCCCTATATCTCTCAAACCATAGCGGTTTGAGAGATAGGGTATGTGGCAGTTAGTTTCTTTTTTCAACCTCTACCTAACTCTAAATATTTTTTAGGGGACATTACTAAACCTTTAAAATTGGCACATCTGCAAACTGCAGCACACAGTATGCGGGGCAAACCGCCTCAGGGCTTCCCAGCTGCCCTGGGGACATTACAAAACCTTTAAAATTGGCACTTCTGCAAACTGCAGCACACAGTATGTGGGGCAAACCACCTCAGGACCTCCCAGCTGCCCCAGGGAGCGCGTTCATGCTTCTCTTCGAGGTGGCATTTATGTGGACTATCGTTACATCAAGCTCCATTTACCATGCTACTGAGGTTGGGCTTGCTGTAACTGGAATCCAAATCTTAGTTCTAATGTAAGAGAAGACCTTGGACCGAAAGGAGTAAATCTGAGGGCAAGAATACAACATATGGAGCAATGTAGCTCTGGGGTCTTTGCATTTAGAGTGGGGAAGAAGTAAGACCAATATGATGGGCAGTCAGGGGTGTCACTTAAGTTCTGTGCAATAACCTGTAAGAGAGCTCATGAAAGTATGCCGAAGGAATGCTATGATGTACAAAGCAAGACTTAAGTGTCTCTGCCATTAATGTAGGTAAATCCACCAACATACCGCTAGACTCCAACGGGCTCAGTGATTCCCAATGCATTGATGACCTCTCTAGAATTCAAGGGCCGAGATGCACTAAAGGTCGAAGAGGGCTCCTAATGGCAATGTCCTGCCAGATCAGTGCCGAAGGCACATTGACAGTATGCATTAAAGTGTATTTGTCATCATATCCCCATCAATCCAACAAAAATCTGCCTGCATTGACATCAATCCGACATGCCTTTGACAGATTTAGGAATTTGTACTCATCACATCGACAGTAGCTTATTTCCACAAAGAAATGCAGGATATTGAGCCATTATCATATTCATGTTGGTGTGTTTAGGTGCAAGGCATGGCCTGTATTAAATACGGGCTACAACCCTTCCCACTGGAGCTCAGGTCGACTTAAATCCCAACAATCCCCCCCCTCCTTTTACTTTCTATTCACCATCTATCATACCTAGGCAAGCCCTCTAATTAGGCTAACCATGTCTGCTCTCCACAGGGGCTCGTAGGCTCATAGGGATGGCACATTTAGGGTTCTCAATAGTACATACTACATGGCTGGATGTAAGCCCCGACTACAAATGTTAATGTGACTATTCACCACATGCAATAAGCTCTGATAGCTGCCTCTGCTGTCGGACTTCAAAGTCCCAACTTCTCCTACTTGAGGTTGGCGATGTTGGCATCTCCCTGTACTTTTCTATGCCGTAATTACCCTCAATCAGTCATAAGCATGGAGTGGTGTCAAACTGCTGGCAATGTGGAAGGGATGTTCTCCTTCACACATCACCCTCAATAGGCAATCCTGAGGTCGGACAACATTCTCTCTGCTTCCCCATTTGGCCAGTAGGGGAGTGGAGAAGATCCTTTCAGCACCACAAACAGCATCACTCCCTTAAACCTTTGAGTGCCATAGGGATCTGCATTGCATACCCCTGTGGCACTAAAAGAGTTAGAAAAGTACAGTATACCAATAAACAATTATGCCCTCAATTCTGTATCATTTTTCATAGTTATATTTGTTATGCACTCCCAAGGGAACAAGGCTGGGGGGCAATCAGCATCCATGGGGATTTGTGGCTGCCAGCTGCCCCCAGCCTTGTTCCCTTGCCCACTGGTAGCCATAGACCCCATGTACACTGCCTGGCCCTCAGCCTTGTTCCCTTGCACACTGCCTGGACTCAAGTCTTTGCCCACTGTTAGCCACATGTCCCCATTTACACTGTCTGACCCCCCAGCTTTGTTTCTTAGCTGCTGGTATCCACAAATCCCCATGGACACTGCCTGAAAAATGAACAAGGCTGGGGGGTGTCAGTCAGTGTATGTGGTACTAACACATAATGTTGATGTTCCCCATTCTCCCCCACAATGCTGCCATCCACAATGAATATGTTCAACATGCTGTCAACATGCTGCTCCACAATACTTCCCCGTACATGGGGTTCTATGGCCACCAGTGGGCAACAGTACAAGGCCGGAGGCAACTGGTAGCCACAAATCCCCATGGAAGCTGCCTGTCTCCCAGCCTTGTTCCCTTGGGAGTGCACAAATATGACATTGAAAAATTATACAGAGCTGAGGGGATGACTGTGTATTGGTATAATGCACTTTTCTAACCCTTTCAGTGCCACAGAGGTTAAGGAATACATACCTATGGTACTCAAAAGGTTAAGGAAGTGATGCTGTTCATAGTGCTGGAAAGATCCTCTCCACTCCTCTATAAATCAAGTGGGGAAGGAGAGAGAATGCTCTATGACTTTAGAGTTGTCTACTGCTGCTGATGTGTAAGGGAGGGCATCCCTTCCACAACGCCAGCAGTTTGACAACCCTCTATGCTTATAGTGCATCTCCCACAAAGGGTTAAAAGCACAATTTAATTTAACATAGATTTTTATTTGTCCTCTATGGTGAAGTTGGTTTACTCCAGAATAACTCCATTTTGCTTTTATAAAAAAAAAGACCTGGGTATCCTTGTCAACTACAAACTTGGAAACAGTGACCAGTGTCAAACAGCAGTAGCAAAGGCAAACAAAGTCCTGTCTTGCATAAAAAGAGGTATTGAAGCAAGAGTGGATAACATTATTTTGCCATTATACAAATCATTGTTAAGACCTCACCTTGAGTATGCAGTGCAATTTTGGGCACCGGTTCTGAAAAAGGATATACTAGAACTAGAGAGGGTACAGCGGAGAGCAACAAAATTAATTAAGGGAATGGAGGACTTGACATATGAGGAACGACTAAACAAACTTGGTTTATTTACTCTAGAGAAAAGACGACTAAGAGGAGACCTTATCACATTGTACAAGTATATGAGAGGTCAATACAAGGATCTCTGCGGTGAGCTATTTATTCCAAGGCCTGATCAAGTGACCAGGGGACACCCCTTGAGATTAGAGGAAAGGAGGTTTAAACTTCAGCAGAGGAAGGGTTTTTTTACGGTAAGGTCTGTCAAATTGTGGAATTCATTGCCCAGGGAGGTAGTTATGGCAGATACAATGGATACATTTAAGAGAAGATTAGATACATTTCTTTCAAAAGGGAACATACAGAGTTATACTGTTTATCAGTAGGCTGATCAGGAAGGTCTGATAAAGACTAATTTAATTGGTAGCAGGAAAGCTATAAAATTCTCAGTTACTGAGGTTTGAAGCGAAGGTTGAACTTGATGGACTTGTGTCTTTTTTCAACCTAATTTACTATGTTACTATGTTACTATGTTATGTATAAACATGGGTCATAGTCTCTAACGTAAGGGTGGTTATGTATTAAGGTATGATAGAGAGGTGATAATTTGGGGATAACTTCTCCAGTGATGTCACTTCTCCAGTTCCTATGTTATTCTATAGAGCCTATGCACTAAGATTTCCAAAGTAGGAGAGATCTTAGTGAATTTGCTCCATAGAATAACATAGGAATTGGAAAACTGATATCACTGGAGAAGTTATCAGCATGTTATCACCTCTTTATCAACCCCAGAGTGTTTTCTGCCTTCTGGGCACCAGTTGGATCAGTTGCTAACGGTTTGATAAAAAAAACAAAACAAAACAAAAAAACTACACAACTAATAGCGTTTGAATGACAGCTCCCAGCATGGAGAATACGCTTGTTCTAGTCAGCAGGAAACAGATTTATTAGGCATATGTAATAATTTTTATCAGTCCCATGTATATAATGATTTCAGATAAAATCTGCATGTGGTTCATACCTCCTCATAACAAACAATAGACTTCAACAGAACTGAATGTTTCACATGGGTAATTTGTCTTTATCAGATTGCAAACTGAAATGAAATAACAGTAGACTACAAAACAGATCAGGTTTAAAAAAAAGTATACAGATTCAACTGACTGCTGTTTGAAGAACACCAACCTAATTAGATGGGTTCTTCTGTTGAAAAAAGAATGCATTGAAGACTCTTCTAGCATTCAAGGGGTTAAAAGCAGCATTTAAATCAATGAAAACGGAACATATTTAACCCTTTGAGTGCCAGAGGGGTACACAACGCAAGTTTGATTAAATTCACGGTTTACTTTTAAAAAACAGTCATACTAAAAATGTTGACATGAGAATCTTGCACTGCATGACAGCTCAAGATTCTCATGTTGAGTAGTAAAGGTCGCATGCTACCCCGGCTGTATCACATCATGCTGCCCCGGAGCTGTAATAATATTACCATGTCATTTTCTTGCGCTCCGTGCTGCCCTGGAGCTGTAATAATATTACCATGTCATTGACATGATAACATTATTACAGCTCTGGGGCAGCACAGAGCGCAAGAAAATGACATTGTAACATTATTACAGGACAAGGCCAACACAGAGCCACAGAGCGCAAGCCCTTCCTTATAAATTCCCCACCACAATGGTCCCCTTCGGCCTCAAACACACATTTGCACCCCTAATCCATGAGTGAGCAGTGCATAAGTCAGCAGTAGTCCAGCCGCAGTACATTACCGCCTAAGCCAGCACACCATCACTAGCGGGGGAGATCGAAATGCAGGAAGCAAGTATAGTTTGGAGAATTCACACTTTCCAGGGCAACTGCAATGAGCATTCTAGGTACTGCTCACAGCCGTATTCACACAAGAATGTAATAGAACATTCATCAATATATGTCACTTCACTCATGCTTTAAAAAAAAGAGGAGATGTGTATAAGTATTGTACACAACCATTCACTAGGCGACATGAGAATCTTGCGCTATCATGCACTGCGAGATTTTCATGGTTAAAGTGTTAAATGGCTGCACGCTCTTTTGATGCGACCTTTCAAAAGGATACCAAATTAACACTAACATCGAATAATGAACTGGGGTTATATATAAATAAATACCCTGTACCTCACATGCCTCCCAAGTGTTCCTCTTTGGGTGGGACAGTCCCTCCTTTTGTCCCACATTCCTAAGTTCTTCTTTGTTACCCTGGTGTACCTCTGTGTAGGAGATCAGACTGCGTGGTGTGTGTATTAGTGTATCATACTGTTACACAGCAATACAACACATTAATTCTTGTTTAAACTTCAGTATATGTGTATATATAGAAGACTCTGACCTTATTCTAAATCATTTAATCAGTTAAATAAATGCTATCAATTGGTCATGAGGTAACCTAAACATTTTTGGTAATTTCCCATCCATCAGGCGCAACACCACCAAAGACAAGAGTCCCTCTTTGACCATTTAAAATTATGGTAGGCCTGACTTCTTACTGCTATCTGTAATAATCCTCTATTGGTTTTCTGAGGCTTAAAGGAACATTAATGTCCCATAAAAAATTATACTTGTTTTGTAGAGGTTGAAAAGTTATTTGGCACAGATCCTATCTCTTAAACGTTTATGGTTTGAGAGATATTCGCCACTAAAGTTCCTCCCTCCCCTTCTTCTGACGTCAGCGTTGTGCAGGAGCAGGAGATCCTGGTCCTGGGACTAGCCACCGGCTCTGCAGCAGAGCCAATATAGCAATTTTGGAGAAGAATTACTTCATTGGAACGGTCTACAAAGTGTGCCTGGCTTGCAAGCACATTTTGTAGACCGTTCCAAAGTAGTATTTCTTTTTAAATAATGCTATTTCTGCTTTGCTGAAAAGCCTCCTCATGTCGCCTCCTGGGAAACTTTACAAGGGAATATCTCACAAACCATAGCTGTTTGAGAGACAGAATTTTTGCCAAATAACTTATTTCTTAAACCTCTACAAAACAAGCATATTTTTTTTAATGGGACATTACTGTCCCTTTAAAATCTAGTCTTACATATACTCTGAGGGAGCAGATGTTCCTGCTTTTTCTAGGGATCCAGGGCTATCATTTATCATCCAGGATTTACTGTGAATGGGCTGATATAAGATAACAGCCTTTCTGAATACAAGAACAGTGGGCACTAATCACAATCAATTAACTGACATTATTTCTTATCCTCTAAGAACAAATATCATTAAACCTTTGAGGGCCAGAGGGATGTCAGATGAGTTGCTCCACAATGCACTGGACACCACTCTGGCAATCAAAGAGTTAACCACTGTAAATGCTTCTTGAACAGAACAATCAACATAGAACAATCAACATGTGTATTTAACCCTTTGAGTGCCAGAGGGGTATCCAGCGTATTGCAACTCAATGTGTTGGGTACTTCTCTGGTACTTAAAGGGTTAAAAGCCAGCTATAATTATATTTTAGGGGTGTAAATAAAAATAATAATTTTTGCACATGCTAACTGTAAGTATATGATATTTAAAGTTATATCAAGCTATTTTATTTTTTGGTGCTTCTGCCCCTTTAATAAGACCCCAAGTCTTGCGTATCATTAGATGAAGCTATGAAATTCAGTGGCAGATTTCTCATTTGCCATAACGATATTACAAGTAATTTCAGTCATTTTACATAACAAGCCATTCCTCTGTGGTTTTGATCTGTCTGCAACATATCTAGGATTTACTTAGAACAGTAGAGAACTGAAGACTTTTCAAAAATTATATTTTAGTGTCTTAACACATCAAAGAAAATGTCTTGAAGTCTGAGAAGACTAAAAAATACACATGAAAGAGTAAGGAAAGTAAGATTAGGATATTATTTTCAATTCACTTTATACCTAACACTTCTCATTGAATGTGTGAGAATAATGTAGTGGACATACCCATAACTTTGACTTGTAGACTCCTCAGAGGGGAGTCCTGTGTTGCTGCTGGCAAGGAGTGACTTGCATCATAAAGAGGTGGGGCTTAATCATGAGTGGGGGTGGTGCTTAACATACAAGACAAAGTAGAAGGAATAGGCTGGGGAAGGAAGAGACATGGGGGAGGAGTGGGAGGAACAGACTGAAGGAGCAGAAGTGGGTAGAGTTTTATTAAAAACTCCCAACATCCGGAAAATCAGCTTCTGTCCCGGAGACCCGGTAACTAACAGCAAAAAACAGTGTCAGCTCTTCTTTAATGTATTTAGTAGATGTAATTAAAACATGTATATCTATATATTTTTATTTGCACTGAAACTCTGTTCTGTTTTTTTCTAGGAGCCAGTTATAGTCAAGTTGATACCGTTATTGGCTAACTAAGCAGATTTAGCATGCAAGTTTTCAAGACTTCAGGTATAACATGCCTGAGGAAGAGACCTAAGAGGTCTTGAAAGCTTGCATCCCAAATCTGCTTGGTTATCCAATAAAGGTATCAGCTTGACTATAATTGCCTCCTGTATTTCTGTGGCTAACATGGTACCAACTCTCATCTTTCATTCTTTTTCTAGACATTGGCATTTCACTGTCTGATCCTTTAGTGTTCTAAATAACCATGGGTGAGACCCAAATTACGATTTCATTTATGTTATTTTTTAAGGGCATCATCTGTTATACCACTAGGGGGTACTGATGTGAATTTTAATTCAGCTATATCGTTGGATCACTGGAAGGGTGTCAGTGTCATTTCAATGCATATTTGTTTGTCAGACTCATAATGAGTTATGAAATCAAGAAGCTGGCACATCCAGTGAAGTATTTGCTGAATGCATTAGGTATTGATATGGGGCAATGTAGTGTGTCATTGTATTCTCCTCACTTTTGTTTACAGCAGAGGTAAGACAGTATCACTGCTTTTTAATTACATTATACAAAGTATATTTTCACTCCAGATTTCAGGCAGATAGTGGCATGACCAACTTGAGGTTTCTTGATGTAGTAGGCAAACAACAAATGCTTTTGGTAATAAATATATTTCTAAAGCTCACTGTTTATTATCTGTAGTAAGACACAAATTATTTGTAGTAAAAGTTGGGAAATGATGCACAGACTTTTCCTTTTGTTTACACTCTAATCATGAAATACATTTGTTAGTATGCCGGATTTGGTATCCTAATAAAATGTAGCTTTCTACCTGGCGACCCTCAAAAGGGTGACATCACAATGTCACAGAATAAAAAAAGAGTCATTTAAATGTCGCCCCAGGTTACACAGGGGAAACTGCAGTGGATGAAACTAGAAAGAGGAAATAATTAATGATGTGTTTCAATCGGGCACATGATTTGCCTGATTGACACACATCATTAATTATTTCCTCTTTCTAGTTACATCTTGCATGGTGCATTATGTGTGACTGCAGGCAACCCAGGCAGATGCAGGCAATGAGTTTTATTGGGGGAATACAGCACCAGCATTGCTGTGCAATGCTCTGGCATGCCACTGCAGTTTCCCATGAGTCATTTAGATGACTCTCTTTTTATGCAAGCAACATTCTGATGGTGCCCTTTTGACTCAGATGACATTCTGATGTCGTCCTTTGAGGGTTGCCAGGTAAGAGTGCGATATTGTAATAATAAACGCCTGAATCCTGGATGATAGGATCCAGTCCAGCAGAGTACAGTTAGGTGTTTTTTGATGATATCCTATTGTATTGGCAAGTAGTAAATGCCAAGTGTCACAACTGTGATTAAAATGCCGTCTTTTAACATATTGCCTTATTAAAACAATGCCTAACATTATTCCACCAAGCATCGAATGATTAAGTGTTAATAATATAGTTGACATGTAGTTTATTAACTGCAGTTGTAAGTCTAGTTCAGGTGTGGAGGAGTGACTAGATTAGGTTAGTTTGGGTGTACAGTTGTTAGGAATTGGAAAATTGCTTTGGCTTGGGATTTTTTATAGGAGTTTGTGAGGTTTTTTGTTTATTTTTTCAGCGATTTTTTTTTTTTGGCTGTTTAATGAGGTTTTTTGGGGGTTACTGTTTTTGGTGTGGCTTACACCACTCCCCCCCATTTCATGGTAAATGCCTCCTTTCAATCACCTGTCCATGTCCACCTGATTAAGACCCATCCACAATATGACAATATGAGTTTCTCTGGGGACTTGGCAGAAGAAGGTGTGGGCATATGTAGGTTAGTAAATTGGTGTTAGGCAGGCATTGGGTTAGAAAATCAATTCCAGCTGCTGTTTTGCACGGTTGTATTTGTACACTCTGACTCTCAGGAGAAACTAAAAGTGAGGCTTTACAGTTCAGTCTAGTAAAGTGGAGCAATGCTGGAGCAAACCAACTGCTCCATAAAGCACAAACAAAAAAGAAATAGTTAAAAATAAAATAAAAATTCCCATTGATTTAGATGAGACTTTTAACCCTTTGAATACAAGTGATGTCTTCAGTACAACTACTTCATATTGTAATGGAGACCTCTCTAGCATTCTAGGATTTTAATTAGTCCTCTATGGTTCAGTTGTTTTTCTCCATGCAGGAGCAAACCAGTTACACCATAGAGGTATACTTGGGAACATTCTTATCCCAAGCCTCCTTAAGTCCACTAAGGACTTGGGGTGGGAGTGTCCAATGGACACAGTTCATGTCATAAAGTGGGTGGGGCTTAATTGGTGGTGGGTGGGATTGGGAAGAGGGGAGGAAGTGTTTTCCCTTAAATGGGTGGAGAGTAGGAAGAAGATGGTGGCGAATGACTGGAACTGGTAATGAAGAGGGGGTGGAGTTACAAGTGAACTCATAGAGCCCTGAGACCTGGTAATCTCTTTATATATACAAATCTAAGTTGATCTGGTTCACTGTCAGGGTATGTGGCTGGAAAAGAGCTGATTGGTCAACTAACCACTGCTGCCACTGTTTAAAAAAAAAAAGCTAGCCACTGCTTCATCAACCAACAGTTTACAAAGTAAAAGGCCAGACCTTTTAGTGGGGCATCAGAACCCCTCCTGATGGCCCCCACTCCAAGCTACTAATCTCCCAGCCAAATTGTCTGGGAGATCAATAGAGGCACCAAAGGGGAGCAAGAGAGCTCCCTCGCTTCCATTCTACCCAGAGCCGGGTAGAGAGAGCGGAATCAGGAAAACCTCTCACATGAATAAGGCAGGCTTTCCCTCACTGACGTGGGAGGATTTGCCAATCCCGCCCAGTCCTACATGGGTACTCTGGGTAGAATAGAAGCAGGGGAGCTCTCTTCCTCCCTTGCATGGCCTCCATTGACTGAATTGGCTGGGAGATCATTAGGGGTCCTGATGTCCAACCACGAGGTCTGACTTTTCAATCTAAGTTAACCCTTTCAGTGCTACAGAGGTATCAAACTCATTGCAACACAATGCATTGGATACCTCTCTGGCATTCAAGATGTTAAAAACTAAAAAAAAAAACAAAGTTTGCCACATGAGCGAAGCGGTGCCACACACCTGCTAGTTCAGTATAAAATCCAGAGACTCCGTGTCAGATCCGGAGAGTTCATAATTATGTACAGGGGGAACATACAAATACCCATGGAATTAAATGGGCACCTCCATAGAATCCAATACATTGCAACACAATTCACTGGAAACCTCTCTAGCATTCAAGGGGTTAAAAATCCCATTTTGTCAGTGGCATTTATTTTTTCCCTATTTTGCAATTGGTTTGCTCAAGAATTGTTCCTCTTGTTTTACAGATCCAGTGTCAGTTTAGAAAAACTGATTTTTCTCATAAAAAGAAAACTGTAACTGGCGTGTAAATTGACTTCCTGCATTTGTTTATACTAAGAAAAAAGCGTAGAGAGGTTTTTAGGAAAGTCGCCCAGGGTTATGTGAATGATCTTCAATACGGATGCAGGAAAAATCTTACAACACTCGGGGGAGCTGTTCAATTTAAAATGTCTTGACATTTCTGTACAATTAAAGTCAAAAACAGAAAATCATTGGATACCTTGGGGCAAATGTGTTAAAATTGTGTTTCTAAATCCCATGTAAAATAGATAGAGATTTTGATTCCATTTTATGTATTTAACCCCAAGAATGCTAGAGATGTCTGTGACGTTGAGCCATATTCATCAAGATAAAAAGGTGCAATGTAATTTTGGAGCAAACCAAATGAATCATAGGGAGGAATTTATTATTTCAATCACTTTAAATGGATCTTTTAACCAAACGAATGTTAGAGAGGACTCCAACGCATTGCTTTGCAATGCGTTGACGACCTTGCTCACATTCAGTGGGTTGCAGGCATCATGTAAATCAATAGGAATTTGAGCAATTTTCATTTCTCCCTATGGTGCAGTCGATTTGTTCTAGAATTAAATAAACTAATGGATGAACTAAAGAAGCTCATCCCTCACTCAAAGAAGCACAGTTAATGAGGCACTCAGATTGAAGGATATTCTCAAATATTAGATGTAATGCTATTAATGTATCAAAAGAATATATAACAAAAACATAGAAACAAACATAGAAAAATAGAAACATAGAATTTGACGACAGATAAGAACCATTTCGGACCATCTAGTCTGCCCATTTTCCTACTGTAAAAACTTCAAACCTTTTTTGGTCCTTGGTCTTTCCTTAAGTTAAGGACAACCTTATGCCTATCCCATGCATGCTTAAATTCTGTCACTGTATTAACTTCTACCACTTCTGCTAGTTGGCTATTCCACTTATCTACTACCCTCTCACTGAAGTAAAACTTTCTTACATTACATCTAAACCTGTGTCCCCTCTATTTTTAGACTATGGCCTCTTGTCCTAACATTTTTACTCCTTTGAAAATAGGATTTTAGTCTTACCTGTTAAATCCTTTTCACTTAGTCCATACAGGTCACTGGTACTCTGGGAGGCGTAAGTCCCCTTTAATAGGCAGGAACAACTATGCAAATGATTTGCAAGGGGCGGAGCCTCCCCTCTCACTTAAGCCACCTTCTGGCCAGAGCCACTTAGATTGATTTGAGACCCTAAAAACTGACCACAGGTAAGCAAAAAGAAAGACTCCTGTGAGCATGCCCTGACGGTCTCCCACTGAATGCCACAGGAGAGCCAAGACTGGTCCCTTGACAGGGTGGGAGACCAGTGACCTGTATGGACTAAGTGAAAAGGATTTAACAGGTAAGACTAAAATCCTATTTTCACTGTCGTCCAATACAGGTCACTGGTACTCTGGGATGTACAAACATTGAGCTGATCCAGAGGCGGGAAGTAAGGCAAGGACCAGGCGCAAGGCCCAAGTCGCTAGAACTGCAATAAATCAGTTAATTACATAGCCCAAACTGTAAGTGTCAACGGACACCAACCAAGGGAAACAATCCCTGAACTAACACAGCACACGGAACCAGAGCCAACCGGGCTCAACAGCAAGGAAGCACTAAGGATCACAGAGCGGAAGACCTAGACAGGCAAAACTGCCTCCAGGACCTTCCTTCCAAAACTGGCATCAGCCGAAGCCAGTACATCAACTCGATAGTGCCTAGAAAATGTGTGCACAGAGGACCAAGTGGCCGCTCTGCACAGTTGATCAGCAGATGCCTGATTCTTGTATGCCCAAGAGGCCCCAATAGAGCTGGTGGAATGGGCAGTCACCCTGAAGGGAACATGCTTATTCCGCAACTTATAAGCTTCACGGATGGTAGCTTTAATCCAAGATGCAATAGTAACCTTGGCAGCCGGTCTCCCTGCCCTAGGTCCCTCAGGAATGACGAATAGAGCGTCAGACTTCCTGATAGACTTGGTGCGATGAACATAAAACTTGAGGCAACGCACCACATCCAACAAATGGAGATCCCGTTCCTTGTCAGATGAAGGATTAGGGCAGAAAGAGGGAACCACAATCTCCTGATTGATGTGAAACTCGGACACAACCTTGGGTAAGAATTCCTTGGAAGTGCGAAGCACAGCCTTATCCTTGTGGAACACCAGGTAAGGAGGTTTACAAGACAGAGCTTGTAACTCTGCTACCCGGCGAACTGAGACAATAGCCAAAAGGAAGGCCATCTTCCAAGTCAAGAGACGTAATGGAATGGAAGCCAAGGATTCAAACGGGGGTCGCTGGAGAACTCCCAGCACCAAATTGAGATCCCACTGGGGAGCAGGACTCTTGAAGGCAGGTCGAACATGAGTCACACCTTGGAAGAAAACTTTCACATCAGGAAGGATAGCAATCCGGTCCTGGAAAAACACAGACAAGGCAGAGGTCTGAACTTTGAGGGAACTCAGACTGAGCCCCTTATCAACACCGTCCTGCAAGAAGGCCAGGACAGTGGGAAGATGAAATTCAAGTGACAATTGCTTATCAGTGCACCATGCAACAAAGGTTGACCATATGCGATGATAGATCTTGGAGGACACAGGCTTACGAGCACTAAGCATAGTCGACACCACAGAAGGAGAAAATCCTTTCTTAGCTAAAATTGAGGATTCAACCGCCATGCCATCAAATGGAGAGAGTGAACATCCTCCTTCCACAGATAACCCTGGAGAAGAAGATCCGGACGGGCAGGGAGCGAAATCGGATCCGATACTGACAAGGCCATCAACTCCGGAAACCAGGACTGGCGGGGCCAGTTTGGAGCGATCAAGATGACAGGACAACGCTCCTGCTTCAACTTCTGAATAACTCTGATCAATAGAGGAAGAGGAGGGAAGATGTAAGCCAGGGAGAAATCCCAAGGGATCGACAAGGCATCCACTGCTAGAGCAAGGGAGTCCCTCCACCGGGAACAAAACACTGGAACCTCCCTGTTGTGTCTGGTAGCCATCAGGTCCACCACAGGCATCCCCCACCGCTGGGCGAGCATGTGAAACACCTCTGGATGAAGAGCCCATTCTCCACTGTCGACGGTGTGACGACTGAGGAAGTCTGCCAAGACGTTGTCTACGCCTGGAATATGAACTGCAGATATGACAGGCACGTGATCTTCTGCCCAAGACAAAATATCCTTGATTTCCCACCAGGCGGAACCGCTTCTTGTGCCGCCTTGCCTGTTGATGTAAGCCACTGCCGTGGCGTTGTCGGACTCCACTCTGATCGGAAGACCGGTCAGTTGAGACTCCCAGTGCCTCAGGGCAAGCCGGACAGCTCGAAGTTCCAGAACATTGATGGAGAGAAGGGATTCCTCCAGACCCCATTTCCCCTGAGCACTGAAGCGACCCCAGACTGCACCCCAGCCCCGAAGGCTGGCATCCGTTGTGACTGTGGTCCAACGAGGAACTAGAAATGATCTCCCTTTCAGGAGATGAGAAAGATCCAACCATCAGGGCAGACTCGACTCGACATGAGGAGGTAGAGAGACGGCCAGATGTAGATGATCTGGATGATTCCTGCACGTCCGGATCACAAATCTCTGAAGTTCCCTGGAGTGGGCCATGGCAAATGGTACTGCTTCGATCGTGGAAATGAACTTCCCCACTAAGGACGACAACTTCGGTACCGGAATTTCGTCCATGTCCAGAATCCCAGCTACTCGGACGGCTATCTGGTGAGCCACATCCTCTGGAAGAAACACCATGCATTGGCGAGTATCGAACAGGAGACCCAGGAACAGAAGCCGCTGAGATGGAACCAAGTCCGACTTGTCCAGATTCAGGATCCAGCCATGACGGTTCAGAGAGTGCATACACTTCTGTAATTGCTGATGGAGAAGCTCCGCTGAGGAGGCTTTCAGTAGGAGATCGTCCATGTAGGGGGTCACTCTGATCCCATCCTGATGAAGCACCGCTATCAAGGAGCCTAACACCCTCTGGAAGACCTGAGGGGCTGAGGTCAGCCCAAAGGGGAGCGCTGTAAACTGAAAGTGTTCCCTGTGGCAGGCAATCCAGAGATACCGCCTGCTCCCTGGATGAATAGGGACATGAAGATAAGCATCCTGAAGGTCCAGGGAGGCAAGGAACTCCCCTGGAGACATTGCTGCAATCACAGAGCGCAGGGACTCCTGGCGGAAGTGGGAAGTCACCACATAGGCATTGAGATCTTTGAGATCCAAAATGGGACGAGCCCCTCCGTCCTTTTTGGCTACCACAAACAGGTTGGAAAAGAATCCTGAACCTGTGTCCCCCTGAGGAACCGCCTCCAGGACCTCTTTGTCCAAGAGATCCTGAATAGCGCCGAACAGACGCCCTTTTGTGGATTCCTGAGAAGGACGAGTAAAATGGAACCGAAAAGGAGGAAGGGAGGAGAAAGGGATCCTGTATCCCTCTGACAACACCTGAAGAACCCATGGGTCCGCCACTGACTCCTCCCAAGTCCGGCGAAAGAGGCAGAGACGACCACCTACAGCCGGATGCGGACCCGGGTTCGGCGAGTCATGCCGAAGCAGTCTTGGAGGTCTTGGCCTTGGGGGCAACTTTGGGCTTCCAGGACTGTTTGGGCTTGGAGGAGGAGCGTGTAGCGGGAGGACCTGCCGGGGTCGAGGAGCGTGTCTCAGTCTGAAAGGAACGAAAGGACTGATTGCGTTTGGCTGGAAACGTTTTCTTAAAGACTGATGGTAGAAGAGTACTTTTACCCCCAGTAGCCTCACTGATCATTTCTTTGAGTTCAGACCCAAAAAGCAAACTCCCCTGGAAGGGCAGGGAAAGCAAGGCTTTCTTAGAGGCTGTATCAGCAGACCAAAGTTTCAGCCAAAGGGCGTGCCTGGCCACCACAGAAGAAGTGGAGGCCCTCGCCATCATGCGCACAGCATCAAAAGCAGCGTCAGCAACATAATTCTGAGCTTCAGTAATATTAGCAAGAAGCTGCAACTGTTCAGACACTGGTGCATCCTGGCGAACTGCTTCAGTCAGTCGTTCAGTCCAGGCCGCGATAGCCCTGTTAACCCACGCCACTGCAAAGGTTGGACGCATGGCAGTGCCAATAGAGGCAAAAATGGACTTAAGAGAAAGTTCCAGTTTCTTATCCGTCCGATCCTTCAGGGCAGAGGCATCAGATACAGCCAAAGCGGTAGACTTGGATAGCCTGGAAACAGGGGCATCCACCTTGGGAGGATGCACCCATTTAGCCAGCTCAGTCTCAGGAAAAGGGTACAGCTTAGCAAAATTTTTAGAGACAGAGGATGATCTATCAGGATTCTTCCATGCCTCAGAGACTAGACGGGCAAGAGTAGGATTAGTTGGAAAACAAACAACAGGCTTAGATGGCTTCTTCTGAAAAACATCAGTAGGATCATAAGTGGATTCCTGAGTCAGAGGAAGGTTGAGCGTATTCAGAACAGCTCTAATCAGACCCTCAGCCGAAACTTCAGGGTCACATTCATAGGGGTCCCCAATGGACCTGGTAGATTCAATAACAGTCCGTTCCTCAGCATCAGAATCCTGCAAGAGTTCTTCCTCAGAAGAATCAGTCACATCAGGAGCCCCCTGTGGCTTAGGCAGGGAGGTCCTGATGGTAGAGGGGGTCTGCCAGACCTGGAGAGCCCCCTGTACCTGAGAGGGAAAGAGTTGAAGAGCGGATCTGAGATCCCTAGTGGCAGCTTTAAACTCCCTCACCCAAGATGGCTCAATAGCGTAGCTGGGAGGCCCAGGGTTGCTATCTTGACCAGTACAATTAGGGCATAGATCCCCCACATTATCGCTAGACAGCCCAATGTGGCAAGAGGAGCAAAACGCCATGGGGGTAGCAGACCCCCCATCCTCCTTAGACTTGGGTCTAGCCCCTAGCTCCAGTGAAGTAGACATGCTCACAGCGTCAATATACCCCACTAATGACACTATCACCCAGAAAAAGTGCAAAGGATTAAAGTTTCACCCCAGAAATGTCTAAATTCGGACTTATCTGGCCAGCGAAGGGTTAATCTGTTGAGGAGAGAGAAGGCTCGGTCCCTGCGTAGTGTACTCGCTTAGGAAAAGTTCCACAAAATGGCGGCCGATATGACAGCCAATCAGAAACGAGCGCGAACCAGGCGCTCATGGGAAATGTAGTTTTCCCTTTACAAGTACCCCAAACAGTGCCCGAAGCCCCCCTGAACACCCCACATAAATAAAACACATTCCGGATGATAGAGCAGGAGCCTAGCATTAAAATGAGCCATCTCTGAAGTTGCTGAGACAAGCGGTTCCAGAGATATGTCCCACACTGTGAATTCCCATAGAGAGTAAAGGAGCCATAGCGTTTGAGCGGGAAATTTAATAAAACATTAAAAATAGCCCAAACAAGTATAAAACACATAAGAAACATAAGTAAACTAATACCCAAAGCTCCAAAACCCAGAGAATACCACAGAAATTGCATTAAACATTGAAATGCAAATAAAAACACCCTATGAGTGCTGGAGTGCATTGCAAACTCCCAAATACAAGCCCAGCAAAGGGACACTGTGGGGACAAGTGGACCTTCAGCACTCAATGGGTGACTCACCTCTCTTGCAGGACTTCTGTCTTCAGGTGACCATGATAGAGGAGGAATAACCCAGAGGCAAATTCCCCAGCAGGGAAGCTGCTTAACTCAAGCTGTCCCCTCTTCAGGGCATAAGGTCCACAGAAATCCCTGGGAGCTGCACTAGCCACTTCGGGTGAGGGCATTCACAGCCATGGTCACCCTCCTAATGGTGGTATTCCATATTGAATAAAAAAAATAACAAATGACTAAGTTGAAAGCATAGATGTTCTCTACCTGGTGTGCATAGCACCCAGGAACAAATCAATCTAAGTGGCTCTGGCCAGAAGGTGGCTTAAGTGAGAGGGGAGGCTCCGCCCCTTGCAAATCATTTGCATAGTTGTTCCTGCCTATTAAAGGGGACTTACGCCTCCCAGAGTACCAGTGACCTGTATTGGACGACAGTGAAATATACTTCCATCCTGCACTTTGTTGAATCTCTCTCTCTCTTCTCTCCTCCAAGCTATACATGTTCAGATCCTTTAGTCTATCCTGATATTTCTTTTCCTGTAAACCAGTCACCATTTTAGTAGCCCTTCTTTGAATTTTTTTCTAGAGTATCTATATCCTTCTGGAGATGAGGTCTCCAGTACTGTACACAATACTCTAGGTGAGGTCTAACTAGAGATCTGTAGAGTGGCATGACTACTTCCCTTTTTCTGCTAATGCCCCTAGCTATACAACCCAGTACCCTGCTTGCATTCCCCACCGCTTTATTACATTACCTGCCTACCTTTAAAGGGATAGTAATACTTAAGTATTACTAATCCCTATAGCAAAGTACTACTTAAAAAAAGTATTGCCCTCAGTGTCATCTCTCAAACCTTTATGGTTTGAGAGATGATCGCTTCTAAAGTTGCCCTCTCCCTCCCCCTTCCCCAAGCTGACTCAGGGAAATCCGGTCAGAGATCATCAGGCGGCTCTGCAGCAGAGCCACAATCGCATTAATTAAAAAAAAAAAACTTTCACTAAAACGGTCTTCTATGTGTGCTTGCAAGTCAAGCACACGTAGAAGACCATTTCAGTGAAAGTTTTCTATTTTATTAACGCGATCCGGCTGTGCTGGAGAGCCGCCTGAAAGTCGTATGACTTTCTTCCCTTCAGTCAGCTAGCATGCTGACTACGGGGAAAGGGGAGGGAGAGGGCAACTTTAGAAGCGATCATCTCTCAAACCATAAAGGTTTGAGAGATGACACTGGGGGCAATACTTTTTTTTAAGTAGTACTTTGCTATAGGGATTAGTAATATTTAAGTATTACTATCCTTATAAGTCATTAGAGATAATTACTCACAAAACCCTTTCCTCCGTTGTCTCTGACAGTACAGTAGCATTAATTTTTCCTTTGGATTTTTATGTCCCAAGTGCATTATTTTACATTTATCAACGTTAAAGTGCATC
Organism: Rhinophrynus dorsalis; assembly: GCA_037306005.1. Classification (NCBI taxonomy): domain Eukaryota; kingdom Metazoa; phylum Chordata; class Amphibia; order Anura; family Rhinophrynidae; genus Rhinophrynus; species Rhinophrynus dorsalis. The sequence continues at coordinate 180,783,404 of CM074725.1, read as the reverse complement.
TGCCACACTCTTGACCATTCTTCTTATTTACCTAAATCATTTGTCAAAGCAGTTGAAGACATATTAAAAAACAATTAAAACATATAGTAGAGCAGAGCCATGAATATACATATATGAATTGTTACCAGGCCTAAAAAAAGTATACCACCAAACACAAAATAATATTCAAGCATATATAATAGGCATACCAAATATATTATATTGATATGTAATAGGCCCTATAAAAAAAGAAAATATATACACTCAATTCCCTATAAACATATATAAAAAGATATAAATATCCCCACTAGATACTATATAATTAGGACTCTATGGCTACTATAGAAATAAACCATTAAATGGCAAGGTCATACCACATAGAAGTCACATCAAGTGTAGAAGTGGAGAACAAAAGGAGATTCAGAATGTATACTTATCCTTAGTATAAATCACGAAGGATCAGGACTCTCTCTACCCTCCAACCATCCCAATTAGGGAATGCAATTAGGCTTCGTCATCCCCTGTGCTGTGCTGAGGACGATTCCCCGAAATGTTCATTATGGGCTAAAACTTCTGCCAGTGCTAAATGTTTAAAAGCTTGTTGTAACTCAACTAAAGTGCTGATGAACATGCGAACAGTCTTGGAAGCAGATTGTCGGAGTGAGAGTAACCCCCTTTGAAATACGCAATATATTTTGGCTATTTGAATTGTGTTTACATGTGTTTATATCATGATTGCTCCCAGGTATCTGTTCATCCTCTTTATAAACCAGGGGGTTGATAAAATATGTAAACAAAATCATATTAGGTAGGATGTACTAATATGATACCATGCAAAAATCTTCACTGTAAACATTTTCTTGGTGCTAAGCCTAGTGCTATACTGAACTACTTACACCAAAAATGATCCCGTTTTAATGCTGCATGCTCAAATGGGTGGGCAATGGGGAACTGTATGGGAGCTTCGGGTTGTTTGGTTATCTGTGCCTGGTTTAACACTATGTACTACTAACAGAAGAAATGATGTAACCTTACAACATTTTCCTGCTAGTGCTCATATCCAGAAACTTTTCTGGCAGCAGGCACTGGACTGATATGCATGGATGGAGGTGGAAGTATCCAGATTATGAGATTTGCATTACAATGTGGGGGAGCTTCATATATGTGGGTGAGATTGGGATAAGGGGAGTTAGGTGTTTGTCCAAAAAATGGTTGGAATGCGGTAGGGAGTGAATGAAAAGAACTCCCCACAAAAAAAAGAAGCGGAGACATGTCTGAGCTGGGAGTGGCAAGTAAAGTTAGGAGGTGGATACAGGAAGTGAGGTAAAGGAGTAGGAAGTAATATAAAGAGGTGCTGATAATTGTCACTTCCTTTTAATGCATGGACTGAACAGCGTCCCTCCCTCCCATGTGTTGGTAATTTGCGGAGTTAGTTTAGGGTGTATGGATGAGGAAGGAGGGGGGTCTGTTTGTTTGATTTTCTTGTTTGTCACAGCTTTGTGGGCGCTTTGGGCCCTTGGCAATGTGTAAAAGGTCATTAAGTTGGATATGATTACAGGAAGATGGTAGGCCAGCTGCCTAGGGACAATGAAACCCGGACTGTGTCACGGGTTTGGATACCGGCCCCATTGAGCTGCAGTGACCAGCTAATGGGGCGTGGTAAGGTGGGACAAGTTTGGGGTAAGTCTAAGGCTTAAAAAGGGGTAGGTAGGTTTTTGGCCTATTAAAGTTTGGTTATTGGAAAGGGCTCAAAGTCTAGGTTAAAAAATGGTTATTATGTATTTTAAATAAAGCTGTGGCATGAGTTAACCCATAATTATGTTGTATATGTCTTTACTTGAGCCAATACCCCCCATGCATTAGACATGGATGAGAAAGACAACGGAGTTACCACAGATCCTGCTTACCTGGCAAATCACTCTCTGTCCCCAAAGACTTGGTAATTAAGTCAGGAAAACACAGTCTCCAGGGCAGGTCCAGAGAGTTCCCAGGTATGTTGTCATATGGAGTGGACATGTTTGGGGTTCACTTGCATGATGAGATGCATATTTCTAGAGTTATTACACCTTAAAGAGGAACATTCACCTCATAAATCTTTTTTACCATAGTTTTAGTTAATAAAGTAGTATTAGAAAAGGTGTTTTTTTTATTTCTAAATGTACGTACTTTAAAAGATATTTCATCTTCAAGCTATGCAATTCCGCATAAGGCGGCAACCTGAATCTTCAGCACAGCTATTCTTCTCTTCCCACCGCCCTCTCAGCTGCCCCAGGGAGTGCGTTCACGCTTCCGTTCGGTGTGGTGTGAATGGCTTCTATTGTTACATCAAGCTCAGTATAATGCTAACCGGAGCTTGATGTAACCAAAGAAGCCATTTGCACCACATCGAAGGGAAGCATGCTGCATTATGCTGACCAGTACAGCTTGAAGGTGAAAAGTACGTACATTTAGAAAAAAAAACACCTTTCCTAATACTACTTTATTAACTAAACCTATGGTAAAACATTTTTATGAGGTGAATGTTCCCCCTTAAACTCATGTTTTTTTTGTTTGTTTTTTTACATTAACACTGCCCACTAGTGGGCAAAATTAATTAGTTATTGTGTAACAATCAATTTGAGAGGAAAGTCACTGACAAACATTTCTCTGCAGAGTGTGATAGAAACTGCTGAGTCCTGCTGTCAGTCAGAACTTTCAGGAAGAAAACATGCAGTAAATTCACTTCCTTACAATTTGAACTATTATAACATTTGAATAAAACAACTGACAGTGCTGGGAGTACACTCAGAAGGAAAAGCTCTATAACATATAGGTTTTCATAAAAAAAATGTTCACTACACAGTGTGCACCAGTATGCAGTAAAGCTATCATATTCTCTTGTACATACCTAGAAGTGCAGTCACATGATTTCTATGGCAATGTACAAGTGTGTAAATGAGCTGAGCTTATAGAGAGTCAAACATTCACCTTATTTAATGTTAAAAAGGTCTTGTCAATGCATTAAAGGCAAATCATGCATTCAAGGGGTTATAGGGGATCTCTCACCTCCATAAAAGTTTGCCTCTATGTATTCTTCTTACAACGTTAACATGTAATCTGTGATTTTTTTTTTTATTCAATGAAGACTATAGCAAGATTTTCAGTTTTAAAAGTGAGCCCATCACGTCACTTCAGAACAGGCTGTGAGTTAACTCTGCCCGCAGCCTGTCAATCCTCGTCTGTTCCCCACCCCAAATAGCGCCTTGTTCCAACCTCCTCTGATGACGGAAGCTCTAGCTTACATAGAGGCAAACCTTTATGAAGGAGACAGATCCCCTTTAAAGGGATAGTAATACTTCAAAATTACTCTCCCTTATATCGAAGCCCTTAAAAAACTGAATTAAATGCCACCAGCGGCATCTCTCAAACCTTTATGGTTTGCGAGATAGACGCTTTTAAACTTCACTCTCTCCTGCCTCTCCCCTGATGTCAGCGTTCTTGCTGCAGCAGAGGAATCCGTTCATTGAATCAAGCGGAGGCTCTTCAGCAGAGCCAGATCTCGTTATAGAAGAAACGATCCAAGCACACGCAGAAGACCGTTTTAGTGAAGGATCTTGTCTTCCGTAGCGAGATCTCAGCTCTGCTGAAGAACCTCCGCCAGTCCCGGGACTGGATTTTTCTGCTGCAGCAAGAACGATGACATCAGCGGAGAGGCAGGGGAGAGCGAAGTTTAAAAGCGGCTATCTCGCAAACCATAAAGGTTTGAGAGGTGCCGCTGGTGGCATTTAATTCAGTTTTTAAAGGGCTTCAATGTAAGGGATAGTAATTTTGAAGTATTACTATCCCTTTAAATGCTAAACTTGTATAGATATAAACTTTCTACCATGTGGAGGAGCTTGGTTGCTCAAAAATTGTTCTTCTTTTGTTTTGTGCATACTGCCAATAGTGTTCCTTTGTTTTTAGCTTTCTTCTTATCTTACTTTTATCCTGACCCTAAAATATACATCTATTAATGGACAATGGGGGTTATGCATTAAGGTGTGATAAAGAGGTGAAAAAGTGGAAATAACTTCCCCAGTGATATCACTTCTCCAGTTCCTATGTTATTCTATGGAGCTGATGCAATACGATCTCCAAAGCTAATAAATCTTAGTGCATAGGCTCCATAGAGAGAGAGAAGTGATATCACTGGAGAAGTCATCTCCACTTTATCACCTCTTTATCACTCCTTAGTGCATCTCTCCCAGTGAGTATTAAATGCAGCTTTATATTAATTTGTGGCACATGGACTGCACTATAGCTATATGAACATATTTCTGTATTTATGTTTATTTACAAAATTCTACGCATTTACTAAACAACAAACTCAGTTCTAGATCAGTGGTTCTCAACTCCTGTCCTCAGGACCCACTAAGGCCAGGATTTGATGATTTCCTTGTTAGAGCACAGGTGAGTTAATCAATGTGAATGAGCCTCTGATCACCACACCTGTGCTCTAGCAGAAAAATCCCGAAGTCCTGGCCTGTTAGTGGCCACTGAGGGCACGGGTTGAGAACCCCTGATCTAGATTACACGGCAGGCGAGAAATGTTGCAATTGGTGTTATCTCAAAGATTCCTGTTGAATTCCATGGACCCTTCCACAAAGGAAACACTGCAGCAATTATAAAATATGAAGAGAAAAAACTCATGTATTATGAAACATTAGGCCTATATATAAAAGTATAAATATGAAAATAAATATTTTTTTTCTTCTATAGCACAATCTTCTGGAGATTTCTTAGTCAACCAATCTTGGGGTAAAATACAATTGATAATTCTCTGAAACTGGAATTTTCTGTACTTTTAAAAAATAAAAATATATAGCATGAAAGGTTACATGGTTTATGTCTCAGAACAAAAAAATATAAATTGTTGTTTCACAGAGGTATAAGGTATATACCCCATGTCTGTGTACAGCTTTAAATCAATCAGTCTCCAAGTAGTGAAACACTGTGAATGGTTAAAATATAACCTTTGCTAGATTAGTTACAATGTACAAACACATTTCCCCTTCCATTTATAGTATAATAGATGGGTTTCACTTAAACTGTGCACTGGAGGCATGCCTGTCTTTACTGGAATAGCTAAAAACAAAGTGTGAACACCCACTCTGTTATATAACAGTACAATGCCAATTTTTTCACATCACACTTTATTCTTAAAGGGATAGTAATACTTAAATATTACTAATCCCCATATTGCAGGCAGGTTAAAAAGAATTTAATTGTCCCAAGTGTCACCTCTCAAACCTTTATAGTTTGAGAGATAACCATCAGCAAAGTTCCCCCTCCCTCCCCTTTCCCTGAAGTCAGCGTTGTAGCTGACTGCAGGGATATCCGGTCTTACGTGCATCAGGCGGCTCTGCAGCAGAGCTGAGATCGCATTAGTAAAAAATAATTATTTCACTGAAACTTGCAAACCAAGCACACGTGAAATAATTCTTTTTACTAACGCATTCTCGGCTCTGCTGCAGAGCCCCATGCAGTCAGCTACAACGCTGACTTCAGGGAAAGGGGAGGGAGGGGGGAACTTTGCGGGCGGTTATTTCTCAAACCATAAAGGTTTGAGAGATGACACTGGGGACAGTTAAATTCATTTTAACATGGCTACAATATGGGGATTAGTAATATTTAAGTATTACTATGCCTTTAAGGACTCAGATACTGCCTCTAACTGCATGGCTCCTGTGTGTAGCCAAATATATACACTTAAGAAGGATAGTAACATCCAAAGATCATCTTACAAGATCAGAGCACTAAATACTTCCCAGACTAGAGCTCCAGACCCACTACAGACAGTCCTTAAAGGAGCAGCAAACTGTTTTTTATGAAAACCTATATTTTATACACCTTCTCCTGCTGAGTAAAACAAGGGTACTCCCACCGCTGTCAGTTATTTTATTTAAACTTTAAAACGGTTCAAATAACCAGGAAGTGAATTTACTGTGTTTACTTCCTGACTGTTCTGACAGGAAGTGACTCGGCAGTTTCTATCACATTCTACCGAGAACTGTAAGTCACTGACTTTCTTCTCCATTAGAATGTAACAGATTAACTAAGTGAAATTTCATCACTAGAGATCACTGCTAATGTAAAAAAAACACAGGTTTAAACAGTAATAACTCTGGAAGTACACATCTATCAGCAATGGAAGTACACTTATTTTACTGATCAGGAAAAACCCTACAATATATATTTTTTTTCATTAAAAATGTTTATTGCTCTTTTAAGTCACATTAGAAGATAAAGTTTTGATCCAGGTTGGACCTAGATGAAATAAATAATCCCTATTATCAGAGAGAGTGTGTTCACCCCATGGAATTGCTCCCCCTCATTAACGTCTCTATATGTTTCTCTATAGCTTATGACAGCTTCCTGTAGTTCCATTGCAATGTCATATATAAGAGAGAGAGGGCGAACTCACACCTGAACTACCACCATACGCTCACTTTGTTTTTAGTTGTTCTAGATATCTTGGGCACACTTTAACTGTACAATTTTTACTATACTATAAATGGAAGGGAAAATGTATTTGTAAATTTTAAACAAACTCATAAAGGTTATGCTTTCCCCATCCCCAGCAATTCATTACCTTCTTGGAGACTCAATTAGCACTAACTGGTTTACATCTGTATACAAATATGGAGTATACACTGTTCCCTTTGATACTGTGAAACAGAAATTGATCTTGTTTCGTTTTGGGTTTTTTTTTTGTATCCCGTTATAAATCTGCAGTGCAGTCCCCATAATATACTATAGGTACCATGCATTACGTTTATTTCTTGTTATTTTCTGCCTAAAATGCAGAAAGAGGCCTCTTCCTCGACGTTTAGTTGAGGGAGGGCATGACTGCAGGGTGCGGACATCCTTTGGCAATATTTTGCCTTATGGAGGTCCTGAGTGGCTGGCAGGGCGACAGGCTGGGTGGGTGTTTTATTATTTTTTAATATTGCCCGTGAGGCTGTCTACGCACTTTAATTGATCAGGCGAGTCAGCTGCACAGGAGTTTTTTGTTGTTCCCTCCCTCCCTCCCCTTTTATCTATTGTTGTCACAGAGATTTGTTGGGGGTGGGTCCTCGCCAGGTAATTATTTTAGCTGTTAAGTACCCTAGTGGGTTTTGGGGAGTTACCCCCCCACACACTCGCAGGCTAATGGCGCGAGTTGGGGCAGAGACTCTTGTTTGTTTGTTTGTGTTAACCCCTTCGCGACACAGGACGTACATGTACGTCCTGTGTGGCTGTCACTTAGTGACAGAGGACGTACATGTACGTCCCGGAAATCCGGCTCCCCGCGCGGCTGCACGCCGTTCGGGGACTCCGGATTCTTTTAAAAAAAAAAATGTTAGACGGGCGTTAAGTGACGGCCGCGTCTGCACGCGGCCGTCACTAAGGGGTTAATCGTGCCACTTGCCAGTTGCTGAGATGCATGCATAACGTTATATATATTGTTATGTTTTAATAAAGCTGTGGCCTTTTCCTTCCCAGAGAGTTGTCCGTGTTTGTTACTGGGGGGATTGGCCTTTTATTATGTACTAGTTGAACAGCCCGTTACACGGGCCACAGTGCCACTGCCACCTGGTCGCGGGGCAGTCATGCTCAGTGGAGACTGCCTGCGCCGCGGCTGATACAGAGCTGGATGCTCCTTCGGAGCGCCCAGCTCTGTATCAGCCGAGGTGCGGGCAGTCTCCACTACGTATGACTGCAGCACGCACAGCAGTGTGTACTGCGCATGTCGGGCGTTACACACGATTTAGCGAATTATTATATAGGATGTCCGCGCACATAGGCAGTCATGGTACAAAATGGAAAAAAGGAAATAGTTACATTTTTGTATTTCAGTTGTTAAGGCCTATGCATAAAACACACATTTTGGTGTTTTAGAAAAGTAAGTAAATACTAAACGCAGAACAAGAAGCACTTTCTAGGGGGATATTTTTTAATTTCAATTAAAGCAAAAACGTTTTTGCATTTTGGGTACAATTTCTTGGTCATGTTAGGGGAGATCCACAATCCAATGATATATTTTGAAAGTACAGTTTTTGCTGAAAAATGTATGACATGTTTGGGTTGTTCACAGAAAAACAAGAAAGATTGTCATTTAGCTGCAACAAAGTTTGAAAACATGCTTATCACTGGGGATGAAATGGCTTAGCAGTAAAGAGGTTAAAATGGGGCTTCAATGAGGGATACTTTAAAAGCTAAATATCCCCTAAAAAGCACATCTCTTCTAAGGTATAATGAAACAAGAAAAAAAATAGGTAATTCAGTGGTTGTCAACTCCTGTCCTCAGGACCCACTAACAGGCCAGGGATTTCTCTGCTAGAGCACAGGTGTGGTGATCAGAGGCTCATTCACATTGATTAATTCACCTGTGCTCTAACAAGGAAATCATCAAATCCTGGCCTGTTAGTGGGTCCTAAGGACAGGAGTTGAGAAACACTGAGGTAATTGAACTACCATGTTAAAGTGAGAAAATAAATCAGATCTGTGTTCTTATTTCTTTCCTCCAGTCTCATATTCACATAAACATATTTAAATCAAACAATATAGCAAGTGTCTTGTGTTACTATGGCAACTGTCTTTGCTCTCTGTTTCTCTTCCTTTATCAGTTGTTCAAATCCCTCCAAGACCTCTCCTCTTTTCCTGGTCCTTTAAATACCTTTCAGTGGGGTTTCCTTTGATCAGCAGAAGGAGGCTTAACCCTTTGAGTGCAAGAGAGGTAGCCAATGAGTTGGATACCTCTCTGGCACTCAAAGGGTTAAAGGGAAAGAAGCAGGCAGGCGACGAGACCAGCTAACTTATGAGACTCCGGAGAAATTCAGATGATAGTGAAAAGCTAATGCACATTTTTTAGCCTCATAATCAGAGACGTGTCAGGGATAAGTTCGGTAATTATGTATTTATTAACCCTTTAAGGGCCAGAAGGATGCACAATTCATTGCAAAAAAAAAAGTGGCATACCCCTCTGGTCCTTAAACTGTTATTGACCAGAGGGGTGTGCAAATCGTTGCACATCCATCCGGTAATTAAGGGGTTAAAGAAGGAGAAACACCTCTTAATAATGCCCTTCCCTTAGCATTTTATAATCTACTTATGTGTATTGAAGCCCACTGTTTGCAGTGATAAGGTGTGACCTAGAGGCAGCACTCATTAGACATCACTATATACAGGAAACTGCAAATACAGCACTGACAATACACAGATAGATACACCTGAGTGCAGTATAAAATACATGTGCCTAGGTACATTCATCTGTTACACAGATTAATAGTCACTTATTCTTAGGGCATAATTAACATGTAACTCTTTGAATGCAAGAGGTCTCCAACTCTTGGCAAAGCAATGCGTTGGAGACCTCTCTAGCATTCAAGGGGTTAAAACTACCATTTAAACTGGATTTAATTTCTATTTGAATTCTTAGGTACATTTAATTTAACCCAGAATTGTCTGTAAGTACACCCTGCTGTCCCTTAAAGTTTAACTGAAACAGTATTTAATAGCCTATTGATTTGCAATACATTTTGCTCTCCCTTGATACTCAGTGGATCAAGGCAGATAGACAGACATACAGATAGATAGATAGATAGATAGATAGATAGATAGATAGATAGATAGATAGATAGATAGATAGAGCTGAGAACCGAAGTCTAGCTGTGTGTGTCATTAATCCGGATAACATTAGAGAGCGTTTGCGGAATTCAAGTTCAGTTAAATATAGCCAGGGTTATTCTGAACCAAATATTTTGTGGGAGCTCAGGATCAGGACAGAAATATTACAACCAGAATCAAACAGAAGGATTATTTATAATTCTCTGTATTTTAAAATGGCACCGTTTATAGATCTGTTTCTGATATCCATGTAAATTCTTATCAGTAGGGTAATGAGTGCATTGATCCATTTGAGAAGCAAAGATCTGGTTATTCAGGAACATGTCCTAGGAGTAAGTGGCTCTTAATTTAAAAGAAGTACTTAAGGTAGCCTTCTGAACTGTCTCCACCTAAAGGGGAGACCCATAAAATGGTGCATTAAAAATGTCCCCTGGTTGAGAAGTGCGACATCAGAATGTTGCCCGAGTCAAAAGAGCGACATTCTGATGTTGCACACTTACAGGTTGCCAGATAGAGGTGAAGTTTTAATGTAACTCTGAAATGTGTGGAGGAACAAACATTTGCTAAATCTGACCAAACTGTGTATGTTTTTTCATGTCAATCAAGAGACACTTGTACTAATAACATTTGTCCTCCACCTGCTAGCTTGCGAGTGATATATTTGAAGTTCATTGATCACTGCAACCAACTGTGAAATGTGAAATTCATTCCCCAGCCAGTATAATTCTGCTTGCCTTTCCCATACCTGATTATGAAGGTGCCCCCCCGGCTGACCTACAGTAAGGGGGTACCCTTTCAGCCTGTGTTCCCCAGAAGCTTGGAAGCCATGAAACCGTACAGCATCTTCCTCTCCTCATCCCCCACCCAGGTCTCTACCTGACCTCTCTGCAGAGTGGCAGCCACAAAGCTTGGCAGTCACAAAGCTGTAGCGCTCCCTCCTCTCCCTGTCCAGGGTTTGCATAGTACTCACAATCCTGGTGTGGGATTGGGAGAGAAGGAAGCGCTAAAGCTTCGTTAGCACCAGAATTTTTAATTTAATTCTATATGCTAATGGGAGCCAGTGCAGGGATTGGCAAAGGGAAGAAGCGATGAGTGAGGGAGATTAGTCTTGCCGCAGAGTTCATTACGGACTGCAGCAGGGTTAAGCAAGATATCCTTAAAGGGGAACTTTCACCCCTTAATAACTAAATCTCCCCTTACTGCTGACCTGGCGACTAGCTGCTTAGTAGCGCTAGTCGCCAGAAATCTTACCCCGTTCTCAAGATTTCGGCGTTTCAAAGGATCAGGAAGCACGGACGTCTCTTCACAGTGACGTCCGTGCGCCTGCGCTGTCAGTCCCTTGTCAGTCCCTTGTGCACCGTACGGTGCACAAGGGACTGACAGCGCAGGCGCACGGACGTCACTGTGAAGAGACGTCCGTGCTTCCTGATCCTTTGAAACGCCGAAATCTTGAGAACGGGGTAAGATTTCTGGCGACTAGCGCTACTAAGCAGCTAGTCGCCAGGTCAGCAGTAAGGGGAGATTTAGTTATTAAGGGGTGAAAGTTCCCCTTTAAAACCTGGATTGCCCAGAGGACGGGAGAAGAGAATCACTGTCCTAAATGTGCATCAATAGCAGCAGCTCCACCTTATGACCGAACCTCAATTGTACATTGATTTAATTTAAAAAGTTTGAGCTATAAAACCTTTTGAATAAAGCATGTCCCAGCAGCAAGAGTACATTTGTTTTACTCAGCAGGCGAATTACTTCAATATTTTGGTTTCAAAATATAACATAACTGTATAAAAATAAGCCACATGTAATGTTACATTGAACCATATATAAAAGAGAGTTTTAACCCTTTGTGGACTAGAGGGTGCAATGCATTAATTCACAAGGTACTGTGCACCCCCCTGGGTCCTTAACCTTTTTGGGACCAGAGGGATGTCCAACCAGCACTGAAAGTATTTAACACCTTAAGGGCCACAGAGCATTTTTTTTTTTGTTAGTGGAATCAGAGGTTCTTGCACGGCTGTAAGAAGTATATGTACATTATAGGTCCTTTACTCACGTTTTCCCTATGAAGTACATGTACATCTTTAAATATAAATTAAAGGGATAGTAATACTTTGTTTTATCTTTATTTTATTTTGTAGGCATTAAAAAAACATGAAGAACGATATAAGTCTTATCTCTCAAACCTTTATGCTTTGAGAGATATTCACAAGCACAGTTTCCCCTCCCGCCCCTTTTACCTAGTGTAAGCCATCTCTTCTCAGATGTGGAATGCAGTCCACAGACCAGACAGATAAAAGCAGGGGACAATCTTCTTCTATGAGAACAATGAAAGCCCTGCCCCCCTTGACAAGTTTTTCAGGTTTTTCCCTTATCTTAATTGAAGATTGTCCCTCTCTGCAATCTACCTGGGCACCTCCCTTCTGCTGTGGCTGAGCAGTGTTACATCAGTAAAAGGGGCGGGAGGGGGATACTTTGTTATTGAATTACTCTTGAACTACAACTCTGACAGAATTGAAATAACACTCTCCCAAGTCCGATTACTATGATGATTAATTACAGCTGCTTTTATTATGAAACATTACTATCCCTTTAAGGGGATAAGAACTAAAGTTTAATTATCTGCTCGTGTGTTCTCCTGAAAATATTTTATTCACAAAATACGTAGAGTGCTGGTTTTGATAAATGTTTTGTTTAATTTATATTTAAATTGATTACCTGGTTTTATTATTATTATTAACCCCAGTGTTTTTTTAATATCACCAGGGGCAAGATGTTCAAAAAGTCGTCATAATGAAAAAATTGTCAGATCATGAATTGGTGTTAAAAGAAGGACAATATTTTGAGAAGGAAATCCATAAAGTCTGAAAATGCGTCTAAAGAATTAAAAATGACGGTAAGAAGATCTTGATGAACATTGCCTTTAAAAAATTCTGCTGTTAAAATTGTCTCTATTTTGTCTTTGAAATGAAAATCTTCAAAGAAAAATACATTTTCTGTCTTCGAAACAACAAATTGCTTCTCACTCCTGCTAACAGCACTTTAATTTGTCTTCTCCAAGTTTAGACCATTTTTATTTTGTCGGGAAAAAATGACATTAATCAGACAAAAAAGCGACAAAACGAATATTTTTTTCTGAAAATACCTTACAATATGACGGTAGATTAAACCACGCCCACTTTTAAGACAACTTTTTCCCTTTGACGGAGATGGCGGAATCGGATGCAAAAAATGATGGTAACATGACTGAGAATTGACGGATCATGGTGTGAGAACTGTTTTATTCTGATTATAGACAGTTTCAGTTACCACCACTTTCTGAACGTCTCGCCCCAAGTATCCACTTTACCAGGCCAGTGCTGGAATCTCTTGAAGATGCTTTGTTAAGCAGTCCCAAGCAGAGTGGGAGGTTATCCCTGTAAGAACTTTAGCCAGAGTGGAGATTATACAATCCAGCTGACTGCAAACATAATTCTATTTAAAGGGATAGTAATACTTAAAATGTAAAAAAAATATGTTGTATGGTTTATCCCCCTGAGTAACATAAGAGTACTCCCACTGCTGAAAGGTGTTTCATTCAAAAGTTATTAATTTTCAAAGTTGAATTTTTTAGGTGCAATATCACAGTGGTCTGAAATTTTACAGTGGCACTGTTGCTACACCATCCTATGGAGATTTTTGCCCCACGACCAGAGCTTTCCATAGGATCGTGTAGCAACAGCGCCACTGTACAATTTCAGGCCACTGTGATATTGCACCTAAAAAATTCAACTTTGAAAATTAATAACTTTTGAATGAAACACCTTTCAGCAGTGGGAGTACTCTTGTTTTATTCAGGGGGATAAACCCTACAACATATTTTTTTTTACATTTTAAGTATTACTATCCCTTTAATGACCAGCATTTTAGTATAGTGGCTTCTGTATGCATATAGGTATAAAATAGTCATATACCCCATCAACACAATGTAAACCCATTTTCGTACCTTGAGTTTTCCAAGAAGCATTTCATGATCTTGAAGCAGTTTTTTGGTCTCATCTTGACTTGCTCCAATCTCTAGTAAATTTGGTATGGTTTCTGCTAGCTGCAGTTCCACAATTTCTCCACACTGCAAATAAAAAAGAGGTAAAAAAATTAACCAAACTACGAATTTATGTAATAATCTAATTTTCCTTTACTATTTTATCTTTTTATCTTCTGACATATTAGCTGTACTTTCTATTAGTTTAATCCCCCTTAACGGCTGGTGACATACCAGGCCCATCATGCAGATTCAGACATTAAGGACCTGTGACGGCCTTGGCACAGTTAGTTTGCACTTGGAGAGACAACTGAGTTAAGCATAGCAAGGAAAGAATTGGCGTCATGCTCTGCCTGGTAGATCTGTATAATTGGAAATCTACTTTAAATTGGAGCCCAGCTTCAGCCCAGCATTATGCTGTACCTTTAGCTTAAACACCCAACATATAATGTTCAATATCCTGAAAACTATTATGTTAACCAGACATAGCTAACAACATACAGGTGCTTTTGAAAGCTCTGTTTTAGATTATAGAATCACTTTAAAGTGTCCTTCACCATGGCAACAAAGGCACCCTTAATCCCACTCTCACTTAGCTCCAACCCCAGCCCCTCCTTCCTGGCAAAAAATTACATTAATAATTATATACCACATATACATATATATGAAGCTGCAGCCAATGTAAGTCCACTGCAGGATGAAGGCCTCCTCATCAAGCTGACACACCTCCCAAGTGTCCCTCTTAGGAGGGACAGTCCCGCTTTTATACCCAAATCTCTCTGTCCCTCTTTCCCAACGTGATGTCCCTCTTTTTAGGAGATCAGAGTATGTGGTGTGTGTGTATATATGTGTATCATAGTGCTCTACAGCAATAAAACTCACATTATTGTTTGTTTAAATGTCAGTATATGTTTTTATAAATTAGTCTGTGTAAATAAAATACTTTGGTCTTGTTATAAGTCATTTATTAGGTTACATAAGGAGGTGACAATAGGTCATGAAATAGCTTAAAAATTCCTGGTAATACCCCACCCACCAGACATGCCCCCAGAAACACCCCCTAAAACACAAGTGTCCCTCTTTGGCAATTTGAAATGTTGGGAGGTATGAGCTGAGGGTTTGGATCATAATCTGCCATGCTGGTGCATTGTGAGATATGATTGATAGATAGATAGATAGATAGATAGATAGATAGATAGATAGATAGATAGATAGATAGATAGATAGACAGACAGACAGAGAAAGAGAGAGCAAGTGAGAGAGATAGATAGATAGATAGATAGATAGATAGATAGATAGATAGATAGATAGATAGATAGATAGATAGATAGATACAGACAGACAGACAGACCAAGTGTGGGAAACACACAGTCCTCCAGCAGTTGCTGACCTACAGCTCCCACCATCCTCAGCCAGTCTTTGGAGCTTAGTGCAACAACTGCTATGTTGCATTTATCTGTGCATAGACTGCTGAATGGCTTTTAGGTACAAAATTATAGAAAACAAATTCTGTTGATTGTTATGACACACACATATTTTTTTCGAAACCCTCAGAGCCAAGTTTTTTCCTTTGTATATGATCAGAAAGCCATTAGTGTGAGGGTTGCTTTATTTTTATATTGATAACACTGGTGAATTATAGCCTGTCAGTTAATCAAAAATATGGATTTATTTATTTATTCATCAAGTCAGGAACAAGACATATTTAAAGGGGAACTATCACCCCAAATAAAGTCTCCAGCCAACAATTAGCTATCTAGCGATAACCTTACCAATAATACTATTATCCTGCATAATTACCACGTTAATGAAAAACCCTACTTGTGCCGAGACTGACGGCCAGGCAACAACGCAGACATCTTTGCTTACAGACACCTGGGAGCCTGCACTGTCAGTCCTGGTCTCCTCTAGGAGGCGCTGCTTGGTACCTTTAGGTACCAGAAGGGACTGACAGCGCAGGCATGCAGATGCCTCGAAAGTGCTGTTACCTGGCGGTGAGTTTCGGCATAAATAGGATTTGTGACTAACGCGGTAATTACGCTGGCTAATATTACTATTGTTGAGCTTATCGCTAGATGGCTAATTGTTGGGGGCAGACTTTATTTAGGGTGATAGTTCTCTTTTAACAGACAACAATTCTGGGGTGGCACAGTACTGACAGGCAGGGGAAGATTGGTCATGTGTGATGTTTAACCCCTTCGCGACAATTGACGTACATGTACGTCCTCTGTGGGTGTCACTTAGTGACAGAGGACGTACATGTACGTCCAGGAAATCCGGATCCCCGCGCGGCTGCACGCCGTTCGGGGACTCCGGATTCCAATGAAGAAAAAAAAAAAATGTTAGACGGGCGTTAAGTGACGGCCGCGTCTGCACGCGGCCGTCACTAAGGGGTTAATTAGGTAAATAGTTTTTTTTTTTTTAATTTAAATCTAAGGCAGGTCACATTTGGCCCATGGGCCGCACGTTGGCCCAAGCTGTAAACCCTAGGCTTGTCTTTGTTACAGAAATATCATTTTATTTGAACTAAGGATTTCGTAAACACGATTACATGAGGAATTGCTACATTTGTCTGGACTGAAGCAATACTAGAAATATCACAGAACAGATGTTCAGTCTCCTCTAAAAACAGCCTGTGAATTTCACTTACAGAGCAAAGAAAGAGACACATGCTCATCACTTGCAACAACATACAGAACCAGCCATGTGCTATAATACCCAACAGGTTTCCTACCATCATTACTAGCAATGTCATGAACGCACTGCCTGTCTTTTTTTTGTTTTTCTGCTTTTCGTGTTCCTTCCTGCCTCACACCCCACTGCTAAATCAGTCCTCCTACCCTCATTACTGTCTCTAATCCAAGGCATAAAGCTGTGGTTTCTATCACTACAGCGGGTTCTAACATGAGCAGATATTCTTAAAAATAAAAACATGTTTTGCGCTAGTGAAAATTCAAGGTATAACATAGCAAGTTCACCTCCTTATTTCTCCCTGCACCCCTTTTGTTGCTTTTTTGTCTCTCCCCCTTCCTTCACCGTTTTGCCTCCCCTCCCTTCATCTGCCCCTCTCTTTGCTGCCTTGTCTCCCCTTCTTCTCTTCTTAGTCTCCCTCTCCCTTTCTTTGTCTCCCTCTCCCTCCTTTCACAGCATTGCCTTCTCCCTAGTCCCTTCACTGCTTTGCCTCCCCATCCCTCTCTTCACCTCCCCCCTCTCATTGCTGCTTTTCCTCCCCTCCCTTAGCTGCTGTGCCTCCCCCCCCCTTTGCTGCTGCTATGCCCCCCCTTCACTTCTTTGCCTCCCCTTTCTTCACCACCACCCCTCCCTTTGCCTAGGGTGACCACATTTCCCTTCTGCCATTCCGGGACGTGGTCACCCTATTGCCTTACCTTGAGTCCCTGGTGGTCTAGCGGAGTGCGGAGTGCAAAGTGCTCTGTGCCTCCTCCGGCACAGAGCTGAAGCTCCCACGCGCTGTGCTCAGTAATGCAGAGCGCTGGGAGATGATGTCATCTCCCAGCGCTCTGTATTACTAGAGCGCTTGCCTCCAGATCAGGTAAGTTGCATTGCCGCCCTGGATGTCAGCCTGCAAGCGGCGTCCATGATGTGACACACCGCTTGCAGGCTGACATTCAGGGCGGCTTGGCTTCATTCCGGGACACTTCATTGTCCCGGTTGAAGGGGACCCGGGACGCGGGACATGTCCCTGAAATAAGGGACAGTCCCGGACGTTCCGGGACCCGTGGTCACCCTACCTTTGCCTCCTCTCCCTCCCTTTGCAGTTTTGCCTCTTACCTTTCCACTCCTTTGCCAGTTGACCCCTCCCACCTTCCCTTTCACTTTGCAAGTATCACCCTCTCACCTTCCCTTTCACTGCAGCCACCTAGCAGTTTAATTCACTCTGCATGGAGTGGATTACATTAGCTGTGTGCAGTGTGGCTAAAAGTGCCCTTTGGTGAAAGGGAAGGTAGAAGGGTGGAAGAGGGACAGTGAAAGGGGAGTTGGGAGGGGCAAACAGGGAAAGTTCTGTGAATAAAGAAGAAAAGTGGCTAAATGGGTGAAGAGGCAAAGCAGCAAAAGGAAGAGGGAGGGGAACACAAATATATGTAAGGGAAGGAGGGTGGCAATGGGTCGGTAAAATGGCTATGTTTTACTTGGTTAAGATGTGAAAGGGAAGAAGGAGGACACTGGTTAGGCGACGTGACTGTGTTGTACTTTGTTTTTGCCATTTGAATAGCATGTTTTTATTGAAAATGTGTACCTGTTGATGTTACTACCCACTGTAGTTATTTGTATGTGACGTTAGAGTGCATGCTGTCTTTTTATTGTGTGTGTATATTCTTCATTTTGTGTTTACGTGTTGCACATTGATTGTGTGTGTTTGTGTTTTGCCCATTTTGTCCTCTATTGGAGTGGTAGGTCCTTGCAGGGATTTTTGCATGAGTGGATGGGCCCACTCATGCAAAAATCATTGTCCCCAATAAAGTGGAACTTTCACCTTAATTCAAGTTTGCGTATTTGAAAACTGCATTAAAAACTGCCTGTATGTCATGTTAACGAAAGGATCATCAGATGTACAGTTTAGGAGATATTCATACTTTTATTTCTGGGGAAAGTGAAACTAAACACTTCCTGGTACTGCACAGAGCTTCATTAGCATATGAAATGTCATTGAAACCTTCATTATCATGTGACACATAACTTAAAAGACTCCATTAGCATATGAAACATAATTCATTATCTTAATTAGCATATGAAAACATAGTTGATACAGCACAATGCCACAATTACCATACATTAGCATATGAAAGATGTGTGAATATCTCCTGAACTGTACATTTGCTGGCCTTTTTGGTAACATGACATATAGGCAGTTTTTAATTTAGTTTTCAAATATGAAAACTTGAATTAAGGTGAAAGTTCCACTTTAAGTTCATACAATGTTTCTGACAGGAGTGGCCTGGGGTGGCTTTACCCCATCAGGCCACTCCTGTAAAAATCACTCTCTTGGCATTCTACCTATTGGAGAGGCGGTATAGAGGAGATTACCATATTGCCTCCTTACTGCCACCCTGGGGTGTGTCCAGCACAGACAGAGAATTTCTGTCACATGATGGTCTTCTCTTTTTATAAACGTACTTGTCGGCGCGAGGCTCGCCATGGGCGGCGTGCGGCTCTCTCTCTTCCGGGTGGCGTCGCTAGGCAACGGCGTCGCAGCGTCGGTCATGCCGTCCGGCTGCGATGACGTCGGTCCTGGACCGCATATACTGCGGCGCGACGTCCTTCCCGGTGCTCAGTCTGAGTTTCCTTACAGCAGTTAGCTGTACTGTTTTCCCTTAGAGCTTGTCACTGGGTTAGCCAGGGTTATCCCCTGTCTGGCTCTCTGCTCCTGTCTCCAGCTTCAGCTTGCCTCCTGCTCCAGTTCCGGTCTGCAGCTTGTCTCTCTGCTCCAGTCTCGGCTGCAGCTTGCCTCCTGCTCCAGTTCCAGTCTGCAGCTTGTCTCTCTGCTCCAGTCTCAGCTGCAGCTTGCCTCCTGCTCCAGTTCCAGTCTGCAGCTTGTCTCTCTGCTCCAGTCTCCAGCTTCAGCTTGCCTCCTGCTCCAGTTCCAGTCTGCAGCCTGTCTCTCTGCTTCAGTCTTCAGCGGCAGCTTGTCTTCTGCTCCAGTCTCCAGCTTGTTCCTGCTTCCCGCTTCAACTAGCAGCCTCTCTGCTCCATGCCTGCTTCCTGAGGATTCCGGCCAGCCTCTCGGACCTCAGGTACTCAGTACGTTACTCTCTTTTATGTATATGCATGGTTTCCGTTTGTGTATATATATATATATGAGTGTTGTGGGTAACTGTCTGGGTTTCCTTCAGTCCTGCATCTGGGTATCCTCCTGGTGTTTGTAGAAATCTTGTTTCTCCTTCTTCCATATCATATTGCTGCCTGCGCATACTCGCTGTGGCCCTCTCTACACCGAGTGAGGGTTTCATGCAGCAAACATTCACCCCTTAAATAGGGTAGAACTGACATTAGACTGAGCCAAAAGAAAATGGATACCGCAGGCCTGGCGGAGGCCCTCTCCTCCTTGGGGAACCAGTTATCCTCATTGGCAGCTACCGTACGGGAGCTACAAGCAAATCAAGCAGCATTACAGCAGCGTCTGCAGGAACGTCAAGTGGATCCTCATCCTGCTATCCCGTCAGATCCTGAACCTAGAATAGCGCTACCTGATAAATTCCATGGGGAACGCAATAAATATAGAGGGTTTATCACTGCTTGTGAATTGTTCTTCTCACACCAGCCCCGCACCTATTCCGCTGACTCAATTAAAACCCGCACGGTCATCACCCTACTCACAGGTGAACCCCAGGCGTGGGCACACCATCTGCTGCACACTAACAGTCCTCTTCTACAGTCCTGGTCAGCCTTTCGCCAAGCGATGGATGTCTTGTATGATGACCCATTACTTAGGTCTTCTTCCCAGTCTGCTTTACGACGCCTGAACCAAGGTCGTCGTCCGGTGGAAGACTACGTGTCCGAATTCCGGCGTCTATCAATCGAGACGGGGTGGAACGAGGCAGCCCTGGTGGACCAATATCGCTTGGGTTTATCGGAAAACTTGAAGGATGAGTTAGCACGGGTAGGGGTTCCTTCGAGATTGGAAGATCTCATCCTTCTCTCGATCCAGATAGACCGTCGGCTGCGCGAACGGCGACGGGAGCGCTCGAGCGTTACAGGTCCCCCCTCGTCTCCAGCCCCGTCGGCACCACCTCGTGACGGGCCGCCGGAAGAACCCATGCAATTGGGGTTGGTCCGCGTTCCCCTTTCCGACGCTGAACGCAGACGTCGTCGGTCACAAAATCTTTGTCTCTATTGTGGGGATCCCGGCCATCTGCTTCGATCCTGTCCCAGCCGCCCACAACGCGCTGAAATATCACGCCGTTCGGACGGTAAGCTAGGTGTTTCGTCTCTAATGTTGGGCTCTTCCTGGTGTTCGATTACCCCTCATCTTACTCTTTCTGTGTGTTTACAGTGGCATGATCAGTCCTGTGTTCTGCCTGCCATCGTGGACTCCGGCGCCAGTGGCTGTTTTCTAGACGCCCGTCTTGGAGAGCGTCTTCGGATTCCCATGAAACCACGGCTCCAACCGTTAGACATTCAGATGGCTGATGGACGCCCTCACCATCTGGGTCCTATTACTCATGAGGTTACTCTACGTCTCCGTTGTGGTCCTTACCACGAAGAAACACTCTGTCTTAGTATCCTTCCTTCCCCACTTTTTCCGGTTATCTTGGGCCTACCTTGGTTGCGACAACACAACCCTGCCATTGACTGGTCTTCAGGGTCCCTGTCCTTCACATCCGATTATTGCCATAATCAATGTTTCCCGGCGCGGAATCCACTACTATGCACCACCGTTTCTTCGCAGGGGCATCAAGTACCAGCGCCCTATCAAGATTTCCTAGACGTCTTTGACAAGAAGGGTGCTGAAGTATTACCTCCGCATCGCCCATATGATTGCCCTATAGAACTCCTGCCAGGGGCACCAATACCGTATGGGAGGATATACCCCCTGTCTGGACCTGAACTCCAACATTTGCGGTCCTATCTAACAGACAGTCTTCAGAAAGGATTTATCCGACCCTCCACGTCACCAGCAGGTGCCGGCATCTTCTTTGTGGAGAAAAAAGACGGTGGTCTGCGCCCCTGTATCGATTACCGAGAGCTCAACAAGATCACGGTGAAGAACAGACACCCCTTGCCTCTTATCTCTGAGATGTTGGAACGGTTGACAACCGCTACCGTTTTCACTAAAATAGATCTCCGGGGTGCATACAACCTGGTACGGGTGAAACAAGGCGACGAGTGGAAGACCGCCTTTCGCACCAGGTATGGGCATTTCGAATACCTGGTTATGCCCTTCGGGTTATGTAATGCACCAGCAACCTTCCAGTATTTCATTAATGATGTCTTCAGGGATCTACTCGATCGCTTTGTTGTTGTCTATCTGGATGACATTCTTGTGTTCTCCCCTTCATTGACAGCACATCGCAACCATGTACGTCAGGTTTTGGAACGTCTCCGGAATAGCTCGCTATATGCCAAAGTAGAGAAATGTGTGTTTGAGGCTACCAGTATTGAATTCCTTGGCTTTATTATTTCTCCCGGAACGATAGCTATGGCTCCGCGGAAGATCACAGCAGTATTGGATTGGCCAACCCCCACAACCCGTAAGGAAATTCAGCGTTTTGTGGGATTTGCCAATTTCTACCGTCGTTTCATACGCAACTTTTCTAGGGTCATAGCACCTATTACTACCCTTACCAGCAGCAAGTCTCAGTTCCACTGGACCGCTACAGCCCAGACTGCCTTTGATCAGCTTAAACACCTGTTTACTACTGCTCCCATTCTAGCACAACCGGATGTTCAGAAAGCCTTCTATGTTGAAGTTGACGCCTCGGACATCGCCATTGGTGCAGTGCTGTCTCAACGAGCAGGAGTACGAGACAGCCTTCATCCCATAGCCTACTATTCTCGTCGTCTGACACCTGCGGAAGTCAACTACGATGTGGGGGATAGAGAACTACTGGCTATCAAAAGTGCCCTAGAGGAATGGAGGCATCTCCTGGAGGGGGCTCATCATCCGGTCGTTGTGTACACAGACCATAGAAACCTTGAGTATCTCCGATCAGCTAGACGACTACGCCCACGTCAGGCTCGCTGGGCGCTGTTTTTCGCAAGATTCTCATTGCATATTACTTATCGTCCTGGGTCCCGCAACGGGAAGGCTGATGCCTTATCCCGACGTTATACAGCAGACACTCCGACTCACGGGCCCCCTGACACTATCCTTCAGGCTGATCAGTTCCTCCTCCTTACTACCTCCCTGCAGGATGACATCAGACACCATACACGTCTTACTCCAGACTTAGCCAAGCGCTACGACCTAACTCTAAAGGACGGATTGTTATTCCATGACCAACATATTTATGTACCATCCGCTCTTAGAAACCGAGTCATTCATACCTGTCATGACCTCCCAACCGCTGGTCATGGTGGTTTTCAGGTAACAAAAGAACTGGTACAACGTCACTTTTGGTGGCCTGGCATGAGCCGGGACATCCTTTCCTACACCACAGCCTGTGATACCTGTGCCCGAAACAAGGATCGGCACACCAAAATAGCTGGACTGCTACATCCCTTGCCAATACCTTCTGCACCCTGGACAGATGTTGCCGTTGATTTTATCGTGGATTTGCCTATGTCCCAAGACCACAACACCATCATGGTTGTGGTGGACCGTTTAACTAAATTGGCCCATTTCCTGCCAGTATCCAGGATACCGACAGCAGAACAGACAGCCACTCTGTTTCTCAAAGAGATTTTCCGTCTGCACGGCCTACCCCAGTCTGTGGTTTCAGATAGAGGAGTCCAGTTCACCTCCAAATTCTGGAAATCCTTTTGTCATGATCTAGGTATTGATCGTTGTTTGTCCTCTGGCTACCATCCCCAGTCTAACGGGCAGACCGAAAGGACCAATCAGGTCCTGGAGCAGTATTTACGTTGTTTTGTGTCTCACCTCCAGGACGACTGGCTCTCTCTCTTGCCGCTTGCTGAATTCTCCTACAACAACCACTACCATCGCTCCATCCACACGTCACCATTTCAGGCCACTTATGGTTATCATTCTAGGACGCTACCTAACCTTCCAGTGACTTCTTCCGTCCCTGCTGTCACCCAACGTCTACGAAACCTTCGCTCTGGGCATACTGCCTTACAAAGAAACTTACTCCAAGCACAGCGTTCCTATAAGGCCCAGGCCGATACCCACCGGACTCCTGCTCCCAAGTGCAAGGTCGGAGACAAAGTGTGGTTAGCCTCCTCACACTTACGTCTCTTTTGTCCCACCAAGAAGTTAGGACCTCGTTTCCTGGGTCCCTTTTCCATCCAACGGGTGGTTAATCCAGTAGCTTACCGGTTGCAGCTCCCTCTCAGTTGGAAGGTCCACCCTACTTTCCATGTATCGCAATTGAAACCTTGGAAGCCTACGTTATCTCCATCATCTACTCCCGTTCGTCCCCCGCCGATCCAGGTGGAAGGTTCAGAGGAATATGAAGTGGAAGCCATACTGGACTCACGTTTTCGTCGGGGTCGTTTGGAGTATCTGGTACATTGGCTGGGTTATGGGCCTGAGGAGAGGTCGTGGGAACCATCGTCTCACATTC
The DNA here is from genome assembly GCA_037306005.1 of Rhinophrynus dorsalis. Lineage (NCBI taxonomy): Eukaryota > Metazoa > Chordata > Amphibia > Anura > Rhinophrynidae > Rhinophrynus > Rhinophrynus dorsalis. Next base: position 180,759,581 of record CM074725.1, on the reverse strand, counting down.
ACGCCCCTGCCCTTTTGCGCTCCTTTCATCGGCTCCATCCGCACCGTCCTGGCCCTCGTCGCGTCCTGAGGCCGCATGTCGGGGGGGGACTCTGTCGGCACGAGGCTCGCCATGGGCGGCGAGCAGCTCTCTCTCTTCCGGGTGGCGTCGCTAGGCAACGGCGTCGCAGCGTCGGTCATGCCGTCCGGCTGCGATGACGTCGGTCCTGGACCGCATATACTGCGGCGCGACGTCCTTCCCGGTGCTCAGTCTGAGTTTCCTTACAGCAGTTAGCTGTACTGTTTTCCCTTAGAGCTTGTCACTGGGTTCGCCAGGGTTATCCCCTGTCTGGCTCTCTGCTCCTGTCTCCAGCTTCAGCTTGCCTCCTGCTCCAGTTCCGGTCTGCAGCTTGTCTCTCTGCTCCAGTCTCGGCTGCAGCTTGCCTCCTGCTCCAGTTCCAGTCTGCAGCTTGTCTCTCTGCTCCAGTCTCAGCTGCAGCTTGCCTCCTGCTCCAGTTCCAGTCTGCAGCTTGTCTCTCTGCTCCAGTCTCCAGCTTCAGCTTGCCTCCTGCTCCAGTTCCAGTCTGCAGCCTGTCTCTCTGCTTCAGTCTTCAGCGGCAGCTTGTCTTCTGCTCCAGTCTCCAGCTTGTTCCTGCTTCCCGCTTCAACTAGCAGCCTCTCTGCTCCATGCCTGCTTCCTGAGGATTCCGGCCAGCCTCTCGGACCTCAGGTACTCAGTACGTTACTCTCTTTTATGTATATGCATGGTTTCCGTTTGTGTGTATATATATATATATATATATATATATATGAGTGTTGTGGGTAACTGTCTGGGTTTCCTTCAGTCCTGCATCTGGGTATCCTCCTGGTGTTTGTAGAAATCTTGTTTCTCCTTCTTCCATATCATATTGCTGCCTGCGCATACTCGCTGTGGCCCTCTCTACACCGAGTGAGGGTTTCATGCAGCAAACATTCACCCCTTAAATAGGGTAGAACTGACAGTACTAGTGTGTATGGCTGTGTACACGGGCCAAGGTCTGGGTATTGTTAACCCTTTGAGCGTCAGAAGGATGCGCAATGTATTGCTTTGCAATGTGTTGTGTACCCCTCTGGCACTCAAAGAGTTAAGCAGCCGCTTCCTCACTGCTCCACGCGATGCAGTCTTGTGTCGACTCACTCACGCAATGCAATCATGCGAAGTAGAGACTGCCCAAACGTGCGCAGTCTCTACTGCGCATGACAGCTTCTGACAAACATCCTAGCAAATTATTACATAGGATAGATATGTACAGAAGAAGAACACAGCCTGGAAAAAATTCACAGCTCATTCAATTCACTCCACCAATCAAAAAGATGGACTATTCTACAGACCCTGTAAACTTCCTGGGGTCTACAGTATTAGTGAAGAGGGGCAAACTTCCCAAAACTATATACAAAAACCACACAGACTGATGTAGCTACCGCCACAATTCCAGGTTCCACCCACAACATACTAAAAAAAATCTATCATATACAGCTAGGCAACCAGATACCATCAAATATGTTCTGACAATGAGAAGCAAATTAAGAACATTAAGTCCCTGGCTAAATCATTTAAAGAAAAGGGTTACAAGCAACCTGGAAACCTCAAACAGAAATTAATAAGCAGTAAACTCCCCCATGACACTGATCATACATTAAATGGGCCAAAACCATGCAAAGCCACACACTGCAAACTTTGCAAACATATAAGTGAATCCAGTGTAGCTGCCATCCAAACTGCAGAGATTTTTACCATCACATGATCATACTATTGCATATCCAAGAGTGGAGTATAAATAACTGAATACAGTTAACAAGACCATTGGGGAAATTTGCCAGAAATTACGAACCCATATGAACCAGGACAGACACTCAATAACACATCACTAAGAAAAAAAATTACTGTACTACAAATGGAACCCATTTTTCAAATTTAAAAGCATAAAAGAAAGAAAGCCATTTGAACTAAAGATGACAGTTCTCTTTAAAAGCATGAAAAAGACTCAGTAGAGAGCTGGGATTCTCCTCTCACTAACAGAGATTTCACCTTTGTCACCCTTTCTAAGCTTTCCCTGTTGCACCCTAGATTCTTATCTACCTTTGGGATTCTGCATTGTTTTGTACAAACATTGTGATTCAATACTGCTTAACCAAGGAAGATAGTTGATCCCTTGGGAGCTTGTATTGACCCTTTGAATGCCAGAGGGGTACTCAATGCTTTTCACAACCCTCTGGCAATCAAATGGTTAAAATATAAACTCTTATTTCAAATAAAGCAAACACCAAGCTACTCATATCTTGGTATTACAGAAGCATCTCGGGCCTTACACACAAAGAAAAGGAGCAATTCTGAGGTAAATCAATAGCAGCACAGGTAACAAATAAGTATTCCTGTTGATTTAAATGGGAAGTCTAAGCACTTTGCTTCACAATGCTTTTGGAGTAATCTCTAGGTTTAACCATTTGAGTGCTAGATTGGTATGCAACATATTACATACCGCTCCATCGCTCAGGGCGTTAAATGAGTTAAAAGACCTAAGTAAATGAACAGACATTTTAGGAATATGTGTTTGCATCCTATGGTGTTGTTGGTTTGGCCCAATTTTCTTTTGTATGTAAGGCCCCAACTGTTCTGAGCTGCATTTACCACTTCACCTCTGTGGCTCTCAAAGGGTTAAACAACTGTTGTGGAAATTAGACATAGGTTAATAAATAGTAGAGTTTAACCCTTTGAGTGCCAGAGGGGTACACAATGCATTGCAGAGGGATACAGCTTTCTAACTGTATTGCTATAAATGGTTTTAACAGTACAGTTACTTTCTTAAAGGGATAGTAATGTTTCATAAGAAAAGCAGCTCTAATTAATCACCATAGTATTTGGACTTTGGAGAGTGTTATTTCAATTCTGTCAGAGTTGTAGTTCCAGAGTAATTCAATGACAAAGTGTCCCCCTCCCGCCCCTTTTACTGATGTAACACTGCTCAGCCAGAGCAGAAGGGAGGTGCCCAGGTAGACTGCAGAGAGGGACAATCTTCAATTAAGATAAGGGAAAAACCTGAAAAACTTGTCAAGGGGGGCAGGGATTTCATTGTTCTCATAGGAATAAGAGTGTCCCCTTCCGTTATCTGTCTGGTCTATGGACTGCATTCCACATCTGAGAAGAGATGGCTTACACTAGGTTAAAGGGGCGGGAGGGGGAAACTTTGCTTGTGAATATCTCATAAACCCCTCTGGCACTGAAAAGGGTTAAACAATAAAATTCAGCCCCTTTCTATGCAAAACAAAAGCTAATTTAATAGTTTATGGCTGATTCATAATTCTGATCTCTACTATTGTCAGTTTCCAAGGTCAGTGTAGAGGAGGGCTGGTTTACTTTGGGTATTGGGGGTTGCCTTCTCAGTGTTGACCTTGAATAGACTCCATGTTAGGCATCTATGTCCCTTTAAAAACCATGTCTCATTTTCTTCCAAGTATTTCCCCTTCCTTGTTCTTGCCTGGTGATTTTAGCCTGTCAGTCTTCTGTAGCAGTGAGTAAAATAATATAGTGTAAACGTAACCTACTTTTTGTTATAGGGATTTTTGTGTAATTATAAAGTTCCCCCTCCCACCCCTTTTACATACGTAAAATGATAAAACCTTAATTTATAACGAGACATTACTACCTCCTTAAGTGTATATAACCCCAGTTTATTTTAGCTGTAAGTGTTCCTTTAAATAATAATTACACCTGTTTTATCCTCCTACTAAAACTGAGTGCTCCAGCATCTACTAGGGAGATCTTTAACCCCTTAAGTACTGGTACGCATGCACGAGGCTGACACTTAAGGACCACAGAGCATTTTTTTGAAAAAATCTGATTCAGGGCTCCCCAAATGGTGTGCAGCCACGCAGGGAACCCTGAAATCGATGAAGTACATGTACATCATGTGTCCTTTAGGGACATCCACCCATGACGTAAATGTATGTCCTTCATCATTAAAGCGGAACTACCACATTTAAACAACTTTAGCTTCAATAACTGCCCATCTGGCGACTAGCTGCTTAGTAGCGCTAGTCGCCAGAATTATTACCTGACAGGCAGGACGGATCGCAGACATCTTTCCATAATGACGTCTGCGCGTCTGCTCTGTCAGTCCCTTCCTGAGCCAAACAACTCCTAGCAAAGCCTCCGGACGTCACTATGGCAAGATGTCTGCGATCCGTCCTGCCTGTCAGCCCCGGAAGAATTGATAAATCTATTAAACAAGGTAATAATTCTGGCGACTAGCGCTACTAAGCAGCTAGCCGTCAGATGGGGAGTTATTGAAGCTAAAACTGTTTAAAGGTGGTAGTTCCGCTTTAAGGCGTTAATGCACTGCATTGGAGACCTCTCTAACATCAAGGGGTTAACCTTTGAATTCCAGAGGGGTACGTAATGCATTGTGTACCCCTCTGGTACTCAAAGAGTTAAGGAGACCTGTGCCATGCCTTCTAACTACGATGTCCTCTCTTGCTCTCAACTGATAGTGTAATTTAAGATTATGAGTAAAATGTTGATCATCATTCATCACAAGTATTAAGAATAACACTACTATCCCTGCCGGTAATTTATACTGTCAGAGCAAAAGAGGAAAGTAGGGCAGACAAGTATAAATAAACAGCACTTCATGGAAAGATTAACACTGAACTGTAATGGCAATCGCTCATGTCTGAAGCCCTGTTGGCTAAACTGTGTCTCTCCCGCTGTAGCGGAACTACAATTTCCATTATCCTCATCAAGTCAATGTCCAGCTGAGATTGTTGGGAGTTGTAGTCCAAGGACAGCTGGAAAGTGATAGGTTGCTCGCTAATAATCTGAACAATGCCTTCTACTTTATTCGAACCTACCTGACTCAATTTAAAGTGGTCCTATCCCTTTAAAATAAGTATAGTTACTTTTAGAAATAATTAAAAGCTGCCTGTATGTTATAGTAGCCATCTGTATGTAATATAAATAGTTTTTGAGAAATAAACCTTTATTTGTTGGCTCCATAGTGTAGCATTTGCTAATTCATTTATGTGCTGGGCCAATATTACTAAACCCTGTGCTATGAATGAACCTAGGGAGAGCCCACAGATTGGGGACATTTCAAATAGCATCACAAGCAATGTGTTTGGCTTTAAAGATATCAATCATTATATTGCACACAAAACGCCACACTGTGACATCCAAACCAAGTTTAATTTCTCAGGAATTATTTATTTTACAGGAAAACGTACAACATATATGCTTGGAAAGTTTGTCTTCTAGAGTCCCGGAGGGAGTTTATGTGGTGTCGCTGGTGGATATAAATGACGTGAATCGTGTCACAAAGGGGCTGAGCTTGATCACAGGTGGGGTTTAGCAGAATGTCTCATAAAGCGGGTGGGAAGAGTGTGGGAAGTGGGCAGAACAGGGTGTGGAAGAAGGAGAAGTAGGCAGGAAGTAGGAGGAACAGGGTGTGAAGAAGCAGAAATTGGCAGGAAGTAGGAGGAACAGAGTGGGGAGGAGGAGAAGTGGGCAGAACAGAATGGGAAGGAGCAGAAGTGGGCCGTAAGTAGAGGAACAGAGTGGGAAGGAGTAGAAGTGGGCAGAACAGGGAGGGAAGAAGGAGAAATGGGCAGAGTTTCATAAGAAACTCACCACCACAGAAGAATCAGTGTCTGTCCCCAGAGACCTGGTAATTCACTGCAAAAACCTGGGCAGATCCAGAGTTCCAGTGTATGGTGATTCTCTGTCATTTAAGCTACATTTTTTCCAGTGACAGGCCCATTTTAAGTTCCAGTCTGAGGCATTGGTTAAAATTGTAAAAAGGTGCAATTCTGGAACAAACCAACTGCACCACAGGGAAAAAATAAAAAATCCAACAACTCCCACTGATTTAAAGTAGAACTTTCATCAGATTAATATAGTGCCCCAAATCATTACATTAGCGATATGCACAGACATAGTTTTATTTTCAAGAATAATCACTGCATTAAAAAAAATAGAACGTTCTATGCAGACAGACACCAGCTGGGATCTTGCTGTAGGCACTCTCTGCACCTGTGCTGTCAGTCCCTTCCGATGCCTTAAAGGGATAGTAATACTTTATTATTACTGTCCCTCATATTGTAGATATTTGCAAAATAAATTAATAGCCCCCAGGTTCATCTCTCAAACCTTTATGGTTTGAGAGATAACCGAAGGCAAAATTCCTCCCTCCCTCCCCCTTCCCTGAAGTCAGTGTTGTGCTGACTGCAGGGATATCCTGTATGACTTTCATCATGCCGCTCTGCAGCTGAGCCGCGATCGCATTCGTGAAAAATAATTATTTCACTGAAACGGTCTTCTACATGTGCTTGCAAACCAAGCACATGTGGAAGACCGTTTCAGTGAAATAATTATTTTTTACTAACGAGATCTGGGCTCTGTTGCAGAGCCGCAAGCCTGTCATACGACAGACTTCCCCTGCAGTCAGTACAACGCTGACTTCAGGGAAGGGGGAGGGAGGGGGGAACTTTGCCTTCGGTTATCTCTCAAACCATAAAGGTTTGAGAGATGAACCTGGGGGCTATTAACTTATTTTGCAAATATCTACAGTATGAGGGATAGTAATAATTAGTGTTGCCACCCAGCCGGTATTTTACCGGCAGGCCGGTAAAAAAATTGGCATCTGTCCAACGTTAAGTCTATGGAGGGAATGCCATGACCGGTATTTTTTTTAAGAAAAGGTGGCAACCCTAGTAATAATAAAGTATTACTATCCCTTTAAGGCACAAAGGCATTCAACTCACCAATCGTGGAGTTGAAGGGGACAGACAGATGCCGGCTCTGCAAGATGTCTGCGCTGTTCCTCACTGCCTGTCTGTATAAAAGGTTCTCTTTTTCTATAATGCAGAGATTATTTTGAAAATAAAACTATGTCTATGCATATCACTAATGTAATTATGATTTGGGGAGCTATATTAATCTGATGAAAATTCCGTTCTAAATTGGGATTTCAGCCACATGAATGCTAAAGCGATCACCGAAGCAATGTGTGAAGCAACGTGTTCAAGGTGTTAAAAGCACCATTTATCTCAATGAGAGCCAGTGCAGTGTCCACCTCAGTGCAGAGCAATGCTTTGGACACCCCTCTGGAAGTCAATGGGTTGAATTGATGGCCCAGATTTATAAAAACTGGAGTTGTTCTGAATTAAACCAACTGCATCTTAGGGGACAAATAAAAATTCCTGTTAAATTAAATTGTGCTTTCAACCCTTGAATGCTACAGAGGTCTCCAATGAATTGCAGAGCAATGCATTGGAGACCTCTCTGGCATTCAAGGGGTTAAAAAGCTCTGTTCAAGTGCATGGGGACTTAGGAATTTTTATTTCTCCCCTATGGTGCTGTAGCTTTACTCCAGAATACTTCCAGTTTACTTTACAAATATGGGCCTATGAGATTTAACCCTTTCATTGCCAAAGGGGTACAGAATACATTGCTTTACAATGCATTCTTTACCCTTCTGGCACACAAAGGGTTCATTTTTATATTTGTCCCCTATGGTGCTGTTGGTTTGCTCCAGAATTGCTTCAGTTCTTAGTCCATCAAGCTCTTTGTTTTTGTATGAAAAATATATTCAATGTGCTGTTGTCAGTGCAAAATTAGATACAAATGGTAAGCTTTACGTCATTTAAAACCTTGGATCTAGAGACATCTTGGACATTCAAAGGGTTAATTCTTATTAATTCCTTTTTTTCATATTGTGCAGGAAATCTGGTGGCAAAATGTATCTTACTAAGTTGTTTAACACTCGACAAGCATTAAAGGGATAGTAATACTTTATTTTATCTTTATTTTAATTTGTAGGCATTAAACAAACATGAAGAACGGTATAAGTCTTATCTCGCAAACCTTTATGGTTTGAGAGATATTCACAAGCAAAGTTTCCCCTCCTGACCCTTTTACCTAGTGTAAGCCATCTCTTCTCAGATGTGGAATCCAGTCCATAGACCAGACAGGAAGCAGCAGGGGACAATCTTCTTCCTATGAGAACAATGAAAGCCCTGCCCCCCTTGACAAGTTTTTCAGGTTTTTCCCTTATCTTAATTGAAGATTGTCCCTCTCTGCAGTCTACCTGGGCACCTTCCTTCTGCTCTGGCTGAGCAGTGTTACATCAGTAATAGGGGTGGTAGGGATACTTTGTTATTGAATTACTCTTGAACTACAACTCTGACAGAATTGAAATAACACTCTCCAAAGTCCAAATACTATGATGATTAATTAGAGCTGCTTTTATTATGAAACATTACTACCCCTTTAAAGGCTTAGTAACAAATAGTTCTTATATCAAACGGGAATGAAGACCTGTTGTGTCAGTTCTATTTACCAGGGAAAATGTTAATATTTTCTCAAAAATTCAGAATTATACCGTAAGAAATTTAACTAACAAAGTTACACTTTAAATGTTGTCAGTCCTATACATTGCAAGCTCTGAAGGTCACTGTTGCTTGCAGTCTCTGAGGTCCAGTCTGTAAGCATTCTATGAATTACAAAGGATAGTCCTCCTGTAGAGTACAAATTCTAAATGCCAGTTTCTCTGTTGATTGCAAGCTCTGAGATTCAGTTTGCATTTGTACTGTAAAGACTGTGGGCCAGTTCTCCTATAAATTGCATCCCATGTGGGTCATTTTCCTTGTTGAATGTGAGCTCTGGGATTCAAATAGCATTTGCACAGTAATCACTGTGGGTCAATTCTCTTACAGATTGCACACACTGAATGTCAGTTTCTCTGTGGATTGTGAGTTCTGTGATTCATCCTGGATGTGTACTCTAATCACTGTAAGTCAGTTCTCCTAAATATCGCATGTAAGCTTTGTCAGCTATGAACAACAAATGAAAAAAATAATTTCTCTGTGGACACATTAACCACTTGGGTTATAGATGCTATTCTCTCTCTTGGCACTGGTTGCCCAGCCCTGACATAAGAGGTTACATTGCATAGACTTTAGGCTATACAGATCAGCTGTTAATATGACAGAATGTATATGAACTAGAAATGGAAAATGGGAGTCAAGTGTCTTACAGTAATACAAGCACGATTATTGTTGTGGTATTGTAAAGAGCAGTTTCAAGAAACCATTTATTTTTATAGGTGTTCTAAGAGAACACTTGAGACTGTGAGGCTATCTTTATATTTGTTTTTAAGGTGGCATGATTTGTATGAGTCTGGCAGTTACAGAGAATAGCCTATGTGTTTGCTAACCTTATTCTTCACCATAACACATGCTATTAACTATTAGAATACACCAACTTCAACTTTATAAAAGCAGCAAGTAATTCACTGCGTATCCACTGCTGAGGAAGAATTGGTTATTCCAACAGAACTTAAAATGAATACATTATACACCGACATTGGGCTGGAGTTGGCCACCACTGTCCTGGGGGCCTTGTGCACAAAGAAGAGGGGAATAATTCTGAAACAAACTCTCTCAACATACCTCCCAAGTGTCCCTCTTTAGGAGGGACAGTCCCTTTTTTAGGCACAAATCCCTCTGTCCCTCTTTCCCACCCTGATGTCCCTCTTTTTAGGAAATCACACTGTGTGGTGTGTATATAAGTGTATCAAATTGGTCTACAGCTATAAAACTCACATTAAAGTTTGTTTAAATGCCATTATATATGTTTATAAATTAGTATGTGTAAATAAAATACTATGGTCTTGTTATAAGTCATTTAATAGGTTACACAAGGAGGTATCAATAGGTCATGAAATAGCCTAAAAAATATAGGTAATGCCCCACCCACTGGTCACGCCCCCAGCAACACTCCCTAAAACAAAGGTGTCCCTCTTTGGCAATTTGAAATTTTGGGAGGTATGCTGCACCATAATGGAAAAATAAACATTCTAAACCTGTCCATTGATTTAAACAGGGCTTTTAACACCTTGAATGCTAGAGAGGTCTCCAACACATTGTGAAGCAATGTTCAATGTGTTAAAAGTGGCATTTAAATCAATGGGAAGTTCCCTATGGTGTAAATGGGTTGTTCACTAATTAACCCAATGTTTTGTGCATGAGTCTAGACTTGAGTGCTTTTGCCTGCGCACTGTACACTAGACTTGTCTGTTTGTCTAGGTTAACCGTTTGGGTGCCGGAGAGATATGCAACGCAGTACCATGGAAACCGTTGGATATGTAACTGGCACTCAAAGGGTTAAACATCTAGTATGTTTTCACCACAGTTTTGCATCAAATAGAACAGCTAGTAGCTACTACATACATGTAAAACCTTTATACCTCCTTGTTATATACATGTAATTAAATACATGAATCTAGCGTATCACAGCTTTTGTACCAAGATTAAAGCCTGCGGTTATATACTAACCAAGCACAGGGTAAAATAGATGGCAACATTGTCTGATAGTGCATTAAAGTTGACCTGTAACCATGTATATCTGAAAAACAAAGTCAAAACTGCCTTTATGTTATGTTAGCCAAAAGACCAACAGAGAAGAGTTTAAGAAGTTATTGATACTTTTTATTCCTGAAAAAAGTGAGTCTCTCTCAGCACAGAAAGACTTCCGTGGAATGGTCTAAAAAGTGTGCTTGCAAACTAGGCACACTTTTTAGACCATTCCAAGGAAGTCATTCTGTTTAAAAAATGCAATTGCGGCTTTGCAGCTGACAGCAGGACACGTCAACGTTTGAATGCCGATATCTCTCAAACCATAGCGGTTTGAGAAATACCTTTTTTTACACTATATTCAACTACTGAAGCTCTTCAAAATAAAGTCTATTTATATTGGGACATTACTAACACTTTAACTATATAAACTTTATAGTTTTTGTGTTTGTAGCATTTAAAGTTCCACCCTCCCTCCCCTTTCTCATAAGTCAGTTCCAGCGGAGGCTCTTCAGCAGAGCACTCAAAGGTCTACAAAGTGTGCTTGCAAACCAGGCACACTTTGTAGATTGTTCCAATGAAGCATCTCTTCATAAATGTCACGATTTTGGCTCTGCTGAAGAGCCTCCGCCGATCCCGGGACAAGGATCTGTTTCTGTCAGCTAAATGCTACGAACTCAAAAACTATCAAGATTTGAGAAATGGGAAGTAGCTTATTCTACTTCTATAGCTAATAGCTACAATAGTAGACATTTTTAAATCAAAGCATTACTATCCCTTTAATGAAGTTTTGATGTATGCAATCTTGAAGTTATGGTACAGGTCCACTTTAGTCCACCAACAAATCTGCAGTATGAGCTTCAATGGGATTGCAGTGGCCTTGCACAAATATCAAAGGCAGTTGAGTTTTCTGTGCAATTGTACTGCTACTCTTTTATATTAAGAGAAGAGCAGGGGTAATTTTCCAATAAGGAAAGCTACCAGGTCACCTCATTATGTAATGATGTAATACTACACTGGTGGCATCTAATGGTGTATTGCTCTGCTGGTCTCATGCAGTCACTTCAGGAACTTTCAAAATGAGCTGACCCTGTGCTCTTTGAAACATGAACCATTAAAGTACTCTAGAATGTAGAATCAAAGTGATCTGTCCTTGCTTGTTCTAATCCAGTACTCTCAGTGCCCAAGGAAGTATTAACATACAACAACCTACAGATTCTCCTGTTTAAAGGGATAGCAATACTTCATTTTATCTTTATTTTATTTTGTAGGCATTAAAAAAACATGAAGAACGATATAAGTCTTATCTCTCAAACCTTTATGGTTTGAAAGATATTCACAAGCAAAGTTTCCCCTCCTGCCCCTTTTACCTAGTGTAAGCCATCTCTTCTCAGATGTGAAATGCAGTCCATAGACCAGACAGATAACAGAAGGGGACAATCGTCTTCATATAAGAACAATGAAAGCCCTGCCCCCCTTGACAAGTTTTTCAGGTTTTTCCCTTATCATAATTGAAGATTGTCCCTCTCTGCAGTCTACCTGGGAACCTCCCTTCTGCTCTGAATGAGCAGTGTTACATCAGTAAAAGGGGCAGGAGGGGGATACTTTGTCATTGAATTACTCTTGAACTACAACTCTGACAGAATTGAAATAACACTCTCCAAAGTCCAAATACTATGATGATTAATTAAAGCTGCTTTTATTATGAAACATTACTATCCCTTTAAACATATACAAGACAAGCAGGACTTCTCCCTCTTCTCTTCACATAGAAATTGCACTAATTTAGAGACTAAAGAAACAGTTGATTGGTGCAGATTAGAGAGTAGGAAACACTGTACTCTTTAACCCTCCCTGAGAATTAGGTTTTTCGCCCTGAGATTTGTACAAAATCCCTGAGTCTCAGAGTCAAACACTGAGAGTTCACATGTATCCATGTAATCCTAGGTAAGAAAAAAGGGTCATTAACCTGGCTGAAAATTAGCTTTGAAGAAAAGGATAGTGGGGAAAAAAAGAAAATACAAAATTGTATATGAATGCAATTAATTCTCACCAAACTGTGCTATAAAAAAATCATTGCTCTTATGAGCTTAAGGGTTAAACCAAGTCCACGTGGCTGTATAGTATCATACATTTGCCCTTTACATCTCTCCATGTACTGATTTTAAAAATATCAACAGAGGAGATAGAGTTACACACAGTGCATAAAGACCATGCTACATATTAACCCCATCAACACCAGGAAATGCTGAGCCACACTGAAACAGAACTCAAAAAGGTGGCTACATTTTACAGTGAGTTACAACAATCTCTGACAGACACAGGGTTAAGTAGAACACTTTATCCATGTCAGCATTCGTATACCAGAGGACATATAACACATTGGAATGAAGGGGTGTATGAACCCCTTGGATGCTAAATAGGTCTCAGACACATTGCTTAGCATCCAATAAGTTCAGAGAATTAGGTAAATGTAGTTAAACATCCATTTAATTTTGCTGATTTCCAGATGCAAGTCTTAGGTAATACAATTAACTCTTAGAGTGCCAGATAGGTATCCATCACCTTGCAATGTAAAGCTCTCTGGCACTCCTAAAAGTTGCATTAAATTAAATTAACCTTTTTAACCACTGAATGGTAGGGATATCTCCAGTGCATCTTGAAGCAATACGTTGTGACCCTTCTAGCACTCAAAAGGTGAAAAAGCCCCATTTAAATTAATGGGAATTTTTATTTGTCCTCTATGACACAATGTGTTGGAGATCCCTCGCTCATTCTAGGGGTTAACCCTTTGAGTGCCAGAGGGGTATGCAAAGCATTGGAATGCAATACATTGCATACCCCTCTGGCACTCAAAGAGTTAAAAGACCTATTTAAAGCAATGTGAGTTTTCGTTCGTTCCCTGTGGTAGAGTTGGCTTGCCTCAGGATTGCTCTACGTTTGTTTTCTGCACGTGGCCCTAAGTCAGTTAGAGATAGGCAGTTGTTGTGGACTGCAATTCGTATCATCTCCCTGTCCTACATCCAAGGAAGAGCAGTAAATAAATGGCATATGGTGGAGGGAAGTACAGCCCAAAGAACACACTGTGGTATGGGAAGAGGGCTTCGTTCACCAAGATAAAGAGGTGTAATTTGCACACAAACTGAAACATAGGGCGAAATTCAAATTCCCATTGCTTGAAATGGGGCATTTAACACCTTGGGGGAGATTCACTAAGCGGTGATAAAGAGGTGATAAAGTAGAGATGACGGGAAGATTCACTAAACGGTGATAAAGTGGTTATGACTACTCCAGTTTATCACTTTTCAGTTCCTATGTTATTCTATGGAGCATAGTCGCTAAGATTTCCAAAGCTGAAGATATTTTAGTGCATAGGCTCTATAGAATAACATAGGAATTGGAGAAGTGATATCACTGGAGAAGTCATCACCACTTTATCACCTCTTTATCCCCGCTTAGTGAATCTCCCCCCTCCTTTGTTAGGGAGATCCTCAGTGAACTGGAGACCTATCATTTAAAGCAGGGCCAGATTCACATGCCAGGCACCCCATGGCAAGGCACCTAGATGCCCTTAGCTCCGCCCATGGCTACATCCCCTCTAATCACATGAACTTTCTAACAGTCCCATCCATTGTTCCCTGACACAGAAAATACCCTTAGCCTATAACATACAGATAAATATAAACACATAAAAAAAGCTTTTAACCCCAATGCATTGCTTCATTGAAGAACTCTCTAGCTTTCAAGGGGTTAAATAGTAGCCAGTACAAAGGTCTATAAACTGGTGCAGGGACAATGACATTGCACTGGCCACACCCACAACTCCGAATGTGGGTGTGGCCAACACATCTGAGCTCTAGGTAGCTGCCTACTCTAATTAATGGGAAATCTGTCCCTGGATCAAGGGGTTAAAGGCCCATTTAAATCCAAAGGCATTTGCAGAATTTTCGTCCCCCTCCCCCTATGGCGCAGTTTTTTTTGCTTCAGAATTCTCAGGGTGAGAGTCAATTGTTACCCTAAATGATCTGCCCCAGTTAACTGCTTTGCTAGTCTTTAAAATGGTGCCATTTCTAGTAGGAAAGCAGAATGAGAAGTCCTGCTTGTCTTGTGTGTTCGGGTAGTGAGATCTCTAAGGTATAGCATGTTAAATGTTCCTTGGGGATTAATAAGAGCACCACTTGGTTAGAGCAAGTGGGGACATCTCTCTTAAAATCTATATTCTAGGGAAACCTAATGGTTAATATTTCAGTGATCTCAGGTATGCTCTTCTGACTCTCAGAGGATTAGAATGTGTTATATAGAAATTGCCCACATTGCTTACCTTCAATATAGCCACAACTATCCTGGATTCCCCAGCTTGTATAGCCACCGAACTGACCGTAGTAGTTGAATGTCGTCCATAAGAATTCCTTTTGCTGGACATAACGTATCGATAGACCAAATCAGGGAAGAGAGAAAATAAAAAACAAACAACTCTTGTACAACTCTCCCCTCTACAGAGATGGTTTCTCCAAGCAAGAAGTGAGGATTTTTGGAAACATTCAGAAGGGAAAAAAATCCAGCCGGCCCAGATTACACTAACAGAAGGGAAAGAACAGGAGGTTAAAAATAGACAGTCCCATTGAGTTTATCATCCTTCAGCCTGGGAGCTGACACACCCCTCACTCCATAGCACAGAGCTGCTGCCTGGCCACTTCTCCCATTATCAGAGACATGAAGCTGCCTTCAGTCCTGTGCGCCTCTGATTCTGGATAAGCCAATGGAAAAAAGGAACTTCTTTCACAACTGCTAAATTTGCTTCCACTGCTCCTATCGGTGACAACTTTATAATTAGAGTTCTGGATTTTAAAGGAACACTAACATCTCCCAGTTATATACCCCCAATAATCTTAATTTGGACAGAATGTCTTAATAGCCACTATGCCACTTATTAACCCCTTGAGGAAGAGAAGAGTGAGCAACTCCTTTGGTCTTCAATGGGTTAAGCTAAAATGGTGCAATTATTGAGCAACCCAACTGCACCACGGTGGGGAATGGACAGTTTGCAAATTCAACCTGATTCGAATGGTAATTTTTTTTAACATACTTTTTATTTAACTATTTTTTAGACATAACAAATGCATGCCAAATCGTAATGAAATGACGTATTATTGTACAGAGATGAACATCATCAAGGAGTGAATCAGTACCAGTGCACCAGGTACAATACAACAAAACCTCCTTCAGCATCAGAACATGATGTCACACACAGATAGTACCCATTAAAGGGATAGTAATACTTAAAATGTAAAAAAAAATATGTTGTAGGGTTTATCCCCTGAGTAAAACAAGAGTACTCCCACTGCTGAAAGGTGTTTCATTCAAAAGTTATTAATTTTCAAAGTTGAATTTTTAGGTGCAATATCACAGTGGCCTGAAATTGTACAGTGGCGCTGTTGCTACACCATCCTATGGAGATTTATGGTCCCGGGACCAGAGCTGTCCATAGGATCGTGTAGCAACAGCGCCACTGTACAATTTCAGGCCACTGTGATATTGCACCTAAAAATTTCAACTTTGAAAATGAATAACTTTTGAATGAAACACCTTTCAGCAGTGGGGATACTCTTGTTTTACTCAGGGGGATAAACCCTACCACATTTTTTTTTACTTTTTAAGTATTACTATCCCTTTAAAATGCTGGAAGGATCTGGAAGAAGCATATGGAAGATAGTATAGAGATGAAGTAGAGGTGAGTTGCTGCACGACCATCAGGGCGCCCAGCAAACCCACCTTTCACTGATTACATCCTAAGCAGTCAGTAGAATTATATGTCTAACAAACAAATCAAAACAAACAAAAACACAGAACCCCCTCCCTCGTCACTGTGGAAATGAGATACCATCCGTACCCTCCCCATCATCCAAAAGGGTCTCTAGGGTATCATCCATCAACAACATCTCCCCCAGCCGTGACGTGTACCTAAAGCAGCGGTAAAAATACGTCTGATGAGAAGCACGTAGAGTAAGAATAAAGGGTTCCCCGAGGGAGTAGAAACGGGCGCCCAACACCTCCTTCTCAGAAAGAGTCCAGTTGAATGGTACTTTTAACCCTGTTAATGCTATAGTGGTCTACATCGCATTTCTAAACAAAGTAATGGAGAACTCTCTAGCACTCATGGGGGCAATATTCACTAAACGGTGATAAAGAGGTGATGGAGTGGAGATGACTTCTCCAGTTTATCACTTCTCCAATTCCTATGTAATTCTATGGAGCCTATGCTTCTTCAGCTTTGGAGATCTTAGTAAATAGGCTCCATAGAAGACCATAGGAACTGGAGAAGTGATAAACTGGAGGGGGAGAATCACTAAGCGGTGATAAAGTGGTGATGACTTGTCCAGTGATATAACTCCTCTAGTTCCAATGTTATCCTATGGAGCTTATTCACTAAGATCTCCAAAGCTGAAGAAGCATAGGCTCCATAGAATAATATAGGAACTGGAGAAGTCATCTCCACTTTATCACAACTTAGTGAATCTCCTCCATTATCTCTGCTTTATCACGTCTTTATCACCGCTTAATGAATCTCCCCCATGGAGTCAAAAACTCAAATGAAATCAACAGGAATTTTAGGATTTTTTTTTTTTTTCTAGAATTGCACCTTAGTGCACCATGCAAATCAAGTACACCATCCCTAGACTAGTAGGGAGATCAGCACCATTTTATGCCCCAAACTCACGGCAAGACTTGAGGCTTTAAGCATTAAATCTGGGCCTTTAGCCCCCACAGCCAGTATCGAGCAATATCTTTGATAAGCGTCTGCTAATCTTAACCTTTTGTTTGCCAGAGAGGTATTCAACATATACATACAGAAAATCTTAACTGCAAGTATTTATCAATTCTCTGTGGATTTGTTCCCCCAAATTCATTTCTTTTCTACTTCTTGATATCATGCCCACAGAGCATACTTCCCAATTAGGAGGGACAGTCTCTCTTTGATACCCAAGTCCCGCTATCCGTCTTTTCCACCCTTGTGTCCCTCTTTTTAGGATATTAGACTGTGTAGTTTGTATATAAGTGCATCAAATTACAATAAAATCACATTAATATTTGGTGAAACCTCAGTATGTGTATTTATAAATTTGTTTGTGTAAATAAAATACTTTGGTTTTGCTGTAAATAGGGTTACCACATTTCCATTCTGCCATTCCGGGATATGTGGTCACCCTAGTCCCGCGGTTTAGGCTCCCACTGGCGCTGACCATCTTTCTGAGGCTGACACAGAGTAAGAGTTCCCAGTGGGTGGGATCTCTAACTCTGTGTCAGCCTGAGAAAGATGGTCAGAGAGGCGCGCCAGCGGGAGCCTCAGCCATGGATCTCACTTGCCGCACAGGCATACCTGCTCCATCCAAACTTTCTCGCACGCGCCAGTCCAGCCAGCCAATGAAATGTATATGCTATATGGTCTTCATTGGCTGGCTCAGCCAGCCAGTGAAGACCATATAGCAAATACATTTCATTGGCTGGCTGGACTGGCGCATGTTGCTCCATTCCGGGACTCTTTGTTGTCCTGGTGGATCCCAAAACCCTCGTACTGAAGGCTTCCTAAGAAGACTTTAGGTTCCCTGCAAAAGAATCACTTCTACCTCCACGGACATGGTATACTGCACTAATTAAAGATTTATTTTGGAAAGAATATAAAGAGCTCTGAGCACTGATCTCTTCTATCCAGATAGTAGATAGCATGTGATTGGTTTAAGAACAAACATACACATATGTAAAACTATATATT
Organism: Rhinophrynus dorsalis; assembly: GCA_037306005.1. Classification (NCBI taxonomy): domain Eukaryota; kingdom Metazoa; phylum Chordata; class Amphibia; order Anura; family Rhinophrynidae; genus Rhinophrynus; species Rhinophrynus dorsalis. The sequence continues at coordinate 180,741,446 of CM074725.1, read as the reverse complement.
GCCATCCCTTTGATGCCAGGATCACAGACAGGCATATACATTGCCAGTGTATGACAGTTGCTTAAGAGCATGCAATCCATTTAATGCAATTAACTGATCTATGTACAAAAGGTAATTAAATAAGGTAAGTGATATAAGTCCCGTTGCGCCAATTTTTATCATTTTGGAGAAATAAGCTTGTAAAGTTCCCCCCTCCCTCCCCTTTTACACACATCAGAGCTCTTGCTGACAGACTGAGATCCTGGTCCTGGGACTGGACTGCTCGTCTGCAGAGCAGAAATAACATTACAATCAAACGCTCTGCAGACGAGCCATCCGGGACCAGGATCTCAGTCTGTCAGCTAGAGTGCTGACATGTGTGTAAAAGGGGTGGGAGGGGAGAACTTTACAAGCTTATTTCTCCAAAATAATAAACATTTGAACAACGGGACTTATATCACTTACTTTATTTTTTTATATGTACAGTATTAAACATAGTTAAAATAAAGTATTATTATCCCTTCAAGCCCTTGGGTGTTAGAGACGTCCAAGGGACTATATAAAACAACTCATAATATACAACTTGGATGTAAGTTGTGACTTTCAGAGATTTATATGCAAGGTTACCTTCACACAGACAGCTACTGTATCTGAAGGTGAACAGTTAGCCAGAGTAGGCCTGGATTCATTTGCCATTGATAATGTTATAAAAATTTTATCTACTGTATCTGAAGGTGAACAGTTAACCAGAGTAGGCCTGGATTCATTTGCCATTGATAATGTTATAAACAATCTTATCTACTAATGTGTCCATAGACTTTAATGCAGTATAATCTAGGACACGGTTAGCCTTGTCTCTTATACAGCAATTTACATGAATGACTATCATCAGAGATACAGGATATAGCATGCTGCCACTTTTGACAATTGTTGCAACATTATGTTAGATCAGCGTTGGGCAACCTAAAGCTTTCCAGCTGTTGAGGACTACAATTCCCTTCATCCCTGGCCAGACAATGGATAGAACTGTAGTCTTAAATAGCTGGAGGGCCTCAGGTTGCCCAGCCCTCACTAAGATGGTGGATGACTCAAAAGGTAACATGGGTAAATACTTCTTTACAGAAAGGCAGTGTACTAATAGAATAGTTTCCTACTGGAAGGGATAGTGGCTAATATAGGAATGGAATTCGAGAATGCATAGGAAAGACATACATCTTTCTTAAAGGGATAGTAATACTTGAAATGTAAAAAAAAATATGTTGTAGGATTTATCCCCCTGAGTAAAACAAGATTACTCCCACTGCTGAAAGGAGTTTCATTCAAAAGTTATTAATTTTCAAAGTTTGTTTAGGTGCAATATCACAGTGGCCTGAAATTGTACAGTGGCGCTGTTGCTACACCATCCTATGGAGATTTATGGTCCCAGGACCAGAGCTGTCCATAGGATCATGTAGCAACAGCGCCACTGTACAATTTCAGGCCATTGTGATATTGCACCTAAAAAATTCAGCTTTGAAAATTAATAACTTTTGAATAAAACACCTCTCAGCAGTGGGGGGGATAAACCCTACAACATATTTTTTTTTACATTTTAAGTATTACTATCCCTTTAAGATTGTATATTATTGAGCCTTATGGATAAAAACAAACTGGAGCAATTATAGGACAAACCAAATGCATAATAAGGGAGAAATAACACAATTCCTATTAATTGAAATGAGGCTTTTAACTCCTTGAATGCTAGAGAGGTCTCCAATGCAATGGATACCTCTCTAGCCTTCAAGGAGGTTAAAAGACCCATTTAAATCAATGGGAATGTTGTGAAATGTTATTAGTCTTCTATGATGCACTTGATAAGCCCCAGACTTTCTCCAGTAGCTTCAATAGATAAGAAAATGGGCAGCTTCCACAGGCTTTTTAGTTTTTATCTACAGGCAAAAGCTATGGGGCAACACTGCAAATGTTCAAGCAATAGATTAAATCATTGGGATATAATTCATAACAATCAATCACTGTGCGCCACATGGGACATCAGCCAATACAGTACAGTGGATGTCACTGCAAGCCTGCCCAGCCTGACTTGTCCGCCCCTTCAACTGTTTCCACAACTCCAGTCACAGCTCCAGCTATGGAAAAAACAGTCAGGCTCCCATGTCAACATAGCCAAAAATGTGCATACCTTAATATAACAATCATTTAACCCTTTGAGTGCTAGAGGAGGTACACAATGTGTTGCTTTGTACCTTGTCCAACGAACAAGCAGAAAAGTTCACACTCATGTGGCACCCATGACTATTTCACCATTTGGCCATTGACCTCAAAAATACATCTGGTGTAAAGGTGGACTGGTAACAGGACCCCCCACCACCACCCTTCTCTCTTTTCTCTCTTTCTTTTTCACACCTCTTCTTTCTTTTCCCTTCTCTATCACTTCTGTTTTTATGAAAAAGGTTAAACAGTCAAATCTTTACAAATTGTTAGATTTCATTAGTTAATAATTAATCTGTAACAAGCCTGGTTGCAAAATGTACAGAACCCATGTGACAAACCACAACTATGTGTGTGTGTGTATGTGTGTGTGTATGTATGTGTGTGTTTGTGTATGTGTGTGTGTATGTGTGTGTGTGTGTATGTATATGTATGTGTGTGTGTATGTGTGTATGTATGTGTGTGTGTGTGTGTGTGTGTGTGTGTGTGTCTCTCTCTCTCTCTCTCTCTCTCTCTCTCTCTCTCTCTATATATATATATATATATTATATATTATTGTTATTATTTTCAATGCAGTACTCTCAGGCTTAAAATCAAAGAGTTAAAAGTATATTATGATTCACGTGATGTAAACCATAGTAGTAAACCCTTCACTCATTGATTTGATGTCCTGAGAATGCTGTTGTGTTTTTTGAATCACCCAAGCATCACTTCTCCCATTGGTACGTGATATAAGTGATGTATATATATATATATCCTATATAATAATTCGCTAAGTTGTGTGTAACGCCCGACATGCGCAGTAGACACTGCTGCGCGTGCGGCAGTCATCGCAGTAGAGACTGCCCGCGCCGCGGCTGATACATCTGTATCAGCCGAGGTGCGGGCAGTCTCCACTGTGCGTGACTGCCCCGCGACCGGCTGCCAGAGGCACTGTGGCCCGTGTAATGGGCTGTTAAACTAGTATTTAATATTTGTGTATGTATATATTTATAGACAGAGGGACAGAAGTAATTCACCTTGCACTTTATACTTTTTATTGAGTGTTGCACATTATAGATCATATACCGAGCAAGGACAATTGTTTCCCCCTTCCATGCATAATAATATATCCAGGGGGAGATACACTAAGGGTTGATAAAGTGGAGATAATTTCTCCAGCGATATCACTTCACCGAATTTCTATTTTATTCTGTGAAGCCTATGCACTAAAATTTTGTGCATAAGCTCCAGAGAACAACATAGGAATTGGAGAAGCAATATCACTGGAGACTTCCTTAAATGTTTTTAATAATTGTGAAAACATGGGGCTGAATGCAAGAAATGTGTGCAGTCATTATTTACAGTGTACTTTGGATGGCAAAAAAGATTAGCAGCAAAATTTTACTGAATTGCTCATGTTTTTTTCTCAAATAGCGAATGTCTGCAAATTGTTTAAGCGAATGCACTTCAAAAAGTGTCCTCTTTTTTGAGAGGATTAGCAATTGTGTCTGATTCAGCCATGCAATTGGCACACATTTTCATACGTCTGGCTAACTTTTCCATTAATTTAGGAGCATTCGATAACTTTGCTGTTAATTTAGGAGCATATGCTATTCAGTATCAAGGAGTTAATAGGATTCTTGCATCAAAACGTGAGCAATTGCAAATAGCACATAAATCTATGGCTGTAGCGAATGCTCCACTTTCTTGCATTCCCCAAATAGTCCGTACTCAAGAAGCTAAAGCGGTACAATTCTGGAGCAAACCAACTGCACATTTGGAAACAAATACAAATTCCCAAATTTCCCATGAATTTATATGGCGATTTTAACCCATAGAATGCTAGAGATATATCCAATGCACTTTAAGCAATGCACTAGTGACCTTAACCCTTTCAGTGCCAAAAGGGTGCGCAGCGCATTGAGAAGCAATGTGTTGCCCACTCTTCTGGCACTGAAAGGGTTAAAACCCCCAGGGTATATTTGGGAATTTTTATATCCCCCGTGTTGCAACTGGTTTGTTCCAGAATTCCACCTCTTTAACTTCTTGAATATGGCCACACACAGGACAACCTAATATTTCTACAAATCTTACCAATGGAATAATGTGTTCTTAAATTAGAATAGATAAGAAACCAAAGTGAAGCCCATTGAAACACAAGGCCCCTGGTGAAAGCCTGATCTGACCATGAACTAAAATGCTCCCTCTAGGTGGCACCCTCACCTGCAATCTCTACTGTCAAACACAACTATTTCCAGTTTTTGCTATTTTGTGATTGGTGCCTGCTGCTCTATCCCCTACATAATAAATACAATTAAGAATATATACCATTTCAGGCATAGTAACAGTGCTGTTTGATATTTTTGTACATTATAATCAATGTACATTATGTTTGACCTCAATATGGAGAAATTATCTAGCAAACCACAGCACAATGAGGAAAAAATTCCAACATTCCTATTGTTTTAAATGGGTCTTTTACCCCATATTTCTAATCTATCGCTTGATAAATCAAAACTGATGACCTTGAGTATGCTTTCAACTGCCCTGTCTTCCCTAAATTTTAAAAGGGTATAAACTCATCCTATATAATAATTCGATAATGTATGTTTGTCAGAAGCTGTCATGAGCAGTAACCCCAGTGGCATTGTACACAGAGTTTGCTGTAATGCTCCAGCACAGTAATCCGGCTTTGAAGGGCAGCGTGAACGCGCTCCCTGGGGCAGCTGGGAAGTCCTGAGACGTCATGGAGTCCCATAGAACGAGAAAGTGCCCTATTTTGCAGGGCAAATATTTACACTACCAGGCGACTTGAAGAACACACACACAGCACTAATGTCGGGTTAAACATTAAAATGCATGGTAAAACTTTGGTTTTAGGTGATAGTTCCACTTTAAAAATACAATGAAAAAAGTTAAGTACATTTAACTTAAAGATGATCAGCTCTTTCAGAACGAAAGACACTGGACTAAATAAGGCCTTGGGATTCCTCTTACAGTACCAAAACTTCTAAGAACATGTATCTTATTTTCTTCTAGTTTATATTCACCCATCTTCTTCATGTGATTTTTTAACATTTAGGTTTGTAAATAATAGATTTATCTTTCTCCCACTCTCTTTGCCTGTCATCAACCCCCCCCCCCACATTCCTTTTATAATGATCAAAGAAATGTATTCTTAAACAGTTGTGATCTGTAGATTATTAGTTTCCATTCTCATCTGATTCAGATGTTCCTTTTTGGTCTTTAGTATTACTTTTGACTTGGCAAAGGGAGGTTGTTGTTCTCGAAAGCTTGCCCTGAAAATTGAATGTTAATCCAATAAAAAAAGGTATTATTACATACTGCTATGCTCATTTTGCATCTACACCACTGGTCTAACATGGCTATCCTAAATTAAAGATAGATAGATAGATAGATAGATAGATAGATAGATAGATAGATAGATAGATAGACACAGAGAACCAAAGATTGGCCCTCTGTTTCAGGTTTGGGTTCAGCTGAAAATAACACTATTCAAAAGTAAAATATTGTATATATAAGTATGTGGCTATCCAACCTTAAATTTACATACATCTAGAGGTTTGAGTTATATAGCTTGCTCAAATTCTAACAAGCTAGCCCATCCACAACAAGAATATCTCATTTTGTGCCAGTCCTACGCTATCCATGCAGCTACTGCAACTGAACTACCAGACATATTCTCAGACACACAAACACTATGAGGTTTGCTTCCACCTGTGTGGAGGGGGATGGGTGATTACAGTCCGGTTTTGCCAACAATATCAGAGTTTCAGAGGTTCTGAAACCTGAACAGATTCAGTTTCAAACACCTGTGCGCCCACTGGTTAACCCTTTGAGTGCCAAAGAGGCACGCAATGTATTACTTTGCAATGCATTGCGTACCCCTCTGGTACTCAAAGGGTTAAAGCACACATCTATCACCAGGAGTCCACTGGCCTTCACTGGAGAATTTAATATTTCAAAGGTACACTGTCCACATTAATTTTGCATACCTCCTAACATTGAAATGGCCAAAGAGGAACACTTTTGTTTTAGGTGCTATTTCTCAGGGTGTGGCTGGTGGACAGGGCATTACTGAGCATTTTTAGGTTATTTCATGACCTATTGACACATCTTTCTGTAACTAAATACATGATTTACAGTAAGACCAAAGTATTTTACACCTCCCAAGTGTCCCTCTTTAGGAGGGACAGTCCCTCTTTTAGACCCAAATCCCTCTGTCCCTCTTTCCCACCCTGATGTCCCTCTTTTTAGGAGATCAGATTGTGTGTTGTGTATATAATTGTATCACATTGCTCCACAGCAATAAAGATGTTTTTATGTTGTTTATAAACATCAGTATATTTGTTTATAAATTAGTCTGCGTAAATAAAATACTTTGGTCTTATTATAAGTCATTTATTAGATTCCACAATGAGGTATCACGAAGTCATGAAATAGCCTAAAAATTCCCGGTAATGCCCCGCCCACCAGCAACACCCCCTAAAACACAAGTGTCCCTCTTTGGCAATTTGAAATGTTGGGAGGTATGGTATTTTGTTTACACAGACTAATTTATAAGCACCTATACTGAAGTATAACCAAACATTAATGTGAGTTTTATTGCTGTGGAGCAATGTGATATACTTATATACACGCTACATAGTCTGATCTCCTAAAAAGAGGGACACTAGGGTGAGAAAGAGGGACAGAGGGATTTGGGTCTCAAAGAGGGACTGTCCCTCCTAAAGAGGGACACTTGGGATGATATGATATTGTGAGTACAAGCACATCGGATAGGGGACAGTCTTATATATATGCTTTTATACGGGGGCTACTGTCATATGGGTTTTTGCGCTCTTCTTCCTCTTTCCTTTTGATAGAATCTTCTCCCAGTGGTGATAATGTGAACACCCTTGAAGAAGCTGCAGACCTGGAGTTAGCAAGATCGAGATCTATTTATATATATATATATATATATTGTCTCATTAATACATATAACCCTATTTGACTTTTTAGACATCCATTCATGTGTTTTATTTTGTGATCTAGCGATTTTCACTTTAAATACTGACTTTATATATATTTTTGCCATTGGGCACCAAATCTTTAGTACACATAACACATTGTAATCTTTTTTTTCTTTTTTGTTGGTGCACAAAGAGTTGTGTCCCTGTACAGTTTTTGCAACAGTATAAGTGGCAGACCTAGAAGTAACTCCTTATATACAGAAGAAAGGAATGGATTGGCCTGTTTCAGGTTTGGGTGAAGGATTTACACCTTTTATAAAAGGGGAGGAAATCATAGATATAATGTAGGCGTGCACTGCTTTTCTGAAGTCATAAGGTGCTGACAAGCGAATTGCTTCAAGATTTGCTTCTGGGTTAGTGTCAGGGTCAGCGTGGTTATTAAGTAATCCCCACTTTATGAAATAACATAGACACAGTGGGAGGAGAGGAGTGCACAGGAGGATTACATCCCCAAGCCTGCTGAAAAGCAAAGTATGTATATCATATATCAATGTATCACTAGCATCTAAACATGAAATTATGCTAAATATATTTAACCCTTTGAGTGCCACAGAGGTAGCCAATGGATAAATGCCTTTTACTCCAAGATAGCCCCAGTAAACTCTGAGGCCTAAAACCTAGTCTGCCCTATGGAGGTATCCTTTCCTGTTCTGAATAAGCAGTAGGTGCATAACTACAGTGGGTGCAGAGGGTGTAGGTGTGAGAGAACCTGGCATCCAACGGGGCCCCATTTGCCCCAGGGCCCAATAGGTTTTAGTTATGCTCCTGGAAGGAGATAGTTATGCTTGGGGGGGGGGCAAAACATGTTTTTACCAGAGGCCCTTCAATGACTAGTTACACCACTGACAAGCAAGCTTGATTGGTGTCTCAGTAGTGATAGTGCAGAGATGTTTGTCAGAGAAAAAAAATCCAGTGGTCTACAGAAGCATTAGAATGGATGGCCTCTTGTTAATTGTGCCTCTCTTTGAATAGTTCCTTAGATAGTTCTTTCTATTGGCCTCTAATATATTTGCAAATGGTAATATATTACCCCTTAGAAGTATTTTCTCTAATGTAAACAACTCCAGTTTGGCTAGTCTTTCTTTATAACTCAGATCCTCAAACCCCTTTATCAGTTTTATTGAACATATCTGCACTTTTTTAAGAACTGGTGCCCAAAACTGTACTCCATATTCTAGAGGCCTTACCAAGGATTTATTTGGAGATAGAATTATAATCCCATTCAGAGCTGGATTATCCATTATGGCAACCTAGGCTACTGTCTAGGGCCCATGGAAATATTTGGGGCCCTAGCTGCAAGTAATGGGTAACAGACAGAGGCCCTGCTGTTGCCGTCACTAACATCTTGTGTCAGACGTTCTTGTTGTTGAAATAGACCAGCATCATCTAGTTGCTCCTACTTCCATTAGAGCCACAATGCCAGTACCTGCTACCAGCACTCTATGTCAGAAGTACCAGATCAAGAGATGTGGGGTGTTAAACTGGTTCCCTGCCTTGGGCCCCAAGGAGCCTTAATCCATCTCTGTTCCCATTCTGTGCAATTATACCCATTTTTATAGCCCCCTATATGCTTTTACAGCAGCTGGGTGACACTGCACACTGCTGTGAAGTCTGTTGTCTATCAGTACCCCTAAATATTTTTCTAACAAGGATTCCAAAGGTAGATTCCCCATTTAGTGTATATGTAGTCTGTTTGTTTTTGCAGCCCAAATGCATAATCTTACATTTATCTAATTATCTGCCACTTTTCTGCCTTTTCACTCAGTTTAGCCAAATATTTCTCCAAGAAATAGCATCCAACTCTGTATGTATTTCTTTACACAGCTTAGTCTCCTGAGCAAAAATTGTGACAGTACTTTCAATTCCCACTTATAGATAATTAATAAACAAGTTAAAAAGCATTGGGCCCAGGATTGAACCATGTGGCGCCTCACTTACAACTTCAGACCAACTTGAAAAGGTTCCATTTACAACAACCCTCTGCCATCTATCATTTAACCAGTTCTCAATCCATGTACAGATACCACCTCCCAAACCAAAGCCTTTTTATTTATGCAGTAACCTGTTATGAGGTTGCTAGCAACTAAAAAGTCTACATCCATGAACAAGGTACCCAGAACGGACTGAAGATGTTATCACATGAAACAAAGAGCAAGGAAAAATTTAGTAGGGATCATTAGAATTTTGTGGCCAAAGTAAGGTAAGTGGGGGGCAGTAGCAGTAACCTTGCCAGCAGTAGCAATAGCCTTGTTTTAATCAGAATAAAAAAACGACAACATATGATTTTTTATACTAAAACTTTACTGCTTCATTAAAGGGACAGTAATGTTTCATAATAAAAGCAGCTCTAATTAATCATCATAGTATTTGGACTTTGGAGAGTGTTATTTCAATTCTGTCAGAGTTGTAGTTCAAGAGTAATTCAATGACAAAGTGTCCCACTCCTGCCCCTTTTACTGATGTAACACTGCTCAGCCAGAGCATAAGGGAGGTGCCCAGGTAGACTGCAGAGAGGGACAATCTTCAATTAAGATAAGGGAAAAACCTGAAAAACTTGTCAAGGGGGGCAGGGATTTAATTGTTCTCATAGGAAAAAGAGTGTCCCCTTCTGTTATCTGCATACCTGGGAACTTCCAGTTGAGGGCTACCCGGAGGGTAGTCCTCTGTTCAGCAAGGGGTAACAAAAACGACGCTAATCGCGTCAAAAAGGGGCGGGGCTTAACTCGAGAGTTGGGGGGATTTAACCCTTTGAGTGCCAGAGTGGTACGGAATGCATTGCAAAGCAATGCATTCCGTTCCACTCTGGTACTCAGAGGGCTAAATGTGTCACACAGAAGGCTGGGGACGGAGGCACAACGGGAGAAAAAGCAGATGTGGCAGAGTTTCAATAGAAACTCTCCACATCCGGAGGAATCTGCCTCTGCCCCGGAGACCCGGTAAAGCTCTGTCAGAACCGGAGTCTCCGGGGGAAATCCTGAGAGTTCCCAGGTATGGTTATCTGTCTGGTCTATGGACTGCATTCCACATCTGAGAAGAGATGGCTTACACTAGGTAAAAGGGGCAGGAGGGGAAACTTTGCTTGTGAATATCTCTCAAACCATAAAGGTTTGAGATATAAGACTTATATCATTCTTTGTGTTTTTTTAATGCCTACAAAATAAATTAAAGTTAAAACGAAGTATTACTATCCCTTTAAGATACTGATATGAGTAGGTAAATTATATTAAATAATGAACATATTAAGCACAAAATCAAATGGTTGATGACTGCTAAATAAACCTTTTTTTTTTCTTATGACAATTCCAGTATAAATTGACAAGGGTTTAGTAGAAGCTTTAATAGACGTAGCCGACATACCAGCCTTGGTTCTTGGTTTACATGACAGCTGTTTGATTCCCAACAACGTAGCAGCTGAGGAATCCACAAAGGAGACAGACGTTAAGGGCATATATCTGTCACACATCTCAAAATCACACACATTCTAGGATAAACAAAGTCACTTGTCTGCAGTCATTATTTCTTTACACACATTGGATGCTAGTAGGTAGGTCTCCAGTGCATTGAAACTTCTTTAGAATCTAGAGTATGGTGAAACTTCAAAGATTTGGTTAGTGATGAGGGGTCTGCAACCTTTTACAGAAGAGCAGACTTTTTTGAATGCTTTATGTTGACCAAAATGTTTTCAGGGATGCATTTTACTGAATATGAATTTTTTGCTAAAAGCACATGATAAGACAAATATTCAACATAATAAATAATTAATTAAATCTTTAAATCACACTTATTCTGTCTATCACACAGCCTTGTTCCACTGTCCACTGATAGTCACACTTACACTTTCTGACTCCCTTTTTTTTTTTTAAGTAGTGTAGACAGAAGTTGAGTATCCCACACAGTCCTGTGTCATATTCAGTATGAAGGCAATCTGCCAACTACACACTGCCTCCTACAGGATAGTAAGTGTGTAGTCTGTGAACAGACCCTGGGTTAAGTGTAACACAGGACCCCGTAAGGCACTGACTCAACCACTACCTACAGGCAAAAACTAGTAAAAGCCATGTACACTGGATAGGGACTCCCCCAGATACTGAAGGAAAGAGCTACATGAAAATTGGAGCCACAGGTTGCCATTCACTAGATTAGTAGACCAATTCATTTTTTTGGGGGTAATCAACCTTTGGCTATCCAGCTGTGGGGGATTGTTATGCAGGGAAACTAGCTGACGCACTTTCAGAGAGATTAACCCTGTTTCCGTTTGGGTGACTCTGAAGATACAATATGAAGAGGTACATTTTTAACGGCTCCACAGGTATAAAAGAGAATTTATTAAAATATAATACAAAATTCTTGAAATATTATATAAACCCAGTCATTCTTTGGGTTTATATAACATTTCCCGGCTTGTATACAAGGGGTTAACCCTTTGGGTGCCAGAGGGGTACACAATGCATTGCAAAGCAATGTGTTGCATACTCCTCTGGCACTCAAAGGGTTAAACACAGCCTAAAATGATCAATAATGTTTTATTTGAAACATACATATATCGTAGGGATTGCCCTGATGAGTAAAACAAAGATATTCTTCATTCAAGTCATAACAGTTTAACCCCTTCGCGTCCGGTCATGTACCCGGACCGTCACACCGGCAGGAGCACGGTGAGTAATACCGGGGACTGAAGTCGATCGCTCCAAGACCGGAGCGATCTCTTTCAGTCCCTCGTTCGGCGTGCCGCCCCACGTGATCAGTCACATGGGGCAGCACGCCGAAATTCCCTATCTGGTCCTTAAAGCACCACACACCCCGGGACCTCTGGTCCTTAAGGGGTTAAACTGACACAAAGTGGTGGAGCTGTTACTATCTCATGTTATGGAGAGCTGCAGGAGAGGGCTAGTCTGGGGGGCAGGGGGACAATTGCAGCCACCCACCTGGGCTCCATTTCTTGCTTGCTGCTGCAAAAGAAGTAAGCAGAGCTTACAATCCAAATGCAGCTATACTACTAGTGTAGCACCATTACAGTTGTAAGATCTAAGGTATCAGTTGCCTTACTTCATAACATTAATACCAGTTATAAAATGAATATGGTGTGCTTGGACATTGGAATGGGGCAATAGTAGAAATAGGCCCCCCCAGGCCAAAAGTTATCAGCCCTCTCTAGAGGCTATATTCTATTGCAGGTGCTAAATGTTAACTCCTGTTTTATCAAACATTTTCCTATTGAAGTCTATGGAGTATACTGTAGATAAAAGCAGAGATACAATTAACACCTGTAATAGAATCCAGCCAATGGAAAGCTGTAGCCAGTGACTCGTCTCTCTTTTATAATCAATGGACACTGGGTGGCACTGTTGCTACCCATTTTTTCAATTAATTCAACTTTGGGCTACACCTTCCAAGGTCACAATATTGGGATAAACATACGTCTATTCTGAGAAATATGTAAGAATGCTTATTTTATTAGGTAAGGAAATGGGAAAACTGGATGGGGAAGATGTTTTTTCTACAGTCAAACTCAATGCTTCTATGGTTACTTTTTAACCCTTTGAATGCTAGAGGGGTGGTCTGCAATGCGCTGTACACTGGCACTTGAAAGGTTAAAGCACAAACCAAATTACAAAGTTTTTGCATATATTTACTAAGCAAAAATGTGCCTTACTGATGAAAATTTCACTATATGAGTCCAAAAACAATCTTAAAACACGAAGAGCTGAGCAAAAACAGTTCTAGCACTTTTTAATATTTGTTAAATGAAAATCTGTTTTTGTTTAGGTAGAATGACAGTGTTAACCCTTTGAGTACCAGAGAGGTATCCTGTTCATCACGTTGCAACGCGTGGGATACCTCTGGTATCCATTTAAAAAGTCGTAGACAAAACAGTGTGCAAGTAAACTGCGCATTAAGCATGTCGTTGTGATGAAAAGGGTGACATGAGAATCTCGTCCTGGATCAAAAGTGCAAGATTCTCATGTCGCCTCCTTAAAGGAAGCTTGAACTCGCATCCATTAGTGCCCGCATACCTTCTCTATATGTAACACAACAAGAATCTCTCATACAAAGCAAGCATATCCATGCCTCCAAACAAAAATATAGTACCTACCCACATGGCACACACAGAGAACCCACATACCTTACCACAGCTTTAACCCTCTGTGTGCCTCCAACCTCTGTTCATCCCCTCTGTCAGTCAGTCTGTATGTCTGTATGTGTTTAAGTTCTGCTTCAGTATCTGCAAAGACACAGGAGCGCAGACTGACTGATGGAGGGGAGATGAACGGTGGTCGGAGGCACACAGAGGGTTAAAGCTGTGGTAAGGTATGCATATTCTCTGTGTGTGCATGTGAGTAGGTACTATATTTTTGTTTGGAGGCATGAATGTACTTGATCTGTATGAGAGATTCTTGTTGTGTAAAATATAGCAAAGGTATGCGGGCACTAATGGATGTGGGTTCAAGCGACATTTAAAGGGATAATAATGTTTTAAAATAAAAGCAGCTCCAATTAATCTTCATAGTATTTGGGCCATGGAGAGTGTTATTTCAGTACTGCCAGAGTTGTAGTTCAAGAGTAATTGAATGATAAAATATCACCTTCCCACCCCTTTTACCGGTGTAACACTGCTCACCTCAGAGTAGCAAGGTGGTGTCCAGATGGCTTGCAGAGAGGGACAATCTTCAATTAGTATAAGGGAAAAACCTGAAAAATCTTTCAAGGGAGGAGGGTTTTCATTGTTCTCACAGTAAGAAGATTGTCCCTTGTTGTGAGCTATCTGGTCTTAAGACCAGATTCCACATCTAAGGGGAGGTGGCTTACACTAGGTAAAAGGGGCGGGAGAAGGATACTTTATCATTCAATTACTCTTGAACTACAACTCTGACAGTATTGAAATAACACCCTCCATGGCCCAAATACTAAGAAGCTTAATTGGATCTGCTGTTATTGTGAAACATTACGATCCCTTTAATTTCTCCCTTATGGTGCAAATGGTTTGCCCCAGAAGCACTTGAGTTATCTTTTGAATGTAAGGGAAAAACCTGAAAAACCTTTCAAGGGGGGCAGGGTTTTCATTGTTTTCGCGGTAAGAAGATTGTCCCTTGTTGTGAGCTGTCTGGTCTTAAGACCAGATTTCACATCTGAGGGCAGGTGGCTTACACTAGGTAAAAGGGGCGGGAGGGAGATACTTTATCATTCAATTACTCTTGAAATACAACTCTGACAGTATTGAAATAACACTCTCCATGGCCCAAATGCTATGAAGATTAATTGGAGCAGCTTTTATTTTGAAACATTACTGTCCCTTTAAGGAGGCGACATGCTTGATACGCTTTTTACTTGCACTCTGTTTTGTCTGTGACATTTTAAAAGTGAACCGGTACCTCTCTGGTACTCAAAGGGATAATATTGCAGCTTATCTTGATTATGACATAAATGTTAAAGGGATTGCAATGTCCCAAAAAAAGTATCTTCTAAATGGTAGCTGCAATAAAAAAAATATTTAATGCACATAAGCCTTTCTCTCAAACCGTTATGGTTTGAGAGATGTAAGAAAATAAAGACCTCCGCTCCCTCCCCCTTCTCATGCATCCGCTGTACAGCGGACGTAATGAGATTCTGCTTCCGGGACCAGAAGGCGGCTGTTCAGGAGTGCTGTCATCTAGATATCTAAGTATAATTACTTCATCGGAATGGTCTACAATGTGTGCTTGCAAGCCAGGCACACGTTGTAGACCATACCAATGAAGTAATTATACTTAGATATCCCGATGACAGCACTCCTGAAGAGCCGCCTACAGTCGGGAGACCGGATTCTGCCTCTGACAGCTTTACAGCTTGTCAGGCAGAAAGGGGAGGGAACAGAGGACTTTATTTTCTTATATCTCTCAAACCATAATGGTTTGAGAGAAAGGATTAACCCCTTAAGGACCCATGACGGACCTGGACCGTCATGAGTTGCTATCCACTTAAGGACCCATGACGGACCAGGTCCGTCATGGCTTAAATGATAGCAGCGTGCCTAAGTGCACGCTGCTATCATTAATTCCAGGCTGAGACTGAGCACTCCGAGACTGGGGCGTTCAGTCTCAGCCCTTCTTGCCTTTGCTGGTTCATGCGATCGCCGTACCAGCGATCACATGTACCGGCATTCTGACAAACAGAGTCAGCATGCAAAGCATGCTGACTCCGAGTGTCTAGTCTACTTCTGTCTCCCTTACTATCAAAGTAAGGGAGAGAGAAGTAGAGAGGAGACACCTAGTGGCAAAATAAAATACAGCAGCAAGGGGTATTAACCCCTTCACTGCTGGTGCAGGAGGCTGGCTAAATACAGGTCAATTTTTAACCTGCAATTATTTACTTTTTTTTTTTTTTTTTAAACACAACACACTTTTTTTTTTTTTTTACAAAAAAATTTTTTATTAAAAAAAAAAAAAACATAATTAAACAATATTGTAAGTATGATTGTTGTGGAGCCATGTAATGCACTTATATACACCACCAAATTTCAGGGATAAAAAAGTGTCAAAATAAGTATTAACAACTAAACCATAAAAAAGAGCCATGAAAATATATTCTTTAATTAAACCAGACACAGAAGATAATCCTGCACTGCTTCATACAAATTAAAAGTGAAGCCTGCGTAAAGCATATTATACCAATGTATTCATTAACTTGCTTGTTAATTCACTTGCCATCTTTATGAGTTACAAAAATGCCTTATATTAAAAGCTGAATCTATCAAATACCCTCATGGCTGAACTAACCTGCTTTCAAACAGGGATCACTCGCATTGCAGATGAAAATGTTCCAGGGGGGAGATGCAGTAAAGCATGATAAAGAGGTGATAAAGCAGAAATGACTTATCCAGTGATATCACTTCTCCAGTTCCTATGTTATTCGATGGAGCCAATGCCGTAAGATTTCTTCAACTTTGGAGATCTTAGTGCACAGGCTCCATAGAATAACATAGGAATTGGTGAAGAGATATCACTGGAGAAGTCAACTACACTCTGTCGCCTCTTTATCACGCGTTAGTGCCTAACCCCCAGTTCTTGAGGTCTCCACCACTCACTGCAAGTGATCCTCCCTGATTGAAAGCATGTCAGTTCAGCCATGATGACATTGGATAAATGTGGCTTTTTATATAAAGCATTTTTGTAAGCCATTAAGATGGCAATATGTATTAGATGGCACTCACTTATTCTGGGGTACCTTGGTGAGGTAAGCAAGCTTAAACATATTTTGGCCAAACTATGTGACAAACCCCTCATAATTTGAAACAAATGAATTGATACATTGGTATAATATATGCTCTACACAGGGTCCACTTTTAATTTGTATGAATTAGCGCAAGATTATCTTCTGTCTTTGGTTTGTTTTTAAATTGGTGACTATGGAGGGTACCCTCATTCTTTTCTAGTCTTCATATTTCATTGATTTTGGTATTTTATATATATATATATATATATATATATATATAATATAAATTATGGTGTTTTAGTGCTATGAGTTTGTTTTCTTTCTTCTGCAAAATATTATTTAATTATCCTTCTTAATAGCTACTTCTATGAATGTTTAAATTATCCCTAGATTTCACATGGGATCTGTATTGTCAAAAATTACCCGTGGACAGCACTTACCTTGCAGTGATGACTATCCTATATAATAATTCGCTAGGATGTTTGTCAGAAGCCATCATGCACAGTAGAGACTGCCCAAACACACGGAATGTTGGGAGCACAGAATGCTGGGAGCAAGGAATGCTGGGAGTTCTGTGCTGGGAGCATTCTGTGCTTTCGGGCAGTCTCTACAGTGCATGACTGTGTCGGCAGCAGGACGCAGAGCAGGACCAGACTTTTAACATCCCCCGGACCTTGGCCCGTGTACACGGGTTTTTACACTAGTTACTCTAAATTCAGCTTGGTGTTCCACTGTTCAATGGACTAGGTGATGCGACCATACTGACATTGACTGGGATTAATGGGAAGTGAAGTCCAACAATAGCTGCAAGGAGATATACTAATATGCAATATTGGAGTGATAAATTTGAGATAATGTATCCAGTGTGATAAACTTTCCAATACTATGTTATTCTTTGAACCCTAAGCACTACAATCGTAGTGCAATCTTAGTGCATACACTCATTAGAATAATATCGGAATTACAGTTTTCACACTAGAGATCAGTTCATCTCACGTTTATCACACCATAGGGCATAACCTACCTGGAAGTCTACATGTTGATCATCCCTAGTCTAAGCTGTTGCATTATTGTATGGTATTCCCTACCAAAAGGGTGTTCCTTAGCCTCTGCTATGTTTTTATTTCTGCTGTTTGGTATTCAAGTATATACATTATCTGTTTTAGTAGTGGATATTAATAATTTGTGTTTTGATGGATTTTTAAATTGCTCTGCTATATCCCATGCCATCTGTTTGCTTGGAAATACAGCTACAAACATGACTGCAAAGACTGAAGGCTTTTTCTTAATAATGCATAATATATCAAGCTAGACTATAAAGGAAACTTTAAAGACGGATCAATGGAGTCAGTTTAGCATGACAGAGCATCTTTTACTGGTCAGCAAAATGTACTTAATGCTAATGCTTAGATGATACAATTTATTGCTAAGCAATGCACTGAAAACCTCTTTATCATCCAAGGGTTAAACACTGGAAAGTAATCACATGGTTGGCTATCAGTTGTGAACAATTAGAATATATCAAAGGAACACAAACAGTAAACCTGCACTGGGGTTATATATAATTAAATACCCATTACTTCATGTTAGCTTCTGTAAACCCTCTTGTTTTCCAAGGCTTAAAGGGATAGTTATTTCAAAATAAAAGCAGCTCCAATTAATCTTAATAGTATTTGGGCCATGGAAATTGTTATTTCAATTCTGTCAGAGTTATAGTTCAAGAGTAATTGAATGATAAAGTATCCCCCTCCTGTCCCTTTTACTGAAGTAACACTGTTCACCTCAGAACAGAAAGGTGGTGTCCAGATGGATCTCAGATAGGGACAATCTTCAATTAGCATAAGGGAAAAACCTGAAAAACCCAGGGAACAGGGTTTTCATTGTTCTCGCAGTAAGAAGACTGTCCCTTGCTGTGAGCTGTCTGGTCTTAAGACCAGATTTCACATCTGAGGGGAGGTGGCTTACACTAGGTAAAAGGGGAGGGAGGGGAATACTTTATCATTCAATTGAACTTGAACTACAACTCTGACAGTACTGAAATAACACTCTCCACGGCCCAAATGCTATGAAGATTAATTGGAGATGCTTTCACTTTGAAACATTACTATCCCTTTAAAGGGACAGCAACACTTAATATATGGTAACATTTATATTGTAAGATTTATCCTCCTGACTGAGTACAACAAGGGTACTCACACTATTTAGAGGTGTTTTATTCAAATGTTATTTCAGCTCACACTTGAATTTGTTTAGGTGCAGTATCTCAAGGGCCTGAAATTTTACATCCTATGGAAACTTACGGTCAATTGACCAGAACTTTCCATAGAATGATGTATCAACAGAGCCACTGTAAAATTTCAGACGATTGAGACACTGCACCTAAAAAATTGAAGTTTGAGCTGCAATAACTTTTGAATAAAACACCTCTCTGCAGAGGAAGTACCCTTGTTTTGCAATTCTTGTCAATATCAGAGAGGTGCTCACCACGAGCACTCTCTGGTATTTAGATGGTTAATGTCTGTTGCTCTGCTGTTAGTCAGCCAAGAAAAAAGCCCCACAGACCTCTTTGTTTAGATTGCGTGGTGACGCTGACATCCCCGTGTCTCTGCGCAGGATTTAGTAGCTTGAATTTTCAGCAGCCGCTACCCACCCACAACACTCTGTTATTTGCTCAGTGCTCATGTAGGAGATGAGCCAGCAAGACAAGAAGCAATCCAAAAGCAGAAAAACAGCAGGCAAGTCAGCACTTCATTTATTATTGCATATAAATATTTAATTTTACTATATGCAACACAACGCTTGTAAATATGACATAATAAATGTGCTCCCCCATCCAAGTGATGTACCAATAAGAAAAAATTACTCTTAGACAAAATGCAGCCAACATCACATTCAGAAAAGATAGAAGAAATTATATTCATGTGAAGACACAAGTAAAGAAACTCTGGCATCTGAATGATTAATATACTAAAGAGAAGAGATGAATATAGTAATTCTCCTAGTCATGTTCTCGATCGGATTTCTTGAGTTACTCATGTCTTTTCTTTACTATCTTTGAAAGTCTTTGGCTGTCAGGGGGATTTGCAGTGGGTGGGACACACTCTGACACTTAAAGGTTTCAAATGCTTTAGCTTTTGTGACAAGTATGGATAACATCTGAGCCATACACCACATCAAAATATAACTCACAACATCAAATATAACAAGTGCTGTCACAAAAGCCCTTCATCATCATCAAAAGTCCCACCAAAACATCAAAAGCCCCCATCAACATAAACCATCTCCTTGAAAATCAAAAGCCCCCATTATATCCTATACCCCAAATAGCAACAATAATAACCATTGCAACATAAAAAAAACCCAGAGAGGTGGGGATCATTTTCTACCACCAGCTATTTTCTTCACATACTTAACCCAACAGGCAGCACTGGGTCAAAATGTGCTATCACTGTTGTTCCCTTTCCTTTCTTCCTTCCCATTTGCTCTTTCTCTGCCCTATTTGCCTTCCTTTACCCCCATTTGAAATATAGCTACACTAGGGATACCACAGAACTTGGAATTTCATGACTACCCATTGGTAGTCATAAAAGTGTAAGCTCTTTAGTATCACTGATGTATGTACATATCTTTATTTTTATATCACCATACATGTACACAACGCTTTACAGAAGTGGTAACGGTAGGATACAAGAATACAGAATTGGGTTAAGAGCATCAGGCTAAAGTGTGATCATTGCATTGTTTGTGAGGGAAAGTGCACCGATGTAGCTTAATTTTAGTTCTGAGCTCTGTAGTATCACCAGTGGAGCTCCATTTCAGTTGTAAGATCTGGGGTATCACTATTGTAGCCCCATTCCTATTGTAAGCTCTGTGGTATCACTAGAGTAGCTTCATTCCCATTGTAAGCTCTGTTGTATCACTAGTGTTGCTCTGTTTCAGTTGTATTCTCTGTGGTATCACTAATGTAGCCGCATTTCTATTGTAAGTCCTGTGGTATCACTATAGGGGTATAGATGGACAGGGTGCAAATGTAATTCTACGTCTATATAAATCCTTGCTGAGGCCTCATCTAGAATGTGGAGTACACTTTTGGGCACCCTTTCTTAAAAAAAGACATTCTTGAACTGGAAAAAGTGCAGAGACGTGCCACAAAACTGATAAAGGGATTGGAGGATTTGAGTTATAAAGCGAGACTAGCCATTTGGAGTCAGGAAAGATTTTTTTTTAACCACACGGGGCTTATTTGGAAATGGCTTCAATGGGTTTGGTTAATTTTGCCTTCCAATGAATCAACAGGAGTGATTTGGCATAGGCTGAACTTGACAGACGCATGTCTTAACATAGAATTTGACAGCAGATAAGAACCATTTGGCCCATCTAGTCTGCCCATTTTCCTACTGTAAAAAACCTCAAACCTTTTTTGGTCCTTGGTCTTTTCTTATGTTCAGGACAGCCTTATGCCTGTCCCATTCATGCTTAAATTCTGTCACTTTATTAACTTCTACCACTTCTGCTGGTTGGCTATTCCACTTATCTACTACCGTCTCAGTGAAGTAAAACTTTCTTACATTACCTCTAAACCTGTGCCCCTCCAGTTTTAGACTATGGCCTCTTGTCCTAACATTTTTACTCCTTTGAAATGTACCTCCAACACCAGGGTAAATGCAATATAATCCCCTTAATCTTCCACCAACCTTTGGATGATGGGAGCTGTAGTTCAACAACAGGAATGATGCAGGTTTCCAGCCTCTACTGAAGATATTCAGCTATACACAGAGTTAAAATAAATACATTACATAGCATATTCTGTACTGAATATGCAAATATCCAAATTTTAACTTGTGCAGCCAATTACATTCTACTTGGCCCAATACAAATGATATATATTTAAATCTGACATTAGATATCTATGTGTGCATACAATGTTTGGAGTCTGCCAAGACATGTGCCAGCAGAGGCTCCCTGGACCTTTACACTTGCACTGGATATGCAATTAGATACTAGTGCCATACAGGGAATAGCCACAATGTAAGTGTTTGGATGTGTTGTGTTTGAATATTTAAGAAATTATTCACCTTTTTTTCCCCCAAACAGTTACACTTTAACCCTTTGAATGCCAGTGGCTTGGCCCATTTTTTAGACCCTGTAGGCCAGGCATATTTTCAGCTTTTTTTGCTGTCCATCTGTGAAAAAGAAAAGAAAGAGAAGGGTAAAAAACCCCTCTAAAAGCACAAACTGTATACGGAAAGAAACAAAGATTCTGCTCATCGCATGATAGATCTATAATGTCTTACAGTTAAAATCATACATTTTCCTGATGCTCCTTAAGTCAGCTGTATAATGTCTTGGTTATTATAGACCAAAGTTATTTTCTGTGCTGGGAACATTGGATGGGACAGGGGGCAGTATCATGTGAGCAGTGGGGGTGTGGCCATGGATGAAGCTAAGGTCGCCTAGAGTGTATTGCCTAGAGGCACCTGGGATGTAAATCTGGCTCTGGATGCAAGATCATCCCTTTAAAGAGGACACATATGAAAAATGCCTGCTGCAGGGCTCCAGTGATTAATTATTAGGTTCCAATGGTTCCCATGTATCAATGCAGCAGGCAATGCTCATGTGTCCACTTTTAACCCTTTAAGTGCCAGAGGGGTATGCAATGCCTTGCTTTACAATGATTACCCCTCTGGCACACAAAGGGTTAAAGAGGTGATCTGGCAGCCCTAGTTTAGGCAACATGCAGATCAGTTGATCACACAAAGATAAACAGAAATATAAGACAAACTGGTTTCAAATGTATTTAACCCTTTGAATGCCAGAGGGGTACGCAATGCATTGCTCTGCAAGACTGTACCTGTACTTTATTAATCACCAGGCTAAACAGGTGCAATTCTGGAGCAAACCAACTACACCATGGAGGGGAGAATAAGAATTCACCAAATTTCCAATTATTTAAATAGGGTTTTTAACCTCTTGTATGCTTGTATGCTTTACAATGCTTTGATGACCTCTCTACCATTCAAGTATTTAAAAACACACCTTAAAATCAATGGACATTTTCATTTGTCCGCTATGGTACAATTGTTTTGATTCAGAATTGCACCTGTTTAGCTTGATGAATATAATTCCCAAAAGTCTTATTAATAGCTTAAAGTTGAACTAAACTGTCATTTCAGACACGAATGGTATGATCTGCTGGAATACTTAGTGCAATGATTATTAAGGGAAATACTGTGACTCATACAGATTACTATTTCTATCCTGTGAATGGCATGGGAAGATTGTAGTATTGAGACGACCCATCATGTTCTAGACTGGGGGGGGGGGTCTGAGTTCGATCCTCAAGGGCCACCAACAGTCCAGAAACATATTTAGGTGTCAGTCTGAAGATCTTTAGATGGAGTTTTGGAGAAATGGGATTATCGGAAAGTTCTTTTATTGACGACAACGGAGTACTGCATTAGAATTGCCAGTAAGAGTAAAAGAAAAGGGGCAGATACAGTAAAAGAGAAAAAAGGTAGCATTTAGGAAATACAAGCAGGAAGATGATAGGTGTCTGTATAAGGGTAGGCTGAAGGAGAATAAATGCATTATTAGATGTGCCAAAGCACAAGAACAAGAGAACATTTCCCAGTGAATAAAAATGTGGCACAAAACATTTTTTAGATACAAAAGTATAAGGAGAAAAGATAAACAAGGAGTAGATATACTGAAGACAAAAGATAGGAGATATGTAAATAAGGCTAAAGGTCTAGCTGACTGCCTTGATCAATATTTCTCTACAGATGAAGGTGAAGGGAAGGGACCTCTGTTAGAAAAAAGAAATAGCGGGAAACATGAAGCATACATGTTTACAGAGGAAGATGTTCTTCTTCAGCTCTCTAAGGTAAAAACAGATAGATCAACAGGACCAGCCGAGATACACACAAGTTGTGCTGGCTAAACCCGTAACAGAATTATTCAGTCAGTCACCATTGACAGAAGTGGTTCCAGAAGACTGAAAGTTATTAAACATAGTATCACTTCACAAAAAGGTAGCAGGGAAGAGTTTGTCAACTAAAGACCCAATATGTCTTACATCAGTAGTGGGGAAATACATGGAAATCATGTTAAAGGAAAGAATTGTGAAATATCTGAAATAAAATGGCTTGCAAAAATCCTAAACAGCACTGGTTTACTGCATGGAGATCTTATCAAACTAAAGTCACAGATTTTTTAAACTGTGCATCAAAAATAATATATGGAATGTGCCCTGCAGTAACCTCAAGTACTAGCCAATCAGATCTATCTGGAGGAGTCACAGAAACATCCAGTTATCCAATAATTGGCTAGCTGGAGTGGTGAAATTACACCCCTCCAGTTAGATGCTGATTGGCAGGAAGGTAAGGTTACTGAAGGGAACGTTCTGTGCCCTGTGCAACACCACACTCCCTGCCAGTGGAAGTGTGGGAATTCATTTGAACAGGGATGTCTATATAAAAGCAGGATAAGGGGGGTTAATTTGTAGGTGGAGGTGGGAAATGTGGCATTGGGGATTTATGAAGACCCAGGTCATCAAGGACAGTGCTGGACCTCCAACATCTGGGTAAATGCAATTTATAATATGAATGGTGTAAGTGTGAATGACAGAATGAACAAATTGAATGAATGGATTTGAACAAAAGTGTTGAATGTGGTATTTGTGTTTCTGGTATTGCATTTTTCATGCCATTAGTTTCTTGTTTAAATCATAAAACATTTAGTCTCCAAACTTCAAGCACGCCAGTTCTTACAATCCTTGACACTTTTTTGCTGCTGCAAAAAACGTCAATTTGTACGACCACCAGGGAGAATATTTATAAGATTCTTCTATGCTGGTGCTATATTCCCTCTAGACTTCACTTCATCTACCCATTCACTTCAGACCTGTGCTGTAGAGGATATGGCGGAACAGGAGATCTTACATATTTGGTGGGCTTGTCCTATCATTAAGATGTTCTAGGAGAAGGTAGTCTGTTATATCAGGGAGATCACTTTAGTTACTTTTCCACTTGACCCAGTAACCCTGGTATTGGACCATGACCTCATGATCCAACCCCTGGCCAAACTGACAGCCCAAGTTATTACTGCTGCTCAATGCTTAATAGCTGGACTATGGAAATCCCAGACTGCTCCTTCCTTTAATCTACTAATCTCTTGTATTAAACACGTTGAGCTCATGGACCACCTCCCTACCTTGCTTCACAACTCTCTCTCTAAACATAAAGCTGTGTGGGACATTTGGGAATACTCCAAGGACTCTACTGACATCTCCCTCCTGTGACTTGCCCTCTCCCTTGTCCCATGCTACTTCTCCTGACTCTTTTACCCTTTCACCCTCTACTCTCCTTTTCTTTTTTTTTTATTTCTCCTCTCCCTCCACGGTGCTCGAGCAGTATTGTTGGCCTTATGGTTTGCTCTCTTTGCTCCCATCACAATGTGATGTGTACTTGCGTAGTCATTATTTACATAGCCCTGAGGTGTATGATGTACCCCCTTCTTCTGGGGTCGACTGTTGGTGTGTTTGATTCTGATGTTTTTGAGTTTGTGTTTTGCATTCTCTACTTACATTACAATATGTCATATATATATATATATATATATATATATATATATATATATGTTATTTTCAAAATCAGTGGGATAGCCATGGGATCAAATGTCACCCCCACTTAAGTCAACATCTTTCTGAATCAGTTTGTGTTTAATCATGGTTTTACATCTAGTTTGTTTAGACGTTGTCTATGTGATATATCAATGACATTTTCCTGATTTGGAGGGGTATGATAGAGGAACTCTGTTCCTTTATTAAGGCAATTAATGAGGCTTACCCAGATATATAATTTACAAAAAAATAAATAAATGGCAGTGACTATGTTGAATATTTTGACGTTAAGGTGCTATTATTATAAAATTGTGACTGATATTTTTCGTATATATATATATATATATATATATATATATATATATACACAGATAGGAATAATCTATTATTATTTTCCAGTTTTCATCCATTGCCACCCTAAAAGGTCACCCTTTGAGTCAGGTTATGAGGGTAAGAGGGATTGTAAGCGACGTGGAAAAAGCCGAACAAAGGTTAGATGAAATGGTACAGAGAATTAAAGATAAAGGTTATCCAGAGGAAATACTGTAATAACACAATAAATACGTATCTCAAATTGATAGGGACAGTTTACTGAATGTAAAGACAGGAGACTAGTAGAGTAAAAATTATACATTTATTGGCTAACTGAGTAGAATCAACTCAGGTAGCCCATAGAGGTATCATATTTACTCTACTAGTCTCCTGTATTTTCTATGGCTAACACAATACCATGTTTTACTCATGTTGAATGTAAAGGGAAATAAAAAATACAAGATTTGTCAGTACCCTTTGTTTCAACTTATAATGTAAGGAGTCAGGAACTCAAGACATTAATATTGAATGATTGGAACATGTTATAAATGGATCCTAACTTAAAAGAGCCTTTAAGATCCCCCTTTATTTATTTATAAGATAAACAGAAGTCTGCAAGATATGTTGATTCATGCTGATTTGAGTCGTTGGAGTACACTGATACAGCATATTAATAATAAAGGTAATTTTCACAATCTGGTACGATGATTAGGGGAGATACATTTAGACACCTACAGGAAGGTAAAAATATTATATTGGGGATAGATTTGATTGCAATTCTAGGTATGTTGTTGGGGAGACTACTCAGAGGATCAAGGATAGGATCAGACAACATAAGAATTCCATTAGGCATGGGAACCTGGAGGTTCTGGTCACCTTTCATTTTGTGGAGGAAGAACATATGGTCACACAGTTAAGATCTCAGGTGATAGATGGTGTTGCAAGTTTGTGGAGAGGTGGTAATAAACTGAACATTTTATTTCAAAATGAAACAATATAAAGGACGTAGTAGACATCCTATATACTACCCCTGATCCCAGAAATTTGATCACTTTGTCTCCTAGGATTTTTTACACCATTCCCCTGAGTTTTTATATTTGAAATATATAACATATAAAATAGGGATGGGCCAGGAACTCTGTGTTAGAAGAGAATTATTATTATTTTTATTAAATTTCTCTCTGAGGTCCTATTTGAAAATTTAGATCTTCTTGTGCTATTTGATCATATAAATGATCTTTCCCAAATGGGTTTTATACTTTGAGGACTGATGAGAGGAAACACATATGTATCTTCTTTGAAATGAGTCATTACTGAATCCTGATTTGGTGCTCCTCCTACTTACTTGTTATTAATATTCCTTGTTTTGCTTAAATTCTATTTTCTTTTCTTTAGTTTTGTGGATTTTGGGGGATTTTGAAGCTCGAGACTTATCACTATTGGGTTTGCTAAATTTTTTCATGAATATGGCTCCTGATAAAATAGAATTGCTAAACGTTTTAATGTTATTATTGCTAGGGTACATCCACAAATGGGATGCATATGTAACGCATAGTTTGAACTGGATATGACATCAGTGATACATCTGATAGAAGTTCTTTATAAGAAAGACACTGAGAAACATGTACTTTTATTGGAGCAGCTTGAGAAAGGGCATACCAGTCTGAAAAGTGCTGTAAAGGGATACTGGATGGACGTCTGACCTCATTTAATACTTTTGGCGCGATGCAAGAAATGTTTGCATTGGATAAAGGCATTTTTGTGTGCAGATAGAGTTTGCGCATGTGCTAATCCAGGAAGCTAGATACCTAACGCTTCTTGAATTGCACATGAAAAATTCAATTTTACGACAACAGTACACACACATATAAATTCATTCACAATAGCAGTTCCTGCATTAGGCGCATTCGCTATTCCACTCACACAGATTCGTTAATCTTAGCCACGCCCATAAAAAATAAATATACGTAGCCGTTCACTAATCTTGAATTTTAATGCACAATTCAACAAAATCATGCGCAAACCTATTCCCTAGTGGTTTTTACACGGGAAATAGTGGTTGCGCAGGTTTCCTGCATCTCGCCATTTGTTCCTTATTTGAGGATTTTCATTTGGATCAATGACTGGAATAAACATTCTATTTATGGGACAACTTCTCTTTATTTGTGAATAAGATGGATTCCATGTATAATAATGGTGTGATGCCATACTTGGTGGACTTCATAGTTTCTGTGCTATAGGATTAATGTATAGGATTTTGTGAGATAAGGGGTGGGACATATGGTTGATCATTGTATATTTGCATGGATTTAATAAATGCTATTTTCTGTTTTTCTACATTTGTGTTGAGTGGTGCAGAGACATCTAGGTCCGGGTAATGTTAACCCTTTGAGTGCCAGAGGGGTACGCACCTCTTTGTCACTCGAAGGGTTAAGAGGCTGCTACCTCACTGCTCCACACAATGCAGTCTTGCGTCACCTCACTCACGAGATGCAATCATGCGCAGTAGAGACTGCCCGACGGCGGGCAGTCTCTCCTGCGTGTGAGCGCATCGTGACAAACATCCTAGAGAATTATAATATAGGATTATTTTGGAGGCTGTGTGAAGTTACCCTCTGTATCTCCCCCACGCACTGTTTTTTTCAACTTTTGTTTGGGTTTTGATATTTAGAGTGGTGTGGTTTCTTTTCTCTTCTCTTTTTCATGAAATATAAGTTCTATCAAATAATGTAATCCTATCAAACATATATTGGCAAATGTTAAAATGTAAGGCATTAAGCTAGAACCAAAGAGTTGACAATATTTTTCCATGAACCCTTTGAGTGCCAGAAGGATAAGCAACTCATTTCTAAGTAATGCACTGTGATCAGTTGAAGGCCCACCTTTTTTCATAGGTACTGCCACTCCTGATTCTTTCAAAAGTTATAACAGTTAAAACAGTTTATTTTTTTAATCAAACTGTTATAAAACTGGTCACCAGGTGGTGCAGTTACATTTTCAATAGCTCTTCATGGGAACGCATAAAGCCTTAGGCTACAGTGACTAAATAAACATAAGGGAAAGTGCTATGAAGGCAGACAGTACAGAACACATCTTAAACAGAAGTGCCCATTATGTGCGTTATTCACCTCATTGCAATTTAATGCATTGGATAAGTATCTGGCAATAAAAAGGTTAAAAAATTAAAAGTGGATTTGCGTGTAAGACAATTTTCCCAACATCCAGGTGAATACAGAAAGGAGGCAATGTTTTTAATGTCTGGCTTGTTTAATTGTCAATGCTTATCCCTTTCATCTCCAAAAGGTGTGCAAAGCAATGCATTATACAGCTCTCCACCAGTGAGTGTGTGTGTGAGCATGAGCTTGTATGAGTGTGCGTGTGTGTATTGTTTGTATATATTGTATGTGTATATTGTGTGTGTATTGTGTGTGCTTGTTTTTGTTGTGTGTATATATTGTATATATTATTTGTGTATTTTGTATGTGTATCTGTGTGTGTGTTGAGCATGTGTGTGTGTGTGTATCTTTGATGTATCTGTGTGTATATTATGTGTGTGCTTGTATATATTATGTGTATTGTGTATAATGTGTTTGTTGTGTGTCTGTAATGTGTGTGTGTAGTGTGTATATTGTGTGTCTATCGCATGTATAGTATGTGTGTGTCTATTGTCATACCTGAGAACTTTTTATTTTGCTCTCACGGAGGGGGACTCCTTTGGTGCTGCTGTGGGAGATGATGTGATATGCATCAAAAAGGGGGTGCAGCTTAATCGGGAGAGGGGGTGGGGCTTCATGGACCTGCAAAAATTGTAAGGAATACACCGGGAAAGGAGGATAAATTGGAGAAACAGATGGGGTAGGAGCAGATGTGGGCAGAGTTTCATAAAACTTCCCACATCCAGAGAATCAGCCTCTGCACCAGAGACCCTGTAATGCAGAGTGAAAACCAGAGTCTCCGGGGAGAGTTCCCAGCTATGTCTATTGTCCGTATGTGTATTACGTGTGTGAAGGCTCCGCAATTCCATGCAGAGATTTTCACAGGAGACCCCCCTGGCTTTTTCCCCTGGTCACTTCTATGAAAATTCCAGTTAACTGATGTGTTTGAGTGTGTATTTTGGTCACATGACCATGGCCTATGAAAAGCAACGCAAACAAAAGGCTTTAACCCAATGGTTTCTAGAGAGATCGCCAATGCATTGCAAAGCAATACGTTGGGGATCTCTCTAGCATCCAAGGGGATAAATAATAGCTTTTAACGGGGTATAAATAGGGTTGCCACCCAGCCGGTATTTTACCTGCAGGCCGGTGAAAAATCGGCTTCTGTCCAGTGTTAAGTCTATGGAGGGAATGCCTTGGCCGGTATTTTTTTTTTAAGAAAAGGTGGCAACCCTAGGTATAAAACTGGCACAGAGGCATTGAGATTGATCTAGCCACACCCACAATTTAGAATGTGGGTGTGGCCAGCACTGCTGAGACATCCTTCAAAACTTGGAGCTCTATGTAGTTGCTATCACAGTGCCTGTGATCCTCCTGTCACTCTCGTTTGTGGTACACTCTGATTCGCTGAGTTGGTTTGGCCCGCCCCTGGTGACCTTTTTATGCCTGGCTATGACACCTGTCAGATGTCCTTTCGTGGTGTTTCTGAGCCAGTATTGCTGTTGCTGTTTTCCTGTGTTCCAGATTCCTGTGTACCGATTTGGCCTGTCCTGACTACTCTCCAGTGTTCCTGATTGTGATTGACCCGGCTTGTCTGAGAACCACCTCCGTTACCTGACCCGGCTCGGCTGACGTTCCTGCTCGTGTTTGACCCGGCTTGTCTGAGGACCTCCTACATGTTTCGACCCGGCCTGGCTGACTTCCTGCTCCGTGATCGACTACCGGCCTGCTCCAGCGACCTGTTGTTCCTGTTGTCGCCGCCGCTACATTCTTACTCCCGCTGCTGCTGTTTGCCCAGTTGCAGAGTGACCAACTTCACCCTTGTTGTACCTAAGTCTAGTGCAGAGTTCCGTGCTGGTTTGCAGAGCTGTGCTTCCTTCACTGAGCCTCCGTACGCTTGCAGAGCTACTCCACTATATTGAGCCTTCTGTTGGTAAACGTGCATTTTAACCCTTGCAGTGCTGCCTCGTCCTTGCAGAGCCTTCATTCCCCGGTATAGAGCCTTAAACCGTTATGCTACGTCTGCTGAGTCGGCCACTGTGTGGACGGAGACTCATATGATACAACTGCAGAGTAGTCACGTTAAGTTGATCCGGTAGGGCGCCATTGGCTCTTGGTCTTATGTTGGTTTACCGGTGGACTCCCGTTGTGGCTTCTGGCTCAGCTGTGCAGCAAAGGGTAGGCTCAAAGCTCTGGCAGGTTTCCGTTGGTATACGCCCGTGGGGGCTATTGGCTCAACTACCGCTAGCTGTTGGTCTCCGGTTATACGCCCGTGGGGGCTATTTGCCAGCTCATGCATTTCAAGCTATATTGTGATTACGCCCATGGGGGCTACCCACTCTCGCACTTGCAGACTCAGTTGTCTCATTGGTTACGCCCGTGGGGGCTATTTTGGGTCACTGTTCTGCTGATTCTATCACTGGGAACAGATTGCCTAACAGCATTATTACCTTAAGAACTCTGCGTTGTCTACATCTACACAGTACCTCCTATCACCACCTTGGGCGTGCCAAACCCCACAGCTGAGACGGACTGATTTATGCATTTAACCCGTTTGTGTCTATATTGCTATTGCCTGTTCTGAGACAGTGTATGTTTACCCTGATTCTGTATATTGGGCCTGTGGGGTATATCTGTCCATACATTGCTATTATTTCTGTTGCCTGCAGCGGCGATCGTTTGCATTATATCTTATTTTATAAAATTGTGTTTGATTTTATCTACTGGTCTGAGTGTCCTAAAAACCATTACAGTACGAAAGGGCCATGACCTCAGACAGTAAAGGTGAAATTAACACACAAAACATCCACTGGAGAATGGATGTCCATGAGCAGCTCCTGAACCAATTGGCACTGGCTTTACAGACCTTACTTGAGCGTACGGTACACCTTGACAAGCCTAGTCTGAATCTGGTGGTCTCCCCAGTCTTGACACCGGATAATCCGCCTGTAGCCCCTCCTACTAATACCAGAGCCTTAACGGCAGCGGCGCCGTTACCATTGAGATATGATGGCGAACCTTCTCTATGCAGGGGCTTTATTAATCAGTTGGAGATATTTTTGGAATTGACGCCCCAGGCATTTCCTAACGACCGGAGTAAGGTCGGATTCATGATATCACTGTTGACGGGCAAAGCATTGGCTTGGGCGAATCCCTTGTGGGAGAATGCCAAACCTTGCACTCTGAACTTTAATGAGTTTGTAAGAAAGTTCTGCCGAGTGTTCGAGGTTCCTGGCAGGGCTGCCTCTGCTGCCAGGAGGTTAATGGACATTCAGCAGGGCGAACGCACGCTGGGCGACTATGCTATCGAATTTCGGATCTTGGCAGCAGAGGTGGGCTGGAACAATGAGGCTTTAGTGGCAGCCTTTGCTCAGGGTCTTTCCGAACAGATTAAGGATGAAATAGCTGCTCGAGATGTACCTAGTGATCTGGATGAATACATTGACTACGTCATGCTCATTGATTCCCGCATCCGTGAGAGATGGTTCGCTAAAAGGGCATCTGACAGGTGTCATGGCCAGGCATAAAAAGGTCACCAGGGGAGGGCCAAACCAACTCTGCGAATCAGAGTGTACCACAAACGAGAGTGACAGGAGGATCACAGGCGCTGTGATAGTTGCTTACTCTGCCTACTGGGAAATCTGTCCTTGTGGTTGGGCAACCTGTAGCTCAGTAGCTCATTATTGAGGTTGGCAGTTATCTTGCAACATCGGGTCCGTGAGTAATATGATGATTAGCCTGTTTGCACAAATATTTTTGTTGCGTTAAGATAGAAGGGCTACCCAGTGTACAATATCTATAGCGCTTCCATCCACATTAATAATAAAATCCATTGAGGACACGGAGCACTGGAGAGAGCTTCGGAGGCATAACTACAGAGAGAGATGAGCACTCTTTTTATCTAAATTCTGTAATCATGTCACTATGTATGTGAATCATTTTAAAAATAAAACTATATTTTTAGATGTTCCTTTTTGGGCTTCTGTTATATATACAGGCTGACCATACCTCACCTTTAAAAAGGGACACACATGAAAAATGCATACTATAGGGTTGCTCTGATTTTGGTGCACTCCTGAAATATGCCTATTTCCTATCTGTCGCTTTTTAAAGGGATAGTAATGTTTCATAATAAAAGCAGCTCTAATTAATCATCATAGTATTTGAACTTTGGAGAGTGTTATTTCAATTCTGTCAGAGTTGTAGTTCCAGAGTAATTCAATGACAAAGTGTCCCCCTCCCGCCCCTTTTACTGATGTCACACTGTTCAGCCAGAGCAGAAGGGAGCTGCCCAGGTAGATTGCAGAGAGGGACAATCTTCAATTAAGATAAGGGAAAAACCTGAAAAGCTTGTCAAGGGGGGCAGGGATTTAATTGTTTTCATAGGGATAAGAGCGTCCCCTTCTGTTATCTGTCTGGTCTATAGACTGGATTCCGCATCTGAGAAGAGATTGCTTACACTAGGTAAAAGGGGCGGGAGGGGGAAACTTTGCTTGTGAATATATCATAAACCATAAAGGTTTGAGAGATAAGACATATCATTCTTCATGTTTTTTTAATGGCTACAAAATAAAATAAAGATAAAACAAAGTATTACTATTAGTGATGAGCGAGCGTGCTCGGCCGATGCTCGGATCGGCTCGAGCATCGCTCTGCTCGGCACATGGCGGTACTCGTCGAGTACCGCCATGTGCTCTCCCGCCATGTTCGGGTGGCGGGGATCTGTGCCGGAAGAGGCACAGATCCGAAGAAGCTCCGCTGGACCACCAGGGACTGGAGGTACGGGGGCATTGCGGAGATGAAGGGGGCATTGCGGAGATGAAGGGGGACATTGTGGAAGAGGGGCATAGACTCTATGCCCCTCTTCCACAATGTCCCCCTTCATCTCCGCTATGCCCGTCTTTCACAATGTGCCCCTTCATCTCCGCTATGCCCCTCTTCCACAATGTGCCCCTTCATCTCCGCTATGCCCCTCTTCCACAATGTCCCCCTTCATCTCCTCTATGGCATAGAGGAGATGAAGGGGGACATTGTGGAAGAGGGGCATAGCGGAGATGAAGGGGCACATTGTGGAAGAGGGGCATAGCGGAGATGAAGGGGCACATTGTGGAAGACGGGCATAGCGGAGATGAAGGGGGACATTGCGGAGATGAAGGGGGCATTCGGAGATGAAGGGGGCATAGCGGAGATGAAGGGGGCATTGACCAGGCACCCTCCCCTCATCAGAGCAGGGGGTGCCTGGTGTCGCCCCATTCATTTCAATGGGGCTCGGGTGCTCGGCCGAGCACTCGAGCCTCAGGGGGTGCTCGGTCAGAGCACCCGAGCACCCGAGCATCGGGGTGCTCGCTCAACACTAATTACTATCCCTTTAAAGGTGAGGTATGGTCAGCCTAGTTATATACAAACGTAGCTCACCTGCTCTTGTTGAATAATTCTTCCCTCATCCTCAGTAAGTTAGTAGCCAGTATATGATAATGAGAGCTGCATATGATCTACAGCTGGAAAACCATATGTTTTTCACCCCCAATTTAACCCCTTCCGGACTGGTGGCATGTGCAATACATTACACCACAGTGACTTGCTCACCCCTGTTGTCCGCAATGGGTTAAAGATTCTTTCTTATAGTCAAAGTTGAGATTCCAGTAGCACTAGCTTCAGACAAACTGATTATATATCCATAAGGTTAGAGACCGTAAAAACGTTTTTCATTACTCAGCAGAAGCTGCTCTGTAAACTGAATTACAGCCATTGCTATTGCTGAATGTTTCTTTTATAAATCATGGCTTTTATGATGCTAGGCCAATATTATGTATGAGCAATGGTAATCAACTTATATGACTATACAGACACAGCATTCCCGTACCGCTAGGGTTCAGTCAAGCACTTTACAAAATTTGTACGTCCTTTTGTTATTATTCCAGCTATATAAATTGTTCTGAAAAGATTACAGCACATTGAAGAAGTTTAAAAAAAACAAGACAATAGTCTGAAAGAACCATAGGTGGCACCATTAAGTTGCATCTCTAAGATCTGTCATAGAAGAATAACATTTTATAATCAGAGATACAGAATTGTTTATTTTATTTTGCTGAGGTCTGTATGCACAAAGTAAGAAGGAGTAATGTTGGGGCTAGCAAACTGAATTTTAAAGGACAAATATTAATCCCTATTGATTTCAACTGGACAATTAAACCATTGGATGCTAGGGAGTTCTTACAATGCATTGATTTGGACCTCTAACATTCAATGTTTAAATCACCATTTAATTCAATTGTGGGGAGATGCACTAATGTTTGATAAGGGTTCAGTTTATTGATATAGTGGGGGACTGGACACAGATCTTTTTTGCACAGTGCAGCATTGTCTTTTGTTTACATGAATCAGCTGATCAGCGGTCAGTCTACTGTTTACATGAAACAGCTGATCTATTGGTTCAGGTAAAGACAGAACCGCAAATCAGTAAACAAAATTGAATCCATTTCCAGTTGTGCCCAAAGAAGAAAAAAAAAAATCCTTTCTCCTCCAAAAGGTGATTGTTAAAGAGATAGTAATACTTAAGATGTAAAAAATATATGTTGTATGATTTATGTTCATTAATAAAACAAGGGTACTTCCACTGCTGAGAAATATTTTATTAAAAAATGATAACAGCTCAATATCACAGTGGCCTGAAAATTTACAGTGGCGCTGGTGATTTTGCTACACCATCCTATGGAGATTTATGGTCTACAGACCAGAGCAGTCCATAGGATGGTGTAGCAACAGCACCACTGTAAATTTTTAGACCACTGTGATATTGCACCTAAAAAATTCAACTTTGAGATGTTATAATTTTTTAATAAACTATGTCTCAGCAGTGGGAGTACCTTTGTTTTATTCATGGGAATAAACCCTACAACATATATTTTTTTACATTTTAAGTATTACTATCCCTTTAATATCCCTTGATCACCATCCTAATATCTATTAAAATGTCAAAAACTAACATTAAAGCAGATTCCAGATAATGTCTTCCTGATGTGGTGTGTAGAAGACCCATGCATATTATTGTCATCCAGCAAGCCATAGAATCCTGGAAAGCTTCCTGCTGAGGTGAAGGTTCCACACCAAAAGACAATAATTGCTGTTGACAGTCTTAGAGGTCACCTACCTGGTTTTGATGATGTGCCTTTCTCTTATATCTTTTGTCGATATATTTCTATTGAATCAATTATCTGTTTTTATTTTTATACTACAATATGAACCCTACTTTGTAGATAGAGAAAATGAATGCTACTTCAGAGAGTCTATTAGAGAAATGTCCCTGAGTTTGACAAATCTCCGAGTCAGGTATCAGTATAAACTCTAGATTACTCTTCTGAAACTAAGAATTCTCCTTTGAAAGGGATAGTATGTTTTACAAAAACAGCAGCTCCAATTAATCTTCATAGTATTTGCTCCATTGAAAGTGTTATTTTAATACTGTCAGAGTTGTAGTTCAAGAGTAATTGAATGATAAATTGTCCCCCTGCCATCCCTTTTACCTAGTGAAATCCACCTCTCCTCAGATGTGGTCCTGGGGCCAGACAGCTCACAGCAAGGGACAATCTTCTTACTGTGATCATAAGGAAAATCCTTGCCCCCTTGACAATTTTTTTTCAGGTTTTTCCTTATGCTCAAAGAAGATTGTCCCTCTCTGCGATCAATCCAGATAGTCTTGCTGCTCTGAGGTGAGCAGTGTTACTTCAGTAAAAGGGGCGGGAGGAGGATACTTTATCATTCAATTACTCTTGAACTACAACTCTGACAGTATTGAAATAACACTCTCCATACTATGAAGATTAACTGGAGCTGCTTTTATTGTGCAACATTACTATTCCTCCAAGAGGTTATTGGGGTTCTAGAAATAATGGTGACATTTGTAGAGTTTTATATATGCTTAATTCTATATATTCCATCTTTTCCTTTTATTGATCAAGTGTGCTTTGTAACACTTTAAACGATTTCCGAGTCAAATTAACAAAGCTTTACTGTACATACACAAATCTGTAATAGATTCTAGTGTGCAAAACATTCTGCACATGGGTAAATGCTTAGTTTGGCTACATATTTTGGTAATGGGAACAATGACCAATGAGTTGTAATTAAAAGGTCGCTGTACTCCACAATGTCTATGTAGGTACAAATGAAAAAAATAAAAAATAAAATCAGTTGTACAGATTTTGTTATAGCACTTTTTTTTTGTTGTTGTTACCAAATGCATTTGGACAATATTTGTAGGGTTTGTGGGACTTGCAACAAATAAAAACTGAATTGTAAGTTTAAGTTAGATATACTACTACCACACTAGAGTCCTGATATTTATGTGTATTACCACATTCTTCTCTCTGTCATAAAGCAAAAACATTACTTAGGAAGACCGAAAAAGAGTTTTTATAACTCTTGTAGCTTTTTCTCTTGGGTTCCCCGCTCTTACATTTATGTGCAGCTGTTTTCTTGTTCGCTAGGCCATGTGACCACGTTACAGCAACCAGCTCCAGAAACGAGACAAGAAGACACAAACAGTGCAAAAGCACCTCGAAGATGGATCTCTTTTTATAATATAAAAAACACGTTCTGAAGATATAGGCCTCCTTTTGGATGGGTACTCACAAGATGTAGAGGCTGTTTAAAGGGATAGTAATGCTTCGTTTTATCTTCATTTTATTTTGCAAGCATTAAAAAAACATGAAGACTGATATAAGTCTTATCTCTCAAACCTTTATGGTTTGAGAGAGATTCACAAGCAAAGTTTCCCCTCCCGCCCCTTTTACCTTGTGTAAGCCCTCTCTTC
Organism: Rhinophrynus dorsalis; assembly: GCA_037306005.1. NCBI lineage: Eukaryota > Metazoa > Chordata > Amphibia > Anura > Rhinophrynidae > Rhinophrynus > Rhinophrynus dorsalis. The sequence goes on along the minus strand of CM074725.1, from coordinate 180,704,156 downwards.
TCAGATGTGGAATGCAGTCCATAGACCAGACAGATAACAGCAGGGGATAGTCTTCTTCCTATCAGAACAATAAAAGCCCTGCCCCCCCTTGACAAGCTTTTCAGCTTTTTCCCTTATCTTAATTGAAGATTGTCCCTCTCTGCAGTCTACCTGGGCACCTCCCTTCTGCTCTGGCTGAGCAGTGTTACATCAGTAAAAGGAGCGTGAGGGGGACACTTTGTCATTGAATTACTCTTGAACTACAACTCTGACAGAATTGAAATAACACTCTCCAAAGTCCAAATACTATGATGATTAATTAGAGCTCTTCAATAGTAATATCACCTTAATATTCTTTTGGTAGACACAAACCTCTCATCTTTCACAAGATTGTCCAAGGGAAGAACACATCTACATCCTGGGCTACTAATTAAACCTATATTTATTTTTGTAGTAAAAAAGTTTAAATACATACAATATAGCAAAAACACATATAACTCAATGTTGGGGGAATTTCCACTGAATTCTTAACTTCCAAACGGCAATTCGTTCAAATGTTATTTGTATTAAGAAAATTGGAATTTTACAGTGAAGGGACATTCAAATGCCTATGTAGGTACAAATGGGTATGCTCAGATCTACTTATATACTACTACACACACACACATATATATATATATATATATATATATATATATATATATATATATAATATATATATATATATATATATATATCCAAACGAAATAGAGAAGCACTCTCAGGACTTGATAATCAGTGAAAAAGTGGGTTTATTTACAAATAGATCAACGTTTCGGTTATCACAAAGTAACCTTCATCAAGGATGCAATAAGAGTGACAAAACCTTCTATTTATCCCCTAAGTGAACAGAGTGGCGCCAAAAAACGGCGCAAAGTGATAGGACATGACGTACCCTACAGTAAGGGCCCTAAGTGTAATTGACATGTGAAGTTACCAATCATAAAGAGGCAACATAGTATCAAAAACAAATTACTAAAAAACAAATCGTTAAATAAACTAAAATAAGGAACCAGAAAAGCAATGATGTATATACGAACAGTTCACAAAAGTTACAATAGTTAAAGATTCTCTAACAGAGAAAGATAATGTTACATTTCGGTAGAAACCGGCATCCCACTCTACGGGGCTCCGTCGCATTGCAGCGCATAGTTCATTCATTATATACTCGAGCAGTCCTATGCCAGATTCTAACCTAGCCCTTGTTTAGACATCAAAGAACGATGTACAGTGAATATTCTCAATAAACATCTGTCTATGTCGAAAAAGGGGAGACCGTACACTCTGCGGCCACTGAATTGAATCCAACTCATTATGACTACAATGTGTCAGCTCGTCCCCATCCAAAATACAAAGAAAGGAAGAACTGATAAATCCAAAACAATGTATCATACATAGGTACTCATACCCCAGAATACTTGAATCTCTTCACGGCAAAGGACAGGTTCACAACTACAAGAGTCTCCAGCGCATTACAGCGCATGGTCAACTCCGATGTGTATCTGTGCAATATAGTGCATCCATCAAGCTTCTTGGGCTTCAGAGTATAAAGACAAAACTAGATGTCCCCACATAGCCTCTATATGTACGGGATGATGTCCCCCATCCACTGTGGTCATGTAAACCTTGATAATCAACACGGCCACAGAAAATGCCAACATCTCCGTCCACAAAAAGAGGGAAAAGGGACCTTTAGATGAGAAAGGCATCAAAATCCATGTTAGTTTACACTCATTGTTGATAACATTAGACATAGATTAAATAAACGTTCTTAGTAGTTATACCGGATCACCCACATCGTGTTTGTCCTATGGAGCAACCACAATGTAAGTATACTTCAAAAGTATCAACTGAAGATATATAGAGACAAAGTTAGTACATCCTAAAGTGCTATCAGCAGAGGGAGTGTACTACACACCCCCACTGCTAAAGAGCCGCTGTGCATAGTACCCCAATACATAAAGATGAACATCCAAGAAGTGCTGAATCAGCTAAAGACCGAGCATATGTATGACTAAATAAACCCCTTAGAGCTGCTATGCCATAACAGAAGGAGATTCAGATCATATCATATAGTTCACTAGACTGGGTGTCAGTCCATAACAATAATGATCAAAACTAGCAAGACCATGGCTTGAGCTGCAATATGTATCATGATAAAAGTTATCAGTTATGTTCATATTCACAAAAAGACTCATTTAAGTAGAGCAGTTGCTTCAAATGGATGACTTCCACCTTCTTACTGTAAAGATACATCTGACCTACTATGTTCTCTGAGAGATCTCACTGACATACGGGAATCTGATATCTTGGTCACCATGGACGTCGATAGTCTTTATACCGTGATCCCACATTATGAGGGAATTGAGGCTATCAGACGCACGATTGTTGACTCTAACCTCAGACCGCAGTATCCAGTGGATTTTATATGTGAACTTTTGACAATAGCTCTGACAAAAAATGTCTTTAAATTTGAGGATACCTATTTCTTACAGATCTCGGGCACATCGATGGGTTCCAATGTAGCACCGGCATACGCTAACCTTTTCATGTTTCAATATGAAAAATAATACATTATCCATCCCAGTATTGTTTTCTACAAAAGATATATTGATGATCTACTTATAGTATGGAGAGGTGCTACACTGGAACTCATCGACTGGATTGCATCCCTCAATGCATTGAACTCTCCTGTTAAATTTAAATATACACATAGTCTCTCAGATGTAGACTTTCTTGATCTTAAAATCTATAAAAAAGGAAATGCATTGGGGACTACACTATATACAAAACCAACCGATAGAAACACACTACTCCATGCGTCCAGTTGTCATTCTCCAGCTTTAAAGAAAAGCATTCCCTATTCACAATTCCTCAGGGTTCTGCGAAATAATGATGACTCCACTAAGGCACATGAACAACTCCAAGAAAAGAAAAAGAAATTCTTACAACGGGGTTATAATAAGAATCTCCTTGATAGGGACCTGGAACGTATCAGCCAATTGAAACAGGATGACTTCTTAAAGACTGAGACCACCAATAAGAGCTCTCAAAGGATGGTTTTTAGCACGCAATATTTTCCAGGAGCAGAAAAAATCTCTACAATACTCAGGCAACAATGGCCCCTACTATCCACAGACTCAAGGTCACCGTTTTTTGACACACAGCCTCCCATGGTTGCATTTACAAGAGGCAAGACCCTGAGGGACTATCTGATGAGACCTGATACACCTGTTATGACTTCAACTAAAGAGCAGAAAACAACATGGCTTACTAGATCAAGAGAACAAAAGGGATGTTTTCGCTGCATTAATTGCACAACGTGTAATAGTATGATCAAGACCGCCACATTTAGGCACCCCCACACTAACAAATCTTTTCAGATACGTCATAGACTAACATGCACCACAGATTTTGTGATCTATATCTTAATTTGTCCATGCTCTAAATATTATGTGGGTAAAACTGAAACTACGTTTCGGGAGAGAATGGCGAACCATCGCTCATCGATTAGGGCAGCCTTGCAATCTGGTACATCTGATAAACCGGTGGCCCGGCATTTTGCGGAACAACAGCATTCGGTTGCATCATTAAAAACTATGCTAATTGATCACATTCCACCCTTATCGAGAGGGGGAGACAGAGGCAGAAAATTGCTCCAAAGAGAAACATTTTGGATCCGTACTTTGGAAACTGTGGCTCCTAAAGGCTTAAACGAAAAACTTACTTATACTGCTTTCTTTTAATGAAATATTGAGTCTATAATGACACAGTAGTGTTTGTAGATTTACTGGTTTGGTACTGGCTCGCATGATAAAGAAGGAGGCAAGTCGCAATGATTGACAAGACCTCACATGCTACATGAAGAGCCATGGATACCTATAGGAGTGTTTATGTAGACTTGGGAGAATGACCAGGAGAGACTCATTGATGGCTCTTAATTGTGAGTAAGTCTGGCCACAGATTACTGGGTCAAGGGTGTATCTATTAACCCCCAGTATGTCTAGCCGTTACTTGACAGAGGCCATACATCTCTAGGTTATGATACTTTAACTCTAAGTCTTTTTCTCTATCTCCGCATGAATCATCAAGATTCCACTCTGTGTTGAAATCAGTTGGATATGATTGCTGATTGGTTATTATTGGACCTTATTAGCGAATATCGAAGCAGTATGCCTGTTAAGCTACAAGTCTATGAATCAACAATGCAGACTGATGTACTAACCCTCATATCTCTCTATCAAGGATAGCTTTACAGCTAATGGTGGAAGTCATCCATTTGAAGCAACTGCTCTACTTAAATGAGTCTTTTTGTGAATATGAACATAACTGATCACTTTTATCATGATACATATTGCAGCTCAAGCCATGGTCTTGCTAGTTTTGATCATTATTGTTATGGACTGACACCCAGTCTAGTGAACTATATGATATGATCTGAATCTCCTTCTGTTATGGCATAGCAGCTCTAAAGGGTTTATTTAGTCATACATATGCTCGGTCTTTAGCTGATTCAGCACTTCTTGGATGTTCATCTTTATGTATTGGGGTACTATGCACAGCGGCTCTTTAGCAGTGGGGGTGTGTAGTACACTCCCTCTGCTGATAGCACTTTAGGATGTACTAACTTTGTCTCTATATATCTTCAGTTGATACTTTTGAAGTATACTTACATTGTGGTTGCTCCATAGGACAAACACGATGTGGGTGATCCGGTATAACTACTAAGAACGTTTATTTAATCTATGTCTAATGTTATCAACAATGAGTGTAAACTAACATGGATTTTGATGCCTTTCTCATCTAAAGGTCCCTTTTCCCTCTTTTTGTGGACGGAGATGTTGGCATTTTCTGTGGCCGTGTTGATTATCAAGGTTTACATGACCACAGTGGATGGGGGACATCATCCCGTACATATAGAGGCTATGTGGGGACATCTAGTTTTGTCTTTATACTCTGAAGCCCAAGAAGCTTGATGGATGCACTATATTGCACAGATACACATCGGAGTTGACCATGCGCTGTAATGCGCTGGAGACTCTTGTAGTTGTGAACCTGTCCTTTGCCGTGAAGAGATTCAAGTATTCTGGGGTATGAGTACCTATGTATGATACATTGTTTTGGATTTATCAGTTCTTCCTTTCTTTGTATTTTGGATGGGGACGAGCTGACACATTGTAGTCATAATGAGTTGGATTCAATTCAGTGGCCGCAGAGTGTACGGTCTCCCCTTTTTCGACATAGACAGATGTTTATTGAGAATATTCACTGTACATCGTTCTTTGATGTCTAAACAAGGGCTAGGTTAGAATCTGGCATAGGACTGCTCGAGTATATAATGAATGAACTATGCGCTGCAATGCGACGGAGCCCCGTAGAGTGGGATGCCGGTTTCTACCGAAATGTAACATTATCTTTCTCTGTTAGAGAATCTTTAACTATTGTAACTTTTGTGAACTGTTCGTATATACATCATTGCTTTTCTGGTTCCTTATTTTAGTTTATTTAACGATTTGTTTTTTAGTAATTTGTTTTTGATACTATGTTGCCTCTTTATGATTGGTAACTTCACATGTCAATTACACTTAGGGCCCTTACTGTAGGGTACGTCATGTCCTATCACTTTGCGCCGTTTTTTGGCGCCACTCTGTTCACTTAGGGGATAAATAGAAGGTTTTGTCACTCTTATTGCATCCTTGATGAAGGTTACTTTGTGATAACCGAAACGTTGATCTATTTGTAAATAAACCCACTTTTTCACTGATTATCAAGTCCTGAGAGTGCTTCTCTATTTCGTTTGGATATACTTTTGGCTGGAAGTTAGCACCCAGGCAATGGACCTTGGAAGCGTGAGTGCCTCTTTAATATATGTATATATATATATATATATATATATATATATATATATATATATATATATATATATATATATATATATATATAAAATTGTCCAAATGGGCAGCACTCTCTCCATCCAAAGTTCACTGCTCGTGTGCCAAATCAAGCGGGATAAGCATTGACACTTGGGTCTTTTTTTAAGTGAAAAAACAAGTGTATTGTCAACATTTCATTTTGGATTATATATTTTCATTAGGACCTTAACAAGGATTTATATAGAGGTAGAATTATATTTGCATCCTGTGCATTTAGTCTCCTTTTTTTGCAGCATAGTAACCTATTTGTCCTTGCAGCAGCTGAGTGATACTGCACACTGGTGTGAAGTCTATCGTCTATCAGTACTCCTAAATTTTGCTCTTATGAGGATTCCCATATAGTGTATATATAGTGTTTCTACAGCCCAGATGCATTACCTTACATATATCTACATTAAACCTCATGTGCTAGTTTTCTGCCCATCCACTCCGTTTATATAAATCTCTCAGCAGAGTAAAAAATTCCTGCTCTGTATGTATTTCCTTACACAGCTTACTGTCATCAGCAAATATTGAGCATTACTTTCAATTCCCACTTCTAGATCATTAATAAACAAATTAAAAAGCACGGGTACCAGGAATGAACCCTGTGGCACCTCACTTACAACTTTAGACAAACTTGAAAAGGTTCCATTTACAATAAATCTCTGTCATCTACCATTTAACCAGTTCTCTATCTATGTATAGATATCACCTCCCAAACTGAAGCCTTTTAATCCCTTAAGGACCAGCCACGCACGCACGCGGACATCACTTAAGGACCACAGACCATTTTTTTTTTCGTGAATCCGATTCTGGACTCCCCGAATGCCATGCAGCTGCGTGGGGAGCCCAGAATTCCATGACGGTCCAGGACTCTCAGGGGTCCTTAACGGAAAACAAGCAATGAAGGTACTGGACTGTCATGGGTCCTTAAGGGGTTAACTTATGTAATAATCTTCTGAAGAGATGTATTAAGGTTTGATGCTATGGCGATGTGTGTCTGGCTATGTGTAATGAGCACATCGCCTTGATGATGTAGACACATGTTGCGATATGTACTAAGAATTAGGGATGCAAGGAGAGAGGAGAGGTTCCCTATTAGCATACATGGCTGTTGAATGGCTGGCAATGTGTGCCCTCCATTACACATTGCCAGCAGTAGACATCCCTGAAGTCTGAGAACAGAGCTAAGCATTGTGTTCCCCTCTGGTACTCAAAGGGCTAAAGGCAACATACAAGCAGGACAGGTAAGCACCTAGGGGTGTCTAATAGGGGTCAGCATGATACCGAGGACATGCAGAAACAGTTTATTTACTAGTTGTTGTAGTTCTATGACACCTATTTTATATGATGATTTGAGTAGTGTATTTATCAGTTTACAAATCCCTGCACTGGTTAGTTTAATTAGCCTCATGAACACAAAAATGTTCTAATACATTGCTTCTCAATAGGAGGGATGTACAAATACAATTCTAAATGAGGCAATGGAATCAGTTTTCTAGCCTTACACCTGCCTAATGCCAGTTTACTACACGTTCTCCCCTTAATGCCAGTTGTGTGAAGGAGAGGGCAGTGGGGTGGTGTGTGGGCTTTTCAGGATGTTTCTTTCTTCTGAATATTAAAGCTATATATGAAACAAGGCAGTGTCGTAACTATAGGGGTCGCACCTGCGACCGGACGCAGCCGCCCTCTGCGACCCCCTCACCTGGAGCCTGCAATGCCCGCAATATGCTGATCTCCCTCCGGCAGACCGGCACTCTCATAATGCAGAGCGCTGGGAGATGACATCACCCAACACTGCATTACTGAAGAAGACTGCGCGGGAGAAGAGGTCTGTGCAGAAGGAGGCACAGACCTGTCCTCTGCCACTGGACCACCAGGGAGGTAGAAGATGAGGGCAATGAGGAGATTGAGGGGCAATGTGGAAGGGGGAATGTGGAGATTGAGGGGCATTGTGGAAGGGGCAATGTGGCAATTGAGGGGCATTGTGGAAGGGGCAATGTAGAGATGGGGGTATTGTGGAAGGGGCAATGTGGAGATTGAGGGGAATTGTGGAGATTGCCCCCCAGTCTCCACAATGCCCCCCAATCTCCACAATGCCCCTCCATGTGGAGATGGGGGGCAATGTGGAGGTGGCCAATGTGGTTTAGGGGGGTCAATATGGTCGGGGCGGCCCAAGGCAAGTCTTGCACCAGGGCCTCGTGGCTTCTAGTTACACCTCTGAAACAAGGCACATAAGTAATGCAGTAATGTTCCTATATTTTCCTGTGCATGCTATGGGACAGGCAAAGGGAACTGCTGGCATTAACCCCTTGAGTGCCAGAGGGGAGTCCCACACTGCAAGGCACTGCGCGGAATGCCCTCTCTGGCAATCAAAGTGTTAAATCATTAGCTCTAGCAGACTGTGTGTGCCGGTGTACACTGTAGTGCTCACGTCCTCTAGTGCATACCCCTTTGTACAGCCTCTGGAGATGCAATGGTGGATTTGTACATTTGCTCCATTGTGTTGGAAGATCTCTGGCACCCAGAAGGGTTAACACTTTGATTGCCAGGGGGTGCATAACACATTGCTATGAAATGTATAGTGTAACCCTCTGGCATTCAAAGGGTTAAGATAATTTTCTGTATTTGTGTTGAGGGTAATAGTATTTTGTGTGTCAAGCAACAGAGAAAGGGGAAGGACCTGGATTCACTGTAGGAGTCAGTGGGCCATATACACTAAATAAAAAGGACACATTCTGGAGCAAACCAACTTTTCCATACAAATTCCAATGCCAGTCAATTTAAACAGGGCTTTTAATCCCTTGAATGCTAGTGATCTCTAACACACTGCAGTGTAATACTCTGGAGCGCTCTAGCATTTAAATCACTGGAAACTTGAAGAATTTTTGACACCTATGATGCAGCTGGTTTGCCCCACAATTTCTCCTCTTTTACTCAGTGCATATTGCAAAGTATGCAGCCATGAGTGGGCCTTAGATCACTTGCTGTGCCTTGCCTAGGGACCCCTGAAATGTCTTTCTGGCAATGCTAACAGTCTACAGATTGACCTAGCCACACCCACTTCACCACCCACCAAACATGAATAAATCAAATAATCTGATGAGCTAATCATTCCAAGGCCTGATAATATAACCAGGGGACACCCCATGAGATTAGAGGAAAGGAGGTTTAGACTTCAGCACATGAAAGGTTTTTTACAGTAAGGTCTGTTAAATTATAGAATTAGATACATTTCTTTCAAAAGGGAACACACAGGGTTATACAGTGTATATGTAGGTGGTTACAGGGCACCATGAGGATATCATAATACACCTGTGCAGGTGAAGGCATTCCTTTGTAATTTTGCTGTATTTAATGGCCAAGGAATTGTCAGGAACTTGCTAAATCCTGACAATCTGTCTGACCGAAACAGCTGTAGATTTTTCCTTTCTCAATCTTCAGGGCATGATGTATTAATTATCTAGTATCTTCAGGCCCTAATCTGTGTCATGTGTGGTTGGTAAGGACTGTTTCCCAGTGGTTGATCTCACTGCATTACTGCTAGTGTGTTTGTGATCTATTATTTATGTTTTTTTAAACACATGCAATAAACTTTGTTCCTCAATGCTCTGGAGACTTCCCTAACATTCAGAGGCTTAAAGGGATAGTAATGTTTCACAAAAACAGCAGCTCCAATTAATCTTCATAGTATTTTGACCATGGAGAGTGTTCTTTCAATACTGTCAGAGTGGTAGTCCAAGAGTAATTGAATGATAAAGTATCCCCCTCCCGCCCCTTTTGCCTAGTGCAAGCCACCTCCCCTCAGATGTGGAATCTGGTCCTGGGACCAGACAGCTTTCAGCAAGGGACAATCTTCTTACAGTGAGAACAATGAAATCCCTGCCCCCATTGACGGGTTTTTCAGCTTTTTCCCTTATCTTAATTGAAGATTGTCCCTCTCTGCAATCTACCTGGACACTCCCTGCTGCTCTGAGGTGAGCAGTGTTACATCAGTAAAAGGGGAGGGAGGGGAGATACTTTATCATTCAATTACTCTTGAACTACAACTCTGACAGAATTGAAATAACACTCTCCAAGGCCCAAATACTATGTTGATTAATTAGAGCTGTTTTTATTATAAAACATTACTATCACTTTAACATTCCCATTTAAACCAGTTAGAATGTTTAGTTCTCTTCAAATAGTTTGCCCCAGAACTCCTCCACTTTTCTTTTGAACATACTGCCCTAAATATTTAATGTTGTTAAGGTAATGTAGGCATTCGAAATAGCTAGTGGTTGATCACGAGGGTGGATCTGTAGGACACCATACTGTTTAGTAAGAAAACACAGGTTAGAAATGACAAACAGAAAATGTCAAAATCCTAAAAAAAAAGTATCATTTAGAAAAGCCAATGAAAGTCTCAAAGTTTTATTTTGGTCACTTTGTACGGTATCCTTTGGAAATGTCGCTTTCTAGTTAGAGGCCATGAAAACGACGAGATCCGAATGTCATGTGCACCATGCAGGTGAGATCAGAATATTGCCCTCATGAAAAGGGCGATATTCTCATGTCGCCATTTTCATGGTCGCACCCTTCTGACTACTACTTTCCCTCATCTGCTTGGATAGATTCGCAAGGACTGCGGGGAGAGATGTGACCGCCGCCCCACAAATGGCATGTGTGTTAGTATTCCCACACCAGGATACATAAAGGGTTAAATAAGCCATGGAAAAACACCTATTTTACTGATTGAAGAAGCAGCATCATACCTGCCAGCCCGCCTATCTACAAGCCTCTGTGTTTGCCGTTCCAGGTTCTGTTATTGACAAGAAGGCAGGGCTAGCGGGTATGATGCTGCCTCTTCAGTCATAAAGTATGTTTGTACATGACTTATTTAATCCTTTATTTATCCCTGTGTGGGAATACTAACACACATTCCATCTGTGGGTTGGCGGTCACATCTCTCCTCGCAGTCCTTGTTCAAGCAGATGAGGGGAAGTAATAGAAGGGTGTGACCATGAAAACGGCAACATGACAATATTGCCCTTTTCATGTGGGTGATATTCTAATCTCTCCCACATGGTACACGCAACATTCTGATCTCCCCGTTTTCATCGTCTCTAACTAGAAAACAACATTTCCACAGTAACCCGCTGTACTGGAAAAAATTGCAAAGAACTGAAAAAATGGTGGCAATAGAGACTAAAAACTTCTTAAAGTTAAAGAAAGCAAAGTTAGTTTTAAGTAAGTTTTACTATAATAAGATCACAATAATTGAGCGTAATATAGTAAGTTTTATGTAATTTTGTATCAAGGACATACAGTACTTGATAAAAGAAATCTCAGTTTAAGTCTTCCTAATCGGCTTTGTAGTCAGAACACTTATAATAAAGAATATTAATAAATAACAAAACTAATGTCATCTTTCATTGCTTAGTGCTTCTGAAAATGTAAAAGAATCCCACTGATCTCAAATAATGCATACTTGCAAGAAACATTTTATAATATGACCTCTAAATGAATAGAATTATTCTGCACAAGTCAAATGCAAATAGATCTAACCACTTCTGCATTTGAGTGCGTGAAAAGCAAGAGCCTTTTGTAGCCAGTGAACTCTCTTTTCAGAGGTTATTGTAAGCCATTTATCATTCTCTTACATTTTAGCAAGCATCACCCAATGACCTAGATACACATTGCAGAAACTGACACAATACAACCCTGGATTGCGGTAACTGGTGGCCATATTCGTATGTATTCTTCTAGAGGAAAGAGGAAGAAAATTATATGATGTCATTTCTAAATGGAAAGGTCAGAGAAAGAATTCAATCTGGCAAATTTTCTCCCCGGCTTACTATGTTTTTAGTGGATAGGAATGTGTATAAATACTGACGACAAATAAAATAAATATTAACTAAAATCCCATTAATTTAAATGGAGCATTTAACCCACTGAATTGGCCAGTTCATTCCTAAGCAATATGTTGGATACCTATCTAGTATTAAATTGATTAGAGCTCAGTTTAACTTGCCCCAGAATTAATACATTTTAGCTTCATGAAAATGGCTTTAAATTCCATGGATTTGTTTTACAATGTGTTGTTGGTTTTTAGAGTGCCAGTTCTCAGAAAATAATAGCTATCCTCTATGACACTTAACTGGTCAATTTGCATGAATAAAATGCCACAACTTAAAATGTATAAATGTAAACATAATATTTTAAAACTACATTTATTCTTGTTATTCCATAAATGCAGCACTTTAGCTTCCTGAATAATCTTTCATTGAAACTTATTTCTTTAAACTGCTTGCAACAGTTCGAGCTGGTGCCGAGAGGCAATTTTTAACTATACCCTCTATGAGAGCTTGAGTAATTGAAATCAAGGGGGGGATGCACTAAAGTTCACGAAGGTGTTGTTGTGTCAGATCGGTGTCGAAGGAACATCTCCAGCATGCACTAACATGTCTTCTCCATCATATCCCCTTGAATCTGCCACCAATCTGCCATGCCTTTGACAGGTTTATGAGTTTGAACTGAACACACTGACAATGGCTCATTTCCATTCTGAAATGCAGGTTAATGAGCCATTGACATATAAGTTAATGTGGCTGTTGGTCACATGCAGTAAACTCTGATAGCAGCCTCTGCTGTCAGCGTTCACAGTCCTAACATTGCCTTCCTGAGTTTGGTGATGTTGGGATCTCCTTGTAGTTCCCTATGCAGCTAGAACCATGGTCACAAAAACACCTTCCCCATAACCATTTCAGTACTAGTGGGGTAAGCAATACATTTCACACCAATTCATTGTTCAACCTTCTGACAATCAGGGATTTTATGTATTTACTTGAATAATAATAATAATTAAAAAACTACAGAAAGAAAAAGAAACCCTATAACAACACATTACCAAGTGATGCATTGCAGATATCTGTAGCATTCAAGTACCACACTATAGAAGGTAGCATAAGCAGAGAAAAGTGCATCAGCCACATTTAAAATATGCTTACTAGAATCCGATTACAATGACCCTTCTTAAAACATAGACATTGTATGTAAGTACCACCAATCAGTAAATATATGACTGAATGAAAACCCAGCCACTGGTCCTTCATATTCAGTGACTCCGTGGTTCTCTATTTGAATTGTGTTATCCGTTTCCTTCTGTATAGGAGAACCGGTGCCAGATACTATTGAAAAGAGCAGTCCAACTGCTAATCCTGTTGAAGTGATAGTATTTTTCCTGAAATGCATTTATCATGATTATGAAGAAGAGAGGAACAAGTGGAACATCATCGAAATAAAGCACCATAGAATGTGGAGAGACTGGAGGCTGACTTTTCATTCACACACATATACATATATATATATATATATATATATATATATATATATATATACATACATACATACATATACTGATATACCTATGAAACTGAAGTGCATATCTACCAGTATGCAAATGCTGTGGTGTTATCTGATTGACTGAACTGGAAGTCCACTAAAGATGTCTCCAATTTGTGAAAGCATGGGTGAAGACTCTCGGCTCTACAATGAGAATTTAAAAGGCTACTTCTTTTTTGGTACACCTGTCCTGAATATAAAGATGATAGCACATGACTTCCTAACTGAAAAGACTGGTGGTGGGTGTCACCACCTTCCAATCCACCTGTGAGGAGGGATGTTCAGTGTTGGACTCCTTTGCAGCAACTGAAGTGTGGACAAAGACTATCAACTCGATGACTATGATGAGGATCCCTGCTCCAAGTTTGCAGATTAATTCTCTTCAATAATCTTAGACGATTGTCCCGATTCCCTTTCCAAGCTGGATTCAGCACTTGCTGCTCATTGGCTAAGAGGGCCTTAAATAGGTTTGCTACCTGTTGGGCCTTGTCCAAGTATTCTGAGCTCATTCTGACTTCCTGGTGATATTCTACTCGTTTCCTCTCTGACTCGTATCTGCCTACTCTTTCGGTTCAGTGTTTGGATTTTGGCTTCCCAGGTATTCATTGCAGACTGACCTGACCCTGAGCGAGGCTCCCCTCTTACCTATTGTTTTTCTTGCTGGTTGCCGATCTGACCGCCTGTCTTCTCTGCACCAGTGGCTTGTCGGGGGCTTCGGCCTGGGCCTCCTTCCTTCTGGCGATCAGCTGTTCTTCTCCTCTGGGTTGGGGCAGCAGGGGGGCAGTGGCACATGGATCCGGACCCATTTGTCCAGATATCTACCTGTTAGCTGTCCTTTGGGTATCAGGAGTGGCATTCACTTGCTAGAGCGCATGAGTATAGCGGTCCTAGCTGTATTTTAGGAATATTTTGGCTAGTTCTGGGGCCAAAGGTAATTTAGCCAGGGGAATGAAATGTGCACATTTTGAAAAACGATCCACTATCACGAATATTGTTGTGAAGCCTGAAGAGGGGGGTAAGTCAACGATGAAATCCATGGCCACATGGGTCCATGGAGAAGAGGGAATGGTTAATGGACTTAGTCGCATCCGATTATAACAGTTCAAGTTGCCTGAGCGTAGCAGTTCCAGCCGCATCCAATACAGCAGTGCCTACTGCATACTATTGAGGTGACAGCAACATCCGTTATAGCAGACCCAGCTGCCTGAATATAGCGGTCGCAGCCGCATCCTATCAGCAGTGCTAACTGCATATGACTAGCGGTCCAGCCGCATTCATTATAACAGTCCTAGCTGTCTACGCGTAGCGGTCCCAGCAGCATCCGATACAGCAGTACCAAATGCATACTATTGCGGTCCCAGCCGCATCCGTTATAGCAAGACCAGCTGCTTGAGTATAGCAGTCCCAGCCGCATCCTATACAGCAGTGCTACCTGCATGATTGCGGTCCCAGCCGCATCCGTTATAGTAGACCCAGGTGCTTGAGTATATATATATATCTTACTGAAGATTCAGAAGTCATTGAGGTCACCTCTGGGGAGACCAGTGGTACCTGGCATTGGGGGAGTTACAGAACATGTGTGTAGATATATAGATTGTAAATGTAAATAATTTGTATCATCATCTTTGCCATTATATATACAGGATACAAGGGATGTTTTATGCAGGCTTGCGGATTTGGGGGTGGACAGATATTCTATTCTAGTGACACTGGATATCGAGTCACTGTATACCTCCATGGAGGCTGTATGCTCGCATTCCCAATCCCAACAACCCCAACTTAACTTAAAAAAAAAAGACACAGACTCAGAGGATGGTGGTAAGGCCACAGTATTTATTAAAATCATGAAAACAATAAATACATTTATTTAATAAATAAATAATAATACCATTAACCGTTTATCCGCCATAACCAGCCAGATAAACCCTTAAAATACCAAACACCAAAGCTCTGCCCTACCAGCCAAGAACTAACCATAGGATACCATTAAATTTAACTTAAAAAACTAACCCTCCACACCCAGCCCTTGACCTACCAAGGGCTGAGCGCCTCCCATAGCACTAAGCGCTGATTCTATGAGTGCTTGAAGACCTATATTAAAAATGTCTAAACCTATATCAGAGAGATGGACCCCGTCATTCCTATATAGGCCAAAACCACCATCCTCCAGGTCGATATGCCTGTAAGCCAGACCACCAGTGCTGACAAAAGCCTTTGACAGGAAACTGTTAAGTTTTCTTCTAGTCCTTTCTAAAGGCTTCATGTGTTTATCTACCAACCAACATAACCTTGGGATAATTTCAGAAAAACATATCACATTAGGAAACCAAACCAACAGTTTAGCTATCAGTGCTTTAACTCTGAATAAGAGCTCCAGAGACGTGACCAAACCAATGTCATTCCCACCCAAATGGATTACAATAGCATCAGGAAAAGGAAAGTTATGCAAACCAAAAATCAATTCTGACTCAAAGTTTTCCCAGAGCATACCACGCTTACCGTTCCACCATAATCTGCAAATATTAGTGTTAAATCCTAGGTTCTCTGAATAACTGCGTACCAGAGCCCTCTTCCATGGCCAAAACACAAATGAGTGTCCTAAAATCCATATTTCCTGCGTTCTTTTCCCTAAAAAGAAAAACAAAAAGCTTAACCATCACCAAAAAGCAGATGAGGGCGAATGTATAAATTAAACCTCTTGGATTTCCACCTACCAATTTTCTTAATGTTACTCTCAGAAACCCCCAATCTTGCTGCTTCTGTCGTAGCCCCAATTCTAAAAGAATGTAACGAAAAACCTTGATTCAACAAACCTAGCTTGCCCAAACACAACGAGAAAACTCTATAAAACTGAAATCTAGATACAGGAGACCTTTCTTTCAAACTTGTAACTGGACACAACGCTGAACCCTTTAATGCATTTAAACGAATATACTGCCCTTTCCATATATCGGTTTTAGATCTCTGAATGAAGATATCAAGCTTATCACTGTAAATCAGAACATGCTGACACAACAAGAAACTGTCAACTGACTTATTCTTAGCTACCACCTCACTAACCCTAAGGGCTCCAAAAAACGACAAAAGAAACACCACTTTAAATAATATTACCTCAAATGAATCAAAACAAACTATACTTAAACAACCTAACAAATCACCCAGCAAAGGGACTGACACTGGACGCCTCTGATCTGGAAATACAGTATCCCTACAGTAACCTTTCAGAACCTGAGAAACTAAAAAACTACCTGTATGACTCTTCCGACCTAGCAACTTAAGGAAAAAATTAACACCAGCTAGCCTCCTTTTGATTGTGGAACCTGACAGATTTCTTTGAATTAAAAACTTTATATATCCTAGGACTGAAAACTCACCGCTTTCAAAAGGATCTAAATCATTAACAAAAGCCCACTGAAACCATTCATTCCATGTTACTACATAACCAGTCCACGTGGCAGATGCTACTGATTTAGCTATGTATTTGCTCAGCTCTCCTAAATTAAATCCCAAAGGTGTTCTGGACATGACTCTCCCTGCAGATCCGCCTCTGGTGCCAACTGAAAGAATCTGCTGAACTGAAAACGGGAAAGGCCTGGAATATGTTTCATTCTTAACCAAATATTCAGCGATAAGCATCTTAACACAAGGTGTCTTAATAGCGAAACTATTTCCCCAGATTTTGCAGACAGGTTATTGACTGCGTTCACTACACTCAAATTGTCACAGTACATTGTGATCCTTTTATTAGCAAAAGCCTGACCCTACAATTCCACAGCCACTAAAACCGGAAAAAGCTCTAAAAGTGTTAGATTTTTGGTATAACCTGCCTGAAACCATATATCAGGCCAAGGCCCCGCACACCATTTACCATTCCAAAAGGCTCCAAAACCACAAGAGCCTGCTGCGTCCGTGAACAGGTTAATATCAGGGTTACAAACTCTTGCATCTTGCCATAAAGTCCTACCATTATAAGTTTCCAAAAAACTAGACCATACAGCCAAATCCGCTTTAATTTCTCTAAAAACTCTGACATGGCACCTAGGCGATTTTAAGCCTGCAGTAGCCTGCGACAGCCTCCTAGAGAATACTCTGCCCATTGGCATAATTCTTGTTGCAAAGTTCAATATCCCTATGACTGACAGCAAAAACTTAAGAGTTGCTTTTTTGGAAACTGATAATAACCAAATTTGACTTTTTAACTTATTCATTTTTGCTTCAGGTAACCGAAATTCCATTTTATTTGAATCAATCGTAATACCTAGAAAAATCAGCTCAGTACTAGGCTGCAGTTTTTTCATGGGCCAAAGGTACCCCAAAGTCCATAGAGACTTCTTCAAATGTGTCAAGCAGGTTTCTACAAATTAAAGAATCCCTTGGGCCCACAAACAAAAAGTCATCCAAATAGTGCATAACACTGGTTTGACCACTCCTTACTTTTACCACCCACTCTATGAAACCTGAAAACTTTTCAAAATAAGCACAGGACAAAGAACAGCCCATGGGGAGGCATTTGTCGAAATAAAGGTAACCTTGGAACTGAAAACCCAAAGAACCAAAACTCTCTGGGTGTATAGGTAGCAATCTAAAAGCAGATTTAATGTCTGCTTTGGCCAAAAGAGCGTTCTGACCACATCTTCTAACCATCCTAAGAGCCTCTTCAAATGAGGTGTATGACACGGAACTCATCTCTTCACTTATGAGGTCATTTAATGAGGCTCCTGGAGAGAAAGATAAATGGTGAATTAATCTAAAAGAACCTTCCTCTTTTTTTAGACACTACTCCCAAAGGAGACAACCTGAATTCTTCAAAAGGGGCTTTAACAAAAGGTCCTTCAACTCTACCCAGTTCCAATTCTTTCTGAACCTTTTCAGCCACTATTTCTGGATAGTCCTCCTCAGATTTTAAATTTTCTATCCACCGAAATTTTTTATCAGAATGACAAGGTAAACGAAAACCTTGTTCAAAACCCTGTCTGAGCAGAATTGCTGTCTCTTTGTCTGGATAGGCTCCTAGCCAAGGCAACATTCTTATCCAACTCACTGGGGTGACTGTTTTTGGGAAAAACACTTTTTTGTACTGCTGGTGTTGTTGGGCTTTGTTTTCAAAAGCAACGAAAATTGGGATCACTGCTTCCGCAGTGTCAGGGCTTTTTGGTCCTGACCAGCCTCCTTAGCCTGATGTCAGTTTTTTTTTTTTTTTTTTTTGTTTTGAGACTATTTAAATCTCAAATTGGCGCCCATTTTTTGCCTGATTGTTCTAGTCGGGCTCCCCTGAGTTCCTTCTAGTTTCTTGAGTTTCGGTCTTGTGTTGTCCGGACTGTGCCTGCCTACCTGTGCCGCATTCCCTTGGTCCTCGAGACTTCCGTTGGCTGCCGTTCTCGGTCCCTTCTCCCTTGCGCCCGCTGTGCCTGTTTTCCCTCTGGAGGCTGCCTTCCCCTTTGCTTCCGTCCGTGCGAGTCTCTCTGGGGTGAGTGGTGCGGCTGCCTCAGCCGCCCGTTTGGATCGTGCCGTACCTGTCTCCCTTGCCGGTTGGGTTGACGCTCTGCCGAACGCGTGCTGCCTGGTGCCCGACTCTTGGAGGCTGGGGTGAAGGGCAGGGGAGCCTCGCTCTCTGGGCTCTGCCTGTTTCGCGCCCCAGCCCTGGGTCTTCCCAGTGGCGGCTGCCTCCGCTTTACTTAGGGCTTCTCCGGAGCCCTTGACTCTGCCTCCCCCCGGTGGGGATATCAGGTACTGCAGGACCTTATGGGCTTTCAGTGAGCTTCTCTAGCCCCCTTTCTTCTGTGAGCCGTTCGATTGGAAAGGCTAGGGGGGGGTTTGGCTCTCTCCCTCCATTTGTGAGGGCTTTCCCTGTTCCTTTTTTCCCTTTATCCTTTGGGGTGGTGGTGCGCAGGGGGTGGTGGCAGAGGAGTTTTGTGGCTTGTTGTTTTTCCTTCAGGAGCCCTGGGCGCGTATGGGTGTTGTCAGGTGGTCCAGGTGGGTATTGGCTGGCGTCTCCTTCTCAAGGCTGTTACTACCGGGTCCTCGGGCCCCACGATTCCCCTTTTTCCCCCAGCTCCGTTTATTATGTTGTAGGGGCTCCTGTCTACCCTTTCTGGGGGTATAATTCACTTCCTATTGAGGCTAGTTTTGCCCGCAGGTCCAGTTTCTCCGAAATTTCCAGAGAAGGTCAGGAGACAATTTTCCCTTCCTTCTGCTTCTCATCTGATATTGGGGAGATCCTGACATAACAATCAGGCCATTATGGACCCCGCAGAACTAGCCCGCGTCATTGCTAGACAGGATCAGCAAGAGGAAATTTTGACTTCTCATGGATCCCAGTTGCAGAATTTGGAAAGGAAGTTGGATGCAGTGTTAGAATTATTAAAAGGGATGTCAACTTCTCCTCCTTCCCAGGGACATCAGTCTCCACCTTCTGAACCCTCGGATGGCTCTGGAAATTTGGGGGCGACGCCCGGTAATCTCGGTATGGGGGCGTTGGTTAGACCCCCAAAACTTCCTTTGCCTGAGAGATATGACGGTACTCAATCCAAATGTAGGGGGTTCATCAATCAATGTCTTCTCCATTTTAATACTAACCCTCAAGGGTTTGGTTCGCATGCTGCACGTATTTCATTCATCATTTCATTACTATCAGATAAAGCACTAGCATGGGCCTCTCCGTTGGTGGAACAAAATTCCCCGTTATTACAAGATTCGGAAGCGTTTTTGAAACATTTTAGAATGATATTTGATATCCCTGGAAGAAAAGCATCAGCTGAGACAGCGTTAATGAAGATTCATCAAGAAGGGAGGCCAGTTAGTGATTATGCTATAGAATTTCGCACATTGGCTTATGAAACCAATTGGAATGAAGAAGCACTTACAGCAGCTTTTCGGAAGGGGCTCAATGATAATTTGAAGGACGCGTTAACTTGGCGTGAAATTCCAGGATCTCTGGAAGAATTGATTTCTCTATGTCTGGAGCTGGACCGTCGTATGGGGGAGAGGCAAGCGGAACGTGAGGGGCAGCGGAGAAAAAATTTCCCACCGACCCACCCATTCCAGCAAGAACCCAGTACAGAGGAAGCTATGGAGATTGGAGGTGTATCAAAATTATCAGAAGCAGAGAAGCGGCGGAGACGTTCTCTGGGGTTATGTTTATATTGTGGCATGAAGGGTCACTTCCTTAGACAATGCCCTACAAGGCCGGGAAACACCAAGGCTTAGAGACTATGGGAGGAAGATCTCTAAGCAATAAGAACACAGAATCCTCCCCTCCATCTCGTCTGATGGTTCCTATATCGTTATCCTGGAACTCTTCTAGTCTTCAGACTTCTGCTTTTATAGACTCAGGAGCGGCAGGTATTTTCATGGATTTCGAATGGGCCAAAGCTCATGGGATCCCTTCTGCTCGTAAGACATCCCCACTGTTGGTTTCGGCTATTGATGGGACCCCATTGGGACCAGGAATTGTATTGTTTGAAACCTTTCCAGTAATGTTGAAAACAGGGATTCTGCACGAAGAAAGTATTTCTTTTGATTTAATCTTGGCACCTCATACTCCAGTGATCTTAGGGCTCCCCTGGCTGAGGAAGCATAATCCATCCATTGATTGGGACCGGGGGGAGATTACAGCCTGGAACCCTACGTGTTTTGAGTCCTGCATTTTGTCTCCGTCATCCATCATGGCGTCTACTACTACCGAAGACCCCCAGCCTTTGATTAAGAGCATCCCCTCTGAGTATCATGAATTTCTAGATGTTTTTTCAAGAAACCAGGCTAACAAGCTTCCTCCATCTAGAGACTGGGATTGCCCGATTGACCTTCTTCCTGGTACAATGCCACCTAAGGGTCGGACCTTTTTACTATCGCCACCAGAAGATCAAGCATTATCAGCTTATATCCAGGAGCAGCTAGCTAAAGGCTTTATCAGACCATCCTCTTCCCCGGCAGGGGCAGGGTTTTTCTTCATTAAAAAGAAGGATGGATCGTTACGCCCCTGTATTGACTACAGAGGGTTAAATAAGATCACCATCAAAAACAGCTATCCCCTGCCTCTTATTTCGGAATTACTGGATCAATTAAAAGGAGCCACCATTTTCACTCGCCTGGATTTACAGAATGCCTACAATTTAATCCGGATTAGGAAAGGGGATGAGTGGAAAACTGCGTTTAATACCAGATATGGCCACTACGAATATCTTGTGATGCCATTCGGCCTATGTAATGCGCCGGCAGTTTTCCAAGGATTTGTTAATGACATTTTTAGAGATATGTTGTTATCCCACGTTATAGTATTTCTGGACGACATTTTGATTTATTCCTCCTCCTTAAGTACCCATCGTACTCAAGTTCGAGAAGTCCTTCAACGCCTCAGGGAGAATTCATTGTGTGTCAATATTAAGAAATGCGAATTTGAACAGTCTCGCTTGTCATTTTTGGGATACATTATTTCTACAAACGGCATAGAGATGGATCCAGCTAAAGTGGAAGCGGTATCAAACTGGCCCATTCCGCAGGACAAAAAAGCTATCCAGCGATTCATTGGTTTTTCTAATTACTATCGAAAATTCATTCGGAATTTTTCAAAAATTGTGGCTCCTATAACGGCTCTTACTAAGAACAAAGCGGATCCTCGGAACTGGGGACCTGAAGCATTACAAGCGTTTGCCAGTTTAAAGAAAGCTTTTACCACGGCACCTATCCTTCGTTTTCCAGATCCAGCCTTGCAATTTATTCTTGAAGTCGATGCATCAGAAGTGGCTGCTGGAGCAGTCCTATCCCAGCGAGATCCAGATTCTTCTAAAATACACCCTTGTTCATTCTTTTCAAAGAAATTTTCTCCTTCGGAGCAAAATTATGATGTAGGTAATCGAGAACTGCTGGCCATAAAGATGGCATTGGAGGAATGGAGACATCTTTTGGAGGGCACTCCCCAGCCAGTTCTGATTATTACTGATCACAAAAATCTGTTATTTCTAGAATCAGCTAAACGTCTAAATCCTCGACAAGCACGTTGGGCTTTATTTTTTACTAGGTTCAACTATCTCATTACCTACAGGCCAGGTTCCAAGAATGTCAAGGCGGATGCATTATCTAGACAATTTGAACCTAGTCCGGGTCCTCCTCCTGAACATATTATACCAGCAGACCATATTGTGGCTATTCTAGAATCCTCTACAATGGATAAAATTATACAGCAGCAAGGACCCGCAGTCCCTGGACAACCTGTCCATACCCTATTTGTTCCCCCACGGTTTCGAGTAGAGATTCTGCGGTGGGGTCATGAATCTAGGGTGGCAGGACACCCTGGGATCCGAAAAACCTTTGATCTACTAGCAAGACAGTTTTGGTGGCCTTCTTTAAGAGAAGACGTCACAGATTTTGTCAAGGCTTGTCTACCATGCGCCAGACATAAACCATCTCACCAACGTCCAGCTGGGCTTCTTTGTCCGTTACCCATTCCTACGGTTCCATGGTCTCATTTGGCCATGGATTTCATTGTGGATCTTCCTCCATCACAAGGGATGACAACAATTTTAGTGGTCGTAGACCGTTTTTCTAGACAAGGTCATTTTATCCCTCTCCCTACACTTCCTACAGCGGCAACTTTGGCTACGATTTTCTTGAAAGAAGTGTTTCGTCTTCACGGATCTCCATCCCATATCATATCGGATAGAGGATCACAGTTTGTTTCCCGTTTTTGGAGAGCCTTTTGCTCCAGGCTTGGGATTAAACTTCATTTCTCTACAGCATATCATCCCCAATCCAACGGACAATCAGAACGAACAAATCAAACCTTGGAACTATTTTTGAGACAGTTTATGAACACTAACCAGTCGGATTGGGTAGAGTTATTACCCTTTGCAGAGTTTTCATTTAATAATCGATTGCACGACTGTCTGCAGTGTTCCCCATTCTTTGCGGCAATGGGTTATAATCCTCGTTCACTGCCTTGGGGATCTTCACAGGGAGTACCTGGAGCAGATAAGATGGTGGACAACCTACAAGAACTCTGGTCATCAGTCCACTCAAATTTATCTAAAGCTATCCAACAGCAGAAAAGAGCAGCTGATAAATACCGTTCGCCAGCCCCAGTTCTTCGAGTGGGGGACTGAGTATTACTATCGACAAAAAATATAAGTTTACGGTTACCTTCACTAAAGTTCGGACCCCGTTTTGTTGGCCCATACAAGATTATTAAGCAAATCACTCCAGTCACATTTGAACTATCTTTACCATCTAGCTGGCGGATTCCCAACAAATTTCACGTTTCTTTATTAAGAAAGGTTACCAAGAACCGTTTTTCTTCCACTCGTAAACCCCCTACTCCAATCATGATTAACGGAGAACCAGAATTTGAAGTGGCTCGTATCCTAGATTCAAGGAAGGTCAGAAGATCATTGCAGTATCTCATCGAATGGAAGGGATACGGCCCGGAGGAGAACTCCTGGGTGCCGGCTAAAGATGTTCATGCACCTGCTCTTATCCGGCATTTTCATCTTCAGCACCCGGATAAACCAGGGCGCCCGGAGGGCTCCCTTTGAAGTAGGGGGTACTGTCAGGGCTTTTTGGTCCTGACCAGCCTCCTTAGCCTGCTGTCAGTTTTTTTTTTTTGAGACTATTTAAATCTCAAATTGGCGCCCATTTTTTGCCTGATTGTTCTAGTCGGGCTCCCCTGAGTTCCTCCTAGTTTCTTGAGTTTCGGTCTTGTGTTGTCCGGACTGTGCCTGCCTACCTGTGCCGAATTCCCTTGGTCCTCGAGGCTTCCGTTGGCTGCCGTTCTCGGTCCCTTCTCCCTTGCGCCCGCTGTGCCTGTTTTCCCTCTGGAGGCTGCCTTCCCCTTTGCTTCCGTCCGTGCGAGTCTCTCTGGGGTGAGTGGTGCGGCTGCCTCAGCCGCCCGTTTGGATCGTGCCGTACCTGTCTCCCTTGCCGGTTGGGTTGGCGCTCTGCCGAATGCGTGCTGCCTGGTGCCCGACTCTTGGAGGCTGGGGTGAAGGGCAGGGGAGCCTCGCTCTCTGGGCTCTGCCTGTTTCGCGCCCCAGCCCTGGGTCTTCCCAGTGGCGGCTGCCTCCGCTTTACTCAAGGCTTCTCCGGAGCCCTTGACTCTGCCTCCCCCCGGTGGGGATATCAGGTACTGCAGGACCTTATGGGCTTTCAGTGAGCTTCTCTAGCCCCCTTTCTTCTGTGAGCCGTTCGACTGGAAAGGCTAGGGGGAGGTTTGGCTCTCTCCCTCCATTTGTGAGGGCTTTCCCTGTTCCTTTTTTCCCTTTATCCTTTGGGGTGGTGGTGCGCAGGGGGTGGTGGCAGAGGCGTTTTGTGGCTTGTTGTTTTTCCTTCAGGAGCCCTGGGCGCGTATGGGTGTTGTCAGGTGGTCCAGGTGGGTATTGGCTGGCGTCTCCTTCTCAAGGCTGTTACTACCGGGTCCTCGGGCCCCACGATTCCCCTTTTTCCCCCAGCTCCGTTTATTATGTTGTAGGGGCTCCTGTCTACCCTTTCTGGGGGTATAATTCACTTCCTATTGAGGCTAGTTTTGCCCGCAGGTCCAGTTTCTCCGAAATTTCCAGAGAAGGTCAGGAGACAATTTTCCCTTCCTTCTGCTTCTCATCTGATATTGGGGAGATCCTGACACGCAGGTCATGCATTCATGTTTAAACTTACAATTATTAGGAAATTTGTACTGACTTTCATTAAAAGCCCAACAAGTACCTTTCTTGTAGTTTTGACCATGTGTCAATAAATTATTTTTCTGCAAGTTACCAGAAGCTTGTTGTGACATTAGGGAAACCCATAGCATCACATCTTTTTGACCCCAGGAGACCGCCTTATGTACTGCCAATCTCTGACGCACTTGTTCATCATAAAGAAACCATGCAAACCCCCCAAAATGTCCTAAATGCTTCCAAAACAATTTCTAAATGTTGGAAAAGTCCCGAGTGTGCTTTTCCCCCATTACTGCTGCAAATATTGAAAAAGCCTGAAGCAAATTATGAAGAGTATGAGGAATAGGCCTTCTTCTGTCAACATCAGATTTTTCCTCACTCTTCATATGAATAAATTCCTTTGACGCTGGCAATAAAGATAAAATATCCAAAAACTCCCCTTTCCAAATTTTTTCTTTTACCTGTGTTGACAGATGAAAGCCTAATGGGGATGAACTACATGCAAAAGCTTCTTTTAAACAACCTTCATTAACACTACCCAAATTTTCTTTCCTCAAACTGTCACTATGAACTTGTAACCCAGCTGACACTTCACTACTTTTAACACTTTCAGCTGGCTCAGCAAATTCCCATACCTTAGCTATATCAGCAGTTTTAGGTTGCAATTGTTTTAAAATCCCAGCTAGGGAGCTTAGAACATCCCCTAATGCATCAGTTTTAAAAACAGCATCAGTATACTCACCAGCCTTCCCTGCTGCTGACTGAATAACTGGAACTGCAGCACTTGGAGCTGGGCTTGATGGCAAAATCTCTGTATGTGGTTGTCTCTCGTGTTGTCTGTCTGGAATCCTCTTCCTCTTGGCTTTCTTGGGACCTCTTCTGTCTTCTGGCGAGAAAGCTCGCCTGGGCTGCCTCTTTCTGTGTGTTGGAGTCGCTGGTGGAAAACACAGCTCTTCCTGCGTTCCACTATGCTGACCCTGCCCATCCCTGAAGTCTCCGCCTCCCATTTCTACGACGGATGGAACAGGTGACTGAGGAGGAGAAGTGCTGAGACGACGACGCTTCCCCCTCGCTTCCTCTGGTGAACGCAATGACGCGGGCGCCCCAGCTGATCCTGACGTCGATGGGCCGTCTCTCAGGCATTGACGCAGCCACTCTTCACCTCCGCCAGACATGACACGCTCCTTCATCCTGCCGAACAGCAACTCCAGTTCTGCAGACATCCTCCGCTGCAACGTGAACAGCTCTCTTGCTCAGCAGCGTTGGAACACTTCCACAGGCTGGGTCACTTTGAAGAACCTGCAAAGAGAATTCTCATTGGGTATTTATATTTGCTCTTCCCGCCTAAAGCCTATATACTGAGCGCGAGACCCTTTGCACTGCGGCCAATCACCTCCTTAAGCGGGAAGAGCAAAACTTCTAGCAAGTTCTATATTTATTTAATTAAACAATAAATTCTTAAAGGGGACAATACACTTAAACTGGAGCTCTCAACAGCTCCATGAGGGCCTTGCCTTAAAGGCACAATCCCTTCACATTCCGAACAAGTATAGTTTACAGGCCTGCAAATACTTCCTGAATACGAGGGGCATTGAATTTGGTAGTCATAATGAATTTGTTACATTTTGTGTTGACTAAGAATTGTTTTATTTTCAATAGTAAAATTTATGAGCAATGTAGGGCAGTTGCTATGGGGGTCACATGTGCCCCGATCAACAATGGAAAGTTAAGGATGAACCAGCAGTAGAACGTGATGAGTAATAAAATATTTATTACAATATAAATTATAAAAATAATAAATGAAAGTGTTTTTGTTCTATTGTCTATCCCCTGATGAAGTAAGAAGGCTCTCACGAAACATGTATGGAAATAGTATTTTAACTACTATTTTTATTATTTATATTTTAATAAACATTTTCTTATTCATCACATTCTACTGCTGGTTCATCCTTAACCTTCCGTGGAGGAATACAAGTATTGTGTATGTAAAGTGCTTAACACTGGGTCCTTCTGGTAAGTAATGTTTTGGCTATCTAACAGTGTTACCCTTAGAGGGTGGTATTTCCGCCCATGTGCTTCTTATATTCCATTTAGGACCGAGGGTTTTTTCAGCAAGCTCACAAAAACACCGCTTGACATAATAGGATTAACAGCTATTGTGTGTAGTGTCTACCGATGGGCATTTTAGGACTATTATTTCTTGCAAGTACCGACACTATAGATCGTAATTGGTACACACAGATGCTTCCCTCAGATCCTTTGTGCTCTTGTCTTTTTTCCTTCACCTGTATGTGCTTGTGACTATCCAGGGGACTGATTGAATCATTTGGAAAAGGATCATTTGAATGAGTTTTATGCCTGTGCCATTTGGGATTCTGTTATAATTTCACAGGCTTGGCTACTGCTGTTTGATCCCCCTACAGAGGCACCTCAGTATCACATTAGCCCCTTCTCATCTATATAGTCTACCTCTACCTGAATAGTGTTTAGGTGGTTACTCTTTGTATTATATTGATGCCGGCATCTAGTGACAGGTTTTTTTTTAACCACAATGTTGTTTTTGTTTTTTACTTTAGGTATGGGGAGGGAATGATATCTGGGTGTTGGATCACTTCCTATTTACAGGAGCATTGTATTATGTCTCAATTTATTTATATTTGCGATTTATTATATTTTGGATTTATTTTTGAGGAGTTGAGTAACTATGTGAACCACTATTTTTCTTTTCTTATTTACCAATTTACAAACCAATTTGACTGGGTTACTCATCATTCAATATACCACTTCCTGGTCATTATTTAACCCTTTGGACATTAGAGAGGTCTTCAGTACAGTATGTTCTGATGTGTTGGATACATTTCCAGTATTCAAATGGCTAAGAGCTTTTCTTGAGCTTGTATGTAAGAGGGTAAGGATATTTTACGTGCCATAAAATGGTGGATGAGTGGAGAGGTCATATGAGGACTGGAAACTTAACTAAAGGACCATAGGCTGTTTGGCCTGGTGCACCAGAGATGTAAATCCATTAATCCTTATACCCTTTATGCATATGCATGTAAAATGGAGTTTTGGGATGAAATTTGTTCTAGGCTGCTTGCAAAATATTGCATCATGAGGACATCCCCCAGAAGCAGCACTGATTGTCAGATCTAAAGCATGCAGCGTGCATGGCACATATTCAGGCAAAAATCATTTTCATAATGGATGTTCTGCAAATATACTAGGCCTTAGAGTGTTGTTAAGAAATATGTTGTGTACCTCTCTGGTACTCAAAAGGTTAAACATGTGTTACTTCAGCTGCTTATGGTTTTAACCCCTCATGTGCCAATACTTTGGACACTCCTCTAGCACTCAGAGGGTTAATTCCATGAGTATTGGTGGGACAGCACATTTCAGACCATTGTACTGGACATCTGTTTGGTGCTCAAAGGGTTGTCCCCTTGAATGCTGGGGACAAAGTTTCTAGCATTTAAGGTACCAGTAGTAGCTTTCACACTTTTATGTTTATATAAATGAGTATATACTGTACTTATGAGGCACAGCTTCCAAAACATGACAGTTTATTCTGGTAAAGAACCGCCTGCAATGTGATATGGTTACTATTTACAACTGCATGTAGGATAACACAAAGAATTATCTAGGGTCAGTTTCATCAGCAGGAAGGTGTAAATTACAAGAGGGCATTCACTCCTATTAGAGGAAAGGAGATTTTGCTGTCTGCAAGGGAACACGTAGAATTAAAGGGATAGTAATACTTAAAATGTAAAAAAAAATATGTTGTAGGGTTTATCCCCCTGAGTAAAACAAGAGTACTCCCACTGCTGAAAGGTGTTTCATTCAAAAGTTATTAATTTTAAAAGTTTAATTTTTTAGGTGCAATATCACAGTGGCCTGAAATTGTACAGTGGGGCTGTTGCTACACCATCCTATGGAGATTTATGGTCAATTGACCAGAGCTGTCCATAGGATCGTGTAGCAACAGCGCCACTGTACAATTTCAGGCCACTGTGATATTGCACCTAAAAAATTCAACTTTGAAAATTAATAACTTTTGAATGAAACACCTTTCAGCAGTGGGAGTACTCTTGTTTTACTCAGGGGGATAAACCCTACAACATATTTTTTTTTACATTTTAAGTATTACTATGCCTTTAAGGACTTTACCACTGAAGGTGGTGTTGGCAGATGCACTAGAGATATTCAAGATAAGACTGTTCATTTTCAGCAAATAAGAATATACAAAGGTGTGTATATATTATATATATAAAAGCACACTAACTATGCAAAATATTTACTTCCATCAGACTTTAACACACTGAGGCTAAGAAGAACGGGAGCAATTCTGATGCCAATCAATGGCACCACAAGGGAGTTCACAGCTCTTACTCCTGACTTTACCCTCTCCAATTTCACCAGGACAATCCAATCCCCTGCCTCCTTTTATCCTCTCCAGTTTCACACCATTCCTACTCTCTCCACATTCACCACACCATTCCTACACCTTCTTATCCTCTCCAGTTTCACACCATTCCTACTCTTTCCACATTCACCACACCATTCCTGCACCTTCTTATCCTCTCCAGTTTCACTCCATTCCTACTCTCTCCACACTCACCACACCATTTCTGCCTCTTCTTACCCTTACCCTCTTCAGTTTCACATCTTTTCTACCCCTGCCCATTCTTACCTCTCCAGTTTCACACCATTGCTATTCTCTTCACATTAGTCACACCATTCCTGCCCCTTCATATTCTCTTCAGTTTCACACCATTCCTACTCTCTCCACATTCACATAATTTGTAGCTTTCTTATCCTCTCCAGTTTCACCACATCCCTCCTACACTGGCAGCTGCTTACTCTCTACAGCTACATTACAGCACATGTATTCCACATAAATTACTGGCTTTGGTACAGCCCCTAATGTAGCAAGATCACAGGACCTCAAACTCTGCTCATTGCATGTGGTAATCTTAGATTGGGAGTCAGAGACGCTCAACTAAGAACAAGCCTGCAGTACAAATTTGGAGGCTCTATAGGAATGGTATCCTACCCAGGGTGCAGTCTCCTTTAGCCCACTAGTGCCTTTCACAGAGAGGAAATATCCTAAAGCATATCATATTGGTCCTGCCATTACAGGAATCCAGTCACGAAATGCCAGGCAATTACTTTCTGAACAAGAAAAACAGCCAACCCCAGACGTACGTTTCAGCCTTGTTGGGCCTCGTCAGTGAGGTGAAGCTGATCTCTCTAAGCACTCTGAGCAAGGGGTCCAATACTGGATTCCCCTATTACCCTTGGGGTGACTAATCCCAATGATAATTTGCATATGTAGATTTGGAGTCAGACACGCTCAACTAGGAACGAGTCTGCAATACAAATTTGCAGGCTCTATAGGAAGGGTATCCTACCCAGGGTGCAGTCTCTTTTAGCCCACTAGTGTCTTTCACAGAGAGGAAATATCCTAAAGCATATCATATTGGTCCTGCCATTATAGCAGTCCAACCACGAAATGCCAGGCAACTCCCCTCTGCAGAAATGAAACAGCCAACCCCAGATGTAAGTTTCGGCCTTGTTGGGCCTCGTCAGTCAGGTGAAGCTGGGTAGGATACCATTCCTATAGAGCCTGCAAATTTGTATTGCAGGCTCATTCCTAGTTGAGCGTGTCTGACTCCCAGTCTACACATGCAAATTATCATTGGGATTAGTCACCCCAAGAGTAATAGGGGAATCCAGTATTGGACCCCTTGCTCACAGTGCTTAGAGAGATCAGCTTCACCTCACTGACGAGGCCCAACAAGGCCGAAACGGACGTCTGGGGTTGGCTGTTTTTCTTGTTCAGAAAGTAATTGCCTGGCATTTCATGATTGGATTGCTGTAATGGCAGGACCAATATGATATGCTTTAGGATATTTCCTCGCTGTGAAAGGCACTAGTGGGCTAAAGGAGACTGCACCACGGGTAGGATACCATTCCTATAGGGCCTGCAAATTTGTATTGCAGGTTCGTTCCTAGTTGAGCGTCTCTGACTCCCAAGCTACATGTGGTAATCTTAAACAGCTTGTACACTCTGGACGCAACAATGTGGACATAACATTCAGGACAGACTGAAGATATCTCTTGAACCAAGGAGGAAGGACAAAATTCATGGGGGACATTATGATTTTCCAGTCATAGTAAGGTAACTGGGGGCTTATTAGAAGGAGTAAGTGTTCCTTTAAGGCTATCAAAATTAGCAGCAACTGATCTCTATTCTTTAAGAATACAAAATATCCAATCTTACAAAGATGGTTTTATTCAGCACAAACAGCTTTAAATATGTTGTTCCATACAAGTAAGAAAACATTTGTTTCATGAACGATATATCAAAGGTTTCATGGACAGTTTGGATAACGACACAATAAAAAAAACTGAAACGTCTTCGGATATTAAGTTGAAAATTGAAGTACGCTACTGTCTAAAAACAACAGGTAATTTACTCACGTCCTAAAAATACTACATTATCCGGTCAGGAACAGCACTTTAACATCTGATTATTATTCAATTCCTTCACTTTTGGTAGCACCATTAAAGCTTTAGCCAGCTGCTTACCTAAGAATAAATGCTATATAGGATTAAGCTTTCAAGCCCTAAACTGTGTGCGGGATTTGTAACGCGTTATCACGCTACATGCCCATTTGGTAACTAAAGGTTTGAAAATAATCCAGTGCAAAAATTACTTGTTTAACCCCTTATATGCTAGAGATGACAGCAGCTTGGAACAGTAAGTATTTTTCTGAAGATAATATGCTATAGGGCTTTTACTGCCAAGTACAAAAAAAAAACTACTCCCACTACTGTGAGATAAATGTTATTACAGCTCAAAATGTTAGCAGCAGAGCCAACTGGTGTCCAAAGGCCATTTTTTCATTACAGCTCACTCAGTAGGAGAACTTGAGTCACAGCGAGTGATGGCAGCAACATCACTGGGTGACCACGACAGAAAACTGCTTTTTTAATGCAGTAGCAAAAGCCTTATATCATATTTTTTCATAATAAAGTTTACTGATCCTTTAACGTGTTGAAAGATTGCAGCTCACATCTTCACATGATGAGCAATGTAGTCCAACAATAGCTGAAAAGCTGCAATTTGCATACCCCCTGATCTAAAAGTTTAAGATACTTTTAAGCAGAATGTACCTACGCCCTGGCTCTCGCAAACTATACCTAATGAGAAGTAGGGGTTTATGCACTAAAGTGTGATAAGGATGTGATAAAGTGGAGATGACTTCTACAATCCCTCTGTTATTATACAGAACCTATGCACTAAGATCTATCCTACTTGAGAAGTATTAGTGCATAGAATAACATAGAATAACATCCAGTGATGCCACTGCAGAAATGTCACTGGAGAAGTGATGTCAGTGGAGTAGTGATGTCACTGGAGAAGTGATCTCATTATCTCTGAATAGTGCATGTCCGCTGTAGTGTTTTGTGCAGTGTTGTAATGTATGAACAGGTACTTGTTTGTTAGGAAATATATGATATTTGCCTATTCTTATGAGTTACTGCAATAAGCTGGTATCATTTTAACAGTAAAACCATGTGTTTTATTCTTTTTGGTTTATTAATTGCTCCATCACATCAACATGTGTCCTGTCTATATAGGACTTTAAAAATTTGTAAAATGAAAATACCCACTCTAAAAGCATAACGCAGTGGCCACTAAGAAGTGCTACAAATTGTTCTTACACTTAACCCATTTTGGATGTTTGCACGGCTCTTGTACATTCTGCTTTTTTAAGCCATATTTAAGAGGTCAAAGATGAGCAATTCAGGAACAAACCAAAGGGGAAAAAATGAAATTATTTGAAAGGGATAGTAATGTTCCACAAAAGCAACAGCTCCAATTAATCTTCAAAGTATTTGGGCCATGGAAAGTGTTATTTCAATACTTTCATAGTTGTAGTTCAAGAGTAATAGAATGATAAAATATCCCCCCTCCCGCCCCTTTTACCTAGTGTAAGCCGCCTCCACTCAGATGTGGAATCTGGTCCTGGGACCAGACACCTCACAGCAAGAGACAATCTACTTACTGTAAAAACAATGAAAGCCCTGCCCCACTGACAGGTTTTTCCCTTATGCTCACTGAAGATTGTCCCTCTCTGTGATCCATGCAGACAATCCTGTTGCTCTGAGGTGAGCAGTGTTACATCAGTAAAAGGGGCGGGAGGGGGATACTTTATCATTCAATTACTCTTGAACTACAACTCTGACAGTATTGAAATAACACTTTCCATGGCCCAAATACTATTGTGAAACATTACTATCCTTTTAAATGTGGCTTTTTACCCCTTGAATGCTAGGAATATGTTCCACATATAGCTCTGCGATGCATTGGAGACCTCTCCAGCATTCATGGGGTGAAAAGTCCCATTTAAATTAATGGAAATTTTGGGGAATGCTTGTTTCTCCCCTCTGGTGCAGTTGGTTTGTCCCATAATTACTCATCTTTAGCTTCCTGAATATAGACAGCTCTTTGATTTAACCATTTCACAGCACATTGAGTAAGTAAGGCTTGATAGACATGATATTTTTACAATACACAGTGACAATGTTTAGGTTGAGAAGATGCTGCTTCTAGCATGGTTTGGAAATGCATTTTCATGGATTATACTGAATGCTGTAATATGCAGACGACATGCTGTGTTATAAACTCCAGCATTAGTAATAGATAAATTAAGAGTCCGGTCTATTAGCTCTCTCTTAAGGATATGTCAGACTCTAAGAGCTGTTGTTTCTTTAGGCAAACCATCTTGATTCTCTCTCGGATGTGTTCTGCTGTCGAGGCCATGTCGCTTGGACTCCCAAAATACTGTTCAGTTCTGTAAGACAGAAAAAAAAATTAAATACACGAGTTTTAATAGCAAAACTTTTAACCATTTTGACTGACAGAGGGGTATTCAATGCATTGCAAAGCAATGCATTGGATACCCCTCTGGGACTCAAAATGGTTAATCTTTTGAGGGCCAGAGGGGTGTGTTGCATGACCCTCTGTTACTCAACGTATCAAGTCTTATGCAATTTTGTAGGTTAGAAAGCTGCATTACCTTGAATTCAGTAAAAGGATAAAATAACTGAAAAATGGTAAGGTCCCTTTTAAATTACTTAAAGAGATGGCAATGTTTCATAATAAAAGCAGCGCTAATTAATCATCATATCATTTGGGCCATGAAGAGTGTTATTTCAATACTGTCAGAGTTGTAGTTCAAGAGTAATTGAATAATAAAGTATCCCTCACCCGCCCCTTTTACTGATATAACACTGTCCAGCTTAGAGCAGCAGGGAGTGTCCAGGTAGATTGCAGAGAGGGACAATCTTCAATTAAGATAAGGGAAAAAACCTGTAAAACCTGTCAAGGGGGGCAGGGTTTTCCATTGTTCTCACAGTAAGAATTTTGACCCTTGCTGTGAGCTGTCTGGTCTATGGACTGAATTCCACATCTGAGGATTGGGGGCTTACACTAGGTAAAATGGGCAGGAGGGGGAAACTTTATCATTCAATTACTCTTGAACTACAACGCTCACAGAA
This sequence comes from Rhinophrynus dorsalis, assembly GCA_037306005.1. Lineage (NCBI taxonomy): Eukaryota > Metazoa > Chordata > Amphibia > Anura > Rhinophrynidae > Rhinophrynus > Rhinophrynus dorsalis. Next base: position 180,669,631 of record CM074725.1, on the reverse strand, counting down.
ATGAAATAACACTCTCAATGGCTCAAATACTACGAAGATTAATTGGGGCTGCTGTTTTTGTGAAACATTACTATCACTTTAAACCTGTCACCAAAAATAAATTGAAAGCGCTTTTAAAATCACCAATGTCACATTAAAATACTTTATTTGATAACTTTTTTTTTAGATTTATACATATTGCTAATTAAGACATGTCTGCATGCATTCCTGACGTAACTATAAATTACCTCCCCCACTAACTGACACTTAAAGGGATTGTAATACTTAATATTTAAAAAAAAAAAAAAAAAAAAAAAAAAAAAAAATTATATATATATATATATATATATATATATATATATATATATATATATAGTAGTGTTTATCCCCCTGAGTAAAAAAAAGGGTACTCCCACTGCCGAAAAGTGTTTTTACAGCTCAAAGTTGAATTTTTTAGGTACAATATCACAGTGGCCTGAAATTGTACAGTGGCGCTGCAATAACTTTTGAATAAAACACCTTTCAGCAGTGGGAGTATCCTTGTTTTATTCAGGGGGATAAACCCTACAACATATTTTTTTTTTTTTTTTTTTTTTTTTACATTTTAAGTATTACTATCCCTTTAACCATGCCTCCCAAATGTCTCTCTGTAGGAGGGACAGTCCCACTTTTACACCCAAATCTCCCTGTCCCTCTTTCCCACCCTGATGTCCCTCTTTTAGGAGATCAGACTGTGTGGTGTGTATATAAGTGCATCCAATTGCTCTACAGCAATAAAACTCACATTATTGTTTGTTTAAACGTCAGTATATGTGTTTATAAATTGGTCTGTGTAAATAAAATACTCTAGTCTTGTTATAAGTCATTTATTAGGTTACACAAGGAGGTATCAATATGTAATGAAATAGCCTAAAAATTCTTGGTAATGCCACGCCCATCAGGCATGCCCCCAGCAACACCCTCTAAAACATAAGTGTCCCTCTTTGACAATTTGAAATGTTGGGCGGTATGCTTAACCTTGAGCACCAGGGGGGTACACAAGCATTGCTCTGCGGTGTGTTGAAACCCCCCCCCCCCCCCAGCATTCCAACAGATTAACTCTTTCAGTGCTAGTGGAGGTAACCAATGCATTGCTGAGCAATGTCAGTGAGTGAGGGATGTTACCAAGAGATAAGACAGGAAGTGCCTACACTGCATACCTTAATTGACATAACCTATTAATGTAAATTACTCAGACTAGTTTTTTAAATAAAGAATGGCTAATGTAACACATAGTCGATTTAGAAAGCTCTTTCAAAATCACCAAAGTTGTTTTAGCTGCTAAAGTTCCTTTAACACCAAACTTAAGACAACAAGTGGCTGTAATAAGAAGGAGTATGCTGTAATAAACCTATATATTCCTGTAAACGTTTCCATACCATGACAGATGATACAATTTTGCCTATGCTGTTGCACTCCGGGGAAGCAATTTCCCTTGTAATTATCATTTCTTGCTGTGTCAGCACAACACAGGACAGACTTATGAATAGTAAGTGAGGATTACAAACCAAAACCGCTCCCCCCATGCCTGCTGAAAAACAGCATCTAAGGCATCACGCTCAAAAGAAATGAGGAACAATTCTTGAGAAAACCAATTGTATCAGAGGGGACAAATACAACTTCTCCAATACATAAATATGGCTTTTAAACCTTTCAGTGGCAGAGGGGTATGCACAACATGCCAAGCAATGCATTATGTACACTCTGGCATTCTATGGGTTAACCCCTCCCTCACATTACAGCACTATTGCAAATAGCATACAGTGCAGGGACAGTAACTTACACAATTATGAGATGGGTATGTTTATCTGACCCATAAAACATCTGTAACCTGCAATGATAAAGGGTGATAGATAGAAATCAAGTCAAGTGCTAGCATAACCCACTGCAGAATAAAACCAAAATGGGTCTCCCTCACATTGCAGAGCACTCGGAAATACAAAAAGAGAGATGGCCCAATTATAAAATGAAAACAGTAATAATGAACTGATATACAATTCTATATCTTATAATACAATCAGGATAGCACTGTGTTCCGAGTGCTCTGCAATGTGAGGCAGACCCGAATTTCTTTACACATTACCATGATTAAGACCCTGAGAGTAGAGGAGAGGCCAGAAGGGGAGGGCAGGAAACTACAGATAGTAAATCACTGGACCATTCTGAATAGCTGAAGATGGACCTGTTGCTTTCTCTTAATTTCTGAGTTTTCCCAAATCTAGTTAGCAATGTTAGAAACTAGGGATACTATAAATGCCCTATCTGAATCCACTGGTGGCTGGACAGACATCTGAAGCTCCGCAACGGAGATGACTTCCATAAGACTGGCAGGACAGTTTTCTTAAGGTATCTTTCATTCAATACAGTTTTGCATAAAAGACAACAGGGATCATCCATAGCCTCTGTTTGAAATATAACAAAAAGTACAAATCATCCTCTAAGTGATTAACCAGTAAGGGTAAGGACCAAGAGAAAGCTAAAGTGACAGTGTGCAGAGTGCCAAACTAGTATGGTTGCTCTAGGCCATGCAGAAGTGCTGTTTGCAAATGCTAATGAGGAAGTTACAGCGTGAGAGGCTGCCTTAGCTCTGAGCAGTTCAACAGTCTCTTGCGGTACCAGCCCTTCAAAAACACGGTCCAGCTGCCTATTGCAGCACAAACGGGTACATCACAGAGGCAGGTATATCTGCCAGAGCTGCCTAATCTTACAAGTGGTCTAGCTGCCAGCAGCCGTACCAGCAGAGACATCCCGCAGACGGTCCAGCCACCACCATCTTCCACATCCTAAAGGAGGTCCCGCCACCAGCAGCGGTACCAGCTTGCACATCTTGCAGATGATCCAGTTGCCAATAGCGGAACCAGTCACAGTCTCCAGTAGGCAGTCAAGCTGTCCAAAGCTGAACCAGCTGTAGTCCCATGTAGGTAGTCCAGCTGCATTGAGTGGCACCGGCCATAGTCTTCTGTTGGAAGCCCAGTTACCCTGCGCAATCTCAGCCCGCAGTTCAGTAGGACGACTAACTGCCCATAGTGTTCTTAGCCATCAAACATATCGAGGCAATCTTGAGGCTCTTAGTGGTCTTCGCCTGCACAATTTTGAAGGCAGTCTTGTTGCCTTTAGCGGTCTTAGCCTGAACATCCTGCCAGCCCATATTTATCTAGTCCGCTCTCTCTGCCATGGGAGTCCTTTTGTGTAATGCGACCATCCCATCTGTCATCTTGTCTGTAAATCAAGATCCAGACCATACCCTATATTTGTGACAGAGGCAAAAAAAAATTTAAATCAGCAATGGACAGCTCCTGGAAACCATCTGCCATGTGCTCCACCCCCCTTAGAATTGGTCTGGTCTGCAGAACTTACAGCAGGAGGTCACAAAGGACTCCATAGAACCATTGCTTCCATTGCCAAAAGCAGGAAGAACACACAAAAGGGAGCACTACAGAAAAATACAGGTACCCAGTCGGGTGCGAATAAGCATAGCTAAAGGGGAAACCTCTCTCCAACATAGACAAACAAATAGGGTACATGGCTGTATTCCAGCAAAGGTGCCAAGCTGGGCCCTTCATTAAGTCAACAAACTATGGGAAGAATCCAGACATGTCCATAGGTTGGGAGGACATGAAAAACACTGAGGATGGTGGGGGTGGGAAGTCTCCTGTCCTACATGCTGAGGTGAGACCTCTCTAAAAGCATGTTACCAAGGAGACCCTGAAGGAAATAAACATTCCAAAAATCCCAACTGGTTTAAATGGATCTTTTACCCTCTTGCATATTAGATGGGTCAATGCTTCACAATGCATTTGAGACCTCTTTAGCTTTCAAGGGATTTAAGTCCCACTTAAATCATGGGGAATTTTAATGCACTCTTTAGCTTACTGAATGTAAACATTGACTCAGAAAGGACCAACTGTAAGTTTTAGTTTGCTGGTCATAGGACTTCTATTTTGCCCTCAATAGACTGTTGTTCATGACCAACTAACATGAAGGTGGTGTCCATGTTATATGCATCAGCATGTCTTCACAATGCGTTCACAATCTCTGGTCCTTAACCCCTTCCCAACAATGGACGTACATGTACGTCCTGCAAAAACTGTCACTTAGTGACAGAGGACGTACATGTATGTCCCGGAGGTCCGGGTCCCCGCGCGGCTGCACGCCGTTCGGGGATTCCGGAATAATTAAAAAAATAAAAATAAAAACATTCTTAGCTGGGCGTTAAGTGACGGCCACGTGTGTGTGTGGCCGGTCACTAAGGGGTTAAAGGATTGCATTTTATAAAGATAGGAAAAGTTTTAATTGTATCTCTCTGTTAAAATATGCTCTTTCATATAACAGGAATTTGTATTTTGGTCATTGGTATTCCCTTAAAGGGGAACATTTGCATTAAAAAAAATTTGACCATGGGTTTTAATCAATAAAACAAGATTAGCGCTGTGTTTTTTTTTTGTTTTGTTTTTTTTTCCTTAACTTACCTACGAGTGGAGATATGAAGGCTTCAGATCGGACACTTCCATGTTCTGCAGCACCCTGTATGTGCCACAGACGCCGCAGGACTTCCCAGCTGCTCCAGGGAGCGCGTTCCCGCTCTCCTTCACAGCTGTATTTTTGTGGGCTAACGTTACAGCAGACTCTGTTTACAATGCTACTGAGGTTGGAACCTCAGTAGCATTGTAAATGGCTTTTGCTTTAACGTTAGCCCACAGAAATACAGCTACGAAGGGAAGCATGAATGCTCTCCCTGGGGAAGCTGGGAAGTCCTGCGGCGTCTGTGGCACATACAGGGTGCTGCAGAACGCAGAAGTACCCAATTTGAAGGCTTCATATCTCCACTCGTAGGTAAGCTAAAGAAACAAAACAAAAAATAGCGCTAATCTTGTTTTATTGATTAAAACCCATGGTCACATTTTTTTAAATGTGAATGTTCCCCTTTAAATGAATATGTATTCTTTCCTCTGGCAAATAAATAACTGAGTCGTATGTACAAAATGCAATTGTGGGCCAATCCAACTGTCATAGGGACAGGGGTATAACTATAGGGGGTGTAAAGGGTGCAGATGTGACAGGGCCCTGCATCCAAGTCCAGTTTCTGGACTGGCTGGTGGCCCAGAGATCATCACACATGGATGTTTCCACATTCCCTTTTTTCTTTAAAGGGATAGTAATGTTTCACAAAAACAGCAGCTCCAATTAATCTTCATACTATGTGGGCCATGGAGAGTGTTATTTCAATACTGTCAGAATTGTAGTTCAAGAGTAATTGAATGATAAAGTATCCCCCTCCTGCCCCTTTTACCTAGTGTAAGCCACCTCCCCTCAGATGTGGAATCCGGTCTCTTGACCAGACAGGTCACAGCAAGGGACAATCTTCGTACTGTGAGCGTAAGGAAAACTCTGCCCCCGCTGGCAGGTTTTTCAGGTTTTCCCTTTTGCTCACTGAAGATTGTCCCTCTCTGCAATCCATCTGGACAGTCTTGCTGCTCTGAGGTGAGCGGTGTTACATCAGTAAAAGGGGCAGGAAGGGGATATTTTATCATTCTTTTACTCTTGAACTACATCTCTGACAGTATTTAAATAACACTCTCTATGGCCCAAATACTATGAAAATTAATTGGAGCCGTTTTTATTTTGAAACATTACTATCCCTTTAAGCATTTCAGCACCAGAAAGGTGCCCAATGCATTGTAAAGCATCTTGGGTCTGTGTCAACTTGTGATTCTAACTTACTCCAAGACTTGGGGTGTCCAGCCTCTGAAGCTTAAATAATATATACATACATATAATTATGTATGTATGTATGTATGTATGTATTCATTGCTCAGATATATGTTTTATTCTCCATGCACCAGAATGATAAAGTATCCTTAGTTGTACGAAACGCGTTGGAATTACACCTGAGAGCCACAGCTCCATCACTCTAACATCTGCCCTCTCTTTGTATTGTCCTCCAATTTTATCTCCATTGTTATCAACGAAGGACAGGTGGCTTGAAACGGCATTACGACTTCCATTCCTTCTGCCCACTTACTACATTTGAAGTGAACTTACTATACTACATAAGAAATCAGTCCCATACATCATATTGTGCACTTATAGACGCACAGAGTGATTCTGCCCACAATATACATCTTATCTGGGGCACCACATTTATCCTGGTTAAGGACGGGAGAGGAGATAGACTGTTTAATACGGAACACAGACTATACAGCACAGAAGCTTGCCAGCTTATTACTATATTACAAGTGGAAAGTTTGGAGATCGTTTTCACTTCATCTTTTGGAGGACATATTGTGCTATAACCATCTAGCACTTGTTTCAGAGGTCTATTATATGTGAGCCTTTTGAACTTTGATTTCTTGTTATTGCCCAATTTTAGTATTCAAGAGGTGGACTCTCTATAGTCAGCATGATATATGTTTTTTATTATATATAACATATATCATATTGTTGTCTGTGTCTATTTTATTTTTATATATAAATATATTTTAGAATATTAGCACTCTCCTTGTATTTCCTTTTTTGTATTTTCTTTAACGTGTCCACTACAGTTTACAGGGTTGTAGCTGCTGGTATTATCTTTATTTCTTTTATTTAATACCACTTGGGTCTGGGGGAATTTGGCGCCAGCCTTTATGTTTTTTGATTGTTTATCCCTCAGATATGTGTTTTATCCTCCGTGCACCAGCATGCAACTCCGATTAGATCCAGGATTGAGCCTAGGAAGCAAGATGCCAATGGATCATCCATCTCATCCATTTTATCTTGGGCTTTATTGCCATCTCTGATTATGAGGATGAAATCAAGCTGTAAAGCAGGAACACTCTGCTTGTCGCGTAAATAAAATTAACAGGAACACGACATACCCATCAGGATAAATTACAGGCACTGTTAATCTGTCCAGCAGAGATTTCCCAACAGCTTCAACTTCATCAAACTGTTCAAAATCCATCACAGATTCCGGGAGTTCTGGGCAGTCTTGTAAAATCTGAAAGAAGAAAAGCAGACAATAAGCAAGAAAAGCTACTGTAATATCCACTTTAATATCATTTTTTTAATAGATATTTGTATGTATTATCCAAGTTTCTATATATATACATATACACACATTCATAGTATATATCGGTGAATGTTGTGAACTACGATATATATGATACAATTCCACCCAAGCATTGTTACACTGTCCACTGGTAGTCACAAAGCGACACACACACACGACACACACCACTACACCCTGAGAGAGATGGCTCAATTTGAACTGGGGAGGATGAAAGATGATGTACTAACTGAAGGTGGTGCAATTCTGGGGCAAAGCAAGTGCACTATATGCAGGAAATAAACATGCTCATTGCTTGAAATGGGGTCTTCAACCCCTTGAATGCTAGTGGGTTCTCAGCTGCATTGCTTTGAAATGCACTGGAGACTTATATAGCATTCTAGAAGTTAAAATCCCCATGTAAAGCAATGGGAATTTGTATTTATTCCTTACAGTTTACTTGGTTTGCTCCACTTTTCTTTTGTACATCAGCGCTAGTGGCATTCAGAACATGTACAGCCCCACAGCACCCACATTGTCCAGGAAATAAGGTGCTCAAAAATCCACTCTAGCACCACATGCGCTGGCTTAAGAGTATTTGAGAATAAAATGCCCAAAATGATTTGCTCTGACCTGCACCCACATGTACCTCTGCACCTTCCATTACTAGTCTTTTCAGTCTGCAGATCTCTTATTCTGCCCCTCCCCTCCCTACACTCTGTAGTCACATGATTGATTAATGATGTCACCAAAGGTCTTTCGCCCACTTGAATCTAGCCACTGCCTGTGCCAGGTTTCAGGACCAATGAAACCCAGACAGAAACAAGAAAATGGACATGTGGCAAGCCTGGGCTGAAGTAACGTGGGCAGATAAGATGCAAGCTGCAGGTCATTTAAAAAGTTTCCTCTCTATGAAAGGCTGCAATTTATCAGACAGGGACGACTTGTGGCTGCAAGCTTGACATGCCTGAATTAACCTCTTCAATGCTAGAGTTAAAGGAACACTAAAACCTCCTAATAACCCACCACTTATCACAATCTGGTAATAAAACCATAATAAGCAATATGAATCAATTCTGCATGGACTGGATATGTCTCACCTGTGTGGTAAAACAAAGGCTGTCACACTGTTGGCATTCAAAAGTTATCACAAGCTCAATTTTTTTTAAAATATGAATTAATTTAAGATGTTGGTGTCAAATAGAGAGCTTCAAAGGAAAACAAACACTTAAAAATGATCTGGGGTTATATAGTACACACTTAAATACCTTTCACTCCATGCGAGCATCTGTAAGCATTCTCTATTAGCTTACGGAAGCCTAAAATCTATGTATGTTCTCTGAGGGCTCCCATTTCTGTTTTTCAGGGATCCCATTACAACAGCAATCTTGACAGGAGTCTTAAAAATGATAGTGTTTTACTGTCAGTTAAGTGAGTCTGAGATGACAGAACGGACTTTCTGATTAGAAAAGCAGTGGTTACTAATCTAAGTACATTAACAGCATTCGCTCTCCGTAGACAACTAACCAAATTGTGTCTATATAGGACAGTCTACACTGGGATACTAAACTCCAGAGATGGTGTCTAATGGCTACTACTAAACAACTGTAATGTGGATGCAATGCTGCTCGTGCAGTTTGGTGGGATGCAGGGGGCAGGAAAGGTAACTCTCAGGGGTCCTGAAAAGCTTTATTGCTACTAACTATGTGGAGAGGATCTTCTCAAAATATGCATCGGCCATAGACATGCTCACTAAGCACTGGGTCCCCTCCATGCCCTCTAAGAGTTATTTACCTCTCACGCCCTACTGCAACCCCCCTAAACCACAAAAATGGTGCTGCAGCTTCCCTCCAGCTGTTCTGCCATAATCCTTACATGGCAACTCTGGAGTTTAGTGTCCCAGTTGACCCTCTATTATCTAGCTTAAAGTGTTAGTAATGTCCAAAAAAAGGTTTTTTGCATTTAGAAGAGCTTAAAAAGCTGAGTTGAATGCAAAAAAATGTATCTCTCAAACCGCTATGGTTTAAGAGATACAGGCGTTTGAAGTTTGATCTCTCCTACTGACAGCTGTAAAGCTGTCAGCAGGAGATTCGTGTCGGTCGACAAGGAGGCGCTTGAGAAGTGCCGAGATCCCGTTACTTACAAGGAATCCCTTCATTGGAAAGGTCTAAAACGTGTGCCTGAACACCAAGCACACATTTTAGACAATTCCAGTGAAGGGATTCCGTGTAAGTAACGAGATCTCGGCACTTCTCAAGCGCCTCCGTGTCGACCGACACAAATCTCCTGCTGATAGCTTTACAGCTGTCAGCAGGAAACAGCGAACTTTAAACGCCCGTAGCTCTTAAACCATAGCTGTTTGAGAGATGCATTTTTTTGCATTTAGCTCAGATTTTTAAGCTCTTCTAAATGCAAAAAACTTTTTTGGGGACATTACTATCACTTTAATACCATCATCCAGCATAACAGACTTTGAGTTGTCCTAACTCAGGTAACATCAAATGACTGGAGATGACAGACAACGGCAAATATAATAATACAGAAGCCGGATCTTATAGACCACAGGATCATTGGACAGATAGAGGAGAATGCAGTGCGCTGTTTACTGGGGGAGGGACCCTGAAATACTATCTGCCCAAGAAGGGCACATGTGAGTGCATTATGTCAGCTTTTAATATTTGGCTTTATATTAATAAATTACTACATTTAGAAAGTGCCCCCTTTTTTTTTGTCCTGTTTTGTGAGGTCATGATGTATTATGATGAACGGGAAAAATTCTTGGAAAAACCAGATGCACCACAGGGGTCAAACAACATATTTAATTTATATAAAAGGGCCTTTTAACCCCTTGAATGCTAGTGAGGTCTACAACTCACTGCTAAATGGCTTATTTAAAGATAACAGGATTTTAGTCTTACCTGTTAAATCCTTTTCACTTAGTCCATACAGGTCACTGGTACTCTGGGAGGCGATCCGCCCCTTTAATAGGAAGGAACAATTATGCAAATGACTGCAGGGGGCGGAGCCTCCCCTCCTACTTAAGCTGCCTTCAGGCCAGAGCCACTAGATTGATTTGAGACACTAAAACTGACCATAGGTAAGCAAGAAGGAAGACTCCTGTGAGCATGCCCCGAAGGTCTCCCACTGAATGCCACAGGAGAGCCAAGCATGGTCCCTTGACAGGGTGGGAGACCAGTGACCTGTATGGACTAAGTGAAAAGGATTTAACAGGTAAGACTAAAATCCTATTTTCATTGTCGTCCAATACAGGTCACTGGTACTCTGGGATGTACAAACATTGAGCTGCCCCAGAGGCGGGAAGTAAGGCAAGGACCAGGCGCAAGGACCAAGTCACTAGAGCTGCTATGAACCAGTTAATTACATAGCCCAAAATGTAAGTGTCAACAGACACCAACCAGGGGAAAACAACCCCTGAACTAACACAGCACACAGAACCAGAGCCAACCGGGCTCAACAGTAAAGAAGCACTAAGAACCACAGGGTAGAAGGCCTAGACAGGCAAAACTGCCTCCAGGACCTTCCTCCCAAAACTGGCATCAGCCGAGGCCAGTACATCAACTCGGTAGTGCTTTGAAAATGTGTGCACAGAGGACCAAGTGGCCGCTCTGCACAGTTGATCAGCAGATGCCTGATTCTTGTAGGCCCAAGAGGCCCCAATAGATCTGGTGGAATGGGCAGTCACCCGGAAGGGAACATGCTTATTCCGCAACTTATAGGCTTCACGAATAGTAGCCTTAATCCAAGAGGCAATGGTAACTTTGGAAGCCGGTCTCCCTGCCCTAGGCCCCTCAGGAATGATGAATAGAGCGTCAGACTTCCTGATAGACTCGGTGCGATGAACATAAAACTTGAGGCAACGCACCACATCCAACAAATAGAGATCTCGTTCCTTGTCAGATGACGGATTAGGGCAGAAAGAGGAAACCACAATCTCCTGATTGATGTGAAACTCAGACACAACCTTGGGTAAGAATTCCTTGGTAGTGCGAAGCACAGCCTTATCCTTGTGGAACACCAGGTAAGGAGGTTTACAAGACAGAGCTTGTAACTCTGCTACCCGGCGAACTGAAACAATAGCCAAGAGAAAGGCCATTTTCCAAGTCAAGAGACGTAATGGAATGGAAGCCAAGGATTCAAACGGGGGTCATTGAAGAACTCCCAGCACCAAATTGAGGTCCCACTGGGGAGTAGGACTCTTGAAGGCAGGCCGAACATGAGTCACACCTTGGAAGAAAACTTTGACATCAGGAAGGATAGCAATCCTTTCCTGGAAAAACACAGACAAAGCAGAAGTCTAGACTTTGAGGGAACTCAGACTGAGCCCTTTCTCAACACCGTCCTGCAAAAAGGCCAGGACAGTGGGAAGATGAAATTCTAGGGACATCTTCCGATCAGTACACCAAGCCACAAAGGTGGCCCAGATACGATGATAGATCTTGGAGGACACAGGCTTACGAGCACTAAGCATCGTCGACACCACTGAAGGAGAAAATCCTTTCTTCTCTAGAATCGAGGATTCAACCGCCATGCCATCAAATGGAGATGCTGAACATCCTCCTTCACAGGTATCCTTGAAGAAGTAGATCCGGACGGGCAGGAAGTGGAAACGGTTCCGCCACCGACATGGCCATCAACTCCGGATACCAGGACTGGCGAGGCCAGTTTGGAGCGATCAGGATGACAGGACAGCGCTCCAGCTTCAGCTCCTGGATGACTCTGATCAATAGAGGAAGAGGAGGGAAGATGTAGGCCAGAGGAAAATCCCAAGGGATTGACAAGGCATCCACTGCTAGAGCAAGAGGGTCCCTCCACCGGGAGCAAAACGCCGGCACCTTCCTGTTGTGTCTGGTAGCCATCAGGTCCACTGCAGGTACCCCCCACCTCTGGGTGAGTAGGTGAAACACCTCTGGATGAAGAGCCCATTCTCCGCTGTGGACTGTGTGACGACTGAGAAAGTCTGCCATGACGTTGTCTACGCCTGGAATGTGAACTGCTGAAATGACAGGCACGTGATCTTCTGCCCAAGATAAAATATCCTTGACCTCCAACCAAGCGGTGCAACTTCTTGTGCCGCCTTGCCTGTTGATGTAGGCCACTGCGGTGGCGTTGTCGGACTCCACTCTGACTGGGCAACCTTCCAGTTGAGATTCCCAGTGCCTCAGGGCAAGCCGGATGGCACACAGTTCCAGAACATTGATGGACAGAAGAGATTCCTCCAGTCCCCATTTCCCCTGAGCACTGAAACGACCCAACACAGCACCCCATCCCCGGATGCTGGCATCCGTTGTAACCGTGGTCCAATAGGGAACTTGAAAGGATCCCCCTTTCAGGAGATGAGAGAGATCCAACCACCAGAGCAGACTCGATTCGACATGAGGAGGTAGAGAGACTGACAGATGCTGATGATCTGGATGATTCTTGCACGTCTGGATCACAAACCTCTGGAGTTCCCTGGAGTGGGCCATGGCAAATGGTACCGCTTCGATCGTGGAAATGAACTTCCCCACCAGAGACGTCAACTTCGGTACTGGAACTCTGTCCAGCTCCAGGATCCCAGCTACTCGGATGGCTATCTGATGAGCCACTTCTTCTGGTAGAAACACCATGCATTGGCGAGTGTCGAACAGGAGACCCAGGAAAATGAGCCTCTGAGATGGGACCAAGTCTGACTTGTCCAGATTCAGGATCCAGCCGTGACGGTTCAGAGTGTGAATACACAGCTGCAGTTATTGTTGGAGAAGCTCCGCTGAGGAGCCTTTCAGGAGGAGATCGTCCATGTAGGGGGTCACCCTGACACCTTCTTGGTGAAGTACAGCTATCAAGGAACCCAACACCCTCTGAAAGACCTGAGGGGCCAAAGTCAGCCCACAGGGAAGAGCTGAAAACTGAAAGTGTCCCCTGTGGCAGGCAATCCTGAGATACCGCCTGCTCTCTGGATGAATAGGGATGTGAAGATAAGCATCCTGAAGGTCCAGGGAGGCAAGGAACTCCCCTGGAGACATTGCTGCATTCACAGAGCGCAGGGACTCCTGGCAAAAGTGGGAACTCACAACATAGGAATTGAGATCTCTGAGATCCAAAATGGGACGAGCACTTACGTCCTTTTTGGCCACCACAAACAGGTTGAAATAGAATCCTGAACCTGTGTCCTCTGGAGGAACCAACTCCAGAACCTCCTTGTCCAAGAGATCCTGAATAGCGTCGTCGAACAGACGTCTTTTTGTAGGTTCCTGAGAAGGACGAGTAAAATGGAACCGAAAAGGAGGAAGGGAAGAGAAAGGGATCCTGTATGCCTCTGATACTACCTGAATGACCCATGGGTCCGCCACTGACTCCTCCCAAGTCCGGCGAAAGATGCGGAGACGTCCACCTACTGCCGGATGCGGACCCGGGTTCGGTGAGTCATGCCGAAGCAGTCTTGGAGGTCTTGGCCTTGGGGGCAACTTTGGGCTTCCAGGACTGTTTGGGCTTGGAGGAGGAGCGCGCAGAGGACGTGGAGCGTGTCTCAGTCTGAAAGGAACGAAAGGACCGATTGCGTTTGGCTGGAAACTTCTTCTTGAAGACTGAGGGTAGAAGAGTACTTTTACCACCAGTAGCCTCGCTGATCATTTCTTTGAGTTCAGAACCAAATAGCAAGTTCCCCTGAAAGGGCAAGGAAAGCAAGGCTTTCTTAGAGGCTGTATCAGCAGACCAAATTTTCAGCCAAAGGGCACGTCTGGCCACCACAGATGAAGTGGAGGCCCTCGCCATCATGCGCACAGCATCAAAGGCAGCATCAGAAACATAATTTTGTGCTTCAGTAATGTTAGCAAGGAGCTGCAACTGCTCAGATACCGGTGCATCCTGGAGGACTGCCTCAGTCAGTCGTTCAGTCCAGGCCACAATAGCTCTATTAACCCACGCCACTGCAAAGGTTGGACGCATGGTAGTGCCAATGGAGGCAAAAATAGACTTAAGAGAAAGTTCTAGCTTTTTGTCCTTCCAATCCTGCAGGGCAGAGGCATCAGAGACAGCTAAAGCAGTAGATTTGGATAGCCTGGAAACAGGAGCATCCACCTTGGGAGGATGAACCCATTTTGCCATTTCAGTCTCAGGAAAAGGGTAAAGTTTAGCAAACTTTTTGGACACTGAGGAGGATTTGTCAGGATTCTTCCACGCCTCAGAGACTAAACAGGCAAGGGTAGGGTTAGTTGGAAAACATACAACCGCCTTAGATGGTTTTTGGAAAACGTCAGTTGGATCATGAGTAGATTCCTGAGTCAGAGGAAGGTTGAGCGTAGTTAACACAGCTCTAATCAAACCCTCAGCAGAAATCTCGGGGTCACATTCATAAGGGTCCCCAATGGACCTGTTAGACTCAATAACAGTGCCTTCCTCAGCATCAGAATCCTGCAATAGTTCTTCTTCAGAAGAATCAGACACATCAGGAGCTCCCTGTGGCTTAGGCAGGGAAGTCCTGATTGTAGAGGGGGTCTGCCAAACTTGGAGAGCCCCCTGTACCTGAGAGGGAAAGAGTTGGAGTGTGGATCTGAGATCCCTAGTGGCAGCTTTAAACTCTTTCACCCAAGTTGGCTCAATAGCATGGCTGGGAAGCCCAGGGTTGCTATCACGACAATCAGTGCATTTAGGGCATAAATCACCAGAACAATCTCTAGGCAGCCCAGAGTGACAAGAGGAGCAAAGCACAATGGGGGGAACAGACACCCCAGCCTCTTTAGTCTGGGGTCTAGCCCCTGGCTCCAGTGGAGTAGACATGCTCACAGCGTCAATATACACCACTTAACAATATCACCCAGTAAAAGTGTGAAAGATTAAAATTTCACCCCAGAAATGCCTAAAAACGGACTTATCTGGCCAGCGAAGGGTTAATCTGCTGAGAGGAGAGAAGGCTTGGTCCCTGCGTAGTATACTCGCTGAGAAATAACACCACAAAATGGCGGCCGTCAGGTCAGCCAATCAGAAACGAGCGCGAACCGGGCGCTCATGGGAAATGTAGTTTTCTCTCAG
Source organism: Rhinophrynus dorsalis (assembly GCA_037306005.1). Lineage (NCBI taxonomy): Eukaryota > Metazoa > Chordata > Amphibia > Anura > Rhinophrynidae > Rhinophrynus > Rhinophrynus dorsalis. The sequence continues at coordinate 180,654,558 of CM074725.1, read as the reverse complement.
AAGTACCCCAAACAGTGCCCGAAGCCCCCCTGAACTCCCCACACCCTGTAAACATACACCGGATGATAGAGCAGGAGCATAGAAGTAAAATGAGCCATCTCTGAAGTTGCTGTGACAAGCGGTTGCAGAGATATGTCCCACACTGTGAAATCCCATAGAGAGTAAAGGAGCAATGGCGTCTAAGCGGGAAAAGGCGCGCTTAAAGGCGCGGAACACTAAATTTTAATAAAGTCCCACTAAACTTTAAAAAGTGCTAAACAGTAACCCAATACATGAGAAACATAAATAAAATTATACCCAAAGCTCCAGAACCCAGAGAATACCACAGAAATTGCATAAACATGATAAATGCAAATAAAAACACCCTATGAGTGATGGAGTGCAATGCAACTCCCAAATACAAGCCCATCCAAGGGACACTGTGGGGACAAGTGGACCTTCAGCACTCAAGGGGTGGCTCACCTTTCTGCAGGACTTCTGTCTTCAGGTGACCATGATAAAGTGGGAATAGACCAGAGGTAAATTCCTCAGCAGGGAAGCTGCTTGACTCAAGCTGTTCCCTCTTCAGGGCATAAGGTCCACAGAAAATCCCTGGAAGCTGCACTAGCCACTTTAAAGAGGGCAATTCACAGCCATGGTCACCCTCCTAATGGTGGTATTCCATATTTGAATAAAAATAACAAAACACTAAGATGAATGCAAAGATGTTCTCCACCTGGTGTGCACAGCACACAGGAACAAATCAATCTAGTGGCTCTGGCCTGAAGGCAGCTTAAGTAGGAGGGGAGGCTCCGCCCCCTGCAGTCATTTGCATAATTGTTCCTGCCTATTAAAGGGGCGGATCGCCTCCCAGAGTACCAGTGACCTGTATTGGACGACAGTGAAAGTAATGTTTCAAAATAAAAGCAGCTCCAATTAATCTTCATAGTATTTGGGCCATGGAGAGTGTTATTTCAATACTGTTAGAGTTGTAGTTCAAGAGTAATTGAATGATAAAGTATCCTCCTCCCATCCCTTTTACATAGTGTAATCCACCTCCCCTCAGATGTGGAATCTGGTCCTGGAACCCGACAGATCACAGCAAGGGACAATCTTCTTACTGAGAACATAAGGAAAACTCCCCCTTGACAGGTTTTTCCTTATTTTCAATGAAAATTGTCCCTCTCTGCGATCCATCTGGACGGTCTTGCTGCTCTGAGGTGAGCAGTATTACATCAGTAAAAGGGGCGGGAGGAGGATACTTTATCATTCAATTGCTCTTGAACTACAATTCTGACAGTACTGAAATAACAGTCTCTGTTGCCTAAATACTACGAAGGGTAATTGAAGTTGCTTTTATTTTGAAACATTAATATCCTTTTAATTCAATGGCCATTTTGCAAATTATTGTCCGTCCCTTATGGTGCAGTTGACTGCTTCAGATCTTCTTAGTACATCAGCCTCACTGCCTCCCACTGTATCAGGGGCAGGCAAGGAGAAGGGAAGAATGTGTTTTACGATAAGATATACTTATTTTTTTCCTCAAACCTCTCTTTGGAAATCCTGGGTCTGCCGCTGTATTTGTCTTAATTTAGAATTTTTCCCCATGTACTTCTAAAAATGTAAAAGTATACCGCTGTTCTCCAATAATGCAAACGACCAAGAAACCTTTTACAAAACATGAATGGGTTTTCTAAATGAAGAGTTATTTATAATGGATCATATGCAAATAGATCTAACCTTTTCTGCATTTGAGTGAAAAGCCAGAGCCATTTCCAGTCTGTGAACTCTCTCTTCTGAGGTTATTGTAAACTGTTTCCATACTCTGTTAAGTTTTGGAAGTGTCTCTCCAGATGACCTTGACGTACATCGCAGAGACTGACACAATACAACTGTGGCTTGCAATAACTGTCGGCCATAATCATATGTACTCTGTAACACAGAAATCAATGGGAAGAAAGAAAATTATACAGTGTCATCACTAAATGGAAAGGTCCGAGAAATTGTTCAGCCTAGCAAAATGGTTACCCCTGCTCCATATTTCCACAATAGAATGCATACTGACTAAAAGAATACATACATATTTCTACAGGACAGAGACATTAACATCTAGTTTTATAGACTTATTCATGCAAATGACTGGTTCAGTTACTTACGTAGGTAAGGCATGGCTATTGCATACTCTCTAACATTTCACAAAATGAAAACGGGTACACACTAGTCACTGCTTCCATATAACTGGTAAAAAAGCATGTTCTCCATATATACTGATCTATAAAAGGCCAGACACAATGGGCTGTGCTTGGAAGGGGTCATAGTGTTAATGAGATTTTCTTTAAAAGAAATTATATTGTTATGTTGTGTAAATTGTTTGTTAATACACTGCATGTCTGTGATCACTCCTGTGCCTGAGTTTCTCTCTGTTACCTACAGAGTATACCCATAAGAGCTTCCAATTTTGTTATTAAAAAATTGCAGAATGCTTATATTGTTTTATAAGGGATATGGGCACAAAAACAGGTGCTGTACCTGCTAAAATGGCATATTTTAAGGGTATGTTCATATCCTTCAACATTTGATAAATTAAAAAGGTACACTCATATTGCTGCGACACTGACCCCAACTTTAAGACCTTGCATGCAATTGTAAGGTGAATCCCCACTTTTCAGATATTGGATGTGAAAAAAAGAAAATATCCCTAATATAAGTTGATCCCCTCATATTGGGTATTTTGTCCAATTTCCTCACACAATATTCTCGGTTCCCTCTTCCCTCTCTACCTTTAAGGCGGAACTACCACCTGTTTTAAAGTTTATGTCACCTAATTCCCCATCTGGCGACTAGCTGCTCAGTAGTGCTAGTCGCCAGAATAATTACCTGGTTGAATAGAACGAAACCCTGCTGACAGGCAGTAGAGTGCGCTGACATCTTGCCATAGTGACATCTTAGTCTGCGCTGTCAGTCCCTTTTGGAGCCGAATAGCTCCTAGTAACGGATCCTAGAGCTGCCTGGGACTGACAGCGCAGGTGCAAAGACATCACTATGGCAAGATGTCTGCGTGCTCTACTGCCCGTCAGCCCCGGCACAGGGTCTCGTTCTGTTTAACCAGGTAATTATTCTGGAGACTAGCGCTACTGAGCAGCTAGTCGCCAGATGGGGAATTAGATGACATAAACTTTAAAACAGGTGGTAGTTCCACTTTAAAAGAATAGTAATACTTCGTTTTATCTTTATTTTATTATGTAGGCATTAAAAAAATATGAAGAATGATATAAGTCTTATCTATCAAACCTTTATGGTTTAAGAGATATTCACAAGCAAAGTTTCCCCTCCTGCCCCTTTTACCTAGTGTAAGCCATCTCTTCTCATATGTGGAATCTGGTTGTAAGACCAGACAGATAACAGCAGGGGACAATCTCCTTCCTATGAGAACAATGAAAGCCCTGCCCCCCCTTGACAAGTTTTTCAGGTTTTTCCCCTATCTTAATTGAAGATTGTCCCTCTCTGCAATCTACCTGGGCACCTCCCTTCTGCTCTGGCTGAACAGTGTTACATCAGTAAAAGGGGAGGGAGGGGGACACTTTGTCATTGAATTACTCTTGAACTACAACTCTGATAAAATTGAAATAACACTCTCCAAAGTCCAAATACTATGATGATTAATTAGAGCTGTGTTTATTATGAAACATTACTATCCCTTTAAACTTTATTAATGTACCTTGCAGTCTTCTTGTACAGTCGTCCACCACAATGCTCATGACGCCTGACGCAGAAAGGTCCCACCAGGGCCTTTTTATCAAGGCATATAGACTCTGGAAGAACCCTTCTATGTCACGCATTATTAGCATAAAGCTGGGGAAAACTCCAAGAAGACTCTGGGGCACATTAGTGAAGAATAAAGGTAAAGTGAGTGAGATGTTCTGGACTGCCCACTGGATGGCATTTTCTTCCCATACAGTGGGCAGCCCAAATAAAGGGCGACACTGAATATAAGGTAAGGTCTCTTTTCCAAGCTAAAATGCCTGGAAAAAAAAAACTTGCATTATATTTGAGTAAATACAGTATTATAGAGTTCCACTTCCAATCAACAAGCAAGCTGAACTATTACAGATTACAATCTAAATCAGTGGTTCTCAACTCCTGTCCTCAGGACCCACTACCAGGCCAGGATTTGATGATTTGCTTATTAGAGCACGTGTGAGTTAATCAGTGTGAATAAGTCTCTGATCACCACACCTGTGCTCTAGCAGAGAAACCCCTAAGTCCTGGCCTGTTAGTGGGTCCTGAGGACAGGAGATGAGAAACACGGATCTAAAGAGAAAGTATGGACTGAATTAAAGAGCTTACAGTCTATTAGTAAACAGACTCTCAGAGATTACAATGTATAGGAGAGCAGACCCACATAATTTAAAGTGCAAACTCATGGTCAGTTCTCATATAGATTGTGAGCTGTGGGTGCCATTTTCAATGCTGAATGTAAGTTCTTGCAATTATCAATAACATTAACCTGTTTGAAGGCTCATGTGGCCTTCTGCAGGAAACTAATGACACCACAGGGTACAAAAAAAATATCCCCACTGATTTAAGCAACGTTCGATAGATCAAACATTGAAGGGGTTAAAAGCTTTGTTTAAATCAATGAGAACTTGGGTATTTATTTTAATTTGTCCTTATGATGCAATTAGTTTGACTCAGAATTGCTCCTTATTTCTTTTGTACATAAGGCCAACAGACTCTATAGCAAGGGAGGACAGACTGTGGCCATCCAGCTGCTGTTGTACTACAATTCATGTCATGCTTTAGCCTTAGCCAAGAACAGCTGGACAGCCACAAATTGGCAACCATTAAGTGAGAAGCTTTAATTTGGCAGGAACATGCCAAACATTTTAACTATGGTCTTTGTTACCCCCCTGAAGTCCTCTCTACCATTCATTAATAAATCCCACGTAAATCAAATAAAATGTTAATATAATACATATGGCAGACAGCTAATTGTTCTGTTCCCAAAATTGCTCCAATTTTGTCTTTGTACATGACCCTTAGTATTTAGCTGTATAGGCAGTTTGTGGTTATTTACCTGAGCAACATCGACAAATTTTCTGTGCTTTTCCAATAAAATTTTGGTTTCTTGACTGTCGTCCCCCAATCTGATGTGAGTCTTTAGTAAGGCATCCAACAATTCATTTAACCATTCGACTGCCTGGAAAACAACAGAATACGTTGGACAACCCACTGGCATGCTAAAGGTTAAAGGGATAGTAACACTTCGTTTTAACTTTATTTTATTTTGTAGGCATTAAAAAAACATGAAGAAGTCTTATCTCTCAAACCTTTATGGTTTAAGAGATATTCACAAGCAAAGTTCCCCTCCCGCCCCTTTTTCCTAGTGTAAGACATCTCTTCTCAGATGTGAATCTGGTTGTAAGACCAGATAGATAACAGAAGGGGACAGTCTTCTTTCTATGAAAACAATGAAAGCCCTTCCCCCCCTTGACAAGCTTTTCATCTTTTTCCCTTATCTTAATTGAAGATTGTCCCTCTCTGCAGTCTACCTGGGCACCTCCCTTCTGATCTGGTTGAACAGGGGGGGGATACTTTGTTTGTGAATATCTCTTAAACCATAAAGGTTTGAGAGATAAGACTTATATCATTCTTCATGTTTTTTTAATGCCTACAAAATAAAATAAAGTTAAAACGAAGTATTACTATCCCTTTAAATAACTTACACTCCATGACAGCATCTGTAAAAATTCTGTATTTTATGAGGCCTAAATCTTAATCTTACTTGTGGTCTCTAGAGCTCCCTTTCTTGACACTTCCAAGGCTCTCATTAATAAATAAATCTTTGTAGGTGTCTGAGATGTGTTAGTGTCATATTGTGTGTACATGAGCCACGATAAGGTAACATGGCCTTTATGAATAGAATGTTGGGTACCAATCTCGATAAAATAACCAGATTAGTTACTTTCTCTCACTTCAAAGATCACAAATAAACAAATAGTGTTTATATAGACTACAAATGCATTAAAATTTAAGTTTAGAATTAGATATTAGGGATCTAAACATTGGTGTAACTAGTCACTAGTTTTTTGTTTTTTTTTTTTGTTTCTTTGTTTTTTAACTTTTTTTAAACTTTGTTTACCTGAGCTGCATCTTCTTCACACTTAAATAGCTGAACCATCTGCAGCATTTTTAACCTTCGCACATCAACCATGTCTTCACACCTGGGGGAATAATGGGATAATATCATCAAAAAGCAACTTTACAATGATTAAGCCAAGTTCTCATTTAGTTCTATAATACAGACTAGCCTATCTTGCACTAATGTCTGGACTTTAAAGTGATAGTAATGTTTCACAAAAAAACAGCTCTGATTAATCTTCATAGCATTTGGGCCATGGAGAGTGTTATTTCAATACTGTCAGAGTTGTAGTTCAAAAGTAATTGAAGGAAAAAGTATTCCCCTCCCACCCCTTTTACCTAGTGTAAGCCACCTCCCCTCAGATGTGGAATCTGGTCACTTGCCCGGACAGGTTGCAGCAAGGGACAATCTTACTGTGAGCATTAGGAAAACCCTGCCCCCCTTGACAGGTTTTTCCTTAAGGTCACTGAAGATTGTTGCTCTCTGTGATCCATCTGGACAGTCTTGCTGCTCTGAGGTGAGCAGTTTCACATCAGTAAGATGGACAGGAGGGGGATACTTTATAATTCAATTACTCTTGAACTACAACTCTGACAGTATTGAACTAACATTCTCCATGGCCCAAATAATATGAAGATTAATTGGAGCTGCTTTTATTGTGAAACATTACTATGTCTTTAAAGGGATAGTAATGTTTCAAAATAAAAGCAGATCCAATTAATCTTCATAGTATTTGGGGCATTGAGAGCGTTATTTCAATACTGTCAGATTTATAGTTCAAGAGTAATTGAATGATAAAGTATCCACCTTTCGCCCTTTTTACCTAGTGTAAGCCACCTTCCCTCAGATGTGGAATCTGGTCTTAAGACCAGACAGCTCACAGCAAGGGACAATCTTCTTACTATGAGAACAATGAAAATCCCCCCCCTTGTCTCAATGCATCAGCCTTGATGATAAGGTCATGTTCTGAACAGCCAGAGCACATGAACAGAATATGGAACACAAGGATCCTTCAGAGACACAGCTCCTAGTCTCCTACAGAATGCAGGTAGTGGGAGTTCCCATTGCCAAAAAAGATGGGAAGGAGAAATGACCTGAAATATCAGTAGGTAAACGGAATTAAATACAAACAAACAAATATTAAGGAACCCTAAGGGCCTTTATCATCAAACTGAATGGATTCATTTCTGGAGGAAAGCAACTGCACCACATGGGCACAAGAAAATGGTACAAATTCCCATTTATAAAAATAGGGCTTTTAACCCCCTAAATTCTAGAGAGGTCAAAGGGACTTTTCATTCCCTCTTGCGGCACAGTTGGTTTGCTCCAAAACAATTCTCTTTTTTAGCCTGAGGAATATGGAAATAAAGTGTTTGTGTTTCAAAGAAAAGCAGAGTAATTCTGGGACAAACAAATTTCACCATAGGGAGACAAATAAATATTCCCATGGATGTAAAGGCGACTTTGAACCCTTTGAGTGCCAGTGGGGTATGCAATGCATTGTGCTGCATACCCCTTTGGCACTCAAAGTATTAAAGAGACAGTCAGTTCCCTTTTTGACTTTACATATTCGGCAAAAGCACAATATGTAGAGCCAGCTTGCTTATACATAGTAAATTAGTAAATTAGGTTGAATAAAGACACAAGTCCATCAAGTTCAACCTTCTCCTCATAACCCAGTGACTGAGAATTTTATAGCTTTCCTGCTACCAATTAAGTAAGTCTTTATCAGACCTTCCTGATCTGCCTACTAATAAACAGTATAACTCTGTATGTTCCCTTTTGAAAGAAATGTATCTAATCTTCTCTTAAATGTATCCATTGTATCTGCCATAACCACCTCCTTGCGCAATGAATTCCACAATTTAACAGACCCTACCGTAAAAAAAAACCCTTCCTCTGCTGAAATTTAAACCTCCTTTCCTCTAATCTCAAGGGGTGTCCCCTGGTCACCTGATCAGGCCTTGGAATAAATAGCTCACCGCAGAGATCCTTGTATAGACCTCTCATATACTTGTATAATGTGATAAGGTCTCCTCTTAGTCATCTTTTCTCTATAGTAAATAAACCAAATTTGTCTAGTCTTTCCTCATATGTCAAGTCCTCCATTCCCTTAATTAATTTTGTTGCTCTTCGCTGTACCCTCTCTAGTTTTAGGATATATTCTTTTTCAGAACCTGTGCCCAAAATTGCCCTGCATACTCAAGGTGAGCTTTCGGGCAGGGACCTCGCACCTAATGTTTCACTCTACAAAGCACCTGTAACCCTGTATTGTTTAAACCCTGAAATTGTAAAGCGATGCGTACACTTGTGGCGCTATATAAATAAACATATTCATTCATTCAAGGTGAGGTTTTACCAATGATTTGTATAATGGCAAAATAATGTTATCCACTCCTGCTTCGATACCTCTTTTTATGCAAGACAGGATTTTGTTTGCCTTTGCTACTGCTGTTTGACACTGGTCACTGTTTCCAAGTTTGTAGTTGACAAGGATACCCAGGTCTTTCTCTAGCAATGAGTCCCCTAAAATGATTCCATTAAAGGGATAGTAATGCTTCAAAATAAAAGCAGCTCTAATTAATCATCATAGTATTTGGACTATGGAGAGTGTTATTTCAATTCTGTCAGAGTTGTAGTTCAAGAGTAATTCAATGACAAAGTATCCCCCTCCCGCCCCTTTTACTGATGTAACACTGTTCAGCCAGATCAGAAGGGAGGTGCCCAGGTAGACTGCAGAGAGGGACAATCTCCAATTAGCATAAGGGAAAAACCTGAAAAACTTATCAATGGGGGCAGGGCCTTAATTGTTCTCATAGGAAGAAGATTGTCCCCTTCTGTTATCTAAAAGAATGTTACGAGCGCACACCGAGAAAGAGCAAAATGAAGTAGTTTGCTCAAGGCATGTGTGGCCTCTCAGGTGCTGCTCAAGTCATGTTTTTCGCTCCCATGTGCCACTGCAGAGAGGAAATTTCCATATTTATATCAGTCTGGTCCCACCCACAGGCAGTCCAGCCCCGAAATGTCAGGCAAATCCTGACCGCACGAGAGAAACAGCACAACCCCAGACGTACGTTTCGGTCTATGTAGACCTCGTCTGGTCTTACAACCAGATTCCACATCTGAGAAGAGATGGCTTACACTAGGTAAAAGGGACGGGGGGGGGGGGACTTTGCTTGTGAATATCTATCAAACCATAAAGGTTTGAGAGATAAGACTTATATCGTTCTTCATGTTTTTTTAACGCCTACAAAATAAAATAAAGATAAAACGAAGTATTATTATCCCTTTAAGTCCATAAGTAGCCCTGGTATTGTTTCCTCCCAAATGCATGACTTTACACTTCCCCACATTAAACTTCATATTCCACATGTTTGCCCAATCTGACATTGTATGTAAGTCCCCCTGTAGAGAGAAAATATCCTGTTCTGAATTAATGACCTTGCATAATTTAGTATTATCTGCAAATATTGATATTTTGCTTTCTATACTTCTTTTTTATTCATCTACAACTTTTTTTTCCCACTTTTATGTTTCTGACACCGAGGTCCCTGGATTTCTACTCAGTCAGGAATTCTGAAAGCAAAGATATTTATACAACATTGCATTTTTCCAGCTGTATGCTGCAGTGGCGGGCTTTTCTACATTGTCTTTTTTACCCTAACTTTTTAGTGCTTCACAGTCACCAGTCCCACACAGAAAGCTCTCTGGAAACACATCCACAGAGCTCCCTGTCAGGGACAAAAAAGTGTAACAAAAATGAAGAAAAAAAAAAAAATGAAAAAAAAGTATAGGCAATCTGTCTTTACATATTTATTAGCACTTCCAGAATGTATAACATCAAAAAAAGATTCACTATCAATTAATAACCTAACTCTTTGAGTGCCAGAGAAGCATCCGATCCAAGTATCCATCACATTTAAGGAGTTAAGAGTCCAGTTTAAATCATTAGTAACTTTTATTAATCCCCCATGGTGCAGCAGATTTGCTCCACGATTGCTCCACGTTTGGATTTGTACATAAGGCTCATAAACTTTTACATCTAAATGTAATGTTTAGGCATAACTTTTCCTTTAATACGTACCCTATAAGGAGACTGATTAACAACAGGCTAATGTTTCTGTATCAAACCAACTTACCTCTGTTTTCTCAGTTGCATGTCCTCCATTACTCCTTGGATATGTTCCACATTATCTTTGTTTTCAGTAGAGACATCTTTCCCGTAAGCCCAAGATGCTTGGTTTGTGATCTGATCCAAAAGACCCTGACCTTTCTCACGTAGACCTTGGAGACCTGTGTCTAAAAACAGTGTTGAAGGAACATTCAGGAAGGAAACACTTGTGAATGCAGCAAAAGTTTGTTTTTTTTTTTACAGTGAGAACAGTAAAAGTGTCTAATTCCTCGTCTTGGGAGGCTCCATAAAATATATACTAATTTTGTAGAGGTTTAAAAATTTAATTATTTGGCACAAATCCTCTCTCTCACAAATCTTTAAATGTCAGCTGACGCAGAGGGATGGAAGCAAGGGGATCAAACGCAAGTCTCTGTAAAACTCCAAAAAACAAATTAAAGTCCCTCAGAGGAGTAGGAGCCTTAAAGGAAGGATAGGCATGAGCCACTCCCTGATGAAACACCTTGGCATCCAGAATGGTGCCAGTATGTCTCTGAAAGGACACTGAACCTTCATGGAGCTCAAACAGAGTCCCTTGTTCAGACCATCTTGAAGAAAGGATAACACCAAAGGAAGGTCAAACTCCTGTGAGGACACAGAACTGTCCATGCACCAAGAATGAAACAAAGACCAAAGCCTATGATAAGCTTTGGAAGACACAGGCTTGCGGGCCTGAATTATAGTCGAAATGACCTCAGCGGAGAACCCTTTTTGCCTCAAGATGTGGGCTTCAACAGCCGTGCCATCAAAACCATCTTTTCCACATCCTCTTTCCATAAGTAACCCTGGAGAAGGAGGTCCAGCCTGGGAGGAAAGTGGAGTGGGTCCTGAATAGATTGACTGACCAGGACTGCAAAGCACGCCCTCAGAATCCAGTAAGGGGCAACCAGAAACAAAGCCGTGCCATCCATCCTGATCTTCTGGAGTACCATGGGAATTAATAGGGATTGCAGGAAAGGCATAAGCTAGATGGAAGTTCCACAGGATCGATATGGCATCTGTGGCAAAGACCAAAGGATCTCCCCTCCAACAGCAAAAAGTGGGAACTTCCTGCTCTCTCTGTTGGCCAAGAGATCTATGGTTAGCACACACCACCACAGCATAATCAGGTAAAAGACCTCCGGATTGAGTTCCCACTCTATGGAATCCACGTCTTGGAGGTGTGGGAAGTCTGCCAGCATGTTATCTACTCCAGGAAAGTGTGCAGCGGATTTAGCCAGAACGTGAGCTTTTGCCCAGCCTAGAATGTCCCTTACCTTGAGCCAGGTTGCATTTCGAGTGCCTCCTTGACGGGTCATGTATGCCACGGCTGTGCCATTATCCGACTGAATCCTCACTGGTTTTCCCCTCAAGTGAGGTCCTGTACATGAGGGCCAGACAAATCACCCTGATTTCCAGAACATTGATGGACAGTACAGACTCCTCCACAGTCCACCTGCCCTTGGACTTCCAGTGACCCAGAAGAGCAGCCCAGCCGCAGCCCATTCCAGTATCACAAAAATGTTTCCCTTGCGGGCCTTCAGGAAAGAGAGATCTGATGAGCCAGATTCCCTGACCTACTCTGAAGGACATGCCTTTGCAGTTCTCTCGTGTGAGAGTATGGCACAGCCTCTAGTGCTGACACTAGCTTGCCCAACACTCTCATAAACTCCAAGATTGTTGCCGAAGGCAACTCCAGGACCTGAGACATCACCTGCATTACCAGAGAGATCATCTCTTCTGGGAAGAAAACTTTCCCTTGACGGATGTCGAACCTCATCCCTAGGAACACCAATTCCTGAGTAGGAACTGGAGAGGACTTCAGCATGTCCAGGATACACCCGTGGTGAACCAGAAGCCAGGCACAGTCTTGGACGTGCTGGGCCAAGAACTCCTCTGAGGGAGTTTTCATCAAAAGATTATCCAGATACGGTGTCATGGAGATGCCCCTGGTGTGAATGAAGGCTGCCATGTCCCCCCATAAACCTGGTGAACACTCTGGGTGCAGATGCCAGGCCAAATGACAGAGCTGTGAACTGGTAGTAATCCAAGCCATAGGCAAAATGCAGATAGCGCTGGCTGTCTGAGTTGATGGGGATGTGTAGATACTCATTGTGAAGGTCTTGTGAAGGTCTAGAGACACCAGATACTACCCCAGGGCATCGCTGCAATGACAGAATGCAAACATTCCATCTTGAAGCACGTAGTCACCACAAATCTGCCGAGACATTTCAAAATAGGATGAAAGCTGACGTCCTTCTTTGGGACTACAAACAGGTTGGAATAGAAACCTGAACTGCTCTCTGGGGGAGGAACTGGGATCAGAACTGCTTCACAAAACAGTTGTACCTTCTCTGGTTCTTTTGTCACCCTGGACAAAAAGAAACAAAATGGTTGAAGGGATGCAAAATCTGTGTGGTACCTTTCTGAGGTTACCAGCAAAACCCACTGGTCTGCCACAGAGGACTCCCTGGTGTCTTGGACAAGAATTCCGAGAGTCATGTGGAAGACTGCTTGGCAGATTTAGCCCTTGGAGCTGCTCGCTTGGGGTGCCACTGCTGCCTGGGCTTGGCGGAGGAGCATGAGTGGGAGGCCTGCGATGCTTGTGGCCTTTGCATTCTCCATTTGGCAGGGACAAAAAAAGATGCAGTTTCTCACCATAGTTGGACATCTAAGGCAACAAAGCGCTCCTGCCCCCCAGTAGCATCAAACAGGGACTTGCCCTGAAAAGGCAAGTAAACCAGCTTTTTGGAGGATTGATCCACAGACAAAATCTTAAGCCACAAGGTGCGTTGTGCAGCAACTGAAAAAGCACAGGCCTTGGCAGACAACCTGACCACCTCAAAAAGAGCTTCAGGCACATAAGTGTTGGCCTCTTTAATGTTAGCCTAAAGAACCAACAAGTCATCCTTAGAAACCTCAGCACGTAGAGCCTCTATAAGCAGTTCACCCGAAACAGCAACTCTATGATTGACCCAGGCACAAGAAAAAATAGGACTAAGTGCCGCAACATTTGGCCCTGAGAACAGAGTCCAGTTTCTTGTCCACTGGATCTTTAAGTCCGACTGCATCTGCCACAAGGCAAGGCAGTAGTTTTAGCCAACCTGGATACAGGGGGATCTACGGTTGGAGGAGAGCCAACTGTGCTAAAGCTGCCTCTGAGAAAGGGTACAGTTTTGAGAACCTTTTGGTAAGAAGACAGCCATTTGTCTCATTGTCTGGAGTTTTTCACTCATCCAGAAGGATCTAGTCAAGGGGGGCATTAGGAGGAAAACCACAGCAGAGACTTTTGTCATGCCTCTGGAAGATTCCGTAGAAGATGGTCCCTCATCAAATGCGTTTGAGACCTGAAGAGTGTCCAAAACAGCTCTGATGAGTCTCTCCGTTGAAGGAAGGAGGTCAGTCTCACAAGGAGTCCCAACATGATTAGGAACATCCATATCTTCATATTCCCCCTCTTCATACATTTCCTCCTCTGAGGAGGCCTCTAGGATCTAAGGAACATGCTAAGATATAGGAGCCAGATATGTAAAGGTAGTGGAGGCTTCCAGGATTGGAGAGCCCCTTGAAGGGAGAATGGGATTTGAGCTACCGAGGACAAAAGCGTTTTCCCCCAAGCTGGCACTTGTTCAGTGCTGGAGGGCCTCGGTGGGGTAGTAGGGTCCACAGTACATGAGGGGAAGAGAGATCTGGAATACTCCCTAGGACACCCCATTTGACATGAGGAATAGTAAGCAAGAGGGGTAAAAGACACCCCTGAGTCCTTAGTCTTGCATTTACCCCCATGACCCTTAGAATCTGACATCCTGACAGTCTTAAACTAGCACAAGACCATTAATAATATCCCAGGATTAATAAATCACCCTAGAAAGCCCAGAAAATATACTTATCTGGCAGGTGAAGGCTTATACTGGAGAAGGAGAGTCTGCCTCAACGTAGGATAATTAAGAGAGAAGTAAAAAGGGCATTCTGGGAAACATAGTCTTTTCAGTTGCTGTTGCTTAGCAACGCCTACAACTCCATTAGCGGATTGCCACAACCACCAAGACACTCAAGATGTGAACTGAATGAAAGGTCATGAGGAGACAAGAAGAAAGAGCCCACTCTGACTTTGGTATGTCAAACAGGTGCAGAGTTTAGTCCCAAAGAAGTGCGCCCATAGAAGTCAATGGAGCACAGATGGAGGTGGCGCAGGAACACGTTCTTAAAGGGGCCACAACACAAATTCGGTTAAATTAAATAAAGTTACCCAAAGACCCAAAAAACCATGGGAACATGTGATGGTAGTCTAAAAATTAGACCACCAGTATAAGGGAAGGTGAAAGCAGACCCACAACACCTCCAGTAGTGAAAGGGTTAACCCTCTAAACTGCACCCATCCATTCTCTAAAGATCAGATAAGTTATAGAATAATAAAATTACCCAACATGAGTTCAGGAGCCAAAAAGAACTCAGAATAGCCTTTGTGTGGAGAGGCATGACATTGGGACAATGTGGACCAAAGGACTCATAAGGTTACTTGCCAGTCTTCTGTCTTCAGGTTACCATTGTGAAGCGAGGCAATGCCTCAGAGAGACTATGCTGGGAGGAAAAACTTGGCCTGCAAGATTCCCTCCACAAGGCTGCAAGGGTCCACACAACACCTGTAACCTAAGGTGAAGCCAGGGGAAGCCCAGTAATGGTAACCCTGCCTAATGGGAGAATTTTAACAGTACCGTATCTAAAAGGAAAAAAATTAAAAAAATGTTAAAAACTAAGAGTGTCACTGCTCCATCTGTATACATCAAATGATACATTCATAGTGGCTAGTAATAGGGAAGGCAATTGTTGAGCTGAAGGAGTGGCAGGGAGTCTCTACCTTCAAGACTCTGTCTTTTGAGATGTGCCCTGTCCTCTAGTGGGAGGACTCAACCCCATGGTACCTGTGTTCCATAGTGGACCTAAGAGAAAGGGGCACTTACCGAAAAAAGAACTTTGGTGATGAAGAAAGAGCTTTAAATATATCATCTATATGTAGAGTTGGATATTTTTCTTTGGAAAACAATTGTTTTAATTATTTATTTTTATTGAATATGCTAATTAAGGCATGCTATGGAGACACTTTCTGTCTTAGCCCTACAGTACATCCCCCTCTCACTGACCCATAACTCTGACTGATTTCGTGGCTTAGCATTATTTGTGCACAGGGATTTCTACCTATCTGCTTCTTACCAACACTTTTCAGCTTCTCTTCAAGCAATTTTAGAGTTTGCTGGATTGCTGCTCCATCTGTAGGGGCCACATCAACGCACAGCATCCCCAGCAAGCCATCCAACTGTTGTGATAACTGAAACAAAACATATATTCACAAATCAGACTTCTCTGAAATCAGACTTCTAGATTGAAAAGTGCAAAATACCAAATCTAGATTTACGACCTTAACCCTTTAAGGACTGGAGTGGTGTGCAGTGCATTGTGTATCAATATGTTTTACATCTCTCTGAAAAGGGGCCTTAAATGGAATGTGCATCGATAGGAATAATACTCTCTTAACATCTGCGTGCCAAAGGAGTGCCCATGGCAATGCAGACACCCCTCTGTCATTCAGTGGGATAATGTATTAACCAAAGTACTTCTCTAGATAAGAGTCATAAAACCTTTATATCTAGATATTTGCAATGTAAATCTGTAGCTTATTGCAGAGCTCTGTATTCCATTCATCCCCATAATCTACCATAGATATGTACACCCTTAATTACCCCATACTGCATTCTACCCAAGGAAGTTGTGATTTCACCAGACCTTCAACTCCCATTAGTGGAGGGTTATAAATAAGTAAAAAAAAAAAAAAGTTAATAAATACATAATAATAAGAGATCTATAGACCCCATATTATTATTATTATATAGTTGCCGAAAGGATTAGGTGAACTACCTTTCCCTCAAAGGGATTCTGGGATGAGTCTGTGAGCCAAATGTAGACCCCTGCTTGAACCTAGTAACCTTTCCTTTCCTTGGGAGATGAGAGCACCAAATGAAAGACAGCCTTTCTCCTTCCTGTTAAAAAACACATGTGCTCCTGGACATAGACACCCCGTGAAACACAACCAATAAGGGAAAACAGTTCATGCATGATCCCACCTTGGATTATCATGCAGACAAGAAGCCAGGAAGCCCATCAACCTGACAACCCCCAGAACATTTTAGGGGGCTCCAAGATGCTTCACTCCTTGAAAATTGGTAATAGGGATATCTATATATATTGTCCTTTTAACTCCCCAAATGGTAAAAAAAAAAGTATGAGATCTTAAAGGGATTGTAATGTCTTCCATAAAGTAGTTCTCAGAGTCTTCTCTCGTGTAAAACGAACACATTGTGTTATGTTAAATCACTTACTTTGATGTAGTTCCAAAGATATTACATGTAAAAAGATCCGCCTCCATCCTCTTCTGGCCGTGTCACATTTTCTCTATCAGTGGTCTGGATCGAGAGCGGCAAGGGACAAACTTCAGTAAGCAAAGGAAAATCCTGCCCTCCTTCATCAAGGGGTGCAGGGTTTTCCTTATATCTACTCACTAAAGTTTATCCCTCTCTGCATCCGTCTGGTCCCACGACCGGATCACAAATTCAATGAAAAGAGGCCAAAAGGGGAGGGAGGAGGGCTTTTTACATGTAATATCTTTGGAACTACATCAAAGTAAGCGATTTAACATAGCACAATGGGCCGTATGTTCAAAGGGATAACGACAAAAAAATGTTGTATGAAAGACAAAAATAAGTAATTGAATGAATGAACGACATATTTTCTATTGAGTATACGACAAAAAACTAGTAATGTCCATTGTGTACGACACAACTCCAGAATTGACGGGTAGCGGGGCCTGGCTAAGGAGTGGCTAAACTATTCTCCAGTGTCGTATAGAGGAAAAGAAAATTTGTCGTAACTAACGACAAAAAAGGTCTTTCAAAAGACAAAATTTGTACGTTAAGAAAAAAGTGGAGGGAATGTGTTCTGAATGTGAGAATTTTTGTCTTTAGTTAAGACATTTCTGTCGTTAGTTAAGACATTTTTAAAGACATTTTTGTTAAGACATTTTTGTCTTTAGTTAAGACATTTTTTGTCGTTCCATACGACAGTTTCAGTCAGGACAAACGGCATATTTCCAATCACAACCGACACTCTCTGAAAATATTAATGATCCCAACGACACTATACTTTGAAAAGTCATTACAAACGACAAAAGCTATTTCGCTACTTCTTTGAACATATGGCCCAATGTGTTAGATTTACACTACAGAAGACTTGGAGAGTTACTTTATGGCAGACATTACTATCCCTTTAAAAGCCATTATATATGGAATGTTGCAACTAAGAATCATGTCCACCTTTGTGAACACTGTGTCAGTACAAATTACAATTCTACATGGATTATTTCCCAGAATTAATAAGTACTGGATCTCATGTCCATGGAACTGGAAATTATTATTTTTCCAGACTGTCAGGAAAGAAGATCACTGTTCCTTATCAGCAATGGGTGCTATAGGAACTGTGACTGACATCTTAAGTTCCCATAGAGCTAGTGTGCTTGTGCAGAGTCGAAATATTGCAAGATTTCAGGTCTACACAAACACACTCCCTAACATTCAAGGGATCTGCCAAGCTGACCCACCAAGATCAGTCCCAAGGGGCTTTTAGGAAGAAAAGAATCCTTACTTTAACACTGAAGTTGGCAGGTCCAACACATCCCAGTTCGGCTGGTCTGTTCAGCCATGACCCACCTCGGCAGAGATTAAACATTGCATTTGAGAGTGTTTGTGTGTACGTGTCACACAGTATGTGTACAAGCCTGCAAGATGACTTCTCTGATACGCTTCACAAATTCCAACTCTCAGTGTGGCCCCCTGACAGAAAGATTTGGCCTCCCCTGGTCTAAAACAAGGATCGGAAACCAAAGTCATCACGTGCTACTAACAGGCCAGATTTTAAAGGGATAGTAATACCTAAAATGTAAAAAAAAATATGTTGTAGGGTTTATCCCCCTGAGTAAAACAAGAGTACTCCCACTGCTGAAAGATGTTTCATTCAAAAGTTATTAATTTTCAAAGTTGAATTTTTTAGGTGCAATATCACAGTGGCCTGAAATTTTACAGTGGCGCTGTTGCTACACGATCCTATGGACAGCTCTGGTCTCAGGACCATAAATCTCCATAGGATGGTGTAGCAACAGCGCCACTGTAAAATTTCAGGCCACTGTGATATTGCACCTTAAAAATTCAACTTTGAAAATTAATAACTTTTGAATGAAACATCTTTCAGCAGTGGGAGTACTCTTGTTTTACTCAGGGGGACAACATATTTTTTTTTACATTTTAGGTATTACTATCCCTTTAAGGCTACTCCTGACAATTGGAACCATTAGTTTCAGAGTCATTTTGATTACGCACTTGTGTTATAGGCGCAATATCTCAACTGTATGGTAGTGATGTGGCTCTTGATAAAACAGATTAATCTAAACTTACAATTTAGATTTGTCAGACATAGAGACAGATACATTTTTAAATTATTGCATGACATTCCTCCACATACTTACATCTTGTGCAACACTGTGAAAATCCAGTGCTGCTTGAAGCAGGTTTTGACGGAATTCCAGCTGGCTGGCCTGCCGATAACAGACATCACTGAGTCGCTGCTGCAAAGTCTTAAGCTCCACCAGGTCCTCTTCATCTCCTGCATTCAGTAATGCTGCTATCTGCTGATTCAGTTCAACATACACGGCAAACCACTCCTAAGAATGCAGCACAAAAAAACATTAAGGGGAATGTCTACAATTAGTATCTACTTTTACATAAAAATTAACTACACATGTCTATACATGTACAGTGCTAGATTCCCCTATTAATAGAGGGAATCCAGTGTTGGACCCCTTGCTCACAGTGCTTTGAGAGATCAGCTGCACCTCACTGATGAGGCCCAAACAGGCCAAAACGTACGTCTGGGGTTGGCTGTTTTTCTTGTTCAGAGAGGAATTGCCTGGCATTTTGTGGTTGGACTGCTGTGATGGAAGGACCAGTGTGATATGCTTTAGGATATTTCCTTTCTGTAAAAGGCACTAGTGGGCTAAAATAGACTGCACCCTGGGTAGGATACCACTCCTACAGAGCCTGCAACTGTGTATTGCAGGTTCGTTCTTGGTTAAGCGTCTCTGACTTTTAATATACAGTTGCACAGTAGTCACGATTTTTCAGCTGAAATTTTTCATTGTAATTTGTATTTTGTTCATTGTAATTTGTATGCATTCGGAAAACTCATGCAAACATCCATATTCATATGATTTATCAGACACACTAGAATCCATCATTACATTTATATTGATACTTTTTATACATCTCCACCATTATGTTCTTCTAATGCCTTACTTTTCTCTGTAATATACGTGGGTACATATTGAATTAACCCTTTAAGGATAAGTGGGGTGTGCAATGCATTGCAAACCAATGCTGCTGGCCATGAAAGGGCTAAGATGAATACAGTAAGTGCCACAATCATGTTTTGCCAGCTAGAATCTACGACATGGTCGGCCATTTTATGGTTCTCCAGTGGTATAAGATCCACGGCAACCAAAATCTTCAAACAACCACTGCAGAAAGGAGGGTACAGCTGCCACCTGCTTGATGATGGCAAACAATCTGTATGGAAGTTCTCTCTTGTACCAAGGTGCAAGGGCAACATTTATAGTGACCATTATGATTTTTGGCCATAGAAAGTTTAGTGGGAGGTTATTATTGCGAGGTCTTACAGTTAATATGCATAAAACTCTTAAGGAAATGAATGTATTTATTTTAAACACACACCTGCCCCTGCACAATGTCAGACTCATTGACTTGCTGTGATTGTAGTTATAAAATATGTTCTGGACTTACCAAATATGCTAATGTTAAAGGCATATGCATACTTTCATTAGGCAGAATAAGGCCGGAATTATTGAGGGGAAAAACAACTTCTTCAGCAGGCATCAGCTGCACAGAGCTTACAAGAGAAGCTCTGTGCACCTGCATCATCAGTCTCTTCCGGTGCCTTAAGGTACCAAGGAACTCCACTCACTAATCCTAGCGGTGAATGGGACAGACTCACAGGTACCTTTTCTCCAAGAGTCTGCACTGTTGCCTGCTGGTTCCTGCCAAAGACGTTGTTTTTCCTCAATAATGCCAGACTTATTCAGCCTAATGAAAGCATACCTTTGCCTATAGCTATGTTAGTAAGTGTTTGGGGGGCAATGTTATTTTGGTGATAGTCCCGCTTTAAAGCGAACCACTCCACACATTATTAGCTAGTATTAAAGGGATAGTAATGTCAAATAATAAATAGATACACGACTGTTCCATTTATTTTTTTATAATGTATAGTATCTTTTTAAATTATTTACCTTCGTATTGTTTTTGCAAATCCAGTTAAAAGATTCCGGAACAATTTTGAGTTAGCATCAGGAAAACACTGCTCCCTTTACAAAAAGGGGGTGCAGGGTTTTCCTTATGCCGACACAATATTGTTCCTCATTGTGATCCATTCAGACCGGCTTTCAGATCCGAAGGAACTCTTCATGATGTAGTGGAAAGGGGTGGGAGGGGGAATCTTTACCTGGATTTGCAAGAAGAATATGCAGGCAAATTATTTTAAAAAGACACTATACATTATAAAAAATTAAATGGAACAATCATATATCGATTTAATACTTTAGATTATTATCCCTTTAAAGAACACACTGTCAGTCTGACAGCCAGCAGTGCGGTCTTGTAGCGTTTACTGTGTTTTTTTAATGTGCTGTCTCCTGGAGATGGGGAAGCTTAATTTCCCCACCTCCGACAAGAACATAATTGACAGTAAGAATACAGCCCCTGTACCCTCACTGGTGTCTGTTTACAAGGAGACCATGCCGCCAGATGACATCATGCGTCGTGCTTGTACTGAAGGATGGTGCAGTAGAAATCATCCATTTTAATATCTTTTGGAAGTAGTGACACGCTGGGGCACCTTGCCTCAGACAAATGCTATGCTATTGGCAGAATGTATTAGACTTGCTGACTTCCACTGCACAGTCCATTGGTACGAGAGACGTGCATCACCCAGGGAGCAGGGCCACAGACTGAGTTCCTTGGTGCCTTCTTCCCATCTTCCAAACTCTTCCACAGTGCAGGATGCTGCCACTAACGACCGCTAAAGCCACCAATAAAAGGCAGTTTAATTTAAAAAGCAGAAGCTTTACAGAGTTAAGATACACATGATAGTACAGCAAATTTTATGTGCTTTACTACTATATAACTGTGCTGGTGAAGTCTAGAGAAGTGTGTGTCCCTTTAAATACCAAAGGGCTGTGCAACACATTGCTCTGTAAAGGGTTAAAACCCACAGAACTTTCAATAATAGAAAAGGGAGATAAATTAAACCTACACTGCTAAATGTAGGCCAAAGTTTGTTGGAAGTTATAGTACGGGTCCTTGACATGCACATATATCAGTACATTGCAAGTCGTGTACAAAGGAGTCTTACGCTGTGCTGACTTTCAATCTCTTCATGCTTCTGTTGTAAAGCCTGAGAAGCTCTGATTGAGTCTCCGATCCCCCACTGAGTTCTCAGCTGATCTGACCCCGGTCCTTCAAGCCAGTTTACAACCTGCAGGCAAAACAAATGAACAATGACATACTCATTCATTGTGGCAGATTCACTTGGAGAACATCATTACATGGAAAAGAAAATCACTGAATTTCATTTTCTGTGAAGTCCTGGTCCTTCTATGTGGTAAAAGTAGCAAATGGAAAAAGTTTATTTACACAGCTTTCCGATTTGAATGACTTAAAGGGATAGTATTACCTAATATGTAAAATAATATATATTATAGTGTTTATCCCCCTGAGTAAAACAAGGGTACTCCCACTGCTGAAATGTGTTTTATTCAAAAGTTATTACAGCTCAAACTTGATTTTTTTCAGATGTAATATCACAGTGCCTGATACTATTTTTTAACAAGTGAGATACCTTGGGAGATACCTTATGTAAAGGATATTACAGCTGAAACTAACCGCAAAAAACATATTTTCTTTTCCTGTTTTCGGAGAACTTCTGTTATCAACAATACAACTTCACAGAAAATCTATAGGATCTGCTCCACCTAGTGGTGAAGCCGTTGAAGTGCACTGAAGACATTGCTAGCATTCAAGAGGTTGACATTTTTTTTTCTTTCATCAATGTGAATTGTCATTTGCTCCCTATGGTGTAGCTAGTTTGCTTCAGAATTGCTCCATGTTTACTTTGTACATATGTGTCATCATATCTTTATAGAGACCATATAAAATGATCTTATTCACAAAACTGTGACCAATATAATGATGCTTTATCACTGAATAGAGACATGAATGACAGGCACAGAGACAGAGATATAATACGTACAAAAGCAGCAGAGGGTTAAAAATGAAAATTTCACAAACTCTCATTGATTCAAATGGGGATTTTAACCCCTCGTATGCAAAGGAGGTCTCCATCACATTGCTTTACAATGTGATATAGACCCCCCTAGCATTCAAATGGTTAAAAGTACCATTTAAGTCAAAGGGAATTTTCATTTCCCTCCTCTGGTGCAGTTGGTTTGCTCCATAATTATATCTCTTTAGCTTGATAAATAAGGCCAACAATTATCTATCAAAGAAGGTGAAAAAGTGTATCAGGTTTAACCTTTGCCTCCTCTCATCTCCTGATCCACAGCAATGTAGAAAAATAAAATCAAACGAAGAACTGTATTCCTGGTTTTAAAAAGGTAATCTGATTTCTACCTCTATATATAATCTACCAGATTTGAAACAAATGGGCATAATTCTCTACATATCACATGGACAGTGCTCCATAAGCTGGTCTGATCCCCTGACCAGTGCAGCTTTAAGAAACTCTGAGTCTCCTGTGGAATTGTAAATGGAAACACCAAAATATAAGTTAACATTTAGGATGTTATTAAAGGGATAGTAATGTTTAGGTATTACAGTAATATTGATTCTTCTATATACTTTTGTGTAGCGATGTGTAGCTTTATAACCATCCATAACAATGTCATTTTTTTGTTTTATTCTATAATGTGTCCCCCTCCCGACTCTATAACATATGTCATGAACCATCCCCTCAGATTTGGAATACAGTCAGCACCCCGGACAGATAGCAGTGAGGGAAAATCTTTTTTCTATCAGTATAAGGAAAATCCTGTCCCCTTGAGGAAGAAGGGCAGCTTTTTCCTTATGCTGAAAGAAGATTGTCCCTCTTTGCGATCTGTCCGGACCGGCTTGTGATATATGGAAATGGGGTGGGAAGGGGATACTTAATCTATACTATAAAAGAGGACATGGACACGTGACCATAAATTCTATGGCCGTGCCTCACACACCCCGGGGTGGCAGCTAGCTATCTCCTCCATTCTGCCTCAGCACGCATTATTCAGAGGCGTGCTTTTGACAGGTGTGTCCAGGCCCACAGTCACTCGTGTCAAAATCTCTTCATGCCTCCTCACTATTTCCTCCTCATTGAAAAAAATCAACATGGCAGACTTACAACACAGAAATCACTTACACCGCCAGCACATTTAACCCTTTGGCTGCCAAAACTGCAACACACTACAGCAACTTCCATACACCTCTGCCAGTCAAAGGGTTACTGCATGCTCATCGCTTCTGCTATGTGTCACTGCACTCACACTACAAACATACTGCCGTCTTTGACAAACATAATGCACCTTCACTCTAAACCCGGTATGTGCCACTCTGCATCTAATCCTAAGCCACTAACAACAGAACATTAAATATTCTGTGTATGTCAGTGGTAGGGGTTACGTCTACGGCTGTTCTGCGTACCATCAGTCCGCTCTCTGCCAAATCCGGGCAGTACTTGCTGTAATTGTTGCTCTTCTACTTACTCCTCTTATCCCTCCAACTTGCTGTGGTGTGTGAGGCAGGAGGCGCCTGAACTGTGCAGCTCACGATGAAGTTGAGGAACAGTGGAGGTCGTGGGGGGTGTAGATGTAGGGCAGAAAGCAGTGACTGGGTAACTGTCTGCTTGGCTAGATTTGTGGGAGCGCAATGATGCATCTGTTGTCTTTTACAGTATAGACTAGCCAGGACACATGTTGAGGCCTATAGACTCCAGAATAAGCAGCAAGATCATTTGGCTGCTGCATATGATAAGCAGTCACAGTAAGGCTGTCACAACACAACCCTACTGCTGCCCTTAGTGTTTATAATGTTTCTGCCTGCT
Organism: Rhinophrynus dorsalis; assembly: GCA_037306005.1. Lineage (NCBI taxonomy): Eukaryota > Metazoa > Chordata > Amphibia > Anura > Rhinophrynidae > Rhinophrynus > Rhinophrynus dorsalis. The sequence goes on along the minus strand of CM074725.1, from coordinate 180,630,025 downwards.
TCTACACATGTAGAAGGCAGTACGAGTCATGACTACCAAATTTATTATGGACATGTGTACTTAAAAGCTTGTCTGAAGGCTACTCTTCTAAGGGTCTCATCTCATTTATCTACTCCTCTTTGACAGTGGACCTGTTGCCTACACAACTTCATTAAGGATCATGCTGTACATTGCCAAGATGGCAGCATTCTCCCTCACCGATACCATGCTCAATCTGACAGTAATTGGGAGACAAGAAACATTTTTTAACAGTAAAACAGTCTGTTTTGGACTTCAAGATCGCTTTACAAATATTGAGGATGGGTTACAACATAGGTGATAATTTCGCTTTAAAAAAAAAAAAAAAAAAAAAAAAAAAAAAAAAAAGAAAATGGTGCATCTTACAAAAAAAAATATTGTAAAGTAGGTAAAACTGTGATAGGTTGCTTTACAAACTGACCTGTTTGCTTGGTCATGGCCCTTCTGAACCGATCTTTAACACCCTTCTTCTAAATATTGTCCTAGTAAACCATTTTTGATAGCCAATTATATAATTACTAGTGTAAAAGCCCGTGTACACAGGCCAAGGTCCGGGTAATGTTAACCCTTTGAGTGACAGAGAAGTACACAACACACTGCTTTGCAATGCGTTGCGTAACCCTCTGGCACTCAAAGGGTTAAGCGGCCGCTACCTCACTGCTCCTCGTGATGCAGTCTTGCATCACCTCACTCACAAGGTGCAATCATGCGCAGTAGAGACTGCTCAAACGCGAGCAGTCTCTGCTGCTCATGACTACATCGTGACAAACATCCTAGCGAATTATTATATAGGATAGAAAGAAACTATAGAAAATGTCTATGAAGATTATTCTAGATAGCTATAGCTAAACTAATCTGAGTAGAATATGGGTGTCGAAGTTCATCCTCAAGAGCAGCAAATTGCAGGATTTAAGGATTTTCCTTCAAGAACACAGACAGGTTAGTCAAAAAATGCGCCCGTAATTAAATTATCTATGCTTAACTAGGAATATCCTTAAATACTGGCCAGTTTGTTGCCCTTAGGAACTGATCTTTGACACCCTTGGTGAAGAACATGATCTGCAGAACAGTATGTTAGTCTTAAAGGGGCATTACACTGCAGGAATAATTGCCTCATTTTGAATTTAGTTCAGTAGGAGACCTTTGTGCAGCAGTCCAATACATCTAGTTATACACAGATATATCTTATATGTATGTTGTATTGTATCTTAAGGGTTTCTATCTAGATTTTTGGTCTTTATTTAGATCACAGCTCTTTGCACTGACTAATAGACTGGCAGTCTGGCGGAGACTAGCGGCAGAGAGAAAGCATGGACTTTCAGAATTATTTTAACATTTTCAAGATAGTAAAATATAAATATCCAGCTAGAGGTTACCGCAGAGGTTTAAATGCAAAGATAAAAGTAATATTCCCAACTGCTGTATGGAGGACATACGCTTAGGTTAGTAGAAGTCACTTTAAATTTATCAGAAACCTTCTTGTAAAATATTTTGGATATTCAGGTATCTATACTGTATATGAAAAGTCTGTTGCTGCTCGATGTATAATCTGGCTGTTTTAGCACTGACTTAACCACATCTCCTGATGGTATTACAGCGTCATACAGCTCAGGAGTAAGACTTCTACACTAAGAAGCTTTGTCATTGCAGACTGTGCAGAGTGACATTGTATAACCATAGTAGACATGCCCCAGAGTATAACAGATCACATTATTTCACTGTATTTGTTCTTAACTAGCTAACTCTGTAACTCTGATCTTAAAGGGGCACTACACAAAAAATTTAAAGGAAGGACTATTCCTGTATTCAAGAAAATAAGCATCCTAGAGGCCCCTAAAGTTTTCCCAGATTCCCCAGGGAGCTTTGCAGGCTAGTGCTTTATGTTATTTAGATATATATGTAGAAATTCCACTTGAAAAGACAGGATTTAATCCTGGGTGCTAATCTGTAGGGTGATCATTTAACAACATCTGATGTAAAGAAATCACTCCTAGGTCTTCTTAAAGAAGCTGTTTGACCCCACCCACAGATGATCACCCATTAAAGGAGCAATAATGTTTCATTATTTCATTATAAAAAAAGATGCAATACCTTTAATGGGGAGTACAATAAGGGTATAATATACTGATGCCATTATGAGACCCTACTGAGAAATGCTTCTGTCAAAAACCAATAAATTGTTTTTCTTTAAATTAAACTGAAAGGTTCTAATGTTGCCAACAACTGCAGGAGACATACAAGTGTCTACTCTTGGCCTATGCAAAGGCAACTGCAAAGGGTTATGGGAAAATAGTTGCACAAAACAATTCTAGTTATCCTTATTATGTGCTACATTTTGTTGAAACCCCTGTCTACAGTTCAGAGTTTGTCCCTGTATTCCTATAGGAATAGTTCAATTTAATGCTACAGTGAAAGCTAGTTTCATTTCTGCTCGGAGTATAATATTCTGAAAATTATTATGCAACGGCAGAGCACAAATGAACCAAATTGAGCTCCGTGTCTGCTCAGACTGATGTAAATTGAGGTTGATGCCCCAGTAAACGAGGTTACTTAAATACATTAAAAATGCCTGCTTGACAAAAAAGGCTAAACAATTCACTTTAACCGTTCGAGTGCCAGGGGGTACACAGTGCATTGCTTTGCAATGAGTTGTGTACCCTTCTGGCACTCAGTGGGTTAACCATCCCATCCTCAGTCAATTTGAATATTAACATATTAGAGGACCTACTGAGGCACATTTATTAGATTCTTCTAATGACAATACAAGAAGACAGCTTCATCCCTTTTGGTACCCGGGAGCATCTTATCCACCCCCAAGAGACCTAAAGAGGCCTGATACATGACTGTTCCAGAGATGCAAAGCATGTCAGTGTAGGCGTGTCTTAATTGGGATGGGCAGTAAAGAAGTAGGGAATAAATGGGATAAGCTCTCACAGAGTTGAACAGATGGTGGGGTGGTAGGGCCACTCAGAAAATGTCTGTGAGAGCGAGAGAGAGAGAGAGACAGTCACCAAAAACTTGATCAGAGTACATTTCTGTAACAACCATTTAACATTGGATAATGTGCCAGGACAGTCACAGAAATCTGTCCTTTGAGGACTGATGATGGTCCTGGCATGTCACAGGTTAATGATCACAGTGTACCTCAGGGCATACCATGATTTTGGAGGACAGTCTGTAACGGACTGCTCCAGGACTGGAGCAGTCAGTTCCAGCAATTACCCTGTGGTTTTGCCCATATGATCACATGTGCAAATGGAGTCACATGACAAAGGTAATGTATGTAAACATTACCTTTGTCACTGTTCTCTGCCTGTCTCCTCCACACTGTGACAGTGAGGCAGAGAGATGACAAGACCACAGCTCTCAACAGATGAAAAGGCCAAAGAGGGGGCACTTTTGTTTCATGTCCCCTGCTGTTATCTGTCCGGTCTTACAACCAGATTCCACATCTGAGAAGAGATGGCTTACACTAGGTAAAAGGGGCGGGAGGAGAAACTTTGCTTGTGAATATCTCTCAAACCATAAAGGTTTGAGAGATAAGACTTATATCATTCTTCATGTTTTTTAATGCCTACAAAATAAAATAAAGACAAAACGAAGTATTACTATCCCTTTAAGTCTCAGAGGGACTGTCCCATCTAAAACTGAACTCTTGGCAGGTATGAGATAACGTTCATATTTTGCATCCAGATCCTGTTAAAGGGATAGTAAAGTCAACATATAAAGTTATATTGGATTGTTCATTGTAATTTTATATAGCTCCCTCAGATCTGAAAGCTGATGTGGATAGATCGCAATGAGGGCAATATTGTGTCAGCATAAGGAAAACCCTGCTCCCCTTTGTCAAGGGTGTCAGGTTTTTTCCATATACAGACAGAGGCAAGATGCCCCTCATTGTGATCCGTCCAATCAAGTAACTGGCTTTCAGATCTGGGGGGACTATGTCTGAAATTTTAGTATGCATTATATAGAATTACAATGAACAATCCAGTATAACTTGACATTATATCTCTTTAAACACAAACCTTCACTGGAAAACCTATAAAAATGCTGTGGGGTGTTTTTTATTTTCTTCTTCAAATTTTTTATATTATTGAAGTAAATGATGGGTTATGAGTTATACTAGAAGGCCAAATTTGATCTTGTCCTCCAGTGTAAAAAACCCTTGTCACCAAGGAGTTAAAGAAAAGCTACCACCACCTAATACCACCATGCAGCGAAGAGCAGATCATCTAGTTAATATTACTAGTGCTTTCTTCATTTAAAGGAGAACTAACACCTCCTAATAATAACCCTTTCCCACTTAGCTTACTATACTCCTATGAATTCTTCCTTTGCTCCACCTTCAATCAGTCCTGCATGTCAAGAACATAGAGGAAGACATGACAGTTGCTGGCAGGAACACAGGAGCAGCGACTTTACTCACTGCACATGACAATCTTAACCCTTTAAGGAAAAGGGGGTGGGCAAAATACATTGCGAAACTCACCCCTCTGGTCCTCAAAGGGTTAAGCAGATTCATGAAGGCCTGTTTCAGTTGGACACAACATCCAGGACTGACTGAAGGATAAAATTCATAGGATCCTTAGGATTTTTATGTCCATATTTAGGTAGGTGTGTGTGGTGTGTATGTGTGTGTGGTATGTGTGTGGTGTATGTGTGTTTGTGGGGCGTGGGGGTGTCTCTAGTGCCCATGTCTGCAGTGCGCTTAGCCGTCTCTACTGCGCATGACTGCTTCTGACAAACATCCTAGCGAAGTATAATATAATATATATAAGAAAGTACAGAGAATTTGACTTATTGTGCACTTGCATTACTATCCCTTTAACAGCTTAATTGCCAAGTAGGTATCAAACGCATTGCAACGCAAAGCGTTGGATACCTCTTTGGAATGCAAAGGGTTTTAAATTAATAAAATTACCTTATACAAATAAAATTAATTTTACATGCTTGGACTGGCACTCATGGGTACTGTTGCCCCATCCCTTCACACTGGTGTGCAGTCTCTCTCACCTGCATAACCTTCTGTTGAATCTCATCCAGTTGAGTGCGTTTACTGCGTTGCCTGCACACTTCCTGATATCGGGTATATTGCTCTCGAAGGGAATCAAGAAGCTTCATGACCTGAGGCTGAGCCAGAAGTTCATCATCCATTGGAGACCAAGAAACTCCTCCATCTGAGCCGTTAAACCGACGTTGCTGAAGCTCAGATAGCAGCTCATGGCCTTAAAATTGTTTGGAAAAGTAGAGATGATAAGAGTGTAAAATACTATCTACAGAGAAGTGTCCAATGCATACGCTAAATGGTAATTAATATGATGAAATAAATGTGCATTTTATATATATATATATATTTTTTTTTAGTATATGGCTATTAAACCACCACTACTACTCCTATTTCTGGCAGTAGAAGCACTATAAACGTACAGTCCTCAATGCACAAATTCCCCCTGAACCTCTCCCCACAAGAACCAAAGACACAGCTGATGATTCCAGTTAGCTGGTAAGACCACACCCACATTCACAGACAATGAGTGACATTGCCATTCTCCTATTAACCCTTTGAGTGCCAGAGGGGTATGCAACACATTGCAAAACAATGTGTTGCACGCCCCTTTGACACTCAAAGGGTTAAAGCAGACCTACTACCATAGGTAAAGTTGCCCTGCAATAATTAGGCAGGTGGCGACTAGCTTAATAATAGTTATATTACCTCTCAGAACCACATGATTCTACAGAAATCCTTAATCTTCCAAGACTGACAGCCAGGTTAGTGAAGTATGCATGCCTGTACCATCAGTCCCTTCCGGTGCCTTTCGGGACAATGCAATGCCTTTTAATTGAGACCGGGACTGACAGCGCAGGCGCGCAGACAAGATGTCTGCGCTGACGCCTGGCTTTTGGTCTCGGAAGATTAAGGATTTCTGTAGAATCGGGTCATTCTGAAAGGTAATATAACTATTATTAAGCTAGTTGCCTCCTGCCTAATTATTGCAGTGCGACTTTACCTATGGTGGTAGTTCCGCTTTAAGAAATGTATTTTACCTAAAGGAAATGTAGACCAATACCTAGTGACACTCTACAGATATATGCCCCTTGAAAACTACCCTCTCTGTCATTGCTTGATGTGTTGGCTGCCAACTTCCTGTTCTCTGCAACCAATGACTACAGGGTGTAAGTAGGACCAAAATTACTCCCCACTTAGACGTTGGATTACAACTTAGCATGGTCAGATCAAACATTTTCCTTTTCCCTATATCGAATTGCAATTCAGACTTTGAACACAGGAAGGCTGACCCTACTCAGACACCATATTATTGGAACAGGAAGAATGATCTGCAGTGTAAATATCTGGCTGTACAATGTACTATCAGGTCGATGGGAGTTTAGTCTCCAATAGCTGAAGGTCCAAGATGGACTTCTCCTGGACTACAGAATCCCAATGTAGAAATTAGGAGTAGAAAGGAAAATTGCTTCAACCAGTCAGCTAAAAAAACAGCACATGCAATACCACATCTCAAGACATTTTGAACTATAGAAAGGTATATGTATAGGAGTGAATTTTATACTACTTTTCTACATAGAATGATGTTGCTCCCATACCTCCCAACATTTCAAATGGCCAAAGGAGGACACTTGTGTTTTAGGTGGTGTTGTTGGGGGTGTGGCTGATGGGCAGGCCATTACCGAGTCAGGCACTCTGGACTTCTCTCTCAGAAGGCAGCCAAAGGGAAAGTACTGCACAAATATGCATGTGCAGTCAGTTAGGCATCTCACTGCTAGGTAACGTGGCTCACATGAAGAGCGTGGTGATTGTAGGTTGCTGGAGCCATACGGGAAAAATTTATCAAGTGGGGAACAGGCCAGGGATGCGGGACACAGTGTAATGTAGGCAGGACTGTGGATTTGGACCCTAAAATCGGGACAGTTGGCTGGTATGGGCTCCTCAACTGTTTTTATACTACATCTCTCATCATCCTCAGCCAATGAGTGGATGCCTGAGGTTGATTATCAGATTAACAGCTCATTGACCTCTGGAGATTCCCAACCCCCAAAGAACATTGTACATTATTCAGTTGACAGAAGCAAGCAAATGCTTAGAGCACAAACTTTTAAGTAGTACTTCAGATGTGCTGGTCACACCCACGTTCTCATATGTGGGTGTGGCCAGAGTCAATCCCACTGCCCTCTACACAGACAACAGCTCCTGTTTTATGGTGGTTGGTGTATGTAACATTTAATTGGCTTTATCCACTTGAGTTCTACAGATGCATTAGAGACCTGTCAATACCAGCTAAGGAGAGAAAAAGAGGGCCAACTTGTTATTTTGACTTTACATATTCTGCAAGTGCATAATAATATTAAGAATAATAAGTCAAATTGCATATCATTTGTATTATTTTATATCCTCAAATATGTTTATCAACACTTTTATGTCCATGCCAGTGAGGTCATTGAATTTCTGAAAGCAGGAAATTTCCTCTTTGACAGTGAAAGTAGAAATATTTATATAATGCTACAAATCTCCATGCTGTAGTGGCAGGCATTTCTACATTGTTTCTGTGTCTTTTTTTTTTTTTTACATTGAATCATTTTGAATTGTTGCAGTATCTCTGCATTCACAGCCCCACACAGAATGCTTTCTGAAAACATAAAAAAATTCAGATAGCTCTGTGTCTGGGACATAAGTGTCAAAAAATAGTATAAGATGAAGAAAAAAAGGTAGGCAGTTCAGCTTTACATATTATGCACTTGTAGAATATTTAAAAATAATGAGTTACTATTCCTTTAAGTACTCATTTGTGCTTGTATATCATAGGCTAAGGGCATGTCCTTTGTCAGGCAACAGAGGATAGGGGCGGAGTCATGAGTGCATTGGAATGTGGAGTTGGGGCTATGGGCACCTAGGATAACTTGTCCAGGCGTACCTGGGATGTAAATGTGGTCCTGTTTATTCTCTTGAATTCTACTGCTTCAAACACGCATTTCACAGCTTATTTTACATTACCTACTCTAGCCCTATTTTCAAAGCCATCCACAAGGTCTATAGCCTAGTTTGTCATAATTTACAGACTACACCTTGACAGAAGTAATGAATGCAATGCTACAAGTGTTGCCATAATTCAGTTCGCGCTGGAAACCACAGATCACTTAGTATGGATTTCATGACATTAGGAGTCTGTAATGTCACTTTTAATAGCCAATTTGTTTTAATGTTTGTCACACAGAAATGCATTTATGATAAGATGGCATCTAATAAATCCTTCCAATGGAAAGTTAATAACAGTATACTTCAGCTGCATATGGCTCTATTGAGTCAGAAACAGAAACATTCATTTGTTAGGCTGCTTGGAAGAGAGTCTTTATACACTGAGACATGAATCATCTACTATAGTAAAGACACCAGGCACAGAATATCTACACACTGAGCCACATCTGCCTCCTGTTTACTGCCAAGAGAAGAACACAAGAGAGCTTAAATGTACTCTGCTGGCTCATGCTGTGAAGGCTCTGTCACACGAGTGACAGAAACGTAGCAGCCCCCAGCTACAGTTCCATTGCTCGTGCCCTGTACTTGCCTTCTCCTCCATTCCACTGGTGATCCTGTGATGGGGGATAGAAGAGGGCTGATGAGTGGCCTATGCGAGTATTGAACAAATATTATTGGCTGATACCCACGGGAGTCAGCCATTCCTTGGAGGTTGCAATGAGCAACCTCTGTTGTTGCTCTAGTGAAAGATCTGCCTGTGTCATCATAAGCTTCAGTGCAGATCTGTCATACTGTATTATTGCTGAACACCTGCGTGAACGTAGTACAGATGCAATGCCCTGGACCTTGGGGCATTCATTTCAGGCAAGTGTCTCCTATGTAAAAGGCACCACAGCCAACAGCTTACCTTTCAGTACTGGTGACATAACTAACACAACATGACTGTGTTGGTGTTGGCTGTGTGATGGGAGCCTTAATAGCGACTACTTCATATCATATTTAAATAAATTAACTAAGAGGGTGTCCAACACATTTCTTACAATGCATTCAGCACCCCCTGGCACTCAAAGATTTAAGGACGCATTAAGTTTTCCTTAACAGTTTGCATGCCAATATGTTGTGAACTCCTCTGGCACTCAAATGGTTAAAAAAGCGGTAACAATTTTTATTTAATGCATTTTTAAAAATGAGCAGTATTTTTTTTTTTTTTTATGAAAACATATATGTTATAGAGGTTTACTTGTTGAGTAAAACAATGGTACTCCTATTGCTGTCAGTTGTTTTATTCAAAATGTATAACAGTTCAAATAATCAGGAAGTGAATTTCCTGTGCTTTTACTTCCTGAAAGTTTTAACTGACAGGAAGTGACTCTGCAGTTTCTATCATACTCTACGGAGACCTGTATGTTACCAACTTCCCTCTCCATTAGAATGTAACAGAATAACTAATTGGAATTTGACCACTAGGGGGCACTGCTAATATAAATATAACAAAAAAACAAACAAAAAATCAGGTTTATACTGCAATAATGCTGGAAGTATGCATCATCGCAGCAGTGGGAATACCTTATTTTACTAAAAAAAAAAAAAGCCATACATACATATTTTTTAATTAAAAAAAAAAATACAAAAAAATAAAGAAAAAGGTTTTAATGAATTCTGTTTGCCTACATTCAAAAGCTAGAATCACATACTCTATGGGAGAGCTTGAGTTTGATTTCCTCTCAGCATCAGCTGGTGACCACAATAGGAAACCGCAGTTTAATTAAAAAAAACAAAAAAAAAACAAAACAAAAAAAAAAAAAACTTTCAAAAGAAAAATCGCCGAGCAGTAAGGGTATATTCATTTTACTCAATATGAAATGACTCCTGTTCCCTTTAACGTTTGGATGCTAATGTATCTGGATATCATGGAGTGACTGCTAACCAAGTATGTAAGCTGATCTACCAAAGACTGCAGCTAATGATTCATCAGCAATGTAAGGCTCCTAGGGTAATTACGGTGATATCACTTCTCCAGTCCCTATGTTATTCTATGGAGCCTATGCCGTAATATACATCAAGTTGAGCATAGGAACTGGAGAACGGAGGTCACTGGAGACGTTATCACCTCTTTGTCACACTTTAGTGCACCCCACCCAGGGCTTTTTATGTGGAGGGGACTCAAGGTTACCTTCCCCCACTGCCATCCCATCCCATTCTCCAGAAAAATTTAGTATTTTCTCTAGTAATACTTTTTTTTTTTATATATAGTACTGGTACCGCCAGAAAAAGACTAGAACTATAGGAAGAAAATGACGAATCCTACTGAAATTTATCTTCCTTCCTAAGAAGATTTCAGTGGGAGAAGTCTGAGGTCTTGATGTCCAGCAAAAAAAAAATATGTTTACATCAGAGAACATGAAATTAGCTAAAAATTAAAGATTCATTTTGGAGAACCAGCTCACGCAAAATGCTTCAATGTGGTCATGAGGATTTCCTGCCCAGATTATTGTCAATAGTGATTTATTATTATGATGTGTTATAGGCAGAGTAGATGTGGCAGTTGATTTTATACAAGTATGTTAGTGATTCTTTAAAGGGTTAGTAATAGTTAACGTGTAAAAAATATATACTGTAGTGTTTATCCTCTTGAGTAAAACAAGGCTACTGCAACTGCTGAAAGGTATTTTACTGAAAAGTTGTTAAGAGCTCAAACTTGAATTTTTTAGGTGCAATATCACAGTGGCCTGAAATTGTACAGAGGCGCTGTTGCTACACCATCCTATGGAGATTTATGGTCAACTGACCAGAGCCGTCCATAGGATGGTATAGAAACAGCACCACTGTACAATTTCAGACCACTTGATACTGCACCTAAAAAAATTCAAGTCTGTGCTGTAATAAGTTTTGAATAATACACCTTTCAGCAGTGGAAGTATTTTTGTTTTACTCAGGGGATAAACCCTACAACATTTTTTTTTTCAATTTTAAGTTACTATCCCTTTAAGATGGTATAATTATTTTTGACGGAACAGAATCAGAACAAAACATTAATGAAAACAACCACTGCTTCTTTAATAACATCAATAATGTATGAAAAAACTAACTCCTATGCAATACATACTGCACCGCACTGGCCCTTAAAGGTATAGTAATACTTCATTTTATCTTTATTTTATTTTGTAGGCTTTAAAAAAACATGAAGAACGATATGTCTTATCTCTCAAACCTTTATGGTTTAAGAGATATTCACAAGCAAAGTATCCCCCCCCCCACCCCGTTCAGCCAAATCAGAAGGGAGGTGCCCAGGTAGACTGCAGAGGGGGACAATCTTCAATTAAGATAAGGGAAAAAGCTGAAAAACTTGTCAAGGGGGGAAGCGCTTTCATTCTTTTCATACAAAGAAGATTGTCCCCTGCTGTTATCTGTCTGGTCTTACAACCAGATTCACATCTGAGAAGAGATGGCTTACACTAGGTAAAAGGGGCGGGGAGGGGAAACTTTGCTTGTGAATATCTCTTAAACCATAAAGTTTTGAGAGATAAGACTTATATCGTTCTTCATGTTTTTTTAATGCCTACAAAATAAAATAAAGTTAAAACGAAGTATTACTATCCCTTTAACCCCTTACGGCCAATAGGAGTGTGCAACACATTTCAAAGCAATGTTTTATACTTCCCTTTGGTCCTTAAAGGGATAAAGCAGGGATTTCTTTATAAGTTCTTTGAAAAGCAAGTTATCAAATTTCCAAAAGCTGGGTAACAACAAACTCCTGAAATGTGATCATTCTTGTACAATGTATTGAATACATTACATTTAAAACAATAAAGTCAAATTTTACCCCTTAAAGCGGAGCTACCACCCAATAAGAATATTGCCTCACATAATTGCCCATCTGGCGACTAGCTGCTCAGTAGCGCTAGTCGCCAGAATTATTAGCAGATTAAAGAGAATTCGCTATTCTTCCCGGACTGACAGCCGGGCGTCAGCGCGCCTGCTCTGTCAGTCCCTTTTGTAGCCGAACGGCTCCTAGCAAAGCCTCTTAGACCCAGCTGGGACTGACAGCTCAGGCACGCGAACATCACTATGGCAAGATGTCCGCGCTCTGTCCTGCTGTCAGACCGGGAAGAATAGCGAATTCTCTTTAATAATAGTGAATTCTCTTTTAATAATTCTGGCGACTAGCACTACTGAGCAGCTAGTCGCCAGATGGGCAATTATGTGGGGCAATATTCTTATTGGGTGGTAGTTCCACTTTAAGGATCAGAGGGTTGGGCAAAGCATTGCTCGGCAATGCATTGCCCACCCCTCTGGTCCTTAAGGTGTTAATACTAGAGTCTGAATATTATATTTCATAAGAAACAAAATAAACCTTACCAGTCTGTAGCACAGTTTCTGGGTCAACAGATGGGAGGTAATTGAACTCCATTGACCTAAAAATTTAAATAGAAGCATGTACATTTTTAGACCAAATGGATTTAATTTGGTAGTTGAGAAAGCTTTTCGCCCTTCTTTTGTATAACCCTTTCAATGTCAGTACTGCACACCTCATGGATGAACAATTCCATCAGACCTTTAGCATATTCACTCTAAAGACTAGTACTATTCGAGTGCAAATCTTAAAGGAGCAGTGAACTTTTTGTAATAAAAACCTATACATGTTTTAGTGCTTTTCCTATTGAGACAAGGGTATTTCCAGTGCTGTCAATGGATTTATGCAAAGGTAATAGCTGTTCAAACTTTCAGGGAGTACAAGCATCACTACTTCCTGAAAGTTCAAACTGATAGCATGACTCACTTCTCTCACAGACTGCAACAGAAAAACTAACTGAAACCTGGCCACTAGAGGGCAATGTTAATGTAAAAACAGCAGGTTAATCTATAATAAATCTGGGGATACCTTGGCTTGACCGAGAAGAAAAAGCAGTACAACATATGTTTTTTTTTTTTTTTAATAAGGTTTACTGCTCCCTCAATACATATGGTAACAAGTAGGGGTCCCAACCCAATGGGCATGTATCCTGTGCGTTTGATTGTTGTTGGACTATAATCCACGACTTTGGCCCGTGTACACAGGCTTTTACACTAGTTGATTATACTACCGAATCACAGGCTGACTTCAGAAAATGAATCAGGGGTGTTGCATGGCAAAAATCATCACATTGCATTGTGCTTGTGTGCGAGAAATGCAATACTGGGAACTGAAAGAGGAGATCCTTATTTCCTTGTTTGCATGTTGAAGTAATTAACCCTTTGAGTGCCAGGGGATACGCAAAGCATTGCAGAGTAAAAAGTAACTGACGTGCTATGGATCAAAGTTTTACTTACAGAACACAGTCCCCTTTGGCTAGTATCAGGAAAAAATGGAACACAGCTAGGAGGATACTTTATCATTCAATTACTCTTGAACTACAACTCTGACAGTATTGAAATAATACTCTCCATAGCCCAAATACTATGTAGATTAATTGGAGATGCTGTTTTTGTGAAACATTACCTGTCTCTTTAAGTGCATCCCTAAACAGAGTGCCAAAATGAATAACACCTAAAAATGGCCTGTTGTTATACACACATTTAAGTACCTTGTACCCCATGCTAGCCTCTGTAAAAACATCCTATTTGTTTTCGGAGGAAAAAATCTAGTCTTATATTTACTCTCTGGGGGCTCTCATTTCTGCTTCACCCAGCAATGCATTGCAAATGCAGATTTAGGATTAGATTTTAGGGATCTACCATAAAATAACAAAATGTTACAGATGGAAATAACTACATGATATTTAAAATTATATAACCCAAATTCATTTTTTTGGTGTTCATGTTCCTTTGACTATCAAGAAGCTTATTTTTCCTCTCTTCTGTTAGTTGCGCAATGATGCAGCATTCATTAAGTCTGATAATGGGATTATGATGAAACAGTGAAAACGGGCCAAATGCAGATCAAATCAGTTGATTTTGTAAACTAATCCACATACCTCTCCTTCTCATTCTGGTTTCCCTTATCGCTCCCATTGTTGATAACAGCGAGCTCGTCCAGCAAGGATGTTGACTCTTTTGTGAACTTTTCAAACACCTAAGAGGTGATGACAAAAACATTATTCAGTACAAAAAACCTGAAAATGTGCTTCTCACAGTGAAATCCCATAGTGCCAATGAGGTATCCAGTGAATCTGGCATCTAGAGGGATAAAGGGGAACTTTCACCTCCTATAAAGTAGTCATTATTTTATTCTGTCCCCAATACAGCTTGAATCCCGGTTTTCTTTTTTTTTTTTTTTTTTTATATTAAGGCGGTAATTTCAGTGAGATATAAGTTTAGAAAGTGTTACTGAATGTCATCACTGCTGGCCGTAGCAGTACATCTTTGTACCGCACAGCTGGCAATCTTCTCCTCCCCTGGTGTGTCGCGTTCCTTCCTGTTTGTCAGACGCTCGAATCCCCAAGTGACCTGGCAAGCTCTCTTGCTAATGCAGGTGAATGCGTATCAGGTCACATGGAGATTCAAGAGTCAAGCAAGGAGGAGGGAACGAGGCACAACAGGGGAGGAGAAGATTGAGAGCCGTGCGGTACAGAACCGTACCAAGGCGAGGATGTCATGTGGTAACATTTTCTGAGCTTATATCGCACTGAAATTACGGATTTAGAAAAAAAAAAAAAAAAAAAAAATGGGATTCAAGCTGCATTGGAGGCACGGGATAAAATAGTGATTACTTTATAGGAGGTGAAAGTTCCCCTTTAAGCAAGCCAACTTTTGAGTCAACAGGAGTAAAAACAGATGGCCTTATATATAAAGGTGAAGGGTTGCAATTCTGGGGCACATCAGCTGCACTCTATTAGATAAACATTACCATTGATTTAAATGTTATTTAACCCTTGAATGACAGACGTCTCCAGTGCATTACGGAGCACTGCGTGGGTGACATCTCTAGCATTCAAGGGTTTAAAAGCTCCATTTAAATCAAAAGGAATTTAGTAAATTTGTATTTGTTGCCCACGTTGTGTTTTTTGATACATTTATTACTAAAATGTCAAAAATACAAAACATTTGATAAACGGCATATATCTGGGTTGTGATTGAGTTGTTAATAACCTATAGAAGGCCATGTATCAATTGGGTTCAACTGATACTCTTATTGGTGTAATCAGGGCCGGATTTGTCAATAGGCAGACAAGGCACTTGCCTAGGGCGCCCGATTTTCAGGGGCGCCTGGCAATGACCTTGTCACGCCCACCATTCCTCCCCAGGGTGCATATTAAAAAATGAATGCTGTGTAGCGCCGGCTGTGACCCAAACTTCCACTTAAATTGATTATGATGTGCCCGATGCGCCTGTGCTCGTGCGCCCTTGAGGCGCTTGTACGGTAACAGACTAGTGTGGTTTGTTGTTGATTATACACACAATAAGCAGAATAACAGGGAGCAGAGTGAGAGGGGAAAGGCGGCTGAATGCAGGCTGATAGGCATGGTCAGGGGAGGCAATGGGCATGCACAGCTCGCACACACAAAGACATACACGGGAGCACATAGGAACTGGAGGAGGTGTAATTACAGCTACTACCACGGCAGCTCAGAGAAACCTTCCACTTGTTAACCCCTTCTCGCTTGTCTGAGGCGGCCAGTCAGTTCCTGTGTGTGGTGGCTAGCCTAATGTGCACATATCTGATATCCTGACATGGCAGCCAGTGGCCTGACTTTAACCCTTTGAGTACCACAGTTGTGAGCAACTTTCGCAATGCATTGCTGCGCCTCTGGCGCTCATAGGCGTATCACCAGCTAAGACTCCATATTAGCAACGTGCATACTTTAAAACTTTATTTATTTTTTTTTCACGATTGGAGCATTATATGCAGATTACAACTGGCACTGAAGCTAATGAAAAGTCATGCAACTCTGGTGCAACGCAGGCGGCGCACCGTATGGACTAAATAAAATCCAAACGTGGCATTGGTTTACTTTCATCTTTTAACCATTTGAGTTCCAGAGGGGTAATGAGTCCGTACCACTCTGGTACGCAAAGGTTTAATGCCAATGCATTGCTTGCCAGAGCTGTAGACCTCCCTAGCATTCAAGTGCTTACATTCCCATTTAAATCAATAAAGATTTTTCATTTGTTTGCTTTGTTGTAGTCTGATTGCTCCAGAATTACACGTGTTGTTTAGTACATCTGTCTCACCTACTAGGATTGCTTTTACAACCCAATTTTTGTAAATAAGACTTTTTTTTAATAAATGTACATTTTGAAGACAGACACTAGCTAAGGTTTGCCTTAGCATCCTTAAGCCTTTTAAATAAAAATGTTTTTTATTTACGATGGAAACAATACATATAATTACAGTGAACAAAGTCTAGGATTGCTTTTACAACCTGGATTCTGTAAATAAAACACTTTTTCAGCATTGTAATATTAACTTATTAGACATTTTGCTGCTGCCATTATAGACTAGAAGTATTTTTTATGTTTATTAAATAATGCAATCAAACTTGGGAACTGCTACTAATGCAGTAAGGATATAGACATGGCAACATGTTGAACTACAGCTTCCATGTCCTCAGCTGAACATTATCCAATATATATATAATTTTTTTTTTACAGCAGCAGAGGAGCCATATGTTGCTCACCCATGGCCACCATGCAAGCACTGAAGGTCTTTAGTCTGCACAGGTTACAATCTCATAACCTGTGGACAAATAATTCACATACATAACTCTCAAGATTACATGGGATAAAACTGAATCTGATGTTCATGGGCGATTGGGTGTGATTGTACACAGTCAGCAAATATAAGCCAGCCATAATGCCCGCACCTCACTACATATAATTTTTTCCTCTAACTCTGGGAAAATTGCCACAGTACTGTGAAGAATAAAAAAAAAATCTAAAGATGGGTGTGACCATGAGAGGGTGTAGTTAATGGAGGGGTGTGGCTAATGGAGGGGTGTGGCTAAGTGAGGGGAGTGGTTGGGTGGGGCAAAGGCGGGGCTAGGGGCGCCGGAGGGTGTTGTGCCTAGGGGCGCCTGAGATGTAAATCCGGTCCTGGGTGTAATGCTGTGCTTTGGCGCATTGGAATGTGTAATTGCAAAACTGGAAAAAATAATAATTCCCATCTATTTAACAAGTTCAGTGCCAGAGGGGATGCACTGCAAAGTAGTGTACTGGTTACCCCTGTGGCACTAAAAGGGTAAAATTGGACTTTTATGCTCTGGAATGGTAGAGAGGTCATCACCACACTCACAGCCTGTCAAGCATACAGAATGTTAAAAACCCTGTTAACATCAATGGGGATCTGGGGAATTTGTATTGGTCCCCTGTGATGCAGTTGGTCTTCTCCTTTTTTACTTTGTACATATGATCCTTAAGGTGCTAGCAGTTGATGGCTAAGCAGACAGGCATTGCTCATATATATCAGTAATTGCTCCCATGTGTCTGGTGGTAAGATGGCTGCAGGTCATCTATATAAATAGTGAGCATTCTGACTCTTGCTCCTCAACCAAGAACCCCCCAAAGTAATGGATAGGGGACATGCAATCTGTCTGATCCTGCACGTTGCTGTGTCTTAAAGGGATAGTAATGTCAGAAAAAAGTATTAACTATATGGCAGATACAATTAAAAGAGAGTACTTGCACTTACTCATATCTCTCAAACTGTTATGGTTTGAGAGAGATAGGAAAATAAAGTTCTCTGGTCCCTCAACTTTCTGTCTGACGAGCTGTTAAGCTGTCAGAAGCAGATTCTGGTCGCTTGACCAGATGTGGCTCTTCAGCAGTGCCGATATAACAATATCTAAAGATAAATAATTTATTTGGAACAGTCTGCAAAGTGTGCCTGGCTTGCAAGCACACTTTGAAGACCGTTCCAATGAAGTATTTATTTCTAACTAGCGTGATTTCAGCTCTGGTGAAGAGCCTCTGTCTGGTTAAATGACTGGAATCTGCAGCTCTCAGCTAGATGGCAGACTTGAGTAAAACAGCCAGGAAAAGGTAACTTTAGCAAGTTATATATCTCAAACCATAAAGGTTTGAGAGATAAGACTTATGTTGATGTTACTCTTTTTTTAAAGTCTACAATATTAAATCAACTTAAAATTAACCATTACTATCTCTTTAACCTTATGAGTGCCAGAGGGGTAGGCAACGCACCTCAAAGCAATGTGTTTCCTACCCCTCTGGCGCTCAAAAGGTTGAAAGTCTGCCCACCCTGGGTCTTCCATCTAGGAGTTAAATCAGTTACCTTTATTTTCTTCTGCATAGATTCCCTCATGTTTATGTCTGAGTGCCAAAGAATCTTGACAGATTCCCCGAAGTGTAACCCTCTGAATGCCAAAGGGGAGGGGTGTTCAAAGCACACATACTATGGCCAGAAAATCCTAAAACGCCATACGAAATTTGCCTTTGATCATTAGTTTAAGAGAGATCGGGCCCTATGCGTCAAGCTAAAATGCTGCAAATTATGGAACAAACAAACTGCATTGTAGGCGGAAATGAAAAGTCAGCAAATTCTCATTGATTTAAATAGGGTATTTACCCCCTTGAATAATTCTCTAGACTGTAAGCTCTCACGAGCAGGGCCCTCTGATACTTCTGTTGTCTACATCTGATTGTACTATTTAATACCTCTGTATGTCTATTCCCAATTGTACAAGAATACTAATAATAATTCCTGGGAACTCTCCAGATCTGCCAAAAAATATCCAGTTTTCAGACTCAATTACTGGGTCTCCGAGGACACAGGCCGATTCTACAGATTGGTGCTTTTGGCTATAAACTCACTCACTTTTGGTTCACTTTTAAAAGGTTGCACGCTATGGCGCAGCATTCAGCATGTCAACCTGGTTAAAGGGGCGACATGAGAATCTTGCACTGTAGGAAAGCGTGAGATTTTCATGTCGCAGAATGAAATGTTGCCTCTCCCTTCTTAGTTAACCTTCCATGCGCCAGTGTGAGAAAGAGAAAAAATAATACCACATCAGTGTATTTGAGCTGGCGCTCTCCCCCCCCCCCCACAGTGCTTCCAGTGCAGTTCTGGTTACTTCATCTGCATCTTACTGAGTGTCTCTCTCCCTCTGCCAATATTGTAATTCTCTTAATAGGCGGAGGGGAGAAGGGGAGAGAGACACTCAGCAAGATGTGGATAAGGTGGAAGGCACTCCGTTTTTCTTTTATTTATTTTAATTCACTGCAAATCCGCTGCAGCTTCTCCTCTCCGAGACCCACATACCTGCCACTGTTCCAGCAGCCACTTCGGGACTGTCCAGCACTTCAAGGATTAAAGTGTGATGTAATTGCTTTTGCTGTCCCTTTTATGCAATTTTACTCATTACCCAGTGAAAATATGTGTGCAGCAGGTATGGAGACACTGTAATAGTATACATGAAGTAAATGGAGAGCAAATTCATGATCCTTGATAGGGCAATGGCGACATTTTACGAGGTGCCATAAGAATCTCACCCTTTTGATTCCTGTGAGATTCTTATATGGCGCTCTTGAAGCAGGCGACCTAGTTATAGTGGCTAAATGTCGCATGCTCTTATGCGTGCGACATTTCAAAAGGATACCCTCACTTTCCAGTCTGTTCAACTTGCTCCTGCCCCATTTTATCCACTTTCTCACTTGTTTTGTTGAAAACTTTCAAAGCACCCACCCAACTACCCACTCCCGACCACAATATGACTTGAAACACATCATCTGCACACTCCCTCAGTCCTACAGTGTTTCACCAGGGACTTGGGATAAGGAGGTTCCAAAGTATGCCTTGAATTCAGAGCAATGAACTGGAGACCTCTCTAGCATTCAATGTGCTAAAGGGACAGTAATGTCCCATAAAAATATTTAGATTTAGGTATATATTGAAAAAATAAACAATTTGCAGCAAACCCTATCTCTCAAACCACTATGAGAGATATAGGGAAGTCCCCCCCAATTCTCCTGATGCCAGCTGTAAAGCTGACAGCAGGATAATAGAGTCGTATGACACGAGGAGGCTCTGCAGCAGAGCCGAAATCGCGGTACTTAAAAATAATTAATTCTTTGGAACTGTCTACAAAGTGTGCCTGGTTTGCAAACACACTTTGTAGACCTTTCCAATAAATGAATTATTTTTAAGTACCGCAATTTCATCTCTGCTGCAGAGCCTCCTGCTGGTCCCCGGACCGGGATCTCCTGCTGTCAGCTAGATTCTGATGTCAAGAGAAGGGGAGGGAGGGTGTAACTTTGAATCCCTATATCTCTCAAACCATAGCAGTTTGAGAGATAGGGTTTGTTGCAAATTGTTTATTTTTTCCAATATCTACGTAAATCTAAATATTTTTTGGGGGGTTACTGACCCTTTAAAAGCCATTTTTAAATTGACAAGTTTGCTCCAGAATTGCACCATTTTATATTTCTGAATAAGGCCCAGCATCTTCAATCCATCCTGGAAGTCATGTCCAAGGAGGTGGATATGGCAACTGCTAGGAGGACAGCCACTAACGATCAGCCAATGAGATTCTTCTCTCAGTTCCGTTTCTGTCTTCAGCCCTCTCACGTATCAGATCCTTTTCCCTCATTGCTCCTTATCTGTAGATCACTCTCCCTCCCAACCTGCACCACTGCACCTCTCTTGTAGTCTTCAAATCACGTTTAAAATTACATGTCTTCAACTAAACGTCAACATGATAGAAAGCACGGACTTTGTACATCTAAGGCACTTGTAATTTACTTACCTTATTTATGTGCCCCCTATCCTGACCAGTATTCCACACTTGACCCTTATGTACTCTGTATATCTCCCTTTAATACTTTAGACTGTAAGCTTTCGGGTGGGGACCTCGGTTCCACTGCATCACTTTGCAAAGCACTGTAACCCTGTATCATCTAGCCCTTAAAGGGATAGTAATACTTTGTTTTAACTTTATTTTATTTTGTAGGCATTAAAAAAACATGAAGCATGATATAAGTCTTATCTCTCAAACCTTTATGGTTTATGAGATATTCACAAGCAAAGTTTCCCCTCCCGCCCCTTTTACCTAGTGTAAGCCATCTCTTCTCAGATGTGGAATGCAATCCATAGACCAGACAGATAACAGCAGGAGGCAATCTTCTTCCTATCAGAACAATGAAAGCCCTGCCCCCCTTGATAAGCTTTTCAGCTTTTTCCCTTATCTTAATTGAAGATTGTCCCTCTCTGCAGTCTACCTGGGCACTTCCCTTCTGATCTGGCTGAAAAGTTTTACATCAGTAAAAGGGGCGGGAGGGGGACACTTTGCTTGTGAATATCTCTTAAACCATAAAGGTTTGAGAGATAAGACTTATATCATTCTTCATGTTTTTTTAATGCCTACAAAATAAGATAAAGTTAAAATGAAGTATTACTATCCCTTTAAATTGTAAAGCGCTGAGTATACTTGTACCAATATATAATTAAACATATTCATTCATTGGAACTTCCATTTTCCCCTCCAAAACAGAAGTAGATAGAGCGATGTGCTGCAACAGCAAAATTCATAGTTGTAATTAGGATTTTCTGAACCTTGTAATGTAATTGGGCGGCTATTACTAGGAGGTGTTTGTGTCCTTTAACATAAAAACCAGCTCTTCTACTTACTAGCCTTTTATTCAACCAGTCCATGTGATCATAGGTGAGACTGCCACCAAACTCCTCCGTCAGCTGGCAGGGCTCTATGTATCTTGTTAGCTTGTTACCAGACACCAAGATAACCTGCAGAGTAAAGGAAATAGTATGTAATGAGAGTAGCAAGCAGTCATGAGGGACATTCAGATCCCACTCTCTGATGTATTACATTGAATTGCATCATGTATAACAAGTTGTGGGGACAGGGTAATAGATCAGGAAAGATCTTGCGGGTTTTTAAGCACACAGAATAAATGTAGCAACTGATAGACCAATTGCATCATTTAGAACAAATAAATATTCCAAATTATTAACATGGTGATGTTAACCTCTTCACTGCCAGAGAGATCTCCAGCACATGGTTCTGCAATGCACTGTATCACTCTAACCTTCAAGGGGTTAATACTCCCATTTAACTCTTTGATTGCCAGAAAGGTGCCCGGTACATTGCATAGCAATGCACCTGGTACAGCTTATGGCATTCAAAGGGTTAAAAGGAACCTGTCAGCACAACTTACGTTTAGTTAATTTGAAAGAGAATTAGAAACTTCCAAAGTGTTGTACTAGATTAATAAACCTTTATTTGTTGAGGGAACATTGTGGCATTTTATGCTAATGAGGTATTGCACTGGACAAATATTAACACACAGTGAGGCTGATAGACAAAGAAATAGTGGTGCAATTCTGGAGCAAACCAACTGCACTATATGGGACAAGTAAAAAATCCATTGATATAAATTTAGCTTTTAACCCCTTCAGTGTTGAGTGGTCCCCAACATATTGGAGGTTATGCAATATGTGGTGATTAAGAGGTGATAAAGTGGAGATGACTTCTCCAGTGATATCACTTCTCCGGTTCCTATGTTATTCTACGGAGCCTATGCACTGAGATTTCCAAAGTAGGAGAGATCTTAGTGCATTGGCTCCATAGAACATAAGAACTGGAGAAGTGATATCACTGGAGAAGTTATCTCCTTTTTAACACTGCTTTATTACTCCTTAACCCCTTAAGGACCCTTGACGTACCAGGACCGTCACGGTCCTTGAAATACTCAAGGACCGATGACGGTCATAGTACGTCACGTATTTTTTACTTACAGCGCTCTACCGGGAGCGCTGTAAGTAAAGATAGGGCCTGAAATTGACCTCTCCAAGATCGGAGTGATCTCTAGCAGGCCCCATAATGACGCACCGATACACGTGACAGGTCACGTGTACCGGCGCGTCCAAGTGCCCCTATGCGGTCATTATGGGATGGAAATGTCCCATGACCGCCGGTCCTTAAGGGGTTAAAGGGACACTAACGTCCAATAATAACTTTATGTTGTTTTGTAGATTTTAAAAAAATAAATTATGTGGCATAAATCCCATCTCTCAAACCTTTATGGTTTGAGAGATATTCACATCTAAAGTTCCCCGCTCCCTCCCCTTCTCCTGATGTCAGCGCTCTACTGACGGCAGGAGATCCCGGTCCTGGGACCAACCAGCGGCTCTGCAGCAGAGCCGAAATAGCTATATTTAAAAGAATTACTTCATTGGAACGGTCTACAAAGTGTGCCTGGTTTCAAATCTCCTGCTGTCGAAGCGATGAGTGTCAGAAAGGTACCCAATATTTTGCAACTCAATGGGGGAATTCTCTAAGTAGTGATAAAGAGGTGATAAAGTGGAGATGACTTCTCCAGTTTATCACTTCTCCAGTTCCTATGTTATTCTACAGGCCCTATGCACTAAGATCTCCAACGCTGAAGCAATCTTCGTGCATAGGCTCCATAGAATAACATAGGAATTTGAGAAGTGGTAAACTGGAGAAATCATCTCCACTTTATCACCTCTTTATCACCACTTAGTGAATCTCCCCCAATAAGTTGAATACCTATCTGGCATTCAAAAAGTTAAGAAATAGCTCCTTAACCCTTTGAGTGTCAGAGGGGTACGCAACGCATTGAATGCGTTGCGTACCCCTCTGGCACTCAGAGGGTTAAAACAAAGACAGTTCAGCACTGGAATTTTAATTGAAAAATGCCATATAACCATTTGTAGGTAAGAAGGTTTATGCACTGGACTGCATACCCCAATGGCCCTCAAAGGGTTAAGGAAACGAGCTTTAGAAAATAAACTGAATACAAGTTTAGAAATCACTTGTAGACCTGTGTAGGCAATGCATAAATATTCCGTATCTCAAACTTTCAACTATAAAATTAGATTAAACTGTGAATATTGGATATGGATGGCAGCTCGCTCCTGATACTCTCAAAAGTCAACTTAAATTCAAATTAATTTCATACTTTCATAGCTTTTGGGCCATACTTACTGCTTAGATCATCTTTATCTGATGATTTCATTTATGTATAAAGAAATATTTATAGGCCCATTACACAATTTTAATGATTACATAATTGATAAGATTCTACAAAGTCTGTAAAATAAAGTAGACTATTATGATATTTTTTATATAACAAGCTTTATAAATAATTACTGCTGGAGAATCCTAGGACGGCCAGAATTATGAAAATGGGTAGAAAAAGCAAGATCACATTGATTCACAAGATTAGACATGTAACCCTTTCAGCAGAGCTGGGTCATCCGTTAGGTCAACCTACATTACTGCCTAAGGCACATGGAAATATGAGGGGCCCTGGGTACAAGTGATGGGGTCACAGGCAAAGGCCCTGCTGCCGCTAAATCATGTTCAGACACCCTTTTTGTTAAAGGGATAGTAATACTTCGTTTTAACTTTATTTTATTTTGTAGGCATTAAAAAAACATA
Organism: Rhinophrynus dorsalis; assembly: GCA_037306005.1. Taxonomy (NCBI): domain Eukaryota; kingdom Metazoa; phylum Chordata; class Amphibia; order Anura; family Rhinophrynidae; genus Rhinophrynus; species Rhinophrynus dorsalis. The sequence goes on along the minus strand of CM074725.1, from coordinate 180,605,662 downwards.
AATAATGATATACGTCTTATCTCTCAAACCTTTATGGTTTAAGAGATATTCACAAGCAAAGTTTCCCCTCCTGCCCCTTTTACCTAGTGTAAGCCATCTCTTCTCAGGTGTGAATCTGGTTGTAAGACCAGACAGATAACAGCAGGGGACAATCTTCTTTGTATGAAAACAATGAAAGCCCTGCCCCCCTTGACAAGTTTTTCAGCTTTTTCCCTTATCTTAATTGAAGATTGTCCCTCTCTGCAGTCTACCTGGGCATCTCCCTTCTGATCTGGCTGAACAGGAGGGGGAAACTTTGCTTGTGAATATCTCTTAAACCATAAAGGTTTGAGAGATAAGACTTATATCATGCCTACAAAATAAAATAAAGTTAAAATGAAGTATTACTATCCCTTTAAACTGTCCCCCAACTTTTGCTTTTTGTTTTACAAACAGGTTGATAGTTCTACAGATATTTGACTTAGTAATTGGGTCATCTACTCTCAGCAATAAAGCTGCATAATTAATTACTCCATAAAATTACCTTTTCCCACTTAGACTGCTAGACCCTATCAGTTTCTACCAGGAGGGTGGAATAAAGTAATGGGTGAGGGGGATAATCGTGCAAATGGTTTCAACATGGAAGCTCCCTGATTCAATTAAGCTCATAAGTTACGCAGAGATTTTTTCTTCCCAAGTGCATAAATGTATACTTTCCCACAATACTTATTCCATTTGTTTGCCGAATCTGCCATTTTATGTAAATCCCTCTGTAAAGAACAAACATCCTGCTCTGGATTTACCACAATTCATAATTTAGTGTCATCTGCAAATATTGAAATTTTGCTTTCTCTACTTATTTTTCCCATTTATAACACATTGTTCACAATCCTTCAGTTTTTGCATCCAGTATATCCCCTAGCTCCAATTTCCTTATTTTGTACACCAGCAGAACCGGCCCTTACACGGGTCCCGATGGGTCCCTGGGACCCAGGCGGCACTTTGACAGGGGAGCAATTTGCCGCCCCAGGCATGTTCCTTTGGACGCCAGGTCTGTGTCCCGTGTCACCCCGCACTGGGACAATAAAGAGTCCCTGGAAATCTGCTCCTGCACTGTGGCTCACTCAACCGTGTCAGTGACTCCACTCACATCTCAGTCACAGGGCTTAGCACCAGCCAATTAAAGAGGAGCATATTTGCTCAATGGTCCATCCTCATTCGCTGGTTGGGGTGCGTATGAGACAGCAGGAACAGAGGCGCAATTTATTCAATTAACAGATGTTACAACCCATGAAGTAAGTGGATTTTATCTTGGATTGTTGCTCTTGGTCTCACTACTGTGTACAGCACTGAATTTAAAACGTTTCCCTTTAAGGACCACATTGGTAACAACACATTGCTTTGCCATTGTTTTACACCCTCTTGGTCCTTAGAGTTAGTAACCTGAGAATTATCCAGCAATATGTGTGTGTACCCAAGTCAGAATACAGATTGGGCAGTACATATACAGCTGGAAGCCTTCGGTGCTAGCTAGTGCACAACAACCAGGCACTGCATGTATGTAACACATTTTGGTATATGTGGAGCACCTTGTGCAAGACACTGAGTAGTCTATGGGACATCGCATTGTCCATGAGACATTGCATGGCCTGCAGTTCACCATCTATACGAGAGTCATGGCACTGCAGGGTAGTCTGTGGATCTCTGTGCTGTCTGTGGGTAATATCTGTTTGCAGCCAGGCTACAGCTTGTTCTGCAGATCAGGCCTACGGATTTGGACAATACCATTTTTTCGGATCACAGCTATGTCTGCAGGTGCACTGTCTGTAGATCACTGCACTGATTGTGAGTCACTGCTGTCTGTGGATCACTGCACTGTTTGCGGGTCACTGCTGTCTGTAGATCACTGTACTGTTTGCGGGTCACTGCTGTCTGTAGATCACTGTACTGTTTGCGGGTCACTGCTGTCTGTAGATCACTGTACTGTTTGTGGGTCACTGCTGTCTGTAGATCACTGTACTGTTTGCGGGTCACTGCTGTCTGTAGATCACTGTACTGTTTGCGGGTCACTGCTGTCTGTGGATCACTGCACTGTTTGTGGATCACTGTACTGTTTGTGGGTCACTGCACTGTTTGTGAGTTACTTCTGTCTGTAGATCGCTGCATTGTCTGTGGGTCACTGCTGTCTGTAGATCACTGCACTGTTTGTGGGTCACTGCTGTCTGTAGATCAATGCACTGTTTGTGGGTCACTGCCGTCTGTGGGTCACTGCACTGTTTGTGGGTCACTGCACTGTTTGTGGGTCACTGCTGTCTGTAGATCACTGCACTGTTTGTGGGTCACTGCACTGTTTGTGGGTCACTGCTGTCTGTAGATCACTGCACTGTTTGTGGGTCACTGCACTGTTTGTGGGTCACTGCTGTCTGTAGATCACTGCACTGTTTGCGGGTTACTGCACAGTATGTGGGAAACTCTGCTGTTTGTGAGTCACTGCGTTGTCTGTGGGTCATTGTGCTGTCTGTGGGTCATTGTGCTCTCTGTGGGTCACTTCTGTGTTTTTATTTGCCCCCTGTGGTGCAGTTGGTCGGCCCCCAGAATATCTCCTCTTCAGCTTCCTCAGTGCTGCTTCACTTTAAATCATTCCACACCAATTGTATTCTTAGTATCTATTATTATTTTCTGCCCAAATTAAGGTAATTGGGAGTTTATTATTGAGGTGTATATTAGCGTTTTAATAAGTGCACCCTAGGTCTTCTCCTTCACTCTGCACTGTCCCAACATCCACCTGTTATTCCTGTGTTCACTGTAAAACCTTGCCCCATTTATCCTCAGCAGGAATTAACTTCCCATTGTGTCTCCCATTCACTCTCTCTCGTTCTCACATAAGCACTCTCCCATCTCTTACCCATTCTTTTTCTCTCCCTCTCTCACACCCTATTCTCTCTCTCGTTCATGCAACAGTGTTAGATAGCAATCTTTCACATAGGACACCACTTTAACCCTTTCATAACCATGTGGGCTTGGTTTTGGTGGTGGTGTGTGTGTGTGTGTGTGTGTGTGTGTGTGTGTGTGTGTGTGTGTGTGTGTGTGTGTGTGTGTGTGTGTGTGTGTGTGTGTGTGTGTGTGTCAACATTTCATCCTTGTACCCAGGCAGCACAATGTCTTGGGCCGGCCCTATACACCAGCCTCCTGTGTGGCACTGTATCAAATACCATCACAAAATCTAGATATACTACATCTACTGCTTTATCACATATCTTCAGTTTAAACACAAATATTGCCCCTTAAACTTGTTGACCTTTTCTAAACAAATAGCAGATGACTGAAACTTGGAAAAGTTCTAAGACTGCTGATACTACAATCTCTATTATATACACAGACTCTACCAGCCAATGTTCCAGATCTCCTTGGAGGGAAATTTTGAGTATGAGGCACTTGAGTTTCGAGTTTGACATGCCTGATGTAGAGATGAGAGTTCTAAATACTCTATGTAACATTAACTCCTTGAGTGCCTAAATGATTGGAGGGAGAACGCTCCCAAGGCTCCATTCGTTAAAGGTTTTCATTAGCAGGGGTAGTGGTAAACTGTAATATCCTTGTTTTTACAGTCAGAGCACTGCTCCTCCCACTAGAGATATCTGAAGGGAGATGCCCAGAGAGGGCACAATAAAATGGCTAAATAAAGAAAAGCGTTAAAACATTAAGAAAAAAAACAGGCTTTTAAAGTGTTTAAAGGGATAATAATACTTCGTTTTATCTTTATTTTATTTTGTAGACATTAAAAAAACATGAACGATACAAGTCTTATCTCTCAAACCTTTATGGTTTAAGAGATATTCACAAGCAAAGTTTCCCCTTACCGCCCCTTTTTCCTAGTGTAAGCCAGCTCTTCTCAGATGTGGAATGCAGTCCATAGACCAGACAGATAACAGAAGTGGACAATCTTCTTTGTATAAAAACAAAGAAAACCCTGCCCCCCTTGAAAAGTTTTTCAGCTTTTTCCCTTATCTTAATTGAAGATTGTCCCTCTCTGCAGTCTACCTGGGCACATCCCTTCTGATCTGGCTGAACAGGGGGGGATACTTTGCTTGTGAATATCTTTTAAACCATAAAGGTTTGAGAGATAAGACTTATATCGTTCTTCATGTTTTTTTAATGCCTACAAAATAAAATAAAGATAAAATGAAGTATTACTATCCGTTTAAGTCAATCAGGTCAGATGCATCATTTAAAAAAAATATAAAGAATATAATAAAATCTGCAAACAAGCAATTAGACTAGCAAAAATTGAAAATGAGAAAAGTATTGCAAAACAGAGTAAGAAAAATCCTAAACTAGTCTACAAGTATATGAATAACAAAGATACAGATTGATACTTGTCCTCTTAAAGCTGAGACAGGTGAATAGATTAGTGAGGATAAGGCTATGGCTGACATCTTAAATACATTCTTTCAATGACAGGCTATGGGCAAATAGACAAAACCACATAATTTCCTCCATCATGTAGACTGATTACTGAGGACAAAGTCCAAAAGAGACTGGAAAATGTTATGGTGAACAAAGCACCTGGATCTGATGGTATACACCCAAGGGTACTTAAGGAACTTAGTCCAGTAATAGCAAGAACATTATATTTAATATTATTGATTCACTTTAATCAGGTATAGTGCCCTATGATTGGAGGAAAGGTAAGGTAGTTCCATTGTTGAAAAGGAGGGCAAAATCCAAACCAGGAAATTATAGACCTGTGAGCTTGACTTCAATAGTGGGTAAGATATTAGAAGGGTTACTAACTGACAGTATTCAGAACTATATGAAAACAAACAATATTATTAGAGTCAGCATTGTTTTATGAAGAAAAGAATCTTGTCACACTAATTTACTTACATTTTATGAAAGGTTAAGTAGTAATTTGGACAAGGGAATTACTGTTGATGTACTACACTTGGATTTTGCAAAAGCCTTTGATACAGTGCCTCACAACAAGTTACTGCATAAATTAAAAGGCTTCAGTTTGGGAGGCAATGTCTGTACATGGACTGAGTACTGGTTAAATGATATATGGCACAGAGTTGTTTAAATGGAACATTTTCAAGTTGGCCTAAAGTTTTAATTTGATGACACAGGGTTCAAACCAGGGCCCATTACTTTTTAATGTATTAATGATCTATAAGTAGGAATTGAAAATAGCATATCAATCTTTGCTGATGACGCTAAGCTGTGTAAAGAAATACATACAGGGCTGGATGTTTTTTTTCTCTGCAGAAGGATTTAGATAAACTGAGTGAATGGGCAGAAAAGTGGCATATGACATTTCATGTAGATAAATGTAAGGTTATGCATTTGGGCTGTACAAACATGCATGCTACATATATGCTAAATGGGAAACAACTTGGGGAGTCCTCATTAGAGAAAGATTTAGGAGTACTGACAGACTTCACAGCAGTGTACAGTCACTCAGCTGCTGCAAGAGGCATACATGCATGTGATGCTAGTAAAAGTCTACCTCTATATAAATCATTGTTAAGCCCACAGTTTTGGGTACCAGTTCTTAAAAAAATACATTACTGAACTGCAACAAAACTGATAAAGGGATTGGAGGATCCAAGTTACAAAGAGAGACTAGCCAAACATGGTTTGTTTACATTAGAGAAGAGCCATCCATTGGGGGATATGATTACCATTTACAAATATATTCAAGGTCAATACAAAGAACTATCCAATGAATTATTTATGCAAAGAGCTGAGATAAGAACAAGAGGTCATCCATTAAGACTAAGACAAAGGAAGGGATTTATTACAGTAAGAGCTGTAAAGCTATGGAATCCTTTGCCTCAGGATGTTGTTCTTGCAGATACTGTAACTGCTTTCAAAAAAGCAATAGATACCTATCTAGCACAGAACAACATTGAGAATTATGACAGATAGGTTGTTGATCCAGGGAACTATCTGACTGCCATTTGGAGTCAGGAAGGAATTTTTTCCCCACTTGGGGCTTAATTGGAAATGGCATCAGTGGGTTTTTTTTTTTTTTTTTGCCTTCCTCTGGATCAATAGGGGTAATTAGGCATGGGCTGGACTTGTTGGACACATGTCATATATGTATTATATATGTACAGTTGAAACCAGAAGTTTACATACACTATATAAAAAGACACATATGCATGTTTTTCTCACTGACATGAAATCAGAATAAACCTTACCCGTTTTGGGTCAATTAGTATTACCAAAATTATTTATATTTGCCAAATGCCAGAATAATGAGAGAGAGAGAGAGAGAGAGAATTTTTAAGGCATTTTTATTACTTTCTGCAGTCAAAAGTTTACATACACTAGGATTACTATGCCTTTAAAAAATTTGGGACAGCCCATATGATGATGTCTTTGGAAGCTTCTGATTGGTTTATTGGCAACATCTAAGTTAATTAGAGACACACCTGTGGATGTATTTTAATGCACACCAGAAACACACTGCTTCTGTGTGTAACATCATGGGAAAGTCTAAAGAAATCAGCCAAGATATCAGGAAGAGAATTGTGGACTTGCACAAGTCTGGATCATCCTTGGGTGCAATTTCCAGATACCTGCAGGTGCCTCGTTCATCTGTACAAACAATTATACGCAAGTACAAACAAGATGGGAATGTCCAGCCATCATATCGCTCGGGAAGGAGACGGGTTCTGTGTCTCAGAGATGCAACGTGCTTTGGTCCGATATGTGCATATCAACCCAAAAACAAAAGCAAAAGACCTTGTGAAGATGGTGGCGGAAGCTGGTAAGATTGTGTCATTATCCAGAGTGAAACAAGTACTGTATCAACATGGGCTGAAAGGCCACTCTGCCATGAAGAAGCCATTACTCCAAAAGAAACATATAAAAGCCAGATTAATGTTTGCAAATGCACACAGGAACAAAGACCTACATTTTTGGAGACGTCCTGTGGTCTGACGAAACTAAAATTGAACTGTTTGGCCATAATGACCATCGTTACATTTGGAAGAAAAAGGGAGAAGCTTGGAAGCCTAAGAACACCATCCCAACTGAGAAACACGGCAGCATCATGTTGGGGTTGTTTTGCTGCAGGAGGGACTGGTGCACTTCACAAAATAGATGGCATCATGAGAAAAGAAGATTATGTGTCAATACTGAAGCAACATCTCAAGACATCAGCCAGGAAGTTAAAGCTTGGGTGGAAATGGGTCTTCCAAATGGACAATGACCCGAAGAATACTGCCAAACTGATTACAAAGTGGCTTAAGGATAAAAAAAGTCAATGTTTTGGAGTGGCCATCACAAAGCCCTGATCTCAATCCTATTGAAAATTTATGGGCAAAGCTGAAAAGGCAGGTGCGAGCAAGGCGACCTACAAACATGGCTCAGTTACACCAGTTCTGTCAGGAGGAATGGGCCAAAATTCCTACCAACTATTGTGAGAAGTTTGTGGAAGGATATCCAAAATGTTTGACCCAAGTCATACAGTTTAAGGGCAATGCTACCAAATACTAATGAAATGTATGTAAACTTTTGACTTTGCAGAAAGTAATAAAAATGCCTTAAAAAATTCTCTCTCTCTAATTATTCTGGCATTTGGCAAATATAAATAATTTTGGTAATCCTAATTGACCTAAAACAGGTAAGGTTTATTCTGATTTCATGTCAGATAGTGAGAAAAACATTCATATGTGTCTTTTTATATAGTGTATGTAAACTTCTGGTTTCAACTGTATATATATATGCCTACATATTCTGTTTCAATGCGTCACAGTTTGCTGTACACCTCTCCGGTCCAGGAGAGGGTTAAAAGTTTAACCCGCTAAGTACCATAGCTTACTTACCGACCCACTGGCACACTATAAGTAAGCACGTTTATAGCCTATTTTTTACATTTGAAAGCTTCTGAGTCTTAACCATAAAGCTTCACACACTGAGTAAAAAAGCTGCTTTCCATAAATAGATTTTTCTGGCATAGACACAACATGGAAGATTTCTGATACTTATCACTAGGAAAGAAGATTTACTGCTCTTTGCTACTAGAACCAGTGATTATGGAATCAACAGGAGGAACAGATGATAAACTAAGCTCAAGCAGAAAAATAACTGCAATGGGTATTTTAAATCTAGAGGGAGATCATCATAATACCAATTTGTAAATTGCATTTATATAATCAGATGTGGCAGTAAATAAGAACTACGCATACCATCACACCTCACCTTAGACCAGAGGTGACCAATCTATGAGTCACCAGCTGTTGGAGACATCAAGTTGTATAATTTCCAACCAGCCAATGACTGGTTGGGAATGATGCAAATTAAAGACTCCAAGAGCTGGTGGTCCGATGGCTGATTGGAAGTTGTGGTCCCCAATAGCTGGAGAGTCAAAGACTATTCCTGCATAAGTTCATCTCAGACTCTTACAGTTCCTGGTTTATTTAATTCAGAATAAGAGAAGTAGGAGCAGCTGATAGGGGTGGATCAATGCAGCACCAACAATGTTCTATTGTAGGAATGTGCAATCTTCAGTCCCCCAGCTGGTGCTGGACTACAACTCCAACCATCCCTTGCAAGCCAACAGCCAGCTGACGATGATGGGAACTGTATTCCACCAACAACTGCAGTTTTGCAGATTTCTATCCCCTGTTCTACCCTGTTGCATGATGGGCCAGCAGGAGATTGTTTGAATTGCACCCTCAACCCAAAGCACAGATGTTCACTAAACACTAGGTACAAGTAGCTCTTAATCCTTTTACCAGAAAGACTTAAGTAGGCATCTTTCATACTGCAGTTATTGTGATATATTTTTTGGTTTGCATTTGATCGCTGTTGTAGTCTGCATTTTGGTTTACAACCTGAAAAAACAATAGTCCATTAGAAGCCATTTGGATCTACTGAAGCCTATTCTTTTGTTGTGAGGAGGTGTGACCAAGAAGCAGCCTTCAATGATCAGTAAACAGAAAAATGCAGGTATAATGTAAAAATATATAAATATACCTGACTGCTGTATGAAGGACATCCATCTTGGAAAGTCAATCTGCTAAATCAATGACAGACAACCAGATTTATCTCAAGGCACAAATGTGTGACCCTAAATTCTACCAAAAAGCCCCAAAAGGGGGGGCACTCCCACACAACATCAGCTAGTATTAAAGCACACACTTTAAAGGGATAGTAACACTTCAAATTTACTAATCCCCAACTTGTACAACTTACAAAAAGAAATTAAATGCCCCAAATCACATCTCTCAAACCTTTTATGGTTTGAGAGAAAATCAATTTCAAATTCTCCCCCTTTCCCTGACATCAGCGTCTAGCTGACTTCCGGGGAATCCGATCCTGGGGTCATCCGGCGGCTCTGCAGCAGAGCCGAGGTCGTGTTAATGCAGAAAAAATCCTTCACTGAAATGGTCTTGTATGTGTGCTTGGTTTCCAACCACACGTACAAGACCATTTCAGTGAATGATCTTTTTCTTTATTAATGCAATCTCAGCTCTGCTGCAGAGCCATGGGATTGTCGTACGACAGACTATCCATGCAGTCAGCTAGAACGCTGATAACAGGGAAAGGGGAGGGAGGTGGAGACTTTGAAATTGATTTGATTTGGGGCATTTAATTTCTTTTTGTAAGTTGTACAAGTTAGGTATTAGTAAATTTGAAGTATTACTATCCCTTTAAGCATACCTGACAGACAGCAGTGCTATCTTTGTTGTATTTTGTACTGGACAGCTTCCTTTTGATGCAGAAACTTAATTTCTTCATCTCCTACATGTCAAGCTTCGACACAAATGTACAGACCCTCAGTAGGATCTGTTCCAAAGGCAGCCCCTCCACTCTTGCATGTCATGTGTCTCACTCATATTGAGAGAGGGCGAAGGAGAAATCAGCCATGCTAATGTCCTACGAAAATAGTGCGAACATGGTCCAGCCTCACACTACTGCCAGAAAGAATTACAATGTCTGATTTCTTCTGCACCTTCGTTCAGTATGAGTAAGGTACGTGATGACATCTAGGGGTGGTACCAGACACAGAGCTATCTTGTGTCTTTCCCCCACCTCCCAGGCCTTCTTATAGCATATAAATCTTCCACTAACGTCTGGTCATGTAGACAATGCCACCAATAAAAGTTATTTAAAGAAAATGATAACCTGTACAGGACTAGGAACAATAGTGTGAAAGCTCATTTTATGTACTTTAATTATATGTAATTGTTTGGGGGCGGGAGGAGTCTGGGATTATGTCAGTGTGCCTTTAGAATTTCTAAATAGGGACTGAAAAGGTAAACTGCGTTGGATAATGTTAAGGTGTAATAGTTTAAAGTGGAACTACCACCCCTGAAAAAATGTGGTCCAAACAAATACCCGTCTGGTGACTAGCTGCCAAATAGCACTAGTTGCCAGAAATATTACCTGGTGTTTGAGAATTGTACACTGTTCCCTGACTGACAGGCAAGAAACAGCACAGACATCTTTCCAAAGTGATGTCTGTGCTCCTGCGCTGTCAGTCCCTTTTGGAGCCAAACGGCTCCTAGCAATGCCTCCTAGAGCCGGCTGGGACTGACAGCGCAGAAGTCACTATGGAAAGATGTCTGCGCTCTTTCCTGGCTGTCAGTCCAGAAACAGTGTACAATTCTCAAACACCAAGTAATATTTCTGCTGACTAGCGCTACTGAGCAGTTAGTCGCCAGATGGGTATTTATTTGGGCCAAATTTATTCAGAGGTGGTAGCTCAGCTTTAAGTCTAAAGGGAATTATGCACTAAGGCAAAAGAAAAAGAATGTGAAGTGTGTGTGTGAAGTGTGTGTGTGATGTGTGTGTGTACACAGTACAATATCTCCTCTTCTCACAGTACCAGAAAACAGGCTAGGGACCAAAGGAGAAGCTTTAGTGTGCTGCCTGCAATCCCAGAGCCGTCTGGTACCCACCACTGCAATAAATAAATTCAGATCCACTTATTCTTACGGTATAGTTTCCCGTTAAAGGAAAGTTGTTTATGGATATGTTTAATGTAAAAAAAAAAAAAAAAAAAAAAAAAAAAAAAAAAAAAAACTTGGCTGCTGGAATAATTTGCTTTTACTGGTCTCTTGAGGGCTGTATATACAGTGCACAATATATGATGGATAATTTACTAGTCATGTCTGCATTAGTACATTTGTTTCCATTGATTTACTGCAATGTTACTGTTACCCTCCTGAAAACTCGGATTCGTCGTCAGATGGTTTATTAGAGCTTAAGGGAATTTCTTTCCAATTTCCCTTCTTTGCTGCTGGTAAAAAGGAAATGCAATTTGAAAGAGCATTTTGCACCTTGGTAAACCCACAAGGCATCAACCCTTTGAGTGCCAGAGCGGTACGCAGCGCATTGCAGAGCAATGTGTTGCGTACCTCTCTGGCACTCAGAGGGTTAAAACCACCTTCCAGGAAAGGAAGATTGGACTGGAATTGTAAATAGAAATCTTAGTGCAATTATTAAACTCCACAATCATTCTGGTGTTAAATAATTGTTAAAGGAGAACTGAAAATTTCTAATAACTTCCCACTTAGCGAGATATGGCCAGAAAATCCAAATGGCCCCCTATGCATTTTTCCCTTCTGTTCAATATAATCTCTCCAATCAGTCTGGGATGCCATGACCACAGTAGCAGACATTTCAGCTGCTTACAATGTTTTCAGTCTGCTTCTGTAACTTCCTACCCACCTACACAGCCAATAGAAAAGTGGCATCCACCCACAGCTTCAGATATTGTAAGAGGTGAGACAGGAAGCATGGTGTATACCTGTATCATTATGGCTACACGTTTAGAATGCAGCTCCTCCTAGAGGTCAGAGTAACTGTGAGTGACTTTTAAAAGACCGAGCTTTAAAGGAGCAGTAAATGTTTTTTATGGACACTTATATGTTATAGAGTTTTCCTGCTGAGTAAAACAAGGGCACTCTCATTGCTGTTTATTCAAAAGGTATAACAGCTCAAATAATCATAAGTGAATTTACTGTGTTTACTTCCTGATTCTTCTAACTGGCAGGAAATTACAGGCAGTTTCTATCACATTCTATGGTAAACTGTAAATCACTAAATTTCCTCTCCATTAGAATGTAACAGATAATCTAATTAGAATTTGACCACTAGAGGGCACTGCTAATGTAAAAAAGATAGGTTTAAACTGTAATAACTCTGGAAATATGCATCTGTCAGCAGTGGGAGTACCATTATTATACTCATCAGGAAACACCCTACAATATATATTTTTTCATTAAAAACGTTTACTGCTCCTTTAAACTGTATATTATTTTCTTCACATTATTTGCTCTTTAAATGGAAGTATCCCTTGCATAATAACTTATTGGCAGGTTTGCACCTGTGCACCAATCAGAACTGGGGGTATGAAAAGAGACTCCCGGGCTCCCTCTCTGACTCTGGGATACACTCGGAGCTGTGAGTATTTAGGTCAAAGTTCAGAAGTGTGTGTGGTCATGACTTGGTTGTCCCCATAGACTGTAGTCTAAGGGGCCGCACAAACAACTACACTGTTAGTCAAACTTTCGGGTTGAAGGCATCCCCTCTGCCAACCAAATAGGTCAGTTTTCTCACGCACCCACTAAACATATGACAGGATCTGCTCTGATGTTGCACAACGCAGCCTAATTTTTAATTGGGTTTGTTACCATAAAAGCAGTCTTATTTAAACATGATAATTGCCCATTGCAGTATATTGTGGAAGCTGCTAGAGCAGTCTATAGAACGCCAGGTTCAGGAGACGTTCAGCTCTTCATAGACTGTTACATTGAGAGTATCACCATAAACTGGAATGGCCTCAGAATGTGATATCAAGAGTTTCATCAAGAAATGGAATGGCTGCAACATTAAGCTCTTTACATGCTAAAGACTTCTCAACCTCACTGCGAATTGGTAATAAATGCATGTATCATAAAAGGGTTGACTCAAACGCTCTGAAAATGCCATTTTATTCTGAAGTAACTTCTGAACTAAGCGTCTTCCTGCAGTGGCCATTTCCTTGTTTTATGTTATATAAAAGCCTTACAAAAGTAAATATATTTTCATAAGTGAATTGTGTCTTTTAGGAATATGGCTACATGAATAAAGATAGTGGATCACTTCTAGGGTATAACTGTCACAGGAGACAACAGTTCCAGTGATTTAAATGGAGCTTTTACCTCCTGAAAGCTAGAGGACTCACCAACACACTGAGAAACATACTCTAGCATTCAAAGATTAAAGTCTCCTTTTAAAGCGGAACTATCACCCAAATTGAAGTTATCCTCAAATAATTATGCACATAAAGTTAAAGGATTAGTAATATTTCACAATAAAAGCAGCTCCAATTAATCTTCATAGTATTTGGGCCATGGAGAGTGTTATTTCAATACTGTCAGAGTTGTAGTTCAAGAGTAATTGAATGATAAAGTATCCCCCTCCCGTCCGTTTTACTGATATAACACTGTTCACTTCAGAGAAACAAGACTGTCCGGATGGATCGCAGAGAGGGACAATCTTCAGTGATCATAAGGAAAAACCTGAAAAACCTGTCAGTGGGGGCAGGGTTTTCCTTATGATCACAGTAAGAGGATTGTCCCTTGCTGCGACCTGTCCAGTCAAGAGACCAGATTTCACATCTGAGAGGAGGCGCTTTACACTAAGTAAAAGGGGCAGGAGGGGGATACATTAACATTCAATTAATCTTGAACTATAACCATGACAGTATTTAAATAACACTCTCCATGGCCCAAATACTATAGAGACTAAATGGAGCTGCTGTTTATGTGAAACATTACTATCCCTTTAAGCATTTACATACTAGTATTATCCTGAATAAGCCCACCGTTATAGAGAAATCCAACTCGTTCTGAGATGGTCAGGCAGGCATCTTGTCAAAGAGACAACCGAGCTCCTGCACAGTCCGTCCTGGGCTCCTCTGCATTGTACCTTAAGGTACTGGAAGGGACTGGCGGCACAGGAGCGCAGATGCCTCTACAGCAAGCTGCTTGCCTTACCGTCTCAGAAACGAGCTGGATTTTCTGGATAATACTAGTATGGATATGCTTATCGTTATGTGCATAATTATTTGGAGGTAACTTAAACACCTTAAGGACCCATCTTTTTATACTCTTAAGGACCCATACAGTCCTGAGCCGTCATGGAATTCCCGGCTCCACGCGTGGCTGCACGCCGTTCGGGGAGTCCGGAATCGGATTAAAAAAAAAAAAAAAAAAAAAAAAATGCTTCGTGGTCCTTAAGTGACCGCTGTGTGCCTGCACGGCCAGTCCTTAAGGTGTTAATCTGGATGATAGTTCCACTTTCAATCAGCAATATTTGGGGTATTTTTTATTTGTTCCCTACAGAACATATGGTTTCATAACCCTCTGTGTGCCACAGAAGTATCCAACACATTACAACACGATGCAATGGATACCACTCTGGCACTGAACTGACAAATGTTGCCTGGCACCCTGACAACCATTTGCAAAAAAAAATTGATAACAACAGATTAGGCATCTATTCCCGCAGTTCCACATCATCTGCTGTCCTCGTCACGTGATACAAAGTCTTCTTTGGTTACTACTCCAGGCATAAACTACTCATAATTATCCACATCGATCAGGATAGCTCTTTCAGACAATAGGCAGAGAAGTGTCAGGAACCATTGAATTTTCAACAAACACTATTCATGTATAAAGTGAAAAAAATAAAGCTAATCTGACATCTTGAAATTACAGACAACTCAAATCACTTAAAACACAGAAATATCAAATATGTGCAATCAACATTCTCTAAAGATGAAGAACTGAAAATTGTATTCCCAGAAGCAACTAGGATAGCCGGCAATCAGCATAATTCTCCAAAGGAACAGACCGACATCTAATCAGAAAGCAAGTAACTAACCCATTAAGGACCAAGGCATTGCACACTTCTCCGGTCTTCACAGAGTTGAGGACCAATCACTAGATCAAAGCAAAAATTGAAATAACTACTCCTATTGCTACAAACAATACACTCAATTGCATGTTATGCTAGCAAAGTGGTCTTGTGGTCCTAAAGTACACATAACAGTGCAGGTTTTTTTTATTCTCCTTTCTGAACACAGGTGTGTAAATAGTAGATCATTCCATCTGGTCAGTTTAACTGTGCTCAGACGGAGAGGTCCAGAAAATCTATACTGGTGGGTCTAGTTCACACGGGATTTTTGAACGTGCTGCATTGCACCCATGTCACACTTACCTTAGTTATTCCTGAGTTCACTGGAATAGGGGGTGTTGCAGGGGTGAAGCTAACAGCTAACCCACAGGGATGTCATCCAAATGTTACTGGCTGACAACCACATTGACTGGACTGATGCACTGAGCAATACAGCAATCCAACTGTCCCAGTGAATTCTGCCCATCATTTACATAAGTTAACAGGTGTTAAATCCTTTCAGCATTCTGGACTGAATGCTAAAAACTTCATAAAACTGTGTCCAAATTGCATAACACTTGGCAAATTTGTCTGTGTAAACAGCCCAGTCCGCAGCAACGAGGAGCATTTTGTTCAACACAGAGAAGAAAATGCCCATGTGAACTAGCTTTAGGCATACTTGAAAACCGTGGCTGAGAAACTCTGATCTATCCCTGTGGTTTGAAAACTCTCCGGGACCCCTAACAGGCCGTCACCATTGGATTTCCCTAATTGTGCCCAGGCAATTTAAATAAATGACAATCACTGATTAACCCTTTGAGTGTCAGAGAGGTATCCAACTCAAAGCAGGGAGTTCCTAAAGAAACAGGCCTGTTAGGAATCCCTGAGGATAGGGTTGGGTAACACTTGTATAGATTATTAACCCCTTGAATGGACAAGAGATCTCCAATACTTTGCAAAAGTAACCTTATGGAGACACATCTTGCTCCTAGTTGCTTAAATGGTGAATTTTACTTGCAAAAAAAAAAAAAAAAAAAAAAAAAATCAGGCTTTATTTGAATAGACTATTGGGGACATCCATTTGCATTCTTACCAAACTAAGGGCAAGAATATGTAGAAATGTTAACAAACGTGAGGCCTTTGGGAGGATTTTTGCCCAAATGTTAACCTTTACTTTTTTAAAGTAGAACTTAAAGGAAAGTGTCAACTGGAAAAGTGCTTTTCTTTAACCTTTTGAGTGCCAGAGAGACAGCCAGCACATGCTACTCTATGACTCAAAGGGTTAATCACTTAACTCATGTCCCAAGGTGCATTCTGTCATAAAATTCAAAGAATACTCTAGCAATAAGTTGCTCTTATGTTATGTTTTTATCTAGGTAAGAATCTTCAGACACCAGTAAGGCACACCTATATATATTTTATGTTTGATCTCTCATCTATTGCATTCCCTGTTTTTATTTACAATCAGTTATACAGACTAGGATCCCTTACAATCCAGTCAGTGCTACTGAAATCTGCTGATTCAAAATGGACCTATCACTTAAAAAAACAGTTTTGCCTATTAACCAACCCCTTAACGACTGGCCAATCGGCGTCACAACGTGAGTTAAGGACTGTGGAGCATTTTTTTTCCCTTTTTCCGGACTCCCAGAACGGCGTGCAGCCGCAGGGGGAGCCTGGAACTCCATGACGGTCATAGTATGTCATGGGTCGTTCAGTCAGATCGACCCTTGACGTACTATGACCGTCAAGGGTCGTTAAGGGGTAAAAAAATGAAGAGCTTAACATAATTTATTTATTTATTTTTTAAGAGGGCGTCTCACCTTTCAAAACCCTCTCATCAGTGATTGAATTACCAAACAAATCCTCTAATTAATTTATTCCAGATAATTTTTCACGTTACAGCAGATTAATCCTCTGATATTATTTAGAACAATGGTTCTCAACTCCTGTCCTCAGGACCCACTAACAGGCCAGGACTCAGTGATTTCTCAACTAGAGCACAGTTGTGGTGATCAGAGGCTCATTCACATTGATTGACTCACCTGTGCTCTAACAAGGAAATCATCAAATCCTGGCCTGTTAGTGGGTCCTGAGGACAGGAGATGAGAAACACTGATTTAGAACACCTGAGGATTTCTCCATATGTACCTCCTGGATGTAAGCAATGCATTGGAGATGTATAGCATAAGACGGATTAATATATATATGATAATGCAAGTGCTCATTAAAGCAAACAAATTAGTAACATTTATATCTACAATCTACATAAAAAATGAACAGCGCAAAAAAAAACTCCTCAATTATATACTACATCTCAACAGGAATGAATTTCTCAGGAAAAATGAATCCAAATACAAATCTTTATGCCTTATATATCTGCACCCTAGGTGTGGACGAGCAGGTGAGGGTGTATAGACCCTTTCAGAGGTAGCCAACTCTGGTCCTCAACAGTGCATGTTTTTAGGATATCAATGAATCAACGCAGGTGGATTCATTAAAGTGACTGAGCCACTGATCGCTACACCTGTGCTCAAGCAGAGAAATCTCAAAAACATGCACTGTTGGTAGCTCTTGAGGACCTCAGTTGGCAACCCCTGCTGAGATATTCTGTTTGGGCACAGTTCAGTTGCATTGTACCTTAAGGTACAGACAGCGCAAGGACACATATGTCTCTTCAGCAAGATGCCTGCCGGTGAGTCTCCAAATAACTTAAATTTCTAAATAATGCCAGACCTAATAAGGATTATCAAAAGAGTTATATGTATATTTTATACGCACTTTTGTATGACTGATACCGAGTCCTTTATTCTTGCTGTCTCTGACAGCAAGAGCTTGAAGAGCTTCTTCAGTATATTTCCCTGTTCCCTCTGCTCTGCGCATGCCTACGCAATCCCTCGGTCTGCACAGCATGTACATTGATGTCATCATGGCTCGCAAGGGTGCAGGATGATGGGGGGGGGGGGGACGTGGGACTCAGGGAGTCACTCAGAAGCCAGCCCCGGACAGGGGATATCACCTGGGGCCTGCAGCCTGCCAAGGAGGACATGCGTGACATCATGACAGTGACACAAACTCACCATCATCAGGATCAGGACTGGAGCGGATTCAATCACCACCTCAGGAGCACCACCCAACCAGAAATCTGCAGTGGCAGTGCAGCAGTGACAGTGACAAACAGTGACATAAGACACACGCAGAGCATACAGCACAGGTAGGCCAGTAACCCCACCTCAGGCTATCCAGTCCCCCACCCCCCACAGGCCATCCAGTACACCCTCCCACCAGGCCATCCAGGGGGCCCAGATCTCTTTTTGGACCAGGGGCCCTGGGTCCGATCAGTCCACCCCTGCCTCCCGCCCCATTCACAGATGTCAGCATTCTAGCTGACAGCATGAGATTCTGGTAAAGCAACCTGATGGTAGCTCTTCAGTAGAGACAAAATAATGGTATCTTAAAAGATATAATGTTCAATTTGCCACTCCGTGCATTTCGGGGACCTGTTGGACGTCGATAGAGGTGAATCTCACAGCAGTGATTTTCACAGAATGGGCAGGGGGGCCACTCCTGACAAAATTAGTACCGGTGGTTATTGGGTGCGGGCAATCTCCACCCTGCCCCAGAGAGGTATGGACAGCAAACCAGAAACAGTTCGATTTTTATATATAGATTACACAGTTGAGGCAAAATATAGGGTTACTGTCCCTTTAAGCAAGTTGAGTAAAATTACTTTTCCATTAGACATATGTTACATGTTACTTCATACGAAGGCAAATTGTAGTTTTGTGTTCATTTGTGACAGATAAAGAAATCATACTGTACCTCAAAGCCCAGTCTGTCCTTCTCCTTCCAAAAACAAAAATGTGTAACTTTCTTATCCCAAAACTCGTCTGGCTTTACAACACAAACCAGAGAAACTTCAGCTGGAACAACATTCTGAAAAGTAACAAGAAAGTGCTGTTAACAGTGTTTCTGATAAAGGAAGCCATTTCAAAGACCAGAGAAAAATATAAGACAGTGGATTTTATCTACTCATTTTCCCATTTACAGGAAATTCTCAGATTATTTTATGCTTCACTCAATTTCTTATCTATACGAGCAGACATCAAGTTCAAAATCCAGCTAGCTTTATCAAGAGGCTTTAATTTCAAGAACAAACAAGATATATAGAACACCATCTACAGATCATTTGTATAAAATCAAAACAAGAGTCATTCAGGGTCAGGTATACATTCTCAAAATTTCTACTGATGTAAATAGGGATTGCAACCCCTCAAAATATTAGCTAAGTCTCCAACATTGCAGAGCAATGTTTTGGAGCCAACTCTGACATTCAAAGACATAATAGCACCATTTAAATCAAAAGGAGATTTGTGAATTTGTATTGATTTTCTATGGTACAATTACTTTGTCTGGTCCAAATCTTACTCTATCACCCTCACTAAGCTTCTGTGAAAAGAAACAGAAGTCATTGCAGTATTTAATCTTTTCAGTGACAGTGGGGTATGCAACACATTGCTCCACAAAGAGTTAAAAAAACATGATGTGTTGTGATGCATTGGATACCTGTCTGGCACTGAAAGACTTAACTATCACTTTGCAACATAGAATTGATTTTGAAAGCATTCAAAAACATCTATATTTGTATTGGTATTTTTTATTTAAAGCAATCATTTCAGAGACATTTAGCTTTATAGCAGTGGTTCTCAACCTGTGGGTCGCGACCCCTTCGGGGGTCGAATGACGATTTGCCAGGGGTCGCCTAAAACCATCAGAAAATTGTTTTTTTTTGTCTATTTTAATCTGTAAAACTTGTAATTGTCCTTGAGACCGGGACTGACAGCGCAGGTGCTCAGACAAGATGTCTGCGCTGGTACCTGGCTTCCAGCCTCGGAACAATAAGGATTTCTGTATAACGGAGTAATTCAGTAATTACAGCAATGAAGGAGCAACGAAAATAATTTTACTGTTAGGGGTCGCCACAAATTGGGACATTTTATCAGAGGGTCGCGGCACTAGAAAGGTTGAGAACTGCTGCTTTATAGGGATGGTATACAGAAAATATTATTAGCTCTTACAGGGATAACCCTGAAGAACAAAACATTGGCACCCCCACTGCTGACAGAGGTTTTATTCAAAAGTTATTGTAGACCAAACCTGCATTTTCTGGGTGCAGTACTTTCCTTGGCCTGACATTTTATGGTGACGGTGTTGCTACAAAATTCTATGGAGAGGTACAGTCAGTTGACCTGCTCTACAATTCATTGCATAACCCACTGGCATTCAAAGTGTTAAACTCAGGAATACCAGAAAGCTCTCCAGTGCATTGTTTAGAAATGTATTGGAGATCTCTCTAGAATTCAAAGAGGTTAGAAGTTCCATTGAAGTCCATGGGTATTTTAACTTGATCCCATTTGCTGGCTAATTTCTCCACTTCTTGTTTGTGCAGATACAACCACCCCCACTTCTGATCACATGCAGAAGTCCCAGAACGGGTGTCAGAATCTTTTAGCCAACTGAAAGGGAGATTTTCAAATGTGTCAAAATATTAACTAAGCAATATTGATTATTGAATTCTGCCATTTCAATGAGATATATAGTTCCTTCAACATAAGATTAATTCCTAGAGGAAGCCTCAGGGCAGATGAAACACAATTACCTAAATTGAAGCTAGGGACCAAGCTGTTTGAGTGACAAGAGCTGCAGGCCTAGGCAATTGAGCTGTATGGCCCTCTCATTTATTAACAGTCAACACCTGTGAATTCATATACAGCAAGAACCAGGGATGGAGAAGTAGGTGCCAGAAAAAACACTGCTCAACCCTACGCCACGCAAAAGGTTAAACCAGAGAATAGCAAAGCTTTGAAATGAAAGAATTTAACATACATAGGTGGCCTGCATCTTGAATGAGAATCAGAGGTTTCATTACAGTAATTTTTTTTTTTTTTAGTTCATTTAAAAGTGGCTTTGATTAATCCTTTAAAGCGGAACTATCAACTAAAACCAAAGTTTTACCATGCGTTTTAATGTCTAACCCAACATTAGTGCTGTGTGTGTGTGTGTGTGTGTGTGTGTGTTCTTCAAGTCGCCTGGTAGTGGAGATATTTTCCCTGCAAAATCAGCACTTTCGCGTTCTGCGGGACTCCATGATGTCTCAGGACTTCCCAGCTGCCCCAGGAAGCGCGTTCACGCTCCCCTTCGAAGCTGGATTTCTGTGATGTAGCGTTACAGCAAACTCCGTTTACAATGCTACTGAGGTTGTATTACAGGTTGCAACCTCAGCAGCATTGTAAATGGAGTTTACTGTAACGCTACTTCACAGAAATCCAGCTTCAAAGGGAAGCGTGAACGTGCTCCCTGGGGCAGCTGGGAAATCCTGAGACGACACAGGGTACCGTAGAACGTGGAAGTGCCCGATTTTGCAGGGCAAATATCTCCACTACCAGGCGACTTGAAGAACACACACACAGCACTAATGTCGGGTTAAACATTAAAACGCATGGTAAAACTTTGGTTTTAGGTGATAGTTCCACTTTAACTGCAAGTAGGCTGGGCAACTGATAACAGAGTAAAATTATCTAATCCAGCCCCATAAAAAGATGGACACCACAGTTCTCATACTTCGAGGAGTATGTGTATGAAAGTAAAGTGGATCGTTTTTCAGGCAAATTAATTGTACCACCAGAGACAAATAAATATACCCAAAACAACAATTGATAAAGAGCCAGATCTGGCCCAATTTAATTTGGCCATTGAATATAACTGTACACAATAAGCAGAATAGCTATACCGATAAAATATCACTTCTGGGTTTAAATGAAAAAGAATGATACATTTTCCCCCAAAGCATAAATATGCTACAATGCATCATTCCTCCAGTGAAGAGCCCTGAAGTGATGCATTCTGTACAGCTGTAGAAGAGATTTTTGATCAGATGCACAAGAAGTCATATATAACCCCCTATCATTTTTACAGACATCTCAGTCACTAAGGGTGATTATTAATGCCCATCTCTGTTTTAACCTGTTGAATTATACACAAAGTAATGGATGTCCAAGTTGCATCCATTTAAACACATATCGTTAATGTAAATGCTCAACAAACTAGAACTCTGAATGTCCATGCTTTAACACTAGAACATAAGCATTAAAAGATCAGTGAACATTATTGGGGGGAAAATATATTGTAAGGACCTTTCTTCATGAGCAAAACAAGTGTACTCCCAATGCTGTAAAACAATTCATTCAAAAATATTTGCAGTTCAAATTGCCACAAAGTGGAGGATTTGTAATTATCGCAATCTATGAAGAACTGTAGACAGTGGCTCATTTCCCCATAGAATGCATTATAAAAAACTGTTCATACCACACATGGTTCTGTTGATAGTAGTTTAATATTAAAAAAAAATAATAAAAAGTCTGAGCTGTAATAAACTTGGAAAAGAGCCTCTCCTTTCACTTGTTTTACTCAGCTGGAAAAGACCTACAATATGTTATATATAATAAAGGCTTATTGCTTCGTTATCATAAGCATTCAAGGGGATAATAGACCAACAAACATCTTAAAGGGATAGTAATGTTTCAAAATAAAAGCACCTCCAATTAATCTTCATAGTATTTAGGCAATGGAGAGTGTTATTTCGATACTGTCAGAGTTGTAGTTCCAGAGTAATTGAATGATAAAGCATTCCCCTCCCGCACCTTTTACTGATGTAACACTGCTCACCTCAGAGCAGCAAGACTGTCCGGATGGATCGCAGTGAGGGACAATCTTCAGTGAGCATAATGAAAATCCTGAAAAATCTGTCAAGGGGGGCAGGGTTTTCATTGTTCTCACAATAAGAAGATTGTCCCTTTCTGTGAGCTGTCTGGTCTTAAGACCTGATTCCACATCTGAGGGGAGGTGGCTTACACTAGGTAAAAGGTGCAGGAGGGGGATACTTTATCATTCAATTACTCCTGAACTATAACGACAGTATAGAAATAACACTATCCATGGCCCAAATACTATGAAGATTAATTGGAGTTGTTTTTATTTTGAAACATTACTATCCCTTTAACTTTGGCAAAATGTATGTGTTCCCTATGGTTTGCCCCAGAATTACTCCACTTTTATCTCTGTGCACATAGCTGCTGGTACACTTACAAGAACATAGATAAGCATCCCAGGGTTATTCTAACACTTTCCTGGACTGTCACTGTGAAAAGACTTTACCTGAAGCATTAGAACAACGGTCTTCACCACATTCCACTGTGATTTCCTTCCATCTACGATGACCGTAAACCCCCTTGCTTTGCATTTGTCACTGGAAAAGAAAATGACAAATAGATCATCAAGAGCAGGTCCATGTTTGCCAAATGGTTCATGACTAACACACTTTGGGCCATATTCAGGAAGATAGTGTGGAACGATTTTGTGGCAAACCAAATGCGATATAGCGGACAAATAAAAATTACCAAAATTCCTATAGATTTAAATGGGGCTTTTAACCCTTTAAATGCTAGTGGTCGATTTGACTACACTATTGCAGTAGCTGTATAGCGCCTGTGTAAAATTCCCCTCCTATATACCTGTGATCCCATTCCAATGAGGGTGACAGAGGAGATTCTGATAAGTAACCTGTGGGATGTGAACCTATCTACATGGCAGCTCCACAGACCGCCACGCTACCATGCAGCTAAACTCTATTAACCCTTTGAGTGACAGAGGGGTACGCAACACATTGCTTTGCAATCCGTTGCGTACCCCTCTGGCACTCAAAGGGTTAAAACTTTTAGTCCTACATGGATTGCATGAATGATTCAGCAAGCTACTTTTGCACTGTGAAATCAAAATCTCCCTTGTGAATAGCCTAGTGTGCAGCAATCGGTAAGACGCAAAAAAAACAAAAAAAAAAAACATTTGGTTAAAAAACACTAACATGAACTAAGCCTTAGTATGCAAAAAATGCTACAAGTCAACTATTTTTATCAGATTTGTTAGACAACTGATAAAACCATAACAGAGATAACTACTTTGAGATTAGAACCCACCATTTCCAGTTCACAAAACCTCCTACAGACTTTTGAATGTACAGTCATTAGAAACAGTGGGGACACTTCCCTGAAAGAGTAGAATTTGACACGTGGTGGGGTGTCTGATTTCAGAGCAAATATCTTGGTTCACCCTGCATGAATATGTACAAGAGTCTCCCCTTTCCAATTACATCAATCATGTTGGGGGTATGTGTAGGGCCCACTAGTTCCTGTAACCAGCACTGAGCAACAGGAGCATGTGGACATGAATCACTGGTTGTTGATTAAGCCTGGTTTCAATACACTGATGCCAAGTAAGACTGGGTTATTAAACAAACTAAAACAGATGTGATGTGACTACGGAAGTGGGACTAGTATCAGGAGCAGGACAGGAAACAGTCACCTAGCTGTTGCATACATCTTCATTTCCAGCATTGCAACAGTTAATATTGTTAGGCTGTGCATGTTAACTCCTGCAGTTCTGGAAGAACAGACTTACTTCTTTTTAGAGAGCCATTAGATGTCAAATTTCTTAGCTTACAGCACAGGGGTTAATATAATTTTTCTATGTGTACATACATCAGGACTATCTCCATACAGTGCCTATTAGGTGGCAGAACTCTTAACCTACAGCACCTAATGGGTTCTTATGGTTTTAACCACATTATCTTATGCAGTGCTGAAAGCTAATGGGTTTTTCACCAAATAGGCACTGTTAGAACCTTTCTGATTTAGCATGGACTTCCCCCCGCTCCCGGAGTTAAAGGGATAGTAGTGTTTCATAATAAAAGCAGCTCTAATTAATCATCATAGTATTTGGGCCTTGGAGAGTGTTATTTCAATTCTGTCAGAGTTGTAGTTCAAGAGTAATTCAATGACAAAGTGTCCCCCTCCCACCCCCTTTACTGATGTAACACTGCTCAGCCAGAACAGAAGGGAGGTGCCCAGGTAGATTGCACAGAGGGACAATC
Source organism: Rhinophrynus dorsalis (assembly GCA_037306005.1). NCBI lineage: Eukaryota > Metazoa > Chordata > Amphibia > Anura > Rhinophrynidae > Rhinophrynus > Rhinophrynus dorsalis. The sequence continues at coordinate 180,580,797 of CM074725.1, read as the reverse complement.
TTCAATTAAGATAAGGGAAGCTTGTCAAGGGGGAAGGCTTTCATTGTTCTCATAGGAAGAAGATTGCCCCCTGCTATTATCTGTCTGGTCTTACAACCAGATTCCACATCTGAGGGGAGGTGGCTTACACTAGGTAAAAGGGGCAGGAGGGGAAACTTTATCCTTCAATTACTCTTGATCCATAACTCTGACAGTACTGATATAACACTCTCCATGGCCCAGATAGTATGAAGATTAATTGGAGCTGCTGTTTTTGTGAAACATTACTACTAGTGTTGAGCGAGCACCCCGATGCTCGGGTGCTCTGACCGAGCACCCCCTGAGGCTCGAGTGCTCGGCCGAGCACCCGAGCCCCATTGACTTCAATGGGGCGACACCAGGCACCCCCTGCTCTGATGAGGGGAGGGTGCCTGGTCAATGCCCCCTTCATCTCCGCTATGCCCCCTTCATCTCCGAATGCCCCCTTCAGCTCCGCAATGTCCCCCTTCATCTCCGCAATGTCCCCCTTCATCTCCGCAATGTCCCCCTTCATCTCCGCTATGCCCCTCTTCCACAATGTGCCCCTTCATCTCCGCTATGCCCCTCTTCCACAATGTGCCCCTTCATCTCCGCTATGCCCCTCTTCCACAATGTCCCCCTTCATCTCCTCTATGGCATAGAGGAGATGAAGGGGGACATTGTGGAAGAGGGGCATAGCGGAGATGAAGGGGCACATTGTGGAAGAGGGGCATAGCGGAGATGAAGGGGCACATTGTGGAAGACGGGCATAGCGGAGATGAAGGGGGACATTGTGGAAGAGGGGCATAGAGTCTATGCCCCTCTTCCACAATGTCCCCCTTCATCTCCGCAATGCCCCCTTCATCTCCGCAATGCCCCCGTACCTCCAGTCCCTGGTGGTCCAGCGGAGCGTCTTCGGATCTGTGCCTCTTCCGGCACAGATCCCCGCCACCCGAACATGGCGGGAGAGCACATGGCGGTACTCGACGAGTACCGCCATGTGCCGAGCAGAGCGATGCTCGAGCCGATCCGAGCATCGGCCGAGCACGCTCGCTCATCACTAATTACTACCCCTTTAATATGGTTACAACCCATGGGGTACTGCAAGCTAACAGATTTCTAATAAGCAGTGAAAGGTGGTAGGTACGACTTTCCAGAACTCTAGGAGTTAACATGGATATGGATCCTAAGAATACTGACTCCTACAGTGCTGTAAACTAAGAGGTCTTCCACCCAATCAGCATTGTAAAGAAGAAGGTCTTTCCTTCCTGGCATACAGGGGTTAATTTGGTCAAATATAATTAAAATTTGAACAGCTGAACAGAAGTAATTATTAATACACAATGACAAGCAAAATGCTATACTATATTTTCAGGTGACCTATTTCCAAAAGTGTTATTCAGATGAAACCTGGAGTAAACCCCTTATATCACAGGGGACAAATTAAAAGACAAACAATTCACATTGCTCTAAATGGAACTTTCGACATTAAAAGCCCCATTAAAAGCAAAGGGAATTTCATTTGCCCCAATGATGCAGGTGATTTGTTCCAGAAATGATCCATTTTTCTTTTGAACACAGGACCCAGAGTGTACATAATTCTTAATAATATCTAAAACGAGGGGAACTAAGGCAGGGACTGTGCGGACTACGACTTTCTGGCAATTGTGGCCATTATACTGAGTGGTCATGTACCTTCCAGCATTTAACGTTAGTATTCCAGGCAGATCTCGGAACAGAATAACTTGTTCCACAAACCATCTGCACCACATTGTCTCATCTGTCTGAAGGCTTTAACCCTTTGCATACCAGTTATGGACAAAGAGTTTCATACTAAAAATAAACATCTTCAGTTGCAAAAATCTAGTTTTATGTTTTGAAACAGGCCACATTGTGATTATTTTATTTAGCATTACCCTCTGAATGCCAACGAGGTATCCAATCCATTGCTACACCATTAGATATCTTACTGGCTCTCAAAGGGTTATGGGCCAACGTACTGCACAGTTTACAGGGTTAACAATGTGCATGAATGGCCTGACTGTCAATGTGCCTTATGCTTAGAGTAGTCCTCTCTGAGCAAATGATAATGTGTCATAATATTTTCCCTAGACTATGACGTTTTTTGCTAGAATTTTGCTGTATATATTAAAGCATGACTATAGTATACAAATTAATTATATTTCACATTTATAGTCAGAGACAAATTTCCCAATAGGTAGAGTAGGCAACTGCCTGGAGCTTCAAATATTGAGGGGTGCCTCAGCTGGGCTGACCACATCCATAATCTCAATGTGCCTGCACCCATTTAATACCCTTTAACAGGCTATTAGTTAATCCTGTGGATGCTAGAGAATTCTCCAATGCACTGCAGAGCAATGTAATGGAAATCTCTCTAGCAACCAAGGGGTTAAAAATTTTTTTAATTCTTGCTTTTTTTACAGGGCAGGAAATAGTAGGAGGGACTAGGGTCAGGGTCAGGTGAGGAGTGTGGGTGTGGCCATGGTATGAAAAGGGTTAATGTGTGTGGCTTATAAGAGTTTATAGTAGAGGTGAGAGAGTACACAAACTACATTCTATATAATAATTTGCTAAGTGTGTGTTTGTCAGAAGCCGTCACGCGCAGTAGAGATGGCTGTGCACGCTGCAGTCATGCTCACTACGGACTGCCCGCACCGAGGCTGATAACGGAGCGGGGCTCCAAATTCAGACCATAAGTCCTCTCTGCACACCTTCGGACTACGGTCTGAATTCGGAGTGCCCAGCTTCATATCAGCCACGGCGCAGGCACTCCCTATTATGCATGACTGCACCACAGCCGTTGCTGGGTGGCACTGTGGCTCGTGTACACAGGCTCTTCAACTTGTTAATCAATATAATGAAATGCAGGAGAAAAAGGCTTGGGATGAGCTAAAGTTTTAGGATAAGGAACAGATTGATTTTTTTATTGAAATAACAGCCATATCAGAAATGTACAATAACGTTAACCCCTTAAGGACCAGAGGGGTGAATTAACTGCTGCTCAATGCTTTGCACATCAGCCTGGTCCTTAACCCTCTGAGTGCCAGAGGGTATGCAACACACTGCAAAGAAAAGAGATGCACCCCCTTCCCCTCTGGCACTTAAAGGGTTAGAGAGTTAAATGGTAATATTCCCTGGTGATTCTCTAAAACCTGAACAAATCAGCATCTGAAGGGGTAGTAACTTTTACTTTACATATTCTCATAGCTGGGAGTAATTCCTGGCAAGATGTGGCAGTTAGAAGGGAGAGTGGAATGTAAGTATCTGATACACCAAGCTGTGCCAGCCTGTATTGTCTAATTTATATAAATTGATAAATAAAGATAAGTATCTATTAAAGGGATAGTAATGTTTCATAATAAAAGCAGCTCCAATTGATCTTCATAGTATCTGGGCCATGGAGAGTATTATTTCAATACTGTCAGAGTTGTGTTTCAAGAGTAATTGAATGATAAAGTATCCCCCTCCCGCCCCTTTTACTGCTGTAACACTGATCACCTCAGAACAGAAAGGTGGTGTCCAGGCAGATTGCAGAGAGGGACAATCTTCAATTAATATTAGGGGAAAAACTTGAAAAACCTGTCAAGGGGGCAGAGCTTTCATTGTTCTCACAGTAAGAAGATTGTCCCTTGCTGTGAGCTGTCTGATCAAGCAACCAGATTCCGCATCTGAGAGGAGGTGGCTTACACTAGGTAAAAGGGGCAGGAGGGAGATACTTTATCATTCAACTACTCTTGAACTATAACTGACAGTATTGAAATAACACTCTCTATGGCCCAAATCCTATGAAGATTAATTGGAGCTGCTGTTTTTGTGAAACATTACTATCCCTTTAAAATACAAATAAAAAACTAATAAGAAATGCAGGTTATTTTGAAAGCTCTTACAGATCCACTTTAAATGAGGCTTTTAACCCCTGGAATACTAGAGAGGTCTTCAACACATTACAAAGCAATGAACTGAAGACTTCTATAGCATTCAAGGGGTTAATAGGCCCATCACATCAATGGGGATTTTATACTTTTTTTTTTTTTTTTGTTCCCAATGATGCAGTTGGTTTGCACCAGAATTTAACCCCATTCCCTCATATGGTTCTTTATTTTCTACCATAACAGAGTCTCACATACTCTCTCTTAGTTAAAGGTGATACCACTTAACATGCACAACATTTATTTGCTGGTATTTCCAGTACAGAGGGGACTGGACTTCCCTTTTGGGTGGGATTAGTGTAATATGCACATGGAAATTTCTTATCTGTAATGGCACTAGACAGCTAAAACGTGATGCTCTTGAGGGGTGACTAGCCATGGAACACTTCCCTTGGCTTTTGTTTTGCTCCCAAAGAGTAAAGGTTAATCCAGACAAGGACCCCTTGATCTCAGTGACTAGGGAAACCAGCCACACCTCCCTGACGAGGCCCAAACAAGACCAAAATGTACATATGGGGTTGGCTGGTATTACAGAGGAGACAGCTAAAACGGGCTACTCTTGAGAGGTGAGTAGCCGTGGAATAGGCAACACTGCTTTTTGTTTGTCCTCAGATCCTCTCATGTCCTTTGGCTTTTTGTTAGGTAAAACAATGGTACTCCCACTACTCACAGATGCTTATTTAAAAGTTATTACAGCTCAAACTTGAACACAGTCTGAAATTTTACAGCCCTTGAGGATTATTGTCAAAGACAACAGCAGTCAACAGACTTATGTAGCAATAGCTTCACCAAACATTCAGGCCATGGAAGTACTGCGTCCAAAAATGTATGTTTGAGCTGCAATAACTTTTGAATAAAACATTTCAGCAGTGAGAGAGTACCCTGCAGTATATTTTTTCCATGTTAAGAAAGAACTCTTTAAATAAAAAGTACAAAGGAAAAACAATCTATTTTTTAAATGTATGCACCTCATGAAGAGATACATTCAGCACAGGAAGATCACAATGATTTATTTATGGAAGAGGTAAAATTCACCTTGGTATGCTGAGCAAGTAGTCCAGGGTGACGCTCAGCTCATCCATATTGGTCTGCTCTGAACACAATGGGATTGTCAGAATGAGGCCGCTTCTTCTGTCTTTTCCTCCTGGGGGAAAAAAGGCAAAATGTTATTACAAGGAAAGTGCCCTTTGAAAGATATTTTAGGAAACTGTGATTTAACCTTGAAGCAAAAAAAAAAATGTCAGGTATAAAATCTCAAGTATATTATACACAGTTATGCCCTTTTTCACCTTAAAGGGATAGTAATACTTGAATTAAAGTTGAGGGTCGACTCTTATTTATACTTATTTTAACACATAGCACTATATATCAACACTTTTGTAATTCAAGCACATTTCAATTGGAAAGGATCCCCCTCCCGCCCCTTCCAGCCGTCTCTCATTAGATCTGGAATCCAGTTGTGGAACCAGACGGATGTAGCAAGGGACAATCTTCACTCAGTAAGTATAAGGAAAACCCTGCCCCCCCCCCCCCTTGATGAAGGAGGACAGGATTATACTTTTGCTTACTGAAGACTGTCCCTTGCCGCACTCCATTCAGACCAGACTGAGGCAGAGTGACACAGGGGAAAGGGACAGGAGGGGGATCCTTTCTGACTGAATTATGCTTGAACTACAAAACTAAGTTTGGATATATAGCGCTATGTGTTACAATAAGTACAAAGAAGACTGAGACCTCAACTTTAATTCAAGTATTACTATACCTTTAAGTGACGTTGGGAGTATTATACACGAGAACAATAAAATTGTGGGGGGGGGGGGACAAACATTGAGTCCCTCCCCTCCCTCCATGCACCCACGTGAATATGTGCCTACCTCTATCATGTTGATCCTCCCTTGAGTCACCCTGTGTGGTCCTATTGGACAACAAAAGCAAGCATGCCACCCACTATATAGATCATCCCTCTGGAGGGGAGGGCAATGTGATGGACATAGGCACATATTGAGGAGGGAGGAGAAGAGGGGAAATCAACAGTGCATATTATATACATATAATTATTTTCCCCTACAATCTTGGGTATACTTTACACCTGCATTTATACACAGGTGCGTATTAGACCTGGGAATTTATGGTATTCCTCCCCATTAAACTATTGCACCCTCTGGTGGAAACCGATCTGTTCTAACAGTCTAAGAAGGTGGAAAGAGGTGATTTTCTTGACATGTCCCTAATTATCTGTGCAGCTTTATCTCACCAAGTCAGAGAACAAATGCACAAGGTATAGGTAGTATAAATCAATACACTGGAGGAGACAACAGCTGTATAGGTTACAGATACACTTTCAGCTCCAGGCTCATTTGTCTCTCAACTCGACCCTGCTCAAAGTTATTAGCTGTTAAGAGTTCCAACTACTACTACTACTGTCTTATGGAGAACATTCCTAATTATCCCTAAATGTCAGCAGATCTCCATGGGGAAGTCTCACTTTTGGTTTGCATCATGATTAAGATAAAGCCTCCTGAGATTTATTTAGCCTACTCCAGATCAGAGATGGGTAAAACATTGTACACAGGTCGATTTCATCTGGCTCTCGTGTGTGGCTGTCTGGGGTCCCTATTAACAGTCAGAAACAGGGATTATCTATGACAATGATAAAGCAAGAGAACAAAAGCAATTTTGGTTTGCCTTTGAATTGTTCCAATTACATCTGTTCATGTTGGCTTTCATCTGCAATGGCTGTGTTTAAAATAGAAGGATTGTATTTCCAAAGCAAAAAATTAAATTAATAGAATAATGATCATTTACGTTTGTCAGGGATAGGCAACATGAGGTTCTCCAGCAGTGAGAGACTACAACAGCCACCATTCCCAGCCAGCCATAGATGTCCTTCTCAGCTGGAGAGCCTTAAGTTACCCACCATGCTCTAAGTGCTGTGACTCTGTGATCTAGATGCAAAAGTAAAGCCTTTCTAAAGTATTATTCCAAAAGGATTCTGGGCACTGGAAAAGGGGCATAAGATCAGCAGGCACTTCCAGGTACTGGCAAGTAATCTAATTTCTTCCTGAAGGGCATATGAATTTGTGAAATTTATGGACACTACAAATATAAAAACTCTCATAAAAAAAATGCAGGTGCAAATGAAAAAGAGGAAAGATATGCAGCACCCAGCCCTGGCCAGTGACAAACTGCAGCATAAGCCAGCTCTCACGAAATTCATTCCATAAAGCTGAGAGGGCTCTTGGATCAATTTCAGTTTTTTTTCAGTCCTGCACAAGTACTATGTGTACAGGCAAAGTTATGGTTGTTGTGCAGCTTTTCAAAGTCATGTCATGTCAAGAAACTTTTCAAGGACAATGTCATGCTCCAGAGAATAAAAAAGCAAAAAACTGAAATTAGATTTAACATTTAAAGACAAGGGGTGTGTGCAATACATTGCTTCACAAAGTGTTGGACATCTCACTGCACCCTACAGTGTTAACTGGTTTTATTTTAAAAAGAATCCATCAGCACCAGGTGGGTGGCCAAATAATAAAATAGGATTTTAGTGGACTTACCGTTCTATCCTTTTCTCTTAGTCCTTATTGAACCCAGGAAACATGGGTAAACCTCCCCTGCCACAGAGGGCAGGGAACTTCCAAAAAGGCATGGCCTTTAGACAGAGGCTCCCTTCCACCAGGTTTATCCCCACCTCCAGATTTACATATAGCAAAGTAGCACCAGAAACATACAGGTTACTGGTAACTCTGGGAGGCAATCCGCCCCTTTAAGTAGACAGGAACAATTCTAGAAATGACTGCAGGGGGTGAAGCCTACTTTCCCTCCTTGGCTGCAGCTAGCCAACCAGCTCCAGAAAGATGTGAGACACTAACTATGACTAGATAGTGGAAGGAAAGAAGACTCCTGTGAGCGTGACCCAAAGGACCCCGACGGTCTGCCACAGGAGAGCCACGCATGGTCTCTTAACAGGGTGGGAGACCAGTAACCTGTATGGACTAAGAGAAAAGGATTTAACAGGTAAGACTAAAATCCTCTTTTCTCTCTCGTCCAACACAGGTTACTGGTAACTTTGGGATGTCCAACCAATGAGTTTCCCAGAGGCGGGAAGTAAGGCAAGGACCAGGCACAAGGCCCCCAAAGTCACCAGAGCAGATATGAACCATCAGATCAGAGATAGCCCAACAAAACAATGAAGTGTCAACAGACACTAAACAGGGGTAACAACACCCCAAACTGTTTACACAGCACACTGATCTAGAGCCAACAGGGCTCAAAAGTGAAGGAAGCACCAAGAACTGAAGAAGATCCTAGACAAGCAAAACTGCCTCCAGGATTTTCCACCCAAAGCTGGTATCATTCGATGCCAACACATCAATATGGTAGTGCTTCAAAAAGGTACGCACAGACGACCAGATGGCAGCCTTGCACAACTGATCAGCAGAGGTCTGATTCTTGTAAGCCCAAGAATGCCCCAATAGATCGAGTAGAATGAGCCGTGACCCTGAAAGGGACAGGCTTCTTCCTCAGCTCGTAAGCCTTACGAATAGTGGATTTGAGCCAAGAAGCAATAGTCACTTTGGATGCAAGTCTTCCTGCCCTGGGGCCCTCAGGAATGATGAACAGCGCATCTGATTGCCCGATAGACTCAGTGCAATGTACATAAAAATTGAGACAAAGCACCACGTCTAACAAGTGGAGATCCCTCTCCTTGTCAGAGGTGGGGTCAGGGCAGAAAGAGGACACCACAATCTCCTAATTGATGTGGAACTCCGAAACCACCTTGGAACTCCTGAGAGGTGCGGAGCACCGCCTTGTCCTTGTGAAACACCAATAATGGTGGTCTACAGGACAGAGCATGCAACTCCGCGACACAGCGAACAGACACGATCGCCAGGAGAAAGGCCATTTTCCACGTCAGGAGGCGTAGAGGAATAGTAACCAAGGACTCAAAGGGAGGGCGCTGAAGAACACCCAGAACCAGATTAACATCCCACTGAGGAGCAGGAGCTTTAAAGACAGGGCGAGTATGAGCAACGCCCTGGAAAAACACCTTGACATCAGGAAGTATAGCAATGCGCCTCTCAAAGAAAACAGAGAGAGCAGATGTCTGAACCTTACGGGAACTCAAACTAAGGCCCTTATCCACACTGTCCTGCAAGAAGGCCAAGACCATGGGCAAATCAAATTCCTGAGAAAAGTCCCTATCGGCACACCAAGATAGGAAGGTCGACCAGACACCATGATAGGCCTTTAAGGAAACTGGCTTGCGAGCACTAAACATGGTAGCCACCACATCAGAAGGAAATCATTTCTTCTTCAATATTGAGGATTCAATTTCCAAGCCATCAAAGCTATACGATGAATGTACTCTTTCCATAGGTAACCCTGGAGGAGAAGATCCGGACGAGTGGGGAGTCGGAACGGCTCCGTCGCTGACAGATCCAGAAGCTCCAGAAACCAAACTTGTCGAGGTCAGTACGGAGCAACCAAAGTGACTGAACATCGCTCCAGTCTCAATTTCTGTAGCTCCCTGTGCAACATAGGAAGGGGAAGGAAGATGTAAGCCAGAGGAAATAACCAAGGAATGGGCATGGCATCCACTGCCAAAGCTAGAGGATCCCTCCAGTGAAAGCAAAACCTTAGAACCTGTTGTGTCTTGTCCCCATCAGGTCGATGCAAGGAAGACCCCACTTATGAACAATGAGGTTGAAGACCTCTGGATGCAATTCCCACTCTCCTCTGTCCACTGTGTGTCGACTGAGGAAGTCCACCATGAAGTTATCCACGCCTGGAATGTGCACTGCGGATATGGCAGGAACGTGTTCTTCTGCTCAGGATAAAATAGCCTTGACCTCTAACCAAGTGGTGAGACTTCTTGTTCTGTCATGCTTGTTGATGTAAGCCACAGCTGTGGCATTGTCGGACTGAACCCAGACTGGGCATTCTTCCAGCTGGGGCGTCCAGTGACAAAGGGCGTGAAATATGGCCCGAAGTTCCAATACATTGATGGGAAGAAGATTCCTCCGTAGATCTCCGTCCCTGAGCACTCAGGCGACCCAGGACCGCTCCCCAGCCAGAGAGGCTGGTATTCACAGTCACCGTGGTCCAGAAGGATATCAGGAAGGACTTGCCCTTCAGGAGATTGGAGAGGTCGAGCCACCACGACAAACTCAGTTCCACATGAAGAGGGAGGGATACTGACGTCTGCAGAAGGTCCAGCTGACCCTTGCATACCTGGATCACAAACCGCTGGAGCTCCCTGGTGTGAGCCATGGCAAAAGGGACTGCTTCCATGGTGGAGATGAATTTCCCCACCAGAGATGACAGCTTCTTGGCTGGAACTGGATCTTGAGCTAGAACAGTCAAAACCTTGTGTGCAATCTGGTGTACCACATCCTCCGTGAGAAACACTATGCTCTGCTGAGTGTCAAAGAGAAGGCCCAGGAAGACTAGACACTGGGACGGAACAAGATGCGACTTGTCCAAGTTGATGATCCACTCATGATAGGTGAGCGCGTGAATGCATTGCTGAACCTGCTGATGAAGAAGTTCCGCAGAGGAGGTTTCAGAAGCAGGTCATCCATGTATGGAGTAACTCTGATGCAGTCCTGGTGCAGAACTGAGACTAAGGCTCCCAGGACCCAGTTGAAGACCTGAGGCACTGTAGTCAGACCAAAGGGAAGAGCTGAGAACTGAAAATGCCCTTGGTTACAGGCAAACCTGAGATACTGCCGGCTCTCTGGATGAATGGCGATATGTAAATATGCATCCTGAAGGTCCAGAGAAGCAAGAAATTCCCCCGGAATCATAGCAGCAATCACCGTCCTTAGGGACTCTTGGTGATAATGAGACCGGATCACAAAGGAATTGAGATCTTTCAAGTCCAAAATTGGATGACAAGCGCCGTCCTTCTTGGAGACTACGAAGAGGTTTGAGTAAAAACCTGTACCTCTGTCCTCAACTGGAACAGGTTCCAGAACATCCTTATCCAGAAGAGAATGGATAGCGCTGTTGAAGAGATGGCATTTCTCCATGCCCTGGGGGGTATGAGATGGGGAAAAGGTGAAAAGGAGAAGAGAGGCGAAAGGGATCCTGTACCCTTCCGCCACTACTTGTAAAACCCACAGGTCCACCACTGAATCCTCCCAAATGCTGTGATAGTGACGAAGACAACCACCTACAGCTGAATGGGGACTCGGGTTTGGCGAGTCATGCCAGAGAAGTCTTGGAAGCCTTGGGCTTGGAGGAGACCTTGGGCTTCCATTGTTGTTTGGGCTTGGAGGAGGCACGTGGAGCTGAGAGAACCGCCTGGTTCGCCGGACGTGTCTCAGTCTGAAATCTTACTAGTTGGGGATTGGAAAGCTGCAAGCTAAGGAGAGGAGGTAGGCTCCACCCAGCAGTCACTTCTCAGAATTGTTCCTGCCAATTAAAGGGGCTGATCGCCTACCCAAAGTTACCAGTAACCTGTATGGCCTAAGAGAAAAGGATTTAACAAATAAGTCTAAAAGACTAATTTTGATTATAATAAATAAATAAAATAAAGGAATTTTCTGTGTGACTACACGTATACCAAGTGCAAGTTAACACATTTGACTTCCAGTGCCAGAGTGGCAATACATTGTTTTGCAAAGTCTTGTATACTCTTTAGGCACTCTGAAGGTTAAAAGCACACATGTTGCCTGTTTAGCCCTGAACATACGCCTTCTGCTGAAAAATGTAACATTCGTGTTACCTTCAAACTAAAATCTGGAAAGCCACATACTTTTGGGTTCAGTTTTCTGATATCAGGATATCCCAGCATTCCTTTGCACTTCTGTATGGGTGCACGTGTAGACAGATGCGTGAGACTGATCCATGTACTGCATGTACATCAGTTAGCATGCACTTTGCCCTCTCTCCACAACTGTGCTTGTACATCTTCACAAGGCCACAAGTAGAGTAGCATCGTTTGGCTCAATACATGCCTACATAGTTCCACTTCTGGACTGGGCCTATGTGTGGCTGTGTTTGATTCTACCAAGTAGCTTAGCACTTATTCTGGACTGCTTCTTTGGGTTCTGAGCCCTTGGTTGGAACCTGATTCTGCCTGAATTCACCCTGCTCTGATCTTGGCCCATCTTGGGATCCTGTGTTGCCTCATCCTTCTTGGTACTGTGCTCTGGTGTTTGGGTTCACAGGCATACACACGACCCATGGGGATGGCCTACATATGGGTTGTGATTAACTTTTATTTTTATAAAATAATATATTTATTGTTATAGCTAGCTACCAATTTGTATGGAGTGCTGTGCCCAGTATTTATAGGCACTGTAAGCAGATACTACAGAGGCAGCTTACTCTCTACTGTAGACTTTTGTGCAGGAATAGGTGGATAAGAGTACTTACAAGAAGCTGGCATGGAAATTGAACAGGTTTCCCTGTTTCACAGTAATTGCCTTGGCTTCAGACAAACAACACAGCCACTATCTCTCCCATTTTATATATTTTTTTTTAATTATTATTATAATTATTATTGTTGTTGTTATAAAACCATTTAACAATTTAATATGAAATTTCCACTACATGATAGCACTTTTCAAACCTGAATGGCAGCTGGCATTTATTGAACTCTCCCTATAGGCGTGTGTCAGAATTGAACATATGTCTGTCCTCACCTACAACTTCATTAGTGAAGTCCCATTAGGCTAAGTTTGTTAATTTCTTGGGTCATGGAACTTCAAGCTCCCTTCTTTCTTTCTTTTTTTTGTGTCTTACTTGGGTAAAAATGCCCTTTAGTAACTTCTCTGCAGATCCGAATCAGGGACCATTAAGATGGTTACACTTGTCTTATGATGATGGCCAAACAGGAGGACAGAATAAAGAGCCTTGGGCCTGCCCTGGAGATGCTAGTTTTTACTGTTAATTACCAAGTCTCCAAGGACAGAATCTCTTACTTCATCTTGCAGCGTTCCTTGGCCAAGTGACACAAATCACATTGTTTGGAAACTCTCACTGCAGCCGTTGTTAGGCCTCCAGGGGTTTGAATTAACTCTTTTAAGTGCCAGGGAGTTATTCAAAACATTTAGGTGAAATTCAATGCATTGGCTACCTCTCGGGCACTCAAAGGGTTAAATATATTCACAGGTGTGTCGGGGGGGGGGGGGGTGAAGCGCACCCCTATGGCACTTACAGGGTTAAAGGAGAAGTAACATTTTCATGTAAAAAATGTCCTTGCGGTCACTGAGGAGACTTTTTTCATTCAAACGTGATTACATCCTAGTCTTGTTTTAGCATAAAGTGACAGAGAAATATCCAACAAATTGAGTTGTCGATCCCGCCAACTCCTACCCGGTTCTTCTGGTAGAATGAAAGCAGGGGAGTAAAGTCAGACTCAAGTTATCTTGCACAATACGTTATAAAAAGTTCCTTTGGGACATCAGTTGGCCCACCAGCTATTACACTGAGCTGTAATAACATTTGAATGAAAGTTCCTCTGTAGTGATTACTACCATTTGCAGAGAATTTAAAGCAGAATTATCATCAAAATTAAATTCCCCCCCAAATCCTTATTAACAAAGCAATAGGCATATACATACTTTTATTATGCTGAATAAGTCCGGCATTAGTGAGAAATGCAACTTCTTCGACAGGCATCAGCAGGCAACAGAGCAGACATCTTGCAGAAAAGGCATCTGCGAGTCTGCGCTGTCCATCCCATCCACCTCCAGGATTGGTGAGTGGAGTTCCTTGGTACCTTAAGGTAACAGAAGGGACTGACGGGCCAGTGCAGAGAGCATCTACAGCAAGATCCCTGCTGCTGATGTCTGCTGAACGAGTTGTATTTCTCACTAATATCGGACTTATTCAGAATAATAACAGTATGTATATGAGTATCGCTATGTTAATAAGGATTTGGGGGGCAATTTAATTTTGATAGTTCACTTTAAACTTTCTTTCTTTCGTCTTAGATCAAAGTAATAAAATGGCCACATTAGAAATGGCAGTTCTGGTCTATGCTTATCACTTCCAGCAATTTCTAATACCCCCGTGGATAATGTTACCCATAGGTACAATGGGTAGCAAGTGATTTATAGCTTTGCAAATTGAAGTAAATAGCCACTGGTATGTCTAATTAACATACTGTTACGTCTGTCCATCTATCTGCCTCAGGCCACGCCTTACCAGTTTTTACCTGGAATTGAACAAAAGACCTTCTGGCTGTAAGATATGTGCTATCCAGCCTGAGCCACATGAGGGACTTGTTGTAGCAGGATTCTGCGGCAGTCTGGTTCCTGCTTCAGCTGCATACACATGACATTCATGAATTTTCCATCGCTCTTGACTGGCCAGTCATATCAGCCGATTCCTGATCAGCAGTCATTTAAATTAGCCAGTGAGCCAGGTCCTATGCTTATACAAGAGTCCTGCTGCATGTTCCTGAGCACTTCCAGCTAGCTGTTCCACTGATCCTGCTTTTCTAGAGGACATCTCTGTTCTTATGATCCTGTCTAACAAACCACTGGCTTTTCCAGACAACACCTCTGTTCCTGTGATGCCATGTACCAGATCACCAGCTTTCCCAGATCAAGCCTCTGTCAATGCTTGACTGCTGGGGGTGGGTCACAGACCCCATAACCAATCCCCTTGCACCCAAGAAAAACATATGACTACTTCTTGTGTAAGAAGATGCACAGCACTTACTAACATTAAAACCAAACCAAGCATTATGCCAGCTACCTGCCAACCGACCGGGGGCATGACAGCAACACCCAATAACCAGTATCTGCCCTCCATGAGCAGTTAACTAACGGGTGAGGGGCTAACTCCCCAAAGCCCTGAGAGGCATGTACCATCTTCTCCTCAGCTGGCGAGAACCCAACTGCACACACCTCTGAGAACCCAACTGCACACACCTCTGAGAACCCAACTGCACACACCTCTGAACCTGCTGTGAGACAAAGAAGAAAAGAAGGGAAGGAGGGACTCAGCACAGAGCTGTGACCCCAGCAGATAAGCCCTCCCATCCCGTTGGTCCTGGAAGGTCACCATCTTGTTTACTAGATCACCTGCTTCTTCAGAAAATGCTTCGATGTACAGGTGCAGTTATCCTGACCCCAGGTCCAGCTCCATTGGCTCTGGTTATCCAACCTTGTGGTTGCCATCTCTAATGCAGTTTTTGAATGCAGCAAGACTGCATCTATCCATGACACTCTCTCTAGTACACCTCACCAGACTCACTACTAGCAGGTATATCTAGAGCAGAGGGTTCTCACACGACATGTAAAAATGAGTGTCTTCACATTGGAAGCAAAATAATTCAAAGGATAACATTTAGTTCTAAAGCACTGCAATTATGAATGCTGTTCAGCATTTGGCTTAGAATTTGCTGGATTCTGTACAATGGATTAGGCAGTTTAACAGAGTCACTATGTTTGACCAGAGGATGCCTCCAGGAAACATTTTCAAACAATCAATTGAAAGTTACAGAGAATATTTGTTCTATAAAAGCAGTTCAGGAAATGGCTCCACTCTGCAGTCAGAGGGGACACGTGTCAGTTTCAATAACTGCAAAGGGAAAAAAAGAAGTCTAATTTTCAAACATTCATTAAATATGTGAGGGGTTTGTGCTCCCTGATTGATGGAAAAATGAGGAGTGCGTAGCCAATTTGCTACAAATGCAATAATAAAAGTTTCCATTTTGACCTTAAGCCAATTATCCTGCTCAGAGGACCTCTGGGGAAGCAAGCTGGTCTATCAGCTCTCCAAATGCCAACAAAAAGGTTAAAAATGCTTATTAGAACTAAAGTTGGATCTCTCCAAGGTTTTCCTTTAAAAATACACAAACATTTCCATTTATGAACACAACAGAAACGGCAATATAATGTCTTTGTGTGTCTTAGTATTTGTTTGCGCAAAGAAACACTGCATACAAATTAACAGATGAGGTGGCATCTGTTTATCAATAGTTCTTTTTATTTTTATTTCATCCAGTACCAACAGGGAAATGATTCAAGTAATTAACAAGGAGTGCTGAATTAAGGTAATTCACAAGGTCAACACCAAGGCAGCAATGATGCCTCAGTTTGTTGCTCATACTGAAAGGTAAGCTGCTGGGCTATGTTGCCTTTCACTAGCCGTGCAGCAGAAAAGACTGCTTCAAGTCAATTCAGCTCAGCATATAGAGCATTGCCTGCTGCAGGGACAGTGTTACACTGTATCACCATCCCTGATTTCAAAGTCTCTGTAAAGTACATATGTGCAAACAAAAATATAAGTGAAAATGTAAAAAAAATAAATAAATAAAAATAAAAAAAAATTATAGCCAATTTGACTTTACATATTATGAATGTACTTGCAGAACATGTAAATGTGGAAAGGAGATTTACGGGCACTTTGAACCTTTAATGACCAGAGGCATGCACATTATTTGCAATGCCTGGTGTACTCCACTGGTTCTTAATGGGTTAAACTCCAATTTTACTGCGGTACACCAGTGATGCTGCTTCCATCACTTACTATGGAGAGCTGTAGCCAAAAACTGGAGCTCTCCCATCCTATATAATAATTTGCTAGGATGTTTGTTATGATGCAGTTATGCGCAGTAGAGAGTGCCCATATTTGGGCAGTCTCTACTGCACATGATTGCATTGAGTGAGTGAGGCGACGCAAGACTGCATCGCGTGGAGCAGCGAGGTAGCGGCCTCTTAACATTACCCGGACCCTAGCCCGTGTACACATGCTTTTAGAATAGCGGAGTATAAAATAAGATAATCATGGTGCCCAGGGAGATTTTGATTGGAACTGACCAGGAATCAGATCGTTGAAAGATCAGATTACTGGTGATTCCTCCCCACTGTCCTCTCACCAGCAACTCATCCCCAGTACTACTCCTAAACACACAGCTTGAGATTTATAAAAGTGGAGTTAAATGAAAAGAAGAATTAAAATGGCTGTTTAGGAGGACATAAAAAAATGGCGTAAGGAAGTTTGTAAATAGCGGCTCAGGGAATTTATAAAGAAATATCTCTATGTGCAACAATTTATCTACAGAATTATCACCAAATAGTTAAGACCACGTCTGACCGGTTCTTAATTTTGTGGTCTCCACATTTATAAATGTACCTAGACTACTTTACAAATACCAACACTCATAATAAGGAATAAGGACATTTTAATGATCAGTTGGAAAAAATGAACATTAAAACACTTTTTTTTTTTTTACACATCTCCCCCACTGTTTTGTCACACGCACATGTCCTGAGCTTATATTAACCTGCCCCCCCTCACTGCATGATCCAGCATATAGGGAACTGTGAAAATACATGCCAGACAGTGAGAATGGAAAGGGAACCCTTATTAATCTCTTAAATACCAGCTCTCTAGGGGTTGGGTGCACTGGAGGACCAAAACTATTTTTTTTTGTGTGTGTGTTTGGAGATCCGGTACATGTGAACTATCACACATACCGACTCCCAGTAGGACAGTGTTTCTCAAATCCTGCCCTCAGGACCCACTAACAGGCCAGGACTTAGGATTTCTCTGCTAGAGCACAGGTGTGGTGATCAGAGGCTCCTTCACATTGATTAACTCACCTGTGCTCTAACAAGGAAATCATCAAATCCTGGCCTGTTAGTGGGTCCTGAGGGCAGGAGTTGAGAAACACTGCAGTAGGAGAGTATGAAACAGACTGCACCAGTCTTGGAGCAGTCAGTTTTTAGATACCCCCCGATCACAGTGTGTCTACAGGCACACTTTGGTCATAAAAATTTATGATGCGCCAGAACAGTCACCGGTCCTTAACGCCCAGACCATCATGATGGTCCTGGCATGTTATTGATCATTAACAAGTTACTCCTTTGAGTGCCATTGAGTGGGCAATGCATTGCAGTGGTTCTGTGATTACCATGGAACAATCCTAGGGTGTCAGACTGTATGTGGAGGCCTATGGCTACCAGATGACCAAAGCTGTGTTGTTAGACAGTGTATGTGTGCTTCTGGGACTACTAGTAAACAGTGGAAGAAGACTGGGTGACAGAGTGTGTATGTGTGGTTCTGTGGCTGCCAGTGAACAGTGGGAGAAGGCTGCGCGCCAGACTGCATCTGTGCTTCTGTGGCTGCCAGTGAACGGTGGCAGAAGGCTGGGTTTTAGACTGTGCATGGGTGGTTCTTCCAGATGAAAGCAGAACAAGGCTGAGGTGTCAGACTGTGTATGCGCATTCTGTGGCTGAACAAGACTGGGGCATCACACACAGTACGAATACTGGTAAAAGGATGGGGTGTCACACAATGTATGTGTGGTTCCGCGATTCACAGTGGTACAAGGTTGAGGCATAACACAAAGTATAAGTGGGACTGTGACTACTAGTGAACAGTATAAAATGTCCTCTTTCTACCCTCTGACCTTTCTGACACAGGCAACACTTGAAAACAGGCAGGCATAAAAAAATTGCATCCTGCTAATAAATACACAAACTTATAATTATTGATTTAATGCAATGCATTTTCAGTGTAACTTGTCTATATAAATTCTATATAAATCAATTTAGCTCAATCTGCCTGTTGGTTTGAGAATTACTGTCTACTTGGCTGGTTTGTGAATTATGCTACATCTGGCAAAACATTCTGCCACTTCATCAGCAATCTGGTCTCTCTTTAGAAATCTCAGTAGAAACCTCAATAGTTCATTGTTCCATCACTTAAGAATCTCAGAATTTCTGCATACCTCTGCATTGACTAGGCACAAGAAACCTAGATACCTGCTTTTCTACTTATCAATTAAACCAATCTCTTTATGGCAAGTGAAAGAGGACCAATCATACTACAGCTTGACAAAACCCCTTCAAGTGCCAGAGTGGTATGCAACGCACTGAATGCTAGACAAGTCTGTATTTTTATTATCATTGTTTGGAGTACTGTCTAGCATTCATAGAATTAACTCCTTAAGGACCAGAGATCCTAGGGGTGGACTGAGGTTAAGGACCACATAGTGGACTACTGTTTGCCAGCACACGTGACTGATGACGTGTATCGGCACATCCAATGGGGGTCTAAGAGAGACCGATCCGATCTTGGAGCGGTAAATTTCCATTTCAAGCTCTGTGCTCCCACAGGAGAGCTCTAAGCACAAAATAAGTGATGTGCCAGGACTGTCACCAGTCCTTTAGTAAAGGAAACCGGTGACGGTTCTGCCGCGTCACTGCCCCTTAAGGGGTTAAAAGCCCCATTTAAATCAATGCAATGTGTGCAGACCTCTTAACATTCAAGTTAAAGTGGACCTGTTACCTATATATTTCAACTGCCTATAACATGCTTTTGGTTTTAAAAACAGGTTAATAGTTTTAGAGCTTTTTGGTTTAGTAGTTGGGGGTTCCAATCTCAGCAAAGCTTTGTTCTCGAACGTGGGTACAAAAAATGTATAATGTATTGCTTGCATATCCAGAAACTCACTTCCCTCCACCTTTTTATGTACTAGAACATATCAGTTTCGAAGAGAGGGGTGGAATAAATGATAAGGAGGAATAATCATGCAAATCTCAAAATGAAAGCTCCCCCATCAGAAGGGAAGGCTTGGAAAGGTGATAAGCCCTCTTTAAAAAAAATAAAGAAAATGCTGCATTTTAGAAAATATTAACATAATGTAAAGTCAATTTTTCATTTTTAAGTAATATTTTAAATGTTTTAAAGTGATAGGTCTTCTTTAAAAGCCCACTTCGTTTCTCCTTATGGTGCAGATGGTTTTCTCCAGAATTGCTCTAGTTTGTTTATATACATAAGGACCACAGTCCAAAGAGAAGCAATTCGTGAGAAAACAACAAAAAAATATCCTTATTAATTTAAATGGTGCTTTTATCCCCGTGGATTTGGTTTCTTTTTTCAGTAACTACGGAACAGTTGTTTTGCTCCTAAACTGCACATATTTTGCTTTGATAAATGTAACCCATTGTGAACTGGAGCAACCGGAGGCAGAACACTGTATAACCGGAGGCAGAACATTGTATAACTGGAGGCAGAACACTGTATAACTGGAGGCAGAACACTGTATAACTGTGTATAACAGAACACTGTATAACAGAACATTGTATAACTGGAGGCAGAACACTGTGCTCTGGTGCAAATGGAGGGTACAATGCGCTGGGGAACCTGTAGGCAGAACATGGTGCGCTGGTACAACTGAAGACATAAACATACACTCATATTTAACACCTTAAGGACCACTGCCATGCCAGGACCATCACGGCAGTCCGGCACTTAAGGACCAGTGACAGACCTGGTACGTCATGGAGTTCAGGGCTCTCGGCGCGGCTGCACGCCACCCCGGAAGCCCTGAACTGGAAGAGATGAAAAAAAAAAAAAAAATCCCCGTGGTCCTCAAGTGCCGGCCGCGCGTGCCGGTCCTTAAGGGGTTAAGTATAAAAACCTGTGTCAGGATGCAAGAAATGTGTGCATGCGCTAAAGGCATTTTTCCTGTGAGGATAGATATTGCACATGTTCTAATCCAGGAAGATGTATACCCGACGCTTCTTGAACTGCACATAGAAAATTAGCTTCTACAACAACACTCCACAGACATAGAAAACTGTTCGCAATAGCAATTCCTGCATTAGGCGTATTCACTATTCCACTCAGACAAATTTGTCAATCCTGACCAGGCCCACAATAAAAAAAAAAAAAAAAAAAAAAAAAAAAAAAAAAATGCCCTGCTGTTCGCTAATCTTCATTTTTCATGAGCAATTCAACAAAATCATGTGCAAACTTATTCGCTTGTGATTTTCACACTGGAAATAGCAACTGCGGACATTTCCTGCATCCCACCACTAGTGTTGATTTAGGAGTTGCACTTACAATGCTAAAAATATATATGAATAATTAAAGAAACAGTATATATACTTTATACTAATATACGTAGAGGGCCTCCTAAAATAAGCTAGCTTGTGTCCTAACTGACCAAATTGTGTTGTGATAGAAAAGATCAAAAGAAAAGAAAAGTAACACAATAGGAGAGAGTTACAAATGATAATATAGAACTATACTGCAGTATAAAATATGTCGCAAGTAGATGCGCATACAACATTTAAGATGAATAATGAATAGACTATTACAATACTATACTTGAATAAAGGCATAAAAACCTACATAGGGTAAAACAGTGCATAAACTGTGATATATATCATTTATAAGGTCTATAAAAATATAACACACCTGCAGTGTAAGATAGTATAAAATATGTTTTGTTGTCAGATATTTGGTGAGTATGCTTGCCAAGTAACGGGACACCTCACCCATCTGATTATTAGAGGCTTCTCCAGGTAAACCCCATTGTGTGGACTCCACTAGTCTGAGTACCTTTTATTTACAGGGACTTATTCTCATTGAGTTTGCTGAGTTTCTCACAATATCAACCAGGGATATAATGCAGGTAAAGGTCCATTTGATGATGGTGCAGGTAAAGGTCCCTTTGATGCTGAGGAAGCCGCTCTTTTCATTCAGATGTCGGTTTTAGACCCAGTAGCGACGGTCTCCTATCTCCTTGGACTGCTCACCGGTAATATGTATAATGCAATTCAATAGACACCTTGATGATGGAATTAAATATTGGCTTGGAAGCTTGCTATCTGGATACTTGCAACGCGTTTCATACTGCTATAGTACTTTTCAAGGTATGCTAATGTTTGCAAGCCAGCATCAGCGTTCATTTAAATCTAGCGCTCTAGTTTGAATGAACCAACAAATGAATAATTGAATGAAACAGATACAACTGATAGACTTGTATCTGAGATGTTTAACTCTTTCAAATCTAAAACAAAAATGAATCCTCTAATATTTAATTATATTGAAACAAAGGATTGAATGGCTAATAATCGTCTAGTCATAAATGCCACAGTGTACTACAAGTGAATAGGAGGTTTAAGTCAGGAACTATCATTATGGCTAAAATTTCCCAAATTCTCATTGAGTCAAATGGGCTTTAACCCTTTGAGTGCCAGAGGGGTACACAACCCATTGCTTTGCAATGGGTTGTGTACCCCTCTGGCACTCAAAGGGTTAATCTTTTGAGTGACAGAGGGTATGCAACTCATTGCAAAGCAATATGTTGCATACCCCTCTGGCACTCAAAGGGTTAAACTCTTTGAATGCTAGTGATGTCTACATTGCACCCTCTATAGAACTGATGAGGTTAAAAACCACAATTAAAAGGGATAGTAATAGTTAAAATGTATAAAAAAAACAAAAAAAAAAAAACATATGTTGTAGGGTTTATCCCCCTGAGTAAAACAAGGGAACTCCCACTACTGAAAGGTGTTTTATTCAAAAGTTATTACAGCTCAAAGTTGAATTTTGTAGGTGCAATATCACAGTGGCCTGAAATTATACAGTGGCGTTGTTGCTACACCATCCTATAGAGATTTATGCTCCTGGGACCAGAGCAGTCCATAGGATGGTGTAGCAACAGCGCCACTGTACAATTTCAGGCCATTGTGATACTGCACCTAAAAAATTCAACTTTGAGATGTAACATCTTTTGAATAAAACCACTTTCAGCAGTGGGAGTACCCTTGTTCTACTCAGGGGGATAAGTGAAAGGCAGGGCCTGTATTTATGGAAGGGGCTGCAAGCCCTTAAATAGCAGGCCGCAGCCTCTCCCACGGGACGCATCGTCAGCTGTGCCCTACGTCATCCTAAGTGCCCGTCAGCAAGCATCCAAGTCACTTCCGGTTTCATTCACCGGGCCTCGGATCAGCTCCACGCTAAGAGCTCCAATCGTTCATCCAGTTAGAGTTATTATTTCTGCATGTAACCCCCCCTTCCCCCCTTGTAGCTATTCGATACAGCTGATTCCAGGCAGATAACCAGAGCTACTGAGCTTATTAAATGGTACTTTACTCATAGCCTCCCCACAACCAAGTAAAACCCACTTCAGGCCCGACCCCCCCTTACCATATTAAACACCTATCAATTGCAAAGCATAATGGGAACGGTAGTCCCATCATTCCTCCCATACATATATATATACACACACACACACACACACACACACACACACACACTTGCGTTTTCAAAGCCCCTACTTCTCTCCCTTCCACAATATACATATATATATATATATATATACAATGAAAATGGTGTAAACCATAG